>OZ018356.1:13603425-16393739 GCA_963969515.1 Yponomeuta evonymella | reverse complement strand
GTTGATCAATCGTATTGCTTCTGGTGTTAACTTTTACTACACCAACAGCGAATTTTCTCACGATGTTTTCCTTCATGTCTAAAATGTTGTAAACTTGTCATTTTGTCATATATAAGTAGTGATAAAATATACAAACATTTTAAAAGAGTTGAGTTGAAAACATTCGTAATTTGGAATGAGCTGAATTATGTCCTAATAAATTTATTTGTAGATAACAATATTCTATTATTATTAATGCTATCGCGAGTTATACTGATTATAATTTTTATGACTTTTACATTTTAGGAGTATGGAGCTTTGAAAATTTAATATTTTAACAATACTTTTATGGAATTCACGTCGAAATGGTCTCGCTATTAGTACACAAAAAGCAAAACATGACATAGAAAAAGACAAAAGACAAGAACTGCAAGAGTAAATTATTAGGTTAGGTACTTACAAAATGGTGTGTCGTGTGATCTTACCTACCCATCGAATAAATGAAAAATGTTAAACTCCACGTGTTCCATTAGTTCGATAGGCAAATAAGATTTTCACCAATCTAGAAAACAAATTTAGATTGGTCAAACAAACAAGAAAACAGAATGTGAAGGAGCGGACGAAGTATGTCTACTTTTATTATCTACATGCACAAATCTTACATATAAATTACTGATACCCATCAGTCATGCGTCATCCTCTCTCAAATATACAACATAATAGATGAATGGACGACAGCCGAAAACCGTAACCAAACAAAGGCAAGGAAAATCTGAGTGGCGCCGCATCCTCGAGCAGCAGCAGCGGCGGGTCCCGGAGCGTCCGGCAGCTGCTCCACCCGAAAGCGCGGCAGCTCGTCGTCGTGAACAGACCTGTAAAATAAAATTAACCTGAAATCTGTTCCATAGATACACAAAAACATGGCATGGGATAAATATTGATTCAACTTACTGCGGGCTGATATTGCGCAAAATTTCCCTGCGCACTTCGTCATCCTCGCTGCTGCTACTGGAGAGCCTGCTGGAAAAAATAAACAGTTAAAAAAGTCTTACTTCCGCATAGAAGATGGAAAAAAATTATTAAGTATTGTACCTAGAGGTAGAAAGCGGGACGCTTAGTGCCTCCAGTGGCACTAGCTCCCAGTTCTCCTCCTCCACCATGATGTCCATTGCCTGGAAGAAATATAAACCTAAAATAACGGAACGAACAAGAAATAATACAAAATTAATATTTATATTTATACAGCAGTGGTAGCCTAGTGGGTAGAACCTCGGACTAGGAAGCGGGAGACCCAGGTTCGATCCCCGGTGCGGGCATGTAGCTATGACTTGGTTTTCTAAGTTATGTACATTTGTGAAGTTATAGTAGTAGCAATACCACTCGCTAACGAAGGAAAACATCGTGAGGAAACCTGAGTGTCTGAGCTATTCACGTACACGCGCTTGAAATACCCAATCCCCGGTGGGCACGCGTGGTGATTAAGCCCATGCTCTCTCCCTGAGAGAAGGCCTGTGCCCTATAGTGGGACGCATATAGGCCGCTTATGTATGTTATGTAATATTTATATAATTATTATAACATACCATCAGGTTTCCCACCCCAGTCTCCTCCTCCTCCTCCTCTTCCAGCCCGACCTCTAACTCCCCCTCGCTCTCATCCTCTTCCTCGTCGTCTTGCAGTAATTCAAGAAACTCTTGGGGTGCCCGGGTCTCCACATCTGTAAAATAAATAAATAATAATTTTCCTATAAACTACGAGATGTATTAGAATCTAATTGGAAATTTGCGTATTCTCACTAGAAACTTATAGTAACGGTGTATTGAAGTTGATAAAAAATTTATTTCGATAATCAATTGAAATAATCACTAAGCCCATCACTATAGAACCGGATGAGAAGGCCGGAGGTCGTGACCCTAGTGGTCGATTTCCGGTATACGAACTTATCGGAAAACAACGGCAAATGTTTTGTTTTTGTAATATTTTTCACTATTACTTAGTAATTCTACATAAAAATGAATAAAATAACAAAGTACGATAGTCTTACTGGCCAAATATAGTGGGTTTTATCCAAAATACACAAACAATGATCAAAAATTTCGAAAGAAAGTACAACTTTTTTCAAAGTTGCTATATCGAACATTTTCTTGGGCCAAATTTAAAGTATTTATAGCATTCTTTAGGTAAAACTATGTGTAATGATTGAAATAAATGCATAAAGTAACACGTAAATACACTTTTCACTTACCTTTCTAACAAAAAACCTGTTTTTCTCGTAGTTTTCTTCTGTGCTCTCGCCACTTTCCAACAAGAAATTTTCGACTAAGATTGACAAGTTTTTTTTTTAGGAAGTCTTAGAGTATTTTATCACAGATTAAAGGGAATTTCATGCCGAACATGAACGAACAATAACCATAAACCGATATCATAGAACGTCAAACACATTTTAGCATTTTTTTGGTCTGTTGCCTTTTGGGACAACTCTGTCTCAGTTGCGCGTTTGACGTTTCCCGATGCGTTGAGACAGATCTGTCTCTGGTGCTTGTCTATAAATCTTGTCGACGCTTTGTTGACATACGTGCTAAGGTATCAAGACAAATACTATTTTTAGAATTCCGTGCTTCAAAGTTTAAAAGAAACCCTTTTCGGACCACTTTGTTATCCATCCGTCTGTCCGTCCGACCGTCCGTCCATCAGTCTGTCCGTCTATCAAAACTTTTTACTTAGGATCGTCGCAATTGAATTATTGTCCTTCTGAATCGAAATCCATATCAAATTGTTGACCTTGAGGCCCGTTAAAGACGCGAAAAGTTTAAGCTTCTTAGGCCGACTTGCACCACTTTCGTATATAACTAAAATTCTTCGTACAAAAGTCGATTTAAATGGTGACTTAAGCGACATTTAAGAAGTAGTGCAAGTCGGCCTAACTCAATGCAATCAAAACACCTTATCATTAACATTTTTCATACAATATAACTCACTATCAATATCTTTAGGGCAATTTCCGATGACCTACTATTATTAAATATAGCAACAAGCAAGGTCATACAATTAAACTAAAGGAAAAAGTCATAAAATTTCAGATTTGTTAATTTACAAACCGTTTACATGTTTTTTGAGCTGGATTAGCACATAGGCTACTTTCTATCCCGGATAAATACACATAAAATTACCACGCGAACGAGGTCGCGGGCAACAGATATTTTAAATAAAAGACTTGAGCCATATTGTAGTTTGCTGTTTACTGTTGTGTTATGGAAGTAGTAGCGCAATATTTAGCGATTAGGTTACACAATAACAATAACAAACACAAGTAAATTAATACGATTCATGTAATATATTACCTTTCAGTAAAAGCGTCAATCATAAAGTGAAGTATAAAAAGAACACATCATTCGTTTATATAATAGGGGTTAAAGTATGAAATTGTTGTTTTATTGCAATAGGTTCTTTGAATTGACATAGAATCTTCATGGTTTGAGGTTTTCGAATTAAACTTTTTTCAAATGGTTTCTATGATGTTCTTTTTTTAAAAATTGTGAAACATTTGAATATCCACTTTCAATTGTTTTTTGTTATTCAATTTAGACAAGAAAGATGGATACTGCGAAAATTCGAGTGATTTCTGAATACGAGTTCCGACGCGGAACTAACGCGGCAGAAACAGCCCGCAATATCAATGCTGCGTTTGGAGAGGGGTCTACTAATGAACGCACCGTGCGATTTTGGTTTAAACGCTTTCGTGATGGAAATTTCGACTTAAAGAACGAGCCACGAGGAAGACCGCCCACACAGGTGAATAACGATGAATTAAGAGAGATAGTGGAAGCCGACCCTAGTCAAACTACCCAGGAATTAGCGGCATGGTTTAACGTTACCTTACCCACAATATTGACTCACTTGCGTCAAATCAATAAAATAAAAAAATACGAAAAATGGGTGCCTCATGATTTGACTGATCTGCAGAAAGAAAGCGTGTTGAAACTTGTGTTGCCTTGTTGATATTCAATATTCCTCAAACCATGAAGATTCTATGTCAATTCAAAGAACCTATTGCAATAAAACGGCAATTTCATACTTTAGGGGTTAAAGTATGAAATTGCCGTTTTATTGCAATAGGTTCTTTGAATTGACATAGAATCTTCATGGTTTGTGGTTTTCGAATGAAACTTTTTTCAAATGGTTTCTATGATGTTCTTTTTTTAAAAAATGTGAAACATTTGAATATCGACTTTCAATTGTTTTTGTTATTCAATTTAGACAAGAAAGATGGATACTGCGAAAATTCGAGTGATTATGAGGCACCCATTTTTCGTATTTTTTTATTTTATTGATTTGACGCAAGTGAGTCAATATTGTGGTTAAGGTAACGTTAAACCATGCAGCTAATTCCTGGGTAGTTTGAAACTCCTGGGTAGTTTGGGAACTCTATTACTAAGACCTCACTGTCCGTCTGTCTGTCTATCGGTCAGTCTGTCTGTCCGTCTGTCTGTCTGTCTGTCTGTCTGTCTGTCTGTCTGTCTGTCTGTCTGTCTGTCTGTCTGTCTGTCTGTCTATCTGTCTGTCTGTCTGTCTGTCTGTCTGTCTGTCTGTCTGTCTGTCTGTCTGTCTGTCTGTCACCAGGCTGTATCTCATGAACCGTGACAGCTAGGTAGTTGACATTTTCACAGATGATGTATTTCTGGTGCCGCTATTACAACAAAGACTAAAAACAGAATAAAATAAATATGAATACCCCATACAAAAAACTGTCTTTGAAGAAGGGGTGATTTACATTAACTGATCTATGAAAGAGACTCCGAGCATAGCCCGTTCCAGAGCACAGTGAATGACTTTGAATCAGAACTCTGGACAAGCAATTTAATACATGCAAACTCCAGATGCCTTTTTTTAAAGATTGCAAGGCAAAGGAACAACAATATACAGCCAAGTGGTACAGGCTACTTTCGTAATATCCTATTTGAATTTTGTTATTGGTTTGAAAAATATAAAACCGTAAGTATTTATATAGATGATTTTTTTTTCAGCTTTTTACCTCTGCGATTGAGAGGGTTCGGTGATTTAGTGCACCGTCTCATGCACTGTTACATACATACATACATGTTACATAGGGAATTTCCCTAAATATTGACAACTGTTACAAATTATACGACATTTTTAAGGTCATGTCAGTCCATTTAATGCTACTTTTATAAAATAATATAATATTTGTTAATTTAGGTAAATAAGTGTATGACTTCCATACTACTTTCTAATAGTCCTTTCACACAATGAACGTAACATTTCATAATTTTGAATAAAAAATGAAATAGATGTTGAAATCTCTTTATTCTGTAAAAAAAATATTAACCTCTTGTACGTTTGCACAGATTAGATTTATTTTTAGCTTTGTTTGTTTTGATGACGTACTTTCATACATACTTCCGGTTTCTTAGAGTCAGTTTTTTTTTTTCTTTAAAAATTTGTTAAAGCCGCCCTAATCGAAATATCCACGTAAAGCTGGAAGCGCAGACAATATAGAAAACAAATAGAATTTAATGTAAAACTGTGACTTATCACTATCCAGTTCATTTTGTGTAACAAAATCTGCGTATCTTCCCGATGGTGGGAGCCGGCTACCGGGTACCGGCTATCCCGTACATTTTAACGCCGTAGCGGCAACTTCAAGTATGAATGGGAGACTGAAGAGCTCTGGTGCCAGGGGTTAGTAGGGGGATGATTTAATCAGAAGTACGCATTATTTGGACCTTGGTCGTCTATTGAGCACCGTAGAATATGACAAAAACACCTGTGTTCTTACTTACTCAGCGTTTAAACAACGATATACGAAATAACGCATAACATAACACAAACGGAGACCAGGGTGTGCCACTTACCACAATCCTGACTAACTCTTTCACTCAATCCACATTCATTAGTCGTTGTATACGCTTACGCCGTTTTCGGGTACTTTTCATCTTGCCCTTTGTTAAAACATCCCATATTTTGACGTCCCTTACCAGACTTGTCATATTCGCTCGATATATTTGCGTCAATCTTTCTTCCTTCATCCTCTCTGTATGTCCAAACCAACTCAACCCGACATACTTGTTCAGTCCACAATGTTCTCTAATAACGTGTAACCTAATAATTACTGTTATGAAATACGGAGGTACAAGCCACAATACTACATTTCGTATATCACCTGTGATTTATTTCGGATACGCTGCTATTGGGCGATCGATCACTGTCTTATCACGGGCTGATTCGAAATCAAGATTACTGCAAAAACTCTAAGAGCTTTTAGTTTGCAGAGCTAAGTAATCCCCTGTCTGCGATTTGAGCCCGGCTTAAATTAAGTCTTGGAATAACACAGAAGTTGTAGCAAAAAGTGAGACTTGACGTTACTTTGACATCAATACCCATTGATGAGAATATTGTAGACAGTGACTTTGGTGTTACTTACTGTTTTTGAATTCTCTCTCTCTGTCTTATTCCACTCGCCGAAATTTGGTGGTTTTAAAGCCGTAGTTACGTAATTAATGATTAAATATGCCAACTATTTGGACTACTTTACTTTTAAGTATAGACGTAAAAAATGAGTTGATAAATCTTTAAAAAATCTATTTAGAGGCTAAATTTCGCTGCATGTACGTAATACAGAGAAGTTTGTAAAGAGGCTCAAAAATTTCACTGATGCTTGCACTTGCCCATTAGCTCAGTTGGGAGAGCGCTGGCACGGTTAGCCAGAGGTCGCGGGTTCAAGTCCCGGCATGGGTGGAATTTTTAGCCTCTAAATGGGTTTTTAAAATTGTCCTCAGCACAGGTCAGTGCAACAAAGAGAATATAATTGAGAAATCTTGTATCTTAAAAATCGCGAACAATTAGTACCGCCTCTCCATCTGTCAGAACAACGACCCGGCTGGCTACTAATGTTTCTCATAGATTCGAGTTTGTGTCAAGATATTTTTGGAAAATGCAAATAAGTAACAATATTAGTGTATTCGATAGCTATTGTTGAGGCACGTTAAATTTCTATGGCTCTCAAACTACCCAAAATTCATGGTGTAAGTCGAAAAATACATTGATAAATAATAAATGTCTTTCTTCTTCTTCTTCAGACACGATTTTGGCCCGGTACTGGAACAAAACTTGTCCTAAGGCGCCGATCTTACGCTCGATTTGAGATCGCTGTTTTGCATTAGCTGAACATTTTTAAAAACCTATTTAGAGGCTAAAAATTCCACCCATGCCGGCACTTGAACCCGCGACCTCTGGCTCACCGTGCCAGCACTCTCCCAACTGAGCTAATGGGGAAGTGCAAGCATCGATGAAATTTTGAGCCTCTTTACAAACTTCTCTATCTTACGTTACAGGCAGCGACATCTGGCCGAAGTGAATTACATCACTTGCAGCCCCGAGTAACCCACTTTGCAGTTAGGTTCTTACATCGGAATGATATCGCTGTACCTACCTACATGATTATATATTCTTTTTGTTGCACTAACCCGTGCTGAGGACAATAAATAGGTTTTTAAAATTGTCCTCAGCACGGGTTAGTGCATCAAAAAGAATATATAATTAGCTGAACATATTAAAGTTTTTTTTTCAGTCTTCTGACCGGCGCCAGTCCTTTTGTGAATATTGCAATAAATCAAAAATGGTTGAATTGCAATTAAGTATGGCTAACAATTCGCTAACAATGCACTACCCATTTAGATCAACACGATAAGAAGATATTTATAGACATTTGTCACCAAGTAATAAGATAATAATTATCAGTTAATTGTTAACTAATCCTGTTGTCCTCATCATCATCAATATCTACGTTATAAACTTATAAGTAACGTACTCAGTGATTATAAAATTTTACTTTGATACTCGAAGAATTGCTCAGTTGAAGTGGCAGTGGGGGGCACATAGCTCGGAGAACGATGGCCGTAATCGATGGCCGATGGGTGGAAAAAAACTGATCTTGCGACCGCGGACCGGACGACGCAGCGTGGGCAGGCCCCCCACCAGGGCCTAGATTCTGTTAATGCATTTTAGTAACATGACAACTGCATGAACATGGCGGTTTTCATTTCATGGCTGCTTTAAGTCTACGCGGGCACACCCATCAAACCTTCTAGGCGTCAATGGTACGAAAAAACACGTCACGTGACCCGACAGTGTACCTGTCATTATACTACAATGCACTAACAGAATCGACGCCCAGATGGTCTGACGACCTGGTTACGGTGGGATGGGAAATCGCTGGATGCGGGCGGCATAACACCGGGAAGCCACGAGGGAGGCCTACGTCATGCATTGGGCATCAAATGGCTGATGATGACGATGATTTTGATACAATAACAGTTATTTGAGTTTTCGCAAAACGGCTTAGGCCGGTCGCGATATCGAGAAAATAGTGTTGCCTTTTATATCTTTTACTGTGATAAAGCTATTGATAAATTGCTCTAGATGATTAAGGAAAATGTAATCTGGTAAACATTTCCATAATCGCTTGCTTCCAATGTTATATTTGGTAGAAAACGTAGCGCGTCGCTGAGCGAGTCACTTGCACATAATAATGTAGCTGCGGGCAATTCGTTTACGCCCTTTATCCGTGCCGGGTGGCCGGGCTGCTCCCTGTGCGTGCTGCCCGAGGATTCTTGATGCTGCCTCATAGTCACCTGTTCTGATTAACTCCTCCTTCATATCAGATAAGATTCCATGACGTATGACGCATAAATTTTGGTATTCAGAAAGTGATCTATTTACTCAAAATTTATTTTTCACTAGCTGACCCCGCAAACGTTGTTAGCCTACGAGCTATTCTCGGACCTACCATCATCATCATCATCAGCCATCTGAGCCCACTGCAGGACATAGGCCTCCTTCGTGGTTTTCATAACCATGAGGGGTTTTGCCGTAATTTGCTCAGACCTACCAAATAACACAAAAACTTTCATAAAAATCGGTGAAGGACTTTCGGAGAAGTTCGATGACAAACACTGTGACACGAGATTTTATATATTATATGAAAAACTGTGAGCAATAAAATTGTGACCGTTTCAAGTTTTACCGTAGTAATAAGCTGACCTTATTTTTTACGCCAAAATGGCAAAACACGAAGTAGCTCATTATAATGCGACATCTGCACATTGCAGATGATACATAGATTGATACATATCAATCCCCAGTGCGGGCATGTATATATGACTTTGTTTTCTAAGTTATGTACATTTGTGAAGTTATAGTAGCAATACCACTCGCTAACGGTGAAGGAAAACATCGTGAGGAAACCTGGGTGTCTGAGCTATTCACATACCTCAGCGCTTGAAATCGCCAATCCGCGGTGGGCACGCGTGGTGATTAAGCCCACACTCTCTCTCTGAGAGAAGGCCAGTGCCCTACAATGGGACGTACATAGGCTGCTTATAAATCAATGTTCGTGTTTATGCAAATAATAAGGTAATTTAATTTGATTTGACGTAAAATTATATGAGATCAGCCTCTACATTACGCCCACCAAATCCTGAGTGATTCCAATCGCCTATCAAATTAGTATGTAAGTTGACAGTTAGACGATTGGAATCACTCCGGATTTGGTGCGCATAACTAGGCCATGGCATTAGAAAAGAATATCATTTTCACCTCACTAGCTCGTAAAAGCTCTGTTTATCATTCGAAATCTGCGTGGAAAATCGCACTTTATCCGCTAGCGTGGAAAGTGTTTTTAAAATTCGAATATTTTTATTCAATAAAGGTTTCGTACAATAAATTACATATATATAGAACCTCATTGGTTTCGTAATAGTTTATATTCTCTGCAGCCAGTCCATTGATGATTGAAATGCAAATACTTATTTCATGTCATGCGCCAGCCTCATTTAAAGATTCGCACTGGCCGGCAAGAAAATTTGATTTAAAAAAAAAACTTTAAAATTTTCTTCTCTTTATTGAATTCACTTTACTTCCATTATTTTGGTTTGTTTTTTGATAAAATCGAAAGAAATCATAAAATATGAGCGAAGCTAGCAGCGACGAAGATATAAATTAACAGTAATTTAATATTTATTAAAACTGTTTTTCTTGCACGTAACATTTTCCTCGCTTTAGTGAGGTGAAAAGTTGTGTGTTGCGCTCGGCAGCAAAGTTATTTAGCGTCTCGTACCTTTGAAACCCTCGCTACGCTCAGGATTCTATATTTGATCTATATATATAATCCTAGAATCCTTCGCTTGCTCAGGTTTCAATACAAGGTACTCGCGCCAAAAATTAACTTTTCACTTCCCATGCTCTAAAAGTTCGTCTTTATGTCGTGCGTAGGCGACATAAAGTCGCTTTTTATGCTCTAGAGCATAAAGTAAAATCTTCGTCGAAGACCAAGGCAATCGCTGCAACAGCCACACGAACATCTTTAACTTCATACAACAACCTCTTTATTTTATTTCGTTTCGTTCTCTTTTTTTATTTTTTTTTTTATTTTTTTTTTTATTTTATTAAATTAAATTAGCATTTACTATATTTACATGTTGCTGTTTCATTTCCTCGCAATCGAAGTGAAAAGTAGAGTGTACAACTCGTCCATAAAACCCATTTTACACTCGACTTTATATCTATCCTCGCTCGCAAGCTCGCTCGGATGGATAAACGTCTCGAGTAAAATGGTGCGTTTTATGCACTTGTTGTACAATCTACTATTGCAGCCTTGCATAAAAAATAACTATTTCAATGCAGTTGCTCGTAAAGTTTTCTTTTTTGTGTAACATGCGTGAAATAAAGTATTTTTTTTAAGTTTTTGACTCTGTGGTGCATGGTGCAAGTCATAAAATTAAAAAAATTACAAAGATGCAAGGAGGTTTTGCTGTCCAAAAAAAATTACTTTCAATTACAAATAATTTGGTATTTATAATAAATTTCCTTATTAGACTTATTTTATTGTTGTATTTCCTCGCAAAATGAATTGAAAAATTTTATAAGATACTTGAGCGTAAAAGGTTTTTATCCGAATGCGCGCCAATGAAAACCCTCGCTGCGCTCGTGTTTTCAATTTGGTACTTATTCGTATAAAACCTTACTTTCCGCACGTGTATCTTAAATAACTATTTCAATGCAGTTGCTCGTAAAGTTTTCTTTTTTGTGTAGCAAAATTATACGGAAACCGACTCTTTATTTCACGCGTGAAATAAAACAGTACTGAAATCCTTTATTTCACGCGTGAAATAATAGTAGATTATGTACTAAGGGAATAAAACCATGTATTATGTCATGGGCGGCATATTGAACCCTGAGCGGAGCGAAGGACTCCGAGTTAACTCGCGAGCGCAGCGAGGGAGTTAAATTTTAACTCCTGAGCGAAGCGAGGGAGTTATGTAGAGTCCTGAGTGAAGCGAGGGGTTCATACCGCCCGAGACTAAGACATGTTTTATTCCAGAGGTGAATACTCTACTTTTCACACCATCTGGGAGACAATAAAAAGACAGGGCTGCATAAGTTGAAAATATGTATTAAAACCTGAAATTAAATATAAAGTCCACACTCTTTTACGGCTTAGCAACTTAAATTGAATATAACTTTTAAATTCGTATTTGCAATTCGCGCCTTTTTTTCTTTTTTTTGTTGGTGTTTCGCGCGGTCACAGGACACAGTATTTCAGAAAAAAAAGAAAAAAAAGAGGTGAGTTTCGAACAACAATTCGAATTTCGAATTGCAATGCGGGGCTTCTCCATAGTTTTCATGCGAATTTTGACATTCTAAATTCAAATCACTTTATTCCCTAGGGAAATTCTTCATTATTATTGCCCTCGAGAGACAAGGCCATGCTTTACGATGATATTTGACGGTACGTAATAAGGCATTGTCGAGCAGGAGGTGTGAAAAGTAATTTTTTTAAGTTTTTGACTCTGTGGTGCATGGTGCAAGTCATAAAATTTAAAAAATTACAAAGATGCAAGGAGGTTTTGCTGTCCAAAAAAAAAAACAATTATTTATAAGTATGCGCGCTCTAGCAACAATTTAATGACGATAAACACCATAACACATAAGATTCTTGATTATCTTATTTAAAAATACGTGTTTTGTTTTCGCAAACAACAATATTTTTCACTTTATTGGCTGTATGTATACTGTACCTTTGCTTAAAAAAAAAAACTGTATGAAACGCGCGCTCTGCAAAGAAAGCACGCCATTTTGTGGTAAATAGGCTTTGGTGAAATAAAATTACTTTTTGTTGTAGTTCCTCGCAAAATGCATTGAAAAATGTTGTAAGATACTTGAGCGTAAAAGGTTTTTATCCGAATGCGTGCCAACTCGCTGCGCTCGTGTTTTCAATTTGGCACTTATTTGTATAAAACCTTACTTTCCGCACGTGTATTTTAAATAACTATTATTGTGCACCAGAAAAGAAACATAAAATGTTTACATATGACAGACATTTTTATCGCTATGGTACTTCCTACCTTGATCATAGTTTGGAACCAAAGCAAATCACAAGTACCTAGCGCCACCACGGGAACAAAATCATATTTTTTTAAGGTTCCGTACCCGAAGGGTCCCAAACAGAACCCTATTACTAAGACTTCACTGTCAGTCTGTCTGTCTGTCACCAGGCTGTATCTCATGAACCGTGATAGCTAGGCAGTTGAAATTTTCGCAAATGACATATTTCGGTTGTCGCTATAACAAGAAATACTAAGCATAATCAGCCTATATGCGTCCCACTGTAGGGCACAGGCCTTCTCTCAAGGAGAGAGTATGGGATTAATCACCACGCGTGCCCACCGCGGATTGGCGATTTCAAGCGCTGAGGTATGTAGCTCAGACACTCAGGTTTCCTCACGATGTCCTTCACCGTTAGCGTGTGGTATTGCTACTATAACTTCACAATGTACATAACTTAGAAAACCAAGTCATAGGTACATGCCCGCACTTGGGATCGAACTTGGGTCTCTCGCTTCCGAGTCCGATGTTCTACCCACTAGGCTACCAACGTTCAGAAATACTAAAAACAGAATAAAATAAATATTTAATGGAGGCTCCCATACAACAAAGAGACATCGTGGGCATGCACCACCTGGAAACCTGAATTTCTTCACGATGTTTTCCTTCACAGTTAGCCAGAGGATTTACGCAACTTAGAAAACAAAGTCATTAGTATATGCCATGGGTTCGAAGCCACGACCACTTGAATGAGAGGCAAGAGTTCTGTTGATACCGCTATCACCGTTCAAAATAAAAATAAAACTTCAATAGACTTCTTCCCCATACACTCCACGAGGCCGTGAATGGCCGTGATAAGTATTTCTAATGAGCCTAGACCGGGACAAGTTTCCTAATCCGAAGCCTAAAAAGTTTTGTGTGACAAAAAAGAATCCAGGCGACTAAACAAGAAGAGCCCGGTGTACTGATGACAATATAATACCCAGAGCAAACCCTTTTGACCGGGTTTCGGCTTTATGTCTCGCGCAATAAGAGTGCGGGTTAGATGGATGGCGCTGTGCAAAAACGTATCGCGGCAGCAAATTGGATTAAGGTAGCTTCGGTTCTTGCCTCGAGTATTATAATACATCTAGGAAGATAATACGTATAGCGAAATATTATATTACTCGTAGTAGCTAACCCGATGTCCTGTCCAAATTTAATTTATGTGATCGTTTTTTCGTAAAATTCGTAGACAAAACGTTCTCTTACTCTTTCCCCAATTTTCAGATTTGACTTGCAACCTTGCAGGCTGGTCTATTTTAGTTATATGATACACAGTATCATGTCATATGGGCTGTTATTATGGGGACGGGCAGCAGATATAGAAACAATATTTATTTTGCAAAAAAGAGCAGTAAGAGCAGGAATCGCTAAGTGAGCGTTTCAAAGAAATAGGAATTCTTACACTGGCTTGCCAATATATATTCGATTATTATATAATGTATGTCCGTAAAATATAACAATGTTCAAATTAAATAGGGACGTCCATAACGAAAACACTAGAAATAGAAATAAGCCTGCTTATTCTAAATTTGATTTAGCCAAGGTAAATACATCGTTTGTAGGCTATCGCGTTCATTTTTACAACAGAATTCCAGAACATGTTCTATCCTTGTCTTAAAATAAATTTAAAACATTCATTAAAAATCGCTATATCTAAAAACCTATACAGAATAGACGAGTATATTAACGATGTAAGCTCTTGGTAGAAAACCAATTCCACTGCGATTTCATTGTTATTTAATAATCAATATTATAATTTATTTAGTTTTAAAAAGGTGTACTGACGACGTGATTGCACATTAATAACTATATAGCACACATTTTATAGCTGACAAGAACTCAATCTCCAGGTTTGCTAAAGGTCATTCGAATGGTGGCGTGGTGGCCGGGTCACCTATCTCCCTCTAAAATGGTTGAGACTTGGTTATAGGTGCTGTTCGTGTGTCTGGCCGCAGCACTAATCTTTTTCCTACTTTTGTAAGAAGTGTTATTTTGGCTTTTAAAGTTATTGGTGGCTATCACGGAATCGTATCATAATTATAGGCTTTGATGTATATGTTTAAGATAATTTGAGAAAAGATGGTTAGAGTGGAGTTTTTTTTTCCCGCTGCCTTTTTCTCCACTACAAATACGGCCCGAAGGCAGCGGCTACCATAGTAACACAGTACATTGACATTCAGCAAACAAAATGTAAACTCTTTACGTTGAAATAAATTATTGATTTCTGATTTTACCTTCCCACTTTTTCTTGCCCTAAAACCGCACTCCGTCTATTACTCAAATTTTAAAATCAATATAGCCAAATTGTTCTAGCCGGGGGGCGAGTCTCTTAAATGCATAATTGTTCCATCGAGGTACATTAGTACGACAATGGTGGTTTTATTGACACTATTGGTAGTCTAATAACCAAACGCATTTCAATCTATAACCCGTGCAACTGAACTTGGCACCTCACGCGGTTCGATCTTCTTCGCGAGAGATGCCTGTTCGATTTCCACTGGTTATATACTAACAATTATTTATTTTCTGTAGCTCTTTCTTTCTATAGCTCGAAGAATTGCTCAGTTGAAGTGGCAGTGCGCGGGGCACATAGCGCGGAGAAGTGATGGCTGTGGGGGCGAAAATGTTCTGACCTGGCGACAGCGGACGACGGACGACGCATCGTGGGCAGGCCCTCCACCACATGGTTACGGTGGCGGGCAGTCGCTAGACGCGAGCAGCACAAGACCGGGAAGCTTGGAAAACTACAAGGGAGGCCTATGTCTTGCAGTAGGCGTCAAATAGCTGATGAAGATGATGATGAACTATATATTCTAGAGACTGTTCTTTAGTTTTACTATTTGTGCGGATGTTAGGTTGTACATACTGCTGATATTAAACACAACCGTACTATTCTTTGTTTGATTGAATCCTTCTTTAAAAATAATCCATGTAGGTACAGCGATATCATTCCGATGAAAAACCTAACTGCAAAGTGGGTTACTCGGGGCTGCAAGAGATGTAAATTGCTTCGGCCAGATGTCGCTGCCTATACGTAATATAGAGAAGTTTGTAAAGAGGCTCGAAATTTCTCTGAAATTCTTCACGATGTTTTCTTTCACAATAATTCTAAATGGCCCGATCGGACCACCGTAACAATGGGTTTTAATTTATCTTTTTAATTAAGGTCATAATCTAACAGGTGAAGTGTCATTGATTGTCAAGCACGTAATTTTGGTATGACAATAAACAATTTATTATTAATCAACTGCAGATGTACTATAGAACTGTAGAAGCCTACTTAAAAAACTACACGTTTGTTCTACAACCGAGAGATGGCCCGCGCGCAGAAGGTATGCTGATGAGTACCCCTCTCATTTCAGCACTCCACTCTCCCTCCGAAAATGGGAGGTGGCGAGAAAGAGCCGTGGGCCTAACTATGCGCCCAAATACTGTCGGAATCATGACGTTTGCGATAACAATTTGTATGGAATTTGACATTTAGACGATTGGAATCGTTCAGGATTTGGTGCGCGTGATACAGGAGCAGATGATCGTGGTGCTGGGGCCTTATGATGCGCACTAAATCCTGAGAGATTCCAATCGTCTAACAGTAAAATTACATACTCATTTTACGTTATCTGATTGGAATCAATCATCTAACGCCCATAAGACTTTAGATGATTGAAATCATTCGGGATTTGGTGCACTTAATATAGGAGCATACCAGACGAACGCGGGATGCGGTCGGTGGAAGGGGAGGGGTACTTACCGGCAAAGCTTCTGAGTGCTGGTGGTTAGTTGGACCTGAGATTTCCGCACTTAGCCTCATTGTTGGGCCATTGTACGTAGCAAGCGCTGAGGTTGTAAATACCTCAGATACTAGTATATCCTCACGATGTTTTCCTTCAAAATTAGCGAGTCGTATTGCTACTGCAACTTCACAAATGTACGTAACTTAGAAAACAAAGTCATTGGTACATGCCTGGATTTTAACCCACGATCCCCCGAATGTGATGCCGGCGTTCTACCGCTGCGCTACCAACGCTAAGTAACTAAGTAAGCTTGCGTAGGGGTTGAAGCTGCTGGCGTCCGTAGATTTACCCTCGTTACCGAACACGTGACCTCCGAGCCCTAACAGACGATCGAATACGTATTCATATCCACATTCTTTACTGCTATTAAGAATATTAATTACATCACGTACATAGCAACAGTCTGGTCCAGGTGGTAGGGGAAAGGGGGGTAAATGAGAACACCCAACTTTAATCTCCCAAACATAATACAAGAATGTCGCAAATGCAACGAACTTTTCTTGCAACAGTAATTTTCTTTATCGAGCTACATAATAACGGGAATAAAAATGTTAAAAATCACATTTTTAATCAAAATTTTGAAGAATATAAAAAAATGTGATTCCTAATTACTCGAACCCATATGGGGTAATTGAGATCAGTCTTAGGGGGAAATAAGAACAAAGTGGTGTAGTTAGAAATAACATTATTAAATTAGTAATAAACGGAAAAATTACTTTGTTTCGCATATATCACAAATGTAAGGCTTCTTGTCGGGTTCTTCCCGTAGCTTTACTTATAGTGTCCATCTATCGCATTGGTGGTGGTCTTCTGTTTAATTTCCCGTTCGCGTGACTAAATTAGACACTCCAATTATACATATATTTTTTTTGTGCCTAACCTTACTACCACTAGATTTTTTTTAGTAAATCGCTAACGCACCTATACAGAAAATGCAATTTGTACCACGGGTTGACGGATTAACGATCAACCTCTACTTGCAATAAATTTTCCAAAATGTAACGCTTTGACATTTAACGAAGTTAACTTTTATGTAACGTATTAGCGATTAACAAAGTTAACTATTTGATTAACGGTGCCCAGCTACGAGTATAAAATAATACAACATGCTTAGGGTTAAAAAGGCGGTGTCTACATCGAGTGATATACACTACGAAAATTATAACCGAAGTACAAAATGTCTTGTCATGCTTACCGTGGCAGAACACGCACGGGCGTGTTCGGATTTGCGGGCGCACTGAATGGTGTTTCAGACTTCTGTTGAACCTGTGGGGGGGAAATCCAGATATCGCACTGTTCCCAATTGCCCACCGTTCTCAATTACCCCACTGTCCCCTATTGGTATTTGTGGGTTTGATACTTTTATTATTTCAATACAATCGTGCTACTGACTCGGACTATTAGCATAGAAGTTGGTTTAGTCGCACTATGCTCATTTTTAGTTTAATTGCGTGGATTGCCACCAATTCGTACAGTCATGAACAAAAAACGAAAACGTTGTGCTACCTATCGTAATGAATTAAATAAAAGCAACATAGTGGGCATCATGCTATCAAACCCATGATTTTAACTTTACTGTCCTTTTTAGGGTTCCGAAGTCGGACTCAGTCACGAATCCCTTAAATTCAATAAAATTTAGTAACGGATGTGATGTGTGACGAAATTTAGCGTATGAAATTTAGTAACGGGTAGATAGATAGAAAGAATACTCTTTATACACCAGGAATTACAGGAACGGGTGTGACGGGTGACGAAATTTAACGTTCTGCTGTGTTCGGAATACTGACTTTTGCGTTTACAATTAGTAGGTACCTATGGAATTTGACAATTAGACGATTGGAACCGTTCAGGATTTGGTGCGCGTAATGTAGGAGCCGATATCGCTGATCGCAATAAAAGGCCCGCGGTGTATTCCAACCTTTATGTTCGCAAATTGGATTCCGGGCCGGTGAGAATTGGATTCTACGTGTAATTTAGCGTGTTGACGAGCTATTTGTCATATGCATGGTGGGGCGGGGATAGGCATTTCGTTCTCGTGAAAAACGCGAGTTATGTACGAACACCATTGTGTCGCGAATTTTATGCAATTTTTCGCAATGGTTTCGTTTGCAAATAGTGGGTTGAACCCGTGCCTAATACGAAACCCGATACTAAAGTTTTTGTTTTCTAAATTAGAATCTTAAGTACATTTGTAAATTTGTGACAGCAACACTATTGTGAAAGAGAACATCGTGAGGAATTGATTGGCTCAGGTGTTCATGTACCTTAGCATTAATTATTATGATCATGAATGTGTACACAATGTTTTGGGGATTAGTCTGAATTTTATATTTTCTTTAATGTTGTTTTGAAAGTTTACTGGCTAATGTCTGTATTAGGTGCGGTTTGTGCCTAATAAATAAATAAAATTAAAACCCATACAATGTGTTATTGAAATAACGCAAAACCTGGTGGTCGCTGTTTTATGCTACTTTTAGTAAGGAAACGTTTTATATATAAATTTATGAATGAATTTATAAACGTTATAAATTAATTTAAATATACCTCGTTTATGTATAAGAATAATATAGGTATAAATAAGTAAATAATATATAGAGATAAAGCGCTCCGCCAACAAACTGCTACGCAGTTTGGCGAAACTGTGTACTACACTAAGGTTTTTTATTTTTTTTAATAAATAAAAAAAAAATCTCAAATTATTTTTTTAAAAAATCGTACAATTAGACTGCACCAATTTTTTATTAAGCCTAAATACGTTCCACTGTATTGGCACAGACCTTCTCTCAGAGAGAGAGTACGGGCTTAATCACCACGCGTGCCCACCGTGAATTGGCAATTTCAAGCGCTGAGGTGTGTGAACACCTCAAACCCATTTTTTTTTCGTGTATCCTATATTATACGACCCACTGTTATGAAATAATTTCATTTTCAAAGTAGTTGAGTTATGGATACCAAAGAAGCTGTTTTGAGGCAGCGTAATTTCAGTAACACGTGGTACAGATTGCCAATCGCGAGCCTACGAGCAAGGGTCTTTATCCTACCTCAGTGACTGCAGCAAATACCCGTCGAAGAGAATATTACTCTCCCAACCAGTGTTACCAACCCCATCATAGAGTAAAACTGTACATATGCTTGAAAAAAAGTAAAGAAAACTGTAAATATTACATTAAAAAACCTACACCTTTATCTTTTTCTTCATCAGCAGCCTCTATACGTCTCACTGTAGGGTACAGGCCTTCTCTCAAGGAGAGAATATGGGCTTAATCACCACGCGTGCCCACCGCGGATCGGCGATTTTAAGCGCTGAGGTATGTGAATAGCTCAGACACTCGGGTTTCTTCACGATGTTTTTCTTCACCGTTAGCGCGTGGTATTGCTACTATAACTTCTCAAATGTACATAACTTAGAAAACAAAGTCACAGGTATACGCCCGCACTGGGAATCGAACCTGGGTCTCTCGCTTCAGAGTCCAATGTTCTACCCACTAGGGTACGACCGCTCTTTTTCTTATTTAGTATTATTTAATAATAGTAATAAATAAATACATTATGGGGAAGGATATGACCTGGTCACTGACTTTGGGCCTCATAAGAAGGGTTAAGGTCGCTCAACGAGCAATGGAGAGAGCTTTGTTCGGAGTTTCACTGCGTGATCGAATCAGGAATGAGGAGATCCGCAGAAGAATCCGAGTTACTAAACTTAATATTCTACGTTGCTAATTGTAACCACTGAATTCGTTTTAATTTTTTTTACTTATTACAAATCACAAGTAGGTATTTGCTCAACTTCGCGCTGGGGGCAAACTGAAAACCAGCGCAGTGGGTACCTAAGTGCAGCTTACGCTGAGTTTTGTCATCCTTTACCATTTTGTCGGCTTTACTGAAGCCGGCAAATAAGACCCAATTCTCATTTTTCGATGTGTGTAATTTTCCAAATGATTATCAGGACAAACTCTTTACGAAAATTCAATTTTAAAATTTCTTAATTTTCCGAATTTTTCATATTCCTAATGAAGGATAGGCCGGACTCGCATTTCTCGAAATAAGTACAGTCAAGCAAAATGCACTTTTTGGATATCATCCAAATCCCAATTAATTAAATTAAAGGAAAAAAAATTTTTTTTTTTCAAACACGAAGTTTATTATTTTAATGCAATTACCTAGTGAAACGACATAGCAATATTATATATTTTTATACACAGGGCGTCCCAAAGTTATGGGACATGAAGGGAAAATACCTTAAATGTTAAATGAAGACTTTATGTTATATTTAAAAGTTAGTAATTCTGCATTCAAAGATTTTCTAAAAATTACTTGTTTCGTCTGGGAATCGAACCAACTTAAATGTAAAAAAAAAACACGATGATGATTATGATGCCAATCGAAAGAATGGCTTTCAGCAAAATACCCTATCTACGATATTTAAGGTACTTTCCCTTCATGTCCCATAACTTTGGGACGCCCTGTATATAATTCTGTTGTATGTGTGTATATCACTGAACTCCTCCTAAACGGCTGGACCTATTTGATAATAATCATATTTTAATAATAATAATAATTTTAAGCCAAAAAGTTTGTACATAGCTAATAAACGCTTTCAATTTCTGTTTCTTTTTCAATTTAAAGATCGATGATGACCGATCGATGTCCTGCAGTGGGCATCAAATGGCTGATGATGATGATCGATGAATTGCTTAGTAAAAGTGGCAGTGGGCCGGGCACATAGCTCGGAGAACTGATGGCCGTTGGGGCGGAAAAGTTCTGACCTGGCGACCGCGGACCCGACGACGCAGCGTGGGCAGACCTCCCACTAGATGGTCTGACGACCTGGTTACGGTGGCGGGGAGTCGCTGAATGTAGGCGGTACAAGACCGGGAAGCTTGGAAATCCATGAGGAGGACGTCCTGCACGAGGCGTCAAATGGCTAATGATGATGATGATGATGATGGGGAAAGAATTAAAAACAAAAAAAAAACATGGAATTATCAAAGTTTTAGTCAAATGTAATGTCGCATGTAAGTATCAAAGTTATATTTTATTCTACGTCAGGTAAAATAATTATTAAGTATTTAAAAACTAGTATTGCTATTTTAAAAACCTATTTACAGGCTAAAAATTCCATCCATGCCGAGACTTGAACCCGCGACCTCTGGCTAACCGTGCCAGCGCTCTCCTAACTGAGCTAATGGGCAAGTGCAGGCGTCGGCGAAACTTCTAACCTCTTTACTAACATTAATAATAATTAGTATTGCTATGCTACTCTAGCACTTGCGAAAATGTGCCTAGTGATTTTTGAGGAAGCTTGCCTTGAAAATAGCCCATTATTATGACAATTCCATGTGTATTCCGTGTGGCGCCGGATTAAGAATAGCGTCACTCCATTTCCTACCGTGTATGTCGTAGAAGGCGACTAAGGAAATCAATTACCAGGAGACGGGCAGCAGCGTCTTCCTGAGATTCCAACTGCATACTGCGATCGCCAACCCGCCTGTCAAGCGTGGCGATTATGGCAAAACCCACCATGGTTAGGAAAACCATGAGGGATTCCTATGTCCTGCAGCGGGCGTCAATTGGCTGATGATGATGATGATGATTATGACAATAGGCATCAGACCTAGGCATAATATTGAGATAGGAGCTGATGATAGATATTAGTAACATCAGCTACTATCACGCATTAAATTTTTAAATCTACTTGCTTTTTCATCTTCATTTTCCTTGAAATCGTCAGCATCTTAAATAAAAAAACTGTAGATTTCGAGACCTAAACTAAAAACTGAGAGAATTTCCAAAAACTGTAGACATACATAGTATTTTCTGAGGTTAACACGGGCACTAAACATAATAAAACGCATAATGAGATCCGCCGGCATCCAAATTCCAATAGAGATCGTGGTTGGAACGTAGCCACAGCATGGGAAACAATGCTTAAGTGCATGAGACCCCCTTGCTAGAAGTGTGACTGTGATTTAATTTTAATTTCAATAACTAATAATCATTATTTTTGAGTTTATACAAAATAATTGTTTTGTAGATTGAATTTAAATTTCAATAACTAATAATCAGTATTTTTGAGTTTATATAAAATTATTGTAGAGCCAATTTAAATTTAAAAAAATTGCTAAAATAATTTTGGAACGTAACTTAATAATTTTTGTCGAGGGTAGTAAACTAACAGTCAATGCTTTCAAAAAGACGCCTGTCACCTCAGTCTACCGAGACTGCGGCATTTGCAAACGTACCAAAGCGTCGGAAAATTGTAAAATAGAAAAGTAAACGAGTAGATATCCGTTCAAATTCAGTTTTATAATGTAGAGATACAGATAAAACTATAGGGTTGGCAACACGGCTCTCAACCGTTCTGCTGTAAAGTTGAAGCGTGTTGAGGATAATTAAAGCCCCATATAGCACACGCATGGTAGTACTCAAGTAGTCGCTTTACGTCTTCCCGCGAAGAGCCCAATCCCGTGGAGCGTTTAAGTGCTATCGCCACTACATGGTCACCACAGAAGGTCTACTAAGATTTACTAAGCCAATGTCATGCGTATCATTGAGATGGTACGTAATAAAATTATTGGGGCACATCAATGTTCGAGTTCACTGTCCGATTATTTTTTTCCCTTTTTTCCCCCTTTTTTTATACTATCTAAATATAATTTCATAAAAACACGATTAACCAAAAAAAAATCACCGAGCAAAGCTCTGTCATCCAGGTACTTAGTTAGTTGGTTAAACCTGAGATTTTCGCACTTAGCCTCATAGTTGGGCCATTGTACGAAGCAAAGCTGTGAGTTTACTCCAGCCAGCCTATCTCTTTCCAGAAAGCCAGCAGTGCTCTAATGTCACTGCAAGTCTCCTGAAGGGATCCCAGCTTCCCGGGTGGTCAGTTGTTTCTCCGTGCTTTTACAGTAAATGGTCACGTGGGCGGGTGTTTCCCCTTTTTTGAGCCATCCCCGGCAAAGCGGGCTGTCGGTTAGTCCCATGTTGTGAAAACGTCTATTTAGTGAGAGTGGCCTGTTAGGATTGCCACAGCTTTGTGCAGATTATCTTTTCTCAGACGCAGCAGGCTACGTGAAAAACACTTCGAGATTGTTGGTAGAGCCTCCCTGGCTTGTCTGCATTTGATTTTTTGCTCTCCAAAGTTCAGCATGCTGGCTTTCAGTTCGCGACCTCAACCATTTCCTAAACGGTTGTATGGTAGCGGGAACAGGGGTTCGGGTCCTTCCACTGTAGTTCCCGAGCCTCTTCTAGCCAGTTTATCTATTTTAAGATGACTCGGTCGTTTGTTGACAGTTTTTCCAACTCATAGTGACACTCTAGTATCAGGCTGTTGTTTGTGAGATTGATGTTAAGTGCTTGTAGGACTGAGACGCTGCCCGAGATCCAAATACTTCGTAATTAATATTGCAAAACAACGTTTGCCGAGTCAGCCAGTAGGTATTCTTATATTATCTTAACACGTGAGAAGGGATTCTGTGGTGAATATAACGCGCTACAGTCGCCAGAGAACCTGTGCTCGTAAAATAAAACCCCTGGGCCGGCGTGTCAGCTGCTTTTATTGGCGTTGCTTCGGCAAATGGGTGCCCTTGAGGTGCGAGCATTTGCTAGGAAATAAAGGGGAGCATAAGCTGCCGCTATCCACGGGGGGACTCGGACGGACGAGTCTTGGTATACTTGGCTTAAGTCATTTAGGCTTATAGTCCTTACGATTGTAAACGGCGGCAACATAACGGTAGAGAGATTTCAGAAATCGGAAATTTGCCAATGAAAAGAATATACATTCCGTTTGCTGAATGTCAATTTACAATGTTATTTATAGTGGTGAAAAAGACAGCTAGAAAAAACTCCACTCTGACCATCTTTTCTCAAGTCATCTTAAATCTAATACAAAGTTAGTACGAGTAACTAAAGGTAGGAAAAGACCCACGATGCAATCATTCTAAAACATTAAGTACTTACTATTCTTATAAATCCCAGGTTCTGACTAGCATGAATGACTTTATTTTCTAAAAGCGCCTCGGTAGTCCAGCGGCATCACGTGCCATCACCATGCCGGAGGTCGTGGGTTCGATTCACTGGGGGCTGCCGTACATTTGTACTCATGGCCTCGGCTGAGCTGTTCACATACCACAGCGTTTGAAACCGCCAATCGTTGTGGGCAGATGTGGTGATTAAGCCCGCATTGCAGGCCGCAAGTTTTCTCACAAAGAAATTTTTTAGGGTTCCGTAGTCAACAAGGTCGTTGAAAAATATTGTGGGTGTAGGGAGACCATTTTTCGATTTAGGGTTCCGATTGCGAAGATAAACGGTTGATTGTAGAAACGTTACGTGAACTTAAAAGGAAATTTATCACGGCTAAGTAGGCTTTACTAGTTAACGAGTAATAAGCGACCAACTAATAAAAGGAAAATTTCGTACAAAATCGATTGAAAACATAAAAAGACCCTCTTTCTACGGAGCCCTACATTGCGCGTGGCCCGACACGCACTCGGTCAGTTATTTTAAGTAGCCTATATACGTCCTACTGAAGAGCACCGGCCTGTTCAGAGAGAGTATGGGCTTAATTACCACGCGTGCCCACCGCAGATCGGCAATGCAAGAGCTAAGGTATATGAATACTTCAGACACTCAGGCTTAAGAAAAATTAAATTAGGAAAAATTAAAATATTAAACCAGTTTTTTTTTTTATACACAATCCTCTTAACACGAGTCGCATACTCACTCATATAAACTCACTTATCCCAGATAGGAAGTCAGTGACCAGGGTTTGCCACTTGACACGATTCTGATAAACTTTTTACTAATTAGGTAGGTAGGTACTACTTTTTATGATGCCCCTCGCTTATACAACCTCTGTTTGGTCGATGTCTGCCTAGATGGTCCCTTACCGGCCTTTCCACAAACATCACATGATTTTAAAGTCTTACGGTCTTATTTATAAAAACACGGTTCCTTAAAACACTCGATAAACGTCGATTAAAATAGCCTGCGGTGGAGGTTTCACAAGGAAAAGACGTAACCGCAGATTAAATACACTGCCTCTGAGGAGTGCTTTAGAAGAATCATGTTTTTATAAATAAGGCCGCTAAAGTAAAGCCTTTGTTTTCTATAATTGTCACACATACATTTTACAGCTAAGTAGGTAGGTTAAACTAAATATTAAATTAAACTAATCAAATATACCGCCCCGGGACACGCCTGATCCAAAAGTTCCCATGACGCTAGCAGCGTTCCCCCGCTGCACCGCCAGGGAAATCCTCTGCATCAGGTCAGCCCCGGAACGATGGTCAAATTCTATAATTGAATAACATATAACTCAGATAACACAATCAATTGTCCTGGTCCATTACTCAGGATATCCTGAGACTATCCTTGTTTTCTAAAATATTTCTCTTTCTTTCTTTCTTTCTCTTTAAATACGGCTTTTAGTAACGCAATTAATCCTTATTTCCTCAGCAGAATAGTCTCGCACGCTTCTCTCCTGAACCACGGAGGTAGTAAAATGGGATTACAAAGTTTTTACAAATTATTTTGGTAACTGCCTCTTCTATAAAAATAAAAGTTTGATTTGTCTATCTTTCTGGATTACATCTTTGGTCTAGCGGTATCACGTCTGATTACCATGCTGGAGGTCGTGGAGGCGCCGTACATTTGTACAAATGGCCTCAGTCTGGGTGTATTTCGATGTTTGTGATGTTCTTGCCTGGTTACCATAGCACAGGGATGGATAGATAGATAGGTAGATAGAATATTCTTTTCAACACACCTGCTCGTAAAGTAGGTCTTATTACAGCGTATTTACACTGATAATGCAGAATATTACCCATGCCGTGCCTTTTACATTACATTATCGCACTAGTGCCTTTTCATTACATATCTTTTTAAATATTAGCAAGAAGTATTAATGTTTCGAAAACAGCTAAGTAGTTATTTGCGTAAATATAAAATTAAATTCAAAATGTGATAAATAATTAAAGAATTTCATGAAACTGCTTGTTTTAGCATTTTTAAGCAAACACTACAATAATTAATGTAAACCTAATAATTAACATAAAATTTATGAATAGGTTAGCAACCTCATTATATCTAGATGGCCATGCATTGCAGCCATCTTTGATGGATGCGCGCGCACAAGAATACTGTTTTGAATTTTACCGCCATACATATCACGAATCACGCACGAAAAATACGCCATCTTTTAAATGGGTTTCTGTTTGTTAAGTTTTTTTATTTACTTTTCCTCGTAAGTGTGTTGAAAAACGTCGTATGAAACACGTGAGCATTGGTCATTACACTTCTCGTCTCCATTAAGCCTTCGCCTTCGGCTCAGGCTTAAAAACCGACTCGAGTGTAATGACCAACATACCACACTTGTATCATAATGTACTATTATTGTACACAGAGATAAATTTGGTAATAAGTATCCTACTTTGGGACCAGAGTAAGCGATTTTGTTGTGTGGAAGTTGTCACCCAATTATTATTACATACATACATTTATAAACTCACGCCTGTAACCCAGATAGGTAGGCAGAGACCAGGGACTGCTACTTGCCACGATCCTGGCAGATCAATTTCGCTTCCTCAACATTCATGAGTCGTTGTATGCACGCACGCCGGTTTTGGGTACTTTTAGAAAGGAATGTTGCGTTGGTTTAGACATGTGGAGAGGATGAAGGAAGAAAGATTGACGAAACAAATATGTGGAGCGAATGTTGGTGGAAGGGCTGGTAAGGGACCACCCAGACGCACATACTAATTAATATTATTGGCAATTTACCTATCTATTGAGCTCATGAATATAGCCCATTGTTGGGCATGGCCAAAGTTTGTCTAATTTGTATTTTTAAAGCCCGCCAAGATGCCAAAAGGTCTCTATTACTTATATTTTCTCTCCAACCGTGATCGGTAGACCGTTGACTTTTACATAAAATATGTGTCATTAAAGCATATAGCACAGCAAATAACTTTTCTAAAGAATATATTTTTCTTCTTGCATTTACAAGGATTTTTCTTTTACTTTTTTTCTGTTTTTGCTTTATTGTAAAAATGGTAATTACTTGTAAAGTAATGTCAAACGTAGTACGATTAAGAGGCAGTCGCTTTAAAACACGATTCACATGCGATTCATGCATGGAAGCAAAACATAATGGTCATGTTGCAGTACGTTTGCGTCGCTTCTTTAAATGTCACAAAACGGATTAGAGGCGCGTGTAAAAGTCGTCGTGGGCGATGGCTTTGAGGAATAGCCCCAGCATTATACCAATATGATATACTAGAAAATGGCCAAGTGTGAGTCTGACTCGTTAAGGGTCCCGAGCTGAGTGAGAAAAAACACATTATTGTGACGTAATTAGGGTTCCGTACCCAAAGAGTAAGGGACCCTATAACTAAGACTCCGCTGTCCGTTCGTCCGTCCGTCTATCTGTCACCAGGCTGTATCTCACTTGGCGTGACAGTTAGACAGTTGAAATTTTTGCAGATATATTTCTGTTTCCGCTATAACAACAAATACTAAAAACAGAATAAAATAAATATTTAAGAGGGGCCCCCATACAACAAACGTGATTTGGATGATCATCATCATTTGGATGTAAACTGAACTGATAAGGGACAAAGTATTTGTTAAAAAGGCATTTTTGATAGATAAAAAAAACATAGACAAACATTTCAATGTATAAAAACGAAACGCATTGTGTATTCCAACCTTTATGTTCGCAAATTGGATTCCGGGCCGGTGAGAATTGGATTCTACGTGTAATTTAGCGTGTTGACGAGCTATTTGTCATATGCGTGGTGGGGCGGGGATAGGCATTTCGTTCTCATGAAAAACGCGAGTTATGTACGAACACCATTGTGTCGCGAATTTTATGCAATTTTTCGCAATGGTTTCGTTTGCAAATAGTGGGTTGAACCCGTGCCTAATACGAAACCCGATACTAAGGTTTTTGTTTTCTAAATTAGAATCTTAAGTACATTTGTAAATTTGTAACAGTAACACTATTGTGAAAGAAAACATCGTGAGGAATTGATTGGCTCAGGTGTTCGTGTACCTTAGCATTCATTATTATGATCATGAATGTGTACACAATGTTTTGGGGATTAGTCTGAATGTTATATTTTTTTTAATGTTGTTTTGAAAGTTTACTGGCTAATGTCTGTATTAGGTGCGGTTTGTGCCTAATAAATAAATAAAATTAAAACCCATACAATGTGTTATTGAAATAACGCAAAACCTGGTGGTCGCTGTTTTATGCTACTTTTAGTAAGGAAACGTTTTATATATAAATTTATGAATGAATTTATAAACGTTATAAATTAATTTAAATATACCTCGTTTATGTATAAGAATAATATAGGTATAAATAAGTAAATAATATATAGAGATAAAGCGCTCCGCCAACAAACTGCTACGCAGTTTGGCGAAACTGTGTACTACACTAAGGTTTTTTATTTTTTATTTCTCAAATAAATTTTTAAAAAAATCGTACAATTAGACTGCGCCAATTTTTTATTTTTTATTCCACTGTATTGGCACAGACCTTCTCTCAGAGAGAGAGTACGGGCTTAATCACCACGCGTGCCCACCGTGAATTGGCAATTTCAAGCGCTGAGGTGTGTGAACACCTCAAACCCATTTTTTTTTCGTGTATCCTATATTATACGACCCACTGTTATGAAATAATTTCATTTTAAGAAGAAGAAGAAGAAAGACATTTATTATACCAACAAGATACATTTTCAAAGTAGTTGAGTTATGGATACCGAAGAAGCTGTTTTTAGGCAGCGTAATTTCAGTAACACGTGGTACAGATTGCTAATCGCGAGCCTACGAGCAAGGGTCTTTATCCTACCTCAGTGACTGCAGCAAATACCCGTCGAAGAGAATATTACTCTCCCAACCAGTGTTACCAACCCCATCATAGAGTAAAACTGTACATATGCTTGAAAAAAAGTAAAGAAAACTGTAAATATTACATTAAAAAACCTACACCTTTATCTTTTTCTTCATCAGCAGCCTCTATACGTCTCACTGTAGGGTACAGGCCTTCTCTCAAGGAGAGAATATGGGCTTAATCACCACGCGTGCCCACCGCGGATTGGCGATTTCAAGCGCTGAGGTATGTGAATAGCTCAGACACTCAGGTTTCCTCACGATGTTTTTCTTCACCGTTAGCGCGTGGTATTGCTACTATAACTTCTCAAATGTACATAACTTAGAAAACAAAGTCACAGGTATACGCCCGCACTGGGAATCGAACCTGGGTCTCTCGCTTCAGAGTCCAATGTTCTACCCACTAGGGTACCACCGCTCTTTTTCTTATTTAGTATTATTTAATAATAGTAATAAATAAAATACATGATATGACCTGGTCACTGACTATGGGCCTCATAAGAAGGGTTAAGGTCGCTCAACGAGCAATGGAGAGAGCTTTGTTCGGAGTTTCACTGCGTGATCGAATCAGGAATGAGGAGATCCGCAGAAGAATCCGAGTTACTAACACTAATATTTGTTTCGTCATATATACCAATGCCCACTTACCCACTTAATATTCTACGTTGCTAATTGTAACCACTGAATTCGTTTTAATTTTTTTTTACTTATTACAAATCACAAGTAGGTATTTGCTCAACTTCGCGCTGGGGGCAAACTGAAAACCAGCGCAGTGGGTACCTAAGTGCAGCTCACGCTGAGTTTTGTCATCCTTTACCATTTTGTCGGCTTTACTGAAGCCGGCGAATAGGACCCAATTCTCATTTTTCGATGTGTGTAATTTTCCAAATGATTATCAGGACGAACTCTTTACGAAAATTCATTTTTAAAATTTCTTAATTTTCCGAATTTTTCATATTCCTGATGAAGGATAGGCCGGACTCGCATTTCTCGAAATAAGTACAGTCAAGCAAAATGCACTTTTTGGATATCATCCAAATCCCAATTAATTAAATTAAAGGAAAAATTTTTTTTTTTTTTTTTCAAACACGAAGTTTATTATTTTAATGCAATTACCTAGTGAAACGACATAGCAATATTATATATTTTTATACACAGGGCGTCCCAAAGTTATGGGACATGAAGGGAAAGTACCTTAAATGTTAAAAGAAGACTTTATGTTATTTTTAAAAGTTAGTAATTCTGCATTCAAAGATTTTCTAAAAATTACTTGCTTCGTCTGAGAATCGAACCAACTTAAATGTAAAAAAAAATCACGATGATGATTATGATGCCAATCGAAAGAATGGCTTTCAGCAAAATACCCTATCTACGATATTTAAGGTACTTTCCCTTCATGTCCCATAACTTTGGGACGCCCTGTATATAATTCTGCTGTACATGTGTATATCACTGAACTCCTCTTAAACGGCTGGAGCTATTTGATAATTATAATATTTTAATAATAATAATAACTTTAAGCCAAAAAGTTTGTACATAGCTAGTAAACGCTTTCAATTTCTTTTTTTTTTTTTTTCAATTTAATATAGATCGATGATGATCGATCGATGTCCTGCAGTGGGCATCAAATGGCTGATGATGATGATTATGATGATAGATCGATGAATTGCTTAGTAAAAGTGGCAGTGGGCCGGGCACATAGCTCGGAGAACTGATGACCGTTGGGGCGGAAAAGTTCTGACCTGGCGACCGCGGACCCGACGACGCAGCGTGGGCAGACCTCCCACTAGATGGTCTGACGACCTGGTTACGGTGGCGGGGAGTCGCTGAATGTAGGCGGTACAAGACCGGGAAGCTTGGAAATCCATGAGGAGGACGTCCTGCACGAGGCGTCAAATGGCTAATGATGATGATGATGATGGGGAAAGAATTAAAAACAAAAAAAAAACATGGAATTATCAAAGTTTTAGTCAAATGTAATGTCGCATGTAAGTATCAAAGTTATATTTATTCTACGTCAGGTAAAATAAGTATTAAGTATTTAAAAACTAGTATTGCTATTTTAAAAACCTATTTACAGGCTAAAAATTCCATCCATGCCGAGACTTGAACCCGCGACCTCTGGCTAACCGTGCCAGCGCTCTCCTAACTGAGCTAATGGGCAAGTGCAGGCGTCGGCGAAACTTCTAACCTCTTTACTAACATTAATAATAATTAGTATTGCTATGCTACTCTAGCACTTGCGAAAATGTGCCTAGTGATTTTTGAGGAAGCTTGCCTTGAAAATTTGTGTTCTGAGAAAATAGCCCATTATTATGACAATTCCATGTGTATTCCGTGTGGCGCCGGATTAAGAATAGCGTCACTCCATTTCCTACCGTGTATGTCGTAGAAGGCGACTAAGGAAATCAATTACCAGGAGACGGGCAGCAGCATCTTCCTGAGATTCCAACTGCATACTGCGATCGCCAACCCGCCTGTCAAGCGTGGCGATTATGGCAAAACCCACCATGGTTAGGAAAACCATGAGGGATTCCTATGTCCTGCAGTGGGCGTCAATTGGCTGATGATGATGATGATGATTATGACAATAGGCATCAGACCTAGGCATAACATTGAGATAGGAGCTGATGATAGATATTAGTAACATCAGCTACTATCACGCATTAAATTTTTAAATCTACTTGCTTTTTCATCTTCATTTACCTTGAAATCGTACTCATTTACTACTACGTAGCAAATAAAATAGAGACGCCAGCATCTTAAATAAAAAAACTGTAGATTTCGAGACCTAAACTAAAAACTGAGAGAATTTCCAAAAACTGTAGACATACATAGTATTTTCTGAGGTTAACACGGGCACTAAACATAATAAAACGCATAATGAGATCCGCCGGCATCCAAATTCCAATAGAGATCGTGGTTGGAACGTAGCCACAGCATGGGAAACAATGCTTAAGTGCATGAGACCCCCTTGCTAGAAGTGTGACTGTGATTTAATTTTAATTTCAATAACTAATAATCATTATTTTTGAGTTTATACAAAATAATTGTTTTGTAGATTGAATTTAAATTTCAATAACTAATAATCAGTATTTTTCAGTTTATATAAAATTATTGTAGAGCCAATTTAAATTTAAAAAAATTGCTAAAATAATTTTGGAACGTAACTTAATAATTTTTGTCGAGGGTAGTAAACTAACAGTCAATGCTTTCAAAAAGACGCCTGTCACCTCAGTCTACCGAGACTGCGGCATTTGCAAACGTACCAAAGCGTCGGAAAATTGTAAAATAGAAAAGTAAACGAGTAGATATCCGTTCAAATTCAGTTTTATAATGTAGAGATACAGATAAAACTATAGGGTTGGCAACACGGCTCTCAACCGTTCTGCTGTAAAGTTGAAGCGTGTTGAGGACAATTAAAGCCCCATATAGCACACGCATGGTAGCACTCAAGTAGTCGCTTTACGTCTTCCCGCGAAGAGCCCAATCCCGTGGAGCGTTTAAGTGCTATCGCCACTACATGGTCACCACAGAAGGTCTACTAAGATTTACTAAGCCAATGTCATGCGTATCATTGAGATGGTACGTAATAAAATTATTGGGGCACATCAATGTTCGAGTTCACTGTCCGATTATTTTTTTCCCTTTTTTCCCCCTTTTTTTATACTATCTAAATATAATTTCATAAAAACACGATTAACCAAAAAAAAATCACCGAGCAAAGTTCTGTCATCCAGGTACTTAGTTAGTTGGTTAAACCAGAGATTTTCGCACTTAGCCTCATAGTTGGGCCATTGTACGAAGCAAAGCTGTGAGTTTACTCCAGCCAGCCTATCTCTTTCCAGAAAGCCAGCAGTGCTCTAATGTCACTGCAAGTCTCCTGAAGGGATCCCAGCTTCCCAATGGGGGTGGTCAGTTGTTTCTCCGTGCTTTTACAGTAAATGGTCACGTGGGCCGGTGTTTCCCCTTTTTTGAGCCATCCTCGGCAAAGCGGGCTGTCGGTTAGTCCCATGTTGTGAAAACGTCTATTTAGTGAGAGTGGCCTGTTAGGATTGCCACAGCTTTGTGCAGATTATCTTTTCTCAGACGCAGCAGGCTACGTGAAAAACACTTCGAGATTGTTGGTAGAGCCTCCCTGGCTTGTCTGCATTTGATTTTTTGCTCTCCAAAGTTCAGCATGCTGGCTTTCAGTTCGCGACCTCAACCATTTCCTAAACGGTTGTATGGTAGCGGGAACAGGGGTTCGGGTCCTTCCACTGTAGTTCCCGAGCCTCTTCTAGCCAGTTTATCTATTTTAAGATGACTTGGTCGTTTGTTGACAGTTTTTCCAACTCATAGTGACACTCTAGTATCAGGCTGTTATTTGTGAGATTGATGTTAAGTGCTTGTAGGACTGAGACGCTGCCCGAGATCCATATACTTCGTAATTAATATTGCAAAACAACGTTTGCCGAGTCAGCCAGTAGGTATTCTTATATTATCTTAACACGTGAGAAGGGATTCTGTGGTGAATATAACGCGCTACAGTCGCCAGAGAACCTGTGCTCGTAAAATAAAACCCCTGGGCCGGCGTGTCAGCTGCTTTTATTGCCGTTGCTTCGGCAAATGGGTGCCCTTGAGGTGCGAGCATTTGCTAGGAAATAAAGGGGAGCATAAGCTGCCGCTATCCACGGGGGGACTCGGACGGACGAGTCTTGGTATACTTGGCTTAAGTCATTTAGGCTTATAGTCCTTACGATTGTAAACGGCGGCAACATAACGGTAGAGAGATTTCAGAAATCGGAAATTTGCCAATGAAAAGAATATACATTCCGTTTGCTGAATGTCAATTTACAATGTTATTTATAGTGGTGAAAAAGACAGCTAGAAAAAACTCCACTCTGACCATCTTTTCTCAAGTCATCTTAAATCTAATACAAAGTTAGTACGAGTAACTAAAGGTAGGAAAAGACCCACGATGCAATCATTCTAAAACATTAAGTACTTACTATTCTTATAAATCCCAGGTTCTGACTAGCATGAATGACTTTATTTTCTAAAAGTGCCTCGGTAGTCCAGCGGCATCACGTGCCATCACCATGCCGGAGGTCGTGGGTTCGATTCACTGGGGGCTGCCGTACATTTGTACTCATGGCCTCGGCTGAGCTGTTCACATACCACAGCGTTTGAAACCGCCAATCGTTGTGGGCAGATGTGGTGATTAAGCCCGCATTGCAGGCCGCAAGTTTTCTCACAAAGAAATTTTTTAGGGTTCCGTAGTCAACAAGGTCGTTGAAAAATATTGTGGGTGTAGGGAGACCATTTTTCGATTTAGGGTTCCGATTGCGAAGATAAACGGTTGATTGTAGAAACGTTACGTGAACTTAAAAGGAAATTTATCACGGCTAAGTAGGCTTTACTAGTTAACGAGTAATAAGCGACCAACTAATAAAAGAAAAATTTCGTACAAAATCGATTGAAAACATAAAAAGACCCTCTTTCTACGGAGCCCTACATTGCGCGTGGTCCGACACGCACTCGGCCAGTTATTTTAAGTAGCCTATATACGTCCTACTGAAGAGCACCGGCCTGTTCAGAGAGAGTATGGGCTTAATTACCACGCATGCCCACCGCAGATCGGCAATGCAAGAGCTAAGGTATATGAATACTTCAGACACTCAGGTCAAAACTTAGGAAAAATTAAAATATTAAACCAGTTTTTTTTTTATACACAATCCTCTTAACACGCGTCGCATACTCACTCATATAAACTCACTTATCCCAGATAGGAAGTCAGAGACCAGGGTTTGCCACTTGACACGATTCTGATAAACTTTTTACTAATTAGGTAGGTAGGTACTACTTTTTATGATGCCCCTCGCTTATACAACCTCTGTTTGGTCGATGTCTGCCTAGATGGTCCCTTACCAGCCTTTCCACAAACATCACATGATTTTAAAGTCTTACGGTCTTATTTATAAAAACACGGTTCCTTAAAACACTCGATAAACGTCGATTAAAATAGCCTGCGGTGGAGGTTTCACAAGGAAAAGACGTCACCGCAGATTAAATACACTGCCTCTGAGGAGTGCTTTAGAAGAATCATGTTTTTATAAATAAGGCCGTTAAAGTAAAGCCTTTGTTTCCTATAATTGTCACACATACATTTTACAGCTAAGTAGGTAGGTTAAACTAAATATTAAATTAAACTAATCAAATATACCGCCCCGGGACACGCCTGATCCAAAAGTTCCCATGACGCTAGCAGCGTTCCCCCGCTGCACCGCCAGGGAAATCCTCTGCATCAGGTCAGCCCCGGAACGATGGTCAAATTCTATAATTGAATAACATATAACTCAGATAACACAATCAATTGTCCTGGTCCATTACTCAGGATATCCTGAGACTATCCTTGTTTTCTAAAATATTTCTCTTTCTTTCTTTCTTTCTCTTTAAATACGGCTTTTAGTAACGCAATTAATCCTTATTTCCTCAGCAGAATAGTCTCGCACGCTTCTCTCCTGAACCACGGAGGTAGTAAAATGGGATTACAAAGTTTTTACAAATTATTTTGGTAACTGCTTCTTCTATAAAAATAAAAGTTTGATTTGTCTATTTTTCTGGATTACATCTTTGGTCTAACGGTATCACGTCTGATTACCATGCTGGAGGTCGTGGAGGCGCCGTACATTTGTACAAATGGCCTCAGTCTGGGTGTATTTCGATGTTTGTGATGTTCTTACCTGGTTACCATAGCACATGGATGGATAGATAGATAGGTAGATAGAATATTCTTTATTGTACACAGAGATAAATTTGGTAATGAGTATCCTACTTTGGGACCAGAGTAAGCGATTTTGTTGTGTGGAAGTTGTCACCTAATTATTATTACATACATACATTCATAAACTCACGCCTGTAACCCAGATAGGTAGGCAGAGACCAGGGACTGCTACTTGCCACGATCCTGGTAGATCAATTTCGCTTCCTCAACATTCATGAGTCGTTGTATGCACGCACGCCGGTTTTGGGTACTTTTAGAAAGGAATGTTGCGTTGGTTTAGACATGTGGAGAGGATGAAGGAAGAAAGATTGACGAAACAAATATGTGGAGCGAATGTTGGTGGAAGGGCTGGTAAGGGACCACCCAGACGCACATACTAATTAATATTATTGGCAATTTACCTATCTATTGAGCTCATGAATATAGCCCATTGTTGGGCATGGCCAAAGTTTGTCTAATTTGTATTTTTAAAGCCCGCCAAGATGCCAAAAGGTCTCTATTACTTATATTTTCTCTCGAACCGTGATCGGTAGACCGTTGACTTTTACATAAAATATGTGTCATTAAGGCATATACCACAGCAAATAACTTTTCTAAAGAATATATTTTTCTTCTTGCATTTACAAGGATTTTTCTTTTACTTTTTTTCTGTTTTTGCTTTATTGTAAAAATGGTAATTACTTGTAAAGTAATGTCAAACGTGGTACGATTAAGAGGCAATCGCTTTAAAACACGATTCACATGCGATTCATGCATGGAAGCAAAACATAATGGCCATGTTGCAGTACGTTTGCGTCGCTTCTTTAAATGTCACAAAACGGATTAGAGGCGCGTGCAAAAGTCGTCGTGGGCGATGGCTCTGAGGAATAGCCCCAGCATAATACCAATATGATATACTAGAAAATGGCCAAGTGTGAGTCAGACTCGTTAAGGGTCCCGAGCTGAGTGAGAAAAAACACATTATTGTGACGTAATTAGGGTTCCGTACCCAAAGAGTAAGGGACCCTATAACTAAGACTCCGCTGTCCGTTCGTCCGTCCGTCTATCTGTCACCAGGCTGTATCTCACTTGGCGTGACAGTTAGACAGTTGAAATTTTTGCAGATATATTTCTGTTTCCGCTATAACAACAAATACTAAAAACAGAATAAAATAAATATTTAAGAGGGGCCCCCATACAACAAACGTGATTTGGATGATCATCATCATTTGGATGTAAACTGAACTGATAAGGGACAAAGTATTTGTTAAAAAGGCATTTTTGATAGATAAAAAAAACATAGATAAACATTTCAATGTATAAAAACGAAACGCATTGTGGCGCGACAACGGCATTTTTTAAACGTAAATTCGAGGATTTTTTCTTCCTGCGTACTTTCAAATGGCCAATAGGTTTACATGGCTTAAAACAGGATTGGCGCATTCATGATTTGGTTGCTGATAGGTTCAAATGGTTTGAAAACAAACTCAGTGCACCCTATTTCCACACAGTGGTTCTGGTTACCTCCCTAGAGGGTATATAAGAAGCCGAAGGCGCGTAGGGAGAGCCGTCCCCGCCCGCCGTAACAAAGAGCATGGGTGCCTACACTTTGTTACGCAAGGGCGTCCCGCAGCGCCGGAGCAGTTGCAGAAGTAAATTAAATTATGGTCAACGTTGCAGTCGCCAAGGTCACGGATAAACTGAAGCGGTGAGACCTGTATCTTGGTCACCCTAACAAAGCAGACGCGCCGTCTAGTACTGACTACTTGGCTAGTCACGTTTAGCCAGGTTATTTACCGATTTGGTCAATTACAAGGCCGAATGACCTTCAGCCAACTTTCAGCCCTTTAATTGGATGTCGCCGCCTAATGACCGCCCTAGGCACCTAATTCGATTGCTAATTTTACCAGTTGGCGGCGACATCTACACACACAAGAGACAAGAGGCAGACAAGACCACAGGTATCGTAATATGCTCTGAAGACAAGACATTTATTCTAGACTCGTCTATAAATGTTACAAAGAAAGAATAGTACATTGTTCACCGAGAGGAGAAAGTGACCGATTACCGTCGAGGGTGTCGTTTGAAGCCCGAGCCGTAGGCGAGGGCTTTAAAACACCCGAGATCGGGAATCGCAGTTTCTCTCGAGTGATACATAGTGCTTTATACTACACCTGCTTGATAGTTTTATTTTACTTTCTACGAAAACTGAATCCTCAAACAACACACAAATTGGAAATGGCGCCAATGGCGTCTGCAATTTTCACATGTTCTTTTTTCAAATTGTTTATCCTGCCGCCGCAGGGTCGCACTGCCAGCCCGACACCATCCAACACACAGCTAGTGGCCAGTGTCATTTTGCGAACTTGGAGATAAAAACTCACTGTAAAAACTTTTTGGCTTTTGATATTTAGGTTACCGGCGCATAGTCTTACCCAAAATTAAAAAAAGAAAAACCACGTAAGAATGGATTTTCATACACTTTTCTCTCCCGCTCAGATGCGTTTTCTCCCCGCATATTTGTTCGATATGCAATGACGTACTTTCTACCGTAAATTTTATAAAGTATCAAGGTACTTTCCAAGCAGGTGTAGTATAAAGACATTTATTATACCAACAAGACACACCACAGACAAAATAAACAGATAATTAACATGAAATGCAGGGTTACTACGGCAAGTATTGGTTACCTAGGGCCTATTTTATAGAAATACAGTTCATTTGCTACGACAACTCGATGTACATTGCCTTGCCGAGTAGATTTGGTTGCATAATACTAAGCCTCGAGACCCCTTGTCTTAGTACTTCAATAAATGCTATCTAGTCATTCTTCTATTCTACTCTTTCATTCATTCACAGATTAATAAAAATTGTATAGACATTGCGTAGACGTAGCCGAATCTACTTGTCGAATGAGCCGTTTTCAGCACAAATTTACAAAGTATTTCATAGATGGCGCTTATGTGCACGACATACAAGACAAGGACACGTCTGTCAAATGGTTGCTTAGCGCAGATTAATTTTGACAGCCGCATTTCGGGTCTTCTATGGCCACGCCTGTAAGCGCCATCTATGAATTGCTTTGTGAATTTGTGCTGAAAACGGCTCATTGTCATAAACTGTAGTTCTTCTTTAATTACTTATTCAAGAAATTCTACATAATACATATTTTCATACAAAAAACCCTCACTGAGACCCGAACTGGTTTATATGTGAGGTGAGTTACCTACTCTTTTTATTAATTTTTTTTAAATTATTTTCTTTTAATGGGGGTAGCAACTGTCAAAAAATCAAAATTGAGGATGTCCCGTTTTCTTAACTATTTTTATGGGAAAAGCACAATATTTGTAATATTAAAAACCCCAGAGTTGTGTTTAGTTGCTTTTTTTCAGAAAAATCAGTACCTACTCAGTTGAAATCATTTCACGACGTTTTTACGTTGAATTTCCATGAAAAAATCGGAAGATAAGCATCACTTAAAACAAAACATTGTCGGGGCAAATCTCAGTGGCGCCATCTATAAGTAGATTCGTGTTGCCATACCCATTAGCAAAGGTCGACACTTTAAGTTTGGAACCCAGTCACGCCTGGTGATAAAATGAAGACGGGGTCTAAAGCCGGGTCTGCTCGTGTTTCATCATGAAACATTACACAAAACAGTCGATTTTCAATGCTCCAAATTAACTTTTTATTTTGCTTCCCCTAGCAACGAAAATATTTTGCTCAAAGAAAACGGAATGTTTTGTGTAATGTTTTTTAGCTGGTGACACGCCTTAAGATGCACATGTAAATGTGAGAGTAACTTAAAAAGTATTGTTTCGAAGGCATTTCGGCACTTATTTGGTTTACACAAGATTTTTTCAAGAAGTTCGGTAGGTAGATCGTTTAATATCGTTGGATGAATGTACTCCGCTGTACGAGAGCAGACAATTTGTCCCAATTTTTATTATTAACAGTAGTTTTGAGAAACGCGGCCTTTATGTTTATGGAGTAAGTACTTCACACACTGGGTCGACTTTTACGTAGCCTCGAGTCGGATAATAAATTGAATTTGGAATTGGGAGATAAACTTTGGCATTGCCTCAAAAGGAACCGTTAGAAAAAGCCCGTAACTATGCTTTAGTACTGAAGTCGTTACCTTGTGGGATTCTTGATGTAAATGATAAATAATATGTGATAATATGTACACTTCCTAATGCTGTTTTATTTGTAGGTGATAGATATAGCAACGAAATGGTCTTATAAAGGTAATTTAGTAAGTAATGACAACAGTACTTATAATCAGTCAAAATAAAAGAAATCTAGGTATGGGTGCCGTAATTCGAAATTTTGAATTTAAAAATTATACAGAACCGAATGAAAAATAAATAACGAAAGATGAAGTAAAAAGGAATAGTGTAAGGAAGGTTACACCGTTACAACCTTTTGGTAAACTTTTTGTAGGTCATATAATTACATAAGACGTCAAGTACCTACGGTAAGGCGTAACGCGTAAGGATGAAGCACATTGTGCGTTTTTTGGTTTTGATCCGTGAATCCCTTTTTTGTCAGAGACAGAACACCTTGACCCTCGAGGCAATAAGCATATTCACTGACCTCTTTAGTAGGCAATATGTTTTGACCAACCTTCATTGACGGAATGACAGGTTCAAGTAAGGATGATTTTTCGGTTAGGGTAGAATCGCTCGTAGCCCCGGCTGCCTGAGTGATCTTAAACGATCACGAAGGTTAAGCAACACAGGGCGCGTTCAGTGCATGGATGGGTCGCCGTCTATGCCTAACGCTAGTGGCATTTTTTCGAGCGGTTTCGTGCTTCGCAAGGCACGTTAAGCTGTTGGTGCCGGCTGCCGTCGATAGATGGCAGTCGTTAAGCCAAGTCAGAGGCCTTAGGGCGGCTTGACAACTTCTGACAGTAGACGAGCCACTAGTCTACAAGCCTCCACCAATCCGGACTTGGCCCCCGTGGTGGAGTATGGCCTATACCTTCCTCAGGGAAGAGACCCGTGCCCCTCGGTGGGGACATAATGGGTTGATGATGATGATGATGATACCTTCTTGCCTGAGCCTGTTATTACAGACAACTAAATAGTATTTTTAGAGCGCCTCATTTTTTTTCTAATTAGAGGTCGCTAGTACTCTCACCTCCTTGGTTCTAAAGACGCTTCGGGGATAAGGGGGGACCGCCACGATTTGTCTACGTCGCCGTCGGCGACTGTCATTTGTTATAACTACCTACAGAAATATGCGGACTCAAAACGGATAAAAGTGTCTGAGTAGCTCAGCTCTATTAGAAGTACTTTAGATATAAAAACCAGACAAGTGCGAGTCGGACTCGTCCACCGAGGGTTCCGTACAAATTTGTAGGTACTTACATATTATAAATAGTTCAGGAATGGAGTCTCGCAGTTTTTCCCAGCTTTTCCCGAACTTCGCAGATAATTTTTTTATGATTTTATTACAAATGTGCTGTGAAAATTTCAACTGTGTAGCTATCACGGTTCATGGGATACAGAGATAAGCTCCCCTTTGTACATGTTACTTCTTATGTAATGTCTTGTTAAATGTTTCGTGTGCAATAAAGTATAGTTATAGTGCAATAAAGTTCTGACTGACTCTGACGGAGCGTGGGCAGGCCCCCCGCCAAATGGTCTGATGACCTGTTTACGGTGGCAGGGAGTCGCTGGATGAGGCTGGCACAAGACCAGGAAGCTTGGAAAACCATGAGGGAGGCATAGGCCATAGGCATAGGCAGAGGACATAGGTCCTGCAGCAGGCGTCAAATGGCTGATGATGATGATGATGATAGTTACAGTTACAGCCTGGTGACAGACAGACAGACAGACGGACAATGGCGTCTTAGTAATAGCACAGAAAGGTCCCGTTTTTACTCTTTGGGTACAGAACCCTTAAAGTAGCTGTAGGTACTTGACTATACTTTAATTTAATCCAATTTATTCTCAGAAAAACGGCCTTTCTCAAAATCTCCGGGCCTGACTATTTTCAAGGGCGGCAGCCCTGATTATGCTACGTAAGAGTCGATTACATTATTACCTATATTTCCGGCTGCGAGAAGCTAGGGTAGATACGATGCATAACGCCATTTTACATTTTGCAGAAAATGGCGTTATGACTCTAAACTGCGTTCCTTTATTACTCTTCTCTACATTTTATATATAACCTACTATTTACTTTCTGTGTAACGCGCGAAAATATATGAGTGACGTGTAGGGCAATAAACGTAGTTATAGTGATACGACATACGTGAGCAGTCAGTGCCGGATCAAACCAGGGCGGGACTTATAGCAAAGTCTATCAAGGGGCCCATGGTTTGCTTTAGGTTATCAAGTTTATGGCATAAGATAAAAGAAAACTGAAAAATAAACTTTTCTGGATTTACATCCATAAACTCACGCCTGTTTCCCAGAGGGATAGGCAGAGACCAGGGACTGCCACTTGCCACGATCTTGACACATCACTTTCGCTTCCTCAACATTCATTAGTCGTTGCATGCACGCACGCCGGTTTGTGGTACGTTTTATCTTGCCCTTTGCTAAAATATACATCCCCTGTTTGCTCGAAGTGTGTCCTCCTGGGACGTCCCTGACCGGCACTTCCACCTCCCTTTTTTCTGGATTTAATTTGTTAAAATTAAGATTCGTTCAATTTCGAACTCTTATCGACCTTTTTGAGTAAATTTTATTCAAAATTCATGAAATTGAGGCTTATTATTTTCCTTAACCAATTTTTAACACATTTTGATGTTGAAATAGAATCGCTGCACACTAATTTTGTGATTTCTTGACCCCTCCCCCGTCATCGTCACAGTTGGTCATATTTGTGAGACCCCTCTCCCAGTGTGACGTCACATATTTTGTAATTTTACGTCTAGAAATTATTAAATTAAAACAGCAATTACAAAAATAGTATTATTTCCATTTAAATATTTTTTTTGTTATTATCAACATCATATCAAACATGACAAAAAGAGAAATTGTTAATTATATAAATTATAAATTTTTGAAATGTGACGTCACGATACACGTCCCACCCCTTGTCACAAAATGTTACACTTTGTTGACCCCCCCCCCTTAGCGTGTGACGTCCTTTATGGATGGTCGGCCATGAGAGACAAATATGTGCTTATTTTGTTTCTGTGATGTATCTTGTTGGTATAATAAATGTCTGTCTTCTTCTTCTTCTTCTTCAAAGTAAATTGATATTTTTTAAGCGTTGGTGCGCGGTGCCCCCAAATGCGCGGGGCCCCAGCACTTGCTGCTCTTGCTACGTGGCTAATCCGCCACTGTGAGTAGTCATTCAGCTGTTTTGCGCGAAACCAGCTCTTATGCCGCAAGGAATATAAGTTACCGAGGTTTGTTTGAATAGCGCTAGATATGCCGACATATCTAATACGAATGTAAGCAGCAGGTCTGTGTCTGTAGGTTTCTCTTTTTAGGGTTCCGTACCCGAAGGGTGCCACACGGTACCCTATTACTAAGGCTTCACTGCCCGTCTGTCTGTCTGTCACCAAGCTGTATCTCAAGGCAGTTTAAAATTTTCACAGATGATGTATTTTTGTTGCCGCTTTAACAACAAATACTAAAAAGAGAATAATATAAAAATTTAAGGGGGGTTCCCATACAAAAAACGAATTTTTTTGCCGTTTTTTGCTCGATATTAACAACGGCAGCAGGTAGACGCTTGAAATATTCACAGAATAGTAAGTTCTATATTTGCTTCAAAAATAAATAATTAAATTAAAATAAAATAAGTACAGCTGTGGTAGCCTGGTGGGTAGAACATCGGACTCGGAAGCGAGAAACCCATGTTTGATCCCCAGTGCGGGCATGTACCTATGACTTGGTTTTAAGTTATGTACATTTATAGTAGCATACCACCCGCTAACTGTGAAGGAAAACATCGTAAGGACACCTGAGTGTCTGAGCTATTCACATACCTCAGCGCTCGAAAGCGCCAAACCGCGGTGGGCATGCGTGGGGAAAGGAATGTTGCGTTGGTTTGGACATGTGGAGAGGATGAAGGAAGAAAGATTGACAAAACAAATATATCGAGGAGCGAATGTGGATGGAAGGGCCGGTAAGGGACGACCCAGACGGACATAATTCGACCAAATAGGGGATGTATTAACAAAGGGCAAGATAAAAAGTACCCGAAACCAGCGTGCGTGCATGCAACGACTAATGAATGTTGAGGAAGCGAAAGTGATCTGTCAGGATCGTAGCAAGTGGCAGTCCCTGGTCTCTGCCTACCCCTCTGGGATACAGGCGTGAGTTTATGTTATGTTATGTTAAAAAAAACAGCTATATACTTATTATGAGTATCTTACTTTTTCTTCTTGAATTGATAATTGACTTACATTTTCATCGATGACTGCAAATAAGTCTGGCTTAATTTTAGAGGATGCACATGTCGGCGAGTTTTCACTCCAGAGAAAATAGTAGCTAGCCCTTAATTAGCTCCCAAAAAATAAATTAAGTGTTCTATATTAATTTGTCTATCTATCTTTTAAACAAAAATAGATGTTTTTCCATTTACAATCAATTTCAATTCATAAAATTTAACTAAAAAACCTATTTAGAGGCTAAAAATTCCACCCATGCCGGGGCTTGAACCCGCGACCTCTGGCTCGTGTTTTAAAATTGTCCTTAGCACGGGTGAGTGCAACAAAAAGAATATAAAATTTAACTATTTATATGAATAAACAACACAGGGCTGAGCAGGGTAACGTTTAAGAATATGTTTTTTTTTTTGTCAACTTACATTTGGTACAGACCGTAACGGAACATATAAAGAGAGTTTCCAATAGCAAAAGTCCCATACAAAAAAAAATCTCCCGACCGACGCGATCTGGCTCGCAATAAAAGCACTTTATCCCCCAATAACTCAGTTTATCGTTTAATACTGTATTACTGTTACAACCGACGACATATTTACGTCAGACTTATTGCCGAAAAGTAATAAATTGGGAGTAAAAAACTGTGAGACGTAAAAATATCTATGGTCGTCCTATCGCTATTCGTAAACGTGTAAAGTACAATCACTCTTTTTGGGGAGCGAGTCACTAAAATTCAATAGAATCATTAACACTGTTGGTAGTCTAGTAACCAGTCGTATTCCAATGGTATAACCCGTGAAACTTTACTCGGCGCCTTGCGCGTTTCGATCTTGTTTGCGAGATATGGCTATTTAATTTGCGTGGGTTATACCACTGGAATGACTTTGTAGAGCTATGAATTACTTAGTAGACTACCAAATAGAGTCAAATAACAGCTATTGTTGTGCGTCTACCAGTCTATTAAAAAACTTTTGTGTAGACTCTAGGGCCTGGTCTGCTACCTCTCCGGGATGTAAGCGTGAGTTTATGTAAGTAACGTACTTTCTAGCGCAGGCCTCTTGGAACTCAAAGAATCTGGGGCCCGAATATAACAACGTCCTCGAAAACAACATGAACATAATCCATAATGTACGACTCCGAGCAAAGATTATGCTGATTCCAGCCCTCCGGGCACACAATTCTCTAGCTAGAGATATCTCCAGGCTAAAGTCACAAAATAACACGACGCAGAAATCAGACGTGATGTAGCGTGATTATTTGCCCAACTACCAAATTCCTCAATTGCTTTAAACAGCACGTAACTCAAATTCTTCATACAGAATTCAGTTTACGCGAAACCGGCGTGAGTGCATGCAACGACTAACACACGTTGATGAAAAGACAGAGATCTGTCAGGATCATGGCTAGCGGCAGGCTCTGGTCTCCAGAGTTTATGTTTTGTTAGAATTCAATTTAATTTGCTACTTAAGTGGCTCATTGTCTGTACCAAAATTCGTAAACTTCTAGGACTTCAAATTACTAAGTCACAGATTTGTTAAGCTTTCGTCAACTGAAGCCCTTTTGCAATAGATCGGAGTGACGAATAGTATCCTAGGGGTGACCTTGAAAATAACAATTTTATTGTTTTCATGCAAATTTTTACACACTCGCTGTTAGGAGGACGTACATAACAATAACATAAAATGTACCTATATCGACTGCCTCGTTGGTCTAGCAGTATCGCGTCTGATTACCATGCCGGTGGTCATGGGTTCGATTCCCACTGGGGGCCACCGTACATTTGTATAAATGGCCTCAGTCTGGGTGTATCTCCATGTTTTTGATGTGCTTGCCTGGTTACCATAGCACAGGGTATCCTAGTTTGGGACCAAGATAAGTGATTGGGTTGTGTGGAAGTTATTGTTATCGTTATTATAATGGGAGTTCAACTCATCAGTGCAAACTGCTTTTAAATGGAGACAACTTCATAATCCCGAAAAAAAATACCTGATATTATATATACATTTGCAACATATGCATCCTTATTCTAACAGTAAGGACGCGCTTGTTTTCTTTTGTCGTGTAGAAAACAGTGTACTCTATCTATGAAGCCCTTGACTGACGCTCACTGTTGGGCATGGATCTTTTCATCATCACGCCTCGCCAGTCCCCTGCTAATCACGTCCACTGCCCCCTGTCATGTTTTTCATGTCATAGAACCATCGGATAGGCATTCCCGCCGATCGACGGCAGGTTCTCGGCCACCACATTGTCTTGACTAGTCCTCTAGACAAATATTTATATCACTGTCCGGTTTTACTCGACGTGGGCGTCCAGGCGGCGAAATTAAAGTGGAGCTGGGCTGGTCATGTCAGTCGAATGCACCCGGTTAGATGGGCGAGACTCGCCACCGAGTGGGTGCCACAAGATGGACATCGAAGTCAAGGCCGGCCTAGGAGACCGTGGAGAACCTCTGGACTAAAGTGGGGGAGGCCTTTGCCCAGCAGTGGGACACAAACATAAAAGCTATGTAAAAATAAGACGTTTTATTGGCAGGTTCACTGCTACTGCAGTGTCTAACCAACCTCTTCTCTACATCTCTCCCTCTTCGCTTCTTAGCCTAGCGACTTAATCGACCCTTTAAACCTTTAGGTCGATGGCATATCAAAGATATCAAGCCTATACTCCGCTAAGGTTTAGAGAATAAATCCCTTTCTACTAAATAAGATTTCTCGTTAATTCATCGTTAATTTCTTGTACTTACTTAATTACTGTTGTAAATACTTGTAAATATATCCCTTTGTTTATTAACTTTACGTAACTACCCTTTGAGCTCCTCAGACAAATATTTCTCCGCCAAACTAGCTCCAAAATTTACAAAATATATTATACAAAATAAAAAAGATACCCCACGGCAAACTATACAATAACCTCTACGATATTTTACAAGGTACAGCGTTAGACTGGTTGAGAACGAATGAAAAATAAAAAAAAATGGTGTAAAGAGGTTTACAAACTTATTATCAAAACAAAGACTAAAGGAAACTATACATGGTGTGCGCGATAATAGCACCACAACTAGGGTGTCCTTGACGGATCGGAACGGCTATTTTGGACACTCACAATGGTCAGGAGTGAGGTGATGAGTTATGGGCAAGGATGATCGTGATGGACCAGCTTCAGAACAGTCTAGCATAAACCCACTGTCCACTCTCGGAGTCACTTTTTATATCTTGCTTAAGGACTCGTAAACATGTAAACGGTCTTATTTATAAAAACTAGATTCCTTAAAACACGCGGTGGAGATTTTACAAGGAAAAGATGTAGCCACAGATTAAATAAAAAGAGTATTACATTGGTTTTAGAGGAATCGTGTTTTTATAAATAAGGTCGGTAGACTATAAATGTAAGAAGCGTAATTACTTTAGATATGTATAATAGTTATTTTAGTGTCTGTCATCATCATCATTACCATTAGCCATTTGACGCCCACTGCAATACATAGGCCTCCTTCGTGGTTTTTAGAAACGAAGTGACAGTATTTTAATCCGGCGCCACATGGATAGTTGCTGTAGCAAGCTTCATTGTATTCTTTGCCTATAAATAATCAAGGATTGTGTCTTCCCCAGGTTACAAAATGAGGGTGGAAGGAGTGTGATGTGCGCTCATGTAACAGCGGTGGTAGCCTAGTGGGAAAAAACAGCGGTGTTAGCCTAGTGGGTAGAACATTGGACTCGGAAGCGAGAGACCCAGGTTCAATTCCCAGTGCGGGCATGTACCTCTCCTGTAGCCCATACTCTCTCCCTGAGGGAAGGCCTGTGCCCTACAGTGGGACGTATATAGGCTGCTTGTGTATGCGCATCGCCGCTGAACCGCACTTTCAATCATGATCATCATCATCAGCCCACTGCTGGTATATAGATCTTTTCTCCTCTACGCTCTCTCGCCATTCGCATCCACGGGCCTTTTAACGACTTGATCACATCGTTCGATCTTCGGGCTGTCGGTCTACCCACTGACCGCCATCCGGTTCTTGGCCGCTACTCAGTTACTGCCCCGGTCCTTTCAGTCAGTCAGTAAAATACTATTTATCAACGATAGCACGCGTTGGATTCCGTAGCACCAAACACCTCATCATCATCAACCCATAATGTCCCCACCGAGGGGCACGGGTCTCTTCCCTGAGGAAGGTATAGGCCATACTCCACCACGGGGGCCAAGTCCGGATTGGTGGAGGCTTGTAGACTAGTGGCTCGTCTACTGTCAGAAGTTTTCAAGCCGCCCTAAGGCCTCTGACTTGGCTTAACGACTGCCATCTATCGACGGCAGCCGGCACCAACAGCTTAACGTGCCTTGCGAAGCACGGAACCGCTCGGAAAAATGCCACTAGCGTTAGGCATAGACGGCGACCCATCCATGCACTGAACGCGCCCTGTGTTGCTTAACCTTCGTGATCGTTTAAGATCACTCAGGCAGCCGGGGCTACGAGCGATTCAAACACCTCATTTTCCACAAACATTTCTTTGAATTCTGAACGTGAACGTGACCTCGCATTGTACCTCCAACAAAACGCTTCGTTATGTACCGAGTTGCATCCGCCATTGTAACAATCTGAGCTTCGTACTCATCCACATTGTTACCTATATAGTGCGGCTGTTGTATTCAGAAATTGGCTGCGCTTAACAACTATAACAAAGCCTCGGTTAATTGATTGTCTTCAATCCTTGGAAGTTAGGTACTACTCTGAAACAAGAGATGTGTAACAAGCTTTGTTCTAAAATGCGCGATTCCTGAAACAATGTTTGTCACTTCTTCTGTTCCACAACTATTAAATTTATTTGTTCTATTTCCCGTTTTTTTTTTTTAAATTAAAATTTTACGTATGTGCTTAATAAATTCATAATTCCTCTGTGCAGAATAATGATTTATACTGAAATCCGCAACGTTGGTAGAGCGCGTAAAGTGAGAATTGAATAAAATGATATAATCCCTGATATTTTGAAAAATATAATTTATCTCAGCAAAAATCTCAGAACACAAGTTGTAAAAAACAAACTGTAATTGGGGTGTTTCAGGGATTGCGCATTTAAGGGCGACTTGCACCAAATCTCTGGATAAGTATGTAAATAGTATGTATCCAAGAATAAATAAATAAATTCCTGCTTCTTAGAGTTGCCAGTCATACTTTGATAGCTCTGTAAATTTCATGGCGTTAGCTAGACATTTTTGTACTTATTCGTTGGATATAGCGTATCCCTGGATAAACAGATAGATAACACTGTCAGATAGCGTTGACGCAAGCCAGCCTAAGAGTTACCCCGCACATTAAACTCAATATATACCCGAAGAATATTGCGGTGGAAAGCGAAATCCCGCCCGCCACGAAAGCCTCTGGATCAAAATTGAGCACTTTAAAGCACTGGAATAAGTAGTACGGAGGGTCTTCCCTGTCTATACTCAAATTACCCCAAAACAAGCCATTGGACTCGGAAGCGGGAGACCCAGGTTCGATTCCCAGTGCGGGCATGTATCTATGGCTTTGTTTTCTAAGTTATGTACATTTGTGAAGTAATAGTACTCGCTAACTGTGAAGGAAAACATCGTGAGGAAACCTGAGTGTCTGAGCTATTCACATACCTCAGCGCTTGAAATCGCCAATCCGCGGTGGGCACGCGTTGTGATAAAGCCCAACTCTCTCTCTGGCCTGTGCCTTACAGTGGGACGTATATAGGCTGCTTATGAAGCCTACACAAAACCACGAATTGGTGGACGCAGTGTGAGACGTTCGCTGGTTCTTTAGACCGAAAAATGAGCAGAGACTGGCTGTTGAATATTTTAAAAATATAATTGGGATTATATAAAATGTATTGAAAGGAATCTTTTTAATTCTATTTTCTTTTTATTTGTTCATTCAGTGTTTTTGTATTTATATTTTATGAATATAATCGCGATTAGATTAAATATATTTAAACAAATAAAAGAAACATTCGGGTATTCTGAAAAAAAAAACTAGTTCTTTAAATCGAAAGGATTTACGAAAAGAAATGTATGAACTTGGCGTACAAAACAATAATCTGGACAGCTACCTAAAAATTAAAAAAATTTTTTTCAACTAAAGGTCGAATTTTCCACCATCCTGCACAGTTCGTTTTTATCTGTATTCTGCCCTTCTATCACGTAACTGCCCACTCTATCCGGTTAACCATTTTGACGACTCCAAAGTGTCAAAATATGTATGCATTTGACATTTCGGAGTAGGTTAAAACGGACCAGTCCATACAGTGGAGGACTTACGTAGTAGCGCCCCTGGTCCTTCTAGATCATCTCAGTCGGTGTCAGAAGCCTCAGAATCACTAATTAATTACGTCTGACCCTGATCGCGCCATCGCCATTAGATAAATGACCGGCTGCGTGCAAAAGGATCTAACATTTTGTATTTTAATCTTCGGAGCATATTTAAAGATCCCTAGATCCTTTATTATGAATCCGCCTTCATAATCTTGATAAGTGCAGTCGACAGCTCATCAACCTGTATGAACGTGCACTCTAATTAGTCACGTTAAGGGAGACTTTGCAACAAAAATGTAAAGATTGACCTACTGTCGACCATACCTCCTTACCTAGCTACTGAAATAGAGCGATTTTTCTTGCGAAAAAAGCAAATACCAATACGAGTAGTCCAATGTAGATTAGAATTTATCTCCAACTTGGAGATTTGATCATTTTCTCACAAATCTATAACCATCTGAAAATACTAAATAGACCGTTATAAATATAATACATGCTTTGAAATCCAGAAATTATTTTTCCTGAACAACAATAAACACTTTTTCACGAGCTCTTTCGTTCTAACGTTCCCTTAAACTCATTCCCAAGCAAGACGTCGGCCCGTGTTACAACCAAGAAACGCAATTTCCTTGCCTGTAAAATAGCAAGCAAAAAAGATAATTCCTGCAGCTTGACTGCAATTACGAACAGGCTGAAAGTGGAATGTCAGGGTGTGGCAGGCACCGGACTGATTTATCAATACAACACTGACACTACCGCGAATCGCTCACTACCTGTGGAGCGGGCGTGGGCGGGCAACCTGTTACGTCCTCCAACGTCGTGTCAAAAACAATCTCTCATTTAGCTATAGATTAAATTGGCACTCACCCTTCGCATCACACGCAGAGAGAACGAGGACGTTTTCATGTTTATTTTTCGGCTGGAACTGTCACTTTTTCAAAAAACGAACGCGACGCTAATGCGCTTTTGACGAAAAAAGCACTGGCAGCTTTTAACCTTATATTATTTTAACACCTATTGCAATGTCACTCCGAAGGAAAGTCGCACTGTTACTTATTTTTTTAATTTTGCGTTTCCTTTTCGCCCGCTTTCTGTCTCTGTACTTAAAATAGTCTGTTTGTATACGTAGAAAAAATTCCATAAAATGAATAAAGACAATAATATTATGTGCTTTGTGTCTGTTTGTAAATGAATGCGAAAGCGAGTGCTTCTACGGACGGTATATTCGCGACTGATATGAGACCTTCCCCCGTATCGGTGGAGACTTCAGGGTGGTAAGGACAAATCACATTTACAGAGCAAAAACGTTCAAAGCGCCTCTTTGAACAGACGGCAATCAAGTCTATTACAAACGAGATACGACTTAAAATACTTTGCAGATTTTCGTCACGTTTTGAAGGATATCTCTCTGCTCGCTCTCTAGCTCCTACAACACGGTTATCAATATCCGCTTTCAAACCGACTTCATTACACATAGAAAGATATAAAATCAACGCCGTTTCAAAGCGCAATAAAATATGTATAAAGCATAAACCTCGAGTAGTTTGAGGGATTCAGTGCAAATTAATGCTTTTACCCACACATTCGAATCGTTTCTAACTGGTATACCTACTATTAAAGTTTCAGTCATGATACCTACTTGCTGCCCTACTTACCTCACACTTACTAGCTGAAATTTTTTAGAATTTTTTATTTATTGTGGTAATCGTATCGTGTAAAACATCGTGGGGGAACCTGAGTAACTGAAGGTGTCCACATACCTCAGCGCTTGAAATTATTAAGTGGCACCTGGGAGTAACCTAGTGTTATGCCAACGAGAAAAAAAGAATTGTTTAATTTGCAAAAAGTGTCTGTACAATCTCTCAATCGTGTCAACAGTGATCTAAGGACCCACGACAAAGGATCACGAACCTGGGACTAGATATCATTTTTATGCCAAAAATGGCCGTTTTTGGCGTTAATGCTATCTAGTCCTAGGTTTTTTGCCTTAGGTGCATGGCCGTGGGTCCTAAAAACCGTCTACTGTTGACATGATTTTGAATGATTTTAAAAACAATTTTTGCAAATTCGATCTGTAAAAAAAGATATGATTTTGTTTTCCTCGCTGGCGCTAGTGTTACTCCTTGGAGGTCCGCGGTGGCATGCGTGGTGAATAAGCTCGTATTCTCAGTCTCTCTCTGTGAGAGAAGGCCTGTTTATTTAATATTAGGAAGACTAACAGCACATAACAATGAATAACTGTGCTGTGCGCACCTAGAATTGGCACAAACGCCAGCCCTCTGTTAATTACTTTTAGTTAACCTTTAGTGTGTTTGTGCTGTTGGCGTGTGCCTTAATAAATAAAATAAAAAAAAATAAAAAAAATAACAAAAACTTTAGACACACAGAAGGCCAATTATAAGTCTCCACTTATAGAAGCATTTTAAGATTTAGTTGAGCTTTTTGAGCAAAAACACAAGAGACAGCTTAAAAACTAACTTAATAGTATAATGTATTAGAATAAGTTAGAACCATTGAAGAAATCTGCACTAAGTTTTACCCTCAAGCTTTGGACTGACAAATTAAACATATCACCTATCTTCGCCAGTTTATTAAATTGGTTACAAACTCTCCATAGATATGAGTTTTGCCTATACCTAGATGACACTTTTTCCAGATGAAATACTGGATTTAGGTACTCATTAAAGGCCGCTTATCTTTTCTTACGTTTTATCGGAGTATTTTAATTGTGTATATTATTCTCCAAACTGCACGGCAGTTTATTAGCGAATTCATTACAAATTACTGTTATTTAATTACATGTCATATCGTTGCATAGAGCAGAGCGGTGGCAGCCTAGTGGGTAGAACACTGGACTGGGAAGCGAGAGATCCAGGTTCCATTCCCAGTGCGGGCGTGTACCTACGACTTTGTTTTCTAAGTTATGTACGTTTGTGAAGTTATAGTAGCAATACCACTCGCAAACGGTGAAGGAAAACATCGTGAGGAAACTTGAGTGTCTGAGCTATTCACATACCTCAGCGCTTGAAATTGCCAATCCGCGGTTTAACACGAGTTCGTTTCGTCAGGGAGTCCATTCTGCCGCTTCCCTCGCCTACAATGGCCATCTTGACTTTATCAAAAACATTTATTATTTTATATTGTTTTAATAAACCGGCGTCAACGTTTAAGTACTGAGATTTTATATTTTTTGGCACGATAGTTTTCGTTAACCTTAATTGCAGTTTATACATGTTATCAATATATGTCTTGAACGTCCGGCCGTAGCTACTTATACCGTATGATATAATAGACTCGGCCAATGGCATGTACATCGTTCTCAATGTGTTATGGGGCATTTTATATTTAAGTATAATTATTTTTAAAGTTAAAGACAGTACGTCATCAACTGGGATCCTACGGGCAGTCAGTTTTTAGTGATACCATGACTCGATACAAGAACTCTTTAAATAAATAAAACTAAAAATACTCCTAATCAGTTCAAACGTGAAAGATATATTTGTTTTTTTACGGAATACCGAGATGTTTTTCTTGGCCTTTTGGCGTTTTTTATTCAGAAATATTAAAAACACTTTCATTGACGTTATAAGATCGAATTAGTCACACATTTATTCACAAAAACACAAGAAATCAGTGAAACGTATTACTTTATATGAATTTTATTTTAAAATGAAGTATAATTTGTAGCTGTTGTCAATATTGTATATGAACTGATGAATGAATAAATTAGTGAATGCAAAAAAATACGAATAAATGGCAGAAGACGACTGAATGAATGAATAAACAAGTACCTATAGTCAAAAAATTATAGATACTTGTTTAGGACGGAAATGTTGTTGAAATGTTTTTTTATTTATAAAATTAATTGACATGTAGTTGACACTCGTTTTACTTATTTGCTTATAAAATTAACTGACATTGTATTTTAATTATTCCGATAGATTTATTGTTACAATTATTTTTATTACAATAAATCTATCGGAAAGGACATACAATTATTGTCCATTACTTCGTTGTCACGAAGCACGACACTCAAATTTAATTATTATTATCATTACAATGACATCTTTTCGAGTGAAATCCAATCTACGTATTTACTTGATATAATATTACATAATGTCCACATATAATGCAATTATCAAATAATGTATGCTAATTTTCACATTGAAATACCAAATTAGTGCCAATTTATTTTCTCCTCTCCAGCATAGGCTTAGTCAGAGCCCCATTGCATTTGCCACAGCCGTAAACTGTTCTCTTTTATTGTCTGTTGATTTGCTTGCGCTTATTTCTGTTACTCCTTTTCTGTTTTTACTTGCTGTAAATTTTGCTTTGTGTTACTTGTGCTATTCTTTACATAATGTTCTATACCTCTGTGGGTGTGCGTGCGTGCGTGCGTGCGTGCGTGCGTGCGTGCGTGCGTGCGTGCGTGCGTGCGTGCGTGCGTGTGTGTGTGTGTGTGTGTAGATGCAAATAAATGTTTTTAACTATCTGTCTATCCAAATTGCCATGTAGTAGATACGTACCTAATCGTGAATATCGCATCGTGACTTAAAGTTTTGCAACCTCAATGCAATACGTCGATACTTTGCGTGATTAACTTATCCGACTGACTCCTACTTTATATGGGTGAACTACTTTCAGTTTCAGAGTTGGGAAAGTTTTGTAACTTCTAAGCCTTCCTGGAAAATTGTCTTTTTAAGGCTACCTAGCGCAAGGAGATTTTCACACAGACGTAGTTACAAAAGCCATGCTAGATCTAAATATTGGCAAAGTTTTATTATTATCTAGCATGGCTTTTGTAAATGAAAACATAACTAAATCCCCTTGCGCTAGGTAGCCTTAAAAAGACAATTTTTTAAAACATCAGTTATTTTACAGTCGGGTAAAAATAAATTAGAGCCATGTATAAAGCCTCTATAGAAAAGCTTATATAGAGTTGTAAAGGAATTAAAACCTCAAAGAATTAGAAATTAGGCCCCTTTAGATTCAAACAGGGTCGCGTTTTATAAAATGATTTATTTAATTCATAGTTTATGACAACTCCATTTATATTGCGAAGCCGATTAGTGCGATGTAATTATTTCCCATCCTGTCCCAACTTCTCGCCGCAAGTGACTGACAATGTGATCGCATCATAATCTTTGATTAACCTTGTAAGTCATTAACTTTATTTGTATTTTATGTAATTTTATTCATTTACTTATTTATTTAATCGTCTATTCATTCATTTACTTATTTATTTAATCATCTATTCATTCATTTATTTAATTATGTTATTATTGTTATGCACTGCACCGCAACCTATTATATTTGTGAGACGGACAGGCACTGGCTGAAAATCAGCGCTTTGGGTGAACACCCTCAGCACAATGCTGAGCCAGCTGCCTCTTCCAGCAACAGGGACACACCGCAACTTTACGTTAATATATTATAAAGTGTTTTATTGTTTTCTTTCTTTTTCTACCTTTTATATTGTAATTTAATATTTTATGTTGTAACTTGTTAATATATGTGTGTGTTTCTGTTGTTGAAATAAATGTTCTTCTTCTTCTTCTAATTTGTTGGTTAATCGTTAATTACTATGACAATTCTATGCAATGCACATAGAATCCATCGATTATTGTCAAGTTTTGCGTTGGGTACTTCAATAACACGTTTCCTAGTAATATTTCAATGTAATTTCTATCTGTGTACAAAAATGAGGTATCCGGATAATAGGGCAGTATTTGGTAAATTAATTGTTCTACTGCCCTATTATGTAGCCTTTATACGGCCCACTGCTTGGCACAGTCTTTCTCTCTAAGAGACAGAGAGTATCGTGCCCAACGCAGATTGGCAATGGCCGCTGATCCACAAGGACTGGTCAGCGTTATTAGATATATAAGTCTCTATTACACATCAGTAATTTACAGAGATAAGGTACCTAATATCTAGTCCTTAATACTACAAAGTTAGTGGGTAAGGTTTCAAGCGCTGAGGTATATGCACGACCCAGGCCCTACGGGTACTTCACAATTTCTTTTTAACTTACTTTTAAAAAGTTTTAACTTCCATCTTTTTGAAAAAATACACCTAGTATGCTATGCCAAATATGCCCCAATGAACCTTATCGAACAAGCTTTCTTATAGAAAACGAATTTAAAATTTCCAACTGCTATTCTTCATTCCAAATATTGGCGTAACGCTGTTTTTTACCTACGCTCCGTGCCATATGAACGCTTAAAGTTACACGTCCGAATGAGCTTACTTTCCTATAATCTGACTTAGAATTCTTACAACTTCGGAAGCTCTTCATCAAGCCCACCGCTGTCCACTGCTGGGTATAGGCCTTTCCGCCAAATGTCATCTTTCACGGTCCCTTGTCATCCGCATACTCGGACGGGCTTAGAATTCGTCAAATAATCCAATCACTTAAAACAAATTTGCTCTCACGTGTCCATCGCAAAGTTTGACTTCGTGGATTGTCGTTCAAGTTATCTGCCGGGCATTAACAATAACAATAACTTCCATCCAATACAATCACTTGACCTGGTCCCGAGCTGGGATACCCTGTGCTATGGTAACCAGGCAAAGACGTCACAAACATGAAAATACACCCAGACTGTACAAATGTAGCGGCAGCCTCCAGTGGGAATCGAACCCACGACCTCTGTTTTGGTAGCTATACAAGCGAATGAATTAATACAATCATATCGCAAATGCACAAGCTTCACTACATTTTCATACATTCTATAATATTGGCCTTTCGATCTACGTAATGAGATGATTTATACAGCATCCAGTGGCACCTTCACTTACACTAGATGGGTGAAGGGACCACTCGGACGCTGCAGTGCCTGGGACATTGTTTTTTAGATAGAATAGTCTTGCCCAGCACCTATACCATCCTGAGCTTAGTGGGCCTAGCCCACATGAAAGACAAGTCAATACGTCCGGAGCCAACCAATGCGCGGGTTTCCTAACGAGGTTCCTTCACTATTAGCGTGCTACTACAAATTCGCAGAAATACGTAACTTTGAAAATAAACTAAGTCATAGGTACATGTCGCTCGTAGCCCCGGCTGCCTGAGTGATCTTAAACGATCACGAAGGTTAAGCAACACAGGGCGCGTTCAGTGCATGGATGGGTCGCCGTCTATTCCTAACGCTAGTGGCATTTTTCCGAGCGGTTCCGTGCTTCGCAAGGCACGTTAAGCTGTTGGTGCCGGCTGCCGTCGATAGATGGCAGTCGTTAAGCCAAATCAGAGGCCTTAGGGCGGCTTGACAACTTCTGACAGTAGACGAGCCACTAGTCTACAAGCCTCCACCAATCCGGACTTGGCCCCCGTGGTGGAGTATGGCCTATACCTTCCTCAGGGAAGAGACCCGTGCCCCTCGGTGGGGACATAATGGGTTGATGATGATAGGTACATGGCCGCACTGGGAATCAATTCCGCGGTGGTAGCCCAGTGGGTAGAACAGTGGACTCTGAAACAAGAGACATTCTATATGCAGACATGTTTTGACTGCTTGCTAAGTAATCGCCAGTGCGTTTCGGCTCTGGTTAATTATTTTACCTCGACCTGCAAAAGGTACGAGACTGTCAAAGGGTTGAGCTTCTTAATTGAGTTTTTCAAGATTGGAAATTTTTCTAGTGAAATGTTCAGTCTCTCGTGAAAATGATGGTTGGAGCTTCCATCGGCTACGTTCAAACGCAAATGGAATGGAAGTTTATAATGCGGAAACAGGTTCCACTCTTAATTACCTTCAATCACTTTATTCAGACACAAGACAATTGGCCACGGTACTTATTTTTATATACGTTTTTTATAATTTATTTCGAAAATAAGTATGGACCATTTAAAGTAAATGATTTCGTTATTTTTTTATTTAATTCATTTCCATTTTTAATATTCTCCTAAAATATTGTGTTGTGTGACGTCATCACAGCATGATTAAAGAGATAGTCTTTGCCTACATAAAAAAAACAAATGTCATTAACGTCAGTTGATTTGGTCGGCTAACCATTGTATTCTGTGGGCTCACCTCACATTATTTAATACCTACACTTCAACACTTTGACATTTCGTTTTTCTTTTTTGTAAGGCAAAGGATTAATACTCAAACTGACTTTGCTGACGTCATACAAAAGTCATTTAAGGTCAGCATTTTATTGAATATCTTAAAAAATATAGACTTATTTACAAATAGAAATTGTACGGAAAGCAAAATTCTCGAAATGGTTTTGAGATTTCCGTTCATATTAAAAAATGTAGCATGGCCAATTGTCAATCGCTTAACTTCTGTATAGACTCGCATTTACTTAACATATGAAATACAGTAAACATCTCTTGAATGTTGAAGCATTTTCCATTTAACCCTTAATTTTGTAAATATTTTTGTATATCTAAAACGCTTCGAAACTAGTTATATAACTGAAATCTGAAAGTCTAATTCTTCATTAACTAGGTCAACCGTTCCAAAAGTTTTTGGTAACTTGGCCTAGGCTTAACAATAGTCATCGTAAATAATTTATTTAATCAAAAAACCGTCTTCAAGAAAACGCACTAAAAAGTGTCGGAGTATGATAATTGTCATTTAAGTGCACATAAATATTGGAGAGTGTATTCGTGAGGGATCTCACGACTAATATCTTTACGACATAATATCTTTATTTTTATATCTGCTGTTATGATAACGGCGAAAACAAATAATTTGATCACAATGATAAAGATAAAATTCACAAGGCCAGTAACAGACATCCACAAATAGGCAGTTTTTATTTACTTACTAAAAATACCACGAGAATGCTTAGCCGTGCATTGTTCATTAATACATGCAGTTTTTTACATTCAAAATAAATACTTATATCTTATTATAATTTGTACTAATCAACATTTTCCACTTTTATATGTGTGTGTGAGTGTGTTTGTCTGTGTGTGTGTGTATATATGTATGTGAGTGTAATGTATGAGTGCGAATAGGGAAGCGGGGGTTTTTCCAATAAATTACATATTATAATTGAGTATAAATAAACACTATATTTAAAGGAAGCCTTGGAACCTAGGAAAGGGTCGGCCGAAAATCTTCAAAAAAAAATATGTGAAACCACCCGTCAAGAAACTCTTATACAACACAATGTTACTCATCGAAATCGGTTACCGTCTATCTATCTATCTATCTATACAGTCCATGAAAGACGCCCACTGCTGGTCATAGGCCTCTTTACCGTCACGCCAAGATCGCCGGTCATCTAGCTAGACGAGAAGACGGACGGTGGATGGGTTGATGACATAAGGAAGGCGGCAGGAAGGCAATGGACAAGATCGGTTCCCGTGGCAAAGAATTATTCACCCATACTTTGCAAATTGAAGAGTTCGATGATTTTATTCCCATCCCATCATCATATCTTCACCCTTTCAATAAAAGGTATTATCGCTGAACATAAATACATAAAAATGTATTATGATGATGTGTGGGTTGTTTGAAAGCCGCGGTTATGTAATTAGTGATTAAAAGTACCATCTGTTTAGACTAATACTTTTAAGTATAGACATAAAAAAATAAAAAAAATTGCGAAATCTTGTTTCCAGTTAAAAATCTTGTTTCAATAAATTCGGGATGGCAACACCAAACTAATTACAGATGGCGCCACTAAGATTTGTCCCGACAATGTTAGTTTTGTTTTATAACTGTTGCTTATTTAAACGTCATGAAATGCTTTTCACCAAAAAAGGGAAAGCTATTGTTTATACCAAAACTGAAAAAGCAGAGTTTTGTATACCGCGAAAGGAATACAGACTGTAATACAAAGGTAATCTCAAAAATATTTTCTTGGAGAAACAATTACATACCTTTAATGAAATACATATTTACTCACCGATTTATTGATTATGAAGTGTAAATGTTAAATTTACTTAAGAAAGTTACCCAGAAACATCGAAAATTGTTGTAAAATTATCCACACTATGTACCATATAAACTTACTCATAAAATCATACTATGTATGCATGAACTCTGTTAATTTTATTCCAGTTTGGAGACGAAACAGCTTTATGAGCATAAAATAAAATGATGCTGCGGGACTACTACTTGAAGGTTCCTATCACCAACAACCAAATTGTCCTATCAGAAGTACTGATATCTATTCAGCTCTGTCCAGTTCAATGCTATGGACTGGCTCTGGTAATTAAGTGCTGCTGCTTACCTATTTTGAGATACGGGCTTAGGCCCAAAGAAATGCGTGTTATAATGTATGATTATGATTTTATTAAATAAAACCGATGTTTACAAGTACCCAGGAACATTGTTTTACTTCACTTAAAATTGCAGCAATAATAGCTGGCTTTACATTTGCTAAATGGGTTGAATCATATCAAGGCTTGCATTTCTAGTTTTAAGTTAGTTTTAGTTTTAACATTCTAGGCACCTAAACACTCCCTCCGTTTTTAACGAGTGTGAAAGATGCGGATCTGAAAACAAGACTGATAGAACATAATTTTGAACTATGATTCTGAATGTATTTCATTAGTATTGTTTGTATTTACTTGCATACAAATACTTTTTGGTATTTGTTTACCAGAATCATAACCCATAACCTTCTTGATAATAGATTTACTTCCTCCAAATGGTTTCGGAGCCACAGTTTTTCTATTGCAAACTGAGCAGTTAATGCGTAGACACAGATTTTTGTTGAAAAAATATACTACACATATCTCTGGGATTTATATAATTACAAATATATTGCTTTCCCATAAATAGTCAAGAAAACGGGACATCCTCCATTTTGAATGCCACCCCCATTAGTACCTACCGCCTTTCCGTATATTGGAAATATAACCCGCGGACCCGCGCGCGGCGCGCACGCAGAGCTCTGGCTGGCTTCTAATGGTTCTCGTAGATTCGAGTTGGTATCGAGAGATTTTTTTGGAAAGTGCCTATTATTAAGGCACGTTCAATTTACTGTTCAAACCTCCCAAAAAATGTGGACTACAGATGAACTGATAATCTCCTCCTTTTTTAAGTCAGTTAAGGAGACACACAAAGCTAACCTAACTCGCTAAGTCGTCTTTGACCTATAACAAATAACCCGACGCGACATTTCATTTCGCCTAAACAGGGGTATTAGAATTCATGGAAATGAATATTCGCACGGCACCAATAAGAGATCGAAGGCTTCGCTTGTAGTGTCACCACACGTTCAGGGTTATAAAAAATCTACGCAGATGTAAAAAAATCTTCATGTAAAAGTAGTTTGCTCCCCATGCGCAGGTTTCCCGCGATATTTTCCTTTGCAGTTACCGAGTTACTTGTATAATAGCTACTTGACTGGCCCCTGGTTACGGTGGCGGGGAATCGCTGGATGCGGGCTGCACAACACCGGGAAGCTTGGAAAATCATGAAGGAGGCCTATGTCCTGCAGCGGGCGTCAAATGGCTGATGATGATGATGACTGGCCCCTCGTATCTCGTACTCTACTCTTTATTGATAGAGAAACAAATAAATAGACCTCTAGTCTCTGATTAAGCATTTTGATTTGTGTTTTTCGTTTTAGTTCACATTTTTTCAGATAGATAATAATTTATTAAATTGCCACAACACACAAAGCCATACAATTAACAGGCATCGCATGCTAACAAAAATATTCAGATAATCATAACAATAACAATGAAACAATAAAATATGGTGCGGCGGGAGCGGCAACTGGGTGGACTGTATTGGCGAACAATGGACAACACCATGAGGGTGCTCGTTGGTAAGCGTTGGGGTGGACGTACCTGGATTTCACACCCGCGGATGACGAAGGACAATCACGGCAGCCTAGGTGGGCGCTGGATTGTCCCAGCGTCTTGTATTCATAATCAATTTTTGAACTAAAACTTTCGTAAGCACTACACATTATTAGCTTAATTCCAGATTCGCTTAGTTGATTGTTTATCGAAAAAGTCCGACCAGGTTTTCAGAACTCTTCAGACAAAACATCGAGCAAGTGAATCCGGAATTAAGCAAATAATATAATCAATCATAAGGTAGAGATTATCATACATTGCATTGCTTAAACTCACGCCTGTATATTGAAGGGGTGACCAGAGACCAGGGTTAGCTACTTGCCATGATTCTGACAAACCTCTTTTGCTTCATCAACGTTCATTAGTCGCTGCGTGCGCACACACCGGTTTCATTTTTTGTTATTAATCAAAACCATCAAATTACGCTCAGAAGCCGAATTATGAGCACCAGGCCCTGTCGGAATCCTGAAGTTTGCGTCAGCAATTAGTGGTATGGAATTTGACAATTACATTGGAATCGTTTATATCGGATATTATAGTGAATCGGGCTCGCGGGCGGGCGGGCGTGCATGCGTGCGTGCGTGCGTGCGTGTGTAATAACAATAATACTTTCACACAACACAATCACTGGTCCTAGTTCCAAACTAGGATACCCTGTGCTATGGTAACTAGGCAAGGATATCACAAACATGGAAATACACGCAGACTGAGGCCATTCGCACAAATCAAGAACGGCACCCCCCTTGAGAACCGAACTCACGACCTCTGTTCTGCATCCATCATCCTTTCACACCCGAATACAGGGTACTCTATATATTATGATCTTTTTTGCGCTACTTAGTGGACGTTAAATACCAACGCATGGGCACAGGATCCTTACTACATTCACACCAGTGCCGGTCCGGTACGTGATCAGAATACAGAGGCCCGTGTTTTTATTACTAGGTCGGACCCTTGACCTTCTAGCTGGGCAAGGATTATGTTTTTCCCACCTAGACCCTCAGAACTAAGGCTTTTTACTACACTACATGGTGACACCGAATTTGATAATTCACAGAGGTAGATACGTAAAGGGTAAAATCGAGTGTCAGACTGTGACTGAGAGTTGTGACTGCCTCGTTTGATTACCATGCCGGAAGTCATGAGTTCGATTCCCACTGGGTGCCGCCGCCGTACACATAGCCTCAAGTGTATTTTCGACTTTTTGATGCCCTTACCTGATCAACACTGCGCATGGTATCCTAGTTTGGGACCAGGACAAGTTCACCACTCAATTTTTATTTAACAGTCAAAGTATTCCAATTATTCAGTGTGTTCGGGTAATCTCATGGACTTTTCTAGGGAACTCTTGGGTTCCACGGAATCCACTTTAGAAATCGCTGCCCTAGACCAGTGATGGTGAACCAATGGCTAGCGTGCCATTGATGGCACGCGACATAATAATTCGGGCACGCCAACGACTACTGAGTTTACATAAACTTGTCAAAATTTTATTTGTTTCAATATGAATTCAAAAATTTACCAAAATAAGGAAAGCAAATAGGTAAAACGGGTAATAAAACCGGCAGTACCAAAATTAGAGAAACTTGTAATTTAATTTCAGTCACATTTACGTGTCTGAAAAAGCTGCTAATTCTGGACAAAATTGTTTGAGCGAAAATGGGGCATTTTTTAAATAAAGTTGCCACCTACACTCACGAAGGTTCGCCATCCCTGCCTTAGACCTTCAGCCCGATGTGGAAATAACCGTGAATGCTTAGAATCCCGCGGACCACTTTGAGGACAAATAATACCCTCTACTCTCGACGTAAGTAGTACGTTATTGCGTTTCAAGTAGTGCGTCCATGGAGTAAGGTCAAGAACATTCCAAATATTTTCATCATGGAAATAACTCTAACTACAGTCGAGTCAATCAATTCACGTGCATTTAATAAGTAATAGGTTTGGAAAGAATCTGGAATTTCTGAACCATTATCATACTGATTTGACATACATAGATATACTTACGCCCGTATTTCGGAGGGGTAGGCAGAGACCAGGATTGGCCACTGTCCACGATCCTGACAGATCTACGTTTTATCAACATTAATTTAGTCTCTCCATGCACGCACACCGGTTGGTTTCGAGTACTTTTTATCTTGCCTACGCTAACGCATCCCCTATTTGGTCTTCTGGGGCAATCTGAATGAATGATATTCTTTCTTGATTTCTCTTCTTTTTTTCGATATTTCAATTAAGTTAAATTGACACAATCAACGATCGTTAGGCATTACCAACACTAGCCGAGCGCTTTCCAGTTAGTTCTCATTAGAGTCGATTATTTAAATTGGAGTTTAATAGAGAACTAGGTCAGCCAGTAACTTCGTGGACAACCATATAATTTACGTTTACATTGGCCGCGCCCTCAGGGGATCTATTAGACATATAACTGACAATTAGATAGTTTAATGTTAATGTCCAATGAAATGAAATGTGTGGAATATGTGGAGCCCCAACGGAGCAAATTTTTCTATCAGCCCACATGGTAATTCATCATCATCATCATCATCAACCATTCGACGCCCACTGCAGGACACAGGCCTCCCTCGTGGTTTTCATAACCATGAGGGGTTTTGCCATAATCGCCACGCTTGGCAGGCGGGTTGGCGATCGCAGTATGCGGTTAGAATCTCAGGAAGACGCTGCTGCCCGTCTCCTGGTAATTAATTTCCTTAGTCGCCTTCTACGACATCCACGGAAAGAAATGGAGTGACGCTATTCAAAGAGAATATATAGACTATGTTGTGGTGTATATTCTCTTTGCTAATACATAAAAATCTCGTGTCACAGTGTTTGTTATCGAACTCCTCCGAAACGGCTTCACTGATTTTTATGTATTTTTTTGTATATATTTGGTAGGTCAGAGAATAGGTCGTAGGCTAATTAATATGGCAAAACAACGTTTGCCGTGTCAGCTAGTTAGTATATAAATTTATTAAACTAAGCTGAGCCCTTATGTAAACTCTTCATATAAACAATGTACTTTTTTATTTCGTATGAAATATTAAAATAGTCAATTTCAAACTGTGATATTAAACTGTTTTCGCCAAATCCTGGAAACAGGAAAGTAATTTTCCAATATCTTCAAGGCAATTCTCAAACATGTACATGCAAAAGTGCAACAGTTAAAGAACATATATTTTTATTCCAGTGCTGCTGGTAGCCCGCACGCAATACACCCCCACTTTTGAATGCCTCATCGGTTTAGCGGTTAACACACTTGACTACCAAAACAGAGGTCGTGGGTTCGATTCCCACTGAAGGTCACCGTTCTTGGTTTGTACCACTGTTTATCTTGTTTGTCGCGGTCTGGGTGTATTTCCACGTTTGTCCTTGCCCGGTTACCATAGCAAAGGGTATCCTAGTTTGGGACCAAAACAAGGGAATGTGTTCTGTGGAAGTTATATATTTATTTATTACCTCAGTCAGAGACGACGACTTGGTTAGCACATGAATTTGGTACATTTTAATCTTTACAGAATAACCCACTTATTGGTCGCCGAAAAAAAATTCCTGTAGTAGAAACTTTTGCTAAAGCGTAGCAACGCTGCTACGCCGTAGCTGGCTACGCTGTATCGTAGTACTACTCCATCGTTTTAGCAACTTTTAAGATTCAAGAATCCGCTGTGATTTCGTTCAATTGGTAAACTTATTTAGACGTATAATTAATGTAAATAATTTAATAGACCAACTTATACAGAGAATTGTAAGACACACGCGATGTAAGTATTAAGGATGGATGCCATAAAAGCGGTAAGCGGTGGCAGCAACGGTGTACCACGTAGTCCACATGATGGAAAACAGTTCTCTGTGGATACAAGCGACGACGAAAAATAAGAAAGCAACACCATGGCACTTTGAAATTAAAAAGGGTTTTTCTTAACCAGTTAAGAAAACTTAGTTATGAAAGTGCACTAAAGGGTCATGAACTCGTGAATTTGGATCCCACTGATGGATACAAGCATCCTTCAAGGCACGCCATTTCTTTCTTCCTTATCCAGCCGGTACCAGCAATCTGCCTCAGATCAACGGTCCAGCAAGCTGGTGGGCATGCTATGCTGCGTTATCCAATTCTACAGCTTATGTTAAATATCCACTCTCGGTAAGCGAACCTATTAACGAATGAATTATACAAAACAATCATAGATAAGTACCTAAAAATATTCAATAAATCGTGACTAAGTGAGCTTCTAAATGTCCATACAGGGTCATACATAACGCTTAAAAGTTTACATATATACATTCTCCAACTGAAATGTAAATTAATAAATTTAAAAATATTTATTAATAAACGTCACAGAGGTTAGTTTCAGAATTAATTAATTACATGAAAAAAAGCTAACAAAAAACCGTTTTACCTTAATTAACAAAGTTTTTATTGTAAAATTATTATTCATATATATGTTGAACACTAGCCTACTTAACATTATTTTAATACCTACCAGACATCTTTGTCTTCTAAATAATCCTTAATGTTACGTACCTACCATTAACCCTGGAGTGAGCTTAGCACATTTTCAAACGAAATTGGAGGAAATTCTAAGCTTAGCACATTTTCAAACGAAATTGTAGGAAAGTCTAATATATCTTCAGGGATCATGTGGTACAGCTTTATACAGTGCCTACGCGCTTTCTGTGAACTAAATACCATAAATGTAATTTATTAATATACCGGGCAACCGCTAAGTGAACAATTTACGATGAACGTGCTTCTGGAGGTGCTCCCACGCTATAAATCTTCACATGATTCTCGTGGCAGCGCATCAGTAAAAAAAACACTTGCCTCGCATGAGAGCGGGTTCAATTTCGATTCCGGCATGTACCAATCACATTCTTTCCTAAGTAAATGTACTTAACATTCGTGAATACCGCTGAAAATATACCGCTAACTGTGAAGGAAACCATGTGAGGGTGTACTATAAACCCTATCTGGAGAAAAAGAATTTACCCTCTGTGAAATGGACCGCCGTTTGTACAAATGACCTCAGCAATTCAAAAATACTTTATTGCACAAGAGGTGTTTGTACAAAGGCGAGCTTAATACTAGTAAGTATTTTCTTCCAGCTAACCTTGAAATGGACCGCCGTTTGTACAAATGACCTGTCTTGTTGAATTTCCATGTTAGTGATGTCCTTGCCTGGTTACCATAGCACAGGGTATCCTAGTTGACAGTAGTATAGAGTAGGACAAGTGATTGAGTTGTGTGGATGTTATTATTGTTATTATTATTTTTTTTAGTTTCGGAAGTCGGAGATATCTACGTTAATGTAATCGCTTGAGGATTTTTATTTTTTGTCAACCTATGTAAAATAACAACATCCTACGATTTTGCGTAGTAAGTAGGTACTACGTAGCAAGAACATCAATGTTTCGTACACACGAACCCCACCGAAACGAATCTTACTCGAGAACTTTGCTCATTTCGCGCGCAATTGATCGGCAGTATGTATTTTGTCCTGTGCGTGACACAAATTGACACGGTGATGAGCGGAAGATTTATGGGGCATAGTAACGAACGGCTGTTATTATACCCTGACTTACTTTCCTAAGAGCCCTGGCTCACGGCCACTGTTTGTGGCGATGCAGAAGTGATACGGTAGAACGTTTTTTGTAATTCAGTGGCGCTGTTGGGGCCGACCTTATATCACCTTAACACTCTGTATCGCGTAGGGGGGCTTATTATGAGCTCCAAATCCTGTCGGAATCCTGAGATTTGACGGTTAAACCATTGGAATTAGTGCGCGGAATATATGTTATACTTTATTGTACACAAGAAAGAATATGTTACACATAAAACAAAGCAATAAGAACGGGTACATAGGCGAGCTTATTTCTATAGAAATTTCTTCCAGCCAACCACATCGGTTGTGAGACGATGATTTTAAAGAGGTAGGGAAATAATGTGTGCACATTAAACGAATTAAAAAAAATGTAATAATATAATAATAACAATATAAACATACACATAAAAGTTAAATACTATAATATAAAGAATAAAACAAAAAATAAATCAAATAAAAAAGCATTACATAAACTACTTACAACTATATATAAATAAGGAATAAACTACACACAATAGTTTATCCTACTACTATAGGGGCTGTTTTAAAAATTTACTACTGCCTAGCCACCGCATCGATACAAACTGTGAAAACTGATGGAAAGTGATGCAATGGCGCGTTTGTATCGGCACCATATCGATACGGTGGCGCTTTGCTAACGATGATGATTCTTTTAGCCGAGTTCGGTCTGTTGTGATTGGGGAAGGCATCCATCATGTGTCCATATGACCAATGTAGCCCGTCTTGGCTGTGAAAGTTCGGTTGCATCGACTAAACATAGTTAGTTAGTTAGACCTGAGATTTCCGCACTTAGCCTCATGGTTGGGCCATTGCACGTAGCAAAGCTGTGAGCTCACTCCAGCCAGCCTATCTCTTTCCAGAAGGCCAGCAGTGCTCTGATGTCACTACAGACTGAAGGGATCCCAGCTTCCCAATGATGGTGGTCCGTTGCTTTTCCACGCCTTCACAGTGAATGGTCACGTGGGCGGGTGTTTCCTCTTCTTTGAGGCATCCCATGCCATGTTGTGGAAATATTTATTTAGTGTTAGCGCCGAAAATGGAAAGCTCGAATTATAGATATTACTTATATTTATAACAAATTAAATAATAAAAAGGACAATAAAATAGAAATCGATCCAGGCAATTACCCCGTTGCTATGTAAGTGTTATAACATTCTCACACAGCAACGGGGTTGCCAGATCTGTCGCCAACATTTAGTGAGCAGTGGCCTGTGAGGATTGCCACAGCTTTGCGCAGATTATCCCTTCTCAGACGCAGCAGGCTACGTGAAAGACGTTTCGAGATCGTTGGTAGAGCCTCCTTGGCTTGTCTGCGACTAAACATAAGAAGCGATGCTGTGGCGCGTGGCATTGCCAAAAAACTCGTCGTAGGCGGGGGTCCTTATCTTTTTAAGTGCTACCATTTGAGACACAATAGTTTAACCAAGGAATTAATTTCAAAGTAGGGACTTCAATTTCAAAATTGGTTTCCTATTCACATTTACAATTCGTGAAAAGTTATTTTTTTCAGGTCGCACTTGATCTTAGATAGGATTTCGGGTCGTCTCCCCGCTTAAATGTACTGTATCAAAATGTTCATTTATAAAATGCACCGTACTTATATTTAAGTGAACATGTACGTATCTTTTCTGTTAATTAAGTGATATTTGATTTGATGTACATATTAGACTTTTTTTAACTATTCAAAACCATCAAATTACGCGCAAGCGCATTTCTCGCGGCCTATCGCGGTCTCAACTTTGTTGTTTGTTTGTTTTTTATTTGTTTGTTTGTTTCTTTATTTATTTGTTGGGTTGTAGAAAAATCATCGGCAAGAGGTAACAAAATAAAGGTAGATACATTGTACATTATAGTAGCATATATGTTATTATATCTTGTACAATACCAACGTTAACTGAAAGTTAAAGCTGTTAACATTAAGTTCAGCTTTGTACTTTTGTTTAAATAATGCTAGTAATAATTAGAAAAGTTTACAGATGGTAAAAGCCTCTTTCGAGAGAAAGATCCCAATCCTATTCATATATGAACCGGTTTATACCAAGCCAGTGGTCACCGTCGTTGACATTAGATGTTTGCACTCGTATTATATTGACGCTTTAAAGACTGACCTGCACATATGTACAAACCGCGCGGAATTGATGTGGCAATGGAAAGCACATACCGAATTTGGTACGTTCTAAATTCTGTAAGTATCTGCAGCAAGTAGAAGTCACTTTCAGTATCTGCTGAAAGTGACTAAATAATTATATTAGGCGCCAGGACGACTCTCACGGCCCTATATGTTTGGGGATTGCTTACTGGGAACCAATGTTTATCTTTTCGTGTCACCAGACAATTTAGGAAGAAACTGCTTATAACTTTACTAGGAACATAAATAGAAAACCATATTAATAATAACACTAACAAGCTTAGGCGCACAAATACCTGTATCTAACAAATAACTTTTGTTTTCTTGGAACTTCTTGTGCTTTCTTGTGAAGCGAATTACATCACTTGCAGCCCCGAGTAACCCACTTTGCAGTGGGTTATTGTCTTGTCTTGAATTGTCTTCAGTACGGGTTAGTGCAACAAAAATAATATAATCATGTAGGTATAGCGATATCATTCCGATGTAAAAACCTAACTGCAAAGTGGGTTACTCGGGGCTGCAAGTGATGTAATTCGCTTCGGCCAGATGTCGCTGCCTGTACGTAATACAGAGAAGTTTGTAAAGAGGCTCGAAATTTCATCGATGCTTGCACTTGCCCATTAGGTCAGTTGGGAGAACGCTGGCACGGTGAGCCAGAGGTCGCGGGTTCAAGTCCCGGCATGGGTGGAATGTTTAGCCTCTAAATAGGTTTTTAAAAATGCTAGGTAATCTACATAAATGTGCCTTAGGTAGCCCAGCCCCGGAATACCAATTTAGCACGTGCTCGCTTAGTTAACCATTAAGAAATATCGTAAGAGAATCCAGAGCACTCCCTTCTTAGAAAGATCCGAGACATTCGTCAATTTCTACCCGCCACTTCCCAAACTTGACCTGCGCGAATTGCGCCACGTGCTGTCGCGATCAATTCCGGGTACCTTCCTCGAACGTCACCAAGGGAAACGGTGACCTGCAAATTTAACCCGTGATCGCGAAAACATCCTTATGCCCGACAAAATAAGAGCTAGACTTGTGTAAAAAACTGCACCTGAAAGATTGCACAAGAAAATTCCAAAGGAACTCTGTTAGGTGCAGACTTGTTTACACGGACCAAATGCCGTTTTTATTATTATTAATATGTTTATTGCACATAAGTAAACTGTATTTCCGTGTGGCACCGGATTAAGAATGGCGTCACTCCATTTACTTCTGTGGATGTCGTAGAAGGTGACTAAGGAAATTTTTTTTTTTTTTTTTTCATTTATTCAATGCATTTCATGAACAATCTCGAAAAGATACAGAAGTTACTTAACTAGTTGAACATGAACCCTGTAAGGGTATAGCAGATTGACATGTGTGGCGTATACAATTGTAGAACATGCATGTACTTAAATAAATCAAAATTTACAGCTAAGATATTAAGCTAGTTTTCTTTTTATACCTAGGTTATTATAATTCTTTATCACCTATATATTCATCTATGGAGTAATAGCACTTTTTCATTAGTAGATTTTTAAGTTGAATGTTAAATCTTGTGTATTTTTTTTCATTTTTAAGACTGTCCGGTAGTTTATTGTAAATGAGTATGCATCTATACTGTGGGCTATTCTTGAAAATTTCTAATTTGGGTGGGGGAAGGACCAATTTGTTTTTACGACGTTCATTTTTATTTTGCTCGAAGAGATTCATATTTTTGTGTACAAATAGAGCGGCTTCTAGAATATATATTGACGGTAAGGTAAGTATATTTTCTTGTATAAAGTAGGGTTTACAGCTCTGTCGTTGTGCGATGTTCACAATAATGCGTAGACATTTCTTTTGTAGTATAAACAAATCCTGAGCATCAGTACTGTGGCCCCATAAAATTATTGCGTACCTCAGCCAAGCATATGCATAGGCGTAATATGCAGATAAGGCGCAATCTTTTCTGGTGTTACATTTTAATACCCTAAGCGCGAATGTAAACTGGGCTAGTTTTGATTTGGTTTTCTCGATATGTTTTTTCCAGTTTAAATGCGTATCTAGCGTTACTCCCAGCAGGGTAAATTCATTTACTTCTTCAATATTTAGGGAATTCGTAATTGATTTTAAGTAAATTTCTTGTTTTTGGTAGGGTTTAAACTGTATTATTTTTGTTTTTTTATTGTTCATTTCGAGGTTGTGATGGGAGAGCCAAAGTTTTATTTTGTTAAAAGTTTCTATTATATTTGAGTCATTTTCCCGGTCATTACTTTTAGGGCATTTGAATAGCAAAGAGACATCATCTGCGAATAAGATAGAATACGTGTTACATATAGCTGGTAAGTCGTTGATGTATATGATAAAAAGAACACACCCAATTACGCTACTTGGGGTATCGACCAATTTGTTGTTTCTAGGAGGGAAATTTCGTTTTTTATTTCATTTGTTTGTTTATCTATGAATTCTATTTCTATGTACTGTTTTCTATTACAAAGGTAAGATTTTAGCCACTCTAGTGCATTTCCTCTGATGCCTACGCCATGAAGCTTACTGAGTAGGACTTCGTGTGACACTTTATCATAGGCTTTGGTCATGTCAAGAAGAAGTCCGACAGCGTAATTTTTATTCCTAATGTAGTTTATTATTTCTTGTACGTAGTTATATAAAGCCAAAGTTGTAGAACGTTTTTTCCGAAAACCAAATTGGTTTTTATCAAGAATATTAAATTTTTCTAGGAAATTATAGATCCTGTTGGTCATAGCTTTTTCAAATATCTTTGAGAATGCCGGAAGAACTGAGATAGGTCTGTATTGGCTAGGGTCATCTGGTTTGCCGCCTTTTTTAGGAACTGGTTTAATTTTAGCAATTTTTAGCCGATCTGGAAAAGTTTTTTCATTGAATGATTTATTTAGTAGAGAAGTTACTATTGGCGTTAATTCATTTATGCACTTTTTTATTAGTGATGTTGGTATCTCGTCTACACCAGAGCTATTTTTATTTGGTAGGTGCCGTATAATATTATACACTTCCCTTTCAGTGACTGGGTGTAGAAACATTGAGTTCACTACAGGCGTAATGACGCTATATTTAGTGGATGGATTTATAATATTACTGTTTAGAGTTGTTGGAGTGGATCCAACAGAAGCAAAGTATTGATTGAATGTATTTGCAACTGTTTTTGGGCATTTGATTTCATTGTTATTGATTTTTAGTGTTAAGTTCTCTGCATTTATACAATTTTTTTACAAATACATTACCAGGAGACGGGCAGCAGCATTTTCCTGAGATTCCAACCGCCCACTGCGATCGCCAACCCGCCTGCCAAGCGTGGCGATTATGTCAAAACCCCTCATGGTTAGGAAAACCGTGAATGGCGTCAAATGGCTGATGATGATGATGAAACTGTATGAAAAATATACTGACTTAAAGAGGGTTAATTATCGTTACTGAAGGAACGATTTACATTATTTAAATAACATACTGCAGTCAGTGATAGTTACAGCTGCTCCGCGCGAACGGATTTTTATGGGACTTATTGCAATGGGTGAGCGAATACTTGGGGGAAATGTAGGCATTTTTGAAATTACAGGAATACAAATCCTATTAATAGTATTTTGACGACCGACGTCACTAAAACATTTAGTGATAGTCATTTTGGCATATTTTTTATTATCCAAAATTCAGAAATACAAAATACCTACAGCTGAAATAAAACCATATCTAGTGATAATTTAGACTCATGTTCGCTAATTTTTTATGCTATAAAGTTTAAAAATCTTAACCGACCGACGGCCCTAGATAGGAAGTTGAAAAGTAGTATATTATTTTTTTAGATTTTGAATACTAACAATTAGAGTAAAATATATTTTAAAACACATTTTAGGGGTAATGTCGGAGAACCCAGCCAAACACATAGATGTCTAACTAGCGCTAAAAATGACCCCACGTTCAGTTGAGGGAAGGCGGGCGCGGCTTGTCATTATTGTGTTACCAATCGGAGCGAGTTCAGTATTACCCGGCAAAATATCTACGCACTTGCCACCGTCAGACCGCCATCTTGCGAGGTACCTATATATTTCGACTGGTTATACATCATGAAGTCAATGGTTTGACGTTTTTATATAAAACCAATCGTACCTAAGTTACGCTGTCACTTACTAATCTTACTATCGCCCAATCAACGTTCACGTCGTCACGCATGGCCCACAGAATGAACCAATCACAGACAGGGTGATTCATCTTGCGCTCATTTCGTTGGTAGGTACGTTGACTATCGCGAGAACAGGGGCCGTTTTTGAGAGTGAATTTTGGAGGAAGAAATACATTCTGTTCTTTTTTTATTCGTAGGCTATGATGACTGAAACGTTTAGGGTTTTTTTATTCGTAGGTTATAGCCTGTGGTTGTAGTTATGATGACTGAAACGTTTAGTAAGTCGTTGTTTCTGACCTATTGCATTATTTTGATTGTAGTGCAATTTGACAAAACAATGCCATTTGGAGTAAAGATGCTTTAGCGAGGAGACAATGACATACGGAGCTTTTATAACCAATAAATCAGCACATCAACCTTTAGGTATACTTTAGTTATTACAAAGCCTGTAACAAAAATACTGATGAAAAATAGTGATGTGCTGTCGACTGCACATAAAATTATATAATTGTCTACATGGCTTTTTAGAAACAAGTGCTATTAACAATAATCAGGGTGCCACACCACATTCTTGCTGCAAAACCGTTGTATTTCGTAGCAGCACAGTGAAGGGTAATTCCAATATGCAAATGCATTTGTTTGTATGCAAGCTGTCCCCGACACGGAACATGGATATGGCGGATTAACATCGCCAGGGGTGACACCCGCTATGCATGACTGCGGCGTGAGGAACAACGCATGTTGAATTGATTGGGTTTCTGATTGCAAAAGAATAAACGACTCGTCAAAATGTCACGTGCATTCTGTGAGAGTTTACGACTTAAAAATTTGATCGCAATGGGGGAAGTTCCTCACAGTTAGACAAGAGTGATAGCTAAAATTTTAAAACTAAAAACTTCTGAATTCTTTATATTACACATGCATCCCAGAACATTTTAATTCAGCGTAGAGATGCCACTAATCACTGTCCACACTACAAAATACAGGGTGTTAAAAATACTGATACCCGATCCGATATGTCCCCGAAACTACTTTATTCATAAAATTGGTGAAAATCTAAAAAAAAAATGTGTTAGGACGCAACGCGAAACTATCAGCGTCCTTGCGGCGCGGAGTAAGTATAACCTTGTTTGAGATCCCTATTTTAAATCCATTGCACGTTGAAATTTAAATAAAATTCGTTTTCTAAAAGAAAGGTCACTCGACTAGGTTCCTTGGGGAAAAAAAAACAATAGTAAGCGATACTATGCGGATGGCATGGTACCGTGAGATGGCAATGGCCAGCAGTGGGCAACGCGGGGCTGATTATGATACGATACTATGTGGATTTCTGAAAACAATGCAATAAAAAGTGTGACTTATAACCTCAATATCCCCTAAGCCGTTGATTTTCCAGGTGTGGTTCAATAAAAAAATATATAGGTATGTTCGTAATGATGTAATAATTCTCTATACGCGGGTTTCGGGAAAGTCTACACCCGCGATATTTGTATTAATACCAAACAAAGGTTATCCACGTTACGACGGCCCGGCGACGTGCGAGCGGTATAAGTATTTGAGGATTATTTTAGATTGAAATCGTCTAACTTCGTAAGTTAGACTATAAAAGTGCAATAAATCCCGTTCCCGTGACGTGCCCGTCGGCTGCACGTTGACGGGCTTTTGTGCACTAGTATTGTATTCTCTAATATAAAGAGTATTTAAGGTTTATTTTAGTTCGTATCGTTACGCTCACAAATCGCCGGCCCGTTGTAGATTGTACAGTACTTAACTGTTTCTTAAGTACTTCGCCTACATAAATCATGCATTTTGTTGACGATACGAAAAAGTGCCTTTGGATACTTGCATGCATAATTTATCGTATCTACGATTTTATTACTTGTTTATCTAGCCTATATAAGTCGCACTGCAGGGCACCGGCCTTTTGTCAAAGAGAGAGAGAGAGTTTGGGCTTAATTACCACGCGTGCCCACCGCGGAACAGCTTATTTATTTATTATTGATACAAAAAGAAAAACGTATAATCAAAATAAGTTAGCAGTGTATACATCACCGATGCATTACCGCAAACGAGTCAATATCCCGAGAAGCCAAAGCAAATAAAACCAATACAATTTGTATCAAAGATTTTATACTTATGTATGTTTCCACTATAATTATTATGTACAAAAATATTATTATCAATACAACATTCATAAAGAAATAAAACATAACATTTTTCCCTACTAATTATATTTTGGTCAAATATTACAATCATTTTTCGGAATCCAATAATCCTAAGAACGTAAAATATTCTTGGTTCACCCGTATCACATTTAGGTACATTAAGATCCATATATTCTACGAATAAAAATAACCTCCTCCTTAGTCTACCGGTTAACACGCTTGACTATCCAAACAGAGGTTGTGGGTTCGATTTTCGCTGGAGGCCACCGAACTTGACTTGTAGAAGGGCCCTCGGTCTGGGTGTATTTCCGTGATTTTTATGTCCTTGCCTGGTTACCATGCCACAGGGTACAGCTCGTAGCCCCGGCTGCCTGAGTGATCTTAAACGATCACGAAGGTTAAGCAACACAGGGCGCGTTCAGTGCATGGATGGGTCGCCGTCTATGCCTAACGCTAGTGGCATTTTTCCGAGCGGTTCCGTGCTTCGCAAGGCACGTTAAGCTGTTGGTGCCGGCTGCCGTCGATAGATGGCAGTCGTTAAGCCAAGTCAGAGGCCTTAGGGCAGCTTGGTAACTTCTGACAGTAGACGAGCCACTAGTCTACAAGCCTCCACCAATCCGGACTTGGCCCCCGTGGTGGAGTATGGCCTGTACTTTCCTTAGGGAAGAGACCCGTGCCCCTCGGTGGGGACATAATGGGTTGATGATGATGAGGGTATCCTAGTTTGGGACCAGGGCAAGTGGTTGTGTTGTGTGGAAGTTACATATCGTCGTTTAAGTTCTAACACCACGTAAGTAATCGTTTGGCGGTTTTAACATGTCGATGCCATTGATGTGCTCGACTGCCTCATTGGTCTAGCGTCATCACGTCTGATTACCATGCCGGAGGCCGTGGGTTTATTCCCACTGGGAGCCGCCGTACATTTGTACAAATGGCCTCATTCTGGGTGTATTTTCCATGTTTGTGATATCCTTGCCTGGTTACCATAGGACAGGGTATCCTAGTTTGGGACCAGGTCAAGAGATGGTGTTGTGTGAAAGTTATTATTATTTGCTAGAGAATCGTAAGACACTTTACACATTTCACTAAACACTAACGGCCTTATTTATAAAAACACGATTCCTCTAAAGCATTCCTAAGAGGCAGTTGTTTAAAACTGTGGTTACGACTTTTCCCTGTAGAATCTCCACCACAGACTATTTTAATCGGCGTTTTAAGGAATGGTGTTTTTTACAAATAAGACCGTTACAGTCTTATCGAGTAGAACACTCGATAAACGCCGATCAAAATAGTCTGCGATGGAAATTTGACAAGGAAAAGACCTAACCACAGATTAAATAAACTACCTCTGAGGAGAGCTTTAGAGGAATACTGTTTTTATAAATGAAGCCGTAACAGTCTAATTTACAAAAACATGATTCCATAAAACACTCGTCAGAGGCAGTTTAAATATAGTGGTAAAGATAAAAACGTAACCACAGGGAAAGACAAGCAGAGATAAAGTTTAAACTGCCCCTGAGTAGTGTTTTAGAGGAATGGCGTTTTTATAAATAAGACCGTAATGGTTAGATACTTACTAATATTATAAACGCGACAGTTTGTATGTATGAATAGATGTTTGTTACTCTTTCATGCCAAAACGGCTGAACGTATCCGGATGAAATTTTGCACAGATATAGATTATAGTCTGGATTAGCACATAGGCTATTTTTTATCCCGGCAAAAATACATCAAAATTACCACGCGAACGAAGTCGCGGGCTACAGCTAGTATTTAATAAATCTATTATGTGTGCACAAATTATAAAATGGAACAGTAATGGTATCTATCTAAGATTATATAAGAATATAAGATAGATGGATAGATAATCACACATTTGTTTCTTTTTGACACGCACATCTTAGATAAAGATAATATTTTATAATGTTTTATTTACGCAACAAAACATACATTCGTACATTTGGGTGAAATGAATACTAAAAAACCGGCCAATTTCGAGTCGGACGCGCGCACGAAGGGTTCCTTACCATTATTATCTATACAACATTAGACACAAAGATCGAGAAAAAACGGCAAACACGTTTGTTGTATGAGAGCCCCCCTTAAATATTTATTTTAGTTTTATTTCACTCTTTATTTTTTAAGCTAATATAGAACTTAATATTCTGTCAATATTTCAAGCGTCTACTTGTTGCCGTTACTAATATCGAGCAAAAAACGGCAAAAAAATTACGTTTGTTGTATGGGAGCCCCCCTTAAATACTAATTTTATTCTGTTTTTAGTATTTGTTGTTATAGAGGCACTTAACGTCTGTATAGTTATAGTCTTACATAGTTTTTTCACCCTAATATTTTTTACATACGTAGAACTTTAGCGATGCTATTTAGGATAAATAAGAGGATTTTGTCACACACTATCTAATTCACTAAGAAACCTCTACGAGTTGGCCTGCAAGAGTGAGGAGGCGAATATCTGCTGCATGATGTGCGGGAGTGACGCGACGTCCATACACACGTGGGCGTGGCCTACTGGCAGCCTGCGCAGGAGTCTGCGAAAGATTAGATTAGATTAGAACCCTTATTAACATAACATAACATAACATAAACTCACGCCTGTTTCCCAGAGGGGTAGGCAGAGACCAGGGACTGCCACTTGCTACGATCCTGACAGATCACTTTCGCTTCCTCTTATTACCCTTATTAAAATTCAATTAAATCATTAAAATGCTTACATGTCTAAGTTTCGCCGTATACAATTGTAAATTGAAAGGGGAAAAAGGATAAAAAAAATTATGCAAGCGAGACAGCATGGCCGAGTGAGCTTCGTCCCGTAGCTTCAGTACATTTTGTATGAAAGTGAATTGGATTAACGAAACGTCTTTTCCGCGCCCTCGCCCCGCGTCACTTCTGTGTGGCTGCTGGCTTACACAGCATACCTAACTTAATAGCAGTTTTAAGGCTGCACATGTGGCACGCCGTTACCTCGGAGTAAATGTCTCAGGACCTTTACGGCGTAGATGAGACGGGACTTTTACACCGGGGGTAAACGTCCCGGGGGCTCGTGTACTCACTCGTTGGCCTCGTCGCCCAGGCTGCCGATGAAGATAGCGTGCGCCTGCACGCGCGGATCTGACGTCAGCACCGAGCCCAGCGCTTCCGGTGGGATGCCATATCTGACAATGTTACAAGGAACATTTAAGGAACTCACCGAAATTAACGTACAAAATCGCTTAGCTAGTCATCACTTTCTTTCCCTCGTCATACCTCTACCTCTGTCTTTCTCTCTCATCATATACTTATCTCTTTCTCTCATCATTTCTCTCTCTCTCCCTCTCTCTCTCTCTCTCTCTCTATGTGTCTCTCTATGTGTCTCTCTGTGTGTCTCTCTCTGTATCTCTTTGATTCTCTCAGTCTCACACTGTCTCTCTCTAACTGTTTCTGATTATCTGTATCACACTGTATCTTTTTCAATTCAATTCAATTCAATTCAAATATTTTTATTCATTGTAAAAACAGAATGTTTACTTAATGAACGTCAAAGTTGTTAGTTTCACAATTAATGGATTATGTGGAGAAGAAGCTAACAAAGAAACTCCACATTTATTCTTTTCAAAACACGTTTTAACTTAATTAACAGAGTTTTCAACTTAAAATATTAGTCATGAATGTGTTGAACACTAGTCACAATCGTCCTTTAAATAATATTAATCTACTGTTTAATGCCAAACATCTTTGTCTTTAAATAATCCTTGATGTTATAGTAAGCCTTTTTGCACAGAATGTGCTTAACACATTTTTTAAATCGCGTTGGAGGTAACTCTAATATATCTTGAGGAATTTTGTTGTAGAACCTTATACAGTGCCCCATAAAGGATGTGTTAACTTTTGCAAGTCTAAATAGTGGAAATGACAATTTATGTTTATTTCTAGTATTAACATTATGGTGGCCACCAACATTTTCGAAGTCTTTGATATTTTTTCTAACGTACATAATATTTTCATAAATGTATTGACATGCAACTGTTAAGATGTTGGTTTCTTTGAAGAAATCTCTTAGCGAATCCCTACTACCTAACTTGTAAATAAATCGGATGGCTCTCTTCTGCAAGATGAAGATAGTCTCAATGTCTGCTGCCCGGCCCCATAGTAGTATACCGTAGGACATAATACTATGGAAGTAACTAAAATAAACAAGCCTAGCAGTTGCAACGTCAGTGAGTTCCCTAATTCTTTTCACTGCATATGCTGCAGAGCTAAGTCTGTGTGCTAATTTTACAATATGTGGACCCCATTGTAGTTTTGGATCGATGGTGATGCCCAGAAATACAGTATCATCTACAAATTCTAGTTTTTCATGTCCAATTACTATGTTGTTCTCAACTACTCGTACGTTAGGTAAGGAAAACTTTATACATTTCGTCTTTTTAGAATTTAGCAGCAGATTATTTGCTGTGAACCAATCTAGTACTTGCGAGAGAGCATTATTTGCATCGTCAAGATTATTTTCTTGTCTCCTTATTTTAAAAATAAGTGACGTGTCATCAGCAAATAACACTATCTCAGACATTTTTTGTACCATAAACGGTAAATCATTTATATAGACTAGGAAAAGGAGCGGCCCTAAGATAGATCCCTGCGGGACTCCTATTTTTACAAGTGAACCCGAGGATTTAATACGATTTACGTCTGCTTTTTGGACCCTTCCTTCTAAATACGATCTTAAAAGATCTAAACCTGCACCCTTTATTCCGTAGTGTTTTAACTTTAGCAGTAGCGTTTCGTGGTCTACACAATCAAATGCTTTTGATAAATCACAAAATATGCCTACTGCATCCTTGCGATCCTCCCACGCGCTGAAAATATGTTTAAGTAACATAACTCCGGCATCTGTTGTATTCCGCCCTTTAGTAAAACCAAATTGCTGGCTATGAAAGAGTTGGTAATTATTGAAATGCGTAAGTAATTGATCGAAGATGATCTTCTCAAATATTTTACTCAATACTGGTAGTACTGAGACGGGCCTAAAATTGGTTGGATCGTGTTTATCACCGCTCTTAAATAAGGGTACTAGTCTACTATATTTCATGAGGTCCGGAAATACTCCCTCATCTACACATTTATTGAAAATTTTTGCTAACGGTAAAGCTAGGACATGGATCACTGAACTAACAATTTTTACTGACATACCCCACAAGTCCTCCGTTTTTTTAAGATTCAATAATTTAAATTTTTTAAGAACGTTATGGGGCTCAATGTAATTAAATGAGAAATCGTGTTCGCACGAGGAGACATGGTCTTTTAGTAATGTTGCTGCACGATCAGGTGACGAGTCTAACGGAGCTGTAGTCACGATTGGAACATTAGTGAAGAACTGTTCAAATGCTGCAGCGATATCTTCAATTGTCGTTATTATTTTGTCATCAATCTTAAGCGAAATATCTCGGTCTCCCAATTTTGTTTTACCCGTTTCTCTATTTATTATTGACCAAATTGTTTTAATTTTATTCGGTGACTGTAAGATTTTATTCTTTATATGATCGCATTTAGCCTTATGGCAGACGGCCTTAAATAATTTGGAATATTTTTTGACGTGCTGTATGAATTTGGTGTCATATGTATAAGTCTTTTTGTCATACAGTTCATAAAGTGTGTCTCTACTTTTCCGGATACCCGAGGTTGCCCATTCACTAAATCCTAATTTATTCTCATTATTTGTTAGCTGCCGCAATTTAAAAACTTTTTCAAAACTACCCGACACGACTTTGAAAAAGTCTACATAATGAGCATTAGCATTTTGGTAATTTTCTTGAGTTTTTATGCTACTTTCAAGGTCTACTTTAAATGACTCTAATTTTTTACTTGTTACGGGCCGGCAGAGGATAACCTGTTCTGCGTTTTTTCTATCTATTTCAAAATGAACAATTTGACCACTGTGGTCTGACTTCAAACAATTTACTGTAGAATTATCTGAAAAGTCGCAATCGCAGTAAACATTATCTATGCAGGTGGCCGTAGTTTCGGTTATTCTAGAAGGCTCCAAGAAAATATTTACTAAATTCTAAAAAAAAAAAATCTCCCTCTCGCTCTCATTCTCTCTCTCTCTTTCTAACTCACTTTCAATCTGAGTTTGAGTGATCCTCTTATTCGCTAGAGCATCAATACCATAATTAACACTATGCAGTAGTAAAAACTACAGAAAGCCAATTGTGGCGAGCACATGTCAACTCTGCACGCGTAGTATAAACTTAGACATTCCTGCATCGCGCAAGCAAAATGTTTCACATGACATACCATAAATATAACGTCCGACGAACATCAGCCGGACGGGCGGTCCCCAGGCATACGATCTGCCTGGCGGGAAATTTCCCTTTATAGTGGAAGAGCACGATCACCCGCTCTTCCCTATCAAATCATACAGTGAGTCATTAACTCACCGTCGAAGGTTAGCATCGGAGAGCAGTAGCACGACCGATTCGTCAGCGTCCTCGGCGGCCAGGTCGGCGATGGCGCGCTTGGCCGCGTCCAGCGTGTTGTCGCCCGACCAGCAGAACTGCGCGTGCGCATGCATCGTGCGGATCACCTGCGGGAAACGGACGCGTGTCAAGGCTGCTCCTACGTGAAGCGTGCTAACTCACTCGCACGATTTAATATTTTTTAATGTTGTAATAAAATTATTATAATTTTAATAAATATGATCTGAGGGTTTGATGCACAAATACTTTGCGGACATTTTAAAAAATATATTGTATTCCTATACAAAGGAAAGTTCTTTCCAAAATTATTAATTTTGGAATCAAATTTTCGCAATCAAAGATATTCCTTAATACTATATAAGAAAAATATGCCTTGAATATCCGGACTTTAATTATTCATCAAGCCCTCAGACCGCATTCATCAAATGTATATTTTATTACAATCACAAAAAATATTAAATTGTGCGAGCGAGACAGCATACCCCACGTAACAAGGCTGCTGTAAACGCCTGGCATGCTGTCTTTGTCTCGCATAATCAAACATTTTTAATGATTGTAAAAAAATACTACATTTTTGTTAAATGTGGTATGAGGGTTTGATAGACAATAAAATTACGGACATTCAAGAAACATTTTCCCCCCCCATCTCTTCCCGCGGGTGCCGTAAAAACCGGCTAAGGGACATTACCAGAAGGTGGGCAGCAGCGCCTTCTGCGAAAATACGATATACTGCGCTCGCCAACCCGCATGCCAAGCGTGGCGAGTAAGGCAAATACCCTCATGGCAATACACCAAAAAACCAGGCCCCCAGTCCCCGGCGGCTCCGCTATTCCTGGCTACGGTAGCGGCCACGGTAACGGCGGAGCAAGGGGTGCTAAGAATCTCCGGCAGAGATCTGGCTACCACCCCCAAAAACGAAAACGACTGGCCCTGGTAACACACAACATTCGCACATTGAGGACAGACGAAAAGCTAATTGAGCTGGAAGAGGAAATGGGTAGGTTACACTGGGATATCCTAGGTTTATCTGAAGTCCGTCGAGAGGGCGAGGACACGATAACCCTGAAATCCGGTAACCTGCTCTACTACCGGGAGGGCGAGCAACAGTCCCAGGGTGGTGTCGGGTTTCTCGTCCACAAGTCCCTCGTAAATAACATTTTGGCCATCAACAGTGTGTCGAGCAGGGTGGTGTACCTAATACTCAGAATATCTAAGAGATATTCGCTGAAGGTCATTCAGGTATACGCACCGACCTCGTCACACTCCGATGAGGAGGTAGAGGCGATGTATGAGGACATTAGTAGGGCCATACATACCTCGGAGACCTATTTTAATGTGATTATGGGGGACTTCAATGCGAAGCTGGGCACAAGAAGCGAGGGTGAGATGAGAGTGGGGCAATTTGGTTATGGGCAACGGAACCCGAGAGGACAAAGGTTGGCAGACTTCCTGGAGAAAGAGGGACTCTTTATGATGAACTCTTTCTTTCAGAAGCCACCTCACAGGAAATGGACCTGGTTGAGTCCCGATGGTTCCACGAGAAACGAGATAGACTTCATCCTGACCTCCAAGAGACAAATATTCAATGACGTCTCTGTGATCAACATGGTGAAAACCGGAAGCGATCACCGAATAGTAAGAGGCACATTGAATATCAATGTCAAACTTGAGAGGTCTCGTCTCATGAAGTCCACGCTCCGACCTACTCGTGCCCATATCCAGAACCCCGAGAACTTTCAACTCGAATTGTCAAATCGCTTTGAGTGCCTGGAGAGCGCCGCATCGGTGGACGAGATCAATAACAGGTTTGTAGAAACTGTCCGTACAGTGGGCTCGAGGTTCTATAGACCCAACCGTACGAGTAGACCACAAAAGCTCTCAAACTATACTCTCGACTTCATGGCTAAACGTCGCGCGTTGCAACTGCAGTCCTCCGAGGATGCTAAGTCATATAGGCAGCTCAATAGACATATCTCAAAGTCTATGCGGCACGATATTCGGTCCTTTAATACCGAACGTATTAAAGAGACTATAGAGCGGAACAAGGGCTCCAAAGTGTTCGCAAAAGACTTGTCTATTGGGCAAAGCCAGCTGACGAAGCTGAAGAGAGAGGACGGCAGTATAGCGTCGACCAAATCAGAGGTGCTGAGGGAGATTGAGAGTTTCTACGGACAGCTATACACCTCAGTCGCAAAACCTGTTAGCAGTTTAAACAAAGATCCGAGAGCCAAACTGACCCGACATTATACCGAAGACATCCCGGACATCAGCCTGTACGAGATTAGGATGGCCCTGAAACAGCTCAAGAATAACAAGGCACCAGGAGAGGACGGAATCACATCAGAGCTACTGAAAGCGGGTGGAACACCAGTACTTAAAGTCCTTCAGAAGCTCTTCAATTCCGTCGTGCTCGAAGGAAAAACGCCAGAAGCATAGAACAGAAGCGTGGTGACGCTGTTCTTCAAGAAAGGGGATAACTCTCTATTGAAGAACTACCGACCCATCTCGCTTCTGAGCCATGTTTATAAGCTGTTTTCGAGGGTCCTCACGAATCGTCTCGAACGCAGGTTTGATGACTTCCAGCCTCCCGAACAAGCCGGTTTCCGAAAGGGCTTTAGTACCATAGACCACATCCACACGCTGCGGCAAATTATACAGAAGACTGAGGAGTATAATTTGCCATTCTGTTTAGCGTTTGTGGACTATGAGAAAGCCTTCGATTCGATCGAGACATGGGCAGTGCTCGAGTCTCTCCAGCGTTGCCGTATTGACTATCGGTATATCGAGGTGCTGAAGTGCTTGTACAACAACGCCACCATGTCGGTCCGAGTACAGGAGCAGAATTCGGAGGCAATTCCATTGAGAAGAGGCGTGAGACAGGGAGACGTTATCTCTCCGAAACTGTTCACGAACGCACTGGAAGATGCCTTCAAGCTTCTGGAATGGCAGGGACGGGGCATAAATATCAATGGCGAGTACATCACGCACCTTCGATTTGCCGACGATATAGTAGTCATGGCAGAAACGATGGAAGACCTCGGCATAATGCTCGACGACCTCAGTCGAGTTTCCCAACGTGTGGGCCTTAAAATGAACATGGACAAAACGAAGGTCATGTCGAACGACCGTGTTGTGCCCACCCCAATAACATTGGGGAACACGACTCTCGAAGTTGTAGACGAATACGTCTACTTAGGACAAACAGTCCAACTAGGCCGGTCCCACTTCGTGAAAGAGGTCAATCGTCGAATCCAACTCGGCTGGGCAGCTTTCGGGAAACTTAGAAAAGTCTTTTCGTCTAATATACCTCAATCGCTCAAGACAAAATTATACAACCAGTGTGTGTTACCAGTGATGACTTATGGCACTGAAACGTGGTCTCTCACTATGGGCCTCATAAGAAGGCTCAAGGTCACGCAACGAGCTATGGAAAGGGCTATGCTCGGAATTTCTCTACGAGATCGAATCAGAAATGATGAGATCCGTAGACGAACGAAAGTCGTCGAAATAGCCCAGCGGATTAGTAAGTTGAAGTGGCAGTGGGCGGGGCACATAGCACGCAGAACTGATGGCCGATGGGGCCGAAAAGTTCTCGAATGGAGACCACATATCGGCAAGCGCAGCGTGGGACGACCAGCCACAAGATGGACAGATGACGTCATTCAAGTGGCAGGAAGACGCTGGATGCAGGCCGCTTCCAACCGGTCTTTTTGGAAATCCATGGAGGAGGCCTATGTCCAGCAGTGGACTTCTTGTGGCTGAATGATGATGATGAAGAAACATTTTTCCAATCACCTAAATTCATATTATTGAAGTCATCAAACCCTGGCAAACCTTACCTACCCTTTCCGGGTATTTCTACCCATGCTTTACCCCTTTGATACTAAAAGGGGGGTGAGGGGGAATCGAACCCCGTCCCCTTGCACTACTTCAAGGGCCTTCTTCTTTTCCTTCCTGTGCCTTTCCAATAATTAAGGTTGGCCGTCCCCATATTCTTCTTCACTTCTTGCCAAGCGAAACAGGTTTTAAACTCTATCTACATCCATCTATCTATCTTCAGTTACCTATGACCTATTTTCTTATTATTAATGTTATCAAACCCTAACAAACCTAAACCCTGGCCAACCTCACCTACCCCTCCAACTGTTGGAGTTACAGCCGTGAGTGTGGCGAGCACATGTCAACTCTGCGCGCGCACTATAAACTCCAACATTCCTGCATCGCGCAAGCAAAATGTTTCGCATGACATACCATAAATATTACGTCCGACGAACATCAGTCGGACCGGCCGGCCGTCCCCTGGCATACGATCTGCCTGGCGGGAAATTTCCCAAAAAAAAAACCACTATAGGGAAGAGCGGATGATCGTGCTCTTCCACTATAAAGGGAATACCTAGGCAGAGCTATAATACTTAGGCAGAGTCTGTAAAACGGCAATTATGCTGAGCCTCTGTCCTTTTCATCACACATCTATATTCAGTGTACTTATCTACCTATTTATATAAAAACTTCTGTATTTTTTGAACTTGAGTGAATAAAGTTCGATTTATTTTTAACCGACTTCAAAAAAGGAGGAGGTTATCAATTCGAAGCGTATATATATTTTTTGGCTTTGTTCCTCCATAATTATTTATTTATTTCTTGCCCAACAAACAGCTTTGCTACATCCAGCCATCCGTCTATCCATCTTCTATTATTGAACCACCTATCGTTTTTATATTCAATAAAGTGTTCTCTATGTATCTCTATCACCCATCTTCTTCTTATTATTGAGGCTAACCCTAGTACATAGTGCACCTCACCTGCAGCCGTTGCTTCTCGTCCTGAGGCGGGCGGTCGACCCGCACTAGCTCTAGCGCGGCGTCCTCGCCGGAATGGCCGAACACGTCATACCGCAGCCGCGCCTCGTGGCCCTGCAGAGCCTCCATCATCAGCACCACCGCCTCCATCGAGCGCTCTAAACGGCCGTCGTACGAGTTAAACCTGGAGTCAAAGGTGATATTCACCCAATGTTTCTCACACAGCATACACTGACAATTTGAAGAAGAAGGAGAAGAAAGACTTTTACTATACGAACCAGACACGCCACAGAAACAAAATAAGCAGTAACATAATAATATGCACAACAACAGAAAGAAAACTAAAAATACAACAGACAAAACGAATAAATAAAACAGGACCATAGATGTAGCCTGTGGTGTCTAAGTTGCCACAAAAGGCAGCTGACTCAGCGTTGTGCTGAGGAAGTGAGCCCTCAGCGCTGATTTGTTTTTTTACCTTCGCGTATTTTGTTTGTGTACCTTCGTGTTTGTGTTTCTGTGATAATTTAAATAAATGTCTTCTTTCTTTCAATTAATTCTCCAGTTAAGTTTTATCTCACTATTGAAATATTGGCCCTAAGGTAATAAGTGCATGTATATTTATATCAATGGCCTTTACATCTATTGCAGTTGACTTATGCAGCGTTTTTGGAGCATTTACGCCTGAGACTAAAAAGTCCTGCACGAGAGAGGGCTCCCCGTCCGCACACTCGGCATGTGTAGGCGGCAGGCCCCTGCTGGTCTGAGTTTAGGCGGCAGGCCCCCGCTGGTCGGAGTTTAAAGCCTGTGCCTCTTCGCGCGTTTAGGTATAATTTATGTGCTTCTTGTTAAAGATACGTTTTTCTTAAGGGTTTTAAATCGGCCCCTCAAGGACCTATTCCCATACAAATGTGGTTTGGTTTTAACTCACAAACGCCATGCCGGATCTCAATGACACTACCAATATGTTTAGAGGAATTTAAGGATTTAAGGTTTGCTCGTGCTTACAACTGACAATATAGTTACAGAAATTATAGCCTCACAATTCTATTCATAGAAATTATGAAACAAGGCTATAATTTTTTTGATAAGTTTATTTCCAATTCTAAGCACGATCAAACCTACATTGCTGTACTCCAAAAGTATTGGTAAATTCATTGTGATCCAGATGTCGTTTATAAATAAAAACCATACTGCGTTGGTATGGGAATTGCTTCTTGAGGGGACGCCTTAAGGAAAGAATATGATATATTCATCCACTGTCAGTTATTATTATGGACGAAACTTTTGCGAACGTGTTACTATTTGTACCTTTTGTAACTAGTGACGTCATATTAATATAGTTTTTAATTTAGCCAAAGGCCTTCAACCTCTTGCAGTAGGTTAATAATAATAATAAGCATTTTATTTCTAAAAAACATTACATGCATAAATGTATAGATTCACTTTTTAGATAACTTGCCATTAAATAAAATCATAATTTTGTTAACATTAAAGCTAATTTAGAATAGAAAAAAATGTATAATAATGAAAATAATAACTACTCAATCAATTCAATTTGAGTCACTTAAAATCATAATAAACTTTCAAGCTATAAGCTAAAATTAAATAGTAAAAAATTATGTCTAAACAGAAATAGTTGTCAATAGTGAATCTATTAAATTCATTCAATTAAATTCATTCACTCTGTTATCACTATTAAATAGATAAAACGTCAGTTTTACTTTGGATTGCTCGTATGTCGAAGAAGCCTATTCCTCCATCTCGGCAGGAAGTTAGGGAAGAGGTAAACAGACCTGTACATGCTGCCAGACACGTCCACCACCAGCCGGAGTCTCTTAGGCTTCTCCAGCGGCGCGCCCGCCGGCGGCTCCTGCTCCGTACGGCGCCGGTAGATCGTGCGCTCGCCCGTCAGCCCTGCGAATGTTTACAGTGACGTTTGTGTGTGGTTTTACAGTGACGTTTGTGTGTGGTTTTACAGTGACGTTTGTGTGTGGTTTTATAGTGACGTTTGTGTGTGGTTTTACAGCGATGTTTGTGTGTGGTTTTATAGTGACGATTGGGTGTAGTTTTGCAGTGACTTTTGTGTGTGGTTTTACAGTGACGTTTGTGTGTGGCTTTATAGTAACGCTTGTGTGTAGTTTTGTGGGCAACATATTTATACGATTTCGTTTGGTTCATTAAACATCTAAAAAAAATTGTTGTAACATTCATAATGCAGGCCGCCATGAGTATACAGTTTATTTGTTTATACTTCAGTATAGCAGAGAATTGTATTAACACAATGAGTTCATCTGATTCAGATATGGATTTAACGCCTGGTTTCGTAAGAGAAGAGGCTAAGGCAGTAGTGGAAAACCTTTTACTTTCCTTATATTATATCCCTTCCCTTTCATAACCTCGGGTTTAAAGACTTATTTAGCCCCTCAAACTATTGGCGCCCGAGCGTAGCGAGGACTTGCCGCCTCGGGACTAAATAAGTTACTTTCACCCCTAGGGTAACAATGTACTATTACTCACATTTGAAATTATTCCTTCTTGATAAATATAGTTCTTCTGCAGTCGATTGCACCGTTATAAGGGACGTTTGTGTGTGGTTTTACAGTGTCGTTTGTGTGTGGTTTTACAGTGATGTTTGTGTGTTACAGCGGTGGCAGCCAAGCGGGTAGAACATTGGACTCGGAAGCGAGAGACCCAGGTTCGATTCCCAGTGCGGGCACGTACCAGTGACTTTGTGTTCGAAGTTATGTAGATTTGTGAATTTCTAGCAGCAATATTACTCGCTAACGGCGAGGGATAACATCGGGAGAAAACCCGAGTGTCTAAGGTGTTCACACAAAGCGCTAGACATTACCGACCAGCGATGGGCGGGCGTGGTGATTAAGACCATACTCTCTTTCCGAAAGAAGGCCTATGCCTATGTAGGCTGCATTATTTAAGCCAATCTCTTTCTTAACTGGGCGCAAATTACCTTCAATAATCTTGGCATCATCCAATTCTCCGCTGGTCTGGTGGCGACTCCAGTTCCGCTCCTTGTTCTTGGCTTGCAGCTCCGATAGCACGCCGCGAAGCGCGCCGATCTGTTAGACACGTGCGAACAATTTTGATAACATAAGAGGCGCTAATACCGCGGTGGAAGTGCAGCGGTAGAATGCCGGCCTAACGACATACGTAACTTAGAAAACAAAGTCTTTGGTACATGCCGGGATTCGAACCCACGACCTCCCGAATGAGAAGCCGGCGTTCTACCGCTCCGCTACCACTGCTCTAACGACCAATCTAATGATACCCCACACTATGGTGCAGGCGAGAAAAAAAATGCATTCGTAATTCGTAATTTAATACGGGAGGTACCCTAAAACAATTTGAGACAGCTAGATATTTTCTCTAGTTCTCAAATTCAAGGCAAAAATCGGCAAATGCAGCTATGTTTTCATTTGTTACCTTCATGTTTGTTTCCGGATTTTTAAAAGTTTTACTGGTAAGGGCGACACTACACTGTTTAATTTCGGTGCAATATCACTTTCAATTTCATTGCTTCAATCGCATTGAGACGTCAAGCTATATAGTACACGGTTCAATATTGCTTTCAATTTCATTGCTTCAATCGCATTGAGACGTCAAGCTATATAGTACACGGTTCAATATTGCTTTCAATTTCATTGCTTCAATCGTATTGAGACGTCAAGCTATATAGTACACGGTTCAATATTGCTTTCAATTTCATTGCTTCAATGGCATTGAAACGTCTGAATACATTGCAATGCCATTGCGCAAAGCTAAATCTCGGCGAACACTTTCAATGCGATTGACGCAGACGCAATGTTCAATGGTTTTCAATGCCATTGCTTCAATGTGATTGAACCGTGTAATATGACCTTAAAATTTGTTTTAGTTTTTATGTAGTTTTTCTAGTTTAGCGAAGGCCGTGTACATTTATAATAGACTATACATTAGAATCTTTATCATTGTGCTATATCTGCCATGCAACGTTAATGTATGTTAAAATAAATGCACACTGCCACAGAAAACATGCGCTAATCCCACGTTAATACATTCAAGAAGCAGTTGAAAAGAGCACTATCTATCTTCATCATAACTTTGTTTTATATATTTATGTGTTATTTACTATGTATTTTTATATTTTTTACAGGTATTCAGTTTATACAGTTTACTTATTTTTGCTAAATTAGGTAGGTATTGTTAAGGATCTTTGTATTTTTTTTTTCTAAGTAGCCTATAAACACCCCACTGCAGGGCACCGGCCTCTCTCAGAGAGATAGTATGGGCTTAATCACCACGCGAGCCCACCGCGGATTGGTTTCCTCACGATGATTTTCTTCACAGTTAGCGAGTGGTATTGTAGTTTATATAGTTTTTTTTTAGTACACACATAAACCCGTTTTTACTGCTTCCAAGGTTTGCTGGAATAAATCGCTACAGAGATAGGCTCGCATTTGTAGAGGTTTTTCTCATGTTTCGTGTGCAACAAAGCATAATTATAATGAAATACCTGAGGCTGCACCGCCCGGTAGAACTGTCCGTAGAGCTTGGCGTCGTACTCGCTCATCTGGATCTCCCGGAGCCTCTCCTCGAAAGCCTTCCGGTTCATCTCGCGCGCCGCCTTCTTCACGTGTTCCGGGACGTCGTTCTTCTCTGCGTCTGAAAGCTAGGAACGGCCGTTTGTCCAAACAGGTTTGCTGCATAGCTATTGTTTATTTATTACCCAACTGCGGCGGAGCCCAAAAGGAGGGCTGTTTGACTCGTATAAAATAACTTCTATGCAAGGTCACAAACATGGAAAATACTGGGGCCATTTGTGCAAATGTATGACGCCCCCCCCCCCCCCCCCCCCCAGTGAAATTGACAAATACGAGGGGTGTTCAATAAGTAGTGAGAATGATCCTTGGATAGAGAAAAAGAAAATACTGGCAGGCATAGCCCACTTATTTGTCGATAATAATAAAATAAAATAAAGTTTGATGCTCTTTTGTTTTTTCGATCATAGAAGGTTTTCACTTGTGTCTGTCGCAAAGAGTAATCGAAAATGGAGAAAATTTAAGTTCGCGCGGTAATTAATAATCTATGTTTGAAAAATTTTACTACGGAACAAGTAAATCAAGACTTGCGAGATACGTTAGGGGTTCATGCTCCTCCTTATTCTACGGTTGCGCGTTGGCGTGCTGAGTTTAAGAGGGGAAGAACATCCACCAATGACGACTCGCACTCAGGGCGCCCTACGACTGCAGTAACTGAAGAAATTATAAAAAATTTAGAAAAAATTGTTATAGCGGATCGTCGTACTACTTTTCGCTTTATAGCTGAAGAACTGAAGATTTCAGTAGGGAGTGTTCATAATAATACATGACCATTTGGGAATGAAAAGTCTCAGCGCGTTGGGTGCCTAGAATGCTAACGGCCGAACAAAAACGAACCAGGCTAAGCATTTCACAAAGCTGTTCGGAACTGTTACAAGATCCTGACCGGTTTTTGGCTCGATTTCTAACTATGGATGAAACTTGGCTTCACTATTACGAACCTAAAACAAAAAAACAATCCATTACTTGGAAGAGACCATCATCACCGAAACCTAAGAAATTCAAGGCCCTTCCATCCGCCGGCGAGATCATGGGTCCTCTTTTTTAGGACAGCCAAGGGGTGGTGATGATTGAATACCTTAGTCATGGAGCCACAATTACGGGGAATATGTACGCAAAACAAATCAAAAAATTGTTTGACGAAATACGCGAAAAACGGCGTGGCAAACTCGCTAAAGTTGTTTTGTTTCATCACGACACCGCCCCAGTGCAGAAATCCAAAGTTAAGATGGCTGCCATCAATGATGCTGGCTTCGAATTGGTGGAACATCCTCCATATTCTCCAGACCTTGCTCCTAGTGACTTTTATCTATTTCTGAGATTGAAAGAATATCTAAGAGGTCAGAAATTCGACGATGATGACGCAGTGATCGCCGCACTACGAGGTTTTTTAGATAATCAAGATGAGGATTTTTTTACGAAAGGAATATATATATGGTTTAGAAAAAAGGTATGCGAAGTGTATACAACTAAAAAGTATTTAACACTTAGCATACCTTTTTTTACTTTTCTAATGTTGAAAAATAAAATAACGTTTAATAAAAGTGCAAATGCAATTAGCATTTTATTTATTCTCACTATTTATTGAACCCCCCCAAGTACTTAGCCAAAAGAGCCAAGAATTGGTCTCAGGTTTCCGAGTGAAATCAAGTGCGTTTGGCACGAAATTGATTCAGCGGTATAAATACCGCCCCACCTATATGAAATGTACTCCACTTGTTACCACTCGTTGTTCCCATAGTTACAGTGACCTAGGATGAACATCGTGTCCCTTGTCTAGGACCCGCCCTTCGCGCCCAGACCAGCCGCATCCCACCCGGTCGTGCGCCTTTTCCTGTATTCCCACCCAAGACATTGGTCTACGGTTAGTTACCTGATGCACGTCGTGTCCCTTATCGAGGCGGTAGGGCCCGCCCTTGCCGCCCAGACCAGCCGTATCCCGTCCGCCCGTGCCGCCCGCCCACGTGTTCCCGCCCACGTGAGGCTGGTTCTCCGGGTCCTCCTTCCCGTGTTTGGGCGAGGACGTGTCTTTGCTGGGGAGCGATATAAGCTTTTAGTAGATTTTGACATGGGCCATAGGCGATACTTTAGTGAAATTCTGAAGAACATTGCGTGCGCGAAATATGTATGCCATTAAAAACATAACTTGTAAAAAAACCAAGTCTCGCAACTCAGTTTTCTACCGTAAAAAGTTGTGAGATCCACGTAATACCAAGTTGGTTAATTTATTCGATAAATAGATTGACTTGGCAATCGCACTAAACAATCTAATTAAATATAACATGTATTACTTGTGAGATACATTGTGTTTTCATGCGATGGCCAAGTAAATCCATTTATTGAATCCAATCACCCGTCTCTCTTTCTCCTTCAGCAACCTTTCCGTCACAAGGTTGTCTGGAAGAAGTTGCTGTTAGCAATAAGACCTATTGTACTTTTTCATTGTAACTTTCATATTTTATGTCTCGCTTCTTGTGTGCAATAAAGAATATTCTTGTCTTATCTTATTGAATAAATTAACCGACTTGGTATTACGAGGATTTCACAACTTTTTACTATAGAAAAACTGAGTTGCGAGACTTGGTTTTTTTACAAGTTATGTTTTTAGTAGCACCTCATTTCTTTTTGTTAGTGTTCATTCGTGACAATTTCGGCCAATTTAGTCTACGGGATTTTGGTACAGGTTCATTAGACATGTCCCATTCTTGCTTTTTCATTCCGTTGACCATTTTACAAGTTACCTTTGAACATAATTATATCTAGGTACCTACCTACACCTGTTATTCCATTAGATTATACATATTATACAGGTACACTGATTCATTCACTGCAGATGTAACTTAGTAATCCTATATATTTCAATGAGATTACAAAGTTATTTATGCAGCTGGTGTGTCTAGAAAACTGGACTGAAATTGCAAAATATTTTTTCCTTGATTTATACACTAAACACTAATTGTATTCTAAATTTGAAGCTTCTACGTCTGATAGAAGTGCCTTAGAGTTTTGATAATCGGTCAGTCAGTGAGTGACAAAATTAAAAACTTTGACTAGTTATTATTCCTAAACTACTGGTTGAAATTGGATGAAATTTGAAATATACCGTGTTTATTCAATGCCTGCTTGGTTATTGAAAATTCGGGCTTCTATTTTTATCCACAACGAAGTTATAGTGGGTCAAAAATGGCCTGAACCGCTACGAGAAAAGGATGGTACGGCCGTGCCGCTTTTTTGCTCGACTTGGCGGGGGCACTGCCGTACCCCCAGATAGTCATATTTTGGTAGTTACGTTAGTTATAATAAGAAAATATTTATTTCAGGTACCCACGACACTTAGGGCTAACTAGCGCCATCAATAAAAAAAAACATATCTTATTTTACAGATCGCATGTGCAAAAAGTGTCTGTACAATCTCTCAATCATGTTCACAGTGATTTTTAGGACCCAGGACAAATAACCTTGGATCACGAATTAGCGTGTTAGGCATTTTTGCAGCAGTGGCATCTTGCATTTTAGGCACTGTGCTCATAACAGCTTAGTCAGTCTAGCCCACAGGAAAATCAAGTCAATACGTACGGAGCCAACGAAATTCTCATGCAAAATTTGTATCGTAACAAATTTCGTATGAGAATTTCTGCCGACCTGTATCGTAAAATATTTTTTTTTGTTATTACGATACACTTCCGAGTAAAATTCTCCGTGCTGACACACTTTCGGTTAAAATTCTTTTTCAGTAAACTTGTCTGGTTTACCCACACTGAGCACATGGTTATATGTGTGACTCCTTTGCCTATGTATCCCAAATGGAACCAATAAAAAACAGAAAGCGGACCTGCGCAGTTTGGATTTGATTTGCCGCCATTACAAGTTTATAATTTTTTCTGTGCGGCTAAAAAAATGGAAAATAATTGCCTTTCTTGTTTACTTTAGTTTCATTTATAAATGAGTGAAGATAAAGTAGTGCATGCAAATGCATATAAAACAATATTAGAATACTCGTGTGATACTATTATCATAAACCACACTCGTATCCTAAGAATCTCTCTTATATGACAAAAAAAATACAAAATTATTTATTCAGTCCAGTAAAGTAACAGCATGTGGTGCAGAAACCTACCAAGTAAGTATTAAACCTGTGTCTGGTGAGTCCCGCTCTTTCGTCAGGCCTTAAGACAATACCAGTTGAAGCTGTTGAATTAAATCTCTAAGGGTAAGGGTAATGACAGTTCTGTAAACGACTCGTTCAGTGCCCTCGCATACCCGCTTTTGCTATCGATGGTAAGCTGCAGTCGCTTCAGGGCCTCCTTGGCCCGCCCTTCCAATACGCCCTCTGTCGGCAGTCCGCTGCTGTGCAGGACCTCCAGCAAGATGTCGGCCATCTCTTTACTGTAGCGGTCGAAGTCGAACACGTTGCCTATCGCCGTGGCTATGTCCTCTTCTGGATATTTCTGGAGAAAGGTGGGGCCGTTACTCCCGGAGAGGTAGACAGAGATCAGGGTTCTTCGCTTCATCCACATATAATATAAAGACGTGAGTTTATCTACATAACATAACGCGTTTTAACTTTCGTGCATTTTGTTAGTTTACCTGTGTGTTTACTTTGTGTTTCGGTGACTATTTGAATAAATGTATTTTTTTTTTCTTTCTTGCATCTACACTAATATAATAAAGAGGAAAAGTTTGTAAGTTTATATGTTTGTAAGTTTGTATGTAGGAGGTAATCTCCGAAAGTACTAAACCCATTTAACATTCTTTCACCAGTATTTAGAATCGACCTTCAGGGCGCACATAGGCTATAGACTAATCCATTTAACACGCGAACGTAGTCGCGGGAACTGCTAGTGTAATAAGAAGCCAATGCAGAGATACAAATTGGCTGAATAACTTTTAAAACGGACAAAAATTAAATAATTGCAAATTGTATAGGACTATACAGGGTGTAAAAAATTCAATAACATCCACAAAGTAAAAGCTGTTCGTATTGACATGTAGAACTCTCATTTTCAATCAAGCTATGGGAATTTTTTACACCCTCTATATCTTTGGTGAACCAAAGTTTCGTACCTACAAAAAGTTATTGCCAAACCTCCCAAGTACTCGGACAAAATAACCTAGTTTTCTAAATGTTTTCAATTTATTTCAATAAACTTCAAAGCCGTAGAAATTTAAGCAGAACTGATTATCAATGAAAACCATCTAAAAACAACAAAAGTATGGAAAACAACACAATACATTTCATTGAGAATTTCCGATTTTTATGTTAGGAAAATTAATAAAATATAAAAATATGAAAGAAAAAAACTTTTCATCTAATTGAGAATCTCAGAATAAGAATAAAATTAATAAAACACCTTGCCTGCAAATGCTTCACGACATTGACAAGCTCCCTTGTCGAGTACGGATACGCCAGCCTACCGCTGTCGGCCATATCTCGCAACGTGGCGAACGCACGAACCAGCTTGTGAGTTAAATCCCGCGGTACGTCAGGCCCGTACGAGCTTATGAGTGCCATCTCTGAGTCGATGGATGGGTTGTCTACAGCGTGGCAGGAGAAGAGGTCACCTGGCGAGTTTGGAGCTTGTTTAGAGGTTGGTAAGGGGTAAAATCGATTGAGAGGAGTTGGGAAAAAATTGTGACATTTTTAACTCAATTTAATCAGCTTATGAGTCACGTCCCACGGTACGTCCAGTCCGTACAAGCTTATCAACGCCATCTCTGAGTCGATGGAGAGGTTGTCTACCGCGTGGCAGGAGAAGAGGTCGCCTGGCGAGTTTGGGACTTGTTTTGAGGTGGGTAAGGTGTAAAATCGAGTTCAGATCTCCAAAATCCATACCATAACATACTCAAGCAACCTATCTATATTCTTCCCAATGCAGGACACCGGCCTTCAAGCAAGCCTTAATGTGAGCATATCAGTCACTCGGGTTTATTGATGATGATTTCCTAGTAACACATTGAATACGCAAATATCTTCGGTCCTTTAAATTGGGGGTACTTTAGGGTACTCGACAGCGTCCAATTCAGGCCAGCTAATACCGATTGAATTAACCGGATACGGATCTTTCTCAAGTGATTTTTGGACACCTCTAGCATATTACTCGGAAAACTCACCCAAAGCAGCAAAGAAGTTATTGCCCAAGAACGGGAATCCGGGCCTGTTCGCTAGGACGATCATCCTGAAGTCATCGTGCACAGGTATGAAGCTCGCCGCGTCACCACCAGAACTTTCCAGCATATTCTTCGGCACTATCCTTCTGCCATCGCTCAGAATCATCTCGCCGTTTTCCACCAACGTCTTCAGTATACAAGTTACATGCGTTGGCGCTTTATCAGCCTCGTCTACAACTAGAACGTGCCCGTTCTTGACGGCCTTAACGAGTGGCGAGTCTTCATAGACCACTATCCCATCCTTGACCGTCGGCTGGACTGTTAAGGACTGCACTGTCGTGTCTCTGTGCAGTTGTATGTACTCTCTGGGCCTGTTAAGGAGTTGTAGCAGTCTGTCGGCGATTTTGTTCTTTCCCACGCCTTGATTGCCCACTAGCAACAAATGGTTGCCCAAAAGGAAGTCTTGTAACAGCCATTCTAATAATCTCATGTGCTGCGGAACGTCATAGAAAAGTATGTCAGGTACTTTGGTTAGTGCGTCCGTTTTGTACACGTCTGTGCTCGTGTTTCCGATGGTTAAGACGCCATCTCGGATTGTGCATTTTACGGTACTTTCCGTTATATTTCTGCCGAAAATACCGACGCGGGGAGGGGGTTCTATATCCAGCTTCTTACTGACGCCATCTAGTGCTCTTCTGGCCAAGTTAGGCAGGAACTTAGCCAAAAATGATCTCTGAACGGTTTCATAGGCGGAATCTGTAGGGTACTTGGACATTCTGCTAGCGATTCTAAGTAATTGTCTCGTAGACAGAGATGTGGATAGGTTCTTCAGGGTTGCGTCTTCGGAGCTACGCAATTCGTCCGCTAGATTTATAATGGAATGTAGTGGTTGCGATATTTCTCCGTACTGAAAGAGGAAGAAAATACCATTAAATATTAAAAGAAACACGTCTTCGCTTAGCACATGTGAAACAGACACTTAGTGAGAGTCGGTCTTAAATAAAAAAAAATAACAAATAAATTACATTTTTTTTTTTCTCTGTGTACATAATTTTTACCCGACTTGAAATATTTTATTTGTTTACCGTCTTTGCTTGCAGGACGTTACGGGCCGTCTGTTCAAGGACTATCATGTAATAATATCATACAATAAAGAATATTCTATCAATCTATCTATCTAATATATGTTTGCTTTTAGGCCACTGAAAAGTGTCACCTGCAGTGCACTGTCTTTTTGGCCTGTGTAAAAAATGTAAACATAAAAGTGAAATGAAAATGTAAGTTACGCTCGATCAAACTACTTTTCAATTATTAATTGTTTGAAATACTATGTCAACAAAAAATTTACAATACAACTACTGAGTTAAAAGTCTCACCAAAGAGTTAATCACGAATATTTCTTCAGTCTTGCTGAGGTTGCGCATCTCGTGGAAGATAAATAGGCTTAGTATTTCTGGTGATAACCACTGCTGCCCGCGACCAAAGGATGGAGGCTCTGCCAGAGCTATTATCCTGAATATGAAACAGTTCAAAACTAGTTTAATAATTTATTTATATACTTACTATTTAGGAATATTTGTGTTCAAACTATTATAATACTACAAAGCCGAGATATAAACAAACAGTCACTACACTCTGTATACACAGACATCTAGACAGATTAGGTAACATCTACAGGGTGACTTTAAATTTGATTGATAAATTTTAAGGGAGCATTCTTACCACGATTAGGAAACATATGGTAGGAGTTTTTAAGAAAATGGGGCGTCAAAAAAAATATTTTTTTTATTTACCCAACCCCACTTTGGCCCCACCCCATTTTTTTATTTACCCAACCCCACGTAATGAGATGATTTATAATAACAAATAACTTTGAATTGTTTACGCATATCGGAGGACAAACTCTTATAATTTAACGTATCAGAAAACATTTTCCTTCCCAAAACAAACTTCCTACCACTTTGAATTTGGGTTCACAGTTTCGAGCAAAAGGTCGGAAATCACGAATATTTACAAATATGTTATCCATTGCCGATAAATCATTAAGTATACTGTTTTTCACAATGAAAAGTAAATTCTCTCAATATATAGCTAACGATTTCCAAATCACCCTGTACAATGTAAATCACAATTAAAATTTTATTAATTTTTTTATCTCTTCCTTTAATTTCTCATCTCTCTGCCTAGATGAGGAGAAGGAGTGTCTCCTTTTCCATCTCATCGCAATTTGAACCTCTTCTTTTTCTTTCACTCTACCTCTGACTCTCCTGAAAACCTCATACACGAGTATATTCAGCACGCCACTCTCTGAAAGCTTCCCAAGGCATGCAACTTGTAACACCGTCGTGGTGTTTTAGTGTTGTTTAATCTCCCGCTTCTACATCATCTTTAGCTATATGACCGCCAATCGTATACTATGTAACTCAGTCATTAAAAAAAAAAACATGTACTTTTATTATGTATGGTGTGCAATCAAGAGTGAAAGACTAATCTAATCTAATGCTTCGTTCTTTCTCTCCCTTTCGTACGTATTTTCTGTCTCTCTTAATCACACTTTCCATAACTCGCCTGAAGGCCGGGTGTATTCTCAGCACGCCGCTCTCCGTAAGTTCCCTTTCCGTCTTCCCCGAGGCCAGTAAATCATCGTAGCGGTCGTGGCGGAGAAGCCTCGTGCCGTCGTGCAATTGCAGTTCGCGGTCGTGGACTAGTCTGGGAATAAAAAAACGAACGAAGCCGGGTCATGGACGAGATTGGCAAAGACCGCGAGGGTGCAATCGTTGCTTGTTTTGCAGTGGAATTCGTCTATGCCAAAATATAAAACCAATCAAAAGTTATGCTGTCAACTGTCACCACTATCGCCCAATCAAACTTTTACGTCATCACGCATGGCGCACAGAATGAACCAATCACAGAGTGATTTACTCTACAGCACATCTTACGCACATTTCATTGGCAGAGACTAATCGAGAGGACAGGGGTCGTTTTCGAGAGTGAATTTTGTACGAAGACATACTTTTGTGTAGAAATTCTTCTGTTATTTATTCGTAGCTTCTACTACTATTACTCGTGTAATACCGCAAGTGTCGAGGTGTGTATGGGGTCGTCTTTGAATCACATGGGATCCGCACAGGGGGGCGAGGGTCAGAAAAACATCACGATTATTAACGGGGATGTAAAAGTGTCCATAGTAGCCTGTGCAGTGTGTCTAGAGGTCGTAGCACATTACAGCGGCACCGCTACGGCACGGCTCCAGCCCAGCAATTAACTTTTCATTAAAATTCGAGCATTTAGTTGTCGTATAGTTTGTTTTAAAATGTCACCGCCTGCACTTACCAAGTTCCAACACAAGGTGCGGCCACCATCGTGCAGGCGATTATCGTTTCTATTACCTGTGTAAGACAGCAAGGGTAGAGGCGTGTAGCCTTTCAAGCAAGTCTACCATTCACACCGCCACACCGTATCGCCACTATCGATCACCTTACAGGCGAATATCGCCCCTATTACCTGTGTAGCACAGGAAGCGTAACCGCTACGGCACGGCTCCAGCCCAGCAATTAACTTTTCATTAAAATTCGAGCATTTAGTTGTCGTATAGTTTGTTTTAAAATGTCACCGCCTGCACTTACCAAGTTCCAACACAAGGTGCGGCCACCATCGTGCAGGCGATTATCGTTTCTATTACCTGTGTAAGACAGCAAGGGTAGAGGCGTGTAGCCTTTCAAGCAAGTCTACCATTCACACCGCCACACCGTATCGCCACTATCGATCACCTTACAGGCGAATATCGCCCCTATTACCTGTGTAGCACAGGAAGCGTAGAGGCGTATATCCTGTGCAGCGAGTCCAGTACAGCCAGTCTGCCATTCAACGCCGCCTGCACTAGTGCCGAGTTCCGCCTCACGGCGACCACTGTACAGGCAAATATCGCTTCTATTACCTATGTAAGACAGCAAGCGTAGAGGCGTGTATCCTGTGCAGCGAGTCCAGTACAGCCAGTCTGCCATTCAACGCCGCCTGCACTAGCGCCGAGTTCCGCCACACGGTGTCGCCACTATCGAGCGTCGTACGCTGCTGAACCAACTCGCGCGCAGTCATGTCCTGGTAAAGGACTATCGGCTCTATCGTGTAGCCCAGAAGGGAGGCCAGCTGGGAGACCAACAGGCTTTTGCCGCAGCCTTTTGGACCTGGAATAGTCAAAATAAGAATTAGTTCTAGATTATTTTCATTATTAGTTCTAGGTACTCTTACTTACAAAAGAGACCGAAAGAGACATAATACTACGAATAAGTGTTAACAGAAATCCAGTCTAAGCTATATTAGACTTACAGGATTGATAAATACATAGATAGGTCACTAAATTTCACTAAATGGCGATATTTTTGTACTTTAAATCAAGAAGTTTGTTCTACGAATAAATTTTTTCTTTTTTAATTCTGACGCTTTTTAAAATGTGCGTGATACCGAACACATTATAATGAATCCAAGATCGCCGAGATAAAAGCAATAGATAATGTGAAAAAGGTACCCTATTAAGTAGACAAAGCATCCAGATTGGTGCCACTTGTCCCTCATCATCATCATCATCACCAGCCATTTGACATAGGCCTCCCTCATGGTTTTGCCATAATCGCCACGCTTGGCAGGCGGGTTGGCGATCGCAGTATGCGGTTGGAATCTCAGGAAGATGCTGCTGCCCGTCTCCTGGTAATTTATTTCCTTAGTTGCCTTCTACGACATCCACGGGAGGAAATGGAGTGACGTTATTCTTAATCCGGCGCCACACGGAGAGGGTATCACGAATCCCTCAGGGGGTATAGAACCCACGACCTCTGTAATCAAACGGGTTCCAGCAGACCAAAGCGACAGTCAAACAACCTTGCAACATTTAACTCACCAACAATACAGAAGTCAGCAACACTGTGACTTAGCAACAACTCATTGAGCAATTCACTCTGATACGCAGTCTTGACCACTTTTTTCTCCAACGCCGCAGTTTTCCCGCGTCCCGCTGGCACAGGAAACTCGCACTTCTGCCCGTTGACCTCCAAAGACACTAGGGCGGTGGTTCCCTTGTCGTGTTTTATACCACCAAAGGATACGTTCCACTTAGGTTTTGTGTTGATACCAAGGTTATCTAAGACTCCTTTGACGTTTTTCACGTGGTCTTTCGTCAGAAAAGTGTTGTACGGGTAGAGGAGGTATATCAGCTTGTGTACTGGAATGTTTGGGTTGCGTTCCTGAAAATGAGAAAGAAAGAAATATGTCATACTTTGCTCAAGTAAATACGAGCTCGGAAACAATAGAATAAAGATGAATTTCGTATAGAAAACAAGGTGATAACTTCTGGCGGTGTCGATGAAACGAGTATAAGTCGTAAAGCGTGCGTAATAAGACACATAATACACTGTCATTAAGTTCGTAAACACGTAAACATCAACTGTGCCGTCTACCGAAGTAATAAAATGTCAATAAACTTTTTCAACCAACTTTCGAATCCCGGCTGGGGACACAAAAATAAACCCCCCAGGTCTTGGATGTTTAGGTACATGTTTGTGATGTCGCTGTTCCTGGTTCCCACAACACAGGTTATCCTAGTGTGGGGCCAGAAGCAATGTATAGTATTGTATTTATTTCATCTGTAGGCATACAAGATTCACTTAGAAACGTTAACATACGAACACTTAAAATTATCATTATAAATCATACATGCAGGTAGTCTATATATGCTATTAAATAATATTAGAAATTTTATTACAGGGTAATATCATAATTATGCCAATTTCCAATGATTAAATTAGAGGAATTCTTAAGTACTAAGTCTGCATGTCAGGTTGTACAAGGCAATTATCAGCAAGTGCTATGTATGAACCAATGTACGTGCCTGTATGTAAATGTTTGTTTGTTTGTTTATTATTTTCGAACGTATTTCACGTATTTGGCACTGCTGCTGTTTTTCATTTGGTAATCAACCGACATAGTAAAAGATAAACGTACCTATTTCTGCGAAAAACAATCATCTGTCATGCGGGGGCGGTGGTAGCCTAGTGGGTAGAACATTGGACTCGGAAGCGAGAGACCCAGGTTCGATTCCCTATGCGGGCATGTACTTTGTTTTCTATATTAAGTACATTTGTGAAGTTACAGTAGCAATACCACTCGCTAACCGTGAAGGAAAACATCGTAACCTGAGTTCCTGAGCTATTTGCGTACCTCACCGCTGGTAATCGCCACAGTGGGAACGCGTGGTGAATAAGCTCTCTCTCTCTCTGAGAGAGGCACAGGCCCTACAGTGGGACGTAGGTACATAGGCTGCTTATGACTTAAGACTATGTCATGCACGCTCTACAAATAGAAAAGTCGGCAAAGCCGACATTTCGAACCCTCGATAGTCGAGAATTTGCACACAATAATGCTTTAATCTCACTGAAGCGGTCATGTTAAAAGATAACTAATCGTGGTAACTTTTTTCTAGGACTAATAATTTTCATAGCAAAACCTTTCGAAAAGTTATTTTAGAGTCACCTAATTGACTTCCAGAGCTAAATAAATTTGTATTATTTTTTTTAAATAAACATCTAAACATTAGTTTTATCTGCAAAAATGCGCCACACAAATCGGGCTCAAATTATAACGTCATAAAGTGTTCGTAAAGCCTTATCTAATACCTTTAAACGAGCAATTCCTGTATATATAATATAATCTGAATGTCGGAAATGGCTCCAACGATTTTCACGAAATTTAGTATAATGTATAAAGCGTTTATCAATATTCGAGTTATCTGGTAAAATTATGTTTTTATAAGTCTACACCCGTATTAGAAAACGTTTAGAATTAAATTAAAAACCACATAACAAAAAAATACTATCAGATTTGAGGGACGTTATTTTACTGTATTTTTATACATTAAACCTGTGATTAAACGTCACTCAAATCTGATTTTGAGGCAAGTTCCCCATTCTTGACAACTTTGACATTCGCATGCGGACAATTTATCTAATGAACCGCGAGTAATTAGATTGCCACCCCCTGTTGCGGAAAAAAAACTTACCATCTCCACAAACCTGACATTGAATATCGGAGTTCATATTTATAAACGAATAATAAGGGTGCCATTAAAAAGAATTAAATTAGATTACCTCCTGCACACAAAACCGCACCTTGAACTCGAAAAGTTCATATTTATAAACACAAATGGACGAATTGCGTGCCTAATTAGATACTGATAGCATTGCATCGTCATTTGACAGTTACGGTGGTAACGTTGCTATTGTGATTTCAAGGTCAATGGAGACATTGTAATTAAATTACAAGGCCATAAAGACAAAAAGCCGCATTTAAAATACGGACTAAGCAGATACTACAGTTTGCTAATTTTAACACTAGGTGGCGCTGATGGTATTATATTCTTTTTTTTTGCACTAACCCGTGCTGAGGACAATAGATGGATGGATGGTATTATTTGACATCTAATATTAACGCACGAGTCTAGATTTAAGAACACCGATATTTATACGCCGCGAGGCAAAATATGGCAAACGTAATATATAATTGTATCCAACTGCATGTAAACACCCATATTTGACAAATAAAGACATTGTATTGGATTATTATTGTATTGGTATTTTTATTGCGGTATGGCTGTTTCCATATTGCTTTACAAATTTTATCATGGATCCCGCCAACAGACCTTGACCAAATTTATAGGGGACCAACATTGAGGTACATCCTTTATAACAAAAAAGAATAAATAAAATCGGACATCGTAGTAAGGAATTGTACATATGAAGACGAACTGCCCCTATATTACGCGCACCAAATCCTAAGCGATGCCAATCGCCTACCCGTCAAATGCCATCCCTTCCTCCTGGTGATTGATTGATAGATGAACGTACCAGTAGTCTGGCCGCGGCGTGCAGGCTATCGACGGGGAAGTCGGGCAGGCTGACCTGCTGCAGCTCGGGGCTGATGAGTGCGTACGCCGCCGACAGCAGCTGCTCCAGCTTGCCAGGGTCGGCAGCAGGAGCCTCCACCCTCAGGGTGTCGAGGTTCTCCTGTAAAAAGAAACGGACATTAATTTAATTGCAAAAATAGTTATTTGTTATGCAAGGCTGCAAAGTAAATTTTTGGCGCGAGTACCTTATATTGAAACCTGAGCAAGCGAAGGATTCTAGGATTGAGCTACGAGCGAAGCGAGTGGTTCAAATATAGAATCCTGAGCGTAGCGAGGGTTTCAAAGGTACGAGACGCTAAATAACTTTGCTGCCGAGCGCAACACACAACTTTTCACCTCACTAAAGCGAGGAAAATGTTAGGTGCAAGAAAAACAGTTTTAATAAATATTAAATTACTGTTAATTTATATCTTCGTCGCTGCTAGCTTCGCTCATATTTTATGATTTCTTTCGATTTTATCAAAAAACAAACCAAAATAATGGAAGTAAAGTGAATTCAATAAAGAGAAGAAAATTTTAAAGTTTTTTTTTTTAAATCAAATTTTCTTGCCGGCCAGTGCGATTCTTTAAATGAGGCTGGCGCATGACATGAAATAAGTATTTGCATTTCAATCATCAATGGACTGGCTGCAGAGAATATAAACTATTACGAAACCAATGAGGTTCTATATATATGTAATTTATTGTACGAAACCTTTATTGAATAAAAATATTCGAATTTTAAAAACACTTTCCACGCTAGCGGATAAAGTGCGATTTTCCACGCAGATTTCGAATGATAAACAGAGCTTTTACGAGCTAGTGAGGTGAAAAATATATTTTATGCCACACCTGGCCAAAAAGCGGGTTTTCCCGCACGCTACGCGTACGGGAAAACCCACTTTGAGGCCAAGTGACGACATAAAATTGTGTACACAACACGGACTGTAAAATAGAAAGCCTTCCATCGCATATTTATGACCCAAGCCTGCGGCTCGGGCCTTAAACTTCTGCGATATGGGCCTTTCCTTATTTTACGGCCCTAGTTATGTAATGTACTATTATACCACACCCATACAGAAAGTGTCTCATTGCTCGTTTCGAAACGGGTTACAAAGTTCGTAATTTCTCCCTTATAAATGTGCGGCGGGAAAAGTTAATTACAGGAATTTCATTCCTGTCCTCCGTAGCAGGGCAGGAATGTTGTATGCAAATCCATTCTTGGCCTGCTAGCGATCTTTTGGTTTTTAGCAGCGAACATAAAAAAATGCAAACGTCAAATCTCAAAAAGGTTTTATATCAAATAATTAGAAAAAAAGAGGTGGTATTTTTTTGTACTCGATTTTCAATGAAAGTAGGCTGGCGACTCAAATTTGTCAGACTCAATTAAGTGTTATCAGCGCCAGGAAATTATACGAAAATTTAATTGTTCCTAAACGGAAAGAATAGAATGACACGCATCAGTACCAATTGTTTTTGGGTGGAATAATAAACTTGTAAAACCGAGTAGTTAATAACTAAACATTTTAAAACTTTCGTAGTTATACATAGATGATAACATTAAGTAAATATTGTGTTTCGTAACCGTAAGGGAATTCATCCCTTTCTTTTACAATTGTTACAAATGTTTAAAACCACATGTTTTGCAGTTTAAAAAATCGCAAGTAGACAGTCAAGAAGGTTGTATTGCCACAGTATTTTCTAACAGTCCGCCAGTCCTTTGAAAAGGCAAATGTTAATTTTCAGGAACATTTCCGGAAACTAAACTTCCCGAAACGGCAAAACTTGAACGCCGCCGTCACACGAAATATCAACTTTAACAATTAAAACTTACGGCATAAACTAAAATGAAGTTGTCGCGGTGCACGCAACTTTAAAATGGCCATTTTAAACTGCCAGGAAAAAATATGAAATATTAGAAGCGGAAATGGGATTTGGCAGAGGTACAGAATAAAAAGGACAATTATAAAAGGTCTACTCCATATACATGAATCTTGCTGATTTTTTGTTTCAAGATTTACATACAAACCGTTTCTCAGTAAATTTTTAGACTGCGTTATTTTGATATCACTTTTTATAAAACTAGAAATATATATGTGTATTTTTATTATCTTTGCTTCTTACGTTATAACTTACTTATATTGGACTTTTAAATGTTAGCTATTTTTTCTCTTGACGATGCTCATGGTGAATTATTACTATTTTTGTGTATTAATTTGTATTTATGATGTAATTGATTTTGAGTGAATAAATTATGATAACGATTGATAGGTACTTCTGAATTATCTATCCTTTCTTTGGGACGATCGTGGCGAACAAAAAATATTAAAATACACTCGCGTGCCTGAAGTCTCCAGGAAATTTATATAAAGATAATGAAGAACCAGCTAGATTATGTGGCAGGCAGGCTTATAGATAGATATATACAGGGTGACTTTGAATTAATTCACCGCTTTTTTTAAGGAATGTTGTGTTCATTGTGAAAAACCGTATTATTAATTACTAGCTGACTGCTGACTCGGCAAACGTTGTTTTGCCATATTAATTAGCCTACGACCTATTCCACATATACACAAAAAAATCATAAAAATCCGAGAAGCCGCTAAGGAGGAGTACGATAACAAACACTGTGACACGAGATTTTTATATATTAGAGATATATAGAGACCGAGAACGCTTTATGGCACTGCCAAAAAAAATTACCCGACTGCGGCGAAGCCCAAAAGGCCCAATGTGTTTGGCTCGTATGTATGTACGTATGTATGTCCGATTCTATGTTCCCTCATATCTCCTCAACCAATTAACGGATTTTGACAATAATATCTCAATCGAATCGTCGTGTTTGCGCAATTGCCATGGGCTATATGCATTCAGCATAAAGCCAACAACAAAAATCACTAAAGAAACAAAAAATTAAAACCGAAATATAAAAAAACCAGGAGCCTGACGGCTGAGCGTTAACTACTAAGCAGCAGGCAGAACCCAAACTCAATAATATAACTCATTGCGAGGAACCTAGGTTGGTCCCGCTTGCTGAGTAGTTAAGGCTGCTTTTGAGTGGAGCATGCTGTCTCGCTCGCAGAATTTAACATTTTTTAATATGAGTAAACTTTTGATAAATGTGGTCAGAGGGTTTGATGGATAATTAAATTGCGGATATTCAAGGCATATTTTTTTATCCTGTACTAAGTTTTATTAATAATTTTGGAAACACCTTTTTTTTTATTAAAACTACGAATCTGAAAACAAAATTATATTTAACATGTCCATAATTTTATACAGATCCGTGATCTGTCAGGATCGTAGCAAGTGGCAGTCCCTGGTCTCTGCCTACCCCTCTGGGATACAGGCGTGAGTTTATGTATGTATGTAATTTAATAATGCATCAAACTCTTAGACCACATTTATCAAAGGTTTACTCATCTTATTTAAATTTAAATTGTGCTACCGAGACAGCATGCTCCATGTAAGAACAGTCTTAATGCTCGGCAGTCGGGTCGTTGATTAATTATTATTTCAGGTTTTTATTACAAATGGTTTCTTATAGTTTCCCTCTGAGGGCCGGCGAACATTTGTACAATGGTCTCAATCTGGGTGTATTCCATGTCTGTTATGTCTTTGTCGGGTTACCATAGCACAGAGTATCCTAGTTTAGGACCGACAAGTGATTGTGCGGAAGTTATGATTATTATTATTATTATTATTATCTGAGATATTTACGTAATGGTACCTATACAATTGCCGGTCTTATCGCTTAGAGAAATCTCTTCTTATATTTTAATTTTAGTACGTACGTAGATATAAAACATAATATACGTATCACACAGATGAGAAAACCAAATAGAGTTTATTCTTTGAGTTTTTTTCTCAGATTTGTAATTTTTGTAATATCAGTGTTGACATAATTTTATTAAAATCGCATTATGAGCTCTACGAATTTCGCTGTCCTCAGTCCTACATATTATGTTGCGCATTCTCTGCAACAATATTACCTATTAAAAGCGCCACTACACGATAAAACCAAAAAAAGGATGATTTTTTTTTTTTCAAAACGGATAATTGAACTGTAATTGATAGAAAAATTAAATGTGGTAGTGATAGAACCAAAATTTGTCACAAGCTAACTCTAACCGTCATTTTTCTGGAATTGCGCATTTATAACACCTTGTATAAATAATATTTTAAGCAAAATAAATTGGAGCTACATGGAAATGGTTCCCATTACAAAACAGTGACAGAAACAAATGAAAGTCGTCATTCATTTTTTGTTTTCTCTAATATTCCCTGAAAAAAGACAGAGCCGGTGTAACAAATTGGTCTCTAGAGGTGAGCATTGGCATTGATTAATGCTTCGAAGGTTTACCAGAGATAATAAATTAAAAAATACGATAAAAATCATCATTATTTATAAAAACACGGTTTCTTGAAACACATCTCGTCCTCATCATCCTCATCATCATCATCAGCCATTTGACGCCCACTGCAGGACATAGGCCTCCCTCATGGTTTTCCAAGCTTCCCGGTTTTGTGCCGCCCGCATCCAGCGACTCCCCGCCACCTCAACCTGGTCGTCAGACCATCTGGTGGAAAGCCTGCCCACGCTGCGTCGTTCGGTCCGCGGTCGCCAGGTCAGAACTTTTCTGCCCCAACGGCCATCAGTTCTCCGAGCTATGTGCCCGCCCGCTCACGCCCACGAAACACTCCTCAGATGCAGTTTATTTAGACTATTTAGTCTGTAGTAAAGGGAAAGACGTAACCATAGATTACTTGAACTGTCTCTAAGGAGTGTTTTAGAGGAATAGTGTTTCTATAAATAAAATCGTATGTGTACATTAAAAAGACACGTCTCGATATACGGAAATAAGCGAAAGGTTGGAAGCGCAACGGTAGAACGCTTGCATGGCATGGGTAAGGTGGCGGGTTCGAATCCCGGCATGTACCAATGATTTTGTTTTATACATTAGTTACCTACATTTGTGATTTTCTAATTGCAATACCACTCGATAACTGTGAAGGAAAACATCGCGAGGAAACCTGTTTCACTAGTCTGAGGTGTTCACATACCATTTAAATACACAGTAGAATGGTAATTTTAAAGTGCATTTTAAAATTAATGGCAAATAAGCTATTCCATGAGGAAGCCTATGCCCGAGTGGACGAGTACGGGTAGATTAATGGGGAACTTGCGTCTAATTTAGATTGGAGTGACATTGCTTTTATACCAAAGAAATCATATAAAAACTTAGGAAAAAAATTGTAAACAATTCTGAAAGCTTTCTGAAAGCGTTCAGAATTCAATGATTAAAACTAAATCCAATAAGGTTTTTGTTATTAGTGTAACTTTATTTTTCGCATTTTTTGTGACCCCGAAAACCCAGAAAAAAATATTTTTATTGTTTTGTTTACAAATTTTTCCTAAGTTTTTATATGATTTCTTTGGTATAAAAGCAATTTCACTCCAATCTAAATTAGACGCAAGTTCCCCATTAATCTGTGGACTTCCACTTAAAACTATTTTTTGGGAAACCCAGTATACATCGCAAAGTCGATTAACTCACAGATTAACAAGTAGGAACACTCGGCTGCGCAATGTACATTGAATTGTCGTAATGTCACACCCTCATAAAAACCTTATTTTACGAGATAACTCAAATATTGATAAACGCTTCATACACTAGAAGGCGTTACATGCAAGTCGTGACGTCATAGTTTGAGCCCGATTTGTATGGAGTGTTTTTGTACCACGTGACCATATTGACTTGTTCACAGGTTATATTATGAAAAGTCGTAGAGAAAAAAAATTACCACGTTTATTTACCTTTTAACGTGGTGTCTCTTTAACGATTATATTAAAGCATTTTTAGTGCAAGTTCTCCATTGAACCTCTTACATACCTTCGATACCTTACTTAATCAATGAAACAATTCATATGTATTTATTTTTGCTATTTTCACTTTTTCGCTACAGTATAAGTTTTTAAGATCTCTCATAAACTGCCCAGAGTCCTACGCATTCCGACCCAACCAACTATTCAGCGATCTTTTACCCGAATTCCAACAAAACAGACCCAACGTGTTAATACAGAATTAAAACCAATTACCGCCCTTCTAGCGTGTCGGCAAGCCATTAAATCGTTCTCATGCTGCGTACAGACCAACCGAACGAATTCGAACAAAGCACGCGTCCATCGACGAGACGAGACGAGAGTACTGATTTAGCTGAGGGCCGTCAATAGTACATATACAATACAAACTCACGCCTCTATCCCGGAGGAGATAAAAATAGCAAGTGCGAGTCGGACTCGCCCACCGAGGGTTCCGTACAAATTTGTAGGTACCATCATCAGCCATTTGACGCCCACTGCAGGACATAGGCCTCCTTCGTGGTTTTCATAACCATGAGGGGTTTTCCCATAATCGCCACGCTTGGCAGGCGGGTTGGCGATCGCAGTATGCGGTTGGAATCTCACGAAGACGCTGCTGCCCGTCTCCTGGTAATTGATTTCCTTAGTCGCCTTCTACGACATCCACGGAAGGAAATGGAGTGACGCTATTCTTAATCCGGCGCCACACGTAGGTACTTACGAGTACATAATTATTAAAAGTAGTTCAGGAATCAAGTCTCGCAGTTTTTTCCAAGCTTTTCCCGAACTTTAGACAATTTTTTTATGATTTCATTACAAATGTATAGACAACAAAGTGATCCCATAAGGGATCCGTTTTTCCTTTTGAGGTACGGAACCCTAAAAGTTAAATTTCACTTCTTCCACACAACACAATCAATTTAGTAGGACGGCTGTGCTATGGCAACCAGGCGAATACATCACAAACATGGACATACACCCAGACTAAGGCCATTTGTACAAATCAAATGCGACGGCGTCCGGTAGGAATCGAACCACGACCTCTGTTTTGGTAAACAAGCGTGTTAACCGCTAGACCAAGGAGGCAGTTAAAAAGTGGCAAACCTATGCCTACCCCGCCTCTATAGTTCTAATACTATAGAGAACAGAAACAAAATGCAGACATGCTGGGGAAGCTCTACCTCGCAGCGTCTTCCTGAGATTCCAACCGCATACTGCGATCGCCAACCCGCCTGCCAAGCGTGGCGATTATGGCAAAACCTCTCATGGTCATGAAAACCACGAAGGAGACCTATGTCCTGCAGTGAGCGTCAAATGGTTAGTAGAGATGTTCTTTATTAAATGAATCGCGATGCTCATACATACATACATTTTACGTAAGTCTATGTTCTAAACTGATATGTCCACTTTTGTTCATTCGCATTCGTTTGATTGAAGTACACTCGGCATCAGAGGAACGGAACACGGAAACAATTCGCCCCCTATAACTCACCGCAGCCGACAACTCATTAGGCAGTTTGCTTAATACCGGGCTTCATTTGGAGGTATCAATTAGGCATAGGCCTCCACAGCTACGAGCGAAAATGCTCCCAGATAGCGGCGTAACCATTTTTTATGTAGTTGTTTTACTTTCCGACAAATTGATTACGCAAACTAATCTAATGACATAGCAACAGATTTCCTAAGCAAGAAAATACGAGGCGTAATTAATTGGTGCTACATTTTTTAATATTAAGGGAAATTTCAAAACCATTTCGAGAATTTTGCTTTCCGTACAATTTCTATTATCAGATTTGTAAATAAGTCTATAATTTTTAGGATATTCAATAAAAAGCTTTGACCTTAAATGACTTTTGTATGACGTCAGCAAAGGCAGTTTGAGTATTAATCCCTTGCCTTACAAAAAAGAAAAACGAAATGTCAACGTGTTGAAGTGTATTAAATAATGTGAGGTTAGCCCACAGAATACATGGTTAGCCGACCAAATCAACTGACGTTAATGACATTTGTTTTTTTTTATGTAGGCAAAGACTATCTCTTTAATCCAGATGACGTCACACACCACAAAATTTTAGAAAAATATAAAAAATAGAAATAATGAATAAAATTCAAAATTAACGAAATTAGTTTCTTAAAATGGTCCATATTTTCGAAATAAATTATAAAAAACGTATACCAAAAATAAGTAGCATGGCCAATTTCCTATAAAAGGCCCATCAATTTCTGTATTCTTACGTTACTTCGTCACAAAGTATGTATAAACAAATAAATCATTCCATGCTACAATTGACCCAAAGGTCCCCGTAACCAGTTTGCGTTAGAGGATGGCCAGGGCGACTTTTTGCATCAGATATCCCGAACAATGGTCAGGGATAAACTTAATCCCATGGATAAGATAAGTAAGGTAAGATAGAAAGATAGATAGAGAACACTTTATTGCACAACCATGTGAAAGAATCACAAATAACTTCTTATATCTAAGTAATGGTATACAATTGGCAGTCTTATCGCTCAGAGCGATCTCTAAGCCCCAGCTTTAAGTAATAATATAAGCCTATCTAAAGCTGAGGCTTAGAGGCAATAGAGGCAATTGTATAGCACTACTTAGATATAAGAAGTTATTTGTGATTTTTTCACCTAGTTGTGCAATAAAGTGTTCTCTATCTATCTTTCTATCTATCTTACCTTTCACATAATTTAACTGCCTTCCACATCGGACAGCTTTGGCCTCTTTACATCATCAAGCTATAACAATACTAACGTCACACACAGAACAAGCAAAGGGTGCCTATATTTAACTGGCAAGCTATAAGATAGTATATGAGCCAGGCTTGAAGTGGAAATGTACGATACGGCGGGACGTATCAGATGGCTGAAGGAAACTCGTTTACATAAAGACAGAGAGGTGGTATTCTGAAGAATGTTGCGTTAGCTAAGTTATTTTACTAGCTTTTTACATTGTATCTATCTTCAGAAACGAACAAGCTATGATTTGGTGGACCATCTGCAAGTGACCCTACAAGTTTTCTGAAAGAAATTACTGTTGTCTTTGTTTTTTTGTGTGCGGTAAAGTATAACAACTTAATTTGTAATAGATCAACATCTTTGTTAATTACCAAGCCGTAGAAAATAAACTCAAACGAAAACATAACATAAACTCACGCCTGTATCGCGGAAGGGTCGGCGGAGACCAGAGTCTGCCACTTGCCACGATCCTGACAGATATCTTTCGCTTCATCTACATTCATTAATTAAAATACAGATATATTTAAGGTCTATGGATTTATTCTTATTTCAATTTTTATTTGTTTTCTTCATTCTGATAACCATACCTACCATAGAAAGGTACATTTGATAGACTTCAATTCTCATGCCGCGTCCACACGCTTGCCAAGTCTCCATAAGCCGTAACCAATTTAAGCGCGTAGATAGGACGGTTGTCTTGGCTTGTCGTCGCTTGTGAGCACTTGCCGCTGATCCGATCTGTGTCAGTATTTTGGTCAAAGGAAGCTTGCAAACGCTTGCAACGATTTGCAATGTAGCCACAAGTTTGTGGGTCGTTTAGCATGGCCTGCGCTCGCGTACACTTACCTAGTACGATTTCTATATAATTTTTATCATCCACCGCCTGCGTTGGCGAATTTTCCGTTTCCTTGCAATATTTCTTTTTTCAGTTTGCTTCTTTTTATAATAGCATAAGCCAAAAGTTACAGCTGACACGAGTTGGACATCCGCCATCCTTGCTTGTCTACGACATGGTTTGTTTGTCCATAATTTGCTAAGTATTTGTAGAGGCTTGCTGTTTGCGGCAAACGACAAGCGTGTGGACGCGGCATTCGATTTAATTAACTGCGATGACACAAAGTCATCAGAAGAATGCAAACCTATCTATAACTCCGAATGTGATGCATCTCTGGAGACCTAGAATTCCTAACAAGTCGCAACCCCAGCGGGCTATAACAAACGGTGGTTCCCCAGCTAATGTGTTTGTGCTGTGGCACACGCAACCCCACTGAGGTAGTAGTAATTAATTTCTGTCCCAAGACAATGGTCGCTGGCAGCTTGGAATTATAGCAATTTTCTTTTAATTTACTAGGTAGGCTGTGCACTTTATTAGCGCCTACCTTTCTGAATAAAACAAGCCGAAATTATTATGCTCGGCTTTATCTACGTTAATAATAATGCGTAAACAGTAGGCACTTTGGTATTAAAATACAGAATGTCATTTAGGAGAAACAGGAGGTTCGGCTTTCAAAGTCGTAGATTCTTATTTCGGTATGCTATGACCAGAATTACAATAGGCAAGGTCTAAAAACCAAATTTTCAAGCGACTTCAAATACAATCATGGATAGCAAATGTCTAACGGGGTTTTTTTTTTTTTTTTTTTTTTTCAGTAAATAGTCAACAACTATGTACAAAAACAGCAGCTGAAACATTACGGCGCTTTGATAGCCTTTGCTGTAACAAAACTGCCTAAAATACTTCAAAAGTTTAAACATAACATAAACATTTACATACAGGCACATACATTGCTTCTGGCCCCACACTAGGATACCCTGTGTCGTGAAAACCAGAAACAACGACATCACAGACATGTAAACGTCCAAGACCTGGGGGTTTTCTTTTGTCCCCAGAAAGTAATTCATAAACTTTGTCACTGCCTACAAGCGACAGTCACAAAGTTAAGTTAACCTAACCTAAGGTATTGCTATAAGACGTCGCGAATGACACTGGCTATATGGCGTTACGAAAAAAAATAGGTCCGCGATTTGACATTATTGCTAGTACTAAAACACCAACAATCTTTATTTGTATTGTTAGCACAAAGCTACAAATAATAGGGGTTAAAGTATGAAATTGCCGTTTTATTGCAATAGGTTCTTTGAATTGACATAGAATCTTCATGGTTTGAGGTTTTCGAATGAAACTTTTTTCAAATGGTTAGAAACCATTTGAAAAAAGTCGATATTCAAATGTTTCACATTTTTAAAAAAAGAACATCATAGAAGCCATTTGAAAAAAGATTCATTCGAAAACCTTAAACCATGAAGATTCTATGTCAATTCAAAGAACCTATTGCAATAAAACGGCAATTTCATACTTTAACCCCTAATATAAAAAAAACTATTGTAAAACAAAAACCCACTGCTAAAACGTCTTAAACAGGGTTTAAATACACCCGTTGAATTTGAAACCTCAGCGGGACCGAACTAACCTATCCAAAAGAAATAAAACAGTAGTTATTCTTCTTAACATACTTGGGTATGTTTTATGTAAATTATGTACAGGAACACCGAACAACGAAATATCGGCGGTTGGGCCATTATTATTTTGTATGTGCCGTAAGAAAATCCCCATACATCCGAAAATGGGAAAGTTGTCCCCAAATCTAAATCGCGAAAAAAAATCAGCTGTCCCGTTCCAAAATTACCATTTCCGGCATCAAAATGTATGGAACAGATGATATTTTTCATGCTATTTCAAAGTTTTCGCCAATAGTATAAGTTGTCCGTATTGACGAGGGGTACCTACCCCCCATTTTTATTATTATTTATTAAGAAGAAGAAGAAGAAAGACATTTATTATACCAACAAGACAAGACAAGACATTTATTACTAATGTATTGAAGCGGTGGTAGCCTAGTTGGTAGAACATTGGACTCTGAAGCGGGAGACCCAGGTTCGATTCCCAGTGCGGGCATGTACCTATGACTTTTCTTTCTAAGTTATGTACATTTGTGAAGTTATAGTAGCAATACCACTCGCCTACGGTGAAGGAAAACATCGTGAGGAAACCTGGGTGTCTGAGCTATTCACATACTCTCTCTCTGAGAGAAGGCCTGTGCCCTACAGTGGGACGTATATAGGCTGCTTATCATTAATATATTTATTTCAGAATAAATCCATATAAAAGTTATAGAAATACTTAGCCTATATTAGTAACTGAACGTAGGTAATAGAGAAGCGTAATTTCATTTAAATATTAGGGGTTAAAGTAACGTTTAACTTTACCTTACCCACAATATTGACTCACTTGCGTCAAATCAATAAAATAAAAAAATACGAAAAATGGGTGCCTCATAATCACTCGAATTTTCGCAGTATCCATCTTTCTTGTCTAAATTGAATAACAAAAACCATTGAAAGTCGATATTCAAATGTTTCACATTTTTTAAAAAAAGAACATCATAGAAACCATTTGAAAAAAGTTTCATTCGAAAACCTCAAACCATGAAGATTCTATGTCAATTCAAAGAACCTATTGCAATAAAACGGCAATTTCATACTTTAACCCCTATTATTTAGTCGATCCGCGCTATATATGGGAATTTTTTTACACCCTGTATATCTGTTATTGTATCCATTATTTCGCGGGTATCATGACGATAGATGTAGAGCAAAGTCAACTCCCGTACGACCGATCGTATCACTCTAAGCCCGTAATAGCGAAGTTTCGACCCAACTGCTAATTTTCGGCAATAAAGCGCCTCTTCGTGCAACGCTACAGTTTCAAAAGTATAAGGTGTTTTGACGAGAAGTGAGGCTTGTAAAATACGTGAGGCATTCGTTGTGTGGAATAGGTCATGACAGTTTCTTGCAGCGGTTACAGTTGGTAATAATTCGCATCGGTTGCGGTGGTAGCGACTTTGTTTTCTCAATTAAAGACATTGTAACGGTCTTATTTATAAAAACTGGCCAACCGCGAGTCGGACTCGCGCACGAAGGGTTCCGTACTATTATCTATACAACATTTCAATATTTCAAGCGTCTACCTTTTGCCGTTATTAATATCGACCAAAAAACGGCAAAAAATCACGTTTGTTGTATGGGAGCACCTCTTAAATATTTATTTTATTCTGTTTTTGTAATAGCGGCAACAGAAATACATCATCTGTGAAAATTTCAACTGCCTAGCTACCACGGTTCATGAGGTACAGCCTGGTGACAGACAGACCGACAGTGGAGTCTTAGTAGTAGGGTCCCTTACACTTTGGGTACGGAACCCTAAAAACGAGATACCTCTAAAACGAAGAGAAAGCGAAAGAAGAGAAGTTTTAATGGTTAGAGTCTGGTGAAGTTGAATCCAGTCTAAACCCTGGAGAGGCACAATTTTATTTACGAGTTTTATCAAGGACAGTAGAGTGAACGACGCCTCCAAAGGTACGCCTGGGTGACGTTCAATTTCTTACAAACAGAAGTTATTTGAAAAAAAGAGTTCTCTAATACACTCCTCAAAGGCAGTTTAAATAATCTGTAGTCACGTTTTTTTCCTTTTCCAGAGTCTATTTAAACTGCCTCTGAGGAGTGTTTTAAAGAATTGGGTTTTTTTTTTTATAAATAAGACCTTTAATTTTTAACAAACGTTTAGTTTATATCCAAGTAAATCAATCCTACCTGGTAATAATACTTTTAAGTTTGGACACAAACACATGGACTCCCCTCTCGACAAACGAAGCACATTTTGCAAAAAGCGGTTGTGAAATTTTAGTGCCGTACCCTATTTTAAATGTTAAATGAATTTAGAGGTAATAGCTACTAATTTTCGGGGGTTTACATAATCGGCGAGGATTTTAACTAAAACCGAGTAGTAAAACCCTTGCAAGGTTTGCTTCACAATGAGAATTTATGTCCTTAACTTATGTGCATATTAGATTTGGACCGAAGTACCTTTAGTCTAAGTAGTTTTCTGTCTGACACTTTTAAAATTCCCTCAAATTAAACTGAAAAGGCACGGTTCTCCTTTGTTTGAATATCAATGAAAAAAACCGGCCAACTGCGTGTCGGGCCGTAGAAGGAGGGAATTTTTTACCTACTTTACAGAAGTAACAACTTCATCAAAGTAATTTTCAATCGAATTTGTACGAAGATGTCCTTTTTCAAGTTGGTCGCCTATTACTCGTTAATTTGTAAAGCCTACTAGGCCATGATAGTTTTCTTTTTAAGTTTATTATGAATGTCCTGAATCGAAAAATGCTTTTTCTACAATATTTTAATCGATCAATCCAACGATACCCCACACTATGGTGGAAGCGAGAAAAAAATGAGGCGCTTTTTACAAGAACAGCCAATGTCCAATTTTAACGAATTTCTTTTTCCATTTTTGCAAACACTGTTCAACAACCATTAGGCTCACTAATCAGTTTTTACAAAACCTTCCTATGTCCACAGTTATTCCATGGAAAAGTTTAGGCAATTTTACAAACACCCCTAAGGTTTACTTGTAGGACAATTGTTTTGGCCAAAAAGCACCAAATTTACTCTGGGGACAGAGGCTGTTCTTGTAAAAAGCCCCTCAATTACATCCCTAATCTAGGTATAGGGGAAGTACTCTAAAAAAAAACCTTACCTTTTGGGTACGGAACCCTAAAAATTTAAGGCCAAATTCAAGCTTTCTAGTCGTTGTGGTATCTGTGCTAAGCCGACATACATACGAACGGACATGGCGTAGCTATAAGGGTTCCTTGTTGACTGCGGAACCCTTAAAATTACTCTTTTTCTGTAGGTCATGGAAGTAAAAGTAAAAACGCCTAAGAAAAGGCCTGTGCCATCAGTGGGACGAATACAAGGTGTAAATCCTCGTTTACATCCGAACCCCATCAATACTAACAACTTTTACCTCCCGAAAAAAATCTTGGATGTTCCATACATTTTTAGTATTAGTATTAATAATGATAATGCATTTATTTAAAGCGTCCTTAGTAACAATAGTTAAGAATGGTCAACGGTTGTATTGAACAGCTTTTTTTTTTAGATTTCGAAGTTTTGCATTTGAACGCTTCAGTGTGAGCTTAGCCGAACTTGGACCTGCGACAAAACCGCTGGCGTCCTCAGCCTGTCAAGCAGTCACGTGCCATCGGTCTATTGGCAAGCACGTCACTTCCCGGGCATAGCACCGAATACGACCGCGATTTCTGATACTGGGAAAGAGCTCCTCAACACGTGATGTCATGTTTTGTTCGAGTCGCAGACTTCGAGACGAGTAATTGAAGCTTGTGAAAAAAATAAAAACCGCGATTTCAGATAGGTACTTACTGGAAAATAACCCCCAATACGTGATGTTATGTTTTGTTTTGTTTCAGTTGCAGACTTTGTGATTTGACTCTGAACCGAGCAATTGAAGATTGTGAAAAAAAAAATTAGCGACCGCGATTTCAGATGTTGTGTTTTGTTTAATTTGCAGACTTTGTGAATTCTCTCTGAGCCGCAAAATTGAAGCTTGTGATTGAGAAATAAAGTAAAGGCGGCTTGATTTCGATAAAAGGTGATGAAAATTAGCTTAAAGTATTACACTTGCGAGTTTTTTAAACATTTGTTTAACGTGGTGGTGTAGAGTATAGTGTCCCCGTGGACGTATTCATCGCGGTATAAATTCATGATTGTCCTAGAGCTTCCGTTGGCTTTGGAAGTCGATAGATACAATATTTCGTTTCAGTCAGCTCAGGTCTGGATGTACTCGTATATATATATATTTTTATCAAAGTCATGAAATTGTACGAGAACGAGATGAATGAATGACTTAAGACGAGCAAACAACTTGATAGACATCATTGCTTCCCGTGTTTTAACAATTTTTATCAGCATAGAACAAAGCTGAATGTAATTAAATATGCAACTTTTGTTTTTTTATCAATTGTAAGTATTTTAGGTTAAAAAATAAGAACATTTTTCATTTTTATCTAAACTGTTTATTTCAAGAAAAAATACCAATTAATTCGAACTTTGGAAGCGAAATTTTCCACGTGGGATTAAAGTGCTTTCAGAGATATTAAGATAAGTCATGCAAATGTAGGAGACAACATATGTACTGTATGTAGATGATAACTTAAATTAGATATTAGGTAAATATTAATATGAGAAGTAGGACGTACTAACTACCCACTATATATTTATAATATTTTTTGCGTAAGGTCTTGAACTTATGAACTTTTTCGACTATTTTTATTAGGTACCAACACGAGCTCTAAACAAAGTTACTGTAATGTCGGTATGTAACGGTGTTTGCGGTAATACGGACACCAAGCCTAGCTCAGTGACAGATGTTTATGTTTTTTTCTGCTATTTTACTTATACCAGCGCTATGTAATTCATATCTTTCACAAATCGGTACATTATCTCCTCTATCTTTTGACATAACTGCCGGTAGGCTTTTCTATCGGCAGATCCTTTATTTGTGCCATTACGATGACCCCCAATTAAATACCAGAAAGTAAAGCGAGGCATTTGGCCTCTTTAGATAGTTAGAGAACACTTTATAGCACAATCAGAAAATTACAGTTATGATTACAGTTGTGTTAGCTCGTTAGCTCTACAAATCTAGACGGTAAAATCCAGGAAATTCCTGATATCATATATACTTATAAACAGTCCATACCCCACTGTAGGGTATAGTCCTTAGATCAGAGAAAGAGTATCGCGCAGTGGCTAAACACTTCAGGCATTCAGCTTTCCATACTTTGTTTTTCTTACCGTGATCAAATAGAGCTAGTACAAATACCTAGCCAAAGAACTCTAAAACCAGTCCTTGCAACGAAAACTAGACAACGTAAACAGCATAAGTCGTAACCCACCCATCTAGGTCAAAGACTCGCGACGAAAACTATCCACTAAACCTGCGTGAAAAAAATAACTACGCAACAGAATAGACTGCTTTCGCGTAATGGAAAACGAAAAGGCCTTTCGAATTAATCAAGTCGCTAACTGGCGCCGGCGTATGAATGGAAATTAATTCGCTGGCAATTGAAGCAACAGGCTGTGGCAGTCATTATTTTGCCATTATACTGTGAGCCATGGTTCTTTATTAAATTGCCAGTTAGGGTGCGCAGGGGTGGTGTGAAATGCGTGAGTAAGACCTCATTGTTATCGGCTCCGCCTTACCTGGTTGGTTGAGGTAGTTAATTTTTATATTTTAACGTGCACTAAAAACTGACGAACAGTTCAAGATCTTACTGAACAGGGAACGATGCAAATATAGTTGACGAAGTTTCCTTCCAGAATCGTGTTCCAGAATCTCGATTTAGGATACAGTCACAGTAAAAATCTATCGGCTTTTATTGTGACTGTATCCTAAATCGAGATTATTAATCGACTTCAATAAAAGCAACAAAAAAATTACCACGTTGTCCGATTTCATTGATTCCTTGTTAGAAGGACCTCAGAGGTGATTCCATATCAATTTGGTCAAGATCTGTTAACGGAATCCATGAGAAAGTCACAACCGTGCCGCGATAAAGAATACTGTGTATTATTAACTTAATTCCGGATTCATTCCATTGGTGCGTGAATTTGTAAATAGTGTGTAGTGCTTACGAAAGTTTTAGTTCGAGAATACTGTTTATCTCTTAACCTCTATTCTATTTTTCCAGGGTCGAACGCAAACTTCACAGCAAATCGACGATGAAGATCGGACACTCAAACTTTGCCATTAACAACAGCAATCGCGTGCCGAAACCACATTGGATCTAGTCAAGTGTTGTGCCGTATAATATGCCAGTGATTTGGCAGTCTTCACAGCGACCTATGTACGTGAGAACCGTGTGGGTGGATGGGTACCGACACGCCATATTGACGCCCGACGATCCGCATTTGGAAAGAATCAGACCCAGGCAGAGAAGGCCGCACTCTTCCGTCACGTACGTGGAGAAGCGACAGAGGGACTCAAGGCTGAGCCAACACGATGAGCTTGAAGACTGCCTGAGGAAGCTCAGTTTTGCTGTCACAAAAGATAGCATAGTGCAACCACATCCCGAAAATTCCACAGAGCCAAATATAGAAAGGCTGAACTTGAAGGATTTAGCAGAAGATTCGGAGGAGGCCTTGATCTTAAGGTCGAAACCTCAGCCGCTGAACGAGTTCGAGAGCTACAGAACCAAGTTCAATAGCCTCTGCCTAGAAATGAGAACGCTAAAAAGCAACAGAACTTCCAGGACGGACGCGAAAGAAAACACAGACTTATCCGATAGAGTATTGCAATGGTTAGACTTGGCCGGTAAAGTAGATTTGATAGCGCCGGAAAACGAGGCCGTCCGCATGGCGCCACGGCACAGTTGGCCAGAGATCCAAAAGAGGAATCCGACACCTAAATCGCGGGCATTGGCTAAACCAGAGATTCCCAAAGAGTGTCCCGCCAGTCCTTCAGAACGGGGCGATATCGATCGTCGCGAGTTTTACGTGCCAGCGCCAACCAACACGATCGAGAACTACGCGCGACAGTCACGGAACAGGCCGGTGGCACGCAACGAGCCCGCTAAGCCCAAAGAAAGCGTCAAAACAAAGACCAGAGACCTGAGAAAGAACGTCCTGGAGACACGGCAGAAGATTGCGACGGAGCGGAGCGCGGTCGAGAAGCAGTACGCGGAGTTGGTCAGTAGGAAACTGTTGCCCGACTACGGAAAATCGAAGAAGCAGGTGCATATTTTTATGCCCGAGTCTGTGCCGAAGAAAGCCGAAAGCGTCATTTCGCAAGCTTCCTAATGCTTTACAAATAAACCACACTGCAACAACTCTACACGATTCTTTTCTGAACTCTATGGCTCACAATTTACAATCAGAAATTTAGCCAATAGTAAAACGTGCATGAATCAATTTAATTAAAGCCAATCAATTTGCATTTAAAGCTGAATAGATAGATAGATAGAGAACACTTTATTGCACATAATAATGGAAATTACACAGTTATTTCTTAACCTAAGAGTACAGACGGCGGCCTAACCACTAAAAGTGATCTCTTCCGGACAACCAGATAGTAACTGTTATCAACGCAAAACCCGCGCGGGGTACACGTACAGTCTACACGTTAATCCGGATAGTAGAGAAATGTATGTATGTATGAGAAATGCGGCTTGGTTGGCTCCGCACGTATTGACTTGTCTTTCCTGTGGGCTAGGCCAACTAAGCCGTCAGGATGGTATAGGTGCTGGGCAAGCCTACTCCATCTAAAACAGTGTCCCAGGCACTGCAGCGTTCGAGTGGTCCCCTCACCCATCTAGTGTGAGTGAAGGTACGCTGTATAAATAATCTCATTACGTAGATGCAAAAGCCAAAGTTTTTTTTAGTGGAATGTTGACGTTTTCTTACTTACTTTTCAGAATAAAATTAATAGATGTTTGTCAACTAATATCCTTTTAGGAAGCTTCGTATGCAATACTATGAGTCTAGTAGTTTTCATGCACATAGCAGCGGTATTGTATCTCATAGTGTAGCATCTTATTTTACAAAAACCGGCCAAGTGCGTGTCGGGCCTCGCGCTGAGTAGGGTTCCGTAGGAGGGGTTTTTTACCTGCTTTACAGAACTAACAACTTTATCAAAGTAATTTTCAATGGAATTCGTACGAAATTTTCCTTTTATAAGTCGGTCGCCTATTAATTACTCGTCAACTTGTAAAGCCTATTTAGCCGTGATAGTTCTTTTAAGTTCGTTATATGTGCTACTGCCCCGAATTTTTTCACGTTTCTACAATCAACCGTTTAGCCGGGAGGGGGGGGACTCCTCTTACTATTTTGCAAACGGATCCCTAAATCGAAAAATGGTATTCCCACTCTCACAATATTTGAAACTATCAACCCCACACTATTTTTCTATAATCAACAATTTAGCCGCAAACGGATCCCTAAATCGAACAAGTGCGAGTCGGACTCGTGCACGAAGGGTTCCGTGCCATGGTCACAAATATCGAGCAAAAACGGCAAAAAATCACGTTTGTTGTATGGGAGCCCCCCTTAAATATTTATTTTATTTTAATTAAATTATTTATTTTTGAAGCGAATATAGAACTAAATATTCCGTGAAGCGTCTACCCGTTGCCGTTATTAATTTCGAGCAAAAAACGCCAAAAAAATAACGTTTGTTATATGGGAGCCCCCCTGAAATAACTCTTTTTTTAATATTTGCTGTCATAGCGGCAACAGAAATACATCATCTGTGTTTCCACTGCCTAGCTATCACGGTTCACGAGATACAGCCTGGTGACAGACAGATAGATGGACAGTGAAGTCTTAGTAATAGGGTCCCGTTTGGTACCCTTCGGGTACGGAACCCTAAAAATGGTTTTCGTGCACTCACAACATTTTTGAACGACCTGTAGAACTCAGCCGTAGAACGATAGGCAAGAGAAAATCTAGTAGTAGTCTGTAACCTCAAAATTAGTTATGGTTTATTTTTTTTCTTGACTTCAAAAAAAGAGGAGGTTCTCAATTCGTCCGCATATTTGCATTTTTTTGCATGTTCATCGATAATTCTTGACCACGTTTGATTTTATTCATTCTTTTATTGTTAGAGGGCGGTACCTCCAGGGTAGTCTCATATAAATTTGGTCAAGATAAAACTCTTTTTTTAAGTGCGTTTTTTTTAGAGTCGCTTTTTTACCCGACGGCGGTGGAGCCCAAACGGAGGGTAATGTGTTTGGCTATATACAAGGCATGTAAGTATGTCCGATTCTATGTTCCCTGATAACTCTTTAACCAATGGTCATAATTTGACCATTAAGATCTCAATCGATTCATCGTATTCGTACTAGTGTCATAGGCTATATGAAATCAGCAAAGATCAACAAAAAATAAAAAATCACTAAAAGACAAAAATAAAAAACTTGAAAAAAAATAACCAACAACCCGACTGCTGAGCATTAACTACTAAGCAGGCGGGACCAACCTATAGTTAATTTGTTTAGGTATTTAACTAAATGTGAACAATTTTGATACGTCTTTTTATTGAAATATACAGTTTATAAATTTAATTCTTTACACTTTACAAAATTCAATGTGAAATGTAAATATTTAGATTTATAAAGCGTATATTTCAATAAAAAGACTTATCAAGATTGTTTACATTTAGTTAAATACCTAAACAAATGAACTATAGATACCTCGCAAGGAGTTATATTGTTTTGTTTAAAAATTAGGTAGTTATAGTGTATTGTTGCGCCCGCACGCCGGCCGGCTGTTGCAATGTGGATAGACCTCAAGTTGTGACAAGAGAGACTCACCCCGAAACCGACGGTGGCGACATCTCTCGCCTAGAACCGAGAGCGTAGCGGCGAGTGGAGCTGCTGCCCTCTATAGCTAGGAACCGGCAGTCCCAGTTCGCGGCGGCCCGTCGTAACGTGGACAGGCTTCTAGTTGTAACAAGACGCACCCCAAAGCCGACGGTGGCGACATCTCTGGCTTAAATTCATCCCAAAGCCGAGGGAGGCGACATAATATCTGGCTTCAACTCACCCGAAAGTTGAGGGTGGCGACATCTCTGGCTTGAAATCACCCCAAAGCCGACGGTGGCGACATCTCTGGCTTGAAATCACCCCAAAGCCGACAGTGGCGACATCTCTGGCTTGAACTCACGCCTAAGTTGAGGGTGGCGACATCTCTGGCTTAAATTCACCCAAAGTCGACGGTGGCGACATCTCTGGTTCGACCACACACCAAAGCCGACAGTGGCGACATCTCTAGATAGAAGTCACCGCAATGACACACCTCAGGCTCAACATCCTTGCTCAGGCTACATTATTATTATTATTGATACGTTTATTGAACATAAGTAAAAAATACAATAACAATGTGGCGGACTTAATTATACTTATTAATTATACTTTATTGTACACAAGAAAGAAATATGTTACACATAAAACAAAGCAATAAGAACGGGTACATAGGCGAGCTTATTTCTATAGAAATTTCTTCCAGCCAACCAAATCAGTTGTGAGACGATGATTTTAAAGAGGTAGGGAAATAATGTGTGCACATTAAACGAATTAAAAAAAATGTAATAATATAATAATAACAATATAAACATACACATAAAAGTTAAATACCATAATATAAAGAATAAAACAAATAATAAATCAAATAAAATAACATTACATAAACTACTTACAACTATATATAAATAAGGAATAAACTACATACAATAATTATTTATCCTACTACTATATTATAGATAGATTATAATATTAGCAAAGAGATAGAAGGTGCTCTTTCAGCTTGAACTTAAAGAGTACAACAGATGGACAATCTCTTCTGGTCTTCGGAAGAGTGTTCCACAAGCGCGCCGCACGCACAGAGAATGAGTTATAGTAAAACTCGGTGTTGCAGATTGGGACTCACAATGTTCGGTTGTCACACGTTCTCTGTGGTCTGGCGCGTGGAGGCAACGGTATGAACCTCTCACGAAGATACTACGGAGAGCTGGGGTTCTTTAGCACCTCGTAAACAAGAGACAACATGTGCATGTTGCGGCGCAACCGTATAGGTAGCCATTTAAGTAGACTCCTGTATTCTGACACGTGGTCGTACTTGCGCAAGCCAAATATAAATCCGATCGCCAAGTTCTAAAGACGCTCCAGCTTATTGACCAAGACCTCCATGCATCTGTGTTTGTTATATTTTTGTTTTTTTGCTTTGTTTATTGTGTTCGTTTTCTCTCTGTTATTTTCATATTATGTCACTCATCTGTTTGTTTTTTTCTATGATGTGTTTCGTTGTTATAACAAATGTTCTTTCGTTCTTTCTCCTTTCTTTTCGACGTTGGCAACATGTCTCGTTAGAACTCACCCCAAACCGAGGGTGGCGACATCTCTAGCTTGAACTTACCTCAAAGCCGACGGTGGCGACATCTCTCGCTTGAACTTACCTCAAAGCCGACGGTGGCGACATCTCTCGCTTGAACTTACCTCAAAGCCGACGGTGGCGACATCTCTCGCTTGAACTCACCCCAAAGCCGACGGTGGCGACATCTCTCGCCTGGAACCGAGAGCGCAGCGGCGGGTCGAGCGGCTGCCCGCTGTAGCGAGGCACGGGCAGCCCCAGCGCGATGACGCGGAACCTCTCGTCCACGCGGACCAGCCGCCATTTGGACACCTCCTCTGCGCCGTGTTGCTGGATAATAATAGCGAAATTAGAAGATACACTCGAGTGATCGTTCTCTGTCATTCCTCAATTACACGATGTGGGCAGAGTGAAGGTCGATTTTTAAACCATGGTCAAGTAAAAAATCATTTGGACAAATATTTTCCGCTCACACATATTGCCCTCGGGGATGCAGCTTTATGCAATGTAATGTATTTATTGATTTTCTTTTTGTTCATCATGTGACGGATATGGCTCGTCTTGCAAAGTTTAAGAATTCTCTCCCCACTTAGATAGAATATTCTGAATGCAACAGGGGCGGATTTCCCTTAAAGCCAACTAGCCCCTCCCCTGGGGCGGCCTGACAGTAGTATTTGTATTTGTATATGCCGCCTCGTTGGTCTAGATGTTAAGGCGCTTAGCTACCAAAACAGAGGTCATGGGTTCGATTCCAACTGGGGCCCGCCGTACATTTGTACAAATGACCTCAGTCTGGGTGTGTTTTCATGTTTGTGACGCCCTTGCCTGGTTACTATAGCACAGGGTATCCTAGTTTGGGACCAGGTCAAGTGATTGTATTGTGTGGAAGTTAACGTACAGAAAATTCATATAATGTTATATGTAGCACAGAAAATAATAAAGAACAGGGGCCGCTAGTACTACGCGGCCTAGGGCGGCCAATACTGCTAGTCTCCCTCTGAAATAGAAAGATAGATGGAGAACACTTCTTTGTACATATAAATTTAAATGACACAGATATTTCTTAACCTAAGAGTATAGACGGCGGCTTTAAATCACTAAAAGTGAAGCAAACGAAAAAAGTCTACAGTACAACTTACCTCGACAAGCTTGTCATATCGCTCGGCGGGCACCAGGAACCGGCCATCCTCGAGGTGCATCTCCCGGTTCTCCAGCAGATTATTCAGCACTGGCAACACATTGCGCTCCGCCTTCTCTATGCCTTCCAGCACCAACACCCGCCCTTGCACCGCCGCGCGGACCGCGCTCTGGGGTAAAAAGTTGTTACGATACACAAATAGGCGAGCGAACAAATTTTGATTTAAGTGCTAAGCATAATGTGCGGACAGCAAACTACAGGACAGGTTACGCGCCGCGCATCACCTCGCACCTTTGGCAGCTAAAACAAAAAACGCTGGCGTAACGTATTTACGCGGACGCAAGTTGTCTGTAGTGCAACAAAAGTGCGGAGCGGAGCGCAACCTCTTGTAGTCTGAACACATCTAACGACACGGAGATCCCACACAGAGGAATCAGCTACGAATAAAAAACCATAAAAGTATTTCTTCCTACAATATTCACATTCAGGGCCCAGATCTCTCGATTAGTCTTTACCAGTGAAATGAGCGCAAGATGTGCTGCAGAGTAAATCACACTGTGATTGGTTCATTCTGTGTGCCATGCGTGACGTAACGTTGATTGGGCGATAATAAGAGATAGAGAACAGAGAACACTTACACACACACACACACTAGCGATTTGCGCGCTCCGATTGGTCAAGCCCCGCCCGCCTACCCACAATTGAACGTGGGGTAATTTTTTAGCGCTAGTTAGACATGTATGTTTTGTAACTATCACTGGAAATCAATAATAATCAAGCATATAGAATTTGCTTGGTTGGTAATTTGTATTTTTGTTTTGTATAACTTAGATATTGTATGGAATCAGGCGTTACTTTGCGGAAATCCATAATAGCATTAAAAACGCATTTTTTCACACAGGTATTGCTGTCGGTGGTAGTGTATTTGTGTTTTGCTACTGCTTGAAAAAGTGGGAGGGAGGGCGGTGCATTAACTAACCGCATGGTGCTTGTGGGAGTTTGGCGGAATTTAGCAAAGTAATTTTCACATTTTGTATAATTTACATAAAACTGCTTCCCTGGAGCGATCTTTGCGTAGAATACGAACGTCAATCTACTACACTAGCCCCTGGCCCCTACAATTTATTAACAGATTGTTATAGTATGAGAATTTGGTGTTAAATGTAACACAATACAGTAAATGTAACTACTTTTATTTAGTTATTTTTCTATCATGGTTAATAATTGACTTTAAAAATGGATGACAACTCGGACCTAACCATATATTATCAGAATGTGCGTGGCCTGAGGAGCAAGACCAATCAATTCCGGCGCAATGTTTCACTAAATAGTTATGATATTTATGCAATAAGCGAGACCTGGCTCGTCGACGGTATTTCTAATTCAGAGCTATTCGATAGTAGGTAATCGGTCGTCCGACGAGACAGATGCTATGAACTGACTAGCCAGTCACGAGGTGGTGGCGTGTTGCTTGCAACACACAAGAGACTCGTCACTATGGCGAGACCTGAGTGGAATTCCTCGGCGGAAGACACTTGGATTTCTGTCAAATTAAAACGTGGTTTTATGCACATCTGCGTTATTTATCTGTGTAGACAAAACCGTGGTTTCTCGTTTGCTCAACAATTGCGGAACTTTTGGGAAAAAGCGAACGAAATTATTTCTTCTCATCCCTCAGATAAGTTTATAATTTTAGGTGACTTTAATTTAAGTGGAATAAAGTGGACATCTGACGCCCAAGATCACTCAAATATCCATGGCATGGACTTGGCTTCGTCCGTCGATGAATTGTACCTACTGGACGAGATCGCTGTGTGCAATCTATGTCAATTTAACTTTATTCATAACCAGTACAACAAAATACTCGACCTTATTTTAAGTAATTCCGAAATCTTGGTCTCTTCTTGCGACAATCCACTAGTTCCACTAGACCCGTACCATAAAGCACTGGTTGCTAGTATTAGTGTTGTTGAATTCCAGTCTATTAATGCTGCTCCACGCACCAAGTACCAATTTTACAAGGCCAATTACGACGAAATCAACAAAGACTTGGCGGATATCGAGTGGAACTGCCTCAATAAACCAGTAAATGAAGCGCTAGAAGAGTTTTACAACACTATTTTTCTTATTCGAGACAAACACGTCAGTAAAACCGTAGTTAGAATAAATAAATTTCCTTGTTGGTATTCGGCGCCGCTTAAAAAAGTCCTAAAAGAAAAGTATAAGTTCTATAAAAAATATAAAAACTATAAGATGACAGCTGATCTCCAGAGTCTGCAGTTTCTAACTAAAAGAGCTAAATTACTTGAAGCCGAATGCTATAAGAAATACATATCTAATGTTGAGAGTCGCATTGGAAAAAACCCGAAATATTTTTGGACGCACGTTAAAAACCTCTCAAAATCTAATGGTATTCCAAGCTCTTTGACTTACAACGACGTACTGGCCACCTCTGGTGACCACATTTGTAACCTCTTTTTTGATTATTTCCAATCAATGTTCCTGTCTCCTGACACCAGTCATTCCGTTGCTGACTTTGAGTGTGCTGGTCAGAGTAGCGTCTGTGACCTATCTACTATAGAAATCTCAGAGAGTCTTGTGGAGGAGCAATTGATGAAACTCGACATAAGTAAATCGGCAGGACCTGATGAGATTCCAGCGATATTCATTCGGAACTATGCTAACACCTTATCAGAACCTATTAGTAAGCTCTTTCGGTTGTCACTAGAACAATAGTACCAATCATGTGGAAACGTGCATTTATCTCTCCAATACTAAAAAAGCCACCATGTAATCAAGTTTTAAATTACAGACCCATTTCTAAATTATGTATTATATCAAAGATATTTGAAAGAGTCATCTACGACCAAATGTACTCCGCCTTGCGTCAATCATTTAGTCCTGTTCAGCATGGTTTCCTTAAGGGCCGCTCCACTGTAACCAATCTTATATTGCTAAATGACACTGTCACCGGTAACATGGAGAAGGGTTTTCAAACCGACATAATCTATACGGATTATAGCAAAGCTTTCGATAGAGTAGACCACTCTCGGCTTTTGTATAAATTAAGCGCTATAGGCATAAGAGGTGATCTTCTCAGGTGGTTTTCGTCTTATATCGATAACCGATCCCAAGCAGTAGTTATCAGCAACCACATCTCAAGCTGGACTAAAGTTCCCAGTGGCGTGCCACAGCGCTCCTTGCTTGGCCCCTTATTATTTGCCATTCTAATCAACGATATCGATAAAAGTTTCTTAAATTCCGAAATTCTTATCTTTGCAGACGATATGAAAGTTTTCAAATCCATTTCTAGTACTGCCGATGCCTTTGATCTTCAGGACGACCTAAATAGGCTAGATGTTTTCTGTAACGTTAATAAATTGGACCTCAATCCTCTAAAGTGTCAGTCTATAACGTTTACAAGGAAGATTAAAGTTGTATCATATTGCTATTCACTAAAAGGCCATAATCTCAAACGCGAAGATGAAGTGCGTGACTTGTGTATCATACACGATTCCAAGCTTATTTTTGATCGCCATATCGACGATATATGCAAAAGAGCCTTTAAAGCATTAGGATTTGTAATGCGTACCTCACGCGACTTCAAGAAAGTAAAAACATTGAAATTATTATATTGCACGTACGTTAGAAGTCTTCTCGAATACGGTTCACAAATATGGAACCCCCAATACGACGTATATGTCAATCGGATAGAGAGGCTGCAGAAAAAGTTTATCAAATTTATTAATCGTCGCATAAGGTCCGAGAGGGATTACCTTTCATCCTGTCGCTCAATGCATCTTCTCCCGCTGGTTGAACGACGTCGGATAGCCGACATTACAATGCTAATAAAAATTACTTCTGGAATTGTCGATTGTCCCGATTTGCTCTCCAGGCTTAACTTCCATATTCCTGGTAGGTCTCTTAGACATAAATATACATTCCATACACCCATCCCCTTAAGAAATTACAGAACAAACTCTTTCCTTTTCCGAGCTTGCTCAGCATTCAACAGTTTAATTGATGGCCCGGACACTGACTTTGATGTCAACCACGATTCCGTTACTTCAGTTAGGCGAAGGTTGGCTGCAAACTTCTTCGGTAGTGAGTTGCCTGCTACTGGGTGATGGGCTTGGTTCTTTTACATTGTTTGTTTATTATATAGGTGATGGTTAGATTTGACTGTTTTGCTAAACTTTTTTAAGTAAGTATGGATTTGTTTTCGATATTGTAAATCTTTGTGTGCTCTGAACTACAGTGTCGCTATAAGTGAAAACCTTTTAATGACTCTCAGTTTCTATAATGTACAATGTACCTTTTATCATGTTATTTTTAGTCGATGGTTTTCCTAAAACTCAATAAATAACTAAATAAATAAACAAAATATTTGCTTTGTGGAAGGTTATTAAAATTATGGGCAGCAATGTCTATTAGAAGCGGCTGCCAAATGATTAATTAACGAGCCTGTAATTTGGCAGCAGCAGGGACATTCAATACTGCAGCTTACCTGATCAAAGTACTTAGCAGTAGAATTCTGGATCTCCCTTCTCTGCTTGAGATCAGCCTCGGTAGTGTCACGTGAGAGGGCGACATACTCCATCTCTCTCTTTGTCAACTCCAAGTATTGGAGGGCCACTTGCCTCCTGAAACGTGACAAAATAGAATTTATTCTAGGTAGAAACTTGTTACTAAGCTTGTTACCTTTCTCCTACAGAACTAACAACTTCATCGAAGTCATTTTCAATGGATTTTGTACGAACAAACTGCTGTATTTGATGTGACAAATGGCCCCAGTCTGGGTGTATTTCCATGTTTGTGATGACATTGCCTGGTTACCATTGCACAGTACTCAGTACCTAGGATACTTCCTAGGTTGGGACCAGGACAAGTGATTGTGTTGTATGCAAGTTATTTATTTTTCAAAAAGCACTTAAAGCTTTCCATTTCTTTTTGTGTGCCATGAAATTGACGTCCTAAAAGAAACAGAAACTTGATTTTCTATTTAGTCCAGTTTAATATGGACCTGAGATAGTAACCTGCTGGGACCAGGTCGTCCAAGAAGGAACATATCCTGGCCAAGGGAATCCTTCTGCATCATCCATCGCAAATTCCTGAGTGTACTTTGGGAGAGACTTCGTAGCTCGGACTCATTCACCATCACTAAAAGAATAAAAAATAATTATTACAATTTAAAGGAGACTGCAAATCATTTCAAAATTTTTTAGGCTGTCAGATAGACACTCACAGTTTTAAAAGCTGTCTGTTCCAAATCAAGACTGCAACCCAAGATTGCCTTTATTTCTGTTTAGTGTTTTATGAGTTACTTGTGTGCTAAGACTTAATCTAAACTTGCGCACTACCCTTAACCTCCAGGACTGCGTTTCATAAACTAGTTTATTTTGACAATTTAAGTACACTGTGTAACCGAGTCTTCCTACTCAAGACTCTTTGCGTTAATACACTATACAATATACATAGAATTGTCATAGTAAACCATGTATTGTAGTTCTATGAAGTGGCCCAGATAGACCTTACCATCTATCATTTACTTTTTCCGCAACATTCAACCCATTATTTTTTTTTCACTACCTATTAGAGTTACTGTTTATATCGTAAGAAAAACTACATAAAAAATATTTTAGGTTATTGTTTCCAGTTTACTTACAATATTTTCTCGGTACATATTCAGGTCTTTCTGGTGCATCAAGCTCCTTGGTTACATCTCCGATTGTAACTTTGCCCTCGCTGGAGTAACCACGAACCTGGTTTGAGGCTAATATAGTTTTTCTTCCACTTAAAATACGTATCAAAACATCGATTCTTCGAACGGTCACTGCGGGCGCATACATGGTTGTTTTGTCATAAAAATCACAGTACGTCTTGGTAAATTAAATAACGTTCAAGTATTATCTCACCATCGTAACACTTATATCTTGACTTCCGTAAAAAACCGTGTTTTTTGCAAATAATCTGCGAGTCCAAAGTCTGAAAACTTATGTAGCTGTCACCACTGACACCAAGACTGACACTACTGTTTGTTAGTGCTGTCACGTTTCCACAGCTGATTTGAGTTGCGTTCCGAAATAGTAGATTGTGTCTCAAGGGAGCAAAATGATATATTTTTATCACACCTGCTCTGAAAATACATACTAATTATACCAATTAGAGGGAAGAAACGCCTTTATCCCGCCCTTCAAATCCTTTCATCCCAAGGTATGGAAGTTTGTATGAAAATCCTTCCGACCCAAGGGTGGGAAGTATGTATGAAATTCCATTACATACCCGGTTTTTTTTTTTTTATTTGTCAGCAGTCATACTGCAAAGAGACTTTAACTGTCTACTAATTAAATTTCAAGTAAATTGTTACTGGCCACATACAGTTTTTTTTTACCAGTTACCAACCTCCTTGGTGCATACAGAAAATTAAAAACGAAATTTTTTTTGTATATAAAACGCGCGGAATCACGGAAGAAGTGGCTGCATGACCTTATGATCTTAGCCTACTCCAGAAACGGGCGAATAAAAAAAGGAAAAGCCCGCGCATTTTCTTTGTGTTTTTTGTAAACATTTCTATGCATTTATGTCTTTAATTTTCCTCGTAGGTGTAATAAAAAGCACTATACATACCTCAGGATAAAGTACAGTTCCATGCCTCAAATGGTTTGCGCCATAATCTCGGTATGGAACTGTCACTTTCTTCCCTCTGAAGTAATGTACTATTTCTTGTGAGGCGCATGTTTTGATCGCGTTCAACTTTTTTTCTTATTCGTTCGTGGTTTTTTGTTTTTGTGGTGTGGGTTCTGTTTTCGTAATGATTTTTTATTAAAATAATAAAAAATAAAATTACATTTTCACTATTATTGCCAGAAAATGTTGTATACATAATGCAAACCTTCGTGCGCGAGCCCGTCTCGCACCGGCCGGTTTGTTTTTTAAATTACATGACACTTTTGTGTTTACCGCAGTTTGGCAACATTGTAAAAAAATGTAAAGGTTTTAAAGGTTGTAAAGGTTAAATGTGTCCAAAAAAAGACTAGGTACATTACCTACTATGTAATTTCTTTGGCCGATATGGATTTTCATACCACTTGCAGGCCGCTGCTCGAATGTATCGGTCAGCAATTTCGATTTATCTCGAAGAATGTTGTCAAAACAATGGTAATGTATTATTAATCTAATCTAATAAGCTTGAACGTAGTGGTTATATTCTCTTTGCTTGAAGACTTGGGGTATTCGAAGCTTATTCACGCTAACTGAGAAGGAAAACATCGTGAGGAAACCCGCGGATTGGTTGGCTCCGCACGTATTGACTTGTCTTTCCTGTGGGTTAGGCCGACTAAGCTGTCAGGATGGTATAGGTACTGGGAAAACCATCTAATAAAAAAAATCAGTCCCAGACATTGCGGCGTCCGAGTGAGTGGTGAAGGTGCCACTGGACGCTGCATAAATCATCTCACTACGTAAATGCAAAGGCCAAAACGCAAGTTGTCTGCTTTCTGGAGATGATGTTCTGTTGTCGGCAGTGATCGTAAAATAGGGGAATAACCATGAAGTCTGTTATGGTCTGTTGGAATAAAATGAAATGAAAAGACATTTCCCTTACCACATTTAGTTTTATTTTCGGATCATTTGCATCAGAGCCGTTACAGTAGAGATACTACGTATACAGTGATCTATTTACTGATTTTATAGTAAAACCAGATAAGTTCTAAAAGTAGCTTAACAGAAAATGTTAGGGATCGGAAGTGAAGCTTCAGTAATTTTACAGAGAATTCTGAAGGAAGTAAATTCCTTTATAACATTGTAAATTGTTTTAAAATAAACAAATTTTAATGATAAAATTATGTACACAAAACAATATTTTTACAAAATATCTTCATGAAAGTAAAAAATAACAGAGAAAGACCAAAAGTCTGAGAAAAATCGTCATTAATTTGTCATCCATTTCAATGAGTGTAATACTCCTTGTCCATTTTTAGTATTTAGCTTATTTTAATCTATATTTACTTTGAAACGCAAAAAGTGACGAAATTAAAGATAGGAGAAAGTGATTGCGTGATCTAGTCTGTCTTTAATTCAATGCAAAAAAAGAGGCAGTGTTACCATGTTGTAAAATATATCGTTATAGTTATTCATAAAAGAGAAAAAAACACTAACGTTGCTCCATTTTTTATTTGGAAGTAAAACGGGATTAGTAGTTTTTTACGTATAGCAACACTTGGATGTTGATAAACCTGTGGAAGCTCAAAAGGACTAGTATCCAGAGCCGTTAAACCTATTAAAAAAAAAGATAAACCTTTGGTGGTTTGTTTGACTCAAACCATTTGAGGTTTGACAAATTGACACATTCATGCATGAAGACGTTTTTTTTCTTGGTTACGCGAATGTGGTTTCCCGTGTTCTGTTGTGATTCCGGCTATTTTTGGCTATTTATTCCCCGCTTGAGTAGATGCAACATGTGAAAGAGTTTTCTATTGTTTAAATAAAAGATTTTTGCTTTTGTTCTGATAACAGAGTTTTTCATTGGCATAAATTTCACTGGAATCTCGGATTTATGGCCATCACAGACGACGGCGTTAATATTTATGAGATATTTGACTGCCTCATTGGTCTAGCCGTTAAGGCGCTTAGCTAACACAACAGCGGTAGTGGGTTCAGTTCCCACTGGGGACCGCCGTACGTTTGTACAAATGGCCTCAGTCTGAGTATACTTTTATGTTTGTGATGTCCTTGCCTGGTTACCATAGCACAGGGTATCCTAGTTTGGGATCAGGTCCAGTGATTGTATTGTGTGGAAGTTATTAAATATTATTTTCGCCGCCCATTGTACTTTTTCATTGTAACTTTTATATTTTATGTCTCGCTTCTTGTGTGCAATAAAGAATATTCTTATATACGGCTTCAGAGAGGCAAAGTCGACTGAAGACGCTGTCGCTGCCCTGACTGGCCTAGTGACAGACCTGCTTGACAGAGGAGAAAATGCATCGGTATCTTTCTGGACCTCGCCAAGGCCTTCGATACAGTGTCTATACCAGTTCTGCTGAGCAAACTCGACGGTCTTGGCATTAGAGGAGTAGCCTTAAACTGGTTTAAGAGCTACCTTTCCGGCAGAAACCAGTGCGTCAAGATAGGCAACCACAAGAGTAACGTGAGGGAAATTACGTTTGGAGTACCACAGATAGCATTTTGGGGCCCACACTCTTCCTTGCATACCTTAACGATATCTCTAGTCTTAAAAGGAACAAAACCCAGCTTTTCTGCTATGCAGACGATACGGCTCTAATAATCCATGAAAACACCTGGGAAGCTGTTCTTGCAAGGGCCGAAGATGAGATGAGAAACGTGTTCAAATGGCTAAATAAAAATCTCTTAACATTACAAAACGAAATACATCTACTTCCATAAAACTCAAGCATCGAAGCCAACACCATCACCAAACATTAAAATACACAATTGCACCTACTCAGAATGACCCCCTTAAATCGACACCTGTATGCTCATGCCCAACAATAAAAAGGACATCTATGAGGTATTTGGGAATTACAATCGACGAAAACCTAAATTTTAAAAACCATATCCACATAGGTACTATCAGGGAAAGTAAGAAAAGTGATCAATATAATTAAAATCCTTAGAAACTCAGCAGACATCGAGCTTCTGACATATATATACTTCGCTATATGTCAATCCCTTATTAACTACTGCATTTCTGTCTGGGGTGGATCATGCAAAACGATAGAGCTGCAAAGAGCCCAGAGATCGGTTCTCAAAGTGATGTCCAAAAAACCAAGAAGGTACAGCACACATGACCTTTATAAAGAAGTGAAAGTCCATAGCGTTAGACAACTTTTTATTCTCAGCGCTGCGCTGAAAATTCAAAAATCCCTGCCGACCTTATCAGACATAGAATATACTAAAAGGACTTTCAGAATACCAGTACCTTACGTGAAAACTACTTTTGCTCAAAGACTCGGGAAGTTCCTTCACCCATTCCTTTACAATCGGATTTTAAAATTCTGCGATTTAAAAGACGAAACAAAACATGAAGCAAAAACAATAATAAAGAGATGGCTACTCACTCAATTATACCATTACACCGAACAACTACTAATTAAATGATCAACATGACACACATCCTATATAAAATATTATATATAAATAATTACAAATACCTAATATTATTACTATTATTATTAGTATAATTATTTATCATTTCATTTATAAAAGCGTGTAATACCATTTCAACCACTTCATGGTTTTAAGTTAAAATTATTAATGTTTTATTATTTTTTTATTTTAATTTCTCTTTCTTCTTAACTGAGATTAACTGAGAAATTGGAATAGATTTAATTTAGCTTAGTTATTATTTGTATTTTTAATATTTACTCAGACACTGTCTACCACAGAGGAACCTTTTAATAAAAGTAATCCACAAACGGGAGCCCACGATACAGGATTTGCCTAGTGTGGGGCGCACCAGAAATAACATCTGCCAATCGTTGTTACAAATAAATAAAATTTTACTTTACTTTAAAATATTATCTTATCTTATATTCTAATATTTTTTTCACGAAATATTCTACATGAAACCCGCGTCCACTCACGACTGCGATCGGATTTAGTATAGATAGATAGAGCACTTTATTGCACAACCAGGCGAAAGACTTACACATAGTAACACATCTTGAATAGAACAAGACATCGCGCGATATAGTAATAACTTACAGCCCTCGTCTGTCACGACGTTTACAAAATAAACTTGTATTGAGGTCCACAATATAGAGTATGTCTACAAACGTAATAGGTTGTGATGGTTTACAACCCCGGCACATATCAAAGTGACAGTATTTTTTTTTTTGTTACATCAAATTAAAAAGCAGACTTAAGGAGGAGCAAATTACTTGAGACATAATTTGCTTCCTTTAACTGTTCCTATCAACAGTTGGTTTACATGTGAACTAAAGCTGAATGATATGAAATATATAGAACTTTTCCCTTACAACTAAGCTAAAAACAAACATAAATTTAGTTTAATTAAAACACTTCCGATATTGCACAAGCAAAACTAATAATGCAAAGGCTATATACTTGTTGATTACCTCTATTTTCTATTTGGAATGCACATAAATACGCATGAAACTTGCGCTTACAGATTAAATCAGAGACGAGCGACCGACGACGCGGGATCCGTCTCTATTCACCATGATGAAACCTGGTTCGACTTTTCTGACAAAAATCAACAATCCGCAATTAAGCTAATAAAACGTTCTATTCTCGTGTGTGCAATAAAGTATAATAATAATAATAATAAAACGCCTATACCTGAGATTTTCACACTTAGCCGCTATAACTTGACCTTAATTACGACAAGCCCAGCCAGCCCCTATAACTTGAGCTTAATTACCAGAACTTCATTCATCACTGTCTAGCTCTGCCTCGTCCAAAGGCTCTATCTTTACACTAACAAAATCCGTCGGCTCCAACTCAGTCTCCGGTTCACTCCCCAGCTCTTCCTTGACCTGCACATTCACCTCCAACGGTTTCCTCACCTCTACATCATCACCAGACTCAGACTCATCGCCCGTCTTCTCATCATCCTCATCATCATCACTTTTCTCTGCATCACCCTTAGATTTGTCCGGGAAAGTCACCACGTTCTCCAAGAGGACGTCATCGTTGACATTCTTCGGCGGACCGAAGATGGTGGTCAGCATCTCTTCGTCCAGGCCGAGTTTGCACTGCCTCGCATCCATTGTTCTTATGTAGTCTGAGATGTTCTTCTCGTTGCCTTCGAGAGCGATGTTGTGACGGCGCCGGATGTGCTTGAGAAGGGAGCGCTTCACGACGAAGGATTTCGGGCACTTCTTGCACTGTTGAGTAGGTAAAGTGTCAGTTACGAGTGGTTAGAGACAGAGGACTAAATATGCTCTTATTATTTTTTGTGAGCGGCACTGCTTGTCACCAGGGCCGCGTTTCATGAAGCTACAATTATGGTTTATTATGACAATTCATTATACATAGCATAGCCGATTAGTACAATTAGTCTGCTTGCTTATTCTGTGGGTTAACCGGCTATGTATTGTCTGTCTCACCGACAACAGTTTTCCTGGCGCTGTGCGTGACGATACGTTGTCGCAGGCTGTAAGAGCTGCGTTTTTCCTTGTCGCAGATGAAACAACGGTACTTAGTTTATTAACGACTATTCTAAAGGCCATAAACTCGACTGTCACCTGGTTTTTTTTTTTCGTGCGCTGTGCGTGATGACCTGTTGTCGGAGACTGTAAGAGCTGGCTAGTTTCGTGTCGAAAATCGGACAATGGTGCCTAGCTTATTAATGACTCTATTCCAAAGGCCATAAAGTCGACTCTCACCTGGTAAGTTTTCATGGCGCTGTGCGTGATGACATGCTGTCGCAGACTGTAAGAGCTGGCTAGTTTCTTGTCGCAAATCGGACAGTTGTAGCCGGCCTGGTTGTGTCTGGCGCGGAGATGGCGGATCATGTTGCGCTCGTCTTGGAAGTATTTTTCTGTGGAATGTCGGTGTTACCTCAATATTTATTTAACTTGGATACTCGAGTGCTATCTATGTCTGTTTGTTGCTATACTATCACTCCTTTAAAAAAACTCAGGCCTTTGCATCTAGGTAATGAGATGATTTATACAGCGTCCGTCCATCTTCACTCACACTAGATTGATGAAGGGACTACTCGGACGCTGCAGTGCCTGGGACATTGTATTTTAAATGGAGTCATAAATTTTCATTTTTACATTTATTTGTAGGTTTTCTTTTTCTTTTCCACCAAAATCGCCATGAAATCGTCAATTCACGGTGGGCATGCGTGCTGATGGTGCCGGATTAAGAATAGCGTCACTCCATTTCCTTCCGTGGATGTCGTAGAAGGCGACTAAGGAAATCAATTACCAGGAGACTGGCAGCAGCGTCTTCCTGAGATTCCAACCGCATACTGCGATCGCCAACCCGCCCGCCAAGCGTGGCGATTATGGCAAAACCCCTCATGGTTATGAAAACCACGAAAGAGGCCTATGTCCTGCAGTGGGCGTCAAATGGCTGATGATGATGACGATGATGCGTGCTGATTAGACCCCAAACTCGCTCTCTCTCTTTCTGAAAGAAGGCCTGAGCCCTACAGTGGTACGTAATAGGCTGCATAATTATAAACTTCTAAAAATCCGAATTTAGTGACAAAACAGAAATACTTACTGCAGAGAGGGCAGCCGACCTTCGCGTCTTTGTTCTTGGTGTGAATCTTCATGTGTTCCCGCAACGAGCATCCACTCGTGAACAGCTTCGAGCACACGGGACATGTTTCTAAATCTGGAAGCAAATAATAGGAAATTATTACTCATAATCAGAGGCCCGTTTCATAGATCTACAATCCATGGTTTACTACGACACTTTTGCAAAGTCGATTAACCCACAGATTAACAAAAGAACTGCTAGGCAATATACCTCGAATTGATATAATAAATTACGAGCTGTGAAACTCGGCAAAGGAATTTGATAATGCTACGGTACTTACTCGTTTACGATAATATGTAAAACTTAATAACAAAGTGACCACACAGAAACTGACTTATTTTCAACTTTTTATTGGACACTGTTGCGTTGAGTATGCTGTATCGCTCGCACAATTCAACATTTTCTAATAGTGCAATCATGTGAGTACGGATATTCAAGGCATATTTTTTCTCATCCTGTACTAAGTTTTTCATTGAGAAAATTTGATGCCGAAATTAATAATTTTCCAAACAACTTTTTTTTATTAAAAAACTAAGTAGCGGAAAACAAAATTATATTTAAAATGCATCAAAGAGTCAGACCACATTTATGAAAAGTTTACTCATCATCAGCCATTTGACGCCCACCGCAAGACACAGGCCTCCCTCGTGGTTTTCCTGACCATGAAGGGTTTTGCCATAATCGCCACGCTTGGCAGGCGGGTTGGCGATCGCAGTATGCGGTTGGAATCTCAGGAAGACGCTGCTGCCCGTCTCCTGATAATGTATTTCCTTAGTCGCCTTCTACGACATCCACGGAAGGAAATGGAGTGACGCTATTCTTAATCCGGCGCTACACGGAAAGTTTACTCATTTACCAACCCGCTGCTGGGCATAGCCTCTCTTCCCTACCACGCCAATCCTCTCGGTCTCCTGGCAATCTCGTCGTCCCCTTGCGGAGAGGAGGAACGCCTCTCATCTATTGAAGGAAAAAATTCTGAGCCTATGTATCTATAAATTAATAATAAAATAACTTCCAGCCAACACAATCACTTGTCCTGGTCCCAAATTAGGATAACCTGTTCTATGGTAACCAGGCAAGGACATCACAAACATGAAAATACACAGAGGCCATTTGTACAAATGTACGCCGGCCCCCAGTGGGAATCGAACCTACCTCCGGCATGGTAATCAGACGTGATACCGCTAGACCAATGAGGCAGTCATCAAGTCTTTATCTGAGAGTGAAGATGACTTACTTTCCCCTGTATGCTTCCGCACGTGATATGTGAGCTTCGACTTCTGCACAAAGGTCTGGCCGCAGTACAGACAGGGGTAAGACGTATCTTTGGAGTGTGTTCTGGAAAAAAAATACAGTAAGTTTAGATAGCAACTGAAGCCTTGTGTAAAATTTCCAGCCAACGGCGTCAGGAATCGTCTCGAACGGATCGAATGAAGTGGGTGAAATAACGAAATGAAGAATTTAGTTTTTGTTGTTTTTTTTTTATTTGTATTTAGTATTTTTTGGGTTATCTAGTGAGGGATTTCTGGGTAATCTCATGAGGAATGTTTTGGTAACCAAGTGACGTAGTGAGGGGACTTTGGGTTTTCTTTTTGTTAACTTTTTGGGTATTCGTCAATGTAATCCAGTGAGAAACACTGGGGTAAGCAGTGAGCTATCTGTCATCCTGTATCTGTCTTCATATGCGAGCTGCAAGCGCCCTTGCCGGGAAGGTAACGGGGCAGTAATTATTCCCGCGTAATATAGTGAGAGATTGTGGGCAATTTAGTGTGAAATTTCCGGGTAATCTAATGAAGGATTCCTGCGTAATGTAGTGAGGGATTGCGGGTGATTTAGTGAGGATATTCTGGGTAATCTAGTGAGGTGTTTCTGGGAAAAAGTATTGCGTAATCTAGTGAGGGATTGTGCGTGACTTAGTAAGGAATTACGGGGTACTCTAGTGAGGGATTCCTGTGTAAGGAAAGGGATTTTCATGTGTTCTATGCGAACTGCATGGAGCAGTACGAGCAGGCGTACCGCAATGAGCAAACGCGCAAGATACAGTGGTGTATCTAGTGTGTTTTAGGGGTGATTCAGTGAGGGATAGTCCTAATCTAGTGAGGAATTTCTGGGTTATCTAATGAAGGATTCCTACGTAATGTAGTGAGGGATTGGGGGTGATTTAGTGAGGATATTCTGGGTAATCTAGTGAGGAGTTTCTGAGAAAAAATTTTGCGTAATCTGGTGAGGGATTGTGCGTGACTTAGTAAGGCATTACGGCGTACTCTAGTGCGGGACTCCTGTGAAAAGAGAGGGATTTCCATGTGGTCACCTCATGTGTGAGCTGCAAGCGCCCTTGTCCGCGAAGGTGGCAGGGCAGTAGTGGCAGGTGTAGGGCCGCTCGCCCGTGTGCCGCCGCTCGTGGCGCAGCATGTTGGAGCGCTGCACGAACCGCATGGGGCAGTACGAGCAGGCGTGCCGCGGGCCCTCGTGGATCAGAATGTGCTCCTTGTAAGAGTCCTTTTTCTGCGGGTATAATGTGTGTCGAGATTATTTTGGAGGCGTACTCTTACTGGAGGGGCTCTGATGAGCGCCGTCTTTCCTGCGCTTTGCGAGAGCGCTGCACGACCACGAAGTATGGAAAACGTGCACGGGGTTAAACGGAACGGAAAACGAGGCACATATTAAAACCAATTCAAAACACGGTAGTTCTTGTATTTTTATGTGGGGTGCGATAAAGAGTTCTAATGTAACACAATATCTGTACGAATTTAAACGTATTTAGTAGGATGCACCGATTGGCGCAGCAAAAAAAGGAGAGAAAATGCACTTTCCATGCTGTAAGATGATTGTTTTCAGCATGGAAAATGCATTTGGAGGTTTGGAAAGTGTACCGGAGGACGTCAAAGTAACGCTATGCAAAGCTTACTCTCAATGTTTTAGTACTCGCCAGCTGCGGTTTAATTACACGAGAAGCGCGTACAGTACTCTGAGAATGCAATATAATGACGGCTTCCGTGCGATTGCCTCGATTCTGTAGTGCATCGCAAATGTTGGCTTCGGCCAGGGTACCGGATTTCTTTGCCAGAGTTGCCTCATTTTGGAGCCGACTACGGGCCTCCAAAAATGACATTCCGTCGTTTCTGTGTGAGGATGCGAGCAGTTCACTATACCAACATTGGCATTGCCGTTCAGTGGGATCATAATCGAAAACCACTTTCGATTATGGTCCCGCTGCACATACTCTATTTTATTTTTATTTTGTAATCTGGAAGTGTATTCTGAAATAAAAAAACCCACACATAGCAAACTAACACCTGTATTCCGGAAGGATAGACTGCACCATAAGTCTCCTTGAAAACCACTGGCCTTATCTCGAGCGGTGGTAGCCTATTGGATAGAACATTGGACTCGGAAGCGGGAGACCCAGGTTCGATTCCCAGTGCGGGCATGTACCTATGACTTTGTTTTCTAATTTATGTACATTTGTAAAGTTATAGTAACAATACCACTCGCTAACGGTGAAGGAAAACATCGTGAAGAAACCTGAGAGTCTGAGCTATTCACATACCTCTGCGCTTGAAATCGCTTATCCGCGGTGGGCACGCGCCCTTTAAACCCATACTCTCTCCCTGAGAGAAGGCCTGTGCCCTACAGTGGGACCTATATAGGCTGCTTATGTTATGTTATCTCAGAGGGAGAATTATGAGCTTAATTGGGTAGTTGACAAAATATCAAATGAGTTACTTTTAAAACGGAATTTGGTATAAAAATACTGGTTTACGACGTCACATTTTTTTTTCTTTAAAAAAATAACTGATCTTAATGTAGTACACAATTTCGCCAAACTGCGTAGCAGTTTGCTGGCGGAGCGCTCTATCTCTATATATTATTTACTTATATTATAGCTATATTATTCTTATACATAAACAATGTATATTTAAATTCATACGGCTTCGGTCCATACGCAAACAAACCGTTGACAGAAATCGAGAATATACAAACGCAACACCGTCGATGAAGTTTTCAGAGCACTCTTTTTATGTTTAATCTATTTCAAAATTGTAATAACTAGTAATTGACTAAAAGAGATACTGGATTTGTAATTTTTGTTTTAATCGAGCATATGAAATAATTTATTGTTGATCGTGTCAAATACCGAAATACCACGAGTTCCATACATAGACGTACCATAAACGACTTGTTACAGTAGCTGCAAACGTAGGGCCGCCGATCCGTATTGTGCTCCACGCGGTGCGCATAGAGAGATGACTTGTACGGGAACGATTTGCCGCAATCGGTACAATCGAAGTGGTGGCGGCCTGGGTGCTGAAGGAGGTAGTGGAGCTTCCTGGAGACAAGAAACATTTTAAAATTTTAATGAGTAGCAGTCTAAACGCAAATAGGGAATGTACTAGCCTCATCATCATCATCATAAGCAGCCTATATACGTCCCACTGTAGGGCACAGGCCTTCTCTCAGAGAGAGAGAGTATGGGCTTAATCACCACGCGTGCCCACCGCGGATTGGCGATTTCAAGCGCAGAGGTATGTGAATTGCTCAGACGCCCAGGTTTCCTCACGATGTTTTCCTTCACCGTTAGCGAATGGTATTGCTACTATAACTTCACAAATGTACATAACTTAGAAAACAAAGTCATAGGTACATGCCCGCACTGGGAATCGAACCTGGGTCTCCCGCTTCCGAGTCCAATGTTGTACCCACTAGGCTACCACCGCTACCACCGCACCGCGATGTACTAGCCCATGAGTCCTTAATGTCGTTGCGAATAGGACTGACAGCCCTATGCTGAGGCGCTGGATCTCAGTCCATGTAGAATAAAATAATGAAATGTGTTTACTAGCCTACCTTAAGAAATATCTGTATTACTAACACTATGGACTTGTTCCGAAATAAAACTATTGAATTGAATTTAAGCAGCGAAGGGCAAGATAAAAAGTACCCGCAAGCGGCGTGCGTGCATACAACGACTAATGAATGAAGCGGAAGAGGTTTGTCAGGATCTGGCAAATCCTAGTTTCTGCCTACCGAAAGGTCTCAGATAAAACACCATTCCGAAAGGTTTCAGATAAAACACCATTCCGAAAGGTCTCAGATAAAACACCATTCCGAAAGGTTTCAGATAAAAACAAAAGTACCGCATTCATTGTATGTTTTGTGACTGACAAAAAAAAAACGTCTGGCCGCAAAATACACTTTGCTTCTATGTAGTATATACAGAGATGAAAAAAATGGGGTATACACCTGCGTGATTCTATGACATCTCCACTCCGAGACGAATCCACTCCAGGTTCGACATACTTTTGTTAACCTATACTTGTTTTTCGATTAAAAAGATTTGCTCTTAAAATTAATAATTTTGGAAGCAACTTTTCTGTATCAAAAACTTACTATAGGAAAACAAATATATTTTTACAATGTCCGTAATCTAACTATCCAGTAAAGCCTCAGGCCATATTTATCAACAGTATAGGTATCACCCGTTTTTACAATAATTAAAAGTGTTACAATGTTCGAGCGAGACGGAATACCAGACATAACAGTAGCCTTCATGCCTTGATCACACGGCCCGAGTAGATGGGCGAGACAGCACATTGGTACTCGGCCGAGATAGTACGGTGGGCGAGTATTTACACTAATTTTGCTTCCTAGCGAGTCAGTTCAGATTCGAAGACCAAGTTTCGTAAACAGTTGTGCGTCAAAATGAATAGAATTAAAACTTTATTTTGGAAATCCATTAAGAAACTAACCGCTATCAAGAGGAATTAATAGATATTTCACAAGAGGATGAGGAACACCAACTTCTATAGACAAGGCCATGGATATTAAGAAGGCCTGCTATTGGAGCCACAAACAATATTTTAGATGAATTGCAGATTGAAGATCCCAAAATAAAAAAATACGGCGTAATTCGGCAACAGACGACGTGCAGATCCCAGCGCGAGCGAGTAGCGAATGGCGCTTTGCATGGGTTCATATAGATTGTTCAATTCATCTTTGCGCGCAGCTCTATCTGTGCGTGCGCTTGTAATTATACATAACCTGCCAAGTGGGTGAGCGAGACGGTGGCGGGTACGCTGAAAGGAGCGCGGGGGGTGGGCACTCGGCCTAGTAAACAAAACGAGGTCCGAGTGACTGTCTCGCCGCTTCACTCGGTGCGTGTGATCAATGCATAAGTAACAGTTTATTGAACTTTGAAATGTCGGTAACAATCATTTAGTCAAATACATACCGCTCATCAGCAGTGTTGAGGAACGCGTGGCACAGCTTGCACTTGAACCGACCAGGACCGTGCACCTAAAAAATTTATGAAATTAACTATCACCATAGCATACCTATATTTACTATCAAAAAGACAAAAATATAACAAAAATTCTTTGATTAATTTATCTAATTACTAGCTTACTCGGAAACATTGTTTTACCATATTAATTAGCCTACGACTTATTCTCAGACCAACCAAATATAGGTACAAAAAAAAATCATAAAACTCGGTGAAGCCGTTGTGAATAATAAATATATATTACATACATTTATTTTCTTTAATTGCAGTACCAATAATTGTACAATCCGGGGGCTTACAAGCAATTCCTACCAGTGTAGCAGATTACCAGTACATAATCAGTTTGTGAATCAAGTTTGATACATGCGTAAACTTGAACAGACAATGAAATTAAATCGACGCGATCATGCGAATTACATAAATAATTGTTTATTCTGTAAATTACATTTTTAAATAATCTCATTTCCGCCAAACTGAATAATAGTTTGTTGGCAGATTTACTCTCAATTTAGTTACTTAAAATAGGTACCTAACAAATGACTTAAATTAAGTTTACATAGAAAAGTAAAAGAAGATTGTTATTGACATTATAGGGTAACGCAATAACAAATGCAATTCATGACAATTTACTATGACAATTCGATGTAGATTGCGAAGTCGATTACAGATTAACAAGTAGGAATGCTCGGCTCCGCAATGTATATCGGACAGTCAACTATAAATTGTAGTTTTATGAAACGCGGCCCTGGACTGGGTAACACCTACTTGCGACATGTGGCAGTTGCATGCGCGTGCGGTCTCAAACTCGCGGCCGCATAGCTGGCAGTTCACTTTGCCCGTCGACTCGCGAGCGTTGGGTCTGTGCACCGACTGTGGAGCAAATTGTGCTATCTTGATTGAAGATGCCGAAGATTCACTGTATTTTTCTCATCTACAATCTTAAACAGATTGTCTGTCTGTTACGCTTTACTGCACAGAATTAAAAAAAAAACTTAAATAACAGGTAAAGGTGTACAAAGGCGGACTTATTTCAAAAGAAATTTCTTCCAACCAGCCTAAGAGAGGTTCTGAATGATAGAACAGAGAGCGGGAGAAGGCAAATAAAGCTCAATTATGAGAGAAAACCAATAGGTATAAATATATACTTACTAATATACACACTCGTTGTACACATACTACTTACATAGTAAATAAAATATATATACGTACTTCTAGACATAAATATTTACTATAATAAACATGCATAAACAAAAGTTACATAGATAAAAATAATAATAATAATACTTATATAATGGAAAGGAAGTGCTCTTTCAGTTTTACAGATTATACAGATTATATTGTACATAGTTAAATATTTCTGTTTTTTTTTTATTACACAACCAACTATGTTTAGAATGCGGTCCTTACCCGCATTCCTAAAATGTATAATAAACATTTCTGCGATGTTGATATATTCACAGGATACAAATCGTCGTTTTAAAACAAAATAGTTGATATCTTAAGAGATATAAATTCAAATAAATGCTAAATACTTTTGTAACGCTTACCAGCTAGTATAGTATTTACTGTATAAATACTACCTATCATATTTGCATACACACATATATACAATCTGATAAAACTACCTACCAAAAGCCTTATTTATTAAAAGGGTTCCGTTTTGAGTAAACCGGGTACAAAAATATTATAATATTAATATTAGTGGTTCTTACATAATTGGGAAATTGTGATATTGAAGAAATGAATGAACAAAATATAAAAGCTAAAAAAGAAGAAAGAATGTGTAAAGGACACCCTAAATACTACGTAATTACCAACGAAATATAACTTAATTACATAAAATGTCATAATATGTATTAAAAAAAAAAGTTTAATAGGTTTGAATTTCTAATAGACAACTAACTTGTTAATCTGTGGAATCCTAATATTGGCTTTAGAACATTGTTACTGCACTACACTTAATAAAAGCTACTATTTTTAATTAAGCTGTTGGTTTCCCTAATAAACGTAAAATAAAATAAAACAACCATAAAAAATAGTATCACAAGCATATTCTCCAAGAGATGTATTGTGTGCCTAATCGTGTCTCATCAGAAATAGCCTACTTCGCCCAAGCGTAGCCGTGCCGATATTTTACTAGCTAACAAAACAAAATAAATAAAATAATAATACGACGGAAAGTGTGCGAGGACCTTTGTTGTATTTACACAGTTTATGACAACACAATCAGGCATATTGTACATTTTTGAGGTCGTCCGACTACACAGCCGAGGACAGACGGAAAATAGCGGCCGCATAGGCGCCAGGCACTTATGTCGGGTATGCGGAAGTAGGCGTGCTTGCGTTCTCGAGCCAGATTCATGTTCAAAATTACTACATTGTAGATTTTCACAATATCTTTATAAATACATTAATCGCTGGCGCGTTAAGTGGCGCGTAGGACGGAGAACGAAATCCTGGTTGAGAAACCTACGGCAGTGAACTGGAATCACAGGTGCTGCCAAGGTCTTCCGTCTTGCGAGACACAGACATAAATATGCGGAGCTGAAGGCCAACCTTCGCGACTAACGAGAGGCGGCATACATAACAAGAAAAAGAATAATTTTCAACAATACCTTCAAATGAATCTTAAAGGACTTCTTCTGTGCAAAAGGCTTGAAGGCGCAAGAATCGAGGGAGCAAAATATCTTCTTCGCATCGGCATGTTCCGAGGTGAAATGCACCCGCATCGTCTCCACGCTGGTGAGCACCAGTGCGCAGAGGCTGCACTTCAGCAAGAGCTTGCAATCGTCCACCTCCGTTAGGTGTTTTTCCATGTAGTGATGGGTGAACCACACCTGAGAAGGGATGACAGTGGTGTTTAAAATCCCCATTCACACAATCTATGAATACTTTGATGTAAGCTTCTTTGACAGCTACTTTTACTATAACACAACTGCAAAATTGAAGTTTGTTCACAGGTATTTTGTCCAAGTGTACTTTGATCACGTAAACGCGGCTAGATTTGGTAGGAGCTGATTAGATGAACCGCTGTTTATTTGTATGTTTTTGTCACAAAGAACAAAGTAACCTGTACATTCAGTGACAAATGACTTCATAATTAATCTACTAAGATAACTCGGCATTCTGCCTACCTCGTTTTCTGCCTATAGTGAATACCATTCTACATCAACTATGAGATACTTAATAATGACTATGTACCGATTAATGTAGCATGTATATCTTGTTAAATTGGATCAATAAATCTTATCTTATCTTAACTGAAGAATCTATTGAACGCTATAGTGATAAGTAAATGTTAAGATTCTAATCTCTATTTGTATTGAAACTCTATAGATCCTCTACTGGCTGCAGGAAGATCTGAATAAAATTGAGAAGATAAAATGTTTCAGTTTTACACGTCTGTAGGACTGATAGCCGCCACTTTTACTCTGTGCTCTTTTAGTACCGCTATACTGATATACAGTAATAGCCCGAACTTCCCCGACAGGTGGGACTGAGTCGATTTCGCGTAAGTCGGGGTATAATTTCGCATATTGGTGCGGCGGGAGCGGCAACTGGGTGGACTGTATTGGCGAACAATGGCCAACACCAGGAGGGTGCTCGTTGGTGAGCGTTGGGGTGAATGTACCTGGATTTCACACCCGCGGATGACGGGGAACGATCAAGGCAGCCTAGGTGGCCGCTGGATTGTCCCGGCCTCTTGTATTCCAAAAGTAGATCAGGTTTCTTCAGTATAAATGCGAATCTTTTGAGACTTCACAATGCAATACCAAACGTATGTCAACGTTATTTCTGATCGTCATTGTCACTTTAAATTTAGACTGTTTTCGGCCAGGAGTTGCAGTAGGGGTCGCAAATGCTAGCTGGATTGCCCCATGGAATCCACGAAGGGAGAAACAAAGGTGCTCATCCACTCCTTAGCCTCCACGAGGCCCTCTCACTGTTCGCCATGTACTCGCAACTAACACAGTAAGTGCCAGTTGCCATTCAGGCGTAAACACATATTAAAAGATAGATACATCGATCTTGTTTGATATTGTAGCTATGATATGCATTGACTTTACATTAGCTGAACAATAGCGAGGGGTCAGTTAGCCTATAAATCGATAATCGATAGTTGTATGACGCTCAAACAAAAGACGAATTGACGAGATTTGAAAATCGCGTAACCCCAGGTTAGTGTAAGTTGGGGTAGCGTAAGTTAAAGTATTACCACAGAGAATAAAAGGAAGTATTACTGTATTCTTACGAACTAAAACTTTCATAGGCACTACACATTATTAATTTACTTATTCTTACCTTGTCACTAAACAGCTCTAGACATATTTCGCACTTGTAGAAATCCTCTTTGCGTTTGCTGAAATGTACGCGCTTCTGGTGTCCCTCTCTGTCTGGCTCATTCCAAAACAAGGTAGGGCAGTACATACATTTGAAGCCCAAATGCGGACTGAAACAGTTCTCCAACTCCAGGTCTTCCCAGTGCTGGGTTAAGTGCTGCCTAGTTGCCGCCCTGGACTCAAACTCTTTGTCACAAAACTGACAGATCCATAGATCTTCAAACTCACCCAATTCTTCCACAGCATGTGTTGTTAGATCATTCAAAGTGTCAAAAGTTGTCGCACACACCCTGCAGAAGAATGTGGGTACAGTTTTGACACCATGCATTTTAGTCATGTGTGTTGCGAACTCAGTGGTAGTGTTGAACTTGTACGAACAGACCAGACAGGTTGTGACCTGATCAGGTTTGATACTCTCATAGTCTATGTCTGAGATTTCTGGCACTGTTTTTGATTCGATGCAGCTTTTCAGTTCATTGACATAGTCAAAATAGCATGTTTGAAGCATAATAATCTCTGTCAAAGTAATATCAAAATCTTCTACACCTTCATATGTGTCCCAGATACCTTGTTCTCCAGGATTATATCTTCTTCTCCTCTTTTTAGGGACTTCAACCACTTCTTCCGAATCACTCTGTACTTCTTGCTTTATTTCAGGGACTAGTGCATCTAGCAAAGCATCGGTTTCTGTGTTCTGGAGAGTATCATGTTGCGCAGGTGGCTTAGTGTCAGTATCAACATATCCAAACTTATCTTGATCTTTCAACTGACTCTCCAAAAAATCGACACTAATATTGGCTCCATAGACTGAAAATTCAGGGTCACGCCCCGAGATCATCTTTGAGAAACATTTGAGGGTTATTCGGTGGAAACACATGTAGTGATTAAAGAAGTTCGAAGACTGGTTGTTGGATTTAGAACAGAGTAGACACAGGAACTTAGGAATACCATCGTTCTCGGATTCCCAGAGTGTTTCCACATTTTTGCAGGTCACATTTGTTACATTATGTTTGTTGTACAGATGACGGTTGTACTCATCATTGTCTGGCATTCGGAAATGGCAATAGCGGCAATGAACCAGTTGATGTTCACGGCTGAAATGCTCCTGAAGTTCAACTTCAGTCTCAAATTCCTCAATGCATTGTGAGCACTTCCATGGTACGTGGAACTTCATATGAGACACCCAAGCTTCTCTGTCTGGTACAAAATATCTGAAATTAGCAAAGCAAATAATTTAGCAGTAAGTTCACTCTTTTGAAGAGATTCCAATGAATTGAATTAGTATCTGTTGAATTTAGATTTTTTGATCTATTCTTAATTAATGGCTCGATTCGACCAAAATATTTATGCCTGGTATAAGTGGTAATCTTGGAATAAGTCGAGAAATACTCTGGAGTAAATCTATATCACGTTCTACCAACTACTAATCCTGGGATAATTCGGTAGAATGCAATAAATTATACCGAGATTAAAATTGAGGGAGTAAATTTGTTATGAGATTAGTTACTCCTGGTATAAAGCTTAGTTGGTCGAATCGGCCCTAAGGATTCTGCCAATGTCAAGAATTTTTTTTTAATTATTCAACAAAACCCCGTAGGTCAGTTGTGGCGATGTAGTACCAATAACAAAATACATAAATAACTAGATACAAAACCCCGTAGGTCAGTTGTGGTGATGTAGTACCAATAATAAAATATAAATAACTAGATACAAAACCCCGTAGGTCAGTTGTGGTGATGTAGTAACAATAACAAATGACATAAAATACATAAATAACTAGGTACATTAGTCTCTCTATCTTCAGATAGGACACAGTGAAAGAAAATAATAGAGTTTATAGTAAGTTATATACCTACCTGCAAATGCCACAGAAGTCCTTCTTGTGATTCAAGATATAGTGTACAATGATTTTGGATCTATTGATGAACCATTCAGCGCATAGCAAACAGCTGTATGGTCCATTTTGATTAAAATCTTTCATGTACAGCCACACATCCTCGGGTCTTTGTATCACAGGTGGAGAAATAATTGCTTTCAGCTTGGAGCTTAACTTCGTGGATGATGCTTCCTTAATTTTCTTCTTCTTTCGCTTTTTTGGTATTTTCACAATAGCCTCTGACTCGGGTTCAGGAAACACATCTGGGTTCTGTTTTTTGAAGGACGCTAACACAGCCAGCGGTTCATCGTCTGATTCATCTGAAGACATAGTGTGCAGGTAGCACTTTCCCCTGTCCCAGCAACCGTAATTGAAAGAAATATTAATTAAATTGGACAAATCGAAAAATCCAAAGGCACTCTCCGTCCAACACCTTTTGATTAGGACTCTTGCATAGAGTAACGACTCTTGATTACTCTACCTACTTTTGGCTTTTGCATGCAACACTACATTCCACAAAATCGATCTTATAATGTTATTACACAATTCAACGTTTTGAGTTTGTGTGAGCAACCCTTTAAATAACCGTGGAAATAAGCCAAACGTCTGACAACGTTGAATAAACAACATAATTTTAGAAGCAATAACTTCTTTTTCACGTTTCGTTTTGCTGTATTTTTTTTACATTAAATTGCTCTTACGTATTAAATGGATTAAATCGTTTAAAAAGGTGCTTTTATGTTTTTTTTTTATTACTTTTATGTCATTAATGTGTTGTAATCTCATTATTCCGTAGAATTTGGTACCAAATTTATTTATTTTACTTTGGAGTCGTTGTTTACGTGGTGTGATTTTGCGCGAAAAGAAGTGTTACAAAGAAAAATGTTCGTGGCAGCCATTTTATAGAAATTGTGTTGTCTATGGCAAGAGCCAAAGAAAGGTGAAGCTAAACAAAAGGGTAGCATGTAGATAGCATTTACTAGATTATTAGTAAAATATGCGTCAATTCTGAATAAATTGGATTGTTTATGCCAATGAAATAAGTGGCAACTAAGTTTGCGATGTGTGTGCTCATCAAAAGTTCGTGAAATGAAGCTCGATGCATCGTGTAATGGTGGCCATTAGCAGCAATAATTATGTATATTGGCATTCTTATTGCTTCACGGATCGTCAAAAACCGAGCTGAGAAGGAACATTCCGTGGTGTCCAACTAAATCTCGCTGAACGCTCTGTAAATACAGTTAATTGTGACATATGTGTGAACAATCTGTGTCCAGTGTAAATAGCCCGTCGATCGCGAGCCATGGCCCAGAATCAGGGTGAGGTTCAAGTGGGCACACCGAACCTGCCAGTGAAGGACAAGGATATTTATGCGTGTCTTCCCGAGATCCGCCTAAACGGACCGCTCGGGCGAGACGAGCCGTGTCCTGGCGGCGAGGAGCTGCGCTGGTTGCCGGCGCAAGCCACCGACCGTGACTTGGTGATGTACCTTCGAGCCGCGCGATCTATGGCAGCGTTCGCGGGCATGTGTGACGGTGGGTCGCCCGATGACGGCTGCGTGGCCGCCAGCCGAGACGACACCACCATCAACGCGCTCGACGTCCTCCACGACTCGGGCTATGACCCCGGCCGCGCGCTTCAAGCCCTAGTGAAGTGCCCAGTGCCCAAAGGCATTGAGAAAAAGTGGTCGGAGGAGGAGACCAAACGGTTCGTCAAAGGTATTCGCCAATTTGGCAAAAACTTCCATAAGATCCGAAAGGACTTGCTTCCCCATAAAGACACTGCTGAGTTAGTTGAGTTTTATTATTTATGGAAGAAGACTCCTGGTGCTAGCAGTAACAGACCGCATAGAAGAAGACGCCAAGCTTCTCTGAGACGCGTCCGCAATACAAGGAACTCTCGTGCAGGGACACCTAAAGAGCAAACGCCTGAGGCCGCACCGGCTGTACCAGACACTAATGGCTCAAGGCCATCACCCAACCCCAAAGAGGCAGGTGAAACTAGCTCCGTCACGGAAGATGAGAATTCTGAAGATGACAGTGATTCCAGAGATACTGGTGATATGGCTAATAAAATTGAGAATAGACCAGACAACCCTGAGGACTCACCAAGCAGGATGAGAACTAGAAACAAATCTAAAGAGCAAACAACACCTAATGGCAAGAAGCCTCTGCCACCAGAGGAAAATGACACAGACTTGAAACCTAAGGCAAAGGTTTCAAAACCTACTCCACAAAGTACAATCAACAATAATACTGAAAAGATCCCGTTGTCACCTCCAGTGGCAAAACCAGATCCCAAGAAAAAGACACCTGTAGCCAATGGCAAAGTAGTAGATGTTTCCAAAGTAAAGAAACGGCTGACATCAGATGACACTAAACCAGATGGCATAATGGATGGTGACGTACAAATGAAGAAGAAAAGGGCTGAGAATCCTCCAGTAAGCCCATCAGAGAGCCTTACAAATGACAGCTTTCCTGCAATGGATGAGACCGAACCAACAGAGCCTGAAACAGAGGCTTGCGACTTTAGCATGAATAAGACTGATAAAGAAAATCCAGAACCAAATAAAGAAACTGCACCTGAACTACCTAAGCCAACAGAAGTTCCCGCTGTTAAAACAGAAGCTAATCCTGAACCACCAGTCAAAGTTGAAAAAGATCCTTCTGCACCACCAACTTTCAAACTGACACAAGAGAAAGAGGACAGAGGTGCCCTAGATCTGAAAACAGATTCCAATGTCACTAAAGAACCTGAAGTCACTGAACCACGGCCACTGACAATGCCAAGTACTTTATATCCCAAAACAGAACTCATCATTCCAAAAGTCACACCAATGTCTGTAGATCCTCTTGAGAAGATTAAGATCAAAGAAGAGAACATAGACACAGAAGAACAGTCATTGAATATGCACAAAGATGAATTTCAGAAAGATCCGCTTGCCCACAACTTCCCAGGACATCCAATGCCTCAGTCTAACAAACCACTTAATTTGGAAAACACAAATTTCTTTGTTAAGGATAGCCACATCTACAAACCCCACAATATCAAAATTGAAGGAGTTCCAAACAGTATCTTCAATCCTGTTAATATAACAAAGGATAGCAATGCAATGATAAGGAGTGGAAAGGACTTCTCATCTGGCATGCCACAGTTCCCATATGCACCAAATATGAATTTCCCGCCACCCGACCCTAACAAACATAACTTGATGAATCCATTGAAGACAGTGATAAAACTGGAGCCAAGAGATGAGGCTTCTGAAATGAAGAACCAAAACACTCCAGAAATCTTCACTGCAACCATAAATGCAGGGAATAAAATGGACACATCAAATGCACCAAGAATGGATTCTTTACAAAGAATCAGTCCATCCCCTACAAATACGCGGGGCTCATCACCGCCACCAATGGAACATCCTACAAATGCGAATACCGAGCCAATATCGCCTGCTAATGCTCAAGAGAACAAGGAGTCTGATGCTGATGACAAGCAACCTACCAACCTGAAAACTCAACCAATGCCTAAGACTGAGGGTCAAAACACTGGGCTAAGGCCACCTCTATTCCCACCTGTAAGACCAGAAAACCTCGGTGTGAGATCTACAGAGGCTTCTAGTACACCTGTATCGGGGCAGAGTATGCCACCACCTCTTAGCCAACCATCAATTGGTGGACTTCTACCCCCAGGGCCGCTTATATCAGTTGGTAGTGGACAAAATGGTGGGCACTACGGGTTCATGCCAGCTTTATATGGCCATCCTAGTCACCCAGGTGTTGACAAGCCTGGTTCAATGCCACCACTGATACAGCAGCTTCCGCCGACGCATGGTCTTCCGGGTAGCAATATAATTCCACCGCCGTCTAACCAAAACGATCCATCTATGCCCCAAGATCTTAAAATAAAACAAGAGATTCCAGACAATATGCCAGCTAACTTATCAACACAGGGTGTATCTGACCCACTACAGTCACTCAAGGAAGTCAAAGTGCCAGGCTATCCTCACGGAAGTAACATATCGCATCATCATAATGAAAGAGACAGAGAATCGATTTCTGAGAACAACAGACCACCAAGTCAACCACAGAACGAAAATCAGAACATGCCAAGTGCGTTCCTTGGACCGAGAATAGAAAGTATAAAGAAAGAGCCAGATTTCTTGCATCAGCCGCACCTTTCGCATGTGCCGACGAGCCAGCCTGGTGGCTCTGACTCTTCCAGTACTGCTCCGCCTGTAAAAAGCCCGCATACTCCAACACCCATTAAAAGTCAGCCGATGCCGAGCAGTCACGGACCACCGAATCACTCTGCCACGTCGCCATTCTCGCGGCACATGGCAAGAAGCCCATCGCAAGGGCGGCAAATATCTGCATCACCTAACACGCCAGTCTCTCACTCGGCTTTGAACTTGATGAACCCTACCCCACTGACAATACCGGCGACGATACCTGGCCCGGTAATGCATTCTGGACAGCAACCACATCCATTCGCATCTCCACTTCACCACCCACACCATCCTCTGCATCTACATCCTTCCATATTCCAGCTGTCTGCGGCGGCAGCAGCTCACGCCATGCATCCTTACTATCCGCATCCACACCCAGGCTACTCAATGCCTTATCCATATCCCTATGGACCACTGCCACAGCCTCATCCTATACCGCCTATGCATCCTTCCGTGAGTTCTGCGGGAAGACATGAGCCAGTAAAACCTGCTACGATAGAATCAACGACGATGCTATCAGCGCATTCGCATCATAGCACTAGCTCATCTGTCACAACTAGGTCCCTGCGTGAGGTATCTGAGAGCACTGAGGACCCGAGAAACCCGAATGCGACAACTGAGAGACATCAACTGCATGAGACGACGATGACACACCATCACTCGACGAGTCATCACAGTGCTGTACACACGAGTACTGAGAAACAACCAAGCCACGGAGGAGTTGGAGGTGCTACACTCTCTATATCGCACTCGACATCTAGCAGTTCGTCACAGTCGATACAGCACAAAATCAATACCCAACAGAAGTCGAGCTCGCATTCGAATTCTCCGCATCATCTCTCCGCCAGTCTCTCTCAAACGACAAGCTCATCTGCTAGTGTCAATGTGTCCAACAACCACACACATCACCACACGCACCATCTCGCTCATCATCCAGAAAGACTGTCTCCAGCTGATTCTATGCTGCTCAGACATCATCCAAAGATGCTGCCTGGAAACCCGAACCACCTTATGATACAACCACCTTCGATGGGTCACCCATTGGGTCTGGGTCTACCTCCAGGCCCAGGTCCCAGCTCAATAGAAAGTCTGAGACTGCACGCACAAGCTGCGGCAAGTTTACAATCGGCCCACACCCGACCAGGCTCGCCACACCAGCCTCACCACGGTCATCCGCACTTAAGAGGACCACCTAGACCAGGTCCCGATGAAAATCCTGAGCTAAAATTAGAGACTCAATCAACTCCGGAAGAGGAAGAAATTCCGAGTCCTGCGCACATACCTCACGGCCCGAGTCCTGAACCAAAGATAGAAGACACCGAATGCCACAGATCACAATCGGCAATATTCTTGCGGCACTGGAACCGCGGGGACTACAACTCTTGCACGCGAACGGATCTGATTTTCAAACCAGTGCCCGAGTCGAAACTCGCCCGGAAAAGGGAAGAAAGGCTAAGAAAACAAGCAGAGAGAGACAGAGAGGAACGTGAAAAGATTGCGCAACAGACGCACAGAAAGATTGCAACACCTGAGAAGCCTGAGACGAAGCCACCTTCAAGAGGCGCTATTGAGACTATTACATCACCTTACGATAGATTCCCGCGTCCTCCGGGTTATCCCGACACCCCAGCGCTAAGGCAACTTTCTGAATACGCGCGACCGCATGCCGGTTTTAGCCCTGGAAACCTGCCGCGCCACTGTATGGACCCAATGCTACAATACCAACTCAGCTCCATGTATGGAGCAGCCGGAGCGCGCGAAAGGCTAGAACTTGAACATTTGGAGAGAGAGAAACGTGACAGAGAGATTAGAGAGCTGCGGGAACGTGAACTCAACGATAGACTGAAGGAAGAACTGATGAAGAACAACGTGGGACCTCGCGGCTTAGATCCGCATTGGTTGGAAATGCACCGCCGGTACGGAATGGCTCCTCCCCCGCCACAGGGAGCAATTCCCGTACAGTTCGGCTTGTACCCACCGGGACACGGACCTGCAGCCTTATCTCAACTCGAGAGAGAACGCCTAGAGCGGCTAGGCATCCCGCCAGCAGCGCAGCCGGGTGCCCCACAATCTGTGCCAGTGTCGGGGGCGAATCCTCACCACCCGCACCACCCGCATCCGAGCGTCGCCGCAGCGCAACTGGAAGCGGCGGAACGGCTCGCCCTGGCCGCCGATCCGATGGTGCGGCTGCAAATGGCGGGGATAAACCCGGAGTACCACGCGCACACACACGCGCATACGCACGCGCACTCGCACACGCACCTGCATCTGCATCCGGGCCAGCAAGCGGCGCAGGCCGCGCAGCAGGAAGCGCTGGGGCTCAGCCTGGGCGCGGGCGGGCCCTACCGGCCCTTGCCGCACCCGGACCTACTGGGGCGGCCTTACGCGGAGCAGTTGGCGCAGCAGGCGGCGGCGCACGAGCACCTGCAGCGGCAGCTGCTGATGGACCGTGAGCGCGGCTTCCTCCACCACGAGGACTTCATGCGGCACCAGCGCGAGCGCGACTTGAAGGTCCGCGCGCTGGAGGAGGCGGCGCGTGCCTCGCGGCCGTAGGGTCCGGCGCCGGCGCCGCGCGCTCCTCCCGACGATCGCTCCGTCGTGCTTGTCGAGTGACGCGGCGACAGCCCGCCAACTGTTCAAGTGCAGTGAAGTGACAGTGCAGTGATCATGGACTAAACTCTCGAGCGATGGATGTGTTCGTTTCACATGAAATTGTAATAATATTATTGACGTGCGACGCAATCTGTATTTATTATAACTTATTATTTAAGCTTCTTTTATACAATAACGTGTTTATAGTTGCATGGTCAGGTAGTACGCTTATTTTCCATGCTCAAATTTATTTAATTACTACTAGTCATAATTAAAAACTTAAGTTGTGAAAGAATGGTAGGATTACGCGGGAGTCACACAATTAACATATTAATTTCGATTTAAATTATTGAAGTACTATTATGTAATTTGTATCTATATAAGATATTTTGATAAGTCAGTACTAAGCTGCTGGTTAGAGTACATAAGTGAGCCTCATAGGCTCACATGAAATATTTTAATTCATGACATAGCTATTTATAAAATAGATTTTACAGCAGGATAAGTAGTAAGCGTTCTCTTGTTAGTTTGTCTGAAAGTTATTGAGATCACTCATGTCACAGTGTTTCCGTTTTTAGTGCTCATGATCAATTGGTGCACAATACGGTGATACAGTTTCATTCAGGGTGTACTGAACATTGTTTTTGGCAGAGAGTGTTGGAAATATTCCTTTAGTTAGAACAAGCTCAGTGTCCCTGAATCACATACCACTTCCAGTTAAATTGCATCGCAGCATCTGAAAACGGTGGACTACTAGTGGATGACTCTTAAAATGGTTATAACTAGGGATCTTGATAGTCTTCTCCAAATTACAGCCAGATTGGCTAGCTCTCGCCTCTTTCATCCTTGCCTTCTGAGTATGAACCCTGAATTGATGTACCAAAAAATATACGCGTCGAATTGATAACCTCCTCCTTTTTTTTTAGTCAGTTAAAAAAAATTAACCTGATAATTTTAAAATCGCCTGTAACTATACTGTAACATAATTAGGTTTAAATTCCGATTGGTAGATTGTCGATTTTGTATGTTTGCAAGTAATTTAACTAATGATAGAAAGTTAGATTTATGCCCAATGTTCTGGCTTACATATCAGTTTCACATATTTTAAAAAACCCGCTACGGGAGACTTTCACAGGATATGTTGCCTTCAAATGTTGATATTCTACTGAAATGCAATAATTTTAAAAACTTTAATTGTGTAAATTATGTAAAAATGACTACTGAATTTATCTTCGAACTTGGTCTCTGTACCTATATTTATCCATGGTTTGATGTTATAAATTCTGCACAATTTTAAATATAAATGTATGTGGTACTGGTTTTGTTTGCCCTCAATATAGTAATATTACTAAAAAATAACGCTACTGAATTTTCAAATTCAAGGCTTTAACCTGTATGGAGTTTTTTTTTAAATTTATGCCGATAAATTAGAAATTAGGCCATTATGTTATGATACACTAACTCAAACCTTAGGTGGAACATTTGTATGGGATAAGTTCATTCGACATTATTGCCGAAATTTAAGATCTGATCTGCCAAACCATATTTCCATACTTACTTAGATAGATACTTTAATGAATGAATATATAAATAAGTACAAATTACACATTCACAAAAAAGTCTGTTTCATAAAAGCGTCTTAGAAATTTTCCTCACACAAAATAAGCCACTGTAATAATAGGGGTTAAAGTATGAAATTGCCGTTTTATTGCAATAGGTTCTTTGAATTGACATAGAATCTTCATGGTTTGAGGTTTTCGAATGAAACTTTTTTCAAATGGTTTCTATGATGTTCTTTTTTTAAAAAATGTGAAACATTTGAATATCGTTTTCAATTGTTTTTGTTATTCAATTTAGACAAGAAAGATGGATACTGCGAAAATTCGAGTGATTTTTGAATACTGTTGTGGCATTTGACCTGGGGTCAGCCATTGCATTTTTCTTTTCCGATTATCATAAAGAATCCACTTTTCATCACATGTTACTATTCGATCCAATATTCCCTTATTTCATTACCGGTTCAACAAGGCAACACAAGTTTCAACACGCGTTTCTTTCTGCAGATCAGTCAAATCATGAGGCACCCATTTTTCGTATTTTTTATTTTATTGATTTGACGCAAGTGAGTCAATATTGTGGGTAAGGTAACGTTAAACCATGCCGCTAATTCCTGGGTAGTTTGACTAGGGTCGGCTTCCACTATCTCTCTTAATTCATCGTTATTCACCTGTGTGGGCGGTCTTCCTCGTGGCTCGTTCTTTAAGTCGAAATTTCCATCATGAAAGCGTTTAAACCAAAATCGCACGGTGCGTTCATTAGTAGACCCCTCTCCAAACGCAGCATCGATATTGCGGGCTGTTTCTGCCGCGTTAGTTCCGCGTCGGAACTCGTATTCAAAAATCACTCGAATTTTCGCAGTATCCATCTTTCTTGTCTAAATTGAATAACAAAAACAATTGAAAGTCGATATTCAAATGTTTCACATTTTTAAAAAAAAGAACATCCTAGAAACCATTTGAAAAAAGTTTCATTCGAAAACCTCAAACCATGAAGATTCTATGTCAATTCAAAGAACCTATTGCAATAAAACGGCAATTTCATACTTTAACCCCTAATATTTGTTAAAATCATGGACTAAAAATCTCTGAAAGTTCGGTGGACTGGACCCGACCCGGCTATCCGACATCGTCGTTCATATTGCAAAATCTCACATGTCAAAAAAATTAGATTTTTTGTTTTTCGTCGAAATAGTAAGAAAATTAGTACCTACCTAAATTAGAAAAAAATTAAGCCGTAATAGTATACACAGCCAATCAGACCGAGGATTACGATGTCTTGCACGTGTGACAGAATAATTTATTATACAATTTCGACGAAAAACGTGATGTGCATTTTGCAATATGAACGACGATTGGCTCTTGTTGTGTGCCTCATTGAGTCCAAAATAAATGATTTGCCGCCCACTGTACCAATTTCTTAGTGGCTTATATGATGGCATTCCCTCGCGCTCGCACATACTATAATTTTTAATGGTCTTTTGACAAATGTTGAAAATATCTTCATCATACATAGGCCTCCCTCATGGGTTTTCCAAGCTTCCCGGTCTTGTGCCGCCCGCATCCAGCGACTCCCTGCCACCGTAACCAGGTCGTCAGACCATCTGGTGGAGGGCCTGCCCACGCTGCGTCGTCCGGTCCGCGGTCGCCAGGTCGAACTTTTCCGCCTCAAGGGCCTGATGGCCCGAGCTATATGCCTATATGTAGAAAATATAGGGAGCAGAAAGTAAAATAATTGAAATTTTAGGCTATGTAAGTAAGTACATAAAAAGGATAGTACTTATATCTAAAATATCCGAAGAATGGATGGGTCGATGGGGTGCAAAAGTGGGGACCGCGATTAGTCAAACGCAGCGTAGGATGCCCACCACCTCGCTAGACCGACGATCTGAGCACTAGCTGGATGAGGATGGAAATAAGTGGCGTGCCTTGGTGGAGGCCTATATCTAGCAGTAGACGAGTACGGACGGATTGATTAATCCGTAATTCTATTCCCTAGTGCTTGTTTCCTACATTTGTGAGCGATCGGAATGCCGATGTAAAAGCTGTGATGTATTGAGCATAAATTAGTGCTAAATGTCTGAATATGAAGCAAGTAATAATTGAAGTTCTTTGTATATTCACCCCCCGAGAGTACACTGTCAGTGGTTCTACTACACAATGTTGTAAAATAAATTCCCTTGTTATAAATAAACCCTATTAGAATTATTTAAAAAATGAGAGTAACATAGAATATTCTATAGATTAAAATTCACATGTCGCTTTGTAGATCTTTTTCTTTTGTAAAGCTATAGTTAATTTCTAAATATTTGAAAAAAATGAGTATTATTTTTAGAAACAGAATATATCTTAATTAAGAGGTTGCGTGTCGATTTTAAAATCTTCATTTATTTAGACAATAAGGTTCAATGGATGTCTTAGTGCTTTGTGTAATTTTTTTGAATAATATATGTGAAAAAAATCAAATGCCGTGTTTCTCTTTGCATTGTCGTTCTCTCTTGCTGTTCATTACAAAGAAAATTAATTGCCAATTATTTTTTACCATAACTCAATCTGCACCGTTGTAAAAAAGATTCTGTCATGGCATAAATTACCGTGTAAATAATTTGTACGTGTTTTGTAAATTACAACTTTAACGAGCAGTGTTTAAAATTGGAAATACATTGTCGATACGCCTATCACACTCCATAGTAGGTACGTACATAGAATTTAAAATTCAATAGTACATACCATTGACTTATGTCAGTAGGCAGAAACAAATGGTCGCACTCTTCTCGGGTCATCAAGATTCCCCGCAGGAAATGGTGCCTACCCGAGCTTTCAAGGTCTAGTGCAACCAATGGTGACAAACGACCCAAGTCCTAGAGTTCGTTGGTGCGTGTTTTATTTTTCTTTCTGCTTCCGCATTTTTCTCTCTGCTTCTGGAACTTTAAAGTGTCAGTGTCATTTTCAACGTATTTATGAGCCGCTAAAGACTTTTTTTTGTGAAAACTAATTTGTGCTTTTCGGATTACTGGGAGGGCCATCACTTTTTTGTTATTTGTTAATTTTCTACCGTGAAAAGTGTGTTCGGTGTTTCAGCCGTTACCAAGGCCGCGAGTTTGATCGTTATTCCCGAAGGCATCGCTCTGCCGGTTCTGAAACAAACAAAAAACCTATTTCATAAGTTGTTTATGAAGCTTTTATAAATAATCCGTCGAAATGGGCCTGACGAGCAACACTGGGCTCATTGCAGCTGTTACGAATAAACCAGCGCCTAAGGAAAAGGTGCGTCCGTCCTATTATTCACCATCGTTCTTAAAAGTAGGTACAGTCTTGAATGAAACGAGATGAGACTCATCTGCTACCTACTTCACGGCAGTTCTGTTTGCGCGAAAGGTCTAAGTACTTTTAGGAAATAATCAGGTTGACCCTGGTGCCGATGATCACTGTACTAATGAAACTGACCATGTTAGAACACTTTTCAGTCACAAAGTACCTAGGTCTAACATGGTCAGTTTTTGTCTACGTTTTTCCCTAAGACACACAGAAACGACGTGGGACGAGGGCGCGGAAAAGACGCGTCGTCTTCCCAATTCACTTTCATACAAAGTGTACTGCTACTGAAGGAAGGGACGGGACAAACCCCACATAGAAGAGACGGGGCGAAGGCGCGAACTCCATACAACGCGTCCCGTCTTTTCCGTGCCCTCGTCCCACGTCTTTTCTGTACCTCGAATTTTCATAACAAACTACGAATTGTAGTTTTATGAAACTCGGCCCAGATGTTTATGCAAGCAATGCGCACTGAAGTCGTGTCCGCCAACAACCTAGCACAACTTTACTTGCTTTGAACATTAGCTCGAAGGATAGGTCCTATTGTGGCTCTAATTCAGGAACTTGACAGTCGGAGCCGAGCATGGTTCTTTGGGTTTACTGGAGCCACGCACCTTCCTCCTGTTTCGTAGTAGCTTAGCGTACCAAAGATGCCACCACCTCTAAAACTTACGAGCTGCGAGCAACTAGTGAGCAAGATTCGGTTAAACGGCACTAAACGGACTCAAGGCGGTCGTAAAATCTATAACTACTTACCTACTCAATACAAACTGTTGACGGCCCCATTCTCGGTTAGTCGGGTTATAGGGTTCCGGGTGTTATAGTAAGCTATCGGTATCTTTTCTTTTCCATGCTATTTCTGTCTCAGTACTTACCTACGGAGTTTAGTTAGACCAACGTTACCTGTCCTATTACCAATGGCAGGTTTGTAGGGTTCAACTCTTGCTACTTCCCCTTTCGATCATACAAGTAAGTTTGTTTTTCATGAAAATAAATGCGGCTTGCACTCTAACTACAAATCCTATACAAGGGGTAACTAAATGCCCATACATCTTACAAAGGGGAAAACTGAAAAAATACCAGTGTTTCTTTACTGAAGCTGTATTAAGCTGCTTTTCTGATTTAAATATTTTATTGTTATACGTAAGTAAGTATATGGCGGCTCTCAGATATCGTCTTAGTGGCGTGGCGGCCCGTATTCGTCTCCGCGTTTTTTAGGTAGGTACATAATTACTTACATCATAAAGCGTTGGATCTCCTAAATTCTCTTACTACGTTTCAGGAGCACATCGAGCTGCGATTACTTACATCATAAAGCGGTGGATCTCCTAAATTCTCTTACTACGTTTCAGGAGCACATCGAGCTGCGATGCGACGTGACGCCGGCGCCGTTTATGCTGCGCCCATACGCCGGGATCTACAACCCGTTCACGCACTCGTGCTCCGTGCTCTGCAACCACCCGGCCGACACACAGGCGCGAGAGGTCGTGAAGAAAGCCAAGGACACTTGGGTAAGTAGCACCACGCGGAATTGTTGGCACCGTCCGTGCTGCGCCCGTACACCGTGATCTATAACCCGTTCACGCACTCGTGCTCTGTGCTGTGCAACCACCCGGCCGACACACTGGCGCGGGAGGTCCTGAAGTAAGCCAAGGACATTTGGGTAAGTAGCACTATGCGGAATTGTTGGCACCCTTCGTGATGCGCCCTACACCGGGATCTACAACCCATTCACGTACTCGTGCTCTGTACTTTGTAACCACCCAGCCGACACGCAAGCGCGGGAGGTCTTGAAGAAAGCCAAGGACATTTGGGTGAGAACCACGCGAAATTTCAGCTTCATACGTTCTATAAAGAGGCAGAGCCTCTGGTATCTGCAGATAGGATAACAGGAGCTAGGTACAGAAGCAACCTTTTTGAGGCCTCGAAGTTTTAAAATTGTAATCGACTGAGAACTTGTAATCTCCTGATTTTTAAGCATTATACCTAATATACCTAATACATAAATCTTTTTAATATCTCTGAAAAACCTTGAGTTAAGATTATTATATTTATGCCTAGGAACCTATTGCAATCCTTACACAAGTCGTAAAAGTCTGATCGGTTGCTATTTACATAACTGCCATCTTCAGTAGTAGATAGGTAGGTATTAATAATAATAAGGTATATGCTCAATATGCTTCTATATCGTATATGCTTCCGTGTGGCACCGGATTAAGAATAGCGTCACTCCATTTCTTTTCGTGGATGTCGTAGAAGGCGACTATAAGGAAACAAATTATCAGGAGACGGGCAGCAGCGTCTTCCTGTGATTCCAACCGCATACTGCGATCGCCAACCCGCCTGCCAAGCGTGGCGATTATGGCAAAACCCTTCGTGGTTAGAAAACCATGAGGGAGGCCTATGTCCTGCAGTGGACGTCAAATGGCTGATGATGATGATGATGATATGCTCAATATTGATACTTTCAATAAATTAAATCATTGGGGCACATAAAATTAATAGCGTCTATGATTTGTTTACCATAACCAAGGAGTATTAATACTCCTTGCCATAACTCATCAATTTGTTTCGTATCTCAAGAGGACATTTAATAGCTTGACCTGTTAGATAATAACCTTAAAAAGAACAATTAAAAACCATAGTTATGGTGACCCGATCGGGTCCTTTAGAATTCTACTGAATTCAGTAATTTAATAAATGTAGGTATTTGTGGATCTTAAATATTCCACTCACAGCCTAATTACTTTTCTAATGGTTCCACTCTAGCAATAAAGAATCAATAGCCTATCGAACTAATGGCGGGAATATTTTGGCTGTGGTCAGATAGGTATCTAAATCTTCCGCCTTGTCACGTTGGTTGCATTATGATACCTGCATGCATTATACATATATTCTCTGTGGCATTATGCACACTGATGACCAAATGAGCAACTTTTAGAGAGGCTCACGGTGAAAAGATCGGTGCTGGGGATGATCGAAACGAGAAGGGGGAAAATCCTGGGATAATTGTTACGGACAATTCCATAAAGAACATTATAAAAAGAGCGGCTGCATGAGGCTGGCCTAGGGCAGAAACAAGTGGCGTGCTTGAGGGTGAATACAGAATATAGAAGTGGACGAATACGGGCTGATTGATCATAGAAAGAAATATAGAAGGAAATACAGATAAAGGAAGGCCACGGAGAAGACCAAAAGCTGTTGTGACGTATCAGGCGGTGAAGGAACTGGCCTGTGGCCTGATGATGAATGAATGTACATATACTGATTACCTACGCGTAACGACTGTCCAAACATTAAAAGATGTAATGTTTTCAGGTTTCATGTACTGTAGGTATGTTTGTCCGTTTGTTCATTCCATCATAAATTTAAAATCCTGTTAGAATTCTGGCACCATCCCGAATAACATGTCTCAGTGTGTCTATCTACCTACCTAATCTAGCACTTTGTATTTTTCTTCTCAAAAAGAATAAAAGTTGTTGTAAATAGCAAACTCTACACGACATGTTTCAGGAATTGTGCGTTTTAGTAATAACCCTGCTATTACTTAACATCATTTATCCAACCTGTCTATTTTTTATGCATTCCAGGCCCAAGATAGTAAAGTACTTCTATCGCAAGGGGAGCTAGGCAAATCCCATGACCACGACGGAGAGAAGAACAGAACACCTCACGATATCGTCACTGAGGATATGTTCCGAAGGTTCGTAAGAGTATGTAAATAGAGATAAGGTAAAAATAAGCGAAACGTGGTCGGTCTCTTCCGATTAAAATACAGGTAAGTGAATCCGGACTTAGTATTCAAGGAAAAACAATCCTGTCTGTATGCCCAACTAACACCTAGTTCCATAAGGTGTCCCCTAAAGGCTTTCTTGGTTGCATAAAATCTGCATAGTGCGCTATGTAGCCAAAAGAGTTAGCTTTCTCCTTTAGTCCCTGGCCACACATAATTGACGTGGGGCGAGGGCGCGGAAAAGACGTGTCGTCTTTTTAATTCACTTTCATACAAAATGTACAGAAGGGACGGGACTAAGGCCACACAGAAGTAGGTAACGGGGCGAGGGCGCGAACTCTATACAACGCCTCGCGTGTTTTCTGCGCCCTCGCCCCACGCCCCTTCTGTGTTGCCAGGGCCTTAGGGTCCATAAGGCGCCCCTTTACGAAATTAGCGTTTGCCAAAGAGACATATCAAAAGAAATTTAACGGAAATTTATGAAAGATCGTAAAAAAGTGCAACAATTGTATGAGAATGACAGTTCAGCCTGGCCTTATCGATCATGCGCCCTCTACAGGGATAAATTGGCAGTGTGGATCCCCATTGAACGTGGGGTCATTTTTTACCGCTAGTTAGGTAGATATCTATGTTTTTAACGGTGGATCAAGTGGGTAATGGATACCGATCGGCAGTATTCATCGCCCACTTGATCTTGACAAGCTTTGCCAAGGTGAAGGACCGTTAGACCACCGCCCAGCAGTGGGACGCGGCGCGGGGCTATGTAAAAAAAGTTAATAAGTACCTAAGTATAAAAACAAAAAAACCGACCTTAGGCCCTACCTGACGTTGAAATTTCTACGGATACACCTATGCTTTAGCTTAAAGAAGGGGACTTGGTTTTTATAAGTAGGTAGTAAGTTTTTTACCTCCCAAAGGGAGGGTAATGTGTTTGAAGTATGTCCGATTCTTTGTCCCCTCATAACTCCTTAACTAATGGTCAGATTTTCACAAATAAGATCTCAATCGGTTCGTCATGTTTGCGCGAGTGTCGTAATCATAGGATACATCAAATGAACATTAATTAAACAAAAAATTAAAAAAATCACTAAAAGGACAAAATAAAAAAACTTAATTTAAAAAAAACCAACAACCTGACTGCTAAATTCAACATTGTAGGTAACTCTTTGCGAGAATGGTCTAGGTTGGTCCCGTCTGCTTAGTAGTTAATGCCAGTCGGGTTGTTGGATATTTTTTAATTTAGTTTTTTTATTATTTGAAGCCTTTTAGTTAAATTTTACTAGTTAACTATATTTCAACTGACATTCGTAATTTTCTTTTTTTGCGACTTCATACAGCCAGTGACACTCGCGTTGTTGTTAGTATCTTTCATTTATTTTCGGCCATGACATCCCCATCGACAGTCTTTCCACGCTAACCCCACTCTTTCACACACGCCCACAAACACGCACGCACGCACGCAAGCACGCACGCAGATACGCACGCACGCACGCACGCACACACACGCACACACACGCACACACACGCACACACACGAGCACACGCGCGCGCGCAAGACAGCATGTTATTCTGTAGTAAACAATGTAGTTTTAGATTTAATTCTTTTTCTCATCCTGTTTAGCTTCACAAAATAATTACATTAGCTATTAGTTCCATATATCCATTGTAATATTCGAAGCATGACACCACAAAAATCTATGTCTTAGCATATACCTCGCCAGAGGCACGGGCCTGCTCGCCTTAAACACAGGCTACATGTGAGCCTAGCTATGGCAGCAGACATATACCCAATTACTTTTTATGTTATGTTTTTTCTTTAAGAATAACTTAATATGTTTTACTATACTATAACCATTATCTTCAATAAACAATTTATTATTATTATTATGTTTTTCTTCAAGTTTTCACTCTTTTAACAGAGGTACAAGTTGGCACGGGTCAAAGCCAAGTGCATTAATCGCTAATAATTGTGTTAGAGCTCGTTGTCTTTGCTGAAGAACTTTCGGACGATACGACAAGTGTTTAGAATAGGAGCTTTTTGCAGTAGTTGGTAGGTTGATCGGGTATGTCTAGCGCTTTTAGGCTTGTGTGCAGAGTGTAAGGTGTAACTCCTGTAGAAGAAAGGATTATTGGAATCGTTTTGACGGTTTGCACCTGCCATTGAGTTGTTATTTCTATGGCAGGATCAGTGTATTTTGTGGTTTTTTGGTGTATGTGTAGATGTAAGATTATGTGTATTTAGTATAGCTATATCTACTAGGTATATAGTTTTGTTGTTTTTGTCGTGTAGTGTTATGTCTGGTCTGTTGTACGGTATAGTTTTGTCAGTGATGATGGTCCTATCCCAGTAAAGTCTGTAGTTTGTCGAGTCTAATACAGTCTGCGGCGCGTATTCGTAATTAGTACTCCTGGATGACCGAGCTTTGCTCAGTATTTTTTTTTTTCGTATTATAGGTAATAATATTGCAGCAGTTTTTCGTTGCCTGAAAACACGGTTAAAACGACGAGATCTAAAAATGAAACCTAGCTAGATCGATTTATCGCCCCTGAAACACCTTGCATACAAAATTTTATGAAATTCATTGGAGCCGTTTCCGAGATTCAGATTATATATATTATATACCTATATACAAGAATTGCTCGTCTGCCGCGACACAGATCTGTGTCCAACTTAGTAGGATGGGCCACCTATACGTTCCATTCCGCGAGGGCAATTAAGGGGTTAAAGGTATTACATAGATAGATTAGATTATTATCGTCCCTGCAGATACACAGAGACGGACTCGCGGCCCCTGACGCCGGCGCCGACCCTGGCCAGCGGGAAGTCCCGCGGCTCGAGGCGGTGCCTGACGCCCGACCAGCCGCACGCGAGGACCGCTATTGTGGTCGACCTGAGAAGGAGTCACAGCCAGGTTGGTGCATCCTGGGCCGTACATTGTGCAGGGTTTTCGAACTGAAACATTCGTAACCACTACACATTAATAACTTAACTCCCTTCTTCCAAACAACACAATCACTTGTCCTGGTCCCAAACTAGGATAGCCTGTGCTATGATAACCAGGCAAGGACATCGGAAACATGAAAATACACCCAGATTGAGGTGTACGGCGGCCCTCAGTGGGATATGAACCCACGACCTTCGGCATGGTAATCAGACGTGATACTAGCTGCTAGACCAACGCACAGTGTAAGAATTGATGAAATTACGGGCTCACTTTTTGTTTTTAATTGAAAACATCTACGCAGGAGATTGATTATGTATAATTTAGGTAAGTTAAGTTTATGTACATGTATTTGTATTTTATATTATATTATTTATGTATTATATGTATATTAAAATCTATTTTTTTTTACTTTATTCATTTATTTGCTTCTTACTAAGTAAGTTACAGAGTGAGCCTAAAAATAACAGGTGATTTAAAAGGATGTTCCTAGATTAAAAAAAAATTATTATTAGTGGCCTACTGAGTTCGACCCGTAACGTGCGTAAGTGTAAGTGTAACTCTGGTCTCCTCGCTAGGTTACCCTGTGTGGAGGAAACCAGTGAAACGGACTTAATTTATAAATTACTATTATAAATTAAGTCTTACTATTTCAAACATCGTCATGAATCTCCTCAGGGCTTGTTTGAACGGTAACTTCAATTAATTTAAGTACCTCTGCATTAAATATACTTGATTTTCTTTTTGGCAGAGGTCTCAAATTTGATATAAGAGGATCCGAGGAAATCAGCAAAGCGTACCAGCTGTTGACTTATCTGGGCAGTACTGCTGCTCATCAAAAGATGGCATAACTACGTCTTTAGAGAGCCATTCCGCGTATCTCGCTATAAAGTAGTCTTTTCGGCGCGAAGCCTTCTTAAATCGAAGCAATAAGTTGTTAGTAAACATCGCCACCTTACGAAATGCTTCTTTTCGTGATGTACAGGGTATCGCCGAACAAATGAGCTGTACCATACGATGTCGAACCTCTTTACTTTTGCGACAAGTTTATTGTCGAACAGAAATTCCGCCAACTTCAAACGACTGTAACCACCTATAAACAATGGCAAATTTCACTAACTTTATTTGAGTTTCGCTACTAAAGCGTAGTATTGCTGCAATGGTACATACTTGTACTAGATTATTAAAAAGAAATTAGAGTGAAACAAATCGTACTTTTTTAGTTATGGTCCAAAACGTTAAGCTTCCACAGCAAAAAAAAAATTGGTTCAGTTAACGTTACGTATTGTTTTACAAGAACAATTAATCGATAAAAAAACAGTCGCCACCACTTACCTGAAATAGTACTCGTCATTTTGATGTCACAATTATAAAAATTGGCTGGAAATTACCAACAATAACCACAATTGAACACTATCTTCGGAAAGATGCGAGAATCTGCAATTTTGTGAATACGCGCGTACCCTGAGGGTACTACCCTCCTAATCGACGAGTTTATTTATGTCTTAAACTTAGAGGTAATTTTCCCATTATTACCGTTTGGTCTCAGCAACTATCTACCTTAAACATTAACACGCTTAAATCAAATTCTAAGACATCGCCTTGTTGACCTTAATGAGCCCGTAATTATAAGGATTCTTACACCGTGCAACGGCTGCCTCGTTGGGGGGGAGGGTCAACAAAGTGTGACACTGCGACAAGGGGTGGGAGGGGCCATTAAGTTTCGTGACGTCACATTTCAAAAATATGATTAATAATTTATGTTTTTGTAATTTTTTTCAAATGTTTGATATGATGTTGAGAATATAAAAAAAAAATTCAAAAGGGAGTGATTTCGGAACTGTTCTTTTAATTTAATAATTTCTAGATGTAAGATTGCAAAATATGTGACGTCACCCTTCTCACAAATGTGTCCAACTGTAACAAGGACAGGGGAGGGGTCAACAAATCACGAAATTAGTGTGACGTACTTTATGGACGACCCCTATTCTAATCATCAATACAAAACAAGCATATTTATCTCTTTCTCTCTCTCTTTCTCTCTCTCTCTCTCTCTCTCTGCATTAGTACATTAAAGTATTACATTACATACAATGTTGGGGGATGTGAGCGGAGTGTGGTGGTTTTGATGAACTCAAAATATGAACACCATTGGTCGATTATACCCAGTATAATGTTAAGAAACACTTTGTACTGCCGTAGATTAAAACGGATTATAAAGGCTTAACAATTTGTCACATAGCCGGTCATTATGGTGGCCGGAAAGGAAAGAGGAGAGGAGAAATACGAGTACGTGGTAAAACTAACAAGTGATGTCATTATTAAAATATAGCATACATTTTGATGGTCAGACGGTGCGGAGGGAACCAGTCAACCCATCGCCACATTTTAGATCTTCAAAGGCACTGAAACGTCTCCTAACTCTCCAGGAAACCATTTACTACCACGGCTACACGACTTCGGATATGACCGGCGGGCTGACCACCAGCGCCACGATCGACCGCTCCACGCTTCCATCGCTGAACCTCTCTGAAGCTCCAAGCAACAGGCTGGGGAAGCCCCAGTGTGAACAGCTGCCGCCGCTCGCCTCGCCACTCGTGTTGTCTACACGGGCACTGCCGGCGAAGGAAGCTGCTGCTCTGAAGGCCCTGAGGAAGGTATCCGCAAATTTTAAATCTTAAGGGTCTTATTTATAAAAAACACGATTCCTTAAAACACTCCTCAGAGGCAGTTTAAATAGTCTGCGGTAGAGGGAAAACCGTAACCACAGATTATTTAAACTGCCTCTGAGAAGTGTTTTAAAATAATCATGTTTTACAAATAAGGCCGTTATGGTTTTCAGTTAAGTGATTTTTACTTTTCGATGAATATCAAGTTTATTTTATTTATTCGTCCCCGAAACCCCAAGAATTGCTCGTTTAAAGTAATAAGATAAGTGATCCCAACCATAGATATTCTTTGTCGGTCCCCTGTTATTGTTGTCGACAGCATCAAAATCTTTCCATCCGCGCACTACTGGATTACTTACGTTACGGGCGACTTGGCAACTGTAAAATGTAACGGTCGATGTGCCGTTGACCGTATCCAAATATCAGTTGGCCAAAGTGCATACAAAAAGTAACTGATAGCTGTTAACAATATACTAACAGATTGTTAGTGTACGAGCGGTAAATCTAAACGCTTGTTTATGAAAACAATCCCATTGATCGGTTTTTCCAAGACAAATCATCAAAAAAACAACTGCAGTTTTACAAAGCTATGACGCTAGAAGCCTTTACGACTATAACTCGACACTACACTGACGTCAGCACCGCACTATATTGTAACTTTCCTACCCTCCAGAAGTTACTCGAGCGGACACCTTATCTTCAATATGACCTGATAAACGAAAAAATATCAATGTTTCATTAGTGATTAACTATATCCGAAACGAACCAAGCGTGCTAACAGCAAAAAATGCTGCCGTTTCTGATATCCAAAACCAAATTAGTCTCTATTAAAAGAGACAAAAAACTGAAGAAAGACAGGAGTTTCTACGTCACCGGTGACAACCTCCCAACTTTGAAGCCTAAAGTTCGCAGGAACCACTTGAAGCTACCTCCTTTGAACCCCCCAGCTTCCTGCGATTGCAACTCATTGCATCTCTCAAGAATTATCATTCGCTGTGCGCCGAAAAGCAGAAAGCGAGGTGGATCGACTATAGTCGTGTCTCACACGTCTCTAGGACCCACTGGGCAGTTAAAAAGGATGAAGTTACGGAAGTTACAAGCCCCGAAGAAACCGACGAAGAAGGAAAGCCAGTCGAGTTATGATAGCGAAGAATTTTTCAGGATACTTGAGGTCGGTAGTTAATTGGAGCATTGGAGCGGTAGTAGCGCGGCCGGTAGAACACTTGCCTTATATTTGGGAGGTTGTGGGTTCCAATCCCGGCATGTACCAACGACTTTGTTTTCTCAGTTATGTCATTGATCTCATATGACGATCTTTACCCCCTCTGAATCTCTGAAAACGTGACACTTTAGGGTAACATATGACTAGAAGTTCTTTGTTTGTATATAAGTATCCTCTATCCATATTTACCTACTACTTTCATCGTGCGCGGAAACTATGGAAAAAAATCAAAATGGCGGCGGGTGGATTGCCGCGTATGTCCAATTCCCTTTGTGAATTGGTAGTAGCAATATCAACTTACTGTAAAGGAAAACATTGTAATTGCCAACTTGCGGTGGGGACGCGTGGTGATTAATCCCATACTAAGGTATGGGTTTAAGCCCATACTCGCTCTCTGAGAGAAGGCTGTGCCTCGGCCGTGTAGAGGAAGGAAGGTTGGAAGGTTTTTTTACTAATAAGTAGCATAAGTTACTCTATGATAAATAGTAATTTTATTTCATTGTTATGTGAGAACTCATCTTCAGTTTAGTTTCTGAACGCATGTCTTCCATAAATGGAGGGTAGTTTTGTGAAAAAAAGTAATAAGGAGGTAACTTAATAAAACGTGTAAACGTTTCGCAATATTTTTTGGAACTTCATCTAGCTAAAATCTTTTGTAGGTATATACATACTTTCATTTTATTTGATGAATTCATGTTCGGAGTGGTGTACTTAGTCGAAACTGTTTTTTCGAAAAGTGTGAACAGGGCTTTTCTATTGTTCATACTTAGTTACGTGGTCTAAGAATAACGTGTCTTCTTAGACCAAATTGAAAATTTCAGAACACTGTGCTAACTATCCTTCCAAATCTGTGACCCGTGAATCCGCAGGCCATCAAGGCCTACAACCTAAACAAGATGATTTCACAATATGTCATCATTCAGCCACAAGAAGTCCACTGCTGGACATAGGCCTCCTCCATGGATTTCCAAAAAGACCGGTTGGAAGCGGCTTGCAACCAGCGTCTTCCTGCCACTTGGATGAGGTCATCTGTCCATCTTGTGGCTGGTCGTCGGTTTTCGGCTGGTTTTCGGCCCCATCGGCCGAATATGGGGTCACAATATGTGGTTTGAAACAATTTCCAAACCTTTTTTATTTTATGGTATTTTGTTATTCCAGAACCAGCTCAAGGCCCTGAATCTGGGCAAGGCCATCAAAGCGAAGGTGAAGGCCGAGGCGCTACCGCCCGCCACCCAGCGCTCCAAGACCGAGAAGGAGGCCGACGACGGCGCTGAGGGCGGCCTTGACGGTATGGAAGGTAAGGTCCACATTTTTTTCAGAATCAACCGAAGGTCCCGCCACCCGGCGCTCTATAATCCGTTCCCTTGGTCTCCGTACATAACTGAGTTACATTACTAGCAACTGATGCAGAACGGCTAGCAGAACTGATGGCCGATGGGGCCGAAAAGTTCTCGAATGGAGACCACATATCGGCAAGCGCAGCGTAGGACGACCAGCCACAAGATGGACCGATGACCTCATCCAAGTGGCAGGAAGACGTTGGATGCTAGCCGCTTTCAACCGGTGTTTTTGGAAATCCATGGAGGAGGACTACGAGTATGTTCAGCAGTGGACTTCTTGTGGCGGAATGAGTATGATGATTACTAGCAATGTATGAAAAAATATTCGTACAAAACTGAGTAATGTACCAAGATGCACATTACCAGTTACAATGCCAGTTATGTACACGGAACCGGGTTATGTAGGAAGAATAGTTACCTCCCTCCGTGTAATGTGCAAAGAAGGTAGATTTCTTGGTACATTACCCAGTTTTGTACGAAGAATATTTTTCTTTATACCACAGAACACATTATACTTAGCTAGTAATGTAACTCAGTTATGTACGAAGAGCAAGGGACTCCGTTCCACGAGTCTAACTCCTAGGGAACAAAATGCTCGCATCTCGTTGGTCAATGCGCGCGGCTAGAGATAAGTGAAACAATAAGCGAAGACGGTCCGCTTCATAGGGTAAGTTTACTTAATGCAGTGGCTATTGAAGGTGACGCGCATTAACCAATGGGCGCGCATGGTCAATTTTCTGGGAGCTCGTTTCGCGGAATGGAGTATAAATGAGAATGGGCAACAACGGTGTCCGCGACGATTTGAAAGGTTATTCCAAATTGATAAATAGAGAACACTTTGTTGTACATAAAAAACCGACTAAGTGCGAGTCGGATTCGCGCACGAAGGGTTCCGTACCATTATCTATACAACATTAGACACAAAGATAGAGAAAAAACGGCTTATAATCACGTTTGTTTTATGGGTGCCCCCCTCCCTCCCCCCATAAATATTGATTTTATTTTACTTTCATTATTTATTTTTTCTGTGAATATTTCAAGCTTCTACCTGTTGCTGTTATTAATATCGAGCAAAAAATTGCAAAAAAATTCGTTTGTTGTATGGGAGCCCCCCTTAAATATTTATTTTATTCTGTTTTTAGTATTTGTTGTTATAGCGGCAACAGAAATACATAATCTGTGAAAACAGATGCCAACTGCCTAGCTATCACGGTTCATGAGATGCAGCCTGGTCACAGATAGACAGACAGACGGACAGTGAAGTCTTAGTAGTACGGTCCCGTTTGGCACCCTTCGAGTACGGAACCCTAAAAACTATCACTGGCTATTGACATTATCGACAGAAGGCGGTGGCGAGACGAAGAGGCGTGGCAAGCGACGCCGCAAAGGTCGACAGGGCGGCAGCGACCGACTGACCTCTGCGGGGCTCGCTGCGCAGTCCCAGCAGGATCCAGAAACTCAGGTACCAGAAACGACCCACTAGGACTTAAATACACAAATAAACTCACGCCTGTATACCGAAGGGGAACGAGACCAGACGCCACGATCCTGACAGATCACTTTCGCTTCATCAACATTCGCTGTAAGCAGTATTTTCCTAATGCAGCCTATACCTCGGTATTAGGCTGCGACTAATGAATGTTGATGAAGCGAAAGTGATCTGTCAGGATCGTGGCAAGTGGCAGTACCTGGTGTCCACCTCTCTGGGATTCACGCGTGACAATATGTTATGTTTTAAAGTGATTATTTCGCCTCAGATCGCCGGCATAGGCACGGACAGCCATAACCCGAGCTCACGGGGCTCCCTGGCCCACCCCCCCGACGCGGAGCTCCCCGCGCTGCCTGCCCCCCGCCCTGCCGCCGCCCGGCCCGACTCTTTCCTCGACTACGACATACTCAAGTACCTGCACCGGGAGGTCGACGAGGACGCCATACACGCCGAGTTTGATACCAAGGTACCGGCTAAACACACAGCTCACAACCAAGGGACAGCGCTGTGTGTGACTACGCATGCAGTCACGGCGATAAAGCTGAGCCCGTTCCTTTTTACCGCAACATGTGAATGAAAGAAAACTTAATAATTATTATTGTTGTACTAAACAAAATATTTTCACTTTCACTTTCAATTATGCTATTATCGCTAATAACTGACGACATCTGAAACACACAAGTTTGGTAAAGGCCATGGGAATGGTGGCTTGGTGGCCGGGTCGCCTATCTCCCTCTAGTATGGTTGAGAATGGCCGACCACTGCGTATGCTCGTGAACGGGTGCTGTCCGTATGTCTGGCCGCAGCATTAGCGTATTCCTACTTTTGTAAGAAGAGTGAGAAATGTTTTAGCGTTGCAAGTTGTTGACTGCACTTGCGGGATCTTGTTAGGTAGGTACTCGTATCAACTTATGTGTTAGATAGATTTAAGATGATTTGAGAATAGATGATCGGAGTGGAGTTTTCCTCGCTGTCTTTTTCTCCACTACAACTCGACCCAACCCGAAGACAGCGGTAACATTGTAATTTGACATTGACATTCAACAGACAGAATGTAAACTGTTTAGGTTAAAATAAAGTTCTGATTTCTCAATGACTAATTAACCTAACTATACCGCTTATGAAGACGCCCACTGTTGGGCACAATTCACGTAACGTATACTTAACACCCACCTCTATTCCATCTCCCCAAGGTTTGCTGGAAAAAAATTCTCACAAAGAATAAACTATAGATACCTAGACGTTGTCCTACCATCAGCGTTCATCAAGGTATAATCGGCAGGATGCACTGGTTAGACTGTGGCATGCGAATATGGGCTAGATGAAACGTGGCTACAACTCTTGACATTGGTCATTATTTCCAGACGAGAAGTTACCCTGTTCCTTTTCTTAGCTATCGAAGCAAACAATGGTACGCCATCGCATTAAACGGATTTGCCAAGTTGGCCTGTTTATTTTGGTAGGTACAAGTCACAGCAACTTTGAGCCAATAATCAGTCTGTCCTCAGCGTCGTTACGTCCTCGAGGAAGCTCTGCGGACGCGTCCGGAGCGCCCTCACGGACTTGAGATGCAGGCGCTGCTGAAGGAGTACAGGGTGCCGGCCGTCAGTCTCGGCGACTGGCTGCATATACCGCGGGTCTTCTCCCGGAAGAATGCCCAATTCGCGCTGCCCATCGACTCTAGTGCCTTGGAGAGTAAGATGAAAATCAATTGGCCTTTTCTAAAACAGCTCTGTCTATGTCCATATCCATCTCGAGCCATCTCTACTTGGGTAAAGTTCTATGTCTCAATTATTAACTAAAGGAAAAACGTGCCAATCGATTCTAGTATCTTGGAAAGTAAGTTGTCACTTACGCTCTCATCTTGCCTCAATTACTGGCCACCTATATTCTGTGGGCTGTCCCTTGGGTTTTCAACAGAAAAAAACGCACAATCGACAAGACGACCTCGTGGCGCAGTGGTAGTGCATCTGCATACCATGCGAGAGGTCCCGGGTTCGAATCCCGGCTGGGAACAAAAAAAAAACTCCAGGTCTTGGATGTTTACATGTTTGTGATGTCGTTGTTTCTGGTTCCCACGACACAGGGTATCCTAGTGTGGGGCCAGAACCAATGTATGTGCCTGTATGTAAATGTTTATGTTTATTAATCGCCAACTTTAGGTAGATACTTGCACTCTACTCTGTTGTGTTACGGGCGATTTTGGAACAAAGATCGCGAGCTGCTATTGACTGTACAAGGTGTGGGCTTCGGCACCACTCCTAGCGTGAAGTGGAGAAAATTGTAACATCTACCTTTTGAAATTATTAGTTTCAGAAACTTCCATCATTGCAATATATGACGTTACTTACTATAGGAGCCATGGTTTTTCAGAACTAAAGTGGATAAAAACAAATATGTAATACCAGTACCAATTCCCTAAGGTTTTTTTATTCGTCGCCTTAAACTAAGCCTACCAAAGACCATTCTCCTCGTCTATTCCAGCGCTGACCCCGATGAAATACGCGGCCAGGTTCGTGACCATAAAGAAGTCGAAGCAGCTTCTGTACCTGACAGCGTTGAGGAAGTTCCGCCCTGACGGATATCGCATGCCCATCCAGGTGCGTGCATGCAACGACTAATGAATGTTGAGGAAGCGAAAGTGATCTGTCAGGATCGTAGCAAGTGGCACTCCCTGGTCTCTGCCTACCCCTCTGGGATACAGGCGTGAGTTTATGTTATGTTATGTTATGTTATCCAGGTGAGAAAGATAAGAATATTACCGCGTGGCGCCGGATTAAGAATAGCGTCTCTCCATTTCCTTCCGTGGATGTCGTAGAAGGTGACTAAGGAAATAAATTACCAGGGGACAGGCAGCAGCGTCTTCCTGAGATTTCAACCGCATACTGCGATCGCCAACCCGCCTGCCAAGCGTGGCGATTATGGCAAAACTCCTCATGTTTGTGTTCGAAATACCCAGGCCCCCAGTCCTCGGCAGCCATGCTATTCCTGGCTATGGTAGCGGTCATGGTAACGGCGGGGCAGGGGGTGCGGAGAATCCCCGGCATCAGAGATTGTCAGAAGTTCGTTAAGAGGGCGAGGATACGATAATCTTCAAATCCGGCAACTTGCTGTTGCATCAACCGGGTCGGATGGTCAATTTCGAGTGTTTCTGGTGATGCGGGACTTCAACGCCAAGCTGGGCAAACAAAGCGGTGATTATGTTTACTAACGATGTTTCTGTGATCAACGCAGTTAAAACAGGCAGCGATCACCGTATGGTACGAGGCAAGTTGAATATCAACCTTAAACTCGAACGCGCAAAAGTGATGAAGTCTACGCTTCGACCAGCGCCGCCGGCCCAAATCCAAAACCCCCAGAGCTTTCAAATTGAGCTTCCAAACCGCATCGAAGGCCCAGACATTAGGGGAAAACATAACAGGTAGACACTGTCTATAAGGTCGGGTTCAATTTGTATAAAATTCACCGTACTAATAGAACCAAAAAGTTCTCAGACCACACCCTCAAACTCGTGGAAGAGCGGCGACAACAGGCTTCAATCTTTGAGTGACGAATCAGAATATGGGCGGCTTTAGACAGATGTCTGGATCGTTGGAAAGATACTTGCGATGCTTCAATACTGACCGTATTGAAGAGGCTGTTAAAAAGAACAATGGGTCTAAAGTCTTTTCCAGAGGTCTGTCTATTGGCCAGAGCCGACTCTCGAAGTTGAAGACCGCAGATAAAGAAAGAAAAGAAAAAAGGTACCTACCTTGTACAACAATCGTTTGCGTTTATTTTCAGTCGTTAGAAGAAGGGCTCACGCTCATGATGGGTGGCATCCTCTCCGGGGACCAAGCTCAACAGTTCCACAATCTCATGGAGTGGGATTCATACGTGGAAGAAGAGAATTTCCCTGACGATATCAAGCTGACTTTACCCAAGACCACACGGACCAATAAAGGGGGCGATGGTGATACAGAAGAGGTGAGAAAAAAAGTATTTAGTTCCAAGGAGTTTAATATTTTGATGCAATATTTTTGCATAGTTGGAGAAGCGCCATCTTTAGGAGTCACTTAAAAAATATTACTTTATTTCACTGGCCAGTTTGAGCTGTACTACGAATCGTCAGATTCAGGAGGCTTTTGAACAAAATTGCATCGATCTAGCCAAATATTTTTTTCTAATAGGTAGGTATTTCTGGATATGACGAAAACGTATGTCTTAGTGAAATATTTTTTATTGGAGTATTTTCTTTATTTAGGTACTTACTTTTATTTTATTTTTCAGTCAGAATCAAACACGCTGAAATATAGGACATGGTGCGGCGTTTGTGCGATTTGCGAACGTTTGTTCGGGCGATTCCCGCCGAGGGACAAAGATCCGCCGGATGGGGTGCTTATTTTTTTTAATAAACACGCCGTACATAATATTTTTTTTAATATGTACTTATTTTTAAATCGGGCTGTGCAGTTATTTAAAATAATGCTGATTGTTTTTTTTACAGATTGAACTCAGTGACTTTACGATGCTGGAAACAAAACTGCCTCTATTGAATGTTCACAGTGGACTGGTAGATATATTGAACACTGTAAGAGTACGATAAAATTTATAATTCTGACTGGTTATTCATTACGGTAGGTATTTTATCTGTTACATAAATATTGAAATTTTTATCATAGTTATGTATGAGATTGATTTGGAGTATTCTTATGCAATATGGAAATAAAGTTCTGGATTCTCATTTTGAATTTTGGTTTTCTTTATGTACCTACATATACAACATAAAAATAAATAAATACTTGATACAATAAATAAATACATAAACCTGGAGATTTAGGTAGTGACATTTTAGAGCCACAAAACCCGTGACTCGTGCCATCGTACTACCCATGCATAGCTACAGTATGTTGTCTATGCTTAAATGAACCTACCCGTAGCATAGACTGTATAATTATAGATAGACTGTCTGTTATCGTTGAGTTTCTGAACGTATGCAAAAGTAGTGTTGTTCACATATAGAAAATATCGATAATCTTTTCTACAAGAGTACCTACTTCTGTTTCCTTGGATTGGTGACCTGTTTTTATTTTCGTTTAGGTACCAAAAAGATTCGATTCCACTTATTGAAACTTCAACCGTGTAACGCAAAAACATTCTTTCTTTCGAGAAAAAACGCTATGTATATGTATAAAATTGTTTTTTTTTTCATATTTTTTTTGGACATGTTCAATATTATAGTGATTAAAAATTTAAAACATCTGAACTAACACCTGGATTAAAGCTATGTATTGCATAAAAAATAAAACGAAAGTTACTGCGGGTTTATTGTTTTCATTTGTGGAGTGTCTAAATAGCCACAAGCGGTTGTTTAGCAAAAAAAGTAAACGATCACCAGTAATGGTTGGAGCAGTACGTAGTACGCACAAAAGATTATCCTGCCACTAGCTTATAGCCTTTGAAACGTATTTCTTATCTCAATGATATTATATGTGTTTTCCAATCAATACACAGGGTGATTTTGAAATCGAAATTTTTGAGAAAATGTTCTTTTCATTATGAGAAACAGTATTATTAATGATTTATCGGTAATTGTTTAACAAATTTTGAATTTTATAATTAAGTGAACTGTAAGTTCTTTTTGAGAAATAAATATCTTTGAACCCAAATTTGTAAATATTCTTCATTTCTGACCTTTTTACCGAAACTGAGAATCCAAATATAAAGTGGTAGGAAGTACGTGACGTTGAAAAATGTTTTCTAATAAGTTAAATGCACGATAGATGGTGAAGGAAAACATAGTGCGCAAATCTAAGTGTCTGCGGTGTTCACATACCTCTTCACTTAAATTTACAATCCGCGGTGGGCACGTGTGGTACTTAAGCCCATGCTGTCTCTCTGAGAGAAGACCTGTGCCTGCAGTGAGACAATTATAATATACATGAAAAAAAAAGGTAAATGTATAAGTCGGTCCTTTGATATGCGAAAACAATTAAAAGAAAAATTGAGTCGGCCGGTGCCGACCATAAGACTCGGCCCATAGTTGTTTGTTGATTTTTATAATTGTTCATCCTAATATTGTTTGTCTATGCTTAAATGAAGTAATTTTGGGTGGTAAGAGAAAAAAAAAATTTTTTAGTTTGCATTTTTTTTCAAAACTGGCGACATACATTTCTAAATCCTGGTTAAAATGTCCCCTTAAAATTTGTCAATCGAGTTCGTAGACATCCTTAGTTAAAGTATGTAGTACATTCTTTGTCAATGTTCAGATAATACATAATACGAATCGTGTCCGAAAACCACATCCACCTCTCCTCTTTATTTCATTAAATAACCTGTTGAATACTATTAAATTTAGTTATTACTCTTTTCTTGGGCTCTCTTGCGACAGCCATTTTTGTTATGTCACCACTTAGCTATCTAGACACTTCAATGATTTAAAGACACTATCGATAGTCGATTGTTATTGTCTTATACAACACTATCTAATTTGACGGTTAGGGTTGGTTGACCGTTTTTTATTTGGAAAAACTATTTTTGTACACCGCTCTAGCGTAACGAATTCAATTTGCTATCTTGTACTTAATGTAAAATAAACAATCGCGGCCGTTGACGGCACGTGTTCGGAATAATTGACACTACAAACGTACGAGCTTTTGTACTTTTTCAAGAACACATTTGCAGTGAGTCCATAAAGCAGAATTGAATTGAATTGAAGAACACATTTGACAAAGAATATGGATTTGGACACCTCGAACTCTGACGGTAAGCAAGAGAACTGCATTTACTGTGACTATTTTGGGCGTCTCTGCGTTGATATGATGGACTGGACTAAGTTTAGCATCGCTTGCAGAATGCTATGTGACGGCCGTCCATATTTTTGAGTACTGCGGCGCAGTCAACTCCGGCACCCTCCGCGTCGACTCCCTCATGGACAAATTCGCTCCTTTTGTGAAAACTAACAAGTTAGTAACATTGCACTCATGGTTTTAAAAGTTTACTACAGACTTCAAAAATCTTCAACTAAAATAGATATAGTAAATTCTATTTTCATAACTAGACCTAACTATAACCTACATTCCACAAGCAACTCTAGATCGTATTTCTAGAGTAATACAATTTGACATGCACAACTGTTTCACCTTTTAGTAGCCAAATTTTACTCACCAACCACAGGATATTTTAAAAATTTTCCTTAGGCATTTTGGTGTGTTATATGTATGGTATGGTAAGTTATATTATGCTTCATATTTTGTGAATTTTCTTTATGCCCTAGGGCTGAATACAGCTACCTGCGGTCTCTCCTGGACCCGGACAAAATGAACCCAGAAATCAATGTAATGGAGCTTGCACGAGCCCTGAGCAAATACAGTGAGAATCAAAAGCGAGGAGATCTCGATGAAAGGTACTTAGATTATACAATAATAACATTCATGAACTGTGAGCACTTTTTATCCAAATTCTATGTAATCTTAACACTCCTTTTCCTAATGTAATCGTAACTCCTTTGTATAAGAAGATAACTACATGTGACTTCAGATTATTTGTTGTTACACTTTATTGCACAAAATACAAAATTATTTTTGTATTGTATACAAAGCAAACTTAAAAAATATAGTGCCAGTTACCTGAGGACAAGGGTATTACATTCACATACATAAACTCACTCCTGCATCCCTAGATAACAAAAAGTTATTTAGTCCAACATTGATGACCATAGAAATTACTTAGTAATATTTGTTTGTGTTACAGCTTCAATTTCAAATGTGGGCAAGTTCCCCAAGACTCTGACTCAGGAATATCAAATGATGGTAAGAAAAGAATTCACCAGTAAGGCGGTTTTGATTATTATGAGTGAGAAATGTTTATTTATTTATGCGGATAAGAATGAGAAATGGTCTGCCACCGAACTGTAGAACTATAGCGTTGGATAGGGCGGCATGGAAGGACATGGAGGAAGCCTATGTCGAGAGACAACTTAACGAGTTTCAGTGCTAGTGTCATGTGATATAAGATATGAACACTTTAAAAATACATATATTTTTTTAAGTTAAAATTTGTAAATTGTCTGCCTTATATTTATTATTAATATAAGAATTTTTTTATGGTTTTCAAAGCCATTTCTGGTGTTGTGTCATGGTGTCATTAGTTGGTGCTAATTAAGTAATCATTTATAGAGAAACAGACAATTCAAAAATAATTATATATAAACCATGATGAAAATATCTTTGCATATTGAGAAGAGGCAAAAAAGTTATACTTTTTAATCGACTTCAAAAAAAGGAGGAGGTTGTCAATTCGATTTGCACGCATAATGCCAGATATGGACGCGTGTATATATTTTTGCTACGTTCTTGCATGACTCTGTCAAATCATAACCGATTTCGACAATTATTTTTGTTCGAATAGATATAACGTCCCATTGACGAAGTAAAGGAGGAGGTTGTCAATTCGACGCGTGTATATATTTTTGCTACGTTCTTGCATGACTGTCAAATCATAACCGATTTCGACAATTATTTTTGTTCGAATAGATATAACGTCCCATTGACGAAGTTCTGATGAAGACTTTCAGAGATGGAGAATGGAACCCTTCAATGGTCAACAATAAATAAGGCCTAATGGGGCCCATCCTTTAGTAATATCCGTATGTTTCATAAAATAGCGTAAAAGTAGTCCCCAGGTTATTTGGTTATGTCTATGTCTAATGTTCTGGTGCAGACTTTCGGAGATGGAAATTGAGAACTTCAAATTTTAAAGCAACAAATTAAGTGAGGTAAATGATGGTTATAAGGGACTTGTTTATTTTTCTCCTGCTTCCCCACTAAAAATTGAATAATAAAATTAAAAACCGACTTCAAACACTACAGCACTAAAAAGTTACAAATAATCAACCAGTCAACTATCCCGACGTTAATAAAAGTAAGTGAAACCGTTAAACCCATATATAGAATGCCTTTAAATTAAAAGTATGTATACATGTCGGTATTGTAGAAGTATAATTCGTAGTCGGTGCCCAGTTTCGTGACCAGCAAATAAAAATTTGGGCACCGACTACAAATTATATTTCTACATGTATACATACTTCTAATTTAAAGGTATTCTTTTAAACTATTTGTAACTTTTTAGTGCTGTAGTGTTTTGCAGTCGGTTTTTATTTTCTATCTAAATTTTTTTATTTTGAAATGTTTTGCTTACCCAATGTCGATATTGTGGTACAAATTAAATGTCATTCCAATCTTTATTCCTCAGGCTTCCAGCTCCTGGAAGACTTGCAATGCGAGCTAAGGGAGAAGAGCCACCTGGCGAGCCAGCTCCGCAGCCAGCTCGACTTCACAGACCGGCAGCATGAGGAAGCACTGGCCACCCTCACTGCCGAGCGGGACTCGCTGCGAGCTCACCTCAATATGTATGTTGAAATATGTCCCTTAGGCTCGAACTTCCGGTAGTAAAATGCCCAGCACGGAACTTGATCAAATGCTTTTGACTTACTTAGTCAAATTAACAATTCTAGGGTCAGCGGACTAAAGCACATAAGTTAAATTGTCATTAAATTATTGTTAACACATAAATAATTGAAATAGCAGTTTGCTTATTTTTTGTAAAAAAAACATATAGAGTAATTTTATAGTAGGTTTTTTTTTCACTGCCTCGAAAATTTGTGTTTTAGATAGATAGATAGATAAATAATTTATTCAAGACACACACACGTATACAAAACAAGGCAATACAAATCCATTTAAAAGTTACAATACGAAGAAAGAATATAACAAAACAATAACATACAAAAAAGAAGCAAAAACACACTGAAAATTAGCCATACACGGTACGGCAGGAGTACAAAAGTGACCAACGTAGGTGTGGCAAATGTGAAAGGGCTCCGACTCAGCATGTGCTGAAAGTCCAAGAAGAACTTCAGCGCTGATATTCTGCCGGTACCCGGTGGGAGCGGCATGCAGCGCCAGGCGAGCTGAGGTGAGGTGGACTTATGCCCTTCAGTCCGCCGAACCTAGAATTCATTGTTAAGTTTTCATTACAGACTCATAAGCAGCCTATATACGTCCCACTGTAGGGCACAGGCCTTCTCTCAGGGAGAGTATGGGCTTAATCACCACGCGTGCCCACCGCTAACTTGAAATTGGGGTGACGACTTATTTCAATAGCCTCGCGCACTTTCCTTGGCCCAAAATCGATCGTGTCAATGCATGTTCTGCCACCGCCGAGCCATCGATTTTTTGATTTTAAGCATTAAGTTAATAATATGTAGTGCTTACGAAAGTTTTAGTTCAAAACATAACGACATTTTTTTTTTTTTGGACAATGCCCATTAGGCCGCTGATTCCAAACTACAATTAATCTGTCTTTCCGCGGTCGTGCAGCCTCCGAGAGGAGAACGCGTCGCTGGCGGCGGCGCGGAGCGACTGCGAGGAGGCGTGCGAGCGTCTCTGCGGCAGCGAGCGCGCGCTTGACGAGGCTCGCCGCGAGCTGGACGGGCTGAGGCGGCGCGCGCGGGCGCAGGCCGACCTCATACCGACACTCGAGAACGACGTGAGTTTCTAGCTGACGCAAGAGTTTCTTGAGATCTGTCGTGAAGGACGTCGGAATCACAAGACAGAACAACCGGCCAAGTGCGAGTCAGACTCGCACACGAAGGGTTCCGTACCATTATCTGTACAAAATTTGAATATTTCAAGTTGCCATTATTAATATCGAGCAAAAAACGGCAGAAAGGCACGTTTGTTGTATGGGAGTCGCCCTAAAATATTTGTTTGATCTGTTTTTAGTGTGTGTTGCTATAGCGGCAAAAGAAATACATCATCTGTGAAAATGTCAACTGTCTAACTATCATGGTTCATGAGATACAGCCTGGTGACAGCAGACGGACGGACGGACAGCGGAGTCTTAGCAATAGGGCCCCTTACCCTTTGGGTACAGAACCATAAAAAAAAATATGGAACACGCTTACAGAAAATAAGTAACAATAATACTAACACAATCAAAACATTGAGGGTAGCTTAACAGCAAAACATTGCCGGCTTTATTTCGCTGTGACCCCATGAACCTGTAACATAACAGTCGACGGATGTACAATTAACTTTTATACTAAATTTACTGAAGGGACGAAGCCCACACAAGAGACGGGGCGTGGGCGCAAACTATACCATGCGTCGCGTTTTTTTCGCGCCCTCGCCTTACACCCTACCTTTGTTACGTGTGATGCGATTATAAGCTTCATAGGTGATGTTCGACGCCTTGACATATTCCATATGAAATGCCATTGGGCTATTTTACATTGACAGTAACGTGGGTCACGTCATCACGTGAAGTGTTTTTCATACCATTGACGCCTAGAAGGTTTGATTCATGCAGTTGTCGTTGTCGTAACACAATGCATTTACAGAACCTCGGTGTAAAAAGCTAGATTCGAATTGCGAAAACGTGCGCCGCGAGCTGGACGTCTCAGGGCAACGCGGGGGAGCTCAGGCCAACCTCATATACCGACACAGAACGACGTGAGTTGCTAGCAGGTGCAAGAGTTTCGTGAGACACTGGAACTATAACTGCAAGAATTCTCGCCTCGAGCTAGACGTCTTAAGGCGACGCGCGAGGGCGTAAGCCGACCTCGTACCGAGAACGACGTGAGTTGCTAGCTGTTGCGACAGTTACGGAAAGGGCTAGATTAGATTATATCCGCGAACGGGACGCAATGAAGCGGCGCGTGAGGGTGTAGGCCACCCTAATACAGGCACTGGAGAATGATGTGAGTTGCTAGCAGATACAAGTGAGAAAATACTGGCCATATGAATGGCCATGAATGATCTAGCCCTTTAGATTAGGACTGCGAGAAGGCGCGCTGCGAGCTGAACGCCTTGGGGCGATGCACGTGGGGCATGTTAGGTTGGGTGAACTGTAGATTATATTGTGGTTGTAAATATTGACTCAAGTCCTAGAATGTATCATTCTATCAGCCCAAAGGTTCCACTGCCGAACGTAGGCGGCTTAGATGTACATATTTATAACGCCGACGAAACGGTAAGTAGGGCGTCCACCCCCCCGTCCCCCCGTCCCCCCTCCTGGCTGAACGGTTGATTGTAGAAACGTGAAAAAAATCAGGGCACATATACTGAACTTATAACATCCAGTACGTCAAGTAGCATATCCTCTCTTCCAGAAACTGACGCTCCAAGAGCTACTGAGCAAGTCTAAGGAGGAGTGTCACCGCATCAACGAGATGTACGCCAGCCGTCAGTCCAACCTTCTGGAACAGAATGAGGCTCTGCGGTCCCAGAGCGCCGAGCTCTCCGCTAGACTGCACGATCAGGACGATTTATTGCAACAGCTATTGAGAGAAAAGGTACTTACATTCTGTATCGCCTTTATACAACATCTCCAAGGTCTTGCCAACCCGTGAGGAGCCCACTGCTGGGTATAAACCTCTGGCAGGCCAGCCCTCCCGGTCCCTCGCTAATCTCGTCCATTGCTTTCCGATCACTTAAGCATTGTCATGGCTAGCATTGCTACATCATCATCATAATAAGTAAAAATGACCAAATTATTTCATCTTATACTGGCAGACCTACTTTAAGACGACTTTGGACGAGATTGACAGGGGACCAGTGACGTTGGCGTAACAGTAACGCTGAAGATGCTTATTTATTTATTTATTTATACATTTATTTATTTATTTATTTTTATTTACATAAATATTGCAACATTAGGTGCAACAAAGCGTTACAATATTTTAACTGAGCACTACCTATCAAACATCTTCTAGCATTCTCTTACATACCTTCATCACCATATTTATGACCATAAATAGCAGATTTACTGAATTAGTTTATCTTATATACAAGAAATCATCATCATTCAGCCGCAAGAAGTCCTCTGCTGGACATAGGCCTCCATGGATTTCCAAAAAGACCGGTAGGATGTGGCTGAATGGTGATGATGATGATGATGATGATATACAAGAAAACTTCCACACGACACAATCACCTGTCCGGGTCCCAAACTAGGATAGCCTGCACTATAGTAACCAGGCAAGGACGTCACGAACATGGAAATACAGCCAGACTGAGGCCATTTGTACAAATGTATGCTGTGCCTCAGTGGGAATCGAAACCACGACCTCTGGCATGATAATCAGACTTGATACCGCTAGACCAATGAGGTTATCACTAACTATGTTCAAGCACTGAATTCTGCTCTGCCCCACAGGTGATACTAGAAATGGAGCTTAAAGACATGCTGAATAAGTCTAGCAGCGTACCGGCGCGCCTCGACCGCTCCGTGGATGTCAGCTACACCGAGGAGCAGATGCTGACCGCTCTGGATAGCCTCAATGCCGACAGCCGGTTTGTGCCAGGTACCTACAATTTATTAATTTTCTTATGTAACATTAAACGGGTCTAATCGCGATTATGCTGCGAAAAATTAAAAGTGACTTGGGGTCTACGCTCACTACAACAATTGACTGTACTCGCCACTTCAGTCTGCCCGTGACCACGGCAGCTGCGACGTTGCGAATCGTCGGGAATTAAGACTGTTCTTACGTGAAGCACGCTGTCTCGCTCGCACAATTTAACATTTTTAATTATTGTAATAAAATGAGTAAGCTTAGTTCAGGATAAAAAAAATATGCCTTGAAAATCCGCAATTCAATCATCCATCAAACCCGCAGACCACATTTATGAAAAGTTCACTCATATTATTACAATATCTATTCTATACTAATAATAAATCTGTAAGGGTCGGTCATGGAGTAAGTTAGTTTGTTTTCAGAGATATTGTGTTTATAGGCTCAATATATGATACTGAAACTAATTTCACGATTTTTAGAATTTTTTTCTGTATGTGTGTATGTATGTATGTATGTTCCTCCATAACTCTTAAACCAATTATCCGAATTTGATGAAATTTGGTATAAAAACATATAGACATCTGGGACACAGGATAGGCTATTTAAATTCTAGCTCCAGTTATGATAAGACGTGGCCCCCATACAAATGCTGCTTCGTAAAAATCGAAATGTACGCGAACGGAGTCGCGGGCACAGCTAGTTATTGTAATAAAATGAGTAAACTTAGTTCAGGATAAAAGAAATATGCCTTGAAAATCCGCAATTCAATCATCCATCAAACCCGCAGACCACATTTATCAAAAGTTCACTCATATTATTACAATATTAAAAAAAAATGCTTAATTGTGCGAACGAGACAGCATGCTCCACGGCAACCTTAAGGTAACGGAATTTTACCTTTAACCTATTCAGCCCTGACCTTAAAAACAACAATTGAAAACAATTGTTATTTTTAAGGTCAGGACTGAGGAGGATAGACTGTTTTTTAATTTGATGCAGAAAAAAACACTGTCACTTTGACATGTGCCGGAATCGCAGACCATCACAACCTATTACATCTTGTTGACGTACGCTATGTGGACATCAATAAAAGTTCATTTTTTAAAGGTCGTGTCAGACGATGGCTAAAATAATAATATATCGCGCGATATCTTGTTCTATACTAAATCCGACCGCAGTCGTGTGTGGACGCGGTTTGCATGTGGGATATTTTGAAAAAACATCGTATATGTTAACGCCGTTGTCTGTGACGGCCATAAATCTAAGGTTCCATTGAAATCTATGCCAATAAAGAACTCTGTTATCAGAACAGAAGTAAAATAGTAGATTGTACAACAAGTGCATAAAACGCACCATTTTACTCGAGACGTTTATCCATCCGAGCGAGCTTGCGAGCGAGGATAGATATAAAGTCGAGTGTAAAATGGGTTTTATGGACGAGTTGTACACTCTACTTTTCACTTCGATTGACGACATTATTTATCGTTAATCAAAAAACAATTTTAAGTTGTAACACAAATATTACAATGAAAAAATAATTATGGTTCCCGCCAATTAACTTTTTTTTCTTTTTTTTTCTGTAGGGACGTGACACCTGACTTAAGGTCGTTACATACTGCTCAGTTATAAAAACATTTTCTTTTTATAACTATGATAAGTTGTTGTTATGGCTTAAATACTATACTGATCTACTAAATTGAAAAATAAACAAATATAAAAAATAATAAATGAGACGAAATACAAATTATAAGTTTATTTCATGAAGTTTTATTGTGTACTTTGGCTGTTGGTATCTTTGCCTTGGTCTTAGAATACGAACGAAACGAAATAAAATAAAGAGGTTGTTGTATGAAGTTAAAGATGTTCGTGTGGCTGTTGCAGCGATTGCCTTGGTCTTCGACGAAGATTTTACTTTATGCTCTAGAGCATAAAAAGCGACTTTATGTCGCCTACGCACGACATAAAGACGAACTTTTAGAGCATGAGAAGTGAAAAAATATTTTTCACTCCATCTGCTCGAAATGACGCATTTTGATGCCCAAATTTAGGACCCAAAACACGCTATTGTTATTCAAGCTAAGATGCATCAAAGTGAATAGACTCAAAATTGGGTTTTGAATTTACCTTTAAGTAAATAGACTGAAAATCCAATTTTGAATTTATATACTAATGCACTCATTTACTAAGAAGTCGGACTTCTCTTTCACTCTTGAGGATTCGTCCTATATTTATTTCGCTCCAACCCAAGCAATAAGTTTTAAAACCGAGTTTGGAACTACTTACTGAACTACCAAACTCTTTGCTGCAAAACTTTTAAGTACCTAATTGTCATATATTTGAAATTGGAACGCAAGTTTTTTTGCATCGAATTAAAATACTGACTAATAATCGCGATTAGACGCGTTTAATACATAAATGTATGAGCATCGTGAGTCATTTACATAAGAAGTCTATATATGTCCCACTGTGTGGCACAGGCATTCTCTCAGAGAGAGAGAGTATGAGCTTAACCACTCTGCTTGCCCGACGCTAAGGTATGTGAACACCTCAGGCACTTGGGGTTCTTCAGGATGTTTTCCTTTAAAGTTACCGTGTGGTACTGCAACTACGAATTCACATACGTAACTTAGACAACAATGTTATTGGTTCGTAGTTTCGTACCTGGGTTCGAACCCACGACTTCGCGAGCGTGAGCCAGCCTACCACAATTTACCACAATATCATTAATCTCTAATCTGAGAAAAAAGGGCCCAGTTACGAATCGTGGCCCTCACAAACGATTTTTCCGGCACCAATTACATTTCTCTGATGCTATTTTTTTGATTTCGGGCGAAATATTATATTTAGGGTTGAGTGCGACTCGCACTTGGCGGATTTTTTTAGAATATTTTGTTTATTCTGTAGATAGTCAATCCACTGCGAAGTGTCAAAACATGTATGGATATGACAGGTCACAGTTGTTAAAAAATTAAAGAATCCACCCAGTGAAAAGTAGAGTTACAGAATTAGAGCACTCTATACTATAAATATAAGGCGCCATCGTGTTTTGACCTAAATCATTGTAACGACTGTCGAAAAAACACAACTTCACACAAGTGTCTACGTAGGTGTATCATCTCTTACGCGATTTTATTTTTATGTTGTGTGTTTTAATTATTTTTATTATATTTGTGCTCTACGCTCTGCATGCCACATTCTTTTACTGTGCGACTTCATCATCCAAACTAACTACTCACCAATTGTCTAACCCTGTAAATAACGCTTGCCTTTTCCCTCCGAACCTTTCGCTAGAAAACAATCTTTTGGACGAAGAGTCCTTCATGAATGCATTACGAGACGACCCTGGACGCTCAACAAACATGTCCATCTTCGACGAACTGCGCGTCAGCTTCGGAAACATGTCCCGATATTATGACGTCACCCACGATAAAACAAATTTCGAGGAACATGTCACGCATATGGCCACGCAAACTGACGAAAACGAACTCTATGCCGATAACAATAACGTCGGAACACCGTGCGAGGGTTGCCAAGTAACCTGCATCGAATGTACAAAGTTTAAAGATTATACCACCAAATTAGAAAGCGACATAAACCGCCTGCAAAGTAACAAGCAGGATATGCTTCTACAATTGACCACGTATGAGGATCGTCTACAGATGTTGCAAAATTCGGTGACGCAAGAGAGTAGTTCCAACGGGAAATTGCAAAACATTGTCGCAACGTTGGAGAGTAGACTATTGGTGTTAGACGAAGCCTGTGCGAGTCAAAGGGTGAAGATAGAAAGCTTGGTCAGAGACACGAGTTGTGCCGAGTGTCAGACTGACAGCGGTAAATGCTTTGCTTTATTTCCGTTGTGTTGTGACGTAGCTTTGTGTATATGCTTAATTTCATTCGGCTTTTGCCTTTGGTTGTAAAACAAACCATTGATAGAAGTCATTGAAATACGGGAAGAAATGTTTGTCAAGTTGTTTGTTTGGTCATTACGTTATACATATGAACCCCTGCTATACATTTCTTGATTTTGATAGAAATGTTTATACCCAGCGCAGAGCTGATTGAAACTAATTATATGGGTTTGTTTTGTGTTGATATGTCCAAAAAGACTAGAAATTAAGAAGTTCGTCTTTGCTTACATACACTTCTTGTCTTTGTTAATTTCTTTGAGTGATATGTGAATTGATTAGTGAAGTTTCACTTCCGGTTTTTGGACTTTTTGAACTCTTTCTGCTTCGAAACCACTTCACTGCATGTTGTTGGTTGGTAATTTAGATTGCATGGTTGGTAAATTAGATTGAATTAGAAATTCTAATGCAAGCGAACGAGTTTACATAAACTATCACTTAGTAGTGGCCATGACAGAGGAAAATTCACTCCTGAAACTATCTTAATAAGCTATGTTCAATGTGAGTTATGTAGAACTAACTACAACTAGTGATGTAGTGTAATTAGTGTAAAACAGAATATTCGTCGTAGAAAGCCCACCTAAATCCTCGGAACATTCCAGATGTTGCGTCTATAGCGACGCAGGTCGACGTCCCTTGCCTGAAGTGTGAGAACCGCAGCGCTGTCTCCCCGCAGAACAAGAGCTGGCGCCGGTTTGTCTGGTGAGTTGTGAAATAAACTCTTAACAAAAGTCTATGAGCTGTCTTAGCTCTAGTTTCATGAAGGTAAAACGATAGTAGTATGACGGGAAATTCCAAATTTTTACGGTGTTTTTTATTTTGTAGGTAAACTGCGCTGTCATTGTTTTAAGTTCCATTCGCGACTATAACAGTATTTTCTTCGTTTTTCTTCAGAAAAAAAAAGAAGAATAATTCAGCCGATTTGGTGCCGTGGCCGTGGCCCAAAATTTAGTGGTATGACCCAATAACCAAAGCAGGTTATGGGCCATACCAATAACCAAAGCAGGTTATGGGCCATACCAATAACCAAAGCAGGTTATGGGCCATACCAATAACCAAAGCAGGTTATGGGCCATACCAATAACCAAAGCAGGTTATGGGCCATACCAATAACCAAAGCAGGTTATGGGCCATACCAATAACCAAAGCAGGTTATGGGCCATACCAATAACCAAAGCAGGTTATGGGCCATACCAATAACCAAAGCAGGTTATGGGCATACCAATAACCAAAGCAGGTTATGGGCCATACCAATAACCAAAGCATTAGCAAATTAGTTAATCGTTCTTAATAATTTAAGTAAAGAATAATGACGAAAATTCCGGAGTGCTGTCTTGTCGACAAATAGTTCAGTACTTCGGCATTATTGAAATAACGCACAATGTGAAAACCATTTTCTTCAGGCTATCTTCTATGGTCTGCTTACGGATAACCAGCCAAAGAGCTAGTCGGAAATTCACCAGGGGTAAGACGATGACCCTAGTCATGCGTTTTAAATGTCAAATGTCGCGACTTCCCAGTACATTAATTGTCAAATACTGACATTTTAGCGCCACAAAACGCGTGATTCGTGCCATCGTACTACCCATATACCCACTATAGGCAACTACAGATGCCAGCGGCATCAGCATTGTTGAAATCAAGCGCCTACCTTCTTCCACTCTTTGTGGTAATCAGAACACAATGTTCCATCATCATCATAAGCAGCTTATATACGTCCCACTGTAGGGCACAGGCCTTCTCTCAGAGAGAGAGTATGGGCTTAATCACCACGCGTGCCCACAGATGGCAAAGAAAAAAAAAACTTTCTAACTAACACACTTCATCAATAACCAAACAAATACTCAAGACTACTAACCCCTCCCACTGACAAGATACAAATCTCCCAGTCTCTGATTCCAGGGAGCCTCTCAAGTCTCTATTCTCGATTCTGGCCGGAGTGTGCTGTCTGGCGGCACTCATAGTGCTGTACAACGTTTCTAACTACCACTATGCGTCTCGCCGTTGCGTCAGGGAAGCCCCGGCCGTGCCGTGGCGTTGGCTTAGCGTGCACGACCTCCTAGACTTCATGTTCCGCATTGAGTACGTCGGTGAGGTGCCTATGTGAGTCTGTGACGTGTTCGCGTTAGTCGGTGAAGTGTTCGTGTTAGTCGGCGAAGTGTTCGTGTTAGTTGGTGAAGTGTTTAGGTGATTATTCCCGGACACGCAAAAGGGGTCGCGCGTTTTTTCCGGCGCAAATAGGGTTACCAGATGACGGGATTTTTTCGGAAGTGTGCGGAATAAGAATCCTGTTTTAGAAAACCGGGAAATATAATTTGTTTGGAATATCTGAAAGAGAATTGTTAGATACATTGTGATTTATAAAAGTCGAGTCAAAGTCAAAATGTTTTATTCAGAGTAGCGCAGAAACTGCATTTTATTATTATATATTAATTGATTAATGTCATGCTAAAAAGAACTTAAATTAATCAAATCCGAAGAGCAAACCAGATCAGTTATATTATATTCGATTGGTTTTAAATCTGAAGAACAACCAGTTCAGTGAGTATAATAATTATTTTGGCGCACAAAACATTATCACAAAAAAGTCGAAAATTTCCTGAAAAATCTACAACCTCGTCGGGGAATCTTATATTTGGATCTGGTAACCCTATCCGCTTAGCACTCATTTAACTATGTTAAAGTAAGCTGGTTAACTGTTTGCTTCTTGCTCCTACAATATTGCCGTCTGTATTGTGTGAGCAAGAGGCAAATAGTTCTTCAGTCCCCTCCTTAAATTAATCGTGCTGATTAGTGGTTTCACATGGTATAGTTGGCTTTTGCAAAGGACTATACGCGCGACTTGCATCTGCATAACCTTCTAGGCCTCTTTCAGGCCTTGTATATCTTATAAAAGCGGGGAGGGAGGAGGCTGTACGATTTAAGGTTAACGTTTAAAGTTAAGTTGGTGTAGTAACAGCAAAACAGACTCCCGTTTGTGCACGATAAAATACGCCTTTTGTTTTAATTACTTTCTGATTGACAGAACATCCGCCAATGGAGATGAAAGTTCATTGTTTCCGCAAAAAAAGTATAATGTAGTGTTTGCGGTTGACATTAAAAAAACTTGAACAAATGAAAATGACGGAAAATTCGTAATTCTATTTGTTGACTGAATTCAATTTCTACCTTTTGCTGACATTTTAACATGAAAAAGCTGGACCCTTTATTAGCTTTGTCATTTAATATTGTTTTTATTACATCCTAACTTAAATTTCTTCTTGTAATTTAAATATTGTTTAAGGTTTTGTATGAACACTATATTAATTTATTTTTTATGTGATTTGCTCCAATATATCCTACCAAAATTGGATGCATCTTAGAACTTAGAGAACTATAGCAGGTTATTTTTTAAATGCAATACAGACATAAAGAAGCAATTCGATGTAATGATGAATCTTAACATTTCTGTGATAAAGCAGTGCCAGTTCAATTAGGTTTTAGGTAATTTTACTATAGACCAACGTGTGTCAATTAATTGTGAATTCTTGTAGAGGAATAATTTTATTATAGCTAACCGAAATTTTGCCAAAAATTTGAAATAACAGTAGTTAGGAAATACATTTGAATATAATGAATCGAAGGAAGGACTTCTATTTGTAACACGTCTTGTTATAAGTTAAAATAAAATATGTGGATTAACTGAGAACCTCTCTTTTTGCAATCTTTAATAAAAAATTGTTTTTAATTTAAGTAGGTACAAACAATAACACATTGACATTTAAATGCGTGCACTATACGGCTTCATGGTAGCTGCAATAAAAAAAAAGATAATGAACTGAACGACGATATCAAGTAGTACGCCACGGTAGCTCTTAACTCTCGCATCATAAAGCTGAGAATCAAAAAGGCACTCATCATGATATCGTTCGCTGTACCTTATCCTTTGCTCAACATTGTAACTTGCAGATGCTGATCCTTCGATAAAGCATTTATTTCGATATTTTGCATTTAACTTTAGAGATAAAGTAGACTATAAAGGTTGTGCAATGTATTGAGTACATAAATATGTTAATTAATAAATACACGCATGCTTGACATTGTAAAATATTATTACCCACAAAGTCAAAATTGAATTTATCAACAAGTTCGCTTACAAATCTCATATCCTTAAGATAATGCTGGTTTGCATTTAATTTTGTTTGTCAATGGTTTTCGTGTGAAGACCGCAAACTGGCGCATCGTAGGACGCCCACCAGCTCGCTGGACCGACGACCCACGCGAGCCAGATTTCTGGCAGTAGCTGGATGGGAATGGCCGAGTACAGAGAGGTGGCGTGCTTTGGGGAAGGCCTTTGTTCAGCAGTGGACGAGTACGTGCTCATTGATGGATGCTGGTTAATCGAACCTTGTCATTTAATTCTACAATTTGTGGGCAATAATAAATTAAGTGTGCGCTAGTAACTAGTAATCCTAGTGATCGCATACTAAATTATAATTGTGCGATTCTAAATATGTTAGAATATAATTTTCCATGTTAGTGTAATAAAAAATATACAGGGTGGTGATTTGAGATGGGGCAAGAAGAGAAACTACCAGAACCTCTGGAGGTACTGAACGACGTTCTTAGGAGACCACATTTTACTTTAAAGTACATACTCACAAACTGCATTAAAATGTTAGTCATTCATAGCAATAAAAGTGCTATTTCTCATATAGTTAAGGTGCCATTCGATTCTCCCGGTTCTGTTTTTGCCGAGGATCTAAAGTCTACTGGTCCAAATAGAATACCAATGTTGTAATTACTGTAAAACCCTGCTTGTATTGCAATTTATGCAATGAGTACAATTTAATACTAGAAAAGGCCCATCTCAAATAACCAACCCTATATGTGCATGAATATTTTGGCTGAAACAGTTTGATAAATTTATTAAATGTATTTTATAGATAATATTGTATCGCCAATGAATGATTTTATTGTAATAACAGACCACGCATTTATCCTTGTTATAATAAAGGTCTTTTATATATACCTATATCTCTAATTTTCATTTCTTGGAATCCATTTTTTATTATCTTTTCAAATAATGTGCTTGTACCATAAATATACCTAGACCGATTATCTTAATCTACATATTGACTGCATCAAACCACAAACAAGCTACCCCGATCCACATTGATTTCTTAAATCCAGAAACTACTACCTTAAACCGCAAACTGACTTCATCCACAAACTGACCACCTGAATCCTGCAACTGACTACCTCAATCTTTAGACTCAATAGACTGACTACCTCAATTTAGAAACTGACCGCCACAGTTCACTAACTGACTACCGCAATACGCAGGCTACCTCAATCTACAAACTGACCACCTCTATCCGCAAACTGATCAGTAAAATGAGTGATTACATAGACTGACGGCCAGTTTCTGAATTGAGAATTTCGCTGAGTAAATGGTTAACTGTAGTGCCGTAATGGGCTTCAATTTTTTTTTTTGAGTTATTTAGGGCCAGTTTCTGAATTGAGAATTTCACTAAGTAGATACTTAACTGTAGTGCTGTCTCTTCGAATTACTCAGAAAAGACCGTGACAGAACGTTACTTAGTGAAACTCTCAATTCAGTAACTGGCCCTAAATAACTCAAAAAAAAAAATTGAAGCCCATTACGGCCATATCGACATCGAAAGAGTAAATGGTCTAAGGTATCTTATCACAACCCCACCGATACACTTACCTACATATTTTTTGCCACCACCTTACAAAATAGCACAAAGGTGCGTGTGGGAATGATTTGCGAGCGCATTTCTCAGCCACGCGTCCCCGTCATTGTTCGGCGCCGGGCGGCGCACCTTGGCCCTTCGGCGATCGCCCATTGTGTGGCAAGATTACGGGCCTCCGTAAAATGATACCTTGAGGCCCTAGGAACCTTGCATATTTCTTTTGATTTATTACCCGGCAACATTGATGCCTCTTTTATTTGGTAAAAATACTGGCCATTTAAGTACATAATTATTATTATGAGTTAATATGTGGCAAAACTGTTGCCTCTGTTTACTCCCTTGTCGTCAAAACAGTTTAATCCCCGATTTCTCTTGCACTAACAATCTTGTACGAGTAATCTACTTAACAGTAGACGACAGCTGTCTGTTTTGTAGATTACACAATAGATTAACAGATTGTTAATTTACAGGAAACTGGAGGTTAGACTTTTGGTTCGTAATACCTTGTAGCCCAAAATTCAGACAGTGCCAAAGTAGCGCACTGATAAGTCTGCACAAAATATTTCCTAGTACCTACGAATAAAAAAATCAAACGATCAGTGACTATAAGTACTTCTCTGTTACGTTATGGTCTACTTACTAAGTAGTACTTAGCAACAAAAATATTATAAAATTTGATTTCGATTAGAATACAGTCGCCAGCAGGTCAACCTTTACATTTTTTGTTGAAGTCGTCCTTAACGTTGCTGTGCTGTCAACTACTTATATTAATTTAAAAAAAAAAACTCAATTAAAGAAAAGGAAACTTGGAAAACTTTGTTTCTCGCTCACACGATATTGCCGTCTATGTTGTGTGAGCGAGAAGCAAATATTTATTCACTCCCTTTCCTAAATTAATCGTGGTATAGAGTGGTCTTCACGTAGTATAGAAGCAAAGGTCGACTTCGGACATGGCTCCTTAACTATACAGTTTTTCAAGCAATAACCGCTAACAAATAACATTGATCTTTCGTTATCCTGAAATCGACAAAACCGATAACTCTTCCAGTGACCTACATCTGCACTCAGTAGCACGGTAGCGGGGGCTCACCAGTGGGTTTTGGTTCGTCCTGCGCTTGCGCACCTGTCGCGCGCACCCGTGGGAACTGGGGGACGGACGCCCGGAAGGAGGCGCGACGTCCTTTCTTGCTGTATTGTAGGTAGACGGGGATATATGACGTGTGAGTAGAGCTCTGGCTACTTGGTGGCTCTTTTTGGAGATATTGCCACGACATTCCTTGATGAAATTTACAGAAGTGGTTACAATTTTTTGTTGCACTATAGTACTTACTCTGTTACGTTATGGTCTACTTAGCAACAAAATATTATAACATTTTGTCGATAAAAAGGGTACAGTCGACAGCAGGTCAATCTTTACATTTTCGTTGCAGTCGTCCTTAACGCTGATGTGCTGTCGATTACTTATATTAATTAAATTAAAATTCTGTCGTAAGAAAAGTGTCGTCAGTGATAGGTACTCAACTAACAAAAATATTATTGTACTCGAGTTTACTCTAATACATTTCTCTTTACTCCTTAGTAAGCAATGAAAACATATTTTTAAACGTCTATCGTTTCAGGTTTGTTAAAATAATCTTACGTCAAAATACAGTAGGTATTTACTTACCTAGTTGTCAGTATCAGGATTAATAAATTAGGTGGAGAAGGAGCTGACAAAAAATAATTTTCCTTTTATTAAACAATTGGGATTGTTAAGTGGTTTTAGCGACTAGGTAATGATTGGTGATGAAGCGAAAGAGATTCACCCCCAGTTTCTCGTGCACTAAGACGCTGTTAATCTACTGTTAACAGCTGTCAATTGACCAAAGTGCATAAAAAAAACCACTGACAGCCGTTAACAGTAGATTAACAGCTTGTTAGTGTACGAGAAACCGGGGGTCAGGCTCTTGGCAAGTGGCAGACCCTGGTCTCTCCCTAACTATCGGCGATAGAGGCGTGAGTTTATGAAAAGTATAAAGTATGTTTTATGCTTGAAGTTACTAGTTAGTTGTGCCTGTGTGTTAAACACTAGACAAAATTTTCCCTAAATATCCGTTAACATTGTCTACCTCTTTGTGCATTTAACGACTATGAAATAAATACTATACCTTACCATCATTGTGAATTCGTAGCTTAACACACAAAAACAAAGAAAATTAAAAGATCCTTATCGGCTGGCCGGAAAGCCGAGTTAAAAAAATCTGCCACAACTTCGTTGTCAAAATAAACAAACGCAAACATTGATCGATCAGTCACACAAATATCAAGAGCATTTTTTGCCTCTACTTCCCGATAGGCTGACCCGGAAATCAAACCCCGGATGAGCGTTTTTTTCGATCACTCATTTCATTAGTATTACATTGCTAGTGACGGACACAAACAAAGAGTGTTTTCTTCCGGAGTGTCACTTAAACATTGTGATAACGAGTGATGATGATTCTCGTATGTCATGACTACAGTCAAGGATGAAACACGCCAACATGGTGGCGATCCATACATACGTCCATACAAATACTACTGTAGTAAATTACGTATGTATGGATCGCCACCGCCACCACATTGGTGTGTATTATTGTTCAGCAACACAATACGTGCGGAACTCAGTTTTAACAGTTCCAAATCAGATTCGTAGCATAACGGTGTTATAAAAACACGATTCCTCTAAAACACTTCTCGAATGCAGTTTGATAACAGAATTCAGAATTTTAGAACCGGAAACCCTCGGCGTCTGTCTTAGAGAAAAAGCACATAAGAATTTTTTTCTTGTTTATATTTTTTACATAAGAAGTTAGTAATAAAAAGTACCCGAAACCGGCGTGAGTGCATGCAACGACTAATGAATGTTGAGGAGGCGAAAGTGATCTGTCAGGATCGTAGCAAGTGGCAGTCCCTGGTCTCTGCCTACCCCTCTGGGATACAGGCGTGAGTTTATGTTATCTTATGTTAAGTTAGTAATTTATTTTTGATTTAGGAAATTTCTTTCTCAGCAAAGAAAGTATGTAAGTACTACATAGGTATGTACATCGATTCCCTTCTTGAGAAACAATAATTATATATGTTAGTAGATATTATATTAAAGGTAACACGCTGCGGCAATTCGCGTATCATATAAAAAAGTGGAAATTGGGTATGTACTAAGAATATTTTTTTTGTTCTTTCGACACTTTCTTACACCCTACCAGAGCAGACTCTGAAGAGAGCCCTGCTTTACTTACACCGCGTTCCCATGTCGACGGTAAGGGGTCTCCGAGTTTTTTTGTCCACCTGTCTTGCTGTGGGAATATTCAAGATTTCGGTGAAAAAACATCATTCAATTTCGGTGAGATTCCTTTTCATGAAAGGATGCTGGGAATTCGAGTATGATTTTTTGCTGATGCTTGTACCCGTGTGTGTAAACTCTAGTTGGACAATAGAAGTTTTTATTTCGATACTTTGGGTTGCAGATAGACGATATCTTTTGAGTACGTATTTAATTTATAAGAAAGTTTTTATGTTTGTGTATTTTAATTTTGTAAACGATAGAACCACTTTATAAAAGTAAAAACAATACCTACTGGCAGGTTATGAAAAATAATTTCACACTTCGTTTAAAAGTATGAAAGAAGCGCTTTGTACAGTTTTTTGTATTGTTTTCCTTTTACGGTGTTCGTTATAAAGCCAAATTATTTATTACAGATTTCACCATGCTTGGCCGTTAGTTATACTTGAGATTCTATAAAACATATTGTTGAAATAACAATGCTGAAGAATCTCCCTATCAGATTTCATCATTATCATCAGCCCTTTGACGCCCACTGCAGGACATAGACCTCCCTCGTGGTTTTCATAATCATGAAGGGTTTTGCCATAATCACCACGCTTGGCAGGCGGGTTGGCAGTATGCGGTTGGAATCTCAGGAAGACGCTGCTGCCCGTCTCCTGGTAATTTATTTCCTTAGTCGCCTTCTACGACACCCACAGGAGGAAATGGAGTGACGCTACTCTTAATCCGGTGCCACACGGAACATCTATGAACTATCTGACTTAAAGAACTGAAATCCGATTCTTTAGTATCGATAAAATATACTTGGACCACAACCAGTGAGCAAAAGTATAATTCTCAATTCGTTGTTTTCATACAAATTGACCACGTCAAGTTTCAATGTTGTGAATTTTTTTTTTATTATTGTGGATCCCACTGTTGTGGATGCGGATGGCGATACCGCGAAAGATGGCGAGATGGGGAAACGGTCTATTCCCAGCTGTGGGTCTATTCCCAGAGGTGCGTCGATAATGATGAAGAAACTAAAAAAAAAAATTTCGATTCTTAAAAGAGATTTAATTATCTACCTATTAATACTTACTGAATAAAATTAATTATAGGTGGAGGCATTTTACCGGTCTAATCACGATTATTTCCTTTTGTGCGCGACATTGTCGAAACGCCCGACGTATTATGGTAATTTATAACTTTACCTAATAAAAAATCGTTAAAAGTATTGTATGAGTATCGCGAGTCATTAAAAAATACTCCTTAGGTTTTGCTTTATTCCAACATAGGTAATTCTCATACTTTTGTATAAAATTAAAGAACGGAGATGATCCCACTTACAAAGACAAAAAACAACACCCAAATCATCACGCCTAAGCCCTGCTGACCACCTATAAGCATGTGAACAAAGTTTCTAACAAAAACACCACCCCTCATAGTTTTTACAACCCCGAGTCAATAAATTACTTCCTTAGGACCAAGAGGACTAGGAAGGAAGCTGTCCCGTTTAACTTGGGGTTCACACGCCCGCCCATTCAATTTGGTCCTTCGAGCCGCATCGCAACGGGCATTTCTTCAGGATTATCTTGCGACGCGTCGTGGGAATTATGTTGTCTTCGGAGGAGAATGTTAGTTTTGGGGCTTTGAAAGCGTTGTTTTACCGGACACAGAATAGTTTTCAGAGGGGAAAACATGTAGAAGAAACATGACCCTGAGTGACTAAAAACTTTGCTTTACTTTATTATCTTTGATTTTTATGCTATAAGTTATTTATGTTTGACTTTCATAACGTGACCTATTTAATCTCTTGCGATGCCCATGGTGAATTATTATTTTTATTTTGTTTGAGTGGATAAACAAATTTTGTAGAAGATGATAACGATAAAGTCAAACGGTCGTATTTATAAAAACATGATTCCTTAAAATGTTCGATAAACAAATTAAGTTTGTGGTGAAGATTTTACGAGGAAATGACGTAACCACCGATTCAATAAAGTACCTCTGAGGAGTACTTTAGAGGAATCGTACCTATTTGTATAAATAAGGACGTAGGTATGTTTTTATAGTTGTCTTTTTTATTTAAAGCAAGATCTATAGCGTCGTGGATGATAACAAAACAACTGGATAAAGAAATCACACTCACCCCTCTCGTACAATCTAGTTTTAATAGTAGAATAACAGTTCATACGAGAAACCGGGGGTCAGTCTTTTCAATGTTAACAATTAAGAATATTTTTTATTGTACACCAGAGCACATGTAAGTTATATGAACTAAGTATTAAATTAATTACAACATTCCATACGTTTATCAATTAAAATTCCAGTTGTCACCACGGCCCAGTTTCCCACACTACCGCCCCCCATCGCCATCATGTGGCTCTCAGTAATTATTCATCACATCATTCGTTAGTCTTAATGATCATCACGCGATGTCCCTTCTCACATGAGTGAACAGGACAGGAAAACCAACTGTGTTGTACAGTCGACGCACACCTTTACATGCAACGAAAATGGTGACTGTACCTACCTACTACTTATAAGTACTGACTAACTTACCTACCTGCAGTTGGATCTTGGTATGTATTACTATTCAGTGCTACTTTTTGGGTACCTTCTTAGTGCTGTGTGTGGCTATTACTGCTATTAGGTACTGGTGTGCAATAAAGGTATCTATCTGCTTATAAGTATATAAATAGATAGATTGGTAGAGATCACTTTATTGTGCATAAAAACCGGCCAAGTGCGAGTTGGACTGGCGCACGAAGGGTTCCGTACCATTATCTATACAATATTAGACACAAAGAGTTTACCTTTTATTTTAATTTAATAATTACCCCCTTAAATTTTAATTTTAATGTAATAATGTAATGAGATTATTTATACAGCGTCCAGTGGCACCTTCACTCACACTAGAAGGTTGAAAGGACCACTCGGACGCTGCAATGCCTGGGACTAGTGCCTTGTTTTTTTTTAGTTGGATGGAATAGGCTTGCCCAGCACTTATACCATCCTGACAGCTTAGTCGACCTAGCCACAGGAAAGACAAGTCAATGCGTGCGGAGCCAAGAAGCAGCGGGTTTCCTCACGATATTTTCCTTCACGGTTAGCGTGTGGTATTGCTACTACAAACTCGCAGATGTACGTAACTTTGAAAATAAACAAAGTCATAGTTACTTGCCCGTACTGGGCATCAAACCTGGGTCTCCCGCTTCAGAGTCCATTATTCTACCAACTGGGCTACCACCGATTCATATAGACCAGTATTCAGACCAGACCAATATCAAGTGCCTATAATTCGGGGTTGAATCTTGCAGGTAACTTGTACATTTTGTACAAGAGTTCTTTCAGCCATCCTTTTTCTATCAAGCCCTATCTATAAAAATATACCATGTTATCTATTTGGCACTTTGTTGTTTTTCATTCACTATTTAATTACCTAGGTAGAGCGGTTGTAGCCCAGTGGGTAGAACATTGGACTCGGAAGCAAGAGACTAAGGTTCGATTCTCAGTGCGGGCATATACCTATGACTTTGTTTTCTAAGTTATAAGTTATAGTAGCAATACCACTCGCTAACCGTGAAGGAAAACAGCGTGAGGAAACCTGAGTGTCTGAGCTATTCACATACCTCTGCCCTACACTGCCGTGGTATGACAAAACACTGTATCTATAGATACGTAGTTGCAATGTTTTCTGAAATCAATTATTCTGCTTAGCTGGGCCTTTACGTCATACATAACATAACACATTTTATGCTGTAAATTAAATAAATAACATACTTTTTTTATTTCTTGTTACGGCATAAATATGTGTATCTACTATTATTAAATACATATAAAAAATTCAAAGTAATCTGTTTATATTTGACGTATTTATGCGTAATTTCCGTAACAAAATGTTTTTTGCGTTTTCTGGAAAATGCCTGTTTTCAAATTACAGTGTTTTGTCATCATGACATGGCAGTACAGTGGGACGTATATAGTCCTATATGTCCTTATGTTAAGTAAGTACCTATAAGTATTACCTACCTAGACTAGAGTAGATGCGGAAATACGACGAACGGGTATCTAAGTACCTTTTCTATATCCCCCGACGTATTGTTTCATTCCTGGGGTTGTCGAGACCACCATAAAATATGTAAAGATGCCGGACAAATAAATTGGCCAAATGTCATGGACGTAGTCGCGTCTTATAGCGAACGACGTGGGACGCCAGATTTTACTCAACGGGTTCAGTCAAATTAACAAATTATTTTTTATATTGCATTGTGTAAGTAATCCTGATATTTATCAATCTGAAAAAAACTCAAAGAGCATTGTAAATGGCAAACTCTAATTGACGTGTTGTAAAAATAACCCTGTACGTTCTCTTCACGATTGTTTCGTCTTTGTTTTTTGACGTTCGTGTATTTTGTTTGTGTACCTTCGTGTTTATTTTGTGTTTCTGTGGCAATTTCAATTCTTCTTCATCTTCGTCATCTTCACCTTGGTCGCATTGTACCTCAAAGTAGGTATAAATATTGTACTGATTTATCTTTAGTAGGTAACCGTTATCTTCGATTTATTCGAATACAACCTCTAAGGACGAAAGGTGTAAGCGAAGCGCCCTATATGATTACTTAACAAACAACAGCCCTCCCAAGTCATCCACTCCGTCCAGGTGCGCTCTAATGTGACCTTTAGAGGCCCTTTGTCCCCTCATACCTCCGCTTACCGAGTATTGAATAATAAATATTTAATTACCCTTACGGAGGGTACTTTCCCACGATACACCTTTGGCGCGACCATTTTACAGGAACACAAGAGATACCAGAACGTCATCCAGTGACGTTATTTGCACCTACAGTTTTTTCGAAATAATATGTAAAGTAAGTACCTACCTACTGACAAATAAACTTACGGCTAGCGACTGTATCCCGGAGAGGGGTGAATAAAGAGTACCTAGACCTACCTACCAGTACCAGAGACCAAGATTTGCCACTAGCCAGGATTCTGTTACTTTCACTTCATGGACATTCATCGGTCGCTGCATCCTCTTCGTTCACGGGAACTTCTTATTTACCCTTTCGCTATAACTCGTCGAATATTAAGACCACATAAAGCAATAAACGATTCAACTTGAACAACCTAATTTGATATTCCTAATGTCAACATTTCATCTTGTTTCATTCGGTGCGTTCTGTTTGGGACACTCTTTGGGACTTTCTTTCGTAGAGGAGCGAGGGATAATTATTTAAGTAAGTTTATCGATTCGGTTTCCACGAAGAAAGCCGGTTTGGGATCATTAACCGGACTATAAAACTTAATCAACTGCGAATAAACGTTCAACTACCCCAAAGCTTATAAACTGACCGTAAGAAAGTCACTTGCGACGACAAAAAGATTCATGCGACGACGTCGATGGTAGGTACTTTATAATGGCGGTTTCCGACTATACCCTATGATACTTAAAACAAACGGTGTCACTATAATTTTAAAGATAGTACCTACCATTGTACCTACTTATTATCAACTCCAACATCCAACGGCGGCCCCCAGTGGGAATCGAACGCACGACGATGAATCAGACATGATACCGCTGGACCAATAGTAAAAGTTGGTTTCAAAGTTTTCTCCTTGGTAAAAGTTGTTCTTACTGACGATGGAAACTCCCTTTTTGGTTTTTTTTACGCCTCGTAACATTAGCAAACAACTTTCCTCTGTTAAGTATATGCAAAAGAGAAAAGAGCGAGGTACCGCCAGTGCTGTTAGGTGGTAATGCACTAACTAGGGTGTCATGCTTTAAGTACTTAGGCCACTGGGTCAGCGAGGACATGACTACATGGACATGCAGAGGGAGTGCAGGGCATTGGCAGTAAGGTGTAACTTGCTGGCCCGTAGGTTTGCACCGTGTAGTCGTTTTACACGTGCAGTGTATGGGTGAGTTACACAAAGAAGTCTTCCAACGCCCTGCGAATCCAATACTAATGTAATGACGCTGCCGCGATACTGCAGCGCATCAGCAATGTTTGCCGAGGCGCGTACTCAAGATTTTTAGGCCACAGTGCGCATCAGGAGTGCCTCTCTTACCCCTGGTTTCGCGTACCTACACTAACAAGCTGTTAATCTACTGTTAACAGCTGTCAGGAGTTTTTTTGTATGCACTTTGGCCAATTGACAGCTGTTAACTGTAAATTAACAGCGTGTTAGTGTACGAGAAACTGGGGGTTAATGTCATTGCAAATAGGACTGACAGCCCGACGTTTATGCGGAGGCACTGGATCTCAGTCCATGTAAAATAAAATAATAAAATGTGTTTTTTAACCTACTTTAAGAAATATCTGTATTACTAAGGGCCGGTTTCTGAACTGAGAATTTCACTAAGCAAATACTTAAGTAACGTGCTGTCACGCTCTTTTCTGAGAAATTCGAAGAGACAGCACTACAGTCAACTATTTACTTAGCATAATTCTCAATTCAGAAACTGCCCCTTACACTTGTTACGAAATAAAAATATTGAATTGAATTATTAATTTTACTACCAAAATTCAATATAATTTAATTCGATCGTCCTTACCCCAGTATAAAATACCTTCACTAGTCCCACTGTCACAAACACGCAAGCCTACACAAACCCTTACACCTTTCGATGGAAATTCCCACACAGACCGTGAGAAATTGTCGACACCCCTGCATATCAAGTTTCACATTTAACTCGCAACCAACTCAGGTAGAAAAACACGAAACTTCATGCGATTGCACCCTTCGCTGAGTCCAATAAGTATCGAGTTTAGGTCCAAACAGGGGTGGGGGCAATAATCGCGGTACTTGATGGAAAGGTGGGAAACTATGAAGTTTGGGGTTGTGCAGCGCTTTTTTGTTGGGGGATAAATTGGGTACTTTGTAGGCCCGACATATGTCAAACGTGATGCATTCCCATACAACACAGGATAATGGAATTGCGGATGTAGCTTCACTTTTTGTTTAAAAAAATTGTAACATTTTTTCAAATAAATATTCATAATAATAATTAATTCAATAATTCAAGTCAAGAAATGGATAATAGGGGTTGACATTTCTTGAATGAATGCCCTAGAACGAGCGAACAACTTTTAGATTAATGTATTTATATATGTAGACCAAAGCTGAATTAAATGAAATACATAGTTGTATACTGGGAAACTAAGTATTGTATTGTTAGCCTGAAAATTAATGAAATAGCTATTATTATTTATTTACCAACAATTCGCACTAAAAGTAGACAGGTAGATCGTATATAGTTTTAGACGGTAACTCTTCCTACCACTCTACCCTAACCTTTTAAAAATAGTCATGAATCATGAACACCCGGAATCGAATCTCAAACCCAGCCACCCGCTAACCACTGCGCCACACCGCCATTCACAACAGGTTCCCGCCGTGAGCAAGAGGGCACCAAAACAAAACATTCCGATACAGTTCCCAGCGCTTTCATCTATGCGCGCGACAGAGACGACTATATTTCAAGGGTTCAACTTTCGGGGAACAAACGGGAAGAGGGGTTAACTTCGATATCGTTCTATATTTGAAAAGGTAATTCCTTTGCATAAAGTAGTGAGGTGTGGACCAGACCGGACGTGTCGCGTTCGGTTGAAATATTCGTGTTGAAACTTATCTCGAAGTGTGAGAGTTGAAAATGCCGTGCAGTGAGGATGACGACTCCCAGACTGGATTTTCGGAAACCACGCAGGGATTGTCCAAAGCGGAGTTACGAAAGGTGAATATCTACTTATTTACCAAAACTGCTTAAACACTTAGTATTTTCCTACTTACTATTTCTATAAACAAAAATAATTTGACAGTTAATTCCTTTCAAGGTCGGAAAAGTTTGTGCAATGTGAACTACATTTTACCCACGTTGGCCTTTGCTGTCTGGTTTGTTTATACAAAATTCAGAGGTCACAACGGTGTAATAAAATTGTCATATACATACTTAAGAAATAGGTGGTTATAGGTACTCGTTAATACAAACCACTATGGCAATGAGAAAAACTATGCGAAAAAAATATCTGGTATTAAGTAGCTACATACTGAAGTTACTTATATTTTATATATTTTATTAGTATATTTTATTTTCTAGTACTATAATTTAATTTCATTCAACTTTTGTCAGGGTGTAATCAAAAAAATAACTATCAGTATCAAAAATAAAAAATTGATCTGTATTAATGAGATTAATCATTGATCTAGCTAGGACGAAAATAACTTAATAAACATTTATTTTTTTCGTATTTTAACGATTTCTATCGTATTGAAGAGTAGAGCCCTCCGTTCTCGGATGTATGTTTTTTTTTTACATTTTGTAGAAATACTAAGTATAATATAGATATTTTTCTATTGTTCCCAAATAAGTATTTATTTTTATTAACTATGACTGTGATTTCGTGAAATAGTATTGCCGCAATTTGGGATTTCAAAGTTTTTAGAGAGTAAACTTGCCTAATAATCTAAAAGTAAGAAAAACAAAAATTAATCTTAAATATTAATAAAAAAAATATTTCTATTCATAATATTGTAGGTTTGTTTTTTACCTCGTGTACAATAAAGAACATTGAATATCTTATGTCATCTTAAGAAACTGATTAAAAGTTTTTCTATTATCTACTCAAGGGTCCCAGACTTATAACAAACTGCCTCTTTAGACGAATAAGCCGATAATGGAGAAGAAGCGGCGCGCGCGCATCAACAACTGCCTCAACGAGCTCAAGGACTTGCTCACGGATGCTATGGACAAAGACGTAAGTTGCACAGTATTTTGTTAATCGTTTATTTAAGTACTTTGTTTGTAGGGCCTATTTGAAAGTCAAGTTTGTCAAGCTCGTATGTTTCGTCTGCCACAAAGTATGATTAAATAATTAAAGCTTTAAGAACATACTTTCAAGCCCATAATTTCAAATATCATCCAGAGTCATTTATCTTCGCGCTTAGGTCTACGTTTCATCACATAACTCGTGTTTCTACACAATGTGTTGCATCCAGGGAGACCGAACAGTTTCAGGAAACCGCAAACATACCCGCGGAGAAAACTCAGATCCCCATAGTTAAGAAATCATGATTTTACAAACAAATTCCAACTCTTCCAGATTTAAAGGATTCCAACTATAATCCAATAAGTTCCACATCTCACCAAACTAACGCCGCCCTCACATCTTCCAGCCAGCGCGCCACTCCAAACTAGAGAAGGCCGATATCCTAGAGCTGACCGTCAAGCACCTTCAGACCCTGCAGCGTCAGCAACTGGCCGCCGCCATCGCCTCAGACCCCAGCGTCCTGCACCGCTTCAAATCCGGCTTCGGAGACTGCGCCGTGGAAGTCAAACGATACCTCTCCAGACTAGCTAGCGTACCCACAGGGTTAAGACATAGATTGGGGAACCACCTAACCTCCTGCATCGCGGGGATTGAGCACCTAAACCCGTTACCTCAAGACTATCCCCAACTTGTGCCAGACCCGTTAAGATTGGACGGCGAGAGACCTAGCGCGTTTCATTGTGTCAAAGCGACTAGGCCTACCAGTCCGCCTTTGAGCCCAATGTCCTGCGGATCAACCTGTGATTCTTCTACTGAGCTGGATACTCCTCCCAGACCCGTGCAACCGTTTCCGTTCCCAACGCCGCCTAGTAGATCAGCCTCAGATCAAGACTCGAGTCCAGAGACGCAGAAAGCCACGGTTTCTTCGACCACGATATCGCCCGAGAGTCTGAGGCAAGAGGCGCTGAAGAACAGAAAGTATATGGAGCCGTTGTCTATAGTAATCGATGTAGAAAACTACAAGATCGGCATAGACGCGTCGCCTAAACGTGCAGTGGATTACTCTGTAAGGCAGAAGTTGAAAAGACCTATAGTGGAAACCTCCGGACCTGTTAAAGTGATGAGAATAGAGCCCATTTCGGAGAGAATACTAGCGAAAGTACCGGAGCAACCAAAGGTCGAACGACTGTCTGCGTTTGAGATCAGACTCCCATCCAAGTCGCACATTCCAGTGAGAATTCCTACGTTTCCAGAACGCAAATTGACCGTTCCAGAAAGCATCCCAACGGCAACTGAAATACCATTTAGGAGGACGGTGGAGAACACTATAGATTTAACAGTGCCGAGGACAGTGATAAGTCATACGGCTGCATCGTTGGCTCAGTCCAGTGCAGAAACAAAAGCTAAAGCACAATCCGAAGCCGACACGAGTTCCAGATCTCCGCAGCAAGGGACATCTAGTAACTCCGAAATGTGGCGACCTTGGTGACATTAGATTGATGATGTTTTAGCAGTAAATGAAGCACTCGCCATCTCGAATTTTACCTCATGGTGACAGCGGTGGGATCCGAATACACGCCCCCGAAGAGCGCCTCAAACCAAGTTGTTAAAGGGAGTTGTTCTGTTGTTGTTGGTTTGTCATCAATATTTGTTGATAGTGATGTTTCTTTTTTCGTAATAAAGTTAAAATTTTAATGAACACCTATTTGAAAAATTTTAAGATGTAGATGATGATGTACTGTGGGTTTACCTGAAGATTATTGGTGACTAAAATGTCAGTTTCTTTCTCATGTGTGTCGTATGAAAGACGACATTCTTCAGAAGTCGCCTTCTGTTTTATTAGCCCTGAGTAACTTTATAGCTTTAACTATTACCCGTTTCGGTATTACCTTTTTTTAAATAAAGTATTTTTATCATTTGTACCTTATTTGTGTAACTTTAACTTTTTTTACTAGGATAAAAACTATTTAAAAAGAAAACGTGAAATGTGTCAAGATGTCAAACACTTTACTATAGCACTGGGGCCTAAAATACTCACGTCCAACCCGAAAACTACACATTCTGGACACCAAATAAAGACTACTTTTGAAATCGGGCACGGAGAGTACTAAGAAAATTCTAGAATGTGAAAAAATATAAGTTTATTGGAAAACACAATCACGAGAGTAAGCGGTATTTTGAAATAGCTCTGAAATATAAACTGTTGTTGTATACCACTGTTAGTACAAAAAAGTGACTATAACTATTTAGTTACACATTTAACGGGTCTAATCGCGATTATTTATCAGGTAAGCTATTAAATTGTTATTATTGAATAACTATTTGCCTCTCTACGAGAAAAAAAGTTGGTCAGTCCCTCTCTTTAATAAACAGTGTTATACCTACTTTTTGGCTTCGCTCTAAAACAATCAAACCACAAAAAATAACATACGTTTTAACACCTACGTCTCGTATAAAAATACTTAAAGTCGAACAATAAATTAATTAAATAATAATAAATAGTTACTCAATGTAATTATGTAAATAACAACACAATTATTGCATCGGAGGGAGGAATATTACTTACAAAAATAACCTACTGCTAAGGCGGCACGCAAGATTCAATACAATCATAATTTTTATTCCACACATAAACTTTACAGTTCGTCAAACTCTGTAATTGGTGGTGTAGTGAGACCTGGGGCCTATTTCATAGAAATACAATTCATGATTTTATACCTACTAAGACAATTCGATATACATTGCAAAGTCGATTAACCCGCAGATTAACCAGTAGTATATCGAATTTTCACGATAAACCATGACATTTTGTTTCATGAAACGCGGCCCAGGTAGACCTCAGTTTAGTTACAAAGTCGTCGGTAACGTAACTTTCGAGTGCATGTAGTATATACGCTGAAATCTGGGTGGTTTGAAAGCCGCGGTTATGCAATCAGTAAAAAAATGCAATCTATTTAGACTATACTACTTTTAAGCATAGACGAAAAATAAAAAAAATATGAGTTGAGAAATCTTGTTCCGAGTTGAGAAATGTTGTTTCGAGTTGAGAAATGTTGTTTCGAGTTGAGAAATCCAGAAAACACCGAAAGATCCAGAAAAATAAATTTAGAAAATTGAAATTTTGCTTTTGCTTATGTAACAGAAGTGGTTTAATTATTTATACTAAAGAAAGTATTTTCAGGTTTCGCGTTATTTCAATAACACGTTGCATAGCGAGTTGAAAAGTCAGATGAAACGTAAGTGTTATTCTAACCATCAATACAACATAATGCAGCATATATACGTCCCACGGTAGGGCACAGGCCTTCTCTCATAGAGAGAGAGTATGGGCTTAATCACCACGCGTGCCCACCACGGATTGGCGATTTCAAGCGCTGAGGTCTGTGAACACCTCGGACACTCAAGTTTCCTCACGATGTTTCCTTCACATTTAGCGAGTGGTATTGCTCTCCTACAAATTCACAAACTTCAAAGTCACAAAGTCATTGGTACATACGCCGGGGTTCGAACCCACGACCGCCTGAATGTGAGGCAAGCGTTCTACCGACCGAAAAAATATCAGCATTTTGTGTGAAGCAGCTGATATTTTTTTGGCAATTTCAGGGTCGGTCTTTTATAAAAGTTGTTTGTACTTACGAGTAGAATAACCAACTTATATAAGGGTCAAGGCAAGCGGTGGTAGCGGAGCGGTAGAACGCCGGCTTCTGATTCGGGAGGTCGTGGGTTCAAATCCCGGCGTATTTACCAATGAGTTTGTTTTCGAAGTCACGCACATTTTGTGAAGTTATAGTACCAATACCAATTTTGCTAACGCTAGAGTGTTTGGGGTATTTACATACATTAGCGCTTGCTACGTACAATGGCCCAACTATGAGGCTAACCCCCGGTTTCTCGTACACTAACAAGCTGTTAATCTACTGTTAACAGCTGTCGGTGGTTTTTTTTGTATGCACTTTGGTCAATTGACAGCTGTTAACAGTAGATTAACAGCGTGTTAGTGTACGAGAAACTGGGGGAAAGTGCGGAAATCTCAGGTGTAACTAGAACTAACTAAGGGTCAAGGCTTCTGACATAGAGTCGAAGCGCATCGTAGCGTTATCTAAAAATGTACATAGCATATTAACCCCTATCTCCACATCGTAATGCAGATATTTCTATCATTCGATCTAAAGCGAACAGACAACTCCGATTGGTCGGTCTAGTTGGCTCCTGACACGTGTCGGATATGACACGAAAGAATCACGAGCAAAGGGTCGTCAACGTCGCGCTTGAGCCCGACAATTCACTCGAATCTAGCGACAAATACGGTTCTTTTTTTGAAGTTTTAAAATTTCCTGCCACTGAGCAATGAACGCTGACAAGCAAGACCGATTTTTACGGATTGAGATACGGATTTTGACGCTGAGAAGCTGCCATCTCGCTACTTCTGATAATGTCGCATTTTTCATAAAAAGGGCCCAGATTCTAGATAATTTGACACTTTGGCGAGCACATGTCAACTCTGGGCGCGCTCTATCTACTCCGACATTCCTGCATCGCGCAAGCAAAGACACATCACATACCATCATCATCATCACATGCCACGTTAGACCAGCCGTTAAGGCGCTCACTACCAAGACAGAGGTCGTGGGTTCGATTCCTACTGGGGGCCGCCGTACATTTGTACAAATCAGTCTCAGTCTGGGTGTATTTCCATGTTTGTGATGTCCTTGCCTGGTTTCCATAGCACAGGGTATCCTAGTCTGGGACCAGGTCAAGTGATTGTGTTGTGTGGAAGTTATTTACATAACATAACATAAACTCACGCCTGTATCCCAGAGGGATAGGCAGAGACCAGGGACTGCCACTTGCTACGATCCTGACAGATCACTTTCGCTGCCTCAACATTCATTAGTCGTTGCATGCACGCACGCCGGTTTCGGGTACTTTTTATCTTGCCCTTTGTTAATACATCCCCTATTTGGTCGAAGTATGTGCGTCTGGGTCGTGCCTTACCGGCCCTTCCACCCACATTCGCTCGATATATTTGTTTTGTCAATCTTTCTTCCTTCATCCTCTCCACATGTCCAAACCAACGCAACATTCCTTTCTCAATTCTTGTCACTACATCCTCTTTCATCCCACAACATTCTCTAATCACACTATTGCGTATCCTGTCATTCAAAGTAACACTAGACATACTTCTCAAGGACCTCATTTCTACTGCATTAATCCTACTTTAATAAGTTATATTTTATTTATTTTTATAAACACAATGTCCGACGAACAACACTTGGACCGGTCGGCCCCAGATGTGCCTGGCGGGAAATTTCCCTTTATAGTAGAAGAGCATGATCACCCTCTCTTCCCTTTAGCTTTGACTCTACTCCGTGTCAATCTGCCTTGACGCTAAGTTTCACCGGAACTTTCTGCAACACGCGATAAATTACTACCACTGAGTAATGAATGCAACGTCTACTTTTGTTTTAAATAGTCCTTTCTTTGGAGCTGTAGCTTCTGCTCGAGTAAGGTGATCTTCTCCCGACACTTGGCGGTTTCTCGCGTCATGGCCTGGATGGCTGAGTCTTTGCGCGCCACAGCGATCTTCACTCTGAAAGAGAAATACAAGTTGAACGGCCGTACTGCACGAGTGAAATCAAGGGGGACTGTAAAATGTGTAAGACTGAATTTTCATCAACATTTGTCTTACAAATTGAAGGAGTAAAATCAAGTGAGAATGTAAAATGTGTAACACTAAATTCACATTTGCTTGCTTCGCTTTGAACTTTTTCGTTTATTTCTCTTCGCATCTTTCACTCAGAATGAACAGAATGAACATCGAATGCGGAATAAATTCATTAGCGATGAGATCCAACAATGTCGGATCGTTTCATATTTTTCAGAAAGAAAGAAGAGTGAAACGTCTAAACACTTAGTGAACGTGTATTCTACTCCAATATACCTAAGTAGCAAAAATAGTAGTTCAAACTCTTTTTTGACCGTATTATAAAAAATAACATTGATTTTGACAATGTCGTGTGATTGAGGAATGAAAGAGAAAATAAACGGGCAATGTAGTGAACGTGGAGTGAATCCTACGGGTTGGCTGGTAGAAAATAGTACTGGCATTTGGGCCCTTTGTACATTTTCCTTTGTGGATTCAAAAAACCATAGTAATAATAATGTTCTGATTTCGCCTTCAGTAGAACAAAAATAGGTTAAGCACAAAAACCGTCTTCAAAATACGCACTAAACAGAAACTATAGTTAGCTAACTTTAACACTACGTGGCGCTGGCGGTATTCTTTATCGCGGTATGGTTGTGTCAGTGGCGTAGCATGGGGGGGGCGGAGGGTGGGGTCCGCACCGGGCGGCACTTTGCCGGGGGCGGCGCTGCGGAGGTGGCAGTTAGAAAAAAAAAAAAATTCTTTCAGTGTTTTTTTCGTCTTTTTTTTATGTTACCAAATACCCAGGTACCTATGCAGGTTCTATGCATGGGTGATGCAAGCGCAAGGTTTTGAATGATACTCGTGCGCAAAAGAGCGTTCGTGAAGTAGGCGATTTCTCCATTATTCTATTACGTTTTCTCTGTAATTTTTCTGTGATATTCTACCTATGTCAAAAAATGTTAATTTCACTTTTCAATTCAATAAATCATTCAATAAAACTAATAAAAGTACTCTTTTTACCATGCCCAAATTTTTTATAATGGATTACAAAAATAAGAGGGCGGCAAATTTGGAATCCGCACCGGGTACTAGTGACCTATGCTACGCCACTGGGTTGTGTCCATAATGCCGTGCAGATCCCTTTGCGAATTGAAGAGTTTCATGATTTGCTCACGGATCCAGTCAACAGATCTTGACTAAATTTATATGAGACCACTTTTGAGGTACCTCTTTCTAACAAAAATAATCTATGTAATCGGACAATGCGGTAAGGAATTTATTTTTGTCGAAGTTTCTTTTTTTGTGAAACAATATTTATGAATGTTCGAGGTTTTTCTGCTTTGTTATGGCTCTGTTTGAAAGATAACGCTTACAATCGTATGTCTTACATAGAATGGACATTCTTCTATGTAGCACAATGATATACTAAAGGCTGGTGACATTGGTTAAACGCGTAAGTCGCGAATGTAATGACATTTTATAAGCACCGATATTTTGAAAAATTCACCTCTGAAAAAAAACCTCATAGAACAATTAAAGTTGTCGCCAAACTCAAACTCCAATTGTCTCAGGAATTCAGCATTTCAGAAAAAAATAACCCTGAATAGACAAACTGAAAACCTCTTCCTTTTTTTTGAAGTCGGTTAGAAAAAGTCTCACTTGGCGTAGAGCTGGTGCATTTGCTCCTCGTGCGTCCTCCGTGCGTCTTCTAACTCCTTCCGCATCAGCTCCACCTTGGAAGACCAGGCCGCCTCGCAGCTGGCACGGGTTTCCTCAGCTCGCTGCTCCAGTTGGGTGGTCTTCTGTTGGGGAAGACGGGGCTTTAGTGCCTTGGAATAGGGTCGGTTTTCCGGCGTCACGAGGATAGCTTATTTGGTATTTATAGGCCTGTTTCCTGAGTAAAGTCGGTCAAGTATGGGTCCAATATTTATTCACTCAAATTAAATTAAAACATAAATACAAAAATTAACATAATAATTCACAATGGGCTTTGTTAAGTGATTAAAGCATTTTACAACATCCACAGATCAAAATCACAAGTCCCGGTCCCAAACTAGGATACCCTGTGATATGGTAACCAGAAAAGGACGTAACAAATAAGAAAAACACCCAGTATAAGTCCAATACTACAAATCAAAGTGCGGCGGCTCCCAGCAGGAATCGAACCCACGACCTGCATGGTAATCAAATGTGTTACCGCTAAGACAGTCAACTACATACATACATAAACACACGCCTGTATCCCAGAGGGGTAGGCAGAGACCAGGGACTTCCACTTGCCACGATCCTGACAGATCACTTTCGCTGGTCACAGTCAACTATAAAATGTATTCTATTTTCAAAAGGTGTTTTTTTTTTTAGGTGTTTTAATCATTTCATGTGTTTAAAATTCCTTTGTAAGTTAGGAAATAAACGCTGGTTGCTATAAAACATTTAAAAGAACTTACGTCAGTCAAAACTTTATTCCTCGTTTGCAGTTGATTGATTTCGACTTCAAGTTCGGCACCTGGAAGATTGAAAAGGAAGTCATAATTCAACTGACTGTCCTAGTTTACAGACGGTCATTCTAATCCAGGGACCTATTTGATGTGGTTTCATGACCTGTGTGGCGATTGTGTGGACAGATTCAAAACGATTCTTCTTCTATGCTATTGATATTCCAGAGACTATTGATGGCCTGTCATTTAGTATAGTAAAAAAAATGAAATCTGAATTTAGATTCTGTTCAGATAAAAAAAGTGTTAAAAAAAACATTTTTTTTTTAATCCTAATCAAGCCTGAGTGACGACCTGGCTCCGGAAACATAATCGGAATGATTCTTTACAGACAAAAGTATTAAAAACGCGTAGAACCACTTTTTAGCGTTCCGTACCCGAAGGCTGCCAAACGGGACCCTTTTACTAAGGGCCGGTTTCGCAATTGAGAATTTCACTAAGTAAATTAAGTATTTACTTAGTGACATTCTCAATTGCGAAACCGGCCACTAAGTAAATACTTAAGTAATCTCTTACAAATTGGAAGATACAGCACTACAGTTAACTATTTACTTAGCGAAATTCTCAATTCAGAAACTGGCCCTAAGACTTCACTATCCGTCTGTCTGTCTAGCTATCTGTCCGCATGTCTGTCTGTCTGTCAGGCTGTATCTCATGAACCGTGATAACTAGACAGTTGAAATTTTCACAGATGATGTACTTCTGTTTCCGCTAAAACAACAAAAACAGAATAAAATAATTATTTATGGGGGGCTCCGATACAACAAACGTAATTTTTTTGCTGTTTTCTGCTCAATATTAATAACTGCAACAGGTAGACGCTTAAAATATTCACAGAATTATTATATTATTATTTAGTTCCATATTTACTTCAAAAATAAATAATTAAATTAAAATAAAATAAAATTCTTGCCGTTTTTCTCAATCTTTGTGTCTAATTTTTATCGCTCGCACTTGTTTAAATGACGCCTCAAAGACTGGAGCAAATGACGTGCAAACTTGAAGCAGCAGCAATATGCCAACACTTGACACTTGCTTGAAGCTGCGTTACCCTATTGTGAGACGCTCTAAGTAAAAAAGTCACTTAAGGTGGAACATACAAATGATTATTTCCAAATTTATTAAAAAAATTACATAAATATGCACTGGAGTTATGTCTGTCTGCATTAATTAAGATTTTTATTTGCGCCAATACATATTTCCTTGAATAAAACTGTAGTTTAATAGGTTAAATAAGATCGATAATGTTTGTAGGGACTAAATTGTCGAACTCATTTAAGCTATTAAACCAGTGTTTTTCTTTTTTTAAGAAACTGTATATTGGCGCAAATAAAAATCTTAATTAATGCAGACAGACATAAACCCAGTGTATAATTATGTATTTTTTTAACATATTTGGAAATAGTCATTTGTATAGAAAACGTTCCACCTTAACCACTGCAGGGCTACGCTTACTTTTCCAAGGCGAATAAAACATCTAATATATTATACAAATCTCGTATCATAGTGTTTGTTATCTAACTCCTCCGAAACGGCTTCACCGAAATTTAGAAAAAAAAATTGTGTTAGGTCTAAGAATAGTTCGTAGGCTAATTAATATGGCTATACAAAGTTTTGCCGAGTCGGCTAGTAATATATAAAGAGTAAGAATAGCCTGAGTATTTTACATAGTTTTCAGCCTGTCTCACTCAGTCTACTTACACCGGTCCTCAGTCTGTCTCACTCGCGCCTGCGCCTCCTGGTACCGTCGCAGTGTTGCCTGCTCAGTCTCGGCCAGCTCTTTCAGCTCAGCCTCGAATTGCTCTTTGTTTCTTCTGGAAAGGTAACAATGAATCATTCTCAGACATTGATATATTTCATGTATATCAAGAAACTTTCAAACAGCTGGTTATAAAGTAAAACTTGGCATTTCACAACAGATAAGTAACATTGCATTTAAGTCTTTCTCTTCAATCTTACATACACCCACTCACACACGCGCCGAATTTTGCATGATTTATGTTAATTTTGCTTTTATTTGTTTATACTGGCTGCCTGGTTGTAGAATTTCTAAAACTGTGCCCCTTAAAGAAGATTAGTTTAAAAAAATATTAGTCCGTAATTGGCCTATTTTTGGTCTAATTTAATTACCTGTTTGTTATAATTTTGTGCTGTGGACTTTGTAAAATTAATAAAATAAAATATGCCAACGTGTAAAATATGTAATGATATTTTGGACTGCCGGGGGCCTGTTTCATAGAACCACATTTACTGTGCCAATTCCATGTACATTGCAAAGTCAATTGAGCCACAGATTAAGGGGATCCAGTGGACTAACTAAGCCAAAAAAAAAAAGTCATAATTTCTTTTACAGATCGTATTTCCAAAAAGTGTCTGTACACTCTCTCAATCATGTTAACAGTGATTTTTAGGACCCATGGCCGTGGACCTAAGTTAAAAAACCTAGGACTAGTTAGCATTAACGCCGTTAGTGGCGCTAGTGTTACTTCCTAGAGCCCCTTAACAAGTAGGAAGACTCAGCTTTGCAATGTACATCGACTTGTTATAATAAACTATGAATTGTAGTTTTATGAAACGCGGCCCTGGGGGCTGATTCTCGCCCATGCGAATTGAAAGCGTACACGCAAAATATTCGAAGGATTAGACATTTGTCGCATAAAAGTCAGTTTCACGTATTCTCACAAAGTCGTATGCGCAAATTTGCTAATAAATTTCGCTCGCTTTGAGATGTCATGTTGTCGCATGGTAATTACCATGCGACTGGCAAAAGGCGTATGAAATTTGAACGCATTCATTGATAGTTGACATTTCTTGATTGGAAAGTCCAAAGAAGAAAGAGGTTAGGTTAGATTTGGAAACTTTTGAAAAACTTTTGGAGTGTGGTGCTACTAAAAATGAACAAGTTTGTAGCTGCTTTTGTTGAAAAAATTTTGAGTGAAGCGGCAATAGCTTCAGTGACACCAAGGCGCCGTGCTACATGAAGGGTAGAGCCATTTGATATGAGCGACGCTGATTTTAAAGAGCTTTCGGTTCTCGAAATACCTAGCAAGGAATCTCATAGTAGAACCTCTCGTCCCACAAAAGGAAATTGATTTGAAAACCAACGTGAGTTTATTTAATGGGCGGAAAACTTCCCCGATCTTAGCTCGGGGTCGGCATCCAGCAGCTCAGTGAGCCTTCTCGTCTGACTGGCCGAAGCATAGCCAGCTTTCCTTTTTTTTTAAGCCCCTTTAACCATTGTTTCTTTACTCCTTGACTTGCTCTGATTTCTTGTTTTTGCATGAAGTTTGTGATTTGTAAACAAACACCACACACAAGTCGACGATCAGTTGACGTTTCGTTATAGGTTACATTTCATTTGAAAATTTTGAGATTTAATTTTATTAAACTTTTAATACCATGTATTTTATACCTAAATGGTTTATTTAGTCTATAAAATAACACATAAATTAAAATTTTGCCGCAAAATGTATCAATTTAAAAGTGAAATTGTAAATGTTATAAAATTCGACTAACTTTCAATTTACAATCGAGAAAATGGAACGTATGATTCACAGATAACTGTTTTAAGTCGTTAGACATTTATTTTTTCATTCGAATTCAATGTAGAATGGCGTTCAGAATACAGATTTTAGCTGTCGTTCGACTTTTTTATGTAGAATTCAAGTCATACTCCTTAGAGTCGTATACGAATTATTTGCTAATGAAGTGAGAATCGGCTCCCTGGTCTTTAGAATGTAAAATATGTAAAGATAAGTCTGTGGTTTTTGCGTTTCGTAGAGCTTATGCGTTCACAGCGCTGTTACTTTTTGTGAAGCAAACACTGGTACGGACTAGAATGATGGGCTCATTCTCATTGATTCATGGAAGGAGAAAGATGTCTTCTTTCTAAGATTCTAACATCAATGAGTGGATCTATTTCAAAACAGCGAAAGAAAGTGACGCTGCAAGTAGTATAAAAATGCTCCATACAAACAATACTATCTTGTAAAATATTTTTTTTTGTTTTTTTTTTATTATTTTTACCTTTATTAGAAAATGTTTAAAATTCAAAGAATAACGTACGCTACACTATGTTACGTATAAGTTACTTTTTTATAAGTAACTAAATTTTTGCATTAAAAACGTAATATCGGCCGTTCGTGAGTTTTTCCATGTCCACTATGGTACAAAATAGAGTGTCACCCCAATCTTATTTTGAGTCACGTTTGAAGATGTGGGGGTCCGAAAATTGCAATTTTCGGCACTCACTGGCTCACTCACTGATGGATCATCAAAAGTGTAGGGTAGGTACTTCTAATTGCACTACCTAGATATTTGAAATTTGGAACATAAACAGTGTTTATTGAATGAGTAACAGAAAAAATAAAAAAAATCATGAAAAATACGGGGTGACCGTGTCAGGGTCAAAATTTGAGGGGAACTACCTAATCCGTTGTAAATAGGGAAAAACTTTTTTAGAAGATATTTTCTAATTAATAAAGTTATGTATTGCATTCATTGATTTTGAAAAAATATGTACTATCAGCAAAAAAAAAACCAAAATAATACGTTTTACTTTCATAGCGACAACAGATCATATTTATAAACTTATTAGCACTTTATTAGACATGTCAAGACCAGTAAAAAATTACGTAAATAGTATAACATATTTTATAGGATCACCAGGTTATACAGGAAGTTTTTGTAGTAAAACTATTCATTGATTTCTAAAAACTTGCAAAGTTTGATCTGTAGATTTAAAAGTTACACCATCTTTCCTTATTTATTATAACTGCTAATACAACGAAGACAAGGAACTTGGCTAGTTCTTACATATCAGGTATTTTTTTGGGATGTATTATTTCTTTTTTTACATTTATGTTTTAGAAAGAAAGAAAGACATTCATTATACCAACAAGACACACAACAGAAAGAAAATAAACAGATAAGTACAGCTACAGTTTTCGTGAGTAGACGTCTCACGTTAAACCGACGGCCGGCCCTATTTGCTTTTCCTTCATTGCTGGCGCTATTGTAGCCCATCCGACCAAAGAGGCTCACCTCAAAGCGTCCTGCAAATCCCTCCGGCCAGCCTGCGCCTCCGCCTCCATGCTCTCTATAGCCTTCTCGATCTCCCTGTCCCGCTCCAGCTTGTGCTGCTGCGCTATCTCCGTCACTCTCCTCTTCAGGGCCTGTTGCTGCTCCGCTTCCAAGTCTCTCTTGTACTGCTCAAACTCTTCTTGGAGCTTTTGGCGCTTTTGTTCCGCTTCTTCCTGTGGGTTGAGCAATAAAGTCATGTGGTTAATTCAATGTAAAATCCAAGTTGTTCTTTCTTTTCCTTTCCTTTCCTTTCCTTTCTCTCTCTATTTCTCTTTCTCTATTCTATTTCTACTATTATTATGTCTATATTTCTACTATTTTGTTTTCTTTTAGTTCAAGTTAAATAAATTGTCACTCAAGTGGGGAATTGGCACTGATTGCTGAAACACAAGTTTTTAACATAAAACAGCTTCAGAATTTAATCATTAATTTTGTGTATAGCATTTAAGTTACAATTTTTTTGTAAAAGCTCTGTAGTAATGATTTTGCCCCATAAATATTCTATTAAAAATAAAAATGTTGTGCACATTAGAAATAGGTGTCCATTTCAAGCAATTTCATTTTTGCTATTTTTTTTGCAATATATTAAAAAATCCAAAGTAAAAAATTAAATAGATAAAAAGGATATTCTTCATCGTACACCAGAGCACATGACATAAAAACTACCAATAATAATTAATGAATTATATCTATCTAATCTGGACATAAACATAACCCACTGTTGGACATAGGTCTCTTCTCTTTCGCGCCAACCCATCCGGCAAATTACCATTCTCATCCAATGTTTCGCAGCCGCTTTCACAATGTCTTCGGCCCACCGGGCTGGGGGTCCGCCCACCGGTCGGTTGACCGTTCTTGGCCACCACTCAGTTAATTAAAATTAATTAATTAGTATTATCATGTTCGTATATCTTAAGGCTGTTGTTACATCTAGCTGTCTCGCTCGCACAATCTAAATTGATAAAATCAAATGTGGTCTGCGGGTTTAATAGACAATAAAATAGCGGACATTTTAAACACATTTTTGTTTTCCTACACTTACGTTTCAATAAAGAAATGTCTTTTCCAAAATTATACATTTTAGTGGTATCAAATTTTCTCAATCAAAAACAAGGTACAGGATAAGCGAAATACCATGTCTTGAATGTACGTCATTTTATTATGTATCAAACGCTTAGACCACGTTTATCAAAAGTGTACATTTTTTTACAATCATCAAAAATGTTAGAGTGTGCGACCCAGACAGCATGTCAGGGGTAAGAGTAACCACCTTGAGGTTCACGGGTCCATAGGGACTAGCAATAAAAATAACGTAAAATACAATATAATCCTGTAGGTCCAGCGATATCATTCCGTAGTAAAACCTAACTGCATAAAAGTGGGTACTCGGTGCTGCAAGTGATGTAAATTACTTCAGCCAAATGTCGCCTGTACGTAATACAGAGAAGTATTACAAAGAGGTTCGAAATTTCGCCGATGCCTGCACTTGCCCATTAGCTCAGTAGGGAGAGCGCTGGCACGGTTAGCGAGAGGTGGCGGGTTCTGGGTGGAATTTTTAGCCTCTAAATAGGTTTTTAAAATTGTCCTCAGCACGGATTAGTGTAACAAAAAGAATATAACGTAAAATAAATTTTTCATTTGTCCCGGGGAAAAATATAAAATCCCGTTTTTTTTTTGCCAAAATGAGCATTTGTCCCATGCAGTATCAAAGAAAATCTGGCAACCCTAATAGGAATCGGTCTTAGATCCAGGCATGCGTGGGGCCGAGGCCAACAGCACAGAGGTCTTTTATACCTTTTACTCTAAATGTGAAATGTGTATTACTATTGTGATACCTCTAGTTCTGCTCTCGCTTTCGCTATGTCTTTGTCGACCTGCGCCATCTTTTCTTGTAGCAGTTTCTCTTGCTCTTCCTTCCACTTTTCTGTAAAATTCACATTTTACTTAATAACAAGGTGTACGCGGTGCGTACTGTAATATTTAAGCAACACAGGGCGCGTTCAGTGCATGGATGGGTCGCCATCTATGCCTAACGCTAGTGGCATTTTTCCGAGCGGTTCCGTGCTTCGCAAGGCACGTTAAGCTGTTGGTGCCGGCTGCCGTCGATAGATGGCAGTCGTTAAGCCAAGTCAGAGGCCTTAGGGCGGCTTGACAACTTCTGACAGTAGACGAGCCACTAGTCTACAAGCCTCCACCAATCCGGACTTGGCCCCCGTGGTGGAGTATGGCCTGTACCTTCCTTAGGGAAGAGACCCGTGCCCCTCGGTGGGGACATAATGGGTTGATGATGATGTACGCGGTGGTAGCGGAGCGGTAGAACGCCAGCTTCTCATTCGGCAGGTCGTGGGTTCGAATCCTGGCATGTACATTGGTACATGCCAGAAAGTAATTGGAATTTTTGTGACAATGAATCATAATCATCAGAGCAGCCCAAGTTTAAAGCAGGGTTTAGTATAGATGAAGGATTCTCGATGTAAATGATAATATAATATAATGTAGGACTTCAATAACTGTGGTTTTATTTCGGAAAACTGTAGATAAGTGGTGGCAAACAGAAAACCTCGATCAAAACAAAATAAACATAGAAAAATAAGCAATTCACAAGTGGATTTGTCAGAGACGATCTGGTAGTCAAATGGTGAAGTAGGAATGAAAATCCGAAAGAAGTCTAGAATGGGTGACGCAATTTGAAATGTTGAGTTTAAGATGATAGACAGAAGGAAAGAAAATAACAGAAATGGTGTAAGAAGGTTTGCACCGTTACAAGCTACGCAGGCCGAACTCCGTGTAGAGCTAGGGATTGATTCGCCCGGAATCGGGTGAAGGTCCTATTCCATGTGTGCACTCTCGACATTTATATTAACGATGTAGTGATACAAAAATATAATAGCCGATGTGTATGTTCGACAGCGCATCTACCTTTACATTAAGTTGCAAAGTCACCTGTAACATAAACTAATCACATGCAAATGTCGATGTGCTATGGACTGCACGTACAGTTGAACAAGATTCTGTTCTAAATCTACTATTTACTATCAATTATATTCAAAGTGGATAACAGTTCTGACTCTCACATGAGTAATAGGCCTGAACCAGCTGCCAATCTGGCAACCGTTTTTGATCTGGTCATAATCATAAAAACTCTAAGTTTTTAGCTTCATTACATCCAGGTGCACGGTGTGCAATAAAGAGCTTATCATCCCCCCATCTCGGGTAGCGAGGGAATCAAAAGAGCACGACGTGAAAAATCTTTGCACTCAAGTGCAACACGTAACTTTTCATCTCACCTCAGCGAGGAAATGAGTAATTCAAAAAAACACAAAGGAGGTTCCGAGTCTGAGTTTTTAACAAATTAAAAAAAGTTGTATGATAAATTCGGCACCATGGAGGTAGAAGTAAATAGGTTTAATGATGTTTTGAATTTACAAACTTAATGCACACGATGTTCTAAATTCAATTTACTTTATCCTCTAGCGCCTAAAAACGGCTTTAGCACTCGGATATCGAAGAGCAAACACACTCTTTCCGAGATGGGGGGGGGATGAAAATAACTATTAATGTAATCTAATCTAATGTAAACTGACCGATCTCCTGCCGCTGGGTCTTTTCCTTTTCGCTGAGTCCGCTGGCGACGCGTTCGTTCTCGGCGCGCATCTCCGCCATAAGCCGCTTCCGCTGCTCCTGGTACGTCGTCTCCAGCTCCAGTATCTGCTTCTCTAGTCTGGAAGAAGGTCGCTCAGTTACTGCTCGCTTGGAAGGGCTGTTAGAAGGGACCGTCAGAAAAAGAATTTATATGTTGAAAAGTAGAATATTACACGTTCTTTCACCAATGGCTATTCGGTTGTCATTATTGATGATGGAAGGCCCGGTAAGGGACGACCCAGACGGACATACTTCGACCAAATAGAGGATGTATTAACAAAGGGCAAGATAAAAAGTACCCGAAACCGGCGTGCGTGCATGCAACGACTAATGAATGTTGAGGAAGCGAAAGTGATCTGTCAGGATCGTAGCAAGTGGCAGTCCCTGGTCTCTGCCTACCCCTCTGGGATACAGGCGTGAGTTTATGATATTATGTTGTTATGTTATGTTATGACATGATTGTAATGTTTTTGACTGCCTAACCTACGTGTGAATGTATAAATTAACTTTAATCCGTAGAATTCTAAAGGAGCCGATCGGGACACCATAAGAATGGTTTTTAATTGTTGTTTTCAAGGCCACTATCTAACAGGACTGCAGCTCTAGTGCTGGACCTGCTGGTGGTGATTTGTGGAAAAAAAATCCACAAATCTGGCAAAATTGTATGGTCTCATATTTCTGTGTTTGATTTGTTATTTGCTTTCCTAACTTTTTTCTGTTTCGTGTACGTTTGTGTGAATGTAATATTAATAATAACTCCATTTCCTTTCGTGGATGTCGTAGAAGGCGACTACGGAAATTAATTACCAGGAGACGGGCAGCAGCGTCTTCCTGAGATTCCAACCGCATAGTGCGATCGCCAACCCGCCTGCCAAGCGTGGCGATTATGGCGAAACCCCTCATGGTTATGAAAACCATGAGGGAGGCCTATGTGCAGTGGACGTCGAATGGCTGATGATGATGATGATGTAATTAAATTGTTTTCTTATCTACCTGTCTGAATCCCCACGGTGGGGATTAGTGGTATAACCCGTCAAAATTATTATTGCGTGCACTGCACCGAACTGAACGTGATGTGAACCCCGCAGACTAGAGCTTAGTGAGTCAATAACCCCGAGCACAAAAGGCGGGCGTACACTTGACGAGGCTGATGACCTTCAAGACCGTAGGCCGGAGCGGACACTAGTCAGGGCGGCCTCACCTTCCGCCGCCGGCCCGGTGATCCGTCAGAAACGCCGGCTCACACTCACCCATCACAGCTGGCCTCACCTGCCACAGTACCTAGCGCAGGCGCTCCGTCAGCATGGCCTGTTTCCGCTACCCGTCGAAGCAGTATAGCGTTCAGCTAGTGCTGTCAGCCTCACCTGGCGCTGTCGGCCTCACCGGACGCTGTCGGCCTCACCCGGCGCTGTCGGCTTCACCTGGCGCAGTCAGCCTCACCGGGCGATGTCAGCCTCACCTAGCGCAGTCAGCCACGTCTGGCGCTGTCGGCCTCATCTGGCGCTGTCGGCCTCACCTAGCGCTGGCGGCCTCACCTGGCGCTGGCAGCTTGCCGTTCCCTCAGCAGCGCCTGCTCCCGCTCCTCATCGCAGCTGGCCCGCAGCTGCTCCAGCTCGGCAGCATGCCGCGCGGCAGCTCGGCCCAGCTGCTCGGCGTGCGCCATCTTCAGGTCCGCTATCTCCTTCTGCTGCCGTTCCGCCATCTCGCGGAGCTCACCCTCAAGCCCCTTCACTGTCAGCTCCTTTAGAAAAGATTGCAAGAGTGAGATCGGATTGTCAGTGTAAAGATCTGGGGGTTGCGTAGTCCGCTCACCTTAATTTTTTCGGCTTTCTGTCGCACCCAGCGTTGTCTAGCTACCTGAAAGTGGTACAGAAACAGTTAATTTTCTTAAAAACATCAAATCGATATAGATACTTACTGGAAAATTGTAGGGCGGCTGTGTGTGTGATATTTGCCTCATAATCAATTTATAAACAGGGAAAGTCAAGTCAGTTAACGCGGTAATATTTGGACGCTAAGGTTAGATTGATGTCCTAATGATGTGCTTATTACTAAGCGTCAGCCATCTTCTCGTGTTTGTACCGCTCCTCCAGCCAGTGCCGTCCACAAGCTGTGTACTAACGCGGCCACCATCTTGTCGTGCTGTTAGCGCAGCTCCAGCTTGTACAGCTATTCCAGCTAGTTAGGCTTGGCAATCGACGAAAAAAATAAAATAGTCTTTATTGCCCTAAATCCGGGTTTATATCATTAGAGTGTTACATTACGCAGCTGCTGCGCGGCCGCCATCTTATCGTGCGGGTTCCACAGCTCCAGCTTGTACAGCTCCTCCAGTCTGTCCCCACAACCAAGCAGCGTGTGCTCACCTGCTGCGCGGCCACCATCTTGTCGTGCTGGTTCCTCAGCTCCAGCTTGTACCGCTCCTCCAGCGCGCGCGCGGCGCGGCGCCAGCGCTCCTCAAGCGCGCGCCGCTCGTCCACCAGCTGCTCGATGCGGTGGTTCAGGGTTTTCTTGTCGTTTATCAGCTGGGGAAGGGCAATCCTTTTTAAGGTAAGACAAATGCCATTCAAATATACAATTGTGAAAAAACGGGCTAACTTCTCGACCGATTAGTTAGGCCACTTGATCATTATAGCGTCTTAGCAGACGTATTACGTGGAACACCTGAAATATATCTTCCATGAGGATGTAATAATACAATAATAAATTATCTATATTTCTTTAAGATTTACATATAATGATTTGTTTACATTTTTTCGAAGGTATTAAGTAAAATATCTAAGGCAAAAGGCCCTTTACATTCCGTAGTGAATTGCTGCAAGAGTACAGTCAAATCATATTAAATTCACGTTGCCATTTCTCGTTACCCAGTACTTCGCAAATGGTACGTAGACCTAGTTCATAATTTCATTTCAAATTCCTTTGTTTAAATCATAAAAATTAATACAACTAACATTACCACAGTCACTGTTAATTTTTCCTTAATACTCGTATTAGGCATGTCGCCAGTACTCAAAACTATGTGGAAATTTGTGACCCAAAAAATAATACTATTAATAAGACACTACTGATAGGTACCTACGCTATGCATAATATGCGGGCTAAGAAAAGAAAAGGGCATTTGTTTCACTTCACATCCATTCCAGGGACGGACCCAGTGAATTCAGACAAACCTGATCGATGAAGTTCTGGTGCCTCTTGATGGCCTCCTCGCACTCGGTCTTAACGCGGCCGATGTTGCGCGTCGACTGCTTCTCCAGGTTGCTCACTTTGTTCACCATCTGGAAGCGTCAGGTTTACCATAAGCATTTTATATATTGGTTCAACGGTTTCACTTACTCGTTTCTTAACGTCGGGATAGCCGACTATAGTTTCGACCTCGTCCGGAAGCCTTAATCATGGATTCTCCTCCGTGATTAAGGCTTCCAGACGAGGTCAAAACTAGTCGGCCATGCCGACGTTAAAAAACGAGTAAGTGAAACCGTTAAACCAATATATAAAATGTGCAGTAATTACGAAAGTTTAAGTTGCAAAATTACCGTAAGCAGCCGGTAGATAGAGGTTGTCCCCAAAAATACAGTCAAGCGTAAGTCCAGATAACACCCAGGGCTAGCCAAATTACCTCCATCCTCCCGCAATGTTCCGTAGTTGAGTTCGTTATTGTATACGAACTTGGTGGATTTGAAGACTTGTTGGATCAAAAACTTGAGATAGGGACCCGGTTTTTTTATTCCCAAATCAGCTGCATAGTACCTAGTACTGTACTGGAAATATGTATTCCCTGCGCTTCTAGGTGTCATACACCCGACTATGACTATGACCCGATATGACCCGACTCAATTATTAACTGTTAACTAATCAGCACGTTGCCCTGTGACCGGTTTCTCGTAAACTAACAAGCTGTTAATCTACTGTTAACAGCTGTCAGTGGTTTTTTTTGTATGCACTTTGGTCAATTGACAGCTGGTAACAGTAGATTAACAGCGTGTTAGTGTACGAGAAGCTGGGGGTGAGACTCTCAATGGAGTGCTTAAAGCTATGGAAAGATCTTAAATAACAGGTAATGTGTATCAATCATTATGGATCCTGTATCGGACAAAGCAAAAGTCTTACACCTAAATTCTTTCAATACATTCACTCTTTAATCTAAACCTCACCTGCTCCTTGTGAGTGGTCAGGCTTTCTTGGAGTAACGCAATGCAGCAGGAGCGTTCTTCTAACTGCAGCGACGCCGTGACCAGACGCTGGGCCAGCTCAGTCTGCGGCAGCTTTAGGAGAACCTCCAGGCTGACAAATGAAGCTAGGTTACTCTCAATGCGCTGAAAATCGTGGTCAGGCGTGGTGGTCGCCTGCCTCATGTTCCAGATTGTTCTGATATGTCCTGGGTTTGATTTCGGCATGTGTGACCTTCACTAACTTCAGGGCTTGAAATCGCCAATCCGCGTAGGGCACGCTAGGTAATTAGAGTCATACTCTCTCTTTCTCTGAGAGAAGGCCTGTGCCCTGCAGAGAGACGTATATAGGCTGCTCATACAGCCACAGAGTGGAGGTTTGCTTTTCAAGATGTTATAATTTAACCTTCTGCTAAATGGGTAGAACAAAGTTATAGCTAAAAATAAAGGTCGCCTAAAAAGACATACCTGGGAAACCAAAGATATCATGGCTTGTACGAGTACACAACTTGCGACAGTGGTTTGAACAAAGTACCAGTTCTTTTTAGGGTTCCGTACCCAAAGGGTAAAAACGGGACCCTTTACTAAGACTTCGCTGTCTGTCTGTTTGTCCGTCCGTCCGTCTGTCTGTCACCAGGCTGTATCTTAAGAACCGTGATAGCTAGAGATTATATATTTCTGTTGCCGCTATAACAACAAATACTAAAAACAAAATAAAATAATTATAATTATTTTAAGGAGGGTTCCCATACAACAAACGTGATTTTTTTGCTGTTTTTTTATCTTTGTGTCTAATGTTGTATAGATAATGGTACGGAACCCTTCGTGCGCGAGTCCGACTCGCACTTGGCCGGTTTTTTGGTATGGGCAGCCTCGAAAACCAAGACAGCCGAATTGGTTGCCAACCTCCGATAGGAGACGGCACATAAAAAGAAGAAAAGACATGACTTCGACTCGTCTTCTTTACCTGATCTAAATTTTACCAAAAAAACCACTTTACCATCATCACCAAAACATTGCGAAAACTGGCAATGATATTGGCATGACATATTATAAATATCTGAACTAAATATCGTCGGTTAGCAAACAACACAGCACAAGTAATTTTTACCTGCTTTACAGGAGAAGAAGCGGTAGTAGCCTAGTTGGTAGAACATTGGACTCGGAAGCGGGAGACCCAGGTTCGATTCCCAGTGCGAGCATGTACCTATGACTTTGTTTTCTAAGTTATGTACATTTTTTGTGAAGTTAATGTAGCAATTACACTCGCTAATTGTGAAGGAAAACATCGTGAGGAAACCTGAGTGTCTGAGCTATTCACATACCTCAGCGCTTGAAATCGCCAATCCGCGATTAAGCCCATACTCTCTCTCTGAGAGAAGGCCTGTGCCCTACAGAAGACGTATATAGGCTGCTTATGTTACCAGGAGAGGCAAAAATCTTTTTATTTTCGTACAGTTTCTGCGGCGTTACACAGAAATTTTTTTTTTTCCTTTTATTTAACTATGCACCTGCCTCGTATTTTAAAAGTACCTACCTACTTACAGCTACCGAATGTAATGGCTACTGTCAACTCGAACGAATAAAGTGTCAACTAAATTGGAAGGCGCTGGTATCTGTTATACAGTTTTTAACTAGTACAGGTATCAACTACACCAACTTTGTAAAGCAAATCATCAACTTGACTGTAATAAGCTAAGCCTCTGATGTAATCTTTCTGTGCCCAATAGATTTCTTTTCTTTTCTTTTTCTTATTTGCACGGTGTCAATTTTAGTTTTAATGCTCGAATGTTATAGGTTGATCCATTCTCGCTTAAAATCTGCCCCCAATGGCATTCAAATCATTCGACTTGAGTGAAGTTGTTTGCAAAGCGACGATATCAAATGTTCTTTAAAAAAAAAAGTAACCCAAACCGGCGTGCGCGCATGCAGCGACTAATGAAAGTTGAGGAAGCGAAAGTGATCTGTCAGGATCGTGGCAAGTGGCAGTCCCAGGTCTCGGCCTACCCCTCTAGGATACAGGCGTGAGTTTATGTATCATCATCATCATACAGCCACAAGAAGTCCACTGCTGGACATAGGCCTCCTCCATGGATTTCCAAAAAGACCGGTTGGAAGCGGCTTGCATCTAGCGTCTTCCTGCCACTTGGATGAGGTCATCTGTCCATCTTGTGGCTGGTCATCCTACGCTGCGCTTGCCGACATGTGGTCTCCATTCGAGAACTTTTCGGCCCCATCGGCCATCAGTTCTGCGTGCTATGTGCCCCGCCCACTGCCACTTCAACTTACTAATCCGCTCGGCTATGTCGACGACTTTTGTTCCTCTACGGACCTCATCACTCCTGATTCGATCTCGCAGAGAAATTCCGAGCATAGCCCTTTCCATAGCTCGTTGCGTGACCTTGAGCTTTCTTATGAGGCCCATAGTGAGACCACGTTTCACCGCCATAAGTCATCACTGGTAACACACACTGGTTGTGATTTATAATTTTGTCTTGAGCGAGTTTATGTATGTGTGTATGTTATTTATTTCGCAAAATTATTAACCAACAGGCTTTGATCGAAATCTAAGCCACTTACCTCGGAATAGTTTGCGGTGTAGAATTGGTGACCACGGATAGTGCGTCGTTTGCACTCTGCTCTACCTTCTCCAGAAACTGGAAAATCTCCCTGAAAAATGTCATGAAAATTGTTACGAAGTAGACTTGCAGGCTCACACTTACATTCTGCACCTAAGATGTAGCTTACCACCGGATCCTCGTACAGTCGACAGTACATCATACTTTACATCCATGCACTCTACTTTGTTGCATTATAGGCGAGGTTGATGTGTCCTTTTTAGGGTCTGTCTGTCTGTCTGTCTCTCCGTCTCTCTGTCTGTCCGTCTGTCCGACCTTTATCTCTATGTTTGGAAACTCAATAGGTAGCCAGTTGAAATTTTACAGAATATGTGTTATTACGGCGGATTACCTAACAAATAATAAAATTTAAAAAATTATAAAAACATGTTTGTTGTATGGGTCACCATATCGCTATCGCGGAAGACAGCAGTTCGATGTTCAGGCACACCAAGCTGGTTTGAACATGCCCTGATTTTGTTGCTGTCACCTATTCTAGAACAACGCCAAATTAATTTTTCGTATAAATATGTTGGTTTCTGAGTTGGTTTCAGACTATAACTTACAAAGGGTAAAAACGGGACCCTATTACTAAGACTCCCCTGTCGGTCTGTCTGTCTGTCATCAGGCTGTATCTATCTCATGAACCGTGATAGATAGACAGTTGAAATTTGCACAGATGATGTAGGTATTTCTGCCGCTATAACAGTACTAAAAACAGAATAAAATAAATATTTAAGGGGGGCTCCGATACAACAAACGTATTTTTTTGCCGATTTTAGCTCGATATTAATAACAGCAACGGATAGACGCTTGAAATATTCACAGAATATTTAGTTGTATATTCACTAAAAAAAATAATAATTAAAATAAAACAGATATTTAAGGGAGGGCTCCCCTACAACAAACGTGATTTCTCTGCCGTTTTTTCCCGATCTTTGTGTCTAATCTTGTATAGATGGTACGGAACCCTTCGTGTGCATAAAGTGTTACATAAATTATCTTACATCTATTTGTAATGCCCGAGCGACACATAAATCCGCGAATATTTTTTAAAATGCTTAATTCTAATTATAAAAAAAATATGAAATGCGGGATGAGTTTGCGATGGACTCTTAAGGATTTTTTAATTCTTTGTATTTTTATTTTAAATTGTTCGATTGAATAAATAAAAATTACCTTAGAATTGACATGTTTCTAGCTAAAATTTTAATGTCCATTGATAAAGCCATAAAAACTTACTACGAAACCTACTTTTATATATTTCTTTGTTTATTCGTTTTAGAGATATTTTAAAAATAAATCAAATATCAAGGATGTGGGCTGAAGAGCTGCAATACCTTTGCCTAGAAGTAAAAAAAAACTAACTGTCAATGTCATATTAATCCCAATAGAATGTGATCTTTCTGCTCAGAACAAATTTATTTGTTCTGAGTCTTTCTGTGAATTTGACGTTTGTTTGACGCGTTGACATCAGTGTTGCCACTGATGGTTATAGTTTCCCACGTCTCGTAGGCTATAGAGGCATGTATGTATTCACTTCTTCTTCAAAATTATTCAGTATGATTTAGGTAGTTTTTTAGGGTTCCCTACAAGAAAAAAAATCCCATTTGAAATACATACGCCATTTTAAATTACTTCAAGCTGCAATGGCACAACAACTGAAACATAAATGTATGAATAGGTACCTAATTAATAAGTGAATTATTTAAAAATCAATGGAATAAAAGCTGTACGTCCTAATGGGAGAGGGAAATTTTCCCCTTCTTCGCATCTCAAGCCTAAATCCCTTTCAAAAGAGAAATTTCTTTCGGTACGGCAACACTGCTTGCTTCTTGTCTTTTAATGTTTTATGGCAATGGCTCATGATTTTTTCAGCCCACAAGTGGTTTTTAGAAAAAAAAAATTTAATTAATATAAAATAAAAAAATCAATATTTTGGAAAAGGGTTGGAAGCAAATCCCTTAGTTTTTTACCTACTTTCGGCTAAGCTATTAAAATATCCGGGTTACTATTTTGAAATGTTGTCAATTGTAACTATTTTAAGTCACATTGTAAGTACCGCATCGCCGCCAATGACCCACGAAATAGGTCCATGCGTAGAAAGTCATTTGGTCTTATGTTCTGGGCATTATAAAAGGTGGAAGCAGTCTATAACTTACATAAAATTATCCTTCGGCGTATGCTCCTCCTCTTTGTTCTGCGTTCCAGTTGTCTCGTTCGGCGCTGCACCCGGAACAGTAGGAGCCGGCGTTTCTCCCAAATTCTCAATTTCCTTCAACATGGAATAGATGTCCAATACCGTAGCATCAGGACTCAGTTCTTTGGGCTTAGGAGTTTCTGGGATACTAGTTGGAAGCATTGCCGGCTGCTGGGTTTGGTCCTCATTTAGAGCCTTCGAAGAACCACTTCTGCTTGTTTCTCCTGAGCTTTTTGGCGTGTTTCTTGTCTCGTGTGAAGCATTGTTAATATAGCTCGTCTCGCCTTGATCTCTTGGGACCGTCTGCTGCATGTGTTCTGTAAGGTTTTCCGATATATCTTCGATCTCTATGACTCTCGGCGACGGGGCGGACAAAGACATCCAGGACTCGATGTCTCTGTCATTCTGGATGCTTTCGATTCTCGAGCTCAATGGCGTTTTTAGGGTAAACGCGCTCTTTTGTGTTTGGTTCTTTATCTGAATCGGATCTGCACTTTTGCTGGTTGAAATCTTTGGGACACCCTTGTTGTTCAACACCTGTTGAAAGTCTCCTCCATTCTCAACGGTCGTTATGAGATTGTTTATTTTCTTGTTGTACTTTTTGAGATCCCTGGCGTGGTCTCTATAGTCAGATTCTTTTACTTTGAAATAGTTTTGTATCAACTCTTTCGTTGAAACATTGGATATGTCTTTCTTGTTGGACCTCAAGTTAGTTTCTTTGACCGTAGGCTCATCGTCGAATGGGCTTGGTCTTCGGCTATCTTGGGAGGTTTCGCCATCTTCAGGTCTACTATTATTGAGAACAGCAGAATGCTGATCGAACATTTTGTCTATATTATATGGTGTTGGAGATATAGCATCAGTCTTAATGTCCCTTAAAGTGAGCTCGTGTAAGTTGTTGATCGCTTCTATTTCCTTCTTGTAATCTTCAATCACCTTGGTAGTGTAAGCTTTTGTGTTGCTGTTGAGCAAATACTGGGGATAGTCCACTTTATTGTCCTCGGTTTCAGCATCTTCGTTGGTAGCACCAGGTATGTTAGTCGCGCTACTTTTGCTGGCCAGATTCTTCGGTGATGGAGGTGTTTCTTTTTTCAGGAAGAAGTCTTTGTATAACAGCCTACTGTGGCAAGGCGCTGTCCAGTTGAGTGGTTTCTTCGCTGGAGGAAAAGTCTTCATGTTTTCGTCATCCTGGTCAGTGCTTCGTGGTATACACTCCAAACTCTTGGGCAAACTTCTCGATGGAGTGTTGTTAGTTGGCATGAACAGGGACATTTTATTAGGGCAGGTGTACCCTCGCTTATACAGTCTCTCGTCAGGTCCCCCGCTGTCTGTGTAACCAGAGTCTTTTGAGCTGGAATCCGTAGCCGCAATCATACTGGACATTTTATTATAAGCTGGAACTGTAGTTTGGAAATCATCATAAAAGCTGTCGTAAGTTCTAGGTCCTTGGGTTTGGTTTTGGTTTGACGCAGCAGGCTTATCCTTCTGGTCTATAACGTAGGTGCCACTGGAGTCTCCTTGGTTTTCTTCCTTCGGCTTTGTGGCGTCTACTAAAGAGGGTTCAGGCGACAGGCTGTTGCGTGACGGTGCACTTTCCAAGTCCTGCGTAGATTCCTCTTCGACTAACGATAATTGTTGGCCAGTTGATCCTAGACGTCTAGAATAGGTATCCAACGCCTCTTCTACTTCGGAATGCAAGGCGCCTGAACCGAACGACACTCTGCCCGACAAAGGGTTGTCATTCTGTTTCTTTTCGTTATCTACCTGTCTCTCATTATCCAGTGAGTTGAAATAATAGTCGTAAGCGACGGCCTTTAGACGCTGCGAAGGAATGCTTTCGTCAAAGAGATTCTTATTTCTTGTCGGCGAAGGATCTTTTTTCTCGGTGATTTTAACATTGAAGTTGTAGTCATTGGATCCGTGTGCCTTTTCAGCGTTCTCCATTGCTTTCCTGCCTTTCTTAGCTATGTTCCTGTACTTGATGAAGTTTTTACAGTTGGAGGATTTCCCTTTGGGGGACTGGGCCCGGGCCTTTATCTTAGTTCCGAGGCTGATGTAGGTGTCTTCGGAGCCATGGTCCGAGGTGTTACAGTCTCGGTTCTCATTCTTGTGCTGGCCGGAGTTCCTGTCGGCTAGAAGCTCGGCGGTGGGCGGTAGAACCACGCGGATGGTGTTTGGGGTGTCTGTAAAAAAAGGCATACATAAACTCACGCCTGTACCCCGGAGGGGTAGGCAGAGAGCAGGGCCTTCCACTTGCCATAATCTTGACAAACCTACATAACAAAATTGAGTTTGTTTGTTACGCTTTATTGCACAAAAATAGAAGAGTGTATTGATGCTAAGTATACCCTGATTACCAAATAGGCAATCTACATTTGCCGTAGACAAATGTAGATTTGTCCTCATTTTTGGGTCGTTGTATGTAGCAGGGCTGCAAGATCAGAAAGCCAGAAGTACTCCAATGTCACTTCCAATGTGGCTTTCCGATTGATGGTGCATTGATTTTTCACACTGTGAGAACAGTGAATTGTCATGTGGGCGGCTGTTTCCTGTTCCTTGAAGCATCCCCGGCATAGCAGGTTGTTGGTCACTCCGATGGGTGTGGAAGTGTTTATTTAGTGACCAATGGCCCATCTATAGTAGGCGATTAAAGACAAGAAATTTTTAAACTCACTGTTATAAGATTGGATGAGTTCTGCACTGAAGGTGTTCAAGAAGGTTCTAGTAGACGGTAGATGTTCCTTAGAGCCAGCTGAAAATGGTCTCTTACTTATCTCCTGGATGTCCTGGAATTATCAAAGATGACTAGGTATTTCAATCCAATTCAATTCTGCTTTATTAACTCACTGCACTGATTATCCAGTACGATTTCGCCAATTGTATACATATTACAATTATTTTTAAGAAAAGGTACTTTAATTCAATTCAATCCTTAATTAATTATGGTAGTGTTTGTGTTGTGTCCAAATCCTTGTCATTTTTGACGTAGCAGGAACTTGTCAAAAATAGGAATATTCAAAATAGGTAAATAGAAAATTTGTGATGGTCGATTGTGGTCTAGTGAAGGGTTCGTGGATTAAACTTACAGGAGTAAAGCAAGAGTCCTGCAACGCAGATCGAGGTCGATTACAAATATTTCTTTTGTTATCGTAGTTATTACGTTTGCCTCTATAGGAAAGATTCACGGGCGAGCCGAGAAGCCGCAGGTTAGCTGAATCGTCCTTCGACATTGCTTTCAAATAAAATTAGCAAATCATTTCAGAAACTCATAATTTCACTGAAAATTCACATCAAACTAACTTGACCAAACTTTGACAACGACAATGTCGTTTTTTGTTGGGTGATTATATTCTCTGTGACGAAATGAACGAGGCTGTCGCTGTTTGTTGTGTCATTGCAATCTATTGTAAACAAAACGGTTGCTAGGCAACGCTTGACAACTGGAGCCAACAACCTTGCTTTTTTTCTTCTAAACCTTAATCTTTAAAAAGTACAAAACATTTCAAATTAGGTAGGTAATTAAAAAAAAATTGTAAGTATTGTAACAAAATATGTTTTTTTTTTAATATAATAATTTCGTTATTTTCGTGAAAGTAATATTGCATCCAACTGACCCGGATGTAAGAATAGTTTAGTGTTGCCCACGAAGAAAAATCTACCACCTTAGAAGGTTTTAAACGGTTAAGATTGGAAAATTATTACTATTATTATTGAAATTCTTTATTGTACCAAAAAAATGTACAATTGGCGGGCTTAATACTAAATAGTATTCTATTCTAACCAACCAACAGGTGACGTGGAAAGGGTAGGGGTAGTGCCAGACGGTGTATTGATGTTTTAATGTACTTAATTAGTTTTCAAATTAAACAATGTGCTAACATGTAGAATGATTATAATAATACATATATACAAAGATAATAAAATAATTGTACATACATACTCATAGCGATATAGACAAAATTATATTTATATTCATACGGACGATGATTGTTATTATTATTATTTATTATTACAAACTTGGTTATCATGCATACATAACATACACTTAAAATTCAATTATACATATCGCATTTAATTTTTGTAGATGATCCAATATCCTCTGTGTCCAATAAAAAGTGAAGAATATGAAGAATATTCTTATGAAGATGGTTCAAAGCGCAGGAGCAAAAACTAAACGCAAACCATGTAGATAGAAATTACGTCATCGACAAAAATAGAAACGAAAAAGCGGGTCTTGCTTGCACATTGTTGTTGTGGGCGGTCGGTTTCTTGTGTCGCGAGAAAATTATTTTCAACACGCTTGATTCTATTTGAACCTTGAAGGTATTTTACTCACCAGCATTAACCCGTTGTTAAATTACTTAAAGTAATTTGTGAACGTTTCAGGAAAGTGAATTTTGTGTGTGTAATAAAAAAATTATAAATAAACATGTTCAGTTCTATTACCGGTGAGTCTAACTTTTCGCACACTTGCTAACTAAATAATATAATCTGTTATAATTATATAATATATTAAATGTTATTTTAGAGCAGGTATGAGATTTTTATAGTTATAGGATGACTCCGTAGTTTTCTATATTTATTTAAATTTTATAGTCCGGGAGCCTGTAAACACGTTCGATTAATAACGATGTAAAAGGTTACGGTTTTTTTCCACAACAACATAGGAAGGTAGTCTCGTGGGTATGTTTTGTACTATACGATATGAAAATGTGTCCAGAACTCCAGAAGTTTATCTACATAGTCAACTGCAGCAGCCTGTTTCATACAACTACAATTCATGGTTTACTAGGACAATTCGATGTACATTGACAAGTCGATTAAACCACACATTATTAATAAAATGACTGCTACGCAATGTACTTCGAAATGTCATAATAAACTACGAATTGTAGATTGATGAAACTCGGCCCCGGTCGGCCTTTAGCATCGGCATTTAACGAAAAAGAGTGCACTTATGTAAAGGTCGACGTATTCAAATAACAAACGGTTTCGGTAAATTCTGATATAATTTATTGCGCAGTAAACATTATCTTGAACGGCGGTCGACTAACTACCCAGGTTGTGTTGATTTCTGGCGATTGAGTCAATATATTTAGACAGGGGCGAATGTTTGACCACTACGGCTAGTTATTTTAGATATAATATGTACAGTCAACAGCACATCAACCTTTACACCCTTGCACACTACTCGGTTACGTTACGGCGACTTATTAACTACATAATATAACGTAGATATTAATTTATTCTTCATTAACATCTACATTAGATAGAGGTTAAACACATCAACCATCAACTCTACTCAGTTAAGTTTCGGGTGACATTTCAACTGCGTCGAGAGATTGATGTGTTTTCGACCGAATACCTACTTGATATTGTGACTTGGCAGCTGGCTCCAGTCACGGCTACGGAAGGCAATTAAACTCGAAAATACAAAGGTTGGCATTGGCCGTGATTTGCTACCTATTAACTAACTATTAGATTAACTAAGTGATGATAATTTTACATGGACCCCGTACCCACCCTTGTAGCATTATAGTCTATGTGCCATTTAAAAGAGGTATATTTATAACACTCAAAAATGGGTAAATTTGAATTTGAGAAAGAAGATACGATTACTTCATTTTCGCATTAATGGCTCGATGGCGCGAGGGGTGAATTCAATACGGATATCTGCATATTTTAATGTCAAATAACTTTTTTCTTCAGCAAGCTAAGGGCATAGGTCTCAAGTTGCTACAAAGGTGGGTACGGTATGTATGACTCATCATTCTTTATAAAAATAATTTCTACACAATACCATCACTTGTCTTGATTCCAAATTAGATAGGTACCCTATACTGTGGTAACCTAGCATGGAACTGACAAACATGGAAATACACCTAGACTAAAACTGGAATCACACCGCTGTTTCTGGACTGCAATTGTATTTGGTATTTTTCTGTAAAGTTTTCTGGAAAACTCAAAGTCTGGTGACTTGATTATTCAAAAATATTTCCTATGGTGATTCTATCAATGACCAATGATAGCGTACTGGCGGGGGGTTATTGTAGGAGACTAAAATAAAAGTCTAAAATCGTACTGGCGGGGGGTTATTGTAGGAGACTAAAATGAAAGTGTAAAATCCTTATACAATTTTACAGATAACTTCGTATAAGGATTTTAGTTTGTATTGTTGCGCCCGCACGTCGCGGACCCGTTCTAACGTGGGTAGACTTTTACTTAAAGGTCTACCCACGTTGCCTCTTAATCTCTATACCTGTAGGTATAGCTCTCGGCACAATACGAGTTCTTTCGTACTGATTGAGTACACAGCGTGTACATGAACCCGAAAGATCGGACTACGGTTAGCTCCGATATTGGCATAGATTGGGTGTATCACAGGCTTGACAAACGCCGCGATAAACGAAACGATATGCATGAAAAGTAATTTCGTAAAGTTCAAAATATTTTTCTGTCTCAAGAAACATTCTCTCCTTTGGATGTAACTCTAAGGAGAAAGAGATTGCCAGGCGAATTCAGCTGGGATGGGCTGCCTTCAAGAAGCTAGACGATGTCTGTAGAGCTAAAATTCTACAAAGCTTAAAGAAAAAGGCTTAAACCAATGCATACTGCCTATTCTCACCTACGGTGCTGAAGCATGGACCCCTTAGGAAAGCCAATATTATGGAGAAAATCCAAGTTGCGCAAAGGGCTATGGAGCGGGCCATTAATCGATATTCGGCATAAAACCAGAGTTGACGAGGTAGGCACACGAATCATAAGTCTAAAATAGAGATGGGTTTGGCATTTGGTTAGACGGGAAGACGATCAATGTACTAAGGTATCCACTGAGTGGTGGAGAACGGGTCGAACGGTCGGTGGGCAGACCACCAGCCCGGTGGGCCGACGACATTGTGAAAGCGGCTGGAAAACATTGGACGAGACTGGTAAGGGACTTGGATGGGTTGGCGTGAAAGAGAAGAGGCCTATGCCCAACAGTGGGCTCTGTTTATGAGCTGAGTTTATGCATAGAAATTAAAGAGTGATATTTTGCTCAGATTTTGTATATTTGTTGATTTCATCATCATCATCATTCAGCCACAAGAAGTCCACTGCTGGACATAGGCCTCCTCCATGGATTTCCAAAAAGACCGGTTGGAAGCGGCCTGCATCCAGCGTCTTCCTGCCACTTGAATAAGGTCATCTGTCCATCTTGTGGCTGGTCGCCCCACGCTGCGCTTGCCGATACGTGGTCTCCATTCGAGAACTTTTCGGCCCCATCGGCCATCAGTTCTGCGTGCTATGTGCCCCGCCCACTGCCACTTCAACTTACTAATCCGCTGGGCTATGTCGACGACTTTCGTTCGTCTACGGATCTCATCATTTCTGATTCGATCTCGTAGAGAAATTCCGAGCATAGCCCTTTCCATAGCTCGTTGCGTGACCTTGAGCTTTCTTATGAGGCCCATAGTGAGAGACCACGTTTCAGTGCCATAAGTCATCACTGGTAACACACACTGGTTGTATAATTTTGTCTTGAGCGATTGAGGTATATTAGACGAAAAGACTTTTCTAAGTTTCCCGAATGCTGCCCAGCCGAGTTGGATTCGACGATTGACCTCTTTCACGAAGTTGGACCGGCCTAGTTGGACTGTTTGTCCTAAGTAGACATATTCATCTACAACTTCGAGAGTCGTGTTCCCCAATGTTATTGGGGTGGGCACAACACGGGCGTTCGACATGACCTTCGTTTTGTCCATGTTCATTTTAAGGCCCACACGTTGGGAAACTCGACTGAGGTCGTCGAGCATTATGCCGAGGTCTTCCATCGTTTCTGCCATGACTACTATATCGTCGGTAAATCGAAGGTGCGTGATGTACTCGCCATTCATATTGATGCCGCGTCCCTGCCATTCCAGAAGCTTGAAGGCATCTTCCAGTGCGTTCGTGAACAGTTTCGGAGAGATAACGTCTCCCTGTCTCACGCCTCTTCTCAATGGAATTGCCTCCGAATTCAGCTCCTGTACTCGGACCGACATAGTGGCGCTGTTGTACAAGCACTTCAGCACCTCGATATACCGATAGTCAATACGGCAACGCTGGAGAGACTCGAGCACTGCCCATGTCTCGATCGAATCGAAGGCTTTCTCATAGTCCACAAACGCTAAGCTAAGCTATATGTATTTGTTGATTTATTTTACTTATAATTTAAGTCACTCAAAATGTCTCTCGGTGAAATTATAAAAAACGTAGAGCTTGGTTAACGTCTAAGTTTAACATCAGTTTAACAGAATTCATATCATTCAGAGCTTGGCAAAAAATGATAAACTGGAAGTGATAATTACCTACCTACTTCATACATTACATTACGTGTACTCGCGCATGTATCAGGACTTACCACATGTCACGATACTACTACTTCACTAATTGTTTTACCAAATTTTCAGATCATGTATTTTTATTTAAGCACAGTATAATTTTATACGAATTTCTTTACACTTTTATAACTCGTTCATAAGTTCTCATTCTCATTTTTTTGCCAGGCTTCGAATGATCTGATTTTAGTTTTCGGTAAAACAGTTAATGAACTTTGACCGGTTTCTATATTTTGTTTGGAAGCTCTACGTTTTCTATAATCTCACTGAGAAGACTGATTGACTTAAATATTTCACAAAAAAACTTTGTTTTTCAAGGCAAAATCGGTACCAAGTCAGACAAACGCCTTGTTATTTATAAAATATGAATCACTTGCTTTGCCTGCCACTGTAAGCGATTAAAAACATATAATATATCTCCGTGTCGATAGGTTAGTAGTTGTTGATATGAGGTTTTGTTTAGGATATGTAAAACCACGCAACGTGTTTTACACCTGCTTTGTAAAGCTATTAATAAAATTATACTATAACAAAGACCTTGATGTAGCTAGAAGAATGTAGTTAGCTGTTTACTCAACGAGGCATAATTGGCAAATATTGTATCACGCTCCTATGTCTTGCCATAAAAAGCGATCCATCCGACGAGTGACGTATTTAATAAAGAATAAAGATTTTAAAGAAAACAGGTCAGGAATAACATCTTGTAAAATTTTGCTTTTGTAAGTTGCTTATGGCCGGATATCATTTACCTGTGATCAGAAATCTATGATTGTTAAACGGGATCTAAAGACAGTCCTTAGAATGAGGTGCTTCTGGTGCCAGATTTATAGAGATGTAATAATTGACCATGGCGGTGTTGTAAGCAACGAGTTGGTAGGTACTAACTATCGATGTAGATGTGTATGAGTAAAAACAAAGCTCGCGGACAACCATGCCATTGCACACGATGACATCACCAAGGTCGACTGGTGGCCTGCCTGAGCCCGAAGTATAGAAAACAGTATCACTGATCAAGCTATCCTCCTCTGATAACCGGTGCGAGTAAAGGTTGGAACGAGACGAGACTATTTTTGGCGTCCTGGTTTAAATTAGCTGCGTTTAGCGTATTGTAAATTATTGCATGGATAACAGGGAACCCAGCTGGTCTCCCAATAGAATTATTTAGGTATTTGAGTGTAGATTTATCCACGACCTGTGGACTCGCTCGCTATCCAGTAGAAATGTGAGAAATACACAAGTGTCTTATCTTGCTATGTCACCGACCGACAGACTAAGGTTATACTCATTCTGAGCAATTAAAAAAATATTTTGTCTTAAGTGGTTTGGAATTTTAATTGAATCATTCAGTATATCTTTCTGTGTAGATCATCTTACACATACGTGTTCATGTTATTGCGATCACTTCATCGGATACCTGTTTTTAACCGTGATAAAACTGGAATTTGAACCAAAGTTATGCTCATTGAATACAGAACCTGACGGTGTTATTTATAAAAACACGATTTTTCTAAAACACTCCTCAGAGTCAGCTGATATAATCTCTCTTTACGTCTTTCCCTTCATCATCATCATCAGCTATTTGACGCCCACTGCAGGACATAGGCCTCCTTCGTGGTTTTTATAACCATGAGGGGTTTTGCCATAACCGCCACCCGCCTGGGGTTGGCGATCGCAGTACGCGGTTGGAATCTCAGAAAGACGCTGCTGCCCGTCTCCTGGTAATTTATTTCCTTAGTCGCCTTCTACGACATCCATGGAAGGAAATGGAGGGACGTTATTCTTAATCCGGCGCCACACGGAACCACAGAATATTTAAACTGTCTCTGAGGAGTGTTTTAAAGAATAACACCGTTTTATCTTTCAGAGAGAGAGAGAGAGAGAGAGAGAGAGAAAAAGGCGTGTGCCCTGCAGTGAGACGTATAATAATTGTTGCTTATTTACGTGTATTAAAACGGAAATCCAGGTCTTGCCTAGAGTTTTATATTCCAGAGCTTGCCTGTATGACATCATGGGCTAGGCTGATGTCATCTCATAGCAGTCTTCTCCGCACGAGATATTATCTCAATTGCATCCCGCTGCTCTATCGGTAAACAAATCTCTAAACTCGGCTCGAGCAATTTCTGTTACGGCACCCGTCTGGATACCACTTAACACTAAACTAAGTAAACCCTAAGTTCTTCTTTCATAAATTAAATTATCTACGATTATTAAAATAATTATCCAATGTAATGTGTTATAATGAAACCGAGCTACCGATGGAGTGACCTAGGTCGTACCGAGCTACGACCTAGGTCACTCCATAACAGTTTTTTATAAAACGGTAGTTGGTCGGTCTGTCTGCCCCTTGAGGCTTGGCGATCGATCCGCATTGCTCATAAAACAGTCTGGCGCAGACGGATCGATAAGATCTGCTTTCTAGACTTCTGCTGTAGCGGCAAAGACCTAGACTTACAGGCGTCGGAAATACAGTAATTATTTCCGCTTTTAATACGTAACGTAAATAATAATAATAGGTAACAAAGTAAGTCTAAAGAAATCTGATTGTAGGTATATAAAAAAATATTTCCAGATATATTTTTGTAGGTATACAATTTAATATCAGTTTTATTAGTATTATTTCAGAGAAATATTATGTCTTGATATTGTCGTCTTTATTATTGAAGATAAATGGTTACACTATGACCGAGGCATCTGGCTATAATGGCTCTTAAATAAGTCTATGGCATCTTTTATTCCACTACGATAATATATATTTTTTAAGAAGCACTCCTTGTAACTGCATAAAATTGAGAAGCACAAACTTTGTTCTTTCACAGATTCTATCTCAGCAGGATTTTGGTCTAAGGGCACTTATACATGAGCGGCACGTATGTCAAATGCAGCCGTCTATACTTGTCCACGCGCTGATGTGGATATTCGACGCTGACATGTCGACGCCTGCCGTCCACGAGTGTCGACGGCTGCAGTTGGCATGGTACACGTGCCGCCTGTGTATAAGCGCCCTAAATCACCTAGAGATTTTTTTGTTATCTTTATAACCGTTTAAGGAAACAAGGCAAGAAAGTAGCAAGACTATGGCCGACTTGCATCACTTCTTAAATGTCACTCGCCATTTATTTGGTTTCTGATTGTAATTTGTGTGTTTAATAATAACTAGTACTTAAATAAATCGAATTTTGTATGAAGAATTTTAGTTAAATGCTGTTTAAGCCACATTTAAGAAAGTGGTGCAAGTCGACCTAAAATAAAAAAAAAAACTACATGCTTTGTTAAAGTTAATTTATCGAACTGAACTTCTATCCAATGTACTATACAATTATTTGAAAAAACATATTTGATACTGAAGTAACGCCTTTTTTGCCAGGTTTTTTTGGTATTTCAATAATAATTATATTTTTTATACGCGATTTCGGTCAAATGAAAAATGCTCCAGTACCGGACTTATGCGAAACATCACTTTAGGTAAAACACCGTACTAACTTAAACTTTTAAAAAATTTACTTAAATCTCTAGGTCTACGTTTCGCGTAGTAATTTTCCTTTTGAGCCTCCCCTCTAGAGCGCAAGTTATTTAGGTCACCACACCAATCACTCAGCGGGCATGTTGCGAAATATCGGCCAAAACACATCGTGCAATGATCCCGGATTGGTTTGCGGGCTCCCGGGCTATTTTTGTTCGGTTAAATACCGATACATTGTGCAGTGAGTGAACTCGATTAATGCATTAGTCATTACTTATTATTGACTGTATTTTTACTAATCTGCATGCAGTTGCACCTAAATTTTGGTAATTTTTAATAAAATAATGTTACGTAGGTAGACTTTGTAATAAGAATTTCACCGATCTTGTAGTGTAACTTGTGTACGTAGTTTTCATTTTGACTCACCAATGACACATGAACATTTTACTTACCCTGCATCAAAATTATCTCACGACATGTACCTAGTTTTTATATTTTTTATCTAAAATAATAAATTGATTTGAAATTTTCATGCATACCGATAGATAAGAATCTTGGTGAGTTGCAAAATGTACTGTAATTACTTTGTACAAATTACCTTATCCATCCCCTCAAATTCCTCAGTGTAGGTTTCATACACCTACACCAGAATGAATGCATGCAACGCAATTCGTACTACTACGCAGCATAGCTGAATGTGTTTACTACAGAACAGAGAACCTATGTTCTGTGGTGTTTACCAATAACGATGACATACGTATATGCATAAACAATCTATTTTAGACGACACAAACGCAAAGTAAATAATTTCTTTTGTAAAAATTACCTTATCCATCCCCTGAAATTCCTCAGTGTAGGTACCAGAATTTCTGCGACGCAATTCGTACTGCGCAAATTTGCTGAATGTGTTTACCAACAACGAGATCATATTATGTATAAACAATCGATTTCAGACGACACAAAACCAAAGTAAATAAAATAATAAAGATGTGTGATTGTACTGAAACTGCAGTCTGTGAAACCTCAACCTTAGTGTCGTGAGTGTATGTCTGAATGAGTGTATTTTACAACTTTTGCTCTATCAGTTTTTACGAAGAATCATATACCTATTTCAAAATATTAGCGTTTACATAATTTTATTAAATTAACCCTTCTCGCATTTTTCCAATGTCGCGCCTCCGGTAAATCATTGTCCTGCATAAAAACTTCCCATTCTATGTAACACGGTTTCATTGTCTGTAAAACGAACTACAAAGCAGAAAAGGCGTAAAACCACGTAAAAAAATACGTGGAAGTAAAAAGTCATAAGTATCCGAAAGAAAATTGTTTATTAAAAAATGTACGTGTTTCAGGAATTAGGCATTTTCGAGGTAACCTGTATAATTTGTCCTTGACCTTGCCTAGCCACCCCTACGCGCGCACCACTCAGACGTAGATCGATACTACCCCCAGGCAAGAAATACCTCAAATCTATCCTGCAGCGGTAGTACCTACTATTTGAGAAAATTTCCTACTCATTTCTTGCATTATGTTACGACTGTTGTTTACAATAAAACAGCTTCGTCTAATGTCCCTGTAAAATTATGAACGTAAAATGCGAAAGGGCGTGTTTTCATGCATGCATTAATTTTGGGTGGTTTGAAAGACATATCAGAATAACGTGCCTGACAATAGATATCGAATACGGTAGTTTACTTTTTTTTAAAACGTACTTTTAAAAAATATCTTGACTCAAACTCGAATCTGTTTGAATAGTAGTAGCAATCTAAAGCGCTGCGTACGTCCCGAGGGTCCGCGGGTCATTGTTCTGATAGACGGAGAGGCAATACTAATTGCTTACGCATTTTTTAAACAAGATTTCTCAACTAAAAACAAGATTTCTCAACTCAATTTTTTTTTATTATGTCTATATTTAAAAGTTATAGTAAAAATACATGCCATTTTTAATTACCTATAAATACGGGTTTCAAACCACCCAGATTTTAACCAGTACAATGCTGCACAGTGTTCCAGTCTATGCTATTTAATTATACGCTCAAATTCAATTTCGGAAATGAGGACGATTTTTTTATTACCTGCACTTGCCAGAGTATTTAGCTAAGATTTACGAAAACCCTACAAAATCTAACGAACCATCAACTGCAGGAGCGTTCAAGAGCTTTGGGGAGAAGACGGCCTCTCTCTTCGAGCGGAAGAAGAAGGATGCGGAGCAGGTGGCCCAGGAGACCGCGCAGGAAGCCTCTCAACTGGTAGAAGAGCAGGCGAAGAAGGCTGGGGAGGCTATCGGAGGAGCGCAGAAGACCGCTGCAGATGCAGCTAGTTCAGGTTTGTGTTTGTTGGGACTCTCACTTATGATTTAACCTCCTCAGTTATTTTAAAGGTCAGGAATGAGAAGGTTAAACATTGCCCTACGCTGATTAAGGTGGCTTCATAAGGTCCACTAGCGCCACCAGTGGAAAAAAAAATCTTTTACAGATCTCCAAAAAGTGTGTCTCAATCACGTGAATAGTGATTTTTAGCACCCACGACTGAGAACCTAAAGGCAAGCTTAGTATTAGATAGCATTAACGATAAAAAACCGGCGTTTTCAGCAAAATACTATCTAGTTCCACCTTCTTGATCCTAGGTTCTCGGTTATGGGACCTAAAATCACTATTTAGGTAATTCACAGAACTGATTACCATACACAATAAAAATATATCATCATAATCATCATCGTCATCAGCTTTTTGACGCCCACTGCAGGACATAGGCCTCCCTCGTGTTTTTCCAAGCTTCCCGGTCTTGTGCCCCCCGCATCCAGCGACTCCCCGCCACCGTAACCAGGTCGTCAGACCATCTGGTGGGGGCCTTCCCACGCTGCGTCGTCCGGTCCGCGGTCGCCAGGTCAGAACTTTTTCGCCCCACCGGCCATCAGTTCTCCGAGCTATGTGCCCCGCCCACTGCAACTTCAACTGAGCAAAAAAAGTACATGAAAAATACTGTTTACAAAAACTAACTGTAAAAGAAGACAATATGATTCTTTTGCATTGGTAGTGCTAGTCAACCTCATTGAGCCCTTTTTTTATGGTATCCTAACCTTTCTTTATCTTTGACGCACCTTATCCGTTGGAAATGGTAAGTGGGGTTCTTTAACGACCACTCGTAATTGTTTTTTTTATTTGACAGCCAATGACGCAAAGCATGCAGCCATCGATGCGTTGGACAAAGAAATGAACAAGGTCTCCCTGGCAGCCGGGGAGGCCAAGGATGCTGCTAACAAGGCAGTGGCTGATGGCAAGAAGGTCGTTGACACAACTAAAGGTAAAGTCTAAACGATGGTTATATGTTTTTAATACAGATAGCAAGAGGATGCAATGTAGGTGATCCAATTTGTTTTTAATTAAGAGACATCAAATACAAGACTTAGTAGTTGTGGGTAATTAAGGTCAGTAGCTGTATTTTGACACCCTTTATAGATTAGATAGTAATATCTATTGTAGTTTATGCATGTTAATTTAAAATATTTAGCTAGTAAATGCACTTTTCTATTTACCCACTATTTATTTATAGATACAGTTGCGACAACAGTTGATAATACGAAAAACACAGCTGATTCAGCCATCGACACTGCTAAAGGTACGTCCGTCTCATTAATACCACTATTGTTTTGTTATTAACATTTTTTATGATGAACGAGTTTATTTTATAGGCGAGTTTATTTTATAGACGAGTTTATTTTATAGATACGGTTTCAAGCCTTGCACAGAGCACTGTAGACACCACTTCACGAGTAGCAGGGTCAGCATTGGAAACTGGAAAATACTATGCTAACAGCGCTAAGGGTTAGTTTCACTGCGTATACCCAAAAGGGTAAAAAATAATTATTTTATTATTCTGGGTCTGTAATTTATTATTATGATTGCTTTTAGACACAGTAGCTAGCACAATAGACAATACTCAGAAGCTAGCACAGTCAGCAGTTGAGACAGGCAAATCTTACGCTTTTAGCGCTAAAGGTATTTTTCTAATGATCATAATACAAGAATTATACTCCTGCTATGATAATAGCCACAGGATCATTTAATAAAAATACATAACGTTTACTTGTAGATACGGTTTCGAATACAGTACAAAGCACAATTGATACGACTCAGAAGGCAGCCCATTCTGTCGTCGAGACTGGCCAGTCCTACGCCAGTAGCGCCAAAGGTATTTTTTGAAAGACCGAAAGTCTGTTTTTGTTGTACAATAATAATTTTTCCTCCATGTTGTGAAGTACGTACTTATTTATTTCTTTTTTGTCTATAATAAGGCTCTCGTCAAAGGAATAATACGACTTCGAGGTACCTACTAACGTTTCTTTGCTTCTGTTTTTACTAAGGCATTAATATTCTTTTTCGACTGTAGGGCAAATCGTTGCTCGGCATCCAAAACCGCGAACCTGACTTTTATCAAATTGTACAGGAGACTAAAAAGGTGTAAGTTAGTCTAAAAAAACCATTATTTCGAATTTTTAGTAATACGTGTACGACGGTATGATTTGTAAAGTTTTAGGTGTCTCCTGTACAATTTTATAAAAATCACGTTCGCGGCTTTGGATGCCGAACGACGAAATGATTTTTTGTTTTTTTGATATTTCTTAGATTATTTGCAAAGCACTGTACAAATGGCTGTAAATAGCACGCTGACTGTAGCTCACCCAGTTATAGACATAGGGAAGTCGTATGCTGAGAGTGCTAAAGGTAACTGTTCTAACAAACTTAATGTTGTTGTTTTGCGTGCCTTGCTTATGTATTTTAGATTTTGCTGTAATTTTTTATATTAAGCAATTATTTTGTGTAATTACTTATTATGGGATATTCTTCGTGTTTTTTTTAAATAGACACTGTGACAAATACAGTAGATAACACAAAAAAAGCCGCAGAGTCAGCTGTTCAGACTGGAAAGAGCTACATAGAAAGTGCTAAAGGTAACTAACAGTTTGAGTATCAAGCAATTGCAAACAAATGGGATAAACACGCCAAATCGGAATTATTTTGGAATTCAACTGTTAATTCGATTTTCTTGTAGATAATGTGCAAAGCACAATTCAAAGCTCTGTTGACACTACAAAGAACGTTGCGTCCTCGGCTTTAGAAACTGGAAAATCGTACGCTGATAGTGCTAAAGGTATTTTCGCTATGATTTTTTTAATTTATTGTTGGTTTTTGTTATGTTTGTGTTTTTATTTTTTTTTAAATCGTAGATACGGTAGCAAGCACAGTTCAAAGTACAGTAGATACAACCAAAAACGTGGCGGCTTCCGTTTTTGAAAAAGGAACAACTGCAATAGGCTCAGCCAAAGGTATTATAGTCCCTAGTACTAAGTGCCGAGTAAAATGAATTGTTTCTAAATAAATTAAATTTTAAATACTAAAATAAGGTCCGAGTAAAATAATTATACGTGATCTTATTTAATATATTTTGTACACATATGCGTATTTTGCTTCAATAAATTATTTTCAAACCGTCTGTTTTTCTAATGTTTTGTTAAATTTTTTTATGTTTATTTTTTATTTTAGACACAGTAGCAAATACTGTCCAAAGCACTGTAGATACGTCTAAAAGCGTTGCGGCTGCCGCTTTTGAAAAAGGCACCAGTGCCATAGGAACAGCTAAAGGTGGGCGAAAGCATTACCACGTATATGCAATTAGTTATGTGTCAGCACGTCTTATTCATATATTTATTTATTTATTATATCGTAGATACTGTAGCCAGCACAGTTCAAAGCACTGTAGATACAACCAAAAACGTCGCAGCCACAGTTGTTGAGAAGGGAGCTTCTGTTATCGGCTCAGCCAAAGGTATTTATGCAACGGTATTGTGTGAGTTTTAAATTTTTTATTTTTATAATTTTAACATTACGCAAAGCAATATGGCGAGAATTTATCCACTTTCAGGATTTAAGGATTTGGAATTTTCGGCAGTACATTTCTGATAGACGAGTAATATATATTTTTTTATTTTAGACACAGTAGCAAACACTATCCAAAGCAGTGTAGATACGTCTAGAAACGTAGCGGCTGCCGCTTATGAAAAAGGCACTAGTGCTATAGGAAAAGGTAGGCGAAAGCATTAAGGAAACTCACAAACCGAAGCGGTTGCGGTGGCAGTCATTTACCTGCAGGAGTATTTTTTGGACCTATTGAAACCAACGCGTTCTGACCGCGAACCCAGCAATAATTTGTTTAGCGGTCAATCAGTCAATCGCGGTCAGAACACGTTGGTTTAAATAATATGTCTATACAAATAGGTACTACTGCCGTAAATGACCGCCACCGCAAACGCAACTGCTTTGGTTTCTAAGTTCCTTAACTTGTATGTACTATGCAATTTGTTATGTGTCAGCTTGTCTTATTCATCTGTTTATTTATGTATTATATCGTAGATACTGTAGCCAGCACAGTTCAAAGCACTGTAGATACAACCAAAAACGTCGCAGCCACAGTTGTTGAGAAGGGAACTTCTGCCATCGGCTCAGCCAAAGGTATTTAGACAATTATATTGTGTGGGTTTTTAATCTTTTATAATAGATTTTTTACTCTACACAGCAAAGCGATTTTGACGAGAATTTATCCGTTTGGGCAAGAATTACGAATCCCCACGTAATTTTTGGCAGTACAGTATTCAAACCTTTTGTTTATTTTTTTATGTATTTTTTATTTTATTTTAGACACCGTAGCAAACACTGTCCAAAGCACTGTAGATACTTCTAAAAACGTAGCGGCTGGCGCTTATGAAAAAAGCGCCAGTGCTATAGGAACAGCTAAAGGTAGGCGAAATATAAAAATTACATAAATTATTATAGAAAAACAATATTTCTTTTGTCCAGATAAGCAAATCCACAACTAATATTTAAAAGCTAACTAAACTAAAACTTTCGTAAGCATTACACATTAATGACAATAATCTTTTCGACGGTCCCTACGTATAAGCTCGTATCTTAAAACACAAATTTTAGAGGAGAGCCGTTTAGTTTTTTTTTTGCACTAAAATGGACATAGCTCCGTCAATTTTAGGCGCATAACTATATTTTTTGTTTATTATTAGGGGTTAAAGTATGAAATTGCCGTTTTATTGCAATAGGTTCTTTGAATTGACATAGAATCTTCATGGTTTGAGGTTTTCGAATGAAACTTTTTTCAAATGGTTTCTATGATGTTCTTTTTTTAAAAAATGTGAAACATTTGAATATCGAATATTGAATATCAACAAGGCAACACAAGTTTCAACACGCGTTTCTTTCTGCAGATCAGTCAAATCATGAGGCACCCATTTTTCGTTTTTTTTTATTTTATTGATTTGACGCAAGTGAGTCAATATTGTGGGTAAGGTAACGCTAAACCATGCCGCTAATTCCTGGGTAGTTTGACTAGGGTCGGCTTCCACTATCTCTCTTAATTCATCGTTATTCACCTGTGTGGGCGGTCTTCCTCGTGGCTCGTTCTTTAAGTCGAAATTTCCATCACGAAAGTGTTTAAGCCAAAATCGCACGGTGCGTTCATTAGTAGACCCGTCTCCAAACGCAGCATTGATATTGCGGGCTGTTTCTGCCGCGTTAGTTCCGCGACGGAACTCGTATTCAAAAATCACTCGAATTTTCGCAGTATCCATCTTTCTTGTCTAAATTGAATAACAAAAACAATTGAAAGTCGATATTCAAATGTTTCACATTTTTTAAAAAAAGAACATCATAGAAACCATTCGAAAAAAGTTTCATTCGAAAACCTCAAACCATGAAGATTCCATGTCAATTCAAAGAACCTATTGCAATAAAACGGCAATTTCATACTTTAACCCCTATTATTATAAAATTTGGGGTTCTTTTAGACATCATAAACATATTTTGTAAATATTGCCTTGTTTATTAGATATTTCAGTTACGAAAATCGTATGTGACAGTTACGGGCGGTTGTTGGGAATTTGAGAAATCTGAAAGAGGTAACTGCCATTTACGATGTTCGACTTGGGAAAATTACTAATTAATATCAAACGCATCTCCATAGTAAAAGAGTATAATATCCATCTTATCTGTTTAAAATATGTATTGTTAACTCATTATACATATTATTTAGTAGTGTATTTAGTTAAAATTAAATTGTTAAGGTGAAAACTCAGGCGTATAACTGAGTAAAGGTCACTTCCGCCCGCTCTCCCGCTCCCCACCGTCCGGCGCTAATTGGCAGATGCCTGACTATGCTTGGAAACGAAAGTATAGTTACAAGAAAGAAAAAAACCTAAAATTTTCATATCAAGACTTTTTCAACATTATTTTTTTTTATAATGCATTCGGGTACGGAGATTACGAAAATGGCCTAGAAGTATAATCACGTAACTAAACTTACGCGATTGTACTTAGGGACCTCGCTAACGGTGAAAGAAAACATCGTGAGGAAACCGGAGTGTCTCAGCGCTTGCCAATCCGCGGCTCGCGTGGTAATTAAGTATATAAGCAAAAATAAATACCTAATACATTTTTATTGTATGTAGATACTGTAGCCAGTACAGTCCAAACCACGGTAGACACTACCAAAAACGTTGCTGCTGCAGCTTTTGAGAAAGGCATCAGTGCCGTAGGAACCGCTAAAGGTATGAAGACATCTTTACTGTACAGTCGACAGCATATTAACCTTTACATACGTGCACTCTTATCAGGGCGAATAGCCCAGCTGTTGTTGACCAGCTTAGGTAGTACGATCGCACGAGTCAGGTATATTGTGGCGCAAAAATGATAGATTTTGACAGTGATAGTTAAAGTTGCGTCTTTTAACATTTAAAACGCGCGACTCGCATTGTCATGCTACTTTTGCTGATATGAACTGTACCTATGTACATAATGTTATTTATATTATATTTTATAAGTTTGTTTAATCTACTTTTATTTATTTTATTACACCGTAGACTCGGTAGCCAACACTGTTCAAAGCACGGTAGACACAACTAGAAACGTAACAGCGTCGGTTGTTGAGAAAGGAGCTACTGCTATGGGCTCAGCCAAAGGTATTTAACAGTGTTTTTTTCTTTGAATTATTTAAAAATTTCTATACTGTTTATTAAATGACCAAATGAGGGGTAGTTTATACTGAACAACTTTTGTTTTAAAGTTTTTTTATATTGCGAAAAACAAATAATTTTCACTTGGATCTCACATTATTTTCGCTTACATCTGAATCTGAATCTGTGCATATTATGTTACTTATCTGCTTATTTTGTTTCTGTGATGTGTCTTGTTGGTTTAATAAATATTTTTCTTCTTCTCTCAATCGTCATACTTTATCGCGCATCAAGCAAACATGTAGAACAGACTTTGTTCAGTATGATGGATGAGTCGCATCACCCAATAGGTTTAGAATTTGTAAATCGACCCTGCGTATATTTTTTATTTCTATTATTTTAGATACCGTAGCAAACACTGTCCAAGGCACCGTAGATGTATCTAAAAATGTCGCGGCTGCTGCATTTGAAAAAGGCAGTAGCGTCGTCGGGACTGCCAAAGGTATGCCGACAATAGGTATCGTCATAAACACTATTATTCTTTTAAGTTCTGAGGCGTTTTTTTAAATTTATTTTTTGTCAGGAAACCTGAGTGTCTGAGCTATTCATATACCTCAGCGCTTGAAATCGCCAATCGCCAATACTCTCTCCCTGAGAGAAGGCCTGTGCCCTACAGTGGGACGTATATAGGCTGCTTATGTTATGTTATGTTTCGAAATATGGTAGACACGACAAAAAATGTATCCGCGTCCGGGTCTTGACAAGGGAACTTCTGCTATAGGTACAGCCAAAGGTATTTTCAAGTGTGACTTTTTGGAGGTTTAATATTAGGGGTTAAAGTATGAAATTGCCGTTTTATTGCAATAGGTTCTTTGAATTGACATAGAATCTTCATGGTTTGAGGTTTTCGAATGAAACTTTTTTCAAATGGTTTCTATAATGTTCTTTTTTTAAAAAAATGTGAAACATTTAAATATCGACTTTCAATTGTTTTTGTTATTCAATGTAGACAAGAAAGATGGATACTGCGAAAATTCGAGTGATTTTTGAATACGAGTTCCGACGCGGAACTAACGCGGCAGAAACAGCCCGCAATATCAATGCTGCGTTTGGAGAGGGGTCTGAACGCACCGTGCGATTTTGGTTTAAACGCTTTCGTGATGGAAATTTCGACTTAAAGAACGAGCCACGAGGAAGACCGGCCATACAGGTGAATAACGATGAATTAAGAGAGATAGTGGAAGCCGACCCTAGTCAAACTACCCAGGAATTAGCGGCATGGTTTAACGTTACCTTACCCACAATATTGACTCACTTGCGTCAAATCAATAAAATAAAAAAATACGAAAAATGGGTGCCTCATGATTTGACTGATCTGCAGAAAGAAACGCGTGTTGAAACTTGTGTTGCCTTGTTGAACCGGTACAGAAATGAAGGAATATTGGATCGAATTGTAGCATGTGATGAAAAGTAGATTCTTTATGATAACCGGAAAAGAAAAATGCAATGGCTGACCCGAGGTCAAATGCCACAACAGTATTCAAAAATCACTCGAATTTTCGCAGTATCCATCTTTCTTGTCTAAATTGAATAACAAAAACAATTGAAAGTCGATATTCAAATGTTTCACATTTTTAAAAAAAGAACATCATAGAAACCATTTGAAAAAATTTTCATTCGAAAACCTCAAACCATGAAGATTCTATGTCAATTCAAAGAACCTATTGCAATAAAACGGCAATTTCATACTTTAACCCCTATTATTAACGCATGTTAGCACTTGATTCGTTTAGCCGGATTTTACGTGCCTGCCAGTTAAATGCCAGCTTACGTACTCGAATTTTTTTACAGCAGGTATTTTAGTTTTATTTTAATTATAATTTGAATTATTTTAGATACGGTTGCAAACACTATCCAAAGCACGGTAGATACGTCTAAAAATGTTGCTGCTGCTGCTTTTGAGAAAGGCACTAGTGCTATCGGAACAGCTAAAGGTTAATCCTTTTTTATCTTTTATCTTACTATATTAAAGCGGTCCGGAGTAACACTAGATAGCGCCACCGAGGAAAAAATCATATATTTTTTTACGGATTACATTTGCGAGAAGTGTCAGTACAATCTCTCAATCATGTTAGCAGTGATTTTTAGGACTCACGACAAAGAACGCGGTTCAAAACATGTGTGAAGCACACTTTGTGCCAAAAAAGCTACTATAACATTGAAGATTATTTAGATGACAATGATGTCTGGAATTAAAGCCAGTTCAATGCATGAGTTTTAGAACATTTATATAAATCCTGTAAATTAAGGACTTGAAAAGACTAAGTTTGGAGTTCTTTTGTCCATTTTTTCTCCAAAATGATCTAGATTTTGAAATGGACACCTAGTTTAACTTGTAACGTTCATTAAGTCGCAGTTTCTGTGCTACTTTGAATAAAAAAATTTGATTTTGATTTTGAACCTAGGATCACTAGATAGCATTTATGGCAAAAACGGCCGTTTCCGGCGTTAATGTTATCTAGTCCTAGGTTTTTTGCCTTAGGTTCAGGGCAATGGGTCCTGAAAATCACAATTGAATCGTGTGATTTTAAAACAACACAAGTCACATGTGTTTTTAAAATAACACTTGCCCATTTTTTTTTTATTAAATTATTTACACCTACCTATTGATTTACATTAGAAAAAAAAATTGTAGTTTATTCATACAGAAATCAATATAATATGCTAAAATATTGCTGTTGTAGATATTAGTATTTGAATAAAAGAGTTTTTTCTATTTCCTGCAAAGTTGTAATGAAAGGACATGTGTCGTTTTAAAATCACACGATTCAATTAACATGATTGAGAGATTGTACTGACACTTTTAACCGAGTAGTCGAGGACCGCGCTCAGTGGCGTGCTATGGGAGAGGCCTATGTCCATCAGTGGACAAGCGTAGGCCGACGATGATGATGACGATGACTGACACTTATTGCAAATTTAATCTTAAAAAAAAATATGATTCTTCTTTCCTCGGTGGCGCTAATGTTACGTGTCACTCCCTGGGCCCCCATAATTTATGAAAATGCACGTTGCAAGCAGCATAAAAGAGTGGGCATTTTTAGACATATTTTTAAAGTTAATTCATATTTTAATATCGGATTGTTTATTTTGTAGACACACTCACTAGTACTGTAGATACCACAAAAAACGTGGCGTCTTCCGCTTTTGAGAAGGGCACCAGTGCCATTGGATCCGCAAAAGGTATTTTCAAATTCACGCTTATCTCATTTGTGTTTTCATTCATCTAATTTAAATGTTATTGTTTTAACTTTGGAAAATATGGTCAGCACTGTACGATACAGTTGATAGATTTAAATACGTGTTTCGTCTTTGAGGAGAGGGCATCATTGTTTGAATGTGCACTGATTATGTAATTTCCATTGCTTTATACATATTAATGTTGCTGTCATAATAGTATGTACTACTTATAATAAAAAGCATTCGTTATCGACTTATCGCTGCAGTAGGTACCCATGGTTGCGAAACTGCCAAAAGCAGCAAGTGAGTTATCATATCACGGTATTGTAAATCAGGATTTCGTAGCTTTGAGGTCAGGGCTTATGAAGTTCGATATCCAAATGATAAATTTAAAATACGTCAAATAGAGTTTTGGTCACGGACGTCACCACAAATAAATAGATTCATCGTTCATGAAAAAAAAATACATAGGTAATAAAGTATAATCATCTAGCTTTTCAACTTGAATGAGCAAAATAATTTTAAATTCTTTGTTAGTTTGACTTAAGTCCGAAGATATACGAGTCACGTCCCGCGTCCCCTGATAATGAGACTCGAAATACGTCCAATGTCCATGTGGAAGTCAAAGTCATTTATAGCAACAGTGTACGAACATAGTACCTAATTCGTATTCAATAAAAAAATGGTCTAATAAGGGCAGCTTCCCTCTCATAACCCACCTGCTCCCTTTTAGCAACGCCTTTGTTTTATAAAACTGCAATGGAGTTTTCCTTTTCTTTAGTTTTATGTATTTATGTTAATGGTTTGTAGATGCCATTGGTAATACCATAGAAAGCACAAAACAGGCTACCCAATCCGCGGTGGACACCAGCAAAAACTACTTTGGTAGCACTCAAGGTACCTACTTATATAATTTTAACGTGGTTAAGGAGTTTTTTTTATCTTTTCTCTCTTTTTTTCCTTTCTTTTAACCGCTTTCTTTCCATAGATTCTGTAACAAGCTCGTTATTAACAACAAAATCTGCAGAGAGAGTTACTGAATCCGACGATAGCAGTGATACTTGCCTTCAGGACAGCATTCAAGGTAATTTCTCTATCCTTTCTTCCTTTTTTGTCCTTTGTTTCTTTTCTTCTGTACTTGTTATTTCTATTTATTTAATGTCTGTAAATGTAATTTCTGTGTACAATAAGAATATTTTTCCTTAGTTTCCTACACTTAGTAAATAGGTAGGTAAGATAGTTGTATGGTTTGATTTGATCATATTATCTCAAGAAGTTGGTAAAATTATGTTTGAACCTTAGCTAATTTGTTGATATTTTGTAGATAAAGCTAAAGATAACTTCGGGTTTACGAAGCCCACTCAGTTGGTGATCGCGGAGGGACAGAAAACTATCGAAACTGCGAGTGGTATTTTGAGATTTTTATAGTGTGATTGCTTTTTTCTATACCAGCATGTGTCTAAACCACTAAGAGCAGCAATTATTTCTAATTATCTGCTAGTTGTGTGTGCAGCTGAATCGAAACGTGACTTAATTCTAAGTATGATAGATAATCATTTCCCAGTTGGCTTTTCCTGCTACTTCTCATCATACATGTCTAATCTTACAATTACGTAGTAACTTGGTGAGATCATTCATACAAGTGCCTTCGTTTGAAAAATCTGTGTTGACTAATATATTAATGTCTTTCGTGTTAAAATTAAAGTTTGTGAATAATCCTTCAAAATATAATAATAATCGTGTGTGAGTGAGTGAGCTGACGTAATTTTTTTAAATTTATTTACAGTCTAATCTTATGTTCACAACTTTACGAATCTCAAATTTTGTAAATCTAGCCTTCAGTCTAAAAAAGTGTCTAAACCAATATTAGCAGGATCCAAACGAAAAATCTCTTTCTTTTCAGATACCATCAATGCTACAGTAGACGCCACCAAGAAAGCTGCCGAAGACGCAAAAGCACAAGCTCTTAGGGCGGCGGAGGCAGCGAAGGAGGAAGCCAGGAAGGCAACAGAGGCAGCGAAGGAGGAAGCCAGGAAGGCAACAGAGGCTGCTAAAGAAGAGGCCAAGAGAGCTGCCAGTAAGTAACATGATCGACCAGTAAGTAAAATGATCGATCGAGAAGTAACATGATCGACCAGTAACATGATTGACGTGTAGCTTCTGCTGTACCCATATAAGGTTTTAAAAATTGAACCCATCCCACATTTGTGCCAAGATTTTCATGAATTGATTAGCTGGCTTAATTCAAAGTTTTATTTTATTCGAAGTCCCGTATAGCTATAAAACAAGCCGAGGTCAATGTAAGGGCATGCCTACATCCCTATGAAATACCAGCATTATGCACAGGCATTAAAATCAACGTTTTACCAGACGCAGCCGTTGAAGAGTCCAAGAAAGCGGCGGAGAAGGCGGCAGCGGACGCCAGCAACGCCGTCACCAGCACTATGGACGGCGCCCTGAAGAGAGTTGAGAACGCCGCTGATCAGGGCATCAAGAACGCCAGCCAGGTCGCCAGCAACAAGATCAAGGAGACTGACAAATACGTGAATGAACAACGCGATGCGGTGGGTTGGCTCGTATACACGCTGAAATCTGGGTGGTTTGAAAGCCGCGGTTGTGTAATTTGTAATTAAAAAAAAATGCCATCTATTTAGAGTATTACTTTAAAGTACAGAGGTAAAATTAAAAAAAAAAAATTGTTGACAAATCTTATATCAAAAAATTCGCGAACGATTAGTACAGCCACTCCGTCTATCAGAACTCTGGCTGGCTACTAATGATTCTAATAGATTTGAGTTTGTGACGAAATATTTTTGGAAAGTGCCTTTTTAAAAAACTAAGTAGTTTGTCGATAGCTATTGTTAAGGCACGGCCATTTTGCTATGGATTTCAAACCACCTAGGATTCATGGTGTACCTATGTAGATAGATACAAACATTTAACGGCACTGAAAACACAACCTAAGCGTAAATCAATATTACACAGGTATACAAAAAGAACAAACAAAATACATTTAATACTACATGAATTAGTTTTACACAAAAAATATTTATTAATTTTGTCCTAGATAAAGTACAATCTGCATTGGCCGCTCTCGCGTTTCGAAATCAATACTTGTGTGAAATGAAGCAACTGTTAGTATACAACCTCGAATAGTACACGTGTTATGAAAGTCAATAAAAATATGTTCACATAGTATTCAATGTTTGTGATGTCCTTGCCTAGTTATCATCATCGTCGTCATCAGCCCACTGCTGGGTACAAACCTTTTCCCGCAAATGTAGCATCTCTCAGGGTCCCTTGCCGTCCGCATCCCCGCACCCTACGCCGACTCAACGACACATTGTCTGACCATCGGGCCGCCCCTGGTTACCACGGCAAAGGGTAACCAGGGGCGCTACTACGTATCCTCCACTGTATGGAGTTCCCCGATTTCACCTACTCAAATACATACATATTTTTTTGGAGTCGTCAAAATGGTTAACCCGATAGAGTGGACAGTTACGTGATAGAAGGGCAGGACATGTGATTGTGTTGTGTGGAACTTATTAATTTTATTATTGTATTTAAAATTGAAAAATTGTTTTGCTAAAGCCCAGTAGTGCGTCTGCCGGGGATCTGTGCTTGTCAATTGTGTTTGGAGATGGCATACATTCAAAAAGACGTATCTTTATACGACAGTGAGCTTGATAGTTTTTATTTTGTTTCTAGCTGCTGCATAACCTCTCCACAGCGGCCAACGATGGTGCTACCGGCGCCGCGGGCCTTCTCAGCAAGGGACTTGCCAACTTTCCCAAGTAAACGATGAAAGAAGAAGATAGGCAGGTCCTCGAGTACTATTTGTTAAAATTATGTTTTTCGCAGTATGTTAAATTTTGACAAGTTCTTCGGAAAAACGAGGAAGGTCAGTCTTTTTTCTTACCTAGTTCTTTATTGCAGTAATCATACGCTTTGGGCGTAATAGTACTTCGCTTGATTTTCCGAAGAGTCAGAATTTCAGAATTTTGTTAATATTTATAACGTACAAATTTCTCCTTTTATACTTCTCACTAAATATAATTTAATGAGTCAGTTTCAGTCTTCGCTTTGAGCCTGTTTCGAAAAAAGATCTGTGAAGCTTCTATTATAATTAATTTCATAAATAATTATTTAAGTACCTACCAGGTTGTATCTACAACATTACAAGCACATAACAATCTCCTTAATTTGTCTACCTAATTCAAGTACACAAACTATAAATACTTATTATAAAATTTTATTGTAAATACCTATTATTTTATTTACAACTGCTAAGGTCTACCCAAGTTGATATGGGCCGGCGACGTGCGGGCGGCACGATTTAAATCTTAAATTAAACATTGCATTTCAAATACTTACGAGTTAGAGACTACAATAACAGTGCAAAAAAGCCCGTTCTCGTGATGTGCCTGTCGCCAGTCCGCCGTCCGCCCGTCGTCCGCATGTGTCCGGGTTCTTTTTTTAGTTATTATAGTCTCTAATCTTAATAGTATTTAGGGTTTATTTTAGCTTGTAACGACGCTGCCCCGTTGTGATGTGGATAGTCCTTTATTAATTATTATATGTATTCTAGCTTTAGGCAAGTGTTTATAGTGCTATTGCGTTTTTATTGCATTTTTAAATATGTATCTGAACTTTTTGGATAACAACGATATTGCTTTAAACTTAAAAGTCGGGCAACCCGTCCAAGCTTTGCCTTTCACGTGCAAAATAAATAAAAACAAAATATTTATGTATTAGATTGTAAGCAAGAATTCTTGGTTAAATATTTTTATAAGAAAAAATAGTAATCTGTAATCTTTTTTTTTTAATAGTACTCTATTTAAGAAAGAAAAAGATTACAGAATCATAGTTTTTACTGTTTTAAATTAATTTCAAAAATGCTCATGCAACTTCTGATACTTTGATTACCAATGTAGATGCAGTAAAATATTAAATTATTTCAATGATCGTCGTTCTATACTTATGTGTTATTAATAAATTATCGTACACAATATGGAAATTTGTTTACTTTTTATTTACAATATCTACATAAATCTGCATCTCAAGGTTTAGGTGAGCGGACGAATCAGGATTTTCGTATAGTTATAGAGAGGTCTATTATCTTAATACAATGTTTCCTAAAATGTCAAGTTTTAGTACCTTTGTCAATATTTATTGTTATACATTACATGCTAAAATCTGGGTGGTTTGAAAGCCGTGGTTGTGTAATTAATTTAAACTATTACTTTTAATTATAATCGTAAAAAAAAATAGTTCTGAAACCTCGTTTCGAGTCGAGAAATCTTGTTCCGAGATAAGAAATCATGCTAAAAAAAAATATATTTTTAGAAAGTGGCTTTTTTTATAAAAAAAAAACCAGCGTATTCGATAGCTATTGAACGAATGAATGAATGAATGAATGAAAATATTTATTTCAGACCTGAGTCCATATTTGACAATAATAACAGCAATAATAATAAAAATGTTAACATCACAGCAAAATTAATTAATATAAAATATAATACAATAATTATAAAATCAGTGAAAAATTAATCTAAATTAAAATTGTATTGATTAAAATATATATATGCTTGTGTCCTAAATAAAATAAAATAAAATATATATAAAATTTGTAATAAAATATGTACAGTATTTGTTTACACTAGAGACATAACCCAGGCTCCCCCCAGGCTCTAGGTAGTGAGATGGTAGTGATTGGCACGTTCATTTTGCTGTAGCTTTCAAACCACCCAAAATTAATGGTGTGTATATTACTTGACAAAAACGAAAACGCGATTCGGTAATATACAAATATAATTTTATATAACCTACAGATGATTACTCTAATATTTTTCTCTGAATAGAAACGCAATTGACATTTATGTATAACACTATTTATTTTAGGCTTATCGCTGTCTCAGCAAAGCGGTAACAACATCCCATACAATAATAGGTCGGTTTTAAAGTACAGTGAACAGCACATCAAGCTTATTTAGATGCAGTGTAAGCAGTTACGTTGCCGTTGACTATACACAATAAGTTGACTTTGCCGATGACGTTTGAACTAATGATGTTGTTATGATGGATGTGCAACGTCAGCGTTACCTAGGGTCCATTTTCTAAGGTTTTAAAGAGTAGGTATCTATTAAAATTTATAGAAATAAAAAAAAAACTTGCGTAATGTGACTATAACACTTTTAACATCCACGTAATGAGATGATTAATGCATCGTCCAGTGGCACCTTCACTCACACTAGATTGTGAAGGGACCACTCTGACGCAGCAGTGCCTGGCACATGGATTTTTAGATGGGCTAGGCTTGCCCAGCACCTATGCCATCCTGACAGCTTAGCCCATAGGAAAGGCAAGTCAATACGGGTGGAGCCAATCGAGCCGCGGGATTCCTTACGATGTTTTCCTTCAAATTTAGCGTGTGGTATTGCTACTACAAATTCGCAGATGTGCACCGGGACTCGAACTTCCGAGTCCATTGTTTAGTGTCACATCCTCATTAATTAATTAATCTGAGGTCGCATCGCACGTACCACATTAAATTTTTTTGAAGTTTTTAACTCACTTTAGTACTTTGATTTCAAATTTTGTCCAGTTATTTATTATATGCGAAACTAGAAACCAATCAGATCTCTACTTATTTGGAAATATACTTAGAGATAATTTTTGTACGTATTTAAATCACAAAAAATAACATAATTATTTGAATTTTCCCGCTTAATTTTCATTTCCGGTTACCAGATTTACATTACACAAAATCTACTGTGTAAAAGGAAAATCAAAGCATTAACGGAACGTAGTTCGTTCACAGATTATCAATTGATTGAGGGCGGGAATTTGAACCGCAAGTTGCAAATTTTCCAAAGTTTTTCAATTTTTTGCTAATAATTGCATAGTTTGTCTTATTTTTGTAAATATTAGTGTAAATACAGTTAATAATAAAGTGTAAATATAAAAATGGTTGGAAACGAGGGCGGGGGGGATAATCCCCCTGCCCACCCAGCCACAACCTCAGCTAAAAGGTCTCGTGGGGACGATGTGGACCCTAGTGGAGACGGCGGCGGCGGTAGTGGTGAGGAAAAGACTTATTTTAAACCCAATTATAAAAGACTCTATCCTGAAAATTCTACAAATACAGACTTTAAAGTTTTTGTTGAAAGCACAAACATGAAAGAGAGGCTGGGCAACAAGAGCCCTATTTACCTGAACCACATTTTCACGACAGGTATTAAAGGTGTTGTGGCCATTCAGCGTATAAACGCCAACAAAATTGTGGTCGTTTTTAAGCAGTACAATACTGCAAATAACTTTTTGATGAACTCGGCATTTCTTGAAAAGTATAGCATGCGAGCATATATACCGGCAGCGCAAATAGAGAAAACGGGCATAATCAGATTTGTACCACCGAACATTTCCAACAAAGAACTCTACACAAAACTGTCGTCAGTGTACGAAATTATAGCAGTCAGACGGTTTACCAAAAAAGTTGGACAAGAAAGAGTGCCGCTACAGACGGTCAGCATCACTTTTCTTTCAAATACATTACCTGACAATGTTCAATACGACCTATTCTCATACAGAGTGTTCGACTATGTGCCTCCACTACAACAATGTTTCAGATGTTTCAAGTTTAATCACTCTGCTCGTGTTTGTAACGGCAAGCAACGCTGCAGCTGTTGCGCGGGTGAACATTTATACAAAGAATGCGACAGACCGAATGACCTTTGCTGCATAAATTGCAGCGGGCCTCATTTGGCAATTTCAAAAACATGTCCAGTAAAAATGAAAAAACTTGCAGAAAAAAAAAGTAAAATAACATATGCAAGCATTGCCGCTACAAAGTCAAAGCAGAGTGAGGAGGACTTCCCTCCCCTTGTTAATAATGTAAATAAGCCTAATACTGTAAATAAATTGTTACCTAATGAACAAAATGTAAATATTACCAATGTAAATAACACTACTTCAAATACTTCCAAGAATACCAAACCCAATATGACCCGATCTGACATAAAAAGCCAGTTACTAAACAACAATGACTTGGCCATGGCCATAGTTCGAACTTTAGTTGAATTAGCAAACAAGGGTGATGATAGCCCCATTACTACATCATCAATTAAAGATTTATTATTTAAAAACCTATCTTAATTTTTTATGGATAATAGAACCAATACGCCTTTATCTTTACGCATTGCACAATTTAACATTCAAAGTATTTATAATAAGAAACCCTTGCTAATACAGTTCCTACAGGAGCAAAATATAGATATTTGCCTGTTGAATGAGACATGGCTTAAAAATACTAGACCCTTTTCTGGTATACCTGGTTATAATATGTATTATAAAAACGCGAACAATGATCACGGAGGAGTTGCTATTCTATTAAAAAATAATATAAAACATACTGCTCTTCAAACTAGATTTTATCAGGACATACAAAATGTTGCTGTATGTATCGAAACTGAAAGAGGACCTATAACTATTTTATGTGTTTACAGCCCACCTAATAGTGGTCATACTAGAATACAAAGATTGCGATATATAATTAGAGACCTCCCTAAACCTGTTTTAGTCTCAGGAGATTTCAATGCACACCACGTTGCCTTCGGCTGTGCTACTACCAAGGGTCGTGGACAGGATTTGTATGAAGTTATAGATGATGCGGATATGTGTATATTAAACAATGGTATGCCCACGACCGTGGCTTACCCTAATAGGAATCCATCTGCTATAGACGTTACATTCGTTAGTCCTGAGTTGGCACCTTTCTGCGATTGGTCTGTACATGATGATGCAATGGGAAGCTATCATTTACCCACATTTATTGATTTCACTCTAAAACCTATTAAATATTTATGTAATGACCCGGTTGACAAATTTATATATTCTAAAGGAAACTGGAAAAAATTCCATGACCTATCTAAGGAAATTTTTGAAGACTTTGTTATTGATTCTACTAATCCAATTCATTCGTATGAAGAGTTTTGTAAGAGGCTTGAGAAATTAAAATGTGAATGTATTCCGAAGTTTCATAAAGGTTCTTCTTATACTTCCAGGCCACCATGTATTTGGTGGAATCAAGAGTGTCAGACTAGTGTAATTAATTCTTATGAAGCCCTTAAGGCCTACAGGAGAGATCCTACAATTGAAAATTATATTAATTATAAAAAATTAGATGCTCTTAAGAAACGAATCATAGCAGAACAAAAGAAAAACAGTTGGCGAGATTTATGTGCTTCTTTCAATAGGACTACTCCCGTTAGTCGGGTGTGGAATTATATTAAAATTTTTAAAGGAATGTATTCTAAAAACAAAGTTAAAAATGATGAATTTATTGAACCTCTTTTTACTAAATTGACAGATTCTAGTAGTTCTGCTAATATTGACAATGACCTGTTTGACCAGAATAACGAAACTGATAAAGGTCAAATTTTGTTAAATCCTTTTACTTGGAACGAATTTAGGATGAGTTTGGAATCCAGAAAAGATACAACTCCTGGTCTTGATGATGTTCCTTATTTACTAATTAAAAAACTGCATTTTTCAGGACAAGAGATTTTATTGCATATTTTCAATAGTCTTTGGCAGAGTCAAATTATCCCAGAACAATGGAAAACTCAATGTGTTATACCCATCTTAAAACCTGGCAAATCTCCTCTTGATGAAAATTCATACAGACCAATTTCACTTTCTTCATGTATTGGCAAACTCTTTGAAAATATGATTAAAATTAGACTGGATTGGTTCGTAGAAGTCAATAACTTGATTCCATCTATACAATTTGGATTTCGACGTGGGAGAAGCTGTGCTGACAGTTTCACTTCCTTAGTGTCAGACCTGAAACATGCAAAAACCAATAATTCAAGTGCTGTTTGTACATTTCTTGATGTACAAGGAGCGTTTGATAATGTTGATCCGAAAATCCTGGTTAGAATTCTGATAGAGCTCGGAATACCCGGACTATTATGTAAATGGTTGTATAATTTCTTGACAAATAGAACTATGTATATAAAACATAACAACATATTACATGGGCCTAGACTTGTATCTAGAGGAACCATGCAAGGGGCGACTCTATCACCCCTTTTGTATAATTTGTACACAAGTCAAATTTTAAAGTATGTGGATAGTAGTATAGTAAACATCCTGCAATTTGCAGATGATATTGTATTATATACTGTAAATAAGAATCTAGACTTAGCTAAATATCACATTAATAATGCCCTAAACCAGTTACACAGTTTCTACACAGGAAAACTAAAACTTAATATTAACCCCAATAAAAGTTCAGTGCTTGTAATAAGTAAATCTATATCAAATTTAGCCATAAGTTACAATAATTCCATAATTAAAGAAACTGACAATCATAAGTTTTTAGGTGTAATAATTGATAACAAATTAACTTTTGAGAAACATATCAATTATATAAGTAAAAATTGTTTGAAGGGACTAAATATAATGCGATGTTTGGCTGGTGTCTCCTGGGGTGCTGACCCTGTTATTTTAAGCCTCTTGTACAAAAGCTTAGTTAGAAGTCATTTTGATTATAGTATCATAGCTTATATGGATAGTATACATGTACATAAACTTGATAAACTTCAAAATAGAGCATTGAGAATAATATCTGGAGCAATGTGCTCCACTCCAATAAGAGCCTTAGAAGTAGAGACAAATATAATGCCCTTGTCCATAAGAAGAGTCGAGTTAATCATAAGATATATATTGAAGATAATTTCATCTAAAAATGAATTTATAATTAATAAAATTACTCAAAGTCCAATTCACACATTGGATAGGGCATCCACTGATTCCATTTTACGGGAAGGTGTGACTCCTAAACTGTCTGATATACTTTATTATGTATATAACAAATACTCTAATGTTTTCTTAAATTACACTCATTGGCCTTGTTACAGTGGATCATATAAAAGCAAATTATTAGAAGTTAGAGTATGTACTAAATTGGTTAACAATAATTTTGAATTCTTAGAATATGTAGACACCATTCAAGATTTTTATATATTATATACTGATGGTAGTAAAGGAGAATTATGGGTTCGTAGTGCAATCTATGACCCAACTCAAGATCTTAAAATAAGTTATAGATTGGACAGTCATTGCTCTATTTTCACGGCAGAGGCTTATGCTGTTTTAATGGCTTTACAGCATATTAAGACAGTAAACAATTATAGAAAATTTATTATATTCACTGACTCCTTAAGTTTGACACTTTGTTTAAGTAAATTACAATTAAGCTATAAACAGAATTATATAATTTATATGATAAGAGAACTTATCTTCTTTTTAAAACTAAAGAATGTTGAAGTAGTATTTAAATGGATACCTTCTCATAAAAATATATCAGGTAATGAAATTGTTGACCAAGTAGCTTACAATGGCACTAATGAAATAGATGTAAGAGATACCGTCAAAACTCCATTAACAGACTTTCAATGCACTATTAGGAAAGAAATGAAGCAATTATGGAAAGAAATGTGGAAGAAAGACCAAGAACTGAAAGGAAAATGGTACGGTTCTCTACAGACTGATTTACCTGTTAAGCCGTGGTACGCTCATAAAGATTTTAAATATGCCAGTCGTGACTTCATATGTACAATTAACAGATTCAGATTTGGCCACCACAAAACACCTGCACATCTCGCAAGACTGAAAATAATACCAAATAACCTGTGTCCTTACTGCAACAGTGATGACATTTGTGACATTGATCATGTGTTGTTTTCATGCCGTCAATTTTCAATGGAACGACTAGTGCTTGCAAGTGAAGTTAGTAGTTTTGTGCAAAATAATACCGCCCGCCGCCTGAATGATTTATTGTTGAACAAGAAATGTTTATTACCATTATATAACTTTATCAAGAACACTATCAAGACCCTATAAACTTCTTCTCCTAAATGAAGAGAATTTGATCTCTGACTGATCAACTGAAGACTTGGCCTAAAGGACTTAAATCCAGGCCATTAAATATTAAATAAAAAAAAAAAATATCAATTGATTGATTTGTTTTGTTTGACTTTGAAGTTTTGATTGATACACAGGAAATTGCTGCCGATTGAACTTGCTAACATGGCTAGTTTGGTTCGAGCAGGCTTTTCATTTGTGAAAAATACCATAATTACTAACTCAGCGCGCTCAATATCCGTTACGAAACAGCTAAATCTAAAAGAAAGTAAGTACTAAAATTATAACCTCGAAATTCATCTTGCTTGCCTGTTTATTTTCACCTCACAACATGACAACGAATAACTCGACGTTCCTTATTGCACTACCGTGTATATTTTCAACTTACCTAAGTTTTCAATATTGTTTTCAGTTCGAGAACAGAAAAAAGGCGATAACCTAATAATCGAAGGGGTCTCAGTCCCTTCCCCTCGCACAGATTTGCTTGTCCGGGCTCAAAACATTCCAGAAATATCCACGGGAGAAGTCAAAGCTCCCTGTTACATGTGTGCTTTAGACTTGGACGTGAAGCACACAGATGTTCTGATTCTGAGCCAGTTTGTTCGAAGTGATGGGTGTATGCTGCCTCGGAGGATAACGGGATTGTGCGAAAGACAGCAAAAGAAGATCGGAAAGATGGTCTCAATGGCCCAGAAAGCAGGTATGCCTCTATTCATTTGGGAATGAGGTTCCATAGGTTCATACAAGATTTTCTAAAACTTGTATGTTTGGTGCGTTTATAGGGCAGGCTGAAAGGTTCACCTTAAGGCAGAAACAATTAATATGCGTCGGGTCGCGTCAATTATCGTGTTAATCTTTATCCTTCAATATACCACTGATTTGATTGAATTCAAAACCAAACTATGTTTTCTTTAATCATTGTAGCTGGTCCATACCACAGCATACAGCAAAAGTAGTAAGTGATAGACTTCTCATTCTAGGTCTAATGATCAATCTGACACCCACGTGGTGCAATAAGAACCCTCGGAAGCGTCGTGAGCACAAGAAATACAACACCTACTTCGACGAGACCACCATCTTTAAGAAGCGACTCCCACGACAAGAAGACAACTTCATCAGGAGTGGGTCAATCTACCGTTCCAGCGTTAAGGTCAAGAAGTAAGAATGTAATGTTCTAGTTTATGTAAATAAAATACTTGTAGTTCCAAATCAAAATAAACTATCATTTTAAACAATTTAAATAAATATCCTCTTTCTTTCTTTCTATTTTGTCCACATTAACTGCTTAGACCATTCAGCATTGGTGTTCATGCCTTACTGCAATTAACTGGAAGCTGCTAGGTGCCTTCACACAGCTCAGTTCTTTTATAGAATAAGGGGCCGATTTTCCAGTATCACGTGATATACCATACTAAACTTTAATTTCTTATTTCTAATCACTATCTGTAAAGGCAGGTAACAAGAGATTGAACCACCATAATCTGTGGAAAATAGCTTGTCCAAGTGGTAGGTCACACCTGTATTCCAGAGCGGTAGGCAGAGACCAGGGACTGCCACTGACCATGATCCTGACAGATCTCTTTTTATCCCTCTACTCTCACTAGTTCAATTAACAGTATCAACATTCATTAGTCATTGCTTGCAGGCACACTGGATTCAGTTTAATAAATAAAAATGGCACTTAATGAGAGCATTTCAGAATTAATTTATTATTTCCAATTTTTCGTTGTCCTGAATTTTACTTTTACTTAGTGGGTTATATAATTTACAATAATCTTACTCAATTATCAGTATAATTAAATATTTAGGCATGGTATACAAAAATAAATACAAACTTAAGAAAGCGCTTTGTTTATAAGAAAAAAAAAATTACAGATTTCTAACTAAACATGTGTACAATAAAAAGTAACATTAATTTTCTCTAATAAGAATTGAAATTCCTAAATAAAATTTCATCTATCAATTAAAAATTAAACGTAAAACGTAAAAAAATCACTTTGTTTACAAATTACATCTTGAATGCAGTCTATGTTTTGTAACCAATTTATTTGGTTCAAACATCCATTGAGAGTTCTCCTTTCACTCCTAACATCACAGTCTTTCGTATAGATACAGGTATCCAAGATCCTTTGGCGGATTTTCTGAGAGTGCCACCTGTTGAAAAATAACGCTGTAGTATTTTCTGAGGTTAACACGAGCAATAGACAATAAAACTGAATTTCAACGGATATTAATCATTTTTGCCGAGGGTAGTAAACTAACAGTTAATGCTTTCAAACAGACGCCTGTCACCTCAGTCTACCGAGACCACGGCACTTGCAAAAGTACCGAAACGTCAGAAATTGTAAAATGGAAAAGTAAACGAGTAAATATCCGTTAAAATTCAGTTTTATTAAATAAGGGTGTGTTATTTATAAAAAACGCGATTCCGCTAAAACATTCCTTAAACTGCATTAACGTCCTTGCCTAGTTACCATAGCATAGGATATAGTTTGGGACCAGGTCAAGTGATTGTGTTTGTGAAGGTCTTTGTTAATTAAAGGCGCAGAAGGTAGACTTATCACCAGGTGATCTTTTCTGGACAACCTTTGTAATGGTACTCTGTAAAATATGCTGTATTTCCTAAGGTATCACTCAGGTAATATTATTACTTAGTCACGCGCACCGATTGAACGAATTTAGTATCTAATTACTCTGGCAATGCATTCCCAAAGAAAAATTTCGATTTCCTTTTTCAGAACCTGAGGAATCTTGAGGTCCCGGGTTCGATTCCAGGATGTACTAATGACTTTGCTTTCTAAATTACGTGCATTTGTGAATTAGAAGTTGCGATACCAGATCACGGTGAAGGAAAACATCGTGAGGAAACCTGCAATTGTAATCGCCAATCCGAGGTAGGCACACGTGATGATTAAGCCCATACTAACTATCTGAGAGAAGGCCAGCGCCTCGCAGTGGAACATAAACAGGGTTATTTCTTAAATGCGCAATTTCTGAAACATGTCAGTCGGTTAGTGTGTCAGCTACAAAAACTTTTGTCGTACGACTTTAGAGAAATATAAACCTGAGAAAAAACTCATAGAACTCTAATTGGGGTGTTTCTGAAATAACCTTGCATAGGGTGTACAGTTTTCCGGATGGATATAGCCTTCCAACTACAATAACATAAGCAGCCTATATACGTCCCACTGTAGGGCACAGGCCTCTCAGGGAGAGAGAGTTTGGGCTTAATCACCACGCATGCCCACCGCGGATTGGCGATGTCAAGCGCTGAAGTATGTAAATAGCTCAGACACTCAGGTTTTCTCACGATGTTTTCCTTCACCATAGTCAAGGAATTTACTTTCTGTCTGGCAGATCGATTGGACGGGTTCATGTACCTTGTTGTCGTTGAAGATGACCCAGCGTCCCTCGTGAAGTACATGGCACACGTAATGGCCGACCTGCGTCGAGGTGCCCATGTGGGAGATGAATGCGATCAGCCGGTACTCTGTGGACAAAGAACTCCTTGCGAGTCTGATAGATAGTGGTTGGCGTCAAATGGCTGATGATGACGATTTAGGTAAATTTATTTATTTAATATCGCAATAGGAGCGTACGGTTTTACAAAGCGCACCCCTATTGCTATGACTACATAATAAACTTTATTAATTACTTACATAAGTGTAATCTTAGTTCAAACGCTATTTTTTTAATAGAGTCAACAAAAATATCCATACATACAGAGAGAGTATCACAATAGTAAAATGAAGCATGTGTTCGAGCGGAGGAGAGCGTGTGCAACTCAACTCTGTCGCACATCATCATCATCATCAGCCATTTGACGCCCACTGCAGGACATAGGCATCCCTTGTGGTTTTCATAACCATAACTCTGTCGCACAGCAGATGTAGATTGTATGGTGCTGGTGGATAAAGAAAGTGGATGCTGATGTTTCAAGTCCTCATGGTGTTTATTAGATACTGTGCACAGTTACATGTTGGAAATCGTATGTTGTTAATGAGAGGCAAACGCCAACTGTCTGGCGCAGGCAACAAAACCCGTGTGTTCGAATGTGCGCGGTGCACAGTCAGCAATACGGCGATCTAGAAAGGTGTATGGTGCCCATACATACTGCCGAATACAAAAGAAGAAGCAAAAAACTTAAGATAACATCAAACTAAGTTAACTTATAGTCCGCACAGATCTTTTTGGCGGTAACGTGAACATAGTCACAGATCGTAATATTGTAATTGACCTGGTGTGATGCGTAGTCAATTACTATTATATATATATATATATATATATATATATATACGTACATAAAATAAATACATACATACACATATATATAAACTCTGTCACAATATATACTTTTTGATAGGTGTTACTCGGTACAATAACAAAAACTACAATCTAATTTTGTTAGTTTCTACATATGAACATAAAACTTTAACAAATGAAGAGAAAACCAACGGAAGTACGCAGCGGAGATTGGTGGGAAGGGGAAGATCTACTGGAAGATAACCGTACAATGAGGAATTGTATTTTGTACATTCGAAAAAGATGTGATCTGCAGTTCCCTCGCTCAGACCGCATTCGCACAAGGAATGGTCCCTGACCTGGATTTTGGCCAAAAAGACAGGGGTTGAAGCATGCCCCAAGCGGAGGCGACATATTGTCGAGGTGACTCTCCTGTTAGCATCTCGAAATTTGAAAAACCATGGCCGTGCCGGTATGAAGTCTTGAATATTCCCATATTGGGTTGGTTGTGTGAGGCAAAAGCCAACTGTCTAGCGCAGACAACAAAACTGCAGCAGGACTGACGTCCACATTTTGACTTTTTGATGACATTTTAATCAGAAAACAAATCTCTATCGATTCCTCCAACCTAATTTTTCCTAGCCATTTACACTTCCAGAGATAAAAACTGAAAAATGCTCTTATGTTAGTTTAATTATTAAATAATAATTGTGTTTAATAACGCCAAAAACCTATTTTTGTTAAGCTGTATTTATCATTACTAATTACAGGTAATTTATTTTTTAAAGTATCAATCTTTTGATACCTCATGTGTAGTCAAATTATGTGTAGTTAATTTGGTTAATTTTTTAGCGAGACGCATAATATATTCAATAAATCAAGTAGCATAATATATTTTTACTATTTCCCAGGTTTTTTTTGCGCATAAATCGAAAGTCGAAAACAGTAGCGCTACTTACTCTCAGGCTCGTCGCGTTACTCCTTATAAGGGTTTCTCAAAGTGGGGCCCCCACCGTCGAATGGCGAACCCCTAGGGGTTCGCGACAAGATTTACATAAAGAAGACAGACGTTAATGTATTTTCATACGGACTTTTCTTAAGAATCTTCTGAACTATATTTATAGAATAGGTAGATCTACCGATTTAACTTTTTCAAATCTTCCGGCAACGCTGGTTTGTTCAGTATTTATTTGTTTTACTTATTGTTACTTGCGCTTGTCTCAGGGCCGTCCCGCCACCTCAAATCACTGTGGTGGCGGCAGTCCACGCCTCAGACGTGTTTACTTGCCTAGCTGGTCGCCGTGACTGAAGTTCCAGTCACCTTGACCCGTCCTAGAGTATGTTGCGATGCGTACTCACTCTCAGGGCCGTCCCGGCCGCTCAAGTCTACAGGGGTGGCGGCAGACCTCGTCTCAGGCAAGTCTGTTTGCCTTGGGTGAAGATCCAGTCACCTTTACCGGTCCTAGAGTATTGCTCTCAAGGTCGTCCCGGCGGATCAACTCGTCCATAGCGTCGGCAGGCCGCACCTCGGGCGTGTCCAGCTCGTAAGCGTGGCTGAAGATCCGTCGACGGCGCGTTCTACGTCGCCTAGATCTTCCTTACCAAACTATCTCGTAATATGTGGCGTACTCACTCTCAGGGCCGTCCCGGCCGCCCAAGTCGTCAGCGGTGGCGGCAGGCGTCGCCTCGGGCGTGTCCAGATCACCAGTGTGGCTGAAGATCCAGTCAACTAGAGCTACATTACTGATCTGCCCTAGAGTATGCCGCATACTCACTCTCAGGGCCGTCCCGGCAGCCCAACTCGTCAGTGGTGGCGGCGGGCGTCGCCTCGGGCGTGTCCAGCTCGTCGGCGTGGCTGAAGATCCAGTCGACGGCGCGGCCCACGTCGCCGGCGGTGGCGCCTAAAGCGCGCGCCGCCTGCGCCCGCGAGAAGCCCATGTTCATAATCTGCTCCACGGAGGACTCGTCCAGGGCTGCCGTCGCTCCTGGAATTGAGTTGGCGGTTCGGTGACTGCGGCGCGGTAAAACGGCCCGGGTGCGTGGACCGAGGAGCAGAGGATAGTTTATAGGTCAAAGTTTTATAGATAGAGGACACTGTATTGTACACAAAAGGGAAATTTTATTTTTTAACGTCGGGAATTAAGGTAATCACATTTACACCTAATAAATAATCGCGATTAAACCCGTTTAATATGCAACTAAAAAGGAAATTGCACAGTCATTTCTTAACCTACAGATGACCTCATCAGTGATCATCCGATCAATAAAGAGTACAGACAAGCCTTGGGTGGACTGAATTAAAACATTAGAGAAGGAAGTAGCTATAAGAAATAATGATATTAGATGCATACATGCCTAAATAAGTAATGAAGAATAAGGTTACATGGTTTTAACTAGGCAAGGACATTACAAACACGGAAACACACCCAGACTAACGCCATTTGTACAAATGTACAGCGGCCCTCAGAGGGAATCGAACCCACGGCCTCCGGCATGGTCATCATAAGCAGCCTATATACGTCCCACTGTAGGGCACAGGCCTTCTCTCAGAGAGAGTATGGGCTTAATTACCACGCGTGCCCACCGCGGATTGGCGATTTCAAGCTCTGAGGTATGTGAATTAGACGTGCGCGCCGCCGCCATAAGGAGGCAGCGCGCCGCCGCCGCCGCCGGTAGTTTAAAATTCGCGCCGAGACAAAACCCGCAAGATACTACTAAGTTTAAAATCAGCCGCGTAGCGAGAGGGGCGGGGGGAGAGCACAGCGAGCGCCGGCAAACTCGCGTCTAAGCTCAGAAGCTCGCCGTTCGTTTGCCTGCCAAGGAGTAGCTTTAGCGTTCGTTGTTTGATTTATCATCCTTAAAAAAGAATACCTATATTGGTGAAACTGGACACACGCTTCCCAGTCAGTAAGGCTGTTGTTGCTGCAGCATTATTAGATTGTAGGTTTATGAAGCTTGGAGAAGTTGACCTCTACCTGACTGCTAACGAATTAACTCCAGCTGGTTTCTTGGCCGAATATGCCAAAGAAATAAACCCTTACTACGAACCATTATTAAACCAGGACCAGGGTCGCCAGGAAGAAGCAAGTAAAGTTTCTATACTTTCCCAACTCTCGCGCAAATACAGCATGCAACACAGTTCTCATGGTTCCGGCTTCGATGATGCTGTTGACCAGGAAGCTTGGAAATACTTAGCGACTGCTGATCCTGCGGAACTTGAAGACGGGGACATCTTGTCCTACTGGCAAACCAGACAATCTGCCTACCCGCGTTTATCATCGTTAGCACAGGCTCTGTTATGCATTCCAGCAACCAGCACTCCGAGCGAAAGAGTGTTTTCGGTTGCTGGATTGGTTTTAACAGCCAAAAGGTCCCGGCTGAGTCCATTTAGGGTAAACAAAATCATTTTTGTGCACGACAACTATAAACATAAACATTTACATACAGGCACATACATTGGTTCTGGCCCCACACTAGGATACTCTGTGTCGTGGGAACCAGAAACAACGACATCACAACATGTAAGTAAATATCCAAGACCTGGGATTCGAACCCGGGACCTCTCGCATGGTATGCAGTTGCACTACCGCTGCGCCACGACGTCGACTAAACTATAAAAGTTGCAAACAATTTCTGTCAAGAAAAGTGACTATCATCTTTTTAATAAAGTTCTTTTGTTTAAGCGTGGTTTTTCATTATACGTTTACGTTTATTGCAAAGTCGAAAAATCCCACGCCGCCGCCGTGGATTTTTTCGCGGCGCGCCGCCGCCCGATTTTTTTCGACCGGCGCGCACGTCTAATGTGAATAGCTCAGACACTCAGGTTTCCTCAAGATGTTTTCCTTCACCGTTAGCGAGTGGTATTGCTACTATAACTTCACAAATATACGTGGTGGTAATCCGGCATGGTAATAAAACGTAAACCAACGAAGCAATTAAAGAAAACTGATTTTTGAAGTACATAAGTCAAATTGTGTATGGAATCCTTGATGCGCGAATTCGACTCGCACTTGACCTGTTATTTCTTTTGTAAATTGAAAGTGCTTTATCTATATTTGACGCTTTACGAACCCGCGGCAGGCGCGTTGGGGGGTTCAAACTTGTTGGCAAAGTCCCAGTCGGCCATGTGCTCCATGAGCCAATGGGACGCGGGTTCCATGCCCGCGTTGCTCGTATAGTACAGCGCCTTCTTGCACGCCTCCAGTGGAAAGCCCATGTCCAGCTGTAGGGGGAACAAATACGGTTTTAGAACCAGGTAATATGGAAGAAAGAAAGAAACGACAGTTATTATAACAACAACAAATATCCCAGAAACAATAAGCATAAAGAGGTAGACGAATATGGCCAGAGAGTTTGGCAGTCAATTCTGCCTAGAGTATTGAATAGATTTCCAACAGAATTAGTTAGTAGAATAGAAAACAAAACTTGTCAGCAAACAAAAAATATTATTAAGCGGCACTTGTTTAAACCTACCTCAATAAATGTAAAAATATAATGAATATGTAAATTTATGAATAAGCAGCTCCTTAACTCAAAAATCTTTAAATATTAAGATTAGAAGTTAAGTACATGCCATGTAATATATATAATTTTTTGAAATAAACAGCTTAATTTTTTTTTTTTAACATAAAAAAATATGGAAATGCACCTTTTTGTACAAATCGAGTACAGCTTCCTCCAGTGGAAATCGAACCTCGTTCCTAGTCCCTTTATAATTCTACAGTCCTCTGTTTTGGTACTGTAGGTACGTGAGTTTCAGTTGTTTGGTCCCCGGTCGGTCCCCGCTTGACTTGCCGCCGACCTCTGTTGTGGTACACTAGGAACATGAGTTTCACTTGTTTGGTCCCCGCTTGGGTTACTGCTGACCTCTGTTTTGGTACACTAGGGACATGAGTTTCACTTGTTCGGTTCCATGTTGGGTCGCTACATGAGTTCCTGTTTTTTTGGTCCCCTGTTGGGTAGCTACGGACTCACCAGTTGCGACAGCAGGGCCTCGTCGAAGGATGGCGCGGGCGCTGGCTGCGAGGCCTCCTCGGGTAACGGAGTCTCGCCGGGCTGCAGGCCGCGGCCGCGGAGCGCGCTTAGATCCATCTGGGGACACAAGTGTTCATCATCATCAGCCATTTCACGCCCACTGCAGGACATATGCCTCCTTCGTGGTTTTCATAACCACGAGGGGTTTTGCCATAATCGCCACGCTTGGCAGGCGGGTTGGCGATCGCCACGAGTGCTATTTCGTCATTATTATAAGATAACTAGCTGACTCGGTAAACGTCGTTTAGCCATATTAATTAGCCTAAGACTTATTCTTAGACCTAAAAAATATACATACACATACATACATAAACTCACGCCTGTATCCCAGAGGGGTAGGCAGAGACCAGGGACTGCCACTTGCCACGATTCTGACAGATCGGTTTGGACCTCATTTCTACTGCATTAATGAACGTTAAAAGTTAATCTAGGTGTCCATTTCACAATCTAGATCATTTTGGAGAAAAAATGCACATAAAAACTGCAAACTTACAGCCTTATTTATAAAAACACGATTTCTCTAAAGCACTCCTCGGAGCCATTGTATTTAATCTGTGGTTACGTCTTTTCCTTGTAAAAGCGCCATCACAGACTATTTTAATCGGCGTTTTAAGGAATCGAGTTTTTACAAATAAGGCCGTTGGTCTTTTCACAGTCAGTACTATTATTGTACCTCCCAGGGCATGTCGACGGCGACGTCGAGCTTGGCTGGCGTCCAGTCCTCCTTGATGGTGAACTTCTTCAGCTGGATGAGCAGGTAGTCGGGGAACGTGGCCAGCCGCGTGATCCTGCACGGGGCAACGATTCCAGTTTTTATAATGCCGAAGGGTTATGAGTAGTTTTAGTTACTTAGTAAGAACTGAGATTTCCACACTTAGCCACATGGTTGGGCCATTGTACGTAGTAAGGGCGAAGGTGAGTAATACCTCAGACACTAGGGTTTCCTCACGATGTTTTCCTTCACAGTTAGCGAGTGATATTGCTGTTATAAATGGGCAATGTCTTAAATATTATGAAACTTAATTTTAAAGGTTTTATAACTAAAAAGACTATATTAAATTCGGTTCTTTTACGGAATACGGGGATGTCAACAAATTGGCATTTTTATTAAAAAAATATTAACTAGCTGTTGGCCACAACTGGATTTTTTATTCCGGGATAAAAAGTATGTGTACTATTCCAGACTATCTACGTATGTGCCAAATTTTATCCAGATCCGTTCACCCGTTCTGGCGTTATTGAATTGAACGTTGGCGATATTGTTATCAGGCTACCACAGCGGTGGTAGTCTAGTGGGTAGAACATCGGACTCGGAAGCGAGAGACCCAGGTTCGATCCCCAGTGCGGGCATGTACCTATGACTTGATTTTCTAAGTTATGTACATTTGTGAAGTTATACTAGTAATACCACTCGCTAACTGTGAAGGAAAACATCTCGAGGAAACCTGAGTATCTGAGCTATTCACATAAATCAGCGCTTGAAATCGCCAATCAGAGGTGGGCACGCGTGGTGTTAATCCCTGAGAGAAGGCCTCTGCCCTACAGTGGACCTATATAGGCTGCTTATGTATGTTATGTATGTATGATATTGTTATATACAGCCTGCATTTGCCTCTCCCTCAGACAATACTGCCGTCTATATTGTGTGATCAAGAGGCTAATGGCCACTTTAAATGAACCGTGCCATAGTTTTGCAAAGAAAGCGGACTCACTTGTGCGCGGTGACTTTCTTGTTGACGGCGGTGCTGTAGTACTGCTCGATAGTCTCCTCCTTCATGAAGCTGTCCAGACACGCCTGGAACGGTATGTGCGGCCGCACCGCCTGCGACGGGTCTCTGCGGGCGAGAGACAACGTTCGCTCGTCAGTTCAGGCGTTTTACCTGATAATTGATGGCCGATGGGGCCGAAAAGTTCTCGAATGGAGACCACATATCGGCAAGCGCAGCGTAGGACGACCAGCCACAAGATGGACAGATGATCTCATCCAAGTGGCAGGAAGACGCTGGATGCAAGCCGCTTCCAACCGGTCTTTTTGGAAGTCCATGGAGGAGACTTATTGCGGCTGAATGATGATGATCATGATGACCTGATAATTGAAGAAAAAGAAGAAGAAGAAAGACATTTATTATAACAACAAGATACATCACAGGAACAAAATAAGTAGATAAGTAACATAATATGCACAACAGAAAGAAAACTAAATACACAACAGACAACACGAATAAATAAAACAGGACCATAGATGTAGCAACTAGTTAGGTTCCCCGGGGCCGAGTTCCATAAAACTACAATTCGTAGTTTACTATAACAATTCAAGCAACATTGCGTACCTAGCAGTCTTCCTAATTGTTCATCTGCGGGTTAACCGATTTTGCAATGTAGATCGAATTGTCTTAGTAAACCATGAATTGTAGTTCTATGAAACAGGCCCCAAATCAGATGGTCTGACGACCTGGTTACGGTGGCGGGGTGTCGCTGGATGCGGGCGGCACAAGACTAGGTAGATTGGAAAAGCATGAGGGCGGCCTATGTCGTGCAGTGGGCGTCAAATGGCTGATGATGATGATGAATTAGGTTCAAGGCGATGGAAAATCAGACTTAATGCTCGTACCCTATACTTGTTCACAAAGAAAAAATCATTTACACGAGTCATAAGATAACATAAACGAGTACTTCAAAGGAGAATGGTTCACAACTGTACACGGCGTATCTTTGGATCTTTACTTCAGCGTACAGGCCATCCGAAGAACACTGTCTCAGATGAAAAAACAGTGCTACCGCGACATCGGTCGCGGCCAGCGCTGTGACTACGCGTGCAGTCACCGCAATAAAGCTGAGCCCGTTCCCTTTTCACCACAACATGCGAATGAAAGAAAACTTAATATTTAAATAAATAAAATACTTTTTATCACACCTGCTCTGAAAATACATACTAATTATACCAATTAGAGGGGTATGGAAGTTTGTATGAAAATCCTTCCGACCCAAGGGTGGGAAGTATGTATGAAATTCCATTACATACGCGGTTTTTTTTTTTTAATTTGTCAGCAGTCATACTGCAAAGAGACTTTAACTGTCTACTAATTAAATTTCAAGTAAATTGTTACTGGCCACATACAGTTTTTTTTTACCAGTTACCAACCTCCTTGGTGCATACAGAAAATTAAAAACGAAATTATCTTTGTATATAAAACGCGCGGAATCACGGAAGAAGTGGCTGCATGACCTTATGATCTTAGCCTACTCCAGAAACGGGCGAATAAAAAAAGGAAAAGCCCGCGCATTTTCGCAAAAACTTCGATTGATTTAGCATTTATCTTTGTGTTTTTTGTAAACATTTCTATGCATTTATGTCTATAATTTTCCTCGTAGGTGTAATAAAAAGCACTATACATACCTCAGGATAAAGTACAGTTCCATACCTCAAATGGTTTGCGCCCCTCGCAAGCTCGCGGCGCAAATGCCATAATCTCGGTATGGAACTGTCACTTTCTTCCCTCTGAAGTAATGTACTATTCAGTTTCACTTGGGCCACACGGGCAGCGGCAGGTGCTGCCCGCGGCGGCGCGTGTAGCTGGCTACAATAATCCTTATAGCATGTGGCGTGTACAGTCTGCTCACAGGTGCTGCTTGCCGCGGTAGAGGCACCTGCCCGTCTACCGCTCCCGCTGCTAGATCTAATAGTCGCAGGCGGTGCTGCAAGGCATCGCGCAGCTATTTACGGACCGGAAACCAATTATCGCAGCGGCATTCGTAGCAGCACGCGTTCCTAGTGGTTCTAGCGGCACAGCAGCCCTGATTCATAGACCGTAGAAGAAATAAACTCACAGGTGCTGCTTGGAAGCTTCAGCCGCTGCCCGGCGCTACTAATATTCCCTCACGGCCGCCACGCCACGGCACGGGCGGCGGCAGATGCTGCTGCTTAAATCCCCGTTCCCGGTTCTAGATTTAATATCCATAAGCTTCGTTGCGAGGCATCGCATTACTATTTATAAACACTGCAGTCTACTCAAAGGTGCTGCTTCGAAGCTTCAGCCGTAGCCCGGCGCCTTCCAGTGGTCGCCGCGACATCGGTTGCGGCTTGCGGCGGTACAGGTAGCGGCAGATGCTTCTCGCTGCGGCGCGTGTAGCTAGCTACAATAATATCCTTATAGCATGTGTAGTCCACTCACAGGTGCTGCTTGGAAGCTTCAGCCGCAGCCCGGCGCTGCTCGTACTCCCGCACAGCCGCGACGTTGGTGGCGGCTTGCGGCGGCACGGGCAGCGGCAGGTGCTGCTCGCGGCGGCGCGTGTACCGCACGGCGCCGCTGTCGCCGCAGCGCACGCGCTCCTCCACGGCGAAGCGCAGGCAGTCGGCCGGGTTCGATCGGTGCCGGCTGTTGCGCTGCGGGGGGGGGGACGCTTTAGTATACTCCACGAAACGAGCTTCGAAGCGAACCTACCCTATGTAGCGGACCGTCTTCGCTTATTGTTTCGCTTATATCGAGTATTTTGTTCCCTAGGAGTTCGACTCGTGGAACGGAGTATAGCTACTCTTCCTTATTAAGGCTATTCTTACGGGGAGCATGACAAAAATGTACCTCCAACAAGAAGTACATGAATACACTTGTTATTAATTCTTAGTCTCATTAATACCTTAGTTTCTAAATAGCCCTAATTTTAAATACCTAAGTATTATGTTTTTAAGGTTCCGTAGTCAACGAGGAACCCTTATAGTTTCGCCATGTCCGTCCGTCTGTCTGTCCGCGGCGTAGCTCAGGGACAATTAGGACGAGGGAGCTGAAATTTGGCATAGACATACATATTAATCACGTTGACAAAACGGTAGAATAAAATTAAAACAAAAATCAGTTTCCTTCAAATTTAGAATACAATTAGTGTTTAGTGTATAAATCAATAAAAAACTAAAATATTTTGCAATTTCGGTCTAGTTTTCTAGATACACCAACTGCATAAATAACATATATCATTACAATATTTAAAACGTTAAATTTTGCGAGCGAGACAGCACGCTCCACGTAAGAGCAGCCTTGATTTTTTTTTTATTTCAACATAAAGAATTTACATTCTATGTAGTGTTAACCGTTGCCCTCGGACCGAATTTCGACTGTCCGAAGGTTCTCCACGAACTGGCAATAGCAGCGTAGGACGCCCACCAGCTCGCTGGATCGGTTGCTAATAGCAGCTGGATAAGGTCGTCCGAGGACAGAAGGAAGTGGAGTGCCTTGGGGGAGGCCTAATTCCAGCAGTGGACGAGTACATACCGAATTCAGGAAGACAAAAGTTAAAATTTAAATAAATGTCCGTAATTTTATTACATACCTAGCAAAGCCTCAGGCCAGATTTAGCAAAAATATACTGTACAAGCAATCTATATCCATGTAACTCGAGTCTGGCTGTTGTCCTTACTGTAAGTCTGTTCCTACCTCGAATAGGTAGCCTACCTCGTGAGCGTCTCGCTTCCACTAGCTTGTGGACTCCGGATACTGGCAGCCACTAAGCAGCGTCTGGTGTCCTCACTGTAAGTCTGTTCCTACCTCGAGCAGTGTCAGGAAGTGTATGTAGAACTCGTGAGCGTCACGCTGCCCCTTGTTCATAAACTCTGGATGGTGGCAGCCACTAAGCAGCCTGAATATTTGTGGGGACGCTCCAATGGCTGGTTTCCTCACTGTAAGTCTGTTCCTAGCGTGAGGAAGTGCATGTAGAACTCGTAAGCGTCTTGCTGCCGCTTGCTTGTGAACTCTGGATGCTGGCAGCCACTAAGCGGCCTGAATATTTTTGGGGACACTCCAGACTGGCTTAATTTTTTTAATTGTAGTTTTAGGTTTTTTTAGCCGTAAGCCCTTGCACGTTTGTTTATTTTTTATGGAGATACTATTTAAAAAATCAGTGACGTTTCAAATAGAAACAGCAAATGCCGAAATTGTATCTTTGTCCCACTTCTCCGTCTAGTACTATCATTGTTCTGTAAGCATGTTTGTGGCAATAAATCATTCATTCATTCAAGTCTGTTCCTACCTCGAGCAGCGTCAGGAAGTGCGTGTAGAACTCGTGAACGTCTCGCCGCTTCTTGCTCATGAACTCTAGATGCTAGCAGCCATAAAGTAACCAGAATATCTGTGGGGACACTCCAGCCTGGATGGTGTCCTAACTGTAAGTCTGTTCCTACCTCGAGCAGGGTCAGGAAGTGCATGTAGAACTCGTGAGCGTCCTGCTGCCTCTTGCTCATGAACTCCGGATGCTGTCGGCCAATGAGTTGCCGGAACATGTGCGGGGACACGCCGGGCTGACTGTTGCCTTCGTCGCCGGGGAACGAGTAGCGCCCAGAGAGGAGCCCCACGCCGAGCTTTGACCTGCAGGGGGGGAGAATAAGTGGCTGTTGTGCAAAACGCAGAAAAAATTCAACTTAACTCATCAAGGCCTCGTTTACAGTCTAGTTCTTCTCGTTTTCATAGTTTTTTTTTATTTGGTATTTTACTAGCATTACAGCTAGCGTCCGCCATTTGTCATATTTGATTATACAGAAATATAGTCATACAGAAATTAACTAAAGAAAATAACTCTTTAAAAGAGTTCTTCTTAAACATAAATGTGATCGGACTGAAAGTAAGTTGAATTGCATGAAGCTCTCCCTAACAGCGTTAAAGTAACAACTATCAATTATGAAATATCAATATTAAAACATGGAAGTGAAAAAAAATTCTAGTGGTATAGGAATTTAAATTTATGTAAAACCTGCAGACAAAATCTTTTTAACCTCGAAAAAGAATAATTAAAAACCATTGTTGTGGAGGTCCGATCGGCCTGTTAAAAATCCCACAGATTAATTTATAAAAGCTCAATATTTTTTCTGTATTAAGTCCACTTACGTCTGTACGTTGAAATCGTTCACTGGATCCTCCGGGAACGTGCTGAACACGTCGGGAGCACCCTCCACGAACCGTCGTACGAACTCTGGCATACGGAATATGACCTGAAACCGAACTACAACTTACAGCTACAAAATAAATAGCCAATTCACGGGCTCAATTTATTTCGATTGTGATGCGCTCAGTTTATGAAATTCTGCCTGCGCCACTCCAGTTCTAGCTCCACTATGGATTTATCCGTCCCTTATTTTCTTTCAGATACCGGGATTACTCAGGAACTGACCAGTGCTTTACAGAGTGTTACAGGAAGGTTCGGTAAAACCAAGAGAAGAGAAGTTATTCTACTAATCAATAGAAATAACGAGGGACAGAAAGAGAGACTTCGAGAACCTGCCCATTCTCTTCCAGTTGGACCTTTCCGGAAACTATAAAGCCAGTGCTGAGAGGCCTATTTACGGGCTCCAAATTCTGTCGGAATCCCTGACGTTTGCGTAATTGTTATGGAATTTGACAGTTAAGACGATTGGAATCGTCCAGAACTTGGTATTACTCGAGCTGATTTTTTTACAGGCTTTCTAATAAGGGAAGCGGGAAATCCCTTCAAGTTCATCGGCGGTGTTTTTAACGTCTACATGCCGAAGACTTCAAAAATGTCCACTTCCCTCTGGTCCACTGCTGGACTAATATCGGTCCATTGTGTCTCCATAACCGCAGCGTTAATCATTGCTGAAGTAACCTGCATGACGCTGTTGATGTGGCATGAATTGCGGACGTTATTGGTCTCAAAACGTCTCCCGTTTTGGGAGTGTGGGCCAAATGGACCTATCGAATGTCGGTTCGTTGTGTCGTCACGCCCTCACACGTCGTCAGCGTTTCTGGTCTACCATTCCCTGTGCGAAGCTGCCACTTCCTCACCTGCATGACGCTGTTGATGTAGCACGAGTTGCCGAGGTTGTTGATCCCGGTGAGCGCGGGCCCGTGCAGCGCGCGCAGCTCGCTGCCCGACTCCTGCAGCGTGTGCCACTCGCCGGTGCGCCGGTTCAGCTCCAGCTCCAGCTCCACCATCGACTTCTCCGTCTGCGGACCGGGAGGTACCACTCAAATGCTGCTCGTTAGACAGGGGGCTGTACGGTGGAGAGCGCATATTCGTAAGTATAGTATGAATAAGGGTTTTGGGGTGTTTAGAAGTAACTTCTTACTTTTGATAGACTCGACTTCCGCATCTGCGGAGCGGGAGATACCACTAAAATGCTGCTCGTTAGAGAGAGGGCCAGATAGCCTGGAGTACGTTATTATCAACAGTCGCGCAAATGGGAAACGAAACAGAGGACAAGCACCAATGAAGAAGAAGAAAAAGAAGAAAGACATTTATTATACCAACAAGATACATCACAGAAACAAAATAAGCAGATAAGTAACATAATATGCACAACAACAGAAAGGAAACTAAATACACAACAGACAAAGAGAATAAATAAAACAGGGCCATAGATGTAGCCTGTGGTGTATTTAAGTTGCCACAAAAGGCGGCTGACTCGGCGTTGTGCTGAGGAAGTGATCCCTCAGCGCTGATTTTCAGTCAGTGCCTACGGTTACCCGACGTAATGCGACGCACGTACACTATAAGTAATGCTAAGGGCGGGACCCATGCATCTGGCGCACAATCGGACCGAATGGAGAGCGTTGGTAGCGGAAGCTGCCCCAAAGTCACGTCCCTCAGTCATGAGGACACGAACAACCCCACTGTAGGCCACAAGCCTTCTCTCAGAGATAGAGTAAGGGCTTAATTACCACGCGTGCCCAATGCGGATTTGCAATTTCAAGCGCTGAGGTAATAGTTTGAATAAGGTTGTTAGGTTGTTTAGAACACTGGCAGGTTAGGTTAGGTTAGTTAGTTACTTTTGATAGAGTCGACTCGAAACCACACACATGCTGTTAGCTGGTGAGCACATGTTCATGCCCGCGCTCATTCTAATTACCGGCAAAATTCATTTCTTCTGAGGGCCGCCCGGTCATTTAATCAACTCTGTAGTGTAAACAACAGCATCGATTTATTCTGCGACAGTATAAGTATCGTACGTAAATCTATTACCTCGGATTTCTGTAACTCTTTGCAATCAATTCAATTCCCTGACCGTCGAATATGGATTGACTGACCGTTACCTAGTTAATTACATCTATTATTTGTTCTCTGTTGTACACTCTGAATTACATCTGAGACCATGAATGTGTATTGACTGTCTATTTATCTATTTGTTTTGAAGCGAGTGAAATATTGTCTCCTGTGTGTGCTTAGGCATTTTCTACTATAATATTTCTACCAGTGAAAACTTGTCATTGGCTCTCTGTGTCTATTTAATTTGTAATGTGTTTTTCATAGCTGTAAGTTTTCCTATTATAATAAAATAAAATAAAATAAATAATAGTCTGAATAAGGTTCTGAGGGTGTTAAGAACACCAATAAGTTTCATAGTTTCATAGACAAGAAGGTTTTACTCAGTGGTCTTCCTGTTTGCTTTTGTTTTATCAGTTTCGAATAAATATTTAAATCCCAGTACGCTTTGAGTTTTCACTCCTAGTTCTTATAAATTTTTGACAACGGAGTACTTGCACAAAAAAAAATAATCGGAGAGGCCATGTTAAAAGATAAATAAACTTGGTTTTTTTTTCTTTAAGACAAATAATTTGCATAAGATGACCTGTCGAAAAGTCATTCTCGTCACGTGGTACAAAAACGCTCAGTTTAAATCGGACTCAAACTCTTGACGTCACAACTTGCACGTAACACCTTATACTGTATGAAGATTTTATCAATATTCGAGTTATCTCGTATAAGAAAGATGTTATGCACCTACACCCTTTTTTGGAAATATGTAGAATTCGATAAAAAACCGAACCGAAAATGTAAGATGTATAATATCAACTATATATTAATAAGAATTATGGTGATGTAGGGAACTTTCGTTCACTACCTGATCAACTATTCCAATAAATAAATATATATTCGTAATTGGCAAACATACTGTGAATCATGCTTGAAGTAACCAATTAAGTTTCCTTACGCGTCACACCCGTCACATCGATTAAAATCGTTGATAAATTTTAAAAAACTAATTTCGTGAGTATTTGGTTAATATTTCAATAAATATAATCGAGACCTATCATATTGTGGTAAAATTAGAAGAAATTTTCGAAATTAATAACACATAAAGTTTAAAATGAAGTTAAAATGACACACCCGTCACCGTGGAATGAGCCTTAGGTGAAAGAAAAAAATCACACAAAACACCGGAGTCAGTAACTAGGTACATCCAAAAATAAAAAAACGACGAGAGAGAACGTTAGCAGGGCAGGAATGGATTTTCATACAACATTCCTGCCCTGATACGGAAGGCAGGAATGAAATTCCATAGAACTTTTCCCGCCGCACATTTATAAGGGAGAAATGACGAACTTTGTAACCCGTTTATAAACGACCAATGCGATGCTTTCTAAGTGGGTGTGGTATAAATAGGTTTATTTCCTTTTCACCGAGGTATCAGGTCACAACGTAGATACAATTTGAACGATCAAGACTTAGAGAGGAATAAAGTCGGTGTCTTTACCTTCTGAAGCTGCTGGACGTTGATGCCAAAGTGCTGCAGATGGTCGGCTAGGTAAGGGTCCTCGACCATGTCGTCCTCAGCATAAGAGAACACGTCTCCCTTGCCTTCCGCAGTGATCGTGCCCAGTTTCACCGCTAGCGGGTAGCCGGTCTCTCTGTAGTGTTCCACCTAATGGATAAATAGACATAAACATTTACATACAGGCACATACATTGCTTCTGGCCCCACACTAGGATACCCTGTGTCGTGGGAACCAGAAACAACGACATCACAAACATGTCAACGTCCAAGACCTGGGTTTTTTTTTTGTCCCCAGCCGGGATTCAAACCCGGGACCTCTCGCATGGTATGCAGATGCACTACCGCTGCGCCACGAGGTCAGCCGTACTTAGCCTTAAAACATTTACAAAATTGTGAACACACCGAATTCCGATACTACGTGTATAGGGAAGAGCGGGTGATCGTGCTCTTCCACTATAAAGGGAAATTTCCCGCCAGGCAGATCGTATGCCTGGGGACGGCCGGTCCGACTGACGTTCGTCGGACGTTATATTTATGATATGTCATGTGAAACATTTTGCTTGCGCGATGCAGGAATGTTGGAGTTTATAGTGCGCGCGCAGAATTGACATGTGCTCGCCACACGTGACGGGTCTAAAAAATGGAAAGTGGATACAATTTGCAAACAAAAATAATATATTTTGTTTAGTTTTCATAATTCATTTTAATTTAAGTGCCTGTCTTTAGGCATAAATGAAATTTAAGTATTATAGTAAAAATATGGTAGTTAATTAACACTTTATTAAGGTACTCAATATGCATGCTTTAGACCACAACTTAGTACTCAGTCATATTAAGTAATGGCTGCTGTGATGTGTTTTGTACACCAAATAAAATAAATGTACGGCTAACTAAAGTAGGCATACAATGTATAGCGAATGGTGCAGTAGTTCTTAATAAAAACAATAAACCTTTTATGTTATCAAAAACGATGAATACAACTTCGATGTGTTTGTGAGTTTTTCTAGTTCTATGTCGCTACAATCTGATTTGTGGCCATTTCCCCAATTTCGCCAATCCCCAATCGACTCACCGCATGCTCGTTGCCCCCGGAGCCGTCAAAGAACCGCCGGCCGCACAGCACCGTACCGTCGGTGAGGTTCAGCCACAGGTTGCTGGTCAGATCGCACTTGGCGCACTTCCAGCCGGAGGGCGGTATCTTCACGCCGTTGTCCAGCTGGGTGAGGTTGACGGCGTGACTGAAACATCAGTAATAGTTGCAATTCTTAATTACGGCTACCCTAAGGATTCTGCCAATGTCGAGTTTTGGAGATAGCAAGTTTTTTTTTTAATATTTTACAAAACCCCGTGGGTTAGTTGTGGTGATGTAGTACCAATAACAAAATACATAAAATACATTAAAAACCAGATACATTAGTAATAGACAAACAATCACAATCGAATGGTCAGGCGGCAGGACGGACGGTAGGCTGGTCACAGAATAGTGGCCGAATTTTCAATTCATTTTATTTCAATAAATTACAGTACAAGTATAATGATGTCATGCGTATAAAAATTTGTGGTACGAGTGTAATTTTACCGTTAGTGGCTTTGCAATTGCAAGTAATGTCATTGGCAGGCAGACAAGCCACCGATGTCATTACTGAAGCTGTTGGAAACCAATAGACGAAATTGGCAGGGGACCGAGGGCGTTGGCGTGACGGGGAAGTGGCTTATGCCCAGACGTGGGCTCTTTACCTGGGTATTTTTAGCAGACTCCAAAAAAAAAAGGTATTCTCAATTTGTCTGTTTATTCATTCTGTTTCTGTTTAAAAGGAGGCCCTCCAAGATAATCCCATATAAATTTGGTCAAGATCTGTTGATCCTTTTTTTAGTGTGTTTTACTTGAAGTATTTTTTTAAGTAGTCATCTAATAGAGACAACCAAAAGGGGTTGTTTCCATGTCCCGAACAACAATTTCATAATATAAGAATATTATTATTTTATTGTACATCAGGATAACACATAGGTACATAAAATATACACAAAGATACAGTACAATTGACGGACTAACAACACTTACACAGATACTTCACGTTTCTCGCCGTCCCAAGTTCCTTCCAGCGCTTGCAGCTCGGCGATTTTAAATGGAGATTCTGCGTCGATAACTGCTTGCACAGATTTGTTTACCTGAAATGGGATTTTGAACTCTACTTAGACGCTCACTACCTGTAGGACAGGGCTGAATAAAATATAATAGGCACGGAAGCGAATCTCTTGTCTACCGGAACGTAACAGACGAGTTGTCTCATATTGTGAGGCAGCAATTCCTAATTTTATTTATATGACATACCATGCCGAAGAAACACTTTCTTGGGATTGCGGAAAAGGTAAATTTTTACAGTTGAAAGTGGAAGTTGTCATACTATAATATATAAGTTGTTATACTATTAAGATTATAGAAAGACACTTGAATATAGGATAAGACCACAGTTATAACAACCTTTCACACATAAGACCTTTAAACTTATTTCACTAAAATAAACGCTACTATTCCGTGTGGCGCCGGATTAAGAATACCGTCACTCCATTTCCTTCCGTGGATGTCGTAGAAAGCGACTAAGGGGACGGGCAGCAGCGTCTTCCTGAGATTCCAACCGTATACTGCGATCGCCAACCCGCCTGCCAAGCGTGGCGATTATGGCAGAACCCTTCCCGGTCAGGAAAACCATGAGGGAGGCCTTTGTCCTGCAGTGGGCGTGAAATGGCTGATGATGATGAAACGCTACTTTACTGCACTGTCCTATTCTGTTATCCGGATCATCTCACTGTTTTTCGTTCTTATATAATTTGAATAATCGATCGCGAGATAGTGGTTTTTTCCGCGATTGGCGGCCCCTCACTTCGGGCACCCCTAGGCCTGGGCCTAGTTGGCCTTAAAGGGCTCTATGTAGTAACACTAGGTTACTACATAGAGCCCTATAAGGCCAACCACCACCGATGCAAAAAAAACATCTTTACAAATCATTTTTGAAAAAAGTGCCAAATGAATCTCTCAATCATGTTAATAGTGATTTTTTAGCACACGACCGAGAGCCTGGGACCACTAGGTCTGCGATAGGACAGTGCAGTTAAGTAGCGTTTATTTTACTGAAATAAGTTTGAAAGACAGAAAGGTCTTGTGTGAAAGAGTGTTGTAACTGTGGTCTTACCCTATATTTAATACTTTTTCCTATACACCATGAATTTTGGGTAGTTTGAAAGCCAACGCAAAACGAACGTAGCTTAATAATACCTATCGAATACACTAGTTTGTGTTTTTAAAAAAGGCACTTAAAAAATATCTCGACACGAACTCGAATCTATTAGAATAATGAGTAGCCAGCCAGAGCGGTGTGTGCGTGCCGCGGGTCATTGTTCTAATCGACGGAGAGGCAGTATTAATTGTCCGCCCACTTAAAAAAACAAGATTTCTCAACTCGAAACAAGATTTCTCTATAATAAGTTTTTTTAAGATTTCTTTACTCAATTTTTTTTTATTTTGGTGTATTCTTATAATATGCCTAAATAATGGAATAAATTTTAATTACTAATAACATAACCGCGACTTTCAAACCACCCAGATTTCGGGGTGTATTTCATGAAGGGGCTCCGAAGGAGAATTCCACCCCTGCTCACCGCATCCGGGAAGGCGGAGTCGGGCCACGGGAACGTGTGGAAGCCCGGCAGGAGGACAACGCTGTAATGGTCCGCGTAGATGTACTTGGTCTTGCCGCAGTCGGGATCGAACCCGCCCTCCACGCCGATGGCCAGCCGCGTTATCTTTTTCTCGGGGCCATCGCCGGTCTTCTCCGGTTCGGGCGCCTGCGGGGATTGTAAAATCAGAGGCCTAATTCGACCGTGTAACGCAAAGACATACCAACCCACATAAAGTAACCTTCGAGAAAAACGCTACTTATGGGCGAACCGTCAAAGGCCACACCGCTCCTTGGTTTTGTACAAGGAACAGCTTTGTACAGAACCAGGTTATGTAGGAAGAATATTTACCTCCTTGTACATAACTGGCATTGTAACTGGTAATGTGCAAAGAAGGTAGGTTTCTTGGTACATTACCCAGTTTTGTACAAAGAATATTTTTTCTTTCTACATTGCTAGTAATCTAACTCAATTATGTACGAAGAACCAGGGGGAATTTGACAGTTACACGATTGGAATCGTTCGGCATTTGGTGAGCGTGATATAGGGGCAGGTATGCCAAATCGAGTGGCATGTTATACATACACTACCTGACCCGGCAAACGTTGTTTCGAGATCTTTACACATTAAAAGATTATACACACACCATACCATCATGTTTGTATTTTACATTATTGTGTAAAGAATTTTTCTGGTTGCCCAATAAAGTCTTCTCTGTCTATCTACAGGGTTAATTTGAAATAGATAGCAATATTTTAAGGGAATGTTATTTTCGTTTTGTTAACAGTAAAATTACTAATTTAAAACCTTTTTGTACATAATCGAGATTTTCAACGTTTGGTTCCAAACAGTGATCATAATTTAAAGCGGTACAAGTATCACGGCATTAAAAAATGTTTTCTTTTATGTCAAACATTTAATTAAGTCCATCGCCCGATATGCATAAACTAGTAAATACAAAATTTAATTCACTGGTGGCGACCACGAAACTTTTAAGAAGTATACTGAAGAAGTTTGCGTTTCGACATGACAAAGTTGAATAAATACTTACAAGTTGCTTTTCTCTTCGGATGTGTAGATAGACGGGGTTGCCGGTCTTCTGGAAGTACTGCTCGACGTAGTTGCGCCCGAAGCCAAGAAATGATGTGAGGCATACGTACAGACCTGTCTCGCTCTCCTGCGAATCACGATAACAGATGTTTCAATCAATCAATCAATCAGCCCGTATTCATCCACTGCTGGACATAGGCCTCCCCCAAGGCACCCCACTTCCCTCTATCCTCAGCGATCCTCATCCAGCCAACTGCCACCGATCTGCCTGAGATCGTCGGTCCAGCGAGCCGGTGGGCGTCCCACGCTGCGCTTGCTAGCTCGTGGTCTCCAATCGAGAACCTTTGCACCCCATCGACCATCGATTTATCATGAAGCATTTGTTCCCTGTTTTTTTTTTTATTTGTAACTTGTTTTTTTTTCTTAAGCAAGCAATTTATAACTCTTGGAACTACTTTCTTGCATGAGTTGGTTTAACATGCTATCAGTTCTAGTTTGGTTTTTCTCCCTTGAATTTGATATAGCCTAACCATCAAAACTATTTAACTAAACCGGTAGATTAGATATAAATCGAAAAGAAAACCTTTTCTACTACTTCCATAGATAAAAGAAGCAAATACTCAAAGAAAGTACCCCTATAATTTGCATTTTTAGAGAGATAATGTAGTACTTTTATCAGCTAACATAAAGTGTAGTGGTAAATGCGAAATTATAGGGGTTCCTGCAAACAAACCTTCCCTCCATTTACTTGTTGGCTTTTGTGCTGGTAACTCTTTATAATGAAATCTTCTACAGACTTTTTCTTGGGAGTTTTCCTGATTCTCAGTGGTTTTGCCTTAAGTCTAATAAACTTACAAAGAATAGTAAAGAATAAGACAAGTTTCCAAACTGTTTTACTGTCGGAAAACCTGATCCTAACATGTATTGGTGTAGCATTTGTTGTCAGATCTGTCTATGACTTCAGCCCAGCGAACATCTACATGGGAAATTTGGAAGGGGAAGCCAAGGATGTCAAGATTAACCTAAAGCATTTTGAAGGTACTAACTGCAATTTCAACATGATATTGGTAACATATGGACCTCTAGTTGTGTCATTGGTGAATAGCTTTGTAAGCTTAGTGATAGACAACTACATGCACTATAGAGTGATTGAGGATAACAATAAAAAAGAAGATGAGAACATGGTCCAAGAAATACATCAAAGATACAATGAAGTTACGAAACTAAACAGGTGTAATATATTTCAATTAATAAAGAGATATTTTGCAATTACAGCCAGCATTATCCAATGGCTTGTACCAATAATAGCCGCTATCTCGATGTACCCAATAGGAATGAAAGAAAAAGTCATATCAAGGTATGATCTGAGGAGTTTAGAAAACAACTGCATGACAATGTTGGAATTGTCAAATATGACTTATTGCAGCTACAACTATACTCAGGAATTAAGGAACATACCAGCTGAAGACTATTTGACAGCCTATGAGAGCCAAAATGTAAGTGCAGAGGAGACAACTAAAATTAAGTCCGTTATCAAAACAATCAATGCAATTGTTCAAAACTTTCAGCAGGATGTTAATAATGTGGGTCAAAATGCAACAAAACGATCTCCATTAAAAAGAAATAAGTCCATAAATGATAAATGCTACAAAATGTGCCTATTAGAGACTAAATCAATAATTTTATTCATGTTTGCACTTTTAGTCATAACTTACTTTGTGCCGATAACTATTTCTACTATCATTTTAACCAAAATACACACAATGGATGTTGAAAAGCCTCATATGAGTATGCATCTGACCAGGGAACTGCTGTATAGTATATTATTTTGGTCACCCGTGATGGTGGATACATTTCTGTCGCTAATATTGTGTTCATACTCAATGAATGGAATGAGACATTCCATGTTCAATGTTGTAGCTAATGTTTATCAGGCAGTTAAGAATTTTATGAATACTAAACATTTTAAGTTTAGCACTGTGGTTCCTGCTTAAAGTAACTTTTAATGCATATTTCATTTCATTCTGCTTTTCGTGTCAGGATAGTTTACGTAGACACACATTATTAATTTGTTGACTTTGACAGTATTTAAAAAAACACTGTTCGTGAATCTATCTTCTAATAATAGGACTTTTGTACAAAGCATAGCAGTGTTAGCCTCACCATTTCTTAAGTGCTACAATACAATAGACTCCTTTTTGGACTTTTTGAACTCCTATTGTATACACTAAGAAATGGTGAGGCTAACATTGCTATGCTTAGTACAAAACTCCTGGTAGCAGATAGGACTTTTGTACTAAGCATAGCAGCATTTGTTACAAACAATTTTTAGGGTTCCGTACCCAAAGGGTGCCAAACCCTATTACTAAGACTTCACTGTCCGTCTGTCTGTCACCAGGCCTGAACTGTTATGAACCGTGATAGCTAGGCAGTTGAAATTTTCACAGATGATGTATTTCTGTTGCCTTTATAGCAAAAAATACTAAAAACAGAATAAAATAAATATTTAAGAGGGGCCCCTATACAACAAACGTAATTTTTTTGCCCCTTTTTGCTCGATATTAATAACGGCAACAGGTAGAAGCTTCAAATATTCACAGAACATTTCGTTCTATATTCGCTTCAAAAATAAATCATTAAATTAAAATAAAATAAATATTTATGGGGGGCTCCCTAATTTGCAGTTTTTTCTCGATATTTGTGTCCAATGTTGTTTGGTACAGAAACCTTCGTGCACATTACCAACTCACACTTGGCCGGTTTTTTTTTAAATACTGTCAAAGTCAATAAATTAATAATCTCTCCATTTCTTACTCTTTTTGGGTGGAATTGTATTGTACATGTACACTGGAGAGATGAAGGAAGACAGGCTATATCAAGCAAATAAGGCTGACTAATGAATGTTGATGAAGCAAAAGAGGTTTCTCTGGATTGTGATGTGTGGTATTGCTGGCCTTTGGCCTCCCAGATACAGGTGTTAGTTTATGTATGTGTAAATTATACTATCTAGCCTTAGGCTCGATTTACATTAATAAAAAGCATGTGAATTAGTATTAGTATTAGGCTTCAAGTGCCAACCTCATTTGACTCATTGTTCTAACCTGTTAAAGGACAAATTAGTTCAGTTCATTAGTAGAGAGTAGGAGGAAGAACCAGAAGAATTGTCTATGTCTACTCAAAAGGCAAAACTATGCATTAATTTGCTAGAACTCAGGTTTAAGTGGGGCACTCCATCCCACCTCTAGGTTGCAACACCTTTAGGTACGTACTTTGATCAAAGATCTGCCGCAACACAGATCTGTGCCCAACTAAGTATGGGTCACCTATAAGTTCCATTCCACGAGGGCAGTTGAGGGGTTAAACTAATGCACTCACAGTTTTAGCTTAAAAGTACCATTATATGAACTAATTGGGGGACATGATTGTTCAGAAAACTGGTTTAGTTGGATAATCAAACAAACTACAATATATTTTTCTGTTGCACTGACCTGTGCTGAGGCCGTTAAATAGGTTTTTAACTAGGTACTACAAATATTTTTTTTTTACCAACAAAAACGACATTTAAAATCATTTAAATCACATTTTAACGACAAATAGGATCAAATTTATTTTCGAAAATAGATAGTTTGTGATAAGATACATTATGCTTGTACATTACAGGCAACGATTAAAAATCTTTAATCTACGTCTGGCAAAGCAAGACTGCTTGCCAAGCCTACGAGCAGGGTACACACTTGTTTGAGGATAGATATCTAATACTTGTCGCATTCAGTTTACGCTTCAAACCATTGCAAGGCAGCATCTAAAATTGTAAATGCTTGAAGTAGCTACTGAATAACTAACTAGTGGTGTCAGTGTTATCAGTCAAGAGGTCCACAACCTAACTATTCAGAAATATTTAGTGAACTGGAACTCCATCGTAAACACTCATCCATTGCTGAACCTCTTCTTCGGCAAAGTTAGTGGGAAGTATCTTGGCGAGGTTCGGAGCCAGTTCGGTTAAGCGGTCGTTCGGATGATCGACGTTCTACTGTACTGTGATACAAATGCAATGGTGCCTGTTGTTTAATTAGAATGCACACCCAATCGAACCAGCTGATGGAAGAAATTAAAACAATAAGCGGCCATCACGGCAAAACAGAGGTTAGAAAAAAAACTGCAACTCACCGGGTTATCAAAGGAGTAGACGCATTCGTCTTTATAAACCAACTGCTGAGGCCCCGGCACCTTGAATTTCAGTAAATGGGGCGTCAGTAAATCTAATGAAGCCATGGTTTAGGCAAGGAAAATCGAATGATTATTTTTGTCAATACAAATTAGTCTTCAGCCGGTGTTGACGCTCCAAAAATAATCATTAGTGATGATCCAATCTAGATATCGATAAATCGATGATGTCCAAGATTATTCAATTGTTTACGATTTATCGATATCCAGTCTAGAAAAAAATGTTGTACGGAAATGAAAGAGCAGTTTTAGAACTTTAGAAACTTACGCCTATATCCTGGAGGGGTTGGCAGAGACAAGAGTTTGCCACTTGTTACGATTCTGGCAAGCCTCTCTCGCTTCATCAAAGTTCATTAGTCACTGCAATGCAGACCGGTTTTAGGTACTTTTTATCTTACCTTTCGCTAATTCAATTGAATTCCATGTTTTTATTTCGGCACTAGTCTAAAGTGTTTCCACAGAATAATTCTTAAGGTAGGTTAGTAAACACATTTTATTTTCACTAATACATCCCCTTATTGGTCGAAGTATTCCTTCCTGGGACATCCCTTACCGGTCGTTCCACCCAAATTTACTCGATTTATTGTAAAAGTACCTAATTAATAGGATATAGATTTTATTTACTTAATGTCAATAAAGATATTTTTATTACACACTAAAGTTTTATTTTATTTTAGTGCATTCTTATATTCATGTGATAAGTTCATTCACTAGAAGATTCTACAGCTCACACACGACCCTTATAACTTGTTAGTTGAATGCAATTTGTCCCCTAAGGCGGTAAGAATGAGTAGAGCGCACGGATATAATATTTCATTCGCTATTGTCTACTACATGTAACCGTTGATAAAAATCATTAAAATACGGAAAGTTATACGGCGTTATTTATTTTACAAAAACAAAATTCGTAAAAATACTCTCTAAACGTCTTACAAAATAGTCTGTGGCAGAGACTTTATAAGACTTTACCATGGACTATTATACTATACTATACTGCGTTTATGGAGTGTTTTATGGTAATTGTGTTTCTATGAATAACACTGGTAATATTTAACAAATTGTTTCCCAGCTCTAAGTCATTCATTCGTTTTATTAATCCAAGAAATACAACCTTTTTAGCAATTTAATGCCTTTGTTAGTATTAAAATAAAATGTTTTCTCGCAGAACAGAGCTACAAAGGTTTTTTTTTAATTCGGACATTTTGAAAAAATATTTTTAGTACATTTTAATTTCTGATATTTTGTTAAAAGTTCTTCTAGTTGGCTATTTCTTGCCTAACACATGACGTTGGCAAAATTGTACTGCATAATCAGTGCAGTGAGTCCATAAAGCAGTATAGAAAGCTACATAAATGAAATATAAAAATTGTTGTGCTGTCGACTGTACTACCAATTTGTGCGGTGTTTGGATATTTTACTAGCTTGATGCGTGTGCAGTGAAAAATTCTTTCACATGTGATTTAGATAAAATAAACCAATACACAATATTCTTACTACGTTCACAATCAAAATGATAAAGAAGCATTATGCTAATCTAACCTAAACTTCATTACCTAGCTTTCATGTAGTTGGTTACCTCCCTACCTCCCTCCCTCCAACCTTCCCACCAGACATATTACAATGTTCTTTTATTTCAATCCCTAGCGAGAGAAGTCACCGAGAACAGCTAGATTTAAATAATATTTTTATTTTCAAGTCGTACTATTACAAGTAAGTGTATACTAGTAATATTCTTAAAAAAAATCTAATCACAACAAAATTATTTAAATTATTACGTCAAAAATATAACGAACATCCATCATTTTGTTGATGAGGCGAGAAACCTGGGTGTAGTGATGGATAGTCACTTACGCTTCGAGAAGCATGTCCTGGTGATTGTACGGGGCTGCTTTTATCCGATTGTTCCCATGTCTACAGAATCTCATTTCTACAGATTTTTATTTCTACAGAATCTCATTTCTACAGATTTTTATTTCTACAGAATCCCATTTCTACAGATTTTTATTTCTACAGAATCTCATTTCTACTGATTTTTATTTCTACAGAATCCCATTTCTATTCATTTTCAATTCAACAGAATAACATTTCTACAGATTTGCATGTAAAGGTACATAATTACAATTTTAGGATTCCGTACCAAAGGGTAAAAACCGGCCAAGTGCGTGTCGGGCCACGCGCTAGGTAGGGTTAATTAGTATGAATAAATGAAAAAGTAGTCAAATTGGGAAGACTTGCACTAGTTAATCAAAAGGTAGGTAGGCAAACTGAGAAAGTTGGCAGAGAGTTCATCTTTAGGAATTATTAAGACACATCAAAAATCCGGCCGTCCTGGTACTTCATTGGTATACAAATTAATAAGTATTAATATAGAATAAGAAAATTGAGCTGGAATAAAAATGATTGAAAAAGATAGTTTTTTTTTTTACCAAACCATAATCAAGTTTATGATTTGTTCCTTTCAAAAGTGGTTAAACTGTGAATCAATTTGATTGTAATGTATGTCTGTAGAATTGGGAATCCGTAATGTTGGGAATCTGTTAAAATGGAAATCAATAGAAGTGGGAATCTGTAGAGTTGGTAAACTGTAGAATTGGGAATCTGTAGAGTTGGTAAACTGTAGAATTGGGAATCTGTAGAGTTGGTAAACTGTAGAATTGGGAATCTATAGAATTGGCAATCTGTAATGGAAATCTGTAGAATTGGGAACAATCCCTTTTATCGTCTAAAAGTTCTATACCAGGTGAGAAGATTTCTGAGCCTTAACGTTAGAGTTCTCCTTTGCGACTCTCTAGTACTGTCTAAGATAACCTATGCCCTAACGGTTTACGGCCCTTGCATTTATGGTAAGACCCAGAAATTGCTACAGCGTGTTCAAAATGCATGCGCTCGTTTTTGTTTCCACATCCCAGCTCGAACTCACGTAACACCCTACACAAATAATGCCAATCTCTTAAAAATGGACAGCCGATTAAAATTTTTCATGTCATTTCTATTGTTTGGTATAGTTTACACGCAGAAACCAGCCTATTTATTCCAAAAGCTCATTTGGAGGAGAGCAATGGGGAGTTGCATTAGGATCACCTCGATCCCACTGTGTGCCGCATCACCCTACTGCCGCCTTTCGCGGTAGTTTCAGGTTTCAGGCCACAAAGTGCTGGAACGATATACCGCCACCTCTCCGCCAATTCGTCTAGGGCTACTTTCAGGGCGCACATTAGAAAGCTCCTGCTGGATCAGCAGAAATTGTTGCCCTAGTAAGTTGAAGGAATAATAAGTTATTGGCACATATTTATCCGTCTAGTATTTTCCTCCAGACTTTAATTTTATTGAGTATAATATATTTTTTTATTACAAATTACTATTTCTTGGACATATATAATATTATTACCAATTTAATTACTTTATTTTATTCAGTTTAATATTATAATACAATTTAATTTCATCCCTTTTTGACATTTTTTGTTTAGATCTTGTACTTCTGGACTATTCTTGCCTCAGCACAAATTGTTAAAATAATAACATGTTGACATTTAAAATTTATAACAAATAAATTAAATTTATATTGACATTGACATATTTATAAAATTAGTTAATATCTATGACTCTACACGGATTTGCACTTTATATGAACATTACACACGAATATATACAAACTATTTCTATTAATATACTTTTATAAAAATACAATTTATTCCAATATTTGCAACATGACATTACATTATTTAATCCGGTCTGATAACAATTCGACCACCTCACCTCAGCTCTCCTGGCGCTGCATGCCGCTCCCACCGGGTACCGGCAGAATATCAGCGCTGAAGTTCTTCCTGGACTTTCAGCACATGCTGAGTCGGAGCCCATTCACATTTGCCACACCTACGTTGGTCACTTTTGTACTCCTGTCGTACCGTGTCTGGCTAATTTCCAGTGTGTTTTTGCTTTATTCTGTATGTTATTGTTTTGTTATATTCTTTCTTCGTATTGTGACTTGAATTGATTTGTATTACTTTGCTTTATATACGTATGTGTGTCTTATGTGAATAAATTATTTATTTATCTATCTATCATCGAACTATATTGCATTTTCAGAGGGATCTGGATTAGCACTAATGATGTGCGCTGACCAGCCAGCGCAGGGCTCCAAACTGAACCTAGTAGTTGTCAGATGGCGGGAACAAGTGACTTTATGTTTACAGTATGCCAAAATTTCTTATACATCGTGGAATCTAATAACATTGGCAGTATCCCCAACGAGACTTTCCACCTGGTTTACTGCTCGTTCTCAGGGGGGCCATTAACACGCACTATGGCTCGCTATGCGCAGGCTGCAGCTAGTATTCGTCTCATGAATTTCAATTTCGGTAACGAGACGCTAAATTTGGCATCTTATGGAAGCACCTGAGTATGACCTGTCACGCGTTTCAGCACCCTTGGTATTTCGCGACGCGGTAATCATATAATGGCCACTATGGGCAGCATCACAGGTACCAAATCTAATCGGCGTGCACGAAGTTGGAAACTCAAACTGAAATCACTTTGACTACATGTACAGCCAGAATGTTCCCGAGTATATTCTGCCTATAAAGTTACAGTACTTGTCTAAGTATATAATTGACCAATAAAAATTCTAAGAGAATATTCGTCTTTTCATTGAATATCTGTTCAAAAAGGCATTTAATGGATTCTCGTCCAGTATCCAATGTGACTAAACCTATACAGGGTTTCATTAATAAAAAATTCAAATTCGACTGTTCTACCATTTGCCATCAGGGTGTTTCGGTACCAACATACCGACTCCATAGGCGTGAGACACACAGATGGGACGTGAGGCGGAGGCGCGGAAAAGACGCGTCATTAATCAAATTCACTTTCATATAAAATGTACTGAAGGGTCGCCACAAAGCCCACAGAGAGGGGACGAGGCGCGGCCGCGACACTTCAATGTCTCCGCCCTTTGGTCAAAGCACAGAGAAAGGACGCGCCGCGGAAAAGACGTCCCACGTCCCCCAGTGTTAATATTGATACGGACATAAAATATCTAACTTCTGTAGTATGCATTCTAACCTCAAATGCATAGAAGCTTCTGATGCCCATCAACAAGTATCATTAAATAAGTAATAAGTAGTTATAAGTAAATAAGATCAAAATCAAAGACTTAAAAAAAAATATATGAAGACGGCATATCTTGAATCTATGAGATGACATAGCGATCTTAGACCGGCATACAATTTCATTTATAAAAAAAACAGTAAATAAAAATTAAAAATTATATAAAGTGAAAAAACAAGATAGCGATATCGCTATGTAGGTATAGTTTCGAGTCGCTGCCAAGTTACAATATCAGCACAAACATTTTGGGCAAATATATTTGTATAATAGGTACTTACATCGAATTTAAAGGACACGTGCGTTTAAATTATTTCTGTTTTTAGTGCAGGCGTCTGAACGTTGTTGAGTCCCTTGAGTAGTGTTTGGTCAGTGAAACATTTTATCGACAGATTTACGTATACATCACTAAGTTCTGAGAGCAACCAACCACAGAGAACAGGCTGTGCCATCTTAGCTTCTCCTATTAGTCTGTTGTGTTGCCAGATGAGGCGATTTGACGCCATTTGGGCTATCTCAAAAGGTAAATGAAACGTGCTTTAGTTATATTAATAAATTAATATTTCATTGAGAAAGAACCTAGGTACGTACATACGCAAATAGTATTTAGTGATATTATCGATCTATCGGGTTACTGGTTTGCCTACCGATCGTTTCCCTAACCTCTGATACCACTTTGCCTGTCTTAGTCCACCGACCACCTGACCACAAGCCCTGCCCATCTCCACTTCAACTTGGTTATTGGCGTGCAAACTTAACCTTTTTATCGAATTACGACATTGCGCACTGTGCATACGCGATGTACGAGTGAAATGTCTAGCGTGTTGTTCTGTGAAAATTTCAACTGACTGCCAACATACATAAACTCACGCCTGTTTTCGAGAGGGGTAGGTAGACCAGGGACTGCCACTCGCCACGATCCTGACAAACCATTTTCACTTCCTCAACATTCATTAGTCGTTGCATGTACGCACGCCGGTTTCGGGTACTGGAGAAGGCTTATGATAGAGTGCGTCTTGCTGCGAGCTCTGAAGTCTCTCTGTGAAGACTCCAGTGCTTGCGTTAGAATTAATGGGGCGTTTACTGATTGGTTTAGAATTTGCAAGGGTGTGAGACAAGGATGTGTCGCATCCCCGTGGCTGTTTAACTTATTCATGGACAGTTGCCAGACTGATTTGAGAGAGAATGACTTTGGGATTAGGATGAGTGAGCTACTGGTCAAATGCTTGCTATACGCCGATGATCAGGTTTTGTTTGCATCGTCGGTGTAAGACCTGCAGACACAAGTAACAGTAATGGATGAGGCACTTAAAAGGAAGGAATAAACATTAATGTGAGAAAGACGAAAGTAATGGTGTTCGAAAAAGATGATGAAATGACCGAGTCCAAGATAGGGGTACACGTGAAACTGTGGAACAAGTGAAAGAATTTGTTTATTTAATTTGGGGAGCCTCTTTACGGGGGATGGAAATTGTGAAAGTAATATAGAAAGAACAGTCAAAGTGGGAATTGTGTAAACGGTGCCTTGCACTCCTTAGTGAGTAGCCAAAACATCTCCAAAAGAGCTATCCATAATGAAGTGCTGGTCCCAACACTTATGTATGGTAGCGAGATTTGAGTATGGCAAAAGAAGCAAGAAAGTAGGATTAACGCAGTAGAAATGAGGTCCTTGACAGTATGTCTGGTGTTACTTTAATGACAGAATACGCAATAGTTTTTTAGAGAACGTTACGTACTGAAAGAGGATGTAGTGACAAGAATTGAGAAAGGAATGCTGCGTTGGTTTGGATATGTGGAGATTGTTGAAACAAATATATTGAGTGAATGTGAGTGGAAGGGCTGGTAAGGGACGACCCAGGGGGACATACTTTGACCAAATAGCAAAAGGCAAAATAAAAAGTACCCGAAACCGGCGTGACTACCTATTGCGGTTTAAAAGATAAAGCCATAAGCCTGAAGTAAGGAGTCGTTGCCTGAGGGCATAGTAATTGCCCTCGGGCTACGACTCCTGTTGGGCACCCTTCGCGTACGGAACGCTAAAAATGTAATTTGTTTAACAAATACATACCTACCTAACTTATATTAGTAAAATAGCCTTTGTTTCACTTAAAAAATATTAATGATTGACTATCCTCAAGATAATACACTGTCGGATATGTCTCGAAGTCTCCTCATAATGTTTTCGGGAATTTGGAGTGTGCAGCTTGACAACACTGCTATACAGTGACAGCTGACAGTGACTTTAATTCACAAATCACAAGTTTTAGCTTAACTTGTTGGAAACACTGAAACAGACCACCGCTTCATTGTTTTCGTATTTTCCTGGTATTTTCTTTCCGGCTTTGGTCGAATAAACTAATATTATGTCTATCAAGTTGTATTACGACCTAATGTCCCAGCCTTCGAGGGCCTTATACACGTTACTGAAGAAAGTTAATTGTAATTTCGATCCTAAACTTGTGGACTTGAGAAAAGGTTGGTAAACTGAGTTAGACTTCTTTCTACAAATCATATCGTATACCTAGATAGAATTGTATTTTTATTATCAATATTATAATATCTTCAGGATTAATTATATCTATGGTGTCTATTATTAATAACCTGTTTTAGGAGCCCATTTTTCGGACGAGTTTACCAAGATAAACAGGTTGCAGAAGGTACCAGTTCTTGATCACAATGGATTTATCCTCACCGAAAGGTTAGTAAAGATACCGAACTATTTTACAATCTATTGGACCAATAACACAACACTTCAAAGCTTTAAAACCGTGTAGGCAATAAATACTTGATGGGACTGACGAAAAACGACGCTTTGTGACAATCTTTTTTTGAACTTTGTGTTCGCGTGTTGGCGACTTTATTATACTTTGCAGGTTTTACATAAATAATAAATAAATAACTAAGTAATAAATAAATAACTAAGTAATAAATAAGTAATCGGAAAACTGTAGGTGAACATTTTGATGGTGTGACCAACTAATGTGTGTTCCTCTTCCTCTGAAAAGATGCGTTGACGTCCCGGGCCCCTGACTCGGTGATTTCTGATTGCTTTAAGTTTCAAAATGATGGAACTTCTCGGTATTTTATACTTTTCTGATGCCTCCCTTTGAGTTAACTGTTTACTTCTGATTTCATCCAGACAAAGTTCCAATTGCCTTTCACTGTAGAACTTATAAGATCTCGCCCCAGGTTTTCTTCTCGACGTCATTTGCGAAAAAGGATTTTTCTATAACCAAAATAATGTAGGTTTCAAATATGGTCCAAAATAAACAGTTGGAACAAAGTTGAAATGAAACTAGCAAATTTCAGGTTTTTGCTAACAATTCTAAAATTAAAGCGTAAAACTTAACAGTTGATTGAGAAAAAAGTTCGCCTCTAACTTACCTTTCACTAAGAAAACACCCGCTGCTATTATCAACTTGGAACCAATTATTCCAAATAAAAGTTTGTGGACCTCGATGAATATGTGAAAACCGGAAGCCGTCATGACTCCGAACCACTAGCGTCACCTAATAGGTACTTCAAAGAGGTAACTTGGTCGCCATCTAATAAATCATCGAAAAAGTACGGTATCGAAGCGTTAGATGGCGTTACTTGTTTTTTAGATACGATTTAATGTGATGTAGGTTCTGGACCATAGTTGAACCCTAGGACCATAGTTGCCTGATTTTACGGTATTAATAAATTAAATTGAATTAAATTTAATAATTGAATAAATCGTTGGCTTATTGCAAGAACTCATTAATTGACATATTCACTATTGGGAGAAAAAGGACTTTTTAGTTTGTGTTAGTTAATAGTTGTGTTTCCTCCTTCTAACATAACATCGTTAAAATAATGCCTGATACTAAAAAACCACTATTGTATCATTGTTCAATACATCTCTATGTCCATACCTTTAAAAAAAAGCGGTTAGTGAGCCTTTGCAGTTAATGACTTCTTGCAATAAGCCGACGAAATTATAGTTTTGTTCAATTACAATTGAATATGACATGCATTTTGTTCTTCGTTATTAATTAATTTTTTACTAAGTGCTGACATTGGCAACCACTTCAATGTCAGGTTGTCTTCCAACATAGGCCTCCTCTAGGGCATTCCAGTTCTCTCCATCTCTGGCTATCCCTCTCCATCCTCTGGGCAAATCATCCTCCCATCTCTTTATAGGTCTTCTTTTTTTTCTCTTTCCTTCTCTTGGGTACCATTTGGTTACTTGTTTTGTTAATTTTTCCATCTTTTCTCTAATTAAATGCCCTGTCTACCTGAATTTCAGCTGTTTCACCTTCTTGTTTACATGAACAGTGCTAAAGCTTCGCCCGATAACACTTAATTGATGGCTTGTATTTGCCAAATACGAAAACACAAATAGATATGTGTAGCACAGTCTGCAAGATATCAGCCTTTACTTACCTGTACTCTAGACTGTTACATGAAGTTTAGGTTGACTACAACAAAACTGTAAAAGATGACCCGCTGTCAACTGTACCTCATGTTATTCATCTTTCCAGTGTTGCCATCCTCAAGTACTTGTCCCGTGAGAACATCATTCCCGAGAGCCTGTACCCTAAGGAGAGTAAAGGGGCGGCTCGTGTTGAAGAGTTCCTGGAGTGGCAGCATGCAGGGCTGCGGCTACATTGCGCTATGTACTTCAGAGTGGTTGTGAGTCTTAGTAAAATGATTAAATGCTCAATTCGGTGCAGAAATCTCTTTTCTAACAAACAAATTGAACTTGCTTTCTTCTGTCCGCAGTACATGAACCCTATATTGACTGGTCGAGTGTTGGATGAAAAACATATAGTGGACTACGAGAGGCGTCTGATGAATGCCTTAGAGGAGTTCAACACAAAATGGCTAGGTCGGGGAAACAAGTTCATCGTTGGAGACACAGCCACTGTTGCTGATTTGCAAGCCGCTTGTGAGATTGAACAGCCACGTGAGTATGAACTATAATGTAGCCTAGGCCTAGTAGACAGGAGCTTCCTCAGACTCTTAAATCAACACTGATTGATAATAATTCCCACAAAACACTAGGGAATTCTATGCTATGGTCACAATGGCCTTAAACATGGAAAATCATCCAGACTGAGGCCGCCAGCAGGAATCGAAATAAGGACCTCTGTTTTGGTCGTCATCCACGTAAATACTAGACAAACGAGGAAGTAAAAAAAGAAGAAAATAAAGAGTTGGCCTCAGTTGCCAAACTAGTTTGGAAGCTGTATATATCAGCAAACAGCGCCTTCTCCAGAAGCTGTAGGTATTATGGGGTGTATCCCCATATTAAATAGTATGAATCTTGCTTCACCTCTCGAATATGAGGCCACTGGTGCATTGCAACAAAACCTCTTTTCTCTTTTTTAGGAATGGCTGGCTTCAACCCAATGGAAAAGTACAGTAACATCGGGGAATGGATGGAGAGAGTCCAAGACTATTTCAACCCGCATTACGAAGAGGCACATGTGATACTCAACAAAATTGTCAATAAAAACCGACAGGCGAAAGCCAGCTCTAAGATCTAGACCGTAAGATTTATTTAGCATAGATTAGTCTCTGTAGTTGGGGTATGTTTTAAGTTTTAGAGTTGAGTTATGGGCATAGTAACTGAGGTTATTTTCCAGGGCTTCTGAAAAGTGAACAAAATTGTCAATAAAAACCAACAGGCGAAAGTCAGCTTTAAGATCTAGACCGTAAAGGTATAATTCAGAACTCCGCTACACGCAGCTGCGCTGCCGCAGCACTACTGGGCCCCATATACGTAGCACTGCTGCAGAGCTAATCTATGATAAACCTATATAGAATATGTGGGGATTAGTAGTGCAGTGGGGCAGCATGCTGTTAGTAGATTAGTCTCGGTGGTTGGGGTATATTTTGAGCTTTAGACTTATGAGCGTTGTAGGCTGTTCCGACTCTGCAAGGTTTGCTGGAAGAAATCTCTTACAGAGATAAGCTCGCCTTTGTACATACCTTAAGATTTATTTAGCATGCTGTTAGTAGATTAGTGTCGGTGGTCGGGGTATATTTTGAGCTTTAGACTTATGGGCGTTGTAGGTTGTTCCGACTCTCCAAGGTTGGCTGGAAGAAATCTCTTACAGAGATAAGCTCGCCTTTGTACATGCTATTTCTTATGTCATGTCCTGTTTAATGTTTCGTGTGCAATAAAGTATTATTATAGTATTTATTATAAGTAACTGAGGTTATTTTCCAGGGCTTCTGAAAAGTGATGGTCTGTATTAGGGTTTCTCAAAATGGGGTACGTGAAACCCTAGGGGTACGCCATTCGACGGTAGAGAGTTCGCGACAAGATTTACATAATATAATGTATTTTTATATGAACTTTTCTTACAAATCTTCGGAACTATGTTTCTAGGATAGGTGCATCTACCAATTATTCTTTTTCAAACCTTCCAATTTCTACCAATTTTTAGGTTATCTACTCCTATTCAAAAACTAGAGTTAGGAGTTAGGTTTGCTCAGTGTTTATTTGTTTTATTTATTGTGTTGTTTTGCTTGCGCTTGTGGGGGGGTTAGGCGTTTGCTGTCATATAGAAACTTAAACAAACAGGTTTACGTGGAGCATTAAGTTTGAGAAATCCTGGTCTATATTTGTAGAAAGAAATAAAGAAAGAAGAAAGGACGAAAACAAAATAAAACATATAAGTAACATAATATGCACAACAAACATACATACATACACATACATAAACTCACGCCTGTATCCCAGAGGGGTAGGCAGAGACCAGGGACTGCCACTTGCTACGATCCTGACAGATCACTTTCGCTTCCTCAACATTCATTAGTAATTGCATGCACGCACGCCGGTTTCGGGTACTTTTATCTGGCCCTTTGCTAATACATCCCCTGGGATCTGGGTCGTCCCTTACCAGCCTTCCACCCACATTCGCTCGATATATTTGTTGCGTCAATCTTTCTTCCATCATCTTCTCCGCATGTCTAAACCAACGCAAAATTCCTTTCTCAATTCTAGTCACTACATCTTCTTTTAGTCCACAACGTTCTCTTATCAAACTATTGCGTATCCTGTCATTCAAAGTAACACCAGACATACTTCTCAAGGACCTCATTTCTTCTGCATTAATCCTACTTTCTTGCTTCTTTTGCCATAACCAAGTCTCGCTAGCATACATAAGTGTTGGGACCAGCACTCCATTATGGATAGCCAATCTAGCTCTTTTGGAGCACAACATGTACAATATGCACAACGTGTCGTGGTGCCTTTAAAAAGAATTAAAACAAATGCAATGACAAATATTTATCACTATGTACTGTGGCCGTAACACAAAATGCTCCCTATAATAATTATAATAATAATGTAGCCTTTTATTTCACTCTTTATAATAAGTCATATAAATATAAGGCCGACTTGCACCACTCTCTTAAATGTGGCTTAAAAATAATTTAACTAAATTATAATTATAACTCATACACAAGTCGATTTAAATGGCGACTTAAGTGGCATTTAAAAAGTGGTGCAGTTCAGCCTAATGTATTTTATTCTTAACATGCACTTTGAAGATTAGGTAGGTATGTAATTAAATTCAAATTCAATTATTCCAATAATCAAATTGAATTAAATTTAATTCATTGTAGGATAACCATTAATAATAACGACTGCAATATAATTAATTAATTGTTACTTACTTTTTATTGATACCTACTTATTTTATGCTCAGTTGATAATTTTAAATTATTTATACTATTGATAAAAACTATTATGTAATTTTATAATTTTATGATATATGAATATTTTTAATGTGACATTTATATTATGTGAGGAAATAAAGGCTTACAATAAAATAAAAAAATTAAATAATCAAGTTAACATTACATTTTGATATTATTGTATAATTCTTAGGTACCTACTTAACTTTACGTACTCAGGTGTGTATATTTACTTTCCATTTATAATTCAATCTTAATCTGAACTTAATTTTTGTTAATATCCTCCCTCTAATGAGATCCAAAATACGTCCACGAGCAGTCTTCTTCTTTCGAAAGCGTCGAATCCTCACAAATCTCGCTACTAAAACCGCGCCACTGCGATTGCGCTGACTGATGCCTTCACGAGATCCTGCAAGCTGCACTGTGGAGGTTCAATACGCAGTCAATTAAGTTATTTGCATGATATGGCTCAGTACTTACATAAATATTGATGGCGGTACAACGTTGTCGGAACTACTACGTAGTCATCACGCGCTAGGCATCCCATGCGTTATTTGATCATTCCGGACAAGCGATTCCCGAAACATTTTAAAAATTCCACCTGTTTAATTTTTTTTCAAAAATGGAGCCTCGGAATAATGCCTGATGGCGAGTGCCCGCCCTACGAGTATTAATTTAATAGATAAGCATATAATATTGACATGTTATTTTATTATTGTGAACAAATTAATCTAATCTTTGTAATTTAGACAGGAGGCCTATGCAGCAGTGGACTTCTTGTGGCTAAATGATGATGATGATGATGTAATTTAGAAATAAGTGGATGGTAACAAAAAAGCTAGTCTGTGCATATCTGCGAGAAGAGATTTACGTTTATGTACGTAGTAGGTACATGTACTTACTTTAAAAAAAATTGTTACACGGAAAATAAGGTAAGAGTGGAATATTCTTTATACTATTCCCACTCTAAAATTTTATTTACTGAAAAAACTGAATAAAAAGGCCTTTTAATCACTATTTTGGTGTTTGAATTTAGAACACACCGATATATTCGACCTCCATCTCAATACTTATACAACCTCCTTGTGCAAAAAAATACTCCATACAACTCCTTGCGCACAGAATACTCGACATACAAACTCTTTGTGCAAATAACTCCTTGAGATTTGATTGGTCGATATTAAATTAGCGAGAAACAGCATTAGAATAAAAACTGTTTTGTGTTCTTTACTGCCATTACAGAAAAAAAATGCTCTTAATTTCAGTAATTCTTCCAATTTTAGTGTGCGTTTTAATTAGTTTAAACTTCCTTTTTTCTTCATTAAAAAATGTCTATTTTCGCTTAAATTATTTCTTTATCTCGTAGTCATGGTATAAAGTATAGTACCTATGCAACTCTTGTAAAAAAGTACGGATTTACATTGAGGGCCATGAATCACTCGCGTCGCTCAGGATTCTAACACTTGTCTAACAATCATCATGGATCACTCCCTACGATCGTGATTCAGTCGTTAGAATCCTTCACTTGCTCGTGATTCATCTATGGCCTTTAAATCCGTCCTTTATTCTATTTTTATTTTATTTTATTTTATTTGGTGTACAAAACAGATCACAACCATTACACGATATAAAAGTAATAATATGACATAATCATAAAATAATTGATAATTATTGTTGTACGCCGGAATAAGGAAATATAAAACGTTTACAAAGGTACCTTGTACTAACTATTAGCGGCCTAGTCCTAATTGTAGCTTAGAGTATAAAGTTCTATGAATTGTAAACGAAAAAGTTTCTTCCCACTATTATGAATTTATTTGAGTTCCCGATTTTCCCGGAGCATACAATATTCCATCACTAAATCCCGGCCAGTCTCCCGTCCGCCCCAGGCGGTCATACGTCGACCAAATAATCTAATAATGTAAACGTATTAATTAGCAAAGGGCAAGACAAAAAAGTATCAGAAGCCGGCCAGCGTGGATGTTGCGAATAGTGTTGAATTGTGTTGATGACGCAAAAGAGTGCCTTATTATGCGCACCAAATCGTGTCGGAATCCTGATTTGCGAGAGCATTTAGTACGGAATTTGACAGTAAGACGATTGGAATCGTTCAGGGTTTGGTGTGCGTAATATAGGGGCTTTTCTCTGCCTACCCCTCCGGGGTAAAGGATCTACAATAATGTCTACTTGTACATGTATTTTTTGTTTATATCAAAGTGAAATTGAAATCGTAGTGACGCAGTGGATAGACCGATTGCCTCGCACAGCTCGCACTTACGGCTTAGGGTTTCTATGTTAGATATGTATAGCAATAGTATTTATATGGTATGCAATACCATTTGAATTCTAAAAGCCGATTTCTGGTTTAAGAACTTCACAGAAAATAGATAAGTGCCGTGTCGTTCTTTTTTGTGATATCCGAAGACAGACCGACAGATCGGTGTCATAAAACTACAATACAATTCATAGTTTATTATGAAAATTCGATGTGTAAAGGGTACACACCTGTATTTTCCTATGGTTGACTATGGAAATAGTGGCGGAGGTCCCTATTTGAAATAAAATACTTAAAGACATACTCACATTTATATTTATACTTGTCACATCGTCAATTAGTTAGCATTATTTATTACAGTGAATAATCTGCAGAAGATAACAAGACTATTAGGTACTCGAGTAATTTTCTTTACAAAATTGCAATTTCCGCCAAAAAAAACGATAACGATAAGCCAAGGTGGCGCCTGCCTTTCTTTTTTTTACAGTGACGTCATCACATGAAGGTTTCATACCTTCATGTTTATCTAGATGGCCAAGCAACTTTCCGTACTAGTAAATTAGTCAAATTAAATACTCTTATACAATAAAGTTCCACTATTAATAGGTACCTAGGTATTTAAGTCCTAAAGCGTCGCTGACAGATGTAAATTGCGTAGTCGAGTCTTCCTACTTGTTAATTTGCGCGTTAATCGGCGATACAATTTGTCAGTTTCGTTCGACTGATGTCGAAGATCTACTGAAGTCGTGTCTTTGATGAAACCTATAGGAAATGGTCACCTTTTAAGTGATAGGGTATGTTGATAGGCTTCGTAAACAATAGGAAAAAATGTTGGAAAACTAAGTCTAAGCGCAATCAACCATCAGCATATCCAATGGACATGTCTCTGAGTATAGGTTTTGTTTTCATGGCATACTAGGCTAATAAAGCAGGATTTTTTCAGAACTTCTTGAGCAAAGGACTGAACAAATCTCTAACTGCGTATAGGTACTCTGGGAAAACAAATACAGCACTAAAGCCTCCATAGGCTAGCCAGGCCACTCTTTACGACATGTTCAAGGGACATCTCGACTATGTACCGATCGATTGGATCAGGTTTTGTGCGTTGTTCTTATCTTTGTAGATTATAGCTACATTAGATATGATAAAGTCGTCAAAATATAAGAAGCCCGTTTTGACAGCTACAAAAATCATAGAATCTAACCTAGTTTGAGATCAAAAACATAAAAAATCTAAACTATGAGTAACTTTTCGGGCTACAAAATCTGGTTTTTCCTTCGAGCGTTAAATAATATGCCAGAGTATGTGTCTTTTTATGTATTTGTTCAAGAAAATCCTAAATAAAATGCAAAATGCACGTCCTCAGACTCGGTGGAGCGATGATCTTCGCGGGGCGGCTGGCAAGAGCTGGATGAGAATAGCCGAGGACCGTGCTCAGTGGCGTGCAATAGGAGAGGCCTATGTCCAGCAGTGGACAAGCATAGGCTGATGATGATGATGATGGGCAATATAATATGTGATATACTTATGTCCGTGTGGCGCCGGATTAAGAATAGCGTCACTCCATGACCTTCCGTGGATGTCTTAGAAGGCGACTAAGTAATTAAATTACCAGGAGACGGGCAGCAGCGTCATCCTGAGATTCCAACCGCATACTGCGTACGCCAACCCGCCTGCCAAGCGTGGCGATTATGGCAAAACCCCTCATGGTTATGTTCGAAGCTTGGAAAACCATGAGGGAGGCCTATGTCCTGCAGTGGGCGTCAAATGGCTGATGATGATGATGATGATACTTATTTACAAATTATTTTTTATTATTTTTAAATACATCGAGATACCTCCATGGTCTATTTTTTTATGCGCTCGCGACTATTGAAGTACAACGCCCGACAAATAACTTAAAGAAAAATTCCGTAATCTATGTCGGGTGTCATTGGCGGGGGATGCGAGATGTTACTATTTAAATTAACAAATAAACTTAAAAAAAAAATTGCTCTTACGTGTCCAATCTCGGGATGAGGAATGTTAGTATAGCGGCAACAGAAATACATGATCCGTGAAAATTTCAACTGCCTAGTTATCACGGTTCATGAGGTTCAGCCTGTTGACAGACAGACAGACAGACAGACAAACAGACAGACAGACAGACGGACGGACGGACAGACGGACGGACGGACTGACGGACGGACGGACGGACGGACAGTGAAGTCTTGGTAATAGGGTCCCGTTTGCCACCCTTCGAATGGGGAACCCTGAAAATAACTTCCACACAACACAATCATCCTTTTGTAACTTTCTTTTGTGGAATAAAGAATGAATAATGAATTGTTTGTCGTTTTATTTAAGTATTTTTCTTGCTCTCAAAAACAGTATAATATGTACGTAAACAAGTGTTAAACTCGGTGTAATTATTGTGCAGTCTCTATAGTAGGTATAATAACAGGTAATAAAAACCGGCCAAGTACAGCTAGAGGTCAGGAACCTAAGTGTCAGTTGTGACTTGTGATCATAGTGAACATTTCAGTGCAAAAATATTATGTGAAAATTACTGGCTACTACTGGCTACTCGTTCGTACATATTATGTCGTTGAATGATTTACTAAGTATTTTTTTGTTTTTTTTTTTACGAAATTTCTAGGGATATTGTGAATACACGGATAATCAGACAATGGTCATCAATCTTACGGAAGGGATAGGGTTTTTGCAAAAACGCCAGTTGCCTTAGTAAGATTGAATATCCTTAACTCTGATTGGCTTGATTTTTGCTTGCCGGCCAACTCTTATTGTGATTGGTTCATAGTAGCTTAGGCCCTGTTGGTATTATAATATCATTAGACTTATATAGGATAAGAAATTATAGTGCCTATTTACAGGAACTTAACTTTTCGAACTTTTCCGGGTTCGAATCCCGGCTGGGGACAAAAAAAAACCCCAGGTCTTGGATGTTTACATGTTTATAATGTCGTTGTTTCTGGTTCCCACGATACAGGGTATCCTAGTGTGGGGCCAGAAGCAATATATGTGCCTGTATGTAAATGTTTATGTTTATGTTTATTAATAATTTTCGTTAAACTGTAAGTATGGGACCTAGCTAGTTCTGTGTCCAATCTTTCTTTATTGGACAACCCCAACATTGGTTTCCGGACAGGAGGACGTGGAAACGAAGGAAGAACGTGCAACGAGGGACGGAACGAAGAAGTAGAAAATTTTAGAGAGAATAAAAATACATTTGGCGTTCTAAAAAAAATCAGTTTTGGTTTATAGTTTTTTCGATAAAATACCTTATTTCGAGAGCCGGGGCTGAATATTTCGAAATGGGCTGCTTTACTTAATTTTTAAAGCAAACAAAAAGAACCAGTTGTGCACGGAAGTACGTCATCACCTGAGATCCTACAATCGACTCAATAAACTCTTTGAATAAACAAAACTTATAAAAGACTCCTATCTGTGCCAACCTAAAAGATATATTTGTTTTTTTTACGGAATATCGAGATGTCAATATCTTAGCGTCTTTTATTAAAAAATATTAAATGAAAGTATTCATTTACGTGTGAAAACTGAAACGAACGTTCGAAGGTAGAATTAGTCACACACTTATTCACAAAAATACAAGAAAACAGTGAATATCATTAATTTATAATTGTAGCATTTATTTACTGATCTTATACTTTTAAAATGAAGTATCATTTGTAACTATTGTCAATATTTAGGACAATGCCCATTGGTCAATACATATTTCCCGCTGGTAGGTGATGATAACGACCCGACCGGCTTCGCACGGGTGCAACCTAAGTAGATACTACGATAAGATAATAGTAGATTATGCATTAAGGGGATAAAGCAGTGTATTATGTCTCGGGCGATATTTTGAACCCCAAGGACGAGGGATCCTAGGGTTAACTCACGAGCGAAGTGAGGGAGTTACAGAGTTAACTCCCGAGCGAAGCGAGGCAGTTAAAGCTAGAATCCCGAGGCCGAGGGGTTCAAAAACGCCCGAGACAAATACACTGCTTTATCCCCAAAATGCATACTCTACTTTATATAAACACTGCGAGGCAATAAAACATAATACAATTAAAAAGAAAGTACTTACTTTATTAATTTTACAATAATGAAAGAAGACAAATACAAAATAACACAAAGATTTGCAGTTTAGCGCCTTTTCGTTCTATCTGTTTTTTTTTTGTAGTGGCAAATTCTTCTTCATGCAGGTTTCTATGAAAAGTTTCATTCTAATTTTGAGTACATTCTCCTTAATTTAGGGCTCTATGAAAAGTTTTCATTCTAATTTTGAATAAATTCTTCTTGGTGTAGGGCTCTATGAAAAGTTTATATTCTAATTTTGACGTTTGGTCATGGATTGCAAGGAGCTCGTATATTCAATGTTGATTGCATTCCAAATTCAAATGTCATAATTCCCTAGGGGATTATGAAATTCAGTACATTTATAATGACCCGGCTAGACCATAGGACACAAATGACTTGCTTTAAGTTGAGTTTGCATGACACATAATATGCCATTGACGAGCAGGTGTTATATAAAGATTCTTTATTGTTCACCAGGAAAAAAACAAAAGTAAAATATTTACAAAGATACAGGACAATTGGCGGCCTTATTGCTAATAGCAATTTCATCCAGACAACCGACAATGGAGAGTTGCTGAAGGAAACGTGAGACGGGTAGTCAGTAGGTACTAATGTTGTAACTAAATCAATATCGTATCCGTCTGAATAGTGTCCCAAATTCCATATATTTTGTGTAAATGTTTTATACATTAAAATGTTTATAGAAAGCTATCCGTATAGTAATAAATCGTCGGCTAATTGCAAGAACTCATTAACCGACATATTCACTATTTGGAGAAAAACGACTTTTTAGTTCGTGTTAGTTAATGGTTGTATTTCCTCTTCCTTATAACATCGTTAAAATAATGCCTGATATTAAAACACCACTATTGTATCATTGTTCAATACATCTATATGTCCATGCCTTTAAAAAAAGTGGTTAGTGAGTTTTTGCAGTAAATGACTTCTTGCAGTAAGCCGACGAAATACAAATACAAATAATTTATTGGATAAAAAAATGCGGTTTACAATGAGAACTTGTCCTAAAAACCTATTTGGAGGCTAAAAATTCCACCCATGCAGGGACTTAAACCTTTTTTTTTATGTAATGATGTGATTCGATAAATAATTCAAGTGTCAACCGGTACTAATATGAAAAAAATATTTAATATACTGTGTGTTTTTAAGGGGCTCCATGCAATAACACTACCATCAATGGAAAAAATCGTATCTTTCACAGATCCCTCAATGATGTTAATAGTTAGATTTACGCCCCATGGCCGTTTCTACAATCAACCATTTTGCCAGGAGAGGGGGGAGTTAGGTTTTTTGTAACTTTCAGAAACAACGTAATAACTCTAGATACGGCAATGACTTTTGAAATGGGGTAGTGACCACTTTAAAATATAATGCGTGGTGGTATAAGTACGATATTTATCACTTCCTTTTTTCTATGGGCACAATAAAAATCTCCTTAGGTAAGTATTTCAACGCAAGGATTATAAAAGCCCAAAAATATAAGTTTAGAGTTTGTGGTTTTAGCTATTCGACTAAAACCTAAAACTTATTTTGTTGTCCAGTCATTATAATATATTTGGAAATGCCTGTGAACCGAGAAGGCATAACTTTGAATTGCCCCCAACCTAGAAACCTTCAATTCTCAACCAAGATTTCCTACGTGCACTTTCCGTCATCGGAACAGTAAAAAATTAGTTGCTCGGTTATTTGCCTGCGTATTGGGCAAACATGCAACATCGTCCCAGTTTCGATTTAGCCGCTCGCACCCTTTTATCCATACGTCATAATTCAAAACGGATGAAAGGTTGTTCAGAGAATTATAGCGATACAAAATAAATAAATAAACCAGCCAAATTATGAATCAAGCACATGAAATTTATTAAACAAATATATTTTGTGTGGTAAAATAATAATTAAAGGCGGTCATTTTTAGGGTTCCGTACCCAAAGGGTAAGGGACCCTATTACTAAGACTCCGCTGTCCGTCCGTCTGTCACCAGGCTGTATCTCATGAACCGTAACAGTTAGACAGTTGAAATTTTTATAGATGGTGTATTTCTGTTGCCACTATAACAGCAAACACTACAAACAGAATAAAATAAATCTTTAAGGGGGGCTCCCATACAACAAACGTGATTTTTTGCCGTTTTTTGCTCGATATTAATAACGGCAAAAGGGAAAAGCTTGAAATGTTCAAATGTTGTAAACATAATGGTACGGAACCCTTCATGCGCGAGTCCGAATCGCACTTGGCCTTTTTTTTTAAAATACTTTTTCGTCTTTTTGACGGTCTTGGCTGAAGAAATTCTCCACGGTAGACTTCGAGTCGTGAAGACTCTTAAACCACAGGAAATGATGCTTTGATGATCGAAACATCATCATCATCATCATCGTCGTCGTCATCGTTGAATAGAATGTGGAATCTGGCGACGTTGTTGCATGTTTGCCCACTACAATGCAGCCAAATAACGGATCAACCAAAATTTTTGGCTTTTTCGATCGATATCTCAATAACGATGGAAGATTGGTGAAAAATGTAAAGGACCGTAGGTCGTAAAAATAGCAACAAAAAAAAATTGCATCTAAATATCTCATCCAAGAACCGAGCTATTGCGAAAAAACTTAGTTTAACCCTTTTCTTAAGATGGCGGAAAATGCATATAGGAAATCTTGGTCGACAATTTGAAGTTTAGCTTTTCCAGAGCCCCCTCACGTGAGGGGGACGTAATATCCAAAATTTTGCCTCCTCGGTTTACGTGTATTTCTCACCCGTTTTTTCCGACGTAATGACTGGACAATAGGAGATAATTTAGCAATTCAAACATAGGTATCATCATCATTATCATCATTCAGCCACAAGAAGTCCGCTCCTGGACATAGGCCTCCTCTATGGATTTCCAAAAAGACCAGTTGGAAACGGCCTGCATCCAGCGCCTTTCTGCCATTTGGATGAGGTCATCTTGTGGCAGGTCGTCCTACGCTGCGCTTGCCGATATGTGGTTTCCATTCGAGAACTTTTCGGCCCCATCGGCCATCAGTTCTGCGTGCTATGTGCCCCGCCCACTGCCACTTCAACTTACTAATCCGCAGGGCTATGTCGACGACTCATAATTTCTGATTTGATCTCGTAGAGAAATTCCGAGCATAGCCCTTTCCATAGCTCGTTGCGTGACCTTGAGCCTTCTTATGAGCCCCATAGTGAGAGACCACGTTTCAGTGCCATAAGTCGTCACTGGTAACACACACTGGTTGTATAATTTTGTCTTGAGCGATTTAGGTATATTAGACGAAAAGACTTTTCTAAGTTTCCCGAATGCTGCCCAGCCAAGTAGGATTTGACGATGGACCTCTTTCACTAAGTTGGACCGGCCAGTTGGACTGTTTGTCTACAACTTCGAGAGTCGAGTTCCCCAATGTTATTGGGGTGGGCACAACACGGTCGTTCGACATGACCTTCCTTTTGTCCATGTTCATTTTAAGACCCACACGTTGGGAAACTCGACTGAGGTCTTCGAGCATTATGCCGAGGTCTTCCATTGGTATAAACAAACAAAAAACACAAATATAATCGTCCCAAATTGAAAAGTGCCGTTGATAACGTAATTAAAATTAATAATTAATAAAAAATCATAATTAAATGCTAGATTATCTTCTTAAATTTTTAATGTCAATTGAAGGATCAAAATAGGTTACTAAAAATACTCCAAACTTAAATGGGTATAATTTTTTATATTAGACATACCTAATCAACTTAACAAAAACACAATTTTTTCAACTTTTCTCACAATCACGAATATACGTATACCTAGTTTTGACAATGACCCTAATAAGTTACAGCGGTTTGAAACTTATTCAACTATTTAAAGTTTTTCTGCGACACTGGTAGAGTAGACTCGAACTGTGAGGAAATGCTCATAGAACAAAAGTTGTTGACAAACAAAGGTGTTTCAGGATTGCGCCAATTTTACCGTTTTCGAGTAGTTCCTATTGTAGAACTACTCGAAAACGGTAAAATTGGCGCACCGTGCAAATCTGACTCCAAAGTCTAACTGCCGAAGATTCAAACTCCACGCGGTACTTTCTTACCCGCTACTACTACAATATTATGAACTGTCCAGTAAATTACATAATTACTTCGAGTCAATGGTATCACATGTTGTGTTACTCACCCGGCTAAAAATAAGCGCCTATAGCACTATTAAAAGTAGTATGGCTGTATAGAGGCCACGTAAGCGGTCACCATTGGGCGGCAGGGGCACAGGTAGGGGTTGTACCCCCAGCTCTTTAGTCCGGGCGACAGTAGTGGATTAAACCTGTCATTTTATTAGGACTAATAAAACGGCTCTGGCGGGAAGAGATTATCCTGAAAGCTGCCTCTGGGTAATGCATCGATTTTATTGGCGGCAGTAGCGGCAAGTTTTTATTTTTTTGCAAATTGATGAACTTTATGCACTGGGCTTGACTGTCTAAATAATGATTTTGAATACGAGCAGGTTTTTCGAATGGGATTCATAGACGCCAGTTCTGAAAAACGGGTGGCAATCGACTTTTTTTATCATCACTTTCATGGGTTATCGATAAAAAAAAAAAGTTATGTAGCCAAATGTACGTCCCACTGTAGCGATCTGTTTTGCAAATCGTTTTTGTAAAAAGAGTCGGACCAATGTCTGATTTTTAGGACCCATGGCCGTTGCTGCCTCCGACGCGTATGCATAGTGCTAATCAGGACTTTTGTCGACATTTTCTTGACATATTGATTCGCAGAATTTTTTTATATTCTGCTCTACACCCAATGTCAACTCTGCGCGAAATTCGAGGAGAACTCGTAACTGAAAACTAGACCCTTCCGGAATTTTCGTAGAACTTTCTATTGACAGTTATGCACTAGGAGTTTTGCTTTACCCCCTATTTTTCCGGAAAGGGGTGTTTTACGAGTGCTTTCGTGGAAGTTGTTCTTTTCATCACGAATCAGGTGTAGGCAACGCAGAGAATCAAAGGGACAAAAAGCTATTTCATAAAGCCGCCTCTCATCCTATGATAAAGTTGTACGTAGTTACTTGCAGAAAATTATCGCAGCCGGTCTTGATTCTAGGGTCGGTGGACTAAAGCACCTGAGTCAAATTATCATAAAATTGTTGTTCTACTTATGTCGTAAGCATATAAAATTGCAGTTTCCGTAATTGTTGCAATAAAACGTGTGTTCATATCATTGTTTCATGACAGATCTCCGTTAATGTAATAAAGATTGGATTAGATTAGAGCTTTTTACTGTACACACCACAAAATTTTAACACTTTAAAATCCTTACATACTAAATAAAAAAGATAAGAAAAATATGAAAAAATTGTGTTTTGGACTTATGTGCCTCAGTCCGCCGACCCGTGAATTATAATTTTCAGTGGTATTGACTGCGTCTCTACATATTTGCTGCGCTCGTCGGTTGTCAGGGCGACTGACAAGGCCATTTTCGATTCCGAGTAGGTTTCGCTGCAGGCTGAGCTCCCGGGGGCGGGCGTGTTGCGCGGGTTGCGTCTAGTCTGGACGGAGCGATGGGGCGGCGAGCAGCCTGCATCCGCCGCCTGCGCTGCCGTGCAAAACTACGTCTGGCAATAGGCGCGAAAAAAATAAAAAAAACACTCGAATTACTCTATTCTCAACCATGAATAAATAAAAAAAATCTCCTATCAAGTGGTTGATAGCATGTTTAGTTAATTAGGTAATGTATTTCGGGTTTCACATGCAATGTATAACAGCGTGCGTTGCATTGCCCGGGCTGGCTGAATGCAACAGGGAGCAGTACACAAACACACCCCTTGCAAAGCGCGCGCCACATAAGTTCGACAATTTCGCGGTCTTTATGGGAAAATTACGAATTGAACGAAGTGGACACTATCAGCAAGTGTCTCGGCTGCACGGCGTAAGAGTCACAGGAAATGGATTCGGAGAAACGCAGTAACGACGGTCCATCAAGTGTGCAAAAACGAAGAAAGTGCGAAAAAGAAGAATCTATTAAGAAATCTCCAGCTGCTGTAAAGAATTCTGTGCCAGTATCAATTCCCTTGACAATGTAAGTAAAATGCCTATTATTATAATTTAAAGCATTTTTTAAATCAGCGTTCGCGAGATTCTAAAGTTATTTTTATTTTATTTTATTAGGACAACCAGTAGGTAGTACACTAATACATTATAAATTATAACAATTAAAGGGTTTTAAGGTAAGTGCCTAGCCTATTAAGGTTGCCACAGCATGCACCTTTGCTAGTGATAAATATAAAAAAAAACCGTTAAGTACCTACCTAAGTATTAGATATTCGCAAAAAAAAATTTTTCTCACAAACCCAGGTTTTCAATATGGTGCATTGCAAGTTGGTCAAAAATGTTATAATGAACATCTTGGTTGATTAATAATGTGTTGCAAAATTATAGATTTTAATAATAAGGAACCTGTGTTATTAATTATGTTATTTAACAAAATTTTACTTTCTATTCTTTAATTTATTCTTTTTAACGTATCGATGGCAAAACAATTTTGGGAACTGCGTTATCACTTGCGATTATTAGGTCCTCCTGAGTGCAGGTGTTAGGGCACGCAGGGCACGATTAAAGATGGTTCGTCGATTGAGAAGTACCGCAAATTCTCGCTGTCGGGTTACGCGAACCCCCACCTGGGCCCCAATTCTACTAAATACATTACAGTTCAAAGGTAACCTAAGGACTTGGTTTTGACGCTAACGGTATTCCACTAATCACAAATTTTCTATAACTGACCATTGAACGACATGCGTGATAGGTACGGAAGAGCCGCATTCGTAATCTCGTATCTCTTACAGAATTACTGCTCCTCGCGGTAACGGTCTGGTAGCTATCAAATCCGTATAAACATAAGCAGCCTATATACGTCCCACTGTAGGGCACAGGCCTTCTCTCAGGGAGAAAAAATCCGTATGCTACTCCTTATTAAACGTTTCATTGAACGATGTTATCATATCACAGATGAGCTGTCATATTGGTGTCAACAAACAGCCGTAGCTAATGGAGGTGTGATTGCTCGTTGTTTTCGTTCATCTTATTTCGAATTTGATTGCATTTTTGTTCTAAAATGTGACCAAATACTTTTAAATTACGATAGTAATGGTTATATATAAATGACCGAAAGACAAGATTGTGCTTAAAGGGGCGATAAAAGCTATGTCAGGCTTGTGTATTGCTGCGATCGTAGGCGAATCCAATGCATTGAATTCATCCTTATAAGAAACAGTTTTATAGAGTATGTTAAACTATATTCTAAATTATTCAGGGCCGTCTGCCACAAAGCTAAATGCGAACATATAAAGAAACAAATCCTCCAGTCTTCAAATAAATCTAAAACAATCTGGACTATTATAAATAGGGAAACTGGTAAAGCCAAGGAATGTCAGTAATCATAGTTACTTCAGTAGTAATAAATGTCCTCGCTTCTCATTTAGCAAAATTTTTTAACAAATATGTAGGTGAGGGTACATTCCCTGACCTAATGAAATATAGTAGGCTCGTTCCGTTGTTTAAAAGTGGCGATAGACATGATCCCACAAATTTCAGACCAGTCTCGATCCTACCCGTATTGAGCAAAATATTCGAAAAGATTTTTGTAGTTCAACTACTTACGCACTTTAATAATTATCAACTTCTCCATAACCCGCAGTTCGGCTTCACGCAGGGGCGGTCGACGACGGACGCTGGTGTCTTGCTAGTTAAACATATTTATAGTGCATGGGAGGATCGTAGAGATGCTGTAGGTGTTTTTTGTGACCTGTCAAAGGCATTTGATTGCGTCGACCACGAGACACTTTTGTTAAAACTTAGGCATTACGGAGTAAAGGGAAAAGGTTTAGAACTGATGAGATCTTATCTAAAAGGAAGGGTTCAAAAAGTGGACATAAATCGTATAAAATCCACAGGTTCACAAATAAAAATGGGAGTACCACAGAGATCAATTTAGGGGCCGTTCCTTTTCCCTTGTATTACGTAAATGATTTGCCATTTAAGGTACAAAACATGTCCCAGATAGTATTATTTGCAGATGACAAGTCACTTACTTTTAAATTAAGAGACAAGAAAATAATTTTGACGATGCAAATAATGCTCTCTCGCATGTTTTGGATTGGTTCACGACAAATAATCTGCTTCTAAATTCCAAGAAGACAAAATGTATAATGTTTACCTTACCAAACGTAAGATTAGTTGAAAACAACATTGTACTCGGAAAAGAAAAACTAGAATTTGTAGAAGATACCGTTTTTCTAGGCATCACAATCGATTCAAAATTGCGATGGGGTCCTCATATTGTAAAACTAGCACACAGGCTTAGTTCTGCAGCTGTTGCAGTCAAAATAATTAGAGAGCTCACTGACGTTGCAACCGCTAGGCTTGTTTATTTTATTTACTTCCATAGATAGTATTATGTCCTACGGCATAGACATAGACATAGACTAATTTATTGGTAATATTCATTACATGTCAAATTGAGAGGTAATAATTACATTAAAGCTATAAAAATAATATTAATTCAATTGAATACAGAAAAATGTCAAGAATAATTTCAAATTTTACATAATTGTAACAATATCAATTTTAAAAATGAAAGAAAGTAATATCGATGGTCTACAACTCTACATTATGTAGACTGTTTAAAGGCCAGGAACTCACCGTAGCTGTAGAAGCACCTCTCGACAAGCCATTTTTTTTTATTTTATTTTAAAAGTGGACTCACTGCATGTGCTTACAATATCTTCCGGAAGTTTGTTATATACTTCCGGACCCATGACGTGGACAGACTTACTTGTCTTGGTCAAGTTGCGGGCGACTGCGGCCAGTCTCTGCGCTCCCCGCGTGGCGTAGGCGTGCCGGTCCCCGCGGCGCGGGTACTGCTGCAGGTGCTCGCGCGCGTACAGCGCCACCTGCAGCACCAGCAGCCCGGGCAGCGTGATAATGCGCTGCTCCACAAAGTGCGGCCGCGCCGACGTGTCCTGTGATACTTGCGCTATGATGCGCACGGCTCGCTTCTGCATCCGGAACACGCGCTCCCAGTCGGCGGCGCAAGCCCACAGGTCCACGCCGTACTGCAGTAGCGAGTGCACGGTAGCGAAATAGCACGTGCGCACTGAATCTGCTGGCACAGTCGATGTGAGTCGGCGCAGCGCGAAGCATGCCCTGCCCAGGCGAGCGCACAAGCTCTCAATATGTGCCCCCCATGTCAACGCCCTATCCAGCTGAAACCCGAGAAACGGTGCTGTGTCAACCTGCCTGATCTGGACTCCTTCAACATCGACTGCTAATAAAGGATTGATGCGCGCTGAAAGGTCGAACTCAATATATTGAGTTTTAGACAGGTTGAGCATCAGTCCGTTCCAGCGGAACCATGCCCACAGGCGACCTACGACTGCATTTAACCGCTTCTCTAATGCTGCTGCATTAGGGGCAGTTACAACGGCTGCGACGTCATCTGCGAACATAAATATTTCGCCCTCCGGCACCGCGTTTGGCAGATCGTTCAAAAGCAACGAGAAAGCTATATTTGATAGAGAAGAGCCTTGCGGTACGCCGATGTGCGTCGTCAAGCCGTCCGATCGAAGGCCGCCTCCGTCGCCCACCACGAATTGGGTCCTTCCGCGCATAAACTCGGTCAACAGGTTCAAAGGAGGACCATCAATACCATAATGCCGCAATTTGGTGTGTAAAACACTATGGTCTGCGACATCGAAGGCCTTCGATAGGTCACAAAAAAGCACGGCGACAGCCTGTCGGCAATCGCAGGCATCTAGCACACGCCGTACGACCTCTCTCGCCAGCTGCGTGGTGGAGCGCCCCGCTCGGTACGCGAACTGGCGGTCGGACAGCGCTGAAGTGTCACTGAGGTACTGCGTGAGCCGGACGCTAAGACCGTTTTCGAAGACCTTTGCGATCGCGGGTATAATTGATATTGGACGATAGTTGTTTAAGTCCTCCCTTTTTCCTTTACCTTTGTACAACGGGCTCACTTTCCTCTGTTTTAATGCCGGCGGATAGGATCCCGCTTTCAGGCAAAGATTGTAAAGAACACTAAGAGGGGTTGCAATATTTATAGCGATCCAACTCAGATGTTGTATAGAAACATCGTAAATATCAAGCGTCGGTTTGTTTGCTATCCTTTTCCGAATTATGTGTACAGCCGGTGTGAAGGGCACAAACCTGAGCGACACAATGGACGGTTCGCGAGCTGTCATAAGCATAGATAAGCATATTCTACAGCATAATTCTGTCGGTAATCTACACAACATTTGTATGATCATTCATGACATGACAGCGTCTTTGTTTCCAGTATCATGTGCGTCCCGACGGAAGCATGAAGGTTGTTATTGAACGGCTTACACATCCGATGTGAAAAGTTCGCTAATGCAACCCACACTCACGCAACAACAATTAACTAGCCATGACCTTTGTTTCAGGATATGCAACGGGGATCAAATTGAGAGTATAATGAAGAAAGACCAAGCCGTGCTCGGAAAGCACAAGCTTCCTATCGCGCTGCCGCCGCAGCGAGAGCCTTACAAGCTGCAGCCTCAAGTCCGGCCAAAGCCCCCACCCTCAAAGGTCAACCGGTCTGTCCAAACTGAGATCAACATAAAATCCAGTGAGACAAACCTCATAAGGCTGAACGAAAGTTCACCCCCTAAAGCCATCAGGACAATCAAAACTGATCAACTCGAAGAAAACATCACCGAAAAAGAAAAGACCGCCGCCACCGAACAAGAAAATATCATCAGACAAGAAAATCTCGCTGAGCTCGGTGTACAAAAAAAGCTCGCTGAGCAAGAAAAGTTTGCTGAACGAGTAAAGCCAGCAGACGCACCAACATCAGTCGAGAATCAAAGCGACGGCAATGATCAAGGCCAATTAGAAAAACAACTAGAAGATCTTAGCAATTTTAATAAAAAGCAACTGCTGCAAGTATTCCATTACGGTGTGAACGCGGGCAAACTGTTTACGCAACGGCTCGCGCTGGCTAAGAAAACAAAAACCAGTCCAGAACCAAAAGTATCCGACCCCGCTCCAGCTACTGAACAGACCGGCGAAGAGAAGATCAGCCGGATAGTGAAATCAGAAGTCATGAGGACTCTCAAAGAGCTAGTCGAAGTCGGTGCTATAAAAATTGACTGGAGTAAGATAAACAATCCGCTGCCGCCAGCTCCAGTGGATCCAACTCAGAAGCGAGATCCCCCACCCGTACCGCCGTTGAAGAAAATGAGGTCCACACGCGGACTAAATCCTGCATCACCAGGCTACAATGAGGCCTATAAGCTCACGGCCCCGCCACCGAGTCCCGCCGCATCGATGCACACGGCCACTTGCATGAATCCTTTCCAATCGCCGAGCGAAAGAAACTACGGTAATGCGCTACCTCCGGCGACGCCGGAAAATCAGCTCGCTGCGGCCCGAATGGCACCTTCCAATGTTACCAATGTGAGTATAGTTAGCAAAGAGAGAGCTATAGGTTATAATAATAATTATCATCATCAGCCCACCGCTGCCCGCTGCTGGGTATGGGCCTTTTTCCTCAAATGCCATCTCTCACGGGTCCCTTGCCATCCTCATCCAAGGACCTTTCGCCGACTCAACGATATGATCCGACCATCTGGCTGCTGGTCTGCCCACTGACGTTCTCGACCGCCACCTTGTGATTGATCTGGTCCATCTGACGTCTTCCCATCTTCACTTATGTAAGTATATTGAATTATCCTAATTCTCGACGTTTCTCGGCTACTTGACTGTGGTCACGGGCAGACTTAAGTTACTTAATATAGTATCTAAGACGAGTATAGTTAACAGTTTACCTAATATACTGACCAGACGAATGCGAACGAAGGCTCTCGCCGATCGGCACCGCCCACGGATGAAGGCCATCGTTAGTTGTCAGTAAAGGATTTTTCATGTACCCTATATACGTTCCACTGCAAGGCACATGCCTGCGCTCGGAGAGAAAGAATGGGTTTAATTACCACGCGTGCCCACCGCGGATTGGCAATTTCAAGCGCACCTCAGACACGAAAGGATTGAATATATATATATGAAAAGAGTGTGCAGATTAAGATTAATAAAAATATTTACATACATACATACATAATCTCACGCCTGTACCCCAGAGGGGTAGGCAGAGACCAGGCACTGCCATTTACTACGATCCTGACAGATCACTTTCGCTAAAAATATAATAACATATAAAAAGAAGTATTTATAAAAAAATATTGAAATATTTATAAATCTAAAACGTCCCTAAATTTACTGCGACGTCCTGATTGGGTTACAATGGGTAATTGGATGGGTATGTTGGGCTCAGGCTCAGCAGGAGAGGCCAGACGGCCGCGCGGCGAAACTAGGGGCCTAATTCATAAGCAGCCTATATACGTCCCACTGTAGGGCACAGGCCTTCTCTCAGGGACAGAGTATGGGCTTAATCACTACGCGTGCTCAACGCGGATTGGTGATTTCAAGCGCTAAGGTATGTGAATAGCTCAGACACTCCGGTTTCCTCACGATGTTTTCCTTCACGGTTAGCGAGTGGTATTGCTACTGTAACTTCACAAATGTACATAACTTAGGAAACAAAGTCATAGGTACATGCCCGCACTGGGAATCGCACCTGGGTCTCCCGCTTCCGACTCCAATGTTCTACCGACTAGGATACCACCGCTCTGGGGCCTAGTTATGCGTACCTAATCCTGCCGGCATCCTGGCGGTTGCGATACCAATTAGTATGGAACTTGACAGTTAGACGTTTGGAATCGCTTAGGATTTGGTGCGCGTAATATAGGGGCAGACTAGGCCCTAACTGTTGACGGGACTGTGCTTGGGATCAGACACTAAACGCTGGCTTCACCCGATCGACGCTGACCTCGTGTCTCTTGCCTGAAGAAAGAAATAAAGAAGACATTTATTTAAATTGTCACAGAAACACAAAGTAAACACGAAGTGCGGCCTACAACTTTGCAAAGGCCGGAATACGGAGGCTGTAATGAACGCAGGAAAATGTGTCGTCATTGACGGGTCGCTCTCTCCATATACCTCTGTAAGTGAGCTCCCTTCTTATCCTTGCTTCTTACCCACGGCCCACCTCCTGAGACCATCTGGGTGAACCATGGGATTTTTTGAACGGTCCACTTTTGTTCACCTGGGTGTTCCTTGGGAAACATTTTTTGCACCGTACACCTTGACATCGAAACTCTTCAAAGTCTGAGGTGGTCTGTCACCAATAAAAATTAGAGCCTTTTAAAGTTTCATCAGAGAGGTGAAGCGTTGTAAAAAAAACTCCCACGATTCACCCATGTGGCCTCAGGAGGTGGACCATGGGCTCAGAACAATGTGTAAGAAGCGAGAGCTGAGCGCTGGCGCATTCCTAATGTAATGCCTAATAAATAAGGGCAAGGCTCTGTCTGTGCCACGTGTCGTTATGGCACTACACTAGCCTTCAGTTGGCTGTGAAAACGTTCCGTCATGCCGTTAGCTTGCGGATGATAGCTACTTAGTAGTTCTCACGTCGAGAAGATGATTAAATAGTGCTGACTCGAATTGGTCTGCAGTGACCGTCATGGGCACACCGAATAGTGCGATCCGCGTAAGAATGGGCATTGTCGTATAAAAAAATCTGTTTTATAAAAAAAACATTGAGAAAATACTAGTACTTAAAGCGAAAAAAAAAAAAGAATCTGAATCTTCGTAACCGGAACTGTGTCCCCAAAACAAACAAAACAAAAAAGAATCCTAATTCGTGCAAACCTAGAAGTTACATCCAACATCTCGTTTTAGGATTTCGTACTCATAGGGTCAGGGTCGCTCTGTAGTCGCTTGTGGTTTGTGACTCTATGCAACGCGTCGCGTGTTTTCCGCGCCCTCGCCCCACGTCCTTTCTGTGTGGCTCTCGCTTCAGACAACGGCCGTCAATGTGAAGAGCCCTAGGTATGCTCAACAGTGGGCGTCTTTCATGGCCTGTATGGATAGTTAGAGATGATTTTATTAACGATATTTACCGAAAAAAGTAGCAGATATTTTATTCTAGCGGTACGTAACTCCTACATAACACAACGTGAGCAGCCTTCCATAAGCTATAGTCACAACAATAACATTTTTACTCATGTTTTAAAATATTTTTTTTCGGTGTTATTTATAAAACCGCGATACCTTTAAAACACTTTCAAATGCAGTTTAAATTGTCAGTGGTAAAGTCTTTCCCTTTACTCTTAATTTAAGGAATGTGTCAAGGAATCGTTTTATTTTCAGAAAGATTTATATTTTATCATCTATCAGACGTAAAGTACAAACTTGTGGCGAGCACATGTTAACTCAACGCGCACTATACAGGGTGGGAACTTTCGGCGGGGCAGTAAGGGGACATACCTTAACCGTTGCAGCTACACGTAAATGGTCATAGGAGACTATCCATAATTGTTTATGAAATTTTGATCCCTATTCACATATTAAAAAAAATGTACAGTTAGCAAGGAAATAGCCAATATTACACAAATTTTTTATGCCAATCGATCCTGTTTCAGTATTTGTACTGATCAAAAACATCTATTGGACCAACCATCGTTGGAGTACTACAAGTCAGAAATCTCAAAAAACTTTTCTCATGCATTTCGTAGTACATCTTTGCTGGTCCTAAGAAAGAATTTGTGTAAATATAAAAAAAAATAAAATAAAAGGCAAATGATCACGTAGACGGTATGTATGTAATTTTACACATAAAATATGAAGAATATCTAGAAATCATATTAATTTTAATTTTTTTTATTCTTAAAAAAAACCTATTTAAAAATTATTCTTGAACCCTAACGTGATGATGTTATTCTTATTTAAATTCTTGCTGTTTCTTGCCCGGGTGGATCGCATCAGGTGCTCGCCATTTTGACGAATGCATAGATCGATTCGTTTCTGTACCGACCTAGCGGCTACTGACAATATATTTGGATGAATCCCATACAAAATTGTGGTTAGCGAGTCTTTTAGTTGTTGAACACTATCGTATAGCTCAGTTTTCAAGTAGCCCTACAAGAAGAAATATAGAGGCGTCAGATCTGAACTACGCGCTTATCAGGAATTAGGACCATGTGATTCTATCCATTAATTACCAAACTGTCGCACAGTAGGCTATAAAGCTGATTCAGCGCGCAGAAATTATTTTTAGAGCAATTCTTATTTTGGTCTTATTAGGGTAATTTCAATTGCAACAAAATTTTACTATTAATTAAAGGATTATTTCACAATACAATAAATTTTAAATTTTAACTGACATTTCGGTTTAAAGTAGAACGCGTACTGCGGCTGTTGTGTGGTGGAGCCCCATCTTGTTGAAAAAACACTCTTCGTGATTCCGACAATGGTAAATCATCGACGAGGTGTTCGTGATCCTCTAATATTATGTTTTATAAATGTTGGAATTCAAGGTGCCTTCGTAAAATTCCACCATTATCACTCGGTTTCACATTTTACCACAACAACAATTAAAAGAAAACTGAATTTGATTATGGGTTTCCCGAAACCTGAGAGGATTTTCTTTGCACCAATAATGGTGATTTCGCCGGTTGTACATTCCATTATTAGAAAAATTTGTTTCATCAGATCATAATACGAAATTCAGAAAATGGTTTGCTTATTTTAACTCTTAACTACCTGCAAAAAGTAACTCTTCGAGCGGCATCCCCTGAATTTAAGGCTTCAAGTTGTCAGCCCTGTTGGTAATATTTATAACAACACTTCTTCCGTATCTGTGGTACGAAACGACACCTACTTCTTAAGCGACTGCTTTTGATGATATTTCGGGGACAGAAATGACCAAATTTTCATCTAGTAAAAATGGTTGGCGTGGAGTACAGATATTTTCTTGAAAGTCCCACCTTCTGCAAAATTTCTTAAAAAAATTGTAATAACCTTTCTGGTTGGCGCATGCCGATTTGAATATTTCATCCTATACCATTCCAACGCAGCCGATGTATTCTTATTATTCACGTAATACGCTTCTAGCTTCTAGTAATATGCTTATGATGCTTCTAGCAAGTCTAAATGTTCTAAATAGGAGCTCATTTTTCTCTTATTACAATAGCTGTTAAATAATGCACCTCCTTGTAAAATTCACAACACACACGGAGCTTTTCTGACGCAACAAACTGTCAAGATTTGTTTTTGTTCGAGTTCGAAATTTCTCATCAACAAAAAGATCTGATAAATAAAAAAGGTAAGTTGGACTTCGTAAAAGATGTGTGCTGACTTCTTTAGTACTCCAACGATGGTTTTTTTGAAGTTTTTGATCAGAATTAGAAACAGGGACGGATTGGCATATTTTTTTTGTGTAAAATTGTTATTTTCTTGCTAACTGTACATTTTTTTAAAATCTGTGAATGGGGATCAAAATTTCATGAAAAACTATGGATAGGCTCTTAAGAACATTTTCGTGTAGCTGCAGCGGATAAGGTACTTCCCCTTACTGCCCCGCTGAAAGTTTCCACCCTGTATACTTCGATATAGGTAAGATAAGTATGTACAACGTCCGACAATAATATCCGACCCGTTTTTATCGCTGTTCCCACTCTACAAGGTTTGCTGGAAGAAATCTCTTACAGAGATAACCTCGCCTTTGTACATGCTATTTCATAGTTGATGCCTTGTTCAATGTTTCTTGTGCAATAAATAAATATAATTATATTAATATAACAGACCCCGGGCATAAGATGTGCCTTTACATCTGCGTTTACAGTGGATAATAAAAACCTATTTAGACGCTAAATCGGTTTGCACGGGTTAGTGCAACAAAAAGAATATAGTGGATAATCAACACCACTGAAGTCCATTTTTTTTACAGGTCCACATGCCGGGACAAATTCAACAGCTAGACCCGTACTACAGGCCGGTGCCGATGGCTCAGCACTACGCCCAGCAGGTATCGCCCGAGTATCGGCATAATATGGACTTAGAGTACCGTTTGCGCCAGTACCAACTGATGCAGGAACAAGCAGCGCAGAGGAGCGGCTACCCTAACACGCAATGGAGTAACCATCCGCGAAAACATTGAACTCTGCCTTTGACAATAGTTTAATGAACTTCAATGTTTACGCTGATAGGGAGTCAATTTAAATCACTCGATCAAAATTTGATCAGATTGTCCGTCCGTCCGGTTGTGTTGTCTTTGCCAGCATAGGTAGCGTGACGACCGCGACCCGAGTCACGCGCTCAAATGTCAAAAGTTACGACTATCCGGTATATTAATTGTGATATTTTGGCGGCACAAAACACGTGGGGGGTTTCATGGATTAAGGTGATCCAGTGGGCTAACTAGCGCCACCAATGAAAAAAAAATCTTATCTTCTTTTACATATCATATTTACAAAAAGTGTCTGTACAATCTCTCAATCGTGTTAAGTGATTTTTAGGACCCACGACAAAGAACCTAGGATCACGAACCTGGGACTATAGCATTTATACCAAAGACGGCCGTTTTTGGCGTTAATGCTATCTAGTCCTAGGTTTTTTTGCCTTAGCTTCACGGCCGTGGGTCCTAAAGATTGTACAGACACTTTTGCAAATGCGATCTGTAAATAAAGATATGATTTTTTTCCTCGGTGGCGCTAGTGTTATTCCCTGGACCCCCTTAATTGTCAAATTCTGTCATTGTAGCGATACAAAACACGTGGCTTGCGCTGCGCTCTCATGCTATTTATACTGATTTCTGGTATGTTAATTGTCAAATTAGGACATTTTAATTCTGACATTTTAGCGCCACAAAACACGCGGCTCGCGCTGTCATACTACCTATACTTGTATCCGGTACATTAGTTGTCAAATTTTGATATTTTAGCGCCACGAAACACGTGGCTCGTGCTGTCATACTGTCTATACTGGTGTCCGGTACATTAGATGTAATTTTTTTTTATTTTAGCGCCACGAAACACGTGACTCGCGCTCTCATGCTACCTATGCTGGTGTCCGGCCATTAATTGTCAAATTCTGACATTTTAGCGTCACAAAACACATGGCTTGCGCTGTCATGCCACCTATACTAGTTACCATTGGCGTAGATTATGGTACCAAGGTACTCCATTTTATCTTACATAGGGAGGAGGAGCTCAGACGGTTTAAAATTTGTCTTGCATAATAAATATACAGTGGGACACAATTATGCCTAAGGCTAGATAATAAAATATATATGTACATCCCCTAATTTTAGTACTTAGATCAAATGCATTTTCGCTCAAATGTGTGATGGAAAGGACGAGAAGTCAAAAAAATTCAAAGGACATTATACTTAAGGACATAGGTAAATAAATCCAATTTTTTCACCAATTGCGTGATTAAGCGAAAGAGGTTTCTGCCTTCTCTTCGGGATACGGGCGTGAGTTTATGTTTAAAACAAAACTAAAATATGGTTTATTAAAAAATAACACTATCTGCAAGCATGGCTCGCGTTGGTTGCGTTCCACACTAGACGTAGGTATAGTCCGCACGTATCGGAATAGTCCCTATATTCTCTCTCTTTTTTTTTTTATTCAGTGGGTGCACTTCTAATCTTGACTGAATGATATCTTCAGCGAAAAACGCACTTCTTTCAAGGCCGTACTGTGTAATTTTTGATAGCGCCATTATTTCTTGAAAGTTCGAAACTCCTAACGTCCAGAGCGCGCGCGGTCGCGACCGCAACAAGTGGAAGTCGAGCTGTGTGTGGCAGGCAGTGCCATACCAACGCGACGCAATTCGCGCCATCCGCCGCGCCCTGAGGCGCGAGACACACAGATGGGACGTGGGGCGAGGGCGCGGTAGGATGTATACCCCCAGTTTCTCGTACACTAACACGCTGTTAATCTACTGTTAACAGCTGTCAATTGACCAAAGTGCATGCAAAAAGAACTACTGACAGCTGGTTAACAGTAGATTAACGGCCTGTTAGTGTACGAGAAACCGGTGGACAGAGTCACAGTCACAGACCAAGAGCGACCGCAGAGCAAAGGACTGTGGTCTGTGACTCTCTACATCTTACCGCGCCCTCGCCCCACGTCCCATCTGTGTGTCTCGCGCCTTAGACCCTCGGAGTTTATTCCCCTTGTCCACCGGGGGACATTTTTGCTTCAGATTAAATGTATGTATTTAATTTTTAATCATAAACTTACGCCTGTATCAAGAGGGGCATGCAGGGACCAGGGTCTGCCCCTTGACACGATCCTGACAGATCTCTTTCGCTTCATCAAAATTATTTTGTATGCTACTTGATATACTATACCCATTTACTAAATCTAAAACTACATCGTGTATTGCGCGTCTTATTTATTATATTAGGGATTAAAGTATGAAATTGCCGTTTTATTGCAATAGGTTCTTTGAATTGACATAGAATCTTCATGGTTTGAGGTTTTCGAATGAAACTTTTTTCAAATGGTTTCTATGATGTTCTTTTTTTAAAAAATGTGAAACATTTGAATATCGACTTTCAATGGGCATTGTTCACCCATGTTTTTTATTCTATAAATCGAAAATATAGACTAATATAATAAACTAATTTGAATATTTTCTTAATTTTCGATGCCATTATTTTTTTATTAATTACTTAAAATTTCTAATAGCTTAGTAAGTATGACGTCACCACTGGCATAATGATGCACGTTCCTTTGCCTTTTTTCATGTTTTTTTTCAAAATAAAAATACTCTGACGTTTGACAATGACAAACAAATGTCAATCAGTGTCAACTACTTACTACCGATATTTTCTTTTCTAATCATATTGCCAATAACCAAGAATTGTATCAAATTCATCTTTTCATGTAAATACCAAGCTAGCGTCTCTTTCGTAATAATTATTCAAATTACTTGAATATTTGTTGAGAATTGAGGTTGTCTTCACTGTATCTAAGAATTTGACACTTTTGACAGTTGTTGAACGAACGAATGTATTAATTTTTTATGTTTGAAGATAGTGGAACTACCGCATTAGAGCCAACGATGACGTAATTGAAAGACAAATGATGGTTATACATTTTTTGCGATAAATATTAATAATCCGTCTTTATTTTACTTATTTAAACCTCTAATAGTAATCAGTATCCCTATTCCTCGAAATGGTTTTCACTTTACGACAGTCGATGCCTCCCTGAACAATGCCCATTGTTTTTGTTATTCAATTTAGACAAGAAAGATGGATACTGCGAAAATTTTTACACCCATTTTTCGTATTTTTTTATTTTATTGATTTGACGCAAGTGAGTCAATATTGTGGGTAAGGTAACGTTAAACCATGCCGCTAATTCCTGGGTAGTTTGACTAGGGTCAGCTTCCACTATCTCTCTTAATTCATCGTTATTCACCTGTATGGGCGGTCTTCCTCGTGGCTCGTTCTTTAAGTCGAAATTTCCATCACGAAAGCGTTTAAACCAAAATCGCACGGTGCGTTCATTAGTAGACCCCTCTCCAAACGCAGCATTGATATTGCGGGCTGTTTCTGCCGCGTTAGTTCCGCGTCGGAACTCGTATTCAAAAATCACTCGAATTTTCGCAGTATCCATCTTTCTTGTCTAAATTGAATAACAAAAACAATTGAAAGTCGATATTCAAATGTTTCACATTTTTTAAAAAAAGAACATCATAGAAACCATTTGAAAAAAGTTTCATTCGAAAACCTCAAACCATGAAGATTCTATGTCAATTCAAAGAACCTATTGCAATAAAACGGCAATTTCATACTTTAACTCCTATTATTAAGTATTACCACAGAACATAGGAATCTCTGTTCTGTGAGTATGTACTACCTATCTGTGGGAAATGCCGAGGGATTGGCAAAATGTACTTTAAATTGACTTATTTTTTATCTTATAAGTTTGTCAATTCTGTTTTTTTTGCTTGAATAAATAAAATAAAATAAAATAAATGAAATAAAAAAATGTTACATAGTATAATAATATAGATTTTAATTTTAAGTCACTTTGCTTATTTATGCCTTGCTCTCGTAAGTCCTTTTTTTTTCTTAGCCACTGTCTGTCGATGGCAGTAGCACTTTCAAACAATGGAGGTTTTAATTGTCTACGATACAGGTTTCCTAGTGTAGGAAATTATCAACTTAAATATATTACGAGTATTACTGCTGTTTCTTTGAAACAATAAAGTATTATTATAATTGTATAAGATAGGTATTCGTAACCTAATCTTTAGCATTTAATGAAGATTCATTTGAACTGCATTAAGTACCTATACACGCTGATTTCTGGGTGGTTTGAAAGCCACGGTTATGTAATTAGTAATTATTAAAACCGGCCAAGAGCGTGTCGGCCCACGCGCCATTGTAGGGTTTCGTAGAAAGAGGGGTTTTTTATCTGCTTTACAAAACTAACAACGTCATTAAAGTAATTTTCAACGGATTTTGTAAGTACGAAGTTTTCCGTTTATAAGCTGGCGCCTCTCCGTCTAAAAGAACAATGACCCGCGGACCCGCGGCAGCACGCACAGTAGGCCGAAAATCACGTTTCATAGACATTCAAACTGACATGTCATAAGTGACGCTTTTTTTGCTTGGATGTGATGGAGAATACTTGCTATATGCCTTACATAATGAACTTTTAGGTTTATAATCGTAAACAATGCGCTCAGATTTTTTTTCGAAAAAAATTGTATGGAGTCGGCATAAAAAATTATGATATCTCCGTAATCGCACAATTGCGCCTAATATCCTCTGAGGTTATTAATATATACATTATTTAGGATTTTTTGGCATACTTCATGTTGCGGTCAACCATGCGTTTTTTTTTTCTTCGATTTTTAAAAATTTACCAATTTTTTTTGTTTATTTTTTCATTTTTACCTAATATTAAGCTTAACATAGGCGTATATAGACTAGGCATTAATGCAAAATAATTATGTACAATAGTAGAAAGCGAAAATAGCTTACTCATTAGCTGATATCTGACAATTGTCTAATGATCCTCTAAATCTTCAATAAAATTAGGGAAATTATAGTTTGTAAATGATGTTTTAAATAACTGCCGACTTGTTGAATACCTTTATCTATAGAATAATTAGTTTCTCATAAGTTAGTACATTAGAGGGTAGTTAGTAAATTACTTGTTCGGGCACATACACTAAAATCGATCGCAATAAATAGGAATACACTTGAAGAAAATAATTTAGTATACTTCAATCATTGAAAGTAAAAACATTATGGCAAGCATCGTAACTAATTTGGATTTGTTCGTTATTTTGAGAAAAGCACACAAACTCAGTGACTATAATTTTTTGTTCGAAACAGTGCTATCTCATTTAAACAACAGTGTATCTGAAGAAGATTGTGTGACTTTAAAATAATTTTGCCGGAGATTCACTAGGGCTGCACAGAAACGATATGAATCAACACATCGGAAATATGAGATATTCCGAACTCACTACGAAAGTTGGCTTGAAACTGATGTTGATTGGCCGAGTTGCTTGAAAGAAAATATGCAATCGATTATTCAGCATGAAGGAAGTCCTATAGTGCCCCTTTTGGAGTCATCATCAAGCGCTACTGGTTCATCTAGTGAGCCATCTACATCATCAACTGGAACAATGACGAAAAGAAAAATCGCCAATCGTAAACCTTTTGAAGACTTGGGAACGAAACAGAAAAAGAGGCGAAGTGGAGACCTGACTGACAAAGATTCCAGTGAGCTCGTATTTGCTACGATTTCAAAGTTAAAAGATGAAGGCCAGAACAACATGGGTTCTGTGATTGAATACATGGTACAACATCCAGAATCAATCAAAAATCTACATGATTTAACTCCCATACCAACCACTAAAGAAACGTTTTCACCTCAAAAAGCATTTGGTTTACTAATATCTCTGAAATTATCAAAGTGGCAATACATAACTCTGCGAGAATCAGCAATTCGAGAAGGCCTTAAACACTTGTACCCTTCGAATTACTGCGTGCAAAAAGAGAAGAGTGTGTGCTTTCCACCTGAACCAAAAAATGCAATTACGGTGACAGATTCCTCAGCGAAAATTTCACTGCAAGTTTTGCTAGATCTGACAGCAAAAAGAATAATTCAATCGTTGCCAGAAAGTATGCAAAATAAAGAACTGGTTTTAATATCAAAATACGGTTTTGACGGAGCATCCAGCCAAAGCAGATACAAACAGAAAATGGATTCTACAGAAGATGACTCAAGTATCTTCATGACTTCGTTGTCACCACTGAAGATGACTTGTGAAGATGTTACAGTTTGGGAGAACCCAAAGTCATGCTCCGCAGCGTATTGTCGTCCAGTGCAGTTCATCTTTGTTAAAGAAAGTGAAACAGTGGTGAAGAAAGAAAATGAAAGAGTCAAAGCTGAGATATCAGCTCTCCAACCATCTGATTGTGATAGCAATATGGTGAGTCATAAGCTAATGCTCACCATGGTTGATGCCAAAATAAAAACTTACCTCTCTCCTTACGTAAGATCGAATGCAGCTTGCTATATTTGTTTGGCGAAACCTTCGGAGATGAACAAGTTAGAAGAAGTTAGAAAGAAATGTACAGAAGATGACTTGATGGATCTCGGACTTTCATCACTACATGCGCGCATTAACATTATGGAATGTCTTTTGCATATCGCATATAAATTAGATATTAAGAAGTGGTCTGCTAGAACAGAAAGTGAGAAAGCTGCAGTGGATGCAAGAAAAAAATCAATCCAAGCCAAGTTCAAAACGGAACTCAACCTATTGATTGATGTCGTAAAACAAGGCTATGGCACAACTAATGACGGCAACACTGCACGACGATTCTTTGAATTTCCTGAAAAGACTGCAAGTATCACTGGACTAGATGAAGATCTGATCCGAAGATTTAATGTGATTTTGCAAGCCATAACTTCAGGTCAATCCATCAATGTTTCAAAATTTAAAGAATATGCCTACACAACTGCTGAAAAGTATGTAGAATTATACAACTGGTACTACATGTCATCAACAGTGCACACGATACTGCTTCATGGAGCTGAAATTATTGCTGCTAACGCAATAGTACCGATTGGGAGTTTATCAGAAGAAGCTTCAGAAGCGCGAAATAAGGATTTCAGAAGATTCAGGGAACATCACTCACGTAAGAAGAGCAGACTGAGTTCAAACGAAGATATATTTAATTTCCTTATTATCTCTTCCGATCCGTTTATTTCAGCAATACGACCAACGATGGATGCAAAAAAAAGAAAACTTTGTTTGCGGAAACATTGGATCTGCTGAACATTGAAACGCCTGAATTCGAGTTTAGGGATATTGCTGATATAAACTCTGACTCGGAGTTTGACTCTGAAGATAGTGATTCAGATTAGGCAATATTTTAAAGTAATATATTTATTGTTTTATTTATATTTTTATCATATAATTTTATTGTAATAATTTTTAAATCAATTTTTTTAGCATTTTTAGAGAGTCGAAACACAATTATTTTGTTAGTTCATCATCAGTACACTTAGTTGTTAATTAAACTTAGTTTGATATGTGTAAATGTTCCTATGATGTAAATATATAATATGTTGAAAAAATCAAGATATTAAGCTTTTTTAATGTATTTTACCTTCTAATATAGCACACAATTAATTTTCATGAATGCCCAGTCTATATGCATTCATGTAAAACTTAATATTTGTAAAAATGGAAAAAAACTTTAGTGAAATTTTTAAAATCGAAGAAAAAAAAAACGCATGGTTGACCGCAACATCAAGTATGCCAAAAAATCCTAAATAATGTATATATTAATAACCTCAGAGGATATTAGGCGCAATTGTGCGATTACGGAGATATCATAATTTTTTATGTCGACCCCATACAAATTTTTTCGAAAAAAATTCTGAGCGCGTTGTTTACGATTATAAACCTGAAAGTTCATTATGTAAGGCATATAGCAAGTATTCTCCATCACATCCAAGCAAAAAAAGCGTCACTTATGACATGTCAGTTTGAATGTCTATGAAACGTGATTTTCGGCCTACTGTGGCACGCACCGCTCTGGATGGGTACTAATGGCTCTAACAGTTTCGAGTTTGTGTCGAGATATTTTTAAGTGCGTGTCGAGATATTTTTTAAAATAACTAGCGTATTTGATAGCTATTGTCAGGCACGTTCATTTTGCTATGTCTTTCAAACCAGCCACAATTAATGGTGTATAGGTACCTACCAACCAACCTTTATTCTCTTGATGTTTCACTCGGGGGCAGGGGGTCCGAAGAAGTCTTACAGTGTTATTTATAAACACGGGACACCGCGAAAACACTCCTCAAATGCAGTTTAAAGAGTCTAAAGGTAAGTTACCTGAAATTACTTTAGACTAGACCACTTTAAATATTATAAACTGTAAGTGAGTGTTCTTTTGTGTTCTGAGGTTCTTATAATAACACCAGCTGACTCGGCCAACGTTGTTTTGCCATATTGATTAGCCTACGACCTAATCTCAGACCTACCAAATATACATAACATAAGCAACCTATATACGTCCCACTGTAGGGCACAGGCCTTCTCTCAAATATACACAAAAAAATCATAAAAATTCGGTTTAAGGTATTTATTTCTTGAAAAAAATACATAAATTAACTTACTTGAGAAACAATTTAGTTAAGCAGGCAACAATACAATATCGACAGACAGTTATTAGAATTAAAACAATAATAGAGGGTAGTTCTCAATACAAACTACGATCCAGTCGCATCGATGTTTTGTAAGGCTGTGTTTACATTAATTATATTGGGTACGCAAAATTGTTTAGGTTTTTTTAGGTCTTTTTTTATTTGTCTATTGAAGAGTCCTTTCTGATGTGGTTTCTAAGCAGTTTTTTGAAAATGAGTAGAGATTTGGCTTCTTTTATATCTTTCGGCAGTTTGTTGTACATAGTGGCACCCTCAGATATTAAGCTCCTCGTTCCATATTTTGTTCTATAATGTTGTATAAAAATATTAGCTTGTCTTGTAAGGCGTTTTTGAAAATGTATCTTTTTTGTAAAAGTTATTGGGTATGAATATCTTTTGTTAAAACTTTTCTTATAAGTATGCAAGTCTTATATTTGTATGTTTGGGATATGTTAAGTAAATTTGTTTCGGCATATATTTTTGTCATGCTCGTCAGATAGTCATCATAACCAAATAGTTTTTTATAAGTTTACTTTGTGCCATTTGTACTGGAAGCAGATTAGTTTTCTATATATCGGTGAATCTGTTTCGGAGGAGCTCGATAACAAACACTGTGACACGGGATGTTTATATATTAGATTTTCAGTAAAGGGTTAAATATCTTTTACGTAATATGGACTACTCAATTTAGAACGAAATGTGAGAAGACGCAGCAATCTACCTAATCGTTACTAAGACATTAATGTTTTGTGAAATATTCATACAGGTATAATATTATGATAAAATTGGTGTTTTCATGTTATAAAATAAGGTTTAGGGACTCAAGCTGACGATGAGATTCAGGGTATTAGCCTAAGGACACGAATTTTGTGAATGTTGTTAGATCGACATCGACCGGCTGTGGACTGCAAAGAATGTAAGTACTGTAAGTACCTACCGGACACGCAGGAGAAAATTATTTAAGAAATGTTTCTATGTTATTTATTCATATCTATATACCTACGTTTAACGAATAAGGGTCTAAATGTCGAAGTGGCGTAGCTAATAAGTTTACTTACCTATTCTTATAAAAGAGGCGAGAGTCAGACACAACTGCGAAATATACAACGAGTTTCGAAGATCAGAATAATGTTAAGTACCTATATTGCACGCCAGGAATTTACATGAGTGAGCATTAGGTATACAGGGTGTAACAAAATCCCAAAAAAATACATCTGAAAATGAGTGTTCGTCTCGTAATACGAACAACTTTTACTATAGAGGGAATTAAACTTTCTTTAAAATCCGAGTTGAATTTGGTATAAGATAGATAGATTGATAGAGAACACTTTAATTTGTATAGGAGATGTGTCAAATTTTAACTGATAGTAGGAGCTTTCCGTGGATCGACCGACCTAGGATAGTAGGTACCTAGTCATTGGTAGATATAAAATAGGATAGGATTGCTAGAAACCTCTCAAAGAGATAAGCTCGCCTTTGTACCTACATGTATTTTCATATGTTACCTTTCCTGTAGATACTGCATTTTCGTGTGCAATAAAGTGGAATATAATAATAGGAACGGGCCCGTTTTCAGGGTTTCGGTGCGGTAAAAGTATAATATTAATAACCAAGTAGGTAAGTTATGTTAGCCAAGGAATGTTTCTTGTTATTTATGTCTTAATAAAAGATAAATGTTGTGTTGTGCCATAAAATGGATACTCGTTGTTGTTTACAAAAGTAAGTCAATTGAAGTCAATGTAAAGTGCAAACATTATGGACAATGTAATTAAATATTTTTGTGTTGTACATACTACAGAGGGGTTTTACGTTTTTTCCATATTTATTAACCCTTGTTCTGTTTATTTTCTTACTGGGTGCATTTAAAACAAAGCAATATTTTTTGCATCGCCAATGTTTTTTAACTAGCGCCATGGGAAAAAACATGGTAGGATGCCCTCTTAAAATTTTTATCGCCAGCATTTTCACCAGCTCGTCGCTGAACACGTCGAATTCTTGTTATGGCTCTGAACTCAGGTTCAATTCGTAATTATTCAGCAAATTCTTTTGAAAAAAAATAATAACCAGATTATCCGGAACCAGAAGTACGTCATGCACGGAAGTACGTCGTGAACTGAGATCCTACGAGCTGTTACCTTAGTTTCTAGATTTGTGCAAATGAGAGAGCTCATTTTTTTATGGATTACCGAGATGTCAATATCTTGGCGTTTTTTTATTCAAACACATTAAACCTACTTTCACTCACGTGTGAAACGATGATCAAATTAGTCACACACTTATTCACAAAAATATAAGAAAAAAATCAGTGAATATTATTAATTTATAGATGTAGCTTTATCTTTACTGAACTTATAAGTTTAAAATGAAGTATAATTTGCAACTATTGTCAATGCCGATTGGCGACTGGTTGCCGATTGCAATTTTTGATCGCTATTTCACCTTCCGAAATAGCCTAAATTACGATTAATCGCCTCATTTGGCATCTATTTAAAACATAAAAGATTTTTAATATTGATATCGTCACTATAAGATGTTGTTAGGTTAGCTAATTACGTAATAAGTTAAGGCAGAAAGATTTTTCCCTGTGCCGATGACCTTGAGCGTTTGACACAGGTGTGCAGCACTTCAACATTTCACCGCTAGATGACACGACTGAATTAATTCCTAGTAGTAATCTCCATAGAAAGACGCGCGCGCGGCCGCACACACACAGTCTCATTCCCTTCGCGTAAGCACACGCCGCCAAACGCACACATATCGCACGTTTAAAAATAAACCGAAATAAGTCAAAACTTAAGGATTCTTACTTTTAATAATAAACTGAAGTAACTCCCCTCAAAGAATAGGTACAATCCGGGCGCCGAGCGAAACAAGGCATAATGGCCGATTTGGAAGATCACCCCTCTCTTTTTTACTAAAGCGCGCGACAACCCATTTCGTGAGATAGTGAGTCATTCAGTGATGCGACGAACACGGTGTTAGGTGGACGTACACTTTTTGTAACTACGACGTATTAAGACGAAATAGTTCAGTATATTTGCAAACGCAGGTAAGATTATTACGATCCATTTATTACTAAACAACCACGATTTCGTTTTATTTCACTTTAGTTGAAAACGGTGTTCTATCATTGCATGAAATATTTAGACATTTTACAGTTTATCTTTAAATTCACTTAAATAGATTATAAAAAAATGTGTTTTAGTTCAGTATAGTTTCAAATTAAAAATTAAAATCAGGGAGCAATACAGTCTCTTTACTATGAAATCTATAGTCAGGTATGAATAATATTTGTATTTGATTCTGTCTATCGTTTAAATGATCCAAAAGTCTAAAAGTACTGTTAAGATTATTACAGTATATTACAAAATCCCGTTTTGTTTTATTTTTTCAAATTAGTAATTAAATTAATTTATTGTTCAGTTTATAGTTCTGGTTTGAAGATGACGTCTTATGCATTGAGAAAGAAGCGGTGCCTAAATCTGATTACGTTGAGTACTGATAAAAATACGGACACAGGATTACAAACAAATTGTACGCCAGCTGAAACCAAAGTAAGTAATCATTTTATTAAAAAGTATTCAAATTATATTAACCATAAAAAATACCTTAGGTAAGGTATTTTGTACTATTTCAGAGTTTGTCCAATGAAAAAACTGATGAGCAGCATCCTGGGCCCGAAAGGTCTCCGCTGAAGGAACCCGTTTCTCCTCACAGAGAGTCTAGATCACCACAACCGCAGTCCAGATCACCCCGCAATGAGTCTAGATCACCCCGCAATGAGTCTAGATCACCCCGCCGGGAGTCTATACGCAGAGGCAGAAAATAAGTGCCAACAAAAAAAAGGACTTGAAAGAATTAATAGCGAAAGGTCTGATTCCATCTTATTACGCTGGATTTTATAACTCAATTTTTAACATTTGATAATCATTTTTGGAGTAATTTTCTTGTATTTTTTAAGTATTAATCTAATTGTAACCATCAAGACTGATTCAGACTAACGGGTTAACCTACAGTTATGGTGATTTTAATTGTGATAATAATTATAATTGTTGTTTGTTACCTTATCTAGTTCAAGTTTCATAAGAAGCCTTCGTTTCATAGATTTTCTAATAAAGTTTAGTAAAGTTAGATCTCAAAAAGCATTCGTGATGCTATTGACTGTTAAGTTTTAATTTGTATTTTTATTATAACATAATTAAAATGTTAATCATATTGATTAGTATGTGTAGTGAAGAACAGTTTACGCTATACTTACCAAATGCCTAAAATATCTTCTTCGACTAGCTTCTGGACCCTTAGAATACACCCGAAAAAACTCTTCACTGTACTTATTTGTGCAAGTTCCTATTACGACTGATTACTTTAACTGAAACTATTATTAAGATAACCAAAGCAGTTTTGATAAAACTTTAAAACTAAACATTATTAAATATTAAAAAGAATAAAGACGTTTAACAAAATATTTCTGTATTTTAATTTTTACTTTAATACATAAGTGTAATATGCAACAAACTTACAAATAGACTTTATAACTTTTTAATAATAAACTGAATTATTATGAATTAGTTTGCAAAGATTTACAAAATGTATCATTTATTTTTATACTAAACAGGCATAAGTCGAAACTTTATAAAACAAATATATTTCTTTAATTTTATATAAATAATTTCATTAAACTGGTTACTCAATTGTGTCCGCTATACATTGCCCTACAATTATAGACCAAAAAATAATGATAACACTAAAAACACGTAAGATACATCGAAACATTTTCAACAAGGCAGAGACTCAAAAACTTTGACAGCGATTTACCAAGAAATATACTTTTTGACTTATTTCGGTTTATTTTTAAACGAGCGATATATAGCCGAATTTCGAACGCGTCGAGCGAGCCGAGCGGTTTCTACTTTTCTAGCCGGCTCGCCAGCCCGCCCGCGTACGCGTAGATTGAATAGACTTCAATCTAATGCTTTCTTGTATAGCATGCGCCATTACAAACAAAAAAGATAAAGGTAGGTACATCTCTTCAAAACTTATCTATGCTTTGTAGAAAGAATAGCTTTCAAACAAAAATCACATGTTTAGTACGTATTTGTTTACCTACCTACTTACGAAATAGTACATGTTTTTTCACAACAGGTTTTTATGTCAAAAAGTGAAAAAAATCATCTTATCTTTTTTCAATAAAGTGAATTTGACTTTGATTTCACATGGATGTATTTCGGGACTCAGTGGCAAAATTGGAACGTAGGAAGCGACTTCCCCATATGAAATAAAAAATATATTTCAAATGCCAATTCCATGGAAAGTAGAAATTACGACCATTTTAATTGTTATCCGGATTTTACGTCGTTAGGGTTGTCACGCTCTCAGATAGTAATTTATAATCCGGATCTGATTTGATTTTGAAAAAAATATGTAAATACCTGGTGCCATTATTATTGATATATTAATTAAAATACTAACATGATATACATCGCATATAACAACTTTATGTACACGGTGTGACGTGAAGAATGTATATACCTACATAAAGTTGATCAGCGAAAAACAGCTAGATAAAATTGTTGTCCCATTTTGATGTTACTAACTTGAAATTTTCTATACGATTAGTTTTTTTGCTAAAACTGACGGAGAAAATCGAAAACTTGGAGAAGCTTCTTTTTTTTCAACGGCTTGGGATAATGGTAACACTTAGGGGTGGTATTTTAAAACAACATAAACTCGTTGCATAAACCCTAGATGGGACGGTGACGTCAACAAATTTTTATGGCAAATTTAATAGTGCCGATTGAAAAGTAAACTTGCTTAAATTTTCAACCAACACCTAATGCAGGTTTTGCCACCGGGCCCCGCTGGTCTAGCGGCTGGACTAATATTGTATCAACTTTATAGTCACACAGCATTTGAATGCTAAAATAACTAGACGTGCGAAAATTCTTGAATTTTTGGTTGTTCTAATTTCGGTCTTATCAGGTGCTAAAAGATTTTCAAGTTCCACATATGGTATAAACTTGGAATTTTCCATCCTTACAGGGTGATCCCTCAATCCGATAAGAAAAATCTGACTTGGAAAATCCGCTCTTTACAGCTTTTTTGTCAAAGCCTGAGAAAACGGTAACATTACGGGGTAGTCTTGTCGAACAAATGTTGAATAAGACCTTGGGTTGGATGACAACGTTAACTTACTTTTTACAAAATGGCGTAAGTCGAATTTCAAGCTGGCTCCTAAAAATTTAAAAATTCTGATTTTTATCTCTGGCTCCGTTTTTGTATGAAAATTAGTATTGGAGGTTTTTGTGGTTACTGATGACTACTCTGCGCCATGTTTATAAGCTGTTTTCGAGGGTCCTCACGAATCGTCTTGAACGTAGGTTTGATGACTTCCAGCCTCCCGAACAAGCCGGTTTCCGAAAGGGCTTTAGTACCATAGACCACATCCACACGTTGCGGCAAATTATACAGAAGACTGAGGAGTATAATTTGCCATTATGCTTTGCGTTTGTGGACTATGAGAAAGCCTTCGATTCGATCGAGTTATGGACAGTGCTCAAGTCTCTCCAGCGTTGCCGTATTGACTATCGGTATATCGAGGTGCTGGCTGAAATGCTTGTACAACAGTCCACTATGACCACAGAACCACTATGTCGGTCCGAGTACAGGAACAGAGTTCGGAGGCAATTCCATTGAAAAAGGGCGTAAGACAGGGAGACGTTATCTCTCCAAAAATGTTCACAAACGGACTGGAAGATACCTTCAAGCTTCTGGAATGTCAGGGACGCGGCATCAATATCAATGGCGAGTACATCACTCACCTTCGATTTGCCGACGATATAGTAGTCATGGCAGAAACGATGGAAGACCTCGGCATAATGCTCGAAGACCTCAGTCGAGTTTCCCAACGGGTGGGCCTTGAAATGAACATGGACAAAACAAAGGTCACATCGAATACTCGTTTCGTGCCCACCCCAATAACATTGGGGAACTCGACTCTCGAAGTTGTAGACGAATACGTCTACTCAGGACAAACAGTCCAACTAGGCCCGTCCAACTTTGTGAAAGAGGTCAATCGTCGAATCCAACTCGGCTGGGCAGCATTCGGGAAACTTAGAAAAGTCCTTTCGTCTAATATACCTCAATCGCTCAAGACAAAATTATACAACCAGTGATGACTTATGGCACTGAAACGTGGTCTCTCACTATGGGCCTCATAAGAAAGCTCAAGGTCACGCAACTAGCTATGGAAAGGCCTATGCTTTCTCTACGATATCGAATCAGAAATGATGAGATTCGTAGATGAACGAAAGTCGTCTACATGGCCGAAAAGTTATCGAATGAAGACCACATATCGGCAAGCGCAGCGTAGGACGACCAGCCGACAGATGACCTCATCCAAGTGCCAGGAAGACGCTGGATGAAATCCGCTTCCAACCGGTCTTTTTGGAAATGCATGGAGGAGGCCTATATCCAGCAGTGGACTTCTTGTGTTTCCATGACTCAAGAGGTTTATTTACAAAAGCTGTTGAAAATCTTTAAATATAGTGTAAAAATACAGAGGATTATAAATATTTTAAAAGAGTGGTAATTTTGATAAATTTGAAGCTTGGATTAAGATTTTGGCTCAAAATCTTTGAATTTAAATCATCGACTTTACGCAATTTTTTATTTTATTTTACACTACGCGCATTCACTGAAGCGGTTTTAAAAGGGTGAATATGTGTCATCGCTTCCGTGCCTGTGTGGCCACATAGTCCATTAAGCGAATCTGACAGGAGTATTTTTTTTCTATGGTATAACACAAACAAAATAATAAAAATTTTAAGAACAAAAGCAAAATAATTTATTTTTTACAGAAGAAAAAAAAACATTTCAAAATGGATATTGACCAAAGAAATAAAACAAAAATTATGAAAATGGATAAAGACTTCGTTGCTAAGGATGTTGGCAAAAGAGCTACAAATGGATTTGAGTGCTTATTTGGCCTGCATCCTTGTTTCAGCACAAAGACTGATAAATATAATTATTAATAAACAGTGCCGCCTCGTCTTAACTTATATTGGTATATTATAACAGATTAATCTGTTCATAATCGTATTAATAGTGTAATTCATACCATTTCTATTATTTCATTCCAATAGCACAGAAAACATACAGCATTTAAGTGATTTTTGTCATTAAAGCTGATAGTTAAAAACTATCCATACCATAGTACAGGGAATTCTAGTTTGATTGCGTTGTGTGGACGTTATTATTATTATTATAATTTTGGAACTCCCCACCGACGAATATTTTCAAGATACATTAAACTATTCATTGTGACACTTAAATAAAAATATGTAATATCGGTAAACCAGGAACGCAGATTTTTATTTAATCTATTGTGTGATACAGTACTTCTATTTCTATTTGGTTACTTTTTGTTACACTTTTCCTTTTTGTTAAGGTTTCAGTTGTTTTTTTTTTGTTACGTGTACAAAAAACCTAACTACTTTCTTTTGTTGTCATTATGATTACGGAACCCAAAAAATATTATGAGCGTTAAATTATATATTTAAATTACGTTGTACCTAAAATGAGCATCGAATAAATCATGAATAAAAAAACCCGGATTTTGTGACAACCCTAGCAAAAACAATTGAATAGGATCAACATACATGTCATGGAAGTGTGATTTATATTACATGTAGGGAAGGTAAAGAGCATAATTATTGCAGTGTAGATAACTTATCCCAATACGGCGGAATTTCGAGAAAATAAAAAAACTAAAAACAAGTACAAATGTATATAAATTATAATTGCTTTAAAATTTTTAGCATTACGCCATTGATTCTTCTAACAATACTTCCGCATGTACAATAAAATGCGTGATAAAAATATACAGCGTTTTATTTTATTTAAAACAGAAAAACATGTCAGGCAGATAGAAAAAAAAATTACAGACGAAATCTACACAGATTCGTTTATGAATCAATTATTATTCGTAACGCCAATCGAAGTTATTATTTACCAACACATTATTTACCGCCTATGTACCCTACAATCTAACGAGGAGGCGAAGTGCGAGCGCGAGGACTGAAACAAAACTCCATCAAACTAAAATGAACCTTAAATGCTAGGCATTAGAGACTACAATACTTGAGCAGAAAGTCTGGCCGCGTGCGGCCGACCTAATCGCGACAATAAATGGATTATAATACATAGGTAGTTAGGTTTCATTTTTAGTGAACCTCGCTTTTACCGTGATTTAGGCACAAATAATAGAACGATGTTTCGCTTAGATTCATAATGTTACAATAGCTCGGATGGGAAGAGGCGTCCCTTGAGCGACAGAGAGCTTTTGGTTCGAATAATGATTATAATAAATGATCGGTTTCCTTTTTACTTTTCTTCTTTTTATTTTCTTTTTTAGTTATTTACTTAAATAAAAAAATACAGGAAATGGGAATTTACATTTTATGTTTTTCTAACGATTGAAGCTCGATCACTACTACAAAAATCAGTCCCCGTGCGTTGGTCTTGCAAAAACTCGAAAATGTCTCCACCGATTGGACTAATAGGTATATAATATTTTTTGTTTTGTTCGGACATGGGACGTGGGGCGAGGGCGCGGAAAAGACCCATCCCTTCAGGATCCTGTTTCATAGAACTACAATTCATTGTGACTATGACCGAAAGCCGATTAACCCACAGATAAACAAATAGACTCTGCTGCGCAGTGTACCTCGAATTGTCATAATAAACTACGAAATTATAGTTTTATGAAACTTGACCCAGTACATTTTGTACGAAAGTGAATTGGAAAGATGCGGCGTCTTTTTCGGTCCCTCACCCCACGTCCTTGGCCTACAATCGGTAATTTTGTATGAGAATTGCTACTTTGAATTAATTTCACTATATGGCGCTCGAGGTGAACTTTGGAAGGTTGATTTATGATTGATGAATCGCTTATGAAAAGTTACAATCAAATCAATGGTGATGCGAAGAGCGCCTGGTCACAGACAACATGCAACGAGTAGCTGGGCTTTTCCTCGTAAGGCGTAATGTGATAAATTGATGAAAACGTTTTTTCTGAATGAGTAACTATTGTTCCTGTTAGTTTTAAACATCAACATACAATATTTTGATATTGCCCGTAAGACTGTATAAGCTTAAACGTAATCCACTGCGCATTTAAAATGGCACATAAATTCTTAGGTTTGTTTTAAGCATTCTTACGGAATATATTTACTCATAGAAGGCGTAAGGTTATGACAGTTGTCATACATGCCATAGGGAATCGAGGAGTTAAATTATATCATATATTAATTTCAAAGGTCTGAAATGTTCCTAGAGGATGTCACAAGCGATTCAAAAGCGTCTACCAGCCAGTTCCAGCACACTGTAGCCCCTTGACTTGGTAGGTATTAGGTACATGGATCTCACAACTTTTTACGGTAGAAGAACTGAGTTGCGAGACTTGGTTTTTTTACAAGTTATGTTATATTATTTACAAGAGCATCTGCTAATAAATGCATTACAAAGAGATATAAACATGTTTTTAGGGTTCCGTACCTCAAGAGGAAAAAACGGAACCCTTATAGAATCACTTTGTTGTCCGTCCGTCCATCCGTCTGTCTATCAAGACTCTTTATCTCGGGACCGCGGAGGTATCGAGTTGATATTAAAACCATAATTATTCTCAGGTTTTTTGAAGCTGTGAAAAAATCAAACTTCTAAGTTTACGTTTAAAAAAAGATACGGCAGTTTATGCCGCAAAAAACGTATATTTCGACAGTCAAGGGAATCAAAATTTTTAGGGTACTTTCCGTTGACCTAGAACTATGAAATTTGGCAAGCAATATTGTCTTATATTTACAAGCACAGATAAAATCTGAAAACCATACCTTTGTAATCAAATCATAAAAAAAATAGTCTTTGAATTTTGGGAAGCGCTCGGAAAAAATAATTTAATATGTAAGTAGCAACAAATTCAAAACTTAAACGAGTCTATTCGCGATTATTTATTAGGTAAATTATAGTAAACCCAATAATGTTTTTATTATTACCTAATGTTTATTTATTTTACCTAATAAATAATCGCGTTTGCACTCGTTTAATTTATCGTCGGTCGGTATCATTACCGGAACATCTCCAAAATCACGTGTTTTGATTTAAGTAAACAGAATTATTAAAAATGTTATTAGACAAACTACTGTAACTATTATATTAATTGTAACTATTATCAAACAACTTCGACCAGTAAAGAAACAATGATTTTACTGTACATTTTAAAATTACTCAAAACTGTAGGTAAATTTTTAAATGTTCCAGTAATGAATTCGACCGACGACGAAATCTATAACCATAAGTATAGGTACTTAGAATTCTTCCAACTGTAGGTATTTATTTATTTATTTATGTACTTGAGTCAATTAAACACATAATAAAAAAAAATGCTCTTATGTGTCCATCGCAAACTTATTCAAACGGGGATTTTTGTTCAAGTTATCTATCGGGCACTATTGTATACGCCCCTAAAGGCTGACTTGCACCACTTTTTAAAATGTGGCTTAAACAGCATTTAACTAAAATTCTTCACACAAACTGTTGACTGTCTGTCGAATGACTGCTGTCCCGTAGGCAGAGACAAGGGTTTTCCACTTGCCACGATCCTAGCTGAGGCCTAATTATGTGCACCAAATCCTGTCGGACTGACGATCTGAGGCAGATTGCTGGCAGCGGGTGGATGAAGATGGCCGAGGACAGAAGGAAGTGGTGTGCTTGGGGAGGCCTGTGTCCAGCAGTGGACGAGTAAGGGCTGATTGATTGATTGATTGATCCTGTCGGAGTCCTGAGCACAGTGGTCTAATTATATCGTCTGGGGTCCGTGGCCAATTCATTGGTTGGGGGCCCTGTCAGTAAAAATCGTCACGTTGTAATCGGTGTTTAATAAGTAACTTATTAAAATTAAATTATGTTATTAAATAAATTAAATTATTATTAGGCTCGGTTCTCCAACATTAGCCCTAAATCCGGTGTTTTAAAATACATTTTATTCTCTAATGGAAAGTATTTAAAATCTGAATATATATATATTGTATATATATATATATATATATTATATATGTATTACTTTTCAATGTCCTATCTAGGGCCGTCGGTCATTTTTGTTATGATTTTATAAACTTTATGGCTTTAGAAAAAAATCACGACTATGAATAATAAATTATCACTAGATATGGTTTTATTAGAGCTGTACCTACTGAGTTTTGGAAAATAAAAAATATACCAAAATCGCTATTACTGAATGTGTTAGTGACGTCAGTCATAAAAATTCTATTAAAAGGATTCGTATTTCTGTAATTTCAAAAATCCTATTTTTCCCCCAAGTATTCGCTCGCTCAGCGCAATAATTCCCATACACATCCATGCACTCGGAGAACCCAGCCTTAAGTAGTTACCCAGAAGTATTACCAATATTTTGTTCATTAAGGTTAAATGTAATGTACAGGGTTATCTAAAAATGCTAGAGTTTGTCATTTACAACAACTTTTGTAGGAATTTTGAATTTTTTTGAACTTTAAATTTTCTGAGAAAAAATATTTTTAAATCTTCGCGGCTTTTCTACTTGATTGTGGCGCAGTTTCAATTTCCATTCTAATTAAGACATACCTACGATTCTAAGCATTATCTCTCAATGTTTAAAATCGTATGTCTTAATTATTAAAATGGACATTTTTTATGCAGCACAATGATTTACTGAAGGCTGCCACATTGTTAGGCCGGACGCGTAACGCGCGAATTTAATAAAATTTATGAAATCCGATATTACGAAACTTTAAAATCTGAAAAATAACTCATAGAACAAAAGTTGCTGCTGAACACATAAGTACTCTTTAATTCTCAGCAAATGCGTATTTTAGAAATAACCCTGTATTAGGGCATGACGTTAACTCATCAACGCCTAGCCTAATGGACTAGAAAGCTGAAATTTTGCACAGAGGGTTTCTGTATGATGTAGACAAGACATAAGGATTTTACAAAATTCAAACCCCAAAGAGGTGGAAGGGGGTGTCAAAGTTTGTATGGGGATTAAAGTATTTATGGTTAAATTTATACCAAACTTTGTACAAATGTAGATACGTCAAAACGATCAATGAGACATTTATATCCGGATTTTTTTAAACTTAGTATTAGTTTCCGTGTGGCGCCGGATTAAGAATAGCGTCACTCCATTTCCTTCTGTGGATGTCGTAGAAGGCGACCAAGGAAATCAATTACCAGGAGACAGGCAGCAGCGTCTTCCTGAGACTCCAACCGTATACTGCGATGGCCAACCCGCCTGCCAAGCGTGGCGATTATGGCAAAACCCCTCATGGTTATGAAAACCACCAAGGAGGCCTTTGTCCTGCAGTGGGCGTCAAATGGCTGATGATGATAGTATAATTGTACTTCAGCAAAATTGATGAAACGGTGAAAAGGGATGCCAAAGTTTCTACGTGGCGTAAAGTTTTCAGTAAACTTAGTACAAATTATACTTGAATAAAAGTGATGAAATTGGTACGTGTCGATCTTTTTTCAAAAACATACCCCTAAGAGGAGAGTAACAAATTCATTCACTGATAGCCATAGGCCTCTCCAAGGTATGCCACTTCTTCCTGTCCCTAGCTCTCCTCATCCAGCCGCTTTAGAAGATGATTTCCCGAAAAGCTGGCTTTTATTTTAAAAGGATCCTATAAACACAAATATTCATATTTCTAATTTCATAAGTGAAAAACCATTATTTTCTCTGTGTGAAAAACTGACATCTCTCTGTTGTAACCTTTTTTCTGCTTTGAATTTACATAAATCTTTATACTACACCTGCTTGGAAAGTACCTTGATACTTTATCAAATTTACGGTAGAAAGTACGTCATTGCATATCGAACAAATATGCGGGGAGAAAACGCATCTGAGCGGGAGAGAAAAGTGTATGAAAATCCATTTCTTACGTGGTTTTTCATTTTTAATTTTGGGTAAGACTATGCGCCGGTAACCTAAATATCAAAAGCCAAAAAGTTTTTACAGTGAGTTTTTATCTCCAAGTTCGCAAAATGACACTGGCCACTAGCTGTGTGTTGGATGGTGTCGGGCTGGCAGTGCGACCCTGCGGCGGCAGGATAAACAATTTGAAAAAAGAACATGTGAAAATTGCAGACGCCATTGGCGCCATTTCCAATTTGTGTGTTGTTTAAGGATTCAGTTTTCGTAGAAAGTAAAATAAAACTATCAAGCAGGTGTAGTATAAAGCACTATGTATCACTCGAGAGAAACTGCGATTCCCGATCTCGGGTGTTTTAAAGCCCTCGCCTACGGCTCGGGCTTCAAACGACACCCTCGACGGTAATCGGTCACTTTCTCCTCTCGGTGAACAATGTACTATTTTTAGTTCATAATCATTTATATAAAGATTTTCTAGATTTACCTAGCGCTGGCCTGGTGTTTTATTAAATACACTAGCTTTTTCCCGCGACTTCGTACGTTTAATTCATTTATTCATTGAATACGAATTTACAATCCCTCTGTAAGAGTGAAATTTTATAAAACCTTTCTTTACGATACTCGAGGAATATTTCAACGCAAGTTTCGTCATTTACAAATGCTAGTTTTTACTAAAAAGGTTAGGTTATTTCTGAGTTCGCGGTATCTTGGACCGGGGCCCCCGTCGAGTAGGGGGCCCGTGGCATTTCGCTAGCCCTGCCACCCTATATTTACGCCACTGGTCCTGACCTTTGTGAGATCAATTAAATATGAAATTTGACAGTTAGACGATTGGAATCGTTCGAATTTACTGCACGCCGGTTTTGGATACTTAAGTAGATCTTGGTAGTACTTGTTATTCGTCTAAAACAATACTGGATATGAAATTAATTACTATTTCTTTATCAATTATTTACTTTAGTAACCTCCAGTTGGATCCATAAAGTAGATCAGCCTATGTTCAGTGGATCAGCCCATGATTTTTGGATTCCTGACTACGAGGTTGTTGACGAACCTCAGGTTTCTTAGCTTGTACCGGAATTTGCCCCTCTGTTTGAGCCGGCCCATTCGTTGGAGGGACTTGATTAGCGGTAAAAAGCGGTATAGACTTGTTAGTTCGTCCCCCAAGCAGAAAATAAAGGAGCCTTCCACGTAATCTGAAAAAAAAAACAACTGTAATTAACAGGTATTTATAGTCTATTCATCCTTACTTGTCCAATTTAGTAAACAAGATTCTACCCGCAAAGTATGACTTTTTAGTCGAAAACTGCCATATTTCCATAAATTAAGTAACCTGGGACACCATTTTGGATAACACGCTGCTATGTTTATAAACAAAGTGCACGAACTTGCAAGAAAATAGGTATCTAGTTTCGGCATCAAATGTCAATTTTGAGGTTGATATTGATAGATATTGTTTACTAAATTGGACAAGTAAGGATGAACAGACTGTACTTATAAATATGTCAGGTATAAAGAACAATGGTTAATTTTGTATGTACCCAGTACCCACCTTTCCATACTAGGTATTATATAGAAGACGTATACTTATTAAAAATTAACGAAACGAACGAAGGATTTTTAGAAAGAAGTTAAATTTTTGCATCAGAGGACGTAGGTATTTTTTTCCAATTGTTTTTATTTTATGGCCTGGTAAGTGATCGCAAGCTTGCCATAGTTCCATAGTACCAGGTAATTGCGAAAACGCTCATCAATGGCGCAACGGGTCAAATAACTTTTTTCTTTAGCTACTCGTAATTACAAAGTTGCTATGACACCAAGCCTTGTATGACACTCAAAAAAATATCTATGTATTTATTTTCAAAGAACTTTCTAAAGCTATAGATCTCAAGTTGCTATAAAGGTGGGTACGTTATGACTCCTAATTATTTAGGTGTATTCATTGAAAAGGCCTCTCGTACAGAATCATTCTGTTTCGCTAACGGCCCAAAGCTAGAGCGAGATAATGCGACTCATCTTGATTTATCGAGTTCAATAAAAGGTCGACAGCACATCAACCTTTCCTTACGTGTACTCTAAACAGTTACATTAAGACCGAAATTGCAACAAAAACGTCAAAGTTCACCTGCTGTCGAGTGTACTGTCTGGCACAGCCCCGGTTTTGCCGATTTTGCCGACCCCTGGCAAAACGTGACATGGCGCTCCCATCCAAATCTTAGCTTAACAAAATGTAGGTACTTTGGGCGCTGTGGTGAATTAAGCTCCTATGTTCTAGTAAAAAACATTCAGTAGGTACTGCTGCTGAATATTTTTCAGATAACGTCTTCTGTAAATGTTTTGTTTTATTCATGTAATTTTATGTGTTCAATAAAGTATAAAGTACGTTATGTTACTCAGTTATTTAAGGAACGCGTACGTGAATTTGGCGCCTCTTCCGGTAGCCGCTTGGAGCGGATATCACCGCTCTTCCACTAGATCCGGGCCTGATCCAGCACTACGAAGTTCTTTGAAAAGTTTAGAAATACCTCTTTGAACGTTTGAAACAAAAAGGTAAACGTCCCGTAAAGCCTCATAAAAGATACAGTAAGTTTGCGTTTGCGTGATGAAACCTTACAGGTTCTTTCGAAGGTTTTTAAAACAATCTAACTTTTCTGTTTTGCTCAAAGAAACCTTGTTGTTACGTACAAGTTTCTGAAAGAACTGTTTCGTGAGAACTTTAATGGGGAACTTAAGTCTAACTTAGATTGGAGTGACTTTGCTTTTATACCATAGAAATCATATAAAAACGTAAGAAAAATTAAAAAGTAAAACAAAAATATTTTTTTCGGGGTTTTCGGGGTCACAAAATATGCGGAAAATAAAGTTACTCGAATAACATAAAACTTGTTAGATTTAGTTTTGTCATCGCATTCTGAACGTTTTCTTCTAAAAAAAAAATATTTTACGAGATAACTCAAATATAGATAAACGCTTCATACTATAAGCGTTACGTTAGGGAGTGACGTCATAGTCTAAGGTCGATTTGTATGGCACGTTTTAGTACCGCGTGACTATATTGACTTTTCGAGTGGTTATATCATACAAAATATTAGTCGCAGAGAAAAAAAATACCACGTTTACCTATTTATCTTTTAACGTGTCCTCTCCTATTCCATTAAAACATTTTTAGTGCAAGTTCTCCATTGTAAATTACCTAGTAAATAAAAATGTGAGATTACTAATTGGCCTCGCAGACATTCGAAGATGTAATCAAAGATCGAAACAAAGTTACCAAACCGGCCAAGTGCGAGTCGGACTCGCGCACCGAGGGTTCCGTACTCGCGCTTGGCCGTTATTATTACTTAAGTCTTGTCGTCAATGAAAAAAAAAAAAACGGTTATCATTGAACCTACCACCAATCATGGTTTACCATGTCGATGTACATTGCAAAGTCGATTAACCCACAGATTAATAAGCAGAAAGACTGCTTCGCAATGTACATCGAATTGTCTTAATAAACTACGAATTGTGGTTTTATGATACTCGAACCAGGCCATTCCCTTACTAGAGCTTTCAGCAGTAGGGCTCTTGTCTTCCCAGAACATCTTGCACTGCGCCTTGTCCATGAAGCAGTGGTTCTGAAATATGAGCGAGGGCTCGCGCGCCGCCATGCCGGGCACCCCGCAAACGGGAGTGTACGTGTCCGGGCATTTCTAGGAACATTAAAGCCACGTTGAAATTACATGAGATGAGACGCTCGGAAGGCTTTTTGACATTTTGGAGTAGCGTAAGTAGGACGAGTCTATACAGTGGAGAAATTATTTGGTAGCGCCCCAGTATCACGTAACTTGTCAACTCTATCGTATTAACCCATTTGACGATTCCAAAGTGTCAAAATATGTATATTATTCATAGCTCCGAATAGGTTAAATCGGACTACTCGTAGTAGCACCACTGATCAACATATCTGACAATAGATTTAGAGGCTAAAAATTCCACCCACGCCGGACTTCAACCCGCGACCTCTGGCTTACCGTACCACCGCTCTCCCAACTGGCCTGATGGGCAAGCGCAGGCACCGGCGAAATTTCAAGCCTCTTTACTCGGGGCTGCAATGTTCAGTTTCAAATGACAGTCGGAACAAGTTGCAATGACGGTTCCGCACGTGTACTGAACGACTATTTTTAATACAGTAGCGAAAAAATTAAAAAATATTTGCTTTTTCTCTTCTCTCCACGCAATAAATTCGTCGTATGTACTTAGATATGTAGCGACTTTTTGACTTTTCCGGTAAAATGTTCTCCGAAGCATTTTGTGCAATTATACTGACTGCGTTCCGGTGGTGTTAATACAAAAAAACTAGGGTCGAAATTACTCATTTTGTGCAACAAACAACTAAACTCGCAAAGAAAATTTCTGAAAAATGGCGCCAACCGTAGAATATAAGCAGAGTTTTTTTTTTCTTCACCCATTCTGGTAGGCAAAGGGAACTATGCCCATACAGCCAACTCTTCAGTAGAAGTTTTTTATTGATATGAAATGAAAATGAAATTTAATGAGATGAAAATTAAATTAAATGAAACCTAACCAAACTCATTCAATCAAATCATTAAATCTGATATTGAAACAAATTAGTAGCTTCTTTTTAGAAATATACGTATTTGCATGACTTCTATGAATTTTTTTAGTAAAAACTTCATGTTTGGTTTTTCTTTTTAATAGACATTATTTTGACAGTTGGGAAAGAGAACGCACGAGTTCGGGAAAGGTAAAAAAAGCACGAGTATTTAATAGCCCACTATCCGAACGCTATACGTCCCTGCAATACGCCACTTTGAGCAACTGTATTAAAAAAGTTTTATCTCACTATCGGGTCTCGCTCCACGTGGTGAAATAGAGTAAGATGGCGCTAGCCGGTTATGGGATAAAACTTTTATCGTGACGTTGTGCTCCTCTAGCTGGTGCGTGTTTACGTAAGTTTATGTAGTATAACTGGCTGGCCAAACGTTGTTTTGCCGTAATAATTAGCCTACGACCTATTCCCACACCTACCGCACACAATTTTATAAAAATCGGTGAAGCCGTTTCGGAGGAGTTCAAACACGAATTTTTTATATATTAGACAACGGAGAATATATTATTAGGTACCCTACGCTGAGTCTATTGCTTTATTTTATACAGCTTTCATAAGCAGTCTATATACGTCCCACTGTAGGGCACAGGCCTTCTCTCTCAGGGAGAGAGTATGAGCCTAATCGCCACGCCTGCCCACCGCGGATTGGCGATTTCAAGCGCTGAGGTATGTGAATAGCTCAGACCTCCGGTTTCCTCTTGATGTTTCCCTTCACGGTTAGCAAGTGGTATTCCTACTATAACTTCACAAATGTACATAACTCAGAAAACAAAGTCATAGGTACATGCTCGCACTGGGAATCGAACCTGGGTCTCCCGCTTCCGAGTCCAATGTTCTACCCACTAGGCTACCACCGCTTTTTTTATACAGCTTATTTCGATCCAATGCGGCGTATTGATAAACCATTGAATTTTAGAATTCTATGGATAATATTTAATTTTAAAAATTCATTCGATAAACCGAGCGGCTTTGACTGAATTAAAGCGACAGAAGACCGATACTTCATTACATTCAGTTTTGGTCTACATGTGAACAAACCACTGACAGAAATCGTTAAAATTCGGGAAGCAATAAATTACATACACTCATGCCTGTATCCTGGAGGGGTAGGCAGACACCAGGGTTTGCCACTCCATGATCCTGACAGACTTCTTTCACCTCATCAACGTTAGTCGTTGCATGGACGCACGCCTACATTACAACCAGTGGCGTTTTCTATAGATTAATACAAATATATATTAATGAACAGAACAGCACCAGTCAAAGAGGAAGTTAGAGCAATCTACTCCGTTACGTAAGTAGTGATTTTGCATCAGAAATGTAAGAGCTGACCTACTGTCATCTGACTTATTTTTGATCTATTTGTGCTTGTATAAATTATTTAAATATTGTTTTACTCTAGGAAGACTGACAAAATGGTATAAGTTATGGTATTCTTATGTAATAGTGGAAAAAAAAAACTTAAAGACATTAACAATACACAATGTGCCCATCAACCAATAGATACAGAAACAGAAGAGAAAAAAACAAGTTAAACGTTAATCGTTAATCCGTTAATATGTGATAAAAATTGCATTTTTACATCGTTGTGTTAGTGATTTATTTATGTCCAAACCAACGCAACCTTCTTAGCTCTAGTCACTACAACCTCTTTCAGTCCGCACGATCTCTAATCACTAATCCGTATCCGGTCATTCAATGTAACACCTCACATACTTCTCGAGGACCGAAAGAATAGAGAAGGAAAGCAATCATGGCTGGATAATTATTAATTCAAAATAAAAAAACCTTAACAACAGTACACAATTCACTATCTCTGAGAGATGGCCTGTGCCCTACAGTGGGACGTATTTAGGCTGCTTATGAAATATATATATCATTTCAATAATGGGCATCGTCCTAAATATTGACTATAGTTACAAATGATACTTCATTTTAAAGGTACTAATAAGGTCAGTGAATATAATGAATTTATTATATTCACAGATTTCTTGTATTTTTGTGAATGATTGGTTTCGTTTCACATGTGAATGAAAGTACCTTTAATATTTTTGAATGAAAAACGCCCAGATATTGACATCTCGGTATTCCTTAAAAAAATTCAAAATATCATAACAAGTATAATATCTTGTACGTTTGCACAAATGAAGGTCTTTTTAGTTTTGTTTATTTTCAGAGTTCTTGTATCTAGCCATGGTATCACTAGAAACTGACAGGTCGTTGGATCTCAGTTGATGATGTACTTCCGTGCATGAGGTACTTCCGGTTTCGAAGACTCTGGTTCTTTTTTTTTGTTTAAAAATTTATTAAAGCAGCTCAAATCGAAATATTCGGCCCACGCCCTATAATTAATTTTGTGCCCGAAACCGGCGTGCGTGCATGCAACGACTAATGACTGTTGATGAAGCGAAAGAGATCTGCCAGGATCGTGGCAAGTGGCAGACCCTGGTCTCTAATTACCCCTCCGGGATACAGGCGTAAGTTTATGTTATGTTGTTTTACACCCACACCAAAGCTGAAGGTAACGAAATATACTTACCACAGGACACCTATGGTAGCAGGAGGACAAAGTGGGCCGATGCCAGTGGTCGTCAGACTTGTTCTTCGGTACCCGCACCCAAGGCTTGAAGATCACCACAGGGCTGGCCGTTTTCAGCACCATGTTCCGCCTGGTCTCCGGCGGTAACAGGTCCAGAGGAAGAGGCCTTGTGTGTGTGGCAGCGAAGAAGTCCTCCACGCTTTCATTTAAGTTCCTCCTGTAGTCGATTGATCTGGCGTCTATGACTATAACATGTTCCAATTTGGGTTTTGCAGGTTCCTCTAAGAGGAGGTTTTCGTTGATCTCGCCAGCGCTCGTGGGGTCCACATCCAGGTCTTGGCATATGAAGGGATCTGTCTCGTTGAAGGCGGGACTGTGCGCGCAGTTGTGTTTGAGCATATCGCATTGTGTTAGGAACAGACGTATCCTGTAACCGTCGCCGTCCTTCCGTACGGCGCAAATGTGCTCAGTGTTTTTCTGGGAACAGTGTAATGCATCGCAGGGATTGAATGCCGCAGGCAGGGCGGCTGCGTCTGACGCGCTCTCGCTATTCTCGCTATCGATTTCAGTGATATCGAATGCTCCGCCGCAGTAGTCCATGTTTACTAAACTGTATGCTGCAATTCAAAGCAAAGCAAAGCAATTATCGGATTACTCGTAGGTACGTCTGTCGAATTTGAACAGGAAATGTGTTGCATCTTCTGTAGCTCCTTCGGAGGGAGCTGGAAGGAGTCCTTCCTATGTAATCCCAAGTTAGGCAGGCTGCGTCATACAAGGATGCATGCATAGAGCGTAAAATCTGCTTGCTTTTGAACATATATTTTGCTTCAAATTTCAGTGCACAATTTATCTTATGTCGGCTAAATGAGAACGAGTCAATGTGCAGGATAATGATTTACTGGAGGATGTAACATTGGTAGAGCTCATAAAATTTATTTATTAAAGCTACAGGGTGACTTTGGATTCGTTCACCGTATTTTAAGAGAATGTTCTTTACATTGTGAAAAACAGTATCTATATTATTCATGATTTCTCAGTATAATGCTAAAATATATTTATGATTTCACACCCTTGGTGTGTTTCCAAATTCAAAGTGGTAGGAATTTTTTTTCTACTAATGTAGGCTATTCTTTCGGGGAGCATGCTGTCTCGCTCTCACAATTTAAAATTTTTCGTTATTGTAATAAAATGAGTATATTTTTGATGAATGTGCCCGGAGGGTTTGATGGGTAGGTATTTAAATTGCGGATGTTCAATGCATATTTTTCTTACACTGCACAAAGTTTTTGACTGAGAAAATATGATTCAAAAATTTATAATTTTAGAAACAACTTTTCCATCTTAAACACTGCGTATAGGAAATCAAAAAGTAAATTTAAAATGTCCCTAATTCGATTATCCATCAAACCCTCAGACCACATTTATCAAAAGTTTATACTCATTTTATTGGCATAATTAAAAATGTCAAATTGTGCGAGCGAGACAACATGCTCCACGTAAGAACCACAGAACAGTCTCAAGAGTCTGACGTCCGTTATGTGAATACAGACAGACACTCAAAACATTTTTGGATTTTTATTACTTTTCGTTTTATTACGTTTCGTTTTTTACGTTTTGTTTGTTTATGCTTAAGTGAAGTAACTTTGGGTAACACAGAAAAAAATTGTTTTGACGCATATTTTTTTCAAAACTAGCACCAAATTATTATGTTTCTAAATAGGTACAATACAATACAAAATGTTTTATTAAAAAGAAAGACATTACAATGGTTTGCATTGATTATGAAAACTATGAAATAGATTTGGTTTCTAAAAAAATTATTTTAATATTTATTTACTTAGTAATTTAAAATTATTTTAATATTTTAATATTATATAATATTATTTTAATATTATAACTTAGTAATAAAAAAAATATTTTAATATTTATTTACTTAATATTTATTTATTTACTTATTTAATTACGTAAATCCAGGTATTAAAAAAAAACATAAGTATCAAAATTTATTGGTGTGTTGTCTGTGAATTTCTGTGTGTGGCATAGTGCTAATGTTAGTGACAGTTTTTAGGGTTCCGTACCCGAAGGGTGCCAAACGGGACCTTATTACTAAGACTTCACTGTCCGACTGTCTGTCTGTCTGTCTGTCTGTCACCAGGCTCATGAACCGTGATAGCTAGGTAGTGGAAATTTTCACAGATGATGTATTTCTGTTGCCGCTATAATAACAAATACGAAAAATAGAATAAATAAATATTTAAGGGGGAGCCCCCATACAACTAATGTAATATTTGTGCCGTTGTTTGCTCGATATTAATAACGGAAACAGGTAGACGCTTTAAATATTCACAGTTTTTAGTTCTAGATTCGCTTCAAAAATAAATAATTAAAATAAAATAAATATTTCCCTTAAATATTTATTTTCTTTGTCTCGGATACAACAAACGTGATTTTTTGCGGTTTTTTCTCGATCTTTGTGTCTAAGTTTTATCGATAATGGTACGGAACCCTTCGTGCGCGAGTCCGACTCGCACTTGGCCGGTTTTTTTATTTAAGGCTAACATACCCTCAGTGTTTCCGACTATACATCCGTATTCCTGCAATTTGCACTCGTTCTCGAAAAGCCTCAGTCGCACGCCTCCCTCCTCGTTACGTAATCCGCACACAGGGCCCTTTACGCTTCTGTTGCAGGCCATAAGCTGACAACCGGAGCCTCTGCCTTCAGTAATGGATTCTAACAGGCAGCTCACTCTGATATATTCTAGGAAGGCTATGAAAAGCCTCTTCATTGTGCGCTTCTAATGAATCAAGTTGCCTCTCTACTGGACGGGTCAATTTCAGTGTAGCTAGGAAGGTAGTTAACTGCCTGGTATTAAATGTTCCTTAATTACTTAGCCAGGAGTTCCCAAAGTGTGCGCCGCGGCGCGCGGCGCACAGTAGGCCGAAAATCACGTTTCATAGACATTCAAACTGACATGTCATAAGTGACGCTTTTTTTGCTTGGATGTGATGGAGAATACTTGCTATATGCCTTACATAATGAACTTTTAGGTTTATAATCGTAAACAATGCGCTCAGATTTTTTTTCGAAAAAAATTGTATGGAGTCGGCATAAAAAATTATGATATCTCCGTAATCGCACAATTGCGCCTAATATCCTCTGAGGTTATTAATATATACATTATTTAGGATTTTTTGGCATACTTCATGTTGCGGTCAACCATGCGTTTTTTTTTTCTTCGATTTTTAAAAATTTACCAATTTTTTTTGTTTATTTTTTCATTTTTACCTAATATTAAGCTTAACATAGGCGTATATAGACTAGGCATTAATGCAAAATAATTATGTACAATAGTAGAAAGCGAAAATAGCTTACTCATTAGCTGATATCTGACAATTGTCTAATGATCCTCTAAATCTTCAATAAAATTAGGGAAATTATAGTTTGTAAATGATGTTTTAAATAACTGCCGACTTGTTGAATACCTTTATCTATAGAATAATTAGTTTCTCATAAGTTAGTACATTAGAGGGTAGTTAGTAAATTACTTGTTCGGGCACATACACTAAAATCGATCGCAATAAATAGGAATACACTTGAAGAAAATAATTTAGTATACTTCAATCATTGAAAGTAAAAACATTATGGCAAGCATCGTAACTAATTTGGATTTGTTCGTTATTTTGAGAAAAGCACACAAACTCAGTGACTATAATTTTTTGTTCGAAACAGTGCTATCTCATTTAAACAACAGTGTATCTGAAGAAGATTGTGTGACTTTAAAATAATTTTGCCGGAGATTCACTAGGGCTGCACAGAAACGATATGAATCAACACATCGGAAATATGAGATATTCCGAACTCACTACGAAAGTTGGCTTGAAACTGATGTTGATTGGCCGAGTTGCTTGAAAGAAAATATGCAATCGATTATTCAGCATGAAGGAAGTCCTATAGTGCCCCTTTTGGAGTCATCATCAAGCGCTACTGGTTCATCTAGTGAGCCATCTACATCATCAACTGGAACAATGACGAAAAGAAAAATCGCCAATCGTAAACCTTTTGAAGACTTGGGAACGAAACAGAAAAAGAGGCGAAGTGGAGACCTGACTGACAAAGATTCCAGTGAGCTCGTATTTGCTACGATTTCAAAGTTAAAAGATGAAGGCCAGAACAACATGGGTTCTGTGATTGAATACATGGTACAACATCCAGAATCAATCAAAAATCTACATGATTTAACTCCCATACCAACCACTAAAGAAACGTTTTCATCTCAAAAAGCATTTGGTTTACTAATATCTCTGAAATTATCAAAGTGGCAATACATAACTCTGCGAGAATCAGCAATTCGAGAAGGCCTTAAACACTTGTACCCTTCGAATTACTGCGTGCAAAAAGAGAAGAGTGTGTGCTTTCCACCTGAACCAAAAAATGCAATTACGGTGACAGATTCCTCAGCGAAAATTTCACTGCAAGTTTTGCTAGATCTGACAGCAAAAAGAATAATTCAATCGTTGCCAGAAAGTATGCAAAATAAAGAACTGGTTTTAATATCAAAATACGGTTTTGACGGAGCATCCAGCCAAAGCAGATACAAACAGAAAATGGATTCTACAGAAGATGACTCAAGTATCTTCATGACTTCGTTGTCACCACTGAAGATGACTTGTGAAGATGTTACAGTTTGGGAGAACCCAAAGTCATGCTCCGCAGCGTATTGTCGTCCAGTGCAGTTCATCTTTGTTAAAGAAAGTGAAACAGTGGTGAAGAAAGAAAATGAAAGAGTCAAAGCTGAGATATCAGCTCTCCAACCATCTGATTGTGATAGCAATATGGTGAGTCATAAGCTAATGCTCACCATGGTTGATGCCAAAATAAAAACTTACCTCTCTCCTTACGTAAGATCGAATGCAGCTTGCTATATTTGTTTGGCGAAACCTTCGGAGATGAACAAGTTAGAAGAAGTTAGAAAGAAATGTACAGAAGATGACTTGATGGATCTCGGACTTTCATCACTACATGCGCGCATTAACATTATGGAATGTCTTTTGCATATCGCATATAAATTAGATATTAAGAAGTGGTCTGCTAGAACAGAAAGTGAGAAAGCTGCAGTGGATGCAAGAAAAAAATCAATCCAAGCCAAGTTCAAAACGGAACTCAACCTATTGATTGATGTCGTAAAACAAGGCTATGGCACAACTAATGACGGCAACACTGCACGACGATTCTTTGAATTTCCTGAAAAGACTGCAAGTATCACTGGACTAGATGAAGATCTGATCCGAAGATTTAATGTGATTTTGCAAGCCATAACTTCAGGTCAATCCATCAATGTTTCAAAATTTAAAGAATATGCCTACACAACTGCTGAAAAGTATGTAGAATTATACAACTGGTACTACATGTCATCAACAGTGCACACGATACTGCTTCATGGAGCTGAAATTATTGCTGCTAACGCAATAGTACCGATTGGGAGTTTATCAGAAGAAGCTTCAGAAGCGCGAAATAAGGATTTCAGAAGATTCAGGGAACATCACTCACGTAAGAAGAGCAGACTGAGTTCAAACGAAGATATATTTAATTTCCTTATTATCTCTTCCGATCCGTTTATTTCAGCAATACGACCAACGATGGATGCAAAAAAAAGAAAACTTTGTTTGCGGAAACATTGGATCTGCTGAACATTGAAACGCCTGAATTCGAGTTTAGGGATATTGCTGATATAAACTCTGACTCGGAGTTTGACTCTGAAGATAGTGATTCAGATTAGGCAATATTTTAAAGTAATATATTTATTGTTTTATTTATATTTTTATCATATAATTTTATTGTAATAATTTTTAAATCAATTTTTTTAGCATTTTTAGAGAGTCGAAACACAATTATTTTGTTAGTTCATCATCAGTACACTTAGTTGTTAATTAAACTTAGTTTGATATGTGTAAATGTTCCTATGATGTAAATATATAATATGTTGAAAAAATCAAGATATTAAGCTTTTTTAATGTATTTTACCTTCTAATATAGCACACAATTAATTTTCATGAATGCCCAGTCTATATGCATTCATGTAAAACTTAATATTTGTAAAAATGGAAAAAAACTTTAGTGAAATTTTTAAAATCGAAGAAAAAAAAAACGCATGGTTGACCGCAACATCAAGTATGCCAAAAAATCCTAAATAATGTATATATTAATAACCTCAGAGGATATTAGGCGCAATTGTGCGATTACGGAGATATCATAATTTTTTATGTCGACCCCATACAAATTTTTTCGAAAAAAATTCTGAGCGCGTTGTTTACGATTATAAACCTGAAAGTTCATTATGTAAGGCATATAGCAAGTATTCTCCATCACATCCAAGCAAAAAAAGCGTCACTTATGACATGTCAGTTTGAATGTCTATGAAACGTGATTTTCGGCCTACTGTGCGGCGTCGCGGGGACAGGCGTCCCTATTTTCTTTTCTCCGAAAACTGAACTTACTTTTGATCTGGTTTTCATTTCTAAGCCTAGTGTCAATCAATGTTGGTCAATCAATCTGCCTTGTTGGTCTAGCGGTATCACGTCGATGGTGATAACGCTAGACCAACGAGCGATGGTGGGTTCGATTCCTTCTGAGGGTGTATATACATGTTTGTGATGTCCTTGCCTGGTTACCACAGCACAGGGTATCCTAGTTGGGGACCTGGGCAAGTAATTGTGTTGTGTGGAGGTTCTTTTTAGGGTTCCGTATTGAACGGCGACTTTGCAACGAAAATCTAAAGGTGAACCTGTTGTCCAATGTTTTTTAAATAGGTATATTTAAAAAACGTTATCGCTTTAGTCCCTTACTCCGTTATCTACAATTAGGTACTGTGATTAGGTACTGCAGGTACTTACCTACCTACAGATAGCAACACACGAGGTACTTCTATCGTTCGATACAAGAGCTTATCTGCCATACCCTTATCGTTCGATACAAGAGCTTATCTGCGAGCAATAAGACTTACTTACCGTAAGGTAGCCGAGCTGTCACGGACTACAGAGTTTAATAAGCGGGCTAAATCACGGGTACCCAAACCTCTTTAGCTCGCGGCGCACTTACAGATGAATAGATTAAAAGATTGTTAATAACATAACATAAACTCACGCCTGTATCCCAGAGGCATAGGCAGAGACCAGGGACTGCCACTTGTCACGATCCTGACAGATCACTTTCGCTTCATCAACATTCATTCGTCGGTGCATGCACGCATGCCGGTTTCGGGTACTTTTATCTTTCCCTTTGCTAATACATCCCCTATTTGGTCGAAGTATGTCCGCCTGGGACGTCCCTTACCGGCCCTTCCATTCGCTCGATATATTTGCATCGTCAATCTTTCTTCCTTCATCCTCTCCATATGTCCAAACCAACGAATTAGCTTCTTCTCCACATAATCCATTAATTGTGAAACTAACAACTTTGACGTTCATTAAGTAAACATTCTGTTTTTACAATGAATAAAAATATTTGAATTGAATTGAATTGAATTGAATTGAATTGAATGTTTCTTTTCTCAATTCTACTTAGTCACTACATCCTCTTTCAGTCCACAATGTTCTCTAATCAAACTACCTTACCGTATCCGGTCATTCAAAGTAACATCACACATACTTCTCAAGGGCCTCATTTCTACTGCATTAATCCTAATTAACAGATTGTTAGTGTACGGGAAACTAGGTGTAATTATTTTGTCACCGCGCTCTTGTCGAAATACGTACCTATGTGTTTCGAAATACGCAATTGTGTATGCATTTAACGTACCTAACTGATTGACTGATGACAGACACGTGGTACAGTCAACAACACATTAACCTTTACATACGTGTTCTGCACTCTTTGCAACATGAAACAGGCCCCTGGTACAGTAGATGACAAAGTTTGCTCTTGACGTATTCTGTTTACCGCATAGTAACGCAGATTGCGAGAGAGTTTTCAGCGAAGTTAATAACAAGAAGTACCTAAATTGAGAGATAAGTTGATGACATTAACAGTAAACGGAGCTCTGCCAAACAAACATTAAAAATCAAGGTGGTTGCACAAAACAGGTGTCAGGAGAATGGGTGTTAAAATGAAAAGCAAAGAAAACCACAGAAATGTTTTCATAATTTAATTATATATTTAATAATGAAAATATTTCTGTGGTTTTCTTTGCTTTTCATTTTAACACGTATTCTTCTGACAGACACCTGTTTTGTGCAATTAATACGGCAGATCTGCGTTTTTATTTCAATGTTTTAGATACGGCATCACAGATATAGATAGACATGCAAGCCAGATTTTGACGATAATAGCACTGGATCACCTACCTACGACGACGTTAGCCGCGCGTTTTAAATGTCAAAATTCGCGACTTTCCAGTACATTAACTGTCAAATTCTGACATTTTGGCGCCACAAAACGCGTCACTTTGGAACAAGAATCTGTCGACTCTGTCGCCTGTACGAGTAGGTACGTAATGAAAGCAATAAGTTTTCGCCAGGTTTTGCTGACTAAACAAATCGTCTATATCAGAGTCGGGAAGCAACAATTTCTGTCAAGTTTGCTCGTCGTACCTATGTCCGTCCAACCCTTATTATAAACTGGACTTGATGTTATTTAAAAATGTATGTATTTACACCCAGACCGAGACAAAAACTAAATTACCACCATTTGAAACGAAATATATTAAAATATTTACACATATCGCACATGACAATCCAAAGGGTATTATCTCGATAAAAAACTTTTTTTTTTTACAGCCTAAACGAATTCGCGTAAATTTTCTCCACAATCTGGCAAGACAGCCATATCTCTAGGACAATTTAAGGCCAAGAGATGGCGCTATACGACTGTCTTGCCATTTTGGTTGCTATACATTCGTGCGGGCAAGACTGTCACACTTTAGTTGGCCCGTAAGCCCCGCCTGAGATCGACGTGTCGCTCGTGTTATTTCTAGTTACGACAGGTGGTGTGTCAATAATTGCTAAAAAAATTGTGTGGTAAGTAGTCTAGAATGTATTATCATTTAGTTAATACTGTTTAGCCTGATTTTAATTAAATACTCATTTGTATTATTTGACTTAATACTTTATAGTCTGTTTTTATTTTCACAACTTCGGAATACCGTTGCTTTATTTTGTCTTAATACCATATTGCCAACGGTTTTTTGTATATACTACACTCTGTCCAGTTTTTTTACGTTTTAGTTTTGGTTGTAAGCCGAATACTACCATTTTGACTGACAATAAATTGAAAATTCTTGTTTTCAGAAACATCATGAAATTTTATAAACGCGCAGCGAAGTTGGTTTTGGCTGCTAATCCAGCTATCAAAGAAGACAATAGTGCTGAAAACCTGGAGGTAGAGGAAGAAGACTGTGACGATGATGTAGCCGACCCCACTTATCGTCCATCTGAAGAATTTATGCCTCCAAGTTCCCCGGATGCTTTGCCAGATCACCAACAGCACTGCGAGTACACAAACTGTACTTCAGAAGTGTTTTCCGCTTGCTTTAAGTGCAACAGTTTTCTTTGCTGGTACCATTTTGAAGAGCCTTCTTTCGCTAATGATTGCTCAAATCATAATGCGAGCTGCGAATCTATATTGAACATGGATTATAATCTCCTAATGCAGCAAAACAAGTCAGGTAATAGTATTTTACTATCGAAAGACCAAACAGAGCCAATTCCTTTAGGTACTACTCATACTACTACCGATTTTTCTGCACAACAATGTGAGTTTTTGCTTTGCTCTAGAAATGTTTTTACGACTTGCTTGAAATGCCAATGTTTTCTTTGCACCCTGCACTTCGAAGATTCGAGCTTAGTCGGGGATTGTTCGAACCATACGCCATTTTCAAAGGACAAACCAGACCAATCGATCGCGAAGCCTGAGCCAAAAAAAGAATCTGTCAAAAAGGCTACTAAAAGAAAGCGAAATAACGGTTTGGAGTACATAAATTCTGGCAAAAAACATGTTCCGGCAAGATCTGTGAAACCTCCATGTGATCAAAAATGCCGACTTAAATGCTTTGAAAAAATTAATGAACATGACCGACAGAAAGTATTCGATCAATACTGGGCCTTAGGTGATATAACGAGACAACGAGATTTTATCAAGTTTAGCACTGAAGTCGTCAACCCCCAAAATCGAAGCCAATGCGATACATGCCATGGAGGAAAAAAACAAAGGGCTAATAACTATGCCTTTTACCTCAATGTAGAGTTGAATAAAATAAGGGTATGCAAGCAGTTTTTTAAGGCAACTTTGGATATAAACGATCGGGTGATTGGAACAGTCAGAGCGAAAGTAGCCAAAAACGGTTATATTGTAGAAGACTTAAGAGGCAAACATCAAAAGACAAAACTTGTTGAGGAGTCTCAGAATGTTCGTGACTTTATAAATACAATTCCACGCATCGAAAGCCATTACCTACGTGCACAGACGTCACGCGAATTCATTGAGGGGGGCAAAACACTTTCCGAAATTTACAATGATTATAAGCTCCAGTGTGAAGAACATTTTAAAAAACCTGTTAGCAAGACCACATTTTGCAATATTTTTCACAAGGATTTCAATATATCCTTCTTTACTCCCAAAAAGGACAGATGTGAGCTATGTGTTTCGTATGAAAATAGCAGTGATCAGGAGAAACTAGCAATGAAAGAGCAATATGAAACACATCTCAGGGAGAAACAGCTGAGTAGAGAAGAAAAATATAGAGACAAGCAGATGACTAACCAAATATACGTGGTAGCTTGCTACGACCTGCAAGCTGTACTGACAACCCCTAGAGGTGAAGTATCTGTGTTTTATTACATTTCCAAACTGGCTACGTACAACCTTACTATCGCTGAACTGGTATCATGTCTTACGACTTGTTTTGTGTGGCACGAAGGCCAAGGTAACCGAGGTGTAACAGAGATCGGATCTTGTGTTTGGAAGTTTTTGACCAAAAAGTCAGAGGCAGTTAATTCAGACGACTTGCAGGTTGTTTTTTACTCTGACAACTGTTGCGGGCAGCAGAAAAACAAATTCATGATTGCTCTTTATGTGTATGCTGTCAATAAGTTAAAAATAAAATCCATAACCCACAAATTTCTGATAAAAGGCCACACCCAAAACGAAGGAGATGCCGTACATTCAACTATTGAAAAGCAGATTAAAAGAGCTTTAAAATGTGGTTCCATTTACAGTCCTCAAGAGTATGTTTCATTGATCAAAACTGCCAAAAAAAATCCTCCCTACTACAAAGTTGAGGAATTAGACTTTTCTGATTTTTATGATCTGAAAAATTTGTGTGAACAGATTGGAGCAAATTTTTCTCGCACCACAAACAATGAAAACATAAAATTGACTGATTTCAAAATAATTGAAGTTCGAAAGGATGATCCGATTGCGTTTTATGTGAAAACTTCTTATGCAGATGTTGATTTTAAACGTATAGAGATCAGAAAGCATAATACGAGGAAAAATTACGTGATTCCTGACAATTTAGGCAGAGCGTATACGGAAAATATCCCAGTCAGTGAAAAGAAAAAGCAGGATATTTTGAAGTTAATTGAAAAAAACCACATCCCCAAAAATCATTTTGATTTCTATAATAGGCTGTAATTGTTTTCAAGTCTTAGCCCCGATTTCTTTAACGCATTTATTTTGATCTGATTTAAGATAGGTAGGATTGGTAATGCTATTGATCATGTTCGTAGAGGCTGTAATTTCCTTAGTACGAGTAGTACATAGTTTAAAGGTCAACATCTTTTTTTGATAAAATACTCATTAAAAGTAAAGATTTAAGATTAAAATATAATAGTTTCTATTTGCCTCGCAGAGCGTGCCATATTGAAAGTTAATAGATTATAAGTATTAGTTTAAAGACTTTATCGAAGACTGAATTACCTAAGTGTTGATACCAATTATTTTTGATAACTATTATAGTAATTACAATGTTATAGTCTGAAGTTATAAACTATGATAAGTGTGCCTTATCATAGTTTATAACTTCAGACTATAATATAATAGTTTGTATTTGCCTCGCAGAGCATGCCATATTGAAAGTTAATAGATTATAAGTATTAGTTTAAAGACTTTATCGAAGACTGAATTACCTAAGTGTTGATACCAATTATTTTTGATAACTATTATAGTAATTACAATGTTATAGTCTGAAGTTATAAACTATGATAAGTGTGCCTTATCATAGTTTATAACTTCAGACTATAATATAATAGTTTGTATTTGCCTCGCAGAGCGTGCCATATTGAAAGTTAATAGATTATAAGTATTAGTTTAAAGACTTTATCGAAGACTGAATTACCTAAGTGTTGATACCAATTATTTTTGATAACTATTATAGTAATTAAAATGTTATAGTCTGAAGTTATAAACTATGATAAGTGTGCCCTAGGCAGTAAAACATATTGAACATTTTCGTAAGGTGTCTGTTTTCTATAACTATTATTATTTTTGATTTTTGAGAAAGTTGTGATTTCTTTTGTTACATACTTGATGATTACTTAAGTTGAACTACTGACGTTTATAATTAAAAGACTGATTTCATATCATAATATTATTTCATTTAATACACTTTGATAATTATAATTATCAATTCCGGTCAAAACGCCTGTATTATTTTCAAATACTACATTATAATAGGTAAGAAAAGCTAGCTATAGGGTCATAAATACAAATTTAAATAATTTTGCCAGGCAAAACAGTATCAACTCGATAGTGTGTCAGATAAAATTGCATAACTATTAAGCTGCCAGTTTAAAACAATTTTTTTGTTGTCAGTTATGTAAGCTAAGAACCAACCTACAAAATGAATATAAAAAGTACAACTATGTCGTCTGTGTTACAGTGTTAAGAATTTTCAAATATTTAATACGCTTTTTCTCGAAACTTACTTTTTTCAGATAATACCCTTTGGATTGTCATGTGCGATATGTATATACATATTATTATGTATTTCGACTGTGAACTCACACTTGTATCCCGTAGGGTTAGGCAAGGGTTTGTCACTTGCCACGACTAGGGTTACTAGGGCGACGACTGTCTTTCCTACAAAATGTACTAGGGCATCTTCAGTGGTCATTGGTGCTCACTAGTGAGAACCAATTATTTGGCTTCGTGCCAAATAATTCATATGGCAACACTTTTTCTAATGGCAAGTTTTAGTTGTCGGGCTGGCAGCACTGACCAGTGTTGCCAGATGAGGCGATTTATCGTCACTTAGGCTATCTCGGAAGGTGAAATAGCGACCAAAAATTGCAACTGGCGACCGGTCGCCATATATCGGCAAGCGCAGCGTGGGACGACCAGCCACAAGATGGACAGATGACGTCATTCAAGTGGCAGGAAGACGCTGGATGCAGGCCGCTTCCAACCGGTCTTTTTGGAAATCCATGGAGGAGGCCTATGTCCAGCAGTGGACTTCTTGTGGCTGAATGATGATGATGATGATGACCGGTCGCCAATTGGGCTAATTCAAATTTTTTCGGCGACTTTTGGGCTAATTGGGACATCTGAACCAATTATATGTTATGAGTTCACCTTTGTAACAATGCTATGTAATTAATGTTCTAATTACGATTTGCAATAAAGAATATGCTATAATTATTTACTTCTTGCGTAATCGTGTTTTTATTTTCTTATTTGAAGCGTCGTACCAATGGCTATATTCTAGCAACAGAATACAATAAATTTCAGATAATACCCAAATAAAATTTGTAGTGTAGTATAGTGTAGCCTCTACACGTCCCACTGCAGGGCACAGGCCTTCTCTCAGAGAGAGAGAATAGGGCTTAATTACCACGCATGTCCACCGCGGATTGACAATTTTAAGCGCTAAGGTAGGTACCTGAGAGGTGAGATGAATCAGGTATGTATGAGGTATGTGGTGATAGCCTAGTGGGCAGAACATTAGACTCTGAAGCGAGAGACCCAGGTTCGATTCCCAGTGCGGGCATGTACCTATGCCTTCGTTTTCTAAGTTACGTACATAGGTTCGATTCCCAGTGCGGGCATGTACCTATGCCTTCGTTTTTTAAGTTACGTACATTTGTGAAGTTATAGTAGCAATACAACTCGTGTCTGAGGTATTCACGTACCTATGTGAACACCTCAGACACTCAGGTTTCCTCGCGATGTTTTCCATCACAGTTAAATTAGCAAGTGATATTGCTACTATAACATCACAAATGTACATATTTATAATAAAATTTTTTGTAACTTTCCCTGATGCCTGCACTTGCCCATTAGCTCAGTTGGGAGAGGGCTGGCACGGTTAGCCAGAAGTCGCGGGTTCAAGTCCCGGCATGGGTGGAACTTTTAGCCTCTAAATAGGTTTTTAAAAATGTACGTAACTTAGAAAACCCAGTCATTGGTACATACCGGGAACCCACGCCCTCCCGAATGAGAAGCCAGCGTTCAAACCACGGATCAAAGATTTCCTATGCAAAGATATCGATGTCCTTGATTTATCAAATTTTTTGGTTTTTTTGGATTTGTCAAGACGTTGTGAGGGTTTAATGAATATTGAAAGCGGCCATGGACCTGTTAATTTACTTAAAAAAGGTATTTTCATATTTTTAAGATTAATTGAGATAATTTTAGAAAACAGCTGCGTAATAACTGATAGCGCCACTATTTAAAAACAGTAATTTTGTTGAGCCGATTTTGGGCTACATCCCGGAAAATTCAGGCGATTTAGGCTACAGGAATTTAGGCGATTTTTGGGCGAATGTTTTTCTAAATTTTGGCGACATTGGCCGGCCACCATCTAGCAACACTGGCACTGATTGTCAATGTCTAAAACAGCTGTTTCCAAAATTCCCAGAAGATATTGCAATTATTGCACAAGAAAAATCTATTTTCTTTGCTGTTCCCAGTGGAAACGAGCAATAAGATGTAATTCTATAACAGAGTAAGACAATAACACGTTATTACATAACAATTCAAGAGGATTTAGTCTCAAAGAAAGAGGGTTTTATCTGCGTGAAAGATTGGTGAATGAATCATGACGTCTAAAACGGAATGTAAGCCAAGAAATGTGAAGATTTATGACTTGGATGAATTTGAGAAGCTTCTGCCGGGGTTAAGAGTCGCGACTTGCATGCTCACAGAGAATCCTAATCAAGTCGGTAAGTGTTTGAATCATTTACATCTGTAAAATTGAACATAACCTCAAAATTGTTTACCTCTTGGTTCTGGCTTGAATACTTATAAAATAATATATGTAATGGTTGGTGGGTATCTAATTTAATGTCTCACTTATTCTATATCATAACTCAAGTGTTTTGAGAATAATATGTACAAAAATCTCGGATTTGTGACTGGTGATGGCATATTGTAGTATCTGCCTACCCCTTCGTATTAGGTACCTATATGTGAGACTTTATGTTTAGGTATATCCCAAACTCATCGATTTATTGCTCTTACTCCCAAAACAAACAATATTTAGGTTTCGGAATTATTTTTTTTTCAACAATTTATTAAATTGCACAATAATTTGTTACAATCCTAGGAGGACTTCATAGAAAAAAAAACACATTTCTTACCTTTTTATATCACACGCTGACCTCCATGATGCCTATGTTCTGCTACCATGCAGGTCAGGGATATTACTGCACAGAAAGCCCCAACCTTTTTCAGTCACAAAAAATACAAACACCTAAACTTTTTCCTTCATATGCCAGCCAGTTGAAAAATAAGTGTATGGTCTCCTGTGATGGCCAAAAATGCTGACATTTTATGCTGTATGCAAAACAAATTTTCTATCAGCCATATTTTCAGTCAACAGGATATCACAAACTGTAGAAGTTTTCCTACATCAAAAATTAAATGAATTGAAATGAGCCTTTATTTCCAAATTGAATATTTACATTACCAAGTATTAAAAAAAAAAAAACTAACAGACATTTACTTGCAATACATTAAATAATATTATGAAATTATGTTAAGTCGTCAATTTGGGAACCCAACTTTGGGTTCATAAATGATGTTTCACATATGTAACCTTTTTACCATAATGCCAGTTAACAAAGAGTCACAACCGCCCTAGAGTGAGCTTTGTCTCTATTTAGCCCACATATGTACTTAGTGCTCCGATCTTTTCTGGCAGTTGATGAGGAAAGCGTGATAAGGCGTGTCAACGCCCTAACTCTGGGAGGGGGGCCTGGCGGCGGCGTGCAGTGCTCCTGCTGTGGTGCTGGCCCCTTTGAGACCCGTGCACAGCAGACAGCCCACTACAAGCACCACTGGCATGCATACAATCTCAAGAGGCGTCTGTTTGGCAAACAACCGCTTACACTGCCCCAGTTCAATTCTAGACAAGGTATTAATCACTTCCACCCATCACAACTACTTGTCCTGATCAGAGGTTCTCTGATCTTGGTCCTGATTAGTTTCTGATCGGTAACTATGCCAACCTGTAATACAGAGAAGGCTTATATGTGACACATTATTATTCATTAATACTGAAGCAGCTTTAAGCTGATGCATTGTTTATGTGGTTACGGTGGCGGGGACTCGCTGGATGCGGGCGGCACAAGACCGGGAAGCTCGGCAAACCATGAGGGAGGCCTATGTCCTGGAGTGGGCATCAAATGGCTGATGATGATGATTGTTTATGTTACACATACACAACGTAAATATTGTGGTTTTCCTTAATTCGATTCAAACTGTGGTTCAATGGCATTGTTTTTTATAAGTACTTGTAAATTGAAAAACCTAAAAAATAAATTGATATCCATCCAAAGTTTCGCATTTCTAATAGTAGATTATATACGGAAGGCATAGGACGTAGCACACGCACATAAGACGGGACGAGGGTCCGTATTATACTATAGAATACATCGTGTCTCCGCCCCGCCCTCGCCATATGTCTGTGTGGCCAGCGCCTAAGGATTTTAATTGTTTACAGATGACAATTCTAGCGTCTCCGGCAGCGATTCTGAGTCCGAGGGCAGCTCTAACACAGCCAGTCCCGCCTCCGACCTGTTCGCGGCGGCCACCCGGCACTGCAAGGCTTTCTTCACCAGCGGGAAGGGACAGGTGTTCTGCATCTACAGATGCATCCTGCATCATCGGAAGGTACGGCTTTTTAGAATTCAGCCTTTAATCTTGCGAATTAATAAACATTCTTGGAACTAATGTTTACTAGCTGTCCCGGGAAACTTCGTACCGCCGTTTCTACGATTCTTGCACAACGCCATCTATTTTTAAAACATAACGTTCGCTCGCACAATGCCATCTAAATATTATCCCACGGGAACGCATTACCGGGATATGAAGTATGCTATGTCTCAATTCAGGTCTTTCTCTAGCTGTTCACTAAGTTTCGTGTAAATCTTTTCAGCCGTTATTGCGTGATTGAGAAACAAACATCCAAACCTCTAAACATCCAAACATATTCACAAACTTTCACATTTAGAATATTAATACATATAAGTAGGATTCCTTCCTATGTGGATTTCTGATATGGCTAACTATGCAAATAAGTTATTTTCATTTAATTTCAAATTTTTCCTGAGCTCATATTGCCCAATACAAATACAATGCTAATACAAAAAACTTATTGTCATAAAAGTGTACACATAGATAGTGCCTGGTCCCCTAACTAGAATACTCTGTATTATGGGTAACCAGACTTCCGCTCAAAAGTGACAATGTTTTAATTTTAACGGTCTACTTATTTAAGCTATGTGTACATATTTAAGCAACTGTCAGGATTCTGGCTTCCTAACTATAGTAGGATATCACTAAACTTTTTTTTTTCTAATGAAGACGAAGCCTAACTGCTGGCCTATTTACTAAAGATATGCAGGTTATATGGCTCATATGTATATGATGAAAAACAGATGGCAACACATATGAGTTTATATGTTGTTCGATGGAATTTTAAAGGGATTATTCTTTTTATTATTATTATTATTAATTCTTTATTGCACAAAGACAGTGTAGAGAAGGTGGACTTAATGCTAATGTAATTTTCTACCAGTCAACCTGCAGGAGGGATAACATGTTTTCGTTTTTAGCAGTCCATTGCTCACAATCTGGCTTAATAGTTGATCTATGACTCGGCAGATAGTACATATTTGGCAATTTGTTTAGGAAGTTAGATAACCCTGCCATGGCTAAACACAGGATGTTTGGTTATTAGAGGTCACACATCCAGTTCAGAGTTATCCAGCAGATATTCCAATATGTCCATGACTGATTGGCAAGAATGGCAAGTGAACATAGTATCATTGAGACCACAACTGATTGGTCATTCAACTGGTATCGCATACAAAGTCTATTGTACTTTCCGTGCTGTTCAAAAGTGATTGTAAAGAGTTAAATCAGAGGCTTTTCTTCTTTTTATTTTGGATTGATTTTTTGTTCTATTGCCATGAAAATTTATCTCTTGCCTATCAGTGATCGATTTTATTCTTGCAGTGTTACACTCCTTATGCATATTTGTTTTAACACAATCACGTGACAAATCTCAAACTAAGATGAAGCCCACTACATCTTAGTTTGAGACAGAAGATCCGCAAATCATCTGACATAAATATCCAACGTGTTACCGCTATACAATGGCATGCCACTTGCTACGAACCTGACAATCCTCTTTCGCTTCGCCGGTTACGTTTACATTTTATCTTGCCGTTCTCTATATAATAACATTAAAGATTTTTTCATCTTCTATTCTTCGTTTCAAAAGACTTCACAATCAACGGCTGGTTGGTTCCCTACCACGAATCAATACTACAATTCAAGGTCATGCTCCTAGTGACAGGTTACACCCTTCCGCCTATAGGAGGACCTGTCAACGGACGGCGAGGGCAAGTACTGGGTGCAACGCTGCCACAGCGCGGCGCGCGCCGGCAACCAGCGCTGGGCTGTGTTCCTGGTGTCGGGCGGGCACTTCGCGGGCGGCGTGTTCGCGGGCTCCGCGGCCGTTCAGCACAAGACGCTGCACTCGTACGTGGTGCGGCGCGGGCAGGGGCAGGCGCAGGCGCTCCGGGACCAGCACGGCAGCGCGCCCAAGAGCGCCGGCGCCAGTCTGCGCCGCTACAACCAGGCGCAGTTCGTGCAGGTGAGAGATACAAATATGTTCATTTTCTCAATCCACAAATCTAGTGCACTGTATATCTAATACCTTTAAACGAGCAATTCGTGTATATATAATAGGGGTTAAAGTATGAAATTGCCGTTTTATTGCAATAGGTTCTTTGAATTGACATACAATCTTCATGGTTTGAGGTTTTCGAATGAAACTTTTTTCAAATGGTTTCTATGATGTTCTTTTTTTAAAAAATTTGAAACATTTGAATATCGACTTTCAATTGTTTTTGTTATTCAATTTAGACAAGAAAGATGGATACTGCGAAAATTCGAGTGATTTTTGAATACGAGTTCCGACGCGGAACTAACGCGGCAGAAACAGCCCGCAATATCAATGCTGCGTTTGGAGAGGGGTCTACTAATGAACGCACCGTGCGATTTTGGTTTAAACGCTTTCGTGATGGAAATTTCGACTTAAAGAACGAGCCACGAGGAAGACCGCCCACACAGGTGAATAACGATGAATTAAGAGAGATAGTGGAAGCCGACCCTAGTCAAACTACCCAGGAATTAGCGGCATGGTTTAACGTTACCTTACCCACAATATTGACTCACTTGCGTCAAATCAATAAAATAAAAAAATACGAAAAATGGGTGTCTCATAATCACTCGAATTTTCGCAGTATCCATCTTTCTTGTCTAAATTGTATAACAAAAACAATTGAAAGTCGATATTAAAATGTTTCACATTTTTTAAAAAAGAACATCATAGAAACCATTTGAAAAAAGTTTCATTCGAAAACCTCAAACCATGAAGATTCTATGTCAATTCAAAGAACCTATTGCAATAAAACGGCAATTTCATACTTTAACCCCTAATATATATACATATACCTATGATCTGAATCTCGGAAACGATGGCCTCGATAGCGGTCGTTCTCTGGCCGGTACAGCCCAGGACGTCGCTCTTCATGGGAGTATCTTTTACCTGAAATGTTGTGTAATGTAGAATATGTTAGAATTTATCTGCTAGAATTTAGAATTCGATCGAATCTAGAATCTTCCAGTTAGATTTTAGAATTTGATTGAATCTAGAATCTGTTAGAATCTGGAATCTGATAGAATCTAGAATATGCTAGAATTTGGCATATGATAAAATCTAGAATCAGGTAGAATCTGATTGCATCTAAAATCTATTAGAATGTGGAATTGGATGGAATCTAGAATGAGCTAGTATTTAGAGTATGATTGATTTCATAGAAATGGAATGTAGAACTAGGGATCTGTCACGATCTGTTAGATGGTTATCACAATAAATTCCCACACTTCAAATGGTTGCTGTTCGTTAATTTCTCATTTATCCTGTTAGCACGTCCAAGAGGTACTGACGAGCTGGGCGGACGACTTGGCCGGGTGTTCCCTGGTGCTGTACCGAGCCGTGGGCCCGGGCAACCAGGCGGCGCTCTTCGGCAAGGGCTCCCCGCTAAGCCGGGATGACCTACGCCTCCGCGCTCTACCCTTCCCCACCCGGAAGCCCACTTTCCGAGAACTGCAGCGCGCTCACGCCACCGTGGCTAACGTCGAGGTCTACGGTAAGTGGTAAACCCCCGGCTTCGCGTACAATCACTGACAATATGTTAGTCTACTGATTATATTCTTTTTGTTGCAATAACTCGTGCTGAGGACAATTTTAATAACCTATTTAGAGGCAATTTCGAAATTTCGCTGCCTGTACGTAATACAGAGAAGTTTGTAAAGAGGCTTGAAGATTCGCCGATGCCTGCACTTGCCCATTAGCTCAGTTGGGAGAGCGCTGGCGCGATTATACAGAGGTCGCGGGTTCAAGTCCGTGGTATCCGTCATCGCTCAGAGTCATCGGCCCGCTGCGTGTTTCGTTCTCCACGGGCGTTCCACCTGGTCAGGCGGATATCAAAATTTGGCCTCGCAAAGCTCGTTTTTATTAAGCTAAGTCGTTCCCCCCCATCCATGTATTTACACAGGATCCGGGTTACTGAACCTGACCCGTTTTACTACGCCAGCTATGGTCACACTAGATACGCTAACCTGCGTGAGAACATTCCCTTTTCCTTACCTGCACATCTATCAATCATTCAGAGTGGTATTTGAGCAAGCGCTTCGATTCCATATGGTATAAATTTAAATATCTTTAATCCCTTTCCACAGATTCGATGGAGTTGTTCCAAAAAGCGTTGGTGGCGTCCCGGACCAAGCCCGTGTCCGACGGGTCCAACAGCGACCGTGGCGGTCGGAAAACGGCTAAGAGCAGTCCCGGCAAACCCGTCGATAGAGCTAAATCCAGGTAATTTTAAAGTTCTCTGCAGAAATAAACATAAACATTTTAAACATTTACATACAAGCACATACATTGCTTCTGGCCCCACACTAGGATACCCTGTGTCGTGGAAACCAGAAACAACGACATCACAAACATGTAAACATCCAAGACCTGGGGTTTTTTTTGTTCCCAGCCGGGATTCGCACCCGGGACCTCTCGCATGGTATGCAGATGCACTACCGCTGCGCCACGAGGTCGTCGAAATACCATTGTAGGGTAGGGTAACCCCCACTATGGGTATTCATAGTGGTGGTTTTTGTAATGAAAAATTTTTATGCATTTTTCTATTTAATGTGTAAATAGAAAAATGCATAAAAATACATTTGTCTATTTACACACTTGTGCCTGCGACTTCGCATGCGTAAATTATTTCTTCGTACCCCTTTTCACCTTTATAATAGTGGAATACGGTATTTGACACGATCAACAATAAATTATTTCATATGCTCGATTAAAACAAAACTTACAAAATATCTCGGAGAATGTATCTCTTTTAGTCATTTACTAGTTATTAGAATTTTTAAATACATTAAACATAAAAAGATTGGTCTGAAATGTGACGTCATAAGCCAGTATTTTCATACAAAATTCCGTTTTAAAAGTAACTCATTTGATATTTTGTCAAATACCCAATTTAAAAAAATACCCTCAGTGCTCCCCTAGGAAAAGGAAAAGGAATCCTCAAGGAATATTTCCTCGATGACCCACTGGTTTAGACTGCGTGTCAGTCCGTCATTCAGTTACGTTACTGTTTTAGTATATAATTATAGGAATCCAGCCAGTAAATAGAACCTACACAACTACCTTTTCTTTCTTCACATAAAATCATGTAGACCCAAATAAAGTATACCAAATTCCACCGACAGAGAACCAGCACCTCATCAGCTCCCGACCCAAGTCTCGAGTGAAGACGAGGGTCCCTGCTTCATCGACTCCGAGACTCCGGACAACTGGATAAAGACCCTCTCAGAACAGGCCAGCCAAGGGGTCATCACCGACTCGAGGAAAGACCTCCTCAACGACCATTCCGTCGGAAGTCCGAGCTCTGAAAGCGAAGATGAGAGTACGCCTAAAGACAACGCTCGGGTTAAAAAGAAGAAAAAGAAGAAACCGACGGACGGCGAGACTAAGAAGGAGGCAAGGAAACCTCCGCAGCAGAAGATTCCCAATAGTGTTAAGAAGGTACGTACAAGTATCTGTAACAAAATCCCCATAAACATTCGAAAATGGCAGTTCCAGCCGTCCATACTAATAAACTCCGTGTGGTGCCGGATTAAGAATGGTGTCACTCCATTTCCTTCCGTGGATGTCGTAGAAGGCGACCAAGGAAATCAATTACCAGGAAACGGGCAGCAGCGTCTTTCTGAGATTCCAACCGCATACTGCGATCGCCAACCCGCCCGCCAAGCGTGGCGATTATAGCAAAACCCTTTGTGGTTAGGGAAAACCATGAGGGAGGCCTATGTCAGTGGGCGTAAAAATGGCTGATAATTATACTAATCAACTACTATGAGGAAACCTGTGAAATGCTGCGTCATCCAGCTGAATCCAAGCTTTAAATTTGTAAAAATGCAATGTTACCTAGGAAAGCCGTTACACACTTTACTTAACCCTTTGACTAGGTCATGGTGTAATACAGGTCACTTTAAGTTGAACTTAATTACCTTGAAACTAAATCTACAATCAATAAAAATATCTTACAAGCGAAGAGGTGAATACCTTAACATAGATAGAGCGGGATCTGGTCTCTCGGCCATGCCTAGCTCAGATGGTCAAGTGCCCACTCCGGATGTTGGGTTACTGCATACATGCATTGGGTTTCGGTGTGATAAGCGATCGCTTTTCGGGGCGAGCCCCCGCCTCTCCCCAGGACAATAACTCAAGATACTCATGAACTCTCAGGAACTCAGGTTTTCTTACGGCAACTAAACACAACTACCAACCACTCTCACAACCTCTTTCCCCAGATCTGGAAAGTAATAACCGGCGAGGAGGCGTCGCTAGAGACGATATTCGAGGGTTGGGAGGGCGGCGTGGACGTGGCACAAGCTTGCAACATTGCGGACCCCGTCGACGGAAACACGGCGCTGCACAAGGCCGCTATTGCTGCTAAACCCGAGATGGTCACGTGAGTGCTTACAGATCCGAAGTTTGCCGAAAGCGCCCGAGTGGCTCCGAAGTTGTCGAATCTGGTCGTGCCAATTACGGCTGAATACTGAAACGTCTCTCAAATACATCAATCAGTTGAAGGGCTCTTAAATTTAAATTTCTCCCAAATTTAAGTGGTATACACAACCACTACTCAAACGATGAGTACGCATTATCAGCTAAGCAGCACTCAAATATTTAAGTCGTGGCAAGACCATAGCAACATTATCTATGCCTCGATTTACGCAAACTTGCTTCATTAAAGAATATTTACTCTACTACGTATTTCTCCTCAAAATTGTATCGAATAATAAAAGTTTTGATTAATACACTATTCTATTCATATGCAAAATGTTTAAAATAAAACATATCAATTAAATGAACATTAAACAATCTAGAAAATATTTCGTAGAATGAAACGTGTAGCTGAGTGTGAGTGACACTGCTATCGCGCGCGCGAATTTTTTTCTGTCGTCTTGAATTGAAAATATTTTTTGAATTTTCTGGATAGTTATTTGGAATATGGAAGAAAGAAAGAAACGTGGTTGTAATTATACTATGGCGGAGAAAGACATTCTCCTAGGACTGGTAAAAAGTGAGTATTTATTAGTACGTATAATATTATTACGAAACTCCACATCATCATATTTTTCGAAAGCATTAAATTTCACTTCATTTCGACGACTCACAGGTGGTCTTTCATCATCAGAAAGAGAAGATAGCGACGATAAAGACATTGTTTTAAAGTGTTTAGATTATTTGGGAGCCCTCTTGACCACTCTCAAATCTTGGGGCACTCAAATAAGTTTGACAGTTCATTTGACAGCTAAATAAGATTGAGCTGCGTTCCAGTATACGAATTGTGTACTAAGTAGCGTTTGAACGTTACTTATGCTAAGGTCCTCTTAAATTTAACACATGCTTAGAAAAGACGTTTGAGTATACGAAATTTGGGTTTGAGAACTACTTAGATATTTAAGCAGTCGTTAAATATTTGAGAGACGTTTCAGTATTCGGCCGTTAGCCTGTCCCGAAGCGCGAAGCTTCGCGCTTCTAAGCAGGGTGACAATGGGGAACTTGCGTCTAACTTAGATTGTAGTGACATTGCTTTTATACCATAGAATTAATATAAAAACCTAGGAAAAATTTAAAAATAAAACAATAAAATATTTTTTCCGTGTTTTCGGGGTTATAAAAAATGCGTAGAGTAAAGTTACTCTAATAACATAAAACTTATTAGATTTCGTTTTGTCATTGAATTCTGAACATTTTCTTATAAGAGTGTACATGCATAAAACATTATTTTACGGTATAAGGGTGTACATGCATAAAACATTATTTTACGATATAAGGGTGTACATGCATAAAACATTATTTTACGATATAAGGGTGTACATGCATAAAACATTATTTTACGATATAAGGGTGTACATTCATAAAACATTATTTTACGAGATAACTCAAATATTGATAAACGCTTCATACATATAAAGCGTTAGGTGTGGGAGTGACGTCATAGCGTAAAGTCGATTTGCATGGCGCGTTTTAGTACCACGTGACTTATTGACTTTTCTGACTGGTTATATTACAAAAAGTATTCTCTCAGAGAAAAAAAATACCACGTTTATTTGGATCCCTATCAGAATATCCATTTTGCTGAATGACGATATCGCTATAACGTGCCATTGGTGCTAAACATACATTAACGCTAAATACCCTAGTAGCAAAACGTCTGGATCTTGTAAAGTCATGATCAAAAATATCTAACTAGCAAAACCTTTGGATTAGAAAATGACGTGTCAACTCAATAGAAATGAACGCTAAGTGCCCTTGTAGCAAAACGTCTGGACCCTATATTGCCCTATAGTTTAAATATCCGTAACCGCTAAATGCCCTTATACGAGTAGATGCAGGGTTTTGTTGACCTTAAGCCCCCTCATGTAGTATAGGTGCGCCGGCCTTTCCACCCACGTTCGCTCGATATATTTGTTTCGTGAATCTTTCTTCCTTCATCCTCTCCACATCATCATCAGCCATTTTACGCCCACTGCAGGACATAGGCCTCCCTCAAGGTTTTCCCTAACCATGAAGGGTTTTGCCACGCTTGGCAGGCGGGTTGGCGATCGCAGTACGCGGTTGGAATCCCAGGAAGACGCTGCTGCCCGTCTCCTGGTAATTTATTTCCTTAGTCGCCTTCTACGACATCCACGGGAGGAAATGGAGTGACGCTATTCTTAAGCTGGCACCACACGGACATCCACGTACATACTATTTTCTATTTGTAAAATCATTCGCCTGGTTGTGCAATAAAATGTTTTCTATCTATATATTTTCATAAAAAAATGTATTGACTTGATAAACTCTCCCACAGTGAGATACTAGCCGCGGGCGGCGACCCTTGCATCCGAAACCACCAGCAACAGACACCTTACGCCGCTTCCCCTCACCAGGACACCAGGGTCGCCTTCAGACTCTTCCAGGCGAACCATCCTGACAAGTATAACTATGCCAAAGTAAGCACCCCGCCCTTTCCAGGCCTATTAAAGGCCCCAGGCCTATTTAAGGCCTACGTTCAGCTGGCTTCATTTCTCTACTCTCTACTTTAGAAAGTCGTGGCAGCGGAGCGGTAGAACGCCGGCCTCTCATTCGGGAGGTTCGATTCGAACCGGCATGTACCAAGTATTGCTAAATACTACTCGCTAACTGTGAAGGAAAACATCGTGAGAAACATCTGAGTGTCTCAGGTGTTCACATACATAAATTGCCAATCCGCAGTGGGCACGGGTGGTAATTAACGTGGTCCCCCTATAGGGGGACGTATATAGGCTACATTGTTTTACTTTAGAATACATACATAAACTCACGCCTGTATACTGGAGGGGTAGGCAAGACTAGGGTTTACCACTTGCTACTATTCTGACAAATCTCTTTCGCTTCATCAAGATGCAATCGTTTGAATGCTCTCACGCTGGTTTCGGGTACTTTTTATCTTGCTCTTCTCTAAAACATCCCCTTTTTGATCCTGAGCCATTATAGCCCTTCTCTCAGAGAGAGAATACCGGCTTAATCCCCACATGTACCCACCGTGGACTAGCAATTTCAAGCGTTCAAACACTCAGGTTTCCTCACGATGTTTTCCTTTAATTTTAGCGAGTGGTATTGCTACTACAAATACTACAAATGTACGTAGCTTAGAAAGCAAAGTACCTATAAGCTGGAAACGAACTAGTTATCTGGTCTCGACTTATGAATTACTTCTAAGTCGAGACCAGGTAACTTTCTAACCCCTGGTTTCTCGTACACTAACAAGCTGTTAATCTGCTGTTAACAGCTGTCTGTGTTTTTTTTTTGTATGCGCTTTGGTCAATTGACAGCTGTTTTGTATGCACTTTGGTCAATTGACAGCTGTTCTCAACAGTAGATGAACAGCGTGTTAGTGTACGAGAAACTGGGGGTTAGCCATGGAAATTTATAGTGGCAATACCACTCGCTAACTGTGCAGGAAAACATCGTGATTAAACCTGAGCGTCTAATATTTTCACACACATCAGCGCTTGAAATTGTCAATCCGCGGTGAGGTCACTTCTCAGGAAGATATTATGTTTTTCTTGTAATTCTATGAAACTAGCCCACTGCCGCTCGCTTATGTCGGATTCTCTCCGCAGTCCCACATCCCTGGCCCCATAACTCCCGAGCAACTCGAAGAAGAGAAGGAGAGGAAGGCGGCACAGAAGAGGGCCAAGCGGCAACGGGAGAAGGAGAGGCAGGTGGAGAAGATCAGGGCCGTCGAGTTCCTGCAGCTCAAGGACAGTGAAAAGGTTGGCTTCTTTATTTTCCTTAGGAAATACAGACGGTGCAATCTTCATTAATTCTTTTCTTCAGCTGTATCACGTCTGATTACCATGCCGGAGGTCGTGGGTTCCATTCCCTTTGGGGGCGCCGTCCATTTATACAAATGGCCTCAGTCTGGGTGTATTTCCATGTATGTGATGTCCTTGCCTGGTTACCAAAGCACTGAGTATCCGAGATTGGGACTAGAGCGAGTGATTGTGTGGTGTGGAAGTTATTTATTTGTTGATCTCAAAGATGGGCATTGTCTTATATAAAAAAAAAAAGTTCTGTTGTAATTTTTCCAGAAAATAGATAATTTTGAGAGTCTGGGGCGAAGGTTTCGATTTGGGCTGGTCTAATTAATTTTGAAAGCAAAAAAAGATCTGAGTCTACGAAACTGGAAGTAGATCATCTACGTAAAACAAAACTAAAAACAATCCAAATCTGTGCAAACGTAGAAGATTGATTTTTTATAGAATACCGACATGTCAACATGTCGGCGTTTTTATAAAAAAAAATATTAAACGTTCTTTCATTCACGTGTGAAATAATATAACGAATATTATTACCTTACCTAATATTACCTTTAAAATGCCGTATCATTTGTAACTATTGTCAATATTAAGACATTGTCACCAAAGCCGAATTAGTACTAATCACAAAATAGGCAACGATGTTTCGTGTGTCAAATAGGATGTATGTGATAAGGATCTTATTTATAAAGTGTCACGAAAATAAATATATATTTTGTATCATTTCAATTATTAGTTATGCTAATGCTACTTCTCTTAGAATAAATGAAAATGACCCAGGTTATCGTCTTGGCTGCGTTATCAACTCATTCTAATAAGAAAAGTTGCGTTACCAAAATATCGATTGTTTTCGTATAAAATTGATATTTTGAAAAGAAAGAAAAATTTTCTATTTCTGTAATATTTTGCAAATTCCTCATATATTATTTGACCCGCGAAAATATATCACCAATTATTATTGTCAGACCGTATGCATATCAATCTGAAATATTGGTAGGGTAGATAACACTATGCAGCGTGATTTTGAGATTGTTAGCAATATTTTGAGGGAATGTTTTTTCTATGGTTTGAGCGTTTTAAGGAATGGACTGGATTTTTTTTGTGGTCCTGAGTAACCACTAGCCACTAACCACCTTTGTAAATATCATCTTTCTGACGTTCGCAGACACGCACCCTACCATTCGAATTAATAGTGCAACACGGACAACCGGCTACGTTATGCATGCCAATTTGGCTACCAATTTGTTGCCTCACTTTAGAAGCTCGGATTGCGGCTTTACCTTATAATAATTCCATGATGGCAGGGTTTAATAAATGACATAAATAAAATCAGCGCTACTTGAGTCTAGAGGTTAATAGGCCCCAATTTGCTGATTGAATGGTACCAATTTTGAATATGCCCACTTATATAAATTATTTTTTCCGTGCACTGACCTGAATCACCTAAGGGCATGTTCCCCAATCTTTCAATGAATTAGCGAATGGACTCAATACATATATAGCCACCTTCCGACCCATCTTATTTCCTTCGCATATATATATATATATATATATATATACATAGGCGATAGCGGCTGGTTGTGGATGGCCGCGAAAAAAAAATGAGTAAACCCTTTTTCAAGACTGCATATTTTTTATGACCACTAAAATGTTTTTTACAATTTTTCACGCAGTCGGGTTTTTTGCTTTCTATCCCATTTTTTTTGTTTTGTGTTTTTTTGAATAGAATTATTTTATCATTAGTCCGACAATATTGTTATGCCTATCTTCCGCACATAAATATATTTTTTTTTCAGTCATAAAACTCCTTATTGTGATACGCTACTCGATAGGTTCTGAGGAAAAATAAAATTGAAGATATGAGATCGCCAAAAATCGGCCATTTTATATATTTTTTAATTTTGATATACCCTGTGTCACTATCACAGTTAAGACGTATCTAGCGACACCTCAAGCTAAAATAGATCAAGCCCTTTATTGCTCCAGAGCGTGCCAAAGCAATATAAAACTTCTGTTTAATTTTCAACCTAATCAGGCGAGACCTTTCATTCGATTGCTTGTACGTAAGTTATTCTAGTCCTAAGAAGGGGGTCTTAGGTTTAAAATTCAACATACTCATCTAGGCCTTGTTTAGAAATTTTTGCTGTTTTCTGTTATCTTTGTCCTTTTCATGTTACCATAACCTAGTTTGGGACCAGCCCAAGTGAATTTAAGAGAAGTAGGACAGAACCTAAGTGTGTACAATTTCTCCAACAGGTAAAGGCCGGCGAGGAACGTTGCTTCCTCTGCGGAGTGCAACTGCCGAAGAAACCATTCCAGTACGACAAATACTCGTTTTGCTCTGTCAAGTGCCTTCAGAACCATCGCAACCTCAGGCCGCTGAACATGGCCGTCTGAAATCGACTTTGTGGACGTGGCTAGTAAGTTTGAAATCGTTTGTTAACGTAAATGAAACAGGTACGCTCAACTGTAGTAGATTTTGCTAAAGAAATCTAAATGGTTATGAATTGTGCTCTTTGAAAGGGTGGCAGTGTGTTTGCTTATTACCTTACCATGAACTAAGGGATTCTGTAAAGGAAACGTTTGCCTTATGAAACCAATATCTGCATAATGTGCAAAATAAATACAATTTTATTCATCTTCATTTATGCTCGATTTATTTATTCCGCCTCGTATAGTTGACAGCAAATCAACCTTTGCATACGTGCACTCGAATCAGTTACGTTAAAGGCGACTTTGCAAAAAATGTAAAGGTTTCTGTCGACTGTACATAGGCCTCTCCCCTCTCATACCAATCTTTTCATTTAATTAGGTACAGTCGTCGTTTATTGGAATTCCGATCACGGATCTTTGATATTATGTATCTACTAGCTGACTCGGCAAACGTTGCATAAGCAGCCTATATACGTCCCACTGTAAGCCACATGCCTTCTCTAAGAGAGAGAGAATGGGCTTTAATCACCACGCGTGCCCACCGCGGATTGGCGATTTTAAGCGCTGAGGTATGTGAATAGCTCAAACACCCAGGTTTCCTCCAGGTACATGCCCGCACTGGTAATTGAACCTGGGTCTCCCGCTTCCGAGTCCAATGTTCTACCCACTAGGCTACCACCGCTTCACGTTGGTTTGCCATATTAATAAGCCTTCGACCTATTCTCAGACCTACCAATATACCCAAAAAATTTCATAAAAATTGATCGGTGAAGCCGTTTCGGAGGAGTTCGGTAACAAACACTGTGACACGATATTTTTATATATTAGATGTAACGATTAATTAAGGAAAGGACTGCATTACTATTTGCCTCTCTCCCACACGATCTAGACGGCAATATTGTATGAGCGAGAGACAAACAGTTGTGCAGTGCTGTCAGTTATAATCAGTTATACATACCGAGTTTGCCTAATGACACTGGCAGCCTTTGTCAGTCGATTTCTTTATTAAAAAAAAGTCCTTACTTCTTCCAAGGTATTTATATTCAGTCAGCATCCAATTGTCTAACAAGCCAGTAACATATGGTCAGCACGTTCGGGACCAAAATAAAATAGGTATTGTCACTTCAATTTTAAAGCAAATTTTGCATTCAGCAAGACAATACCTTTGGAATTTATTGTCCACGCACAAAACATTTGCCGCATCTGGCATTCCTTAAGCCTGCGTAACGTCTTTATCTAGGAGTCCTTTTTTTTTCAAGCCGGGTTTGTATTGTTTTTAATGCGCCTTCCGTAACAATGCTAACAATGGGGAACGTGCTTTTCTATGCGCTCCGCAGCAACGAATTTTATCATTAGTCCGCGTTTCGGTGCGCTGCACATGGTGTCGGTAGTCGCGGGCCCATCCACTGTGGTTCCGGTGGGGTCGATCACCAGCGCCGTGTGTGCGCGCCTTTAGACTCTACACTCGATGTTCCACGCGCGCCTCTGGCGAACGCATCGGACGTGATTTCGCGCCAAAAAGTTTCGAACTGAAAACGGAATTACGAACCTCTTTTGGTTTGGGAATTAAAAGTAAAAAAATATTCTTATAGTGATTTGTTTTGTTCTTCTTTTTGGCAGTTTTGTGTACAATAGAAACTCTATATAATTAAAAGTGAATTTGGTTTGATTTTGGACGTAGCATAAAGTAGAATAACAAAGTAGACACATCGTAATTATGTGTAATTTCACCTGAATAACAAATGACAACTTAAACTGAACCGAATATGAGACTCTTACATGTATTGTATCGGATTGTTGGTTTGTGAAAACTATTGATATTTTTCTTGTGATAATGAAGAGGGCACGCGGCGGAAGCTTTTTGGAGGCTCTATTTTTGTTTGTTTTGGCGTCCAGTGCCGGTAAGTGGATTTAATTTCCTTTTAATTGCATGACAGTTTGTATTATTATTTATTTATTTTGCAGTCATCTTTTATAATTTTAAATGCATGATATTTACTTATTGGCTAATTTAAATATCACGTAGAAACTGAAAAAAATAAACTGCCACATCTTAGATACTTACCTATTTTATTTGAGACGTCTGTAAAATTAAAATAATGTTCACCGTTTTTATTGTAGTTATTTTTTTTTATTAAATTCTTATTTTTTGTTGCACTAACCCGTGCTGAGGACAATTTTAAGAAGTATGTTATCTTCGAGCTAAGTATTTTTGTACCTATGCCCGACAGGGTCCACAAAGCTCAATGTTTAATGTAAGATTATCTATTTACATTATCTAGTTCTCCTTCGGCAAATTATGCAATATGAGGTTGCCTGGAAGAAATTGCTATTAGCAATAAGGCCGCCAATTGTATCTTTTCTTTTGTCATTGCTGTTTCTGTAGCATTTTTTCCGGTATACAATAAAAAATATTCTTATCTTATCTTACATTTAAATATTTCCACAAAAAGCATAATAAATTTAAATTGAAGTATTTTGGTGATTGACATTTGTTTGATATCGCTCTACTCAATCGATTGCCTCATCATTATGAAATACTCTTTGACAGTAGAAAATTAAACGAAAACCTATCATCTACATCGCAGCTATCACATCGTACATATCACATCGTAGGTATATCACATCGTAGGTATATCACCTACTTTTTAAAACTTTCGTGGTTGCATATAATATACATAATTTTACCTGCGTAAAAGAAAAGTTTCTTTAAAATATTACAGATGTCCTTTAATATCTAGCTGAAAAGTAGCAAACTTTATACAAGTGGGGCTTAGCTCCATAGATGATCAGCCACCACTAGACAGAGCCTTAATAATATACAATTAGTGGTCTTATTGCTGATAAGATAAGATAACCTGAACTAGCATGGACAGGATGGAAAGGTAACTAAGTAGGTAGTAGGTACTCCTACCATTCATGAGTCATTCGACAAGGTTCTTCTTTACTATCACAGCTCCGCCTGTGGAACGATCTGCCTTTGGCCGTAAGATTTTCACCGTCCCTGTCAGTATTTAAGAGCAGCGTTCAAAAATATTACTTTGCCTTAGTTTAGGTTTTTTTTTTATTTTTTTTTATTTTATTTTATTTTTTTCTCTTAAAATCTCGTCCTAGCAGTATGTAGGTATATTTTTCGTTCATCTCCTCCCTTAATATGTAAATTTTTATTTATGTATGTTTATTCTTTATTTATTTCATATTTATGTACCGTACTAAGCGAGATATTTATATATTTAATACACATACATATAATATCTACTTATCAAAACGTGCTAACGAACCTTAGTCTGTAATTTTTTGATGTTAAGAATTCGACTCGAGTTCAAAAGTTATCGAACTTAATTAGTCAAAGCTTATGACTGTGCATAAACACAGAGATAACTGTTAACTTTATCATCGTCTAGTCAAATGTTAAACATTTCGCGTCCATTGTTAGAGCTGGCCGACCGTCCACACAAAATAATGATGGATAGAAGGTTTGTTTGAGTGGTTTGCACGTGGTTTGATAGCATGGTGCCCACTATGCTTATAGCATTAACTCCGCCGTATTGTACATTAGGTTAAGGGCAATAATATAACATAAACTCACGCCTGTATCCCAGAGGGGTAGGCAGAGACCAGGGACCGCCACTTGCCACGATCCTGACAGATCACTTTCGCTTCCTCAACATTCATTAGTCGTTGCATGCACGCACGCCGGTTTCGGGTACTTTTTATCTTGCCCTTTGCTAATACATCCCCTATTTGGTCGAAGTTAAGTTAAGGGCAATAAAAGTGTTAAATAACAATAATAATATGGTACTTTGTTATTTTTATTTCATTTCAATACAATCGGTAGTACAATGTCGACTATTACAAATCTTCATAAGTGAAATCGCACTATGCCTAAAATAGCATAAAGTCAACTGTTAGCATGAAGGGTCAAAAGAACCCTTTGAGTACTTGCATTGCCGACCTGTAAAAATAATATGTGTAGGTTCTTCATAATGGTTCTATCCACACCACGCACTTCTAAATCAACTTAATGCCCGGTTTACATAATTCCAGTCCAGCGATGCATTCCGGCGCTGGAATGCAACTGGAATAATGTAAACCGGCATTGGAATGCACTGGAATCAGTGACCATTTCGATGCAAAAACTGGAATGGGGCGGTCTATTTTTGATTCCAGCGTGATCATTCCAGCGCAACTGGAATCATGTAGACGGCCATTCCAGTCCCGGAGTGGCAATATGATGGTCACTGTAGTCCCGACGATTCGACAGCTTTGAAATTACTGAAAGGAATTATGTAGACGGTATCGCCTTTTCGGCCCATTCCAGTTCAGCACTACTGGATTGCTGGACTGGAATCATGTAAACCGGACATAAGCATTTACAATTAAAAGTGGAATAAAGAAACACACGAACTACTCTACATCGAATATAAAAAAGGAAGAATAAAAACAATATCGAAAAAAAATGAAAATAACATATGATTTCTTTCTATTAGTAGGTACCTAGCGCTTGTTAAGCGTAAGCGTAAGTGTAAGCAGTGGTAGCGTAGTGGGTAGAACATTGGACTCGGAAGCGGGAGACCCAGGTTCGATTCCCAGTCCGGGCATGTACCTATGACTTTTCTTTCTAAGTTATGTACATTTTGTGAAGTTATAGTAGCAATACCACTCGCTAACGGTGAAGGAAAACATCGTGAGGAAACCTGTGCGTCTGAGCTATTCAAAAATCGCCAATCCGCGGTGGGCACGCGTGGTGATTAAGCCCATACTCTCTCTCTGAGAGAAGGCCTGTGCCCTACAGTGGGACGTATATAGGCTGCTTGTGCTAGCGCTTGTTAGAGCCGGGTTGCCTATTAACTCGCTTTTTTGCATGTTGGATCGGTAACTAACCTTGTTTACCACTGAGGTCGTGGGTATAAAAGAGAGAGAGCGCCAGAGTGTTAGAAAGAGAAAAAGATAGAGTAAGAGATCTTAAGAAAGGGATATACGTACAGTAAGCGATACAGTAACAGATTGTAAGAAAGAAAGATATACGGTGATACAGTAAGACATTGTAAGAAAGAGAGAAAAGGTGAATTAATTAACCTTTATTGCACCCGAAACATTGAACAGGAATTAATACGAATAAAGGCGAACTTATCTCCGTAAGAGATTTCTTCCAGCAAACCATGGAGAGTCGAAGAAGCAGTAAAAAACGGGTCTGTTATAACGTTTACAAAATAAACTACAAAAACTGCAAAAATCCTTAACCTACCTACTATTATTAAAAATAAATGAGATTCACACAAAAAAATGCGGGACTTCTGTTTTTTTACTTGTTGTTACTGCCGATAAGCATCTTAATTTTGTTTTATTACACACATACCTCAATGTAAGGGAAATATTTATGGGCAGTTAATAACATAGCCTAAAGAAAACACACGCCGATTTGGGTAAATACCGTAAGCTCACGTTTGTGAAAATCCCACTTATTAAATCGTATTAAACACCTAGAATTCGTCTACTAATTGCTTAGCTCACGAGTTATAACGTTACGATATATTGGTCTAATATGATTAATAAAACATAAGCAGCCTACATACGTCCCACTGTAGGGCACAGGCCTTCTCTCAAGGAGAGAGTATGGGCTTAATCACCACGCTTGCCCACCGCGGATGGGCGATATCAAGCGCTGACCTATGTGAATAGCTCAGACACTCAGGTTTCCTCACGATGTTTTCTTTCACCATTAGCGAGTGGTACTGCTACTATAACTTCACAAATGTACATAACTTAGAAAGCATAGTCATAGGTTCATGCCCACACTGGGAATCGAACCTGGGTCTCTCACTTCCGAGTCCAATGTTCTACCCACTAGGCTACCACCGGTAATATGATTTGAGAACTGACAATTTTTTTCAATTCTACCTACAAATTTCTGACAAACCGTCTAAACATCTACATTATATACATTATACATAAATATTTAAGGGCGCTCCCATAAAACAAACGTGATTTTTTTTTGCCGTTCTTTTTGCTCGATATTAATAACGGCAACAGGTAGACGCTTGAAATATTCAAATGTTGTATAGATAATGGTACGGAACCCTTCGTGCGCGAGTCCGACACGCACTTAGCCGGTTTTTAGTTATGAAAGGCAATAAATGGGATTTTTCATAAATTTATAAATTCAGTTCATATGTTTGAAAAATGTTCATATTTATGCCTGTAAATGAATAGCGTGTGTTTTAGTGTACTTACGTTCTATATTCGTCACACCCGTCACATCCGGTCACACTCGTCACAGTTGAATTGTTGATGTAAAATGTATAATATAAACTATATATTAATAATAATTATAGTGATGGAGGGGAACTATGAGCTGTGAGATTGCTGAACTATTTCAATAAATAAATACAGGACGTCCCACGGCTATGCCACATGAAGGGAAAGTACCTTGAATATTGTAGATGGAACATTTTACTGAAAGAAGACATTATGTTAATGAGTAAAAACAATTTAAACCGCATTCATAGATTTTTAAATAATTACATGGTTGAACCGAGAATCGAACCCGCTACACGAGAATAAAATTTTACCCTGTAGCTTTATCATACCGATTGAAAGGCTTCATCATAAGGATTATTTTTTGCTATTTATTATTATTATTTTTCCATGTGGCATAGCCGTGGGATGCCCTGTATACTTAACATAATTAAAAAATACTGTGCATCATGCTTGTATTAACCAATTTAGTTTCCTTACGTGTCACACACGTCATAGTGATTAAAATCGTTGACAAATTAAAAAAAATACTAGATTTGTGAGTATTTGGTTTCTAATTTAATAAATATAATCGAGACCTAACATATTGTGGTAAAATTAAGACATTTTCGAAATTAATAAGAATTAAAGTTCAGAATATAAGTTAAAATGTCACACCCGTCATCATGGAATGACCCAAAGGGTAACATAAAAAGTACCCGAAACTGGCGTGCGAGCATGTAGAGCGACTAATGAATGTTGATGAAGCGAAAGAGATCTGTCAGGATCGTGGCAGGTGGCAAATATTGGTCTCTGCCTACCCTTCCGAGACATAGGCGTGAGTTTATGTCTTCTATTTAGATTGTTAATTGGCTACTTTGGCCGTCTATTGGGACACGCTACCTTTGGCTAGACAAACTCTACCCACCGTATACAAGCATAAATTACATTAGAGGTAAATAAATCAAGATTAGAACGAAGGTAATTTGGCATATGCCTGAATGCATCAAATTAGAAAGAAAGAAAGTAACCTACTGCCAAAATAAAAAAAAAACACTTGGTTGCATTTTTAGGTTACGGTGCGGTGCTTTATGCTAGTTGATACAGTCAGCAAGAAAAGGAGGCGCAAACGATAGTTCTGAATTTTGTATATATTTTTTTTTAAGATAGTTTATACTCTTAACCATCAAGATTGATTCTGGTATCTACCTGATAAACGCGCGAAAAGGCATGCACAGACCTTGAACACCATGAAGTTCGACCAGCAGGGACCTGCCGCCGCCTACGTATGCAGAACATGCTAACGGGGAATCTTCTCAACTACTCTCCTGATTAGGACTCTTTAGTCACGTCATAACTGCTCAAAAACGATGCATAAATCGATGTAATTGAAGCAAAGGCCGTTGATGAAACTCAGAAACTTAATATTATTAATGAAATTCATAAAGTTAATAATATTAAGTTTAATCTCATTTCATGTTGATCAGGTCACGGCAACAATTCCAAAGTACGAAGAGATACTAAGTTTTCTTAAGTGAGCTTATAATTTTAGGTAATTTATTCTTCTATGGCACAAACAATTTACATGGATATGGTCATCCACAAAACACAATCACCTGTCCTGGTTCCAAACTCGAAGCAGGACACCCCGTAATAAGTAGTGTAATAGGTAACCATAGCCTTGCTTAGCTGACCGTACTTTGAAGTAACTTTACCTTAATCTGACCAATTATCTCGTCCCATCTAATCACGCATTTATCACTTTATAGGCGCAACAATAACTCTTTTACCAACGCAATTGATCTATTGAGCAATCTAAGCAGGTTTACGTGACTTTTCTTTCTTTTGCCAGAGTCTACAAATAAGGCAGTTAGGTCGATGATTGATTGTGCTCATCTGATATATATACCGGGTTATCTTCAAAATGCGTTATTCCTGAGACAACCCAATTAGAGTCAAATTTTCTTCTGTGAGTTGCTCGCAGATTTTTATTTTTAGAAATGTCAGGGATTATGTAATTTTACTAGCTGACCTGGCAAACGTTGTTTTGCCATATTAATTAGCCTACTACCTATTCTCAGATCTACCAGCCGTTTCGTTTCGGCGGAGTGCAATAACAAACACTGTGACACAAGATTTTTATATATTAGAAGATTCAAAACGCGCTTTACCAATGTCGCTCCAATATGGGAGAATGTCCAATCTTCCTTTTAAAAACCTATTTAGAGGTTAAAACAATCTATTTAAAACATATGTCTTTAGCATTATCTGTCAAATACTGTACAAAGCAGATTTGTTTTGATAAATTAAAATCAAAAAGATTTCAAATGTCGTAGAACAAAGTTGTTGTAAATGACAAACTATAACCTATATATATATAGCTATAACATCTTTCAGGTATTGCACATTTTGGAAATAACCCTGTAGGTTAGTAGCTTTGCAAATTTTTTCTTTTGTAATTAGACTTCCGAACATCTGATGAAAAAACGGAAGCCTTATAGCAGTCTCGTGTCTGTCTGGCCGTCTGTCACACACAGCCTTTTTTCTCAATCAACTGGATGAAAAAAGTTGAAATTATGTATAATAGATACATAGAGAACCCTGCATTGCACAACCAGGTGAAGAGTGTGAATAAAAAGAATGTAGCTCATTAGTTTATTTAACTTTGCGATTGCAAAATCGCCTAGATTTTCGGTTGTGAGACGACCAAGCGACACACGGAGGTTGTTTTGTCCCGCAGAACTTGCTATAAGTTTACGAAAGAGTCGTTTCCCGCAAAATAAAAATCGACTGCCTCCGATCTAGCTTCCCGGACCTTTGTCAGAAAAGCCTACGTCGTTCAACCGCATATTTCCCTACGGACGTGGGACGTTAAAGATTTCTGATTTGCTCCAGTGTTCGCCGGTTCTATGGGCACCGTTTGCAAGTTCAGTCTCTGTTTTATTGTTAAAAATTGGGGCGATAACATTCAATGTAGGATGTGTAGTAGAGAAGAATCAATTCCCTAACGATGAAAGTGTACCAAACCAGACAGGGTCAAGCCACGTGCTTTTACTAGCTTTTGTCCGCGGTTTCGCTGATGAAAACTCATTAAGAGCATTTTTTTTCTAATTCTTACCTACCTCCTATCTTTACACGATTGCGGCGGAGCCTAAAAGGAGGGTAAAGTGTTTGGCCCGTAAGTATGTAAGTAAGTATGCCCGATTCTATGGTCCCTGATTGGTAACTCTTTAACCAATGGTCAGATTTTTACACATAATATCTCAATCGATTTGTCGAGTTTGCGCGAGTATCATAGGCTATATTAAATCAGCATAAATGTAACAAAAAAATAAGAAAAAGACAGAAAAAAATACTACGATAAAAATAAGCAACAACCTGACTGCTGAGCATCTCGGGTCTCAAACTCAACAATGCAATTCTTTGTGAGGATTATTTTAACGTAACCACAAATTATCCGGCGCCACATGTTCCGTGTGGCGCCGGATTAAGAATAGCGTCACTCCATTTCCTTTCGTGGATGTCGTAGAAGGCGACTAAGGGGATGCATTACCAGGAGACGGGCAGCAGCGTCTTCCTGAGATTCCAACCGTATACTGCGATCGCCAACCCGCCTGCCAAGCGTGGCGATTATGGCAAAACCCTTCATGGTTAAAAACCATGACAGAGGCCTATGTCCTGCAGTGAGCGTCAAATGGCTGATGATGATGACAGAATATTTTAACTGCCTCTGAGGAGTGTTTTAGAGGAATCGTGATTTTATAAATAAGACCGCAAATCTCTAGGTCCACTGGTTTAGTCAGTGCGTTTTCTATCAGACATTCAGCCTCGGTGACTTGAGGTTTTTGTGAGTGCAGACAGACGGCAATTTAATGATAATATACGGTCAGACCCACTGTTCGGTGTATTTTTGCATTTCCAAAGAAATCAACCTTTTCATTTTCATTGGAGAGTCATCCTTAACGTAACCGATTAGAGTGCACGTATGTAAAGCTGGATATGCTGTCGAGATACATAATCTAGGGACAGGACTGCGGTCTTCTACGGCTGTTTTCAGAAAACGGTCTTTGTTATGATTATCATCTGATTATCTCTACTGAAAACAGCTTATGAAAATTCTTTTACTCCTTTCGGTCTTTTTCGGGTACTGACCGAAGACCAGCGCTGGAGTGGTCTGCCTCTTCAGCATATGCTGAGTCAGAGCCTCTTTGCATTTGCCACACCCACAAATCGTTTTCTCGTATTCTGTGGTTTTGCCTGTGCTTACATTTTGTGCTCTCAGTTTGTGCCAATGTTGTAAAATTGTGCTCTGTTTTCTCTTGTGCAACTATTTCTGGTTTTTAAATTGTTATATGTTTTATCTATCTATCTATCGATCTATCTATCTACCTATCTTCGGTCTTTTACTGTTTACTTTACTGCTGGTAACCGTGGCAAGGTCTACCGTTCCTAAGTTACTATTAATACTCCAATAGGTTCTATTCATTGTAAGTAGGTAGCATGAAAAATTATGGCGATGACTTGTGGATTGAAATAAAGTAGGGTCGAGTGCTCGATAGATCTATATCTGTGGTCGTTTGCGTTTCTGCCGAGAACAGCATATTATTATATCGTCCTTCATGCGAATGCATAAACCCCCTGTTTCCCGTATAATCTGTAAGAATCTGTTAATACAGATAGATAGATAGATAAAGAACACTTTATTGCACAACCAGGTGAAAGATATTACAATTAGTTTCTTATATTTAAGCAGTGGTATACAATTGGCGGTCTTATCGCTTAGAGCGATCTCTTCCAGACAAACTTTGGATGGAGTGGATTGCAGCAAGAATATAGTCGGTAGATGGATGTACATAAATAAGAGAATCTGAAATATAATGCTGTATATACTGTAAATGGCTGTCAGTTCCTAGGATTCCGTACACGAAGGGTGACAAACGGGATCCTATTACTTAGATTTCACTGTCCGTCCGTCCGCCTGTCTGTCCGTCTGTTTGCCTGTCTGTCTGTCATCAGGCTGTATCTCATGAACCGTGATAGCTAGGCAGTTGAAATTTTCACAGATGATGTATTTCTGTTGCCGCTATAACAACAAATACTAAAAACAGAATGAAACAAATATTTAAGGGGGCTCCCATACAACAAACGTAATGTTTTTTTTGCTCGATATTACTAACGGCAACAGGTAGACGTTTGAAATATTCACAGAATATTTAGATCTATATTCGCTTCAAAAATAAGTATTAATTAAATGAAAATAAAATTAATATTTCAGGGGGGCTCCCATACAACAAAAATGATTTTTTGCCATTTTTCCTCGATCTTTGTGTCTAATGTTGTATAGATAATGGGTACAGAACCCTTCGTGCACGAGTCCGACTCTCATTTGGCCGGTTACACTTTTGCCAATTGACAGCTGTTGATAGTAGATCTGTCGTTGGTCTAGCGGTGTCACGTCTGATTACCATGCCGGGTCCGATTCCCACTGGGGGTCCCTGTAAATTTGTACAAATGGCCTCAGTCTGGGTGTATTTCCATGTTTGTGATGTCATTTCCTGGTTGCCACAGCACAGGGTATCCTAATTAGTATATTAGTTAGTTTACATTTATTTATTATTTTATAAGGAAATAAATTACCAGGAGACGGGCAGCAGCGTCTTCCTGAGATTCCAACCGCATGCTGCGATTGCCAACCCGCCTGCCAAGCGTGGCGATTATGGTAAAACCCCTTAAAAACCATGAGGGAGGCTTATGTCCTGCAGTGGGCGTCAAGTGGTTGATGATGATGATGATGATTATTTAGCGGATCACCGCTAGGCTATCAAGCCTAGTAGGTAGAACATTGGACTCGGAAGCGAGAGACCCGGGCTCGAATCCCAGTGCGGGCATGTACCTATGACTTTGTTTTCTAAGTTATGTACGAGTACATTTGTGAACTTATGGTAGCAATACCTCTTGCTAACGGTGAGGGAAAAAATCGTGAGGAAACCTGAGTGTCTGAGCCAATCACATACATCAGTGCTTGAAATCGCCAATCCGCGGTAGCACGCGTAGTGATTAGGCCTGTGTCTTATGTGTGTGATTATTTATAAAGAGAATGCAAGTGTACGAGAAACCGGGGGTAAGTTTCGTAGCGGGTGAAATATAAACGTTAAACAGCTGACTGTACTTTCAGGGAAGGAAGGACCTAATCGCTAAGTAAATTAGGAGAGGAACGTGTTTGACCTCGTCGGCCAATATGGTCGATAGGCCGGTATGGTCAAACATGCCATATCAAGTGAACCACAGGAAATATAACTTACTATCAATATTTGAAGGAATCGATTAGTTACACTTATCTCGGGTCTATAAGAGAAAACGTGTTTATTTGAAAAGAGTACATATAAGTACGCCGTCCCAGACAGGAACGTAGTACTGCCTTTATACTGCCGAACCATTAACGAGTCGTTAAAATACGGAAAAACTTACCAGTCTTATTTACAAAAACAGAGTTCAGCGCTTCTCAATAACAGTTTTAATAACATAAACTCACGCCTGTATCCCTGAGGGGTAGGCAGAGACCAGGGACTGCCACTTGCTACGATCCTGACAGATCAATTTCGCTTCCTCATCATTCATTAGTCGTTGCATGCACGCACGCCGGTTTCGGATACTTTTTATCTTGCCCTTTGTTAATACATATTTGGTCGAAGTATGTCCGTCTGGGTCGTCCCTTACCGGCCCTTCAGTTTAAATAGTACGTAGTAAAGAGCGTTTGAGGAGTGTTTTACAGGATTCGTGTTATTGTAAATAACACCGTGTCTTATGAAGTTAGTTGTTTGACCTAGGTCAATCGTTCATCTCAAGAAATAACTATTCCCCCTTATGTTTCTTGACTTTAATCGTACATATTTAAATAGTTTGTTTACATTTAGAGACGTTTTTTGGTACGGAGTATACTTACTTTCCTTCGGACAAAATTGATAGTTGAGGCTCTTCTTATCGTGTCTTATTTTGTCCTTTACGATGGTGGTTATCTGCATCTGCATCTTTGTGTACAAGAAAAAAGTAGTTGATTTATTGATTGGTGTTTATTGATTCAGGTGGAACACTGAATCTAACCTAGATAAGAGTATATAGGTAATTTATCTGTGTGTAAACCAACTTTTTTAATACGATTATAGTGTAGAAATAAAAAGTAGGGAATGGTATTTTTTAAAATAATGAGATGAATGAATATTTGAATAATGTAGGACCAGCAAATAAATATGTATAGGTACATCTTCAACAGCCATTTGACGTCCACTGCAGGACATAGGCCTCCTTCGTGGTTTTAATAACCATGGGGGGTTTTGCCATAATCGCCACGCTTGGCAGGCGGGTTGGCGATCGCAGTATGCGGCTGGAATCTCAGGAAGACGCTGCTGCCCTTCTCCTGGTAATTGATTTCCTTAGTCGCCTTCTACGACATCCACGAAAGGAAATGGAGTGACGCTATTCTTAATCCGGCGCCACACGGATTATATGTGTACATGTGCAAGGTTATTTGTAAAATGCGCAATTTCTGAAATATATCAGTTAGAGCTTGTCATTTACGACTTTGGTTCTACTAAGTACATTTTTTTTGTTTCCATCTTGAATTTTACTGAAGGTGAGACTGGTAGAGTGAGTAAAGAGCGAATTTCACGAAATGTTGTTGTTGTTGTTGGTAGGGCGAGTAAAGCGCGAGTTTCACAACATTTTCACTAAAGGTGAGACGTTGGTAGAGTGACTAAGCGCGAATTTCACAAACTTTTACTGAAGGTGAGAAGTTGGTAGAGTGAGTAAAGGGGCAATTTCACAAAATGACGTAAACGCTGATATTTGGAAAAATATAAACCTGACCAAAAACTCATAGGACATCATTGTACAAAAGTGGTTGTCAAACACGGACTCTAATTGAGTGTTTCAGAAATTGCTCTTTTTAGAAATAACTGTACAGTACAAATTTAGTTTAGAAACCTTGCTCACTATACATGTCATTATAAAAAGTACATGAAATACGTATAATATTTACGTGTTGAAAGAAACATTTCGGGGCTTATTCGAAGTTATCTTTTTGCAAAACCCAAACATCGTCAGCACCACAATACACCACGTATATAAACTGACCAAATTCTCGCGACCGATTCTATTCAAGTTGAAGCTCGAAATGGTCTTTCTCCAACACCCACGTAGCGACAAACCTGAGCATCCTCTAGGAGCCGAGGGTCAAAATGCTATGTCATCAAAGCGTAAAGTCAATATTGACTCGACCCCTGGGTCCGTGGACGGACAGGGCCGTACTCCGGAGCTTCAGGAAGACGGGAAAAAACACACGCACGACTTTTTGTTTCTGCTACTATGAAGCTACCGAGTAGAATGTGAATATTCTAATGTGTATATTGAAACAAACTCTACTAACATTTTATTAATTAATTTTATTTATTTATTCAAATTGGAAAACATTGGGCAATAAAAATCTGGATCACTCTAAGACTGTTTAGCTGTGTGAATAACAGGGACAGGAACTACTTATCGATGGGTATCAGACTGGAGTTTTAGTGTCACCGTCTAAGCTACAGATTCTTACAGTCAACAGCAGGTCAATCTTTACATTTTAGTATAAAGTCACCCGAAATGTAATCGAGTAGGATTGCTCGTGTGATGGTTGATGTGCAAAAGACTAACCTACTGCGTTATAAAAAAAACTAGATTCTTTTGCTAATCTCCAAGCAGGTATAATGACCGGCCCATAATTTGACCAATGGAGTTTGATTTCGCATTGATATATTTTGGGTCTCACTGGCGGGGAACGCGGGATGTGTCATAGAATGCTAGAATCAACAAAAAATTAAAAAGAAACTCATACACAGATTTTTGTTCAAGTTAATTATACATAATTGTCTATCTAGATACTAAAACATTCGTAAGCACTACACATTACTACATCCGGAGTTGATTAATTAATTAATGATATCTAGATACTGATTTCGGAGTAAGCTCTGTACACCTCCGACGCGCGGGCGCGGTAGCCGAGACGGCTTGGACGTCATGCGTTGCGTGCGCGCAGGAAATCGGGCCATTTCGACATGGATCAATGCTTATTTCCATATTTTAACGTCCTGTTGGCGCGGTTTGCTAATGATAAAATAAGCTAACGATAGATACATTGGTAACTGTATTTAATATGCACAAAAATTAATTAAATTAGTCTTATGGGATGAGAAAACAGAAAATTTTAGTTCAACTCATCGGGCATACTTCGAAAGAAAAATGTTACGAAGAAATCCCATAACTTTGAGGAGGGTTAGAAATGTGCAACCATTCCTCAAATTCAGAACTTTTTAACTAAATTCACCCATTTGTAAGCGGGCGAATCTTTCGAACCAATAAATCTCACAGATTCTCAGCGATTACCTCCAAATCTGATGCTAAACAATTTTCCCTAAACTGTAATAATATCCAGGGCAGTATTTCGACTATTCAATAATTCATCGAGCGGCTATCGCGGGCTGCGTTCCCTAGGGTTATAATTACGCCCCCGAACCTTTTGAGTTCTAAAAGGTTTAGGCAAACTAGGTAATTATCACTTAGCCGGGGGACAGTTCCCACGGGACGCTCAAATTGTAAGAGTACATAGAAACGTGTCGAACCTCGCGGCTCTTTACGCTCTTCGACTTTTTGTACCGTCTCTATAAGGATATCTGTGGTCAGTCTTGTTACGAAGCCCTACAATTGTATCCTTCAGCTGTTTAGGTCGCGCGATGTGCATTGCTCGTCGGGAGCTCGAGTAGAGCCGCGTCTTGAGAGTTTCTTTTCGATGTACAGCGAGCGATTGGTCAGCGTGGAGAAGGTCGAGAATGCACTGTCTCGGTGCAGGGTTTTGTTTGTTCGGATCGCGTGAGAACCTTCGGAACCGAGCATGGGCGTGACATCGAGCCCTTTTTGTTGTTGTTCGTTTTTCTCTCTCTTATTTCTTCGGTTGTTTTCTTTTGTGCCAGCTAATGTAACGTTTCTGGCGAACATATCGGTAATAACTATTTGAGACATTCGACGTGACCGTGACAATGGATTTCTCACTGTACAATTTACTTTTTGGTCCTTTATTTTTGTTTACGCCCCACGATGTGAAGCGCGTGTTTTGAAAGATGTTCAACATTTAATTCCTTTCCGGTATGTTACGCAATGCACTGAAATGGTTACCTACATATTGTACATTCGATACGCCCTCGGCGAATAGCTCGCTAATTACGTTTTGTTTCTTTTTCCATTTTAGCATTTTTCTCATGGCACGCGTCGGCTCGAGTCGGGTGGCCATTCGCATTCTATTTTTTTAAACCGTTTCGGGCTCCGTGAATTTCGAAAACCCGATTGTGCCCGAAGGGTAACATTAAAAAGCCATTACCTGCACATTCATGTTCTCTATACTTCACTAACGAATCGACAGACTGTATAGGCAGTTTCAATTACTAGTAGGAATGGTTAGAATACTTTCTCTATTGCTCAGTCCGCTGGGTAATTGATTTTTCACTGACCTCTCGAGGCGAGGTGAATAGTAAACGAAAACACATTGCTTTATCGAGAAGGACCATTTTAAAAAGAGGACACGAAGAAATTGAATGCGGCTATGTCCTGTTTGAATACAAACTGTTATTGTTCTACATATTGCAATTCCACTGGCAGCTTGCTCGATAAAACTCACATTTGCAACGATATTTGAATTCCCATTTTCTCGATGTGGTTCTAAAAAGTTGGCAGGTTTTGCAATCGTTATTTACAAGTCTGCGATTGCTTTATGGTTTCTTTTGTGCGACGTTAACTATTATAAAAACAGATTAACGCGAAGGAAGGTGGGCAATAAAACGTGCCTCTGCAGGTCCTCTTTTATAGTGAGTTTAAGTAGACAGGTAGCTATCTCGAAAGTCATATATGAATCTACTATTTCCGTTTTGTGGCTTATGATTGTTTTTGTTCGGAATGTCTGTTGAATAAAACATGTATTTTATTGCATTGTTTGCTTCCTACGGTGCATATTTTTAACATATATCCCGATCGAACCCACTGTTTTGTCTGTATCTACATTTTTATGACATTTGGGTTTTGGGAAACATTCGTGGAATAGGAATGGCAGAGAAATAGCAACGAGTCAGCTCAAAGTTGGTGAATCGTTGAATACTAATATGAATAAATGCGCTTAGGCTGAAATAAAATAATCTTTTTATCGGCAACTGTTATTCCCAACTTATTTGAACCTGTCAGTTTCCAGTGAAAATAATTTGACTAATAGCTTTCTGTCGTGCTGCCACTTTAGAGATCCAATCGACAAATCGTTTCCGCGCATTAGATACTATTTTCTCCTTACTGTCGGATGATTTAACACAATACCCGTTTTAATAATATCTACTAACAGCACAATAGGCAAGTATTTGTTGTTGAACCATAGGGGTCGGTTAATACAATAATTAGTAATAAGGAAGGGAAAACGATTTTCTCCCTCGGCGAACCTCAGAAAGAAATCAATCTGGCAATAATCACTTAGGAGCACAATAGCGCGACCGCTCAATGGCTCATCGCAGTGTGTTCTAGTTTCCACGGTGAGTATTATCTATTTGATGGTACCTACCACGGTACGCCTCTGGGCAATGGGATTGCAATTCCGGCTTCATGCAGCGGTTTGGAACGCACCAAAACTGTGTTGACGTGGTGCATAGCGTCGCGCGCGAGTAATTTTGAGATTGTGGTTGCGAGTTTGCGAGGGTGAGTTTTATTTGATTACAGTTTTATTACGCGTTTTACTAGGGGTTAGTATTGCTTTTCTGACAGTTTACAGCGCTGTTCGAGCTAATATAGGTTTCCTAGAATAATTTTAATGCAGGTAATTATATAATCTGTGCGGGATGCGAGGTCCTTGGAGGTGTACAAATAATAGTCAAACTTAATATTTTGTTTGTCTAGTTATCTGCTTGTCCTATGTTATTTATTTCATCTCAGTGATTATTTATAGAAATACCTGTTCATTCCTAATTTATATTTATTGAATTTGATTTATTATTTAACTTCCAAATAATATTTTTTAGTTTTAAAATATATAAATAATATTTTATAAATACTGATTTATTCATTTGACGTAAGAAAAAATCGATATGTTTATTGCATTCCACAAGTTTTAGGGTTGTTACATTTTAATAACTTATCTAAATATTACACACATACATTTTGTAACTAAGGAGTAAACTAAGTATTAAATTAAACTAATTAAATATACCGCCCCGGGACACGCCTGATCCAAAAGTTCCCATGACGCTAGCAGCGTTCCCCCGCTGCACCGCCAGGGAAATCCTCTGCATCAGGTATGCCCCGGAACGATGGTCATACCCACGACTTCTCAAGCGCCGACCGATTTCCCTTACGAAAACTCTTCCCTCATCCCCCCATACTCCCATCGTTTCCACAGCCAGTGGGACAAATAAATAATGAAGCATAAGCTGGCTATATTTCCTTATCTTGAGTTTAGCCGAATAAATGAATTCATGATTTTTTACATTAACCATCAGAAAAGTTTTCCTTAGTTCTTCACCTTCAAGCATCTAAGTAGTAGACGGTATAACAGAATAGGTGACCCATGTTCTTAGTCCACCTTTGTAGAGAGACAGGTGATTGATGGCACTCTATTGTAGTGTGTCGCATTAGTTTTGAAAAATGAACGGCTGTGTTTGCGTTTACTTGATTGCATGTTTTGCAATTTGGGTCTGGTTTTTTTTTGACGGGGGAGATACCGTGATGTGCAATTTAATTGTCCGTTTCGAGGGTGACGATGTTGGGGGTAGGGAATTGAGTTTGTCGTTCCAGGGGGTAGATTAATTTTCGAATGGGCTTAGATAGGTACATACGAGCTGACAAAGGAGTTCTGCCTATGAATATAGGTACTTACACTACATCCTACTGCTGGGCAGTGCCCCGTGAGGATTGGAAATTTCAAGAATAAGATTGGTATGTAAACATCTTGACCACTCCTTCACCGTTAGCCAGAGGTAATGCTACTACAATTTAACATAATGTGTTCGTAACTTAAAAAGCAGTCATTGAAACATGCCGGGATTTGAACCTATCAGCGTTATGTTATAAAACATCTTCTTTCGTGTCGAAAGCGTCATCACATCAGTTATCCTCTTCAGACCTTGCGCTTCCAAGAGCACGCGACCCCGATACTTACTGCATTTTTTAAACATAATAATCCCCAGCTGTAAAATCTCTAGAGCATTCCACACTATAGATTCCACCGTCTTTTGCATGCTTTGGAAAACCTACAAACTGCCACGAACTTGAGAGATCATAAAGTGAAATTACTTTTACCTTCCAAATTGTTTATACGTAGGTACTACACCTACATCACCATAAATTTGTATTTCCCAGTCCAGTGAATTCGGTCATATGGGCCGCCTCCATTTGGGTAAAGCACCGTCACACATGTAGGGTAACGCACAGTCTGTTTTTGTACAGTCATGGAACAAAAAAATTGTGCGGAAATTGGCAAAAACCGTTTCCTGATCCAATTTAGAAGCTTCTACGTCTGCGTACGTAAGGTGTTTTTGTCTCATAAAATTTTAGGAGATTGCTGCCGTGAAAACGATTATTCTTTTTCTTTAAAAGAGAATCTATCTCTACACGATTTTCCGGATCTGGCATCCAGCACATCGATTCTAATTTTAGTAATAATATTATCAAAACCTGTGTGGGTTTTGATAATATTATTACTAAAATTTTGCCTACCGGTAATAGGTATATCAGTAATTTTAAATGTACCAGTAAGACCTAGTGATTGTGGACTTTCCATTCTGACTATACAAGCAGGTAGTGTCTAATTTTAATAGTCATATCTATGCCTCGAATCTTCACGCACTCCGCTCGGTTAGTCCGGCACACTCGCCGAGCCATATCCGTCCGTTCCCAAAGCGTGAACAAACTCATTTGCATTTCCATCTCTGCTTTGACTTGGGCTCAACAAGTGATGGCATAAGTAAAAGTGTCCATGAAATGAAAAGTACGCAAAAACGTCGGTAGGAAAATGATTTACGCTACAATGGAAATTGTAGAGACAATCGCGAAAAGGCCTCTTGTTGTGAAAGCCGTTTTGCGGTGAACGAACTATCTACTTGTAGTGCAAATTATTGAGTTTTTGTTTGGGTGTAAATTCGAATAAGAAAGATTTTCTCTTAGCTAAACAAAGGTGGATGTAATTATCGGCATCTCAATGACTCCGATACATAAAAAGAACACCGAAGCTCTTCTTTAGGTCGATTTCATTATCACACTTTAATTTCTATCAATCTACACGTAGGAAAAGGAGCTAACATCACAGACTAACATGGATATAGCTACTCTAGCCTCCGCGGAAAAGAATGAGGCAGAGAAAGTAGGATAGGTAGAGATACTTACGTTCTACAATATCTGTCAGAAAAATCAAATACAAATACAAATACAAATATTTTTTATTTGTGAAATATGGGTAGGTACAAACATAATGATGCGTACAGGTGTAGCAGTCTGGCGCAACTCTCTTAGAAAAAAGTGATTGTATGAAACGTGCATGCAATTTAATGGCGGCTTTAACACTATCAAATACGGAGAACGCGGAAATTCAGGTATGCACATTGTAACTGGCCGCTTTCAAACTTAGAGGTATTATACGTCTCGTCATTTGGGTAGCTGTCACCTATTTTCTGGCCTATCAGTCGTTTGTCATTTTGTCTTTTCACAACAAAAAAAATGTTTTTGTAAGTTTTATTTTGATATCTACGCAGAGAAAGTTTTTCACGTTACAGGAATAGGAATATCTACGACGATAAACGAAGTGCAGTGAGAAAATGAGTAAAATTAAGTGCGAAATATGCCATCAACAAACACATCGAACGGGCAGTGCAAAACGTATTTTCATGGCAAAATTTCCTCTGAATGAAGATCGGTGAGAACAGAACATTATTTGCTTTCGTTATGATTACATGTCTATTCATACTTAAGGTCTAAATAACAAATTTTCATTTTCATATATTTCTTGGCGGTAAAAGGGAAACAGTAGTGTTGGGCGTCCATTATCGATAGTTTTGAAATTTATTCAAAGGATATAAAATTGATTGATTTTATGTAGTAATTCGGATCTGCGTCTGAATTTCCATGCCACAAGTGTGTTTGTGGTACCGTTGGGTGTGTATGAAATGTTTACCTAAATTCTCTTGATATAAATTAAAAATCTATTATCTATTTCAGATGTAGACATTGGGTAGCAGCAACAGGAAATAGAGATTTAATCCATGTGCCTATTGAAAAGCTTCACCAGCTAAGATACATATCTACAGATCGAATTTGCAAAAAGTGTGAATACAAACTCTCAGTCATGTTAATAGTGGTCTAAAATAAAGGTTAGTGAATTGGTCCAGAAAATAAACTATCGTCATAGAAGTTTGTAAAATTTAATTTATTTGGTTCGCGAAATAGTTTTTCTTGTAAACAGTTTTTTCTTCGTGGTGTTAAACATAAGGTTTTATTTCTGTTTGTTAAAATTGGGCCTTGTTAACCCATTGTAACTTAATATTATATGTTATTGTATATTGAACTGGGGTCACAAATAGTGTATTATAATTTAGTGTGGTGTACTTAAATAAAGATATTTTTGTGTACTTTGCTTATAATTTCATATATCTAATTCACGTTACACTACAAGCTTCAGCAGGAGGAGTTAGGAGCAGTTGCTCAAGTTGTCACCAAAGCAGTACCTATGTAGCAAGCATAAATAATCGATAAAAAATATCAGGCTAGGAGTATCCCAACCCTACAACCACAATTTTATGCTCATGTTGGCACTACCGGAGTGTCAAACTATTTTCGGATTTTTATTAGGTTGGTATTGATTCTGTATGCACGTTTCAGTTTTCATACTTTTTTTTTTCCTTCATAGTCCCGTCTCTTAAAACGTAGTGATTATTATTTTCTCTGTGAGGTGTAGAAAAAACGTGACAAGTGCTCCATATTTTACCTTGTGGCGTACAAATATTAAAACAAAACTAGTCTTATGATTTCGTGCTTTCACGAAAATTCAAACACCTCGCTGTGTGAGTGCGGTTTGGACGACGGGACTCCGGATCACATCTTTTTTAACTGCTCAAAATTATCTTCTTCCCTATATAATTATCTTCCTTCCAATCTCCCTCTTCCCGCAAATTTTCGTTCTCTGTTACAATTGGTATTCTCTCCATTTATTAAAAATCTATGTAATTTTATAAAAAGCAACAAAATTCGATTGTGATTGTCTGCATATTACTAATGTATCTGGTTTTTTATGTATTTTATCTTTTTTGTTATTACTACATCACCACAACTAACTTACGGGATTTTGTTAAATATTAAAAAAAAAAACTTGCTATCTCCAAAACTCGACATTGGCAGAATCCTTAGGGTAGCCATAATTAAGAATTAAGTAACCAGGCCAGGGCATCACAAACATGGAAAAACACCCAAACTGAGGCCATTTGTACAATATGTACGGTGGCCCCCAGTGGGAATCGCACTCACAACCTCTGTCATAGCAATCAAATGTGAATACCGCTGGACCAACGAGACAGTAGACCAATTCTAACTGATTCATGATATTTTCAGACGGTGTCCAGAGGTTTGCCGAGCTGCCCACGTACACGGAAGTAAACCCTGGCGAGGATGCTCTCCTCAAATGTCGGATATCGGACAAGAAGGGCGTGTGTTCCTGGCAAAAAGACAACAAGGTATTTTTTTATTTCATTTACTCCATACGTACTTAAATCCACGTTAGGTTTGATAAACGAGAACTTGCACAAAAAATGTTCTTTGGTGTGATTATAGTGCATCTGTTTTAAAGCTTTACTAATTTACAGCAACGGAAGTTATTTTGTATTTAGTCGGATGTATTTTTATTATATTATGGTGTTTATTTTACAACAGTGCACGTGGCATTTTTTTTACAGTGCGAATTGGCATTTTTTATGTTACCGGCATCATTTTTAAAGTGATTTCCATTATTTTTAAAGAGCCCCGTGACGTTTAACGCCACTTAAAATTCGGTATTTGACACGATCAACAATAAATTATTTCATATGCTCGATTAAAACAAAAATTACAAAATATCTCGGAAAATGTATCTCTTTTAGTCAATTACTAGTTATTACAATTTTTTTAAATAGATGAAACATAAAAAGAGGGCTTTGAAATGTGACGTCATAAGCCAGTATTTTCATACAAAATTGCGTTTTAAAAGTAACTCATTTGATATTTTGTCAAATACCCAATTATACTGTCATTGGGATGCGTGCAGTCGACAGTCATCACGTGTGCACTCTACTCAGTTACGTTACGGGTGACTTTCTAAAAAAATGTAAAGGTTCATCAGCTGTCGACTGTACTCGTATCCAAATGACAGTAAAGTTGGTTAGAGCGCCGACATCGGTGCGCGTTCGAAGTCCACTGAAAATGTTCCTTTCGTGTGATGTGAAGTTTCTTTACTTACAACAAAGTAACTTTTAATTACTTCTCGGAAGCAGTGTTAGTGTCTGCGCAAACTTTCGATGAGGTTCAGTTGTAAATCTGGCTTTGGTACGGGTATTTACCCGTAGATCCTTCACGCGACTTTGTACTGCGTGATTTGTAGAGCGAATGTTTGGTAAAGCAAGTCTGGAAAGTAGGTACAAATGCTATTTAGCGTTGAGTACGCCTTTGTATGAAAATTGTTTTCTATGCAATAAAGAATTTAATAATAATAATAACAATGGGTACGATATCATTACAAAAAAAAATTAAGGCCCGTTTCACGTTACTAAAAAACAAGTCCTTTAGTATGAAGGGAGTAGAGCCACTGAAAGGTAGAACTAATGAATTGCTGAGGAATTGGCAAAATGTATTTTAATGTCTCTAATATTTTTATATTATAAGTTTGTCATTTCTGTTTAAATAAATAAAATAAAATAATTAGCAAAGTGAATGTTTGGCAAAGCAAGTCTGGAAAGTAGTACCTAGTACAGATCGCGATGCAAAAAGCACCGTTGATGTTCGACTGAACAGAAAATTTCGTTATTTTTTAAGAAAACTGAAAAAAATGGTCTTAAGTTATTAATTAAGAAACTGTAACTGCCAGTTTGTAACCGTCAGTTTCTAATTCACTAATTCGTTAAGTCTACCATGTTCAGTATTATCTTCATACTGAAGGACTTGTTTTTTTTTAGTAATGTGAAACGGGCCTTACAAATTGTGATGTGATGGTACAAACAGTAGCTTTTTGTGATTGTCCACTGAATGGTTATTATATTCTTTTTGTTGCACTAACCTGTGCTGAGGACAATTTAAAAACCTATTTAGAGGCTAAAAATTCCACCCGCGCCGAGACTTGAACCCGCGATCTCTGGAACGGTTAGCCAGAGGTTGTGGGTTCAAGTCCCGGCATGGGTGGTTAGCCTCTAAATAGGTTTTTTTTTTGCACTGAATGGTTAGTTCATATAATATGTAGATTAATGAGTACAACAAAACGTTAAGTATTTTGAAAAGCATTATCACCATTATTTATAATAATATTTTATCGGGAATTTTCGGGAACTCTATAAACTTAATGACGGTACCTGAATTGGAAATTTACTAAAATAAATACTTTATTACCAGTCTTTCTTAACATATTTCTCAAAAAAAAGAATGAGACAACGATACTTTAACTATTTACCTACTCAGTGAAATATTTAATTCAGAAACTTGTAGGTATTCATGCTACGCAAGCAAAAGCTTAAAAGATACATAAATTGAACAACGAAAGGGATAATTAGTGTCAAACAATTCACTCCTGCATCTAATCCCGAGCTTTACCTCGTACACATAAAACTGGAAGACCTTCTATTACTCTCATGTCAGAAGAGACGAGTATTTATCTCTCGTACAAAGACAAATTGCTTTCAGTAAAGTGCTCGCGGTTGGGGATGTACAGAACGTCTCTCAGCTTAGCCTGAAAATTTCAGCGATATCAATTTTAATAACTGCCACACACCACAATCACTTGTCCTGGTCGAAAATAATACACTTCGAGTTTTGAAACCTATAAGAAGAACATGCACATGACGCGTGTTCATCTTTGGATTTTTTAGTTTTATCCCTATAGCAAAAATCAATCAATTAATCAGTCTGCCCGTACTCTTCCTCTGTCCGTAGAGAGACGTAGGTCTCCTCACGGGCACGCTACTCATTTCTGTCCCCGGCCATTCCCATCCAGCCGCTACCGGCAATCTGAATCCTAACGTTTGAGAGAGTAATTTGCATTGAATTCGACAGTTACACGATTGGATTCGTTCTGGATTTGGTGCGTCTTAATATAGGGGCAGATTTACGTACAATGGCCCAACTATGAGACTAAGTGCGGAAATCTCAGATCTAACTAACTAACTAACTATAGGAGCAGATCGTCGCTCCAATAAGCCGGTGGACGTCCTACGCTGCGTATGCTAGTTCGTGGTCTCCGCTCGAGAACCTTTGCACCCCATCGACTATCGGTTTTTCGGCAGATGTGATCAGCCCATTGCCACTTCAACGTGGTAAAATTATAGACTATGTCGTAGCGAGAAATAAAAGGGACAATAAATGTATGTTTCCTTGTCCGTAATGCCCTTACGGCGTTTATTAGCGGCTGGGAAACATTGGACGAGACTAGCAAGGGTCCGGATGGGTTGGCGAGAAAGGGAAGAGGCCTATGCCCATCAGTGGGCTCTGTTTATGGGCTAATTCGATTGGCCTTACCCTTAAAAAATAATGATGCCTTAAATAGAAGATATAAGAGGAGGGGAGGGGCGGCTTTTGCCCAGCAGTGGGCTAAGGAAAAAAATGAAGGGATAAAATTATGAGAAATATATCTGAATGATAACCTCTTATATTTATCTTGTTACTTTTATGATAGGTAAGCCAATATGTTTGATAGAAACAGCAAATGTTAATTACTTCCTAAGTGTATTTTTTTGTTTACAATCAGTCAATCAATCCGCCTTTGTACATCTACACTTACCTGTTATTTAAGTTTAATTTTTGTGCAATAAAGCGTAACAAACAAACAAACAATTGACCATGGTCAAATACTAAAGTTTTTCGAAACTCGAGTGCCATGTCACGCAAAGGATTATAGTCAGAAACGCATCTTCTGACCGCGACTAACTATCTGGTAGATAGCGGTTCTTCAGTTTTTCTATAAATTCAGTAGCTACAGCTAAACGTTAAGGGGGACCAGAGAGTAACAGTAGCGCCACCGAGTAAAAAAAGTTACATCTTTTTGTTACAGATCAAATTTGCAAAAAGGGTCAGTACAATCTTTCAATCACGTTAACAGTGATTTTAGGACCGACGAAAAATAACCTAGGATCACGAACGTGGGACTAGATAGCATTTATGCTAAAAACGGTCGTTTCTGGCGTTAATGCTATCTAGTCCTAGGTTGTTTGCCTTAGGTTCCGGGCCTTGGGTCCTAAAACTCACTATTAACATAAACATTTAAACATAAACATTTACATACAGGCACATACATTGCTTCTCGCCCCACACTAGGATACCCTGTGTCGTGGGAACCAGAAACAACGACATCACAAACATGTAAACGTCCAAGACCTGGGGTTTTTTTAGGTCCCCACCCGGGATTCGAACCCGGGACCTCTCGCATGGTATGCAGATGCACTACCGCTGTGCCACGAGGTCGTCAACATTATTGAACAACTGTACTGACACTTTTTGCAAATTTGATCTGTAAAAAAAGGTACCTATGTTTTTTTCCTCGGTGACGCTAGTATTACTCCCTGGACCCCCTTAAGTAAGAAAGTTCTAGCCAAGTGCACTATTTAGAGTCAAGTAAGTAATTAGGTTGAAGTAACTAGCCTTTAAAACGCGGTGGGTAGTTTAAATCGTGACTGCAACAGGAAATGTTTCCGACATGCATTAGTAGATAGGGACACGGAACGCTTTGAAACCGCTTTTGTTGGAAATATTATGTCAAAGCTCTGCTTAGCTCCTGTGAGGCTTAGCGTGATTAAAATAACCCACTTATAATATCCCCTGCTAAAGCCGCCTCCCCTGCGCGTGTATTTTTCCACCATACTATAATTGACTAGCAATTGCGCTGTTTTCCGTAACTCTGAAAACGTTGCGTTGTGGTCTGTATTGGGGACTATGGTTTGTATTGGGACCTATTTAAAGGCACTATGAAAAGAATGGAAACAATGACCCTAACATGAATAATGCAAAGTATTGCACTGTGAATTTTTTTTACAAATAAATAAAATAAAAAAAGTCCAGCAGTGGACTTCTTGTGGCTGAATGATGATGATGATGAAAACCCCCTATAACAAAAATACTTCTGAATACGCGGTCGTGTATCTACATTTTGGAAAAAAAAATGGATAAAAACTCCAAACTTAGTCGTTTATAGTTACAATGCGTAAAATTATAGAGCAAACCCTTTATTTTACAGATCAAAAGTTGTAGTTGGAAAAGTCTATTTTAAAGTTCATTTAAATGTGTCCCATTTGTACTCTCGCAGGATACCGGACTTTAAGTTACGTACAGTAGACAGCACATCAACCTTAACATTAGTTGCAAAGAGTATTTGTGAATGTTTGTGAATTTGTAGTCACACAATACCACCCGTTAACGGCAAATATCTTGAGTTACTCGTATTTCTGTGGAGTAGGCCGATTAAGGGGCTCCATCCGGTTCATTAGCGTCACCAAGGGAAAAAAATAATATCTTTTTCTACAGATCGAATTTGGAAAAAGTGTCAGTACAATCTCTCAATCATTTTAATAGTTATTTTTAGGACCTATGGCCCTGATTCTAAGGCAAACACCTAGGGCTAGAAAATACGATAGATGTTACTCCCTGGACCCCCTTAAGCTGATAGGATTGAATACGTGCTGGGCAAGCCTACTCCATCTAAAAATATGTCCCAGGCACTACAGCTTCTGAGCGGTCGCTTCGCCTATCTAGAGTCGTTAATAAAAACCACGTTTGCGATTGATTTGTCATGCAAGAGAAACCTGGAGCTATTTGAAATGCATAATAATGAAAATAAAAGAACAGTGAGGCATAAAACGTTAACCTATCCTAAAGTTAGACTCGAGCTTTTTAGACGAAATAGTTATTACATGGCAATAAAAATATTTAATTCCCTGCCGAAAGACATAAGTTCTCTCCCAGAAAATAGATTCGACAAAGCGCTTTCTAACTGGTTGGTTCAAAAATGTATATACAGTATAAATGACTTCTTTAAACTATAATGAATTTCAAATACAATAATGACATCTTAAATTCTTGACATTGTATAATAATTTTGTAAATAATATTTTATAGCTTCTAATTTTAAATCATAATATTTGTATACCATATAATGGTGCTACACGCCTGTCCGTATTTTATGTATTATATAAAACCTACATGTACCGTGTTTGCTGACAAATAAAGACTTGAATTGAATTGAACACGAAAACAAATGTGTTTCTTTCTCTTTGTCTTTCCTTCAAAATAGTGAAAAAATATCAGCTACTGTATCGATAGAGCAAATATCAAAATGTAGTATGGAACACCTCATAATTTTTACGATGTTTTGGAGTAGCTCTCATAATAACAGTTGTTTGTATTTATTAGGTGTATAAACGCATAACTAGTCTGGCATAGATGCTTAAAGCCTAACAGGCGGCTAACAAGGGTATGTACGAGTAAGTACATTTTACGAGTGCTGTCAAATCAATTTATTTTTTGTTTAACATAGGTAATGGTCGTACAGGTGTTACATTTATTTTAAGTGCCTCTATGTTATACCCATTGGGTGTACAAAAATATTTTTAAAACTACCATGCAGAAGCGTTACATATAGCCAGTTTAATACACTTTTTTAAGATGTCAAAGCTCAAATAGTATTTCGAATAATGTCAAAAATCAAATAATTAGGAATAAAAAAGAATCTCGTTTTTATGAATAATCCTGTATGCTTTATTTAAATTGTAAAGCGTCCTGCCTTTATTTGAATTGTAGTTTCATGCAATTTTGCCCTGTTTCAGGACAAATAAAATAAAACACCGTGTCATGTTAGTTGTTTCCAGTGAACACGGTTTGTTTTACAGAGAGTTCCGCGACATGTTTTACTGCCAAAACAAAAGCGTCACAACAAACATAATGAAATACCGTATAAACTGTCTTATTAGTTTTTCACCGTTATGTGTTATTTTTATTAATGTTGATGAAGCGAAAGAAATATGTCAGGATCGTGGCAAGTGGCAGACCCTAATCTCTGCCTACCCCTCTGGGTAAACGACTAAGTTAACCCTCTGGGTTTCGGTGGGAGCAATCGTTGTTTATGTTTAGATATACCAGAAACAAAACTAAACGCCAATTAGACGTAGAATTTATTTCAGTGCGTATGTACACGACGACTAGCATTACGGCTTAGCCACAAATGCATTTCAGCGTAATTATTTTAAGCCTAGGTCTATTTTTGCACAAAATGTACACGTGCCGATTTTCTGTCAATAGTTTCAGACGTGCAGGCGCGAAGCGAGCGTATTTTAATGTCGTTGCACTGAGTTGCTCACAGTTGTTTGAATATTTTATGTGATGCACTTTTTTCGAAAGCTTTTGAGTGGGGTTCGAGTAGTTACGCAGCCAGTCAAATTGGCCAAATGAACCAGCGCATAATCGGCTCCGAGTACAGGCTGATAATGAAAAACGCCTTCAAAATACATACTAATCAGAAACTAGTTCGCTGTGAACCCCTCCTCCTTTCACTGAAGTCGGTAGGTATTGATGAAATCAAATGAAATAAAAAAAACCGACCAAGTGCGAGTCGGACTCGCGCACTGAGGGTTCCGTACAAATTTATAAATAGTTCAGGAGTCGAGTCTCACAGTTATTCCGAGCTTTTCCCGAACTTCAAAGGCATTTTTTATGATTTAATTATAAATGTATAGTTTCAGATTTTTCCCTGTAATTGTAGTATAAGACGATATTTCTTGCCAAATCTCATCGACTACAGTATTAAAATACGAATCCTATTCATTTGCAGTGCGGAGTGAGACAGGGAGATGCAATATCTCCGAAACTGTTTACAGCGGCACTTAGTAATAATAATAACTTCCACACAATGCAATCACTTGACCTGGTCCCAAACTAGGATAACATAGCTCGACGAATTGCTCAGTTGAAGTGGTAGTGGGCGGGGCACATAGCTCGAAGAACTGATGGTCGTTGGGGCAAAAAAGTTTTGACTTTGCGACCGCGGTCCGGACAACGCAGCGTGGGCAGGCCCCCCGCCAGATGGTGACGGTGGCGGGGAGTTGCTGGGTGCGGGCAAACAAGACCGGAAAGCTTGGAAAACCATGAGGGAGGCCTATCTCCTGCAGCGGGCGTCAAATGGCTGGTGATGATGAAATCTCATAGTTCTAGGTCAACGGAAAGTACCCTATAAATTTTGATTCCCTTGAGTGCCGAAATATAATTTTTTTTTGCGACATAAACGGCCGTATATCTTTTTACGTTTTTAAGTTACATTTTGCTTAGAAGTTTGTTTTTTTCACAGCTTCAAGGGACCTAAGTATATGGTTTTAATTTTAACTCGATTCCCGAGATAAAGGGTCTTGACAGACAGACGGGCGCAAGGACGGCCGGACGGACGGACGGACGGACTGACGGGTGGACGGACGGACGTACGGATGGATGAACGGATGGACGGACAACAAAGTGATCCTATAAGGGTTCCGTTTTTCCTTTTGAGGTACGAAACCCTAAAAATATTTGAACGTAAATAATTTACATTGTGTTTGTTGAATGTCAATTAACATGTTGTTAATTGCATTATTAAACTTATTTCTACAACTCGACCCGAAGAAAGCGGATTTCTTCGGGTCGAGTTGTAGTGGACAAAAAGGCAGCGAACAAAAATCCACTGTGACCATCTTTTCTCAAATTAGTTGCTACTAGTACGTACCACTTATCATCTTAGAGCAACCTCTGGAAGCAAATCTCATGTGGAAGATTTAGCTTCCAGAGATAAATTTATATGTAATTCTTTTTTGAAATAAACAGTTTAAATTTAAATTTTTTTAATCTAACAAGATCCCATGATTAGATTAGATTAGAACACTTTATTCTACACACCAGAAAAAAAAATACATGAGTGCAACACCATGAGTCGGTGCCCAGTTTCATGACCAGCACATATATTTTGGGCACCAACTCCAAATTATACTTATACAATACCTACATGTATACATACTTCTAATTAGTAACATTATTTCTAACTTTTTAGTGCTGTAGTGTTTCGAAGTCGTTTTTATTTTATTTAAAACTTTTATAATTTTATACTAGTGCAACCACGAAAGTTTTAAATACTGAAATTTAAATGTAGTGTCGGTAAATAAGTCGCAACTTCATATGATACCCACTCAGGACACTCAGGGCACTATTTTCAGTAGCATGCAATATTAAAACTGAAATAAATATAATAATTAAATTAAATTGGTGAAAAATCTAAAAGACTGAATTTCAAAATAATATGGCGATTAAAATTAGACCGCATAAAATTAGAAAGCATGAGCTACCATAAACTGATTGGAAGTATTTTATGCAGTTGCTTGCCTCTAGCTTAAATTACTTCGAAAGAAAATGCTTTAGCTGCTTCACTGTCTGGCCTAAAGAAGAATCATTCATTAGCTGCAAGTACCGAGATACCAACCTGTTAGAATGTACCTAACAGGCCATTACCCTCATTTTCATGCACTGCAAGCATATAGCACTGCCTTAGACCGGCCTCCACTGATAACAGCGTACTAAACTGTTACTTCCAACTCCAAGATAACTTTAAAAAGTTAACTTCGTATTTAGTATGAACAATCGAGGTCTGTCGGGACGCGAGATCTGAATCTAAACGAGGCTCAGTCACGATGCTACGAAACTGAATAAGGAATAAAAGAGCTCAGAAAAAAAAGGTTCGTTTTTTCCTTTCGTAAATGGTAATACACGGAGACAATTTGTTGTTGATAATAATTATGTTAATGAGGTTCCTCGGCGGGTATTGTCTTATCGTTTTTAACGTAGCCATTGTTAAACCGTTGGGCTTGGTGAATACATTAGGCCCACAGGCGTATACCGTGCGTGCTCTTTGTTCCGACTGGGTACGTCCTACATGCTTTAAGGACATATTTCAAGAGTCATTCTTCCTCTCTGGCTTCTGTGTGTCATCATTACCATTGAATTAAAGAATCTATTCGTCGTTATATCAGTTTGTATCACCGCTTTAAATCTAAAACAATCGGTGCATGTTTTAAGTGAATAGTGAAAATGCTGTACCTTCATAGCAAGGCGTCACGAAACGCATACAAATCATATAGGTTGCTAAGGAATTTCCAACTCGCAAAACAATATAATGCAATATAAGGCAAAAGTTCAGTTACTTACCAGGTTGCAATAGATATACAATGGTACATGCACTGTTCCCCAAAACGTTTGGCGGTTAGCACCAAATGCGCTCGACATAAACACAAAAGCCGAACAGAAAGGAAATCTTTATTGCCCAGCAGATTGTACCTGAACCGTCTCATCCTTCAACCGAGTGCCTAACACCTACTTAGCTTTCGGAACAATGTGGAGTCATGGCGCCGATTATGAAGCCAGTCACGAAGTGCGATATGGCGTGAGTCAGTCCTCGCCTTGCGGTCTGGGAACCTTTGCAACAGGCCCCAACCTCGCCTAGGCCGACGAGAATCCCTGGGGCGGTCCGCAATCCAATATTGACAGGATAATATCGTAATGGCACAGGAAAAACTGTGGGAACCGTACAGGAAATAACACTGTCTGTCATTTCAAAAGAGCTCATTTCAGAATTATCTTGTGTTTGTTTTTTCTCCTAATTGACTGTTCTATTCTTGTGTTTTCTTGGGATATTATTGACGGAATGTAGGGCAATAACTTTCCCCTGTTTACACCTACGTGAATCAGACAGGAACTACGCAATGTGAGCGCTCAAAATATCGTGCCATTCCGTTGCTATTTATGGCGTTTAACTTGTCGACTTGTCGCTTCCTTAATCCTCGAGTTACGTGCTTTAGTGTAAACAGAACCAAGCACCTGGTTCCATCAGTAACGTTTAAGCTGCAGATGTGATGTCTATTCATAAATAGAAAGGGCTAAAGTGTCCCCATACGTGATGGTGACGTTAGGCATAAACAACGGCACATAACTACGGGCGCGGGCGCAGTCACGGTCTGATGTCACGTTCTGTGCACATTGTGTGTGCCTGTACCGTCAGCCTAGAAACCTGCTGGGCATTTCTGAACTGTTAAAACACGGCCCAACTACGAGATAATGTTTGCATGAATTTTGTGCTCGGCTGTACCATTTTATCTTTTCAAGCTAAAAACTCAAGTTTTATGAATAAGTATAACATTTCGCCATGCCCAAAAACTCCGCGTAATACCGACATGTGCTTCACAACTCTATTGTACAACGCGGCCGAAATGTTTACTGCTATTTTTTTGCAACGACATTCCTTCCGAACTATAAACCAAGTACAATGGCCCGCCGGGTGACGTTTTTTTTCACGAAAACATGACAAATGCTTTTGTCGTCGACTACGCAACTCAAAAATCCCTTTTCACAAATAACCCTTATCTTAATCTCGGACAAAAGGGCGTACATTATCAAAAGCTCGGCCAATTAGGTGGACTATTGCGTCGTCATCTCGTTCCCATATATTACCGGACCATTAGTCATTTGATCTCGATAGGCCGCCGCATACACTGATGTTGCCTCGTCATCCGTCTTTTTGCATGGCCCTTAGGAAGTGATCACTGGAGACGAAACAAAAAGGCCCCCGATTGGTATCGAGAGCGAATCGATGAGTTGAAGCTGGAAAATGCAAGTCAGAGATTATGATCGTGATTTGACGTGGAACATGAATTTTAATACAACCGACAAGAGAATAACCTCAGGGGCCTGGCCGTGACTCTCCGAGGTACCTATTTAAAGTTCGAATGAAACTTGAACATAGGCCTTTATTTCACCATCGCTTGATAAACTTTGCTAGAGCAATAATAGAGTGACATAACGCTTTGCAGTAAAACTGGTTCTATAATCTGTTGTATGAATAGGGCCAGGGTAAAATTACATGATGTAATTTTAGCCCTAACCACAAAACAATATGTCGGGATTGCCCCAATATATAATGGAGTCCCGGGGAGCATTTTTTCTACCTAGGGATGTCTATCGGTCTCCTAAAATTAGCTCTGTCAACAGACGTGAAATATGTGGTCGTTAATTAGAATGCTTCCGACTTAACACAAGTTTTTACTTAACTTTTCTCATTTAGGAAATTCCTAGTGGATTTACTGCAGCGGGCAGAATCAGTTACAATTAAAAAGTCCCCCTCGATAGTTCCATTGTGTCTTGATTTAACATTGGGAAATTATTGAGGTTTGAGGTTCCACGCCATGACTTCTAAAACAAACAATAAACAGAACCGCCTAGGAAGAAACCTCCTTAATGAATGATAAACGATTTGCACTTATGATTTATTGGCCTTTTCATAGCCGTCGAAACGTTTTACGATACCTATCTATAGGGAGACCACACAGGCACGTTTGTGTACGGGCTATTATCACGACAGCTTGACGTTCGTCCGCCTTGATCCGATGTCGCGGAGGCAGCCGCGACTTTGTAGACGTTTAGTTGCATCACTTTCTTACTTATAATTTTAACTTGACTTCGGTCTCATCTGAGGTCTTATTATACGCACTCCTGTCGAAATCCTGGAGTTTGCGAAAGCGATTACTATGGAACTGAAAAGTTAGATGATTGGAATCGTTCAGGATTTCGTGCGCGTAATATAGAAGCAGGTAGAGACAGGAAGACCTCCTCAACGTTTCTTCGGTGTCGATAAATTAAACCACTCCCAAGAAGCAAATTTAAATTGTTACGGTGTTATTTATAAAATCAAGAATTTTTTTCTAATTAGGATAGGTTCACACTTGGCCCCAGTCAAGGCTGATGGTAAACGAAGACGGGGTCTAAGATCTTACGTGTCTACCTGTTAAAGGCTCCATACACAAAGCTGCGAATCGGCGCGATGCGAATTCGCAACGCAGAGAACCGCGACACGAATTGCTGCGATGAGATTTCGTGCGGCAAGGCATCCATTCCACCCTTTCACGATTCGGGTGACCATTGGTCAACGGGTCAACCGTACTGAACGTATTTTGTAAACTAGGTCGTTACATGGATCGTAAAAAGAAGTGCTCACTCCTGTTATTGCTAAGAAGATACAGGAAAAAGAAACAAAGAAGATTTTGAGTTCATCCAATTATTACTATTATGAACGACGCGAATCAACTCGCAGATTTTTACGATGCGACGTCGGATCGCAGTTTTGTCTACGGGCCCAAATGCCGGTTGACTCTAGTTTTAAAGTCACCCAGGTTATACATGTCTCCGTTCTTAATATAAAAGAATTCGCGAATCGCTTGATGCGAATTCGCGGAATTTCCACGACAAATGCGTGCATATGAGCCAGCTGTCTGGTTGTCCGATGGAAGAATCCTCTAAAACACTCCTCAGAGGCCGCTTAAATTGTCTATGGTTACGTTTTTCCCTTTAGCACAGACTATTTAAGCTGCATTTGAGAAATGTTTCAGAGGAATCTTGTTTTTACAAATAACACGGTAAATTTTTCTTTTGTTCTACAAATTAACCGCAACAATTTTCCAGATTTTAAGAAAAAATAGTAGGTAGACTAAATCGAAGTTACCTTGGCACTTCAACATTGTTTTTCATTATTTAACTCTTCAGAACTCATAAAGTGCGGGAATCGAACTGGAAATTGTCATTTCTTATCATCGTGTTTAATTCGATGGAACCAATTACACTAAAGCTGCGTCTGCTACTTGTATTAGCGGTCTATCGATCTAGGGTATAATGCTAACCCCGTTTATTTTGTTTGGCATTATTGTTTCTTGTGGCCCCAATGAAAAAAAGAGTGATTAATTATACAGGTGAAGCAGTAAACAAATCGTGGTGATATATACAAGCCAACGCTTCGCTTGAATGTAATTGTCAAACTAAGTTAAGTATCTATGTAATTCGGATGGCAATACAATGATTTGGTATCGAGCTGATAAGTCGATTGCGCCTTAAGTTGATAGTGGAATTCTTCAACTCTTTCTACTGCGCCATGCAGTTCACGTATTGCAGAACCACTTTGACGGTAAGAAAAAAGTTTAAATTAGTTTAGAAAACTATAAACACGCTTTTGTCGGTAATGCACTATAAAGTCGAAAATTATTTACCGAGGTTCGTAATGTTCAGTTGCTAAGCCAAAATGGCTGAGACGGTTTTCTAGTGCGAATATAGAATTATTTAAATCGTTTCATAGTTTATTCCTTTCAACGTTGGAAAAATTGGTGTATTCCTAACTACTAAATTGGTGCCAACGTTAGTCTTAGTTGCGCCTTTGCAACTGCCAAAATATATGTGTAGAATAGCTTTTTTTGTGTCTCAAACCTCTAGTGTGATTGTTCCGTTGGTTTTAGTTTGTACTAGATGTCAGATTCGAATATGAATCTCAGCCGTTACCTATTCTACCCCAAACGTAGACCCTAGACTCTACCCCCCTAGACTCCAAGGCCCTGGCCACATAGAAGGGACATGGGGCGAGGGCGCGGAAAAGACGCGACACGTTGTATAGAGTTTGCGCCCTCGCTCCGTCTCTTCTGTGTGGGCTTTCCTTGGCTTTGCCCCGACCCTTCAGCCCATTTTGTATGATAAAGTGAATTGGAAAAGCCTTTCTGTGTGTCTCAGGCCCAAGGAATTTGCCTCTGACGGCGACGCCGAATCAAAGCCGTTCGTGACTTCTCACATTTTAATATTCGGGACTCGTCAGTTAGAGCGCGTTGCTATGTTGCTTGATACATCAATACTAAGCCTGGCTTTCATTGAGCGAACGCTTTCGGATAAAGCCCCCTCTGTTTCTACCATGAGAACAAGCATTAGCCGTGTTGAATACGCGAGATAGTAATGCTTAAAGATGATTGATCCTTCAGCTTTTGAATGGGCGTTTTGTGTAAGACATTGGGCGTCGTCAAAACTATATATATCAAACCTTATTGCGCTCGACATAAGCATGGGAATCAAATAGTCAGGCTCACTTTATAGTCTACATGTTAAACGATTAATAATGTCACGTTAATGGCACTTGATGTCAACAGCTGCGGTAGATTGTTATATCGATTTTTGGTGATATAAACCTTTGAGAGCATTCAATTTCTTTACATTGAAGGTAGTAGGGACGCCAGTTTCAGTTTCGTTTATCGCATTTATGACGCACGTGATTAGAGAGTTGAGATTTCGACTGCCTTCTGAGATTAGTTTTTTCACGCCTCTCTGGGCTAATACCGGCTCCTTTATAGAATTGCTTAACCTTCGCTAGAATTTATCCTTTCTAAATTCGCTCAGCGACTGTCACTAAAACTATTTTGGTCTTCATTAACCGTATGCCCACTTAAAAAGTAAACAACATTTTTTAAAAGAGTTCTTGGCGCTGATTTCCTCCGCGTTAAAACATTTACATTCGAAGAGGCAACCCTGACATTTTAACCTCTTATCGCTGCTCGCCGAAGCAATCATCCGAAGTGTTCATCTAAAATGAATGCAAAGCCCAACACCTATAATCACGACGTAGGGCAGGTAGGTAGACAGACGAGTCGATATTGGAATCCTTTAAATGCCAATCCCACGTATCCTATCCATCACGAGTTGAGCTAGGCTGCGGCACAGAAATTTAAGGGGCAGAAGGTCATATCGAATCCGGGGTTGGAAATAGTTGTAGTAGTTTTCTGCTACGCCCAGTAGATTGCGTGGTACGTACTGCAAGTACCTGGTAGTGAAGCTAGAGTATGCATCCATCAGCCGATATTCGTCCACGTCTGGACATAGGCCACTCCACAAGGCAAGCCACTTCTTTCTGTCAGCGGCCGTAAGTCCATGGTGGGTTTGCTGTTTACTCGCTGCGTTTGCTAGTTCTTTATTCGATTACCTTTTTACCCCATCGGTTATCCGGTCTTGGTCAATCGACCCAATTGCCGATTGTAACCAATGTAGCCAGTACGTATAGGTTCCGTGCTTGTACTTCAAAGTTCAATGTGATAATCGTGAGGTACACAGAGCCAGCTCTGCTGTGTCGGTGTCTGGCTCCTGTGCCTGCCTGGCCTGGCTCTGCTAGAGAAAATCAAGCGTCTTTTGGCCGAATCTTCGTCTGAACCATCACCATGTTAAAAGATTTAAACTCTACATACGAGTAGGTACATTTCAAAGGCTTCAAGGTTTTCGAAGGCTACCCCAGTCGATTGCACCTTTTATGTGATACAGCCTACGTGACCTTGGCGCTTGGAGCCCCGCACATTCATCGGTGTATACTCACTCACTCATGTGTAAATTCACAACGTATCGACGTATAATGTGCGCCGATCCCACCATTGTTGTGGCCTAAGGCTGCGGCATAATCGAGTTGGGGATGCGGAGAATTCTTCTTTCTGTTCTGGTAATCCTGATGGCATAAGGGATAGTTCATAAACGATAAAACTCCTTCGAAGTCTCGTGAGGTATTATCCACTACTAAGTGTAATGTTTGGGATTCTCTAAATACTGCTTAAAACTTACTGACTTGAAATAATGTTAGCAATGATTATGCATTAACGTTTCTCAGCCAGGGCTAGAGAATATCTCTCTTTCTTTCTGCAGCCTTTCCTTTTCTCCTTGTCTTTAGCGGAGGCAAATCTTTTCAAATATCATTAGACTCTTTCAATAGTTATAGTTTTTTTTATACGAACGAGTATATCCCTGCAACTGATTAAGTAAAAATACTACATGTATCCTTGCATTATGCTATTTTTTTCCATTCCACCTCATAATAAAGGGAAACCTCGATAACTCTTATTATTATTCTGCCTATTCGCGTTCAATTCGAGAGAGAGTCAGTCAAAATCACATGTAAGAACCTGTCCCACGCCCACGTGAAGCATGCGGTTACTATAAATATTTGATTAAGCTGACAGTGTCGTCGATTCTCAGAGATTAGCTTGATCGATTCTGTATAAGATCTGTACTGAGCATACAGCCTTAGAACCGTAAGCCTATTGCCTCACTGTCACCTCAACAATGGCAGCGGCCTTACATTACTGACTAATATGCGATACTTTTATAGAGTGGGTATCAGTAAGTATGTAGTTTGATTTCCGCTTCACCATCGAATTAGACAGTTAAATAGACTCTCAGTGGATTTCTCATCAAGGACGTCTGTTCGCTTCAGTCGCCTAACATTGTATCTGTATAAAGCGCAGTTCTTGAAACACGGTAATTAGAGTCATTTACAGCCTCTTTTGTTATCTTCTTCTTCTTTCAGTGCCTCTCTACTGCTGGAGGTTGGCCGTCAGCTCTCCATATTCTTCTCTTCTCTTTGCCAAGCAAAATAGATCTTCGACGCTGGGAACTCCAGTTCGGTCTCGGATGTTACGGAGCCATGATTTTCTTTTTCTACCAGCGCGCCTCTTCCCTCAATTTCGCTCATCATGATAACCTGAAGAAGTCTGTACCGTACGCTTCGAAGCACAAGTCCCAAGTTACTTATCTTCTTATTTTTGATGGTCAATGTGAGTGCTCGGGATTGATTGACACCCTGTAGTACCCTCTCGTTCGTAACCTTATGAGCCTAACTTATTCAGAGCAATCTACTGTAGATTTTTTTTTACCTGGTCTTACGAGTTTTCTGCCTTGCTTAGGTGCTGCTCGATAGATAATGCTCAAAACCATACGTGTTAAATAGAATGAACACTCTTCTATGCAGAAACATGATTTATCGGAAGCTGCAAAATTGGTAGAGCGAGTAAAAATATAGAAACCTCGTAGAACAGAAGTTGTAAGACACAAACTTGTGTTTCGGAATCCATTGCATAGGTATTTCAAAGGAAAAGTTTATCATTGGTCTTATCGCAAATAAAACGGTCGCTTACATATAACCTTATTATAGTGTTTCAGTATGATCAAGATGTTGCTTAACTAATCCCAGCACAAATGATTGTTTTTGAAATGTGTGTGCGAGTTGTGATTTATGCCGTAGTCTGTATGAGATATTGCGCGGGTTGCTCCAGTTGAGTGCTTGCTTGTGGTAGCAACAAATCCTTTGTTGGCTGATATTCTAGCGGCTGCTTCCTATTTGACAGATAGACAAGTTATTTTCACTTTACTTGTTTGTTTCTTCGTCATGAGAAAATTTGAGTGTCTCCGGTATTCATATAACTCTGCGTCTGAAGTCGCATTGGGCAAACGTTTTGTTTCAGTCCATGCTCTATCTCCGTTAAAAGGCATTATCCTGCAATGGGACGTATCGTATATACCTAGGCTGCGAACAACCAAATTATATTATCATCATCATAAGATAGTGATATGATTTGTTTGTTCGCTTCCATGATGAATTAAGTCCTAGATAACCTCAAAATAGTTAAGAAGTGAGAATTTCCGAAGGCATAATTATATAGCATTACATTTACTTGTCGCGATAATAAACAGCTGAATTGTATCGCGTTGTGTAAGTAGCTATTTATTTTTTTCAATAAAGTTGATATTCCGTAGAAAGTCTGACGGGAGTTTAATCGCATTGTTACTTTCGAGCTTCGAAGAAGCTTAGACGAATCAGTTGGGAGGAACCCACACTCATACAATGTTGGCTCGCCTTGCGAACTGATGTGTCTATAGTAGAATGATCTCGTGTGAGAACCGGGACGATTATTGTATCGTGATGAAAGCGATAATTGCCAATATTACGAACCTCTCCAATCCATGTTATACATGACGCCACCATGCGTCATCTGTGATGGATGTCCTATAATGGAGTGAGGCCACAGATGCTAATAATGGTGTTGACGTAATCATGAAAGCTATTATCGACATCTTGTTAGAGGTCGATGCCTCACCCCGGACATATTATTTTATAATAATCAAGGAGGATTATTATGTATAATCTGTCCATAATAGCGTCCACCCACATAGATCCAATAGACGAAAAACATCAGCCCTCATAGCACGAAGCTTCTTGTATTTTTATTGCCAAGATATCAATCCTTAATTGGGCTTATTATGGAACAACTTTTCTAAAACTTTTATAATTACCAGTGCTTTTGTGCGATGTAATCGTTTTGTAACATAAGCTACATAAAATAGTTCTTTTCAGTTAAAAACTACCTTATTTTGCCTTATACTTTGTTCTATCCATTGAATAGACGTAGTTACTCGTAAGTAAACACAATGATTTCAATGTACAGCTGCACACGACAGACGTTTATCACGGTATCAAGTTCGATGATAGTCATGCTGGGGCGGCTGGTAATAAAATAGAGCCGCTTATATCTACCGCACAGTCTTTAGTTTGCAATCTGACCTCTCAAGAATCGTTCGAATCCTCCATCGGCTGTCGCTCGATTCAATTACGTTGATTCGCGCCAAGATAACCTTTGAAAGCTTTTAGAGTTCCATTGAGGGGGAACAAAAACACATTCTTAAGGCACGAAATCTGCATACGACCGATTGAATGACCTAAAAAAGGTCGTCAAAGAAAGCAAAAGCAAAACGCGTACAGATATTTATCTGAGTGCCCTCAAAGAGCGCTTTAGCGGTGCGCGCACGCAAGGCACGCCTCTTAAACGGCGGATATTGCCTTACATCCGATCCTACTGAAACAGGAGCATTGTTCTCGATCGTTATTAATCAAGCTGCTGTCGGGATCCCGAAAACATCGGACGGTCACGCTCGGTAGCCGGCCGAAGGTGAAACCGGGCCATTTACTGGTTACTGGTCCGGTGGAGGTTCTGCATGCTTGATGCGCGAGCTGTAATTTTGTAATTTGCTCGGTGAAGTCTGTTGTCTAGCACGTACTAAAAAATATCGTTAAGATTTCCGCGGTTAGCCTCATAGTTGGCGCCTTTGCACCAGGCAAGGCTTTGTGGGCCTATTCTAGTCAGGTCAGCCAGCCCATTCGATCCAGAAAATCAGTAGAGCACAGATGTCGCTGCTGGCCTGCTGAAGGGGCCTCATATTCCCAGTAATGGTGGGTTCAGACAAACTAAACGAACGAATGGTTCAGTGAGACAATCAGGCCACGCTGAACAAGGCCATCGACCATTCCTGATTTTTCTCAATACAGTTTGTAACTAGCGCGGAGTGTAGTGGTAATCTTTGACTGTTAGCAAGTTACTGTCGCAAATATTTGTAAATCTTGAAGGACCTCGTGATTCATCATGAGCCATTTGACGTCCACTGCAGGACATAGGCCTCCCTCGTGGTTTTCATAACCATGAGGGGTTTGGACATAATCGCCACGCTTGGCAGGCGGGTTGGTGATCGCAGGATGCGGTTGGAATCTCAGGAAGACGCTGCTGCCCGTCTCCTGGTAATTGATTTCCTTTGTCGCCTTCTACGACATCCACGGAAGGAAATGGAGTGATGCTATTCTTAATCCGGCGCCACACGGAATTAAGTGATTAAGGAAGTCTATTATAGTGTTTTGTAATGTAAGACGTCTGATGGCATCTAAGACCCGCATTAAATAGGTCAGGTGACTCAGACGTTGTAGTGCTTGGAGAATTTTGTCATTTAGCTACTATCTATAGGAATACTCTTTGTAACAGTATGTCATGCTCTTTTTGTCAAAATAAATGATTTGATTTCGTTCATTCCTTCGTTCGCTTCGATCTGTACTCGTACCCACCAACGCCCACTATGAAGATGGTCATTTCTATGCCGCTTTTCCATTCACACTGTCAATTGTTACATGGGCGGATGTTTCCTCTTTCTTGAGGCAGTCCCGCGCTCGCTGCGGGCTGTTGGTTAGTTCAGTGCTTGTTTGTGTTAGCATGGTCTTTCAAACCATTAGGTTGAACTGCTTCTTGAAAATATTATACTGAGTTACTGAGTTGAATTCCTTAAAAAATGTTGATTTCTTAAACATAGTTGCTCGTATGTATACTTATAATGTGACTACTAGGAGTAGAATCAGTCCTTTTAGGATTATTGGGTTGGATTATTGGGGATTTTGATACGTTTTGTGCTTGTTATAAGACAGTGCTTTGTATTGGTGTACCGAATCCGCATATCAAGTGCGTGTTAGACATGCTGTATTGTATTCGCACAATCTAGTATTAAACGATATCGCCAGCTGTAGCGGAAAGCAAAAGGGGCATTTGAAAGCGCTACCTCCTTATAGAAAACAATATTGTCGTGTGCCTTTCTTGCTTGGTTGAAAGGAAGGAGCGGAAAGCAAAAGGGGCATTTGAAAGCGCTACCTCCTTATAGAAAACAATATTGTCGTATGCCTTTCTTGCTTGGTTGAAAGGAAGGTTAGGGTGTGGGCTCTATATATTTGACCTTCACGCATTGTGGTTTCAACTCGATCTTACCGTGTGTAGGTACTTCCTACGGAATCACTAATGAGTACGGTCAGTGTCTAAAGTCCCGAAACAGAATTAGGTTGGAAAGTCTGTCAACCACAGAACATTCACGGGCTGTACTTCGTGAGTTTGTGACTATGGTGTCCATTCCTCGAAGTACGGCCCCTCGCCCACGGCGACTTTTTGTAGTGATGCTGTCGCGCATTTCGTAAACGCGCAACAGGTTCGCTACGAACGCGCGTTAGTCGCATTTGCAACGCGCTGCAGAAGCGATGCCAACGCGCTACTAACGCGCTACAGCATCGCGACTGTATCGATGCAAACGCGCGAGCGTATCGGAATACATCGGGAGGAGAACGGAGAGTAGTGCAACACAGAGAGATCGAGAGTGCTGTTCATCGGTACTTATCGTACTTACGCTGGTACACTGTTCAGCAATAATTTGCATTCAATCGTAACACTCAGTTAAGGGAATACACTTCCTCCTGACGCACAGGTTTTCCTAGTTCGAGAGCAAGGGCTTCAAAATTCACTGTTGCAGATTGCATTTCTCAATAAGGATATTTGTATTAGGGGTTAAAGTATGAAATTGCCGTTTTATTGCAATAGGTTCTTTGAATTGACATATAATCTTCATGGTTTGAGGTTTTCGAATGAAACTTTTTTCAAATGGTTTCTATGATGTTCTTTTTTTAAAAAATGTGAAACATTTGAATATCGACTTTCAATTGTTTTTGTTATTCAATTTAGACAAGAAAGATGGAACATCATAGAAACCATTTGAAAAAAGTTTCATTCGAAAACCTCAAACCATGAAGATTCTATGTCAATTCAAAGAACCTATTGCAATAAAACGGCAATTTCATACTTTAACCCCTATTATTTATTCTTAACTTTGTTTTTACTTCTTTCCAGCCAGTCGGCATATACCGCGGCAAGTACGAATGGGCGAACGAGGACAGTCCAGTGGGCGGAGACTGCTCGCTTTGGGTGCGGGCGGCCACTCTAGCACTCGACGACGGCCAATGGCAGTGTCAAGTCACCGCTAGCAACTACGATGTACAGGTTAGCCGCGGAGCAACATACGCACGAACAATGACAGTCCAGTGGGCAGGGACTCCACTACGTAGCCGCGAAGTACAGTCCCTGCTGACTCAAAACATATACATACATACTTACATACGTATGTATGTACGTATGTACATACATACATACATACATATGTACATACGTACGTACATACATACGTACTACATCATCATCATCAGCCGTTTGGCGTCCACTGCAGGACATAGGCCTCCCTCATGTTTATCCAAGCTTCCCGGTCTTGTGCCGCCCGTACGTACATACATACGTACATACATACATACATTACACGCGTACACGAAAAAAAAAAACCTTATTTTACCGTCGGAATGTTCATAATTTTTTGAGACTACCCTGCCATTCCACCCAATTTATTAACAAAAGGTCTACTTTCAGTTTCTCCTAAAGCTAACAACTCAACCATAGCTTTCGCTGCAACGTACATTCGCTATAACGTAAGTCGCTGCAGAGAACATTCACTGTAACGTACTTCGCAACTATGAACTTTTGTGGTAACATAAGTACATCGCTGTACTGTACTTTGGGGCTAGGTAGAGGGCTAGGGGCAGTGTTAAGCGTCCGCTAGCAATGACGATGCACAGGTTAGTCGCAGAGCAACTAACACACGAACAAGGATATCCCAGCGGGCGAGGACTAACGCGGGAACCCATCAGGATTTGGTGCGCGTTATATATGAGATAAACGAAATCCACGGAAATCTCTTTACTACTGAAAATATATCTATTCCAGTCCTGAGCGGAGAGCAGAGAGAGACAGATGGAGAGAGGTAACACACTGGGTTGGGTTTGAACGGTGATATGAGAGCTAACGGGCGCCGCATGTCTATGTACCTATATTTGGAGTTTTGAGTTCAGCAAAGGTAGAATAAACCTGCCGGCCGGTGGACCAAGGTAGCCATTGAATGGTGGCCAAGAATGGGTCGACGGTTGGTGAACAGACCCCAGCCCGGTGGGCCGACGAAACTGTGAAAGTGGCTGGGAAACATTGGATGAGAAATAGCAAAGATCTGCTTAATGGGCTGATTAGATAGATAGATAGAATAAACCTTCTAATTTTCCCAGGATGCCCTATCGAGCCAGCCGGCCCCGTTAGCGGTGCGGGTCCCGCCCCAAACGCCGAGGATCCTGTTCAACGGTTCCCACCTGGCTCCCGGTCACAACATCACTGTGCCCGCCGGCTCCCGCGCCACCGTTGTCTGCGAGGCGCGCTACGGAAACCCACCGGCCTACATCGAGTGGTATTTGGGTAAGTCTTGTTCACTTCATGTTATGCTTTACTATACTATGCTCTAATACTCGGGCAACTAGCATCTGGAATCTGAGAAAATGCTCGGGAAAAGTCTGGATCTATTCAAATAATCAATATTAGGATTTGTTACTGAAGCTTATATGTTATCCGGAGAACAATGCGTTCTAAAACTCTGTTCAAAAGTACCCGAAACCGGCGTGCGTGCATGCAACGACTAATGAATGTTGAGGAAGCGAAAGTGATCTGTCAGGATCGTAGCAAGTGGCAGTCCCTGGTCTCTGCCTACCCCTCTGGGATACAGGCGTGAGTTTATGTTATGTTATGTTCACTCGATGATAACGTAGGTATCATTGTCTCGGTTTCTAATTTTGTAGTGTCCACTAGGAAAGTCAATCGCTAAAGTTAAGGTGGCAACTTAATGTTCGAAATCCGTAATAAAACGTTCCAGTTAAGATCAATGTTAAAGGTGCTGACAAGCCAATAAAAAGTCATTTTGCAATGCACTCAAGATGGATCACAGCAGTAAGAGCGTTTTATTAATATGGACCTTAGTTGCGCGCAAAAATAAACTTGGATGTGGTCCTTCTAGAGAGACATGCCTAAGGATTTCAAATGCCCTTTGCCTCTCAGCACTACCGACTATTTATAATAGTATTACCATTTACCATTTTCCTTCCTTTCACAGAAAAAGAACGCCTCACCGCGTGGAGTCAGACCAACGCCTCCGAAGTGGAGCGTCCACGAGTGTGGGCCGCACGCTCCGTCCTCGAACTTGGGGCCACGCGGTCTGCGCACGGTCGCCAGCTGGCGTGCCGGGCCCACCACCCATCTTACCCGCCACCTTACTACAAAGACTCCTACACCATGCTGGACGTTACTTGTTAGTCCTACGTTGCTAATTGTCACTCATCTTTAGTAGTGTTTTGAGCGCGCTACCTGCTACAAGCGGCCACGTGCGGTTTTAAGACGTTTTACATCGTGATCGAACTGCGATTCTGTGTATTGTATGTATTCTTATTATAAACATTATATTTATTCATATTATATAAGCATTCCGTGTGGCGCCGGATTAAGAATAGCGTCACTCCATTTCCTTCCGTGGATGTCGTAGAAGGCGACTAAGGAAATCAATATCCAGGAGACGGGCAGCAGCGTCTTCCTGAGATTCCAACCGCATACTGCGATCGCCAACCCGCCTGCCAAGCGTGGCGATTATGGCAAAACCCCTCATGGTTATGAAAACCACGAAGGAGGCCTGTGTCCTGCAGTGGGCGTCGAATGGCTGATGATGATGATGATATAAGCAGTAGTATGTAGTATATGTATATTCTAAAAAGTTTATTTTAGGTACATAGTTTTTTTGGTACCTAGTGGCTGAAAATCAGCGCTGCCAAGATCACTGCGTTGACTTGGTTGCATAATGCTGAGCCTCGACCTTTTGTTGTAATATGGCAATAAATGCTTTCTATTTCTATGTTATCTTATATAATGTTATCTCAATTATCAAAAGTGTGGTCAACGTTTAAGTTTTCATAAATCTGAGCACCTTGCATCTCACACACTCATTATTTTGCAACCCGTCCAATACTAGCTTATCCCGAGTATCCAAAATTACTGTCCAAGCTCAAAGAGAACTGAAAGAAAACGCGCACAATTTCTCCCTACTAGGTACTATCCCCCATCCTGACACTGACTGAAAGATCTGCCCCTATATTACGCGTACCAAATCCTGAGCGATTCCAATCGTCTAACTGTCAAATTTAAATGGAATTTGACAGTTACGCGAGTGGAATCGCTCAGGATTTGGTGCGCATAATTAGGCCCCTGATCGCGATTGTTTATTAGGTAAAGTTATTTACCTTCATTCCCCGATTTATTGACAACGTTCCAGTTGTGCAACTGCGTATGAGCATCGCGAGTTATTAAAAATACTACTTACCTACTTGAACACAAAAAAGAGTTCACTGTTTATTTATCCTTTCTAGTTGTCCCGGTTGTGTCCATAACCGGTGCGGACGCGAGTTCCATCAACAGCCTGGAGGAAGGTTCCAGTGCCCTGACCCTGGAGTGTAAGGCTGAAGGCAACCCTAGTCCCTACGTGTGGTGGACCAAGAACGGCCAGGTCATTGCCACCAACGGGCCCAAGCTCATCTTGGCACCAGTCTCCAGAAACCATTCAGGTAAACCTTTCTTTCGAACATAAATAGATACATAAATTCACGCCTGTTACCACAGGGGGTAGACAGAGACCAGGGACTTCCACTTGCCACAATCCTGACCGATCTTTTTCGCTTCATCAACATTCATTTGCCGTTGCATGCACGTACGCCGGTTTCGGGTACTTTTATCTTGCCCTTTGCTGCTTGGTCGAAGTATGTCCGCCTGGGACGTCCCTCACCGGCCCGTCCACCCACATTAGTTCGATATATTTATTTCGTCAATATTTCTTCCTTTATCCTCTCAACATTTCTCCACCTTGCTTTCGTTTATTTATTAATTCCAGGTAATCGAGGGGATCAGAGTGATGACCACTCGAATTAAAATACAATCAGAGTAAACGAAAAATAATTATTGGAACGTTATTTAACAAAGCTCCGCCGAGAGTGTTATTTATGTATAGTAGATGGTAAGGTCCAAACCGGATGACTGAAATCTGACTTCACCCCGTACACCTTTGGTTGGTTGTGTGATCCACCAAAGTTGTGGGCCAGTCGAGCTAAGGTGACAGGCTTTGTTTTAGCTTTTAGTCGTGCGTTTTTCTAACTTTGCAAACTTTAGCAGTATATGGTCTACGCCTGCCATGTTACGAGGTCAGGTCAGCGCCACCAACATTACCATTTCGACGTGAAAATACATTCTGATAAAAAAATCTTTAAAATGTACTCAGAGACCAGGGTGAACTGGTTTAGGAACTTAAGTATAGGGTCCTGGTGTATAGGGTCGCCTATGTCTTGTTTCTAAATAGATTTTTGTTTCAGGTATTTACGGTTGCCAGGCGAGAAACTCCGTTGGGACCTCGGACTCGGTTAAAATTGAGATTGATGTCAAATGTGAGTAATGCGTCATCAAATAAGAATACCTAACATAGTTAATGATTAGGTTAAAAAATTACATTTTCAACGTAGGACGGTCTATGTACCTATAGATATGTATGTACATTTAACACATGTACCACATTTCATCCTGTTCTGAATTTTAATAACATCCAAATAGTCCAACATCCAAACAACATTCTTCCAAAACATGAACGAGAATAATATTTTTCACCTCACTAGCTCGTAAAAGCTCTGTTTATCATTCGAAATCTGCGTGGAAAATCGCACTTTATCCGCTAGCCTGGAAAGTGTTTTTAAAATTCGAATATTTTTATTCAATACATAAAGGTTTCGTACAATAAATTACATATATATAGAACCTCATTGGTTTCGTAATAGTTTATATTCTTTGCAGCCAGTCCATTGATGATTGAAATGCAAATACTTATTTCATGTCATGCGCCAGCCTCATTTAAAGAATCGCACTGGCCGGCAAGAAAATTTGATTTAAAAAAAAAAACTTAAAAATTTTCTTCTCTTTATTGAATTCACTTTACTTCCATTATTTTGGTTTGTTTTTTGATAAAATCGAAAGAAATCATAAAATATGAGCGAAGCTAGCAGCGACGAAGATATAAATAAACAGTAATTTAATATTTATTAAAACTGTTTTTCTTGCACCTAACATTTTCCTCGCTTTAGTGAGGTGAAAAGTTGTGTGTTGCGCTCGGCAGCAAAGTTATTTAGCGTCTCGTACCTTTGAAACCCTCGCTACGCTCAGGATTCTATATTTGAACCACTCGCTTCGCTCGTGGCTCAATCCTAGAATCCTTCGCTTGCTCAGGTTTCAATACAAGGTACTCGCGCCAAAAATTAACTTTGCAGCCTTGCATAACAAATAACTATTTAATGTGAATGAAGATTTAAAAGGCATTCACATTTAAAGTGGGATGGCGATCGTCCATCTTCCTATCTCATCTGAAACGTTCTCATGATTGTCCCCACAGATCCACCTCGCGTGACGTGGGTTGGCCCCGATACTGTGGTAGAGGCCAGTCTCTTCTCCAAGGTCAGCCTGGAGTGCAAGGCCGAGGGAAACCCTCCACCCTCCTACCAGTGGTTCCACAAGTCAGTATGAAAGGAAAACTCACCCCACCTGCTATCAATGATTTGCTTTTTCGTATGACTAATGGCAGGTGGATGAAATTGGCATTATTAGGGGGTAGTATACAGGGGAAAAAGGTAACTTAGGTGGACCGCCCGCCCCAAAACTGATAGCCTGAAAAACCATGCGAAGGGAATAACGGTGACTGTAACCACTGATGGTAAAAATTAATGAAACATAGAGTCTAGCAACACTTACTTTGAACAGGATAAAACGAAGCAACGTTCACTATTATAGCATAGCACAGGCTATCGTAGTTTTGGACCAGGTCAAGTGATTGTATTGTGTTATTATCATCATCATCATCATCATCAGCCATTTTTACGCCCACTGCAGGACACAGGCCTCCCTCATGGTTTTCCCTAATCATAAAGGGTTTTGCCATAATCACCACGCTTGGCAGGCGGGTTAGCGATCGCAGTATGCGGTCGGAATCTCAGGAAGACGCTGCTGCCCGTCTCCTGGTAATTTATTTCCTTAGTCGCCTTCTACGACATCTCCGGGAGGAAATGGTGTGACGCTATTCTTAATCCGGCGCCACAAGGAATTATTTATTATTATAGATGAACCAAAACAATTGTTCAGTTATGAAGGGGCGCCACTTGTAGAATATTTTTACACACATTTGACGATACCAAACAATTTTTATATTTGGCCACAGTAAAGTTAGCTTGGCACGACTCTATATGCTTAAATTCTGTATGTGCATATTTTCAGCCCAGCGTCGACGTCTCACAGCAACGCGATCCCGCAGGGCGAATACCCCGTCTCGACTTCCCACGTGTTGGAGCTACTCAACGTCACGTACACCCAACACGGCCGGTACATCTGCTTGGCGACCAACCAGATCGGCTTGGAGGATAGGTGAGTGTGTTTGGAGGATAGGTGAGTTAGATTCAGATATAAAAAGTCGATAGAGAAGAATCGTCCTCTGATGAGTTTGTACACCGTTGATGAACGTAGACCAAAGATGGTTGGGACATTTAATGTGAGAGAGTTGGAGGGCAGGTGTGCATCAAATAATAAATTATACCGAACTGGTTACGGTGGCGGGGAGTCGCTGGATGTGGGCGGCACAAGACCGGGAAGCTTGGAAAACCATGAGGGAGGCCTATGGCCCGCAATGGGCGTCAAATGGCTGATGATGACGATGATCGATCAGAAATTAGCGTGACAGGTGTAGACACCACTTTTGTTTCGTACGTTTGACCTAGAGATCACTGTTGTATGTCCAAGCCATGAAACATCAGAGAATGTATGGATGTAGCCTGAGTTGAAGACCTGTTTCGCTTGACAAACAAACATGGAAAAAATTGTCATTTACACCATAGACATGGCCATTTAATTTAGATAAAAGGTACCCGAACCCGGCGTGCGTGCATGCAACGACTAATGAATGTTGAGGAAGCGAAAGTGATCTGTCAGGATCGTGGCAAGTGGCAGTCCCTGGTCTCAGCCTAACCCTCTGGGATGCAGGAGTTTACATATGTTTGTGTATGTGTACATGGCCATTTATACCAATCCAAACTTAACCGAAGTACGGTGACCTCCAGCACGTCCATCCATCCATAGTGTGTTGTCTTCACACATTGCGTGAATGAGCGCGTAACGCTTCGCATTTCAGTGGAAGTTTGTTCTTCTACACTGACTTTGCGCAATATGTCAGCACGGTATCTCACCGCGACACTGCCCGCCAGGAGCCACCAATCGGAGGCGGTGACGCTGAACGTGCTGGGCCCGCCGGTGGGCGCCGAGACGGGCGCGGCGCACGCGTGGAGCGGCGCCGAGGGCCGCGTGCAGGCCGCCGTCTGCGCCGACCCGCCGCCGCGCCGCGCCGCCTGGCTCTGGGGCAGCCTGCGCCTCGACGTGCCCTCGCAGATTGGTGAGTGTTATACGTCCCCTCGTCTTCAGCGAATATCTCTGGTGTACTGTAGAGGTCCTAGTAGTGGGAGACGGTTGTCCCGCTGCCACGACGTGCCCTCGCGGATCGGTGTCTAGTGTAGGACTTGCTAGTTGTGCCGCCTGGCTCTGGGGCAGCCTGCCTTCGCAGAGATGCTGCCTCGCTGCATTCCACCGCTTGGCTTTAGGACATTGGGTGTGGATTTTGACCCCTCACAGATCAGTGCGGTTACTTTTGGTTATGCAGTAGGAAAAAGCCCCTAGCATACTCCGAGACTGGGTGTGCTCTCATGAGACCGGTTACCAGATCTGGTTCATGTAGGAAAACATAATAATATACTGCACTTTGGATCTGACCAAACAGCCAGTAGTAATCTAGCGACCCAATTTTGTTTTTAACGTAAAACCTCAATATTTATCTATTTGGCCCATGAATGGTGCCCACTGTTGGGCATAAGCCTCTTCGCCCTCACGCCAACCTCGCCGGTCCCTTGCCAATCTCGTCCATTGTCTTCCTGCTGCGGGCAGTTTCTAATGTCATCGACACTTAAGTAACTGTCTTAAATATGTACATTTTTATTCACAGGCCGCTATCGTGCGTTGGAGCCTTCAGACGTCGCCGGCTGCTACCTCTACACGCTGCTTATAAGCAGCACTGCGGCATCTGACGCGAGGGTCTACGTACTGCACGTCGAGAACGAACGAGGGTTCTCCTCGCATGCCGTCTCGCTCACCGTGCACGGTACGGGTCTGTCTCTCTCTTTTGCACACTAGCTTTATCAGTAGTGGGAATGTGGTATGGTAACACTAAATCAGGCGTGGCATGCCCACGTAGACCCACCACCCACCCTCCTCTTCACATCTCTACTCAGTGGCCGAAACCCGATCCCAAGACTCCAGTCGTAGGGCTGAGCCACAGAGGAAAAGAGCAGAGCCGAGCAGAGCACTGTGCAGAGAACACCGAAATAAACAAAATAAAAAACAAAATACTGCTCAAATGTAATCCAGCGGCATCCGACGCTTGAGTCTGCATCTGCTTCGTTGGGCGTGAAGGTGCTTTTTGAAAAACGGCGCTGTTTGAAATAGAAACAGCAAACGCTGAAATAGTATCATAGTCACACGCACACTCCTTTATTTTTTAATTATTGTATGTAAGCATGTTCGTTTGTGGCAATAAACCGTTCATTCATTCATCCTTCACTTGAGAACGAGCGAGGGTTCTCCTCTCATGCCGTCTCGCTCACCGTGCACGGTGCGGGTCTGTCTCTCTCTATTGCACACTAAGCGTTATCGGTAGCCGGATTGTGTAGTAGCACAACCTCCGCAGAGGTGGAATGGAGGCGCAAGTCGCGTGTTTTGTGGCGCTAAAATGTCAAAATTTGACAATCGTGGCATATTTGAAAATCTGGACATTTTCAATGAGTCGCTCAGCGTTTTAGAATCCAAAATAAGCCACTCCATCGGGACCACTGATCATATGTTTTTCAATTGCCCCCGTTTCCCCTCTTTATACCCATTCCTCCCTTGCTTTATCCCTCGTCCCATCAACTTCAAAATCCTTCTTCTGTACACCCATACTAAATTCATTAGAATACTATGTAAATATATTAATTATTTCAACATTCGACTTTAACTCCTCATCAAATTATAATATCTCTTTCCTTCTACATTGGTTTCTTGTATATATAAAGTAGCATGTACCTTTCACAACGAGACACTGGCAAAATCCCTGTGCACCCTACAAGAACGGGGCAAAGTCCAAATAAAAAAATAAAAAAAGCCACTCCATCAAAATATACCTAGATTAACATGCAATGTGTTTGATGAACTGGGTGAGTACCTTAATTACACTAGACTAAATTAGTTGTTAAGTTTAAAAGGAGTATACCGGATGGCATTTTAGTCACCTGCCGAACTTTGAGGGATCTTTCTACTCGTCAATACAAACAACTTTTACTGTGGGGTCAAACAAATCAGAGCAAACAATAAATCAGCTGTTTCATACACTTGGTGCAGTACTGCTTCTATCTTATGTATTATGAGCTGTTTCAACAGCTCGTTTATTTTTTGCTCTGATTCGTTTGGCCCCATAGTAAAAGTTGTTTATATTTATGAGTAAAAAGCCCCGTTAAAGTTTGGCAGTTGACTAAAATGCCACCCGGTATTTATATTGCTTTACGAAGTTGCTGATTTTGATGAGACATAGATTTTGTTATCAGTGTAGCTATTGGTTAATAAAGTTTCTTGTGTTATTTATGGTTAACCAGGATGCAGTGAAACCAAGAATGCTTTAGAGATACTTATTTTAATTAAATTATTATTTATTAGTCGTTGTGTGCGTGCATACGCTGGTTTCGAGTACTTTTTATCTTGCCCTTTGCTAACACATCCCCTATTTGGTCGAAGGATGTCCGCCTGGGGCGACCCTTACCGGCCTTTCCACCCACATTCGCTCCATATATATATTTCGTCAATAAATCGACGACATATATATACATTTGCTTGTTATACTTGTTTGTTTGCTCGATATCATAGAATTTTAAAATTCAATGTCGATATCATAAGCAGCCTATATACGTCCCACTGTAGGGCACAGGCCTTCTCTCAGAGAGAGAGTATGGGCTTAATCACCACGCGTGCCCACCGCGGATTGGCGATTACAAGCGCTGAGGTATGTGAATAGCTCAGACACCCAGGTTTCCTCACGATGTTTTCCTTCACAGTTAGCGAGTGGTATTGCTACTATAACTTCACAAATGTACATAGCTTAGAAAGAAAAGTCATAGGTACATGCCCGCACTGGGAATCGAACCTGGGTCTCCCGCTTCAGAGTCCAATGTTCTACCCACTAGGCTACCAACGCTAATGTCGATATATTTGTAGCGATTAGTGTCGATGAATAATGGCGGTGGCGGCCGCCGGTCAGTGCCGAAACTATGTATTTAACACGTTCCTAAATTATTGTCGGGGAACAGTCATGAACGAGCAATCCTTTGAGCAAAACCTATTTAGAGGCTAAAAATTCCACCCCTGCCCGGACTTGAACCCGTGACCTCTGGCTAACCGTGCCAGCGCTCTCCCAACTGAGCTAACGGGCAAGTGCACGCATCGGCGAAATTTCGAGCCTCTTTACAAACTTCTCTGTATTACGTACACGCAGCGACATCTGGCCTTAATCCTCTAATAATGATATAATCCTTTGTGTGTAAACGAGCCTGACCAGTGCCAATGTTATGGTTAGAGTTATGGTGTCACTGGACGGCTCGTAGGATCTCAGTTGATGACGTACTTCCGGTTTCGTAGACTCTGCTTCTTTTTTTGCTTTAAAAATTTATTAAAGCAGCCCAAAGCTAAATACTCAGTCCAGGATCTCAGAAATAAGTAGTTTCTCGAAAAAAAATGTATTAAAACAGAACTTAATTTTTTAGGACAATGCCCATTAATAAAATATATCGATGAGACTGCGCTCGAACTAAATCTTCGTCGGTTCCATCACAGAAATAAATGACTAACCTAAAGCTCTCACCCCAACAGAGACGGCGCACGTGGCGCCGCTGATCGCGGCCGGGCTGGTCATAGCAGCGCTGCTGGTGCTCGTACTGTGTCTGGTGCTGCGCTGCCGGAAGCGGAGAGGTCAGCTTACCTATTATATCATTTTTAGGGTCCCGTAGTCATCAAGGAACCCTTTCAGTTACCCCATGTCCGTCCGTCCTGTCTATCGGTCTGTATGCGGCGTAGCTCGAGACGATTAGTACTAGAGACCTGAAATTTGGTACAGATATACATATTAGTCACGCCGACAAAACGGTAGCATAAAATGTTAAAAAAATATTTAGGGTATTGTTGGATTGGCTGTTTAAAAATGTTGTGGGTCTAGCAAAACCATTTTTATATTTAGAGGTCCATTTGGGAAATATGAAGCTATAAAGGGCATTTTTTTAGAGTAGCCCCCCCCCCCTTCCACCCTCCCCTCTCCTTGATTGAACTCGATTCCCCTCGTTGATTGTAGAAACGTGAAAAAATTCAGGTCAGTAGCACATACAAAGAACTTAAAAGGAAAACTATCAAGGCTTTGTCGCAGTGGGTTAGGTTGGGGTGCGATCCGTGATAATAAAAGAGGGTATCCAAGGGCACGGTATATTTATAATGTAATGGAAAGGCACCTGAGAACAATAAAATAGAAAAGCTTAACTACGGTCTAAAACATAAATATAAAAATACAATGAGGAGTTGAAGGGAAGAACACTTACATTAATTTTATTAATGTGCCTTTTGAATATTATTAATTTCGTAGATAAGGATACAGGATACGCAGGATAAGGTGACAGACGTGTTATAATAAAATTTGATAATAAAGATAGGATCTCGTTTACGTCCACTTAGTTCGGAGGCTGAGGAATATCTCCCTAAATACGTCCGAACACTGCGGCACATGTCATAAAATAGTTAAATTTGGAATAGTAGATGGCCGAAAATGATAAAAAAAGCAACGAGGCGATTACCTCGTTACAGCTTATAAGGCTTTACAAGTTAACGAGTAACAGGTGACCAACGTATAAAAGGAAAATTGAAATTCCATTGAAAATTTACTCTGATAACGTTGTTAGTTCTGTAAAGCAGGTAACAAACTCCTCCCTATACGGAACTCTATGCGTATGTCACGACATGTTTTTATTTCTATCGAAGTAGGTACCTACTTGATAGAAACAAAACCGGCCGCGGTACTTGATTTGTACAAATGACCTCATTGGGTGTATTTCCATGTTGTTTTTTTGTTTGTTACAGAGAGCGTGCAATACAAGACTGATGACTTAGATAGGTAAGTGTTTTTGATATTGCACTTATTTAAATTTTACCCAAGAAACATGATGCGAGGGCGCCTTTTGACGTTTCGTCTCGTATTGTTCACAATTTTACTCTAGCTTTCAAACACGGCTTGGGAGTGCCTTTTTTTTCTCGTTATTTCGGTGTTATGAAGAAAATGACATTGTTATAAGGCTGATATTATGAGGAAACCTAACCAATGTAAACATACCATAACAATTAGAATACAGCCCTAGTAAGCGTTGGGCCTTCTCAATTTTTCAGGTTCCCTAGCGATAAAATAAAGAACGATGTACACGGTATACACCTGATTTCTCCCAAGGTATCTAAAGTCACGTCCGCACTGACCAAGCTCCCAAGTCACACTAAAGATACTAGGCACTGAGGTGAGCGCATTCTAACTAACTCTTAATATCATGATGACCTATCACAAAATATTAAAATTTGACTATCGTGACGCGATATCGTGAAAACGTATTACCGGATAAAATATTATTGAAAAAGTATTCTAACAAAGTAGCATATCAAGGTGTCATGACGAAGACTCAAGTTAAGACTTATTGTTTATTTCCTGACAATCGATCAGTTAAGGGGCTCCAGGGAGTAACGCTAGCACCACCAAGGAAAAAAAAAAATTTTTTTAAAGATCGAATTTGTCAAAAGTGTCTGTACAATATCTTAACCATATTAATAGTGATCTTTAGGACCCATGGCCGTAAACCTAAGCCAAGAAAATTGCCGTTTTTGGCATAAATGCTATCTAGTTCCAGGTTAGTGATCCTAGGTTCTTTGTCGAGGTTCCTAAAAATTACTGTTAACATAATTGAGAGATTGTACAGACACTTCTTCCAGATACGGTCTGTGAAAGAAAATACGATTTTTTTTCATTGGTGGCGCTAGTTAGCCGACTGGATGCCCTTAAGATTCCCCCCCGCCCGCAGCGAGAAGACCGTGCTGCCAGCGGACGCCGTGTACGGGCCGGCGCCCCCCGCCGCCCCCTCCCCCGCGCGGTACTCCCCCGCCGCGCTGCAGGTGCGCCGCGCCGCGCTCGTGCTGCAGCCGCCCACCACCGTGTGACTGCACGGGTGTCGCTGCACAGGTGTGACTGCACGTATGAGACTGTCTAATCGATGCATCGTATAGCACTGTTAGCATAAGAAACGGACTAAATGAGTAATCTTATGGCTTGACTGCCTCCTTGGTCTAGCCGTTAAGGCGCTCAGCTACCAGAACGGAGGTCGCGGGTTCGATTCGCTCTGGGGCCACACGAAATTTGTACAAATGGCCTCGGTCTGAGTATTTTCATGATTGTGACGTTCCTGCCTGGTTAGCATAGCACAGGGTATCCTAGTTTGGGACCAGGTCAAGTGATTGTATTGCGTGGAAGTTGTTTATTATTTATTTATGTGCATTTAGGTGGATTGAAAGCCACGGTTATGTGGTTAGTAATTAAAAATGGCATCTATTAAGACTTTTACTTTTAACCTCCTCAGTCCTGACCTTGAAAATAACAATGGTTTTCAATAGTTATTTTCAGGGTCGGGACTGAGGAGGTTATGTATAGAGGTAAAAAAAAATAGTTGAGAAAACATGCTTCGAGTTGAGAAATCTTCTTTAAAAAAATGCGCGAACAATTAGTACCGCCGCCTTTCCCTCTCACAGAACAACTGCCCGCGGACCCGCGTCACGCACGCAACGGTCTGGATGGACTAATGATTCTAATAGATTCGAATTCGTGTAGAAATATTTTTGAAAAGTGCGTTTTTTAAACAAAAACAAACTAGCGTATTCGATAGGCACGTTAATTTTGCTATATTTTTCAAACCACCCAAAATTAATGCAGTGTATGAAAATGAATTGCTGTTCATTAGTCTCGCTAAAACTCGAGAACGGCTGGACCTACTTGGCGTAATTATTATGATTATGGTTGTTGCTATTGAATACCTATTTGCCTTCCTCTCACCAAATAGGTATGAACGCAATTGAATCGTGTGATTTTAAAACAACACATGTCCTTTCATTACAACTTGTCAGGAAATAGAAAAAACTTTTATTCAAATACTATAATATCTACAACAGCAATATTTTAGCATATTATGTTAATTTCTGTATGAATAAACTACAATTTTTTTTTCTAATGTAAATCAATAGGTCAAAAATGAACAAGTGTTATTTTAAAAACACATGTGACTTGTGTTGTTTTAAAATCACACGATTCAATTATTGTACAAGCCAGAACCAATGGTTGGATGGTCAGTCCCTTTCTTTAATTAACAGTGTTATAACCATGGAGAACTCACGAAAAAAATGTTTTACTTCATAATGTATGAAGCGTTTTTCAATATTTGAGTAATCTCGTAAAATAATGGTTTCGTAAAATGAGATTAAAAGACTTTTTTTGGTGCAAGTTCTCCATAGCTGGTTTTAGAATTAACACTTCAAAGGATATCCCTGGCGGTGCAGGGGGACGCTGCTAGCGTCATGGAATGTTTTAGCTCGGGTGTGTCCCGGGGCGGTATTTTCAAGTTTTATGGTCTGTGTTTCTTGTGCCCCTTTTATAACAGTGGTATTTTCACTCTATTTGAGTATTATGTATTTAATGGACTTTAGGCCCTGGTTGCACTGGTCTAAGGTTCCGACTGGGTGATGGGATCAACTATAGTTTATACTTTATTGTACACAAACAAAAGACACAGCAAATAAACTTAACATAAACACACATTATAACACTAATAATCTAAATTTGTTCTTAATTTAATCTTAATTTATTAACTAAGACAATAAGGGCAGTATGGGGGTTACACTCCCACCATTTCATATGGGTTTAAATGAGGCTCATTTTGTCTTAGGTGAGAGGGGTCGGAAACCCTAATATTATTAATGGCCCACGTTCATCATCATCATCATCAGCCATTTGACGCCTACTGCAGGACATAGGCCTCCTTCGTGGTTTTCATAACCATGAGGGGTTTTGCCATAATCGCCACGCTTGGCAGGCGGGTTGGCGATCGCAGTATGCGGTTGGAATCTCAGGAAGACGCTGCTGCCCGTCTCCTGGTAATTGATTTCCTTAGTCGCCTTCTACGACATCCACGGAAGGAAATGGAGTGACGCTATTCTTAATCCAGCGCCACACGGAAATATTTATTATTATAGATGAACCAAAACAATTGTACAGTTATGAAGGGGCGCCACTTGTAGAATATTTTTTTGGCCCACGTTGGCCAAAAAATATTACTTTCGGCCCGAAAATCAACAAACTACAGATTGTAAATATGTTCTAGAAAGTAATGTTATCACGGTTGGCTTTATAATCGAAAAAACTAGGTACCCATTATAACTACACCCATCGCTGGAAAATGTTTACAAATTGTTAGTTTCACTGTTTAATGAACAGCCCCCTAAGGGGGTGAGACGATCCGCGGCGTGTCATGATTTCCCTGCTGACATGGTGAAGCGGACGTTCTATCGTGCAATCCTTTGTGGTGTGAACAGGGCCTGGATTCTGTTAATACAACTATATAGTATAACGCGCCGCTTTAATTTAATTTCCACTTCAAGTTTCTGCGCGTAGACACGTATCAAAATGGAAAAACATGTCACGTCTGACATTATACTATGCACTACGAGAATTGATTCTATCAGGCATAATATTTGAGATTTAGGTCTTTGCGTTGCGATTCCACTCCTTAGGTGTTTCACCATCATCATCATCAGTCATTTCACTCCCACTGCAGGATATAAGCCTCCCTCATGGTCATCCAGCGACTCCCCGCCACCGTAACCAGGTAGTCAGACCATCTGGTGGGGAGCCTGCCCACGCTGCGTCGTCCGGTCCGCGGTCGCCAGGTCAGAACTTTTTAGGTTTTACACTTTGATATTGAGTTTTGCTGAGGAGAGCGGCGTTCAAAAGATAAGAAGAACTTTAACTTTTATTTATTTTCACCAGTGTTTACATTTTACGAAGGCTCTAACTCTAACCCATGTATTTGCTTGATGAATCTAACCCAACCTTAATCTAAAAATAGCCTAACCTAACCAAATATAGACCAGAAAGAAACACAATCATGCCGGATCTTATTCAGTTAGTCTTCGAATAAAAAAAAACTTCACTATTACTGCTGTAAGTACGTTTGTCAGAAGTAGGTAGATACAACTCCCAGAATTCCCAAAATTTAGGCTGGCAAGGGTTTATACATCCCTGTGGATATAATAAGCTTGCCAGAAACGCGGTTCAAAAAATGTGTGCTCACCACTATGTGCCAAAGAAGCTAATATAACATTAAAGATTATTTAGATGACAATGATGTCTGGAATTAAAGCTAGTTCAATGTATGCCAAAATGATCTAGATTTTGAAATGGACACCTAGTTTAACTTGTTACATTCATTAAGTCGCAGTTTCTGTGCTAATTTGAATAAAAAAATATTGATTTGATGGATTTGATTCAACCAAGTCAAGCCAACTGTTTAACTTTACCTTGTGTATGGACTTGTAGCTCAATATACCAATTGACATTAAAAATATCCCATACGCCCATTTCCGGAAGGGTTGGGCAGAAACACCGACTAATTAGTCCATGAATTACAATTCTGAATAAATTAGTAAGAAAATATTTGAATTTTTAAGATGACTTCGATAGTAGCTGATGACTTCCCTTGAAAACGGGCAAAATAAAATAAAACATCATCATTATAAATTCTTCTTTTTTAAACAATTTGATACTCCTACACGCTTTTCCATACACGTCCATCATCAAAACAAACCACTTTTATTACAGAACCAAATTTGAAATCACCAAAACATCTTTCCGCTTTGTTCGCTTTCAATTTAGTATGAAACACCACTAAATTTTGTAAGGTGCTTCTTAATAAGTATTGAATGAAAATTAATTGAAAATAACTAATTTTTTCGCCATTTCAGAGTCAGTCTCATAATAAAATTTATGTGTATTCGAATACCGGACCTTCCTGCATCACCTCATATTTTAATCCGCTTTATCACGCCAGGTGACAGGGTGGATGTTTCAATTAATTAACTTTAAGTGCACTGACGTACTTTAAACGCAATGGAAGTGGCAGTTTGTTTGGTGAAACATTGTCGACACATACACACACTACCTCACTATTTCGCCTTTTTAAATTACTCTAGGGAATAATGACGGACGGTTCTAAAACAAGTTTTGTTTGTTGCAGGCGGCGTTGACGTCGCTCGAACAAGAAGCCAAAGATAATGTGTACGCGGTGCTCGACCCGCACATACAATATGAAATAACGATAAACAAGCACGGAGAGCCACCTAAGTATCTGTCACTATCTAAGCCTATAGCTCACCAAAGAACGCACGAACATGACCCGCATCGCGTTAGAAAATATGAGATTAATAACAACGGAAACGATACAAACGATAATCGTTTCTCAACGTTCAAAGGGCCAGTAAAAAGTAATATTAGAAGATCTAACAGGAGTAGCAGCGATAAAAAGACTATTGGCAGCCATCAGAGGAATATTTGCAGGTCTAACAACGATATCGAGTACACTGCAGACCCGTATTTTGGTATCAACGTGAGTACCAACAATTTTGATTCTCTCTTCAGACAAGAAAATGATCAAATTCGGTGTTCTAAAAACTATACCAGGATGTATGAAAGGAACAATTCTGGCAGAAGTGATAAAGTTTCCGGCAGGCGACTTCCTAAAGAATCTATAAATGTTCCGAGAGAATCGCAACGTAGTAAGAACATGAATGAAAACGCCAATAAAGAGAAAACAAAATCTGTTAAAAATTTTTTGGGCAATGAAGACAAATATGGTACAACAGAAGATTTCAAGCCTAGACCAGGTAAAGTAAAAGAAATAGCCTCGAAATTCAATCAATATTCCGGTAATTTACGGAATTCCTTTCGTAAATCTAAGGTCAGACCAAAGCCCATACAAATCGGTAACCAAGCTTATTTAGATCACGTATTCCCTGATGCCGTTGAAATATAAGTGGGTAATGTTACGAGATCTCTATTAGTGTGTACTTTATAGACATTTAAGAATATTTTAGTCTCATTTGTATTATACGGATTATATGGAGAATTTCCTGTATATTTTTGCGTGCATAATTTCATAACGATACATGCAGCATACAACTACAACGCCGTGCACATTATTCGACGTATTCCGTATTACTATTGAACGAAATCATTATGAACCGCCATAATGGGTTATAACGGGTGCATAACTGGGTCAAAACTGGATTATAACTCACCAGTGGTTTATAACCTGGGCCATTACCCATCTCTAATTATACCTACGCAAATATTGTTAGGGTTAGAAACTTCGATCAACTAAATATTAGCTACGTGCCGAATAAGGATAGGTACACTTTTTTGTGAATTTTGGACGCTTGATTTGCATTTTTGTGGTTGATTGAAGCTTAAATCTTTATAATAAACGTAAACCATTTGCTGTCTGAAGGTAGGCTCTGAATCTTAAACCATGACATAGCTATGTAGTTGCACTTGCTAAATCTCTTTTCTCTTGTAAGTTTGTATTTGTACATAATTATTATTGTCACTTAAATTGTCTCATTTATAAAAACACGATTCCCTAAAACACTGATTAAAATAGTCTGTGGTGGAGATTTTACAAGGAAAAGATGTAACCACAGGTTAAATAAATTGCCCCTGAGGAGTGCTCCAGCGGAATCGTGTTTTTATAAATAAGGCTGTAAGTTTTTTGGGCTATTCTCTATCGTACTTAAAATAAACTGCATTTATTTTATTATAGTTAAGTATTTCATAGGAAGAAAAATGTCGTGAGTAAACCTAAATGTCTGAGGTGATCACATAACCTCAGCGCTTGAAATTGCCTATACGCGGTGTGTACGCGTGGTGGTTAAGCCTATACTCTCGCTCTGACAGAAGGCCTATGCCCTACAGTGGGACGTAGGTATAGGCTGCATTATCTATTGTCTAAGTATTTCATAGAGTTATATATATCGCCTTCGTTGTTAAGTTCGTCTATGTGTACTATAGCTTCTTCTTGTTTTGTATTGTTGAATTTTAACTGTATTTAATTAAAATCATAATTGATTGTAAATCTTGTTTATTTCATACAAAAAACGGCCTCTGTCCTCTCGATTAGACTGTACCAATGAAATGAGCGTAAGATGTGCTGTAGAATAAATTACTCTGTGATTGGTTCATTCTGTGCGCCACGCGTGACGCTGTGAACGTTGATTGGGCGATAGTAAATGACAGCGTAACTTGGTGATTGGTGTTGTGCAAAAATATCAAACCATTGTCTTCATGATGTATAACCCGTCGGAATACCCAGGTAACTCGCAAGATGGCGGTCTGACGGTGGTAGGTGCATAAATATGTTGCCGGGTAATACTGAACTCGCTCCGATTGGTAACACAATTAACAACCCCACCCCCCTTCCTACAATAATTGAACGTGTGGTCATTTTTTAGCGCTATCTGTGTTTTTAACTATCACGGTTTCATATCCATTTCCTCTCTGACCATTCATAACTATCCTAAGGGATCACTTCCTCAGCACAACGCTGAGTCAGCTGCCTTTTGTGGCAACGTAGATACACCACAGGCTACATCTATGGTCCTGTTTTATTTATTCGTTTTGTCTGTTGTGTGTTTAGTTTTCTTTCTGTTGTTGTGCATATTATGTTATCTACTTATTTTGTTTCTGTGATGTATCTTGTTGGTATAATAAATGTCTTTCTTCTTCTTCAATCCAAGTTGGTACGGTCGAGAGCAGGTGAATTTTGAAAAGTGCTTTGCAATGTCTCCCATAACGTAACTGAATGGTCTGCACTGCACGCATGTAAAGTTTCACGTGTGCCCGACTGTACAGTCGACAGCAGGTTAACCTTTACATTTTTGTTGCAAAGTCGTCCTTAACGTAATTGATTAGAGTGCACGTATGTAAAAGTTGATGTGCTCTCGACTGTACGTGGGTAAGCTTAGATTTGAGTAATTTAGTCTCTGCGAATAGCATTTCTAGGACACTTCATAAACTTCAGTACCTAGTTGGAAGGCCACTTGAGACGTCTAATGGTAGCCATTAGTAGTTCGAACTATTTGGTGATATCTGCTGGAGTGGAACCGCAAATAGAACTAATGGAACAAACGACCAATGTTCGGTTTCAGCACTTCATCGGACTGAAAGTAGCTGCGACGAGATAAGATAAGGCTAAAACTGGACATGAAAAAACAGAAATAATCGTATCCTATGACCATGATAATGTTTACCGGGAAGTGCTGATGTGTAACAGACACAGCTAGGTACCTTTTTAGGGTTCCGTAGTCGACAAGGAACACTTATAGTTTCGCCACGCCCGTCCGTCTGTCTGGCCGTCTGTCTGTCCGCGGTCTAGCTCAGAGACGATTAGTACGAGAAAGCTGAATTTAACACAGACATACATATTCATCAGCCATTTTACGCCCACTGCAGGACATAGGCCTCCCTCATGGTTTTCCCTAACCACGAAGGGCTTTGCCATGATCGCCACGCTTGGCAGGCGGGTTGGCGATCGCAGTATGCGGTTGGACTCTCAGGTAGACGCTGCTGCCCGTCTCATGGTAATTTATTTCCTTAGTCGCCTTCTACGACATCCACGGAATGAATGAATGCTTCTTGCATTAAGCACGCCCTTGTACACTTACAATGTAATTAGTGCAATAAAGAATTAAAATAATAATAATAAATCCGGCACCACACAGATACCAACTATACGGCCTACACCATATTATGGGGTATAGTTGGATTGGTCGTTTAAAAATATGGATGTAGGAAGAACATTTTGTGATTTAGGTTTCTGTTCTGTTGCGGTCTGGGCGTCTACCACCTCTCCTGGCTAAACGATTGATTGTAGAAACGTGAAAAAATTCAGGGTAGTAGCACATATAATGAACTTGAAAGGAAAACTATTACGGGAAAGTAGGCTTTACAAGTTAACGAGTAATAGGAAACCAACTTTTAAAAGGAAAACGCATTTTGTATGCATTGAAAATTACTTTGATGAAGTTGTTAGTTCTGTAAAGCAGATAAAACCCCCTCTTTCTACGGAGCCCTACGCTGCGCGTGGCCCGACGCGCACGTGGCCAGTTTTTAAATACACGGTGTTAGTTGAAGGAAATACATACATAAAATTACGTCTGTATCCCAGAGTGTTATGCAGAGACCAAATTTCTTTGATATCGACATAAAAAGAAAAAAAAATGCTAGTCACTCCCGCAAATACCATACCAGTTACAGAAAAATACTACTAGTAGGTATTTACATGGCTCCAGCACATGCCATATCACTACGGTATAGAACTCCAGTAGTTACGTCCTGGACTCACGGTTTACTATGACAATTCGATGTACTTTGCATAATTTTAGCTTTATTTCGTTTTTTTTAATAAATTAATATATTTTGCATAGCAGGTTAACGAGTGGGAAGACTAATTGTACCATCTGGCTTCGCAATGTACATTGAATTGTCATAATAAATAATGAATTGTAGTTTTATGTCATGCGGCTCCGGCGTGCTAGCTTACTAGCTAGCACACCACCTACTAGCAAGTGTATCACGGTCATAAAGCACACATGCGTGATTGATCGAATGGTCTTATGTTTGCAGAGCTTATGATGGCGTAGGATTAATGTGATTCTATCGCATGATGTCCGCATCATCATCAGCCGGTGTCAGTCCACTGCTGGACATGGGCCTCTCCCAAGACACGCCACTGAGCTCGATCTAAGGCTCTTCTTTCCCAGTCACTGTCCACCGCTTTGCGAATGTCGTCGCTCCGGGCGTCCTACGCTACGTTTGCCGATTCGCGGTCTCCACTCTAGGACCAGTCTTTCCCAACGGTTATCGGTCCTGCGGCAGATATGAACCTCCCATGGATAGTCCCACTATGCCAAGGCCCCCAGTTCCCGGCCGCCCTGCTATTCCGCATCAAAGAATCTCCAATTGGTTTGAACAGTCATTAGCAAACATATCATATTACTTACTACGCATACTAAACTTTTGTAGGTACAGTCGACAGCAGGTCAACTTTTACATTTATGTTGCGAAGTCGCCTTTAGCGTACCTAACTGATTGGAGTATTTATTTTTATACGCATATAGGTGGCGTGGTGTAAATGTGCTGTTAACTGTACCTGTTCTAGCAAACATAAAAAAAAAATTTTCACGATTTAAAGTTGTACTTCTATCATAGATGGGATACCATCCTGTGGTATCCCACTGGGTAGCACATTCTTACGTTTTAATGATTGTAAAAACTCTTATAATACTTTCGATAAATGTGATCAAACCATTGTTTACAAAAAAATAACGGATGTTATAGACGTTAGATAGAGAGAACATTTTTTATTGTATGTACACCAGGAATTACATGACGTTAGGACGTTAGGTACCCTTTGTACCTAATGTTCATGTGCTAACAATCTCGTTTGAAACGCTCGAAAGCGGTTAAAATTGGTCTTTCCTTTGACCACAGACTATTTAAAACACTCCCGAAATAACACCTTAAGTTTTTGATAGAAAATTGGTTGAAGAAGTTTAGAACGTTTTACTTCAAATTTATTTTATAGTTTTTGGTTAACCATAGTTTTAAGTTTAACCATACAATCATTAAAAAAAACATAACAATGTTCGAGCGAAAGGAATGCCAAACCTGAATTAAAGTAAATTTTATTGATGAATAGACTCACCTCCTTAAACTGTATCAGACCTTTTCCAGCTGCTTTGTATTTTTTTGTGATTATTAAACCGTTTTTCAGTTTCACAAACGTCTAAAACACGATCGCTAACAGAACAATCCAATCCTTGCATCGTCTGCTCTTGAATCTAAAGTATACATTGATTAGCATCGAAAAGCTTTAGGTTCGATGATCGATTTGATCTAGATTTAGATTTATGAGTCATCTTCATCGATCCTCGATACACAAATTGTGTTAAGTTTGGAAGATTGTTCAGACACTTTCGTTTTAACCAGAATATTGTTTGTAAAATATATTCTAATATTGTTAATATTTTTTTCAAATAATATTTCCTCAGTTCGTATCTAGGTACTGCACCTATTTTGAGAAACTATTTAAAAAAAAAAAACTAAAATATAAGGTTCAGGTTAGGTTAGGTCCTAAGTAACTTTACTGACATACACACGTGACGTTGAAACAAATGCGTCTTTTCTAAATCCGTATGGTTTGTGTTAGCGTAAGTACCTATCAGTAGTGTTTAATTAATAGTATTGTTTTTCGTGTCACAAATTTCCACATAGTTTTAAATACTGGCGAAGTGTATAAGATTAAGGAATAACTAACGTTGACTGTGTTAATGTTAGTTGCACCAATTTTTATGATTTAAAGGAATTTGAAATGAAATGACTGACATACACAAGTAGGTACTCAAATGAAATCAAATGTTCACAAGGTAAGTAAGTACCTACACAGTGAATATATATTAGGGGTTAAAGTATGAAATTGCCGTTTTATTGCAATAGGTTCTTTGAATTGACATAGAATCTTCATGGTTTGAGGTTTTCGAATGAAACTTTTTTCAAATGGTTTCTATGATGTTCTTTTTTTAAAAAATGTGAAACATTTGAATATCGACTTTCAATTGTTTTTGTTATTCAATTTAGACAAGAAAGATGGATACTGCGAAAATTCGAGTGATTATGAGGCACCCATTTTTCGTATTTTTTTATTTTATTGATTTGACGCAAGTGAGTCAATATTGTGGATAAGGTAACGTTAAACCATGCCGCTAATTCCTGGGTAGTTCGACTAGGGTCGGCTTCCACTATCTCTCTTAATTCATCGTTATTCACCTGTGTTGGCGGTCTTCCTCGTGGCTCGTTCTTTAAGTCGAAATTTCCATCACGAAAGCGTTTAAACCAAAATCGCACGGTGCGTTCATTAGTAGACCCCTCTCCAAACGCAGCATTGATATTGCGGGCTGTTTCTGCCGCGTTAGTTCCGCGTCGGAACTCGTATTCAAAAATCACTCGAATTTTCGCAGTATCCATCTTTCTTGTCTAAATTGAATAACAAAAACAATTGAAAGTCGATATTCAAATGTTTCACATTTTTTAAAAAAAGAACATCAGAGAAACCATTTGAAAAAAGTTTCATTCGAAAACCTCAAACCATGAAGATTCTATGTCAATTCAAAGAACCTATTACAATAAAACGGCAATTTCATACTTTAACCCCTATTATTTGTATTGTACAGTCCACACGGCTGATCAAACTTTACTTTTTCGATGCAAAGTCGCTCGCAACATACTACATGCACCGAACTTAGCAAAATATACCTACTTAAGGGGCTTAAAGGGAGTACCTAACACTAGCGCCACCAATGAAAAAAATCATATCTTATTTTACAGATTGCATTTGAAAAAAGTGTCCGTACAATCTCTCAATCGTGTTAACAGTGGCTTTTAGGACCCACGACAAAGAACCTAGGAGTGTTAGGTTTTTTGCCTTAGGTTCATGTCCATGGGTCCTAAAAATTTCTATCGGTCTGACATTTTTTGCAAAAACGACCAGTAAAAAAACCGGCTAAGTGCGAGTCGGACCCGCGAAGGGTTCCGTACAAGATCAGACATAAAGATCGAGAAATATCACGCAATCGCACACGTCAGCAAAAAATCACGTTTGTTGTATGAGAGCCCCCCTTAAATATTTATTTTAATTAATTATTTATTTTTAAAGCAAATATAGAACTAAATATTCGCTAAATATTTCAAGAGGTACCTAGACCTGTTGCCGTTGTTAATATCTATAAAAAAACGGCAAAAAATACGTTTGTTGTATAAGAGCCCGCCTTAAATATTTATTTTATTCTGTTTTTAGTATTTATTGTTATAGCGGCAACAGAAATACATCATCTGTGAACAACTGCCTGGCTATCACGCTTCATGAGATACAGCCTGGTGACAGACAGACGGACAGTGAAGTCTTAGTAATAGGGTCCCGTTTGGCACCCTTCGGGTACGGAACCCTGAAAAAGATTATTTATTTCCATTGGTGGCGTGTGTTGCTATGCTGCTCGCGGAACGTTCGTTAAAGTCGCTCGCTTCTGCTCGCTACATTCGCCAGGTGTATAATTGTTTTTTTGCCACTTTTATAACTTAGGTAGATTCGCGTTTTATAGCTCACAGGGGAAATAAATACTTCCATGTACTAACACCTAGATAATCGCCCAATTTATGGAATCTACCGTCGTTGACAGAAACCGCACCCGGCATACTGTCGTGTGGTGTCTAGATCCTCCGACGTTTTTATGGGGCAGTTTCGTTAATTTATGGATGGTACCTATCTACTGTTCATAGATTACCTTATGCTGTTGAATTTGCATTTTATATCTAGATGTAGAGTCTCGCTGATACAAGTATCAAGTAGTTACTTACTGTGTGTACTTAATGTGTAGCGACTCAAACTAGGATACTCAGCGGTAGCCGTATCTGTATCACATCAAAGCCAGAGTGGACAAATTAGAGACCACATTCACTCACACACGTGCACACACACGCACACACACCTTAAAACCTTTTTATTTTTATTGTGTTATTTTAAAATAAAATAAATAAATAAATAAGTAATGGTCAATACGTTCAGTAGGCAGTGTATGTAACTATTCGACGCTAATAGAAGCAGTATCAAGTTTAGGATTACGTATCAGCACATTGAAATTACACAGGTCTAGCGCCGCATTTATGTGCCAGGCTAGACAGCGCTATCGGTTAATTATCTATATTGACATTTGATTGATCGCAGGTCTCAAACTTAAACTTAAAAAAAGGCATTGGTTCAATTTAAGAAAAAAAAATCAGATTACCTTAAAGATCCCCCTTTTCTTAAGATCTTAAAAGCAGCTTTTCCAAATTATTATTATAAACGTGCAGTGTTCTATGGATATAACAGATAGGATGTGGTCCACATCCTGTTTCGGAGTTAATGTTTCCCCCTAGCTTTCTTCAAGCTTCCAACGCACACCAAGGCCGAGTGTCATGTAGTCAATTTGAAAAAAAGAAAAATTTATTTGAAGACTCATACTCAAAAACTTACAAACAGCCACAGAACAAAATAAAACGCTCAACAGAAAAAACAATATCAGCCGAAATGTATAAAAAACACGAAAACCAACAATATAATAAAATATTGGCAAGTTTTAAGTGTTGAGTCCCCAAAATTGGCCCAACTCAGCATAATGTTGCAACCGAGAGATCGTATAATGACAATTCTATATACATGAGATCATCATCTTCATCATCAGCCATTTGACGCCCATTGCAGGACATAGGCCTCCTTTGTGGTTTTCATAGCCATGAAGGGGTTTTGCCATAATCGCCACGCTTGGCAGGCGGGTTGGCGATCGCAGCATGCAGTTGGAATCTCAGGAAGAGGCTGCTGCCCGTCTCCCGGTAATTTATTTCCTTAGTCGCCTTCTACGACATCCACGGAAGGAAATGGAGTGACGCTATTCTTAATCTGGCACCACACGAACGACATACATGCCAATCACGCCAAAAAAACGGTAGAATTTTTAATCTTAAAAATATTTTTTGTAGCGGGTTAGCTGCAACTAGATTAGGGATGCAATTTTGGGCTTTGGATTGCTGCTATCACATTCATAGAGTTGATTTTAGGTTGCCAGCATAGAACCTGATTCGCTGTCGTGTGTGCTAATAATATTATACCGACTGAATCCAAATATTCCAGTAAATTGCTTTTAGAAAACGGCTTAAACGAAAAGTAATTTTAATTATGAAAGTGAGGGAAATTCCGTAATGGCGAGGTAGAAGTGTATTATCGGAAATTCGTTTCGTGTAGTCATTGTACAGTCAACTGAAGCTCATAGTTTTTGTTGACAAGTGGTCCGGATTGGATTGGAACGATTCCTCTAAAACACTCTTCAGAGGCAGTGTTAGTAATCTGTGGGTATTTCTGACAGAGCTGTTATTTAATTGTGGCGCAATTTGGAACACAATAACGTCGAGATCACAGGGTATACCTGTCAATTTACATACGTGCATTCTAATCTAATAAGAACGATTTTGCAACGAAAATGTAAAAGCAGCCGGATTTCTGGCAAGTTCATTACTGTAGCCGTGCCGTTGCTATAAATTTAGGCCTATAGTAGATACACGTTGTAAGTCGTAAATACGTCGTAAACGTCGTCAATACCTACGTCGTATACTGATGTGCCGTTTCCAGGAACGTTGTCCCCAATGGTTTGGAAAAATGTTCCTAAAAATGCAGAGAAGCCTACCTCACCGCGGAGCATTTAAGTAAATTAACGCTTAGCATCATTATAATTTTATACATTCATGCATGATGTAACCGTGACCAGTATCAATCATTCCCATCTGCCAGCCCCATTTTGCCCTGGCGGGGTAGTTGACACTGGCACAGATGCCCCAAAAATGTCTGGGCCTTCCCCAGGATGTTGGGTTACTTACTTGCATTGGGCTTCGGTATCGCGGGCCATCGCTTTCAGAACCATGGCTCCCCTAGAAAATAACCCCAGATACGCCAATAGAGACCACGAACTGGCTAACGCAGCGTAGGACACCCACCAGCTCGCTGGACCGACGATCTGAGGCAGATTGTTGGCAGCGATTGGATGATGGATGAGGATGGGCGAGGCAGAAGGAACTGCTTCAAGGAACGGCTTGGGGGAGGTCTCTGTCCAGCAGTGAACGAGTACGGACTGATTGATTGATTGATGCCAATATGGTGATGGCAATGAGCAGATGGCAATGAAGTATTGCCACGAGATTTACCGCCGGTTTCTCGTACACTAACAATCTGTCAATGTACAGTTAACAGCATGCTCGCATAATTTTCAGCATTCCCATGGTACAGATAGACCATATGAAAACTACGCGGGTTTTGACGTCCAAATATTCGTGTTTGCAAAATTCAAACTAAATCTGTTCAGCCGTCTACGCGTGATTAGGTCAGCACAACGTCTGGCATCTAGTACAAGTGCTGTTGTCAGCACATGCACTTTTATGATTTGAATAAAGCGCTTGCACTGTCCTTACAGAAAAATTGGCTACGTTCTAGCTTCGTTCTAATCTACATGTCTCGTAGCCTCAATAATAGCAACAGCTTCCCTATTCCCTTTATTACATTTGCAATGCAAATTAGCTGTCTTGCTCAGGATTCTAGCGACGCACAGAAGAAGAAGGCAGGTAATCTGGAATGCTTTGTTTAAAAAAAAAATTGACATTGGAAATGTCTTTTTCATTCGCTCCAGTGCAGGCTCCGATTTCACGAAAAAGTGCGGTCCCGTTATATATCGGATAGCTGTGAAGATATTATATTAAAAAACAACTCAAAAGACGCGTTTTCACGAGAGCTGTAAGGTGCGAGTACAATTATTTGAAAAAGTCAAAAACGAACAAAGTTATGGCCGAAATAGTGAAAACAAAAAAACTTCGTTTTCCGATTTTTTTATTTTGGCGCTCGACATTGGAAACGAAGAATGATATCAAAAATAAAAAAAAAATCCTCTGGATAATTAGTCAGCTACAATTTGAGCCTAAAACAATGACAATCGGGTTAAGGGTTTGCCCTGTAGCCAAACCTTTTTGAAAAAAGTCAATAAGTCAGAACGACTTTTTTCACATGCCATTCATGTCTCGATTCATTTCCAATGTGCTCGATAGTCGTGTGAAGCACGAAATCTGCGATTTTTTTTTATTGCGCGACTCTTGAACCCGCGACCTCTGGCTAAATGTGCCAGCGCCCTCCCAACTGAGCTAATGGGCAAGTGCATTTATTGGCGAAATTTCGAGCCTCTTTACAAACTTCTCTGTATTACGTACAAGCAGCGACATCTGGCCGAAGTAATTTACATCACTTGCAGCCCCGCCACTATGCAGTTAGGTTTTAACATCGAAATGATATCGCTGTACCTACATGATTATATTCTTTTTGTTGCACTAACCCGTGCTGAGATATATAGTTATTTATATATGAAACGGGTCTACCCGTCTACCCGTGCTGGCAGCTGTAACGTTGTCGAAACGTCGGGAATCTAAGGTAATTAAATTTTACCTAATAAATAATCGCGATATAACTATGTATGAGCATTGCGAGTCATAAAAAAATACTGACACATATATAATCTGTGACATCTGAATATTTAGGTATTCTATGTATACTCACATCAGAAAACTGAATCAAAGTTATTAACATTAACATTTACATACAGGCACATACACTTCTGGCCCCACAATACTCTGTGTCGTGGGAACCAGAAACAACGACATCACAAACATGTAAATATCCAAGAACTGGAGGTTTTTTTTGTCCCCAGCCGGGATTCGAACCCGGGACCTCTCGCATGGTATGCAGATGCACTACCGCTGCGCCACGAGGTCGTTAGTTAAAGTCAAAAATGTTTATTCTCGTAATAATAGGGGTTAAAGTATGAAATTGCCGTTTTATTGCAATAGGTTCTTTGAATTGACATAGAATCTTCATGGTTTGAGGTTTTCGAATGAAACTTTTTTCAAATGGTTTCTATGATGTCCTTTTTTTAAAAAATGTGAAACATTTGAATATCGACTTTCAATTGTTTTTGTTATTCAATTTAGACAAGAAAGATGGATACTGGGAAAATTCGAGTGATTTTTGAATACGAGTTCCGACGCGGAACTAACGCGGCAGAAACAGCCCGCAATATCAATGCTGCGTTTGGAGAGGGGTCTACTAATGAAGGCACCGTGCGATTTTGGTTTAAACGCTTTCGTGATGGAAATTTCGACTTAAAGAACGAGCCACGACGAAGACCGCCCACACAGGTGAATAACGATGAATTAAGAGAGATAGTGGAAGCCGACCCTAGTCAAACTACCCAGGAATTAGCGGCATGGTTTAACGTTACCTTACCCACAATATGGACTCACTTGCGTCAAATCAATAAAATAAAAAAATACGAAAAATGGGTGCCTCATAATCACTCGAATTTTCGCAGTATCCATCTTTCTTGTCTAAATTGAATAACAAAAACAATTGAAAGTCGATATTCAAATGTTTCACATTTTTTAAAAAAAGAACATCATAGAAACCATTTGAAAAAAGTTTCATTCGAAAATCTCAAACCATGAAGATTCTATGTCAATTTAAAGAACCTATTGCAATAAAACGGCAATTTCATACTTTAACCCCTAATATTTAAGTCGTAAGCTTTATTACTAATACATACTGTGAATATGAATATTTGCGACTTTTTTATGTAGCCCATATACGTTCCACTGGGGCACAGGCCTTCTCTTAGAGAGGGAGAGAGAGTACGGGCTTAATCACCACGCGTGCGTACCGTGGATTGTCAATTTCAAGCGCTGAGGTGTATGAACACCTCAAACACTAGGGTTTCCTCACGATGTTTTCCTTCACAGTTAGCGAGTGGTATTGCTACTATAACTTTCCAAATGTACGTAACTTAGAAGACAAAGTCCTTGGTACATGCCGGGATTCGAACCCAATGAGCCGAATGAGAAGCTGGCGTTCTACCGCTCCGCTACCACCGCATTTGCGTCTGAGACAATTAAAAGTAACTTAATTGATTATGGAGCGCAGAAATTGCAACTTACTCGTATACCTGGACTATTCCAAAAACGCTTCGCCAGCCTAAAAAAAATATAACTTTTAGTCACATTGTTATATGTTTTGATTATAATATAATACAAACTTTGCAATTTTTATTGGATGTTCTAACGTCATCGGAATTATAAGATGACTGAATATGTGATGAACAAATACAAGTTGAACACAGCTCTTTCCAAACTTTCGGTCTTATTTATAAAAACACGATTCGTTGAAAAGGCGATAATAATAGCACGTGGCAGATATTTTACAAGGAAAAGTCGTAACCACCGATCCAATAAACTGCTTCTTAGAAGTGCTTTAGAGGAATCGTGTTATTATAAATATTGCCGTTAGTGTTTTCAAGTTTGTATTTTAATTCTTATTGTTGAACATAGAGCTAACACACTGAACTGGTTTTAATCACCGGCTGTGTGTCGTCCGAATATTTTTTATTGGTATACCTAGTAGGTACAACTTTTTGTACAAAGCGTGCTTTACACATTTTCGAACCGCGTTTCTGGTAAGTGCGGCAAGCGTATCTGAGCTTCTGAGTATATTCACATATTTCAGAGCTTGAAAACAGCCCCGGCTTAAGCTGACTGTTGACGGTACGTATACACGTTGAGTATTCAGTAGCGTCACCAGCGTGCGCGAGTTGGTACGCTCAGATACAAAAGTACCCACCGGCTCTTTAATGAGACAGCTGCGTTAAGCAGCTCAGTTTATTATTAACGATTGGGTACTTTTTATATCGAGTGTACATAAACCTATCTATAAAGAGTCGCACATAAATACGAGAGACCGACTCTGCTTTTGTTTAGTCCGACGTCAATAGCGGTAGGCATGCGAGACCACGTGCACCCGATCAAACACAAAAGTTGGAGAGCGGTCAGTGATTAACGTTGAATTAATTACGCAATTAAAAATATGTCGCGAGCTTTTTACAACATTCCTCTTGCATTTATGTTTATTTTTCCTTGTGTCGTGAGTCAGAAATGCGCGGACGATAATATAAGGAATGCTGTGGATTTATCAGACGGTCTGACGTTCCATAACGGCTCCATAACCAAGGACGGTGTCAGATTCCCGCCAAATTATGTCTTTAAACGAGCTGACGTGAATGGGACAGTCAAAAGTTTCGGCTGCATGTGTGAAGTGGTGACCTGTGTGCGGAAATGTTGTCCGTTCGGATCTGTGATCAATACAACGACTTACAAATGCGCCGAGGCGGCTGAGCATGACAACATTACGAAGTTCGGCTTGCAAGTCTGGTACAAAAATCTACACTTGATGAAGACATTGGACCTAACTGCCAAGAGTGGTGAAATAGGCGTGCAGTTTGGAAGACCGGTGTGCGCTCAGGGTAAGGGAGTTTATGCGGAGAGCGAACAGGGACTCTATTTTCAGGAGGTAAGTGCTCTACTGCTTACTAACAAAAAAAAAAAAAACATGGCCATTTATTTAACGCTGGCTACAATCTGAGGCAGATGGATAAAGCGGCTGGATGACAATGGCCGAGTACAGAAAGAACTGGCGTGCTTTGTGGTAGGCCAAGTCCAGTGGACGAATACGGGCCGACTGAGTGAGTTATTTAACAAAAAGAGAACAAATGACAACGATAATGACATTATTACCGGGAATTTTACAAAGTTTACCGCACGAAGGGTTTCGTTTTTGCGCCAGTTGGTCAGCGATCCCACAATAGGCATATCTCTTTGTGGTTATCTTGGGATTCAATTGCCAAGTGTACATGTTATTGGCTTTAGCGGCTTTGGGCTGATGTGATCTACATCGGCGGCGGCGTGGCGGCAAGAATCGGTCGGCGGCGGCGGCGTTATCAGCGGCACAGCGTAAAATACTGGGTTGTTTCAAAAAGAGCAATTACTGAAACAAGTCGGTAAGAGTTTGTCATTTATTACAACTTTTGTCCTACCACTTTCGAAAAATGTTCGTTCATTTTTCCATTTCATATAAAAAAGGGGTTTCCTATTTTGTAGTGGGGCTGTTTGATATACAATGCTTAAAACCATTATATAATATTTCAACGGAAATGTGTGTAATCCGTCATTGTATACAATTGCTAGGAAATGTATATAATTCCTAAAGTCACCCGGAAATGTGTGAAATAAATTATATTTGACACATTTCCAAAAAAGCAATCGGATATGAACTACATTCCAGATGTCTGTCCCGAAACAAATAAACTATTGTGTACTTCCTGCTAAAATAAATAATTTCTTCAACTGAGGTACTAGACGACTTCACATATGATCATAAATTGTATCGTATACATGTGCGACCTTCTCTACATATAGTTTAATCATCATCATCAGCGATTCGAAGCCCACTGCAGGACATAGGCCTCCTTCGTGGTTTTCATAACCATGAGGGGTTTTGCCATAATCGCCAGTCCACGCTTGGCAGGCGGGTTGGCGATCTCAGGAAGACGCTGTTGCCCGTCTCCTGGTAATTGATTTCCTTAGTCGCCTTCTACGACATCCACGGAAGGAAATGGAGTGACGCTATTCTTATATAGTTCAATAAAAAAATAGAAATACTTTTACTTTTATATTGTGACGTAGAATTACTTAAATGACAGACATTATTCTGTCATTTAGGTAATTCTACGTCATAAGCCAGTATTTTCATACAAAATTCCGTTTTAAAAGTAACTCATTTGATATTTTATCAAATACCCAATTTGACTGGGCTATTATGTTTCTAACTAGATTCTTGATAGCTCCTAATTTTCTTTTGGGGCGCACAAGCGTTACCTATCCGAAAAAAAAAAGTTTTAATACCTATGCATATGTAAATACTTACATTTCTAAACAAAGAAAAAAACTGTGTGTTGCTTTATTCAAACATTATTTTTACGCGACAAGTAATACATATTATATTAGCCTCCTACATAATTCCATATTTTGTATACGTAATAGTAGATATAATGTGGATGCAGATACACCTCCCTGAAAGAAATCCCGGCGCGGCGGCGCCCATTGATATTGCAGACAAATACTAGAGCGTTGTAAATCACGCGATCGAGTTCGACATGGATAATCGTGCTGTGTGTGTGGACAGGAAACTTTTAAGAATGCGATTTACCTACTGATAATGGATGCGGTTAGCTACTCACCTTGAGTTCCATTGCAGTCGTCATTTTGGTCTTGTTTAGTTACCAATGTATTTCCAGCGAAGGACTAGACGAAATGCTCGCATAAATGGCGAAATGGTGCGTTGGAAAATCTTCGTTGACTTAAGGAGTGGGGCACATAGTAAGGACGCGGGACGCGAGGGCGCAGAAAAGACGTGGCGTCTTTTCAACTCACTTTTATACAAAATGTTCTGCAGCGATGGGACATAGCCCACACAGATATGACGGGGCGAGGATGCGAACTCTATGCAACGCGTCGCGTTTCTTCCGTGCCCTTATCCCACGTCCTCCTTATATACCCCACACCTAACCATGTTAAGCATTTGTTTTCAATCAACGGCCGGCCAAAGCCCGGTATCGTTGAGAAGTAATAGAAAAATGTACCCACCGTTATCGTCCAGTGTGAAACCAATTAATCCATCACTCATTCATCTTTGCCGGTTATGTCGCAGCTACTATGCAACAATTTAAAGTGGGATAGACCGGTCGTCGCCCATAAAAGCTTCTGATCTTTGAGGTAATTTAGTTAGCAGCTATAGTTGAACAAATTGGGCTTGCGAATTCAAAAATAGCGATTGACCTGAATCCCGCAGACTTTACTGGACACAAAAAAATATATTGTGCTTTAACACTTTCGCTGCTCACTTGGTATAAAATAACTACTTACTACTAATATTATGAATGAAAAAGTTTTATTGTACATTCCTCTCTAGATTTCGCTTTTCCTGGATGTGAATATAAATTATATCAAAATCAAATCAACAGAAATCTTGGGTACTTGATTGAATGGACCTACGAATCAACAACTGGACATAACAGCATTTTTAGCAGCAGCACAAACTTAGGTACATGTAGGACTCTGACGGGAGGTTTTCTTTTTGACTATTAAGAAAAAAAAATAGTTCCCAAGAACTTTGTAGATGGCGCTGAACTGAACTGAATGCGTTACTAGTCGTGCGTTCCGATTTGCGACTGTGAGCGATCATGGACAAATCGGAACGCACTACAGATCGCTCAGGCGGCTCACGTATTCGTGCGCATTCGCATCTATGATATGATAGCCGTTCCGAAATGGACGTCAATGGATATTGTGAGATAACGTGAATGGATCAATTCGGAACGATATTTATTTGTTGACAATCATCATCATCATCAGCCATTTGACGCCCACTGCAGATCATAGGCCTCCCTCATGGTTTTCCTAACCATGAAATAATGGAAAAATAATGTGACGGTTCTTTGCAGTAACTTACCAAGTTCAGCGCCATCTATGCAGCAACTAGGGAATAATAAAAAAAAAAATAAAAAGAAATTCCCTCACTATTTACACTTTAGTTTTCACACTTAGGTCAACCTTTACATTTTTGTTGCAGAGTCGACCTTAACGTAACTGATGAGGGTGCACGTATGTAAAGATTGATGTGCTCTCGACTGTACGGTAACTGTGCCAACCAACTTTACCATCCCCATTAACTTAATTCCGGATTCACTTACTTGGCTCCGTCTCTACTCACCATGGTTAAGCTCTGCGAATCAGAGCGAAACTTGGTCGGACCCTTCCGACAAAAAAACAAGTAAGTGAACCCGGAATGAAGTGAATAATTGTGTACCTAGTACGAGTAGTTTACGAAAGTTTTAGTTCAAAAAATGACCATTCTTGTTTATCCAGTGACGTTATGGTCAGGGCTAAAGAAACTCACAAACCAAAGCGGTCGCGGTGGCGGTGTGGGGAATGGTCATTTACTGCAGTAGTTTTGAACGGTCGCTAGTGGGTAGAAAATTGGACTCGAAAATGAGAGACCCAGGTTCGATTCCCAGTGCGAGCATGTATCTATGACTTTGTTTTCTAAGTTATGTACATTTGTGAAGTTATAACAACAATACCACTCGCTAACTGTGAAGGAAAACATCGTGAGGAAACCTGTGTGTCTGAGCTATTCACATAACTCAGCGCTTGAAATCGCCAATCCACGCTGAGCATGCGTGGTGATTAAGCCCATACTCTCTCCCTGAGAGAAGGCCTGTGCCCTACAGTGAGACGTATATAGGCTGCTCATGTACTGCAGTAGTATTTGTATGGATTAATTGAGTGATCGCTAAACAAATCATTGCTGTGTTAGCGGTAAGAATGCGTTGGCTTGAATACGTCCAAAGCAATACTACTGCAGTTAATTATGTAAAATATTACTTCAGTTAATCATGTAAAATATTACTGCAGTAAATAACCGTCACCGCAACCGCGACAGCATCCGCTTTGGTTCGAGAGTTCCTTAAATTGTGGTATGTAAGGCGTGGGCCACATAGAAGCTAAGCTCCCCTTTATACATGTAATGTCTTGTTAAATGTCTTGTGTGCAATAAAGTACAGTAATAATAATAGAAAAGACATGGGGCAAGGGCGGGGACAAAACGGTGCAGTATGTATAGAGTCAGTAGTCACAGACTACAGACTTACAGAGCGACCACCGAGCAAGGGCTGTGGTCTGTGACACTATACAACGCGTTGCGTCTTTTCCGCGCCCTCGCCCCACGTCCTTTCTGTGTGGCCCACGCCTGCATGATATGATAATAGCTGAGCTTTGTTTCGACGCAGGCAGGATATTGTGGGTCGTCCATCGCATATTCCGACCAAGGTCAAGGACAAATTGATAAGATTAAAAATTTAGTTTTAAAACTCGACTTTATAGTTTTAGAGGCCCTACAATTCATGTCATAGTGAAAATTCGATGAACATTGCATAGCCGATTGACCCATAGATTAACAATTAGTAGGAAGCCTAATTGGGTACGCATTACGCAATGTACATCGAATTGTCATAAATAAATAAATAAATAACTTCCACACAACACAATCACTTGTCCTGTACCCAAACTAGGATACCCAGTGCCATGGTAGCCAGGCAAGGACATCACAAACATGGAAATACACTCAAACTGAGGCCATTGCTGCAAATCTACGGAGGCCTCTGGTGGGATTCGAACCCACGACCTCAGCATGGTAATCAGACGTGATACCGCTAGACCAACGAAAGAGTCAGTAACGAACAACAATAATGAAACACGGCCCTTGTAGCGAAGTCCTGTCTTTGTGGCAGGGTTTTTATTTGGAGAATATTACATAGGATATAAAATGTATTTGAATTTGGGTTTACAATAGCGGTAACAGATCATCATCAGCCATTTATACGCCCACTGCAGGACATAGGCCTCCCTCATTCGTATCATTTCATGTCGTCAGCGTAGATAATGCAGTCTGAATTCCTAAAACAATGCTCATCAGCACATCAACCTTTACATACGTGCACTCTAACCAGCTACGTTAAAGGCGACGTTGCAATAAACAAGTGCGAGTCGGACTCTGTGAAGGAAAACATCGTGACGAAATCTGAGTGTCTGAGCTATTCACATACCTCAGCGCTTGAAATCGCCAATCCGCGGTGAGCACGCGTGGTGATTAAGCCCATACTATCTCCCTGAGAGAAGGCCTGTGCCCTACAGTGGGACGTATATAGGCTGCTTATGTACTTGCCAAATTTTTTAGTTCTAGGTCAACGGACCTTATAAATTTTGATTCCCTTGAGTTTCGAAATACTTATACGTTTTTTAAGGCACAAATGGCCGTAACTTTAGTTTGATTTTTTCACAGCTTCAAGGGACTGTAGACCTGAGTGTATGGTTTTACTTTCAACTCGGTACCTCCACGCGTTCCCGGGATATAGCTTCTTGACAGATAGACGGACCGACGGACGGACAACAAAGTGATCCTATAAAAGGTTTCATTTTTTCCTTTTGAGGTATGGAACCTTAAAAACACGTCACGTGACCTGACTGTACATCTGTCATTTGTGACATCAGAACCGATCATACAAAATAAGATTAAAACTTAGCTATCCAGGATGTACTTAACTTTAGACATAAACAAACTCACAGGTACATGCTCGCGCTTGGAATCGAACCTGGGTCACCTGGTTACGTACATTTGCGACGATGGTATAGGTTCTGGGCAAGCCTACTCCATCTAAAATAAACAAGGACTGCTCAGCGTCTGAGTGGTCCCTTCACTCATCTAGTGTGAGTGAAGGTGCCACTAGACGCTGCATAGATCATCTCATTACGTAGATGCAAAGGCCAAAGTTTTTTATCCAGCATTTAATGAAGTTTTCGAGAGTTTGCCTTCATAGAGCGTAATATATTCGTCTTATCGTATTTTTATCCGTCTAATATATGGTTTTATTTACCATAGGTATACTTACTCTAACTACGCTATGTTTGCTCTGGGAAATTTATTGCATTATGGTTTTCCGTGCTAAAATTACATACCTTCTTTCGTCCGTAGCATTCGAGTAGCCATTTTAGATTACTCACTCCGATTCCACTAAGATAGTGAAGAGCAGGCTCCACGGAGTAACGCTAGCGCCATCGAGGAAAAAAATCATATCAGCGCTGAGGGAGCACTTCCTCAGCACAACGCCGACTCAGCTGCCTTTTGTGGCAACTTGGATACACCACAGGCTACATCTATGGTCCTGTTTTATTTATTCGTTTTGTCTGTTGTGTATTTAGTTTTCTTTCTGTTGTTGTGCATATTATGTTACTTATCTGCTTATTTTGTTTCTGTGATGTATCTTGTTGGTATAATAAATGTCTTTCTTCTTCTTCTTCTTCATATCTTTCTTACAGATCGAATTTGCAAAAACTGTCTTACAATCTCTCAATCATGTTTATAGTGATTTTTAGGACCCCCGACCGACAACCTAGGATCGCGGAGCTATCTATCGGAGACTAGATAGCATTTATGCCAAAAAACGGCCGTTTTTGGCGTTCCTAGTCCTAATCCTTGGTTTTTTGCTTTAAGTTCACGGCGATGGGTCCTAAAAATACTATTAGGGCTTTAATGGCGCGCCGCCAATAAAGAAAAAATCACATCTTTCACAATCCGCTTTTGCCAAAAAGTGAACTATAAAAATGTCTGTGTTGGTAACAGCAATTTTTAGAACTTACAGCTTAGAAATTAGGTTCAAGAAACTAGGCTACAATTTCCTTTTTGGCGAAAACGGCCGTCTTTGGCGTAAATGAAATTGTGGACTAGGTAGGTTCTTGGCCCTAGGTTCTATGTTGTAGGTTCTAAAAATGGCCATCACTGATATAGAAAACTCGGTCATTCACTTTTTTGGAAAAATGGATACAAACGAAGATGTGATTTTTTTTTTCATTGGCGGCGCTGGTTAGCCCTTTTTATAGTAGTTTATGATACTGTTGCATAATAAGGGTTCTTATAACACGAGTGTGTTTTAAAAAACGCGCCGTAGGCGAGTTTTTTTATAGTATCACACGAGTGTTATAAGACCAAGTTATGTACAGACTGTCATACACTACCTTTATCTACTCTCATACTATAATACATAAAATAATATTGCAAATAAAACGCTGAATATCAACAAATTTATTTTTACTTGTAATAATTATTCATTTGCTGAATATTACAATTATGAAATTGAATTTGAACCTAACAGGAAGCGTTATTGTAGGTACTCGGAGAGGGTACGTTAATGTTGCCCTCATTTCTGTTATTTTCGATACTGTTAACTAATTTATTTTACAAACAGAACCAAACTTGGTTTAAATATTGAGAAGTTTTTTTTAATGTAAAATGTTGGCGCCAAGGCGCAAACATCGTATTTTTATTTTTGGCCTATGCGTAATGTTTGTCATAAGAGTTTTGTTTTCAGTTTTATAATCTTTGTATTAGAGTATCAGAGTAGATAATAGTAGTTTATGCAACTGTCATATAATGAAGGGTATTAAAACACGAGTGTGAGTTTATGAAACGAGCGCAGCGAGTTTCATAATAGTAACGAGTGTTTTAATACCCGTGTTATATGCAGTTGCATACACTACTTTATCTTCACTAATGCAATTAATCAAATAACAAATTTATTAAATTAAATTCACGCGTACGTGTATAATCACAGTGATTTTGCCGCCATTAAAATTTAACCAATGAGAGCGCAGCTGCGCGCTTCAATAAAACGCGACCAACCTGATTGGCCCTGCAATCAAGTTGGTCGCGTTTTATTGATGTTATAATGAGATTTTACGATATCGATGTGAATATTATACCATCATGTGAAATTGCTTAAATTGAGTGTTTTGTTGTCTGCGCTATAACAGTAGTAATTATAAGTCAAGTATTGAAAACATAAGTAGAATGTTACAACATTAGTGTAGATAAAAGCCTTAACATGATTGAGAAATTGTGTAGATACTTTTCGCAAGTTCGATCTGGAAAAAAACATACGATATTTTTTCTCGATGGCGCTAGTGTTGCTCTATGGTGTTGCCTCTTAATGACTAAAAAATAAACAAACGAGTTAAATCACTAGTGTGTACGTTGTGTAAATGTTGTCTAGCTTAACGATATTGTTATCATTATCGTGCGATGTGAAACGGTCCAATGATATAATGACCCTATGATTACCAACCACATATCATTGTGACCAACCACAAATGTGAAAAACTGACCAAGTGCGTATCGAGTCATGTGCAGTGTGTTAAATAATTTTCCGAAGAAGGAAAGTAATTTTTATTGGAAAGTGTACGAAGTTTTCCTTTTATAAGTTCACCGAATATTACTCGTTAACTTGTAAAATCTACTTAGCTGTGATAGTTTTATTTTAACTTTATTATAGGTGTTTCTTCCTTGAATTTTTTTACGTCTTTACACGCAGCCGTTCAGCCGGGAGAAGGGAGGCACGCTCTACTCTAACCAACAAAAACCAGCCAAGTGCGAGTTGAACTCGCGTGGAGAGGGTTCCGTACAATTCCAAAGTCAAATGTTTTTATTCAAGTCGCGAGTTAACTACTACAAGCGTTATCTAGTTGTGTTTTAGTCAACAATTTTCCGTAAGTGAACGTATTATATTGAGTTTACCACTTTATTTTCAATTGATAGAATTCTTATAAGTTTTCCTGTAATCTACAAGCAACTATATTTTGTATTTTTTTCAAAATTTTAGGCAAATTGGTTTCGGAGATCAGAGGGGAAAGGTCGATTTTCGTCTTCTTTCATGAATAAAATCAAAACTATCTATTTTACAATAATAACAAAGATATATTTGAGATCTTCATAACGATTTAATATAATGTTTGCAAAACTTTTTTTTTAATTTCCTAATTTGTCCCCCGAAAATAACCCTTTGTTTTTTAAATATTTAATTACTTTGCACATCTGTGTTTGGGTTATAGGATTACATTATCTTACCAAATTTCACCTGCTTTGGTCCAGTAAATTCGGAGAAAATTGGCTGTGACAGACGGACGGACAGACAGACGCACGAGCGATCCTATAAGGGTACCGTTTTAACATATTCCCATTATAATGTAATGGCAGTATAGTGGAAATTTGTTACATCCTGTACAAGCTTGCCATTATTTGCCTTTAGCATCATTATAGGCTTGTAGCAATAAAATTTGAGTGGTCTGAGTAATCTACCTAAGCATTAATTAAGAGTTGTCATAAAAGTGGGGGAGATTGCTGTTTTATTAGCGTTTATTTTCCTTTTATAAGCGACAGTTCTAGATCAATATAAAAGAGAAAAAAACTGGCCAAGTGCGAGTGGGACTCGCGCACAAAGGGTTCCGTACCATTATCTATACAAAATTTGAATATTTAAAGCGTTTACCTGTTGCTCTTATTAATATGGAGCAAAAAAATCTCGGTTGTTGTATGGGAGGCCCCCTTAAATATTAATTTTATTCTGTTTTTAGTATATTTTGTTTTTATAGCGGCAACAGAACCATCACGGTTCATGAAATACAGCCTGGGCCTCGATTCTGTTAGTGCATTGTAGGTACACTGTCGGGTCACGTGACGTGTTTTTCGTACCATTGACGCCTAGAAGGTTTGATGGGTGTGCCCGCGTAGACTTAAAGCAGCCATGAAATGAAAACCACCATGTTCATGCAGTTGTCATGTTACTACAATGCATTAACAGAATCTAGGCCCAGGTCACAGATGGACGGAAGGACGGACGGACGGACGGACTGAGGTGTCTTAATGATAGGGTCCCTTACCCTTTGGGTACGAAACCCTAAAAACGTTGCTCATAAGCGGCACGTGACACTATAAAGTCCAATCGATAAGCTATCAATGCAGTCTCACTCACATCCGATCCGATGCATTGGAATTCATCGCTCCATCTCTGTCATTCACCAGTGGTCGAGGACTCAGAACATTGTTCTGAGGTCGAGGATTAACAAGGAAAACCTGAGCGCCTGTGAGTAGTGTTACATGACTGAACGAAAGTTGTTGCTATGTCAAAATGCGCAGGCGTTACAGGTACTTAATCGTTTTATCCGGTAAGGGACCTTCCAGGCAGAATACTCGTACTTCAACCAAATAGGGGATGTCTTCAAGGACAATTTAAAATGTACCCGAAACCGGCGTGATGGCATGCAACGACCAATGAATATTGATAAAGCGAAACCGATCTCTCAGGTTCGTGGCAAGCACGTGGCAGAAAGTGAAAGAGAAAATATTTTACAGGAATGTGCAGGAATGTTAGCTTGGATGCCATGTTTTATGAACCTTCCATAGTTCGTAGGTATATGTATGCAGTGTCCTGCATTTCCTTAGATGGTTATAGAAGAAAGCTAGTTGGGATCTATTCTTAGCTATCTGCTTTATTTAAAACTTGGCAAATTTTCACCGGATTTACAAGGAATACAAATAATAAGCTGTAATAATAAATAGTAAGTTTTCTTTCATTCACATACATAACATGAGCAGCCTATATACGTCCCACTGCAGGGCAGGCCTTCTCTCAGGGAGAGAGTATAGGCTTAATCACCATGCGTGTCCACCGCGGATTGGCGATTTCGAGCGCTGAGTTATGTGAATAGCCCAGACACTCAGGTTTCCTCACAATGTTTTGCTTCGCAGTTAGCGAGTTGTATTGCTACTACAGGTAACTTCACAAATGCACATAACTTAGAAAACAAAGTCACAGGTACATGCCCGCAATGGGAATCGAACCTGGGTCCCTCGCTTCCGAGTCCAATATTCTACTCACTAGGCTACCACCGCTTCATTCACATGTTGTGGTAAAAAGGAACGGGCTCAGCTTTATTGCCGTGACTGCACGCGTAGTCACAGCGCTGGTTTACTTAAAAAAAATTACGTAAGCGCCATTAAAAGTATGCCTGGTCTGCCTACCCCTCCTGGATACAGGCGCGAGTTTATGATATTATGTTTTGTTTCATCGGCTCTTGTATTACCTTCATTAGACACTACTGTTGAAATGTGTCTAAGGAATGTATCATACATCGATGCATCGATATAACACTGTTCATTTAAGGAAAAATTTTTTTTTTCAAATTTTTTTTGAATTTAAGAAATGGGTGGACAACTATTTGCTTCTCGCTCTTACAAATGCCGTTCATATTTTGTGAGAGAGAGGCAAATAGTTATAGTTTACCCAATGAATAATCGGGTAAACTATATAGTTATTCAGTCCCTTTCTTATACAAACCAGAGTTGATAAAAATCTTGATTTGACAAAAAAAAAAAATCCGATTAATTTTACTTCAATCGGATTTATAATTTAAATTAGATTTTTTTGATTTTGCAATATTCCGAAATATTCTAGTTTTGGAGTCAGTTATTTATTTAAAAAACACACAAAATAATTTTTGTTTATATTAATTATTAATAAAATTAACAAAACCATATTTGTTTAATAAATCCTTCATGTTTATTACTGTTTCATATCCACATATTAAAAAAAACATTTATCATATTTAGGGCCAGTTTTTTAATAGTCAGATAAAACTTAACTGGAGAATAAAACTGATGTTGTCACTGTCTTGTCGTATGATTTAGACAGTGACAGCAAGCAATTTATTCTCCAGATTAGTTTTATCTGACTATTGAAAAATTGGCCCTTAACAGATATAAACAAGGACAATAAATATAAATGAACGTAAAAACCATAGCACAGGACATGTGTGTGAGCATTGTTTATTTCAGGGAAAGTCTCTTGACACTTTTTGGCTGATTTGTTCGCTAATGGAGTGCGAGTGTTGCTACTGAAAATTTACAAAACTTATCTGACCTTGAAAAGAAAATTATTGGCACGTGCCGGGATTCGAAATCACGGCCTCACGAATGTGAGGCCGGCGTTCTACCGCTGCGCTGCTACCATTTCTCGTATCGTCTTAAGGCTGTGCTTACGTGGACCATACTGTCTCGTTCGCACAATTTAGCATTTTTAGTGATTGTAATTGAAATGAGTATACTTTTGATGAGTGTGGTTTGAGGGTTTGATGGATAATTAAATTGCGGTTATTCAAGGCATACTTTTCCAATCATGCACTAAGTCTTTGATTGAGAAAATTTGATTCCAAAATTGGTAATTTTGGAAACAACGTTTCATTATTAAAAACTACGTATAAGATAACAAAAAATGCTATCTGGATGAAACACTCAAACAGGTTTTTGTTATAGTTGCTTTAAAAAATTATTCTCAAAAATTATTTGCAAAAAATTTTACTTAATTTATTAATCATAAACATGAGTTAAATTGTGTACTACTTACCATTAACAGCTAAGCCTAAAATGTTATTCTTGGCACTCTAACCCCCAGTTTCTCGTACACTAACACGCACGAGAAACCGTGGGTAAGTCTTTTCATTGTAACTATTTTCAAAACTGTGACTGTCTCTTGCCAAACAAAAATAAATAAAATAAAAAAAAAATGTATCTAAAATGTCCGTAGTTTAATTGTGCATCAAACCCTGAGACCATATTTATTAAAAGTTTACTCATTTTATTAGAATATTTAAAAATGTTACATTGTGCGAGCGACATAGCATGCTTCACGTAAGAACAGCCTTAATATTATGAATTGTAGTTTTATGAAACTCGGCCCTGGCCGTGACGATAGATAGATGGGGTTCGCTATCAATGGCAAAAAACATATTTTTAGGGTTCCGTACCCGAAGGGTGCCAAACGGGATCCTATTACTAAGAGTTCACTGTCCGTCTGTCTGTCTGTCTGTCTATCTGTCTTTCTGTGACCAGGCTGTATCTCATGAACCGTGATAGCGAGGCAGTTGAAATTTTCACAGATGATGTATTTCTATTGCCGCTATAACAACGAATACTAAAAACAGAATAAAATAAATAGTTAAGGGGGTTTCCAATTCAACAAACGTCGTCTAAAGACATAGCTCGCCATCTAGCGGCCATCTATGTAACCTTCACAGCGCCGATGTCATCTCGTTAAATGTCAATGTTAAACGCTTCTTGTGGGTTTCTATACATGGCGCTGTTCTCAAATTGATCTTTGTCTAATGTCGTATAGATAGTGTTACTGAACCCTTTGTATGCGAGTCCGACTCGCACTTGGCCAGTTTTTTTACAGATGGTTTTTACAAATATTGTCAGACTAATCTCACAATCATGTTAACAGAGATTTTTAGGACCCATGGCCGAGGACCTAAATACCCAGTATTAAACGGCAGTTTTTGGCAGAAATACTATCTAGTCCCGGGTCCTGCTCCTAGGTTGTCGGTCGTCGGTCCTAAAAATCACTATAACCATAGTTAAGAGATTTATGTGACACACTACAGGTAGAATTTGCAAAGAGTGTCTGGTGTCCTGAACTGCTTCGAGAAAAGAGTGGTACGGCCGTGCCGCTTTTTTGCTCGACTTGGCGGGGGCACTGCCGTGCCCCCAGATTATCGGTATTAGGTATTATGTGTTAGTACGTACGGTACCTCGGTGCGCGAGACCATCTCGCGCTTTATTTTTGACATCTTGAAACTGGGCGCTGCGAAAATATTTTTTCATGGGAAATGTCCATTGCTTAATCTTGGTACGAATTTCAAAACCGGTTTTTGAAATGCGAATATTTTGTCCGGTATTCCGGTTTTTCGGTATTACCGAAAGCCGGTAACAATGCCCTATACCTGTGCCCTACAGTGGGACGTATATAAGCTGCTTTATCATGGATAGGTAGATAGATAAAACATTTACATATGTATAAGTCAACATAAAAAATAACTTAAAGCTCGAATATTATACAGATACAAAAAGAAAAAATAAACAAACGTGATGATGTGATACGTGAATTTTACGTATTATATTTAATAACAAACAAAATTTTAAATAAAAAATAAAAACCAACTTCAAAACTAGGTACAGCACTAAAAAGTAAGAAATAATTTAAAAGAATAGGTACCTTTAAATTAGAAGTATGTATACATGTAGGTATTGTAGAAGTATAATTTGTAGTCGGTGCCCAAAATCATGAAACTGGGCACCGACTACAAATTATACTTTTACAATACCGACATGCATACATACAGCTACACACATACTTCTAATTAAAAGGTATTCTTTTAAATTATTTCTAACTTTGTAGTGCTGTATTGTTTTGAAGTCAGTTTTTATATTTTATTTAAATTTTTTTGATTTTTAAATTTTTTGTGGGGGAGCGGGAGAAAAATAAACAAGTCCCTTTAACCATAATTAACCCTGCTTAATTAGTTGCTTTAAACTTTGAAGTTCTCAATTTCCATTTCTTAAATTAAAATTACTTTGGAACTACTTTTACGCTATTTTATGAAACATACGGATATTACTAAATGATAGCCCCCATTAGGCCTTATTTACTGCTGTTTATTGAATATTTCCGTTCTCTATCTCTGAGTCTTCATCAGATCTTCACCAAATTAAAATGGGACCTATGGGACATTATATCTATTCAAACAAAAAAAGAATTGTCGAAATCGGTTACGATTTGACGGAGTTATGCGAGAACGTAGCCAAAAAAAAAAATACAAAAAACATACGCGTCAAATTGATTACCTCCTCCTTTTTTGATGTCGATTAAAAAGAGCAGTTGTAATTGGGGACTATCCGCGGCGCTGTACCCCGTTTAGTTACTATGCCCTTCACTTTAATTTAGGTATGTCGTAAGTATAAAGTAAAGATGTACTTAGTTGATTAGCTTATTAATCGGTTATTTTGTGAGTCACTTGGCGCGCGGGCCTCGTTTACCTGCTTGGCTCGTTGGAAAGGCAACAAAAACAGTGAACTTCATTATTAGTGACTTGCCAAACTTGTAGCCAGTTGTTGTCAGTATCAGTGCCGATGCGTTGGAGGCCGCGCGCGCCTCTCCGCGGTATACTACTTGAGCGAAAACTGCGTTTTTCTGAATGAAAATGTGAAAAATCCGTGCTTATTATTCAAGTGTAGGTAGTTTCGTCCCCGAAAAGAGAACATCCTCTTCCATCGCGGGACCAAACACTTTCGTTCGAATGCTATCGGGACTATTTGTGAAGAAAAAAAACGACAGATTTTGTAACAGATATAAAAATAATATGCTCATCGAGGACACGCCAATAAGAAGTCTATATTTAATTTCAGACGTTCAGTGTGAGAAATCACAACAGCCTGTTCTATTGTTTTGCAAAGAATTAATGCATGTGCTAATGGAATTCCCTGTTTGAGTAATCAACAACTTGCTTACGTCTTACATCTCAAGTTAAAGATGTTAATTGCGTGACCAGCGCCGGCGACTGGAAAAATCATCTCGACTGAGTTGATAGACATGTAGCTTCCGTGTCCATTCTGAATGTGTTTTTGTTCCACAAAGTTAGATAAAAACCTAGTAAAGTAGATAAAAACCAACACAGTAATATAATATACAAGCCAAACAGTAATTAATATGTTCTGGCAATAAGTGAATAAGTACACAGTGAGGTGGACGCCGAATAAAGTAAAAGAAAAAAAAACATTGAAATTAAAAATAGAAGTGAAGATGTCGCGGCTGTTTTTATTTATCCTAGTGACAGTATCGAAAGTATTAGCGGACGCAACGGAGGATTTATGCGACCGGGACATCAGTGTGGATATTTCTAGTGGCACTGTCGCAGACAAACGCATAATCCACGACAGCATCGCGTACGACGAAGGCGAATTTTATCGAGACAACGAAACATCGGTGCGTCTGGGATGCGTATGCCTAAAACGGCCTTGTTTGCGGAAATGCTGTCCGTTCGGATTTGTCTACGACCTGGAGAATAGACGGTGTATGTCTTCGGATATAATCTTCGATCCGCCGCTTCGGGACGAGTACAGCAACCGCCTGAAAGGTGTTCATGCGACAAACGAGACGTTCAACTTCGTCTTCGGGCTCGTCAACTGCACAAAGTGGAACAACACATTCAGAGTGAAGGCCTCGAGTGTATTCGATGACTTTTACGTGAGAACGGTGAGGGAAACGATAAAAAATACAATAATAATCAATGATAATAATAAATAAACTTCCACGCAACACAATCACTTGACCTGGTCCCAAACTAGGATACCCTGTACTATGGTAACCAGGCAAGGACATCACAAATATGGAAATATGGTTCAGGGGCCTAATTATGCGCACCAAATCCTGCTGTCATATAAGTATGAAATTTGACAGTTAAACGATTGGAATCGTCCAGGATTTGGTGCGCGTTGTATAGGAGCTGGTCCTATATTACGCGCACCAAAATCCTGAGCGATTCCAATCGTCTAACTGTCAAATTCCACACTAATTTGACAGTTAGACTCGCTCAGAATTTGGTGCGCATAATAAGGCCCCAGCAACAACAATTTTTTGTCAGTTGAGCTACAAAATAATTAAATTCAGTAACAGAAATTTCAAAATCGCTCAGCAGTAAATTCCGAATTAGGTCTTAAATTGAATATGGTCAGCAAATAGTGAGGTAAGTTTTGGTGAGCTGTGAGATTAATTTTAATACGCAAATTGGATTCGAAGTTCGCGCGGTAGTAGCGCGGAGGTGTAGATAGAACGTTCCCCTCACATTCGGGAGGTTGTGGGTTCGAATCCCGGCATGAGGTGGCATGAGCTGATGACTTTGTCTTCTAAGTTACGAAGGTTTGTGAAGTTGTAATAGCAATACCACTAGCACCAGTAGCAATAACTGCGAAGGAAAACATCTTGAGGAACCTGAGTGTCTGAGGTATAGACATCACATCTCAGCGCTTAAAATTGCCAATCCGCGAAGGGCACGCCTGGTAATTAAGCCCATACACTGTCTCTCTCTGAGAGAAGGCCTGTGCCCTGCAGTGGAACGTGTAGAGTAGGTGCACAAAAAATGGGTAAGTTTTTTGTGCAACCTATTTGTTTAGAGAGAAAACGAAAAAAGAGGCAAAAGCCACTGCTTCATGTTGTGCTGACTGTAAGCACATCACAGAGCAATTGTACAATAGTAAATTGTTACCCTAGGGATGAAAGTAACTTATTTAGTCCCGAGACGGGGCTTGCCGCCCGAGGGTCGAAGGCGCCAATAGTTCGAGGGACTAAATAAGTCTTTAACCGAGGTAAACACTGCCGTAGCCGAGGACCGTGCTCACTGCCGTGCAATAAGAGAGGCCTATGTCCAGCAGTGGACAAGCGTAGGCTGATGATGATGATGATGATGAAATACTGTGCTTTTCATTACGAATATAAAGACCTATTTAGAGGCTAAAAAATTCACCCATGCCGGGACCTGAACCCGTGACCTCTGGCTAACCGTGCCAGCGCTCTCCCAACTGAGCTAATGGGCAAGTGCAGGCATCGGCGAAATTTCGAGCTTCTTTACAAACTTCACTGTATTACGTACAGGCAGCGACATCTGGCCGAAGTAATTTACATCACTTGCAGCCCCAAGTAACGTACTGACCGATGGCTGCACTTACCCAATAGCTCAGTTAGGAGAGCGCTGGCACGGTTAGCCAGAGATCGCGGGTTCAGGTCCCGGCATGGGTGAATTTTTTAGCCTCTAAATAGGTCTTTATATTCGTAATGAAAAGCACAGTATTTCATCATCATCATCATCATCAGCCTACGCTTGTCCACTGCACGGGTTAGTGCAACAAAAAGAATATAATAACGAATAAAAGGAAAGTAAAAATAAGAACATGAATTAGCTTAATACATCTATGCCATACGAAAGTACCAACAAAACTCTACAACTCGAAAAAAAAAATAAAGATCGGATTGTTTTATTTATTTATAATAGGGGTTAAAGTATGAAATTGCCGTTTTATTGCAATAGGTTCTTTGAATTGACATAGAATCTTCATGGTTTGAGGTTTTCGAATGAAACTTTTTTCAAATGGTTTCTATGATGTTGTTTTTTAAAAAAATGTGAAACATTTGAATATCGACTTTCAATTGTTTTTGTTTTTCAATTTAGACAAGAAAGATGGATACTGCGAAAATTCGAGTGATTTTTGAATACGAGTTCCGACGCGGAACTAACGTGGCAGAAACAGCCCGCAATATCAATGCTGCGTTTGGAGAGGGGTCTACTAATGAACGCACCGTGCGATTTTGGTTTAAACGCTTTCGTGATGGAAATTTCGACTTAAAGAACAAGCCACGAGGAAGACCGCCCACACAGGTGAATAACGATGAATTAAGAGAGATAGTGGAAGCCGACCCTAGTCAAACTACCCAGGAATTAGCGGCATGGTTTAACGTTACCTTACCCACAATATTGACTCTCTTGCGTCAAATCAATAAAATAAAAAAATACGAAAAATGGGTGCCTCATGATTTGACTGATCTGCAGAAAGAAACGCGTGTTGAAACTTGTGTTGCCTTGTTGAACCGGTACAGAAATGAAGGAATATTGGATCGAATTGTAACATGTGATGAAAAGTGGATTCTTTATGATAACCGGAAAAGAAAAATGCAATGGCTGACCCCAGGTCAAATGCCACAACAGTGTCCTAAAGCAAAACTTACCAATAAAAAGGTAATGGTAACTGTTTGGTGGGTCTCAGCATGGTGTTATTCACTATGTCTATTGTGCCGAACTTCGAACCATGTTGACAAAACTAGCAGTAAAACAGCCCCGACTCATGAATCGATCTTCACCATTATTGCTCCACGACAACGCGAGACCTCACACAGCACGAGAAACCATTTTGACCCTTCAGGAACTGCAGTTAGAAACCATTCGTCATCCTCCGTATTCACCAGACCTTGCTCCAACGGACTACCATTTTTTTCGTGATTTGGACAATTATCTACGTGACAAGAAGTTTTCTTCCCAGGAGGCAGTACAAAATGCTTTCACACAGTTTGTGCAGTCTAGATCGTCGGAGTTCTATCGCAAAGGCATTAATGACCTTCCCATTAGATGGCAGCAATGTATAGATAATAATGGCAACTATTTTGATTAAATAAATTTGTTAAAAATTTAAAAAATAAACATTTTAGATTTTCAGTACAAATCGGCAATTTCATACTTTAACCCCTAATATTTAGCCTATTATTGTTTCTGCGGCCAAAACCAAATATTTACGAAGTGGTTCCATACTATCGCCACCAATGGGAAAAAAACCAGCCAAGTGCGAGTCGGACTCGCGTACCGAGGGTTCCGTGCCTTCCGTGAGGGTATAATAAGTCCCACAATTACGCCCAGTTTGATGCCGGTATGTATTACAGTTTTGACGATAGAGCGTAAACAAAAACAACACGTTTGTTGTATGGAGACCCCTTCTTATTTTTTATTATTTTTAAAATTTTATTATTTGTGAACCTTTTAACTGGCTACATTACGGTTCCAAAGATGGAGCCTTTTAAAGGTCGGATGGACAGTCAGACAGACAGCGGAGGCAGAGTAATAGGGTCCCGTTTGGCATCCTTCGGGTACCGAACCCTAAAATTCATACCAGTGTCAGACCAATTCTGACTCAATCATGTCAACTATGATTAACATGATTGAGAGCCAGAAATGGTTCATTGACCATGACTCTCAATCGTGTTGATAATAGTGTTTTTAGGACTCATGCCACCGAAAAAATGGTCTAGCTGAATTAGGACAAGGTGACCTGGCAAACTGAGCTAAAATGATAAATTTGTTTTCTCAGTAGCTATAATTACGTACAAAGAACTTTCCAACAGCTGGGTTTTTATAGTCGGCCTCTGGTTTCTGTTCAGTGTCAGATGTTGCTTGCTGAAGATGGATTGGCCATTGGCCGTTTTCACATTGGACGGCAACCGTAACCGAAGTTGTTGAACTAGTATCAGTGTTGCTACAAGAGGGGATCGCCATTTGGGCTATTTCAAAGGTGAATTTTATTGGCGATTAATATTGAAAATTTTATTTAAAAAAAATATACGCGTCGAATTGATAACCTCCTCCTTTTTTGAAGTCAGTTAAAAACTGACTTAAAAACTAACAATTTTATTAAAGTAATTTTTAATTGCTTTACTTATATTGAATGGACTTTAATTAGTCGGTCGCCTATAACTCGTTAACTTGTAAAGCCTACTTAGCTGTGATAATTTTCCTATTAAGTTCATTATATATGCTACTACTCAGATTTTTTAACGTTTCAACCGTTTAGCCAGGAGAGGGGGGGGGGACGACGACGACGCCCTACTTTGACAAAAATTTGCGCTTTAAAGCTTAATACTTCGGAAACGGATGGACATGGCGATACTATATAAGTTCTTTGTTGGCCCTAAAATCGGTATTGAACCCTAAAAACGGTATTTTTAAAATTAATTGAAAAAACTTTAGAAAACGGCTGCGTACAAAACTACAAGCGCCACTACCTACGTACTTAAAAAATATCTATTATTGAGGCGAGATGTGCTGCTTCGCTGAAAATTCAGGTGATTTGGGCTAGAAGAACTTAGTCGACTTTTGGGCGACTGTTTTCAAATGACAAATTTTTTCAACATTGACCGGCCATCATCTGGCAACACTGACTAGTTTATAGTACTAATGCATTTCTTAAATGTACAGACGCTCTGCTCTAACCGCATGTAAATAAGTTTACTATGCTATTATCACTGTTAACTGTCAAGAACTTGGGCAATAAAGTTTGCCAAAGGATGGTGGCGGGGTGGCCGGCCACCATCCTTTGGCAAACTTTATCTGCCTATAATATGGTTGAGACTGGCGATACACAATGATGGCTGATCCGTGCGTGATGCTCGTGAACGGGTACTGTCCGTTTGTCTGGCCGCAGCAAAGGTGTTTTCCTTTTGAAATAATAGACAAACATTGCATGTTGTTAATTGGACTCATGAGATCTTGTTGGGTAGGTACTCGTGCCAACTAATGTATCAAGGCCCCTAGGAGTAATGTTCATACAAACGTAGTTTTTTTAGTTTAGGGTTCCGTACCCGGAGAGTGCCAAACGGGACCCTGTTACTAAGACTTCACTGTCCGTCTGTCCGTCTGTCTGTCTGTCTTTCTGTCACCAGGCTGTATACTGTGATAGCTAGACAGTTGACATTTTCACAGATGATATATTTCTGTTGTCGCTATAACAACAAATACTAAAAACAGAATAAAATAAATACTTAAGGGGGGCTCCCATACAACAAACGTGATTTTTTTTTGGCGTTTTTTTCGCCTATTAATAACGGCAACAGGAAGACGATTGAAATATTCAAATGTTGTATAGATAATGGTACGGAACCCTTCGTGAGACTAGCACATGGCCGGTTTTTTATTTCTCATCTCTTGATACTTGCATTGTACGCACAACGTTGGTACGAAGGCCTTAGTAAATACCTACCTATATGAAACTAAAAGTGTGATGATGTCGTGTCGTTACTCTTATCGTACAGTGTGGAACCTTTTTGCATTTTTGTTTTGTTTAAGTATTTTAGGCATGTTTATTTCAATTTTGAAACGACTACGCAAAAGGGGCAATTCGTCCAGCAGGTGCAGTCCACAGCACATCAACCTTCTTTACATACGGGCACTCTAATCAGTTACGTTAAGCTCGACTTTGCAACAAAAAAATTACATTAAATGTAACTGCTGACCTGCTGTCGACTGTACGTTTTTTATTTGACTGCTACGGTTTTAATAAAGACGTCTTGAGGGAGGGAAGCCGTGTCTTAAGTACCTACTTATTTAGCTTAGCACGAAGCACACGTATTGAGTTTGTATGCAAATCTAGACAATTACGAATATTTGGAGTTATTCAGCTCAAGTCTGGGAGTACCTACCAACACATAAATAGATAGAGAGAGAGAGAGAGAACACTATTATACAACCAGAAAAAAAAAGAATTTGAACTATGATTTCTTAAATCTAGGTAATGTTACAAATATACTACTAAAAACAGGAAAATAAACTCGCGCCTGTATCCTAGAGGGGTAAAAGGGCAAAGGGCAAGATAAAAAGTACCCGAAACCGGCTTACGTGCATGCAACTAATGAATGTTGAGGAAGCGAAAGCCAGGGTCGTGGCAATTGGTAGTCGCTGGTCTCTGCCTACCCCTCTGCGATACAAAAATTACTTTTTTATAAATACTGACATAGTCAAGAAATTGATAATAGGAGTTAATATTTATTGAATTAATGAGATGAATGAATTACCTAGAATAAGGAAACAACTTGAGACATTATTGCTTCCCGTATTTTGATGGTTTTTTTATTCGAACGGTTTGTTTACGCTAAAACTGAATGAACTTAAATATAAATCCAGTCACAGTTACAATGTACTTATACTTATGTAGCTTAAGCTCCGAGTGCGTCAATATTAATGACGTCAAACTTTGGCCTTTGCATCTACATAATGAGATAATTTTTACAGCGTCCAACGGCACCTTCACTCACACTGGATGGGTGAAGGGACCACTCGGACGCTGCAGTGCCTGGGACGTTCTTTTTAGATGGAGTAGGCTTGCCCAGCACCTATGAAATCCTGTCAGTTTAGTCGGCCTAGCCCACAGGAAAGACACGTCAATACGTGCGGAGCCAACCAAGCGGCGGGTTTCCTCACGATGTTTTCCTTCCTTTTGGCTGCCTGCCTTTAGTTTCTTCTTTTTGTAAACAGATTCCAGCCTACATAATCGCTTCAGTTGATTTGAGTTTGTGTATTGGCTTCTCATTTGAAACACGAGCACTTACCTAAGTACATACTCCACTTTTGCGGCTTTTTCACTCCGACTATTTGAAAAACCGCTCTTGCAGAGTCAATCTCTCTTATGAATGTTTCGTTTGTGTGTTCCGAATTCTTTATTTTATTTGAAGCCTCTATTATTATTATTATTATTATTATTAAAATCCTTTATTGCATTTAAAAACACAGTTTTGCACATAGGCGAGCTTAATGCTACTTAGCATTATCTACCAGCTAACCTAAGTTAACATTAACAGGTATTGTATTTCACTTACTCGTAAAATATTAAATATACTTACAAATTCCTTTTTTCGATAGAGGGGAAATATTATACAAATACAACACAATCATAAATAAAGACTTGATACAATGAATCTATTGCTTGATGAGCACTATAATCAACTCAACTCAATCCATCAGCCTTTGCTCCTCCCATGCTGGACATAGGCAAACTCGCCACTTCTGGCCATCTTCAACCAGCCGTTGCCAGCAATCTCCCTCAGATCCTACGCTGCATTTGCCAGTGCGGGAGACCACGCGAAGCTTTGGAAGCCTCGAGAAGCTTTGTCACATCTGCCAAAGAACGGGCATCGGTCTGCCAAAGATAACCCATCTGCCTGGGACATTCTTTTTTAGATGGAGTAGGCTGGAGTAGGCATCGGTCTGCCAAAGATGGGTTGGCATCGGTTCCTCGGCAGATGTGACCAGCCCACTGCTTCTTCGACTTGCCAATCTTCAATTGAAAGGCTACACGTCAATCACCTTGTTCTTTGGCGAATTTATGATGTGATTCATGTAAGAGCCTCCGAGCATAGCCCGACAAAAAAAGTTTCGTAGAATGGAGTAATTATCTTTTTTGTGGACAACGAATTATTCCGTTTCTCTACCTAGCCTCGTTCTGCCCAAGACTAAAAATATTAAGTATTTAGTCCTGCCCATGTTCTATATAAATCACAAAATTTATGAAGTGTTTATTGCCCAAACAAAAATGTTTTTTTTGTGTTGGGCTTGAGTGATATATTTTTATATTTTTTGGGATGCAAGGGGTGTGTAATTAAACGAAATAAGTTAGTTTCATCACGATATAATTAGTACTTCAAAAATGCCAATGGGCATTATTTACATAAACAGCAATGTCAGAATTGTCCTTTACAAGTGACAATGGGCATTATAACTTTAATTTCGCGATCTCTCAATACGAAGGACAAATAGTTGTTGTTAGTAAAATCTGCCCAGTGGGGTTTTAAAAGGTCAAATTATTTGGAAGGGGTTAGAAAAATCAGGTTTAGGGTTTGCAGTAAAACTTGAGCATTCTTATTGTCTTTCAATGTTTCTAAATTAAGTTAAATATGTTTGGGATAACGAAACCTTTAAGATTGCGCAAATAAACTCTGATATAATCTTACCTTCTTTCCGGGGATGCGCCATCTTTGACATGTGGGTTGAAAAAGGTCAAGTGAAGTTAAGTGAACGCTGTCGTAAGTCCACTCCTCTTATTGGTTATATTGTAACCAATCACGTGTCAGTCAAAAAAGGACCAATGTCCTTTGATTCGAGGAAGTAGCGCGCGCGAACAATTAAATGACATGTGTCATTTTAAAATGACATGGGCGCAACTGTCAAAGTGAATATTTAGATTATTGGGCAGGAGTCGTGAACATAATGATGACCTTTAGAAATGCCAATGGGCAGGACGAGGCTAGTCAGTCAATCAATCTGCTGCTGCTGGACATAGGCTTCCCCCAAGGCACTCCAGACGCCACTTCCTTCTGTCCTTCGCCATCGTCATCCACTGCCAGCAACCTACATATTTAATTGCTTCTTAATTTTAACCATATTTATACAAATAGATTGCCTCAGTCTGGGTGTACTTCTATGTTTGCGATGTTCCTGCCTGGTTACCATAGCACACGGTATCCTAGTTTGGGTCCAGGACAAGTGGTGTGTTGTGTGAAAGTTATTATTATTAGTATTATGCTTGGTTTATATCCAGGGAAAGCGATCTGGTACGTACTATACTATAAAACCGCAGACAAAGTGACCACTCTATTGTAAAAACATGAAGTAGCCAGCCAGTCAACACCTCGGCTTATATTTTTCGATAGTGCAGATTCAATACAGCCATCAATGTGTCAGTGAGATAATCATTATCGATAGTGATGGGTGGTCCCGATAATGCGGTTGGAAATAATCTAAATGTACCAATAGGTAGATACAGTTGACAGCACATGAGCCTTTACAAATGTGCACTTTATTTAATTATGTTACGGTATACTGCAGCTAAAATGTTTAAAATAGCGGATTCCAATTACAACTTATACGGTCTTATTTATAAAAAAAAGGCCAAGTGCGTGTCGGGCCACGCGCAATGTAGGGTTCCGTAGAAAGGGGGGTTTTTATCTGCTTTACAGATCTAATAACGTCATCGAAGTGATTTTCAATGGATTTCGTACGAAATTTTACTTTTATAAGTTGGTTGCCTATTACTCCTTAACTAGTAAAGCCTACTTAGCCGTGATACTTTTCCTTTTAAGTTTATTATATGAGCTACTACTCTGAATTTTTTCACGTTTCTACAATCAACCGTTTAGCCATTACTGTTAGTATCATTTGTTTAAACTCAGGTCCAGGTCCACTGTTAGTAACATTTGTTTAAAAACATCTAATTCATATTTTATTTAGCGAATGAATGTATTAATGAATGAGAGAATTCAAAACGGAACGAACGAATGAACATATGAATGAACGATTGAATGAATGAAAACCGACTGCCGCCACCAAACCAAACTCCGTGCCTCTCCCCAGGATGGCAGACTGTACGTAGAGTTGGAGGCAGGGCCGAAGCCGTTCGCTCTGCGTGCGGCGGACAAGTACTGCCTGGACACGTTCCTGGGCGAGGACGGGGGCCGGCTCGACGCACTCGTCTGCTTCCCCTCCGACTCCAAGGAGCACCACAACTATTTGCTTAGCTGCATTTGTGAGTACGCACCTTTACACCAACCAAACCTTTATGTCCACCCTGTCCTGTGGCCTAATTACGCTCACCAAATCCTGAGCGATTCCAATCGTCTAACTGTCAAATTCCATACTAATTTGACAGTTAAACGATTGGAATCGCTCGGGATTTGGTGAGCGTAATTTAGGGGCTGCTCCTATGTTACGCGCACCAAATCCTGGGCGATTCCTCGAATTGTCGGGTTCAAGCGCGACGTTTTTGTGTTCTGAGTTTACGACCCTTCCGATAATGTCGCATTCTTTGCAATAAGGGCCCTGAACAATTCCAATGGTCAAACTGACAAATTCCATGCTAATTGCTATTGCAAAAGTTTGGATTCCGACAGGATTTGGTGCGCATAATTATAATAATATGCCCTGCCGCATAATAAAAATCGTTAACGTAATACAATCAATTGTCCCGTCGCGTATAGGATATAGTTTAGCACCAGGGTGTCAATTCTACTACATACATTGCAATTTATGAGGGGTTCAAAGGGAGTCCAAAGACTAGGCTTTGACGCTAATGATATACTACTAATCTGTAACTAACTCGAGGTAACTAATCAATGAACGACATGATAGGTACCGAAGAGCCACATTCGTATTCTCTCGGTAACTGTCACACATAATTATTGTGCGGACACGTACAAACATAATTTTGTTGTGTGGATGGAAGTCATTAATGCTTCACATCCGACTCTAACGAGCACCACAACTAGGTAGAGCTGTTTGGTGAGCTGCGTCTCTGAGTAAGCACGTTTGCCCCAACTAAACCCCGATGTTCTCAATGACCTGATCTTAGAATCTAATGCACACAATAGTTTTTAAATAGAATGACATAAGCAAGACAGTACAAGCTGTTATTTGCCTCTATTTGGTAGTCTACTAATCAATAGCAGTACAATGTTATTCCAATGATATAACAAGCGCAAATTAAATGTGCAGCTCTCGCGAAGGAGATCAAATCGCGCGAGGCGCCGAGTTAAGTTGCGTGGTTTATACCATTGGAATGCGATTGGTTACTACACTACCAACAGTGACAATAAAACAACCATTACCGCGCTAATATGACCCTATTAAACAGCTATGCATTTTAGAGTCCGATACATCAAACATACATAAACTCACGCCTGTATCCCAGAGGGGTAGGCAGAGACCAGGGCCTAGATTCTGTTAATGCATTGTAGTAACATGACAACTGCATGAACATGGCGGTTTTCATTTCATGGCTGCTTTAAGTTTACGCGGGCACACCCATCAAACCTTCTAGGCGTCAATGGTACGAAAAAACACGTCACGTGACCCGACAGTTTACCTGTCATTATACTACAATGCACTAACAGAATCGAGGCCCAGGGACTGCCACTTGCTACGACCCTGACAAATCACTTTCGCTTCCTCAACATTCATTAGTCGTTGCATGCACGCACGGCGGTTTCTTTTCATCATGCCCTTTGCTAATACATCCCCTATTTGTTCGAAGTATGTCCGTCTGGGTCGTCCCTTACCGGCCCTTCGTCAATCTTAGAGTCCGATATAACCTAATAATTGATCGTGCAAACGATACAGTATCATTTGCACCATTACCATTTGTTTCTAAAATAAAGATAAAATAAAAAATAAATAAATTATAAACCACGGGGTATTTTGACACTACGAAATAGTGAAAATCGTGAAACTCAAACAGTGAACAGTTACGTAACAGGAGGGCAGGGGCCTATTTCATAAAATTTCAGTTCATGATTTACTATGACAATTTCAGTGTATACTGCAAAGTCAATTAACACGTCGATTAATAATAGGATAGATAGATGACACTTTATTGCACAACCAGAAGAAAGAATCCCACCAAAACATAAATGTAAAAAAAACTGGCCAACTTCTCGTCCCAAAAAAATACTTCATACACAAGAACTTGCCAAGTTCCTTGTGTTCGCGGAATTAGCGGTGTTAAAATAAATAAGGAAGTTTTTTTATGTTTTGGAGGGATTTCATGACGTTTTGATAAGAATGTTAGTCTGATGCATAATAGCTTAGAAATGAGAATAGCAATTATAGTAATAATAATAACTTCCACTTAATACAGTCACTTGACCTGGTCCCAAACTAGGATACCTTGTGCTATAGTAACCAAGCAAGGAAGTTACATACATGGAAATACACCCAGACTGAGGCCATTTGTATAAATGTACGGCGGGCCCCACTGAGAATCGAAACCACGACCTCTGTTTTGGTACTTTATGCTTTATTGCACACATAAAAGGACATAAAACACAACATTAACAGAAAAACTAAAAAGTGTACATGGCGAGCTTATTTCAGCAGGAATCTCTTCCAGCCAACCCTATATGTGGTGATACTAACATTATAAACAAGGGGGGAAAGTGTACAATAATTATTAAGTATTATATATTAATCCAATACAATCATACATATGTACCATATATATACCTACTTATAACATAATCAATAACTACAAAGATAAGTAAATAAATAAACTAAATAAACCCATTGCAATAGTGAAAAAAGGAAGTGCTCTTTCAATTTGGCCTTGAAGACAGCAACAGATGGACTCTCCCTGATAGACTTGGGTAGATCGTTCCACATACGAGCAGCAGGCACAGAAAATCAAACGGAATCGTCTGGTAGCTAAGCGCCGTAACGGGTAGACCAACGAGGCGGTCAGAAAGTAAGAAAATTACAAAGCTTTTTTTTACCTACAACGAATTAAAAAAAATAGTTTGTCTATGCTAAAATGTACTAAAGGAAATAAAAAGACTTTTCAAAGAGTCCAGAAACGTATTGTGAAATATGCTAGTTGTAATACCACTTGCTTACCGTGAAGGAAAACGTCTTGAAATCGCCAATACGTAATGACGCGTGAAAGTAAAAGTGAAAGTGAAAAAAAAAAAAAAATTCCTTGTAACACAAATGACCATAATACAGAAAAAAAATAATGCCATAAGTGGTGATCAAGCCAAGATCAAGCCCATGCTTGATGCATGCTATCTCTTTCTCTGAGAAGGCATGTGCCCAGAAGTGGGTTGACCAGAGGCCTAGTCTCTTTTTCCTTCTCTTTCTCTCTGAGAGAAGGCTTGTGCCCTACAGGGGTTTGCTTGTAAACGGGCTTACATTTATATTATGACATCAGCTGTTTCTGTCCTACAATCCACTGTTCGGAATCTGTCGTTGGGCATCCTTTCGATTTAATTAATTTCTTTTAATGTAATTTCTAACATAACATAAACTCATGTACCCCGGAGGGGTAGGCAGAGACCAGGGTCTGCCACTTGCCGTGGAATTTCTGCGTAAACTAAAAATATTCTATCTATCCTTTCAAATCGAAAGGGTAGATAAGATAAGATAAAGATAAAAATTATTTATTGCCTCATCAAAAAACAACGGATAACAACTCTATCATAGAGCGGCTTACATAGGATTATCATAAAATGTCAGTTCAGTCCGTACACAACTATTCATAAAGTTTCAATGTGAATTTCATTCCGACAATGATCTATTGTAAGACTAACAACAATGACACTTATAATAGGTACTTATAAGTACTTAGGTGCTTCCTTGAATTAAATATTATAGTTTACTAGATGTCTCAGCAAACGTTGTTTTGTCATTAATATCAGCCTGCGACCTATTCTCGGACCTTCCAAATATATATACACAAAAAATCATAAACATCGATGAAGCCGTTTCGTAGGAGTTCAATAACAACCACTGTGACACGAGATTTTTATATATTAGTTAAAGCTTTGGTAATTGTGGTAGCGTTTCAAGGAACCTGTTCCATTTTCACCATCACATGTAAACCACTATAGTTTATTAAAAGCGCGCTTCATAGTTGGAGTAAACCAAGTGCAGTCACAAACTGACGGCCTCATTTGTAAAAAACACGATTCCTCTGAAGTACTCCTTTAAGGCAGTTTGTTTAATCTGTGGTTACGACCTTTCCTTGTAAGATCTCCACCACAGACTATTTACCTAATTGGCGTTTTAAGGAATCGTGTTTTTTTTATAAATAAGACCATGAGTTTACAAGGTGTACGTAACAAAATTAAGTATATAGTCCATAAACTCTTACTTTATGTTTATTTGAACACTTTTGTATGTGGCTATAAAATAAAGTTATTCTTATTATTCTATTCTATTTTTTTATGACTCCCGATGGTCATAGGTACACAGTTATGCATTAAGTCTAATCGCGATTATTTATCAGGTAAACTCAAGTTTACCTAGGTACTCGCGATCGCGACCCATTAGTATATAACTAATATGACAAAATTTTATTTTATTCTATTAATTAGATAGATAGATAAATCATTTGTTAATTTAACAGTCCACAGCAAAAAACTAATCTATCGTTCTAGCTCGAATATTCATGTTAGGCAAAAGCTTCCCCAAAGTACCCCACGTATATCTGTTCTCGCCCATCCTCATCCATCCGCTTCCACCAATTTGCCTTAGGTCGTCGATCCCATGAGCTGATGGGCGCCCTATGCTGCGTTTGTGAAACAATTTCCCGGTTGTGATATAATTTTCCTTCTGCCAGGTATGCTGGTCTCCTGCGTGTTCCTGCTGGCCACGCTGATGGTCTACGGGCTACTGCCGGAGCTGCGTAACATGCATGGGCGCGTGCTGACCGGCTACCTGGTCTGCCTGCTCTTCGGCTTCCTCTGCATGGCGACCGTCCAGGCGCTGATCCTCGCCCAAGCCAACTACCGCGATGTCTGCTTGGTCATGAGTGAGTTAGATTATTTTTTAGGTTTCCGTACCCAAAGGGTAAGGGACCCTATCACTAAGACCCCGCTGACCGTCCGTCCGTCGCCCGGCTGTATCTCATGAACCGTGATAGTTAGACAGTTGAAATTTTCACAGATGATTTATTTCTATTGCCGCTATGACAATATACTGAAAACAGAATAAAATAAATATTTAAGGGAGGGTCCCATGCAACAAATGTGTTTTATTAGCAGTTTTTTGCTCGATATTAATAAGGGCAACAGGTAGACGCTTGAAATATTCAAATTTTAGATAATGGTAGGAAACCCTTCGTGCGCGAGAACGGCTCCCACTTGTTCGTTTTTTTTTTAAGTGGCAATGACTGTGTTCCACCATCACATTATACAAATTGGGAGCAAACTGTGACGTAACAATTTGCTACTGTATCTAATGCCATTTACATTAGATTTAGTTTCTCCATTAAATTCCAAGCGTTTTCTAATATATCTTGTAATATACGCGTCAGTTACCGCAGGTACTGACTGAAAACCAGCGCTGAGGGCTCACACCCTCAGCACAATGCTGAGTCAGATAACCTTTGTGGCAACTTTTAACCACCACAGGATGCACTCTGACGCTCTGACTTTGTCTTGTGTTATATTGTATTTATGTGACTTGTTTTTCCTTTGTACTTGTTTGTGCTAATTGTTATGCCATTTTTTCTTGTGATGTGTTAATTTGTCCCAATAAATATCTTTCTTCTTCTAATACGAGATAACTCAAATATTGAAAAATGATTTATACATTTGAAGATGTCAGTAGCAAATTGTTATGTCACAGTATTCGTTCATGGCAATTTCGGGCAATTTAGTCTACCTAATACTTTGCGGGATTTTGGTACAACTTCACAAGACATGTCCCATTCTTGCTTTTTCATTCCGTTGACCATTTTACAAGTTACATCTATTATTCCAGTATATTATACATTACAGGTACACTGATTCATTCACTGCAAATGTAGCGTTGTAATCCTATGTATTTATATGGGATTACAAAGTTTTACACAGTTTGTGTATCTAGAAAATTGGACCGAACTTTTCTTGATCTATATACTAAACACTAATTGTATTCTAAATTTAAAGTTTGTACGTCTACTATAAGTGCCTTAGAGTTTTGATGATCGGTCGGTCAGTGAGTGACAAAATTAAACAAAATTAAGAACTTTGACTAGTTATAATTCTTAAACTACTCGTTCAAATTTAATAAATTTTGAAATATACCGAGTTTATACAATGCGTTTTGGTCACTGAAAATTCAGGCTTCTTGTTCAAAACTTTTTCACAACCAAGTTATAGGGGGTCGAAAATGGCCTGAACAGCTTCAAGAAAAGTATGGTACGGCCGTGCCGCTTTTTTGCTTGACTTGGCGGGGCACTGCCGTGCCCCCAGATAATTACTTAATATCTGAGTAACTTAGATTTTTCGAGACCTGTAAAAGCCCGAAAGAAAGTTTCAATTATTTTTTTATGTTTTGTGAGTTTATTAAGTTTATTTTTAAGTTGTCTCGTGTGGCGCCGGATTAAGAATAGCGTCACTCCATTTCCTTCCGTGGATGTCGTAGAAGGCGACTAAGGAAATACGTTACCAGGAGACGGGCAGCAGCGTCTTCCTGAGATTCCAACCGCTTACTGCGATCGCCAACCCGCCTGCCAAGCGTGGCGATTATGGCAAAACCCTTCGTGGTTATTAAACGACGGAGGAGGCCTGCCTGTGTCCTGCAGTGGGCGTCAAATGGTGGTGTTAATACAATCTAATCTTGATACATGATGTCCATTAACACGCGGCAGAGCTGTTTTACAAAGTCTTCGTAATTACTGATTAAATATAATTTATTGACCACTCAGCGTGTTTCTATATCAATTCAGACATTTATTCCGACAGCGGCAATGAATCGAAATAGTTTGCTATAAACTAATGCACCCACGCTGATAGATGAAGCCGTTAGATAGCCAAGAAAGCACACCATGAAAAATATTTTTAAGGTGCCGTAGCTAAAAGGTTCCAGCCTTATTAACATTCCTACGACGTCTGTCTGTCCGTCCGTCTATCCGAGTCCGTTCGACTGTCAGTCCATCAGTTTGTCTGTCTGTCTTTCTTACAATAAAGGGATATTTTTCTCTTGAACCGTTGTATTGAAATACTATTTACAGAATTTGTATTGTTATAGCAGATTGATCAATTAATAATAAAAAATAACGAGGGGGGGCTTATATATGAGAAAGATTATTGTGCAATTTCTATAGTTGTTAACTTTAACGCACTTGACTGTTTTTGTGTTTGAGCCCGTCATAGGCAATTAGCCTCTTTTGTTACCTTAAAATTTATTTATGGAATTTATTTAAAGGAATTTATTACCTTAAAATGGTCATAAATTCCACAAATTTCGAGGCCCGCCAAGCGCAATTAACGCTATCTATCTGTATAAATAGTTCACACAAATTACTCACACAGACGCGAAGCGGTGGCAGCCTAGTGGGTAGAACATTGGACTCGGAAGTGGGAGACCCAGGTTCGATTCCCAGTGCGGGCATGTACCTATGATTTTTCTTTCTAAGTTATGTACATTTGTGAAGTTATAGTAGCAATATCACTCGCTAACAGTGAAAGAAAACATCGTGAGGAAACCTGGGTATTCACATACCTCAGCGCTTGAAATCGCCAATCCGCGGTGGGCACGCGTGGTGATTAAGCCCATACTCTCTCTCTGAGAGAAAGCCTGTGCCCTTCAGTGGGCCGTATATAGGCTGCTTGTATACTCACACAGACGGATGCCACTAATATTAGTAATATTAGTCAAATACATGTTACTAACACTAATGAACCTGAGTTGTCTGAATAAAATCAATTGATCAATTGATTTGAGACCGGGAAGATTGGAAAACCATTAGAGAAGACCTGTTCCCTGCAGTTGGACGTATATAGGCTACATAATAATATAAAATTATTATTTTTAATTATTTATTATAATATAATTTATTTTTAATTATTATAAAATTATTATGTAGCCTATAAACGTATTTGCAATTTCCGATTTCTATCAACGGTTTGTTTACATGCAGACCAACGCCGAATGAAACGAAATATACCTACCTTCTTTTTACAGTATACCGACTATTGCCGGCATTGAAGTAATTTTCTCCCTTTCAAGCCATTTTTTTCATGAATATTTAGGTAAATAAAAAAAAAACAAATTGACTGTTATTGATGTGACGCTGACGTCATTGAGTAAAGTATTATAAGCATATATTTTGCTCTTTTACAGCGTTCATCACCTACTTCTCGTTGATGTCGTCATTTTTCTGGCTGAACGTAATGTGCTTCGATATCTGGTGGACTTTCAGGTAAGATACATGCCCCCTTGCTTTTGCAGTCTGCTTCAAAGCGCAATAAAATAGTCCTTTGTTACACTTTTCGGCAACAAACATATTGTATTGTATTGTATAGTAAGTATAGTATAGCGACGACGCTGCGCCGTCGCGGCGAGCTCGCGGCGTGCCGGCCGCGTTTTGTACACTCGGCAGCAAAATGGATTAATCTGACGAGAAAATATTACTGCTGGCTTTGTTACTTCGAAGACGCGTGTATCTCAGTCTGGGTGCAGTTCCGTGTTTGTGATGTCCTTGCCTGGTTACCATAGCATAGGGTATCGTAGTTTGGGACCAGGTCAAGTGATGGTGTTATGTGGTAGTGGTTTACTATTTATTATCATACAAGTCAACGAGGAATCTGGGAAGATTCATTATCAAGTAATTGACTGGGAGAGAGCGACTCCTGTGTATCTCATGTAACGGGGCCATTTTAAATTTTAGTTATAATTAACTTTGTATCCATTGTATCAACGACGATTGTACCTCTAAACGACGCTACGTACACTTACACGCGTATCTTTGATATGACTCAAGTGGGGCGGGTCGGACTGTCGTATGCGATTGTACAAAATGGCGTCGACGGTGACAATCGCGGTGATATCGCCGCGACGGCGCAGCGTCATCGCTGCTCAATTGCATCGCTTTCAAATCGCTGTGATAGGGCTCTAAAGGCGTAGGGAAGTAGGGATGATGAAATGCAACGACCCCATCAGCTACCAGTATGACTTACAGCGGTGTATCATTGGCCCAGTCGATCGCAGGAGACTTGGGACCTGGGCCCCATTTCATAGAACTACAGCTCATGGTTTACTATGACAATTCGATGTACGTTGCATAGCCGTTTTATAAATCAAAACGAAGAAAATAAACTGACTATTGAATGGCATGTTGGTCTCGCTAGACTAGTTTTGGCAGGCAAGCGTGTTAACCGCTGTTAACACGCTTGCCTGCCAAAACAGAGGTAACCCATGACTCTGACTGGGTGTTACCATAAGACAGGGTATCCTGGTATAAGGAATGTTGCGTTGGTTTGGACATGTGGAAAGGATGAAGGAAGAAAGATTGACGAAAATCTTCACCAGAACATCACCAAATTACCTTGGGACTACTTTTACGCTATTTTATGAAACATACGGACTAAAGGATGGGCCCCATTAGGCCTTATTTACTGCTGTCCATTGAAGAGTTCCATTCTCCATCTCTGAAAGTCTTCATCAGATCTTCACCAAATAAAATTGGGACCAATGGGACGTTATATCTGTTCGAACAAAAAAAAGAATGATCGAAATCGGTTAACATTTAACGGATGCGAGAACATAGCCAAAAAAAAAGAATGTACGCGTCGAATTGATAACCTCCTCCTTTTTTGAAGTCGGTTAAAAAGTTAACGTCCATTAGCGGAATGCTCCTGGGTTTTACGAAATGTAATTTTCCACGAAAGCCCACGAATCAGCTAATTGCTCTAGCTTTGAGGTTTTTATTATGGCATCAAGTACTTCCTTTGTTTTATTCGAATATTTAATTACCATTGAACCACTATCTAACTCCGTTATCGGCCGTTTACGATTTTGTTAATAAGTTGGCGGTATTAAAAACACGATTCCTTGAAACGCTCCTCAAATGCAATTTAAGTAGTCTGTGGTATAGGGTAAGACTTTACCACATACTATTTAAACTGCATTTGAGGAGTATTTTAGAAGAACCGTGTTTTTAGGAATAACTACGTGTATGTTTCTTTTGACTGAGTAAATTAATGATGATTGTTTTTGACCATCCAGCTTTGATTATTTATGACCACCCAGAGGCCAAACGGTTTGACTGATTTTGATGAGGTTTCAAGTAACGACATGATTAATGACGTAAGCTAAGGCCGACCTGCAGCACTTTCTTAAATGTGGCTTAAAGATTATTTAACTAAAATTCTTCATACAAAAGTCGATTTAAATGGCGACTCGGGTGACATTTAAGAAGTGGTGCAAGTCGGCCTTAGTCTCACTAGCTATATGACGTCACGAAAAAACAACATGTCCGCCGCATTGATCTTTAATGGATTTTGTAATAGAAATTAAACGCCATCGGCATTCTTAGGCTAAATGGTCTTCAATTTAGTTTTGTGTCTAATTGTATTTCCAGCGGCAAACGCGGGCTGTCCCTCGAGAAGCTGTCGACGCGCGGCCGCTTCGTCGCGTACTGCGCGTATGCACTCGGCGTGCCCACCGCCATGACGGCTGCACTTGCGCTGGTCGAGTTCTGCGCGCCGCACGGACGCTTCACGCCGCGGATCCGCTCCAACGGGTCCTGCTTCTTGGACAGTAAGTTAGACCCTCCCACTCACGCTGTCGAACAGCCGACTGCACATCAACCTATATATTTAGAACCTCAGCAATCAGCATGCATTTAAAACTTAACAAAACTGTAATACACAGTAATCTAATGTAGATATAAAATATATAGACAAAATATGGAAACTATTTAAGTAAACATAAATTAAAGTTATTCAAACAGGTTTCTTTTGAAATGAAATTAGGAATATTTCAGTTCCCAGAATTTGTTTGTAACACTTGGTTATTAGTCAAAGAAACAGGCGTTTAATTTTTTCCGGAAAAGGACTTAATTCTAGCGAAATTCCCAACGCCTAGACTGTTTTTTTTTAAATGATAAGAATTTGAGAGCAACTTCTGTTTGTGAAAAAATCGTTTGTTTCATAAATAATATGATACTGTAGGTGTAGAACTTCAGTAGCTATCAATAATAATAGAGAGAGTCTAAATAGTTCGCTCTTCACTGTTGGGCCGGTTTCACGTTAGACGATAACAGACTGCACGACATCGTTGGGCTAGAGTTGGACCGGGAAGAAAGTCCTCCGACATAGTTTTCGAACGCCTAGATCTCATAAATTGTAAAATTATGTCTTCGTTAACCTCATTCATACAGAGAGCGCAAATTGAATCAATACAATTATTATATTAACCTTTCGGGGAGGCCTATGTCCAGCAGTGGACGAATACGGGCTATTTGATTGATATAAATCTGAGAGAAAATTCGTAGAGCCAAACTTGTTGCCAAACACAAACTATAATTGGGGCGGGGTCACAAGAATGGAGTATTTTAGTGTGTTTGTATTGGCCTGGCAACTCACCGGCCTCCGCACCTTAACTCCAGCGCACTCGGGCTCGCTGCTCTGCATCAGTTCTTGTTAGGTTAGGTTAGATTAGGGCAGGGCGTTTTCCAGGCACGACAAAATAAATTCTTCTCCAATGTCCATAGGGCGAAACTAAACATTGGCACATTCAACGTCTTCAACTTAGGTTGATAGTATGTAAAACACGAAAAAACACATAGAGAGCGTGCCACGTCGCCGATAGGGGCGCGACGATATCCCGGAAGGCACCATTGGGAGTATTCAGATTGGATCACGGATCGTCACCAGAACAAAAAACTTTTATTGTCTAAAATACGCGAATCATTCCAAGATATGTCGTGTGTATGCAAACAAATTAAAAGAGAATTTAAAACTCGTATTACTGTACGAAACACCCTGTTTTGAAAGCTTTTCTTAACTTTCCAGATATGGCCCGTTTCATCTACTTCTACGTACCGATGTTGGCGCTGTGCATATCGAACACCATATTCTTCGCGCTGACGGCCATCCGCATCGCAGCCGTCAACAAGCAGACCGCCGTCCTCAAGTCGAAGGAGAGTGCTCACCACAACAGCCATCGCGGTGACAAGCAGAGGTGAGTTATGGAACACGTTAGGTGAGGTTGGGAATATTGATATACTGTAACCGGCTGTATGCCCGGGAACAAATGTAAACGGTATTTTTACTGGCAATGCTACTACTTTTCTTAATTTTATAGATAGATAGAGAACCTTTATTGTACGTAAAAATGGAAATTACACAGATTTCTTAACCTAAGAGTACAGACGGCGGCCTCATCAATAAAAGTGATCTCTTCCAGACAATCTTCAGATGGACTGGACATAACAATAGACATCTTCTGTTGTTCTCTGAATGAGTTCACAGACTACTATTTTTATTTTCAAACTTCAAACTTCAAAATATTTATTTGCGAATACACACAGTCAGGTTTTTGCACAGGTCTTAATTGCAATAAGTCAGTGTATTCTACCACTTAACAGTAGTATGCAAATGGATACATTTTTATGTGGGTAGGTAGGCATGCACACAATGACATCTATTTACAATTTATTTACAGAAATAATGTTACCCTACATAATGAACTTTATGTCATACAAAGTAACTAATTTATTATAAATATTATCAACTTAGTCCTCCAGTTTATGTAAATCAAATGTCAATATACCTAATAACTCCTAATTCCCTAGGTCCGTGTCAGCGAGGTATTCATTAATTGTGTAGTAAGCCTTGTTTTTTAATAGTTGTTTAATCTTAGTTTTAAACAAATAATTTTCGTCAATTTTTCTAATTGATCCTGGGAGGTGATTGTATATTTTCGACGACATGCCAAAAACGCTTTTTTGGAATAACGCGGTAGAGCGTGGCAAGGCGCGTATTTTATCATAGTTTCTTTTGCTCTGTTGTTGAAAAAGATCCATATTTGACTTTACAAAAGTGCATGACTCCAGAATGTACAGGGATGGCATCGTTAGAACGCCAAGCTTAATAAAGTCAGGTTTGCAGCTCTCAGTTGATTTCAGACCGCACATTGATCGGATACACCTTTTCTGAGCTTTGAAAGCATTATCTTTGTCGGTCGAGTTTCCCCAAAAAAATATTCCGTATCGTAATGTGCACTCAACGTATGCGTAGTATGCTGTGAGTACAGCAGTTTGGTTCACTTTTTTGGATAGTCTGTAAAGGGCGTACGCAAATTGGTGTAATTTTGTGCAGATTTTTTGAATTTGAACTTTCCATGTTAGATTCGAGTCAATGTATAATCCTAAAAATTTTGCTTCATTTATTTCGTCAATAGATACATCATTGTATTGTATATTTAACAACTCAGAATTACTACAACGATGATTATTTTTAAATGTCATAAACATAATATTAGATTTACTTAAGTTCAAAATTAAATTATTATGTATTAACCAGTTCATTACATTCATCAAAGCATTATTAATGTCAATTTTTAAAGTAGGTATGTCAGCTGATTTAAATACTATAGTACTATCATCGGCGAATAGTACCATGTCTTGTTCAATTGACTTAGGAAGGTCATTTACGTCATATTTTGTGCTATAAGTAAAGGGCTGTAAGTAGTGTGTATTGTTTATAATTGTTTAATTATTCTTGTTTTTGTGTGTGTGCTTCACTATTATATTAGGACTTTACCGTGTTACTTTTTATTTACTTTTTATTTATTTATTTATATTTTATAGACACAGCCAACAGGTATTAAGCACAAAAATACAGAGTTCTTATACTTATGTGGTCCTTGTCTAGCCTAATACTCAATAACAGGCGTGCTACAGCATTCAATACGGTTTTGAATCATAACTTATTGTAAATAATTGACAGATCAGGTCATATTAATTCCCGGGAATAATGTCAATATTCCGTAGTGCGATTCATCAATAGATAGGAAAAAAGATCACGGCCAATGATTTATCATTGGTTCAGTAGCCGCTCAATATTGCTATTATCAGCATTGAGATTTATCATTTTCACTTTTTACAAAAACTTGTCAGTCAATCAGTCTGTTAAGATTTTAATTCTCATTCCGAAACCAAAAACTCATTAATTAAACTGGTTTTAAAGCCATCTTTATCAGCTAAATGCTCTCATACGCACATACTCTCTCTTCTATATTGAGTACTGTTTAATCCAGCAACTCCTTCCTATCTAAAAGAGCGTTTCGAGTTTCTTCACACTTCTCATATCCTTACTCTTCGCTCTTCCCAAAAACTACTCCTAAAAATCCCATCCCATCACACCACTTTCTTCAGCCCCTCCTTGACCGTGCAGGCAGTCTGTTTATAGAATGCTTTACCGGTGGAGGTGCGGAAAGCCAAGTCCCTGCCTATTTTTAAGGCTATGGTAAAGGAGTACCTACTATCTCGCTAGTTTTCTGTTAATACTCTTTCTATTATTTGTAATATTGTTCTGTTGTTATTTGTGTTTTACTTATGTCCTGTCAATATGTATATTCTGTTAAGTAGGCTTAACTTACAAATGTATGTATTTATGTATAATATTAATTTTATTATTATTTGTGTAAATTATTTGTATATATCTGTTGATAATTTGATAATTTAATATACCGCTGAAACTATAATTTTGTATATTTTTTACATCTACTTCCTTGTCCAATGTATTAGTCCAGTCCATCCAAAGGTTGTCTGGAAGAGATCACTTTTAGTCATAAGGCCGCCACTTTTACTCTTAGGTTAAGAAATATCTGTGTAATTTCAATTATTATGTACAATAAAATGTTCTCTGTCTATCTTTCTATCTATCTAAATACAGTGTACACCCCAACAAATGTCTATGCCCCAGACTGCTCCTCTACATCAAGATCTTCTCCGTGATGGGTATCAATTGGCTCCTGGAGGTGGCCAGCGCTATCTGGCCCGAGTGGTCGGTCCTGTGGGATATCACCGACACCTACAACGTACTCATGGGCGTGACCATTTTCATCATCTTCGTGTGCAAGAGGAAAATCTTCAGATTGATCAAAAAGAGGTTGGTCTTCTTTTAAGATTACATAAGCAGCAGCCTATATACGTCCCACTGTAGGGCATAGCCCTTCTCTCAGGGAGAGAATATGGGCTTAATCACCATGAGTGCCCACCGCGGATTGGCGATTTCAAACGCTGAGATATGTGAATAGCTCTGACACTCAGGTTTCCCCACGATGTTTTCCTTCGCCGTCAGCGAGTGGTGTTGCTACTATAGCTTCACAAATGAACATAACGTAGAAAACAAAGTCATAGGTTTCGTTAATCCCGCACTGGGACTCGAACCTGGGTCTCTTGCTTTCAAGTCCAATGTTCTACCCACTACGCTACCATCGCTTGATTTCAAACTGGATTTGTTAGTGGTAATCTCTTGTTAAGAAATAGTGTGAACGCTTATAACTACGACATGTGGCTGCGAAACAAAAGCGGAAAAAAAAAATTCTAGAGATTTTCACCTTTAAAGAGTTATCGAATCAAAGGAAAGTAAGCCAAAGCCAAAACAACAAATCGTTGTCATTAGCTTTACATCATACGGCGTATACTTAAGAAAGTATACGCGTATCAAGCATGGATGCACTTAGTATTGTGTAGTGTAGAGGATCAGTACCTAAAAGCTAAACAAACGATGAAGCACCTTTCATGGAGGACTTTATGAATAACGCAGTGCATTGTAAAAATTTGAGACAAAACCATTTTGTTAACTCTAGTACCGTTTGCTGTGGATACGCTAAGAAGGAAAAAAAGAGATTGAGGCTGAACTGATGAAACATAAGTGGTATGACCGGACTTCAATACCTAATAAGAATTATAATAAGTGGTACGAGTAGTTGTTAACCTTTTTTAGCATTAATGTCTTTTTCAGCATTTTAAATTTGTTTAAGACACCTAAATCGCTCTCCTGCTTTGTTGTTTGGAGCTGTTATCTTATGTTATTTCAGATTTAAAGGGGAACAATGTGAGATAAGTGATAGTATGAGAGACAATGAGATGACAACTAAGCCATCTCCTGCACCCCAGAGGTCGAGTATTGATACAGTGAGGTCTACCTTAAGCGTAGATTGTGACGTCAAAGATACTAAATTATGAATGGCATTAAGACGAAGGTAATAAAGATGACGATTAAATATTTACATGCATAAACTCACGTCTGTACCCCAGAAGGGTAGACAGAGGCTATGGTTTGCAACTGGCCACGCTCGTATCTGTGTCTGCATGCACGCCCGCTGGAGGCAATTGTGACAGTGCCGTTTTTACTAAAAAGATACCTAATCTGCATATAATAATTTGTATCAATGAAAGAAGAGAATAACACAAAGATTGTATATCTCTAAAGTTCTATAAACAAACAAACTGAGGGATTATGACAAAAATAGGTAAAGAAGTGCTGCAAATTTATTTGCATGGGATTGTTTGGATTTTCGGTGTTTAGTACTTATTAGTATTGGTTTGACTTCCCGCGAGGTTTGGCTGACATTGCTTTAGTAGAAATGTAGAATGGTGGATTTGCTCTTATGATCAGCAATTGGTTAATGTGTGAAGTGACTGATGGGGACGGGACCATTAAATGGATCATCATCATCAGCCATTTGACGCCCACTGCAGGACATAGGCCTCCTTCGTAGTTTTCATAACCCTGAAGGGTTTTGCCATAATCGCCACGCTTGGCAGGCGGGTTGGCGATCGCAGTATGCGCTTGGAATCTCAGGAAGACGCTGCTGCCCGTCTCCTGGTAATTAATTTCCTTAGTCGCCTTCTACGACATCCACGGAAGGAAATGGAGTGATGCTATTCTTAATCTGGCAGTTAACATGGATTAAATTGGATCGATGCGGCTCAATGTAAAAGCTCAGTGCTAGCGCCACCAATGAAAAAAAAAAACATATTTTATTTTACATTTGATTTGTTGACATGTGTTTTTCTTGTCGGTTGTGTATTCAGTTTTCTTTCTGTTGTTGTGCATATTATGTTACTTATTCTTTTTTTTTGTTTCTGATGTGTCTTGTTGTTATACTAAATATATTTTCTTTCTTTCTTCTTTCTTTTTAGATCGTTTATGCAAAAAGTGTCAAATTAATCTCGCAGTCATGTTAATAGTGATTGTTAGGACATAGAGCCGTGAACCTAAGGCAAAATCCTAGGGCTATGTAGCATTGCCGCATAACTGCTTGTTTTGGTATAAGTGCTATCTAGCCGCAGGATCGTGAGGTTCTCGGTGGTGGGTCCTAAAAATAACTATAAACGTGGTTCAAAGAGACACTTCGCGAAAACGATCTGTAAAAGAAGATATAATTTTTTTTAATTGGTGGTGCTAATCAGCCCCATGGATTCATTAGTAGACCCCTCTCCAAACGCAGCATTGATATTGCGGGCTGTTTCTGCCGCGTTAGTTCCGCGTCGGAACTCGTGTTCAAAAATCACTCAAATTTTCGCAGTATCCATCTTTCTTGTCTAAATTGAATAACAAAAACAATTGAAAGTCGATATTCAAATGTTTCACATTTTTTAAAAAAAGAACATCATAGAAACCATTTGAAAAAAGTTTCATTCGAAAACCTCAAACCATGAAGATTCTATGTCAATTCAAAGAACCTATTGCAATAAAACGGCAATTTCATACTTTAACCCCTATTATCTGCATCGTGTACCTTTAGTTGCCGTTTCGTATAAATGGTTCATCCATAAATAATACTAGATTGGGTCCAACATAAAATATAAGCCTAATGAAAGTTGATTTTCGACATCGTATGTCAATAATAACCAGTGATCGAAAGTTCCGTGTGGCGCCGGATTAAGAGTTCCGTGTGACGCCGGATTAAGAGTTCCGTGTGGCGCCGGATTAAGAGTTCCGTGTGTCGCCGGATTAAGATTAGCGTCACTCCATTTCCTTCCGTGGATGTCGTAGAAGGTGACTAAGGAAAAAAATTACCAGGAGACGGGCAGCAGCGCCTTCCTGAGATTCCAACCGCATACTGCGACCGCCAACCCGCCTGCCAAGCGTGGCGATTCTGGCAAAACCCTTCATGGTTAGATAACCATGAGGGAGGCCTATGTCCTGCAGTGGACGTCAAATGGCTGATGATGATCGAAAGTAGATGAGATACCTACAGTTGACGACGAGACATAACATGGACCTATTCACCAGATTCCACTCATTAATAGGTACTCAATAACTGTCGTTAAGCTTATTCATCGGTAGACTAATTATATAGATAACGACCATAAAACATCACTCAGTTCAATTTGGAATCATCATCAACCCATTATGTCCCCACCGAGGGGCACGGGTCTCTTCCCTGAGGAAGGTATAGGCCATACTCCACCACGGGGGCCAAGTCCGGATTGGTGGAGGCTTGTAGACTAGTGGCTCGTCTACTGTCAGAAGTTGTCAAGCCGCCCTAAGGCCTCTGACTTGGCTTAACGACTCCCATCTATCGACGGCAGCCGGCACCAACAATTTGGAATAGCGACGGATTTTTGTGACATAATTAATTAATAAACACTTATGCATGAAGGTTTTGCACATTACTTACAAACACCAGGGAGTGAGCTAAGCTAACTGTGTGTGACAGCATCAAAATGATATTATCACTCACCAGTCACCGTGCAGCGGTTAGCAGTTCCTATACTACGCGCACCAAATTTTGAATGATTCCAATTATCTAACTGTCTAATTCGATATTAATTGCTGTCGCAAGCGTCAGGGTTCATGCGAGATTTAGTGAGCGTAATTAGGCTTCAGAGCAGCGAGGCCGTGGGTTAGCCCTTAGGCCTAACTACCTGGAGCCTGTTTCACATAACTACAATTCATGGTTTACTATGTTAATTCGATGTATCTACATTGTAAAGTCGGTCAACCCACAGGAAGACTCGGCTGCGCAATGTACCTACATCGAATTGTCATAATGAACTTTCATAGTGTAGTCTTATGAAACAGGCCACTGGCGTTTACCTATGACCTAGACTAGGCCCAACGTTGATTGCGCTGCCATTTCACGCGTGATATTGTTTTGTCCGGTATCTTAAAAAAACCGGCCAAGTGCGAGTCGGACTCGCGTACGAAGGGTTCCGTACCATTATCTATACAACATTAGACACAAAGATCGAGAAAAAGCCGCAAAAAGTCACGTTTGTTGTATGGCAGCTACCCTTGAATATTTATTTTACTTTAATTGAATGATTTATATTTGAAGGGAATATAGAGCTAAATATTCCATGAATATTTCAAGCCTCTACCTGTTGCCGTTATTAATATCGAGCAAAGAACGGCAAAAAAGTACGTTTGTTTGTATGGGAGCCCCCCTTAAATATTTATTTTATTCTGTTTTTAGCATTGGTTGTTATAGCGGTAACAGAAAACATTATCTGTGAAAATGTCAACTACCTAGCCATCACGGTTCATGAGATACAGCGTGGTGACAGACAGACGGATAGACAGGCGGACGGACAGTGAAGTCTTATTAATAAGGGGGACCTTACGGGGGGGAGGGGGGGTACTAACGCTAAAAAATAATCTTCTTAATTAATAAGAGCATCTTCTTAACACGGACCTAAGCACTGCACAATTAACGAAGACCGCACGGAAATGGGTTATTTATTAATTTATATTTTATTATTTTTATTTAACAAAAGAAAGTGTACAAAAAGTGGATTTGTGCTATTGCTATTTTACTATTGATTATAATGTTTTTGATCGGCGACATCTGATAACCCAGTGAATGATCAGAGTCACCAATATACAACCTTGTTTTTATCACAGCGCAAACATAAAAAACGTTAATAAGTTGTATTTTTGTCGCCGAGTTTTAAATTTACACAGGTTTATCTCTGAAATACGTAATAATTAATTTAAAAAACGTCTATTAGGGTTTGTGCTTTAGACTAACTTATTCTACTCTTGAAGTTTTGTAAAATTTTTAAATTAAATGTGTTTTACGCTTTTTCTGCTCTGTCCGATTCAATAGATTGACGTCGGATTAAAACAATGTGTAAAGTATATAAGACAGTCTTCTAAGGGCAGCGTGTGCTATGTCACTGGATAAGTAGGTCCCTAAGTAACTATATAAATAGTAACCAGGGATAAAAGAATAAATAGCAAGTTGGCGTTAATGCTAACTAGTCATGGATTTGTTGCCTTAAGTTCACGGACAGGACTGTGTTTCCTAAAAATACAATTTATGGTTTTTTATGACAACTCAAATTGAGTAGCCGAGGCGTTCCTTACTTTGCAGTGTCCATCGGACTCTCATAGGAAACCATGAGCTACAGCCTTGGATTTGGTGCGCGTAATACGAGTTATAAGGGCTGGACCGAGTTTTATAAAACTACGATTTACAGTTTATCACTAGAATTCGATATACCTTGCGTAGCCAAATTGAACAATTAGTCTTCGTACTTGTCAATCTGTGGGGGAATCGGCTATGCAATGTACGTCGAATTGTCATAGTAAGCCATGAATAGTAGTACTATGAAACAGTCACCAGGTAAGTAAGTAAAGTAAAGTTAAATATTTATTTACTGATTATATTCTTTGTTGCACTAATCTGTGCTAAGGACAATTTTAAAAACCTATTTAGAGGCTAAAAATTCCACCCGTGCCGGGACTTCAACCCGCGACCTCTGGCTCACCGTGCCAGCGCTCTCCCAACTGAGCTAATGGGCAAGTGGAGGCATCGGTGAAATTTCGAATCTCTTTACAAACTTCTCTGTATTACGTACAGGCAGCGACATCTGGCTGAAGTAATTATTTATTGCACAAACATAATGGTACATCTACAGTCATGACTTATTGTATCGTACGTTGCATAGCTTAGGTAAAAGAAGGTACAAAAGTTTCCAGGGGTCCCCAAACTAGGCAAGGCCTGTATCTTGGGGAATAAATTAAAATTAAAAGAAAAATCTGTAACATATTTTTTTTTTCATTTGTGTCTATATACAAACTGTATCGCAGTGTACCGGCAGACACTCTCAATTAAGTAGATAATAGTCTGTTTAGATAAAGTCAATAAATACATTTTTTTAAATTCACAAAAGTATTAAAATGTAGGTAGTCTAACAATAACTTGTAAATAAATCTAAATGTTGTTTTAACCCCTCTCTTTCCTGCAGGTACGGGCAGCTCCGCGGCCATACGTCCTTGTCCAGCACACAGACGGCCACCTCACGGACCCTCTCGCAACGGGACGATCTACAAATGAGCTCTGTCAAACGCACCAACTAGCTCTGCAACACCGCAAAATAATCGTCATTTGATACAACAGTAGCACTGTCAGTAAAATAATTACGCTCACTAAGCCCTGAGCGATTTCAATCGTCTAACTATTCCGTCGTACCTATTTCATACTAATCTGACAATTAGACGATTGGAATCGTTCAGACTTTGTTGTGCGTAATATAGGGGCAGTAATTCATAATTCATAACTTTATTGCGACCACGTAGTTGTTTAGATGTTACATTAAGGGTTTGCACAGGATAGGGATCGGATAAATGTTTAGTTATACATTAAACGGGTGTAATCGCGATTGTTTATCAGGTAAACTGTTAAATACTCTTAATATTCAGTAACTAACCTCTCTCTCACACTTACTATACGGGCAGCATTATTGTAAAAGCGAGAAGCATACCTTGACAATAATAATGGTTTTCTATTGTTACTTTCAAGGTCAGGACTTAGGAGGTTATATAATTGACTGTGTTACAATATTGACCACCATGGGTAGTACGAGTAGTAGTCACGAGTCCCACGTTTTGTGGCGCTAAAATGACATTAATTAAATAGATTAATTGTCAAATTCTGACAATATAGCGCCAACAATTCAAATTCAAAAGTGTTGTATTCAAAGTAGAAACTGCGACTCAATGAACGTTACAAGTTAAACTAGGTGTCCCTTTCAAAATCTAAATAATTTTGGAGAAAAAATAGACAAAAAATAACTCCAAACTTAGTGTTTTCATAGTCCTCAATTAACAGAGTTTACATCATTATTCCAAAACCTAGAACTCATGCATTGAACTGGCTTTAATTCCAGACATCATTGTCACCTAAAAAATGATATGCCTAGTAGCCCTTTTGGCATAGCTTACACATTTTTTTAACCGCGGGCGGCACAAGACCGGGAAGCTTGGAAAACCACGAGGGAGGCCTATGTCCTACAGTTAGTGGGCGTCAAATCGCTGATGATGATGATGATGATGATGATGATGATGATGATGATGATGATGATGACATTGTGTTGGCTAACTACTTCTTAAGTTACTGATATGCGTGACTCGTGCCTTCGTGCTACCTAGGTTGGGCCGCATTTCATAAAACTTATGACTTATATTTACTACGACAGTTCGTTGTACTGCTTAGCAATGAACATCGAATTTTCATAGTAAACCACTAATTGGAGTTCCATGAAACAGGCCCCCGGAGCGCGTAGGCGTTCTTTTTGGAAACCACGAAGAAACTTACAATACAATGTTTTAATTATTGGGCAGACCATGAAAGATAAATAATCGTGCTTATTTTTTTTTCTCTACGACTAGGTAATACATACTCTTCATAATGTAGCCTGTCGAAAAGTAATTCTAGTCATGTCATCATGATTGGTATGGTACAAAAACGTGCCGTACCAATCAAGTTATAACGTTATAAGGTACTCGTAACACCTCGTAATGTATGCGTAAAGCGTTTATCTATATTTGAATTTTATTATCTAAAATAATGGTTTTTATTATTGAATCTTATATCACACGGTGTGGGAGCAAAACGGCCACATTACATCATTTAGTTTAGTAGCTGTTGCCAGTAGAAGAATAGATTGTTAATTTATGAGAAACCAAGGCTCCCGTACATTGGCGGCTGTTAAAACGTGTTTAACAGATGGTTAATGTTCGCACGAGAAACAGGGGGTCGATCTATTAATATTAAATTAGATGAACAAAAATGCAACAAGTGATGCTCTATGAAGCCGGCCCAGGAGACGGTGGAGAGACGACCTCGACCAACATCTGCCGGAGTGGTCTGAGGTGGTCCAGGACCGAAAGCTCTGGACTGAATCGGGGGAGGCCTTTGCCCAGCAGTGGGACACAAACCCAAGGGCTACGTAAAAAAAAAACGACTATAGAATTATTTCTGCATAAACTCGATAAACTCAAAACTAAATGTTCTGCGGCATGATTTTAAAATCGTTAACAATATTTTGAGGGAATTTTTATTGCGATAAACTGTATTATAATTGTTTAACAATAATGGTGTAACATATTTACCTACCTTTAGTTCGAATACAAATTTAAAGTGGTAGGAAGTCCCATAGCGTTGAAAAATGTTTTCTATTACGTAGAGTCTACCGATCGAAATTCGGAATTAAGTGAAAGAAAAGTTAGTTGGTTTGTTCGTAACCATAGTTATTTTAAAATTTTTGTTAATTTTTGTCCTGATATTTTTTATTTGCTTATGCATAATATTTATGTGGTCACCCGTGGTAATTAAGCCCATACTCTCTCCCTGAGAGAAGGCTTGTACCCTACAATAGGACCTATATAGGCTGCTTATGTGTGTAAACCTTTTCATGCCAAATAGTTATTTTCGTTATCTTGAAAACAGTCGCAGCACATCAACCCTTACATCCAGAAGAAGAAGAAGAGGAAATACATTTATTTAACGACAATTAGACATGAGTCGCTCGTAGCCCCGGCTGTCTGAGTGATCTTAAACGATCACGAAGGTTAAGCAACACAGGGGGCGTTCAGTGCATGGATGGGTCGCCGTCTATGCCTAACGCTAGTGGCATTTTTCCGAGCGGTTCCGTGCTTCGCAAGGCACGTTAAGCTGTTGGTGCCGGCTGCCGTCGATAGATGGCAGTCGTTAAGCCAAGTCAGAGGCCTTAGGGCGGCTTGACAACTTCTGACAGTAGACGAGCCACTAGTCTACAAGCCTCCACCAATCCGGACTTGGCCCCCGTGGTGGACTATGGCCTATACCTTCCTCAGGGAAGACACCCGTGCCCCTCGGTGGGGACATAATGGGTTGATGATGAGACATATGCAACACGTAAAACGGAAAGAAAAAATAAAATAAAAAAATTAAATACACAGCACAACAACAATTAGGCAACACGAGCTATGTCCATGCGGCGGTAAAACGGCCTCAGCCTCAGTCCGTCCGGCACATCCGTGCGCTCCGTTACGTTACGGGCGACTTGGCAACTAAAACATTATAAAGGTTGATGAACTGAGAAAAACATACCTAATGAAGGAAAACCAAAGCTCATACACATATAATTCAGGTTTTCTTGCATAATATTTTATAAATAGTTTGCGTCATGACTTCCTCGTTGGTCTAGCGGTCTCACGTCTGATTACCATGCCATAGGTCGTGGGATCGATTTCCACTGTTGGTCGCAGTACAGACAGACGGACGGACATAGGTATGGCGAAATTATAAGGGTTCCATATTGACTATGGAGTCGGTGCCCAAAATATATGTGTTGGTTATGAAACTGGGCACCGAATACAAATTATACTTCTACAATACCTACACGTACAAATACTTCTAATTTTTTAAATTATTTCTTACTTTTTAGTGCTGTAGTGGTTTTGAAGTCTGTTTTTATTAAAAAAAAAATATTTTTCAAATTTTTGTGGGGGAGCGGGAGACAAATAAACAAGTCCCTTATAACCGTAATTTACCCTACTTAATTCGTTGCTCTGAAATGAGACGTTTCTAAATTTCCGTCTCCGAAAGTCTTGACCAGAACATCACCAAATTAACTTGGGACTACTTTTATACTATTTTATGAAACATACGGATATTACTAAAGGATGGGTCCCATTACGGCTTATTTACTGCTGTCCATTGAAGAGTTCCGTTCTCCATCTCTGAAAGTCTTCATCAGATCTTCACCAAATTAAAATGGCACCAATAGGACGTTATATCTGTTCGAACAAAAAAAGAATTGTCGAAATCGGTTAAGATTTGACGGAGTTATGGAGGAATCTAGCCAAAATATATATATATATATATATACGCGTCGAATTGATAACCTCCTCATTTTTTGAAGTCGGTTAAAAATATGGGCTGATGGATTGGACCTACAATATTATTATTGCCGTGTAGCGATTAACTACTGTGTTGAGTAGGAAGCGAAACAGGCTATTGTAAGTGTCATGGTAAGCGGCACACCCTGGAGCTCTATTTTTGAATCACTCGTATGACATTATATCGTCGAATGCGACTTAAGTCACACTCGTCTTCTAAGTCGCATGATGTCGTTTTTCCGTATTTTTGAATCGTTCGCCTGAAGTGTTGCCAGTACAATTTGAAGTATTGTATTTTATCCATTTCACGCAGAAATTAAAAAAACCGGAAACTACCGTAACAGAAACGGAACGTAAAACACTGTTTTATTGGCTGTTTAAATAAAAAATCTTTGTCTTTTGTTACAAACAAAAACTATATACTGTCAACTCTTTTTGATTGTTGACACTCAGAATGACAAACAGTACCAACACACAGTTATCGTTTTTTGACAATTAATCTACCGATCGCCATGCGAGACGAGTGGTAAGGACCATTCGTTGCAGTCGAGTGATTAAAAAATACGGAATTTCAGATGTCGAACGAAAATCAGTAGAAATCGAGCGCTCGACGCGATACGAGTGATTCAAAAATAGAGCTCCTGGAGCTCTATTTTTGAATCACTCGTATGAAATTATATCGTCGAATGCGACTTAAGTCACACTCGTCTTCTAAGTCGCATGATGTCGTTTTTCCGTATTTTTGAATCGTTCGCCTGAAGTGTTGCCAGTACAATTTGAAGTATTGTATTTTATCCATTTCACGCAGAAATTAAAAAAACCGGAAACTACCGTAACAGAAACGGAACGTAAAACACTGTTTTATTGGCTGTTTAAATAAAAAATCTTTGTCTTTTGTTACAAACAAAAACTATATACTGTCAACTCTTTTTGATTGTTGACACTCAGAATGACAAACAGTACCAACACACAGTTATCGTTTTTTGACAATTAATCTACCGATCGCCATGTGAGACGAGTGGTAAGGACCATTCGTTGCAGTCGAGTGATTAAAAAATACGGAATTTCAGATGTCGAACGAAAATCAGTAGAAATCGAGCGCTCGACGCGATACGAGTGATTCAAAAATAGAGCTCCTGGTCTCAGTCTACCCTTCCGGGATACAGGCAGTTATGTTTTATTATGGGGTAGTGGTCAATAGAGCTTAGGCGCTGGCCACACAGAAGGGGCGTGGGGCGAGGGCGCGAAAAAGACGCGACGCGTTTTATAGAGTACGCGCCCTCATGCCCCGGCTTATCTGTGCGGGCTTCGTCCCGTCTCCCTTCAGTACATTTTGTAAGAGAGTGAATTGGAAAGACGACGCGTCTGTCTTTTCCGCGCCCTCGCCCCACGCGATTATGTGTCACAGGCCTTAGTGCTTTCATCATCATCATCATCATCGGCCTACGCTTCTCCACTGCTGGATATAGGCCTCTCCTATTGCACGCCACTGAGCACGGTCCTCGGCTACTCTCATCCAGCTCTTACCAGCCGCCTTGCGAAGGTCATCGCTCCACCGAGTCTGAGGACGTCCTACACTACTTTTTTTTAAGTACTCTTCTACCCCGTCGGTTATCAGTTCTTCGGGTGATATGGCCGGCCCACTGCCTCTTCAGCGTGCTAATTCGGTGGGCTATGTCGGTGACTTTGGTTTTCTGTCGGATCACCTCGTTTCGAATTCGATCTTTTAGAGAAACAGAGCATAGCTCTTTACGTAGCACACTGAGCGACTTTAAATTTGTGGACCAGCCCCACCGTGTGTGTCCACGTTTCGGCAGTGTATGTCATGACGGGTAGGACGCAGTGTGCTTTGCGTTTAGTAAAATAATGCATTTAACCTCATCTACCTTAAGATCTGAGCTAGATTTGATGTTGTCACCTATGTAAGGAGCCACGGAGTACATGTTTTAAAAGTTTATTCTAGTCGTTATTATTAAGTTCGGCATAAGTAATAGGGGTTAAAGTATGAAATTGCCGTTTTATTGCAATAGGTTCTTTGAATTGACATAGAATCTTCATGGTTTGAGGTTTTCGAATGAAACTTTTTTCAAATGGTTTCTATGATATTCTTTTTTTAAAAAATGTGAAACATTTGAATATCGACTTTCAATTGTTTTTGTTATTCAATTTAGACAAGAAAGATGGATACTGCGAAAATTCGAGTGATTTTTGAATACGAGTTCCGACGCGGAACTAACGCGGCAGAAACAGCCCGCAATATCAATGCTGCGTTTGGAGAGGGGTCTACTAATGAACGCACCGTGCGATTTTGGTTTAAACGCTATCGTGATGGAAATTTCGACTTAAAGAACGAGCCACGAGGAAGACCGCCCACACAGGTGAATAACGATGAATTAAGAGAGATAGTGGAAGCCGACCCTAGTCAAACTACCCAGGAATTAGCGGCATGGTTAAACGTTACCTTACCCACAATATTGACTCACTTGCGTCAAATCAATAAAATAAAAAAATACGAAAAATGGGTGCCTCATGATTTGACTGATCTGCAGAAAGAAACGCGTGTTGAAACTTGTGTTGCCTTGTTGAACCGGTACAGAAATGAAGGAATATTGGATCGAATTGTAACATGTGATGAAAAGTGGATTCTTTATGATAACCGGAAAAGAAAAATGCAATGGCTGACCCCAGGTCAAATGCCACAACAGTATTCAAAAATCACTCGAATTTTCGCAGTATCCATCTTTCTTGTCTAAATTGAATAACAAAAACAATTGAAAGTCGATATTCAAATGTTTCACATTTTTTAAAAAAAGAAACCATTTGAAAAAAGTTTCATTCGAAAACCTCAAACCATGAAGATTATATTTCAATTCAAAGAACCTATTGCAATAATCGCTCGTAGCCCCGGCTGCCTGAGTGATCTTAAAAAAACGATCACGAAGGTTAAGCAACACTGGGCGCGTTCAGTGCATGGATGGGTCGCCGTCTATGCCTAACGCTAGTGGCATTTTTCCGAGCGGTTCCGTGCTTCGCAAGGCACGTTAAGCTGTTGGTGCCGGTTGCCGTCGATAGATGGCAGTCGTTAAGCCAAGTCAGAGGCCTTAGTGCGGCTTGACAACTTCTGACAGTAGACGAGCCACTAGTCTACAAGCCTCCACCATTCCGGACTTGGCCCCCGTGGTGGAGTATGGCCTATACCTTCCTCAGGGAAGAGACCCGTGCCCCTCGGTGGGGACATAATGGGTTGATGATGATTGCAATAAAACGGCAATTTCATACTTTAACCCCTAATATAAAATAAGTTTAGAGATTGTTATACATATTCTAGAGTCAACCGTAATTAAAATATTTTAAACTTTCACTCATTATTAGCGAATAAAATACAAGTTAACTTTATAGATAAATAGATTTATAATAACAGCGACTGCTTTTTTACCGACGACCTCATGGCGCGGCGGTAGTGCATCTGCATACCATGCGGGAGGTCCCGGGTTCGAATCCCGGTAGGGGACAAAAAAGCCCCAGGTCTTGGACGTTTACATGTTTGTGATGTCGTGGTTTCTGGTTTCCACGACACAGGGTATCCTAGTGTGGGGCCAGAAGCATTGTATGTGCCTGTATGTAAATGTTTATGTTATGTTTGTTCTAAAGTAACAGTTTACACCATTTTGGGCTATTAAAATCTGTAACTTTATTATTAATCACTCAATTAAGTCGGTGTATCACCTCATTAGTAGCAATGAAGTTACTATAACTATCTGTCTACCTTTACTGTTGTATAATGTACCTAAGTGTCGTTTCTCTGCATATAAACGTTCAAATTAGAAAAAATTGGTGTCTGTGTTGTTACTGGTTCACGCCCAAGAATACCTAGTACAGTCAACAGTACATCAACCTTTAAATTGTAGTTGCGAAGACGCCGTAACGTAACTCAGGAGATGGCATACATGTAAAGGTTAACGTTCTGTCGACTGTACGGTCCTATAATGAACAGTGTACTGACATTACTGCTGTCATCATCATCAGCCATATGACGCCCACTGCAGAACATAGGCCTCCTTCGTGGTTTTCATAACCACGAGGGGTTTTGCCATAATCGCCACGCTCGGCAGGCGGGTTGGCGATCGCAGTCATCATAAGCAGCCTATATACGTCCCACTATAGGGCACAGGCCTTCTCTCAGAGAGAGAGTATGGGCTTAATCACCACGCGTGCCCACCGCGAATTGGCGATTTCAAGCGCTGAGGTATGTAAATAGCTCAGACACTCAGGTTTCCTCACGATGTTTTCCTTCACCGTTAGCGAGTGGTATTGCTACTATAACTTTTACAAATGTACATAACTTAGAAAACAAAGTCATAGGTACATGCCCGCACTGGGATCGAACCTGGGTCTCCCGTTTCCGAGTCCAATGTTCTACCCACTAGGCTACCACGTCACCGCCTCGGTACGCGGTTGGAATCTCAGGAAGACGCTGCGGCCCGTCTCTGGGTAATTGATTTCCTTAGTCGCATTCTACGACATCCACGGAAGGAAATGGAGTACGCTGGAGGCTGTCAAGGGCACTGCAATCGCAACGCCAGCGCCAGTAAATAAAACTGATCATAGAGTTGCAATAAGAGCGGTGGTAGCGGAGCAGTAGAACGCCGTCCTCACATTCGAGAGGTCAGGGGTTCGAACCACGGCGCATGTACCAATGACTTTGTTTTCTAAGTTCCATGCATTTGTGAATTTGTCGTAGCAATGCCACATGCCACTCGCTAATGGTAAAGGAAAAACATTGTGAGGAAACTCTCAAGTTTGCCAATCCGCGGTGGGCACGCGTGGTAATTAAGCCTATTATTTATTTTTTATTTTATTTTATTTAATAGGCACACAAAACAGATATTAGCCAGTACATCATCAAGATAACATCAATTACTATGTAAGATCCAAACTAATCTCCAAAACATGTGTACACAGCATGATCACAGTTTCCGAAATTAAACTTGAACGAGTCACTCAGCTAATATATTATTATGTGTTTTTTATTCAATCAAGGCTTGATCAAGCTCAATCAAGCCAGAAACTAAACAAACAAAATAATTATTAAAAAGAAGATAAGAAGAAGGAGGCGCTATTTTTTCGGGCTGGATAAATTTTTCCGAAATTCCGATTTTAACAATCCTATACGCGGATTAAATATGTCTACTATATTGTTATTGATTTTAGTTATTTCATTATATGAGCGGCACATTCTTGTTATGGAATTGAAGTAAGAGGTATTGTTTTTATAAGTTTCTAATGTAAAAGTATTTCGGGAGCGAACCGAGCGTTTAACTAATTTTGTGTTCGGATTAAATGCTGCCAGCAGTGATGGTGACTCAATAGACGAGTGTAGGAGTTTGTGCAAGTAGATAAGCTCCGTCTGTTTACGTCTAGTTTCAAGAGATTGCAAGCGGAACTTTTTGAGTCTCCCTGTGTATTCTGGCATTCTCCTACAACTCACATTGAACCTATGGTAGATTATTCGGAGGCATTTAGCTTGCACACTTTCAAGTCTTTTTACATGTATATCGTAGTAAGGGGACCATATAACCGCTCTAATTACTCTCTAGAGATAATTCTCATAATTACTCTCTAGAGAAGGCCTGTGCCTTACGTCGGGACATATACCTATAGGGTACATAAAAAAATACGATAGTTAAACATTAGACATTATTACTTGGCAAAAAAAAAAGAAATTAAAAAGTAACATTTTGCTAACACTTATACACCTGCATTTTTTAGGGTTCCGTAGTCCGACAAGGAACCCTTTTAGGTTCGCCGTGTCCGTCTGTTTGTCTGTCTGTCCGTCCGGGGCCCAGCGCTAAGACCGGTGGTACTAGAAAGCTGTAATTTGGTATGTGTATACAAACTTATCACGCCGACAAAGTTAAAGAATTAAATGTTGGAAAAATTTTTTTTTACTGTAACCTTCCCTAACATGAAAAGTGGGAATATATTTTTTCCTCGTCTACATGTGGGGCATCGTTAGATTGGTCGTTGAAAAATATTGTGGGTGTAGGAAGACTATTTTTTTATTTAGGGTTCCGTTTGCGATTTAAAGATTTGAAGCGCAAATTTTTGTCCGTGTAGGGCGCCCCTTCATCTCCTGGCTAAACGTTTGATTGTAGAAACGTGAAACAATTCAGGATAGTAGCACATTATTGAAATCAAAAGGAAAATTATCATGGCTAAGTAGGCTTTACTAGTTACCGAGTAATAGGCAAGCAACTTATAAAAGCAAAATTTCGTACAAAATCTATTGAAAATGACTTCGATGAAGTTGTTAGTTCTATAAAGCAGATAAAAAAAAACCTCTTTCTACCGAACACTTGCACGTGGCCCGACAGGCGCTTGGCCGGTTTTTTCCGTATATAATACGGAAATTAAAGAAAATCAAAATAAATCAAATTAAATTGAATCAAATCAAATCAAGCCAAATGTACACCTACAAACTCTCATCATCTTTCAGTCCCGTCCATCCAAAGGTTGTCTGAAAAAGATCGCTTCAAGCGATAAGAACGCCGATCGTATCTATCCCTATCTCTGTAAATTACTGGTGTACCATAGAGTTATCTATTTATTTAGAGTTTGTGTTTTACAACTTTTGCAGCAAATGGTAATGATGAGATGTGTGTTTTACTTATATAAATTCTGTCTAAATCTGATATTTTCATTTAGTGAAATTTTGTTCAACTCGTGGTAGTCGACGATAATAATATAATAAAAAAATTGCAATAATTGTAGGTATATCATAGTTTTAGATATACGCTTATTGCTCATAAAACACACATTACATAATTATCGTTTACATTTCATCATTACCATTTACAAAAAAACAGATGGTAATGATGACAATAGCGATGACGTTTAAGACATTGAGAAAAATGGCATGTCCATGTTACGATATCATGATGCAAGTACGAAAAACCAATATACCTACTCCGATCACTGGTAATAAGGGAATTCCATGCAGGAAACTGTTTATCACTAATAATTTACTAATAATGAATCACTAACTCTGGAGGACGTGAGCCAAACCGGCGAAGTGCGTGTAGGGCCACGCGACGTGTAGGGTTCCGTAGAGAGGTTTTTTTTATCAAAGTAATTTTCAATGGATTTTGTAGGAAGTTCCTTTATAAATTGGTCGCTATTATTCGTTAACTTTTTTTCGAGATTTTATTCTACCGTTTGGTCGGCGTAATAAATATGTATAGAAGAACCGGAATACGGCTGTCAAAATTAATCTGCGCTAAGCAAAATTTGACAGACGTATTCCGGTTTTTCTATGGCCACGCCTGTAAGCGCCATCTATGAATTGCTTTGTGAATTTGTACTGAAAACGGCTTATACGCAGCTGACGGTGTGCCGCGACCCTACTACTACCGCGTGCGGGACGCTGTCGAAGACAACAAAGATGAGCGACGAATCCCCGGCTGACCGAACTGAAAACGAGAGGCAAAATAGATAGGTAGGGAAAACTAGATAATACAATATAACACTGTACATATGAACAGCAACTGTGTAAATAAATTTGAAAAAAAAACAAAACAAAAGCATGTCCATAACACTAATTATAAGAACAAAAAAGTAACAAACGATAATTGTAAATAATAAAAAAAAAATTGTATTAATTTAGTGTAAATTGCGTGTGTAGTACAAGAACACCTGTACCAAACTACCAAACCATCATGGTCTAATGTAGCTTAGGGCCGAGACACATAAACATGATACGACGTCGTGCCGTACCACGATGCGGCGTCGTTTCACGATGCGACGTCGCGTCGTGGGAATCTACGACGAGCATCGTAAAAAATTACGTCGCGACATCGTAACGTTCCACGATACACGGCACGACGTCGCGTCGTAGAAACTCACGATGCGTTCCTGTGTCAGTGCCACAGTGAGAGACCCAGGTTCGATTCCTAGTGCGGGCATGTACCTACCGATGACTTTGTTTTCTAAGTTATGTACATTTGTGAAGTTGTAGTAGCAATACTACTCGCTAACTGTGAAGGAAAACATCGTGAGGAAACCTGAGTGTCCGAGCTATTCACATACCTCAGCGCTTGAAATCACCAATCCGCGGTGGGCACGCATGTTGATTAAGCCCATACTCTCTCCTTGAGAGAAGGCCTGTGCCCAACAGTGGGACGCATATAGGGCGATTATGCATCATCATCAGCCATTTGACGCCCACTGCGACATAGGCCTCCGTCATGGTCTTCTGCCTCCCGCATCAAGCGACTCCCCGCCACCGTAACCAGGTCGTCTAACCATCTGTTGGGGGGCCTTCCCACGCTGCGTCGTCCGGTCCGCGGTCGCCAGGTCAGAACTTTTTGGCCCCAACGGCCAAGCCCATAAGTATTTTATTTTTGTTGAATCCTAAAAACCCGGTATCTGTGCGTGGTAGGTATTTCCTATATATCACGTCACTCAGCTGAGCTTAAAAACGGTCTATTAAAACCTCGTTGAATCTAAATTATGATACGTGTCATAAGGATAATGGCCAGAGGGAATCGTGTCACGTCTCACGAGCATTTCAAAAATTTAATAATCCTGATTTTTTTGGGGTTTTACATAGTTGTTGTTATTGTTTTAAAAATATCTAGAACTACTAGTTACTAGCTTTGCAACTAATAATATACAATTAATATTTGAATAATTAACTATAAAATTTATTAAAATCATGTATTTGTATTTATGAAAATAATATTTATCAGAATTGGTTAATTTAGTCCAATATATATATATATATATATATATATATATATAAATATATTTTTTAATTATTACTTATTACGTAAAAAATAACTACTTTAACCAACTGACACTCCTTGCTGTCTCCTCGCTCCAACGTATCCGACCAACGTTTATGTTGATGAATCATTTTATTATTCTAATATTTCCTCTTTCCTGTACATTTTAGTGAGTTTGTGGACGACCGTCCATCATAATGGGGACTTCATCGTGCCAATTTGTGTTCGTCATATTCTCATTAGTAATTTTTTGTTGTGATCTTTGTGACGCAAAGTTGCGAATAGCCAGGTGTTGCCCTGAACACCAACGCATTCGTATGATCAACAACACCAAAAACATAAATGATAAAGTTTGTGTAAAAGTGAGGGTTAACGGTACCGTTACAGATCTTTCCCAAACCAAAGTGTATACCACAAGCCTAGAGTTGACTAATAAAACAGTAATGGACACTTTCGAAGTCGTGGACGCGAGTGCGATGGGGATATTAATAAATGAAACTGAAAACTTTTCGCAGGCCATGAAAATTGACCATAATCAGACAATTTACCTGACAGAAGTAAGTTTGTAGAGTGGTACAAAGTAGATAGGTATTGTTTATTCCGGCGCCTCAGTTGTGTGTAAAGCAATTTTACATTTCATTCGAAGAAAAATCTACCTACTTATTAATAGTTCTCGATTTCAGAAGCATATGGTCGTATGTTCAATTCCGTCGAAAATAACTTTGTTATCTTCAATCTCAGCTCGTCGAGCTCTTTCTAACCATCTGAGGAACATATTCCTATCTTTTTTTATAGCTGAGATAATCCGGTGCATAATGATATGGCCCGTGGCATTTTGCCAGCCCAGCCACCCTGTAGTTACGCCACTGATAATGTCGTATGTAGGCTTTTATCACATTCAGTGGAAGCATTTGGCCACAACATTACAATCGACATTCCACTACTGCCAATTTACAAAAAAAATACGTCGCAATTGTTACTAGTTTATGCTTCAACTAAAATTTACTTACAACTACGCTGTATTCGTGCATACGACTTTATGGTTTATCCACTTTTCAATTCAAGTCAATTCATTTATTTCCTAGAATGTTTCGATAATGCCTACATTGTATTTTTAGATACAACTATTCTAATGATAATAGGGGTTAAAGTATGAAATTGCCGTTTTATTGCAATAGGTTCTTTGAATTGACATAGAATCTTCATGGTTTGAGGTTTTCGAATGAAACTTTTTTCAAATGGTTTCTATGATGTTCTTTTTTTAAAAAATGTGAAACATTTGAATATCGACTTTCAATTGTTTTTGTTATTCAATTTAGACAAGAAAGATGGATACTTCGAAAATTCGAGTGATTTTTGAATACGAGTTCCGACGCGGAACTAACGTGGCAGAAACAGCCCGTAATATCAATGCTGCATTTGGAGAGGGGTCTACTAATGAACGCACCGTGCGATTTTGGTTTAAATGCTTTCGTGATGGAAATTTCGACTTAAAGAACGAGCCACGAGGAAGACCGCCCACACAGGTGAATAACGATGAATTAAGAGAGATAGTGGAAGCCGACCCTAGTCAAACTACTCAGGAATTAGCGGCATGGTTTAACGTTACCTTACCCACAATATTGACTCACTTGCTTGACGCAAGTGAAATCAATAAAATAAAAAAATACGAAAAATGGGTGCCTCATAATCACTCGAATTTTCGCAGTAGGTATCCATCTTTCTTGTCTAAATTGAATAACAAAAACAATTGAAAGTCGATATTCAAATGTTTCACATTTTTTAAAAAAAGAACATCATAGAAACTATTTGAAAAAAGTTTCATTCGAAAACCTCAAACCATGAAGATTCTATGTCAATTCAAAGAACCTATTGCAATAAAACGGCAATTTCATACTTTAACCCCTAATATTTTAGCAATTGTCATGGCCTAAAAACAATTAAACCTAGCTAGATCGATTTATCGCCCCCGAAACCCTCTGCATACTAAATTTCATGAAAAGCTGTTTCCGAGAAATATATACAAGAATTGCTCGTTTAAAGGTATTAAATAACTAAGCAAAATTTCAGCTTCCTAATACTAATCGTCCCTTAGCTAAGCCGTGGACAGTCAGACAGACAGACGGACGGACATGGCGAAACTATATGGGTTCCTTGTTGACTACGGAACCCTAAAAGGGGGATTAAAGTTTATTGATTAACTCGTTTTATCATCATCAGCCACTTGACGCCCACTGCAGGGCACAGGCCTCCCTCGTGATTTTCATAACCATGGGGGGGTTTTGCTATAATTGCCATGCTTGGCAGGCGGGTTGGCGATCGCAGTATGTAGTTGAGATCGAAGGAAGACGCTGCTGCCCGTCTCCTGGTAATTTATTTCCAGAGTCGCCTTCTACGACATCCACAGAAGGAAATGGAGTGATGCTATTCTTAATCCGGCGCCACACGGAATAATTGGTATAACTCTAATTTTATACCAATTATTAAAACTAAATTTGTAAAAATTTCTAGGAGGCGATGCTTTACAGGATTAGACCAAACGAGTACAGTAGATTCCAGAAAATCGGCTCTCACATGTTCTGCTTGGGATACCAACCGGTCATGCCGGGGGTATTAGAGCTCAAATTCTTCACGATGCCAGAGCCGATAAGTGCCACCACTTGGCGAGATTATCTCCGAATTGTCTGTGAGTTATTCTGTAGCACATACCAAAGTTACTAGCACAGGTAGCGTGACGACGCGAGTTGCGCACTCAAATGTCAAAGAATCCTCGCGATAGATGAGGTTAGCAATCACTGTATTTCATTTTATTCAGCTTTGGGGTGTGTGTAAACATCTTTTTAATGCTATCAAGATGTAGAAATTGATTACAGGGGTTGATATTCCTTGAATTTATGAGATTAATGAATGACTTAGGATCAGCAAACAACTTTTCTTTGAGATTATTGCTTCATCTACATCAATTTCTTAACTTTGATAGTACATACCTGTTTCATTTCTTTTTTGTTTACACCCATACCAAATGCGGAATGAAACAAAATAGGCCCCAACTGAAATCTTATTTGAGTAACGATGGTCAGTGTGGAGTTTTTGTCGGTGCCCTTGTAAGGGGGTTTGTAAATTGTAATCGACATTCAACAAACGCAATAAATTTCTGATCTCTGTACGCTAAGCAGTCCACAGGGTGACTTTGACCTCGTTCACCATATTTTGAGGGAATATCGTTTTCATTGCGAAAAACAGTATTATTAAAAAAAATATTTATCAGTAATGGTACAACATATCTGTAAAATTCGTGATTTCTGATCTTTGGCTCCAAACTGAATCGAAAACGAAAAAAAAATTTTTTGACACGTGATTTTTTTTATAGCTAGCACCATTATGTTTCTAAATCACGATTAGAATGTCCACTTAAAATACGGTGAAAGAATTCAAAGTCGCCCTGTAGTTATATGTATTCTTTAATTAAAATTACGGGTAGATTGAAGTGGCTGACTTACAGTCAATCACAGTGATTGACTGACTGTGATTGACTGTAGGTACTTGCCACTTCAGTCTACCCGTGAACACGGTATTTCCGACGTTGTTGAAACGTCGGGAATAAAGGTAATTAAATTTTACTTAATAAATAATGCCGCAGCGTCAGAAATAAAGATAATCTAATTTTTTCGTAATAAATTATCGCGATTAGACCCGTTTAATATATTAAAAATGGATGAGCATGACGAGTCTTTAAAAATACTATCCATGACTTATTCCAGGCCCGTTCATTTCTACCGTATTCTTGGCCAGTGTGCTGGTCATCTACGCGTTGCTGGAAGAGCTGCGCAAAAGGCACGGGCTGATATTCATGTCTTACGTGTTCAACCTGCTGATAGCCTTCCTTCTCTTGGTCATTTTGAACATCTTTCAATTGGTCAGAACCAATGAGCGCGAGTTTTGCATCAGTTTCAGTAAGTTATCTTTGTATTCATAGGTACCTAGTTGAAATTGAAATTGAAATTGAAATTGAAAAAAACATTTATTTATCGCATCAAATTACATTTAAGAAATCATAATAATATAAATAATTCTAAGCTTAGGGATATTGATAAAAAGGGGTTTGCTCAGCATAGATGTTGTGTTAGACACAACGCTGATTTTCAGCAAGTCCCTGTTAAATTTTCGATTTAATAGAATTAAATAATAACAATTACCATTGCAGTTACAATAAAATTAGAATTAGAGTTGGACGTGTCTATAAAATTGAATAAATTACAAATACACTAAAGAATTCAATAAATTAAATATTTGATATATTAATAAGTGTTACGTTAAAATGAGGATAACCATCAATACAACTTGATCCTCCACAGGACAGAACAGAATTCAAACTATAATAAATCAATAAATTACGAACGTAGCAACTCCTGAATTATTTAAGTCAATAAAAGTACCAATACGAAATGAGTATTTGAAATTGTTATAAGATTTGAATATATTAAAAAATTGGAAATAGAACAGAAATATGGCAAATTATTTAAATTATCAATAAATAAATCAATCATCATAAGTATTACTGTGTCACATTAGGGCATATTTCCATTTTATATATGTATACCTACTACATTAGTCGCTCCTTTGTATGTAGGATAGACTCAATTTAAATTTAAATGTTACGCCATTTAGGTCTGCTGCTGCTTCATGTATCTTTATAATGTATGGTATGCAATAGAGAGTATCTTATCTAATCTCAACAACACTTATGTCTACAACTTTATTAGGTTTACATTTATAATCAACATCTATATCAAAATCCATTTACAATTTATTTAGTTAAATAATATTATTTATTTGCTTATCAAAAAGGACTTTTTTTAAATTACTTTTAAAGGTTAAAGATGTCATATAAACCCTCAGGGGAGGCGGTAGATCATTCCAAATCTTTGTCGCAGCGTATTTAAAGCTACCTCTATAGTGCGACGTTTTATGCTTTGGAATTATCATAAGATTAAGCTGCCTTCTTCGATGATTGCGAATGTATGTATCGTTGGCCCAGACAAATTTGGTGTAAAGATAGTGGGGTCTCTTTCTATAAACCACTTTATGCACAAGGTTAGATAGGTGAAGTTGCCGTCGCGCTTTCATTTTAAGTATGCCCCTTTCATTTAAGAACGGGGTTACGTGGGCCCTTTTTGGGATAGTAAAACAGAATCTAGCGCATGCGTTCTGGACTCTCTGTATGGCCCGTTCCGTTTTGGCCAGTATCCTGGGACCATAAACTACGTCACCAAAATTGAGTAGGGATAGGACTAAGGTTTCGGTTAGTAGTATGCGAATTTTTTCTGTTAGATATGCTCTGATGTTGTACAGTACCTTCAGTCTGTAGAAAGCATTCCTTATTTTACCGTCAATGTGTTCAGCAAATTGCATCTCAGAGTCCATGAGCAATCCCAGATTGCGCGCTTTTGTCACTCTCTCAATAACCTTGCCAGAAACCATAATCTTCGGTTGACCCTCTATAATTCCTTGACACTGGCGCTTGGTACCCATCACCATGTACTTAGATTTTAGTGGGTTGAGTACCAGACAATTTCTTAAAGCCCATTCCTGTATTACGCTGAGGTCTTCGTTGATTTTAGCCACAGCTGTTTCCACTTCGCGGGGCTTGAATGAGTAATACAACTGTGTGTCGTCCGCGTACAAGTGTACTTGACAGTAGGTAATCTTGCTGATTAGGTCTGCTGTGTACAGCACAAACATCAACGGACTAAGGATAGAGCCCTGCGGGCAACCACGAGTTATGGGTCTAAGTTCCGATTTAACCGTGCTACCCTCATCGCCATTCACCTCCACGTATTGCATTCGGTTTTCAAGGAATGAGAGAAACCATTTGCATGCCGAATCGGAGAGACCGTAGTAACTTAGTTTCTCTATGAGCAGGTTCTGGTTTATGCAGTCGAAGGCTCGAGAAAAATCGAGGAGAACCAAAATGCTGCCCTCTCCCTTATCTGAAGCCTCTATTATCTCATCAGTAACGTGTGCAAGGGCTGTCTCTGTTCCGTGACCACCCTGATTGTACCAAAGGGATGATATTTTCTCTCTGAGCATAGGCTGTGAGTTGCCTGTGAACTATACGCTCCAGGACTTTTGACAGGACGGGCAATATGCTTATGGGTCGAAGATCCTTATAGTCGTTGATTGACGCGCTTTTCGGTATTGGTTTTACCTTTGCTAGCTTCCAGTCATTCGGGAAGGAGGAAGAGATAATGGATTGATTAATTATTGCTGTTATTATTGGTAAAGTGACAGGTAGTGTTTTGCGGATCATGCTTATTGTTATATCGTCGAAACCAGACGCATTGGTGCCTATGCTGAGAAGAATCTTGTTTACTTGTTCTTCTGTACATGTATCTATATAGAACTGCTTTTCCGTAAATTTATTCTGTTTAAAATAATCTAGTAAGGCTGCATCTGCGACTGTGTTGCCTGGGATATTTAAGAACGCATTATTTATATCATTCGGATTTTTTAGTTGGGCTGGTAGATCAACAACCTGTGGACCCTTGCCTGTTAATGATAGTTGTTTTAAGTGCATCCACATTGATTTGGGATTTTTTGTATTTTTGTTTACATAATACGTAAAATATGCTCGTTTTTCCCTATGTATTGAGCTGGTGACATAGTTTTTTAAGGTTTTATAGTATTCTTTTTTTTTCTGACATTTTGATAAGTGAGCCCTATTCCATGCGTTGTCGCGATGTTTCATCATTATTTTAATAACGTCCGTTACCCATGGTCTAGGATTTTCCTTTATACGTATTTTCTTTATAGGTGCATGTTTGTCGAATAAATCCGTTATTAATTCATTGAATCGAGATAACATTGAGTTGACATCTACTCTATTTGTCACTTCATTCCAGGGTATGCTATGTAAATCATCCAGGAACATTTTTTCATTTATTTTGTGTAGTGAACGTGTGGAAATAAATTGGGGAAGAACAGCAGGCTTATCAATGTAGAGTTCTGCGAGTACCAACGCGTGATCACTAAGGCCAGGATTGTGATGGACTGTTATTTGTTTACATAAGTTCGGCGAGTCTGTGATAATTAGGTCTAGCAACGTAGATGATTTCTCATTGACCCTTGTTGGTTCCTGAACCAATTGGGTTAGGTTCATGTGGTGGAAAAATGTAGTAAGCTCTGGCGCAGGAGTGATGTCAGGTTTCAGTAGGTCGATATTAAAGTCGGTTAGTAAAAATAAGTAGTCACTGTTGGCAAAGCAGCTTATCGATTCAGTAATTGAGTCGATAGCAATACCCGCTGGGACCCGGGTCTTGCTTGAAGCGTCGGGTCGGTACGCGGTACCTATGACTAGACGCGCCGTGCCAGGTAGTCTTAATTCAAGCCACATCTGTTCGAGCGTCGATGAAGGGTGTTCAAGCACACGCGTGCGTAACCCGCGCCGCACACAAAACCCAACTCCGCCGCCTCTATGCCCGCTCTGACGATGGTTGAGCTTTAGCACGTAGCCCGGTATTTTGGGAATAGTGCCGTCCTGTCCCTCTCTCAGCCAAGTTTCGTTAAGTGCTAGCAAATCTGGTTTATGACTTTCAATATAGCAGTTCATCCTGACCAGTATTTAGAGACCTTATATTAAGCAGACCTATTTTCAAACATTGACGTTTCTTTTTAGACATAGCATAGGACAATATCGCAATTAATAGTTCGAGTTTTAATGGGCATTGTCTTATAAAAAAACTTCATATTTAGATATATTTTTTGGAGAAAATATGTAATTAATTTTGAGAGCCTAGATCGAATGTTGCGATTTGGACTGCGTCAAATAATTTTTAAATAAAAGAAAAAGGAATCTGCATCTACGAAACCTGAAGTAGGTAGGTCATTGCATAGAATTTACTGCGACTGAGATTTACGTGTGAAAGGAACGTTAGAAGATCGAATAAAAGTCTCTTATTCACAATAATATAAGAAATCAGCAAATACTAGCATAGCCTTCAAAATGCCGTATCATTTGTACTGTTGACAATATTTATCACAATGTCAATTAATCTAAGTTACTTCTCGAAACCACGTATATTATCTGCATGATTACGAACATTTACCAAAGGAACCTGTGAAATTGATTGATAATAAATAAGTGAGCTGTTTTTTTGTGCGGTAGGTGGGCTTTCGAGTCGGGTCAGGTCAGATTCTTACTACGATAAGGAGAGAAAAATGAACTATAATCATGCAAACTTGCTTCCTCCTTGAATCTACTATTCTTGTACCTTACATTATGTGCAAATAAATCGTTTATATAATAATCTTTCTTAAAACCTACTACTTTTTCAGCGCTTCCTTTTTATTTCTTCATTCTGGCGAGCTTCTTTTGGATGAACATCATGTCCTTAGACATGTGGCAGACTTTCAGGTAATACATCTAGGATTTTGGGCATTGTCCTATGAAAGAAAAGTTACGTTTTTATTTTTTATTTTATTTTTCGAGAAAATATGTAAATTTTGAGAGCCTTAGTGACCCAAAGGTTTTCATAACGCTGGCAGCATTACCGCAGCATTATATTGACTTTCTCAATTAGGCATGTATAATGCATATACCTCTGAAATTGTTATTTTTCTTTGTTTGTACATCTACTTCCTTCTCCAATTTATTGGTACAGTCCATCCAAAGGTTGTCTGGAAGAGATCAGTTTTAGTGATCAGGCCGCCGCGAACCGTCTTGCAAGAAGACTCGATGAGCGTGCTATGGAAAGGGCTATGCTCGGGGTTTCTCTGAAAGATCGAATTCGAAACGAGGTGATCCGACAGAGAACCAAAGTCACCGACATAGCCAACCGAATTAGCATGCTGAAGTGGCAGTGGGCCGGCCATATCATCCGAAGAACTGATAACGAGTAGACAAGTTCTTGAGTGGAGATCGCGGATCGGTAAACGTAGTGTAGGATGTCCTCAGACTCGGTGGAGCGATGATCTTCGCAGGGCGGCTGGCAAGAGCTGGATGAGAGTAGCCGAGGACCGTGCTCAGTAGCGTGCTAGCAGTGGACAAGCGTAGGCCGATGATGATGATGATGATGATGATGATGATGATAAGGCCGCCGGTTGTACTCTTAAGTTAAGAAATATCTGTGTCATTTCTTTTTTTATGTACAATAAATTGTTCTCTATCTATCTATCTCCCGCTCTGCACAGCAAGGGAGACCCTATGAATCAAATACGCCCCAGAGCGGTATCCCAGCAGTAACTGTGTTGGAGGTAATAGTAGACTCCCTGGATACAGGGGGCAAGTAACCATTTTTAGGGCGAGTGTTTCTTTGAATCCAGAGCGGAGGAAGGATTCTAGAGTAGAATCCCCAGCGTATTGAATTCTAAAGTAGAATCCTGAGAGCAGCGACGGATTCAAAGTAGAATCCTGAGAGCAGCGAGGGATTCAAAGTTTACTACTCGAGCTTAAAGTAGTGTTGCATCCCTAGGGATCACAGAGCTATTTTGGTCCCTGTTTACGAGGTGTAAACTAGCTCTTTTTTAATAGATGTGATAAAAAAGGTTTTTTGACTCTGCTTAGGCTATGTTAAGAACAAAGTAGGCCCTTTTGTCTGAAACACACATTTTCCAGGGGTATGGTGCGCGTGGGCATCGGTCATCGTGGAAAACTGAAACGCAGTGATTTGCGCAAGTACTGCATCTACTGCGTGTACGCATGGGGCATCCCGCTTCTGATGACCTTAGCAGTCTGGCGGCTCGACGAAGTTGACCTTACTTATATACCTAATTTTATCAAGCCAAACATTGCGCTACGAACATGCTTCTTCGAAGGTAAAACCCTGCATTGCTGCCCCTAATTACGCGCCTCTATTATTATATACGCACACCAAATCCTGAACGATTGCAATCGTCTAGCTGTCAAATTCTATACAAACTGCTATCGCAAGTCAGGATTCGGACAAGATTTGGTGCATATAATCAAGATACTTATTATGCGCACCAAATTCTGTTAGAATCCTGACGTTTGCGATAGCAATTAGTACCTACAGAATTTGACAGTTAGACGATTGGAATCGTTCAAGATTTGTAATATAGGAGCAGGCTGATTGCGTAATAGGGTGTTGCTAGCACTCTCGGAGTTCCTAAAAGTTATGTCTTTTTGGTCAGCGGGGACAAAATCTTACGGTCTTATTTATGAAAAGTCTATTCCAATAACACTCTTAAGACAGACTAAAAGCCGGCTTATGATGGGAGTTCCTATTATAAACCGGCTTTAACTCGATGTGGCAGAAAAGTTCTCGAATGGAGACCACAGATCGGCAAGCGCAGCGTAGGACGACCAGCCACAAGATGGACCGATGACCTCATCCAAGTGGCAGGAAGACGCTGGATAAAGGCCGCTTCCAACCGGTCTTTTTGGAAATCCATGGAGGATCCGTGTGGCACCGGATTAAGAATAGCCTCACTCTATTTCCTTCCGTGGATGTCGTAGAAGGCGACTAAGGAAATATATTACCAGGAGACGGGCAGCAGAGTCTTCCTGAGATTTCAACAGCATACTGCGATCGCCAACCCGCCTGCCAAGCGTGGCGATTATGGCAAAACCCTTCATGGTTTGTAAAACCATGAGGGAGGCCTGTGTCCTGCAGTGGGCGCCAAATGGCTGATGATGATGATGGTGATGATGGAGGAGGCCTATGTCCAGCAGTGGCCTTCTTGTGGCTGAATGATGATGATGATACGAAGGTTGTGAAAGGAGCCACTGAAATTAATTTTATGGTTCCACAGATGGAGAGCGTTTCCTGTATCTGTATGTGCCGATATTGATCCTGCTGATAGTTAACACAATCCTGTTCGTGTTAACGTTGAGCAATATGAACCTGGGACTCTCAGCCAAGCTCAACCAGAAGAATGCGGCCTCGTCGCGACGTAATCGGTACGTTTAGCTCGGTTTCTTTGTATAAATTGATGTGAAGTGGCAGTGGGCTGGTCACTTGTGCCGGAGAACCGACGAAGGTCGATGGGGTGCAAAGGTTCTCGCGTGGATGCCACGAACTGGCAAATGCAGTGTAGGACGACCGCCAGATCGCTGGATCGACGATTCGAGGCAGATTGCTGGCAGTGGCTGAATGAGAATCGCCGAGGACAGAAGGAAGTAGCGTTCCTTGAGATAAGTCTATCATGCCACTAAAATATACACATTAAGGATTATTGAGAAGAGATAATTATGTCTGGATTACACTGTTGTATTAAACAATTTTTTTTTCATACATAAGCAGCCTATATACGTCCCACTGTAGGGCACAGGCCTTCTCTCAGGGAGAGAGTATGGGCTTAATCACCACGCGTGCCCACCGCGGATTGGCGATTTCAAGCCCCGAGGTATGAGAATAGCTCAGACACTAAGGTTTCCTCACGATGTTTTTCCTTCACCGTTAGCGAGTGGTATTGCTACTATAACTTCCCAAATGTACTTCGCAAAAGTACATGGCCGCACTGGCAATCGAACCTGGGTCTCTCGCTTTCGAGTCCAACGTTCAAACTTTTTTATAAGAATAAATCTGGAGTTTCTTTCTCTACATATTCTATGTGGAGAACATTTTGAAACTAACAGCTAACACCATAGGCCAGTCATTAGAATCATTCCTACGTTGCAAAAGGTGGTCTAGGTAGTAGTTTTTATTATTTTATCTCATGCATATGAGTGAGACTAATTAAATAGAAAAAACCGGCCAAGTGTGAGTTGGACTCGCGCACAAAGGGTTCCGTACCATTATCTATACAACATAATTTGTTTACACAAAGATCGGGAAAAAACGGCAAAAAATTACGTTTGTTGTATGGGAACCCCCCTTAAATATTTATTGTATTTTAATTTCATTATTAATTTTTGAAGCGAATATAGAACAAAATATTCTGTGAATATTTCAAGCGTCTGCCGGTTGCCGTTATTGATATCAAGCAAAAACGGCAAAAAAATTACGTTTGTTGTATGGGAGCCCCCCATTCAATATTTATTTTATTCTGTTTTTAGTATTTGTTGTTATAGCGGGAACAGAAATACATCATCTGTGAAAATTTCAATTGCCTAGCTATCACAACTCATGAGATGCAGCCTGGTGACAGACAGACAGACAGACAGACGGACGGACCGACAGACAGACAGACGGACATCAGACAGTGAAGTCGTAGTAATAGGGTACCGTTTGGCACTCTTCGGGTAGGGAACCCTAAAAATGGTAACATGAGTTACAATTATAATTATTTTTAGTCTTTTTTACGTACCGACAAATATTTTATTGTATCGACAAAGAACACGTCTTGTAGTGTTACTTTTGCATGTAACACGCATTTCTTATTGGAAATAGTTATTTGTTATGCAAGGCTGCAAAGTTAATTTTTGGCGCGAGTACCTTGTATTGAAACCTGAGCAAGCGAAGGATTCTAGGATTGAGCCACGAGCGAAGCGAGTGGTTCAAATATAGAATCCTGAGCGTAGCGAGGGTTTTAAAGGTACGAGACGCTAAATAACTTTGCTGCCGAGCGCAACACACAACTTTTCACCTCACTAAAGCGAGGAAAATGTTAGGTGCAAGAAAAACAGTTTTAATAAATATTAAATTACTGTTAATTTATATCTTCGTCGCTGCTAGCTTCGCTCATATTTTATGATTTCTTTCGATTTTATCAAAAAACAAACCAAAATAATGGAAGTAAAGTGAATTCAATAAAGAGAAGAAAATTTTAAAGTTTTTTTTTAAATCAAATTTTCTTGCCGGCCAGTGCGATTCTTTAAATGAGGCTGGCGCATGACATGAAATAAGTATTTGCATTTCAATCATCAATGGACTGGCTGCAGAGAATATAAACTATTACGAAACCAATGAGGTTCTATATATATGTAATTTATTGTACGAAACCTTTATTGAATAAAAATATTCGAATTTTAAAAACACTTTCCACGCTAGCGGATAAAGTGCGATTTTCCACGCAGATTTCGAATGATAAACAGAGCTTTTACGAGCTAGTGAGGTGAAAACGTCATTGGCAATCTAAGGGCGAATGAACTAGGTATATGGGCTATTCTTTTATTACCATGACTGCCTCGTTGGCCCAGCGGTATTACGTCTGATTACCGTGCCGGACGTTGTGGGTTCAATTCCCACTGGAGGCCGCCACGAATGGCCTCAGCCTGGGTGTATTTCCATTGTGTGAGATGTCCTTGCCTGCTTACTATAGCACAGGGTAGATATCCTAGTTTGGGGTCAGGATAAATAATCGTGTTATGTTCTACGTATAAAAACACAATAGAAGTATTTCTTCCTACAAAATTCACTCTCAAAAATGGCCCCTGTCCTCTCGATTAGTCTGTACCAATGAAATGAGCGCAAGAGTAAATCACTCTGGGATTAGTTCATTCTGTGCGCCGTGCGTGACGGCGTGAACGTTGATTGGGCGATAGTAAAATGACAGCGTAACTTATGATTGGTTTCATACCAACACGTCAAACCATTGACTTCATTATAATCATGAATCTAGATACCTCGCAAGATGGCGGTCTGAAGGTGGCAGGTGAATAGATATTTTGCCGGGTGTACTGAACTCGCTGTGATTGGTACCTAACACAATTGACAAGCCTCGCCTGCCTTTTTTTTTTCTTTTTTTTTTATTTGGACTTTGCCCCGTGCTTGTAGGGTGCACAGGGATTTTGCCAGTGTCTCGTTGTGAAAGGAACACGCTACTTTATATATACAAGAAACCAATGTAGAAAGAAAGAGATATTATAATTTGATGAGGAGTTAAAGTCGAATGTTGAAATTCCCACAGTTGAACGTGGGATCATTTTTTAGCGCTAGTTAGACATAATATAAAATATATGTTTTTAAATATCACTGGTTATGTCGAATTTATTTGTTTAAGTAGGTATTTCTTCTTACGAAAAAATGAACAGAACGTTACACAAATCACCTACATACGAGAGGTGTTCAATAAGAGGTGAGAATGAGGTATAATAAACTCCTTGAATAGAGAAAAAGAAAATATTGGCAGGCATAGCCCACTTATTTGTCGACATAATAAAATTTCTGATTTCTTTATTCTTGAATACCTCAGTCATGGACCCAATATTACAGGGAATATGTACCTACATAGAAGAAATCAAAAAGTTGCGTGACGAATTACGCGAAAAATGCCGTGTCAAACTCGCTAAAGTTGTTTTTGTTTCATGAAGATAACGCCCCAATGCATAAGTCCGAAGTTGCAATGGCTGCCATCAATAATATGCTGGCTTCGAATTGGTAGAACATCCACATTCTCCAGACCTTCCTCCTAGTGACTTTTATTTATTTCCGAGATTGAAAGAATATCTAAGAGGCCAGAAATTCGACGATGATGACGCAGTGATCGCCGTATTACAAGGTATTTTAGAGAACCAAGATTTAGAAAAAAAGATATGCTACAATACAACTAAACTGGTGACTATGTGGAAAATAAAATTTCATTTTATAGCAGTTAATTGCATCTTAGTAATTCTCACTTCTTATTGAACCCCCCTAGTAAGTTCAGTCCTTTCTGAGTGAAGACTGTCGACAGTTTTCTTTTACTTACAGATTCGTGCTCTACATAAAGCTGTCGGCGGTGATGGGGATAAACTGGCTGCTAGAAGTAATCGGCTCTTTCTTTCCCGAGGACATAATGATCGTCGCGGACATTTACAACGGGCTGATTGGCGTGATCGTCTTCTTCCTCTTCGTTTTCAATAAGAAGACTTTCGAAAAGCTGCGGACCAGGTACTTACAATTTTCTCTGTTCTCTGGCGGGATTGGGCGATTTTTTGCAAATGGCAACACTAACCGATATTTCGGCGACCTCAGTGGTAAAAGTGCTTTATTAAGGGAACTAAATGGAAAAACAACCATAAGTACCTATCTTCTTTTATAATAGATACGTTTTTGCGAAAAGTGAACACCAGAAATCTCAATAATTATTAAGTATTAGCATTTACTTATAATCTGCAGCCGTGAACGTAGGGCCAAGAACCTAGAACTTTAAAGCATTTTTGCCGAAGACAGATGTTTGTAGCGGAAATCGACTAAATGCCTAGGCTCATTGTAGGTTCTAAATTTTCATATTCAATTGTTGCAAAAACGTATTTTAAAAAGAGATGATGTAGTTCTTCATTGGTGGCGCTAGTTAGCTCCTTACGAATTAATATAATATATGTAATTATATACCGGGCGACAATTTTCTTGAATTTGAACATTGACCTTGACTGCGCAATAGTCGATTTTTAGATCCCGTGGACTGAAATGGGGGCGACCACAGAACAGTGAATGTTCTGTGGGGGCGACGCGGGTTGTGTCTTGGGCATAGTTACCAACTGCGGTATTATAATGTACGGAAGAACACATATTTTTTGTAATTTTCTCCATAATAAAAGTCGTTCGTACTGACAAGTAGAACACCCTATTTTTGGGTATGTAAGGGAAATTTTCTTTTCCCTGTATAAAGTTAGGTAATTATAATTTTATTGTTTTTGTTCCGGAACTTAGCTTGCAAATCTGGCAACCCTGGTCTTGGGTGCATCGATCGGGTGATTGGTCGATCAGTCGGCCCCTGCCTCCCGTGTTGCGCCCGTGTCCCGCTTGTTCCCACTTAGACTGGCGTGCAATAATACAGGTGCGATTTCGAAGCTGACGGCAAACGTACAGGCGGCGCCGGCGCGGCGGGCGGCGACAAGTTGGCTTGAATTTACTGTTCAGAATAGTTTGATGGAAAGGACCATTTACTAAAGACAATAGAAGACAACTTCTATTGTCTCTAGTAAATGGTGTTCTGTTACAAGTTTAGAAAGTTGTGTTAGGTAAATAGGGTTCTGGTAAAATCCGACTGCTTAAATTTTTATTAAAATTATCTGCCACGCGAAAAAACAAATAATAAAAAAAAAACTGGCCAAGTGCGAGTCGGACTCGCGCACGAAGTGTTCGGTACTATTCTCTATACTACATAAGACACAAAGATCGAGAAAAAACGGCAAAAAAATTATGTTTGTTGTGTGGGGGGCTCCCTTAAATATTAATTTTATTCCATTTATAGTATTTTTTGTTATAGCTACAACAAAAATACATCATTTGGGAAAATTTCAACTGCCTAGCTATTACGGTTCATGAGATACAGCCTGGACAGACGGTCAGTGAAGTCTTAAGACGGACAGTGAAGTGCTGGAAGAAATCTCTTACAGAGATAAGCTCGCCTTTGTACATGTACTTTCTTTTGTTACCTTTCCTGTACTCTATTCTTGTGTGTGCAATAAAGTATAATCTTAGTAAAGGTAGACTTCCTTGCATCGCGGCCGATCGCAGCAGCGCGCGACTGATCGTACGTGCGGCTGATGCGGCAATAGTCATTGTATGAAAATGTATGGCGCTGTTTCCATAGTCTGCGACGGACGCGTGCGGCAGACGACAAAAACGGTGCCATACATTTTCATACAATAAATATTGTCGCATCAGCCGCGCGCGTCAGTCGCACGCGATCTATCGCGCGCGGCTGCGATCGGCCGCGATGCACGGAAGTCTACCTTTATAGGATCCCGTTTGGCACCCTTCGGGTACGGAACCCTAAAAATATACCTCTTACCTTGTACAGTCGACAGCACATCACGTTTATATTACGAGTCACTTTGCAGACTGATCTGGAGGCTACTGTACTAGTCTACTATCTACACGGTAACTAATCCTATAATATTTTTTATTGTTTTCGTACCTATTCGTGAGAATAATTTTGCACGCAAGTGCACATGCGTCACCTTACCCCCACTTCAACGCTCGGTGTTCAAGTAGTTTGTCGCCCAGATACCTTATATTAGATTTTAGAATGAACAAACAAACGAACCAATGAACAAATGAAGGAACAAACGATCGAACGAACGGACGGACGAACGAACGAACGAACGGACGAACGAATGAACGAACGAACAGATGAACGAACGAATGACGAACGAAAGGACGAATGAACGAACGAACGAACGATCAGACGAACGAACATATGAACGAACGAATGACGAACGAAAGGACGAACGAACGAACGATCAGACGAACAAACATACTACGAATGCACGAACGAACGAACGAATGGACGAACGGATGGACGAACGAATGAAAGGATGAACGAACGGATGGATGGAAGAACGAACGAATGTATGCGGGTGACAATTGTACTTTTTCAGCGTTTGCTGTTTCTAGGAGAAACAGTGCTAGTTTTCAAATAGCACGTTCACACCAATGATAAATGTGTATTAGCGCTTTTAAATTACCCTAGGTTTAATTGTGGGATGGCGGGCGGGGCTTGTCAATTGTGTTACCAATCGGAGAGAGTTCAGTACTACCCGGCAAAATGTCTATGCACCTGCCACCGTCATCTTGCACGGTACCTAGATATGTCGACGGGCTATAGGTACACCAATGAAGTCATTGGTTTGACGTTTTTATATAAAACCAACAATCAGTTACGCTGTCACTTATTATCCCCCAATCAAGTTTCACGTCACGTATGGCGCACATAATGAACCAATCAGAGAGTGATTTGCTCTACAGCACATCTTGCGCTCATTTCATTGGTAAAGACTAATCGAGAGGACCGGGGCAGTTTTTCAGTGTGAATTTTGTAGGAAGAAATACTTGTATGGTTTTTCATTCGTAGCTTTACACCAGATAAAAAACCAGCCAAGTGCGAGTCGGACTCGTGCATGAAGGGTTCCGTACCATTATCTATACAACATTAGACAACGATCAAATTTGAGAACAGCGCCATCTTTAGAAACCAACCAGAAACGTTTAACATTGACATATAACGGCATGACATCGGCGCTGTGAAGGTTACATAGATGGCCGCTAGACTTCGAGCGCTGTCTTTAGACAACGTTTGTTGTATGGGAGCCCCCCTTAAATATTTATTTTATTCTGTTTTTCGTATTTGTTGTTATAGCGGCAACAGAAATACATCATCACGTCATGACATCGTCTATCACGGTTCATGAGATACAGCCTGGTGACAGACGGACAGACAGACACACATACGGACGGACAGTGAAGTCTTAGTAATAGGGTACCCTACAAAGGTATTATGATTTGACAATTATTGTATGTCTTTCCAGGTCGTTCGCATCATTCAAGCGCTCCGAATATACCGTCGGCACTGAGGCCACAGTGACCTCCGTCGAGCTTGGCCGGACTTCCTTCAACCACAGAGGACCGAGATACTAAGAACTGGCATGGATAAGCTGACAAAAGAGTGGAATTCTTCATGGGAATAATAACTATTTATGGCTAATTTTTTTTACCAGATAGAATAAATAAATAATTAAAGCTGTAAATAAATTATAAATAGGTACATAAAATAAACTTTCATCTTCATCAGCAGCCATTTGACGTCCACTTCAGGAAATAGGCTTCCCTCATGGTTTTCTAACCATGAAGGGTTTTGCCATAATCGCCACGCTTGGCAGGCGGGTTGGCGATCGCAGGTTGGAATCTCAGGTAGACGCTGCTGCCCGTCTCCTGGTAATTTATTTTCTTAGTCGGCTTCTACGACATCCACGGAAGGAAATGGCGTGACGCTATTCCTAATCCGGCGCCACACGGAAAATAAACTTTATTGCACACGAACCATGTAAAAATGTTCTTTGGTGCTCCAGCCAAGAATATGCGCTTTTACAACATACCTACCTATATCGACAGCAGATCAATGTTTATATTTTTGTTGCAATGTCGCCCGTAACGTAACTGAGTAAGGTGCACGCCTGTAACGGTTGATGTACAGTCGGTGCTGACCACATTACTTACTCTATGATACCTATATATAATCTCCCAGAGACAGCCAAGATCTTGCGGCATACATATAATTTAATTTTGGTAAATTGATATGGCCCACAACAATGGCGGGATATTCAAATAGTTGCTATTCCTAAGTCAAATAGCTCCACCAGTAGGGTATCCTCACCACAACTGAGGTCGATAGCATTGATGTCACAGCACAGAGAAAATGAGTACCTATTGATGTCATGGTGTAGGTTACATAGGTACTAGATTTTGCGTTCAATAATGAGACGGATTTCAGTACTGTTTTATTTCACGCGCGAAATAAAGAGTTGGTTTCCGCATAATTTTGTTACACAAAAAAGAAAACTTTACGAGCTGCATTGAAAAATATGTAGCGTCATGATTTCAGATACGCAGATAATTTTATTGTTTATTCTATCAGCCAAAAGCTAAGTAAAAGTATAGTTAACATCCAAGAAGCGCTTAACGCAATATTTATAATTTTAGCTAATTTGGGCTTAGAAATATCGAGCCATAAATCAAAATATTGTTTATTTAGTAGAGGTCAATGCAACCAACAAATATAAATAAATGTTAGTGGCTCCGCATTAGAGTCTACAGATAATATAAAATATTTGGGCTTAAAGCTGGATAAAACACTAAGATGGAGTAAGCATATCAACGAAACTAAAAAAATGTCATAAATATTTAAATTTGTTAAAAATACTATCCGGCTCTGGCTGAGGCTTACATCCCAAACACATTCGCCGGCTATACATATCCTCGATTCGAAGCAGGATGGACTATCCTAGATTTTTTGTATGACAATAGTGCAAAGACCCATGTTTATGAATTCGAGCATTAAAATGTGAAAATTACGTTCAGGCCGCTTCCAACCGGTCTTTTTGGAAATCCATGGAGGAGGTCTATGTCCAGCAGTGGACTTCTTGTGGCTGAATGATGATGATGATGATTTGCAATGATGTACTTTATTTATGTAAAAGAAAAATAACTACAAAAAGTGCTGCTTTAGGAACCACACAGTGATTTCTGTGCAATTGGTGATTTATTAAGTTTTTTTTACATGGCAATACCGAAATTAAAATGTCGACTGGCCGTCCGAATAGAGACAGCGTTTCATTTAGATTCCCTTTTAGTTTCACCTGTCGATTGACACTACTAGATAATCGAAAATATTCGTTATAGAATTACTTATAATCGGTGGTTATCCCGTATTATATCTCGTACATTCTGTCCACGCTTAGCCGAAAATGGACAATGTCTTTTGGCTTTCCTATGAAAAAAAATAAGCAGCCCGAATTGCTGAGTATGTGATGCTGAAGAAGATTTCATTTATTAATGATGTGAGTCCGGAACGAAGCTGAGAGAACGACTGTATGAATTTGATGGATGTGGGAATGCTGCAAAGTATTCTATCCGAACCTTATAGAGGAAACGCAAGTATTATTAAATTTATAAATTTGTTAAAGATAGCTTAGTAATAATAAAATCTATGTAGCTTTGATATTATTGTATGGTTAGGTTACGATGGGGCTGACATGCTCGTTCTGCGAAAAAAGCTCCGGCATCAATAATACTTATAAAAAAATTACAAGTCACTGCATCATATTGAGCATTCTGTTCCACCAGCAATAGAACGCTCAATATAGTAACATCTGCTGTTGCGGAGTCTTCCCTCAGACTAATGGAGCACTGGAGCACCTCTCTGTGTCCCTTGTGCCAGTCCAAATGCACTCGAGAAGACTTCCTGGAGGCCACAGACGCTGGAGTACGCGTGGCCGAGTTCTGGACCAGTCAAATCTAACTGGTTTCGTCGCCGAAACGATAAGAAGATGGGTATAGTAACGCGAGGCGTGTAACATGTTTTTAGTCGACTTCATTAAAGGAGGAGGTTATCAATTCGACGCTATGTTGTTTTAATTTTTTTTTGTCATGTTCTCGCTTAACTCCGCCAAATCTTATCCGATTTGAACAATTATTTTTTTGTTCATAACGTCCCATTTTAATTTGGTGAAGATCTGATGAAGACTTTCAGAGATGGAGAACGGAACTCTTTAATGGACAGCAGTGAATAAGACCTAATGGGGCCCATCCTTTAGTAATCCGTATGATTCATAAAATAGCGTCCCAAAAAAAATAGTCCCAAAGTAATTTGGTGATGTTCTGGTGAAGACTTTCGGAGATGGAAATTGAGAACTTAAAATTTTAAAGCAACGAATTCAGTGGGGTAATTTATGGTTATAAGGGACTTGTTTATTTTCCTCCCGCACCCCCACTAAAATGTGAAAAATATAAAAATTTCAATAAAAAATAAAAACCGACTTCAGAACACTACAACACTAAAAAGTTACAAATCATTTAAAAGAACACCTTTAAATTAGAACTATGTATACATGTATGTAAACATGGGTATTGTAGAAATATAATTTGTAGTCGGTGCCCAGTTTCATGACCAGGATATATTTTGGGCACCGACTACATACTTCTAATTTAAAGGTATTCTTTTAAATTATTTAGTGTCGTTTTAGTCGTTAGTTACTCGTGATTTTAGTCTGTCGTTTGACCCGAAACTAGTGAATCGGTTACATGCCACATAGCTAGTTATTGTAATTGTAAATAGTTACGTGAAATAACGCCCACGCCTATTGGTCTACCTTATCTCGCACGGAGTGACGCGTGGCGTAGCACTAGGTTCTGACCGCAGATGTGAATCACCCGTAAACCAGCTTCTATGCGCACCAAATCCTGATTAATTCCAATCGTCTAACTGTCCATATTCCAATTCCATACTGCCCGTTAGTGTATGTTTTACATATACCAACCTGGCCGCTTGCTGAGCTAGGGTGACGGGGCGCGAGGCCCTTCAGACCGCGAGGTTGTCTGAGGGGCCTCGCGCCGCGAAAAATCGCCGGAACGGTCTATTTGTGCATGTTAAAATATGTTACACATTCACAAACAGGTCGAATGCTACGCGAGGGCGGCAGGGCGCGAGGCCCGTCGGACCGCAAGGCCATCTGAAGGGCCTCCAGTTTCGTCGGAAACTAGTTTACTTGTGATGTTCTTTATTGATAGTTTCTACCTAGGTATTTCGGTTTCTATTTAATCAGTTCTTCGACTTTTGATTTTCTCTAGACCGTTCGGGTTTGCGCTTATCGCTAGTAGTGAAGTAGTACACATCCAGGATGTTGTGATGAGACCGAAAGGTGGATATACTAGATCTCATCAATAGAAAAATATCAATCCCTTTGAGTATTCGTACATTGGAAAATATATTGGAAATATTGTGCACAATTCCCAGTAGCACAATTCCCTTTTAGCAATTTTATATAAGTGGTTGCTCTTCTCAACGAACAATAGCAGACCCTTTCGAGTTTGAGCTTATTTGATCAGACTTTTTGTCGAAAGTGCTGGAGCGTGTTGTACACCGACAATTCTCATAATATTAGGTATCTACTAACAAACCGTCTCCTCCATTCTTATCAATCAGGTTCCCGCCCAGCACATAGGTTCTGTACTGCTCTAATTAAAATAACAAATGTATTTTGCTGTTCCGGAGATGGTCGCTGTGTACCTATCCCTTTTCACCCTTCTGGATTTCACCAAAGCTTTTAACTGTTTACATCACGATATCCTCTATCGGATAGAGGATAGAGTCTAGATGTTCTCCTGAGAGCCTCAAATATTTCGGGACTAGTGGGTGAGTAAGTAGTTCATTTTCTCAGTACCTCGGCATCGCGTTCGTCTAGAAACCACCTTTTCAGACTGGTGCCATGTCATTGCCGGCGTACCTCAGCAGCATGCTTTCTCTATTTCTTTTCTCCGTATTAGATACCTAATACCTGCTGCTCGTATGTGGAACGGTCTACCCAAGCCTATCAGGGAGAGTCCATCTGTTGCTGTCTTCAAGGCCAAACCGAAAGAGCACTTCCTTTTTTCACTATCGCAATAGATTTATTTAGTTTATTTATTTACTTAGGTATTTATTTATTTACCCATCTTGTCCTACGCCGCGCTTGCCGATATGTGGTCTCCATTCGAGAACTTTTCGGCCCCATCGGCCATCAGTTCTGCGTGCTATGTGCCCCGCCCACTGCCACTTCAACTTACTAATTCGCTAGGCTATGTCGACGACTTTCGTGCGTCTACGGATCTCATCATTGGATCTCAGCCCTATGGCTTTGCCCACGTAGAACTATACACGGTACGAAATGTTGGTCAGGGTTTCATATATTTTCTAAACATTTTGTACTATTCCGACCCCAACTTGGTCGATTTTTGGGTGGCTGTGGCCACTAGGGCCACTGTAAGGGACAAATGCTCGTTTTGGCAAAAAAAATTGGGATTTCACCTTTTTCCCCGGGACAAATGAAAAACAAGTATCGTGTAAGTTTTCACATAATTATCTTTGTTTGATCTTACTCATCATATGACAAAATCATAGTTGAAAACAGTCATTACTTCGCTCTCTATCAAATCCGGAGTACTAACGGAGTATTAATGAATAAATGAATGATATATTGCCACAAACAAACATGCTTACATACAATAATTAAAAAATAAAGGAGTGTGCGTGTGACAATGATACTATTTCAGCGTTTGCTGTTTTTATTTGAAACAGCGGTGGTTTGCAAATAGCACCTTCACGCCAAGCGAAGAAAACGTGAAACTACTAATTAAAAAAAATAGTAAAAAAAATAATACGGGATAGAGGCTGTCCCGGCGGGACGTTTGAAATTACGCCTGAAATACGGGTCGTCCCGGGAAATACGGCAACGCTAGTGACCACAAACTTTTTAGGATTCCGTAGTCCGACAAGGAACCCATAGTTTCGTCTGTTCGTGCGAGGCCTAACGCAAAGACCGGTGGTACTAGAAAGCTGTAATTTGGTACGCCGACATAGTTGTTAATGAATCATCATCATCATCATCATCAGCCATTTGACGCTCACTGCAGGACATAGGCCTCCGTCGTGGTTTTGGTAACCATGAGGGGTTAAGGAATAAAATGGTGGAATTTTTTTTTTACTTCACCTCCCCTAACATGAAAAGTGGGGATGATTTTTTCCTCGTCAACCGCACCATGTGGGGCATCGTTGGATTGGTCGTTGAAAAATATTGTGGGTGTAGGAAAACCATTTTTTGATTCAGGGTTCCGTTTGCGAAAAATTAAGCATTAAAGCGCATTTTGTCCGAGTAGGGCGTCCCCTCCCCCACTCCTGGTTAAACAGTTGATTGTAGAAACGTGAAAAAAATCAGGGTAGTAGCTCATATAATTAACTTAAAAGGAAAAGTATCACGGCTAAGTAGGCTTTACTAGTTAAGGAGTAATAGGCAAGCAACTTTTTTTTATTTTTTATTTTGTGCAATAAAGCGTAACAAACAAACAAACAAAAGTAAAATTTCGTACAAAATCTATTGAAAATGAGTTCGATGAAGTGGTTAGTTGCAGATAAAAAAAACTCTTTCTATGGAACTCTACAATGCGCGTGGCCCGACACGCACTTGGCCAGGTTTTGCGGGCTGGTACCACGCCTGGCACAGGTCAAGATTCCAACTGGATTTTGTGTGCATAATTAGGCCCCTAGTAGCTATCGGAAACGTGTGAAATCCGACAAGCTGGCGCATATAATTAGGCCTGCGTTCAACAGAGGTAGGTACTGGAAATTTGTGACTTTTGACATTTTTTCACCATTAAAAGCGCTACTCGCACCGCTATGCTACCTTTGCAAATGTTAAAAAAAACAAACCTATGAACAGCTACTACATTATGGGCACCAATTCCTGATCGATTCCAATCGTCAAACTGTCAAATTCCATACTAATTGCTATCGGAAACGTCGGAATTCTGACAAGATTTAGTGCGCATAATCAGGCCTCGGCGTTGGTAGCCTAGTGGGTAGAACATCGGACTCGGAAGCGAGAGACCCAGGTTCGATCCCAAGTGCGGGCATGTACCTATGACTTGGTTTTCTAAGTTATGTACATTGTGAAGTTATAGTAGCAATACCACACGCTAACTGTGAAGGAAAACATCGTGAGGAAACCTGAGTGTCTGAGCTATTCACATACCTCAGCGCTTGAAATCGCCAATCCGCGGTGGGCGCGCTGGTGATTAAGCCCATACTCTCTCCTTGAGAGAAGGCCTGTGCCCTACAGTGGGATGCATAGAGGTTGATTATGCTAATCAGGCCTCTGTCCTTCCGACCGACCCCGTCCCTTATCCAGGGCCTAGATTCTGTTAATGCATTGTAGTACACTGACAACTGCACGGACGGATGGGCGCGTCGTCGATTTTATTTCATTTCAAGCTTTTACTTAGTTTCACCTGTCCCGGTGTCTGTCTGTAAACAAATCTTGCAAGTTAAATTTGATCCACTTCCCGGTTACCGATTGAGCTGAAATTTTGCATGCATCTGTAAATTGGATGACAATGCAAAATTATTATGACATGGAGCTGATAGGAACTCGGTAATTAAATGATACAGCCCCATCGAGTTTGGGCTCGTATGTTTCGTTTGACGAGTACTTTGGTGCTAGATGGTAACCAGGGTCTGATGATGGAAGCGGAAGATAGCCATATGAACTGAGTAATTAAACGATATAACCGCCTCGAGTTTGATTCGTCTTGATCATATGTAAAGTAATTAAAATATGAAATACCTCTTCATACAGCTTTAAATGCTCAATCAAACAAATCGTGAGCGTACTACGGGCTATATAACGGAAAAACACTGCTACGCGCTACTAACTACGCCGTAGTCAATCTCGCATCCAACATACTGAAAAAAAAAAAAAAAAAAAAAACTTTTTAAAAAAAATTACTTTTTATTACTTGTTAAAAAAAACAAATAAAAAGTTAAGAATAATTTAAACCTGATAAGAAAAATACCATTATACTCGTACAGGTACCAACGTTGCAACCTTTAACGATAATTAACCTTCTTCGTCTACGTCACAATAATCCCATATCGTACATACCTAAATATATATTTTTTATTTTTTACTAAACCCTAAAACTTTACACCTTGTTTTAAATTAAATTTTATTTATTAATTGAGTAGGTACAACAGGTGACAATCAGAAGAAAATATAGAATTACAAGTCTTTGCGTTTTTATCACAATCCCGTGTTTTTATTGAAGAAGAAGAAGACTCTGTTAATTAAGGAATATGTTTGAAAAGACTAAGTTTGTAGTTTTTTTGTCCGTTTTTTCTCCAAATGATCTAGATTTTGAAACGGACACCTAGTTTTTCTTGTAACGTTCAATAAGTCACAGTTTCTGTTACTTTGAATAAAAAATTTTTGACTTTGACTTTGACTTTGAAGAAGAAATACATTTATTATACCAACAAGATACATCATAGAAACAAAATAAGCAGATAAGTAACATAATATGCACAGCAACAGAAAGAAAACTAAATACACAACAGACAAAGCGAATAAATAAAACAGGACCATACGTGTAGCCTGTGGTGTATCTAAGTTGCCACAAAAGGCAGCTGACTCGGCGTTGTGCTGAGGAAGTGATCCCTCGGGGCTGATTTTCAGTCAGTGCCTACGGTTACCCATAATTCTACTACGGAGTGCGTGCCGTGGTGCAGTTAAAAGAATTAAATCAAATGCAATAACATACATACAATAAGATAAAAAAAATATCGTCATAAAATACTTACATATATTATTAGTTTTCAATTAATATGCGTGAAATATAGAGGAACAATAAAAGCAATAAAGAAAAATAATAAAGGCGTAATATGCTAATGTTCCATCAAAATGTAACACACTTTTATTTATTAAAAAAATGCGTTAAGTTAAAATAGTTAAGGAGTAATAGGCAACCAAATTTTTTTTTGTTTTAACTTGTGCTTTTCATTTAACGTTGTTGAATCGCTCGTAGTCCCGGCCGCCTGAGTGATCTTAAAAAACGATCACGAAGGTTAAGCAACACAGGGCGCGTTCAGTGCATGGATGGGTCGCCGTCTATGCCTAACGCTAGTGGCATTTTTCCGAGCGGTTCCGTGCTTCGCAAGGCACGTTAAGCTGTTGGTGCCGGCTGCCGTCGATAGATGGCAGTCGTTAAGCCAAGTCAGAGGCCTTAGGGCGGCTTGACAACTTCTGACAGTAGACGAGCCACTAGTCTATAAGCCTCCACCAATCCGGACTTGGCCCCCGTGGTGGAGTATGGCCTATACCTTCCTCAGGGAAGAGACCCGTGCCCCTCGGTGGGGACATAATGGGTTGATGATGATGCTAATGTTCCATCAAAATGTAACACGCTTTTATTTATTAAAAAAATGCGTCTGTGATAAAAACGCAAAGATTTAATACCGACCATGACCACATGACCAGCCATTGTAATCTAATGCCCTAACAGATAACAGAACCCGGTCCCTGGATTAAGTTACATTGGTTTCATTCGGTTTTACCACTGTCATGTCGATGACTGTACCGCTAATACAAATTATACAGGATGTTTCAGAAAGGTTCCGTGAAACTTAATGGGGTTATTTTGTTAACCGGGTTTTTTTGTGAGCGACAAAAAATTCAAGAATTTAGTTAAGTTATTTTTATTAATAGTAAGTGTCCAATCCTTATGTAAAAGTGCTATGTAAATCTGTGGTAAAACTATTGTAAACGAGATTGCTCCCACCACAGTCAAACCAAGCAATTGGTTTTGTGGGGCTTAATTATAACAAATGCAACATGTTCTTTTTATATTAATAAAAAAAAAAACAAATAAAAAAAACAATGAGAGAAAGCGATAGCAACTACGAATATTAAAAAACTGTGACATCACAACCTGCACGTAAGGTATGATGGAGCGTTTATCAATATTGATTTAACTCGTAAAATAATGATTCTATGCAGTAGTATTTTTAATGACTCGCGATTTTCATACATCCTTGTATTCTCATATGTTGCAGAAACGTCGGGAGTTTAAGGTAATTAAATTTTACCTAATAAATAATCACAATTGGACCCGTTTAATGGATGGATGGATAGATGTGAAACCTGCCCTTGCCCCAATATTACGCGCACCAAATCCTGAGTGATTCCAATCGTCTAACTGTCAAATTGGTATGAAATTTGACAGTTAGATGATCGGAATCTCTCAGGATTTGGTGCGCGTAATGAGGCCCCTGGTCGCTGACTATGGGCCTCATAAGAAGGCTCAAGGTCGCCCAAAGAGCAATGGAGAGACCTATGTTAGCAGTTTCACTGCGTGATCGAATTAGGAAAGGGGAGATCCGCGGAAGAACCCGAATTACTAATATAGCTCGAAGACTTGCTCATCTGAAGTCGCAGTGGCCAGGGCCTTCTGCCGTGAACGTGGAACGTAACGTGAACGTGGAACGTAAGAACGTGGCACATAGTTTGTGCTCTGTCCACTAGGGCTCGGTAAAATGATAGCTGTTGAGGCGAACCTGGCGACCACGGACCGGGCGACGCAGCGTGGGCAGCCCCCCAAGATGGTCTGACGACCTGGTTACGGTGGCGGGGAGTCGCTGGATGCCAGGAAGCTTGGAAAACCATGAAGGAAGCCTATGTCCTGCAGTGGGCGTCAAACGGCTGATGATGATGGTGATGAGACCAGTTTAACTATGTATTTATGCGTCCTACATAGAGCATGAATACCGATTTTCGGTAATACCGAAAAACCGAAATACCGGACAAAATATTCGCATTTGAAAACCTAATACCGGTATTTCGATATTTTTGATAGCTATTATTGTTGAATCTCTTAATTGTGTCAAAATTCAAAACTACGCGAGCACCCGAGCGGCTCAACGGGCTTTTCGACTCTACATCCAAATAATAACTCTAGGGAATTTTCCAGTTTCAATCTGGCTTTAACAGATTTTGCTGCACTGTCTAAATATAGAACTACCTACTAATGCTTAGATAGTTTCGAATAAGCCTGATGGGCACTTTTCAGGGTTCTGTACCCGAAGGGTGTCAAACGGGACCCCATTACTAAGATTTCACTGTCCGTCTGTCTGTCTGTCTGTCTAGCAGACGTCTGTCACCAGGCTGTATCTCATATACCGTGATAACCTGTCTAAAGACAGCGCTCGCCATCTAGCGGCCACCTATGTAACCTTCACAGCACCGATGTCATGTCGTTAAATGTCAATGTGAAACGTTTCTTGTTGGTTAGATGGCGCTGTTCTTAATGTACCTAATCCATCTTGTCTCGATCTTTGTCTAATGTTGTATAGGTAATGTTACGGAACCCTTCGTGCTCGAGTCCAACTCGCACTTGGCAGGTTTTTTCATTATTTTTTTTTTAAGTTATTTTAACAAAAAAAATGTGCATACCGAAAAAATACCGAAATACTGGAATTCCGGTATTTAAAATATTGATACCGAAACCATACCGGTTTTAGAAAAGGGGTCCGGTAGTCCATGCTCTAGTCCTACACCCTTATTAGAAAACGTTTAGAATTCAATAAAAAAACTAAATTGGATCTTTTATATTATTAGAATAACTTTTGATTTTTTGCATTTTGTAAGATCCTGAAAAAAATATACCTATGTTTATAAGTTTTTAAATATATTTTATGGTACAAAAACAATGTAATTTCAATCTAAGTTTGACGCATGTTCCCCATTGATATGATAGAAGAATTGCGCGTTTTAGAAACAACCTATATACCTAATTGACATATCATATTTTAGTTCCTTTTTCCCTTACGTCTTTGTAGACTGTGAACGCGATGGGGCGTACAACGTGTCAATTCATTTTCGCGATATTTGTGCTCGTGAGTTTTTCTGTAAGTCCATGTGATGCGAAATTGCAAATAGCTAGGTGTTGCCCTGAAAACCACAGAATTCGTATGATCAAAAACAATGAAAACCCGCACGACAAAGAATGTGTTAAAGTGAAGGTTAACGGAACAATTACAGACTTCTCTGACTTCAAAGTGTATACGAAAAATCTCGAGTTGACTAATAAATCAGTAAAAGACCTTTTTGAAGTTGTGGACGCGAATAAGATGCGGATAGTAGTAAACGAAACCGAAGACTACACGTGGGCCATGGAAAATAGCAACAAGACAATTTATCTGACAGAAGTAAGTGTTTTGGAAATTAGTACCCTCGCGCTATCCAAGCCCCCTCCAACCGTGTTTATCACATTTGGTAAGAGGTATATTTAAATGTAGGTAGTAAAAAAAAAACCGGCCAAGTGCGAGTTGGACTCGTGCATGAAGGGTTCCGTACCATTTATCTATACAAAATTGAATATTTCAAGCGTCTACCTGTTGAAGTTATTACTATCGAGCAAAAAACGGCAACGATCGCTGTATGGGAGCCCCCTTTATATATTTACTTTCATTATCATCATCATCAGCCACTCGACGCCCACTGCAGGATAGGCCTCCTTCGTGGTTTTTATAACCATGAGGGGTTTGCCATAATCGCCACGCTTGGCAGGCGGGTTGGCGATCGCAGTATACGGTTGGAATCTCAGGAAGACTCTGCTGCCCGTCTCCTGCTTGATTTTCTTAGTCGCCTTCTACGACATCCACGGAAGGAAATGGAGTGAAGCTATTCTTAATCTGGCGCCACACGGAGATATATTTACTTTAATTTTAATTTAATTATTTATTTTTGAAGCGGATATAGAACTAAACATTCTGTGAATATTTTCAAGCGTGTTCCTGTTGCCGTTATTAATATCGAGCAAAAAACGGCAAAAAAATCACGTTTGATGTGTGGGAGGTCCTCTTAAATATTTATTTTATTCTCTTTTTAGTATGTATTTGTTGTTGGTGGCAACAGAAATAAATCATCTCTCTTCTTAAATGTGGCTTAAACAGCATTTAACTAACATTCTTTAAACAAAAGTCGATTTAAATGTACGAGAAATTAGGGGTTAGTCGTTTTTGTAAAACTTAGAAAAAAAGGTAAGTAAAAAAGTTACAGTCTAGTGTGCCAACGTAGCTTCATTTTTAGTGTTCCGCTCCCGAAGGGTGCCAAACGGGACCCTATTACTAAGACTTCACTGTCCGTCTGTCTGTCTGTCACCAGGCTGTATCTCATGAACCGTGATAGCTAGGCAGTTGAAATTTTCACATTATCATGTATTTCTGTTGCCCCTATGAAAACAAACACTAAAGACAGAATAAAATAAATATTTAAAGGGGGCTCCCATACAAAAAACGTTGTCTAAAGACAGCGATCGCCAACTAGCGGCCATCTATGTAACCTTCACAGCACCGATGTCATGTCGTTAAATGTCAGACAGACAGTGTACAAAAGGTGGACTTAATGCTAATGTTTACTTTGACTTAAGTACCTATTTGAATCGATGTACCGGAATTAAGTGAAAATGTCATTTAAATCCATAGAAATAGTGAATCACATAAATGATTCATTGTACAGGGAAGAAGCAAGCATCCTGTTCGTTACATAAAGAGATTCCGCTATGATGACGATTTCCCTTATCAAGCCCAAGTCATCTATTTCCTTCTCCAATGCATTAGTCCAGTCCATCCAAAGGTTGTCGGGAAGAGATCACTTTTAGTGATAAGACCCGCCGTCTGTACCATTAAGCTAATTTCCTTTTTATGTACAATAAAGTGTTCTCTAACTTTCTATCTCTATCTAAGTTCACGCTGCGAATTTGACCCATTTCATAGAACGAAAATCGTGATTTACTATGACAATTCGATGTAGATTGCATAGCCGATTAACCCAATATTAGGAACTAGCCTCAATTTCTACCAAAAAATCAATCAGAAGTTACACCGAATTTAATAACGGAAAATTACAAAGTCAAATTATTACACAATTCACAAATATATTACAACATATTTCCCTACGCTTGGAGGAAGCCCAAGACAGCGAGCCGCGGCGCTGCGTCGCCGTCCAAGCACATCCTAGCCTCCATCCCTGCTCCCGCAATCCGCACCCCGCTCGTCAAAGGTGGGATGATGACGTTGGCGTTGGCCATGCCTTCTGTACCATAGCTCGACGCCAACACCAGATACCTAACAAGTAGGAAGTATAATTTTATTGTACTGATCGGCTACGCAATTTACATCAATGATGATGATGATGATGGTCCCGACCGATTTCGGTCACGGCGACTACTTCAACTCCTGTTTTGGTGGCGTTGGTGCGCTCACATAATGGCTCGTATAACCGACGCTTTTTGTAAAGGTTCTGCCACATTGCAGACATGCGAGCACACCGTCAACGTAGGGGTAATTGATCACAGCAGGTGGATACTGTCATAGTAAACCATGTAGTTTTATGAAACAGGCCCCAGGTTTTGAGTTACACGGTGTAAAATACTATAAGATAATATTGATTTCCAGGAGGCGATGCTTTACACAGTCAATCGGAACGAGTACAACACTTACAATAAGATCGCCTCTCATGAGTTCTGCCTCGGCTACACTCCGATCCGGCGTGGGGTGTTCAAGCTCGGATACTTCACGATGCCAATAAAGCCGAAGGACGTTGGTTGGCAAGCTTATCTCCGAATTGTCTGTGAGTGGTTCTGTTAGGCGTCATGGGCCACATAGAAAGAACGTGGTGCGAAAGCCTAATAAATACCTAACAGCCCCGTCAAGTGTGACGCGCTAGTGAGAGATTTGCGAGCGATTTGAAAGCGATGCGATTGCGCGGGTTTTGTACGATCGCGTTCGACAGTCCGCCCCCCCCCCCCCCACTTAAGTCATATGAAAGATACGTGTAAGCGGACATAGCATCCTTTAGAGGTTCAATCGTCCTTGATACAATCAAAGTTATTTATTCTTACTTATTTTAAATTCAAAATCGTCTCGTTATATCTACATACCTAGTAGTCGCTCTTTCTCGGTCGATTACTTAATAATAAATCCTCCCAGATTCGTCGTTAACCAATCTGCTTTCGTTTCCTGCGTCTTCGAAGTAATAAAGCCAGCAGTAATGTTTCCTTGTCAGATCAATCCATTTTGCTGCGGAGTGTCCAGAGCGCGGTTCGCCCGCCGCGGGCGTCGTGGCGGCGTATTCACTGCGCAATCGCATCGCTTTCAAATCGCTAGTGTGACAGGGCTCTTAATAATAGGGGTTAAAGTATGAAATTGCCGTTTTATTGCAATAGGTTCTTTGAATTGACATAGAATCTTCATGGTTTGAGGTTTTCGAATGAAGCTTTTTTCAAATGGTTTCTAAATTGTTCTTTTTTAAAAAAATGTGAAACATTTGAATATCGACTTTCAATTGTTTTTGTTATTCAATTTAGACAAGAAAGATGGATACTGCGAAAATTCGAGTGATTATGAGGCACCCATTTTTCGTATTTTTTTATTTTATTGATTTGACGCAAGTGAGTCAATATTGTGGGTAAGGTAACGTTAAACCATGCCGCTAATTCCTGGGTAGTTTGACTAGGGTCGGCTTCCACTATCTCTCTTAATTCATCGTTATTCACCTGTGTGGGCGGTCTTCCTCGTGGCTCGTTCTTTAAGTCGAAATTTCCATCACGAAAGCGTTTAAAAAAACCAAAATCGCACGGTGCGTTCATAAGTAGACCCCTATCCAAACGCAGCATTGATATTGCGGGCTGTTTCTGCCGCGTTAGTTCCGCGTCGGAACTCGTATTCAAAAATCACTCGAATTTTCGCAGTATCCATCTTTCTTGTCTAAATTGAACAACAAAAACAATTGAAAGGCGATATTCAAATGTTGCACATTTTTTAAAAAAAGAACATCATAGAAACCATTTGAAAAAAGTTTCATTCGAAAACCTCAAACCATGAAGATTCTATGTCAATTCAAAGAACCTATTGCAATAAAACGGCAATTTCATACTTTAACCCCTAATAGTTGTTTGTTATTAACATAAAACATAACATAAACATAAACATTTACATACAGGCACATACATTGCTTCTGGCCCCACACTAGGATACCCTGTGTCGTGGGAACCAGAAACAACGACATCACAAACATCAAAATTCAAAATATTGAAATCAATCTATCTGAAAATTTTTTAAATAAAGAAATTGCGCTTCCATTTTTCAAGTAAATTTTATAATGTTCTAAATTCTATAATTTATATAATACAGCGGAAAACTATACACACAACTTGGTGACTGTGTCGCACCACAAAGTATAATAATACAATTTTGCCGTCGTACCACAAAAGGGCACAACTAACATTTTTTGAAAATATGAGTTCTATACATATTCGGAATCAGGAGAAAAAGGCACATCTGCTCAATTTTTTTTAATTTTTATCTTCAAGGAATCCAAAGATACCGTGGGCTTGAAAGGCACAAGTGACACTAATATTCATGTTTTATACAATTAAAAGGCACATTTACTTACCATTATATTGAAAAGTCACAAGTACGTAGATGTGATTATTACTTCATATATATTTTTACTAAAAACTAGATTGAAAAGGCGCACCACTACATAAAATAAAGAAACGGCACAAATGGCAGATATGCCCTATTACTTAATCATTAGTTCATAGTACCTATGTCTCTATTAATTTTCAAATAAAAGTCACAATTAACCAGTTGCGCCTTTTCTTTCTGGTATTTATGATTATACTTCGCGCATCGTCTTCGAGATTAGTACTTAGATTAGTTATTTCACATATGTAGTAACGCATAGGTACCACCACTCATGCACTCAGTTGAGGGTAACAACAAAAAAAAACAAGATATTTTATCGAGGGTAGTTATCATATTTCTGCCATCACCCGTTTGCTCCGTGGCTTGTCATTCGCATACAAGTGCCCAACCACTCATCACGTAAAAGTTTTTTCCGAAGTTTTTTCAAGTGTTGTGCTACAATGCCAAAGGCCGCTAAAAGAAAACGGTCCGACTCGGATGGATATGAGTCCATATCGAAACAACTCAAATTACTGCAGGAAAAGTTAGAAGAAAAATATTCCAAACGTCATAGCAACAAACGTGGACGCCGTCGTTTACGAGTCATCGAGTCTTCGTCCTCGTCATCTTCTGTGTCTCGAGACTCTTCACCTATTTCGGATAACCTTCCAGGTAATAACCTCACCCAATTATATATTCACGACGAAAAGTTATTACATTCAACTCGCAATTTATGAACTTACCCTCGTTTATTTATTGCATTACTGGTATTGCGTTGTGTCCTAGGGGGACACGATCTTGCCTTATTGCAACCGAGCTGTTTTTGGGACTGTCTCACCGCAAACATTAAATGGGTTTACGTTGTATCCTAGGGGGATACAATTTTACCCTATTTATGCTCCGCACAAATCTGAATATAATGCTGTATAAAAAGGTTTGCGCTGTATCCTAGGGGGATACAGTCTTACCTAATAATTAATAGAGCCTATTGTCTAAAATACATTAAGCATGGAATATGCAAATACATCTGTAAAATACATTCCAGGCGGAGAAAACATGGACATCGGACATGTTAATATTGCAACGGAGCCACAAATGATAGACACTAATCCCCAAGACCCTACCCTTGGTCAGATCCTCGACGCAGGCTTAAGCCCTACACCTACACATGACGTCACCGCTCAGAATAATGACGCTCCCGATGAAGATGCACTGGACAGCGACATACTACAAATACTAGGCGACGACCCGACCGCGACCGTTGCTTATGGAAAAGAGATACACAAAGAACTCGTAAACAGGTTCGAACACGCATCAACATCAGGGCTCACTAAAGAAGCTCGTAAAGAGCTGTGCGACAAATATCTTGTACCGTCCAACTGCACACGCGTTGGAGCTCCTAAGCTAAATGCCGAGATTAAAGCAGCATTAAATGAATCGCTTGCCAAGCGAGATCGAGTGATCGAGGCCAAACAAAAACAAATCGCCGCGGCAGTGTCTTGCTTGGCCCAGGTGGCTACAGAACAACTAGCCTCCAAGCATACGAACCACGATCTCCTGAGAAAAATACTGGATGCTGGTCGCCTTATCTGCGATATACAATATACTGAATCCATGACCCGGAGAAACTTTGCAGCATTTTCTCTCAAAAAGGACATGAAAGAACACTTATTTAGTACGAAAATAGATACTTCTCTATTCGGTGAAACCCTTGCAGAGACCCTGAAATCGGCTAAAGCGGTATGCAAGTCCGGATCAGAATTAAAAGTTAACACGCCCTCATTTAAGAAGATACGTCCAACAACCTCAGCTCAGAAGCCGCCGCCTTCGAAAAATTTAAACTGGAAGACCCCAGCTCCGGCTCGCAGGCAGCCAGGGCCGCCGCGGGGCCGCCAGCCTGCTCCTCAGCGCAGTCAGCCCGAGACGTCATCGAAGCAGTCGTCGTATCAGCACAGGTCGACGCGCCGGCAGTAGACCCGGTAAAGTACGCTGGTCAACTTGCCCGTTTTCACAAACAATGGTCACTAATCACTAGAAATCGTACCATTCTCTCTTGGATCAATGGCTACAAACTGTCTTTCTCTAGTCCTGTGATCCAAAATTACCAACCTCTAAAACAAAAAGTGTCTTATACTGATAGAGTACACTTTAACGAAGCAATTCATAGTCTTCTCCTTAGGGGAGCAATCTCACAGTGCCAACCTTGTGAACAACAATTCGTGTCAAACATTTTCCTAAGACCTAAACCAAATGGAAAAATGCGCCTCATAATGAACCTCAAAAGTCTCAACAAACATATCGACACAGAACATTTTAAGTTAGAGGACTTGCGCACGGCAATTAAACTTGTATTTAAAAACAGTTTCATGGCCACTCTGGATCTAAAAGATGCGTATCTTTTAGTAAAAATACATCAAGAATCCAGAAAGTACCTAAGATTCGTGTGGGACTCAAACACGTATGAGTTCAATGTTTTACCATTTGGTTTAAACACAGCACCATTTATATTCACAAAAATTATGAAACCAATTGCTAAGCTTCTAAGGCTGTGTGGCTATATATCAACAATATATTTAGACGACATGATACTAATAGGCAATACATACCAAGATTGTCTAGATAACATCAACATTACGAAAAAATTACTTACGGCCTTAGGGTTTAAAATCAATCACGAAAAATCTAATTTTTCACCTTCCACTTGTTGTAAGTTCCTGGGCTATCTTATAGACACTGAATCAATGACAATAACATTGCCAGTTGACAAACAAATTTACATAAAAAATGAACTACTTAAATTTATGAAACTAAAACAATGCAAAATTAGAAGTTTTGCACAGTTACTAGGCCTATTAATCTCTGCTTGTCCGGCAGTAGAATATGGCTTATTATACACAAAGCAATTGGAACGATGTAAATACTTAAGCTTAAAAGGTCACGACAATTATGACATGACTATGAATATTCCAGACTCATTATTGCCGGACTTGTCCTGGTGGCTAAACGCAATTGATAATTCCACCCATAGAATAAAAGACGATAATTATACAACTGAAATCTATTCCGATGCCTCAACTACGGGGTGGGGTGCAGTGTGTAACGGAGAGACCGCCAGTGGTATGTGGTCCGCTACGGAGGCTGCACAGCACATTAACTGTCTTGAGCTGCTAGCAGCCTTCATTGGCCTAAAAATATTTGGAAACGGATTACACGATTGCCAAATACTTTTACGAATAGATAATTCAACTGCGATATCATATGTTAATCGTATGGGCGGAATTCAATACCCACACCTAACACAAGTGTCTAAAGACATCTGGCAGTGGTGTGAATCCCGACGTATTTTTGTATTCGCAGCTTATGTTGAGTCCTCAAATAATATAGCTGACGCAGAGTCCAGGCGGGTTCACCCGGACATAGAGTGGGAACTCACAAACACAGTTTTTTGTTTTCTTACCGACAAATTTGGGACACCACAAATAGATCTGTTCGCGAGCAGAATAAATAGAAAGTGTGAAAAATACGTATCGTGGCATAGAGATCCTGATGCTTATGCAATTAACGCGTTCACAATAAGCTGGTCACATTTATTCTTCTATGCTTTCCCACCATTTTCCATGATCTTGAAAATGCTTAGAAAAATTAAAACGGATCAGGCTCAGGGTATTGTGGTTGTGCCTTATTGGCCGACACAACCATGGTACCCTGTTTTTTCCAGTCTTCTTATATCAGACATCGTAACTATACAACCAGATGAAAACCCAATAATATCTCATTCCAGCCAACGCCGGAACATACTGGGCGGCCTTACCCTGGTGGCCGGCATATTGTCCGCACGGCATTGATGCGCAGAACCGTACCTGAACCCGCTGCGGACATCATGCTAGCGTCCCTATCACCAAGTTCTTTTAAGCAATACGAAGTGTACTGGAAAAAATGGTTTGATTTTTGTAACAAAAATAAGCTCAATCTGTACGAGACGTCAACATCAATAATTCTTTCTTTTCTAACAGAAATCTATAACAATGGCAGCCAGTACGGCTCACTTAATAGCTGCAGATCCGCCTTATCTCTAATCATGGGTCCGAACATTTTCGAGAGTGACTTAATAACTCGATTCTTTAAAGGCGTGTTCAGACTTCGACCAACAACGCCAAAGTATGATATTACGTGGGATACTAATTTGGTGCTAAACTTGTTAAACAACTGGTATCCCAACGAAGATATATCATTAGAGTTATTAACTAAAAAATTAGTGACACTATTAGCCCTTGTAACTGCCCACAGAGTACAATCACTTTCCAAGATAAACATAAAAAATATAGAAAACTATACTTCAGAAATTCTCATCAAAATTCCAGATTTTATTAAAACGTCACGCGCAGGAAGCAAACAACCTGTGTTGGCCCTACCTTTCTTTAATGAAAAACCATCAATATGTCCGGCTAAAACTCTTACTACTTACATAAATAAGACATTACCATTACGCAAAACAGACATACTTTTCATAAGTTTTAAAAAACCTTACGCTGTAGTAGGTACACAGACTTTAAGTCGCTGGATCAAATCCGTCCTTAAGGATAGCGGAATTGATACAGCTTGTTTGTTCTCTGCTCACAGTACACGTCATGCCTCCACATCAAAGGCACATAGTGTAGGCGTTAATATAGATTCGATTCGTAAAACAGCTGGTTGGAGTGGAACCTCCAACGTATTTGGCAAATTCTATCAAAGAACAATAATACACGATGATCGTACGGCTCTAGCTAACGCTGTTATGCGTTCCAACTAACCGTAGTTTATTGATGAAACCGTATGATTTAGTAAACATAACTATTTAATTCAATGTGATTCCTAAAATTATATAACGAAATAATAATTATTAATTAGTTATAATTTTTTGTACTTACAACTAATTATCTTTTTAGTTGTTTTTGTTTTCCGATGAAAAATAAATTAATTCCATTTACAATATGCTAGTTTTCTACACTCACATTTCCTGAACCTAGGTACTCTGAAAGTCTACATATGTGAAATAACTAATCTAAGTACTAATCTCGAAGACGATGCGCGAAGTATAATTGATGATTAAACGAACTTACCTGTGAAGTTCTATCATAATTATACGAAGCGCATCGTCTGAAGAGATTAGTACGTAACACCCGCCCACCCGGCTTATAGGCCCTAACGTGTGCGGCTCAGGAAACATTCATTGTCAAATTGTCAATACACTCTGAACGAAATGACAAGCCACGGAGCAAACGGGTGATGGCAGAAATATGATAACTACCCTCGATAAAATATCTTGTTTTTTTTTGTTGTTACCCTCAACTGAGTGCATGAGTGGTGGTACCTATGCGTTACTACATATGTGAAATAACTAATCTAAGTACTAATCTCTTCAGACGATGCGCTTCGTATAATTATGATAGAACTTCACAGGTAAGTTCGTTTAATCATCAATTATACGTGAGGAAAGGGGGGCAGGGTTTGAGTGAAACGCGCCAGTTGTGCCTGCGATGTCAGGCTGTTGCCCGTGCTAGATTAAATTTTGTTAAAACTTTTTTTGTAGGTATCGACCAAAATATCGCATTGTGATAATTCATAAAAAGTGCCGTGTCATAGATTTTATGTAGTTTTAAGAATACCTTTAATAACTATGCTACATGAATATTAACTATGAGTATAAGCAATTTCCCACCTTAATTAAACAATAAGTAAGTAGAATGGCCTGAAATAACATAGCATAGTATAAACTATTTGCTATTCTCCAAAGGTTTAAAACCAAAATTTATGTTCCTATTATTACTATTTATTTATTTTTATTTTTATTATTTATTGCACTAATTACATTGTAAGTGTACAAGGGCGTGCTTAATGCAAGAAGCATTCTCTTCCAGCAAACCTTTGGTTTTGAAGAGACTGGCGACGTGTAGTGCAAGAAGAAGATTAAATACAATAATAAACTTACCTAAACCCCTAGGTTTAGGTATTTTACCTATAAATACATTAACTTAGACTTAGTGGGGGAGGGATAATAGAAATTATTATAAACCTACATAAATGATAGTACATAAATAAATATAAATAAATAAATAACAACAAAAATACGTACATACATATTGAAGATAATTACTATTAAGTACTAAACACAATTACTTACATACCAATAAGCAATAAAATAAAATAACTGGTGATCGTTTACTGCCTATTCTGCAGATCAAGGAAGTGATAAAAAACTTTCTTTTTGAAAATCTCCAGGGTTGAAGCCTGACGAATGAGGCAGGCTGTTCTACAAGCTAATCGCAGTCACGGTAAAAGAATAAGAATATCCCGCCGCATTATGCTCTGGGGTGCGGACTTCTTTTTGTGTTCTGAGGGTGCGGAGATGAAGAATCGACGACCGCACAGAGCGGGCGTCACTGTGGAGATGAACAAAGCGTTCCCTGAGATAGGAAGGGGAGCAAGTGTTATTCAACACATTGTAGAGAGTGGACAAGATATGAGCATTCCTGCGGAAACGGATATTAAGCCACTTGAGCTTGGAGCGAAATTGGGAGACGTGATCATACTTACGCAATCCGAAAATATATCGAATGCATAAGTTGAGAAGTCGATCGAGTTTGCTTAATAGCTCCTCACCAAGGTCAGGATAGCATACGTCAGCATAATCGATAATGGGGAGTAGCAATTAATTGACAAGCGTAACCTTGGCTGAGAGTGGAAGAAACTTCTGTAAACGCTTAAGGGAATGCATTGAGGCAAATACTTTCCTACTTATCTCAGCCACATGCACATCCCACGAAAGATCGCTCTGGATGTGCAGACCAAGATTTTTCACCTTGCTGCAGTAGGGAAGTGCAATACCAGCACCTTGGGAAGAGAGGTCAAATCTAGTCTGGCGATGAGGGCCTTGCTACCGACAAACATGACCTGAGTTTTAGAGGGGTTTACCAGAAGACCATACCTGACGGTCCACTGCCGAATGGACTCCAGGTCATTAGACATAGAGGCGACAGCGGTATCGATGTTCTCCAGTTTAAACGATGTGTAAAGTTGGAGATCGTCTGCATACAGATGATGGGAACTGAAGTGGATAACAGAGACGAGAGTATTTTTTATAAATACGGAGAAAAGAAGTGGAGAGAGCACGCTGCTCTGAGGTACGCCGGCAGTGACATCGCACCAGTCTGAAAAGGTTGTTCCCAGATGGATGCGTTGCCAGCGTCCTGAAAGATAGGATATGAACCACTGAGCCACTGGCCCCGAAATATTGAAGGATCTGAGGACAGCCAGATTACTACCTCTTTAATATAGAATATTATTTTGAGGTTGATCTAGACTAACTTCTTCTTAGTCCTTCCTATTACTAAAAAAGAATAAAATATATTAGATCTTTGTTTGCCATACCATTCAGTGTAATTGAGTACTTAGTAGTTAATTTTTTCTGGGAGTAGTTTATAAGTTTTAATACACTACATTGTTAGAGGAACCAAAATTGTAGGTTGGTAAATGCCACTATAATAAATAACTATTAAACTTCATAAAAGTAGATTTTTTTGTTTATATTATTATTAGAGACAAAAATATTTTGTAGAAGATTTGTTAAGATTTTTTTCAGTAATTTGAATGAGAAAACAAAAAATGGCAAGACCACAATTTCATGAACATCTCGAAGTATGTTTTTAGATTAATAAAAACGTTTTAAATATAATGATTGTATTTTTTCGGGTATAACACATTAAGTAGATTTACATTACATACATACATACATACATAAACTCACGCCAGTGTCCCAGAGAGGTAGGCAGAGACCAAGGTTTACCACTTTGATTTACAATAAAAAGGCACAATTAGACAAATGTGCCCTTTCATTGTGATTCTGTTAACAATTTGCTCGAAATGTTAAAAAGAAAGGTCACACCTGGTCACTTAATATGCCTATTATATGTAGTAAGTAAGTGGTATTTTTAACACATTTTTTTTTTTTTAAATGAAAGATTTAATTTGAATTTATTAATTAATTAGTAAAGTAAGAAAAGTATACAGTAAATAATATAATAATAGTAACCTTTACGTAACTATCGTATAAGTATTTTGTTTTCTTTAAATCAATGGGATACGACTCGATTTTCTCGATTTCACCAAAATGATAGTTGTGCCCTTTCGTGGTATGGCGGCAGAATTATTGTACCTATTACAATTATACAATTATAAGTATTATAGTTATAATAGTATGAAATGGTTAACCTCAACTGTGCGCTCGTGCGCCCTTTTTCCTACGGGGCGGCGTCTCGAGGCTCTATCGCCAATGTTGTCGACCTTTGTCCGGCGATGGATGACGACATTGTGTACGACGATTATTGTATTCATGTAAAATATTACCAGAATAAAACGCTTAGCAAAAAATTACCAGGAAAATAGTGGACATCACTTTCCTGTAGTGGCAGGAAACCGATTTTTAGTAGTGTAGCTAAAGCCGCATCTCCTACTCGTGTTGTTTATAAAACAATACTTATACCAATCGCTTTTCGATGCGTAAAATATTGAAATGAAAATTAAATTAAAATTTATTTGCACAAAAATATAACGAATAAATATTATATTATATATATATATATAACAAATTATTATTTTTAAAGAACTTAAAAAAAGACGAGATGATTATCAGTTCATCTACATATTTATACCGATTTTTTCGTTAGATCTATGGTATATGTGACACATTACTGTGACAAACAATACCATGAGTGTTATCTAGTATTAAAATTTGCGATCCATAGTTTCTTTTTCGTGCGTATTTGAAGGCGGTTTCCTGTCTTATCACACACACTGTGTTATTAGCAAGAGGCGCGCACACTGTGGGCGCGCCCTTAAGAGTGTTTTAACTATTTATTTTATTCAACCCATTTATCCACGTTACAACGTGCCGGCTGCACACTTTCAATCTAAAATAATCTTTAAATACTTACTTACGAAGTTAGAAACTGCAATAGGAATGTGAAAAGCCCATTTTCGTACCGCCCTCCGGCCTGCCTTTTTGTGCTAGTATTGTAGTTTCTAGTTTAATTAATAATAATAAAATCCACACAATACACAATTCCACACCATTGCAACCGTTGTTATGCGAATTGTTACTAAAATGTCACAAATTATCTTGGTGGCTAATGCCATGCCTTTTTTAGCCAAGAAGACCGTATAATATCGTCCACACAACATTACTGTTGAGAATTCCTATCGTAAATATTCTTTATATCATAAAATGAGAGCACTTCTGAGCTTGAAAACGAAACGCATTTTCAGGGATTCCCAAAAATAATGGATAGTTACTCGGTTAGGTTAGGTTAGGTTAGGTGAATTACTGCGTGCTATATTCACTTGTCTAAATATCTTCCGCCAATGTATTGTTTCGTTTCGGTACGATTGAATACATTGGAATACATCAAAACAAAAATGCATTGCACCAGTGTTTACTTAAGCATGGGAGAGGGGGGCAAAAGCGTTGCTTACTTTTGCTGACGAGGGGGAGGAGGGGTAAGGGGTAATAATTTGGAATAAATGTGCTTACGTAATACTTGAACGGCTCCTAAGCTCAAGACCTGGCATGATCTGTTCCAGCTCCGTTGGTGTCCAGCCTATTCTTGGCCATCGTGCTAGCGGTCTACGCGTTGCTGAAGAGACTGCGCAAGGGTCACGGGCAGATTTTCATGTCTTACGTGTTCAACCTGCTGATTGCCTTCCTTCTCTTAGCCGTGATAAACCTCTCTAACTTGCACGGCAGCATAACCCGAGAGTTTTGCGTAAATGCAAGTAAGTGAATTTGGTTTCTTAGTCCATTTCATTACTGGTAGTTGACTGTCCTATCTGGGATCATTTGATGAAAACTCATGCGTCAAACCCATCAGAATGTTAAGTCTGAATTATTTTATGTTTATTACTAACACAGGTTAAGTCTAGACTACTTAGTAAATATGGATCATTGGTCTGAAATAAATATTAAATTTACTACATATCTTGTTATGGTAATTTCTATATTAATAACAATAAAAATTATGATTTTTCGACGGTTATGTTGTATGAGCGAGAGACCAATAGTTGTCCAATCCCTTTTTTTAATTAACATAGTTTTATTTCGGTTCTGTATAAAAAAATCCTTTACAATCCGGTTCAAAACACTTTTTACCAGTCACAATTTTAATAGGTAGATAATTAAATATCAATACAATAAATTACATCGATTATTATTTAAGAACCACTTATTTTCCGTTCGATAACAATCATCAACTGACAATACATCTGTTTCAGCACTTTCGTTTTATTTCTTCATGCTGGCGAGCTTCTTCTGGATGAACGTCATGTCCTTCGACATGTGGCAGACCTTCAGGTAAATACCATTCCCATCCATCGTCATTCCATAAGCTCGACCAGAGAACTTACCCAGTCTCCCGAGGCCTAATAGCATTCGCTGTTCTTTCCAACCTTTCTCAAAAGTAAAACTGTCAGTACTAAAATGGTCTATCCAAGTTACTAAGGTACCGTACGGGGTGCTAAGTTCGGGTGGCACGATTTGCATATAAAGAAGTGATCTTTAAATACTTACGAAGTTAGAGACAACAATACAAGTGAGAAAAAAACGCGGTCCCGTTTAAAGAGTCGTTTTTTTATCTGTTTTACAGAACTAACAACTTCATCGAAATAATTTTCAATGGAGTTGTACAAAGATTTACTTTTATAAGTTGGTTGCCTCACACCAAATTACAGCTTTTTAGTACCACCGGACTTTGCGCTAGGCCGCGGACGGACGGACGGACGGACGGACGGACGGACGGACGGACGGACGGACGGACAGACAGACAGACAGACAGACAGACAGACAGACAGACAGACAGACAGACAGACAGATAGACAGACAGACAGACAGACAGACAGACAGACAGTCAGTCAGTCAGTCAGTCAGTCAGTCAGTCAGTCAGTCAGTCAGTCAGTCAGTCAGTCAGTCAGTCAGTCAGTCAGTCAGTCAGACAGACAGACAGACAGACAGACGGACATAGCGAAACTATAAGGGTTCCTTGTCGGACTACGGAACCCTAAAAAGCCCGTCGCTTTGTCGTGCTCTTGGGCGGCACGTGGCGTAATCCTACCTTATGAGTATTTAAGGTTTAGGTGTATATTATACAAGTTTCATTGTACGGTGTAGGCCTTCTCTCAGAAAGAGAAAGTATGGGCTTAATCACTACGCGTGCTTGCCACAGATTAGAAATTTCAAGCGCTGAGATATGTGAACACCTTAGGCACTCATTTTTCCTTACGAAAAGTTTTCCTTCGCCGTTAGCAAGTACCTAGTACTACTATTTAAAATTCAAAAGTAAGTAATAATACCTACGTAAATTATAAAACAAAGCCGTTGCTAGGTACATGCCGAGGTTCGAACCCGGGGTTCGACGTCTTGAATATGAGAAAAGCTTCTCTCTGCCCACCGCGCTATCACCGCTTGGATAGATATACCTACAATACACAAGTCGGACATACTTTTGGCTTTGGCGGACATTGTATGTTGACCAAATTGGGATGTTTTAGCGAAGTGTAAGATAAAAAGTACTCGAAACCGGCGTGCGTGCCCCAGCATGCACGCACGCCGATTTCGGGTACGTAAGTTACACTAATGAATATTGATGAAGCGTAAGAATGGTAAGTGGCACACCCTGGTCTCTGCCTACCCCTCTGGGGTACAGGCGTGAGTTTATCTATGTATGTGCATGTAACTCTTTATTAGAGGTTTGGTTGTCGATTGTTTTCGATTGTTATTTTCAAGGTCAGGACTTATTGTTATTTATTAGTTTATCCTAGTGTGGGACCAGAAGCAATTGTATGTGCCTGTATGTAAATAAAAAAAAAAATTAAAAAAAAATTAGGAGGTTAAGAAAAAAGAAAGTTATTTAGTCTTAACGACGACTACGAAATCGCTAAGAGATTTCTTCAAAGAAACCAACATCTTAACAGTTGCATGTCAATACATTTATGAAAATATTATGTAGGTACGTTAGAAAAAATATCAAAGACTTCGAAAATGTTGGTGACCACCATAATGTTAATACTAGAAATAAACATAAATTGTCATTTCCACTATTTAGACTTGCAAAAGTTAACACATCCTTTATGGGGCACTGTATAAGGTTCTACAACAAAATTCCTCAAGATATATTAGAGTTACCTCCAACGCGATTTAAAAAATGTGTTAAGCACATTCTGTGTAAAAAGGCTTACTATAACATCAAGGATTATTTAGAAGACAAAGATGTTTGGCATTAAACAGTAGATTAATATTATTTAAAGGACGATTGTGACTAGTGTTCAACACATTCATGACTAATATTTTAAGTTGAAAACTCTGTTAATTAAGTTAAAACGTGTTTTGAAAAGAATAAATGTGGAGTTTCTTTGTTAGCTTCTTCTCCACATAATCCATTAATTGTGAAACTAACAACTTTGACGTTCATTAAGTAAACATTCTGTTTTTACAATGAATAAAAATATTTGAATTGAATTGAATTGAATTGAATTGACACATATTTCCAGAGGCATGGTGCGCGTAGGCATCGCTCGTCATGGTAAACTGAAGCACGCCGAGCTGCGCAAGTATTGCGTCTACTGCGCGTACGCATGGGGCATCCCACTTCTGATAACCTTAGCAGTCTGGCAGCTCGACCGAACTGACCTCACTTCTTCGCCTAATTTCATCAAACCCAACATTGGGCTACATAAATGCTTCTTTGATGGTGAGAACAATAATTTTCTGTGTCCATAAACGTAAGAGGGATTATAGGTACGACGGATGATTTTAGAGTTTGTTTTTAACAATAAGGTTTTGTTCAGCGAGTTTTTTCTCAGATTTTTCGAAATATCAGGATTTACATAATTTTATTGCGTGTATTTTATCGCCAACCCGCCTGCCAAGCGTGGCGATGATGGCAAAACCCCTCGTGGTTATGAAAACCATGAGGGAGGCCTATGTCCTGCAGTGGACGTCGAATGGCTGATGATGAGTATGATGATTGCGTTAACCCTGATACTTATAAAAATATAATTCTGAGAAAACACGCGCTTTACCAATGTCGCAGCCTTCAGTAAATCATCCTACATAAAAGAACACAATAACGGTCTTGTTTATAAAAAACACGATTCCTTAAAACGCCGATTAAGATAGTCTGTGGTGGAGATTTTACAAAGAAAATTCGTAATCATAAATTAAATAAACTGCCTCTTAGGAGTGCTTTAGAGGAATCGTGTTTTTATAAATAAGGCCGTAATGGTTTCAAGTTCTATTCTACTTCACACAATAATGGTTTCAAGTTCCATTCTATGTAACACCATAATGGTTTCAAGTTCCATTCTATGTAACACAATATGGTTTCAAGTTCCATTCTACGCAATACAATAATGGTTTCAAGTTCCATTCTACGCAACACAATAATTGTTTATCTGTCAAACAGCGCCACTGAAACGCGGAAAACCGCAAAAAATTAGAAACAATGTTTGCAAAAAATGTAAAATCGAACAAATGTTCAATAGTCGTAGAACAAGAGTTGTCGTAAATGTTGAACTCTAACTGACATGTTTCCGGAATTGCGCATTTAAACTGAACTAAGAAATTAAACTGAGATCTGGATTTTGGATTGCGAATTTTGAATTTGGTTTGCGAGCTGAATTTTAATTAATTAATTATAATTAGGCGGTTAAACGCCGGCCTCACATTCGGGAGGTCGTGGATTCGAAACCCGGCATATACCAATGACTTTGTTTTCAAAAGTTACGTACATTTGTGAAGTTGGTGTAGCAATACCACTCGTTAACGTGAAAGAAAACATCGTGAGGAAACCTGAGTGAGGCTTACGCTGTGTTTTGTTACCCATTATCGTTATGGCGTTACCTATGTTACGCTATTTTTAAGGTGTATGTCAAAAAGTTTGCATAGGTAGTTGATTAATAGTAACAAACGCTTTCAATTTTAATTTCACTTTCCATTTTTAAAATAACCCTGTATGAATATATATTTTACGATTTCACAGATGGAGAGCGCTTGCTGTACCTATATGTGCCGATGGTCATCTTGCTCCTATGCAACACAGTCTTCTTCTTCCTGACGGTGAGCAACATGAGCCTGGGCCGCTCGGCCATGCTCCACCGGAAGGATTCTGGCTCGTCGCGACGATTCCGGTTCGTACATAGATTTTTTATGTAGCCTATACACTCTGAAAGCTGCGTGGTGTCCCTCCGGACTCGTGGTCCCCCTAAGATGTGCCCCTGGGGGAGGGACGAGGAATTCGCATTTACTCGTAGTCCCCCTTGATTCTCACTTGACCATGGGATGCAATTTGACATGTAATTGGCTTATAATACTTATCGGTGCAATGCTTCAGTATAGTACTACTATCTGTGCATATGGCCACAATTTAAGTAAATAAATAAACTCTGGAGTACTTATTTATGATTTTTCATTGCCGTTATGTTTATGTAGATACATGGGTACGTTCAAGCGGGCGGCACAAGACCGGGAAGCTTGGAAAACCATGAGGGAGGCCTATGTCCTGCAGTGGGCGTCAAACGGCCGATGATGATGATGATGATGGGTACGTTCCACATCCTGCAACTGGGACTCCTGGGATAAGTTACCGTACCATATACATACCATATTGCATCTCACGGTCAAGTGTGAATCGAGGGGGACTACGAGTAAATGCAAATTCCTCGTCGTCGTCCCAGGGGAACATCTTAGTGGGACCACGACCACGAGTCCGGAGGGGGCGGTGTGCCAGCTGTGGTTGTGGAATTTTAATGATTATTAAATAAAAACCGACTTCAAAACTGAAAACACTGAAATCTATTAAACGAATATGACCATTAAATTCGAGGTAGGCACATATGTCCCAACGTACGTGTAGTTATCGTAGAAATGGTTTTTCTGAATTCTGTAATATAGTTACAATGAAACAACCATACCGTATTAATATTAAATCCATAACCTCCAACAACACAATCACTTGTCCTGGTCCCAAACTAGGTTACCCTGTAATATGACTATTATAGGATACCCTGTAATATGACTAGGATACCCTGTAATAGCTGGATAAATGGATAAATGTATAAACGCTGAATAAATGACGTAAAAAAGTTACCGAAAGATAAAAAAACGGGCAGTCGGGCGGAACAATAAAATTGTTCAATTTCATAAAATTGCACAACCGTTATTCGAAAAAAAATGTTTTTTCGGATTCGTAACTTTTGTGTCAATAATACACGAGGTGAATTTGAAATCGCTATGTTTCAAGGGAATGTATAGGGAAGAGTGGGTGATCGTGCTCTTCCACTATAAAGGGAATACCTATCGATACCGAACTGTCAGTCTCAGGCTCAGTATTGCATCACCGAACTACTGAGACGAAAAGTCCGGGACCGAACTAAATAACCGAACTACTGATACAAGAGGAAATTTCCCGCCAGGCAGATCGTATGCCTGGGGACGGTTGCGGCCGGTCCGACTAGTGTTCGTCGGACATTATAATATTTATGTTATGTAATGTGAAACATTTTGCTTGCGCGATGCAGGGATGTTGGAGTTTATAGTGCGCACGCAGAGTTGACGTGTGCTTACCACAAATGTACTTTTAGACTTGGTAGTAATCGTGTAACATATTCGCAAATAATCACGATTTTCCACGTTTGGTTCGGAACTGTGATCGCAAATCAAATCGGTACAAATTATCGTGGCATAGTAAAATGTGTGTAATATGTATTTAAATACTTTATTGCACACGAAACATTGTTTTTTTGTTTATCATTTAAGACAAGTAAAATAACAATAGGGTAGGCCGGTCCCGACCATAAGAGGCTCAAAAATGTAGGTACCTATCTATTTATTCGTTTCTGATACAGAATAAAGTAATTACACAGAAAATTTAAAAATATAACTCGCCATTTTTTTATACTAAATCATGGTCAGAATGCTCCCTTAAAATTTAGTCGACGAATTCTACGTCCTCCTGTAAATCAATACGAACCATTTCAACTTATTTAATTTAATTTAATAGAATATTAGTGCAAAAGTGTTCTTCCTATTAGTCTCCACAGTTTCTTACTTACAGATTCGTGCTCTACGTCAAGCTGTCGGCGGTGATGGGGATAAACTGGCTGCTAGAAGTGATCGGCTCTTTCTTCCCCGACGAGACAATGATCGTCGCGGACCTCTACAACGGGCTGACTGGCGTCATCATCTTCTTCCTCTACGTCTGTAAGAAGAAGACGCTTCAGCAGCTGCAGATGAGGTTATTATCTTTCTCTATTTTCTGAATATGTCTGTGAGAAGGTTTTCTAAACGTAATTTTTCCTCTGTGACGTAATCTTGATACTGATACGGACCCAGGTTCAGTTCCCAATAATTCATATTAAGGTTAATAAAATATTTTATTTAAGTTAAAAGTGAAAGAAAACATCGTGAAACTGGAGTGTCCCAGGTGTTCACTACACATACCTCAGCGCTTGAAATCGCCAATACGCGGTGAGCACGTGGTGATCAAGCCCATGCTCTCTCTCTGAGAGAAGGCCTATGCACTTCAGTGGGATGTGTATAGACTAATAAAAATTGAAGGGTCAAAGATATAGTTTGAAACCTATTTTAAACATACCCTATTTAACAGGTGAGCTTGGCTTTGACAACCATATTATCTCTCCCCAGGTCGTTCAATTCGTCGAGGCGGTCCCGTAATAACAGTGATAGTAGTGAGAGCACACTAAGCTCCACCGAACTTGGGCAGACCTCTTTAGATCCTAGGGGGCCCAGAGACTAAAGACACTGCCAAGGAACGTCGAACGGCAGCATGCTTGTACGCTGGCGCGAGTCACGCGTTTTGTGGCGCTTAAATCTCAGAATTAATATACTGGAAAGGAGCGACTTCCGACGTTAGAACACGCGACTCGCGTCATCGTGCTATTTGATGATGGCTAAAAGTGATGAACTATTGAAATAACGCTAAACCTGCGCCTAAGTAAGGAACTACCGAGATATGTGAGGAACTATTGAAATGATGCAAGACCTGCGCCTAGTGAGGAACTACCGAGATATGTGAGGAACTATTGAAATGATGCAAGACCTGCGCCTAAGTAAGGAACTACCGAGATATGTGAGGAACTATTGAAATGATGCAAGACCTGCGCCTAAGTAAGGAACTACCGAGATATGTGAGGAACTATTGAAATAATGCAAGACCTGCGCCTAAGTAAGGAACTACCGAGATATGTGAGGAACTATTGAAATGATCCAAGACCTGCGTCTAAGTAAGGAACTACCGAGATATGTGAGGAACTATTGAAATAATGCAAGACCTGCGCCTAAGTAAGGAACTACCGAGATATGTGAGGAACTATTGAAATGATCCAAGACCTGCGCCTAAGTAAGGAACTACCGAGATATGTGAGGAACTATTGAAATAATGCAAGACCTGCGCCTAAGTAAGGAACTACCGAGATATGTGAGGAACTATTGAAATAATGCAAGACCTGCGCCTAAGTAAGGAACTACCGAGATATGTGAGGAACAATTGAAATAATGCAAGACCTGCGCCTAAGTAAGGAACTACCGAGATATGTGAGGAACTATTGAAATGATGCAAGACCTGCGCCTAAGTAAGGAACTACCGAGATATGTGAGGAACTATTGAAATGATGCAAGACCTGCGCCTAGTGAGGAACTATTCTTCTTCTTTCGTGACATCTCGCGCCCAAATCGCGCCACTGCGATTGCGTTTGGTGTTGCCTCCATGAGATCCTGCAAGCTGCACGGTGGCGCCTCCGGGCAGACATAATGATGCGGTGTTGCTTGTACAGCTCTACATCGGCACGAGATAACAATTAATATTCTGGTTTGAACGCACGCAACCAAACATTATTTGTTCTACTAGCGCTTTTAAACGTATGCTGTAGGTATAGTGATCTGATTCGGTCTGTATTGAACCAACCCTTATAAGTATAATCATAAACTTTATCTATGTTTCGGTACAAATAATTTAATCGACATACCCCCAACATTGCAATGTATCCGGGACTCGATGAGAGGCGTAGAAAGCCATGATACAGGCTCGCCTAGTATGGTTTTTGATGTGAAAACATAATAATACAATTACGCGCCTACCTACTAAGCTCAATGTATCCAAGATATGTTTTTTTTTTGTACAGAGGTTCGTAACAAAATAAATTTCTTATAAAAAAGGATTAATTGATGTAAATGTGAAACGTTTTCTTTCATTTTTTTATCTTCTTAATATTTGTATTGCTGTATGTTTATGAGTAGGTATGTTGAGTTTTCAGTACTGTGCCGTTAAATTAATGTGTTATTAATTTGTTTACATAACATGCTTGATGGAACAATGCACGTTATAGCATTGAGATAAGGAATATGTTCAATGGAGACCTCTTCTGCTACGTACCACATAACCTTTCCTTATTCAAAATTGTATACCTACGAGTACGTTAAAGAATTCATTCCACTGACTCAACCGTATCATAAAACTACAATTCTAGGGTTGGCGGTGGGCGCACAAGGTCAACTCAAATTAACATTAAATTCTTGTTCTAAACAACATAAGTTACTGTAGTAGCAATTTCCTTAATTTTTGTAAAAAAAAAAAACATTTATGTATGTACCATGTACCTATGCGTACATGTTTTATGACAGCTCTCCATTAATGTAAGACAGACAATAAAGATGTTATAGAGTATTTTTATATTTGTTTTTTTTTTCACTGTCTCAAAAATTGCCGTTTTGGACTTATGAGAATTCATAGTTTATTTCGACAATTCGATATACATTATGCGATCGATACGCTACTCGTTAATCTGTGGATAAATCGGCTATGCAAACGGTTGTACATTGTACGTCGAATTGTCATAGTAAACCATGAATTGTAGCTGTGAAATAGGACCCTGGTGGTCGTCTATTTTTAGGGTTCCGTAGTCGACAAGAAACCCTTACAGTTTCACCATGTCTGTCCGTCTGTCTGTCCACGGCCTATCTCAGAGACGTAAATTTTTGTCCGAGTACGGCGTCGCGTCCCGCCCCCCCGTAACGCGAAAGGTAACGTGTTGAATTTTTTTTTCACTTATTGCCCGTGACACGGTTCTGTTGTCCGGTTAACCGGACCACGGGAAAAAATTATTTTTCATAGTACAGTTGGCCGGACTACGGAAGAATTTTTTTTCCGTAGTCCTGTTGACCGGACCACGGAAGATCTAGTTTAAATTTTTTATCGGTTTGACCTTTTTGTTTAATATATTGTAAATATTTTTTAATACTGACAGTTGTTTCCCTGTAATATTAAAAACCTATTTAGAGGCAAAAAATTCCACCCATGCCGGGACTTTAACCTGCGACCTCTGGCTAACCGTACCAGCGCTCTCCCAACTGAGCTAATAGGCAAGTGCAGGCACCGACGAAATTTCGAACCTCTTTACAAACTTCTCTGTATTACGTACAAGCAAACAGTGGTGTTTTCCTGTTTACTGTTTCATGTGTTGGTTACTATCTATCTTTACGGCTTTGAAAATATTGCTAATATTAATGTCTCAACCTTTACACTACATATCAGGGAAAGGTGGGACGGTGCTGATATTTTTGTAATACTGACACCGGTATTACAAAAATAGTAGTTAAAACGATGGATCGTTTCTGTGGAGATGTAGCTCTTATAAAAAATTTAAGTGCAAAGAACTTATAACTGTTCACGTAAGCATAACTTATCAGTTATTTATTTTATCACATTACAATATTAGTTATCATCAGCCCGTAAACATCCCACTGCAGGGGTATAGACTTTACTGTATTTTTGTATTTAAACCCATGCGTACCTCTTTCTTTTGCCAATGCATCAACAATAAATTCATTTTTTTTTAGTTATAGGATGAAACTGTGGTTAAGATTAATCTTCATCAATTTCCAAGTAACGAAGCAAAAAAGGATATAATGAATATTACATTTTTTTTCTTATTTCATTAAACCTAACATTGTTATTTTGAGTCTCCTTCGAGTTAATAAATATCTTAGTTTTCTTATTTGATTAAACCTTTCATTGTTATATTGAGTCCCTTTGAGTTTATTCCTATACTTAAATAAAAAAGGCAACCGGACCACGTACAATATTATTTTTCAGAATGGTCACACTGGGTTTATAATTTTTCGTTGCAAAACTATGGAAAATATTTTTTTCCCGTGGTCCGGTTGACCAGACAACAGAACGGTACCACGGGCAAAGAGTGGGATTTTTTTTGTAAACTAAGTGCATCTCAATCGTTAAGAAAAATATATTTTAAATTTAAGGACAAAAACCATGAGGGTTAACTAGTTTAAACCACTACCAGAAGGAATATATATTTCCGTACCTACTTGTGATAAATACTTCATACTTATAAATAAAATAATACTGATAAATAAAAATACTTGCTTATTGTCAGTACATAGTCAAATTAACACTGAAGAAACTGTTTATTCATTCTTTACACCTTAGCTCATTATGTATGAAGTAAGAAAACATTACCTAAATGCTGCGGCGGCTGATGTGCTGTGACAGCAGGACTTACGCTACCCCGAATTAGGCCAACTGAATTTTTAAAACTCATCGGTTCGTCTTTTGTTTGAGCGTCACAGAACTCTCGATTATCGACAGACTTACGAGGGGTGTTCAAAAAGTAGTGAGAATGACGTAAGTATAGAGCCCTTGGATAGAGAAAAAGAAAATACTGGCAGGCATAGCCCACTTATTTAGCGACATAATAAAATATTCACTACTGACGATTCGCGCTCAGGGTGCCCTATGACTGCAGTAACTGAAGAAATTATAAAAAATGTTGAAAAGATTGTTTTGGCAGATCGTCGTACTACTCGTTCCTTTTATAGCTGAAGAACTAAATATTTCAATAGGGAGTGTTTATTCATGACCAATTGGGAATGAAAAAAGTCTCAGCGCGTTGGGTGCCTAGAATTTCACAAAGCTGAGCTGTTTGGAACTGTTACAACAAGATCCTGACCGGTTTTTGGCTCAATTTCTAACTATGGACGAAACATGTCTTCACCATTACGGCCCTAAAACAAAATAACAATCTATGACTTGAAGACACCATCATCACCGACCCCTAAGAAATTCAAGGCTGTTCACTCCGCCGGCAAGATCATGGGATTTTTAGGACAGCTAAGAGATGGTGATGATTTAATACCTTAGTCATGGAGCCACTATTACGGGGAGTATGTACGCAGAACAAATCAAAAAGTTGCGTGACTAAATACGTGAAAAACGGCGTGGCAAACTCGCTAAAGATGTTTTGTTTCCGCACAAGTGCACGAGTCCAAAGTTGCGTCCTACATATTCTCCAGACCTTCCTCCTAGTGACTTTTATATATTTCTGAGATTGAAAGAATATCTAAGAGGCCAGAAATTCGACGATGATGACGCAGTGATCGCCGCAGCACAAAGTTTTTTAGAGAATCAAGATAAAGATTTTTTTAAAAGGAATTTTAGGTTAAAAAATTTGCTAAGCGTATCCAACTAAAAGGTGACTAGGTTGAAAAACAAAATAACATTTGATAAAGGTTAATTGCATCTTCTCAGGATGAATATTCTCACTACTTATTAAACCCCCCTAGTACTACCCACACACTATTGTTTAGCTAATTTAGGTAACTACATAATCGGACTTGTTGGATGGAACTGCTGAAACTGCTGGTCAGTCCCACCGACAGAACAAAAGTGGTCCCACCACTTATCGCGTAAGTTTAATGTATTACTGTGCTGTCTCCATAAGTACATACAATCGACTCTATATTTACTTTGACATTGTGGACGAAACTTTTGTGAATTCTTAGGTACTCATATTTTGCCTTTTGTTATTCGTAGGGTTGTTATGTTGGTTACATAGAATTTTTACTTCTGATGCTTTTAACCGACCATAGTTTGTTTGCATTTCTTTTTGTGTTTCGCTATTGTAAAATGTATTAGGCCTGATTTTAACTAATTTTGTAAAATAAATATAGCTATAGTTTCATCGACAAGTCAACCTTTACATTTTTGTCGCAAAGTAGCTGTTAACGTAACTGATGAGAGTGCACGTATTTAAAGGTTGATGTACTGTTGACTGTACAAGCACCTAAAATAGAGTATCATCTTAAATCCACTGTATTACGCACAACAAATATTTTTCCTTAACTTCAGCAGTTCACCGCAAATATGTCAGGGGACAACGCGCGTTTGACGATTAATATTTTGTTTCTACTATTGTTTTCTTCAAACTGTGTTTGTTCTGAAACAACACCAATTCAGAGTTGCGAAACCAGTCTGTGCATTACAAGATGTTGCCCAAATGGCACACATATTGTGTATAAAAGAAAGACTAAAATGAAGTCATGTTCAGATAACAAAAATGTAACTGAACCCAACCCGTCCGTTTTTGAGCCTGACTTGAACACATTAGTTGATGTTAATGTGTTGGGACTACCCGATTTAAATGTAAACATCAGCACGATCAAACCAACGGGTGCTAACACGTCTTTACTACAGGTAGGTGTAGTGGCAAGACTGCAAAGAGTGACAAGAGAACTTATAATCAGCAAAATATCAGTCTGGTGTGGGCCGACGACATTGTGACGATGGCTGGGAAGCATTGGACGAAACTAGCACAGGACCGGATGGGTTGGCATAAAGGAAAGAGGCCTATGCAAAACAGAAGAAGAAGAAGAAGAAAGACATTTATTGGGACAAATTAACACATCACAAGAAAAAAAGGCATAACAAGTAACATAAACAAGTACAAAGTAAAAACTAGTCACATAAATACAACATAATACAAGACAAAGTCAGAGTGCATCCTGTGGTGTGTCAAAGTTGCCACAAAGGGCATCTGACTCAGCATTGCGCTGAGGGTGTGAGTTCTCAGGGTGCAGCTCAACAGAGAGCTCTGTTTATGGGCATATTAGACAGATATATAAAAAATACGTATTTGTGCAGCAAAATAATAAAACAGTCATTCGGTCAGCCAACAATAATTTTTAAACAAGTGAACAAGCAAATCAAATACGGTGGTTAACCGTGGTCCCGGTGGGTCGACCCATCACCGGGTCAACGGATAATTTTAATTACCCCTGGACCCATGGCAAATATGGTCAGCAAATATAATTTACCTTGGTCAGCTAATGGTGGGCATTGTCTGTCTGTCTGTCTGTCACCAGGCTGTATCTCATGAACCGTGATAGTTAGGCAGTTGAAATTTTCACAGATGACGTAAATACATAGGTACTGTTGCCGCTATAACAACAACTAGAAACATAATAAAATAAATATTTAAAGGGTGCTCCCATACAACAAACCATGTCTAAAGACAGCGCTCGACATCTAGCGGCTATCTATGTAACCTTCACTGCGTCGATGTCATGTCGTTAAATGACAATGTTAAACGATTCTTGTTGGTTGGCGCTGTTCTCGAATTCGATCTTTGTCTAATGTTGTATAGATAATGGTACGGAACCCTTTGTGCGCGAGTCCGACTCGCACTTGGCCGGTTTTTTGACGGCTAGCGAGACAGATTTTTCTATGAGAACCGTGAGGTATGGGTATTACGGACAGACAAGCTGTGTGTCGCCGCAGGCCGCCGCAGTCTTATTTAAGTTTTTGTCGTCTTTATTTACGAATGTTCCACTCTTCCACTGCAGATAAACATGGTACAGCGAGGGCAGGTCAACCTTTACATTTTTGTTGCAAAATCGCCCTTAACGTAACTGATTAAAGTGTTGATGTGCTGCAGACTGTGTCATTCGATTTACATGAATGAGGTGTCAATTGATACGCTATTACGGCCCGGATTACATTAGGCTACATTTTGTACAAATAAAAGCAATATGATGGATATTACATTATAACAGTGGGGATACTGATATTTTTTGCTACCGTTTCGGGTGGGAAATGGAAGAGGGGAAAATTCTAAGTGCTTAAATATACAAAAATATTAAAATATTGGAAGCGACAAAAATACAATTTTACCACATCAGTTTGTGGTCGTTTGTAGTTTTTAAACATTTGCTTGTTTCTTTACAGAATGGCTCACTTGTTATCACCACCAGTGGGGCATTGGCCAGTTACGTCATCGCACCAAGCGATTATTGCATGACACATATTTTAACACGAAACAGAAGTTCTAACACCACAAACTTGGTTGTGAGATATTTTACTTTGGAAAGTGCTATCAAAGATCATGACGACATCGAGTTGGCTTATTTTTTTAAACTTATTGGTAAGTTTTTGAGGCGAGTACATTATTCTGTTAGAAATTTAACATAAAAAATGCTCCTACGTGTCCTTCGCTCTGCTCTCGACTGTTCGAATTTTTGTTCAAGTTATCTGTCGGGCAATATTAAGTTATCAAGCGTGGCTTTCTCACAGCGTGGCTGATCTCCAGCATATTCATTGCCATCGTACTGGTGGTATACAGCGTGCTGGAGGAGCTGAGGAACCTGAAAGGGATGATGTTGATGTCCTCGATCGGAAGTCTCATGATGGCCTTCCTGCTGCTCTCCGCCTACACATTAATTAGCTGGTGTAATATCAAAGAGTTGCGCAGAGGTTGTGGTAAGCACCGTTTATGTTCTGCATTTGACTGCCTCGTTTGTCTAGCGGTATGACGTCTGATTCCATGCCGGAGTCGTGGGTTTGATTCCCACAAGCCGTCGTACATACGTCGTAAATGGCCTCGGTCTGGGTGTATTTCCATGTTTGAGATTAAATAAGATGCTATAAGAATATTCCATATTTTACCAGGAAACATAACACAAAATATTTACAAAGATATACAGTACAATTGGCGGCAATTTTTTTGAGTGATTGTGCGTTGAGTGGAAGTTATTATTATTATTTTATGGCGCATACATCGGCATGTTTGGTGATTCGTCGCTTTCACTCATGAAGATAAATGTAAATGCATGCACATCTTTGGACTGCCTATACGTAGTATTCATACACCATGAATTCTGTGTGATTTGAAAGCCATATCAAATTGAACGCTATTGAATGCGCTAGTAGGTATGTCTTTTTTAAAAAGGCACTCCAAAAACATCTCGACACAAACTCGAATCTATGAGAACCATTAGTAGCCAGCTAGAGTGGCGTGTTATGCACCGCGGGGACACGCGGGTCCTCAACTCAAAACAAGATATCTGAACTCAATCAACCGCCAATTGTATACGGCAAAACTTAGATATGGAAGGCGCGAGATACACAGATGGGAGGTGGGGCGAGGGCGCGGTAAGATGTATAGAGTCACAGACCAAGAGCGACCGCAGAGCAAGGACTGTGGTACGTGACTCTATACATGTTAACGCGCCCTCGCCCCACGTCCCATCTGTGCGTCTCGCGCCTCAGCCTTTTAATGTATTTTGTTTCCTGTGTGTACAATAAAGTATTCTAATCTAATAATTTTTTTAATTTACGTCTGTACTTAAAAGTAATTATAATTACTTTAAAAGTAATTATATCCATCCACGGCTTTCCAACCACCCAGATTTCAGTGTGTATAACCTTAACGTTCGAGCGGTGGTATCGGAGCGGTGGAACGCCGGCTTCTCATTCGGGAGGTCGTGGGTTTGAATGTACCAATGACTTTGTTTCGTAAGTTATAAGTAAGTACATTTGTGAGTTTATAGTAGCAATACCACTCGCTAACGTTGAAGGAAAACATCGTGATGAAACCTAAGCGTCTGAGGTGTTCACGTACCTCAGCGCTTGAAATTGCTAATCCGCGGTGGGCACGCGTGGTAATTAAGCCCATACTTTCTCTCTGAGTGAAGGCCTGTGCCCTGCAGTGAAACGTATATTATGAACTATATAAAAAAAAACTATAATAATAATAATAATAATAAAATCGTTTATTTCAGGCTTTACCCATATAAAAGTTAGTACATACATTTACACCAAAGATATGAATAAAAATATATCACAAGAGTTAGATACATAAAACTTAACTAATCACTTAAAATTAATGTGAAGGGTGCGAGAGACAGCGACGCTTACCTATCTTACGGCGGGGCTGGGAGCCACAACGTGCAGCCCCACCCAGTGCCTCAGTATAAGACCGTCTACACGGTTGGCAATGACCTTCAGGGGACCACTGGTGCTGCCCCGCACTCTACGCATTAAGGATGCCACTCTATTGCGCATAATGGCGTGGAAGCCATCTGTTCGAGCTTCTGCGAACATTCAATGTCGTGTCGTAGTATCGTTCAATGTGAAACCGACCAATGTCCATTTGTGTATTGCGCAGTAAAATAATTATTTTAATGCAATAAAATAATTTTTAACTTTTAATATAATACAATACAATAAATTGCGCCATACAAAAGTTGACACCTGGGCCCAATTTCTGTTCGTGCATGACATGTAGTACAATTACAATTGCATGAACTTTAAATAAACCTACTGCAACTACATATATAAAAATATTTCAACCTACAGGAAAAACATTTTACTAATAGAATGGCACTGGTAGTTGTGAATAGGTAAGTACTACTAGCGCCATCAAATAGTAGTTATTGTAAAAAAAACTTTTAATCCATCTACATACCAGCTGTTTGACGTAGTCGGGTTATAGTAAAATGCTTGCTTGTTTGTTTTGAAACTATGTAATTCTAGTACGTATTGAGGTGTGTTGTTTGTTAAGATATTATCTGAGATTCCCTTCGTATCGGCTCATTTGGTTCGATTTGACGAAATAAATACGTGTTTTTCAGTTTACATACATAAACTTACGCCTGTATCCCAGAGGGGTAGGCAGAGACCAGGGACTGCCACTTGCCACTTTCAGATTTTAAAACTATTAACTGTTTTCCAGTACTCCTGACCTACTTCTTTATCATGGCAACTTTCTTTTGGATTAATACAATGTCGATCGACGTGTGGTGGACCTTCAGGTAAATACCTTATTTTTTCTATTTTTTTTTTTGTAGTTTTGCCATTATACCTATCGATACAACCAAGACGTTTAGTATAAATGACATATAAAATAAAACAATGAATTTTCGCCAAGTAGGTACCTATCGTTGCTAAGTATTGTGCACCACAGTGGTTTATCCTCAACTTATTTTAATGTACCAAGAATATATTTAATCACTAGGCTCTTTTACGCAAGAGCAACATTGTGCTACAGCGCGGCATGCTACAAGTTGTGTAATTGTTACCATGTAGAGTTTAGTTGACCGGTACAAATATGAGTGAAAATAAAAAAAAACAGACGATTTCAGTCAAGTCCAATTACGTAATTTGAAAAACTAGCCTGTGAATACATTTTTTGAATCCACGAAGGCGATATAAAATCTGTTGAACCGTTTTATCGGGTTGCGCTTAAATATCACTGTTGGTAACACTGGTTATTGTATTGTGCGACACAAATTTTGTTCGGGATGGCGTCTCTATACGTAGCACTTTAACTCAATGGCGACAGTCTGCCATATGACGCAAGGTGTTTCTATTTCGCACGATTCTTGCCCACAATGTGCGACATTTTTAATTATTGTAGCATGCGGCCTTGTGGCATGCCGTAAAGCCGCACATTGTTGCCCCGGCGTAAATGGGCCTTTATAAAAAAAAAGTGGAAATAAAAGAAAACATTAGAAATCGTAAAGGATGAAACACAACGCGGTGGTGGTAGCGGTCCATACAAACGTCCATATACATACATACATACATACATACATATACACACACACACACACACACACACACACACACATACACACATACATACATACACATATACATACATACATACATAAGCAGCCTGAACGCGTCCCACTGTAGGGCACAGGCCTTCTCTCAGGGAGATAGTATGGGCTTAATCACCACGCGTGCCCACCGTGGATTGGCGATTTCAAGCGGTGTCCATACATACTGCTGCAGTATATGTCGTATGTATGGATGGTATGGACCGCCACCGCATTGGCACGTTGGTGTGTTTCATTCTTCAGTCCCCTTTGCTCACGGTGTTTTACTTTTTTTTTCACAATATCGTTTTTGGTTGTGTTATAATATATATGGTTTTTATCTACCTATCTAAATATCTATCTACTTCGGGACCCAATGAAACGTAACTAATGGTTTCAGAGGGGTCGGTGCTTTGAAGGCCTGCCGGCGCCGGCGGCGCCGCAAAGAATTGCACAAGTATCGAGTATACAGCGTCTACGCATGGGGCCTACCGCTATTGATGAATGCGGCTCTGATCATCCTGGACGAGGTCAGCCTGCCCCAAAACAAGATGTTCCTCAGGCCTAACTTAAAAGACGGACTATGGACAGGTGATGATGTAAAAATTCCACATGAAACCCTTACGGCCTTATTTATAAAAACACGATCACTCTACAGCACTCCTGAGAGGCAGTTTATTTAATCTGCGACTACGACTTTTCCTTGTATAATCACCACCAGAGACTATTTTAATCGGCGTTTTAAGGAATCGTGTTTTTTTTTATAAATAAGACCGTTAGAGTATAAAGTACCTACTACTTATAGAGAGGACATTCCGACCAACCTTTGCAATCACTTGGTAGCAGATATTTAAAGAAAGAAAGAAAGACATTTATTGGGACAAATTAACAAGTTATTCATCACAAATTTCGGACGCTATGAAAAATACGAGGGGCGAAGCAAGATTGTGAAAAAACGTAGGTATTATGATAAACCGCCGTTTTAATTTGTCACCTTGGATAATGTCATAAGAGAACCATAGACAAAAACTACCCACATTACTAACAAAAAAGTTCAGATACCGAGAATACTTTGAACGCCTTCCTTCATGTGTATTATTGCAGGGTATTGATATTGCAGGAACATCGTCCAACAAAAAAAAAAAACGATGAAATCATTTTTCACCAGAAAGTTATGCAAATCACAGTTTAAAATGCAAATCTCTTGACAAAACCATAGCTTCAAAATAATTTATCTTTTTTTTGCCCTGTCACAACGGCGGCCTTATTTACAGCTGTCCATTGAAAAATTCTGTTGTCCATCTCTGAAAGTCCTCATCATGGGACGTTGCATTTATTCGAACGAAAAAAGACTTTTCAAAATATGTTCAGATTTGATTATGCGAAAACATAGCCAAAAAAAAATAAAAAAATATATGCGTCGAATTGATAACCTCCTCCTTTTTGAAGTCGGTTAAAAAGGTTGGTTATGGGAGCCATATGCGAGCGCACCAGTGTCAACAAAACATTGGCTTCCATAGCATGCGTGTCCCACAACAGGGCAAAGACCTTCTCCCTTTAGTCCAAAATTTGCGGTCATTTGCCATCTCTGACCACTCCGGCAAGAACTTGTCGAGATCATCCCACCATCGTCTTCTCGACCGCCCCTGTTTGCAGTAGCCGCCGCGCGGTACCCACTAGATGGCAACGGGCAAGCCTGGCCCACCCCGCCCACCTATTCAGGTGCACAATATGCCAACAAATTCGATGGCATCATCCCGTAATTTTTGTATCAACGAAAGGCCTTCCTATTACATAACTGTCCACCGGGTCATCTATTTTCACGTCTTCTAAGTGCTAATATATGTCGCTCATTAGGAAAAACAAAGACTAATTCGACAGTTTTTTTTATGTCCATATTATCGTGTCAACGGTTTACGTCAGGAGAAACAAAGACAGAATTGAATTTTCGATAATACCTAGGACGCTCGACGTTGACGCCATCTAGCGTCCTATTACCGAAAATTCAATTCTGTCTGTTTCTCGTGACGTAAACCGTTGAAACGATACATTAATATTGACATATTTAATTCGGTTTTTAAGAAACTGTCAAATTAGTCTTTGTAGAGAACACTATGGATACAATTTAGAAAGTGATTTTTATTTTTGTCCGCAGCCCAGATACGCCTATTCTACTTAGACATTCCAATACTGATCCTTTTGGCAATTAACGCATTGCTGTTCGTTCTGACGGTGATGAACATCTCCTTTATTGGCAGCAACAATATCAAGCTCACACGTAACGTGAAGAGGGAGAAAACGAAGTAAGCACTGCATTTTTTGGGTACCGTACCCAAAGGGTAAGGGACCCTATTGCTAAGACTCCTTCCGTCCGTCCGTCTGTCACCAGGCTGTATCTCATGAACCGTGATAGTTAGACGGTTGACATTTCCACAGATGACGTATTTCTGTTGCCACTATAACAACAAATACTAATAACAGCTTAATTTTGCCAACTTGCGTATTTATTAATTTGGCCAAAATATGCTTACAGTTCCCGATGCGCTCTTTAGTTTCAATAAGTTTAATGCTACTGCTTACAGCTGAAACATTTACTAAGTCGTTATTTCTGACTTATAGCATTTAATTGTGACGCAAATCGATCACAATAGCGTCGAAAGTAGAGGGGCTGATGGTAAGCGAAGACAAGGCTCAAGATGTAAAACGGCTCATCGTGTAAAAAGGGTCAAGATATTGTACTTGCTTGCCGGCTAGGGGTTAGGTAACTGCTCTTTATAAATATTATTATATTAAAAGACAGTCGTTGTAGGGAACGTACTCTTATCGTAGACATGTTGATAGTTCCGAATCTCAAAGTGCCGTTACCTTTATAGAACAGACTTTCAAGCATGCCCCGACTAATGAATGATGATGAAGCGAACAAAAGAGTGGTCCCTACAATCACAATGCCCTTGTTGCGCTGCCAGTGGCGGCCGGGGTGCAACTGCGGCAGATCGAGACTCCATTTCGCCCGCAGTTCACAAGATTTATTAATTCGCAGATTTTGGCTATACTTCAAGCTGTCGGTTACTATGGGCATCAACTGGCTCCTGGAGATCCTGTCCGCACAGACGGCTCTAGGCGACTACTACATCGCGGACATCTTTAATGGCCTAATTGGCGTCATTATTTTCATCATCTTCGTCGGCAAGAAGAGCACATGGAAAAAGCTGGTGGCACGGTGAGTGCAGATGTATGGTAAGTATAAACATAGACCGCTTAAAAAAAACGACCAAGTTCTAGCAGGACTCGCGCGTTTTAGGGGCCCTCGTAAACGTGGGCGGCCAAGAAGATGATGGGCGGGATCATCTAGACAAATTCTTGTCGGAGTGGTCAGAGGTGGCAAAAGATCCAAAATGTTGGTCCAAAAGAGGAGATGCCTTTACCCCGTAGTGGGACGCCCACGTTATGGAGGCTACAAAAAGCAAAGTGATTGTTTTCGTGCGAATTGGCCCTGCCCCTCTACTCTCGACGTTAATTTATCCAACTTGCGTTACAATTAAGTGCATACGTTCAGTTTCCGATGCGCTCTGAAGTTTAAATAAGTTTAATGCTATAATTACAACTAAAACGTCTCCTATACTCCGTTCCACGAGTCGTACTCTTAGGGAACAAAATACTCGCATCTCGTTGGTCAATGTGCGCGGCTAGAGATAAGCGAAACAACCGAAGACGGTCCGCTTCAGACGGTTTACGTAATGCAGTGGCTAATGAAGATCACGCGCATTAAGGAGGTCATAACCATAATTTTTTTACAGATCAAATTTGCAAAAACTGTCGGTACAATCTCTCAATCATGTTAATAGTGATTTTTAGGACCCATGGCCCTGAACATAAGGCAAAAAACCTAGGACTAGAAAGCATTAACGCCAGAAACGGTCGTTTTGGCATAAATTCTATCTAGTCCCAGGTTCATGATCCTAGGTTCTTCGTCGTGAGTCCCAAAAATCAATGTTAACATGATCGAGAGATTGATTGTACTGACACTTTTTGCAAATTTGATCTGTAAAAAAAGATATGATTTTTTTTCCTCGGTGGCGCTAGTGTTACTTCCTGGACCCCCTTAACCAATGGGCGCCCGTGGATGATTTTCTTTAGGAGCTCGTTTCGTGGAATGGTGTATATGTCGTTACAGCTGACTTATTGCATTTAATTGTGTGTAAGGCAATTTGAATACAATAGCTTCCAGAGTAGTGGGCTGATGAGCAATTAGGTGGGCCCTTACATTTTAAACCATTTAATGTAAATGGTATAAAATAAGATAAGATAAGAATATTATTTTCATCCCCACATCTCGGAAAGAGTATTTTTGCTCTTCGATATCTGAGTGCAATAGTACGAGTAGATTGTACAACAAGGGCTTAAAGCGATCCATTTTTATCCGAGGCAATTTAGATAGTCGAAATTGAAATAGTCTGCTTTTCACTTCGATTGCGAGGAAAATTTCGGACAACAAAATCTTCGTACAGTGAAAGTTGAGTGAAAGAACAAAAATAAATAACCAATTCCCGCCAATTTATTTTTTTATGTTTTTTTTTATTCCTACCATGTCAATTTAGACTTAGATACCTACTTGTTTTTTGCCAAGTTCTAAAACATTTCAGCGCATTTTTAAACAATATTCAACTCATATTTTATCTGATTTCATTATTTCATTGTAGAAAACGTACCTACTGAATTAAAATAATTAAAGATAAAATAAAGTAACAAGTTTCAGTATTCTACGAAATTTTACTGCTCAATTAAATTGTACAATATATGTTGACTCTGTTTGGCTGTTGAGCCTCATTATCTTAGTTTTAGAAGAAAAATTTACTTTATGCACTAGAGCTTAAAATAGTACCTAGTTTATGCAACTGTCATATAATGAAGGGTATTAAAACACGAGTGTGAGTTTATGAAACGAGCGCAGCGAGTTTCATAATAGTAACGAGTGTTTTAATACCCGTGTTATATGCAGTTGCATACACTACTTTATCTTCACTAATGCAATTAATCAAACAACAAATTTATTAAATTAAATTCACGCGTACGTGTATAATCACAGTGATTTTGCCGCCATTAAAATTTAACCAATGAGAGCGCAGCTGCGCGCTTCAATAAAACGCGACCAACCTGATTGGCCCTGCAATCAAGTTGGTCGCGTTTTATTGATGTTATAATGAGATTTTACGATATCGATGTGAATATTATACCATCATGTGAAATTGCTTAAATTGAGTGTTTTGTTGTCTGCGCTATAACAGTAGTAATTATAAGTCAAGTATTGAAAACATAAGTAGAATGTTACAACATTAGTGTAGATAAAAGCCATTTTTATCCGCTAAAGGATAAAGTAAATTTAATTTAGAACATCGTGTGCACTAAGTTTGTAAATTCGAAACATCATCATCATCATCATTTAGCCACAAGAAGTCCACTGCTGAACATAGGCCTCCTCCATGGATTTCCAAAAAGACTGGTTGGAAGCGGCTTGCATCCAGCGTCTTCCTGCGTCTTCGAAACATCATTAAACCTATTTACTTGTACTTCCGTGGTGCCGAATTTATCACACAACTATATTATTTTTTGTTGTTAGTGCAACCGTGCTGAGGACAAGAGGCTCGAAATTTTGCCGATGCCTGTACTTACCCATTAGCACAGTTGGTAGACCGCTGGCACGGTTAGCCAGAGGTCGCGGGTTCACGTCCCGGAGTGGTTGGAATTTTTAGCCTCTAAATAAGTTTTTAAAATGTACATCAAATGTATCATACAAGTTTTTTTAATTTGTTAAATACTCTGACTCGGATCCTCCTTTGTGTTTTTTTTTTTGCATTTAGTCATTTCCTGGGTGAGGTGGGACGAAAAGTTACGTGTTGCACCCGAGTGCAAAGATTTGTCACCTCGTGCTCTTTTGATTCCCTCGCTAACGCTCAGGATTCTCATTTTTTAATTCTTCGCTTGCTCGGTCATTAAAATTGAGCACGCGGTTAAAAAGCAACTTTACACTCTTGTGTAACGAATAACTATTATTGTACACTAGAGCACATGACATAAATGAACTTATATATTTTTAACTTTTTTTGCTCTAGGTACCATGGCAGAAACTCCATTGTCTGCGAGTCGTCACACTCTCCCCAAAGCAGTGGCTCTACTGAAAAGAGCTTCTTCAGGGAGGGCTACCTGCAAAAAGTCAATAATGACCCACAAGCTTGCACTCTAAATGAGATAAATTCCATGAAAGGACAAATGAGCGAAACCTCCGTATTTAGGTCGTAGATATGCGTTGTAAAAGATTGTACAGTTAATTTGCAACGTTGTATGTTTTAATGACTCATATTACGTTCATATTTATAAAAAGTAGATTCCTTAAAACACTTCAAAACAAGCCGATTAAAACAGTCTGCGGTGGAGATTTTACAAGAACATTTAGATGTAGCTACGGATTAAATAAACAGAGTTTTAGACTGGTTTTAGTGGAATCGTGTTTTCATAAATAAGGCCGTTAGTGTATAGATACCTACATTTAATTTAACGTGTCTAATCGCGATTATTTATGAGGTAAACTTTTTTTTATGTAGCCTATAGGTACATGTAGGTACGTCGCACTGCCGAGCACAGGCCTTCTGTCAGATTTCTTTTTGTAGTTTTGTCTTCTGATTTGTTTTTTTCTCTTTAGCTCTCACTGTATGTTTGTGATATTTGACACAGTGATATTTTTGAAGAAAAGTCTGTTATCTCTTAGGGTCAACCGGCGCTGGTATTTAGCACTATAGTAATAGCAATTCGCTAAATTAGTAATATATAAAAACGTACATAATTTAAGTAACATAAGGTTGTCTGGAAGAGATCGCTCTAAGCGATAAGACCGCCAATTGTATACCACTAGGTACTTAGATATAAGAAACTATTTGTAATAAGATCTTTCACCTAGTTGTGCAATAAAGTGTTCTCTATCTATCTAATATTTATTTGTACTTATTATGTCTTTAGATGGTTCTAACTATGATTTCCTATCATGCTCTTCTTCTGAATATGAAGATGCTCTCAGTGATGTCAGCTCCAACAATCCGGACAGCTGTCCCCTTAACCGCAAACATCACAGTGTTTTCCTCTCTTCTTAAAGGTGTGCACATCAACGCTCAGAGTGTAATGGGTCGTTACTCTGACCTTCTCGCTTCTTTTTAACCGACTTCAAAAAAGGAGGAGGTCATCAATTCGACTCGTATATTTTTCGCATAACTCCGTCAAATCTTAACCGATTTTGACAATTATCTTTTTGTTCGAATAGATATAAAGTCCCATTGGTCCCATTTTCATTTGGTGAAGATCTGATGAAGACTTTCAGAGGCTGTGAACGGAACTCTTCAATGGACAGCAGTAAATAAGGCCTAATGGGGCCGATCCTTTAGTTATATCCGTATGTTTCATAAAATAGCGTAAATGTAGTCCCAAGCTAATTTGGTGATACTCTGATGAAGACTGTCGGAGATGGAAATAGAGAACATCAAATTTTAAAGCAACGAATTAAGTAGGGTAAATTGTGGTTATGAGGGACTTTTTTATTTTTCTCCCGCTCCTCACTAAAGATTGAAAAATAAAAAATATATATATAAAAAATAAAAACCTACTTCGAAACACTACAGCAAGCACTAAAAAGTTAGAAATAATTTCAATAATTAGAAGTATGTACCTACACATGTAGGTATTGTAGAAGTAGGTATAATTTGTAGTTGGTCTCCAGTTTCATGACCAGCACATATTTTGGGCACTGACTCCAATAATAGCTTTTGTTGAGGTTTTTCCAACTACGCTGCAGAATTCTTTGTGGTTAAACAGTTTTACTCTGTCAGGTAGTTTGTTATAAAATGTTATTCCTTGGACTAGATAGGATTTAGGTACTTTAGCGAATCTAGGTATGTGTTGGAAGCATTAGCCTATTTCTATGTCGCGTCTCAATACTATGAGTATCTCCTACTTTAACAAACATATTTAAATTATCTCTTAATATGTTAAACTTTGGTATATATACCTACTCCAACTATTGTCATTATGCCTCCTTCTCTAAACTTTTCCTTACAAGAGTCGCTATATTTAAGTCCCAGTAGGTACCTATATAGCGCAGTGCTCTTTACTGCAGCACAAATATTGTGTTTCCTTGAGCTGCTGTGCCCGATAACATCACTCCGTACGTCATAAATAAATAAATAATTTATAAAACCACAGAGGAAAAAATAAAACTACAATTCTTATGACAATTCGATGTATAGTCTATTCATCCTTACTTGTCCAATTTAGTTAAGATTCTTCCCGCAAAGTATGACTTTTTAGCCGAAAACTGCCATATTCCCATAAATTAAGTAACCTGGGACACCATTTTGGATAACACGCTGCTATGTTTATAAACAAAGTGCACGAACTTGCAAGAAAATATCTAGTTTCGGCATCAAATGTCAATTTTGAGGTTAGAATATTGTTTACTAAATTGGACAAGTAAGGATGAACAGACTGTAGGTACATTGCGTAGGTAGCAGTCTTTCTGATAATCTGTGTTGTGTGTTAGTGGACTTTGCTATGTAGGTAGGTACATCGAATTGTCATAGTAAACCATAAATTGTATAGTTCTATGAAACAAGCCCCGGGTTTCTTCACGATGTTTTCCTTCACGATTAGCGAGTGGTATTACTACTAAAACTTCACAAATGTAGGTCACTACATAACGTAGAAAACAAAGTCATTGGTAGGTACCTACATGCCAGTAAACTTGAACATAATAGTAGGTACCTACATATCTAGAATATTCTTTATTGTACGCAGGCACAACATTAGCAGAAACAGACCTTAAATTCCGACATTTCGGCAACGTTGCAGTTGCCTAAGTAAGGCTTGGTATTGGTATACCATTTCTGTAAAAAGAATGCGAGTTTTTAATCTTTTAAGTCAACGCCAAGTGATTGCCAATCTACCTTCGAAAACACTTTTGCTAGTGTCAAGGAAAGAAAAAACACTGAAGGTAACGTTCGAAAACAATAAACGAGTCTTAAAATCCAAGCTTGTTTAATAAAAAGAAATTAAAAAAAGAGTTTTTCGGAAGAACCAATAATTTTAACAACAATTTTGCTCCATAATTGCATGTTTTTATGCAAAACTAAAAATAAATGGTGTCCTAATTCGAAATTGCTTGTTTATTACTTTGAACACCGAACGTATCCGTGCCAAAGATTGATTTTTAGCTGTCAGTTAGATCAAAGTATTTTATGTTTCGTATCGCAAAATTAATTCTCTCAGCTGTTCGGTGCATTGCGCTTGCTCCATCCTGCACCTATCCCGTCTGGATGCACTATCGCCCTTTTTACCTGACAGTCTGCCCGGGGATTTCGCCCGTTCACAATGTCCGACACCATAGATGAGCGGTGAGTAGGTACTCAACAAAGTGCTATGAACAGCTTTCGCACGCAGGTTGTCATGACAAATCGCTCTGTTTCAGTGTTACGGACGAGGTGGAGGCGCTGGAAGCCATTCTGCTGGACGACGTGGTGATAAAGAGAGTGGGCGACGTGCCTACTTCGATCGAGACAGTTGTGCACCCCTCGACTGGGGACGACGCGGACCAACAGTTTGTTTGCATTACCCTGGAGGTGAAGCTGACGCCGGATTACCCGGATAGCAGTCCCGAGGTCATGCTGCGCAATCCTCGGGGCCTGGATGACACTCTGTTGGCGAGTGTTAAGTCACAAATCAAGGAGAAACTCCTGGAGTGTCTGGGACAACCAGTTGTGTTCGAGCTAATTGAGGTTAGAGGCCTTATAAACAAGAGGGTGTGTGCGTGAGAGAAGTGAAAAATTTATTTTCAAAATTTTTGTGATGACTGTTAATTTTTATTTAGGTACTGTTCACTAAAAGAAGTGAAGTTTTTTCACAGTTTTTTGAAACTCATTCAGAATCATTGCCATACACTACCACATTAGCTTTTCAAAAGCAACAATATATTAAAACTAAATGAGTGTGTACTCTTCACCTTGTCTGAGTTTGATTCGGAACTCCTTGCGATCACACATTTCATTCTGACTGCTTGAGTTACTTGAAATTAATGATAATAAAGAAATACTTGGCTCTGCGATTTTTCTATTTTAATATTTATTAATACACTAGCAGCTTTAAGATAATCTGCGTATATTACTTGTGCACTTTTGTGTATTTGTAAAATGTCTATCAAGTTTGTTTTTAAATTAATTCACAGTGGAAGCCCTAATCACTTTTTATAGTAGTTTATTCTACACATTCACAACACTGTTCTTTATGGTATAATTATCCATTAGAAATTGTATTAAGTATTTATATTTAATTTAAATATTTTATAGAACTAACCATATTAATTATTGTTTGGTTATAAATTATAAAAAAAAGCGGACCACTGCGAGTCTGATTCTCTCACCGAGGGTTCCGTGACAAATTTCTAGGTATTTACATATTATAAATAGTTCAGGAATCGAGTCTTGCAATTTTTTCCGAGATTTTCCCTAACTTCAAAGGCAATTTTTTATGATTTAATTACAAATCTACAGTTTTCAGATTTTTCCCTGTACCTGTAATATGAGACAATATTACTTGCCAAATTTCAAAGTTCTAGGTCAAGGAAAAGTACCCTATAAATTTTGATTCCCTTGAGTATCGAAATATTTTTTTTTGCGGCATAAATGCCTGGAACTTTTTTTTACTTTAAAAGTTCACAGCTTCAAGGCGCTGTAGACCTAAGTATATGGTTTCAATTTCAACTTGATACCTTCACACAGTCCTGAGATAAAGGGTCTTGACAGACAGATGGATGGAGGGATGGACAACAAAGTGATCCTATAATGATCCTTTTTTCTTTTTGAGGCACAGAACTCTAAAAAAAAACTGCCAGGTGACACTATTTGGTAGATTTTTCTTACCTTGGGATATTTTCCCTTGCTTGTTCTGGGCTACTGTGACTGTTTGGTTTTGTAACATGTTTCCTTGGTGTCTATGCAATATTGTCCAGAATAAAGTAAAAATGAGACCCAACACATGCATTAAAACCAGTTTTCTCCCATCCACAGCTGATCAGGGAGAATTTAACGGAAAGTAATCTGCCAAGTGGGCAGTGCGCCATCTGTCTGTATGGGTTTGCTGACGGAGATGTTTTCATCAAGACGCAATGCTATCACCACTTCCACAGCCACTGCCTTGCAAGCCACCTCATAGCCGGTGAACGATACTTCAAGGAAGAGATGGACAAGCTACCATCGTGGCAGCAGATGCAAGCACCTGCATATCAGGTTAGCTATTTCTATTAATATGTGGAAATTTAATCTAGAAAAGTATCCAAAACCGGTTTGTGTGTGTGTGATTAATTGTGTGTGTGGTTTGAGATTAATTAATGTTGATTAAGCAAGAGAGGTCTGTCAGTGTTTGGCTAGTGGCAAACCCAGTTTCTTTGTAGTTTTATGTAAGTTGTATTTTACGGTATAAATGAAATATTGAGTCAACTACTGTATTGCAATTTATTGTATAAATGAAATAGCATAATAAGTTGTATTTTTTCGCAGCAAACATGCCCAGTCTGCCGTGCAACGGTGTACTTTGATGTGGAGTCTCTGAAAAAAGCTCCACCTCCCATAGACTCAATTACAGCACCACCGTTTTGTCTCACTGCTGAACTTAAGGTATGTTTTTTTTTTATTTAATTTCAGTCAATAAGAATTCAAAAAAAAATTTTGTCCATCATCATCATCATCAGCCATTCGACGCCCACTGCAGGACACAGGCCTCCTTCGTGGTTTTCATAACCATGAGGGGTTTTGCCATAATCGCCACGCTTGGCAGGCTATTATTATTCTTGATACGTTCATTGCGTATAAGTAAAACATACAATGGCAATGTGGCGGACTTAATGCATCGTTGGTCTAGCCGTTAAGGCGCTTAGCTACCAAAACAGAGCTTGTGGGATTGATTGCCACTGGGGGCCGAAGTACATTTGTACAAATGGCCTCAGTCTGGGTGTATTTTCATGTTTGTGACGTCCTTGCCTGGTTACCATAATACAAGGTATCCTAGTTTGGGACCAGGACAAGTGATTGGATTGTATGGATATTATTATAATGCTATAATATGGGTGTCCACTGCAGCGCAAAGGCCTCCCCCCTTTTAGACCAAGATTTTCGGTCATTTGCCACCTCTGACCACTCGGGCATGAATTTGAGATCATCCCGTCATCGTCTTCCCAGCCGCCCCCATCTGTGATGACCGCCGCGCGGTACCCACTCGGTGGCATATCTACCCACCTATTCGGGTGCGTGCGGCTCACGTGGCCGGCCCAGTTCCAGGTTGGCGGTCTGTACACCCACATCCGCTAGGCGCGTTTTGGAGCGCAGTGTGGTATTCCGGACAGAAAAAGAAGAAATCAGACAATATGGTGAAGAATTATCGCTGAACATAAATAATAAAAAAATACAGTTGATTGTGAACCTCCTCCTTTATTTTTGAAGGCGGTGTAAAAGGATAAAATAAAAAAACTAAAAGCGCCGATGAAAAACGACCATAAGAAAGTCATAGTGTCAAATTGTTTGACCACCAAAGAAAAGGTAAAGGGTAGTTTTTATTTTTGAGGGTATTTTTAATTACGTATTCATAGTCAAGTTACGGTTTAAGGGATGAAGCCTTTATATATAGACATATAGGTAAAAAGACAGTCAGAGAGGAATCCTAAGATAGCTCGTCCGTCCTTCCCTAGGCCCTGCAGCTGAAGATGGCGGCTCTGCTGGCCCAGCAGGTGGCGAAGGGCGGGGTGGTCGGCGTCGGGGACCCCGGGCCTCCTCCGCTCACCATCACCTCGCCAGCCGACTCCGAGGTGAGTGGACGTGGAGGATGTATATGCCGCCAACTGGTAAAATTTGCCGTCGATTTAATTGCCTAGAACGTTCATTCGGTGGTGGCACCCAATTAAAGGGCTAATGAAACGTTCATTAACCTGACAAGTGATAGTGTTTTGTGGAAGTTATTACTTTTTACCTGGCTGAAGGTGGCTAGCCAATGGGTTAGTACTAGACGGCGTCTGCTTTAGTAGGGTGACCAAGATACAGTACTCGCCGGTCTCGCTACTTCAGTTTACCCGTGACCACAACGACTGCAACATCGCCGATACGTCGGGAGTTAAGGTGATTCTGTTTCCCAATCAATGATGGCCGATGGGACGGAAAAGTTCTCGAATGGAGACCACATATCGGCAAGCGCAGAGTAGGACGACCAGCCACAAGATGGACAGAAGACGCTGGATGCAAGCCGCTTCCAACTGGTCTTTATGGAAATCCATGGAGGAGGCCTATGTCCTGCAGTGGACTTCTTGTGGCTGAATGATGGTGATGATGATGAATCAATTATCTTATTCGGTTCTGATGTCAAACTTATCCGGTGTATTTTAACTTTCAGTTGTTTTATATCAGTTTGAACTAAAACATCCAAAATATAACCATCATACTACTGTACTAAAACTTCTGCATCTTTAATATCAATTAACGTTATCTTATAGCTCTAACCTTTCCGCAGTTAAAATCTTTTCTTTCATCAGTTTTTCTTAATTTAACCTCTTTCTAGAACCCAGTTTTCTTAGATTTACCTGTATGTGATTGAGCTCACTAAATATGACTTCTAACTCTTCTAATTCCATTTAAAACATAGCAAATTATAACTAGTCTAATACACAAAATATTATTCAAAACACATTGCAATCTTAAAACAAACTTAAAATTAACAACAGTTTTTAAATAAGGGGGGTTGATAATTGAGCGACATCCCCACGCAAGCTTTTATTGCGGGCACCTATAATCCTAGGATCGGTAGACTAAAGCACAAAGGCCAATCACATTTTGTCACCTCCACAGGAGGCCTCAAACGGAGCAGCGTGCGCGCAGGACGGGGCGAAGGCTCTCGGGAACGGTGCTCTGGGGAACGGACACGCGTCCAATGTGAACCCGTCGACTGGATCTCCTGGCCACCGGCCTTCTTACCGCGGACCATACAGGTAAGGAAACGAATTGAATTAAAACTGTTTATTAATTACACAACAGTTTTTAACGCGGATTTCCGACGTTTCGATGCTTTTGCAAGTCCCGTGGTCTCGGAAAAGCACCGAAACGTCGGTTATTGTAAAATTAAAAAATAAACGAGTAAATGTCGTGTTAACATTAGAAAATGCTAATTGTAACACAGTATAACAATTAGTGGGTAATAGAGAACTTGCACAAAAAATGTTGTAATATAATCGAAAAGTCCATGTTAAAAGATAAATAACCGTGGTATTTTTTTTTCTTCGAGTAATACTTGAAATGTAAATGTGCCCTGTTGTAAAGCCATTCTAGTCACATGGTACAAAAATGCGCCATGCAAATCGGACTTAAACTATGACGTCACAACTTGCACGTAACATCTCGTAATATTCGAATTATTTTGTAAAATTGTGTTTTTATGCACCTACACCCTTTTTAGAAAACGTTTAGAATTCAATGAAAAAAAGAAAAGAAATCTAATAAGTATGTTTTTTTTATTATTAGAGTGTGCGTGTAGACACAAACGGTGATTGAAAAGTGGACTGTATAACTTTTGATTGTAAGGGCTGGCGGGAGAGTCTCATGGAGAAGAATATGCTGGCACAATAACGTGAAACAAGCAGCTTTATTTAGCTTACACAATAAATCTAAAGAATTAAAAAACACTGAAATTACTGTTTCTACAAATAATATTCACGCAACGTGGCGCAGCAGAGGCGAGAGAGAGAGACGAAAACTACGGGCGCTGCAGATGGCAGTACAGTATTGGCTACGTTCCAAAATGACATTATGTTTGCTTCTAACATAGAGTAACTTGATTTTTTGCATAATTTTGGACCCCAAAAACCCCGAAAAAAATATTTTTATTACTTCATTTTTCTTCAGTTTTTTCATGTCTTCTATGGTATAAAAGCAATGCTACTTCAATCTAAGTTTGACGCAACTTCCCCATTGTTATCATAATAATTAGTGCTCCCTCGCTGAACTCATTTAAAAACAGACTTGACAAATATTTTACGAGTGCACGCAAGTGACATACGCGCATCAGCTTAAACATGCTTGTGTATTAATGAACAATAATAATAAGGACATCAAAATAAATACGTAAGTAGATATTTAAAACTAAGTGTGTTTTAAATATCTAAAACACGATTCCTCTAAAACACTGCTCAGAGCCAGTTTAAATAATCTGTGGTTAGGTCTTTCTCCTTAACTATTTAAACTGCCTTTTGAGGAGAGTTGTAAGAAATCGTGATTTTTTAAATAAGACCGTTTGTTTTTGTCATGAACTAGCGACTAGGGACTATGTTCGCGTAGCCAACGGATTAGTGTATACCCTATGTCCACCCACTACGGTACATTCTAAATAATGGTGAAAGAATTTTGGAAATCGGTTTCGGATATTTCCCCTTACATAGAAACTTTTTTTTTCTTTATAATATTACTGTACATAATATATTTCTTAAATATTAATTTGAATTGAAATATTTCCGAACCCCGTAGGGGATTCAACCGGCGCGGCAGGCCAGGGCGGCGCGGCGGCGGCTGGGCTGCGCAGGCGCACCCGCGGTGACCCGGCCCCGCCCCCACCCCGCCGGCCGCCTAGCGCGCCCGCCAAGCACAGCGCAAACTCTACCTTACGACCCTGAGCACACCGGCTACAATCCTTCGGCGGGTGAACTGGTTTTGTTTTGTGATTCAACCCTCTACAGCTGACGAACTGGTTTTTTATGATTCAACCTGAAGGCTGCTTTTTTTATGGATAACCCCTTTCGGTCGCACATTCTGACATAAAGGTAATGTATACTGGGACATTTTAGATTTATTATTGTAACCGTATACTTAGTTTTTGATAAAGAAAATTGGTAACTAAAATTATGAAATGCTTAGGCTATTTTGCGGTAAACTGCCCTAGCCTCCGCCGCCCCGAACAGCGCAAACTCTACCATACGACCCTGAGCACACCGGCTACAATCCTGCGGCTGGTGAACTGGTTTTGTTTTGTGGTTCAACCCTCTACAGCTGGTGAACTGTTTTTTTTTTATGATTCCACCTGAAGTGTGCTTGTATCATGGACATCCCTCTCGGTCGCACATTCTTATACGAAAGATAGTGCAGCATGTATGCTGGGACATTCTACATATAATATTGTAAACATATACGTAGTTTTTGATAAAGAAAACTGAAATATGCCATTTTGTATGAAAATTAAAACATTATTAACTTAATTCCGGATTCACTTACTTGGTTTTTTGTCGGAAGAGCTCGACGAGGAATTTGTAAAGTATGTGATTAAAGTGAATCTGTGTCATCATCATCATCATCAGCCATTTGACGCCCACTGCAGGACATTAGGCCTCCTTCGTGGTTTCCATAACCACGAGGGGTTTTGCCATAATCGCCACGCTTGGCAGGCGGTTTGGCGATCGCAGTATGCGGTTGGAATCTCAGCAAGACGCTGCTGCCCGTCTCTTGGTAATTGATTTCCTTAGTCGCCTTCTACGACATCCGCGGAAGGAAATGGAGTGACGCTATTCTTAATCCGGCGCCACACGGAATAATGTGTAGTGCTCAGGAAAGTTTCAGTTCGATAACTAAAACAGGTTTAAAATGACCGCAACATTATTTCCTAGTGCTGCATCAGACCACATTTGTCAAGAACAGTCATTCTTTTAAATATATAAAAAAAATCCACAGCAATACAATTACAGAAATATTTAGTCCTTATGTAAACCTAAGGTTTACTGTAATTGTACATTGAAATTGTATTACTGTTACGGTACTATTATTGTAAGTAAGTAAGTAAATTATTTATTTGATACTCAAATCTTAATATCTATAACAATACAAATTCAGATCACAGTTGGGTTAGATTTGGCACCAAATTGGTCTCCACTCAGCATCATGCCGTGGCCGGTAGCGACCACGACGCTGGTTTTCAGTGGTTACCATTTACGCCACAAACAAAGAAAAAGAAACTTAAATACATCAATACATTTATGAAAACACTAGCTGTGCCCGCGACTCCGTTCGCGTACATTTCGATTTTTACGAAGCAGCATTTGTATGGGGGCCACGTCTTATCATAACTGGAGCTAGAATTTAAATAGCCTATCCTGTGTCCCAGATGTCTATATGTTTTTATACCAAATTTCATCAAATTCGCATAATTGGTTAAAGAGTTATGGAGGAACATACATACATACATACACACATACAGAAAAAAATTCTAAAAATCGTGAAATTAGTTTCAGTATCATATATTGAGCCTATAAACACAATATCTCTGAAAACAAACTAACTTACTCCATGACCGACCCTTACAGATTTATTATTAGTATAAGATTATGTACGCCAGAAAAAATATCAAACACCTCGAAAATGTTGGTGGCCACCACAATGCTAATACCAGAAACAAACATAAATTGTCATTTCCACGACCTAGACCTGCAAAAGCCGACACATCCCCCATGAGATTGTCGCCGTTGTACCGTAACAGTAATACAATATTGTACTGTATAGGTTTATATGAGGTACTTATATGTATTGCTGTAATTGCATTGCTATGAATTTCATTTAAAATAAATATAAAAAATTAAAAGTAAGGTTGTGGCTGGGATGCCGAAAAGAACCCTTACGATTGAAGAAGCCACGCTGGATGGAGTTTTGAAATACTCAAGTCCACCACAGCAACTTTGTAATGTTGCCTTTAGTTTTATAAACGTTGTATTTGTAAATTAATTACCTCTTCTGTATATCCGTGCAGCTGCCGGCAACAAAGCTTAAGTAGGAAAATTGTTTTGTTTGTAAAAACAAGTTTAATGGCTGCATCAGTCTCGCTCGCACATTTTTGCGTTTACATTTTTTTATGATTGACAAAAATATTTGTTTAAGAAGAGTATACTTTTGATAATGTAGTCTGACGCTTGTCTAGATAATAAGATAACGGGTATTCTAGTTATCATATACTTACGGTCTTATTTATAAAAACACTCCTCAGAGTCAGTTTAAATAGTCTGTGCTAAAAGGAAAAACGTAATCGCAGATTATTTAAACTGCCTCTGAGGAGTGTTTTAGAGGAATCGTGTTTTTGTAAATAAGACCGTTTGTTTTTGATTCGGAGAAGTCGCTACTGAAATTGATGATTTAGTATCAACTTTTCGCTACCAAAAACATAATAATATGGGAAATCAAAAGTAAAAGGGCAAGATAAAAAGCACCCGAAGTATGCAACGACTAATGAATGTTGAGGAAGCGAAAGTGATCTGTCAGGATCGTAGCAAGTGGCAGTCCCTGGTCTCTGCCTACCCCTCTGGGATACGGGTGTGAGTTTATGTTATGTTATCAAAAATGTGTCTAAAGGCTCTTTTACGACAGAGTAACATCGTGTAGCGGCATGCTACAAGTTGTGGCATCCGGCTCCTTGTTGCATGCTACAATCGCCAATATCTTGCGGCCGATGTAGCATGCGGTAAGGTACAGGTGGTAAATAAGGGCCACCATTATTTAAAATTAAATATCTTGAATAATTACAGGTATTGAATAAAATATTGTGTAGTAGACAAATGTAAACTTTATTAAATATCTAAAAACGTACAATTTTTTTAAATATTGTTTCATTACCACTTATAATTTTGTGTTTTTTTAAACCCTTGCTACGGCCCTTATTAAACCATAGTGGTTTAATAAGAACCAGTTTCTAAATCAACTTTTATTAGCTCTATCTTCACAATAATTATATTGTATTATTCTCACTCACTGAAATAATCATTTAGTAACCCTATATAACTTCAAATAATTTTTATTATAAAGAAAAACAGTCATGGACCTACATAAACTAAGGTAACTTATATTTGGGAATAATATTATTTTCTGTTGTATTATTCATAAAATCACTAAAACCTAAAATAAAGAATTCGTCTTAACACAATATAAATCTTTCAAAGAAAACAATAAAAACGAGTTTTTTTTTACTCGAAAACATCCCTGGCCCTTATTGGACATACACGTACGATTACTAGTCTCTGTTAGATACCAGTGAGATCAATTTGACAAAAATGTTTCTACATTAGGTAACTATGTCATTATTCTAATTATTGTAAAGTACCTACAAAAGTATATAATATATAATAATGGCACATACATAGAAAAAGTGACAGGTACAAAACAGGAACAATCATTACAAATAAAAATTGAGATGAATTAGATATCAATTATACTCTTAGGAAATTACTTAGTTTCATGAGATCACAATCACTTTATATTTAGTCATCTAATCACACTTAGGACATTCAAAATCAACATCATCTTTTGTTAAGCCCAAACATTGTTCATGGAACCATCTTTGGCACATTGGGCATTGTCGCATGTCTTCAAAACTCTCTGTGTTACATGCGTGGCAGTACCACTTGTCATCAGCATCTATTTGTCGTCTCTCACTCTTATTAGTTAAGTTTGTTTTTTTAAATTGTTTTTTCGACCCACTTTCATCAGAGCCATTTTCAAATTGTTTGGCCTTATCTTTTCGATTGTCTTTTTTTTTCGTCTGACTTGTTTTTTTATCTCCTTTGTTTTGTTGAGGTTTCTTTTCTTTATTCTGCCGCTTTTGCTGCTCCTTCTGTTTTGGTTTTTCTATATTTTTTTGATTAAATAAATCTTTGGTTACTACTTGGGCTTTGTAATTAATCGCTTTACGTCTTGGCTTTTGTTTCACTACAGCTAAGTTTGGTGTTGGAAGTAGCTGATGAAACTTTGACTTAACATCCTTTTTATCCCTAAAGCTTATCAATGGTACGTTATCTTCTGAACCATCGCTTGTCGAAGAATTGTGACTTACTTCTCTTATATCAGTGTTGAAAATTGAGGTTTTCATGTGTTTTTCGGGAGTACGGTGTTGGGATAATGGATCTATATTTTCATTTTCTGATGATCTGTATAAGTTTATGCTAGACTGTAGTTGCCTTTGATACATAGCTAGCGCTTCAGTAAAAGACTCATCTGATTCATAATCAGAACTATAAATTATTGGCCGTCTTATAGCAGCTCCAGATGTGCCAGGTTTTGTGGACAAGTTTGAATTAGAGGATTCAGAATTGGTCGAACTGTAATCGACTAAACGTATCTCTCTGTTAGCTAAAACAGGAGAAGATAACTCGTTGCGTTTAAGTAAAGATGGTGAACTTGGACTGTTGTCTTCACAATAATATGTTTCATTAGAGTCAGAATTTGTGCCAGTATGATCTTGTGTTCTTCGGTCTGCGTTTAAATGGGAAAAACCAGGAGATGGAGCTTGTGGCAGACAAGGATCAGTTCGCGAGGAAACGTCAAGTTCTTGTGCCGGAAATATTTCCGTCAAGACAGCTGGTGCATAGGCTTCTTCTGCGATTGCATCCGGATTATAGGGATATAGCCCTGTAGCTCTAAACCCAGCAACAATATTTGCGTGGGTCATACACTTTGACCAGACTTTGCTTAAAATTTTGTTGAATCGCGCTTTGTTTAATTTTTTTTCCGGGTGCTGGTATAAAAACAACAAAGTTTCTTCGTCCCAGTGGTGCTCGAACGATTTATTCACGCTTTTGTCTAATGGTTGCAGCTCGTGAGTTGTATTTGAAGGCAAACAATACAACACGATATCTTCCTCATCAGCTGCATCCACAATACGATAATCTAAGTGACAGGAGGCGCCATCAAAAATTAGCAAGCACTTACCAGGTGATTTGTATTTTCCCAAGTGATGTATGAAATCTATGAACAACGCGGTAGTCATGCTACCTTTTGGTGCCATTTTTACGAGCGATCCTGCTGGCAAATTATCTTTGAATTCGGCTTTCAACCTCTTTCCTTTAAATATTATCATCGGAGGTATCGGATTACCCAGTGCATTCACGCAGGCAGCCACTGTAACATTTTCTGCATGTTCTGGTGCAACCATATGTACTCGTTTCACTCCTTTTTGAGCTAATACCATTGGTTGATTGTGTATAGTAAGTCTACAGCCTTTTTCATCCATATTATACAAGCGGTGTGGATGATCTCCGATCTCTAGTTCGTCGTATATTTTTTTGTACTCTTCAAAGTGATGCATGACAATAGCTTTATTTAGCTTTTGTGCTCTACCAGGATTTAAAATCTGAACCTTCCTCTTTGATATATCGCGATGTCTCTTTAAAAATAATTTTAACCAATCTTTGCCAGCCATTTTATTTCTTTGATTAAAATTATGACAAATTTCGTTCTGTTCACAAAATACGTATGCTTGATGACGAATACGTTTTGGAGTTAAAGGGAACCCTACGGAAGCAAGTCTCTTTATTCTTGATGCCAATTCATTTTCTTGTTCTGCGGTCAATATAGTGCGACGCCCTATTTGTTTTTCAACTTTACCTGATTTGAGGTGGTTTACTAAAGTTCTTCTGGGGATAGAATACCGAGCAGCTGCTGCACGTTGCGACATTAAATTGCCTTGCACAGCTGCCATTGCAGCTTCTAACTGTTGCAGTGTCCAAAGTCCTCTCGGTTTTTTACGAGGAGGCTCCATGATTATATCCTGTAATAGCAAAGAAACATTAGCCCATTTATTTTAAAATCAACGTGCATTAAATAGATCTTATAATAAATTTATTTATTAGAAAATCTTGACAACTCTTATGTTTAACAAGGGCCGGTCTTATATACCCGCCTGGATGTGGCCCTTATTAGGCGATAAGATTATTTTTTTAAATTTTAGTGTAAAAGAATAGTAAAATCATCGTAAAATTGACACACTTACCTTGGTAATTTACCTCGATCCTCTATTTATTCCATAAGAACATCAAATATCTGAATATTATAGTATTTACCGCACAATTTGAAGGTTTTTTGGAGAAAATTTTAGCAACAAGTGACGTGGACTAACTCGCTGGACGGAATCGTGGCTACTAACAAGATGGCCGATCGCGCGATGTTCCGGCCGCGAATATAAGCATTCCTATTGGTCCTTTGCATGTGTGCAAAAAATGAATGTAATATGAATGCTGGAATTATGTTTTTGTACAAGTGGCTCTTATTACACGGCGGCTCTTGATACCCGCAAGTACCTTAGTCTATTTTACGACGAGGCAACATCGTGCTCGGATACAAGCTGCGACAGTCTGCCACGTGACGCAAGGCGTTGCAATGCCGCACGATTCTTGCCACAAGACATTTTTAATTATTGTAGCATGCATGCCAGTGTCCCCGGCTTAAATGGGCCTTTAAATGTCAGTAATTTCTGTAATGTATGAAAACCGCACCATATTATCAAAAGTATACTACCTAATTTTTGTACGTAAGTGGCTCATTCCACGGTGACGGGTGTGACATTTTAACTAACATTTTGAACTCTAATTCTCGTTAATTTCGAAAATGTCTTTTAATTTTACCACACTATGATAGGTCTCGATTATATTCATTACAATATAAACTAAATACTCATGAATTTTTTTTTTAATTTGTCAATTATTTTAATTAATGACGCGTAAGGAATCTAAATTGGTTCTTAGAAGCATGATTCACAGTATGTTTACTAATTATGAATTTATATTTATTTAATGGAATAGTTCACTAGTTACTAAACGAAAGTTGCCTACATCACCGTAATTATTTTTTATATGTAGTTGATATTATAAATTTTACATCTAAAATTCAACTGTGACGGGTGTGACTGGATATTGTGACGAGTACAGAATGTACTTTAAAAAATATTCATTTAGAGGCATAAATATGTTTATTTTTCAAAGACATTAACTGAATATACATATTTATGAAAAATCCTATCGCCTTTCATAACTAAAAAAGGTGTGGGTAAGAGATTTAAAGTTTATCTCATAATATAGCAGATTTTTTCCAGATATAGGTTAATTATGAAATTTTGGTAATTATTATAGATAATACGATGTATTCGCTTTTAAGTAGTGTAAAAATATTGTGGTATCGGTTACCGTGGAATGAGCCAAGTACAATAGTTAAAAATGTTAAAACGTGCAAGTTGGATGCCAGACATAACAGCAACCTTAAGCAATGTAAAGATTAAAGTGGTAAAAGAAGAACAAGTGACCTTTAACGGTCTTATTCGCACGATTCCTCTAAAACACTCCTCAGTGGGAGTTTAAATAATCTATGTTTACGTCTTTGCCTTTAAAACAGACTATTTAAACTGACTCTGAGGAGTATTTTACGGAATAATGGTTCTATAAATGAGACTGTTAAACTTTTACGGTGTTATTTATAAAATTCGATTCCTTGAAACACTTCAAAAACGCCGAATAAAATAGTCTGTGGTGGAAATTTTACAAGGAAAAGATGTAGCCACAGATTAAATAAACAGAGTTTTAGATTGTTTTTAAAATCGTGTTTTTATAAATAGGGCCGTAATAAAGTGAGCCAACCGGCTAAAATAATTTGACTGCCAATTAACTTTTGATAATTTTGGTCTGACAGTTTGACAGGTAATAAAGTTACGGACATTGAAGACATATTTTCTTATCCCGTATGTACCTAGTTTTTAACTGAGAAATATGATACTAGAATAAATAGTTTTGGAAACAAATTTCCTTTATTAAAACATAAGTATAGGAAAAGAAAAATGTATTTAAAATACCCGTGATTTTATTATCTATCAAACCCTTAAACCACATTTGTTAAAAGTATACAATTTCTTTTACAATCACTAAAAAAGATTGTGCGAGCGAGATAGCATAAGAGACGTAACAGCAGCATTGAAGTGAAATAGTAGAGCACATTAACCTACCACTGCTGCCCCTGCCATTTTTTTCAGTGCTTAACATTAATTGATAAACAATACAGTTTCAAATCCTAAGGCTCGCCAACGCACAATCGAATGTAAACTTTATACCCGTTAGCCCAAGTTTCAGAATCAACAGAATGCCAACTTTCTTTAATGATAGAAAATCAGTTTTTTTTATTCTTAAACATGCTGTGGATTCAGTTAGAATTTAATTGCAAAATTTTCAAATGGAAAATGTAATAAAAATAACAAAAGCTCGATATTTCAATATACATTTAATTCATACTAGCTTTTTCCCGCGACTTCGTCAACATGAAATCAGTAACTTCTGGGATGATAAGTATCATCACGCAATCACGCAATAACGGCTGAATTTAAACGGCTGTTGTTGATTTAGATGAAATTGGGTATGAACATAGTTTGAGTCCCGGAAATGACTCATTCCATGCTGGCGAAGTCGCGTGCAAAAGCTAGTGAGACTATATTTGTCCAGAGTAAACTGGTTATTTTGCAATAATTAAATTATCGACCTCGTGGCGCAGCGGTAGTTCATCTGCATACCATGCGAGAGGTCCCGGGTTCGAATCCCGGCTGGGGACAAAAAAAAAACCGCAGGTCTTGGATGTTTACATGTTTGTGATGTCGTTGTTTCTGGTTCCCACGACACAGGGTATCCTAGTGTGGGGCCAGAAGCAATGTATGTGCCTGTATGTAAATGTTTATGTTTATTTAATATTAGAATGTGTGCGCTAGATGTCTACGTCGTAAATGAATTGAATGGAATGTTGTGACAGTTTTGTTTAAATATTTAAGGATTATGTTTAGCCCATTATTTAATTATTGTAGAATGTGAGACAAATTAAGGCGCAGGTACCGGACGACGGATGGTTTCATACGGTTATAAACGGGTCTCATTCATCTAATACAATGTTTGCAAATGTAAGGTTGTAGTATGTCAGTATTGATTATATTACCTACCCAGAACTTGACAAAAACGAAAACGCGATTTGGTGGTTTTTTTCCATAGAAATTAATTCCAAATTAGGGCCTTTTATTTTCATTCGTCACGTCAATGAAAACCATCAAATTGCGCTCAGCCCCTATATTACGCGCACCAAATCCTGAGCGATTCCAATCGTCTAACCATCAAATTCCATAGTAATTGATATCGCAAACGTCAGGATTTCGACATAATTAGGCCTCAGGCGCGACTTATCGCTGTCTCACCATCGAGCGCACCCTCTCGCACTGGAACCTGCCCCTTAAGGGGCGGCACAATTGTTTTAAATACACTATATTTCTATGTACTTAGTAGCTTAAGGCATACACGACCTCTGTGAGCATTCCTAGTCATAAATTTGTAGTAAACTATTTGTGCGTGTCATACGTTATTATTATACCTACGGGATCTAACGTTTGTGTCAAATATTTGTTGGCCAATCGTGTCGTGGACGTTCATTGATTGTATGAAGAATTGTAAGATTAATTTATATTATATAATTAATTTTTGGACATGTGTATTACGGGTATGTCCAATTTCTTTATTTATAAAAAATCTAACTGTATAAAAGACGCTGCGATTATTGCGATTTCGACTTTCATTGTGTACTAAAATCGATTTTATAACAAGTCTAAGTTAAAAAAAAAGCGAAATAGAGATACTCACGTGAAATCGTAAAAATATTATTATTTTCTGTGTGTTTTTAACTTTGTTAATTTATGTCAGCATTTAATGATGTTTTCTCGTTTGTTTACCTTGTGGTACGTGAAATTAATTATTGATATTATTAAACGCCCAATAAGATGCTAGTTAGCAACAGTTTGGTCGATATTGATTGTGTATTTAAAGATACAATTTAAGATACCAACTATAATATAATATTATTCAATGGAGCGAAGATTGGTTCCTTTTAAAAGTGGTCAGTCATGTTCCGGGGCCCAATTCTGGCGTTCCCTGGACGCCAGAATAAACATACATGCATTTTATTACATTAACGCGAGTATCCTAGTGCAGTGTTCCGCAAAGTGTGGACCGTGGTCATTATAATAATAATATTAACTTCCACACAACACAATTACTTGTCCTGGTCCCAAACTAGGATACCCTGTGCTATGGTAACCAGGCAAGCACATCACAAACATGGGAATTCACCCAGACCGAGGTCATTTGTACAAATCCAGTACGGCGGCCTCCAGTGAGAATCGAACCTACGACCTCGGTTTTGGTAGTCAAGCGTGTTAACCGCTAGACCGACGAGGCCGATAGACGAGTTATTAGTTGGTGTGCCTTGGAAAAACGACAAGTTTTTGCCAAAATCGGCCGTTTCAGGAGTAATGCCATCTTATATCAGGTTCATGGTCCTTCTAGGCTGTATGCCCTGAAAATTGCTGTCATTGAGGTTTCTGCCTGACACTTTCTTGAAAATAGAGATAATAAGAGACATTTTTATTTTTCGTTTGTTGCGCTTGGCCTCCGATATATATTTTGCACGTTATACTAAATTTATTGATAAATATTAGTTTGTGGTGTACCTCTGAAACTTCGTGATTTCGTAGGAGTAAGTCGAACACAAAAAGTTTGCGGAACACTGTCCTGAATATGCGTAACACCAGGCCCTAGAGTCTAATACACATAGTTTTTCAATAGAATTATATAAGCACGACAATAGTTGTTATTTGCCTCTATTTAGTAGTCTACAAAACAATAGCAGTACAATGTAATTTCAATGGTGTAACCCGCGCAAATTAAATAGGCAGCACCTCTCGCAAAGAAGATCGCATCACGCGAGGCGCCGAGTTAATTTGCACGGGTTATACAATTGGAATGCGACCAACTACCAATAGTGGCAACGAAACAACTATTACCATTGAAATGCGATTGTTTAGTAGAGTAGATACCAATAATGTCAATAAAACAACCATTACTAATATGACTTTATAGAACAATTATACATTGAGACTCGTCTCCAGGCGAACGCTCATGAGAATAGCACCCTTGATAACTCATGCAACGGTTATAACGGTACAACTCCGAAAAATAATAACTGCAGTCGTAAAGACTGCGTCCCACTTCCGAAAGGTTAAATTTAATGCTCTCTTTTTTAAGGAATTAAACTGGCTCCTACATAAAAGTTTTTGTGTCCGCGACAGTTGTGCAATTAGGTACATTTTACGCATGCAATATACGTGTTTTACTGAAAAATGTACATTCATTTTGACACTTTACATTCCCATTCGTATCCGAGGAGTTCTCGTCAGTTACGGACGATCTATACCATGCAGTGTAAGGATGTAATTTTTTTTTTTCTGTTGGTTATATGTAAACTAGGCATTATCATAATTAAAATGTGGTGGCTTCAAAAGCCGAAAGAGCTTTATTTTAATGACGTCCTTTTTCTACCTACTGACACTTAGCGTTATTTTTATCCCATACAAACCATGCTGACAATTTTCTTATTCGTGTGTAGAAATCTGCGGTCATATTTTACTTAATAGAATTGTTCGGGATCGTTAAAGAACAAACACTCATTGTTAAAATTGTAATCACGCCTGTACCCCGGAGGCAGAGATCAGGGTTTGCCACTTACCACCAATTCAATCCATCAGCCCATATTTGTCCACCTCCGGACATAGGCCTCCTCAAGACACGTCGCTTCTCTCTGACAGGGTCCTAACCAACCTAAAAGCCTTTTCGTATTGTTTCTCTTGCTTATTTATGTACCCTCAGAGGTAAAGAATAATAAGTCCACTTTTTTTTTAAAGTCCATTTTTTACGGAGTTCGATTATTGAAAGTATACTCCTTGACCGTGGACACTCACACGGTGGGGCTGGTCCACAAATTAAGAGTCGCTCAGCGTGCTATGGAAAGGGCTGCTCGGGGTTTCTCTGAAAGATCGAATTCGAAACGAGGTGATCCGACAGAGAACCAAAGTCACCGACATAGCCCACCGAATTAGCATGCTGAAGTGGCAGTGGGCCGGTCATATCATCTAAAGAACTGATAACCGATGGGGTAGACGAGTTCTTCAGTGGAGACCGCGGATCGGTAAACGTAATACCTATAACTTTTCCCGCCGCACATTTTTATAAGGGAGAAATGACGAACTTTGTAACCCGTTTATGAACGAGCAATGAGACACTTTCTGAGTGGGTGTGGTATAAAATCATTAATACCTAGTTTAATTCTGCCGAATCTCATTTAGCCAGAGAAGATATACTTAAGTTAGTACTAATACATTCGCTTTACATAGATTGGAATCAATAAATTGTCTATTGTATGAAAGTACGGGGAGGAGCGCTTTTTGATTTTTTTTGCTCAATGTTAGGTTTCGAAATTGGAATACTTATATACAATTACTTATATGTATATTTAATTTCATTCCGCTTTTACCTGCGTGTAAATAAACAATTTTGTTAAATAGGTAGGTACCATCAAGAAATTGACAATATGATGCGCGACCTTTCTTGAATTGGTGAGATTAATGGCCGATCTAAGACGAGCAAACAACTTGATAGACATTATTGCTTTACGTATTTTAACGATTTCTATAAACGGTTTGTTTACATGTACGGAAAAGCTGAATGAAATCGAATGTAGAGGAAGCAGAGTTTCCAGTATTGCGCTGTTAATTAAAGAAAGGGACTGGTCAACTATTTGCGTCATATACAATATTGCCCAAATTTTGTGAGGGAGAAGCATACAATTCAGTCCCTCACTTAAATTAAGCGTCATGTACACGGTTGTGATCCTAGACTACTGATTATTCTCACTTCAAGATCTTAATCCTTCGTTTGATTTTCTTTTTTGGTTGTGCAATAAAGCCGGATCCAGATGCGTGTAACGTATAATGTGATCTAACGAGTAATGCAAAGCGAATACTGCGTGTGGAAGCATTACGACTAGCATTAAATTTAACGGTCATAGTGCCGTCCACACACGATTCGCGTTGCATTACTCGTTAGGAGAACTTTTGATTACGTATCAGTAGTATGTTATCAAAGGTCTATAATTAGGCATTAAAAAGAAATCCCATTACTTCCTTGTGGAACAATTATATCCCATGCATTTTACAATAAACAATTATATCCCATGCGAAACGGTAGAGGTATTGTAAGGCGTTTCGGACAGCCTAAAACTAAGTGTTTCCACGTATCCCATAACGTGATGTGAATGTAATATTATGCGTAAATACTACGAGTATGTATGATTTGATTACTTACTAAGTGTATAAATAAAGTCTCTTACCAAAGAAATGTTGGATTTTTTTGGATTGCCTCTGTGATTAAACCCTTTACTGAAACAGCTTGAGGTTAGATCATGTAGTAACTACTGTTACCCCCTGCTTCCCGTACACTAACAATCTACTGATGACAGCTGTCAGTAGGGCAAAGTACATACAAAAAAAAACTAAATTAAAAAATAAAGAGCAACCCGACCGCTAAGCATTAACTACTAAGCAGGCGGTACCAACTTAGATACCTCGCAAGGAGTTACAATGTTGAATTTGAGTCCCGCCTACTTAGTAGTTAATGCTTAGAGCATTCTGGTTGTTTGATATTTTTGTCTTTTTACTGATTTTTTTAATTTTTTTGTTTCTTGTCTACTAATTTCATATAGCCTATGACACTCGCGCAAACATGACGAACCAATTGAGATCTTATTTGTCAAAATCTGACCATTGGCAGAAGTAGTCGTCCAAGACAGGACCGATTCGAGTTGCCATTAAAAAAAAAAAGGAGTTATGAGGGATCATACAATCCTATACTTACATACATACATTCAAGCCAAACACATGTCCCTCCTTTTGGGCTTCGACGCATTGGGGTAAATAGGTACATATCTACATACGAGCCAAACACATTATCCTCTTTACATACGAGCCAAACACATTACCCTCCATTTGGGCTCCGCAGCAATCGGATAAAAAACAATTGACAGCTATTAACAGACTGTAAGTGTACGAAAAACCGGAGGTAAGAGTCCTACCCCCAGTTTCTCGTACACACGCTGTTAATCTACTGTTAACAGCTGTCAATTGACCAAAGTGCACACAAAAAAAAACACTGACAAGCTGTTAACAGTAGATTAACAGCTTGTTAGTGTACGAGAAACCGGGGGCTAGTCTTGGTCCAGTCGGTCTAGTCGGTTGTCTGTAGACAAACAAATTGTAAATTCAATAATTAAAAGTCAAATTGTTAGTGTTATTAAAAAGCTATCAAATCGTTATTGTCTCGCCGTTTCGTCGCCAACCGACCGTGCATCGCCTCGGCAGAAAATGGACACAAAAGTTTGAACCGAACGGCCCTCGTCGAATCAAATATGGCAGAACCTTGTGCTAACGCCACGATTACTTTGTCACAGAACGATGGATCATTTACCTAGACTATCTTTAAACTGGGGTATTTTTTCACATTTGTAGTAGAATTTTACTGCTAAGTAGCATTAAGGTCGCCTATGTTCGAAACTTATTATGCAATAAAGAATTTTAATAGTAATAATAATAATTTTTATGCAGCGTCAAGCGACAACTTTGTAGACGAAGAGAGTTATACGGTTACATCCTTCCAGTGACCCATATTTTTTACGAATTGGTAACACTTGGATGTTGATAACCTTGGGTTTGAGGTTTGATAAATTCATGAAGTCTTAATTTATTTTCAAACATACCGTTTATTTGGTCACGCAAATGTTGTTTTCCGTGGTCTGTTGTAATTTCAACAATTTTGAGTAGCTTTTCGAATCCACATGAGTAAATGCAACGTGTGAAAGAGATTCCTACTGTATAAATAAAACGTCTTTTTACTTTTGGTAACAGAGTTTTTACTGGCATCGGGATTAGGACCTTAGATTTATGGCGATCACAGACGACGGCGTTAATATTTGCGATATTTTTTCCACACGATGTCCAACATCCAACCCGCGTCCACACACGACTGTGGTTGGATTTAGATAGAACAAGACAACGCGCGATAATTATTATTTACAGCCGTCGTCTGACACGACCTTTAAAAATAAACTTGTATTGATGTCCGCATAGAGAAAGAACATCAACAAATGTAATGGGTTGTGATGGTTTACGACCCCGGCACATGTAAGTGGCAGTATTTTTTTTGCATCGAATTAAAAATCAGACTTTAGTGTTCCGAGCATCACATTTGTTCCTGAACCGTTGCTTTATTTTATTTTGACTGCTAAATATGTAATTCCTCAGCTACAAATATTATATTGGATTAATGTACATAATGAAGGAAATTTATCTTTGATTCTGACGTGGCACGAAGTGGGTAGGTAAGCTTAGGAGAAGGAATTAAGAATATTCCTTATTTTTTATACGCACAGTTTTTGTAAAGACTTTTAGTAATATTTAGTGTCTACCTCGTTTTGTGCCATTTGGACTAATAATGCCAAAGAGACTTACAAAATTATAACTACATCGATTTATTGACATAGCTAGAATTTTGGAATTCCTTGGAATCCAACGGTTTGAATGACTTACTATGACGGACATTAAAAAAGTTCCCATGTCTAAATTCTATGCAGGTACTTAGGTACCTACCTAGTACAACGGCATCTACAGACCTACCGTAAGGCCAAATATGGACTAAACAGCACTATTATGCATAATTTTGTCCTACTTTTGTCCTGCAAGATAAAAAGTACCCGAAACCGGCGTGCGTGCATGCAACGACTAATGAATGTTGAGGAAGCGAGAGTGATCTGTCAGGATCGTAGCAAGTGGCAGTCCCTGGTCTCTCCCTACCCCTCTGGGATACAGGCGTGAGTTTATGTTATGTTATAATTCCGTTAAAACAAACGAAGCCGTCATTTTATCTCTAGTCATTTCACGCTAATACTTCCGATCAATTTGCATGCTGGCGGACTACCCTTTTACGGCACGTGGTGATTGTGATCTGCTGGACCGAGGAAATATAGACTCAAGTTCGTTTGTTGCTCACTTTAATTGAATGGTATAAAAACATTAATAATAATAACAATAACTTCCACACAATACAATCACTTGACCTGCGGCCTAACTACGCGCACCAAATCCTGAGCGATTCCAATCGTCTAAGTGTCAAATTCCATACTAATTTGACGGTTAGACGATTGGAATCGCTCAGGATTTGGTGCCGTAATTTAGGGGCTGGTCCCAAACGAGGATACCCTATGCTATAGCAACCAGGCAAGGACATCACAAACATAACAATACATACTGAAGACATTCGTAGCTGTACGAAGAGGATACGGAAACATAGTTATATAAGCTCGTAGCTCTTTTTAAAAGTGTTGTTAATTTGAGACTGTACCCTGTTGTAATTTGTTTGTTTGAATAAAAATAAAGCATAATAATATATTAATAAAACGTATACAAACAGGAAATCCACTAATCTCTACTAGGAAAATTCTATTTGCATGCTAGCGGCGTAGTACACTACCCTTATATGGCACACGTGATTGTGATCTGCTGGACTGAGGAAATGTAGACTCAGTTCGTTTGTTGCTCACTTTGATTGATGGGTTTCGATAGTTATACATCCGCAGTTGTATAAAACGGATAGTTCAACGGATCTTTCCATTATAGGGTTGCCTGAAAGAAAATGTTGTCAGCAATAATAAGCAGCCTATATACGTCCCACTGTAGGGCACAGGCAATAAGGCCGCCAATTGTACCTCTTCTTTCGTAGCTGTTCTCTCTGTAATTGTTTCACTGAACACATACAATAATAGTACATTACGATACTAGTGCGAAAAGTAGGAAATTCGCAACGAGTGGCGATAAATTAAAACACGACCGAAGGGAGTGTTTTATATCGACACGAGTTACGAATTACCTATTCGCACGTGTATCGTACAACGTTTTATAGTACATAATATGGCCCTTTGAAGTTTCGACATAGGCACGTAAAGTGCTCATTATCGCACTAGTGCGGTAATGTAGCACCATATGTACTATAAAGAATATTATTCGTATCTGGTCTTATAGTTTCACTAATCTCTATTGGGACTGAAAAACTTAGAAAAATGTCATACTTACTTAGAACAAAAGTTGCTGAAAAATACAAACTCTGATTGGAGTGCTTCAGGAATTGCGTAGGTATTTTTGGGGATCCGTACCTCAAACGGAGAAACGGAACCCTTATAGGATCACTTTGTTGACCATCCGTCCATCCGTCCGTAGATCTGTCAAGACCCTTTATCTCGGGAACACGTGGAGGGATTTCAACGCGATTTAAAAAATGTGTTAAGCACATTCTGTGCAAAAAGGCTTACTATAACATCAAGGATTATTTAGAAGACAAAGATGTTTGGCATTAAACAGTAGATTAATTTTATTTAAAGGACGATTGTGACTAGTGTTCAACACATTCATGACTAATATTTTAAGTTGAAAACTCTGTTAATTAAGTTAAAACGTGTTTTGAAAAGAATGTGGAGTTTCCTTGTTAGCTTCTTCTCCACATAATCCATTAATTGTGATTTGACGTTCATTAAGTAAACATTCTGTTTTTACAATGAATAAAAATATTTGAATTGAATTGAATTGAATTGAATTGAATTGGAGGTATCAAGTTGAAATTAAAGTTTACTATTCCTTAAAGCTGTGAAACAATCATACTTCTAAGTTAATATGAAAAAAAAGATACGGCCGTTTATGGCGCAAAAAACGTATATTTCGACACTCGGAATCAAAAACAGGGTACTTTCCGTTGACCTAAAACTATGAAATTTAGCAAATAGTATTGTCATATACTAAAAATACAGGGAAAAATCTGAAAACTATACATTTGTAGTTAAATCTTAAATAATATTTGTCTTTGAAATTCGAGAAAAGCTCGGAAAATACTGCGAGACTCGATTCCTGAACTATTTATAACATGAACCTACCCACAAGATTTGTACGGAACCCTCAGTGCGCGAGTCCGACTCGCACTTGGTCGGTTTTTTATTAAAATTTAGGACTCATTAACGTTGAGAGTACTTACTATAAATAATGGAAATCACTTTAAAAACAATGGAACATAAATAATGTATTTTTCTCGCACTGTGACAAAATTGTTACACTTTAATAAAATAAACAGCATACCTATAATAAAAAAAAATCGGGCTACAAAATAATTTGTGTCCCTGTAAATTTATAAAGAGCTCTAAAGTTAGAATTAAGAGTCATAAGGACGACTTGTTTGTTATTAGGTACTATTCGTCAAATTACACGTAAACCATTTATTTTAAATATTGAAGTTATACCGGTAGTTGGAAACGTCTGTAATCATTTAAGTATACTTACTCCCCCACTATTTATCCACCCATAGGGCTGAATTTCATATTAGGTAAATTACCAACCTAATTACCGTACCATAGCACAGGGTATCCTAGTATCACAGGTACCACAACACAATCACTGGTACCACTAGTGGTACCACTAGCGGTACCAGTGATTGCATATTATTATTATTATTATTTTAAGTCTTGAAAATGTTCGGTACCTACTTTTTGTTAGGTAGATTCGTTCTGATCGTTCGTAGAAGCAGTTTTACTGCCCATTTGGTCTAGCCCCGACCTCAACCCACTCAAACTAACCAAAACTACACACAGTAAACAAAACATGTTAATCTAATATCCTTCAGCAAATACCAAACGCATCGCATTTGGTGTTAAAACGTCGTGTGATCAATGCTGTATGATGAGTCAACATCAGTAGAACTCTCGTGTCTGACTCATTCTCTGGAGTAGAGATAATCGCTTCGCTGCATCCAACACGTAAACTCCGTGCCAGAACGTGCCAACTTGCACTGGATGAAAAAAACAACCATTAAGGTCCTGAAGTAGTAAAATTGGGACATATACAGGGTTATTTTAAAAATATGCAATGGAGAACTTGCACAAAAAAAATGTTTTAATATAATCAGTGAGGACATGTTAAAAGATAAATTACCGTGGTATTTTTTTTTCTCTGCGACTAATACTTTCCATAATGTGACCTGTCGAAAAGTCATTCTAGTCACGTGGTACAAAAACGCGCCATACAAATCAGACAATCATACAAATAATACAATATGGTTTGTAACTGCTTATAATTTTATTAAATTCACGCTTAACGCGCTCTACCAATTTCGCAACCTTTGGTGAGTCTTAGATAGAACAACGTCCATTCTTATAAACACATATGGGTTTAAGCCACAGATATAGATTTAAGCATTATGATATTATCAGACAGCACCACTAAAAGGCAGAAAAACGAAAACCGGTTTGTTTAAAAAACTAACCCCCAGTCTCTCGTACACTAACACGCTGTTAATCTACTGTCAATTGACCAAAGTTCATACAAAAAAAAACACTGACAGCTGTTAACAGTAGATTAACAGCTTGTTAATGTACGAGAAACCGGGGGTATATCTAGTAAGTTTATTATTACAAGAGTAACTTGATTTTTCGCATATTGTGGTAACCCAACAATCCCGATTTTTTTTTCTGAGTTCTTCTGTGTCTTCTGTGGTATAAAAGCAATGTCCATCCAATTTAAGTTTGACGCAATCCAATTTCCCATTGTAATGACGTCTTCTTTCCTAATTTTATTGTTGCCACATTCAATTCATTCAAGTCCTTAGAAGCCCAAGCTTTGGCGGGTCAACAGCATTCTGATCAGCTATAATTTAAGTACATACCTACCTCCTTATGTAGTGTCAACCCCAGGGCAACCTTTGCATTTTTGTTGTAAAGTCGTCCGAAACGTAGGTAACCGAGTAGCGTGCACGCTTGCATAGCTTGATGTACTGTCGACTGTACCAGTTTACAGTATCCTACATGGAAACCATCCAAATTAAATTCAAGAAAGATCTTTTAATAGAGATGGGTATGTACTTACATCTTGAATAAATTTAAGACTCAAGACTTGTGTCTAATTTATTTAAAACATTAGAACAGTTTCTTTGGCATTGATAGCTAATTTAAACGACTTCCAATCAATCAATTTTTATTAAATTATATTAAAAAATTATTTGCATTTTAAAAATATTTTTAAATTTAACTTTTTAATTTTTTTTTTATTTATTACTTATAAGTAGGTATATATTATTTGTAAATAATGTAGTTTAAAATAATTTTATTTTTAATAATTCTTAATTTTTTTATACAAACTAGAAACTCAACGAAGTAGGTCAAAATTGATCAAAGAATCAATAAGGCCCATACTCGTCCATTGCTCGGCATAGGTCTCGCCGACTTCCTTTGGTCCTCGGCTATCCTCACCTAGCCGGTGCCAGCAATCTGCCTCAGATCGTAGGTCCAGCTCGCTCGAGGATAAAGATGTACGATATGTGGTTATTATTACGTATATGTATGTGTATTAATATTCGTATTCCGATATGAGGTTGCCTGGAAGAAATTGCTATTAGCAATAAGGCCGCCAATTGTATCTTTTCTTTTGTCATTGCTGCTTCTGTAACATTTTTTCCGGTATACAATAAAGAATATTCTTATCTTATCTCATCTCATCTCATCTCATCTCATCTCATCTCATCTCATCTCATCTCATCTTATCTTATCTTATCTTATATTTTTGCTTTTGTGTGATATTTTTCCCTTTTTGACTAACTTCAAAGAGGAGGCGTGTGGCGTCGGATTAAGAATACCGTCACTCCATTTCCTTCCGTGGATGTCGTAGAAGGCGACTAAGGAAATCAATTACCAGGAGACGGGCAGTAGCGTCTTCTTGAGATTCCGACCGCATACTGCGAATTGCGATCGCCAAGCGTGGCGGTTATGGCAAAAGCCCTCATGGTTATGAAAACCACGAAGGAGGCCTATGTCCTGCAGTGGGCGTCGAGTGGCTGATGATGAAAGAGGAGGAGGTTCTCAATTCGTCCGTATATTTTTTTTATTTACTTTGTTGAGCGTTCATTCTTTGCCTCGTTCAATTGAACAACGTGCACCACGTAGTCCCATATAAATTAGGCCAAGATCAGACATGAGAAAGTTTGTTTTTCTTGAGGTCGGTTTTTATTTTTCCAATTAAGTAATATCCTTGTGTGTGCCTACCTATTTACTTTTAATCGTATTATCAACGGTGTGTTTAGGAGTATACCTACTTAAAATAAATATATCCATGTCTAATAAATTAATTCATTCGACAGGATGTCTCGCGCATGTCAAATACTAAAACGTACATTGGGTAGTACCTACGTATTTGTGAGTACACTTGGTTTTTTTTTGTGGATGGAACGTTTGTGTTTGGTGATCTATCTTGCAAACTTATTGAGTATCTCTGGAGGTCACCGTACCTCTTTCGTCATATCGTTCGTCTCTAAGAAACGTACAGAAGTCATTTCTATTGGATTCAATACTAGGATAGGTATAGTATCGGATCTAATAGAACCTATTCCTGAAACTTGTCCGATAGAGTTTGTCATTTACAATAACTTTACATCTTTTTTTTTTGTTCAAGTTAAGTACCTACCCACATATTTTTTTTTATATTATGGTTTATATTGTAATTTAATATTATGCCTAGTTAGCCCAGTTGAATATTAATATTATTCCACTGGGCTAACTAGCGCCACCAATGAAAAAAAAAACATGACGTCTTCTTTTACAGATCGAATTTGCAAAAAGTGTCTGTACAATCACTCAATCATGTTAACAGTGATTTTTAGGACCCATGGCCGTGAACCTAGGACAAAAAACCTGGGACTAGATAGCATTTATGCCAAAAACGGCTGCTGGAGCCCTTTAAGCACTGAACAAAGTTTTCATCTCGACCTTTTGTTTGTTAATAACCAGTGGTTCCGTTTCACCTACTTCCTTTCGCTGCTGATATGAGCGCGGCGAGTCGGCGACGCCATTGGCGACTCACAGCGCTCAAGTCAGTTCGAAATTTGAATCCGCGAATGTCAGCCGCGTTTTCTTTCTCTTCTTCCCGTAAGCGGCATCGCAGAGTTTTCGGCCAAGTGGGATGTAAAGAGTTTTCGCTCAACGAGTATAAAAATGTCAGCTCTACTGAAAAACGTGACGAATTGTATTTGGTGCGCGTTCGATTCTTTGCAAAGTAGTGGTCTCGTGCATAAATCCAGGTTGAAGGTAAGTTTTTTTGGAAGTTTTTGTGACTCTTTGTCAATCATTTATGCACACAGACACCTAATAGAAGTACTTTCAATAGTTGTTACTAAGGCCGGCCACATACAGTCCGAACACAGTAAATTCATACAAACCTATGGTAGGTATATAACATAGGGCCCTAAGTTTTCAATCCCAATCTGTCTTTGAAGCCAATAAAATTATTTCACAGGACGAGGTAAGTCAAAGTAGGCACATTATTTCTCATGCATCCAGCTAGTAGATTCCAAGACGTAGGTACAAGTCATCAAAAGTTTAGGATATTTCTAATTGAGATTTCTAATTGATACAACGAGATAAATAAAAAAAATATAGATGGTGACTCGGTTATACAGGGTCGTAAATTAAAACAATCAAATGTAGATAAAGAGAAAGTTTGTTAGGTGACATTCCTTAATTGTTGAAGAAATGTTTCGATTCGTTGCCTATTGTATGCTTACAACCCTGTAGCATGTAAGTACAAAATGTAATTGTTTTTGCGTCAAAATAAAGTGAATTTGGGTAGACCACATTTTGAGTTTTTAAAAATATCTTCTCTTCTTTAAGTGCCATCTTCTATCAGAGGTCGGCGGTCATTATGGCAACTTGGGCTCAAATCGAAAAAAAAATCTTTTACTTTTGTGGTGCCAATCAAAACTAGCTACACACTTGATCATAAACATAAATATTTAAATATACATTTTCTTAAAACAAATCCTAAAATTCTACCAAAACATAAAGGAGCATAATTATAACCTGTCAATATGTAGAAACTCTACCAAGCTCCTTGCCCAGGCTACCTAACTACCTACTCCAGAGTAGGTAGCAGACTTTTTGTTACGAACGAAAAAAATATTGCGATTGTTACAGATCATGTAAAAAAGACGAGAAGTTGGCCTGTTTTTATATGTATTGGTGCCTCACATTCGGGAGGTCGTGGGTTCGAATCCCGGCATGTACTTTGTTTCCTAAGTTACTCACATTTGTGACATTGTAGTAGCAATACCACTCGCTAGCTGTGAAGGAAAACATCGTGAGAAAACCTGTAAAACGCCGCATAAATAGTCTGGTAGATACTATACAAGGGAAAGACTACCACAGACTATTTTTAATCATTATCATCAGCCATTTGACGCCCACTGCAGGACATAGGCCTCTCTCATGGTTTCATGGTTTTCATACATAATCATGAGGGGTTTTGCCATAATCGCCACGCTTGGCAGGCGGGTTGGTGATCGCAGTACGCGGTTGGAATCTTAGGGAGACGCTGCTGCCCGTCTCCTCGTATTTTTTTTCCTTAGTCGCCTTCTACGTCATCCACGGAAGGAAATGGAGTGACGCTATTCTTAATCCGGCGCCACACGGAATTTAAATATTGCCAGAAAGACTATTTATGCGTGATTTATGCTGCGTTTATACAGTGTTTTAAGGTAATCGTGTTTTTATAAATAATACCGTTTCCGTTTACTGCAGACTATTTAAAATGCAATTGAGGAGTGAAATAAGGAATGTGTGTTTTTTTATATATAAGACTGTTAGTGCGTACCTAAATAAAACGCATGTGTGTGAGGTGTGTCATAGTGACTTAACACATCGGTATTTTAAAGTTGTTTCATGTTTAGCCACATAAAGCCGCTGTAGTGCGTGCATTGTGCGGGTTGCAGATAACACAGAACTTAAGCAAGTAGGTAATATTATTCACGGTTTGTTCACATCACACTACATGAACTCATGCCTGCATCCCGAAGGGGTAGGCAGAGACCAGGGCCTCGATTCTGTTAGTGCATTGTAGTATAATGACAGGTACACTGTCGGGTCACGTGACGTGTTTTTTCATACCATTGACGCCTAGAAGGTTTGATGGGTATGCCCGCGTAGACTTAAAGCAGCCATGAAATGAAAACCGCCATGTTCATGCAGTTGTCATGTTACTACAATGCATTAACAGAATCTAGGCCCAGGGCTTGCCAATTGCCATCCTGACGAGTCTCTTTCGTTTCATCAATGCATTCATTAGTCGCTGCATGCGCGCACGCCGTTTTTATCTTGCCCTTTGCTTGCTTTGTTTTGTTTACATCCACTATGAGTGTAACTGGCACAGAGTATACTGTAATTTTATTGTGGTAAAGGTCCTATCGAGATTATTGTAATCACCTAAGTAATAATAATAATTTTCACACATACATACATAAACTCACGCCTGTATCCCAGAGGGGTAGGCAGAGACCAGGGAGTGCCACTTGCCACGATCCTGACAGATCACTTTCGCTTCCTTAACATTCATTAGTCGTTGCATGCACGCACGCCGGTTTCGGATACTTTTTATCTTGCCCTTTGCTAATATTAGGGGTTAAAGTATGAAATTGCCGTTTTATTGCAATAGGTTCTTTGAATTGACATAGAATCTTCATGGTTTGAGGTTTTCGAATGAAACTTTTTTCAAATGGTTTCTATGATGTTCTTTTTTTAAAAAATGTGAAACATTTGAATATCGACTTTCAATTGTTTTTGTTATTCAATTTAGACAAGAAAGATGGATACTGCGAAAATTCGAGTGATTTTTGAATACGAGTTCCGACGCGGAACTAACGCGGCAGAAACAGCCCGCAATATCAATGCTGCGTTTGGAGAGGGGTCTACTAATGAACGCACCACCGTGCGATTTTGGTTTAAACGCTTTCGTGATGGAAATTTCGACTTAAAGAACGAGCCACGAGGAAGACCGCCCACACAGGTGAATAACGATGAATTAAGAGACCCGACCCTAGTCAAACTACCCAGGAATTAGCGGCATGGTTTAACGTTACCTTACCCACAATATTGACTCACTTGCGTCAAATCAATAAAATAAAAAAATACGAAAAATGGGTGCCTCATAATCACTCGAATTTTCGCAGTATCCATCTTTCTTGTCTAAATTGAATAACAAAAACAATTGAAAGTCGATATTCAAATGTTTCACATTTTTTAAAAAAAGAACATCATAGAAACCATTTGAAAAAAGTTTCATTCGAAAACCTCAAACCATGAAGATTCTATGTCAATTCAAAGAACCTATTGCAATAAAACGGCAATTTCATACTTTAACCCCTATTATATCCCCTATTTGGCATATATTTATAACTTCCAAACACCATAATCATTCATTTGGTTCCAAACTAGGACACCCTGTGCTATGGTAACCAGGCAAGGACATCATAAGCATGGGAATACACACAGACTGACCCCACTTGTACAAATGAAATACGGCGGCCTCCAGTGAGAATCGATCCCACGACCTCTGTTTTAGTAGCGAATCGTGTTAACCGCTAGACCATTGAGGCAGACAGACAGGCAGTCTGCATGTAAAATTTCATCCAATTTCATCGAGCCAGAAATGCGTGACAAATATCTAAACATACAAACTTTCATACATACTTTGACCAAATAGGAGATTAGCAAAGGGCGAGATAAAAAGTACCCGGAACAGGCGTGCGTGCATGCAAAGAGAAATTAATGTTAAGGAAGCGAAAGTGATCTGTCAGGATCGTGGCCAGTGGCAGTCCCTGGTCTCTGCCTACCCGCTGGGATACAGGCGTGAGTTTATGTATGTATGTACAAAGTTTCACATTCATAATTATAAATGAGTGGGGTGCCATGAACCTTCCCACATACCATTTTACTTCGTTGTTTGAACGACAGGGACCGTCCTTGACCTGATGAAAAAGGCCACAGTCGCAAAGGGTGTCATGACATCATAGCTGCTTATTTCGGAGACGGGAGGGTGAACATAGTACAGTGGACAGCAGGTTAACCTTTAAATTTTTTAACGTTGATGTTGATGTGCTATCTACTGAACAAAACGTCGAAACGCAGTAGTAGAGTTCACGCGTGTCACGCGAAGAGCGATGGTAGAGAGGGGGGCGCCGGCTTCTCATTCGGGAGGTCGTGGGTTCGAATCCCGGCATGTAGCAACTACTTTGTTTTCTAAGTTACGTTACATTTGTGAAGTTATTGTAGCAATACCACTTGCTAAATATGATGGAAAACATTGTGAGGAAACCTGTGGATTTAGGAGATGTACGTTACTTTCGCGATTCGTCACTTAAGACATACCTAGACCACCTTAGCAGAAGAAGCCACAAGAGATATAGGTGACTATCGTTATTCGTCACATTATCACGTAGTCGCATACTACATTGGCCACAACATGAAATTGATACATTAGTAGTAACCCACATTCTTAGTCCAGTGTAGTATAGTTAGGAATAAAACTCCCATGCTCCTTGTCATACCAGTAATTTGCCAATCCGCATTAATTTCCTCGCCGTAACGAGGAATTCAAAATTTATAATTTTAAAGTCATTTTATCAACGCCCTTCAGAAGAGGTTTCATATCAAGTATCTACCTCGAAATCTTAGGTAGGTATGTCGGCAGTAATTGTACACTCGTCCCTAGAAGAAGAAGGTGGGTTAATACGAATGTGTCAATTTCATATTGTGACCAATGCAGTATGCGACTACGTGATAATGTGACGAACAACGAAAGTCACGTATATCTCTTGTGGCTCCTCGCTAAGGTGGTCTATGTCTCATGTGACGAATCGCGAAAGTGACGTACATCTCACAAATGGTTTTAACATTTTCTTGATACGCAACCAAAGAACCTTGTCATGTCGACGAAGAATGCGTACAAAGAACAAAAACTCTATATTATCACCTAGTTGGTTGCGTAACTCGGGTACAATGACGGAAAAACTATCATAAAAATTGTCTACCGCTACTAGTTGCCAAAAAAGAAGAAAAAACCCTCTTCCACAACTGGTTGCGAACTCCGTTGCCAAAGTAGCCGAAAGGAATTCTTCGTTCACAACTAGGTGGCGTAAAAAGACAAAAACATTCTTTTACCGCAACTAGTTGCCAACAAAGAAGAAAAAGTGCCTTTTCGCAACTGGTTGCGAAACTCAGATGCCTAAGCGACCGAAAGGAGCTTTTGCCCGTGACTTCGTCCGCATGGAATGAGTAATTTCCGGATTGAAAATATCCTATGTCCTTCCCCGAGACTCAAACTGAACAGATTTAGATGAAATTTGGTCTACATACCAAATTTCATCTAAATCTGTTCAGGCGTTATTGCGTGATTGAGTGACAAGCATCCAAACTTCTTTACAAACTTTCACATTTATAATAGTAGGATAGTAGGATTGCAGATTCCAATTTATAATTAACGTACCTACCTATATCGATTGACTACTGATGTTTGCTGCTGAAATGTATCTCTCCATCACTCACGTCCATGGCCGTAGGTAGGTGCTGAGCACTAAGCCCTACTTTGGCCACAGTAATACACGGAACCAATTATTTTTGACAAACAAAATTACCCGACTCGTAAACAAAACCATAAATCCGAAAGAAAATTGTCACCGGGTAGGTAATGTACAATTTTAATGAAACGCTTGAAGACAAGAAAACGGACAGTTCTAGCATGCGCACGAAACACAGTAATCTCACTTTGTGATCCCAAGTACAAATACAATCGACGGGAGATCGATTTTAGACATTTTAGTCCCTTCGTTCGGATTCGTTGCCCTAACCTCAAAAATTATGCCATATATATAATTGTTTTTAAAACCTATTTAAAGGCTAAAAATTCCATCCACGTAGGTAGGATAAATAGGTTTTTAAAATTGTCCTCAGCGCGGGTTAGTGCAACAAAAAAAGAATATAATCATATAATTGTTATTACCAATAGCTAAATGCTACCTTAATAAATTATCAAATACGTGGCTACGCCATGCTAGTACTATGGTACAAAACACACGTTAAAAGTAAAAAATAAAAACGAATAATAGGGGCTAAAACTAAAAAAGCACAGGAGGTTCATTGTATATTTTATGGTCGGACGATATGGTCAAGTTGGCGTGATGTGGGGAAAAGCCTATACCCAGCAGTGAGCAGTGGTGGACTGATCACAGAATAGAGAAAATGTTCTGTGGGACTGATTATGGGATAATATGGAGAAGACAGTAAAAGAATGTTATGTGCGATTTGAATTCATAAAACCTTAAACGGCGCGTCTGACCTCTGCACTGGTTTACGCATCCTGGCAATAACTTCCAACAACCAATAGTGCAAAAAGGTTATATATTGATTTACTAGAATAAGCCTAGACTTGTCTTTGGACTCCTCGAAGTCCTTTAGACTACTTAGTCCTTTTGCATTTTCGGGGATCTTTGGATGATGCCTAGATTGTTTTATGGTGACTAAAAAGTCAGGCTGTAAGTTTCCAACGCGCGTAATAACACCAAAGGCGACTGTATCATGCTGTCGTGCATGTTCATGCATGTGCCATGTACGGAGGAACCGCATTCCGGCGAGGCGTCGTCTGGGATCGCGTAAAAGGCAACCAATTACAATATTGCAGCGTCTTGTAAGGAAGAGAACTTTATATCGGTCGAAGTCGACAAACATGCGCAAACACCTAAGTATTCTCGACTAACCCCCACCTATTTCAGGCCTAAAAAATAGTATTATTAATGACTCACGATGGCAATTATTTTATTTGAGTCTACCAGTGACCACGGCAACTACAACGTTGCCAAAACGTCGAGAATTAAGTTTACCTGATAAATAATCGCAAATAGACCCGTGAAATGTATTTAATAACTATGTTCATAAACAAAGTTTAATTCGGTTGATATTTCTTCAATTGAAGAGAAAAAACACGAGACGAGCTGATGTCCTAGGATGAGCAAACAACTTCTTACATTGTTGCTTTCCGTAAATTGTAGTGAAAACCAAAATGGAGTCCTATGTGGAAAGAGATTGCAATGCAAAGTTTTTGTTCTGTTGTCTGTACTTAGGTATTAGCAAAGAATTTTGAGTTAAAATTTAACGGTAGGTATTAGCTCGTATTAGGTTTGCAATTTGACATGCCTAGGTACCACGTCTTAACCGCTGAATTAATCACGTTATCGGACAGATGTTGATAATATTTTACAACTTTACTTGCTGATCCGGCAAACGTTGTTTCGGCATAATTATTAATAAAATTAGCCTACGACCTATTCTCAGACCTACCAAATATACCTACGCATTCCGGAGGAGTTCGATAACAAAAACTGTACATCACATAAATCAAAAAAACCGTATTTTGTACGGACCGTCACCGCCACCGCCATCGCCGCAGAACATAAGCGTTTGGATGTTCCAAACATTATAAAAAACTTTCAATGTTTTGAACAACATCCACAAAGATATATACAAAATAAAAGAATTTCTATTAGTATCACTAAGATATAATATATTACATATATTTACTCTCAATATATATTTATTAGTTTTGTAAAACATTTTGATGCCTGCCCGTATATTTGATTAAAACTTGCTTCGAATCAAATTAAACCGACCGGGGGCCTCGACCACTTGTGCGTCGACCACTGGGGGCCTAAGCCACGGACCGAAATTATTTATGTAAGGACCGCCATCGCCATCGCCACCGCCATCGCCACCGCCACCGCCACCGCCACCGCCTCTGCGATGGTGTGTGTCATCCTTTACGGCAGTAGTATTTTGTATGGACCGCGCCACCGCGTGTACCTTACCTGTACATCGACTGTACCTTAAATAGGTCAATTTTGAAAAACTTTGCTCTTCAACTCTGTTGTTTTTAAGCGTAATCATGCTGCCATGCTTTCTAATTCTACTCAGAGTCAATGTAACGAGATAATTAATGTTGTTGCTAAGCTCCAGACGGTAATGTGGGTGGGAGGTCGCTCGACAGCCAATATAAATACGAAGTGTAGGTACGTACTTGATGTGTTTTTGTGGTATTACAGCAAGATAATCACCGTGAGTCATCTAATGTTACCACAGCATGGGTAAAAATACACAGAAGCTTCACTTTGTTAGCCTGTGTCAATTCTGAAACTTACATACCTACCTTAAAAATGCGCAATTATTAAAAAACGTCAATTATGAAAAGAGTTTGTTATTTACCACAACTTTTGTTTAACGTGTTTTTTGTGGCTTAATGGGTTTGCTGCAAGGATACCTAATTAATGAAATTCGGAAACTGGTAGTCAGGCTGCGTTTGTGCAGTATATCCCTGCAACTGATCGTAGAATACTCCTTGGTATGAGTTTGTTAGTTCTTGGTTTGCTGCCTAGTATTGGCACAGTACACAAAAAGATAGTAAGTAATCTTCGGGTCCGCGGGAAGCATAACACCCTACACTAGCTAAAATGGCTGTGTCAGCGACGCCGGGCGAGCGCGCGAATGCGAGGGCACGAGGTGCTCCACAAGGTGCAATGTTTATGGAGCGAGCGACGCGGGCCGGCCGATAATAATAACTCTCATACAACACGATCACTTGTCCTGGTCCCAAACTAGGATACCATTTGCTACGTTATCCAGGGAAGGACATCACAAATTAATAGTAATGTTCGCCATTTTTAAGCGGTATATTTAAATTAAATTTAAAATAGAGGTTTCCAACTATAACTTACGATCTTTATAAGAATGATTTGCTCCATAACTTTGCCGATATTAACCATAAAAAACCCTTCCATACCAATTTAATTATAACTTAAAAGAAAATTCGTCCTTAAAATTAATAGTTGGGAACCGAACCTGGATCCTTCATATCAGCATCTTGGCACAACACCACTGAGATATCCAGTCACGACATTTTGAAAAAATTAAGCAAGGCATGTTTTTAGAGCCACTTTTCTATTCATAGTTCGAAACATGCGTTGTTATTAGACATGTTAATTAATTTATATAGCAACGAAAATTAAGATGTATTAGGGGTTAAAGTATGAAATTGCCGTTTTATTGCAATAGGTTCTTTGAATTGACATAGAATCTTCATGGTTTGAGGTTTTCGAATGAAACTTTTTTCAAATGGTTTCTATGATGTTCTTTTTTTAAAAAATGTGAAACGTTTGAATATTGACTTTCAATTGTTTTTGTTATTCAATGTAGACAAGAAAGATGGATACTGCGAAAATTCGAGTGATTATGAGGCACCCATTTTTCGTATTTTTTTATTTTATTGATTTGACGCAAGTGAGTCAATATTGTGGGTAAGGTAACGTTAAACCATGCCGCTAATTCCTGGGTAGTTTGACTAGGGTCGGCTTCCACTATCTCTCTTAATTCATCGTTATTCACCTGTGTGGGCGGTCTTCCTCGTGGCTCGTTCTTTAAGTCGAAATTTCCATCACGAAAGCGTTTAAACCAAAATCGCACGGTGCGTTCATTAGTAGACCCCTCTCCAAACGCAGCATTGATATTGCGGGCTGTTTCTGCCGCGTTAGTTCCGTGTCGGAACTCGTATTTAAAAATCACTCGAATTTTCGCAGTATCCATCTTTCTTGTCTAAATTGAATAACAAAAACAATTGAAAGTCGATATTCAAATGTTTCACATTTTTTAAAAAAAGAAAATCATAGAAACCATTTGAAAACCTCAAACCATGAAGATTCTATGTCAATTCAAAGAACCTATTGCAATAAAACGGCAATTTCATACTTTAACCCCTATTATTTTATTTGTAAAGTTATTTTATTGTAGTGTAACTTAACGACAGGCAATTTTTACAGTGCGAAGTATCAATATATTAGAACCGTTCTTTTTGTTTGTAATTTACCGTTGATAACTAACATATTTATTTCCACCTCCATGTAGACTACGTTACAAATTGGTTACAAACAACTATCTACGGTACTTACATTTGTCTTTCTACCTTAAATATTGTTTGATTATCGCTATTATTGACGCAACCATACACATAACAATATGTTAGTCCCATCTTGCCCAGGGAGCCAATATAGTCTTGAGCGACGTGCGTGCAGGTCATGCGCAACTCGCAAATTGAATGAAATCGAGCTCGGCGTGCCGGCCCCGCCGGGCGCATTGAACAACCCATCTGAATACCTCCTGTACCGGTCGATATTTGCCTGTGTGTGCGTTTGGCGGCGTGTACAAACACGGAACGAAGATTTAGAAGATGTACGTCACTTTCGCTTTACGATTCGTCACATGAGACATAGACCACCTTAGCGAAAAGCCGCACACACACAGCCTCTGTGTGTGTGCGGCTGCGCTCACGCCTTTCTAAGGATCTCCTAGCGTGGTATTGGTGTTGTTTGATAGATGATTTTTGAAACTATCTTATCGAGCTTATCTCTTACAGAGATCTAATAAGCTTGCCTTTGTACCTACATGTTATTTCTTATGTAATGTCCTGTTATACGTTTTATATGCAATCCTACTCAATATTATAAATGTGAAAGTTTATAATAATAATAAACATTTATTTCGGATAGAACAGAGATCCATAGTGTTGTTAGTAGCCTTAAATACTAAAACTAAACTAGAAGTACAAACTATGTTAGTAGGCTTAAAAATTACTTACTTTAAAAAACTTATTTACATTTATTTTTTTAGAAGATGTAAGTTATCCAAATGCTTCCACATTGGACAGTCCGGCCTGTCCGCCACCAATACCTGCAGGAGGCTGCTGGCACTGCCTCGGACGCGGCCTTGCAGGGACGCCGCACGCTATGAAGATCTTTGGATGTTTGATACTCAATCACGCAATAACAGCTGAACGGATTTAGATGGAATTTTGAATGGAAATAGTTTGAGTCCTGGGAAGGAAATAGGATACTTTGCATCCCGGAAATGAAATAAAATACAATGAAAGGAAATGAAACGAAACGAAACGAAACTAAACGAAAATAACGTAACGAAACGAAATTAAATCAAATCAAATTACTCGTTCCACGCGGACGAAGTGGCGGACAAAAGCTACTAAAGTATCATAATAATAAAAATCGATGTTGTATTAATTTCTTGATTGCGCTTACGTTAAAAAAATCGTACAATACATACGAAATAATATAGTACTTCTGTTTGTTTCCATCGGATGTGCTGTTAATGTTACTATACTTCACGTGAAGCTACTATAGACACCTACACGTTCGTTTTAACTACGGTTCGCTGATTAATTAGGCAAAGGAGAACTGCGATAAGCTCGCCTTTGTACATGTAGGTATCTTCTTATGTTACCTTTCCTGAATAGTTTTATCGTGTGCATTAAAGTATACCTAAGCATAACTATCATCATCATCAGGTCATCTTGCCTACTACTTTGTGTAGGCTGGGTGGGTATACTTACATAATTATACACTGAAATTATGTATATCTGGATTATTTAGACTTTTATTTGCGATAATTTATATATGTTCTTGAAAAAAATAGTAGTTTATAATCTTGAATGAGATCGACAATTTAGTCCAATACCTATTTAATTTAAGTATTAAACTACTGTTTTCATTAAAGACATGTAAATTGGTGCAGATTAAAATCTTTATTTATGCAGACAGATATAATTTTTGTAATTATGTAATTTTTTAACAGATTTGGAAAAAAACATTTGTATGAGAATCGTCCCACCTTAACTTTTAAAGCCTACTTAGCCGTGATAGTTTTTCTTTTAAGTTCATCATATTATGTGCCACTACCCTGAATTTTTTCACGTTTCTACTATCAACTGTTTAGCCAGGAGAGGGGGAATTGCCCTTTAATGCTTAATATTTCGCAAACCAAGTCTCGCAACTCAGTTCTTCTACCGTAAAATGTTGTGAGATCAATGCAATACCAAGTCGGTTAATTTATTCGGGTCCTTCTCTCTTAAGTTATTACGTAATTAGCTAACCTAACATCATCATAATAATATAGTGACCATATCAATATCAAAAATCTTTTATGTTCAAGTTGGTGTAATCTAAAAACCCGAAATTGCAAAATATTTTTGTTTTTCCTCGTTTTATAAGTACACTAAATTTTAATTGTATTCTAAATTTGAAGCTTCTATTGTCTGCTAGATGTGTCTTAGAGTTTTGATCGGTCTGTCAGCTAGTGAGGGAGTGACAAAATTAAGAAACTTTGACTAGTTATAAATTCTTAAAGTACTGGTTCAAATTCGATGAAATTTGAAATATACCTTGTTTATACAATGCTTGCCTGGTTACCGAATTCAGGCTTCTAGTTTTATCCACAACGAAGTTGAAAGGAATGGTACGGCCGTGCCGCTTTTTTGCTCGACTTGGAGGGGCCCTACCGTGTGTTGTTTTTCTAAATGTTTTACTGTATTGCTTGTTACAAATAAATTAAATAAAAAAATACTTTTAAGCTTACTTATTTCTTTACGATTTCTTTATTTATTTAATATCGCAATAGGAGCTTACAGTTTCCCAAAGCGCCCCTATTGCTATGACTTCGTACATAATAAACCTTATTAATTACTTACATAAGTGTAATTATGCTTGTCTCCAGGTGCTGACAGCGAACATCGGGACTCTCCTCGACCTTTACGGCGTGGAGAAGGGCCTGGACCACTTCCGGTCTGCGCAGGAGTTGACCTTCGAAGAGTTCCGTCAGTACCTTCAGCAGGAGGTCTTCGGGTCACTACCCAAGACCTTAGCGCTCACCGTGGTCAGGGAATACGAGACGAAGATCAGCGAGGTCAGTTTTTGTCACAGCACGGCAATCAACGTAGATTCCTCCAAACTCGATGTTGATATCGAGGTACCGTCATCTAATATTATTGTTTCTGGCTCCCACGACACAGGGTATCCTAGTGTGGGGCCAGAAGTAATGTATGTGCCTGTATGTAAATGTTTATGTTTATTTTTAACTAGCTGTGCCCGCGACTCCGTTCGCGTACATTTCGATTTTTACGAAGCAGCATTTGTATGGGGGCCACGTCTTATCATAACTGGAGCTAGAATTTAAATAGCCTATCCTGTGTCCCAGATGTCTATATGTTTTTATACCAAATTTCATCAAATTCGGATAATTGGTTTAAGAGTTATGGAGGAACATACATACATACATACACACATACAGAAAAAAATTCTAAAAATCATGAAATTAGTTTCAGTATCATATATTGAGCCTATAAACACAATATCTCTGAAAACAAAGTAACTTACTCCATGACCGACCCTTACAGATTTATTATTAGTATTATATATTATATATTATTATTATATATTATATTATTAGTATATAGATAGATATTCAGAAAAAGACGCTTTTAAATCCACAGTCTTATACACAGGTTTATGAGAGGAATTCCTCTTATAAAGTGGCTTTAACTCCGTATGAGCGTTTTAGTGGAATCGACTTTTTATATAAGACATTGCGTCTATTGCGTGCTACCCCAAATTTACTCCGTTGCGTATGCGCACTGCTCCAAAAGAGTGTGGAGAACCCAAATTATGGTACTTACGAGTTTACTTTTGATTTTTTCGGCGTAACATAAGGCACGGCTATAACAATGTACTTTCACCTCAGCTTTTCAGATGATTTAGACAAAATGTGTAGGATTCTAGATTTAATATTATTATGATCAAAATGTATAATCTTATTCGAAAGTTTGACTCGTCTAAGCATAATTTAACGCGAAAACTACACTAAAAGTCGCGGTACATAGATATGGTAAATTTGGATAGCTCTGGAGGTTCTTGACCCCGCTGCCCTTTCGCTTGACTGTACTTTTTTGGGCGACTAGTATATGCCCAAAGCCCTAAGCCTGAAACCATTTGAATGTCACCGAACAGTCGCCAGCATACAACCTAGCAACCGTTGTATTTAATTGCAAAATCGCCTGTAACGTAACTGAATAGAGTGCACTGATCAAAGATTGATGTACTGTCGACTGTATGTACATTCTTGTTCCAAAGTAACATACATGTTAAGGTCCAAGTGTTGTCGTCTGTACCTCAACCGCATGGACGGAAAGCCGCTCTTTGCATAAGGGAGCTTAAACCCCATCCCCAACCCCTTGATAAATTCACTGCTGTGACACTATCGAAGTAGGTACTACCAAATCAAGATACTACAATTCCCAGGTGTGCTGGCTGGTCTGCCGCAGGAACCTTCTCGCGAGAGAGAAGCCGATCTTCTCCGACGAGTCGGTCTTCAAGCTGTTCAGGATCTTCTGCCTGTTGGCCGACTTGGTCCAGGATAGCGACGACGATAGATGCTATGTGGTTAGTACGCAGAAATACAGCTGTTGCGGAAAGGTCCTGTAATAACTTTATGGGCTTATTTAAGGTGAACGCGCACATAGACGAGGCAAACGCGTCGAACGAGCTGAATGAAATGAAAAATAATAATTACTTACACACAACACAATCACTTGTCCTGGTCTCAAAGTAGGATACGCTGTGCTGTGGTAAACAGGCAAAGACAACCCTAAAATCTATCTAAAATCCTATCCGCGCCACTACAGTCGGGTTTATAATTCGGAATTTGAAAATTTGGAACTCCCAATGACTTTGGTGCAGTAAGCTCGTTTTATGCCGTTTGATGCCCATTGTAATTTTGATAATATGGACCACGTGCCCCGAAAGGCGTTCACCGTAAGGCGTTCACCGTAAGGCTGATGTTAAGTCTAGCATCGAGTTAGTCTAGTTATGTCATGCTGTCTCGGTCACACAATGTAACATTTTTAGTGATAGTAAAAAAATAAGTATTGTTTTGACAAATGTTGAGGCTTTGTTACTCGTAGATAATATACTTAGTTACGATGTAAGACACGGTTTTGTTATCCTGTACCTAGTTTTGATTAAGAAAGTGTCGTAATAAAATTAACAATTTTGCAAACAGTTTTTCTTTACCAAAAAACTAAATATGGGAAATAAATGTATTTAAAATTTCCGTAATTTTATCTAGCGAAGCCTCAAACCACATTTTATCATAAGTATTCTCAAATGTTTTTTACTATCATTATAAATGCTGTAGCAATGTGTAGTGAGTAGTGCAATGCGAGCGAGTCGGAATATGCTTTTTATTATGAGCTTTGCATAATTCCAAATGTGATTTTTATAGGGCCAAATGTAATACATTGTTATGAGTTGAAGACTCGTCTTTCTCGGGGTCCAGTCAACAACCGAATACTTAAACCTCTGCTCTACATTTGCAACAGCGCCCGCTAATTGAACTGTAGGCACTTATCGACTTTCCTTTTTTAATTCCACACTCGATTAAAAGAGCAATATGCGAACCGAATGCTTCGAATTACATACAGCACATGTCTCATTTTCTGTGTCAGTGACTCAACTTGTGATACTGTCTCGGACGTTCACCTCTAGATGATGCGGCATGAATAATGTTCCTTCGTGGTGTGCTAGAACAAAATGCATTTAGTAAACTCTTAGGCATAGAAATTTCAAGAAACTTTAGTTGAATAAGAGACCAGCAGGGACATAAGTATGATACCTAATTAGGGGCATTTCAATACCAGCGCTGCTGGCCTTCTGGAAAAAAGGAGTAGTCTCATACTAATGGTGGAAACTTTATAAGTCCTTACAAAAATAACTTGTCTATAAAAAGTGCTACATATAAGTATATTGCCCGACAAATAACTTGACCAAATTATTTTGACTTCACATGGACGTATTCCGGGTCTCTTTGGCTCTTATTTGTCCACCTCAAGTTATCCAGACTCCGTGGATTTTTCGTCAAGGTATCTGCTAGGCATTATAACTACCTACTGTTTATTTCCCTAATTCGGAAAAAAAGTTAATAAAACAAAGTGAACTAAGTTATTGTAAACACTCCATTCTTTTTAGTCTGCCACTCCTGTATGGAGTGGCGTGGCAAGCGAGACAGGTTATTCAACGCTAACTCGTTCCATTAATCCCTTCCCAGACTCACAATGATCACTTGATCACTTTGGTACCGATCCCATAGGGGCTTTATAACGTATTCCCACTTGCTGCGGTCTTGAACTGCGACTCCAAGGTCTTCCCATTCCAACCGTAGACCTTTCGCCTGTTTCGGTATCTAAAAGCACATGCTTGAAGAGTACAACGTAATCTAACCTTATTCTCTTGTACAATATAAAACTATTTCTTTTGTTTTATAATTTGTGGGTAACTAAATTCTTTGAAATAGTGCCTATTAGATATATACCTACCAAAAACATGCGCCATTCTTTATTGTGAACATTAGAAGGCCACCATAACAGAGGCTTGACCTAGCGTGGCGACCACTGTGTGTAAACTGTTTGCTTGGCTTGTATGTACCTAACCATTTTTACGAACTTTTTACTTACTTACTCCGCTGGTTCAGCGACCCGAAGTGGGTCTTCGCCTCCGACACAAGAAGTCGCCACTTGTCTCTGTCTTGTCGCGGTTCTTGCCAGTCGCCCGCCTGGAGCTAACCTAACCTAAATCATTTAAAATCCAAACATAATATAATAAGTCTGGGAAATCCACACCCCTTCCCCAGATGATACTCCAGCCGTCCGAAGCCGGCATCCTCACCGAGCAGCTAGTACACTGCCTCGGGCTCCGCTGGGACGCGTCCGACTGGGAAGCGCTGGGCCAGTCCATCGGGCACTTCAAGTGGGCGGCCTTCCTCGCCGTGCTGGAGGCCAAGTACTGCGCCGACCCGCAGCTGCACCAGGAGGCGCTGCTGGAGGCCGTCGCCGAGCTCTACGACGTCTTCATAGAGGACATCATCAAGAAGGTTTATCTGGCTATCCTACCGTTGTGGATTATTCTAGTGAAACCACCTGCGAATGTTGTTTGTGCCATACAATGAGCCTGAAGGCCTTAACAGTTCTGGATTAGCCTATAAGAAAATTAAGCAATTGCTTTAGGGCATCACGTCTCGGCGGGGAGCACCACGAACAGAACCATTACCTTTCTACATATGTATTATTTTTAAATGGTCCTAATTTTTTAATTTTACTATTGGTGTTGGTACTAGAGGATAGGGGGCACCATAGGCTTCAGCGTGAGAAACACAGGAACACACACAGACCACGGTGCGTGGGTGCGAAAAGACGCGACACGTTCTATAGAGTTCGCGCCCTCGCCCCGTCTCTTCTATGTGGGCTTGGTCCCGTTCCTTCAGTAAATTTTGTATGAAAGTGATAAAATGACGACGCGACTTTTCCGCGCCCTCGACCCACGTCCTTTCTGTGTGTCCAACGCCAAGGTTCAATGCGGCACCGGGCCTCAGCAACAATTTAAAACTTAACTAACGAACCTGCTTCCCCCCAGGGCTACCTTCTGAAGCGAGGCTACCTGCTCCCAACGATGCGCGAGTACTGGTGCGTGCTGCAGCCCTGCGCCCTGACCTACTACAAGAGCTCCTCGCAGAAAGAGCAGTGCGGCCGCATCACCATCGACGCCTACTGCTCCGTGGAGGCCGCGGCTGGCGACGGGAGGGTCCAGCGGTTCCAGGTGGTCACGCCTGAGCGAACCTTCGAGTTCGGCACGCAGGATCACAAGTAAGCATTAAATAACATTAAGTTACATTACCATACCGTGCCGTGCCGTGCCGTGCCGTGCCGCGCCGCGCCATGCCGTGCCGCGCCGCACCGTGCCTGCCGCGCCGTACCGTACCGTACCATATCATAATATATTATACTATCTGACCGGGCACACGTTGTTTTGCCATATTAATCAGTCTGCCAACAATTTTCAGACCTACCAAATATACTTACACAAAAGAATTCATAAAAATAGGGAATTCGATAACACTTTGCCACAAGATTTTTATACATTAGAATACATTATATACTTTACATTGCATTCCAATACGTTACTGTGGTCAGGTCGGCAGAGAGCCGTGGATGCGAATGGCGAGAGACCGTGAGAGATGGCGTAATAGGAAAAGGGCCTAATCCCAGCAGAGGGCGGAGGTGAGCTAATGATGATGATGATAATGACATTACATTACCTTACGCCTGTATCCCGGACGGGTAGGCAGAGACGAGGGTTTGTTACTTACCACTATCCTAACAAACCTTTTGTTGTCATGATCGTGGCAAGTGGCACCTTTCTAAGTTAAGTTTTTTTTAAGTTTCCTTAACGTACGCAGGTAACTGGAAAAATCCTCATTCAATTACTGAGAACAAGGGCCTCGATTGGGGCCTTATTCGTGACCTTCTGACAGTACCTTTCATGAGCTACGACAACAAACACTCTAGAGCATATAATAGTCTAGAATCTAGACTATTATGTACATATCGAAGTTAGATGACGCATCGGCGGCATGGGTCGATCGCGTCACGTCGAGTCTATTGACGTTGATTGCGTCGATTAATATTGCTGTGTGACTCACAGAGAAAATATGGTGTGACTTGCCCTCAGTTCATTCTAATTCTACTAATATTAAGGAGACCCAGTGGCGCCCCCAATGAAACAAAATCATACCTTCTTTCACTGATCGTTTTTGCAAAAAGTGAATGAATGAATGAATGATTTATTGCCACAAACAAACCTTCTTACATACAATAATAGAACAATAAAGGAGTGTGCGTGCGACAATTATGCTATTTCAGCCACTACAAAGAACCTAGGATCACGAACTTGGGACTAGATAGCATTTAGGCCAAAAACGGCCGTTTTTTGCGTTAATGCTATCTAGTCATAGGTTTTTTTTCCTTAGGTTCACGACCCTGAAAATCACTATTAGCATAATTGAGATATTGTACAGACACTTTTTGCAAATTCGATCTGTAAAACCAGATGTAATAAATGTCTTTCTTCTTCTTCTTCTTCATATGTTTTTTTTTTTATTGGTGCGCAGTTACCCCACTGTAGGCCCTCAATAGGTTTGTGCTACACACAGGGTGTTAAAGTACGGAAGCACTTATCCTTACAAAATTGGTGGGAAGTCCATAGAAAAATTGTGTTACTAAAATATGAAATACTGTAATGAATAAATAGTACACGCGTACTTTCAGCGTTCTTATGGTATGGAGCGTTATGGAATTTACATAAATACCAGCGTTACGTTTGTTCGAGATCCCGATGAATCAAATTTGTTTTCTCAAAGAAAGCTTAAAAATTTCGATAAGAAATGTGTCTCCTTGACAAGAAATGTTAGGTAAACGCGACTTTTGACTCTCAATACCTCGCCGTTGAGTTTCCAAGCACGGTTCCTTTGAAAAAAAAAACGTTATGATGCAAAAACTACGGAAGGTCGTTAAACACCAAAACACCACGCTTCTTTATTTTTGTTTCTCTACTATCAGGAGCCGTCTCCAATGGGTGTCGGCTTTGAAGCAGGCAGCGGCTGTCTCGGGCGGGGCCGAGGGTTACCAGAGGCGTGCGAGGGCGACGCGCCGAGGCGTGGACGCCAGGAGGGAGAGAGAGGCGACAGAGGCACGGGCCAGGCTGCAGCAGGAGGTCAGAGCGCGGCTGGCGGCTGAGGCTCAAGCTCAGGTGAGGATATAATTTTCAAGGTCTTAACTTTACGGGCCCGCGGCCTGTGGGCGGCCCGATCTATGGTTTTTCTGTTCTACAAACTCCATCGAGTGAAAGGTTGAGCGGCTGAGCAGATTTGGATGTAAATTGGCAAAATTGGTAAAAAAAAGTCGTGTGTACTAAATAAACTCCTAAAATTTTATTTATTTTCTCTTTAAAATCAGCATCTTATGATTTTTTTGGATTTATGTGTTTATATTGTTTGGAACACTTAGAAATTTGGTGTAGAAAAAATATTCATCACTCAGAGACTAAAAATGCTATAAAGAGTCTCTCAGGCCGTCTCTCTTCTTAGAAATAGATACGGCCTGATAATGTCGCCGTATAAAGGCCCTGAGGTCCGCCCTCTGATAAATAACGTTCTTCTTCTTAGGAGTGGTCTTGTTTTTCGGTTCTCCATTCTCCATCTAACATTTCCATGATTGCGCTACCAAAAGCAATGAGTTCAACAGAGGCATGTGTGTCAAGATGTTAGTAAATTTTTTGAGAATTTAATTGTGTTTGTTTTTGTGCCAGAATTTACGTAAAGAAATTTGGCAACCCTAAGTAAATTAGTCTCCGGTCCGTAACGACCAAATGTCAAAATGCCATGATTTCATTGTAACTAAATTTCAATTTGCCTTAGTCCCATAATGCCTGAAATCCGAAATGACTTTATTTTCAGTTTGTCTAAATTTCAATTACCTAGTCTTAATCCGAGAAACGCGCGACTTCGAAACACAATTGTTCTCAGCCGCTATGGCGCTTTGAAACCCGCATGTTGTGTGCTACGAGCACAGAATTTCATCAAAGAAATCAAGAAATCAAACATGTATTTCAACATAAAGAATAGCTAGCTAGCTAGTGGATTTTTCATGTAGGGGTATTTTACTGACGAAAACCGTGGTGCACGTTTTAGAAGAAAATTGTTCTACTTATTATCATACTTCAAACAAATCCCCTATTTGTTCATATTAGAAGAGGGCAAGATAAATGACGTGTGTTCATTGCATGCAACTACTAATTTGATGATGATGATTCACGAAGCGAAAGACGTTCGTCAGTATGGTGGCAAGTGGTAAACCCTGGCCTCTGCCTACCCCTCCGGGATATCATAAATCAGAAATCAATAATTTATTTCAACGTAAAGAATTTACATTCTGTTTGCTGAATGTCAATGTACTATGTTACTATGTTAGCCGCTGCCTTCGGGCCGTATTTGCAGTGGAGAAAAAGGCAGCGGGAAAAAAAACTCCACTCTGACCATCTTTTCTCAAATCATCTTAAACTTATACATCAAAACCTATATGATATGATTCCGTGATAGCCACCAATAACTTTAAAAGCCATAGCTTCTTACAAAAGTAGGAAAAACATTAATGCTGCGGCCAGACACACGAACAGCACCCGTTCCATATAGGCGTGGGTTTGTGCAATGTCATATACCTGAACTTTTTCCCCGCTCAACATTTAAGGTATTTACAGGAATTGGCCCAACTGGCTCAACAAGACAACAAGAAACTCGAAGAGATGAAAAGCGCTCAGATGGAGTTGGAGAAGCTGCTACATGAGGAGACTCAGGCAAAGCGGGACGAAGAAATCGTCAGGGCTCTACAAGCTAGGTAGGTGCATACTTTAGAGAGGGGGCGTTTTATTATATCTCTTTACGCGACTCATCATTTTCTACTACATTTTGCCAAAAAACTAGTGATTGGCGTAGCCTCAAACATTAGCAACTTGCATGGCTAGTGCGACGACATGAGTCGCGCGTTTTAACGTAAAAAAATGGGACTTGCCAGGACATTAATTGTCAAATTGTGACATTTTGGCGCCACAAAACGCATTCCTCGCGCCGTCGTACTATCTATGCTGGAGTGACAGTCTGGGCCGAGTACCATGTTTTTTATAGAATAAACACCTTATTTATTTATATTTTTCTATTTACTTCTGCCAAAGAACCGATAACTGATAAGTAGAAATGTTCGCGAGTGCATGAGAACGAATAGACAAACGCAGCGTGCGTCGGACGCCTACCATGAGGCGTCGAGTCTGTTATGTTAGAAAACATCATCGGAATACATTTCACATGTAAACATGTACCTAGTTTACATGTAAACTACCTCACTGTACTGAAAACTCGACGGATCACCTAACTTGGCCTTTACAAGTAATAAACACTCTCATATGACCGTTCTAACTTGTACACTCACCTGCACTCGCAGGAATATCAACCTTTTCAACCATGCTCTACTCGGTTAGGTTACGGGCAACTTTTAAACTATAATGTGACTTTTTCAGGGTCTTAGCTGAAGAATGGGAGAGGAGAGAAGAGTTAGAGCGCCTTCAAGAGGAGCAAAATAGAATGTTGGAAGAGGAAAGACTGAAACGCAAACAGTTTGAAATGCTGCAGGCAGAAAAAGAGGCTCAGTACAGAGGTCAGTGAAAAACCTGCTTTGTCAACAATTTTCTCTACAATTTCTCCATACACCAGTTACACAAAAAACATGACATACCCCAGAGTTACGAAAAAGGTTGTGGAGCCTAATATGACCTGTAATGCATTGCACAATGTGTATAATACGCCTTACAAACAGCGAACACACAAAGTCGAAAAGGAGAGAATGAAAGATTCGTTAATCACAGTCATTTGACTAAACCCACCTTCTTTTTACGTCAGAAGCCGAAAGGAGACTGAAAGAGCTGGAACTGGAGAAGCAGCGGTTAGACGCAGAGCTACAAGTGGCGCAGCAGAAGATTGCGAGGACCGAGACCACGGCACAGACTTTACAAGTGCAGTTACGGGTAAGGCACGGTTCGCACTATTAGTAAAAAAACTTATATCTATTCGAAGACAAAAATAATTGTCAAAATCGCTTAGGATTTTGAAAAAAAAATGCGTATCGAATTGAAAACATACTCGTTGTTTTAAGTCGGTTAGTAAAAAAACCTCTCAGCTATAAAAGTCTTAAGGAAGACCTAGATGAGTTTATTTGATTCATCTACCTCAGAAGGCGGGACCTCGTTGGATTTCTTGTAGGTAAGTTATGTAACCTTTAAAAGCTATAATAAATTACATAACCCTCTAAGGCCATAAATAAAGGGTGTAAAATCACCCATTTAAAAAAATATGAAATTGACACAAAATTGCAAGTTATTGTAAGTAACACTCTTTTAGCAGTTAATTGGGATCTTTATAAAAGTAAATTGTTATTCCATTAAAAACATAACTTGTAAAAAAAAACAAGTGTCGCAACTCAGTACTTCTAAAAAAAAAACTTGTGAGATCCATGTAATACCAAGTCTGTTAATTTATTCAGTCCCCACTCGAGGGTCCTTCTGTCTTACGCTATTACGTGATTAGCTAACCTAACAACATCTTATAGTGACCATATAAATATTTAAAGTCTATGTTTAAATAAATAGATTGACTTGGCCAATGAAATTCCATATAACTTTTCCCGCCGCACATTTATAAGGGTGAAATGACGAACTTTGTAACCCGTTTATGAACGAGCAATGAGACACTTTCTGAGTGGGTGTGGCTTAAACAATATTTCTCTAGATCATCGACTTCTGTTGGCGACGGATCTACAAGGATGCGAGAACGAAGTTCTTCTTCATCGTCGACACTGGATATCATCCTAATGGATGTCTTCTTCTACGAATGTCGGATGTCAGGTCTTCGTCTGATGCAAGTGCAGCTTCGATTTCCTACCTCCTTAAACCACTCATGAACTACTAATAAAATCAAACATAAATAATCCCATTTTGCATGCAAAATTCAATAATAAGATGCAACAAGGGTGTGGCAAAAACTGCGCGTGCAAACGACCGCTCTCCCGCGGGTTCGAGGGCTACTTTCAGTAGCCCGAAATCACGAATACATGAAATCACAGCGCTGCCAAAAACACGCCAGATTGTAGCGGCTAAAAACCCAATAATAGTCCTGGGTGTTTTTTCACCCATATAGCCTTTAAGGGAATTTGGCTCCTTAGTTGAAAATTCGACAGACTCATCTAGACCTTATTTAAAGCTTTTTAGCTGTCGTTTTTTTTTATTACATTTTATTTTATTTGATACTTTTTAGTGAACAGCATGACATTTTAATTTTTAATTTAGCACTTAGTTTATAAATAAATATGACATATGATAATAATAATTTAAAGCAATATACTCAATAAGACCAATCTTGAACGCCACACGGGAAATAAATAAATATAACTGGCGTCCGCCATTTTGTTTTATCCGTGACGTCACGTCAATGTCATCACGTTTTTGCCCTCGACTGTCAAATGGCTGATGATGATGATGAGGCCATTTTTTAATTGGCATACTGTTTTGTTTCAGGATCTACACCCCTCTCTGAGGAACGGGGACCGCGCAAGAAGGGCCATCTCCTTCGTCCCAACCACGAAGAGTTCCTCGGATACCCTCATCGATGTCAGGGCTGTAAGGCATTTGAAGGTTCTGGAAGATGACAATTTATGACTTGGTGTTAGAAAAGTATTGTTGAACGAATGGGTGGCTTTTATTATATAAAGGATTTTTTATGAAAATAAATACTTAGGTCGTAAGAAGTAATGTTATTATCCACTCGATTAACTTATCTCTATTCTACCTTATGATATCACTTCGATACCAATTCCGATAACTGTTGTTGTCGGAAATAGTTCATCCTTGGTTGTCACACCTTTTTACCCTGATTCAGTTAAAACCACGATTGATATTCAGTCAAAACATATATTTAAACGATACACATATTTTTATTACCTAAATGAAACCAGGACCTAAACCCATACTCAGAGAGAGTATGGGTTTAGGTCTCTCTCTCTCTCTCTCTCTCTCTCTGAGAGTAGGCCTGTGCCCTACAGTGGGACGTATATAGACTGCTTATGATTATGATGATGAAAACCAGTTTCATAAAACTTTTATTTATGGTTCACAAAATTAGATAAAACATAATTAAATAGTAAAGCTAGCAGTAATGTACATTCTATCAGCCCCTATATTACGCTCACCAAATCCTGAGCGATTCCAATCGTTTAACTGTCAAATTAGTATATGGAATTTGACAGTTAGACGATTGGAATCGCTCAGGATTTGGTGAGCGTAATTAGGCCACAGATGTGAACACAAAATGCAATTTAGGCGCAGAGATTCTAAAAACTAAGGATGTAACTAATTTTATTACGCTATGTCAGACTCCCACCATTTTTCCAAGTGTGGCCCAAGTACATTTTTCATACAAAATTTAACCGAAAATGGCTACATAAGTGTCACTCGGGAAGTGACGGAAGTCATCATATGTAGTATGAAACTAAACTAAAAGTATTTAATAAGATAAGCTTGGCAAGGAAAAATTTTACAAAGGATAGAACCAGAGAAAATATCAAATTTGTCCACTTATACTTGCTGTCCCGGCGAACTTCGTACCGCCACAGAATCCGTTCATACCATTCTTGCACAACGCCACCTATTTTTAAAACACAACGTTCGCTCGTACAACGCCATCTATTTTAAACTTAAAATAAATATTATCCCACGGGAACGCATTACCGGGATATCAAGTATGCTACGTCTCAACTCAGGTCTATGTCTATCTGTACGCCAAGTCTCATGTAGATCCGTTCAGCCGTTATTGCGTGATTGAGTAACAAACATCCAAACATCTTCACAAACTTTCACATTTATAATATTAGCAGGATTATGACAATTCGATGTGCAATGCGTAGCCGATTCTTCCTTCTTGTTCATGTTTGGGTCAATCGGCTATGCTTGTACATCGAATCGTCATAGTAAGTCGTGAATTGTAGTTTTATGAAATAGAGCCGTTGAGATTAGTGTACACACATGGCTCTACCTAAACTCCCAACTGTAGGTTCGACATCGTGGATACCTAGCCTAATTTAAGTAATAACCTCTACTTCTTCCTCCTAGCCTGCTTGGCTGCTTTGGCGGCAGCTTTCTCTGCTGCTTTGGCAGCTTTCTCGGCCCTCTTGGCAGCCGCCGCCTTCTTAGCTGCTAACTCTTGCATTTTCTTCTGTACCTTTCGAAGCTGAAATAGCAAGAGAGGGCTAGGAAAGAGTTCATGGGTAGAGTTTAGGCTCTCTTTTTACCCTTCTTTCCTTTTCCTTTTAGCTGCGTGTAAAAGAAACGAAAGTGTTATTACCAACAGGTATCAGCTTTTATGTGTGAAGCAAAGGGAAAAATTCGCTTTCGCTTGACTCGGCAAGCGTAGTCCTAATACGAATAAGAAATGTCAAAATGGCGAAATGGCGTTACGTTCTTATCACCAGATCGTACTTTCAATTGGTTTTGAAGACCTTTTCATTGCCTATCAATCCTGTTGACATGCATTATATTACAGTAATCTTTCACCTGGTTGTGCAATAAAGCGTTCTCTATTTCTATCTATCTACAGTGACAGATACAAGGTCGGGTCATGTGACGGGTTTTTTCATGCCCTCTGACGCATAAAAAGTGCGCGCGTACCTATACTTGAAGCGGCGAAGATATACATGAAATGAATCGGTGCGTTCATGCAGTTGCCAATGTACTACAATGCGTTAAGTGAACCTAGGATCCATAAGTTTTTCCGGACGTCTGTGCGTCCAATCGTCCTAACCTCACTGATGAGCTGACGGGTTGTTAGTGAAAGAAAAAAAAGAAACGTGAGTAAAGTTAGTTACTGACCTTCTTCTTTTCAGCTCTGTTGGCCAGAACCTCCCGCCAGAAGCTCTGAATAACCCTCGCGGCGTGATCCAACATGAACTTGTTCATCTTCGCCTCCATTTCAGCTTGGTATTCCTCCTCTCGCTCTGCCATCAGCGGCAGGTACTCCTTGTCTTGCTCTTCAATTTGTGCCTGCATATCGTATATATACTTATGTGTTAGTTACCCATGGTTCGCAAGTAGTCGAACCTTTTTTTCCACTCTCTTAGACCAATGTAAGTAGGTAGGTACAGTCGATAGCAAAAGTAAGTAAGTGCCTTTACATTTTAGTTGCAAAGTCGCCCGTATCGAAACTGAGTAGAGTGTACGGATGAAAAGGTAGATGTGCTGACCACTGTGCCTAATTACGTAGAAGAAATGATAATTAAAAATAAATGGGCGAAAGCAGTGGGCGGGGCAAATAGCTCGGAGAACTGATGGCCGTTGGGGCGAATTAGTTCTGACCTGGCGACCGCGGACCGGACGACGCAGCGTGGGAAGGCCGCCCGCCAGATGGTCTAACGACCTGGTTACGGTGGCGGGGGGTCGCTGGATGCGGGCGGCACAATACAGGGAAGCTTGGAAAACCATGAGGGAGGCTGTCCTGCAGTGGGAGTCAAATGGTTGATGATGATGATGGGCGAAAGCGGCCAGTATTGAAGAATACTGTTTCGATTGGCGAAAATAGCGATAAATAATATGGAGAGCTGATAACGAGCTGCCACTTATGGCATCTTAAAGGCCAGTAAATATCGGTTTATGTAAGTATATCATTATTAAGTATAAGTATGTAAATCAATATTCATATTTGCACTGGCTACCCGTCTCACTTTTACTTCAGCAACTCTCCATCCTTGGTTGCCTGGAAGAAATTGCTATGAGCAATATTTGTAAATATTTTATGTTTTTGTTTTTGCTGGTACAATAAAGAATATTCTTATCTTATCTTATCTTATCAGGGGAGTTCCAATCCATCAGCTCATAATCATCCACTATTCTCGATTGACTGCCTCTTTGGTCTAGCGGTGACTAGCTTGACTACGAAGACGGAGGTTGTGGGTTCAATTTCCGCTAGTGGCTTATTTAATTTATTTATATGGGCTCGGTCTGCTTGTCCTCCCATGTTTCCGTGTGATGTCCTTGTCTGGTTACCTAACATAGCATAGGGCGTCCTAGTTTGAGACCAGGACATGTAATAATTGTGCTCTTCAAAGTGTTATTAAACAGTAAAGAAGCTGAACCTATTGCGGTATTCACCTCAAGCTCCGTGCACTTGTCGAGCTCCTGCTGATACTTCTCCAAGTAGTCGTCTAGCTCCACCTGCTTATCACCCATCTCCAGATCGTACTTCTGCAGCCAGGAAAGCAGCTGCGTCTCCACTTTGAACCTTGGCACAGAAAGAATAGGGTCTTTTGTTCAGTTCACCCTGATATAAAAGCGAGTGAGAGGAGATATACAAACAAATCCTTCCTCTTCTTTCAGCTCATCATTTGAGCTAAAAGAAGAGGAAGAAGAAGAGTGAGCAGTTGCAGATAGAAAACTCTATTTAAATGCTATTGATATCATCTAACATAATACATCTACGGTACATACATATATACACTCATGCCTGTATCCCGAAGGGGTATACAGAGAGACCAGTGTTTGCCACTTTCCTCAATCTTGACATCTAACATGGTCTAACTTTATATCGTAGATCTGCTAACCTGCGCGCGCGCTGCGCCTTCTCTTCGATCAAATGGTTTCGCAGCAGACTCTCATAGTTGTCGACGCTCTCTTGTTCCTCCTCCTTTAGCAATTCGTCCTTGACGGTATGCGCGCGCGTCGCCAGCACCATCTGCCGGTTCGAGTCTAGGCTGCAACGACGGAGTTGTCAAGTCATTGATCTCTTTGTGAAGAAAAGAGTGCAAGCTCTGCAGAGTTCGTGTAGCTACAATTTCTCACCCCAAAAAAAATATCATCTATTGGGGACCATATAAAAGTTTACGTAACACCTTGGGTACAGCCCAGATTTCTGCCAATGGAGTGTCACATTAAGGATAAGACAAAGGTAATGACTAAGATAAGATAAGATAAGAATATTCTTTATTGCACACAAGAAGCGAGACATAAAATATGAAAGTTACAATGAAAAAGTACAATGGGCGGCCTTATTGCTAAGCTACATACCTGCATCACGATTTTTTTTTTAGAAATTAAAGCCTAGATATGAGTTGCCTTTTGGAGCTAGCTGGATGGATTATATCCGGCTGAGTATCTTTGATAGAATTTGGTTTTAAAGTAGGTGGGTACCTACCTGTCTGTAATCGACCTTACATCCATTATTTACGCATGCAGAACATTCAGATCGCCCGTGTAAAGCTCCAAATCTGGTCGTGTGCAAGATCTCGAGTTTCACGGCACTCTCTTGTAGTTTGAGACTTATATAAAGACACAATTCTAAGAGAACTCTCACATCTTCTTCTTGAGCTTTGTGGTGGCATCCAGGTAGAGGCAGTGGAGCTCGTCCTCCAGCTTGGAGATGGCCTCCTGTTTAATCTTCATGTTGGCCTCGAACGCGTCGTTCTCTTCCTTGATGGTTTTCGAGCAGTCTGCGAGATATTCAATCATTTAAAAAAGATACAGAAATGGATACAGCACGGTTAATGAAATGGACTGAATAACTATTTGCCTCTCGCTAGCACAATGTAAACGGAAATATTGTATGAGCGAGAGGCAAATAGTGGTTCACTTTAAGTCTGCTCTCTACATATCTTATCTATTTTTAATGATTGTCAAAGAAATTGTAAGATCTTGATAAGTATTGATAAATGTAATCTAAGGCTTGGCTAGATAACAAAATCATGGACATTAAAAAAAAAGTGGTTTTTAAATCAAATTTTCTCACTCAAAACTAGGTATAGGATAACAAAAATATGTCCTAAATGTCCGTAATGTTATTATCCAGCAAATTCATTAAACCTAATTAAATACAATCAAATTATAGAATGTGCGATCGAGACGGCATGCTAGACGTAATGCGCGAGTCTTACTAAGCCTTAAGCCGTTTTTTTTTTTTTCATTTGGCTAGCTTCCACCCACCCTGTATGTCCTTGATGAGCCTCTCGTTGGTCTGTTCCATCTTCCTGGTGGCAAACTTGGCCCCCAGCTCCTCGGCGGCGGTGGTCGCCATCTGCACCAGCATCTGCTCACGGAAGTGCTCCAAGCAGAGCAGGTACTCTACTCCAGGCGGGTTGTGCTTCTGTGGATATTTATCAACTGCACATCGTCCCCAGGATTAGAATTCCGTCGATTCTGGGTGGTAACGCAGGTAGATTTTTTTTTATTTTTTATAAATACATCGTGTTTCCACAGACGCGGGGTCCGTGCCATTTTGTGTTATTTAGTTTTGTTTTAATTTTCCCTCTCTCTCTATACTCCATATGTATAGCAGTTTTGCTTACATTTTTGCACAGATCTTGTTGTGCGACACACGTATCTTATCTAATCCTTAACTTAACATTAAAGCTACGTTCTTATTTATATATATTATATATATATGTTTTTTTTTTTTTCTCATATCCATGGTTCTTTTGATGTTTTTTTTTTTATTATTCTGCTCCTCATGGATACACAGGGTTTTTTTTTTTTTGTTTTTTTTTTTCCCGCAGGTAGATTCAGGTTCAGTGAGTAGAGAGCCTCTTGCCAAAACTTGCAAATTACTATTCGAATATCAGCATACCTTAGCGTGTCCCGCAGTGGGACGTATTTAGGCTGTTTATGCTATGCATGACATGGTGGGTAGGGTAGGTTCAGGGTCAGTGCGCTTAGAGTCAGAACTAGCAAATCACGATTTCGAGATTGGCTTCGGGAATACAACCTGTTGATTTGTAAAGTAACGCCCGACTCAGGGTACTTTATACTTTATACTATGGGACCAACTCTAAAATCTTTTTAAAAAAATCAGCTTTTCCATCGGGCGTTTCTTTACAAATCAACGCCTTGTATTGTCCTCACTTTTCAGCGTACAAAAACCTTTTGTTAACGTCGGACTCAAATAACTCATGAATGAGGTGCTTGGTAACTGTGATGGGGTTCGATACTCGCGTTTATGCAGTGCACCATAAGAGATAGGAGCCGACGGTGATGATCCACCATGCCTACTACCTACTCCAGATGATAGGTACCACTTACTTCAGGTTGCTTTTGTTGGAGGCTTTTCATCTGAAACATTCAAAAGACAGCGTTGATAGCGCGGTGGTAGCGAACGGGCTGGATGCTGGCCTCACATTCCGGAGGTCGTGGGTTAGAATTCCTGCATTTACCAATTGCTTGTTTTCAAAGCTACGTACATTCGTAAATTCTAAGTAGCAATACCAGTCGCTGAACGTAAAGGAGAACATCGTGAGGAGACCCGAGTGTCTAACGTATGTAAGGCACATACCAATGCGCTGTGGGCACGGATGGTGATTAAGCCTAAGCCATAATCTCTCTCTCTAAGAGAAGATCTGCGCCCTGTAGTTAGACGTATGAAGGTAGCCCAAGCAGCGTACATAAGCATGTAGGTATGTTATGCAGTCAAAAAATAAAGATCGTCTAGCAGCCAAAACAACAGCAAAATTCAATGTAAATGAAATTGCAAATGAAAAAAATAAATGACAGGACGGTGAATGCTGGAATGAATATATTTTTTTAAATAAATGTTACTACCTCGGTGATCATTTCGTCGACCTTTGGCTTTAGTCCCGGATAGCTGTTCATGATGTAGATGAGATGGCCAAGCTCTGGGTTTAGGCGGTTCTTTAGCGAAAGGTCACCCTGTAGGATAACAATGTGACCGTGTTTCACTATGTCAATGGTAAGTAACATACGCCTCCGCCTCAGCGCTGATATAAAAAAGTCCTTTATTATATTTTTTCGAGAAAATAGGTAATTTGAGAGCCCGCGCCGAATATTTCGATTTTGTCGGCCAAAATACAAGAAATCAGTAAATTAACTTTGAAATGCCGTATCATTTGTAACTATTATCAATATGGTATTGTACTTAACCTTATGTACAATACGGCGGACTTAATGCCGTAACCATTCTCTACCAGTCAACCGCAGGAGGTGGAAGAAAGATTGGTAGGCGTGCAAAAATGGGAGGGGAAACAGTAGAAATGCAATTTAAAATATACTTATACAAGGTAAGATTGAATAGACCTATATATTAATATAATGCTATACATATTAATATAGTATTTAGGACAATGCCCACTATGCCTTCAAGCACATGCTCAGTGTGCATCCCTTTTTCTCAACATTTTTTCTATATCAAGCATGACTGTGCTTTTTTATGAATTGAGAGAAAGAAAACCAGCCACGTGCGTGTCGGGCCACGCGCAATGTAGGGTTCCGTAGAAAGAGGCTTTTTTTATCTGCTTTACGGAATATGTTTAGTTGCATAACAACTTCATCGAATTCATTTTCAATGGATTTTTTACGAAATTTTACTGTTATAAGTGGGTTGCCTTTTACTCGTTAACTAGCAAAGCCTACTTAGCCATGATACTTTTCTTTTTATGTTCATTATATGTGCTACTACACTGAATTTTTTCACGTTTCTACAATCAATCGTTTAGCCAGGAGAGGGGGGACGCCCCTACTCGGACAAAAATTTGCGCTTTAAGGCTTAATATTTCGCAAACGGAACCCTAAATCAAAAAATGGTCTTTCTACACCCACAATATTTTTCAACGACCAATCCAACGGTGCCCCATATGATGGGGTAGACGGAAAAAAATCCACTTTACGCTTTAGGGAGATACAGTAAAAAAAACTATTTCCACCATTTTATTCTTAGACTGTGTCGGCGTGATAAATATGTATACCGGTCTTTGCGCTAGGCCGTGGACGGACAGACAGAGAGACAGACGGACATGACGAAACTATAAGGGTTCCTTGTCGGACTACGGAACCCTAAAAAAGCGGGTGGGGCTGAATCAGGTTAAACAGCCGTTGGTTTAACGCGAAACATCTATAAGTAAGCGTTAGCTTTTAGCTCAAACTGCGCAATGTGTTACACGGCACTGGCGTCATCTAGCGGCACGAGTCAAGAGGATCTTATTAATGGCTACTTTGTTCTACTCAACGATGTATAAATTAATTTCACATGACCAGACATTTACATTCTACAGTTACAGCCCTCATCGAGGCGACATATTTTCGTTGCATGCGGTTTTAGCAGGTGACCCCCTACTACCGAGCTGATGGACGTTTCCCGTCAAAACACAACTGACTCTTACCCCCTTTATATCATCCATGGCGCCGATGTTCAGCAGACTCGTGGAAAACAACGGATTCTCATACTGCTCGAAGATAAACTGCAGATCCTCCATATGCTCGTCGGACAATATGGAGTTCAGGGTGTGGTACTCTTGGACCAGTCTCGGGAGGCAGACGGCCAGTTTGGTCTTGTAGATGGCCTCGTCCAGGATCTTGGTTATGCGCTCAGCTTGGATATTGCATTCCAGGTCGATTGGGGAAGCGCCTGGAAGCACAGTTTTAACAATTTTAACAGAGGTCGTGTGTTCGATTCCCACTGGAGGCAATGGTAGGTACTTGGTTTGAACAAATGGCCGCAGCTTGGGTCTAAATACACCCAGACAGGCCATCAAAAAATAACTTCTACACACACAACACAGTAAAATTCCTGGTCCTAAAATAGGTTGCCCTGTGCTATGTTAACCAGAGAAGCACATTACAAACATAAATTTCCATGAAATTCATGTTCGTGACATCCATGTACTTACCTTCTCATATGGTGTCAAGATAACGACATTGAAATGTGCGAGCGAGACAGACGCAAGATATAACAGCAGTCTTTAATTAAACCTTAAAGTCTTAATATCCTACTAATATTATAAATGTGAAAGTGTGTGAAGATGTTTAGATGTTTGTTCAATCACGCAATAACGGTTGAACGGATTTACATGAAACTTGGCGTACAGATAGAGAAAGACCTGAATTGAGACATAGCATACTTGATATTCCCGTAATACATTCCCGTGGGATAATATCTATTTTATGTTCAAAATAGATGGCGTTGTGGCGGTACAAAGTTCGCCGGGACAGCTAGTACATGCACACATAAGCTCACACCGAATCCCGGAGGGGTAGGCAGAGGTCAGTCCTTATTTAAACCGTGCTATATCAAGTTCTCACTGTTATCCTTAGTGTAATCCGGCTCGGCCTGGCTGGCTGTCCCAGCTGATTTGCTACTGGCAGTTCTTGAGGTCTCGGATAATGTTGAAGACTGGACCGTTCCCAGCGATGTCACGTCTGGAGCGATCGCAGCCATAGTCAGGGCGGCACACTACGTCGGGACGGCTTGCTGGAGTGTAGAGAACTGCCACGTTACTATAGCATGGTTAAGATAGTAGAATGATATAATTTAAGTAGTATTTCATAAACTTGAGACTCCAATAACTGTGGAAAGGTAGGTAGACAGGAAAGGTGTTCCGCTATCTGTGTGGCCGACGACGCCTTAGACAGCGGTAGTATTTTTTTTATGACTCGCGATGCTCATAGGTCTAATCGCGACTTCAGTGTACCCGTGACCACGACAGTTGCAACCTCAGAACACATGTTCTGTGGTTGCAACAAACGTTGCCGAAACGTCAGGAATTAAAGGCATTATTTCATCATCAGCCATTTGACGCCCACTGCAGGATATAGGCCTCCCTTTAACCATGAGGGGTTTATATATTTACCTATTAAATAAATATATAACTAAATAGTCTATGAAACAGACAGTTGTATTTACCTACCTAGAAAAGGATGAACACTATTTCCTATCGATTCGCGTATAGGTAAGTATGTATCTAATACAGCGCGTTGATAAGAAAGATAGTAAAATAAAAGTACAATTTAATCCTTGTTTACAGAGAGAAAATGACACTGATCAAACATATGAAGGTTGCTATGGCAACGGATAAGAATCCGTTGCTATAGTAACGGAAGGTAGTTTACCGAGTGCATAAAGTTTAAGTGCGCGAAGTTAATATTGAATAAGTCAATTTTTTTCTCCGAAATAAATCAGTAGCACTTTCTACCAAAAATAATAAAAATAATAACGTAATAAGACAATAGGCACAACGTGATTCTCAATAAAAATATTTGAACGTAGGTAGATAGGTTTTAATACCGAACCCTGCTTCCAAAATAAGTGATAATTACTCTAGCGACGATTAATCAATAGGTATATTCGACCACCGATCAAACCGATCTATAGATGTTTGTGATGTCCTTGCCTGGTTACCATAGCACAGGGGATCCTAGTTTGGGACCAGGACAAGTGATTGTATTGTGTGGAAGTTAATATTATTATTATAAGCTTTAGGCACATCTTGACACTTGATCTTTCCATCAATACATACCTACATACATACGTAAACTCACGCCTGTATCCCAGAGCAGGCAGAATCCAGCTTCCTCAACATTGATTAGTCGTTGCATGCACGCACGCCGGTTTCGGGTACTTTTTATGTTGTCCGTTGCTAATACATCCCCTATTTGGTCGAAATATGTCCGCCTCGGACGTCCCTTACCGGCCCTTCCACCCACATTCGCTTTTTGTTTATTTGTTTCGTCAATCTTTCTTCCAATCTTTCCATCTGCACAGCCCATGAAAGACGCCCACTGTTGGGCCTCTTCACCGTCACGCCTCTGCTGATCTCGTCCACCGTTAAATAAAATATTTTAAACAAAATTATGGTACGCAATTATGCGGATTTCGTTACACCGTGTACCTCTATGTACATCCATATATCACCATCATGTGTCATTAAAAATTACTATGACTAAAAATTACTGAGTCTTATTTATAGAAAACACGACTACTTAAAACACTCCTAACGGACAAACGTAACCACAGAAATTTAACTGCCTCAGAGGAGTGTTTTGGAGGAATCGTGTTCTTATAAAGAACACCGTTTAACTTTATCCTTCCTTCTTCTTCACTCGAGGAGTTGGACTAACTAAGCAGCCAAGATGCCGAAGAAAAGCAAGGTGAACAAGCTGGCGAGGATGTCTGATGAGGAGCGAGCCCGACACCTGCAGCACCGGGCTGACATGGAAGAGGAGGCTCGGAGGAGGAAACGGGAGCTCATCGCTCGATTTATCAAGGTACCCAGTAAGCTCGATTTACTGGGCCGCGTTTCATTAATCTGTTGAATTCTAAAGGACCCGATCGAGCCACCATAACAATGATTTTTTATTGTTATTTTTAAGGTCATAGTCTAATAGGTTTTATTATGACAATTCGATGGACATTGCGCAGAGGAAAAAAAAACGGCTGCCCCTTATTACTTTCCTTTTTTATGTACAATAAAGTGTTCTCTATCTATCTATCTGTCCGTAAATGTCCACTGTATTGGGTTATCCATTTTGACGTCCACAAAGTTTATAAATATATCTGTATAAATGTTGAAAGTGATTGTTTTCTGGTGTACAATATACAATATTTGATTTATGTCCAATCATCTTAGTTATCTAAAATAAGATGAGACCCTCAAAGCTTTAATTCCATGACAGCTTAATTACCTGTTTTAAGCTACCATTGAGCCTTATGTTAAACTGGGACTATACACAGTGGCAGTACTTTAGTTACCTCGCGGAAACAGAAGTTCCCTTCTCTCGGTTCTTTTCCTTCTGGCCATCATAGTTCACCCACACATTAATTTTCAGAACAAACTGGAAAAAGAAGAGGCCTACAGCCGCATGAACACCGCGAAGCTGAACCAGGTGTGGCGCTACACGCTTCGCAGGGTCAAGTGCAAGCAAATGGCGATGGATGTTCAGGTATTTGGTTCCGAAATTGCTAAAACAATTTATTACTATCCTCCCTAAGTTAGGTAATGATAATAACTCTACAAAACGGGCTGTTTTAGAAAGGTCCCACCATATTGACGATACGAGTAACTGAAATAAAAAAAGCGGCCAAGTGCGAGCCGGACTCGCGCACGAAGGGTTCCGTACCATTGTCGATACAAAATTAACCTACTGAGGATTAACTACTAAGAAGGCGGGAGCCAAATTCAACGATGTCACTCTTTGCATGGTACCTAGGTTGGTCCCACCTCTTTAGTAGTTCAGTGCTCAGCAGCTCCTTAGTTGTTGGTTATTAGGGTTCCGTACCTGAAGGGTGCCAAATGGGACCCTATTACTGAGACTTCACTGTCCGTCTGTCAGTCTGTCCGTCTATCTGTCTGTCACCAGACTGTATCTCACGAACCGTGGTAGTTAGGCAGTTGAAATTTTCGCAGATGATGTATTTCTGTTGCCACTATAACCACAAATACTAAAAACAGAATAAAATAAATATTTAAGGGGAACTCCCATACAACAAACTTAATTTTTTGCCGTTTTTTGCTCGATATTAGTAATAACTCTCTCTCCAGGGTCTAAGGGATTCGTTCAACTACATGGTGGAGCGTAAAAATCGGCTCATTGCGGCCCTGACTACTTCCATCGAGGACTCCGACGACCAGCACCGGCGGGCATTCCAGGCTCACACGGAGACCATCAGTGATTTCCTGGGTAAGTGGAGTGGGGACGATCATCTCTTTTACAGTTGACGTCTAGTCTATCTCTAGACGTATTGCAAGCTTCACAATGTTGGTAACGTAGAATCAATGTTGGTAACTGCATAAGTACTGGCAGTGCAGGCGCGCGGCACCACTATAATGTATGACTACTCAGTCAACGTTTTAGTTTATAGTTGGCTGCAATTGCAACCCGAAGTTCCTCTACAAGAAGATTCGAGTCGCAGACTGTCAACAACATATCAACCTTTAGAACCATGCACTTCACTCCGTTACTTTATTAGGGATCTTGCAATGAATTGTAAAGGTTGATTTGATATGGTGTTGACCGTACAAGTTTTTCGTCATAGATCATAAGATCATCACAGTTCCTGTTATCCCTCATTAAGGACATTGGGCTCTCAAAGCAGGTTTCCATAGCGGCCGATTTTGCGCCTTCAATTCAAACAGACCAATTTAGATGATTGATCCCCATACTGGTTGCTTCTTGCTGGACTGAGCGTCTCCAGGTAATTGACAGCACAAAAAAAGTCTAGCTAAGTACCATGAATTTTCTCTGCCCAAACAGACATCGGAGCGCAACGCTTAGATAAGCTCCAAGCTGAATACGAGCATCAGAAGCAGATGCTTCTAGAAAACTGGGATAAACAGGAGCAAGAGATCAGCGACAGTCAGGAGCGAGCCGAGTTCCACCTCAAGCTCATTACCTTCATCCAGGCGCGGGACTTCCAGCTGGGTAAGAAGGAGACGGGACAGCAACGGGCCACGGCGATGAATGACGCTAGACTTGAGGTTCGTGGTCAAAGGTTTTAATTTTGTTACAACTTGGTGTATTAAATATACTTATCAAAAACACTGAACAGTTAAGTACTTAAGGTTACTCTTAAGGTTAGACGAAACTTCAAAATTTCTTGACATCGTGCAACAGTTTCGATTAGTTCTGTAGAAACTCTACGAAGGATCTGGTGATCAAAATTACCCACAAAATTAAAGGAAGGTGAAAGAGAAAGCGACACCGGCTTCCACGTTACTTAGGCGTTTACATCGTTCTCCTCCTCTTAAAAAAAATACACAAAATAATCGGTTTTCTGTACGCAAAACACTTTTATTACTATGGGAAGTAAAATAAAAACTATGTTTTGCATATGGGAGAGGGACGGATGGTTTCGTGCAATATTTTAACTGGAGCCAATCCATCAGTACAGCTCATGTGACTCAGACGCTGCAGGTAGAGCCTAGGCAGATTTTTGTTAAGGCAACTAACTAACGTCACATACAACGGATAAATACTTAGTTATACACTTAAAAACAGTTCTTGTTCTTCCTGTGTAACGATCGGTCTTAGAATTTAAGGTCGGCTCTCCAGTCATCACAGTTGGCTCGGCCCTTCTCTGACATGCACATCAGGAGATTCTTCGAAAATTCACACTTGTCTTGGCCATTTTCTGAAAATTTAAGAACTTTTTAGACCCTGACCCTTTTAGTGCAATGAATTCAAAAACCATTTTTAAGAGCTATAACGGGAGGGAACAGGTCGATATCCCTAGATTATCTTTGCCCAACAAAAAGTAAAAGTGCGGCCCTCCGCAAGCTTGAGGAAAACCCCATCTAAGTCCATAGCCTAAGCAGCCTATATTCATCCCACTGTAGGGCACAGGCCTTCTCTCAGAGAGAGAGCACGCGTGCCCACCACGGATTGGTGATTTCAAGCACTGAGGTATGTGAATAGCTCAGACACTCAGGTTTGCTCACGATGTTTAACGAGTGGTATCGCTACCAAAACTTCACAAATGTAGATAACTTAGAAAACAAAGTCATAGGTACATGCCCGCACTGGGAATCGAACCTGGGCCTCTCGCTTCAGAGTCCAATGTTCTACCCAGTAGGCTAACACCGCTCATCTACGTCTAATAAGTACATACCGTTATAAAGAATCTGGAAACACTCCTCAGTAGACTCCTCAAGGAAATCCCTCAGATCCTCATTCTTGACATCTTTCGTCATCACTTGAGACACCAGGTAGCGATCGGGCATTCCGTTCTCACCTGTCTATGGATCGAAGCATCAGAATTGGTAAGAGAAGGTAACGATAGGTGGCATTCAGTCAAGTAGCGTGCTAAGCACTGAATACCATCACAGGTGACAAGTTACAAGTACTTCACACAAAAAAATGGCCTAACGACATAGGATTTAATGCCTAGGTTATGCCCAAGAATATGTTTATGTCGCCGCCAACAGATCAAATCGGCCGTCTAATCTATTAGGCGGTGGCACTTTTGCTGATCGAAATCTAGCCTCTTTATTAAAAAACTAAATGAAGAGCCGCCATCTAGTTTGAACTGCCATTTTTCAAGATGGCTTCTACGCAACAACTGGTATTTGCCTCACCTAAGTCAGCTTCGGTAGGGTGACCACGATATTTGTTTGAAATTGAACTGAAAGTAGATATTAAAAAGACATTATCTTTTTTTTGTATTTTATTTTAATAATCTATTTAAATAAACTGCTTGGCCACAGAAATTGTCATTGATAAATAAGTAATAAATTACTTTTAAATAAAATGTAGTTTAAAATGTAGTAGTGTACTAAATTATATTACTCTTAACATAAGCAAATTTGTTACTTTTGAATAAAGTTCTTTTTATTTATTTATTTATGTTTTGCTGGCGACCTTCTTATGAGGCCCATAGTCAGTGACCAGGTCTCACGTCCATAAGCCATCATAACCTTTTCATAAGACATTAAGGTATGAGGCTGTTTCCCGAAAAGTTCAGTTTCAAATCACTTTAACGGGAAAAATCTAATTATTTATTAACTAACCTGAATTACCTCAATTTCCGACGTTTCAGCAACGTTGCAGTAGTCATGGTCACGCGCAAACTGAAGTAACGAGTACTATATCTTGGTCACCCTAACAAAGCAGACGCCGTTTAGTATTAATCACTTGGCTAGCCACCTTCAGGCAGGTTACACCTGCAGACTGCTGCGGCAGGCAGACCGTTTAGTTCAATCACAAGGCTAAATGACCTCTAGCCTTTTAATTGGACGCCGCCGCCCCATGAACGTCCTATGCAGTTAATTGGACGGCTAGTTTTACCAGTTGGCGGTGACATATATATTAAGTAGCCTATATAGCCCCACAGCAGAGCAAAAGCCTTCTCTCAGAGAGAGAGATAGCATACGGTCTCTATCTACACGCCCGAATCGAACCCAGAACCTCTCGAATATGTATATATCCAAAAGGTTCTGGGTTCCTTTTAAATCACCTGTTATTTTTAGGCTCACTCTGTAACTTACTTGCATAAGCAGCCTATATACGTCCCACTGTAGAGCACAGGCCTTCTCTCAGAGAGAGAGAGTTGGGCTTAATCACCACGCGTGCCCGCCGCGGATTGGCGATTTCAAGCGCTGAGCTATATGAATAGCTCAGACACTCAGGTTTCCTCACGATGTTTTTCCTTACTTAGTAAGAAGCAAATAAATGAATAAAGTATTATTATGTAAGCTTGATAAGTAGGTGCAAATCAACTCAACTCACCATCTCCAATTCCTCAAGAAAGCAATGTAGAGCACACGCTTGCGTAGAGTCATCTTTGCTCGTGCTGTTTTCACTGGAGTTCCTTTCATTGTTGCGATATTTATCGGTGTCCGTGTTTTTCTGAGAGGAGTTTGGGTTGTATTGGCTCCTGTGCCCAGAGGACTTTTCGCGTCTCATTCTTCGGGAAGGTTGGGTCGACGAGCGGAAATTGTTGTTGTATCGAGGCATATCCTGTTGAGGCCTTTAGGAATCAGTCCATCAGAATCAACTTGCAAAGTGGGGGAGTTTTTCAATCAAGTAACAAAGAAGGCCAAACCAATTGTTTGCGCCTGCCAAAAAGTCTCTAACCTTCTTGTTAGTTCTAACTTATAATTTTTCTGTCATTGTAGTAAACAATATTAGCGGGTGAGTGCAATGCAATCAACACGTTTTATTATTAAAAACCATCGAAAAGAGGTCGTATTTTTGCGGCGAGGATTTCTGGAAGAGATAAATCTCTTTATTTGGCGACCGTGACAGGACTGGCAGACGCAAGCACCATAAAGTTTTCAAAAGATACAATGACATAAAGTTTTAAAAAGAGTAGAAAGTCCATTGTCCTCATACCGCCTTCTTTTGATTAGGCGACCTACTCACCGAACGACGTCCAGTTCTGGGCCACCACACTGTGCCCGCCTGCATCCTCCGTCAAGTCTTGGACGAGATTGGCAGGGGACCGGCGAGGCTGGCGTGACGGTGAAAAGGCCTATGCCCAAAAGTGGGCGTCTTTCATGGGCTCTATAAATAGATAGATAGTAAGATCTGTCGTATACTTACGCCTTCATAGTCCGGACTCTCCATGTAATCGTCTCTCCCGTTCATTCCTCTATCTCTGCCTGAAGGCATCCTGTCTTGGCTCCCTCCCACTGGTATCCTACCATACCGACCCGGGCCAGAAGGACCTTCTCTACCAGTTCTACCGGTACCCCAGTCATCCCTGCTCGTTGTCCTATCCCGGTTTTTGTTAGACCAATCACTGGAACCGCTGGACCAGTCGTCTCTACTTCCAAAGGCATCGCTCTTCCTGTCCCATTGTGATCCCTGCTGGGTTTGCTTCCTTTTTTCTCTAGAGCTGTTATTGTCGTAATTTCGATCCCGGTTGTTGGGATCTCTTCTGTTGTTGCTTGAATACTCCCGGCTGTTATTCGAGTTTCGATCTTGACTCTTCAGGCAATTTGTGTAGAGAGTTTTGAGTTGTTCTTCTTTAGGACCGTCATCTGTGCGGCATGTGAGCGCCTGAAATTAGACTTCATTATCAAGTTCCTGAAGTTCTACGTGCAAGAAGCTAGATGCATTTTATGTGGTGCTACAGAAGGATGTTGAGAAAAAGTTGGAATCAATAGTCAGGAACTTGGAAGTCCTAAGACGCGCCAATTGTTCCCAAGAATCATCTAGGGCCTGTGCCGCGACACGATAGGTTCGAGTTCTTCAAGTTATTATGGTGGGTAAGATTGAAGGGAGGTGATGTATTTTAAGGAAGTCGTGGCTCAGAAATATCAGGGAATGTATGGATGTAGCCAGTGCTGAAGACTTGTTTCGGCAAGAAGTTAAAAAAAATATGGAGAGCTATTCTTTTTTTATGACGATGATGATGGTGATTCTTTTTTTTTACTTTGTTTTCTAAGTTACGTACATTTGTGAAGTTAAAGTAGCAATACCACTCGCTAACCGTGAAGAAAAACATCGTGAGGAATCCTGAGTACCTATCTAAGGTGTTCACATACCTTAGCGCTCTGAGAGAAGGCCTGTGCCCTGCAGTGGGCCGTATATAGACTAGACTACATACAAAAATTGAGAGCTGACGGCCAACTTCCAATAGTGGAGAAGCACAGGAACAAGAACAACATCAGGTCCTTGATTTTTTTTTCTCGATCATTAGTGCGGTATTTTAAAAGTTGTAACTTACTTGAACACTGAAAACTAATCCACACCCAATAATGATGCACGATATAAGAGCACACATCTTTATAACCACGTTGATCACACGTTACAGTAGCGATGGGGCGCAAACACACCTTTTTATAATACCATTACGCTTCACTACCCTCGACCGCTACAAAAGCAACAACAAAATGCCAAATATAATTGCTAATCATCATGAGGCTTTGTACGATTTGATGCACCCCACAAGTTCTTTAAAATGTGATGGTTGATGAAATAGAGGTAGATGGAAGTATGTCCAATCCAATTCGCAAACATTCGACCACTTCTAGACGTAGGCGGTCTCTTTACCGAGTATTTAATGCCGACATCCTGGAGTTAGTCGGGGTACCGTGGGCTTTTCACGCTGTGTTTTGTCTGCCGCCGTTTCACGAACTTCATTCTTCATTATTAGTTAACCTTTTACCTCTTAGTTCAATTTGTCAATATAGACTTAAAAACAATGAATAAGAATAAATCTGTCTTGGTGAAAAAAAATGTTATCCTCAGCAAGTTAGCCTAGCTTAATAAAATACAGCATAATTAATAAAGATACATTATATTACTTATTTATGTCACTATGCAATTATAAACGGTCTTTATTACCAAAATACTTTCTTTTTCGTTAAGATCTTTGTTCTATTGCTGAGAGATCAAGGATTTCGTCAGTGAACCTTATTCATTCCTCTCAAGTGTCGGTCCAGGTCAAAGCAGGCTTAAGGATGGCAGAAAAACTGAGTTGCCAAAAACTTTACTTGCTCAAAAGAATAACCCACATTAATGAGATCACCCAAATGGACCCTGAAATGAAGATGTTCTTCCAAACAAAACAGCCACTTCACAGCGAACTCAAGAGCGATCTTATAGGCAATTAATTAAGAGCGCTACCTTGAAGCAGTTTCATTATTTGAACCATTTCTATCAACGTATCTACTTTAAAATGTAGGTGTGTAAATGTTCTCTATCTATCTAAAGGTCCATCTAAAAAACAATGTCCCGGGCACTGCAGCGTCCGAGTGTTCCCTTCATCCATCTAGTGCGAGTGAAGGTGCCCCTGGACGCTGTATAAATCATCTCATTACGTAGATAGGTGTATGGTAGGTAGGTTACTCCCGTTCATCAAACGACCTCTACATTTTCCATGTTTACGAATCGGCTAGCAGGCACAATGATAATTTCATCATCATCACATCTGCCACGCCTGTCATGACTTGATGGACAGGCTCGGGACGACGCCACGGCACCGGATGTACGCACCTGCACCCACAGCGAGGCCCTCTACCCTAATTACAGGAAATCACAGACTGTGGCCAATGGTGAAATCTAGTGTAGTTTTTAATACGAGCTTATTGTGAATTCTAAGTACCTACTGGGTCTACGAAAAAATACTTTTAATAAGTCAAGTGCCCGTATCGGCCGAAGTAAGAATAACATGTCCAGGTGGGGGTTCGCAAACCCCGACGGCGATAATTCGAACTGTTTGTGCGGTACCTCCCAGACGCTGGACCATCTTTAATCGTGCCCTGCGTTCCCTAGCACCTACACTCAGGAGGACCTAATGATTGCAAGTGATCACGCAGTCAGCGTCGCAAAGTTCTAGGACGCAACTGTTTAATAAAGACTGCCGAATTCTAATTTAAAGGTCATATTCGTTTAAATTATTTCTCTGTTTTTATTTTAGTGATGTAGCGTTTAGAAGTCGGTTTTTAACTTTATTTTAAAAAAATATTTCACAATTTTTTGTGAATATCACTACGACTCCGTCAAATTGTGTTTATCGAAAGCAAATGCACGAGTCGCTATAAAAAAGACCTAAATCGCTTCAAGTGTGCCTTTGAAATTTGAAGAGTTCCCTCGATTTCTTCAGGATCCCATCATCAGCTACTGACTGGGTGACTATGGGACCACCTGTGAAGTCTGACCTTTCAAACAAAAAATAATTTTCCAAATCGGTCTACGCGTCTTCGAGTAATCGGGAAATATACACAAAAAATATAAATAAAAGATCCCGGCGAATTGAGTTAAAAATAAACTTTCCCTCTCTGAGAGCAGTGGTTGTTCAGTGGATTTAGACGTTGCCTCACATATGTGTGAGAGATCTCGCGTTCGAATCCCGGCATGTACCAATGACTATTTTGTAAGCTACGTGAATTATTTTTACCCGCCTGCGGCGAAGCCCAAAAGAAGGGTAATGTGTTTGGCTCGCATGTAAGTATGTATGGAAGTATGTCCGATTCTTGTTCCCTCATAACTCCTTAACCAATGGTCGGATTTTGACAAATAAGATATCAATCGATTCGTCGTGTTTGTGCCGCGAGTGGCATAGGCTATATGATATCGGCATTAATCCAACAAAAAAAAATAAAAAAATGAAAATAAAAAATTCTAATAAACTTTAAACAAAGCAGGCGGGACCAAAATTCAACATTGTGTGTGACTCGTTACTTTGGTCCCGCCTGCTTAGTAGTTAATGTTCAGCAGTCGGGTTGTTGGTTATTTTTTATTACGGTTTTGAATTCTTTATTGAAATCATCATTATTATTATTGCAAAATAGGTACAAAGGTGAGCTTAACACTTATAAGTATTTGCTTCCAGCTACCTTTTCGTGATGGGGATAGTGGATGGGGTTAAATTTGTTTATTTGTAGTAAGTAGAGTGTAACAATAGACTCGCTAACGCTAAAAGAAATCATCGTGAAGCCTGTGTTCAGAGGCCTAAATTTGCACACCGAATCCTCTCGGAATCCTTACGTTTGCGAAAGAAGTATGAAATTTGACAGATAGACGATTGGAATCATATACGATTTGGTGCGCGTAATATAGGTGCGAGATTAGATTAGAACACTTTACTGTACACACCAGGAAACAAAATACATTATAAGGCTTACATGTCTAAGTGTGCGTGGTGCATTCTTTCTCTATCTCTCTTTGCGTGAAGGCCTGTGCCCTGCATTTATGTCCCTATACGTAGCAGTTGACCATGTCCTATAGGATAGGTATAGCTTATGATGTAAAGCCTCTATAAGTTGATATAAGATGTATAGTCTATTCATCCTTACTTGTCCAATTTAGTAAACATGATTCTACCCGCAAAGTATGACTTTTTAGTCGAAAACTGCCATATTCCCATAAATGAAGTAACATGGGACACCATTTTGGTTAACACGCTGCTATATTTATAAACAAAGTGCACGAACTTTCAAGAAAATATCTAGTTTCGGCATCAAATGTCAATTTTGAGGTTAGAATATTGACATGGTCAATCGCTAGGCATAGGGGCATCCTGAATTAGACGTATAGAGGCTACCTCGTCGCTCCATCACCCCCTTCGCATTACGAGCACGAAGATGGCATGTGCATCCTCCGGCGTCCGAAGACCCTCGAGATCGAGTCCTACTGGGAGCGCCTCCGCGAGGTCTCGCTGATGTTAAAAGAAAACATCGTGAGGAAAGCGGAGCATCTTACGTCATGTGCTCACATACCACAACGCTTGAAATCTCCAATACGCGGTGGGCTCGCGTGGTGAATTCTCTCTCCATTTGCGTGAAGGCCTGCTCCCTGCAGTAGGACGCTTAGCAGGCTGCGTCTTTGCTCCAAAACCTCCTTCGCATTCCCAGCACGAAGACGACATGTGCATCCTCCGGCGTCCGAAGACCCTCGAGATTGAGGCCTACTGGGCGCGCCTCCGCGAGGTCTACACGGCCTATCTGGAGCAACACAACCCTATCATGGGCCATTACCAGCTCCTCAGGGAGAAAGACGACTTCTATCAGCGGGACATCGCCAGGAACGATCGACAGATCCATCAGGCGAGCGTGGGTACCATGACTTTTTTTTTTAGGATTCCCTGCCCAAACGAGACTCTATTCATGCATATGACGTCTGTCTGGCTGTCCGTATGACGTGTAAAGGGCTAATTGTTTTTTTTTATATAGAATAAGCGTCATTATGGCGGATTGCCCAAAAAATTGGCGAGCTAAAGTCTAGCGGTTATCACGCTTGACTACTAAAACAGAAGTTGTGGGTTCGATTCACACTGGAGGCCGTCGTACTTGACTTGTACAAATGGCTTCAGTTTGGGTGAATTTCCATGATTGTTATGTCCTAGGCTGGTGACCTTAGCATAGAGTATCCTATCTGAGAACCAGAACAAGTTATTGGGTTTTGTGGTTCCATACGTAAAACGGGTTTTTAATTTTTTAAATGTTGTTTTTGCTTTATCAAAAACCAAGTAAAAACAAGTGTCAAAAATAGTAAGAAGCATTCCTTATATAGAATAATAACAATAGGAACCGGCCAAGTTGCTAAAAATGTGATGGTTTTTTTTTCAAAAAAATAAAAAAACTTTAGTGTAGTACACAATTTCGCCAAACTGCGAAACCAAGTCTTGCAAGGATTGTGGTAAGATAAGATAAGATAAGAATATTCTTTATTGTATTATACCGGACAAAATGTTACAGAAACAGCAATGACAAAAGAAAAGACAATTAGCGGCCTTATTGCTAATAGCAATTTCTTCCAGGCGGTTGCCTGGTACTTTATCAAATAATTAAAACCGGAAGACTGCGGCCTGAGTGACTACCCTAAAGCAGTGCAAGACTAACAAGTTACAGAATCTTAACAAATTAACATAAACTCACGCCTGTATCCCGGAGGGGTTGGCAGAGACCAGGGTCAGCCGCTATTGCCACCATCCTGACACATCTCCTTCGCTGCATCCACAACCTAGAATTTAAACTCACGCCTGTATCCCGGAGGGGTAGGCAAAGACCAGGGACATTATCCACTTGCCACGATCCTGACAGGTCTCTTTCGCTTCATCGACAACCTAGAATCTTACAGAAAATCGTCCTAAGCCTACAACGAGAGTACATCCGTATGGTGAACTCGATGGACGCGAAAGTCAAGCGGATGAGCAATCACAAAGAGGAGCTGGCCAAGCGGTACTGGCACATGAAGAAGGAGGCCAAGGCCGACATGAGCCGTGGCAGTGACCAGCTCGTGGTCCTGGTAGACTGCAGCCAGACTGTTATTGAGGTAGGTAACTTGCGGGAATAAAATTAAGGGGGGTTTCTGATGTCACATGGTTTCTGGCGGCACATGCTGAGCATACACCTTTTGCTGTTAACCGTGAATTCTACGTATAATTTGTATTCAAAATTTTGTCAAATTTGCGAAATTTGAAATTGGCTACGAATTGTAGCTACGAAGTGTAGCTATAATAGGTACATTCTTATCTATGTCTGAAGCGGCAATGCAATAAAAACGTTTGTCAAAATTCAGTGGGCTCGAAAATAGTTCATCCATGCCTCTACGATCCATGCAGTAAGACTAGCGCCACCAATAAAAAACATGTCTTACTAGGGTTCCGTACCCGAAGGGTGCCAAACGGGACCCTATTACCAGGTTGTATCTCATGAACCGTGATAGCTAGGCAGTTGAAATTTTCACAGATGATGTATTTCTGTTGCCGCTATAACAAAAAAATACTTAAAACAGAATAAAATAAATGTTTGGGGAGGGTTCCCATACAACAAACGTTTTTTTTTTGCCGTTTTTTGCTCGACATTAATAACGGCAACAGGTAGACGCTTGAAATATTCACAGAATATTTAGCTCTATATTCGCTTCAAAATAAACAATTAAATTAATATTTAAGGGGGGCTCCCATACAAGAAACATAATTTTTTGCCGTTTTTGCTCGATACTAATAACGGCAATAGGTAAACGCTTGAAATATTCACAGAAAATTTAGTTGTATATTCACTTTAAACAAATTATTAAAATAAATAAATAGTAGGTATTTGGGTGACAGACAAACAGACGGATAGTGGAGTCTTAGTAATAGGGTCCCGATACCGTTTGGGTATGGAACCCTAAAAAAGACACTCTTTTTCCATTGGTGGCGCGACCGCGAGTGTTACTGCATAGAGCCCACAGAGCCTGGTTTTGTCACGATGTCATCTTAAATCTGTCCTCCGGTAACCATGGAAGTAGCCATGGAAGCAGAAGCTATGATCAGTCACCTATAAACGCGTTTGCCTAGTGTAACTGGACCGCGTTTCATAAAACTACAATCATAGTTTATTACGACTATTCGATGTGCATTGCGTAGTCGAGTCTTCCTACTTGCTCACTTGTGGGTTAATTGGCTTTGCAATGAACATAAAATCGTCATAATAAACCGTGATTTGTTATTCCATGAAATAGAGCGCAGCTCTTCGATCACGTAACTGTCCACTCGATGGGTGTAGATTAGATTAGATTAGATTAATACCCTTTATTGCACACCATACATTATAAATATACCTACATGAAAAATCTTAAATATCTAAGTTACACGGTCTAGAACTGGCGGTCATATCGCTAAAAGCGATCTCTTCCAGACAAGCTTAGGATGTATAGTACTGTACTGCTATTATTGCTTTTTTAAATTGTTCGTGTTTTGGTAATAAACGATTTCTATTCTATTCTATTCTATTCTATCAAGAGAGTAGGTAGAGAGTATGTACATAAATTATATAAGAATATGTATGACACATTATAGGTAGATGGGTAGATGAGACAAAATTACTCACATTAATAAAAAAAAAAACTTAAGCTCAATATAAAATACGTAATAAAATTTGCCTATATCTATGGGTTTAGCCATATTGACGACTCCAAAGTGTCAAAATATATATGTATTTGACAGTTCGGAGTAGGTTAGATCAGACTTTTGAGACAACTCCATGCAGTGGAGGACTTACGTAGTAGCGCCCCTGGAAAACTATCAATTTCTTTGATATTGTCATCATTGCAGCGCTTAGAAGAGTCGAAGAAGAAACTAGACAAGATCCACCACTTGGCTCTCATCTGCAGCAAGTATGAGAAGGAGAGAGACTTGGATTTATTAACGGACACCGATCACGACGAGATGGACAGAGCCGACGCTTACGAGTACCTCGACGAAGCTATGATCGTGAGTACTTTATTTTTAAATAATTTTATTATAATTTAATTTTGAATAAATTAATTTAATAATTCGTTTTTTTATTGAGTTTACTCCCTGGTCTCTGCCTACCCCTCTGGGATACAGGCGTGAGTTTATGTTATGTTATGTTATTGAGTTTTTGTTACGGAAATCGGTCGGCGCCAGAGAATTCGTGGGTATGACCATCGTTCCGGGCATACCTGATGCAGAGGATTTCCCTGGCGGTGCAGCGGGGGAACGCTGCTAGCGTCATGGGAACTTTTGGGTCGAGCGTGTCCCGGGGCGGTATTTTTTAATAGTTTAGTTTACTATTAAGTTTAACCTACTTAGTTTTATGTTGTTTACAGAACTCTATGTATGAAAAACTAATACCTAATCAGTATTTATGCAACATCATCATCATCAGCCTATGCTTGTCCACTGCTGGACATAGGCCTCTCCTATAGCACGCCACTGAGCACGGTCCTCGGCTACTCTAATCCAGCTCTTGCCAGCCGCCCCGCGAAGATCATCGCTCCACCGAGTCTGAGGACGTCCCACACTACGTTTACCGATCCGCGGTCTCCACTCGAGAACTCGTCTAACCCATCGGTTATCAGTTCTTCGGATAATATGGCCGGCCCACTGCCACGTCAGCATGCTAATTCGGTGGGCTATGTCGGTGACTTTGGTTCTCTGTCGGATCACCTCATTTCGAATTCGATCTTTCAGAGAAACCCCGAGCATAGCCCTTTCCATAGCACGCGAGCGACTTTAAATTTGTGGACCAGCCCCACCGTGAGTGTCCACGTTTCGGCACCATAATATGTCATGATGGGTAGGACGCACTGATTGAAGACTTTCGTCTTGAGACTCTGTGGGATTGGCGATGTGAAGACTCGACGTAGTTTCCCATACGCTGCCCAGCCCAGCTGTATTCTTCTATTGGCCTCTTTCTCGAACATAAGTAATTTAAATAGCAGTATCCTTGATTAAAATCTTGAAAAGTGAAATGAAAAGTAAAAAAATATTTAATTATTGCTAAATAAAAAAGAACGTCCACATTATGTTAACCAACTTAAAAATGCTAGCTGGTATTACTTTCATACGGCCCTTACAGGACGGACAGGTCTGACCTAGAGTGTGAGGGTCACTAATAATCTGCTATTGTCCATACATTCCGTGTGACGCCGGATTAAGAATAGCGTCACTCCATTTCCTCCCGTGGATGTCGCAGAAGGCGACTAAGGAAATAAATTACCAGGAGACGGGCAGCAGCGTCTTCCTGAGATTCCGACCGCATACTGCGATCGCCAACCCGCTTGCCAAGCGTGGCGATTATGGCAAAACCCCTCATGGTTATAAAAACCGAGGGAGGCCTATGTCCTGCAGTGGGCTTCAAAGGGCTGATGATGATGCTGATTGTCCATAGGTACTATCTTTTGGTAATAAGGATGAAATGTATTTTTAGCAGGTAATAATAAATTTATTTTTGTATATGTACTGATTTGAAAACCATAATTATGGTGTAGCCAAGTTACCATGGGTTTGCAGACAGTTTCTGGGTTCGATTCCGGCATGTACCTACCATAGACTTTGTTTTCTTAGTTGCGTACGTTTGTGAATTTGTAGTAACAATCCCACTGGCTAAATGTGAAAGAAAACATTGTGAGAAAACCTAAGCGTCTGAGGTTTTCAGATACCTACCTCGGCGCTTGAAAACGCCAATCCGTGGTGGGCTTTGTGTGGTGATTAACCCCATGCCCTCTCTCTTAGACAAAGCTTATGGCCTGCAGTGAGACATCTAGTCTGACTTTCTTATGATAAGGAATTAGGACATTTTATCTACGATAAACACTTTTCATAAAATAACCTGTCGAAGTAATCCTAGTCACGTGGTAGGTACAAAAACGCGCTATACAAATCGAGCGCAAACTATGACGTCTCAAGATATTGTATGAAGCGTTTATCAATATTTGACTTATCTCGTAAAATATTGTTTTCATGAGTCAACATCCTTACTAGAAAACATTTACAATTTAATGAAAAATCAGACTAGGTAACTTGAAAATCTCGAAACAATATTTTTAGTTTTTTTTTTTTGTAAGTTAGTGTTTTTTACGATGATATGAAAACAATCAACAAACAACCCGCGGCTGGTTGGCTCCACACGTATTGACTTTTATCTACACTAATGTTGTAACAATCTACTTATGTTTTCAATACTTGACTTATAATTACCTACTACTGTTATAGCGCAGACAACAAAACACTCTATTTAAGCAATTTCACATGATGGTATAATATTCACATCGATATCGTAATAGTACATTATGATACAAGTGTGGTATGTTGGTCATTACACTCGAGTCGGTTTTTAAGCCTGAGCCGAAGGCGAAGGCTTAATGGAGACGAGAAGTGTAATGAAATGACCAATGCTCACGTGTTTCATACGACGTTTTTCAACACACTTGCGAGGAAAAGTAAATAAAAAAACAACACTAACGAAATGCAATACTGTGAATAAACTTAACCCTTTACCGCATGATATTTTATTTTTCGCCAAAAAAAATTTATGTTATAGGGCATTAAAAATAAAAAAACCCGTTTTTTTTTGTTTTTCCATATTTATTATTATATTCGAAAAAAATACAAAAAACCACTTTGGTCCAAATTGTGCACACTATGCAGAAAGGACAGATGTCATATTTGTACCATTATGCAATAAAGGAATAAAAAAAATATTAACTTAGGTGAAACGCGGAGTAACAATTGCTACCATAAAATATTTTTGGATCCATCCTAAAAAAAGTGAAAAAAGATAAAAGGATGCGAAGAAAACCAGCCAAGTTCAAGGCGAACTCGCGCATTGATGGTTCATAAAAATTATATAGGCAATTCAAATTCAGACAGACGGGGTAGGCATAGTAGTGTATAGTGTATCTTTGGGCACCATATTACTTACGGAACCCTAAAAAGAAGTAAGAAGAAAATGTGTGTGCAACCCAAGGTAATAAAATATTCATTCGCTAGTAAGACTACAGTTTATGCATTTTGGATCATAAATAGACCACACCCGTAAATGCATATTCTGCATGCCGTGTCAGATTAAGACCAGACCGACGCAAGTATGTTCTGCATTTTTGCATGCTGTTCCAAATGAGGTACACACCGAAAAATCAAATTTGTGATGAAATTTACTAGTAAAAAGTTGAAAACTTACCTGTACGTAGTTGTTTACGTATTCATCTGACGAATCAACTACAATATTTGCAAGGAAACGCTGTAAAACTATTTTATTTTTATTTTCCAAGTACGGCAATCGTCACTGGTACAAATTTCGCTCCAAAGTAAACTTTGAGGTTACATAAGTTCCAAACGTTTGACAACAGATGTCGTTGGTAGTATCAAAATGAAGGGGAGCACGGTACGAATTCGGACAAGTATGCTCTGAGGTCACAATATTTAACTTTTTAAAGAGTTTTTGAGCAAAAACCGGTTTGGTTCGCATTAAGACCACGATGCGGTAAAGGGTTAACAAACAGAAACCCATTTAAAAGATGGCGTATTTTTCGTGCGTGATTCGTGTTATGTATGGCGGTAAAATTCAAAACAGTACATATTCTTGTGCGCGCGCATCCATCAAAGATGGCTGCAATGCATGGCCATCTAGATATAATGAGGTTGCTAACCTATTCATAAATTTTATGTTAATTATTAGGTTTACATTAATTATTGTAGTGTTTGCTTAAAAATGCTAAAACAAGCAGTTTCATGAAATTCTTTAATTATTTATCACATTTTGAATTTAATTTTATATTTACGCAAATAACTACTTAGCTGTTTTCAAAACATTAATACTTCTTGCTAATATTTAAAAAGATATGTAATGAAAAGGCACTAGTGCGATAATGTAATGTAAAAGGCACGGCATGGGTAATATTCTGCATTATCAGTGTAAATACGCTGTAATAAGACCTACTTTACGAGCAGGTGTGTTGAAAAATCTCATTATAACATCAATAAAACGCGACCAACTTGATTGCAGGGCCAATCAAGTTGGTCACGTTTTATTGAAGCGCACAGCTGCGCTCTCATTGGTTAAATTTTAATGGCGGCAAAATCACTGTGATTATTCACGTACGCGTGAATTTAATTTAATAAATTTGTTGTTTGATTAATTGCATTAGTGAAGATAAAGTAGTGTATGCAACTGCATATAACACGGGTATTAAAACACTCGTTACTATTATGAAACTCGCTGCGCTCGTTTCATAAACTCACACTCGTGTTTTAATACCCTTCATTATATGACAGTTGCATAAACTAACTATTCTTTCCTGTGGGCTAGGCCGACTAGGAGACCCCCCACACTAGCGTCTTTCGAGCGTCGCCGTCGTGCCAGCGTCCGCACGCCGACGCCACGGCGACGCGACGCCAGCGCTGGGCGGCCGCCGAACGCCGGGCTTACGCAGCGCTGGCGTCGCGGCACTGCGGCGCTTGTCGCGTACAGTCAGTGTGAATATGGATTCCGGCGAAGAAACACTGCTGTTGACATTACTGATAAAACGAAAATTAAGTAAACGGAAAAAGAAACGTCATCGTCAATATTGGCAAGATCCTCTGTGGAGTTGTTGTGTTCAGGAAAGCGATTATTATCTACGTATTGTATTGTGACCATATAAAAAATAATAATAAAAAACATTTTTACGATTATCTACGAATGCCAAAGCAAACATTTGACGAACTTTTACAACTGATTCAAAACGCTATAAAATATCAAGATACCCATGAGTGCGTTGTGTTATGTATTGTACTTAGTTGTTCGCCAAAAACGTTGTGCTGGCGCCGCGGCAACGCGACGCCAGCGCTGCGTATGCCCGGCGTTCGACGGCCGCCGCGGCGTCGGCGTTGCGTCGACGCTGTGCGGACGCTGACACGACGACGACGCTCGAAAGACGCTAGTGTGGGGGGTCTCTAAGGTGTCAGGATGGTACCTATACGTGCTGGGCAAGCCTACTCCATCTATAAACAATGTCCCAGGCACTGCAGCGTCCGAGTGGTCCCTTCTATCCCATCTAATGTGAGTGAAGGTGCCACTGTATAAATCATTACCATTACGTAGATGCTAAAGTTTATGAAAATAATGTAACAGCAAGTTACCTTTCCTTTTTCCAGAATGAATGCCGTGAGTACAGCAAAATGGGCAAGTTCCTTCAGAAAATGAACCATGTGAATGTTCAGAATGTCTGCCTGAAGACTGAGAAGGCCAAGCTTTCTAGAGAAAATGTGCAGCTTAAACATTACATAAAACGGTACTTAACTGAGCTCGCATTGAAGACTGAAAAAGCTAGACCATACAGTGTCAAACTGCAGTCTGATATCAAGCCAGAAGTATTGAAAATGTAAGTGTGTTGTTCTTTTTGCTACTGGCCTTTAAAATATTTTTTCTATAGTATTTTTTTTATTGCTAATCTTGCATAGTCCGCAGTCCGCACAGATCTTTTTGGCGTGAACATAGTCACAGATCATTTGCACATCGCTTACTGTCTTCACAGTGTAGGTATGTAATTAGTCAATTACTCACTGTACTGTAGAAAGTATAAGCGATGAGCAAATGATCTGCGTATATATTAAATTATATTCTGCTTTTTCTGGGTGTAACAATTTTTTTTATATCCCTTCCTATCAGTCAAGAAATTGATAAAATAGGGTTTGATATTTCTTGAATAAAGGAGATGAATTAATGACCCCAGGACACGCAAACTACTTGATAGACATTTTTGCTTCATTTTAATGTTTTCTTTATATCTAAACAAAGAAAGAAATTAAATATAATAAAGGTTTTTTTATTCCAAGTAAAGTTTATGTAGGTTATCAATAAAATATACTTTGCATCATTATATTGATGAATTGGTTGAATTAATATCTCTGGTACTACTATGTACAGTCATTACATTCTTGTAGTTCAAGGTAGTTAAATGAAATTCAATGTATCTTCTATTTTGTAATTTTTTTATGGTTTTTAAAACCTTATAGGCAATAAATCAAATTTCAGAACTCGCCCAGTGACATGTATTGAAGGAGCACTGTGCAATGCAGTGATGCATGAGAAACGGATGAAGATTCAACAGAAGAGAGACAATGAGAATGCAATCAGATCTTACCCACAAATACAGAATTGGATGCGAGCATAATATTACTGCAAGAATCCAAGCATGATGCAGAGCATAAAGCGGCGGGATATTCTAATTCTTTTACAGTGACTGCGATTCGCTTGTGGAACAGCCTGCCTCTGAACATTTGTCAGGCTTCAACCCTGGAGATTTTCAAAAAGAAAGTTTTTTACCACTTCCTTGTTCTGCAGAATAGGCAGTAATCGATCACCAGTTATTTTATTATATTTCCCTAGGTTTACGTAAGTTTATTATTGTATTTAAACTTCTTCTTGCACTACCCGTCACCAGTCTCTACAATACCAAAGGTTTGCTGGAAGAGAATGCTTCTTGCATTAAGCACGCCCTTGTACACTTACAATGTAATTAGTGCAATAAAGAATTAAAATAAAATAATAAATTTTACACTTATTTTATTATAGTACAGCAATTTGATCGTTTTTGTAGGTTATCAATAAAAGATCATGTCCTTTATGATATAAGTTTGGTTTTATAAGTCTTTGAGTTTAGCTCACATGAATATGATGATCACTAAATAGTTTCCTAAGCACAGTTAAGCTTCGATTAAGGGAAAAAGTTAAAAGTAATCACTCCATAGGCATGACACCACCAAGCTCTTTAGACCCTTCTTCGTCACCAAGGTTCCACGGATCATCTAGAGCAGAGAGTAGCTTCGCCAAAGCTTTGTGCCCTTCGGTGTCGACGTTCTTTGTCATTTCTTCGGAGAACGGGATGTACTCATCGCAAAGTACACTTCTTCCTTGCGATACACCGCTAATTTCGTACCATCCTTCTAAGGCATCACTCAGGGGCCTTCGCAATTTAATCAGGATCTCTTGGTCATCAACCGTTTTTACGTAAAACCCTTCGCTCGCTGAAACTTTGGTCACTTTACCCCAGAGGGTAACTTTGGCGCCATTTTTTTGTGCGAGGTTACCGGCTGTTACGTATGGAATAAACTCATCGTTGTCGGGAAATTGGCTGTCTTCGAAGTCGTCTTGGTCTGCCATTTCAGTTTTTTGTAGTATTGGTGAAGAGTATCCTTGTCTCGGTAAAATAAGGTTTTTGTGGATAAAATCAGATTACTCACACAAACAGATTTCAAACTGTTTTGACGTTTCCTTTATTTCAAAACAACCACGTCCACAGACTGTTGATATGATTATCTCTATTTAGTCTGTGATATGTCTCACAGAAAAATAAGAGATATGTACGGTACACGATCAGTCAAAAGTATATATTATTACAAGGTAGATACTTGGTTGCCATTAAACCACAAAAAAGGTACATACATAAACTCACGCCTGTAGAGGGGTAGGCAGAGACCAGGGACTGCCACTTGCCACGATCCTGACAGATCACTTTCGCTTCATCACATTCATTAGTCGTTGCATGCACGTACGTCGGTTTCGGGTACTTTTTAAGGTACTAAAGTCGTCGAAATGTAAGAAGCATTTTGACAGATGCACAAAATTGCATTTAACTTTGGATTTACTTGAACAAATACATAAAAAGACTCATAATCTGGCATATTATTTAACGCTCGAAAGAAAAAAGAGATTTTGTAGCCCGAAAAGTTACTCATAGTTTAAATTTTTAATGTTTTTGATCTCAAGCTAGGTTAGATTCTATTGTTTCTGTAGCTGTCAAAACGGGCTTCTTATATTTTGACGACTTTAGTATAATACTTTATAAGGTACACTCAGACATAGATTATTACTCGACAGCGCGTCTGCGTTTACTGTGTGCAAAAAATAAAAAGTAGCACTTGTGCCCTATATCGGTCCAACTTTAACGCTCATCTATAAAAACAAGATTCCTTATAACACTTGGTAAACGTCAATTAAAAATAGTCTGAGGTGGACATTTTATCGGGAAAAGACGTAACCACAGATTAAATAAATTTCCTCTAAAGAGTGCTTTAGAGCAATTAGTTTTTATAAGTAAGGCAGTAATTATTTATAGTCGGTAGCATATTCACCTTTGTGAGCTAATGCTTAAGAGGTTAACTGAATTCTGCTGTCAACTTTGAAAGTGAGAGCATGACTGCGGGATAGTGTGTGTAGTGTAAGCACAGAACACAGTGTAAGCACAGTAATTTTAACCATAGACAAAAGGAAAGCATAGCCAAGCCAGTGCTGCCAGATGGGGTGAATTCCCTCCAAATTCGGAGGTTTTTTTTGTTTAGGGGAGAATTTTGGAGGCAAAAAAATTTGGTAAGAATTTTGGACTGCAGATTATTTTTTATCTTAAAAAATAAGGGTGCACGTGATTTAACGAGAATATTCTCACACAAAGGATCTTATGTGCAATAAAGAATATTCTTATCTTATATAGGCTTTTCATATAATTTTAATGATCACCCCATTACATACATTTGTGCTATAAAACATTCATTCAAACAAAATGCCGCTTTCCCATGCTGTTTTTCCCAGTTGTTGAGAGAGCCTTTCCTCAAGTAAATATAATTAAAAACGACGGAACTTAATGGACTGTATGAATGCTATATGATTGATAATAAAAACATAGAAATCCCCGTAATATTATGATTTTAATTAACTAAAACCAAGGGCAGCAAGAAAAACTATGAAAGATGGCGTGACAAGGGTGGTCGACGTTGCCACAGCAGGGGGTAAAAAAAAACTTGTTAAGCTTGTTTGACCTTGGCTAGTTGAACTAATTGGTGCAGTGTTGCACCAGGGGCAGGATGTCGCCAACTCCTTGCGGTTTTTTACATCGTTTTAAAAAGTCTTTTTGTTTTTATACAACAGATTCGATCCTGTCACGTAGTTTTTCTTGCTGCCCATGTTTTTAGTTAATTAAAATCATAATATAGAGATTTCTACCTTTTTTATTATCAATCATATAGCATTCATACAATCCATTAGGTTCCGTCGTTTTCAATCATTAAAGATCAATTACACGATAGGTTGTCAATTGAAACTACAGAGGAAATTTTTAGAATTCGTTACTCCATAGTATGGATCAACGAATTCTAAAAACATATGCATCTTGATAAAACGTATGTTCAGGTCCATACCTAAATGGCTCATGCATATATTTTGTTCCGTCTACACAAACGCTACCAAGTTTTTTTTTTCAAAAAAAATGTAGGGAATTCAGTCGACACACTCCAAGATGTCTAAAAGCTATGCCAGATTTTTTTTAAATTGAATTTGTGTTTTATTTGAATTGAATTAAAATGAACTATATCTATGTGGAAGTCTTTCTTTCGAAAATTGCTATTTTTAGGGAGATTCTGTTCAGATTGGGGGGAAAATTCAAAGGGTGATCAGACAACTGACAACAGACAGCTGAGCGGTCGAACGCCGGCTTCTCTCGAATCCCGGTATGTACCAATGACTGTTTTCTGAGTTACGTACATTTGTGTGTTTTCAGAGTTACGTACATAGTAGCAATACCTCTCACTACCTGTGAAGGAAAACATCGTGAGGAAGCCCTAGTATCTGAGGTATTTACATACCTCAGCACTTCCTACGTACAATGGCCCAACTGTAAGATTAAGTGCGGAAATCTCCAGTCGAACTAGAACTAGAACATCTGGCAACACTGAATCAACCAAACAAAACAAGCGATGGATGGAACAGAAAAAAAAAACTCATTGCAAATGGCTGCCAACGTCGTTGCGCTTTTGCCAATTGCGTTTTCCGTTTATTTGTGAATAATTAGAAAGCGTTGTGAAGTTTTTTACTGTGAATGCTATACTAAAACCATTACTTAGCAGCAGTGAAACAAGTGAGTATTGAAAAAGACGTAAAACTTGTGATCACCCGCCGTGCAATTACCACCATGCTTTTGCCAATACAAATTCATTACTTGTGCATCTTGAATGCTCTTAACTTGTTCTTTGTGGTCTTAGAAGGCGGTCAGCCATGTCGCTGCCGCCGTACCTGCTGGGGCCCAACCCCTGGGCCACGATGATGGCGCAGCAGCAGTTGGCGGCGGCACAACAGGCGGCGATGCAAGCCCACGCCGCCGCCGCCGCCGCTGCGCCGCCGGTGCCCGTCCAACCCCAGAAGCCCCATCACATCACTGAGGAGAAAATCAAGGAGAAATGTGAGTAAAAAGTTATTCAGGTTATCAATTGTATTGCGGTTTCTTTAGGTGTCTTTTTAGTTTCTTATCTTGAGGTGTAGCCAATTACAAAGTGATAAAAATTTTAGTGTCGTTTTCTACGATAATCATTGGCGTAAATAGTGAGGGAGTCTGCCCACTCCTGGGCCCTGTTTTAAGCTACACTCAATTAGTATGACTGAAAATTTTATTACTAATTCAAGCTTTATGAAATAAGGCTTTAGATGTTGTGTTGGGTTACCTACCTACCAACACTTGGCAGGGGTCAAACCCCCCTGGAAAATAAACTTAGTAAAGGTAATCCTTAGCCTCCTGAGACCCAAGACTAAAGTATTCGACCCACATTTTATGTGTGCTGCAATACTAGAAAAAAAAATCCTCCCCTCCCTACTTGGCAGTAGGGATGGTATCACGAGTGATACCTTGGGTTCGCATTAGTTTAAAACAAGATTGTTCCTCATATTATTATTTAATTTTAATTTACATCGAAGAAATACAGAAAGATTGAAAACTTTATAACAAAAAAATTATTGAGAAGTATGATATTCATAGAAGCAATTTCTATTAACATTAAAGCATAGAAATATATTACATTCCGATCATTCAACGAATATCAAGTTCCTACAGCCTTCATTACGACATTTTGATCTGTTATTTTGGGTTTCCTTAGCACAGGTTGGTAAATGTTTTGCTTCTTTCACTCTTTTGGCCGCGTGAGGTAAAGGCTCCACGAGTCTTTGTTTTCTGGTAGAAGTAGAAGGTCTCTCGTTTATTAAGGAAACAGGACTAGCACTGTTTCGGGCGCTTCGAATGGAACCAACGCTTGAAGTAGGGCTTTGCTGCATATTACGTGTCACGCGTGCTAATTGTAGGCTCAATAGTGGCTCTGATTGGCTGAGTAAATGAATTTCTTTGCCAAGTCCAATTTGAAGTCCAAGTATTGGAGTATATCTTTTCCAAGGCATCCTGATTGTGCAGCATCTTGTCACACTCATAGCCATTGAACATCCGAAGAACTGTCTAAGTTCCTCAGGCGTCGTATTCAGTGATTTTCCTGTTCTTATCACGCTACAAACATTTGTACATTCGGCCATAATTTCAAACAAACGGTTATCAATATAATGAGAAAAGTAATCTAAGGAACTCTTGACAATGACGCTAGGGTCGAATGATACGTCCAATTCTTCATCTGGAGTAAAATCGAAGTTTTCTGTGTGTTTCCATCGTAAACTCAGGTACCTAGACGATTGAGGAAGTGTGCGTAAAGATGAAAGAGGTTCGTCGTCCGAATCATTCCATTCCTCTTCATTTTCAAGTGGAAATTCCTGGTCGGGTATTCCCGCTCGGCATTCTTCAAGGTCTATTTCTTTATCACTGTCTTCCTCTTCCATATCTGACACGTCGAAATTGATCATCTGCACTATTTCTCGATCAGACAGAGGACCTGTAAAAATATTCCAAAAATAATACTGAATGCCCAAGGTATCACGTATGATACTTGCAGAAAAACTCGAACTATGTACAAAATAATCACACTTTTCTACATAATAGTTTTACTAAATGTAAATTTACAACAGATTTTACAAGATTTAAACAAAAAAGCACGAAGATTTAAACAAAAACTAATATTTACCTTTACGCGATTTCGCCATGACGGTTACTGCAGAATCTTCAAACTTGCACTGACCGCAAATAATTTAAATAATGACACCTAGCAAAGTAACGGTGATGGTAACAATAAACGAAACCCTACACTTACTGTTAGACGAGGAGTTACATTAGTATTGCGACAGATGGCGTTAAAAAAAATTTTAAACTAAAGGTATCACTGGTGATACCGGGGGTCTCAGGAGGTTATGACATCCTAATGATTATGATTACCCCTAAAGGCCCAAGGCTTCTTACAGAAGGTTATTTGAAACCATTCCTAAGGGGAAAAGCAGCATTTGCAATAGATATAATTTTCCACTCCAATGTTAGTGGAAAATGCTGAAACTTGCATACAATAACCACATTGTTTTCTTATCTAGAACAGGGTCATTCCATCGTTTAGTGGGGTGTGATGTAGGATATTGGTATAAACTAATATGTATTTTATCTACTACAAAGCTAAGTTGTAGCATGTTTGTATCTCATTCTGTATGTAATAGGGGTTAAAGTATGAAATTGCCGTTTTATTGCAATAGGTTCTTTGAATTGACATAGAATCTTCATGGTTTGAGGTTTTCGAATGAAACTTTTTTCAAATGGTTTCTATGATGTTCTTTTTTTAAAAAATGTGAAACATTTGAATATCGACTTTCAATTGTTTTTGTTATTCAATTTAGACAAGAAAGATGGATACTGCGAAAATTCGAGTGATTTTTTAATACGAGTTCCGACGCGGAACTAACGCGGCAGAAACAGCCCGCAATATCAATGCTGCGGTTGGAGAGGGGTCTACTAATGAACGCACCGTGCGATTTTGGTTTAAACGCTTTCGTGATGGAAATTTCGACTTAAAGAACGAGCCACGAGGAAGACCGCCCACACAGGTCAATAACGATGAATTAAGAGAGATAGTGGAAGCCGACCCTAGTCAAACTACCCAGGAGTTAGCGGCATGGTTTAACGTTACCTTACCCACAATATTGACTCACTTGCGTCAAATCAATAAAATAAAAAAATACGAAAAATGGATGCCTCATGATTTGACTGAATTTTCGCAGTATCCATCTTTCTTGTCTAAATTGAATAACAAAAACAGTTGAAAGTGGATATTCAAATGTTTCACATTTTTTAAAAAAAGAACATCATAGAAACCATTTGAAAAAAGTTTCATTCGAAAACCTCAAACCATGATGATTCTATGTCAATTCAAAGAACCTATTGCAATAAAACGGCAATTTCATACTTTAACCCCTAATATTTAGTTGTTAGACGTAAATTGTAATAAAAATAAGTTTAACTTATTCAACCACAAGAATGCAAGCCAAAAAATGTGTGATTCGGGTGTTACACAATTTTGCCTAGATGTTCTGACTAATGTTACGTTGACATAAAATTCAGCAAATTTTCTTTGGTTACCTACAGTACAAATATTACATGTCTATTTTAGGAAATTTAGTAACCATCATAAAACAAATTTGCTCTCATAACAGTCATTTTCCTATTTTTATGGATCTGGGGGTGTCTTGGGTCCGGAATGGAATTTTTTGTCTGTTTCGGGTGTTACCATGGTTTTGTTTTGGATGTTACAAGTACGAAAATTAGAGACATTATACAGTTAAAGAAGTATTTTATTGCCAAATTATATTATGTAACAGTAACAGAAATTAAATGTTACAAAACATAACAGATAAAGCTTTCCATTAAACAAAAAAGTTTTGTGTACATACTAATTTTTCATTAACGTTTATTTCTCCAGAGAACAGCTCATGTTGGCGATTAATAATTTTATACCATAGGAACCTTTTTATATATAGTACTTCTTCGTGGCACTAATGTGGGTAGGTATTCGGCGACGAATCCTGGCTGCCCATATATTTTAAGTTAATTAAAATCATAATATTACGGGGATTTCTACAATTTTATTTTGATCATTCATACAGTCCATTATTTCCGTCGTTTTCATTTGGTCCTTGTGATGACAAAAGGGGGTGTCCTGCGTCGCCATGTGAGAAAAATAGCATTGTTAATCGCCGCCTAAAATATGTTGTTTACACCGTCGGGGGCCATGTTGGCGATTAATAATTTTATAGCATAGGAACCTTTTTATATAGCCTTTTTTGCACATATTTCTTCTTTATAATAATGTTATTATTAAAAATAAGTTGTCACGAAACCGTCTTTTAAATAACAGTAAGTATGATCTTCTCTAATTTTCAAATCGGATTTGGTAATGTACATGATATAATAGGGGTTAAAGTATGAAATTGCCGTTTTATTGCAATAGGTTCTTTGAATTGACATAGAATCTTCATGGTTTGAGGTTTTCGAATGAAACTTTTTTCAAATGGTATCTATGATGTTCTTTTTTTAAAAAATGTGAAACATTTGAATATCGACTTTCAATTGTTTTTGTTATTCAATTTAGACAAGAAAGATGGATACTGCGAAAATTCGAGTGATTTTTGAATACGAGTTCCGACGCGGAACTAACGCGGCAGAAACAGCCCGCAATATCAATGCTGCGTTTGGAGAGGGGTCTACTAATGAACGCACCGTGCGATTTTGGTTTAAACGCTTTCGTGATGGAAATTTCAACTTAAAGAACGAGCCACGAGGAAGACCGCCCACACAGGTGAATAACGATGAATTAAGAGAGATAGTGGAAGCCGACCCTAGTCAAACTACCCAGGAATTAGCGGCATGGTTTAACGTTACCTTACCCACAATATTGACTCACTGCGTCAAATCAATAAAATAAAAAAATACGAAAAATGGGTGCCTCATAATCACTCGAATTTTCGCAGTATCCATCTTTCTTGTCTAAATTGAATAACAAAAACAATTGAAAGTCGATATTCAAATGTTTCACATTTTTAAAAAAAAGAACATCATAGAAACCATTTGAAAAAAGTTTCATTCGAAAACCTCAAACTATGAAGATTCTATGTCAATTCAAAGAACCTATTGCAATAAAACGGCAATTTCATACTTTAACCCCTAATAATATTACTAGCTGACTCAGCAAAACTTGTTTTGCCTTATTTATTATTTAGCTATGTGAGCCTTGTCGGTCTATGTGTAGTCCCAGATACTTTACACAATCACTATGTGGAAGAGTATTTTCTCCAAGTTTCACAGATGGGTACTTTCCTTTGAGTAGAGTGAATGTTACCTGATTTGACTTTGCGGCGCTCGCCTTAATCCTCCGCTGCTGCAGCCAGTTCATCTGGGATAAATATTTTACTGAGGTGGGGTCCGCTCAGGCCTGACAAAAGTAATAATATCAAATTTCACCCCTTTCATCGCACTCGATGCACATGCGACTTTCAGTAGCTTCGAGTTTAGTCATGCCGAGGCTGTTAAAGGTGGTTTCCTTGCTGGTGACTGTATTTTCGGTGAATAAATTCATTTTGATCTTTTTTTATGGCCTTCCAGACCCCATAATATATAAATATCTGTGATGTCGGTACTTACGTAACAATTTGAAAAATTTATGTTTCAGTATTTATTACTTGTTTTTAAGGTAGTTGGTTGACTATTGAAACATTTGAGCCCTAGCACTTCGTCTGGAAGAAAAGGAAAAACTTAAGCAAAGAAAGGGAAAGCAAATATAACTCATGCCATTTAAAAACTAAGCATACTATTGTACCTGGGGGTTTGACGCGTGTACTTGGACTTGACATGCCTAGCCTGTGCCTGACCATCTATAACCGAAAGATGAAAGGTGAAGGTAAAATGAAGATGCCGAAGTTTATTACAGACTCTATAAATATTGTACATATTATAAAACTGAGTGAAAGTAATACTTTCACCAAACATAGTCACATTATTCCATCGGTAAATTCACATAAAAAACAATTTTATACCTTATATTTTGTTTCGGGCTTTACAATGACGCAGCACTCCAGTAAATATTTAATAATTGAAAAACGTATAAGTTTTTCGCAGCTTTACACAATTCACTAACCCTCGGTTTCTCGTACACCAAGAAGCTGTTAATCTACTGTTAATAGCTGTCAGTGGTTTTTTTTGTATGCACTTTGGTCAATTGACAGCTGTTAACAGTAGATTAACAGGGGATTAGTGTACGAGAAACTGGGGATAAGAGTGCTAGAATGATTGACAGTTTTTTTTTTAATTTGAAAATGTCAATGGTCTTTCAGCCGGATCACCCGAGTTGAGACATTGAAAGCTTAAAACTTAAAATTAACGCGTTTCTTTTGTTTTCTTACAACATGTTGTGACATGGAAAGTTTTCTTACAATAGTTAACAGTTAACCCTAAAAGATTAATTTAAAATTTTCTCCCTCAGTATCATTTTGGAATGACCGAACAGTAACACATGCAACAAATTTTCATTTACTTGTAGTTTCATTATTAGAGTGACCAGCATGAGTAGCACGACGACGCGAGTCGCGCGTCTTAACATCAAAAGTCGCGACTTTGCAGTACTTAATTGTCAAATTCTGATATTTTAGCGCCACAAAACGCGCGGGTCGCGCCATCGTACCCACGCAGCACACGACGCGAGTTGCCCGTCTTAAAGGGCTCCAGGGAGTGTAACACTGGCGCCACCGACGAAAAAAAAAAACATATCTTTCTTTACAGATCGAATTTGCAAAAAGTGTCTGTACAATCTCTCAATCATGTTAATAGTGATTTTTAGGACCCACGGCAAAGAACATAGCACCACGAACCGATCTGTAGAAGATATGTTTTTTTTTCATTCGTGGCGCTACCGCCCACTGGATCCCCTTAACGTCAAAAGTCGCGACTTTCCAGTACATTTATTGTCAAATTCTGACAATTTAGCGCCACATCGTCGGCATGGGTTGTACGATGACGGAGTCACGCGTTCTGTTGCGCTAAAATGTGAGATTTTGACAATAAATGTACTGGAAAGACGCGACTTTACTTCACAAGTCAATCTGAGATTTTAGCAGGTACTTAATTCAGTATTGGACTATCAAATTCCATCATTTCCACAGCTCAAAAATGGCTTCAGCTCCAATCAAAGCGTTTCGCCGAGAAGCGCAAATTCGGTTTCGTCGATGCACAGAAAGAGGACATGCCTCCGGAGCACATTCGCAAGATCATCCGTGACCACGGTGACATGACGAGCCGCAAGTATCGCCATGACAAGAGAGTATATCTCGGAGCGCTCAAATACATGCCTCATGCTGTCATGAAGCTTCTTGAAAACATGCCAATGCCCTGGGAACAGATCAGAGATGTCAAAGTGCTGTACCACATCACTGGTGCCATCACCTTTGTGAACGAAATCCCCTGGGTCATTGAGCCAGTCTACATAGCCCAATGGGGCACAATGTGGATCATGATGAGAAGGGAAAAGAGAGATCGTAGACATTTCAAGAGAATGAGGTTCCCTCCATTTGACGATGAGGAGCCTCCGTTGGACTATGCTGATAACATCTTGGATGTGGAACCGCTAGAACCAATTCAGATTGAGTTGGATCCCGATGAAGACGGAGCTGTAGCTTCCTGGTTCTATGACCATAAGCCACTGCTTGGTACAAAGCATGTAAACGGCTCAACATATAGAAAGTGGAACCTCTCATTACCACAAATGGCAACACTGTATCGTCTTGCCAACCAGCTACTGACAGACTTAGTTGACGACAACTACTTCTACCTCTTTGATTCAAAGAGTTTCTTCACGGCCAAAGCCCTGAACATGGCTATTCCCGGTGGACCAAAGTTCGAGCCATTGGTGAAGGATAATTCAGCAGGCGATGAAGACTGGAATGAATTCAATGATATCAACAAGATCATCATCCGTCAGCCGATCAGGACTGAGTACAGGATTGCCTTCCCATACCTCTACAACAATCTGCCACATTTTGTGCAGCTGTCTTGGTAAGTTCCCTCTTTTACCGGTAATAGGTTGCCATTAACAAAAAAAATGTGGATAGCTCTTGGCAATCAAAACCAAACTCTTCAACAGGTATCACACACCGAATGTGATCTTCATCAAGACGGAAGACCCTGACCTGCCGGCCTTTTACTTTGACCCACTCATCAACCCGATCTCGCATCGGCATTCCGTCAAGTCCCTGGACCCCCTACCGGAGGAGGAAGACTTTGCCTTGCCCGAAGAAGTGGCACCGTTCCTTCAGGAAACTGCACTTTACACGGATAATACGGCGAATGGGATATCGCTGCTGTGGGCGCCGCGGCCATTCAGCATGAGATCGGGTGAGGATTATTTTGTGTAAAGATATTCTTCTTCTAGCTACCCAATCACTGTTATAGAGGTTGATTATGGGCTAAACTCTATATTCTTCAACTGTTGTTGTAGTTGTCTATAACTATGCACCAGACACTTCTTAACCCTCCTTAATTATTAAACTTCAAACCATTGCAACACACAGTTGTCAAGCAGCAACTCCCATCACTGTATTTTGTACTTTAAGCCGTTTACCCCGCCTGCTTTTAACGCTACTCTGAAGTAGACTACAGTGCAAACAAATCATTTAAATCAAATTAAAGACCACACTAACACTACAGCCTTCCCTCTTAGGGCGTAGTCGGCGCGCCATCGATGTGCCGCTCGTGAAGACCTGGTACAAGGAGCACTGCCCGCCGGGACAGCCCGTCAAAGTGCGGGTCTCTTACCAGAAATTGCTCAAGTATTATGTGCTGAATGCGCTTAAGCACCGTCCGCCTAAGCCGCAGAAGAAGAGGTGAGATGTCTGCTTTATGCGAGTCGAGTCCACTCTTTTTACAGTCCACTATTCATCGGCCTAACTGTCGAATAAATAGCATTTATACCAGACATTCTATCTAAGGCCATTTCTATCCTATTGCAGCTGCAGGAAATTGACTGCTTTAATAAGTTCTGTAAAAGAATGCGACGGCAATATTAGCAAAAGAATGCTGTTAGTTTGACGACGCGTCTAAGCGCGATATGGAAGGCGTCAATAAAACATTCTCCCAGTGAAACTGGGGCTTAGAAGTTTTAAATACAACATTTTTTTTAGTTCTGCATTTGTGATGGTTACAGTTTCTGCAATTTTACTCTTACTAAATCAAGTTTTAATCCAACAATGGCCTGTGGCCTAATGATGCGCACCAAAACATGGGCGATTCCAATCGTCTAACTGTCAAATTCCATACTAATTTGACAGATAGACGATTGAAATCGTTAAGGATTTGGTGCGCGTAATATAGGGGCTGATAAAGATAAAGATTATTCATTTACTAAAGATAAATTTGCATAGTTACAAATACTTGCGGTATCTGCACGTAGACTTTAACGGCCTTATTTATAAAAACACGATTCCTTTAAAACCAATCTAAAGCTCTGTTTAATCTGTGTCTACATCTTTTCTTTTTCTTCAGAGACAAGCTTATGGATCTCTTCAGTTTTTTGTTGTCCAAATCATGGAGCCAAACTTCTACGGCTCGTTTAGCTTTGCTTGTTGGGAGTTTTTTTCATATTATCAATATGTGGGCAACTTTTTTTTATAAATAATATGTTTGAAAGAGACGACTTGTACGATTATTCGTACAACCTTTGAGAGACGCTTTCCTCCATTCTTATCTATATGGGAAAGGTATTCTGTAGACTAACTAACCTTCCGACTAACTAATAAATTTCTGCCAGGTACCTATTCCGGTCCTTCAAGTCCACGAAATTCTTCCAAACAACCACGCTGGATTGGGTGGAGGCGGGCCTGCAAGTGTGCCGCCAGGGCTACAATATGTTGAACCTCCTCATCCACCGCAAGAACCTCAACTACCTTCACTTGGACTACAACTTCAACTTGAAGCCGGTGAAGACGCTCACCACCAAGGAGAGAAAGAAGTCCCGGTTCGGGAACGGTGAGTTTGTAGCTTTACATGGACAAACAAACTTTACATGGATTGAGCAATTAATTTATTTATTTACTGATACTTTTATTGCACTATGTAAGTGCAAAAGAAATCATACAATGCGGCAGACTTAATGCCATCATACTCACGACAATTCGGCTAATCTACATAGTCAAAATAATGTCTCGCAGCCTTCCATCTCTGCCGCGAGATCCTGCGCCTGACCAAGCTGATAGTGGACTCTCATGTCCAGTACCGACTGAACAATGTGGACTCGTTCCAACTTGCTGACGGGCTCCAGTACATCTTTGCCCACGTGGGTCAGCTCACCGGGATGTACCGGTACAAGTACAAGCTGATGAGGCAGATCCGGATGTGTAAAGACCTGAAGCATTTGATCTATTACCGGTTCAATACTGTGAGTATCATTATGGTCATTCTCTTTGTGTCTTTATCCTGTTTAACATCAACAATCTTATATGTAATGAATTTCTTAAAACTCGAAACAAAAAATCGGTTCCATAGATACAGTTTTGTTTTTTTTAGTATTTCAAGAAAAGTTAAAACTTGTCACGAGAGAGATTGGGGGGCTCCAAAAGAGTCGTCATGTAATTTAAGCATTATTCCACTCTCCACAAGCTTTACTTTGATAGAATACAGGCTATTAAGTATTAGTGTAGCTAATAATTGAGTCATGCCTTTCAGACGCTCTCGGAACCATCAGCTAGTTTTGAAAACCAAACCGCCAAAAACACACTAACTAAAATATTATTATTGTTGATACACTACATATCAGTGTTGATGCGTGGATCCTATCACTGCACTTGATTGCAAATAGCCCAAAACAAGCAACTTCCATGTTTGTTTGTAATAAGGACTTAATCTCCTGCATCACAGGGTCCAGTCTCTAAAGGCCCCGGCTGCGGGATCTGGGCGCCGGGCTGGCGCGTGTGGCTGTTCTTCATGAGAGGCATCACGCCCTTGCTGGAGCGCTGGCTGGGGAATCTGCTCTCCAGGCAGTTCGAAGGAAGGCACTCGAAAGGTTGGTTATTCTGAGAATTGGTCTGTGTTACTTGGTTCATGAAGAGCGATGCCTGTCGTGTGGATTTTGCTATTGCGTAAGAAAATTAAATATGGCGCTATGCAGTGCCGAACCCGTTATGTGGATCATATTGGTCTACTGTACAATTTAGACAATCTCTTAGAGATAAGCTCGCCTTTGTACACATCGTTTTTTATGTACTTTATTGCACACAAAAAAGACATACAGAAAACACATCCAATTTAAAAAGTCCACATGGCGAGCTTATCTCAGAAATCTGTTCCAGCAAACCCTTGATGTGGTGATGTGAACATGTAATGTTCAATTAAATGTTTTGTGTGCAAAAAAGTATAATTAATTAATAATAACTTCCACACAATACAATCAGTTGTCATAGGGCCTAATTAAGTCCACCGAATCCCGTCGGATTCCTGACGTTTGCGATAGCTATTAGGATTTGGTGCGCCCAATATAGAAGCTGGTCCCAAACGAAGATTAATAATAATAGACGAAAGTACCCAAAACCGACGTGCGTGAATGCAACGACTAATGAATGTTGAGGAAGCGAAAGTCATCTGTCAGGATCGTGGCAAGTGGCAGTCGCTGGTCTCTGCCTACCCCTCTGCGATACGGCGTGAGTTTATGTATGTATGTATGTAATAATAGACGATTCACCAACTTAACCCCCCACACAGGAGTCGCAAAGACGGTGACGAAGCAACGCGTGGAGTCCCACTTCGACCTGGAGCTGCGTGCCTCCGTAATGCATGACATTGTGGACATGATGCCCGAAGGCATCAAGCAGAATAAGGCGCGGACCATCTTGCAGCACCTCTCCGAGGCTTGGCGCTGCTGGAAGGCGAATATCCCGTGGAAGGTCAGTTGAGCAAGATCCGACCAACAATCTTTCAATTCTCTGTTAGATAGATATATTCATTTACACATGACAGACACACGTGTACAAAGCATTACATATTGAGTCACAAAGCAACAGTACAGGGTTTACATAGACAAGATAGAAGCATACATAAGTATAGAATATAGAATAGAAACATAGCTTCGCAACACACTATTATATATTACAGTGAGTACCTATTTGTGATAAATTGTCATCAATCCCAATCCTCCGCAGAGTCTGGGGCCGATATGATAGTCTTCCAGGACCATTGTCTAACATAGGTTTTACTAATAAGCTTTCAGGCATCAGTGCCATAGCTCAAATACCGCATTAAGCTGAGCGGAAACCTGTTTGGTACTTTTATGTTAGTTTTAGCATAGCCAAGTATGGCCAAAATTGTACAAGTACCACATAAAGATTATTAATTCTATTAAGTATTTCAATTATTATTATTAATTCTATTAAGTATTAAAGTATTTTTGTTAGTTTGGATTATGTGGAATTGTAAGAATTCACCTCTTTGAATAATTCTTTAAGTCCGTAGGTCTGTCTATCCATGGCATGTGAACGCTATGTTAGATTCTTCTCCTTTGCCTCAACGAGGATGGAACTCTTCCATGTCTGGGACAGATTTGGTCAACCCATGGGATGTAAGAACAAAATCATTTTTTTGACGCTAACTTTTAGTGTGTGGCTCCTATCATTTGTGAAATAAGAGTGAGTGTTGATGAACGATAAAATTTCAGATTCTGACTTAGTTTCACAACAAATATATCTCAACGACTTTCTCACATTCCACACCCTCCCTACCCAGGTGCCTGGGCTGCCCACCCCGATCGAGAACATGATCCTGCGCTACGTGAAGATGAAGGCCGACTGGTGGACAAACACTGCGCACTACAATCGCGAGCGCATTCGCCGCGGAGCCACCGTCGATAAGACCGTCTGCAAGAAGAACCTGGGACGCCTCACGCGGCTCTACCTCAAGGCTGAGCAGGAACGCCAGCACAACTACTTGAAGGTCAGCACTGTTCACTCATTAAACTGTGGCAGCTTTAACTGGATAGACCGGTTGGATTGCAATTGGAGGAATTTGTTATATTGGTTTTTTAAGCCGAGCGAGTGAAGTCAAATAGATAGCTTTAGCTTTAGACTTTGAATTCCGAGTAGAACTTTGCTAACCTCACAATCTTTGACCTAAATAGTTTGGGTCGCTCAACGTATGACCTATATTTCGTTTTCATTAACACCTAGTGGACCATATGCCTCAACTACAGATTTCCACCTCCAAGCCGCGTTTTATAAAACTACAATTCATAGTCTATTATGACAATTCAATGTACATTGCGTAGCCGAGTCTTTCTACATCAGTCTAGTACATCGAATTGTTACAGTAGTAAACCATGGATTGTAGTTCTGTTTTTGGTTCTGTCCATGAACTTAATCAAATCTTTATCCTTACATCCTGTTTGGTCTATCCAGTCATGAAGCCAAGTACTTAGCACAGGCCTCTTCTATGTCCACTCCCCTATTCCAATCAGTTTTACGAGACATTTTAATGACTCCCTCCTCTCAACAGGACGGCCCCTACATCTCGCCCGAGGAAGCCGTGGCGATCTACACAACGACGGTGCACTGGCTGGAGTCTCGGCGCTTCGCCCCCATACCATTCCCGCCACTCTCCTACAAGCACGACACTAAGCTGCTCATCCTAGCGCTCGAGAGACTCAAGGAGGCCTACAGTGTCAAATCCAGGTCCGTTAGATTGTGCCTCAGAGAACGACCCTTATAACTCCCGAGAAGGATATGGTGATCTACACCATGACGGTGGACTAGATTGCTTCGGGGCGCTTCGCCCTCATACCGTCCCGCACTCGCTAGACTCTAACGGCTCGTCCTAGCGCTCGACAGACGTAAGAAGGCCTACAGTGTCAAATCTAGGTCATTTACATTGTTCTTCACAGAAAGACCCTTAAAACTCCCGAATAGGATATGGCGATTTACAATATGATGGTGCACTAGATTAATTCGCGGCGCTTTGCTACCATTCTGTTTTCACCGCTCCCGAACTATCAAAACTCTACCCTGGTGTCAAATCCGGGTCATTTAGATTGTTCCTCACAGAACGACACTTAAATCTTCCGAGGGGGGTGTGGCGATCTACACAATGACCATGCAATGGCTAGAGTCAAGTAGCTTTGTATTGTCAAATCCAGGTAACCCAAAGAAGTGTTCTACTGCTGAAAAAATGTCCCCATGCTCTAGTGTTGCATGCATCCCTATGCAAGCTGAGTCAATACAATTGACGACCTCGTGGTGGCGCAGCGGTAGTGCATCTGCATACCATGCGAGAGGTCGCGGGTTCGACACAGGGTATCCTAGTGTAGGGCCAGAAGCAATATATGTGCCTGTATGTAAATGTTTATGTTTAATAGATCTATTATTGTAGCTCATTCGGTGACTATGTTTGTCCATTCACTTGGGCTGTCCACACAAGACGCTACCCTCGCAGTTTTTTTCCTTTGGAAAATGGAGATGTGTTTAAAGCTGCATGGTACTCTTTCAAAATGTCCAGTTTCAGACAACTTGTTAATTTTCAGGTTAAATCAGAGTCAAAGAGAGGAGTTAGGTCTGATCGAGCAGGCCTATGACAACCCTCACGAGGCCCTGTCGAGAATCAAGCGTCACTTGCTCACACAGAGAACATTCCGAGAGGTAAGAATTATCTCTTTGTTTCTATTAGAGGTAGCAGATATTCAACAAACCCACTTTCACTCTTATTTTCAGTTATTTCGTGCATGTGACTATAGTCAATAATGGGCATTGGTACAAACTGTCAATTAAGGAAAACAGTAAAGTTATAGACATGATACATATATTATTATCATGAAGTAAACTCCTTTGTTCGTGTTGAACTAGAATTCCTTTTCTGTTCAATGCACTACTGAAATTCATCAAGCATACCTGCAGAATTATGGTCCATTCATACTCGAGTCCAGGGAGTGATGCAAAAGTTGACAGGTTGACAAGTTTTCAATATATTGATGCCTCAAAGACTGCGAATTTTAAAATTTTGCACATTTGCAACTACACAATCTAGGGCCAAGACTTCTATGTTAACGTACAAACCTTTTTTCGCCCCTCTCAGGTCGGCATAGAGTTCATGGACCTCTACTCCCACCTGGTACCGGTCTACGACGTGGAACCTCTCGAGAAGATTACCGACGCGTATCTCGACCAGTATCTGTGGTACGAGGCGGACAAGCGCCGCCTTCTCCCGCCCTGGGTCAAGCCGGCCGACACTGAGCCGCCGCCGCTGCTCGTCTACAAGTGGTGCCAAGGTACCGTGGACTGTACAGACACCGGAATTGAGACTGTTTTCCTTTTGAATTACCAGTTGCTTTATAGGATTATCAGATCGTCGGTCCAGCGAGCTGGCGGGCATCCTAGGCTGCGTTTGCGAGTTCGTGGTCTCCACTCGGCCTCGTCTCTTGCTGGCAGTGGCTGGATTAGGATGGCCGAGGCCAGGAGGAAGTGGCGTGCCTTGGGGGAGGCCTATGTCCAGCAGTGGACGCGTATGGGCTGATTGATTATAGGATTATCACTAGGTCCAATCAGATCATGGGGATTCATGACAGTCTGTGTGGACTTGTGGTTTGAATAGGCCTATCAGGGACGGAGTTCTTCTGTGGGATCGTTTTGTCAGCTCCATTATTATTTGTCGAGCGTACTATCTGTAGCAGTACAGATATTTCATCATCATAAGCAGCCTATATACGTCCCACTGTAGGGCACAGGCCTTCTCTCAGAGAGAGAGTAGATATTTACTGGTAGAAATAACAGATATTAGACGTTTTTTTTTTATTAATTCGGCTTTTCCTAAATTTGTTATTAATTCGATGTTACCATTACTATTCATCTGTTCATCGTCTAAAGGAGACAAGAACGAAGATAAGAACTCGAAGAAGGCAGCGACTGCCCACAGTGTGCGTTGTGGCAAAGGAGATCTGTGTGGTTTTGCCATCCCCTTGTTACAAACCTCACTTTGGTTGGTTGCGACACTACGTTGGAGGAAGACGTGAAGACTGCGGAAGAAATGAAGATGCGATGTACTGCTCTAGGTTTAAACTTTTACGGGTCTTATTTATAAAAAACACGATTCCTTAAAACGCCCATTAAAATAGTCTGTGGTGGAGATTTTACGAGGAAAAGTCGTAACCACAGATTAAATAAACTCTGCTTTAGAGGAATCGTGTTTTTATGAATAAGGCCGTTAGAGTATGTGTATTTACGTTTGTGATTGTTTGTACCCAATCTGCTTGATTTGAATTTGAGATGTGAAAGGAAAAGCGTGAAAAAATTGTACTCTAACAAAGATGGGATAGTAATAGTTGTTCCATTAATTTTAATGCCGCATACTTTATTATGGAGCAGCTGTTAATTGTTTCGCGATTTCAAAGTTTTATCCACAGGAACCCCCCTTTTTCGGATGTTTCAATTTTGTTGCACCAACTTAAATATGCACCAATCAGCTAAGCACGTTATATCATAGGCTCCCTCGTATATTTGCCGCCAGATGTCACAAAGATTTCCAGGCTCGCGTTTCATAAAACTACAATAAATAGTTCATTGTGACCGTTCGATGTACATCGCATAGCCGATTAACCCACAGATTAACAAGTAGAAAGACTAATCTGGCCCGTTAAAGCTTTTCTCGAAAGCTGAATTAGCGGCAATTCTCTAACCTCCCGTTTCTCGACAGGTATAAACAACCTGCAAGACGTTTGGGAGGTCGGCGAAGGCGAATGCAACGTCCTACTAGAGTCTCGCTTCGAGAAACTCTACGAGAAGATCGATCTGACGCTCCTGAACAGGCTGCTGCGTCTGATTGTCGACCACAACATCGCTGACTACATGACGGCGAAGAATAACGTCGTTATTAACTACAAGGTAAGGTCTTAATTGGTTGGTAGTTTTGTTTGTGCTATAAATGCGAAGTCACTGTCTTACAATAGTAGTTTTGTTTGTGCTATAAATGCGAAGTCACTGTCTTACAATTTTTGGTTGGATAGACTTAAATACTAACCGCTGCCGAGCGCTGCGGCGGATGAAGCTGCGAGGTTGCAGGTTCGAAAGTTTTCTGCGCTCTTGGCCCAGTACATTTTTTGTGTTTCCCGCGATAGAAAAGGGGGAGTGCAGGGGAAGGCCTTTGTGAGGGAGATACAACTCCTCTATGAGTGTCTATCTGGGCCTATTTATGCAAAGAATCTTCCTTGCAGTGCACCCAGGTAAAGCCGCCGGTGTAGTGGGGATCTTTGCATCAGATGTGTTTCTGGGCGGATTTAGTGTCATATTATTTTCTTTTGTGCGTGTGTTACATAGCAAGATATGTATTATTTACGAACTTTGTCGTTCCGTTACTATATTCCGTTACCAACATTTTATCATGCAACTTATGTTAAACAGTTCAATTCATTCTTCATGTAAATTCTTGACAGACTACTAAAAGTCTCTGCTTATAACCTACTTATAATTGAATCGTGTGATTTTAAAACAACACAAGTCACATGTGATTTTAAAATAACACTTGCCCATTTTTTTTTTATTAAATTATTTACAGCTACCTATTGATTTACATTAGAAAAAAAAATTGTAGTTTATTCATACAGAAATCAGTATAATATGCTAAAATATTGCTGTTGTAGATATTAGTATTTGAATAAAACAGTTTTTTCTATTTCCTGCAAAGTTGTAATGAAAGGACATGTGTCGTTTTAAAATCACACGATTCAATTATACTACTGCGAAAGCAAAGGGGAGACCTCACTGCAAGATCAAACAACTGCACCTTTACATCGCAAAAGCAGCCTGAACTCACGACAATCTTCCCCCAACAGGACATGAACCACACGAACTCGTACGGCATCATCCGCGGCCTCCAGTTCGCCTCGTTCATCGTCCAGTACTACGGTCTGGTGCTGGACCTCCTAGTGCTGGGCCTCCAGAGGGCCTCGGAGATGGCCGGGCCTCCGCAGTTGCCCAACGACTTCCTCTCCTACCAGGATCGCCAAACTGAGACGGCCCACCCTATCCGGCTGTACTGCCGATATGTGGACCGGATTCATATATTCTTCCGGTGAGATTCATTGTCACAGCCCTTAACGTAGAATTGCAGATATTTAAGACACATAGACCCAGGTTCGATCCCCAGTGCGGGCATGTACCTATGACTTGGTTTTCTAAGTTATGTACATTTGTGAGGTTATAGTAGCAATACTACTCGCTAACGGTGAAGGAAAACATCGTGAGGAAACCTGAGTGTCTGAGCTATTCACATACCTCAGCACTTGAAATCGCCAATCCGCGGTGGGCACGCGTGGTGATTAAGCCCATACTCTCTCCCTGAGAGAAGGCCTGTCTCCTACAGTGGGACGTATACAGATACAGGCTGCTTATGTTAGACACATTTCAATTTTATTGAAATGGCTCTAAAACTTTCATGTTTCATTGAAATGCTGAATAGTTATTTTTCCATGAACCTCTTAACCTTATCAGTGTAATTTATTTGTTGGATGTTTTTTTCTTTTTGGATATAGAGATAGAGAGCACTTTATTGTACATAAAAAATTAAATTGCACAGATATATCTTAACCTTAGAGTACAGATGGTGGCCTTATTTTATCTAGGTTGGTCCTTTTTTTGGTAGGCTTTCAGAGAATGAGACCACTGTCCCGTACTAATATTATACTTAATATTGCTTTTCTCAGTTAATTTCCAGCATGTCTTGTTGGATAAAAAATAGTCTTCATGGTACTTAACTATCTTTCAATTTATCTTTCTTTCGAATTTTAATAACCCTTCCAAATAAATGATAATTCAAATTCGAAAACTTTCTCTACGCTCAGAAAGTTCGCGTAATTTTTGGGGCCAGGCAGACGAAAGGTTAATAGAAGGAACTTTATCATTCGACTTTCATTGATTAATCCACGCCTCCCCCAGATTCTCGGCAGAGGAAGCGCGCGATCTCATCCAACGCTACCTCACAGAGCATCCCGACCCGAACAACGAGAATATAGTCGGCTACAACAACAAGAAATGCTGGCCGCGGGATGCCCGCATGCGTCTCATGAAACATGACGTCAACCTGTGAGTTTTGATTTATCCTTTACACTGTCGACAACGTTAATTCAAGCTTCGAGCACGTTCTGAGCGATGGTCACTGGAGAAACCTAAAGAAACTCATGTCAATCAACCTGTAGTCGTCCCCTCAACTGCGCTCGCGGAATGGAATATATAGGTGGCCCATACTAAGTCCGGCACAGATGTGTGTCGCGGCAGACTAGTGGTACACATCAACCTTTACACGCGTGCTGTCTAGACAGTTACTCGTACGTTACGGGCGACTTTGCAACAAAAGTGTAAAGGTTGACCTGCTGTCGACTGTACATAGGCCTCCCAAAGGGCACGCCACTTCTATCTGTCCTTGGCCATCCTCACCTGGCCAACCAGATTTGCACCACTCTCAGGATCACCATACACCTCGTCCTGCACTCGACGACAGACACAAACCTTCAGAAAGGTGACCACTCTCTAATGAGGTAATCGCAAGAAGGGATCTTCTTGCTTCTGAATGGATCTAGGCTTGTGCCGGATTAGTAATTACCTATTACTACAATTTGGTTGCCCGCCATGTACATTTTTAGAACTAGGGACTACAGCACGATTACGTGGGCGCAAATGGAAAGGAGCGGATGTGCAACAGCCCTAGATTTTTGAAATGATGAATTGCGTAGGGGTCCCGAATCCAGAGGTACCCTGTGCTCTGGAGGCCGAATGAGACTCGTCACTACAAAGACGTTGAGCCATTCGGCCTGAAAAACTGCTTTCTGATCAATCTCAAAAGGTTTAACAATAAGGTCTCTCGTTTACTCTTCCGTAGTCTTGAAATAATATTCTTTCCAGTGGCCGTGCGGTGTTCTGGGACATAAAGAATCGCCTGCCGCGCTCGGTGACGACCATTCAGTGGGAGAACAGCTTTGTGTCAGCCTACTCCAAGGATAACCCTAACTTGCTGTTCAATATGGCCGGGTTCGAGTGCCGAATATTGCCTAAGGTAGGTAATTCTCTTTGTACTACTTTGGGTTCTGTTCATCCCGTATATTACGCGCACCAAATCCTGAAATTACTCCAATTGTCGAACTGTCAAATTAGTATGGAATTTGACAGTTAGACGATTGGAATCGCTCAGGATTTGGTGCGCATATCTCTTACGCAACAAATAAATTTTACGTTTCCGATTAAAAGTGAGCAAAGCACCTTTGTCCACCTTTCCACAATCTTTTTATTACCAAATGAATGTTACATGCATGTATCCACATAAGAAGTGCTGAGGTATGTGAATAACTGTGGGTCAGCCCTCAGGTTTCTTCACAATGTTTTCCTTCACCGTTAGCGAGTGGTATTGTTACTATAAATAAATAACTTCACAAATGTACATAACTTAGAAAACAAAGTCATAGGTACATGCCCGCACTGTATAGCAGTCCAATGTTCTACCCACTAGGTTACCACCGCTCATCATGAGGTAAATTAGTAAACTCTAATAATAAGTAATAACTCTGACACTCAGGTTTCCTCACAATGTTTTCCTTCACCGTTAGCAAGTGGTATTGCTACTATAAATAAATAAATAACTTCACAAGTGTACATAACATAGAAAACAAAGTCATAGGTACATGCCCGCACTGTACCACACTCCAATGATCTACCCACTAGCTTACCACCGCTCATCATGTGCATTAGTAAATTATTAATCTTTTCACACCTGCTATTCAGAAAAGATCCCTTGATTCCTCAAATAAGGGATCAAAGTTGTACTTTTCTTCCCTGATATTCTAGTTTTTTTTTTTATTACCCTCAGCATGATCCGTGTGCAGATTTTCACAAAATGTAATTCCAATTCGATTTTTATTTTGTTGCAATCGATCATAATTGTCTTCCACACTTCTTTCGATATCTTAATTGTGTTTGATTTAAATTTTCCTTGCAGGTGTGAAAAGCAGTATGTGTCACTCGGTAGCAAAATTATTTCCGTCTTGGGCGTAAACACTTGAATCCCTCGCTACGCTCAGGATTCTACTTTAGAATCCCTCGCTACGCTCGGGATTCTATTGTAGAATCTTTCGCTTCACTCAGGATTCAATATACCGCCCTCGCCGTAAATATATAATTTTGCTCCCTTGAGACACAATCTACTATAGTTTCAATTTAAAACAAAATGAACAATAATATTTAAATAACATTAGCTAGTGGTGGCCGTGTCCCCACGCTGTCATTACAAAGTTTCGTCCGACAGTGCCGCAGCCAACACGAGGAGCTCTCCCACCGCGACGGAGTGTGGAACCTCCAGAACGAGGTGACCAAGGAGCGCACGGCGCAGTGCTACCTCCGCGTGGACGACGAGTCGCTGGCGCGCTTCCACAACCGGGTGCGCCAGATCCTCATGGCCTCCGGCTCCACCACCTTCACCAAGATCGTCAACAAGTGGAACACCGCGCTCATTGGTAGGCTGCTTAGATTACAGAGGTGTAGAAGCTGGATTTCAGATAATTTCCACACCGAAGGGCGTACCAATGACATCTCCACTTACATGAGTCCTTGGCGTCAGATTGTCACGGCGGCCCGTCCGTTTTTTGCGTATTTTTAATTGGGTGATGTACCCTCTCACGTCACCTGTTGTTGAGAAATTTGTAAAATTTTTCTGATACAATAAATAATTTAATATTGTTCATTTGCAGCTGGCAGCACTGTAAATTAGCTTTGTATGTTCTACGTGATACGCGCCTATAAGTCTAATAGAGTTAAAAAATATAAATATATCACTGTTACTTGAACAGTGATAGAATTATTCATTCAAAAATCCCCACCGTCTAGCTCCTAAACGACTTCTACGTCCATTATGAAACTTGGCGAATATAATCTATACATTTTAAGCTATTTTCAGCGCTTGAAATTGCCATTCCGCGGTGGGCACGCGTGGTAATTAAGCCCATACTCTCTCTCTGAGAGAGTCTGTGCTCTGCATTGGGAGGAATATAGGCTACATTAAAAAAAAGCTAATTGTAGAAAAAAATAAATAAAAATATGTTGTATCGAGATCATTATAGGTTTAACATAACCAAATATTACCGAAATCGGAAACATCAACATTTTTTACGCTTGACGTGGAATGCCACTACGGTCTTTTGCGTATTATAGCTTCAATCCCTTCCCAAAGGCCTGATGACGTACTTCCGCGAGGCCGTGGTCAACACGCAAGAGCTGCTGGACCTCCTGGTCAAGTGCGAAAACAAGATCCAGACCCGCATCAAGATCGGCCTCAACTCGAAGATGCCCTCGCGATTCCCGCCGGTGGTGTTCTATACGCCCAAGGAGCTCGGCGGCCTTGGCATGCTGTCCATGGGACATGTGCTCATTCCACAGGTGAATATAGGAGTTATTGCACTGTAAATAAAGAGCACAGTTGTGTGTGTTTGGTCAAATAAAACTTGACGTGTTTGTCATGGCATTAATGTTTTGCTACTTTTGTGAGAACGGTAACTCTAATGTTCTTAATCGACTTGAGGTTTTCAATTCGTCCATATCTAGTAGGTACTATAAAGTGATCCCATATAAATTTGTTGAGAATCATGAGAAAATCATTAAACTCTTCTTTTCCTTGCTTGTTTTTCCTGAAGTCTTAAAAAAAATTGTTGTCACTGATTTATGTTAATGGTTGAGAGAAGTTTTCAGTGGAATATACCTTCTAATACTAAAGATAGGGAAAAGAAGAATGGAAAAGCTTCTTTAAAGTTTTTAAATTATGAATCGCGTAGGGGTCCCGAATCCGGAGGTACCCTGTGCTCTGGAGGCCGAATGAGACTCGTCGCTACAAAGATAACGTCGAGCCATTCCACCTTACAAACCGCTTTCCGATCGAAACACACAACCCACTTCCTAGGCCAAAACCGCCTCAACAGCCTTAAAACAAGGTCGTTTTTCGCAGTCGGATCTCCGCTGGTCGAAGCAGACGGACGTCGGGATTACCCACTTCCGTTCGGGCATGTCTCACGACGAGGATCAGCTGATTCCCAACTTGTACCGCTACATCCAGCCTTGGGAGGCCGAGTTCGTGGATTCGCAGCGCGTGTGGGCCGAATATGCGCTCAAAAGGCAGGAGGCCAACGCGCAGAATCGGTACGTAGCACTTTGGAGATGCGGCTTATATTTGCGTAACTGAGCGTGGATTTTTTGGAGTTTGATATGTTTGTTAACGTGTAAGCGCTATTGGCAGTTAAGTGCAGTTACTCACTATTATTTCAGTGATTGTTTTGGTGTTGCAAGTTTGCAACCAATGATAATTCTTTCTGAGATTCCAACCGCAAACTGCGATCGCCAACCCGTCTACCAAGCGTGGCGATTATGGCAAAACCCTTCATGGTTAGGAAAACCATGAGGGAGGCCTATGCCCTGCAGTGGGCGTCAAATGGTTGATGATGATGATGATGATGATAATTTTCGTGTTCAATGTTTTAAACTGATTTTCAACATGAGTCTCCATGTTAGGCCTGATAAACAATACTTCACTTAGAAAGAAGGATTGCAGGCCAAAGCGGTATTCGAACCTGCGCATCTTGCGTTATATGCGAAGATGTTTATTTTAGTGTTACTCTGCACGTTATGTCATCAGTATTTGGAATTAACTTTATCTGAAAATATCTACAACCACTGCATAAGCTCGCCATGTACACATTTATATATTTGTAATTTTTGTGTCGTAGTTATGTTTTTGTACAGTAAGTATGCATTCAGTCCCCCAAACACGACGCGATTTACGTTATTTCCCTAGTGTGGGGCCAGACGCAATGTATGTGCCTGTATGTAAATGTTTATGTTTATGATACAAATATTACTGTTTTGTTGATGGCGTGATGAATCGCGTAGGGGTCCCGAATCCAGAGGTACCCTGTGCTCTGGAGGCCGAATGAGACTCGTCGCTACAAAGATAACGTCGAGCCATTCGAGCCTGACAAATCGCTTTCTGATCAAAATCCTACCTTGAATCACCGACATAAGTTAGAAAATCCAATCCTGTGCATTACTTTTGGTTTTTCTCGCAGGCGTCTGACACTAGAAGATCTGGAAGACTCCTGGGATCGTGGTATTCCCCGCATCAACACGCTGTTCCAGAAGGACCGGCACACACTGGCCTACGACAAGGGATGGCGCATCCGTACAGAGTTCAAGCAGTACCAGGTAAGTCAAGTCGATTTTTGTCACGGACAGCTAAAAGTAAGTGACTTTGTAAGTTAATAACTTTAACTTTAAAATTGACTTAATAAATTATTATGAGTCCATAGTAGCTTTGCAAGTAAGAAAAATTATCATCTGTGCTTTTCCCTATTCAAAAACTCTCTCAGAGGCACAAAATGACCGGATAGATAAATTAAACCGGCTATTATATAATATGACCTTCGGTCATCGAGACCAAGTACTTTTTTTCGATACGAATAAATTTATTCGAAATTTTATATTAACTAGGGACACATTGTATCTGCCCCTCTCTTCTAAGCGACATATTGCCAAATTATTGGCATTCAATGTATATGACCCCCTTATTGTTAAGACAATAGCACAGGGACCTCTAGGCTATACAAAATGTAAGAAAATTGATACTTCCCAACCTCTGTACTCTGAGGTTATGAAAAAACCTAGTTTAAGTAGGTTAAACTTGACCGCTGATTTAAACTGTCAGCGCAGACAAAAGAAAAGCCCCCCTTAAATAAATTAATTTTAGCTAATCAGAATATACAGGGTGGCTTTTCTGGTAAGTTATTAGAATTAGAGTTGTTCTTAGAACAATATAGAGTGGACATACTTTGCGTCACAGAGCACTGGCTACCAGAAACACAAATGAATTTTTCTGTGAATAACTATCAAATAGCCAGTTGCTTCAATAGAAAGTCTGCAAGGCACGGGGGATCCTTGATACTAGCAAAAAATTGTTTGAAATTTAAAGAACGGAAAGACATTTGCAGACTTTCTGTTGAAAAAGTAATTGAAATATCATGTGTTGAACTGTCTAGACACATTGTAGTAGCCATATACAGGCCCCCTACCAGCGATTACAGTTCATTTGAATCAATATTAGAGGATGTTTTGAAGGTAGCCTCCAGCAGTAATAAGAAAGTCATAGTCTGTGGTGACTTCAATATCGACTTATTGGTAGACTCGGCTTTAAATACCAAATTGACAATAATTTTCAAGTCGTTTAATTTAGTAAATATTTTCTTGGAGCCTTCTAGAATAACCGAAACTACGGCCACCTGCATAGATAATGTTTACTGCGATTGCGACTTTTCAGATAATTCTACAGTAAATTGTTTGAAGTCAGACCACAGTGGTCAAATTGTTCATTTTGAAATAGATAGAAAAAACGCAGAACAGGTTATCCTCTGCCGGCCCGTAACAAGTAAAAAATTAGAGTCATTTAAAGTAGACCTTGAAAGTAGCATAAAAACTCAAGAAAATTACCAAAATGCTAATGCTCATTATGTAGACTTTTTCAAAGTCGTGTCGGGTAGTTTTGAAAAAAATTTTAAATTGCGGCAGCTAACAAATAATGAGAATAAATTAGGATTTAGTGAATGGGCAACCTCGGGTATCCGGAAAAGTAGAGACACACTTTATGAACTGTATGACAAAAAGACTTATACATATGACACCAAATTCATACAGCACGTCAAAAAATATTCCAAATTATTTAAGGCCGTCTGCCATAAGGCTAAATGCGATCATATAAAGAATAAAATCTTACAGTCACCGAATAAAATTAAAACAATTTGGACAATAATAAATAGAGAAACGGGTAAAACAAAATTGGGAGACCGAGATATTTCGCTTAAGATTGATGACAAAATAATAACGACAAATGAAGATATCGCTGCAGCATTTGAACAGTTCTTCACTAATGTTCCAATCGTGACTACAGCTCCGTTAGACTCGTCACCTGATCGTGCAGCAACATTACTAAAAGACCATGTCTCCTCGTGCGAACACGATTTCTCATTTAATTACATTGAGCCCCATAACGTTCTTAAAAAATTTAAATTATTGAATCTTAAAAAAACGGAGGATTTGTGGGGTATGTCAGTAAAAATTGTTAGTTCAGTGATCCATGTCCTAGCTTTACCGTTAGCAAAAATTTTCAATAAATGTGTAGATGAGGGAGTATTTCCGGACCTCATGAAATATAGTAGACTAGTACCCTTATTTAAGAGCGGTGATAAACACGATCCAACCAATTTTAGGCCCGTCTCAGTACTACCAGTATTGAGTAAAATATTTGAGAAGATCATCTTAGATCAATTACTTACGCATTTCAATAATTACCAACTCTTTCATAGCCAGCAATTTGGTTTTACTAAAGGGCGGAATACAACAGACGCCGGAGTTATGTTACTTAAACATATTTTCAGCGCGTGGGAGGATCGCAAGGATGCAGTAGGCATATTTTGTGATTTATCAAAAGCATTTGATTGTGTAGACCACGAAACGCTACTGCTAAAGTTAAAACACTACGGAATAAAGGGTGCAGGTTTAGATCTTTTAAGATCGTATTTAGAAGGAAGGGTCCAAAAAGCAGACGTAAATCGTATTAAATCCTCGGGTTCACTTGTAAAAATAGGAGTCCCGCAGGGATCTATCTTAGGGCCGCTCCTTTTCCTAGTCTATATAAATGATTTACCGTTTATGGTACAAAAAATGTCTGAGATAGTGTTATTTGCTGATGACACGTCACTTATTTTTAAAATAAGGAGACAAGAAAATAATCTTGACGATGCAAATAATGCTCTCTCGCAAGTACTAGATTGGTTCACAGCAAATAATCTGCTGCTAAATTCTAAAAAGACGAAATGTATAAAGTTTTCCTTACCTAACGTACGAGTAGTTGAGAATAACATAGTAATTGGACATGAAAAACTAGAATTTGTAGATGATACTGTATTTCTGGGCATCACAATCGATCCAAAACTACAATGGGGTCCACATATTGTAAAATTAGCACACAGACTTAGCTCTGCAGCATATGCAGTGAAAAGAATTAGGGAACTCACTGACGTTGCAACTGCTAGGCTTGTTTATTTTAGTTACTTCCATAGTATTATGTCCTACGGTATACTACTATGGGGCCGGGCAGCAGACATTGAGACTATCTTCATCTTGCAGAAGAGAGCCATCCGATTTATTTACAAGTTAGGTAGTAGGGATTCGCTAAGAGATTTCTTCAAAGAAACCAACATCTTAACAGTTGCATGTCAATACATTTATGAAAATATTATGTACGTTAGAAAAAATATCAAAGACTTCGAAAATGTTGGTGGCCACCATAATGTTAATACTAGAAATAAACATAAATTGTCATTTCCACTATTTAGACTTGCAAAAGTTAACACATCCTTTATGGGGCACTGTATAAGGTTCTACAACAAAATTCCTCAAGATATATTAGAGTTACCTCCAACGCGATTTAAAAAATGTGTTAAGCACATTCTGTGTAAAAAGGCTTACTATAACATCAAGGATTATTTAGAAGACAAAGATGTTTGGCATTAAACAGTAGATTAATATTATTTAAAGGACGATTGTGACTAGTGTTCAACACATTCATGACTAATATTTTAAGTTGAAAACTCTGTTAATTAAGTTAAAACGTGTTTTGAAAAGAATAAATGTGGAGTTTCTTTGTTAGCTTCTTCTCCACATAATCCATTAATTGTGAAACTAACAACTTTGACGTTCATTAAGTAAACATTCTGTTTTTACAATGAATAAAAATATTTGAATTGAATTGAATTGAATAGATTTTAATTTAATGATTATTATTAACTTGTATTGGACTTGTTCTGGAAATAAATAATTTATTATTATTATTTGTATCACCATACTAATTCTTGCCGGGGGTTGTACAATTTGTGCGGACATTTTCTACAAGGTTTGCTACCTACTATAATCCTGCCAAACCTCTTTCGCAACATTCATGTGTCGCTGCGTGCACGCTCGCTGGATTCGGGTACTTTTTATCTCTTGAATACATCTGCTATTTCGACTGCTCATGACCGCTTGGGGCGTCGATTACCGGCTCTTCCACTCACCTTCGCTCGATATATTAACTTTTCATTTGCGCAAACATATTTTCTGTAAACATTGATTTGTGTCTTGTTACTACATAAGATTCAGTGTTCAGATTTCAGATTTTACTAATGCATTCCTGTATATTATGTTATAACTAACATAAGTGATCTACAAACTGTCTTATGTTTTTGAACAATAAACAATTTTTTTTATTCTCATCACAAGACATCCTCTTTCCTTGCATGATGTTCTTTGTGTTCAAAGTTCTAAAGTAATCATCATAACGAGAAGAAGGAAAAGCAGCCCTCATAAATTTACAGAGCATCCTGCAAAAATTAACTTAGTAGACGTTTCATTCACGCTGACGTAATTTATTTATCTATGTTATACAAAATCTTACAGCGTTACAGCCTTAACTCACGCGATATAAGACTAAACGTCTACGAATAATATCCCTTCCCCCCAGGTCCTAAAGCAGAACCCGTTCTGGTGGACTCACCAGCGTCACGACGGCAAGCTGTGGAACCTGAACAATTACCGCACCGATATGATCCAGGCTCTGGGCGGTGTCGAGGGCATCTTAGAGCACACACTCTTCAAGGGCACCTACTTCCCCACCTGGGAGGGTCTCTTCTGGTGAGTTCTGAGTCTTTTACTCCGTATGCTCATGGCTAAGGGACGACTATTGTGGGTTGCTCGATTCACCCTGCTCTCCAAGCTGGGTCTGTTATGCACATTTGGTTCTGTTCAAGTTTGGGTATACATGTATACAAACCGTTGATAGAAATCGTTGAAATAATAGAAGCAATAATGTCTATTAAGTTGTTTAGTCGTCCGAGGTCATTCTTATCGCATTAAGTCAAGAAACCTATATATAGTACCTTTTTTTTTTCGTTTACACCTGATTTGCATTTTTGCTTACACCGACCTTTGATAGAGTGATATTAGGACGGCTGTGGCTGTTTTTTGACACTATTTTGTGGTCAGTCAAATTGTTTGCGAATTAAATAGGCACCTGATGCGAAGGAGATTGCGCGAGGTGCCGAGTTTAGTTGCACGGGTTATATATACCACAAGCTGTTGCCCGCGACTTCGTTCGCGTGGTAATTTTGATGTTTATTTTTCCGGAATAAAAAATAGCCTATGTGCTAATCCAGACTATAATCTGTCTCAGTGCAAAATTTCCGGATCCGTTCAGCCGTTTTTGCGTGAAAGAGTAACAAACATCCATCCATACATACAAACTTTCGCGTTTATAATATTAGTAACGAAGTAAGAATTAGAATGCAATTGGTTAGTAAGAAAAATAAACAATGAAAAAAGAGAGAGGCAGATACAGATAAAGAGAAAGAAAGTATTTATAGACCACAAACAATGTCAATAAAACAGCCATTGCCGTGTTCAATCACTCTATTGAACAATTCTGCATTTTGTGGACTCATCCTCCTATAGCTTACAATCATGGTTGCTGTTAACAAGAAAAAAAAAATGGCGACCCTCCACAGGGAAAAGGCGTCCGGCTTCGAAGAGTCGATGAAGTACAAAAAGCTGACCAACGCGCAGCGGTCCGGTCTGAACCAGATCCCGAACCGGCGCTTCACGCTGTGGTGGTCGCCCACCATCAACCGAGCCAACGTCTACGTCGGTTTCCAGGTGCGTACTGTCACAGCCTTATCGCACTAGCGCTTTGCGACCGATTTGAAAGCGAGGCGATTGCGCAGCGAGCTCGCGGCGTGCGATCCGCGTTTTGGACACTCTGTAGTACAATGGATTGATCTGACGCGGAAGCACTACTGCTGGCTTTGTTACTTCGAAGACGCAGGAAACGAAAGCAGATGAATCTGGAAGGAGAGAGCGACTACTATGACTCCCATATGACGGGACGATTTTAGTTATAAATAACTTTGTAACCATTGTATGAACGACGATTGAACCTCTAAACGATGCTACTTCCGCTTTCACACGTATCTTTGATATGACTCACGTGGGGCGGGGCGGACTGTCGAACGCGATTGTACAAAATGGCGTCGAGGGAACGTACCCGTACTACGTGACCCATTTTTTTTTACCCCGCTCCCCCCAGTGATGACTACCCGTATTGTATGCCAAGATCCCCTTTCCCCTCTAGTTTTCACGTAGTCATAGTTTCATAAATATGGTTTGAAATATTTTTTTATAAGTGCTGAACGCTGCATTTCCCTAGAGGATATTGTGACATGTGACATCCGTGTTGTGATCTCTGTTTTTGTGATCAAGCGTGGTATTTTGAAGACTCCCTCCTCCCCTAAATGGGTCACGTAGTATGGGTACGTTCCCTAACTGACGATTATAAATTATCTTTCTTAAGCTTACGACGACTTGCTTCTAATCGAGCACCACTCTCAGGGTTTTTGCTGCAAATCTGCCGTTTTAACACAGTCCACCTTTCTACTATGAGCATCAAAGTTGTCAGAATGCCCAAGGGTACTGGAAAATCATCTCCTTAAAACCGAGTCGCTACGCCAAATGCTGCCTGGAAGCAACAGAGTAGATGACCATCTAAGAGGAAATAGGCCAGTTACAACACAAATACCTACTTATCTTTGAAATATCATTGGGCAAACATTTAAGAAAACATTCCCACTGTCTATTGCTACTATATATCAATCGGTGGTAGCACAGTCGGTAGAACATTTGCCTCACACTCAAAAGGCTTCGAAACCCGGCGTATGTACCAATGACTTTGTTTCCTAAGTTGCGTACATTGTTAATCTGTAGTAGCAATGTCACTCGCTAACTTTGATGAAAAACATCGTGAGGACACCTGAGCCTGATGGGTTCACGTACCTCAGCGATTAAAATCGCCAACCCGCCGTGGCCACGCGTGGTGATTAAACCAAATACTCTTTCTGAGAGAAGGCCTCTGCGCTACACTGGCACGTATATATAGACTGCATTATTATAATCTTCGTTTCTTCATAGGTGCAACTGGATTTGACCGGCATATTCATGCACGGCAAGATCCCGACACTGAAGATCTCGCTGATCCAGATCTTCCGCGCCCATTTGTGGCAAAAGGTGCATGAGTCAATCGTCATGGACTTGTGTCAAGTGAGTATATTCTTTATCGTTGTATTTTGGTCCACATTCATTACCTGTTCTATGATGTCTGGTGCTGTGGACTTGCCTTATAGACATAGCATTACATTCAAGTTATGATAGTTGTAGTAAAATTGACATTATAAGTGCAGTGACGATGTCAAAGAACACAGGTTTCATAGACGTCCTAGTGCCTCTCATAGTGTGTAATGCCCGGAAAATAGCTTGACTTTGACTCCGCTTGGACCTATTTCACGTCATATTGACGGGGAACGCGGTATGTGACTTAGAATTCTTCGCACTAAAGTGTAGTCAAATCAACGAATAATAAAGAAATGCGGTCTTAAATTTCCATCGCAAATGTTTATTTCTTGCACATCATACTTAACCCATTGTACTGTACCAGGTTTTTTTTTTTTCAAATAATTAATACGTGTTTTCAAGTAGCCTATTCTCCGCAATTAGATAGAAGACGGAGCTTTTAAAGCTTTATTATATCTATAGAATCCATATTACCACAAAAACTATGTATACCCTTTCACACATAGTCAGATTCACTCAGTTATTCGACCAAGAATTGGACTATTCTAGCTCCACATTTACATAGAAGAGTCAGATTTTAAAGCGTATATAGATCTATAAAATCTCTTACCACAAACACGAGCCTTTCTCACATAATCATGTACACTCGGTATTCGACCAAGAACTTTACTATTCTAGCTCCAAATTTAGATAGAAGAGGCAGATTTTAAAGCGTGTATTAATTAGATCTATAAAATCTCTCTTACCACAAACACTAGCCTTTCTCACATAGTCACATTCACTCAGTTTTTCGACCAAGAACGGCAGATTTTAATAAAATCTCTCTTTACACAAACAGTACGCTTTGTCACATAGCCATGTTCACTCAGGTATTCGACCAAGAGCTGGACGCGCTCGAGATCGAGACCGTTCAGAAGGAGACCATCCACCCGCGCAAGTCTTACAAAATGAACTCGTCTTGCGCCGATATTCTGCTCTTCTCCGCTTACAAGTGGAACGTCTCCCGCCCGTCGCTGCTGGCTGACACCAAGTGAGTAATATTCGATGGGGAACTTGCGTCGAACTTATGTTGGAGTGACATGCTTTTTATACCAGACGTAGAATATTTTTTCCGGGATTTCACAGGATACAAATAATGCGAAGAAACAAGTTGCTCTGATAGTTAAAAACTTTTTAGATTTAGTTTTTAATTTATTTCTAAACGTTTTATGTTATGGTTGTAGAATTATAAAATGATTATTTTACGAAATAACTCAAATATTAAAAAATTGAGAAATTATTCATACATAAGGCGTTACGGGCAATTTATGTCAGTTTTAACCTTATTTGCGCGTTTTTGTATCACGTGACTATGTCTTCGAAAATTTAACTACGATTATTTATTTTTTAACATGGCCTCTTCGATGAGACTGAAACCTTTTTTTTTGCGCAAGTCCTCTCTATTGTACATTTTTTTTACATTTCAATAAAGGTCTTTTTAGTTATATATTTTTTTTATTACTATCTGGCCCATCACCTCGACAGGGATACAATGGACAACACCACAACCCAGAAGTACTGGCTGGACATCCAGCTGCGTTGGGGCGACTACGATTCGCACGACATCGAGCGCTATGCGCGTGCCAAGTTCCTGGACTACACCACCGACAACATGTCCATCTACCCCTCCCCCACTGGGCTACTCATAGCCATCGACTTGGCCTACAACTTGCACAGGTGAGATTGTGCAAAACAAATAGTTGGAGATACTTTTCTAGTCAGGGAACCACCACTCGGGCAAGTTAGTTTCGCCCCGCCTGCGTTTTTCTAACAAGTTTTTATATTTAAAACTTTATAGTGACTTTACTAACAATATGTTCCTGGTTTTATTTTCTACATATTAAGAACATTTTATATGTATTTTTCTGGGAAAAAATAGCCTATGTGCTATTCCTGACTATAATGTAGCTCTGTAGTAAATTTCCATTGAGATTGAGTAACAAACGTCATCAGTATATTCACGTCGAAATGGGCGTATTTCCATGTTTGTGAATGTCCTTGCCCGGTTACCATAGAACAGGTATGACTGTACAATCATAGCTGTTTTGATAATGATACTAAAATGGGCTAGAATAGTGACAAAACTGCTAATGTCTCAAAATAAGGTATCATAAAGTGTAAAATTTGCGACTAAATGCGGAACGTTTAAAATTTTATATGATACGCTACAAGATGTACGAAATGTTATAACAAATGCAAGTTTTGCGAAAGTTTAAATGGTAATAAATCATCCTAGTTTGATACTGGGACAAGTGGTTGTGTTGTGTAAAAGCTATTTATGTATGTCTATGTGGTGTTAGATATTTTTGCCCCTCTTATCTGCCATCGGCTCTTCTAGTCATATTCAGATGCGGTCTAACTGCCGTACTCACAGTCGTCAATTAAACTTAATGTTCATTAAGTGTCGTGCTATCCCTTTCATATGTCATTGAAATGAAAGAGATGACCTGATACTTAATTGACATTAAATCTTAATTGACGACTCTGAGTACGGCAGAAAGAGTTAGTTGATGCTCGATTATTTTAGTTTCTTTCGTCAAGATTCAGTATATCACCTCTTTTTAGGCGTGTTCCCTGTTTATCTAATGGCTTTCTTGTTAATATTAGTCCTTGCTTGTAACTATTGCATTTTTGTGTGGTGTGCCATGTGCTGTTAATGCGTGTCTCCTGCGCGACAGACACACAGACAATACGAAACAAAAACATTTCTTTCCATACGCAAACCGTCTATGTCTACAAAAACATTTTGTGTCGTTATCATGAGTTCTGACGAGGAAGCGGTGAAATTAAACAAACGCTTTCCCTCTCCCCGCACGGGGAATGTTTTCCCTCGGCCAAGGAAAACAAAAACATTGTGTTGAAATACAGAATAGTGTATAGCCACGCCCCATTCTTTCAATGCTTTGGTGTAATGTCTCGAAAAAACACGCGCAGGAGACACGCCGCGGGGAGAGGGGGAAGGATTTGTTTCATTTCTCGTCTTCCTCGTCGGAACTCATGATGACGACCCAAAATGTTTTGTTTTAGACAGTAATATTTTCCTACAGCAGTAGACGGTTTGTGTATGGAACTAAATGTTTTTGTTTCGTGTTTTATTTAAAAAAAAAACACGCGCAGGAGACACGCCTTTAGATAACGGGTTTTTCTTTGTCTACCCCGCAGCGCCTACGGCAACTGGTTCCCGGGCTGCAAGCCGCTGATCCAGCAGGCGATGGCCAAGATCATGAAGGCCAACCCGGCGCTGTACGTGCTGCGCGAGCGCATCCGCAAGGCGCTGCAGCTCTACTCCTCGGAGCCCACCGAGCCGTACCTCTCCAGCCAGAACTACGGCGAGCTCTTCTCAAACCAGATCATTTGGTCAGTACTGGTTGCAGCCTACTGGAGAGAAGGAAAAAGCTGGTGGGGCTAGGTCGGGTTAGGGATGTAAAATTGCAAAACATGTGAATTTGTGAGAACAATACATAGTTCAATACGTGCACATTGGCCTTCTCTGAGAGAGGTTCCTTACCGATTGACAGACATTGAACAAAATCGGCCGGTGTATAAAATCTGCTTCACAGGAAGGCCGTAATTCACGCATTTCCTACAACTTTCTCGTACATCAATTTGACGTAGCACCGAGTGATACTTATCGAGACAACATTCATACGATCATTCAGTGAATAAACCAATAAGTCTACGTTTATACCCAGTTGTTAAACATCACTAGTCCGAAAACCTACCTTATCTCCCATTGTCTAAAGCCCAATCTCCCGCAGGTTTGTGGACGATACAAACGTGTACCGAGTGACCATTCACAAGACCTTCGAAGGCAATTTGACCACCAAGCCCATCAACGGCGCCATCTTCATCTTCAACCCGAGGACCGGTCAGCTGTTCTTGAAGATCATCCACACCAGCGTCTGGGCCGGCCAGAAGCGTCTGGGACAGGTAAACCTTCTTGGAATTGTGACTCAATTTGTTTGTACGTGGCCAAGGTAGTCGGTTGCTTCGCGATCCAAAGTGAATCTGGTCCTCTGGTCCTTTGAGATCTGGTCTAAAAGATGCAATCAAGACAGGATAGTCTCTAATTCACGCATTTTTTCGCTGATGAGAAGCTGGTGTCTCATACTGCGCAATAGTATTTTTTGTGATTTAGGGGTAGAATTGATTGGATTGGCCAACTTAACTCAATCTCCATGAAAAAGTAATAAATACCCCTAAATTCTCACCAAATTGACTGTAAAAAGAGGACACCGCGAGGTGTACAATTTTATGTGCAGGAATCGTCCAGTTGACTTGCAGATGTAGATTTTTTGTGATATTCTAGCACTCTCCTTCATCTGGTAGAATCCTGCCGCCATAAAGTTTCGAGATCAAGCAAAGGAGACTGGACCTAGACATAAATGTTGTTTCTTCTGTTCGGAACAGTTAGCCAAATGGAAGACCGCCGAAGAAGTCGCGGCGTTGATTCGCTCTCTGCCAGTGGAAGAGCAGCCTAAGCAGATCATCGTCACCAGAAAGGGCATGTTGGATCCTCTTGAGGTAAACTTTCATTATTTTAAATGTAGCCTCGATTGTGTCCCATTGCGGGCAAAGGCCTCCCCTTTAGCTCTCCACTCCTCTCTGTGCGTGACCACCCTATGCCAACTCGGTAGAAGTGAGGTCGTCCCGCCATCTCCACTTCATAATAGTTGCCTGCTGTTGTATATTTTCTATTTGAGACGTCAGCCACTTATCTGCCGAGGTCACGGCCCTTGGTCCTTTCTTTATACAGAGTGAAACAAAATTCTCATGTCAATGAGCTGTCTGCTGTACTGCAAATACATCTAATTTCGTTGTCAAATAATTTATGCGTCTCTGCAATAATTTAATTTCGTAATCAGATCATTGTCACGGCAGAACACTACACCTTATTCCTCTTGAAGTAAAACTGCTTTTCCTCCACTCAGGTCCACTTGCTCGACTTCCCCAACATCGTGATCAAGGGCTCGGAACTCCAGCTCCCGTTCCAGGCTTGCCTCAAGGTGGAGAAGTTTGGAGACCTCATCCTGAAGGCCACAGAGCCTCAGATGGTGTTGTTCAACCTTTACGACGACTGGCTGAAGACTATTTCGTCATACACCGTGAGTACATGACTCGCTAGGAAAAAAACATACAATTTACAGTTTTCATTGCCCATTAATACCTACCTACTGTTTTCTTTTGCAAGCTGTAAGATCTCCAAATGTAGAAATAAAATGGCTTGCTTAAACATTTCAACCTGCTTCTTTTATGGGATTATTGGCAACGTTGAAGACATACCTAATCATACATAATGGCGTTTTGACCCGTTTTATTCAGTAGTTATACAGTAGTGATGCGACTATTGAAGAATGCACACGATGCTGAAACGAGTTTATTCAATGTAAATAGTAAGAAACGTAAAAACCAATTGTGGGATTATTCCCTGGAATCTTTCCATTGGAATTTTTCTGCGACCTATCCCTAGTCGCAGGTATTGAATCCTGTATAAGCGGTGGCAGCGAAACTATGGAACGGTTGCCTCACATTCGTGAATTCGTAGGTTCTAATCCCGGCACATAACAATTGTTTTATTTACTAAGTTACGTACATTTCTTAATTTGCAATAGCAATACCACACGTTATCTGTGAAGGAACAGATCGTGATGAAACCCGAGTCTGATGTGTTCACATACCTCAGCGCCTGCTACGTACAATGGCCCTGATGGAGCTAAGTGCGGAATTGTCAGGTTTAACTAAGTAACTCCTGTACAATATGTCTTTCGCAGGCCTTCAGTCGTCTCATCCTGATCCTCCGCGCGCTCCACGTGAACACAGAACGCACCAAAGTGCTCCTAAAGCCAGACAAGACCACGCTGACCGAACCCCACCACATTTGGCCTACACTGACCGACGACGACTGGATCAAGGTGGAGGTCCAACTCAAGGACTTGATACTGGCAGATTATGGCAAGAAGAATAAGTAAGTCAGATTTTTTTTTCAATGATGTTGAGTTATCTTTTTGATTTTTAATGGGCTTCCCGTAACTAATTGGAGCCACCAGTGGAAACACCCTGTATGCTATTGACCTTACGTTCTAGGCTGTAGGTTCTAAAATACCACCTTAGATGTTGATATTTATTTATGATCTCATCTTTCTGCATAAAAATATATAAAGGTTATTTGCACCTCTTAAATGCACTCAATGTGTTCAAAGAACCAAATTATACGCATCTGCATTGTGTGAAAAATATATTCATAGAAGAAGTCAAACAAGAAATCACAGATTATACACGCGTCTGTGCCGCTGAATTAGCCGGCATTTCTTTTGATACTTGTTCTCATAATATTGTGAAGTGTTAGGGTGGTAACCAACTGAGGTCTTCCATACGATCTACTGATTTTAATTACTTATTCATAAACCAATGTAATGTTATCCTATTTTTCGGTTATGCCGTTCATAGGCTCTTGACACAGCGAATGGGGTCTTTATTTAGTATTTTGGTACATAAAGCCTCGCGAAATTATCTCAACTCTCTCGGTGAGATATTGAACTGTACACTTGATCGAGCTAATCCACGAATTGGAAGCGCCCTTTCATCCAATTCGCTCGTATAACGATTCGCCTTCTCCGCAGCGTGAACGTGGCCTCGCTCACTCAATCCGAGATCCGCGACATCATCCTCGGCATGGAAATCTCCGCGCCTTCTGCGCAGCGCCAGCAGATCGCCGAGATCGAGAAGCAGAGTAAAGAACAGAGCCAGCTCACCGCTACCACCACGCGCACTGTCAACAAGCACGGCGACGAAATCATCACGTCTACGACCAGCAACTACGAGTCGCAGACCTTCAGGTGAGGGGAATAGAGGCTAGAGTGGGTTGGCAGGATAGAACCATTTCTTCTTTCGGTGTCTCTGTGCTATTGAAGGTTGGCCTTCATCTCTGCATATTCCATTCTTGTCTGCCAAGCGAAGCAGAGGCTACTAGCCACAAATCCTGTATTCAGGTAACGCTACTCGCTATAACACTGGTAACTAACCGAATCTAGAATATTGGTAGAGGAACCAAAGCTAGGCTACTGGCCACAAACGATGTATTCAAGTAGCGCAATATAGACAGGAGTCAGCTCCACCACTGTTAACTATGAGTAGCAGAGCTTCAGGTGATTCGCTGACTGCTCTTGGCTACACTAACGCTCGGTTTCTAGAAGAGCGATCAAATGTTAATCTCACGTCAAGCTAATTTCAGGCAATCACGTGCCGGTATTTTGAATTAATCTTAGATTAGTCTCTTGTTACATTTGAACACTCTTTCAGAGGCTAAATTGGATGGATAAAGGAACAAATTCTGTATTCACATAGCACTGTTGGCCAGATGTAAGTTAAGCAGCACTACTCTGCTGTAAACCCTACAATGTAGACACACCATCATATGTTTCCTCCAGCCTAATTATTTTTGTCCCTTACGTCTCTCAGGTATCACATTTGGTTTAGACGTAGGGGATTCAGCAAAGCTGCAAACAATTTTTTTAACTGTAGTTTGCTCAGCTATTAAAATTGTACTTTGTCCTATAAACATTCAAAAATGTTGTTTCCTCCAGCTCGAAGACGGAATGGCGCGTGCGCGCGATCTCCGCGACCAACCTGCATCTGCGCACGAATCACATCTACGTCAGTTCCGACGATATCAAAGAAAGCGGATACACTTACATCCTGCCCAAGAATCTGCTCAAGAAGTTCGTCACTATCTCTGATCTTCGCGCTCAGGTAACAACTGTTTTTACAATATGTTTATATGTAATTATCTTAAAAGCACCGAGTATTCTAGTTTGTGCCCTGCTCCTATATAACGCGTACCAAATCCGGAACGATTCCTATCGTCTAACTGTCAAATTAGTATGTAATTCGACAGTTGGACTATTGACTAACTGTCAAACGGTTGTTAGACTAATAATAACTTCCAAATAATACAATCACTCGACCTGGTCTCAAACTAGAATACCCCATGCTATGGTAACTGGGCAAGGACGTCACAAACATGACAATAGACCCAGACTGAGGCCATTTGTACAAATGTATGGCGGCCCCCCAGTGGGAATCGAACCCACCACCTATGTTTTGGTAGCTAAGCGCTTTAACGGCTAGACCAACGAGGCAATCAAACTAGGCCTCAGGACAAGTGATTGTGTTGTGTGGAAGTTATTATTATCTCTATCTATCTTTGTGAAAGTTTTTTCTTGTGGGTATGTTTTTATAGAATTTATGTAACAGTAGCACAGCAGGCTCAATCCTACCTTTCATCCATATTCGTCCCCTCCTGGACATAGGCCACCAAGGCTAAGGCGCTCCACTTCTTTAAGTGACGTTCAGCAATGGCATAGTAGAATTGTTTACCGACGTTCAGCGGTTGGTTAGTAGAGAAAAGAAAGTATACTTAAGTAACTGCCGACGTCCAGCAAAAGAAGTTTTTCTTCCTATGTGACGAGTTTCTTTTATTTGATCTTCGTAAATTTTAATTACCAGCGGTGCTAACACAGTTATACATTGATCGGGTCTAGTCGCATTTGAATTTATTAGACCTCATGATCTCGATTGTTTGTTCTTATTTTGTCAACAAAGTTACCTTTTGCAAAATCAAAACGTTAAAAGATAACCTTTTTTGCAATGATTTTTCGCGGGTAGTTTGTATGTACGAAGGCTTTAAGGTCGCATTTTATTTCCCATCCCTTTGTCTTGGCGTTACCCTCGATTGTACTTTCAACAAATAGCTTGCGGCCTATGCCCTATGCTCTGACGTCACCAAAGTCTAAAATGACGGACATCTTAGACATATTTAAACTTCCACCTTTCGCCCAGATCGCGTGCTACCTGTACGGCACGTCGCCGGCCGACAACCCGATGGTGCGCGAGGTCCATTGCGCGGTTCTGGCGCCGCAGTGGGGCACGCACCAGACCGTGCATTTGCCGCGCCAGCTCCCCAAGCATCCGGCGCTCGCGCACTTGCAGCCGCTCGGCTGGATGCACACGCAGCCTAATGAGCTGCCGCAGCTTTCGCCTCAGGTGAGACCTTTGAGATGTATTCAGGCTCCTTTAAACCACAAAATATCACTGCGCCTTACCTCAAATGTGGATGTAAATCCGCTCCACCTCAAGATTCGGACACTTCACTCGCCCACCAATGCTGCGCAGAGGAGTGGACGCACATAGAATTTTTCTTTGCATATTAGAAGTAAGACAACGATGACGGTGAGAATGAAACTCTAGTGGCAGACATGAGTAAGAGAAATACTGGAACGTTCCACAAGGCTATGGTCGCTAGCTGTATAGGACCACTTACTGCACTTGGCAGGTGCAATCCACATCACAGTAGTGTATAGTGGGGCACCCACAAGACCGTGCACTTGCCGCGCCAGCTGCCCAAGCATCAGGCGCTCGCACACTTACAGCCGCTCGGCTGGATGCACGCGCAGCCTAATGAACTGCCGCAGCTCTCGCTGCAGGTAAGATTTTCAAGACATCCTGAGGCTCATTTATAGCACAAAAATTACGCTACCAAATGCGCAGTTAAGTCCGCTCTGCCTCAAGATTCCAAGGAGGACTCTACTCGCCCACCTGTGTAGCAGAGCTGACGTGTATAGATTTTTTTTATGTATCTTATATTAGAAGTAAGACAACGATGACGGAGAGTGTGAAGCTCTAGTGGCTGACGCGAGTAAGGAAAATACTGGAATATTTTACAAAGCTGCTCTCATCGGCGGCGTAGGAACACTGCAGCTGTACTGCAGCTCTGCTCCTCGTATATGACACAATATGAAGCTCTAGTGGCAGACCCAAACGGTAACAAAAATACTGGAATGTTCCATAGCGCCCTGGTCGGCAGCGGCTTACGACCACTTCACTCGTGCCTCCACTCCACAAAACAATAGTGCAAATAAAGACATCTTTCCACATGCTATATGGCGAGACACTCAACGCGCGTTTACTTCAGTTCGCGATGGAGAGGAACGTGCGAAGTGTACAAATGGCCTAAATCCAGGGGTATTTCCATGCATGTGATGTACTTGCCTGGTTACCGTAGCACAGGGTATCCTAGTGCCAGTTGTGTGGAAGTTAATTGTATTAAAAGCTTAGATTTAGTATTTCAAGCATGACTCGGATGCATCTTTTTTCTTTTCCCAAGCCCTCTGACTAAACTTTTTTCTTTTGCCAGGACATCACCACCCACGCCAAGATCATGTCCGAGAATTCCAGCTGGGACGGAGAGAAGACCATCATCATCACCTGCTCCTTCACACCCGGTTCCTGTTCGCTGACGGCCTACAAACTCACGCCTAGCGGCTACGAGTGGGGCGTGAAGAATACAGACCGTGGGAACAACCCTAAGGGCTATCTGCCCAGTCACTATGAGAAAGTGCAGATGTTGTTGTCCGATCGGTTCTTGGGCTACTTCATGGTCCCGTCTCAGGGCAGCTGGAATTACAACTTTATGGGTGAGTATATTATTATTATTATTCATTAATACACAAAGTGTTCACATACCATAAGGACAAGATAAAAAGTACCCGAAGCCCGTGTGCGTACATGCAACGACTGATGAGTGTTGAGAAAGCGAAAGTGATCTGTCAGGGTCGTGGCAAGTGGCAGTCCCTGGTCCCTGTCTACCCCTCTGGGATACTGGCGTGATTTTATGTGTGTATGTATGTTCACATACCTCAGCGCTTGAAATTGCCAATCCGCGGTGGGCACGCGTGCTAATGGGCATTGTTCTAAATATTGACAGTAGTTACAAATGATACTACATTTTAAAGGCATAAGGTCAGCAAATATATTGCTACAATTATAAATTAATAATATTCACAGATTTCGAGTATTTTTGTGAATAGGTACCTATGTGACTATTCGATCTTCTAACGTTCGTTTCACATGTAAATGAAAGTATTTTTAATATTTTTGAGTAAAAAACGCCAAGATCAATATCAATATCTCGGTATTCCGTAAAAAAACAAATGCAATATACCTACCTTTTACGTTTGCACAGATTAGAATTATTTTTAGTTTTGTTTATTTAAAAAGTTCTTGTATCGAGTCATGGTATCACTAGAAAGTGACAGCTCGTAGGATCTCAGTTGTAACTGACTTCTGTGCATGACGTACTTCCGGTTTCGTACACTTTGGATCTTTTTTTTCGCTTTAAAAAAAATTAAAGCAGCCAAAATCAAAATATTCAGCCCAGGCTCTCAAAATTACCAATTTTTTCGAATTTTTTTTGAACAAAAACAGGTCTTAATTTCTTTAGGACAATGCCCACTAAGCCCATACCCTCTCTGAGAGAAGGCCTGTGCCCTGCAATAAAATGTATGTATAGGCTACATAAAAATAAAATAAAATAAAAACCGATATGTTAAAACTACACAAGCCATATAGGGTGTATATAGCCATATAGGACATTCATGCTCTTTTCAAGTGTTTATGAAGTTTGTTTTCTTTTTTGTATCTATATTTTTGTAATATTTTGGGCAAATGTAATATATTGCTTGACATACTTTTATAACCTTTTTATGACCGATTAATAATTACTGTGATGGCGAACCTCTCTTATTTGCACGCCACCTTCTGGTATAACATGTTGAAGCAAAACTAACATGACGATGTTATATTTAACTCCATAGTAATGCATGCCACTGTACTATTGATACATGTTTATGCTAATAAAAGAATCTTTATCTTTACAAAAACTTTCTCAATAACACACTCTGTGAATTGGTTGGTCTGCTCAAAGTATTGATGTGAACCGATTCTAAGGAAACTGGTAGAAAACCGGTTTTTTGAAAAACCGGTAAACCGGTTATTTTAAAAACTAATACATTACTTTTTGAAGCTTAATTTATAGATTGCAGCTGGTGACCAAGAAACAAATCACGTTAATTACTGAGATGAAACTTACTTTCGAAGTAAGAATGCTTTAAAAAACGCCAATTCAATTCAATTGCTATTCTGGGAACCCTGTACCGACAATAATCGGTACTTTTAGGTTGAGCAGGCTGTTGGATACCTGTGCACACCGAAATGATGAGATTAAGATTTAATTACACAAGTGGCGTAATCTCGATTCCATTATCACTGGGGGCCGCTGTACATTTGTATAAATGGCCTCAGTCTGGGTGTACTTTCTTTCATGTTTGTAAAGTCCTTGCCTGGTTACCATAGCACAGGGTATCCTCGTTTGGGACCAGGTCAACTGACTGTTTTGTGTGGAAGTTATTATTATTATTATCTACTTTATTTTTTCAATGCATTTTCATTAATAATAATAACTTCCAGGCCCCGTCCAGCCCGTAGGCTCCTGTTTGCTTTCGCTTTACGCTATTAGTCCATGATACTAATACTGATGATTTTTGCACATGTTCGGTTGGCTGTACCTAAACTTTCCTATCGACTATGCAATAAAGAGTTCCTCGCTCAACAGTACTTTTGGTCCCCAGGCGTGCGCCACGACCCCAACATGAAGTATGGCGTCCAACTGGGCAACCCGCGCGAGTTCTACCACGAGGTCCACCGGCCCGCCCACTTCATGAACTTCGCCGCGATGGAGGATGCAACTGCGCCGATGCTCGCTGCCGACCGCGAGGACTTCTACGCTTAGACCAGAGATAAGACCTAGATAGAGAAGGCCAAAATTGAGAACAGGGATGTATGTTTATGATCAGATATTTGTCTTAGATGATACCATTTGAAGCCGGCCTAGACCGAGACGGGATCACTATTCATGTGCGTTCAGTTTAGGACTTGTAATAAGTGGTACAAAGCGGCGAATAGGCATGTATTTTGACTTCTATGCTTAGACCTGATATATTAATTAGCAATGGCTGAAACTTGTGTAGACCAAAGCTAGTAATGAGTGTTTATGATCAAACTTGCATTTGGTTTAACTTGACCAACTTGTTAAAGCATATATCCCTTTTTCAATGTTGGGATCGACATTTAAAAGAACTGGGGTTTTACAGTCTGGTATGCAAGATATAAGAGCGGACGATTCCAAAAAGCAGATGATTGAGGTAGGCCTGGACGCCTTTGTTGGTTTTATTGTGTTGTATTTATGAGAAACTTGCAGCCAAATACATAAGGATTTGTGTCGTTTATAGAGTTTTTAAATCACGTTGTTTGTTGAATTTTTTGCTCAGCCCCGGAAGTAGATAATAAACCAGATATGCGTTGAAATAGATTCACGTGATTGAAAACTACTATCTTTAAAAAACAACTTGATTTACCTACTTTGGTTACGGGATTCTTGTGTAGTTGGTATTTGTTCATGATAATGTGATAGCAACGTTCTCTTGGTATAATAAGAATTAATTGAATGTATAAGATTTTGTACATATTAAGGCGAAACAATAAAATTTATTGAATTCTTAAACAAATCGGCTTTAATTGTCGCTAGCAAACATGTTTTGCTGGTGTGAATTAGTCTGTTATCTATTTACGACATCACAATGTCATGTTCATAACAAGATAAGCTAATCTCTAAAATCCGGAGGGGGTGTCAGGACAATACTTTCAATAGGCCAGTTATCACATATATCTAATATTGTTTCTCTCATCAATTCTTCATCTGTCTGTGACGCCTCATTTCTATCATTTCCCATGTTATCATCTCGGCTATACTCTTCTAGGACTTGAGTTAGGGCTTCTGCTATTTCAGAGTCTTCTTCTATGCTTTGAGCCGAGTTTGTGGTGTCATATATGTTTTCATTGACATCTGTCGTGTCTGTTTCTATCTCGCTTGTCTCATCTCTGCTCCTTACATTGGCATTTCTCACTGTACTCTTTGATGTAGTAAATGAATCATTTATTCCTTGACTCAAAACATTAGGACGTTTAGCTTTAGGATCATTAGCTTGAATGATTTCCGGATCATTAATCTCAATAGATTCTATATTGTTAATTGCCTCTTCCGTGTCAATGGTATTGGCATATTTTTTATGATTATCTTCATAGACCTCGTGCTCAGATTCGTTTTGTTCGATTCTAAGAATAGTGTTCAGTAATTCGTTAGATGATCTAACTGTTGCATAATTCTCAATACGATTGTTTCTTGAGCAGTGGTCTTCGTTTTCGATATCAGTATTACTGTAAATTATTCTGGGTGCTTCGATTGGGGTATTTACAGTTTCTCTTCGAGAGTCTTTGCTTGAAACCAAATGGTTTGATGATTCGGTGTCCCTAACAATCACGCCTACGTCGGAATCCTTAGTTGAAATAATATTATTCGTGGATTCCGATCCTCTTATGTTTGATTTCGATGACCATTCATTTGTTTCACTTTTGTTGTTACATCTTTTACTTCGAATTCTTTCAATGAGTTCAGGATTTTGTTCCTTGAATGTCTGTATCATTTGTTTCATCGTAGCTTCCGAGTTTGGATTTTTTCTACATTGTTTCGTAAGGTCTGCATTTAGGTCGTAAAGGATCTTTTCATCTTTTATCTCAGGAATACTTATTTGTTGAGGCTGAAAAAGAAATTAATTGGGCAATTTGATTACAAAGTTATATATAATTTTAGGGTTATCTGAAGCGACAATATAAAGAACCGACGGAACACTCGGTGCGCGAGTTCGACTTGAACTTGGCCGGATGTAAATTACTTCAATCTAATAATATTGCACCAACTTTTCTCCTTCTAATAATTAGATCAGCTAATTCCTCAGCCAGTTTCACAGTCTCGTCCGGTAAGTTGGTTTTTGAAGCCAATGCGAGGCCATAGCGTTCGATCTTGGTAGTGCCCGGCTCAACTTTATGCTGGTAGACCAGTCTTCGCAGTGATGTCTGTGTGTCGTTCTGAGTCTCCTCTGTCACCGTTGTTTGTAAACTGAAAAACCGGCCTTAGAGTCTTATACATACGTAATTGTTCGGTAGAACAATGTTATTTGCCTCTATTTTATAGTCTACTGAGTTATAGCAGTACAATGTCATTCCAATAGTATCATCATCAACCCATTATGTCCCCACCGAGGGGCACGGGTCTCTTCCCTGAGGAAGGTATAGGCCATACTCCACCACGGGGGCCAAGTCCGGATTGGTGGAGGCTTGTAGACTAGTGGCTCGTCTACTGTCAGAAGTTGTCAAGCCGCCCTAAAGCCTCTGACTTGGCTTAACGACTGCCATCTATCGACGGCAGCCGGCACCAACAGCTTAACGTGCCTTGCGAAGCACGGAACCGCTCGGAAAAATGCCACTAGCGTTAGGCATAGACGGCGACCCATCCATGCACTGAACGCGCCCTGTGTTGCTTAACCTTCGTGATCGTTTAAGATCACTCAGGCAGCCGGGGCTACGAGCGATTCCAATAGTATAGCCCGCGTAAATTCAGTAGGCATCTGTAGCGTAGAAGATCGAATCGCGCGGTTATACCATTAGAATGCGATTGGTTAGTAGACTACCAAAAGGTCAGTGAAACAACTATTACCGTAGAAGTGTCACTCTGTTCAAGAACTACGCATTTAAGAGACCCCTTCGGCTCAATTGAACTGGTTAAATATACGATTGTGGTATGCACAGTGGGCGGCAAACATCTTGAAAAATGCGCATTTATCGATATTTGGGACTGGCGGACTTGCAAGTGAGCGAGGCGGAGGGGACAGCTTCGTCCACGCGATTGATTGCGATTGCCTTTTCCTTTGCCCAAATATTTTCTCGACATGTTTGCCGGTAACTACCTAAGTAATAACATCCACCCAAAACAATGACTTTTCCCAGTCCCGAATCAGTCAAGGAGAACACGAACCTGACACTCGGATTGAGGTGACTACGAATCTTTGTACCGGCTGCATGTTGCGGGAATCGAACCAACGACCTCCGAAATAGTACACAGGTGCTTAAATGTTACACCAACGAGGCGTACGCTTACAATATTATGTTAATCTACTGTTAACTGTCATTTTGCCAAAGTGCATTCAACAAAAACTGACAACTGTTAGCAGAAGGTAAAAAGATTGTTGTTATATGAGAAACCGTCGGGTTAGTCTCAGCTTGATTGGAAACATTCGACGTGACATTTTCAGTGGTTTTCTTACTTGACTACGTTAAAGTATAGGTCCTGCAGTCTCGTCAAGTACATAAAATGGGTAGTAAAGAACGTGAACGCGTCACTTAGCAACAATTCTTCGCATATCGCCCAGGCTATGCTCGTCCCTTCTTCCGTGCAGGTGCCCCTAGAAATATTGAAATCGGCAATGATTAATGTGCTAGTATCACAATGGATAACCTGTGTCTCGAAGCAGTGCCTAGGGCTTGGGGCACACATGAAGGACGTGGGGCGATGGCGCGTAAAAGGCGCGGCGTCCTTTCAATTCACTTTCATACAAAATGTATTGAAGCGATGGCAGTCCATTCAGATAAGACGGGGCCAGGACGCGAACTCTATACAACGAGTCGCGTCTTATCCACGTCCATCCTATGTGCCCCACGCTTAAGTACTCTTTTCGAATGACTAAAGAGTTTTGATTCGAGAGTTGCAGGCCCTACTGCACTTAGGACACTTTAAGTCTAAAGTCGGGTCGGTACGTATTTGGTGCCTCCTGGCTGTTTTGTCTGCCCGTGCGGAGCACCAGACTTCGTCGCAGGTCTTGCGGCCTTTCAGAACTTCTAGTCTCCAGGCGTCTCTCTCTGTCCATAGCAAGCTTATCCCAGCTCTCCCCCTATATTACGCCCACCAAATTCTGAAGGATTCCAATCGTCTAACTGCCAAATTAGTATGGAATTTGACAGTTAGACGATGGGAATGGCTCAGGATTTCGTGCGCGCAATGAGGCCCCTGGTACTCCACGCAAGAGCTTCAGTCTATTATGAACCAGAGGCCTAACTATGCACACCAAATCCTGAGCGATTCCAATCGTGTGACTGTCAAATCCCATACTATTTTGACAGTTAGACGATTGCAATCGCTCAGGATTTGGTGCGCGTAATATAGGGGCAGTTCTCCCGCGTGTATAATGTTTAATGTGTCTAGTAACGTAAGATTTGTATTGTAGTATTTACAAACCTGCAAAGCTCATCAATGATAATCAGGCTGATTGGCGTTGATCCCTTCAATATGTGCTGGATCTCCTTCATCTGAAATCAAAATGCTATCATTGGCATTGGATTGATGGGCCGAACTGCTGTAAGCTTTTGTGGAGCAAAGTTTTGTGCAGTATTTTCTTGTTGTCCCATTATTTTATCCCGCGGATGGGTTCGAGGGATATTGTGATCAGATTACTTTGCTTTGTTTAGAGAGATAGGCAGCAAGAATATCTAGCATATAAATTCTACGGAGAGCTCTAATATCTAATTATATAATTTCCTTGAGTAGATATGTACCTCCAATACAAAAGTAGAAGCGTTCAGCTCCACGCTATCGTTGAATCCTATTCGTGAGAATACTCTGTCGCAGAGTCGCAAAACGGCATTCGTAGCAGGGAGAAAACATCCCAGCTGAAAAACAACCTTATGTGAATACACCGTAAAAACCAATTTGCTGTGTTCGGAGTTACAAATTCCGGAACGTGATTCCGTGCTCCGTTTATTAACCAGCCCTGTTGTTTAAATTATTTCAACCTTAGCGGTTAATAGTCTCCGAGCTATGTTTATTAAAGTTCTCGTTGACGTAATTTATATTTGTGCAAATATTGGTTAAAACATCTATCGTATTAGATAGTTGTGCTATATTGCACAGGATCAACTTTGGAAACCACTTATGTTTTATTAGTTTGTTTAAGATTTTCCAAAATATCAGGGTTTATAATTTTTTATAAAATTCGGGCTTCACGCACTCTACAAATGCCGCAGCCTTCAGCAAATCGTTGTCTTTCATAGGAAAATATCATACTGCGGTCGCCAACCCGCCTGCCAAGCGTGGCGATTATGGCAAAACCTCTCATGGTTATGAAAACCATCATAATTATCAGCCATTTGACGCCCACCGCAGGACATAGGCGTCCCTCATGGTTTTCATAACCATTAGGGGTTTTGCCATAATCGCCACGCTTGGCGGGCGAGTTGGCGATCGCAATATGTGCTTGGAATCTCAGGAAGACGCTGCTGGAAGTCTCCTGGTAATTTATTTCCTTAGTCGCCTTCTACGACATCCACGGGAGGAGATGGAGTGACGCTATTCTTAATCCGGCGCCACGCGGAATGTAATGGCCGACAAATAACTTGACCAAACGACTTTGACTTCACATGGACGTATTTCGAGTCTCATTGGCGGGGGACGCGAGATGTAACTTAGAATTCTTCGGACTTTAGTCAAATTATCATTATTATTCATTAATACACAAGCAGCTTCGTGTCACACGGCGTGAAAACCATGAGGGAGGCCTATGTCCTGCAGTGGGCGTCAAAGGGCTGATGAAGATGATGGATTACCAAAAGGACCGGTTGGAAGCGGCTTGTATCCAGCGTCTTCCTGCCACTTGGATGAGGTCATCTGTCCATCTTGTGACTGCTCGTCCTACGCTGCGCTTGCCGATAATATCGTCGGCTTATTGCAAGAAGTCATTAACTGCAAAAACTCACTAACCGCTTTTTTTTAAAGGTATGGATGAATTGAACAATGATTCAATAGTGGTGTTTTAGTATCAGGCATTATTTTAACGATGTTATAGGGAATAAGGAGGAGGAAACACAACCATTAACTAACAACGAACTAGAAAGTCCTTTTTCTCCCAATAGTGAATATGTCGGTTAATGAGTTCTTGCAATAAGCCGACGATATGTGTTCTTCATTCGAGAACTTTTCGGCCCCATCGGCCATCACTTCTGCGTGCTATGTGCCCCATTGTTTTAAGCATCGTAAAAAATAAAAATAAAATCATAAAAGATATTGTTTGAAAAATGTAACAAAAACTCGTAGAACAAATAGAATAGATGACGTAGAATAAATGACAACCGACATTCAGGATTTCGCACTTTATAAGTAGATTATCTCCCAGTATTTTATTCTACTGTTTTGCAGAGAGTTGGAAAATAACCGAGGTTCTTGGCCTTATACCTATTTGGACCTTATATAATTATGTGCCATTCTACCTGTACCGATATGGATGGGAAAATAACAACTTGCCTGTGCCATGATTTGCATGATGGCCACTTGTTTGATGTAAATGCTCTTGCCACCCATGTTTGGTCCCGTTATTATTGTGAAATTATGTTCTGGGCTTGCGTACTGAAGATAAGATAAAAGGTTTTGTTGATGTTACTTTATCACTTGCCAATTTTATCAACGGGATTATTACTGTAGTGAAATCGCAATAAACATTCACTATTTCATCAGTGTTAAGTGTTTTAGGTACTTACAATGTCGTTAGGTACTGGCAAAGTTTGGGTGTTGTAGTCCAAAAGAGGATGGACACTGTTCCTTATATCCAAATAGTTGCTGAATCCAGGTCTTACGTAGGAACCCGCTGTGCTTGCCTGAAAATTTACGCAGTCTTAGGTTTGGACTGTTTTTTTGAAAGTTTGTATCTGTACCTACCGTTCCGTAATAGGTACTTTCGAGTGGCGTTTTTTTCTTTTTGACAATGCGTTTAGCTTCCTCCTATAAAGTAGGTAATACCCCATATTCTTGCAAGATTTTTGCGCTTTTGAAGTTACAACTCTCGTCCTTTCTTCTATCTATCTGTCTATACAGCCCAAAAAAGCCCACTGTTGCCCAACTTCGCCGACATGCCAACCTCTCCAGTCCCCTCTCGTCCCCGAACCATCAGATATTAAAACTAAAATAGAAGATTACGTCACCAACATTTGCCAGAGCTAGGAGAATGTCCAGCTCTGCCACATTCTCGCACAGCTTGTAGAGACTCGACATAAAAGGTCGCAGATCTTTCAGCAAACCCGAGATGACGCTGCGAAAACAAATAAAATGAGATAAGTAGTTATGTCATATTTTAATTGGGACGCAATTAACCCCGGGTCACCGTAGGTGCGTGTTTGGGCTTCACATCCAAATATCTGAACAAACTTTCGCATTTTAGTATTCATACATGTTGCTCATTTTCTGTATCTCGTTCAGCGATTCCTTTGCTTGCTGGTCGAGTACCACCAGTTCCTCCGTCGTCATTGACACACCCACTCCACTGTGCTGTACCTAAAAGTTGTGAATAGGGTTGAAAACTGCAAACGATTTATACCTGTCATACTTTTCTATCACATATAATACCTATACAATAGGTACCATTAACCTGTTAGATTATGACCTTGAAAAAAAAAACAAAAGCCATTGTTATGGTGGTCGCATCGGGTCATTTAGAATTCTAGACATTAGAAGAATAAAGTTTAAAACTAATTCGACCAAAAACAACTACCTACATATTAATGGAAATTGTACCTAAACATGTCGGGACATCGAAAAACTGAAATCAAGTATGGTTTTGCTACAAAAATTATCCAATAGTCCAAAATGTAAAGGTTGATTAGCTTTCGTGTGTAGATTTTTCAAGAAAAGATTTTCCACTAACAAAATAATGTAGCGATCCTTGTAATCTAGAACAGGGAGGTAGGACCGCAGTACCATAACCTTACCTGAATGAAGATGTCAGGCAAATCCTCCACATTGAAACTCCTCCTATTTCTCGGAGCTACCGACATCACTATATGGAAACCCTTCAAGGCAGTCTGGTTCAGCCTGATAGGAAGTGCGTAAGTCTCGCCAAGTTGCTCGACCATCTTCTGAATGTCTTCGATGAGCTCCGAGTACGTGCGTCGAGCCACGTCGAGTAGGCCATTTATGTCTGGTCGCACGGCAAAGCAGCGCTGTAGGCTGCCCATGGCTCCGCGCTCCAAATGGGCGTCGTCTTGAATGATCGTGCGGATCCGATCAGAGATCTCTTTGTAGTGGGGGTTTTTGAAGTCCTTGAAACGGGGAAACTGCATTGGTCAATTGTTTAAATTGGTACTTGTAAAATGCAACGAGCATACAATTTTAATAGGTTAAGCAAAGCCATTGGAAATCCTTGAAAAATAACTACTATCCAAGTTTCCCATCGTAACGTTGTCTGGAAGAAATTGCTTTTGGCGATAAGGCCACAAATTGTACTGTGTACCTTTGTAATTATTTTGTTTGTTGTTTTTTTCGATGTAGGTACAATAAAGAATATTCTTATCTTATCTTAAACTATGTATCAAGTCACCCCACTACACGTTGCGTTCACGATATCTTGGAGCCACAGATATAGATATAGATAACTTAAACACCTCAATCTGTATGAAAACCAACCGTGCAACTTTTATTCTGCCTACTGTGACGTCACAAGAGCGAATTAGTGATGTAAATTCCTCGTTGTCCGCGCAAAATCGATTCAAAGGTGACGCCCCGCCGCCTCACGCGCCGTTCGACTCGACTCGATTCAGCCTGGCCGTAGATGTACGGAATTCCGGTACGGTTTTCATATCACAGACAGAGACAGAGACACTTTTTGATGTCATTCCTTTCGGAAACCGAACGAAAATTCCGTGCGTGTGCGGCCAAGCCAGTCGGAGGTCACTCTTTGCTATTTTCAAAGTGTTTGGAGCAAATATAACTATGCTTAGTCGGGAACCAGTATTTCCGTCCAGTGGCCGTAATCCATTTTTCTTTTGTAATAGGTTCATGTGGGAACCTAAAAAGAAGTAAGTGTTTCTTAAGCACAATAGAAATTTATAAACGTATTATTATTTTTAGCCTCTAAATAGCTTTTATACGTTCAAAGGTTAAACATGAACACATCACATACATGAACTCTCTACCCGAAGATATTACCCTCCTTTTTTAAAGCTGTCGTTTAAAATTAAAGACATTATGAGCTTGTTTTTATCAATAACTACTAAATTGGCTATTTGACACTTTTCGGAAATATATTTTAAAATAAACGATGTAGGTTTATTTTATAAATACATCTTACAACAATTTTATCGTTACAATTGTCAAGTAGCCAATTAGCGTTTTTAAAGTGGTTAATATCATTCTGTCCGATGTCGATTAAAATCGACTATCGAAATTTGTTGTACAACGAACAACACTAGTTGCTAGATTTGACAGACGAATGATAAGTTGCCTGGTACCACGAGCTCGAAGCGATAAGCGACAGTATCGCTTGTTCTCATATTCATCGTCTCTTGACACACAGCGTCAGATTAAACGCTCAAAGCAAACGCAGCAATGTAATGTGAACATTGTTTACTTACCGATAATCTATAGTTACTTAGGTACAGACTTGTAATCACACCTCGGAATACTTAAAAATTGATTTAAAATGAATTTACGAATTATATAATTTGAAAATAGCTAGAATACCTGTGATAGGAAACATGTCCTTGCGTTTGTGTGCATACAATTTTTGGGCTATCGCAGTTTAGTACGACGCCACAACGCATTTTCGTAATATTTACGGACGACCGGCCACCACAACAGACGCGCGAGGAATATCTGTAGCGACGGACGAGTGTGGATATACTCCACAGTTCGGACACGCGAAGTAGATGCATTTGCGTGATCTATGTCTATCTATATCTGTGCTTGGAGCCAACGGAGTGCATGTAGACCAAACTGCAATCACGATTCACAAAGCAATGCAAACACTTTAGCAAAGTAAGTCATTGGAAATCCCAGGGACGTATTATCAACAGTCAAACCATTACACCCCGAGCAAGCAGTCATTGGAAATCCCAGGGAGGTATTATCAACACTCACCCCATTACACCCCGAGCAAGCAGTCATTGGAAATCCCAGGGAGTAGGTATATTCTTTTTGTTGCACTAACCCGTGCTGAGGACAATTGGGTGGAATTTTTAGTCTAAATAGGTTTTTAAAATCCCAGGGAAGTATTATCAACAGTCACACCATTACACCCCGAGCAAGCAAGACATTGATTTGTGAATAATGGCCGAGTGGGTAACTAGTGCAGGGCAATACTTACATAAATATTAACATCTGTAATGCATAGGTACATAAATATTTATAATATAAAAATTTATAAATACACATAAGCCTAACAACCAAGTACAACGAATTTATACGTGAGTATGTAGAAGATACTACACCGACCAGCACCTCTAGTACGCGCACCAAATCCCAAACGATTCCAATCGCCTGTCAAATTTCGTACCAATTGCTTTCGCCAAAGTCAGTATTCTGTCCAACTCCTTTGGTCTTACCATCTTCATAGCCCTCAACCGACCGCTCTGCGCGTCAGCCAAAGCTTCGACCAGGTTCGGCACCAATTCCATCGTGGTCTTCAGAAGCAGCGTCTGGTTCAGGTGAGCCTCCCCCATCTTGTCAGGGCTCTGGATCGTCGGCTCTACGCATAGTAAGAGGATCCTGTCGATCTCGGAGAGCTTTTTCAGGACGTCCTGCGGATGCGTTAGTTTGGATGGACTGGTAGGATTTTGTTACACACCAAAAAATTACAATTCATGCCGGAGAATAAACAAAATTTACAATAATATTTAATTATATTCTTTTTGTTTCACTAATCCGTGCTGAGGACAATTAATAAACCTATTTAGAGGCTAAAAATTCCGCCCATGTCGGGACTTGCACCCGCAACCTCTGGCTAACCGTGCCAGCGTAATACAGAGAAGTTTGTAAAAAGGTTCGAAATTTCGCCGACACCTGCAACTTGCCCGTTAGCTCAGTTGGGAGAGCGCTGGCACGGTTAGCCAGAGGTCGCGGGTTCAAGTCAATGCAATGGGTGGCATTTTTAGCCTATACATAGGGTTTTAATAATATTTCCCCTTTCATCGTTCACTTGTTTTGAAATAAGTTTTAGTTACTTTAACCATTGAATTTTCCCCACCTAAAAAGTCAATGGTTTAACTTTCGCAAAGGATTCTGCAGATCTCTTACTAGACTCGTTTAATGCCCTTTTGTCCGTTAACATGGACGAAACCAGTACACTCATTGAATCAATCAACACTTTAGTTCCACAAACCTGTAACCCAGCCATGAGGCCAGAATCACTCTGAACGAGGTCTTGCACGGCGTCTAACCTCGCCTCTATAGCTTCTCTACTACATGACGGCTGCAGTATGGCTGCTCGTAACGCGCGAATGCCTCCCACTGTGTAGGTGGGACCCAGGACGCCAAGTAGGCAGCAAGAGGCGCCGGCACTTGGGACTAAAGGCTGGACCAGCTCCAGCTGAGTAGCTGTCCCCACATCTGGAAGATTTTTTTAATCATAAATGACAGAAAAACCATCGGTCCGAGAATTGTTCTTGGATCAGCCGCTGCAGAGTAATTCTGCAAACATGATCCGGACACAAAGGAAGCGGAAAATTTAACCAAAATCCCAGTCTACCGTATTATGTAGAAATAACAGGCCAGTATAATGTAGAAATGACAAGACAAATATAATGGAAAAGTTGAAATTCCGTGAAGACTGCGAGGAACCTTTACGAACAGCAGAACTCTAGGCCTTTGGTTCGCTTCAGGTTTTTACGCTTTTACAATAAGTTTCTTATATTAGGGGTTAAAGTATGAAATTGCCGTTTTATTGCAATAGGTTCCTTGAATTGACATAGAATCTTCATGGTTTGAGGTTTTCGAATGAAACTTTTTTCAAATGGTTTCTATGATGTTCTTTTTTTAAAAAATGTGAAACATTTGAATATCGACTTTCAATTGTTTTTGTTATTCAATTTAGACAAGAAAGATGGATACTGCGAAAATTCGAGTGATTTTTGAATACGAGTTCCGACGCGGAACTAACGCGGCAGAAACAGCCCGCAATATCAATGCTGCGTTTGGAGAGGGGTCTACTAATGAACGCACCGTGCGATTTTGGTTTAAACGCTTTCGTGATGGAAATTTCGACTTAAAGAACGAGCCACGAGGAAGACCGCCCACACAGGTGAATAACGATGAATTAAGAGAGATAGTAGAAGCCGACCCTAGTCAAACTACCCAGGAATTGAATCGTGTGATTTTAAAACAACACAAGTCACATATGTTTTTAAAATAACACTTGCCCATTTTTTTTTTTAATTAAATTATTTACACCTACCTATTGATTTACATTAGAAAAAAAAATTGTAGTTTATTCATACAGAAATCAATATAATATGCTAAAATATTGCTGTTGTAGATATTAGTATTTGAATAAAACAGTTTTTTCTATTTCCTGCAAAGTTGTAATGAAAGGACATGTGTCGTTTTAAAATCACACGATTCAATTAGCGGCATGGTTTAACGTTACCTTACCCACAATATTGACTCACTTGCGTCAAATCAATAAAATAAAAAAATACGAAAAATGGGTGCCTCATAATCACTCGAATTTTTTCGAAAAATTGAATAACAAAAACAATTTTTTCGTCCGTGGTCGTCTTTTTTCGTCCGTGGTCGTCACTCTGAGCAGCCGTGTATCTTGTTAAAATCCGTATCCACCGTAAAAAAAGGTTAAGTGATTACTGCATAACAAAACTTACAACTGTTCGAATAGGGCCTAATATCATATGTTGTGTTGTGTTTGTGCGTTATCGCGAGTGCAATCTAAAGCGAGCGGTACCGCGCTCCACCTCGAGAGAAAGTGACGGGCTGCGAATTTTGCGGTTTTTATCCTTCTCGCACGCGTGCCACTCACGAAGTGCATTCTCCTACCACCTCATCTTTCTATGAAACCGGCTATGAGCCAAACAATAGGCGACTCACTACCGGCTCCCGCTACTAACTTGGAGAACAATTCTACAAACGAGGTGAACGAGTTGCAGAATATTGCTGCAGCCAGGCGTAAACGAAAATCAATTGATGACGATATGACTTCTTTATTTAAGAGTTTCTCTGCGGAAATAACATCTAATCTCAACAACTGGAAAACAGATCTTGATGCCAACTTATCGCAAATAAATGAAAACATCAATATTGTGATCAAAAGTGATCTGGAAACATTGAATCAGTCAGTGGCTGGGATGAAGAGGGACATGGCCTCAATACGCACTGAGTTTTCCAACATGGGAAAAAAGATTGAAGCCATTGACGTGGATGTTGAGTCTTTGAAAACTTCTTTGAACTTCCAGGCGTCTTCTATCCATGAACTGACAGGACAAATCAAGGGCATTTGCAAGAAGGTTGATCCCATGGGTGACAGTGTGGAATTCTTAAAGAATCGGATCTGCTCCTTGGAATCTGAACTGAACAACATCCAACAATTTGACAGAGCCCGTAACCTGGAGATCACAGGTCTTCCAGAAGCCAGAAACGAGGACTTGAAACTGTTGCTCATGAAAATGTGTAAGCACGTCCAAATTGACAGTTTATAAGTTTCTTATATTAGGGGTTAAAGTATGAAATTGCCGTTTTATTGCAATAGGTTCCTTGAATTGACATAGAATCTTCATGGTTTGAGGTTTTCGAATGAAACTTTTTTCAAATGGTTTCTATGATGTTCTTTTTTTAAAAAATGTGAAACATTTGAATATCGACTTTCAATTGTTTTTGTTATTCAATTTAGACAAGAAAGATGGATACTGCGAAAATTCGAGTGATTTTTGAATACGAGTTCCGACGCGGAACTAACGCGGCAGAAACAGCCCGCAATATCAATGCTGCGTTTGGAGAGGGGTCTACTAATGAACGCACCGTGCGATTTTGGTTTAAACGCTTTCGTGATGGAAATTTCGACTTAAAGAACGAGCCACGAGGAAGACCGCCCACACAGGTGAATAACGATGAATTAAGAGAGATAGTAGAAGCCGACCCTAGTCAAACTACCCAGGAATTGAATCGTGTGATTTTAAAACAACACAAGTCACATATGTTTTTAAAATAACACTTGCCCATTTTTTTTTTTAATTAAATTATTTACACCTACCTATTGATTTACATTAGAAAAAAAAATTGTAGTTTATTCATACAGAAATCAATATAATATGCTAAAATATTGCTGTTGTAGATATTAGTATTTGAATAAAACAGTTTTTTCTATTTCCTGCAAAGTTGTAATGAAAGGACATGTGTCGTTTTAAAATCACACGATTCAATTAGCGGCATGGTTTAACGTTACCTTACCCACAATATTGACTCACTTGCGTCAAATCAATAAAATAAAAAAATACGAAAAATGGGTGCCTCATAATCACTCGAATTTTTTCGAAAAATTGAATAACAAAAACAATTGAAAGTCGATATTCAAATGTTTCACATTTTTTAAAAAAAGAGCATCATAGAAACCTATTGCAATAAAACGGCAATTTCATACTTTAACCCCTATTACTTTTACAATAAGTTTTTGAAGGAAATAAGTAAGTTTATTTACCTATAATCATGGTGTTCTCAGAAGAGTGGTACTCAATCTTCAGGGATTCCCTGGCGAACACAACACACTGGATGTACTCGACGTATTTGAGGACTGCGGCCGCCGCCGTCAAGGCATAGAACCTAAGAACCATGAAGCCTGGTAAGAATAGAGGGTTCTCGTTACATTAAGAACTTTCAACGTCATCATACATCCATACATATGCCTTTATCTCAGAGGTGTAGGTAGAGACAAGGGCTTGCCACGATCCTGAAAAACCTTTATCGTTTCATAAACATTAATTACTCACTACTTGCACGCCCGCTAATTCGGGACATCATTCATGATAATTATTTCACCCGCAATCAGGGACTACTACTTAGCGATTTCCGTCCGTCATTCCGACACAACTTGTGCCAGGCTATTCTTGCCAGCTCAGCCTAAGGGAAGTTACCTCAGCTTGCATGACACTCTGTGGCTTTTGGGAGAGCCGTTAAAGTAAGCGTAAGGTACCTACGCTAGTTAAAAAGATCTGCATCGGTCAATACTGCGATCGCCAACCCGCCTGCCAAGCGTGGCGATTATGGCAAAACCCCTCATGGTTATGAAAACCACGAGGGAGGCCTGTGTCCTGCAGTGGGCGTCAAATGGCTGATGATGATGATGTAAAGTTGTTCGTATTGACGAGTAGTCCCCTCCATATTCGGACATATTATATGGGTATTTGGCTGCACCTGAAAATCCAATAGGAGCACCGGTAAACTAACTTGTGCATGACCTGCAGACAGACCGCGCTGTACTGCGGCGCACAAAGCGTCTGCAAATGTGCGCGCGCCGCCGCGTCGTTATAATGGCGCCGCTGCACCGTGCTCACGCGCACCGCGGGGAAACGCTCGCGTATGAGCTGGTACAGCTGGTTTGGCGCGGCGCCTTCGCAGAACGTGTGCGGGACGATTATCTGTTGGGGTTTGTTGGATCTGTTGGATGATCATTCTTTTTCTTCTTCAAAATGCGAGAAGTGAAAGTGCGACCAAGAACGTTTAACCCAACATCCTTGAGTGCGACGCACCGCACCACATCTTACGCCGCGCAGACGCTCCTCGGGAGGATGGTTAGATGATCCGTTGGTAGCTAAAGAACTCAATATGATTATGCGGCACGCCAGTCGTTTTGCAGTGAAGCGAATTCGTGGCTCTAAACGTAACTACGTCCTCATCTGTTTTATTTTTTACATTACTAGCTGACCTGGCAAACGTTGTTTTTCCATCTTAATTAGCCTACGATCTATTCTAAGACCTATCATATACTTATACACAAAAAAAAACATAAAAATCGGTGAAGCCGTTTCGGAGGAGTTCGATAACAAACACTGACACAATATTGATTAGATGTGCAAGTGTATAGAAATAATTTATTTATCTATCATCATACTGGTCCGATTGAGTTATTAGCTCTCAGGTAGGTAAGCATCTGCAAAAAAAGCATATTATGTGCAGGTCTTCTCATTGCGCACGGGCCCTGTTTAGTCCTAGTCTGAAGTCAAATGAAAGCTTAGATGTTAGATTTATAAATGGTTACCAAAGCCAAGGTTTCCACCAATCAGACTTTTCTATCCTGCTTGGCAATCCTAATCCAGATTCCAGATGTGTCCAGCAAGCTGGTAAACTATCGTTACATCTACTCGCGACACATCACTTTCTGGGTATATACTAACTTACCTACTGAGTAACTAACTTCCAACTATCCTTACCTCTATAGGATTGAAATAATTGATCTTGGTTAGCGTGTGCACGTAAAGCAGAGTGTCACTGAACTGACACAGCACCAGGTGCGGGTGCCTCAGGTCAACTGCCGCGATGCCTATCTCGCCCCGAGCCTGGCCTCTGCCTTCGGAAATAGCTGGAAGATACGGGCCTCGATCTGATTATTGTTTCTTTTCTTCTTTCTTTCTATTAGTGCATTATAGTACAAAGACAGATACATGGTCGGGTCACGGGACATGTTTCTTTATACCACTGACATGACGCCTAGAAGGTTTGATAGGCAATGAATTGAAATAGTTCATACAGTCCAGCCAAGAACGTTTTAACAGCCCACTGCAAAAGTACTGTTCAAAGTATGTATTCTTTCTTTTTTTAAATTTATTGTTGGCCAATTTTCTTCTGACCGCGACCGTCACGGGACAGACCCGCTACATCCATCTCAGTGGAACTAAATGGAAAGAAGTGCTTACCTATTTGAGACTAGAGAACATTAAAAAACCGGACAAGTGCGAGTCGGACTCGCCCACCGAAACTTCCGTACAAATTTGTAGGTAATTAGGTACATTATTATAAATAGTTCAGGAATCGAGTCTCGCAGCTTTTCCGAGCTTTTCCCGAACTTCAACGACAATTTCTTTTTTATGATTAAATTAGGTACGAATGTATAGTTTACAGATTTTTCTCTGTACTTGTAGTATAAGACGATATTACTTGCCTAATTTCATAGTTATAGGTCAACGGAAAATACCCTGTAAATTTTGATTCCCTTGTGTGTCGAAACATAGGTGCGGCATAAACGGCTATCTTTTTTTTTACGTTAACTTAGAAGTTTGATTTGTCACAGCTTCAAGGGACGTAGACCTCAACTTGATACTTCCACGCGATCCCGATATAAAGGGTCTTGACAGACAGACGGACGGCCAGACAACAAAGTGATCCTATAAGAGTTCCGTTTTTCCTTTTGAGGCACGGAACCCTAAAAAGGACCGTTTATTCAAATTGTTGATACTAGATACCTGTGTTAAGAGCACATCGCCCTTTACATTCGTGCACCTTTATCAGTTGCAATGGGGTCGACTTTGCGACGAACGATTAAAGGTACTGTTGAATCAGGCAAGTACCTATCTCCGCAAGCCGTTCAATAATAGGTTCAAGATCCTCATGTAACTGACTGATACCAATATTTAGCGAACCTATACAGATTATTTATAGTAGAGCTAGAGAAACTGTTTTACTAACCTAAAACGACGCTGGCTTCAGCAGTTGACATACTCATAGACCTGGCTGAGCGTGGACCGCTATGGCCTCCTGAAATAACCGAATTTTTTTTTTTCCTACAGTCATTGTCATCATAACACTGTCCATGTTGTCAGAAAGAAGGCCACTATCTTCTTAGTGATAACTTCTAACCCTGAACATGTGGGTGTGATGTGGGAATTCGTGGACTATTGACTTACCTACCTACCAACATTGAATTTTAAAATCAATGCTACCAAGTAGGTACATATTAACCCGCCGATATATACCTACGGTCTTATTTATAAAAAAAGAAACCATTCCATAAAACACTCGTCAGATGCAGATTTTAGTGTGTGGTAAAGGGAAAAACGTAACCACAGATTATTAAACTGCCTCTGAGGAGTGTTTTAGAGGAACCGTGTTTTTATATATAAGCCCATTAAAGTTTGCCAGCTAATTAGTGATAGTAATAACAACTTCCACACAACGTAATCACTTGTCCTGGTCCCAAACTAGGATGAAAGTGAAAAGTGAAAATAATAGTATGTCCACAGGACACCTACCCTGTGGATAGCAGGACACCTATCCATTACGTGCCTACTTGGTTTTTGTTTAACATACTCGTAGCTCGAGAAAGCGGCAGGTGGGTCGACACCACGACAACCTTTACATGCGTGCACTCTGCCCAGTCAGTACGTAACGTAACGAAAATGTAAAGTTTGATGTGCTGTCGACTATAATAACTACTCTATCGATAATCGGATGATCAAGTTAGTGGACGGTGGATGGATCACATTGCTGCTTGTCTTTGAGAAGTGTTTACATTCGCCAAAGACATCCACCATGGTGTTCCATGAATAACTTCGATGGTAAACTGGATGAACTGTTTCCTGACTATAGTTCAATCAATCAATTAATTCGTTAAATCTAATTAGAAGATTAAACACGATCGTATTGATCAGTGATCAAGCACTGATCGTACCAGTGGACAGCACATCAACCTTTACATAGGTGCACTCTTAATCAGTTACGTTAAGGACGACTATGCAACAAAAATGTAAAGGTTTACTTGCTGTCGACTGGAGACTTCGACTAGCCAGTGCGTCCATTCTTGCGCATCCACAGTCAGTGCCGGATTAAGCCATCAGCGGCGTCGCGGGGCCTGTCCGAAATTCTATCAAGGGGCCCTTGGTTTATGGTAGCTATTCTTTTTTGTTGCGCTAATCCGTGCTGAGGACAATTTTTAAAAACCTATTTAGAGGCTAAAAATTCCACCCATGCCGGGACTTAAACCCGCGACCTCTGGCTAACCGTGCCAGCGCTCTCCCAACTGAGCTAATGGGCAAGTGCAGACATCGGCGAAATTTCGGACCTTTTTACAAACTTATCACTAGTGCAACAAAAAGAATATTATAATCATTTAACCATTTTTAACACGTTTTAATGTTGAGGAAGGATGTTCACCACTGCAGTCCAGTTTGGTGATCATGAGAGACAAATAAATGCGCAAAGCAAATTGTAATTTTTTACGGCCAGAAAGCGTTAATGCGCGGGTCCCGTAGCATTTGTTACTCTTGCTAGGTAGGTATACGGCTAATCCGCCACTGTCCAGAGTAGAGGAATTTAGGGCCTGCAAGGTGGCGCTTACCGCGGCTACTGCTGCTGATGTATCTCAAAGCGTTGGGCCTATTTCTCGGCGTGCAGAAGTCCTTGGTCGTGTCTTCGGTGGCGGAGTCGCTAGCGAGGACCCTCGGACGCGCCCGGTAGCTGGACGATGTGTCTACACGGGCCGAGCTTGTGGAGTTTGCTATTAGTCTAGTTGGATAAGGCGGTAGTTTATACTTATACCAAAGTTCTTGCTTATACTCACATAAAAAGCATAAGTAAAACACAAAAATTACAAAACATTACAAAAATTACATGGCTTTTTTCAGCAGAAATCTCTTTTAGCCCGTGGATGTGGTGACTCAAACATTATAAACATAAAATAAGCAGCCTATATTCGTCCTACTGTAGGGCACAGGCCTTCTCTGAGAAAGAGAGTATGGGCTTAATCACTACGCGTGCCCACCGCGGATTGGCGATTTCAAGCGCTAAGGATGCGAATAGCTCAGACACTCAGGTTTCCTCACGATGTTTTCGTTCACAGATGGTATTGTTATTATAACTTCACAGATGTACATAACTTAGAAAACTAAGTCATAGGTAGGTAGACGTCCGCACTGGGAATCGAACATGGGTCTCTCGCTTCCGACCCCAATGTTCTACTCACCAGGCTACCACTGCTCACTGAACATTGTAAACGAGGGGGCGAAGCGGTAGGTAGTATCTTAAAAAAACTTCGGTCCAATCCGGACGCTTTTCCTCAAAGACCTGGATATTACCAAGGTTGCAGGACTAGATAGGTACCTACTCGTAGTTTCTCCCAAAAATTGTCATTTTTAGCGGGCTTATTATCACTAAGTCCTAGGTAGTGATAGTTAAAAACATCTGGCTTGCGCTCATGTTATTGGTGAAGTGATTACTGGGCCGTTTCTTAGTGTGAATTTTGTAGGAGAATGGCTGATGATGATAATACTAGGTAAGTTGGAATTGCACGTACCCGGTAGCCAAAGAGCTAGAGCTAGCAGTGGTTAAAATTCTAGTGAGCAAGGCTATGCCCTAGAAGACAAAAAGAAGCATCAAGAAGCTACATAAGGTAGTAAGTAAGTATTGAAAGCATTTTTCAGAGAACCAATTGATTGAAATGTCCTGCGCGTATTTTAGGTAACTTGTCTCACTTTCTCTTCAAACTCCTCGGGGGCTCCAATGGAGGCCCCATCGAGTTTTTTCTGGATCGCAAAGCCAAATCTTCATTGCTGAATTGATATCTGGGAATGTTGACGCTATTTCTGCCAGCATTATTGGATGTGGACGGTTTCACAATTGACTGAAAAGTTGATGGTCCTCGGATTCCTGAAAATTATTGTTTTCTTGGGCAATTGCTATAAAGTAGGTAGGTACTTTATACTCTAAGGGTACTAGTTATATTTCGATGCTATTAGACGGATTTTTTGTGCCGATTGCGTGAAGCCGCAATGAATATTAAGCTCTTAGGCGAACAATTCTAGCAGCTGTGCATGCAGCTGTATAAGTGGACAATACATAAATAAATACATGCTTACCTATTGAAACATCTTTTCTGACTAGTGAGTTTCTTCTAGAATGTGCTGTTTTAAGGTTAGCAAGATTTTCTCCTTTCACCACATTCATTTTCTCTGTAATAATAACTTTTAGATAGTTATGTACCTAGTAGGTAGGTATAATTTAATAACAACAATTTTGAATAAAGTTTGGGTCAGCAACATTATGTATTTTAGTACCATGTAAGTTAAGTTCTATGCTTTTTCGCGCCTTTTTTGCATTGTTTTTTTTTTTACTCACCATGAGAACTGCTAACCATACAGCCAGCCAATTTAACTAGGCAGCATTTTATAAGATCTTCACTGATCACTGCATTTTCTTCATTTTCATGGGTTTCCAAAAAACATTCACAAACAAAAGTTATTTGAGGCTTTTATTAGGTACATAATACTTTGCAGTTTCTGAACGCATTTTTTAACCTTTTTGTTGTCAATTTGCAGTGTTGCCACCACGTCACTTTTCGTTAAAGCCGTTCTATTTGACTTGAGGAGCTCCCTTATATGCGTCCTTCGGCAAAATAAATAATATCTTCTTTACAAAACGGTGATCGACTTTAGATTTTAAGCTAAGGTTTTAAAAGTAGCTATCACGATTATAATTATTGTGATATATGATGTTCACTTTTTGGAAAAAGTAAATGTGAAATAACATAGGTAACATAAATTATGTTACCTATTATTAAGATAAGATAAGATAAAATTTATTCACAAAATCGTGGGTATAAAGTGTACACACGAATTAAATTTAATATTTAAGTTCTGATTATGATAGTACCTGACTCACTGATTTCAAATTTGTATTCAGTTTTTTCGTATCAGCTCTAGTTTTGCAGATATAAAAAAAAAAACAGTTTCTCCTTTGGGTTGTCTCTCATAAGAGCCCAGCAATAATCAGTTTTCAGTATAGAAAAAAACCTTTAGCTTGCAAACTTGTTTTTCCTTTGTATTTATGTTACTTGTTTATGCCTTTTGTTTTCTTGTGATGTGTTAATTTGTCCCAATAAATGTCTTTCTTCTTCTTCTTCAAACAATCCCATTTCAAGAAATTAACCCCCGGTTTCTTGTATACTAATTTATTGTTAACATCTGTCAGTTTTTTCTATGCACTTTTCCAATTGACAGCTAATTCCAGTAGAATTCAGTACATTACAATTTTCTTGGTAAATTATGATGTCAAGCTAATATTATCGAGGAAGTGATTACAATTAATTCAACGATTCATTGTTTTGAACAGGAATGTCGGGTCTGCTAGTGTTCTGCAATCACGTAAGGTATTTTGAAGAATTCTATTCTGTTATCGTACATGTTTTTTTTCCATTAGTGGCGCCCGCCAGGTACTACATGGAGCCCCTTAATTAACAGATTGTTAGTTTACGAGAAACCGGGGCTAAGTGTCGGGCGGGAAGGGGAAGAAGACAGGCTGGCAACACTGTCAAATTGACCCTGTTCTAATGTAAAGGTTATTTATTACAATTAATTTTGTAAATAAGAGGATTGAGAGAGGTTCCTTCAAATAAAAGGCACATAAGAAGTGAGATTGAATCATTCTTCTTGTATCCTGTGATTTGTGTGGCGTTTATATACCAGGTAGGGCGTTTGCTTGATAAGATAACCTCGGTCAAACTTTATCACTCACTGTCAAATAAATTAGGTATACCTACTCCAAACACCTTTGGTAACTAAATACCTAATGAGGCTTAGCCTCAGTTTCTGAAAGAGTGTTCAAATGTAACAAGAGATTAATCTAAGATTAATTCAAAATACCGGCACGTGATTGCCTGAAATTAGCTTGACGTGAGATTAACATGAGATTAACATTTGATCGCTCTTCTAGAAACCGAGCGTTAGATTTTCAAACTTTATCACTCACTGTCAAATAAATTATACCTACTCCAAACACCTCTGGTAACTAATCACCTAATGAGGCTTAGATTTCTTCCTTTTACAGGATGATCAAACTATATAATAATATTTCTTTAGTATGGTATGATAAAGAGGACAAAACATTTATCCATTTTGCCATCTGTACTAATTTACTTTTGACGCAAACTTTTTAGTTTGTCCACCCATCATAATCAAGTAGGTACCCTAGTGTTTTCACTGGGTGTTTGTAATGTCCTTGCTTGATTATGACAGGGTATCCTAGTTTGGGACCAGGTCAAGTGGTTGTATTGTGTGGAAGTATTTATAAAATTTATTTATTTATGCTGATTTTACTTCTCTTGTATTTTCTCATTTATTCATATTACCAACTATATTACCAATGTTTTTGTGTCTTGGATGAACTATATTGGTTATAAATAACTATAAATTCAGTACCCATGTAAGTGTAAGTCTTGTTGTAAGATATCTACACATGATTAACAGTGGGTGAAGTAAAATCGGTGAATTAATTTAAATATTCCATTTAGTCAACAATAATCAACAGTACATGTAGCGGGCTGCAACATAAGCTTTGCATGTGATTTACCTTAGATATCTACATGTTTTGTTTGCGTTTCATAAGATAAGACTTGCATATTTTAATTAAATCACCGAACAACTTTTTTTGAACAATCTCTCATTGCTACACACAATGAGCTATGGCAACAAGAGAGGTCATAAAATAAAAATATCACACGTGATGACAAACAAAAGATTATCTTTTCCACATTTTCTAGTAAAAACCAGATTTGTTCAGAAAAAGTTATACTGCGTTTAACCAGTGATAACCAGTTTGTTGTCTATCTTATCTACAGAGTGTAGCGTTGGAATTTCGCTCCATTGGCTTACAGCCATTATTATATTTTTATATATATATAAAGCTACAATCCGGTATACTCACTGACTGACTCATCCATACGTTTTCTCCGAAACGACAATAGCTAGAGGAAAATTATGTATGAAAAAGTTGTAGGAAATGTATGAATTACAGCCATCCTATGAAGCCGATTTTTTAATTTCGAACGCGTTCTTCTCTACAAATGGGCAAACTTTTTTGTTTACCGGCCGATTTGGAAGAAATTTGAAACGAGCGTTTGGTTCGTGATCTAATTTTGAAAAAAAATTCTGAACGTTCGAAATTCAAAATAGGGGCGAGAATATGGCCGCCCAAAAAATCGACCGCTGCGCAAAAAAGTCGGCAGCCAACTGGGCACATGCTGGATACGTGCCCTAAACGGCATCGGGTTGTCAAAGGACCCAGGTATATGAGAAAAATCGGACATTTTGGATTGTCAAGATCGCGGTATCGACCGAGTTATCGACGATTGAAAATGAGAAAATTTTGTATGGAGAATTTGTACTCGACTTTTAGTACAAAATTTTGAACAAAAATGAACAATTTTTCAAATAAACAATTTTTCGAGGCCGAAGCAGGGACGAGGAATCTTGCCGCGGCGAGGCCGAAGGCCGAGACCACACATTTTCCGGCGAACAAGCAACAACGCAAAAGCCAGGGCCGAGCTCCGCGAAGCGGGCCCCAGGAACCCCGCCGCGGCGAGGCCGAAGGCCGAGCTCTGTTCAGGCCGAGGCCGAAGGCCGAGACTATACATTTTCGGCGAACAAGCAACAACGCAAAAGCCAGATGGGAGAAACTTGCGAGGCCGAAGGCCGAGCTCCGCGAAGCGGGCCCCAGGAACACCGCCGCGGCGAGGCCGAAGGCCGAGCTCCGTTCATGTTCCCACTCAAACCATCCCAACGTTTCTTTTCCGCGGCGTGGCCGCGAATATCATGTCAATCGACAGTGAAATAATTCGATTGATTGTTTATTTTTAATTTTGGTGAGTAGCTTTACTGGTTTTATAAATTATTTTTGGGTTTCGCACTGATTTGTGGAAATTTATCGAGGTGTGTGTTTTCAGATTTTCTTAACTAAATTTTCGGCATGTCCTTGAGGATATAAATGACGGGATTTGTCATCAATTTCCATTTATGTAAGTATTTCCATTATTCGCCAGGGAGAAGAAGCGAATTTCGTTCGAAATACCTTCAAATTTTTTCATACTAACCTAAGTTACGCATTTTCCATTACAGATTTTCTTAACTTTTCGCTTAAATTGCGACAAAATGCAAAATGCACGACAAACGTCGTGATTATTTACATTTAAAGAAACTCGGTGAGTGTTCTTGATTTCCATTTTAAAAGTATGGGAAGCTCGCGTTCTTTTCCATACATTTTCCATTCTCATTTCCTCGGTTAGAAGTGCTAAAGTGTTAATCGCGGATTTATTTTCTTTTCCAGACTGTTGGTCGGGTTTCTTTCTTTCCTTTCCTTTTTCCATATATTTCCAATTTTCAACTTTCATTCCAAAACTCCAAATTTCCTCAGGGTTCTACCTTGGTGCGGAGAGGTGGTTGATTCCTGAAGACAACAAGATGGATGGCCCCAGGTTTCCCGCTGATAATTTATTTAATTTACCCGGATGATTTTCGGTATGTAGATTTATATTTCCATTTCTTTTTTGGAGAGGCATTCTATGTTCCCAATGCTCTCACCAGCCTAACATATTTTCACGCGATAATCTCAAGTTTCCAAGACTTAAGTTTCCAACATTTTATTTTTCAAATTTTCCAAGTAGCAATTTTTCAACTTTCTACTGTGCGATTAAAACTCATTTACCTATTGTTTTCAAGCTAAACTGTAGTAATAATATTACTTTAGATTTTCTAAGTGCGTTTTTTCCATAAATTCTTTTCTGGCAAGCGGCCAGTGGTTAGGATTTCTTATTTTCTGAACCCATGTACTGTGACTTTTTTGGGGACACTGAGACCTAACTACAGACCGTTAATACTAGTCAATCTACCTACCTAATTTAATTAGATCTTTCTAAAACCATGTTTGACGGCCTTCAGCCCTAATGTGTATTTCAATTTGAAAAATAAATAATTATTATTAGAACTAAATTTACTCCGTTTCTTTAATCTCCCACTGCAGACTCAGTTATCATACCCGCCTTGCGATTAAAACCCAAGTGCTTTTCCTCTGACTATCCACGGTATCTTCTTTTAGTACTGGCCTGGCGCCCGAGATCATATTTTTCTTTCAGCCTATTTGCCTAAGGTGTTAGGGTAGAGGGGCTCTAGTAAAACTTGTATTCCTTTCTTATAATTTTATTATTAATTGGTCAGTGCTAATTTATACATAAAATCATTGGTTCTATTTGAACTACAGGTCGAGCCCCGCCTTAACTTGAAGTTCAATTTGAACATCTTGTCAATGTGACACCTTAACAATACCTAACTATAAATTACCTCACTTGCTGTCAAATAAATACCTAACGACAAATAGTTGTTACATAAATTCCTCATTATTCTTTCTTTTTTTAAAAAAATATAACAACTGACGCTTTGTTATCTTTTTCTTTTTTTTTAATATATTACAAGAGATTTAACTTATCTAAGATAGAAGTATCTGAAATACAGATACAAGATACGAAATACTTATTTTCATCTTGTAATTATAAAACTTTTTCTAAATTTATTTTGTATCTTGTATTTAAATACCTTATGTTTAGTATCTTAGTATTTTGTAGATACTGTGTTTGCTAAAATACTTTTAGTAATAGATAACTGATTCTATTGTGACATCTTAGGTGACATTAATTTTAAATGTGATGTCAATGTTGTCGCAAGTAGATAAAACTGAATGCGCCATTGAATCTTTAGTTTGGGGCCACATTGATAGAAGTCGTCCCGTTTGACACCCTTCAGGTATGGAGCCCTAAAAAAGTCAAAAGATGAATCTTATTACATGTTTTTAGAGGATTCTGATTCCTCTGTTGCAAGTGCCGAAAACACAGGATCTACTGGCAGCACGGCTGACTTAGAAACATAGTAAAGATCCTCCAATAAAAAAAATATTTTTCAAATACAACACTTGTTTGCCAAGTTCTGCTCCTATGGAGCGACTCTTCCCATTTGGGGGCATGACCATGAGGCCTCATCGAAGAATAATGAGTGATGTTTGAAGAACTGATTTTATTTAAGTCTCAATAAAATTAAAAGCTTAAAAATATGATATTATGTTGTGTCACGTTTGCGCGATCAACGCAATTTACATGTAAAAAAAACTTCCATGAAAAAAAAATATTTTTTTGCAAAAGTATTTTATCTATAAAAAGTATTCAAAAGATACTTACTCTACAAATTGAAAAAGTCGCTACCACATAATATGTTTTTGTTGCGCAGATCCTATCTTGAAAATCGCATTTACTATGTTAAGATTAACGACGCAACTTCAAACTTTTATGAAATACGTGCTGGAGTCCCGCAGAGTTCAGTACTAGGGCCAACTCTCTACCTCATATACACAGCTGATGTCCCTGTTTCAAACAGCGTGATGACAGCTACATTCGCAGACGACACGGCAATACTGACAAATAGTAAATGCCCAGACACAGCTTCCAAAACTACGCAGCAGCACCTGGACAAAATACACACATGGATGAAAAACTGGCGAATTAAAGCTAGCGCCGCTAAATCCAGCCATGTTACATTCACGCTAAGAAAAGGAGACTGCCCCTCGGTAAAACTCGGGGAAGACATACTCCCCCACAACACGGAGGTCAAGTACCTGGGGTTCCACTTAGACCGCAAACAGACATGGAAGACTCACGTACAGAAAAAGCGCTATGAACTGAACCACAGATTCAGATCCCTACAGTGGTTACTGGGAAGGCATTCCAGACTGTCTGTAAATAACGATACCCTCGTCTACAAGGCAATATTAAAACCAGTTTGGACCTACGGAATACAGTTGTGGGGATCAGCTGCAATATCCAACATTGAAATTCTCTAGCGATTCCAAAATGGTGTCCTAAAATCCATAGCAAATGCGCCGTGGTTCACAAGAATGGAAGAAGCCCACAATTACCTTAAAATTCCCACTGTACATGAGGAGGTACAAAACACGACCAAAAATTACAAAGAACGCATAATGAATCACCAAAATAAGCTTGCAATCCCCCTTAATTACCAACTCCAAACAAGACGTCTGAAACGACATATATGGGACAACCTGTGAAGTATAATAAATAAAGGCTACCCAACTCTGGAAGGGCAAGCCTAACACGCCAAAACCTTCATTCACTCACTTCAGACTGTTTATGGTCTGACGACCGATTGCATGTCAGCATTAAAAAAAAAATACGTATTTATAATCTTGTATTTCAGATACCATTCTAGAAAGTTACTTGCATCTGGTATCTGAAATACTTAATTTAAAAGTATTTTGCATTTTGTATTCCAGATACTTTATTTAAGGTATCATGTACATCACTGTAATCTAGCTAAAGGGCCACCTTTTGTATTCTAAAAAGTAAAACAATGAAAAACAAAAAAAAAAAGATATATTACTAGCTGAACCGGCAAACATTGTTTTGCCATATTAATTAACCTACAACCTATTCTCAGACCGTCCAAATAGACAAACAATTTCATAAAAATCGGTGAAGCCATTTCAGAGTAGTTCAATAACAAACATATTAGATTCTTATATAGGTACCTATTAGATGAAATTGTGATAAAAACTGCAAGTTTATTTATAAAAGCATTTGCATGTATATTGATGAATAATATTGTGATGCACACTCATAAATAATATTAAGTATGTTTTTAATGTGTTGGAGTAGTCATTATGAATAAACTTCTGACTTGTTATGAAGTTTAATTTTATATGAATAAGCAATTGAGCGTGTATAATACTTTGTCCCCGCTATAGCAACGAATAATTTTAAAAACTATGCTGATGAGTATGACCTAAAATTATCCTACATCTGTAGAAACCGTAGAAATATAATAAAAACATTTTACTACATAAACAACAAAACACGGGATGCTACAACAAATTCCACACATGCCACTTATCTGTTTTTCGACCATCAACACCTCAAAAACAACCCAACCCATTAACTCCAACGCCATACGCAAAACCAATGTCTTACAAAATTGTTTTGTTTTTTTTTCAAGAGACGATAACATAATATCATTGTCAGCCTTATCACGTTAGTGCCAGGCGCAATTTGCGAATGGCGCGATTCCACAAAATATTCCATAATCTATCGCGAGGAAGCGAGACGACGCGAGGTTTCGAGCTACTGCTTAGCATGCGGCTATTGTCTGGCAGTGGTGTCTTACATGGAAGTTCCAGCGAAGCCGTGTTAATTAACGTCATTCATAGTACGTAGCTCTCAGATGGTAGTTGTATAGCTCGCATCACGCCTTTATCGCTAGGGGCTCGCGGATATAAAAGCGATAATGTCTCAGGCCTGCCTGCACATTCTGATATCACACTCATCGGAGGCGTGTTCTCGGTATTCCCTAAGTTTTCTGATTTATTGTACTTGTGACCTCTGACGCGATTACGCGCTGTAGTGACAAACCGTTGTTGTTTCGATACAGTACGGACATAGGAGACTCGACCATGGCACTCTACAACAGGTTCGCTTTTCTCTTAATTAATTCATTTATTGTCCCTGAATTAAATAATGCATGATGTTTAGTATCGTTTGAATTTCTATTGTTTTCTAATTAGGTAGCTTAATTAACAAATGCCACCTCATGTTAGACAACCCACACAGCTCATTCGATTCTAGACAGCCAAACAAACATGTCTTACAAGGCAGTCCTCTTTATTTTGCTGTGAGTAAGTTACATCTGTGTTCGCGCACATTTCAAAACTGCCTTTTGTCATTTCATAACTTGGCAGTTCTTATATTTTACAAATCCTTAATGCATGCATGTTTGCTCTAAATAGTGTTGTATGGGCCGGGGAGAATGTTTTCGTGTATGGCAAGTTGGCAACCTACTTGTAGAAGATAAATTATTGTTTTGTGTAATTAATTCTTTCATACGTGTAACGCCATCTGTTGGCCAATTGTTTGAGCTACATAAAGCCTGACCTCACGCGCGTCGGTACAGCAGGACCTTTGCACATGCGTATTATCGATTATAAAAAAGTTTAATCTGCGACCCCATCGCGGCCATATTTTTTTCAGTTTGTTCCAGCTAGGTACCTACCTTATTTTCTATATTTTATTGTGCAAAATTCATCGCTGCACCGACGTCTGACTGTCACATGAAAATCTCATCTAATGCTTTTATTGCTTTGATTTTTTTTCCATCCGTTACACTACTGTTTGTATCAATCACCTGAGCCCTTTGGCGAATTATGTCATTTCTGATCAATTCTTATGCTCTGTAATTGCTCATCCTTCCATGTTGTCCTTTCAACAGCCTGAAGCAAAACCTCCAGTACGCGACCCTGAAGACTCTCTCCCTCGCCTCGATAGCTGTGATGTCACCACAGCAGAGTGTCCAAGAGCTCTTCAGGACAGCTGACTGCGTGTGCTTCGATGTGGACTCCACTGTGATCAGGGACGAGGGAATCGATGAGATCGCCAACTACTGCGGCAAAGGGGATGAGGTTAAGCGACTGTGAGTATTGTTTCCTTGGTGATTAGGGTTGGTTTTCCTTGTGACGAGACGCTTTTATATTTGGTGACATAAATTGACCCAACACTGATCGAGAATGTTCAGAAGAACGAGTTGCACCAAAATTCTACGAGTAGCCTGCCTTGGTATATTCTTGAACGGGAATAACTAATTTATATGAGTACAATAACCATTTTTGTTACTACCAAGTATGTCAAGAGAGATCTTGGAATGGGTATAATGATATGTACGTGTAGTTAGTCTTTACTGCCATTTGAACCTATGGACAGCTATGGACATTTATGGACAAGAAATTAAGTCGTGGCAAGTCTCCTTTTATGCAACATTGGCATTCTGCATGATAAAACTGGTTTCGCAAGACAAGACCTCAATTATAGAACAAAAGATTTTCTCCGCGAGTCACGACGCAGTAATGTCGGTCAATGAATCGTAACTCGTTACTGTAGTAGCAGCGGATTGAAGACTTTTTTAATCGAATATAGTGGGCATATGCGTGCAGACTGCACTGCATTTAAGACTGACAAAACCACACATAATCTAGGTATATTAGCCCGACAGATAAGCGGAACACATAGAGCATTTTTTTAAATCGTAATTTCTAAGAGGGCACTCGCTGAAATTATTGGCCAAACAACCATGGACAACCAATCCCAGAAAACACTTCTTGCCGAACCGTAAAGTGAATTACTTGGAATAAACTACCACACACTGTAATTAGTGCCCCTTCAGTGAACTCATTTAAAAACAGACTTGATAAATACTTATTTTACAAGTGCATGAATGTGATATACACGCATCAGGTTGAAGCTGCTTGTGTATTAATGAATAATAATGATAATTTGACTAAATTCCGAAGAATTCTAAGTTACATCTCGCGTCCCCCGCCAATGAGACTCGAAATACGTCCATGTGAAGTCAAAGTCGTTTGGTCAAGTTATTTGTGGGCCATTACATTCCGCGTGGCGCCGGATTAAGAATAGCGTCACTCCATTACCTTCCGTGGATGTCGTAGAAGGCGACTAAGGAAATCAATTACCAGGAGACGGGCAGCAGCGTCTTCCTGAGATTCCAACTGCATACTGCGATCGCCAACCCGCCTGCCAAGCGTGGCGTTTATGGCAAAACCCCTCATGGTTATGAAAACCACGAAGGAGGCCTATGTCCTGCAGTGGGCGTCAAATGGCTGATGATGATGATGATGATTACATTACGCAGTTGTAATTATAAGGGATCCAATAACTTGCCCGATCACAAACTTAATGACTGATAACAGGACAAAGAAGTTGATGCCCTCAATCTTCCTGAATAGTTAAAAAACTTCTCGAGTATCAGGAAAACTAAATGTTTATCTTTAACGTTTTAAAGGTTTTTCGTAAGCACTACTCATTATTGAGTTAATTCCGGATTCACTTCTTGTTTTAAACGTTTAAAATATTATTATCCTCGGCATATCGTGTCGTGACCGGTAGGTAGTAACAGTGGTGTGACCTTCAGGTCAATATCAATAATATAAATCGATTATATCACTAACTCTGTACCAAACGAAACCGCTTATTTTATTAGCGATTACTATCTATTGTTAGTAAAAATAAGACAACCTTCTTTTGTTAGAATGGAATTTTGAAAGCAACAAAGAAGTATCTTCTTTGAAACGCAAAGGTTAGATTATCTAAGTAGGGGTCATAATACCTAGAGGAATAAGTTATGCATGGGTCGGCTGCAGGGGTAGTACGATGGCAGGAGTCACGCGTTTTGTGGCGCTGAAATGTCAGAATTTGACAATTGATGTACCACAAAGTCGCGACTTTTGTCATTTTAAACGCGCGACTAGCGTCGTCGTTCTATCCATGCATGACGTCATTCGGTGTATTTTTTGCTCTAACGGAAACATGTTATGTTCAAAAGATGATGAGGATATTATTATACCTACCATTCAAGAGGTGTTAATAAAATTAAAATTGTTAAAAACCAGATCCCGTTGAGGCAGCTAGCAACGAAGTTATTTATATGTCCTTTTTTGCCAAATTAATCGGCCAACATCTCGAAAAAATGTCGTTGACTAGTTAGTTAGACCCGAGATTTCCTCACTAGCTTCATAGTTGGGTCGTTGCACGTAGCAAGCACAGAGGTATTTAAAAAGATAAAGATAAAAAAGTATTTATTACCTCATCATCAGAAAAAAAAACTTAAAACAATGTAAGGTTTAACTAGTGATGACCTAAAATAAGGCAAAAGGTCAGTCCCGGGAAGCGCTACGCTACCTCAGACACTACGGTTTCCACACGACGTTTTCCTTCACGGTTAGTGAGTGGTATTAACTACTACAACTTCACAAATGTACGTAACTTAGAAAACAAAGTCATTGGTACATGCCGGGATTTGAACCCTCCCGAACGGGTGTGCTACCACCGTTTACATAGTTGACTAGTCGTTGACTCCTCGACAGGTCGTAAGGTGATACTGTAAACGCCCGGTGTAGACCATATTATAGAGTAAAGTGATTGTGTTTTATGGAAGTTATTATTTATCACAGTACTATCTCATTTATCAAATAATAACGGTAAAATTGTTCTGAAAATGAAATCAATTTTGAAGTTACCGATGTTAAAATTTACGTTCATATAAAAACATTTGAAAGTCAATATGTTTTAAGACAAATTGGAGGAGACATTAGGGGCCTTTTATGCTATAAATGATTATTAAATTGCTCTTACGTGTACATCTTGTGGTACGTACGTACGTGGTAAGTACTCAGGTACTTAAATAAGCCTGTAAAATATACCTAAACCTAGAAAGTGTGGTTGACAAAACATGACATAAACTCGCGCCTGTATCCCCGAGGGGTAGGCAGAGATCCGGTTCTGCCACTTGCCACGAACCTGACAGATCTGTTTTGCTTCATCAATATATACTCGAACATTAGTCGTTGCATGCACCCACGCCGCCGGTTTCAGGTGCTTGAATATGTTTAAATAAATCGGAAGATATTTCTACGTCTCTACATAAAATGTATCGTCATGATTGTAGTTCATTATGTAGTTATAGAAAGGTACCTACTTCTTATCTTCCACATGGTCGTAGGTAGCCCGATAACGTATGCCTATCTCATAAAACATACGAGGGGGTAAAATACCTAGGTGTTGATCGCGCTGGCGAGATAACTAAAATGTATTTTATGTAACAGTTATGTAACAGTAGAGTTCACCGTATTTCATTGCTAGATGAAATAAATCGCACGCATATGCTAGTGGACAGATAAAATAGTGTTATATCTTTACGATCCAACATTTCAGCACACTGCAAGATATCAAAACATATCCTGTCAAAACTGATATTGATCGCAGCGCAGCAATCGCAGCAGAGAAGACAATGAAAAACATATTTGTTTTTGTTGTTAAGTGACATGTTAGAGTGTTTGTTATCTACCTACCTTTTGATCGGAATATTCCACGTCATTAGATAGGATCGAGCGACTAATCAGTTCACAACGACACGCAAATATGAAGATGGATGCCAATCTGGTCCATTGCTGGGTTTAGCGTGAAAAGGAAAATCTTTGCATGAGTAGCGCCCAGTAGTGCCCTGTGCTCATGAGCTGGACAGATATCTAGTTTTAGAATCTGTAATGCTAGATCCACACTCTCTAGGAGGCAAGGCGAGGCGACGCGAGGGGGAGAATGTTTATGAATCTCGCTCCTCGTCTCCGCTCGTGTTAGGGCTCTCACACATAAATACTATACGACGTCGCTTCGTGCTACAAAGAAATCGTTTAATGCGGCCGACTTAATGTCAAGCATTTTCTACCAGCGATAACGCGATTAGTTATACTAATTTAAGCCAGATTAACGCGTCGTTAAGATGGACAGATGACCTCATCCAATTGGCAGGAAGATGCTGGATGCAAGCCGCTTCCAACCGGTCTTTTTGTAAATCCGTGGAGGAGGCCTAAGTCCAGCAGTGGACTTATTGTGGCTGAATGATGATGATGAACGCGTGGTAGCACGACGCGACGTCGTATCGTGTTTATGTGTGAGAGCCCTTACCTCGCCTCGCCTCGTCAACGCTCCGTTCGGTGTCGGTTTTTTGGGATGGATTAAAAGGACATGAGGTGCGGTTGTGAGCGCACCAACCATACTCTCACGGAGCGCTCATTTAGCTGGAGCAGCGGACTAGGTCGGACGTGTATGCGGTTGCTGTAATTTATCATCTTGATCATGACAAATTGGTCAAATGACTTATGTTACACTGTCATGGAGTTGTACCAAATGCAACTAGTTATTTGGTATTCCAAAAAACTGAATCCTAAAAATACTCGTATGATATCCATGCAAGAGGTTATAGTATTAATAATAATAATAATTGGCCTTTGCATCTATGTAATGAGAAGATTTATACAGCGTCCACTTCACTCACACTAGATGGGTGAAGGGACCACTCGGACGCTGCAGTGCCTGGGACATTGTTTTTTGTTTTATACTTCAACCACATCCATCTTGTAAGCAAAGTTACGCACTGAATAAATGGAGAGTGTGGATGGCTAGGACTCTGTAGCCTCTGCTCGCGTGAGAGCCTCCACGAGGTGCGAGAAGCGAGTGTGGAGCTAACATGTGGTTGAATATTTTCTGTTTTGAACATAATGGGTACCAACCTGTTTGATTCACGAAGTATCAAACTATGTAATATATTACTTCAGCCGTATAGTCCTGGTGTATTGTCCATTAAATAAACTATGCTGAACAAGACCTTAAAAGGGCGCTGTATTGTGAAAATTCCATTCAAACGTACTTAGTGTCGTCGATGCAAATAGTTGTAGAGTTAAAAAAAATACTCTATATAAAAATACTAATAAAAAATTGGTGATATTTTCGTTTTTACGTCAAAAAGCAGTGATTGCGAATAAATAAAAAAATAAGTAAAGCTAATTTCTATCTTTTTTATATTTACAAAGTATCCAAACCGGCCTGTATTTTGTATAACCAAAAACGTTTTGAAATATAACCAAAGGCGTTCGTGTAGAATTTTGACGATATACTTACACACGCATATTAATTATTTACGTTGATCACAGCATGCGTGAGAAAAGGAAAGCTTATTACCCCACGACCTCATTAGACGAAACAGGTCGATTAATGGGTGTGGGTATAAACACGTCTTCGTATGGGTAGATAGCCTAAGCTTATGCCAAAACAAAACCCCACACAACAGGACACGCAGCTTTAAGCAACCAACCCGTATTCTCTGTCCTCAGGGCCGGATTTAGGGGAGGCCAGGCGGGGCTACTGCCCCGGGGCCTCCACAAGGAAAGGGCCCCCACACAAGGCTAATATGTACTATCATTAAACGCCAATCTTTTATGAGTACTTATAACGTCCTGTTTGTTTTTCAAATTAAAAAAAAAAATTCGTCGTATTCATTGTAGTTTTTGTTTCGTATTTTTTATTTGGGAATAATTAGGGGCCTTCGCTCCTTCGTTGCCCTAGGGCCTCCAGACCTCAAAATCCGGCTCAGTCTGTCCTGGCAGACTTGCAACTTTAACCAGTTACTAATTTCGTCGTTTTTCTTATTCACAGAACGGCAGAGGCGATGGGCGGCAGCATGTCCTTCCAGGAAGCACTGAAGAAAAGACTAGACATAATCAGACCGAACGTTAGCCAAATTAGAGAATACATGGAAAAGAACCCAGTGAAGCTCACACCAGGAATCTCGTGAGTAACTTTGTCCTTCTCGAGTAGAGACCACGAACAGGCGACCAGCCCGCTGGCAGGCGATCTGAAACTAGAGTCTAGCACAGTTTTTCAATAGCATTCTATTAGCACGACAATAGCTGTTATTTGCCTCTATTTTGTAGTCTACTAAGCAATGGCAGTACAATGTCGTTCCAATGGTATAACCGGCGCAAATTAAATAGGTATACATCTCGCGAAGATGATCGAATCGCGCGAGGCGCTGAGTTAAGATGCTTTAGTATACAACCAATATTGTCAATGAAACAATCATTGCCGTAATAATATTATTCTGTTGAACAACTATCGTTTAAGAGAGTCGCCCCCTGAGGGCAGAGGTTAGGGCACGCCACTTTTTTCTTCTGAATCTGTTCTTTCCGTTTTTGTGTCGGTTTCTGATAATGGATCATCTTTACCCATTCCTTGATAGTTTTACATGTGTGCCGTGTGCACAAGATAGCACAATACGTTTTACACTGATTACCTGAACTTTATTTAAGTATCTATTATGTCATGAAGTTCCGTAGTTACAGAATGACTTACGACAAATTCGTCATGTGATAATAGGCTTTAACGACTAATAAATCTTGATACTTTACAATGCCTTTATCTTGGTTGTTTCCATGGCCATGCCCTTCCATTGTTATCTGTAGATTGTTATAGATCGAAGATAACGAGCCCAGTCATTAGATTAATTTTAATACCATTATCCAATATTCTGTAGTTTTGCTTAGTTTAAACTTCTCTGTGAATGTCAAGCGTAACCTGCATTGTGCATAAACTAGTTGACTCACATAAAAATTGATTGAAAAAAAAGAAAACATACAGAAGATTCAATTTATATTAGGTTGTTTTTAATCTTTTATTCGTCGTCGAAAATGCTGTTCACCATGGTCGTGACGTCACTGGTTTTGTAAAAATTTGAATCGTCATGGTTACGCCCTACGTGTTTGTTGGCAAACTGTGACATCTTGACAGAGGTCATCTTAGAACAGCATGTCTGACAGCGTTTTGGATCTGTTCATAAAAAGTTGAATTTAAAATGTCTAGTTTTCTCAGCCTCAAAATAATCCTACTCTTTTGTTAAGGTCCCATAGAACAATTATTAACAACTTTAGACCTTTAAAAATAGGGTTCAATAGAGTAATGTCTAAGAAAGAGATTTCTTACCTGCCTGCAACGGTGCCATTTCGGGAAGACAAATTAATAATTCAGTTTCTTGTGCAATTATGTCTTACTTCGTACCGCCACAGAATCCGTTTATACGATTCCTGCACAAGGCTATCTATTTTTAAAACACAACGTTCGCTCGCACAACGCCATCTATCTTAATAAATATCATCCCACGGGAACGCATTACAGGGATATCAATGATGCTATGTCTCAATTCAGGTCTTTGTCTTATTGTCTTTGTCTTTGTGTTATTGCGTGATTGAGTAACAAACATCTAAACATCTTCACAAACTTTCACATTTATAATATTTGTAGGATAAGTATACTTACAGAATTGTGAAATAGCAATAAACCGTGATAAACAAAAACCATGCTACTCGTATCTTTGGCAGCTGAAAATTTCAGAGAATTCCTCATTTTGTTGTTAACGAGGCGCGCGTGCAACCTATATCACAGAGCTCTGTACACCGGTCAGGTCCGGTTCTGTCCAGCGCGGGGTCGAGTTATCGCATTATTATTTTTGAACCCCTGACCAGAGATTACTGCTCCGATTTGGTATACACATTCGGTGCCAAGTCACGCTTATTCGCGTATGAGCCGATCGGTTTATTCCGCCTTTTTGTGTGCGGTGGACTGTTTATAAGTTTTGTTTGGTGAGATAACTCGGTTCGTTTGTTTGAAAACGTTTGGCCTACATACAACCAAAATAGTTGTATCGTTTTTATTAACATTATTTGTGAGTAAGATGGCCAGATGACCTCATCCAAGTGGCAGGAAGACGCTGGATGCAAGCCGCTTCCAACCGGTCTTTTTGGAAATCCATGGAGGAGGCCTATGTCCAGCAGTGGACTTCTTGTGGCTGAATGACGATGATGATGATTTGTGAGCAGGAGGAATAGGAGATTTGGGAATTATATAATCCCCTGCTCTTGTCTCTAATTTGTCCTATTTATTATCTGTCCATGGTTGTCTGGAAGAAATCTCCTTTTGGAAATAAAACCGCCAATTGTACTTTGTTTATATTCTAAGTGTCAATGTAATTTCGTGGTGTATGTACAATAAATAATATTCTATCCATCTAATCAGCCCATAAACAGTGCCCACTGTTGGGCATAAGCCCGGGCCTTTGCAAGTCTCGTCCATTGTTTCCCAGCATGGTACGATGGCACGAGTCACGCGTTTTGTAGCGAATTTGACAGTTAATGTACTGGAAAGTCGCGACTTTTGACTTTTGACGCGCGACTAGCGTCGTCCGTGGTCCGTCCAAGGCAGGCCCTTTTACAATGTCGTCGGCGCATGATATTCTATGTATATTATTTTCTCTTTCCAGAGAACTAGTAAAGACTCTCCACGAGAGAGGAGTCCACGTGTTCCTCGTCTCAGGAGGTTTCCGCTGCCTCATAGAACCCGTCGCCGAAATGCTTGGCATCCCACTCGCCAACGTCTACGCCAACAGACTCAAGTTCTACTTTGACGGTGAGTTGTCTTTGTTTTTTTTTATTGTCTTAGAGGAACGAAATATCATATTTATTTATCAGTATTATTTATCACTGTATGAATAAAAAAAAACCAAGTACAAGTCGGACTCGCGCGCGAAGGGTTCCGTACCATTATCTATACAAAATTTTGATATTTCAAGTGTCTTCCTATTGCCGTTATTAATATCAAGCAAATAACGGCAAAAAATCACGTTTGTTGTATGCGAGCCCCCCTTAAATATTAATTTTATTCTGTTTTTAGTATTTTTTGTTATAGTGGCAACAGAAATACATCATCTGTGAAAATTGCAACTGTCTAGCTATCACGGTTCATGAGATACAGCCTGGCGTCAGACGGACGGACGGACAGACAGCGGAGTCTTAGTAATGGGTAAGGGACCCTCCCTTGGGTAGGGTGACCCTCCCTGACCCATTGGGTACGGAACCCTAAAAAATGGTTTTCTTGTTTAGACAGTCTTTCTTCTAATGACATATTTCTTGACAAAATTCTTTTTGTAGTATGTCATCTCTGTAATCTTCACAACATTAGGATTGTCTGGAATGGAATTCACAACCCCTATTTTAAGTCAAGCGTGTTAACCGCTAGACCAAAGGGGCAGTCTAAGGCGAGTAAAGAATTATCAAATTTTCTCTCTTTTGTCGGGTACCAACTGCTTGAACTTCAGTAAAAATATCTTGGTAGCGTTTCTTGACTCGGCCAACTTATTTACTTATTTTCGTCATTCCATTTTATAACAACAACCATGCCGACTGACGTAATCTAAGTCAACGTTTCCCGCCCTTCTGTGTCACTGTCACTTGGCGATAAACAAGTAATTGACCTCAGTACCTCCCCGAGCGATTGCCGATCTTATTCGAAGAGCGGTAGATTGCCATTTGGATTGGCTCGTGAGTTCGCCATGTTTGATAATAATAAATGACAGTAAATGCTGTTTTAAATTGATCCAGTAGCTGGATCTAGTGTCACTTGATTCCAGCGCTGGATCGGCACTGGATTCCAGCGCTGGATCGGAACTGGATTCATGCGAACATGTTTAGATCCGTTACAATGTCCAGTATCCCGCGCTGGATCTGAATAAAGCATGTACTTATTTTTAAATCCAGTGTCAATCCGCCAGTCCAGTCGGTCATCTCAAAAAAGTAAGAATGTCTACTAGACTTAATATGTAAACAGCCTAATCCAGCAGCAGTGCAGATCCAGCGTTGGAATACTGAGACGCTGGATCCAGCTGCTGGATCAATGTAAAACAGCTATAAGTGATCGTGTGAAAAAACGGTTAAAGCTATTCTTTCCTTTCGCTTCGCGCTTTTTAAATAGGTCGTAAAAAAATTTGTAACTTACGACAAGTCTGGTCGAACCAATACCAGAAAATAAAATGACTGTAGAGTGGAATTTTCGATAAGCAAATATGGAGTAAGAAGTCGTATTTTTTTTTCCAATTTTCTTTATCATAAACTTGGTGTAGGTTATCATAAATATTGTGTAAAATTTACGTAATGTTATTTTCTAATCTTGGTTATACCAGCTTTGAAGTAGGTAAGCGTGCTCTATTCTCTTGCAATAATAAAATAAAAAATCCTGTTACGTTTTTCAGGAATTTCAGAGATACCTTAAAAATACTTTGAAGTGGATTTCTAAGTAAACTCTGTGCACTTTAAATGCTGATGTTGTTTGTAGCCGATTCGTATTATATTCTTACCTTATTACTGGTTGACTGACTTTCCAGTGATATTAACAACCTATTTGTAATGTCACATTCCTGCTCGGAGGAGTTAGGAAACGTCTCACAGATGTAAGTTATAAATCGATTTGAAATAGCTCAGTTATCTATCATCAATGGAGCGTAATATCACGTGCCTGTTGCAATGGCGGAAGTAGAATCGGTATCTGCAGGTTAATTAGAGTCTAGGTATTTGTGTGTAAATAAAATGAAATAACCGTGAAGGAAACCATCGTGAGGAAACCTGAGTGTCTGAGCTATTCACATACCTCGGGGCTTGAAATCGCCAATCCGCGGTGGGCACGCTCACTCTCTCCCTGAGAGAGGTCCTGTGCCCTACAGTGGGACGTTTATAGGCTGCCTATGAAATGAAATAATTTCCACAGAACACAATAATAATAATTTCCACCCAACACAATGACTTGTCCTGCTCCTATATCCTGTGCTATGGTAACCTGGCAAGCACATCACAAACAAGGAAATACACCCAGACTGAGGCCGTACAAATCAATCCTCCATCGAGAATCGAACCAATGACCTCAGTTTTATTAGTCAAGCTTTTTCACCCCTGGTCAACGAGGCAGTCATATGTCATCATGGTGTCCAACTAGGATACTAGGGTATCCTATGTCCTATGCTATGATAACCAGAGTCTGGTTCTAAACTGGAAGTTGGTGGACGAGGTTTGAGACATCTGTTTTATTGTAAAAACATACGGCTAGGTAAGGTGTTATAATAAAATCCCAATATTTATCCGAAAGGCGAATGATTTGTACGTATTGAAGGGTAACCAGAGATGCGGTTGGAATCATAGGAAGACGCTGCTGCCCGTCTCCTGGTAATTGATTTCCTTAGTCTTCTACGACATCCACGGGAGGAAATGGAGCGACGCTATTCTTAATCCGGCGCCGCACGGAGCTTATACTTTTACTATTGATTTCCTACTTGAGAGCGCTTCGTTTATCTCTGACTGCCCAATGAGATAAGGTGATCCAGGTCTACGAATCGCAATCTATCGTCTGGAATGTCAGCTTATCTCTGCCCATGTGGGGTATAGTTATAATTCGGGGCACCATATTGACTTTGCCTGATTACGCAATTCATAAGAGATAACAACTTGGCCGCTTCGAATTGGGGCGTACTGGTTTTAGTAGACCAAAGTTTCCAAACTGTTGTTAATATGAAATATAATTTCTCATTATACAAATACTACACTCGGTAAGCACACTGGGTGAATCTACCACTCAAAAATTCACAAGGTGACAACCACCAGTTTAGTTTAGGGTGAGCTGACGTTTAAGCCCTATCTACTGTCTTTGTTCTTGACCCAAAAGATTTAATTATTGGTAAAATAAAATACCCAAATAAAAGGTAAAAAAAAAGACCCAAAACATTTATAACTGTGACTCTGACCTAAATAATGTAGTGCAAGTTCTTATTGACGCAATGTCTTGCTTGAGGCAAATTAGTTAATCAACTAGATCTACAAATTATAGATCATCATCAACCCATTATGTCCCCACCGAGGGGCACGGGTCTCTTCCCTGAGGAAGGTATAGGCCATACTCCACCACGGGGGCCAAGTCCGGATTGGTGGAGGCTTGTAGACTAGTGGCTCGTCTACTGTCAGAAGTTGTCAAGCCGCCCTAAGGCCTCTGACTTGGCTTAACGACTGCCATCTATCGACGGCAGCCGGCACCAACAGCTTAACGTGCCTTGCGAAGCACGGAACCGCTCAGAAAAATGCCACTAGCGTTAGGCATAGACGGCGACCCATCCATGCACTGCACGCGCCCTGTGTTGCTTAACCTTCGTGATCGTTTAAGATCACTCAGGCAGCCGGGGCTACGAGCGATTCAAATTATAGATCTGTAGATAAAATCTATCAACATTCGATTATTATTATTTGATCAATATTATTATTATTTGTTACTTCACATAGCATTATATTTCAAATTCTCTTATGTACATCCATCTACCGAATATACTCTTTCTGCAATGCACTCCATCCAAAGGTTGTCTGGAAGAGATCGCTCTAAGCGATAAGACCGCCAATTGTATGCCACTACTTAGTTATAAGAAACTATTTGTAATATCTTTCACCTGGTTGTGCAATAAAGTCTTCTGCATAGTAACCTGTCAAATTGCTTCTACAATGCCTCAGGCAGTTACTAGGGATATTTTTGCCGCAAACCATCCGAAATAGACCTCATGGAAGTATACCAGCCCGAGACCCGTTTATTTAGAGATCATGGACATTAAAGGGCGTTGGATTGGGACCGTCCAGAGAGTTCTCGCGTATACATGGCGGCGTACACCTCCCATGGCAACCGAAAGGATTGGCAGAAGATCACTTATTGGAAAAGACCCATCAGAAGTGGAAATCTGTGGTTGAAGTCCTACGCTCCACTATAAGTTAAAGCTGTGCTCCGCAATTTTTTTGTGCTCAAGATGGACCTACGGAATCTGGAAATTTCGGATATACACCACAGATAAATAATAATAAATTCTCTCATTATTGTATTGTATTTAGTACATAGAGTCAAAAAGAATTTAAGGCCCTAAAGCGTTTCTATTAGGGACTGAAAATCGTATCTTAGTACAAAGTTTCCGCTAAAAACTAAAATGTTTAGCAAAACCTTGTAATTTCTCCGAGGTAGTTAAAGGACCGATGATAAGGCGCGTGAGGTCTAGTTGTATGTTACCGTAATTAGTTTAATTTTAACTTTGCCAAAACCTAACCTAACCTAACCTAACCTAACCAAAACCTTTCTTACCTCGTCCGCAGGCGTATACGCGGGCTTCGACGAGAACGAGCCTACTTCACGCTCCGGGGGCAAAGGGCTTGTCATCCGGCGGCTGAAGGAGGCGCACGGATACCAGAGTGTCGTCATGATCGGAGATGGCGCCACTGACGCCGAGGCCAGCCCGCCCGCTGACGGGTTTATCGGTACGTAATCACATCTCGTTTAGTTCTGTAAAAGAGCCAAAGGTTTCGTATCTATCTATATATCCAGCTCATGAATAGACGATAGACATTGCTGATCATAAGCTCCTTTTCTTTTAGAACTTTCTCAGTCCCCTGTAAAAGGCCGATCTCATTCATTGCTTTCCGTCGGTTCCTTCGATCAATTCGGAGCCGAAAGCGTAGTTTGTCTGGGTTTAGCAAGCGTAGGTTTAGTTTGTTCGTCGTAGGAATTGACTTGGATGAGATCGTTTCTAGGTCCGAGTCCTTCCGAATCTTACTCAAGGCGTCGAGACTAAATGCAAGACAAAAAAAATTAATTCGATAAAAATATTCTTTATTGCACACAAAAATTAAGAAAATAAATTAACAAAAGAATTGGTTTGTATAGATACCTAATTAATAGCATTAAACAATAATTTTATTCTATAATATGTAATTAATTTATGATGTGCTGCTTATTGATAAATAAGTATGTACCAATCCGGACTTGGCCCCCGTGGTGGAGTATGGCCTATACCTTCCTCAGGGAAGAGACCCGTGCCCCTCGGTGGGGACATAATGGGTTGATGATGAAATGCACACACTGTGTGTCTATGTGCCTAAAATTCACTGAAATTGCATGCTGAGGGATGTTTTACTATCTTTCCGACACTTTCTGGCATGCAATTGTAGCGCTTTCTTGTAATGAATTATTCAGCACAGACCTATACGAAAATATTTAAAATTAATGTTTCTCTAGCGTAATTATTTTTTTTGTTCTCCTTCAATGCTTAAAGTAAACTGTGGATAATGTGGTGGGTTACCTATTCTATTTCATACCTTTATTTGTCAATCATGTGATATTGTCTAACTGTTTATTATCCCTAATAAAATAAAATAAAATTCTATGAACAGGGAGGCTCTGGAATGATGCGCACTCTTCTATTCTGAATTATTTTCCTTGGCAAAAAGGGTCACGCCTCTGGAATCTGTGAGTGTAAACAACTCACCTATAGGTAGATAAAGATGCCTGGTCGTGGTTAATAATTTCTAACTAACTCAGCCGAAACCCAATAACTTCACTGGCTTAGTGAATCTGTTAGTTCGATATTACTACGCCAGAGGGCGCTCTTATTAGTTTTACACTCTACCAAAAGGTGGCGCGCCAATTACAGTCGATAATATAGTTTTGGCTTATTTCCAGGTTTTGGCGGCAATGTGATGCGCGAGGAGGTCAAGAAGAGGTCCTCCTGGTACGTCATGGACTTCCAGGACCTTATCACATCGCTCAACATCACCAAGTGAGCGCCTTCTCGTGTTCAATAGTGACCCATATCACAGTGCCTTAAGGACTAGTTTAATATTTAATAGTGAATACAAACACGCATTTACGGACGCACTGTTTCGTTGGATGGTAGCAATCATTATTGAAATGTGATGGTACTTTAAGTACAGTTTTACAATTTTATCTTTACGAGTAGAGAAAATATTTTTGCCTTCTCAACTTCGGCTTCGTTGAACGAACGTAGTTTTAACATTGTTGAAAATACAGTTAGCCCAAGTTTGTCTAAGTGTTCATTAGATATTAAACGCTGCAATATTTTAATTAGCCAATCGTGTGTGTACTTGATGTTTGTCTATAGTTTTTGACTGTGTTTTGTTGACGTTATGAATTGAATCAGTTTTATTACAGAGTTTATTATACAATTATACACTGCTTATTATAATGATCTTAAAATGAACCGACTAACCCTATGTACACCATCGGCTGTCCCAAAAAGAAACACAGTAAGGGATATTTTTTTTTTTCATAACCGAGATGTTCCCACTATTGGTTTCTAGTTGGATCCAGTAACCACTGGTGGAAATATCTCGGTGTTGAAAAATAAATGTCCCTTACTGTGTTTATATTTGGGACAGCCGCCATGTTCATTTACCAGATTGTGATTGATTTAATCAGTGATTTAATTATACTAATTAAGATTGTATTTATGAATGGGGTCTTCAAATTGAGGGCCTAAAATATTTCTATTCAACAATTAAACAAACATATGACATAGTTTTGAAATAAATTTACAAGCAATCGTTTATTTTAATGAATATTTAGTTTTAATAGTTGGATGAATATTAATGTTAAATAGTCTATTTATTGTATGGTGCTCATTTATATGACGGCGAAGTATTGAGTATCAATAAAGTGTCAAAATGGCTGTGTACTTCTTAATTTTATAAGAAATATAGTTTAAATTTTAAGTTATTTCGCTGTTTTTCTACTTTCGTTCAGTTCCCATTATACTTTCGTAAATGTCCGATTTTCATTGTACATTTACAGTATTGTAGTTTACCAGGTTTTTATTAAAAATAAATGTGATTTGTGATTCGCAGGTTTTAAAAGGTATCTAAGTATTTTCAGGGGACATTCTAACCATGATTTAGAAACATGGTGCTCGATTTAAAAAAAATTACGCGGCAAAAAAAATTTTTGCTAACCAAAATTACTTCACAGAGCTAGATTTGTGGTTTAATTTAACAATTCGATGTACACTGCATATCCGATTAAGCCACAGTAACACTAATTGTACTAATCGGCTATGCAACGTACATCAAATTGTCATAATAAACTATGAACTATAGTTTTATGAAACGCGGCCCAGATGTCTGGCACTGAATTTTCATCTATCAAGATACTTCCTATCCTAATCCTGTGCAGCCAAAGTCGCAGGCATAGGTTAACAAAAAATCCAGCTGCGATTGAACACGCAAAACTTTTGGGTGCTATCTTTACCCTCATTAGTGAAAATAGAAAGAGAATTCATTTAATAATCATTCATCATCAATTTACTATCTATCCGCTTTTATAAGTTTCCGTCAACACTAGCGCCACGAAGGGGAAAATACGAAAGTAGGTATATTTTTTTACGGATCCTATTTGTAAAAAAGTGTCAGTATAATCTCTCAATCATTAATAGCAATTTTTATGACCCGTGGCAGTGAACCTAAAGCTAAAACCTGGGACTAGATAGCCTTAACGCCAAAAAAAAAACGCGTCGAATTGATAACCTCCACCTTTTTGAAGCCGGTTAAAAACAGCCGTTCTTGGCATGCTGTCCCAGGTCCGTGATCCCAGGTCCGTGATCCCAGGTTCTCTGACGTGGGTCCTAAAGATCACTAATAACACGATTGAGAGATTGTACAGACACTTTTTGCAAATACGATCTGTAAAAAAAGATTTGATTTTTTCCGTGGGCGGCACCCCTTAATCAGCGCACGAACATTCGATTTGGTCTAACGCCAACCGCTCTGTCAGAGCGGTCTCCGAATCCGCCGAAACGGCCCAGATAGGTCGGTGTAAAAATAGACAAACCCGATGACCTGTCGCCTCAGGGCACTCTTTGATACCGGTGGATGCAGCTCGGATCGACAGAGATAAGTGGAGAATTAAACGCTGTTCCTATATGTGTCTAAAGCCCGGTCTACTGTCACGTTATTTCTACTGTTCCACAAATGAAGTTACAAATTAAAACCGCGCTCGCGCACCGAGGGTTCCGTACTCGCGTTTGGCCGTTTTTAGGGTTCCGTACCCTATAACTAAGACTTCACTGTCCGTCTGTCTGTCTGTCTGTCGGTCACCAGGCTGTATCTCATGAACCGTGATAGCTAGGCATTGAAATTTTCACAGCTAATGTATTTTTGTCGTCGCTATAACAACAAAAACTAAAAACTTAAGCTTACTAAATATTTAAGCGGGGCTCCCATACAACAAACGTAATTTTTTTGCCGTTTTTTGCTCGATATTAATAAAGGCAACAGGTAGACGCTTGAAATATTCCCAGAATATTTAGTTCTATTTTCGCTTCAAATATAAACAATTAAATTAAAATAAAATAAATGTTGAGTAAATATTCCCATGCAACAAACGTGATTTTTTACCGTTTTTTTCCCGATCTTTGTGTCTAATGTTTTATAGATAATGGTACGGAACCCTTCGTGCGCGAGTCCGACTCGCACTCGGCCGGTTTTTATTATTTGCTGTTGCTGTTAGAATTGAAGCTTATATACTTATATTATAAATGAGAAAGTGTGTATCTGTCACCTCTTCACGCTTAATTAACTGAACCAATTTAGATGAAATTTGGTATGGAGATATTTTGAATCCCGGGGAAGGACGTAGGATACTTTTCATCGCGGAAATAAAAAAAAGACATTTGGCATGGAGATAAGGAAGTCCAAGGGAAGGACATAGGAGGAAAATTACTCATTGCAAGGAGACGAAGTAGTAGCGACAGCGAAGTAGTACCTATGTAATAAGTCCCCCAATCACGCCAAGTATGTATGGATTACCGTTTTTACGATAGGGCGTTAAAAAAACTGGACAAGTGCGAGTCGGACTTGCCCACCAAGGGTTCCGTAAAAATTTGTGGTCTCGCAGTTTTCCGAGCTTTTCCCGAACTTCAAAGACAATTTTGTTATGACTTAACCTATTTGTACCTATACGACGATATTACTTGCCGATTTTCATAGTTCTAGGCCAATGGAAAGTACCCTACAAATTTTGATTCCATTAAGTGTCGAAATATACGTTTTTTTGCGGCAGAATAGGCCGTAATTTTTTTTTTACGTTAACTCAGAAGTTTTATTTTTTTACAGCTTCAAGGGACAGTAGACCTGAGTACCTACTTATATGCTAATAATTTTAACTCGATACCTCCACGCGTTCCCGAAATAAAGGGTTTTGACAGGCGGACGGTCGGACGGACGGACGGGAATTATTTGTATGCTTGGATATATAATTTAGATAAAATAAATAGTAGATACATACCTATTTAGAGGCTGAAAATTTCACCCATGCCGGGATTTGAACCCGTGACCTCTGGCTAACCGTGCCAGTGCTCTCCCAACTCAGCTAGTGGGCAAGTGCAGGCATTGGCGAAACTTCGAACCTCTACAAACTTCTCTATATTACGTACAGGCAGCGACATCTGGCTGAAGTAATTTACATCACTTGCGGCCCTGAGTAAACCACTTTGCAGTTAGGTTTTTACATCGGAGTGATATCGCTACCTACATGATTATATTCTTTTTGTTGCACTAACCCGTGCTGCGGACAAATTTAAAAAACCTATTCCACCCATGCCGGGACATGAACCCGCGACCTCTGGCTAACCGTGCCAAAAAAACCTATTTAGAGGCTAAAAATTCCACCCATGCCATGGAGAGCGCTGGCCCGGTTAGCCAGAGGTCGCGGGTTCAAATCTCGGCATGGGTGGAATTTTTAGCCTCTACCATTTAGAATTAAAAATTGTCCGCAACACGGGTTAGTGCAACAAAAAGAATACAATAGTAGATAACTAATGTAAATGAAGGGTGTAGGCCATGTTACAAATATGTAGGTCGTGTTTTCTATAACACAGGTGATGAAACTAGCAGTGCTGTGGATGCTAACAACATATTTATACCAAAACTTACATAAAGTGTTGGTATATATTTTCGTAGGCATATAGCTTTAAGTCTAAGTCACAAAATAAACGACCTACTGGCTTTATAACGCCCATATCTATACCGGGCGCTGATAAGTGAGCACCAATCAAAATTGGCCCCATGTGTTTGGCAGTGTAGAACCGAGGACCAGGAAAATCACGACTAAAGATACAAATTAATTAGCAAATAACCAATTTCGTACCTTACTTAACCACTCGCTACTAAATATTAGGGGTTAAAGTATGAAATTGCCGTTTTAATGCAATAGGTTCTTTGAATTGACATAGAATCTTCATGGTTTGAGGTTTTCGAATGAAACTTTTTTCAAATGGTTTCTATGATGTTCTTTTTTTAAAAAATGTGAAACATTTGAATATCGACTTTCAATTGTTTTTGTTATTCAATTTAGACAAGAAAGATGGATACTGCGAAAATTCGAGTGATTATGAGGCACCCATTTTTCGTATTTTTTTATTTTATTGATTTGACGCAAGTGAGTCAATATTGTGGGTAAGGTAACGTTAAACCATGCCGCTAATTCCTGGGTAGTTTGACTAGGGTCGGCTTCCACTATCTCTCCTAATTCATCGTTATTCACCTGTGTGGGCGGTCTTCCTCGTGCCTCGTTCTTTAAGTCGAAATTTCCATCACGAAAGCGTTTAAACCAAAATCGCACGGTGCGTTCATTAGTAGACCCCTCTCCAAACGCAGCATTGATATTGCGGGCTGTTTCTGCCGCGTTAGTTCCGCGTCGGAACTCGTATTAAAAAATCACTCGAATTTTCGCAGTATCCATCTTTCTTGTCTAAATTGAATAACAAAAAGAATTGAAAGTCGATATTCAAATGTTTCACATTTTTTAAAAAAAGAACATCATAGAAACCATTTGCAAAAAGTTTCATTCGAAAACCTCAAACCATGAAGATTCTATGTCAATTCAAAGAACCTATTGCAATAAAACGGCAATTTCATACTTTAACCCCTATTATATAGGCGGGAGTGTGTTTGGTGATAATAATTCCCTACATCTGTAATAAAAACCCTGCTCGAATACTCAGCGCTCCAAAAAGTTGTAGCCAGTTCAAGAAAGACTCCAAAATACATAAGTAGGTAATAATAACAGATAAAAATTTCAATACTCGAACTGTTTCAGTTCACCGCTGAAAGCTCTCCCTCTCTCGTAGCCCCTCGTCCCTAATTATTATTAAACCGTCGCCGTATTTTGAACTTTCAACTCTAAAAATACTCGCGTCGCCTGACCCAGCGCGCCCGCGCAGTCGTCCCGCCTACTGAAAGGTCAACTCACGCGCAACCTGTCGCGGCTTCTGTTTACTTCGTCACTTCGTTTGCGCGGTAATTACCTACGTGATACCTCATGCATTCTAAGTAGTGATTTTCGGCTGGCGATGGTGCGTTTATTAGATAGTGATCAGTGATATTTTTTCGGTAATTTTGTGTTTATCTCGCTCTGTTTCTGTTTGCGAGATAGTTGCGCGGTGATTAATTGGCGTTAATTTAACGTGTTTATAAAGTTTATGCAATTTTTTATAAAAACAAGTGATTTATGAGTGTTTATTTCGTTATAAGATTGATTTATTTAAAAAATTAAGACCGATCGTCTTTATTTTAACTGGTTCAAATTTAAAATATATCTATAAGGAAAATCTTTACTTAACAAATTGGAAGGTAAATATTGTTTTTCGTAATGTAAATTTTATAATATAATAAGCTAATAACGGTAAAGATTACAATATAATTATTGCAAGAGAGATTTTTATACAAAAATATATAAAACAGCGTTTATGTACAGGGCATAAATTGTTTGTACTTTTGTAACGACAAACACATTACAAAAGTACAAAAATGGTAACAAAAAAATATTTTCAGAATGAAACATGGAAAACTGTAAGATACACCTACGTGGCTCGTTATTATCTGGGTGCACGGGAGTGTCCCTGCCAAGACGAGTCAAGCGGAGCGCAAGGGTTACTACCTTTTCTCGAAGCGCTTCGTCGTGTTTTTGAACCCTCATAACTTGTTTTTGGATTATACGTATCAGATAAACAAAATAAACAATTCTGCACAGTTGTAGGTATTTCAGTAACAATCTTTTAGGTACCTTACCTATTGACAAACTTGATATGGGACGAACATGAGAAATCTCTATTAAACCTATATAAAATTTAGGCACTAACCTATATTAATCTAATATATAAAAATTTCGTGTCACAGTGTTTGTTATCTAATTCCTCCGAAACGGCTTCACCGTATGATTTTAATGAAATTTTTCGTAGATATTTGATAGGTCTGAGAATAGGTCGTAGGCTAATTCATATTATGGCAAACGTTTGCCGAGTCAGCTAGTTTTATTATAATTTTAATATTGAAACAATTTGAATTAGCTGTTTGAAGTGGCAGGGTTTATATACTGTTGGGCTACAAAAATTTAAAAATTTATTCTATCCCTGAATATCTTTCATCTCCGGTCTCAGTTTCTCTTTTCTAACACTTTTCACGTACTGCAGCAACCTCTCAACATCTTCGTAGGGGTTGCCTCCCCTCTCGTCATCATAATCTGCACCCCCTTTAAATATACTCTTGTCCACTTTCCTTGGCGGAGTCTTCTGCAAGTCCCGCACAGTTTCCGCGTTCATTTGCGTCATAGTCGCATGTAGTTTTTCCTCATGAATCTTGCTTAGGATGTAATTGCGTATGATTTCTTGCTCGGTGAGGTCTTGCTGCCTCTTGTGCTGGCTTGAGGCTGTGCCTTCCTCTGGCCTGTAAAAAGGAGCCATGGCAGACGGAACTATCCGTTCTTCTGATTTGAACGAATTAACGACAGGGGATGCGGGTAACCTTTGAGTAACTGGTGTTGTTGGAGCTTCAGTCATGGTTGTATTTTGGATTGTAGCAGGGCTGGCACCTGCGACCATATTGTATTGAGGCATCACGTATGGGTAGTTGTATGGGATGATCATTACGCTGCTTTGTTGCAGGATGCACTCGTTGCAAAGGTCGTTGTCACAACATGATTTCTCCGTGCAGTTCTCGCAAGTGCACCGGCATTCTTCAGATTTTTCCTCGCTGGAGTCGACTGCGTGTTTTACGTGATGTTTGTAGCGTTCAGTATCTTTCACGTGATATTTGTGGTGTTCGGAGGAGTGGATGTGGTTATTTGTACGGACTTTGGGGAAGCGCTGGCGATGTTTGCCGTTGTCCTCTGACGATTCATAAGAGACTGCCTGGAGTGAGTACGGAAGGAGAAACATTATTGAAAATATCTGAAAACAAAAAAAAACCTGTTAACGATATCAACTTATTCATAACTAGCTGTTGTTCGTAGCGTGGCTTTCTGTTTTAGGAAGTTATGTTGTCAGGTTTACGGAATTTAGTATTTCCGTTTTGTTGATTACAACAGCTAATTCCTATTCGCTGTGTGAAAAGTGACCCTTGGCATGTTCTTTTAAATCAAGTATTTTTTTGGGACGAAGTTGGCAAGTTTTTTTATATTTATGTTTTGGTGGGATTTCATAACTTTTTGTTAAGAATGTTAGTCTGATGAAGTGTATAATAGCTTAGAAATGACTAATAAGATCAAGAATGGCAATTATAGTAAGAAAATTATTTGATTTTTTTTTTATTTATAACACCTCCTAACAAAGCTCTTTCCTACCTACAACGGATTACATGGTAGAACTTAATAACCCGTCCCAAGTTATGACCCTGCATAACACGTTTAGGTACCCTATAGATATATGTAATTAATATAATTTTTATTGTTTTAGATTTTTATCAGGGTCTTCATATATATAACATAATTTGTTTGCGAAAATCTGTAAATGCAAATATAAATACATAACTTTATTAATTAGGATAGGTTTTCTAACAAACTTGTTCTTTATCTACAACGGATTAGGTAGTTCCCCTCAAATTACGCCTCTATGTAACACGGTCACCCTGCATATTTTTCATATGAATGCAGGAATGCATAAATTGAATAATTAGGGGTTTCCTAATAAAGTTTTTTTCTCATTATTACGAATTAGGCACTTCAAACGCCGTTTCAATTATTCACGAAGCTGACGAGGAAGTGACCGAGTTTTAACCCGCTGCATACCATACGCAAAATAAATTTAATAATAATAGCTATGACCCTGTATGACCTGGTCATCCTGTATATATTAAACTATTTTTGTTATTTTTTTATTCGTCTCAACATGTCTAATGAAGTGCTAATAAGTTTATAACTATGATCTATTGTCGGTATGAAAGTAAAAAACATTATTTAGATTTTTTGCTGACAGTTCATTTTTGTTCAAAATCTGGAAACGCTAATATAAAAATACTTTATTAATTAGGATCAGTCTTGCAACAAACTTTTTCTCTATCTACAACTGATTAGAACTACCTTATCCCTTGTAGATAGAGAAAAACAACGGATTAGGTAGTTCCCCTCAAATTACGACCTTGTATGTATAACACGGTTACCCTGTATATTTGACGTGATTTTAAATTTTCCCGTTACTTACCCAATAAACACTGTTTATATTTCAAATTTACAATCTCTAGTTTAATTAGAAGTGCCCTAGACTTATAATGATCCATCAGTGAGTGAGTCAGTGAATGCCGAAAATTTCCATTTTTGGACCCCTGCATCTTCTAAATTACAATAGCTGGAAGCAAAAAATTGAGAACAATGTTTCAATGACCTCCGCTAATTTTCAGTCATGTGACATAACTGGCTTCAAAGATAGAGGGGTCGAAAAGTGCTCGAATCGCTTCGTGTAAATATTGCACAGCGCGGGCCGGCCGAGAACTTGGCCTGGCGCACTCTGTGCGCCTTGATAATGTATAAAAAAAAATGTTCTTGATTACTAACTTTAGGATAAGATAGTCAGGACGACTGTAAAACACCAGAAATCAAAATAACTCCTGCTGTTTACCGAAATACACATTAATCAAATGAAGCAAACAACGTTCTTACCCCACTCACAAACATATTGTTTGACGTTTGGGAACGCTGTTACACTTTTACACGCATGTCTCGTGCGTATGCGCACTTACAGTTGAATTTCCCAGACCTATTATACGCAGTACGTAGTACTTCACCGAATGCCTGCCTTGAAAACGTTTTGCTGAACGCACAGGTGTTCTGAAACTCCTTTCTTTTCTCATTTCATTGTTTCATTTCCCAGCTTATTGTTGGTGTTTTATACAACATGTAACAAACCAAATTGAAAATGGGGTGTTCTACTCGTCAATAGAAATAACTTTTATGGAAAAAAATATCCATACGCTCCATACATTTTAATGCCGCACGTAGCTTTAGTAACTAGCGATGTTACTTTAGTATGGGGCATCTGATAATTTTTTGGGTATTTCGAAGCTATACCCAATACCCATAGTATTTGTTCGTATTGACAAGCCATAATTTTCGGATCTGTTTGGGAACTTTGTTACATCCTGTATTTGATCTTTTCGTCGCCTATTCTGATACCAATGGGCGTCTGAATGAAGAGCTACATTTGTTACTGAGCTTACATAAGTTTCGGTGCCATTCAGCCAGAATTTATCGCGAATTTTTACTTACTAGTTTCAGAAATTACATTTGCCGTGTTCAAGACCGCCTTAGTCTACACGTAATCAGTGGACCTTGCGCACTTTGAAATATGGTTGAAATTAGCTGGTTTTCTTCTGTCTTTACAGCAAAAGTCGTCACAGGCCGTGGGGTCACGACCTCAACCGGGCGACTCCTGAAATAGCCCGACCGCGTGGAAGAACGCCAATCGAAGCTAAAGGCAGGAAAACCCGACAAATAAATCCACTGTATTATTACATTAGTCGTTTGGTCATTTGATAACAAGTCACTGTTTTAACTGTAAGTATAGAAAACCTCAAAATTTTATCGGAGTAGCATTGTATTTGTTTGAACCGTAAATCACATAAAAACAAAAAAAGAGAGCCATTAAAAAACTATGTGTGTTGGGATTTAGAAAAAAAATCAAATCACCGTACGCACAAAAAAAATGGATTTAGTTTTTCCACTAATTCCATTTTAAACGTATTTTAGTATGCCTATAAGGCCTCACTAGCAACTTGTGACGCCAATGTTTATCCCCGATTTGTATGGAGCGTTTCTATACCAAGCGACTAAAACTACTTTTCGACAGACTTTGTAGCAGTATGACTCTTAAAAATGTTTTGTTCAATTTTTTTTTCGGTAATTGCGCATCATCATAATCATCAGCCATTTGACGCCCACTGCAGGACATAGGCCTCCCTCATGGTTTTCATAACCATGAGGGGTTTTGCCATAATCGCCACCTTCGCAACCGTGCGGTTGGAATCTCAGGAAGACGCTGCTGCCCGTCTCCTGGTAATTTATTTCCATTAGCAGTATGACTCTTAAAAATGTTTTGTTCAATTTTTCTTTCGCTAATTGCGCATATTAGAGCCTAAAATTTCAAATATTTAAATCTCTACAATCGATAGTAGATAAGGTAGCGCTAGGCTATGCCTACTTCTAGGTAGGTATTTAAATTTTATTGTATGAAATTGATGTCAAATCAAATTAAAACAACTTTTTTGTAGCGCAGATAATGTGAGTTATAAATTAAACATCCTTAGGTGTCTATATCAAGAAATATCTGGATTGGTCTATCTATCCAGCCCATAATTAGGACAAACCCTCTTCCCTGTGATGCCAACACTCCCGGCTCCCTGCCACTGCTTTACGGCATACTAGCGTCTTTTAAAATTTTGTTCTTAAAAGTTTAGTTGAGCAAGCCACATATGCCGTAGACAAGATGAAAGATGCGGTGCTAGTCTGGACCTACTAGGCAAAGAGATGGACGCAGAAGTGTAGGCAGGACACCAGCGATTTTTACTGATGACCTGGGGTGCTCTACTCGGACATTACATTGTGAAATGTAATAAGATAAGATAATAAGTTAAATTAACAGTTACTGCAATCGCCAACCAGCCTGCCAAGCGTGGCGATTATAACAAAACCTTTTATGGTTAGGGAAAACCATGAGGGAGGCCTGTGTCCTGCAGTGAGCGTAACAATGGCTGATGATGATGATGATGATGATTGCAGTTTAAAAGAAGAACCGACCCCTAAGCTACAGGTTACCTTAGTTTAGGGGTCAGGACTCTATGTAGTCTTGTAAAACTGTATTTACGTATTGAATGTTGTACCTATTGTATGTATTGTTTAATAAATTACTTACTTACCTACACCTTCTCCACTGTATGGATATGGTCTGAATTAACCTACTTTGAACTGTTAAACGCATACACATTTTTGACACTGGAAGCGTGAAAATAGATAACCCAATAGACAGTTAAGTAGCGCCTCTACGGTAGAGGACTGGTCAGAAGGGCAGGAGAAGACCGGATGCGTGAAGTCCAAGATCGAAGCGAATGGCGTTGCATTGGAAGAGACCCACAAAAATTTCATAAAAATCGTTGAAGCCGTTTCGGAGGAGTTCGATTACAGACACAGTGACACGAGATTTTTATATATCAGATATACGTCCCACTGCAGGGCACAGGCCTTCTCTCAGAGGAGAGCATGGGCTTAATTGCTACGCGGACCCACCGCGGATTGGCAATTTCAAGCGCTGAGGTATGTGGACACCTATGACGCTCAGGTTTCCTCACGATGTTTTCCTTCACAGCTAGCGAGTGATATTGCTACTATAGCTTCCCGAATGTACGTAGCTTAGAAAACAAAATCATTCATATACATGCCGGGATTCGAACCCATTACCTCCCGGCTCCTCAAGCGTTCTACACCGCTCCGCTACCACCGCTCGAATTTAAATTCTCATTCTAAATTTTAAGACTCGGCCATTATTTTATTTTATTTTATAGTAACCGATCGCATTCCAATACGGTATTTGACACGATCAAAAATAAATTATTTCATATGATCGATTAAAACAAAAATTACAAAATATCGCTCGTAGCCCCGGCTGCCTGAGTGATCTTAAACGATCACGAAGGTGAAGCAACACAGGGCGCGTTCAGTGCATGGATGGGTCACCGTCTATGCCTAACGCTAGTGGCATTTTTCCGAGCGGTTCCGTGCTTCGCAAGGCACGTTAAGCTGTTGGTGCCGGCTGCCGTCGATAGATGGCAGTCGTTAAGCCAAGTCAGAGGCCTTAGGGCGGCTTGACAACTTCTGACAGTAGACGAGCCACTAGTCTACAAGCCGCCACCAATCCGGACTTGGCCCCCGTGGTGGAGTATGGCCTATACCTTCCTCAGGGAAGAGACTCGTGCCCCTCGGTGGGGACATAATGGGTTGATGATGATGATGATGATGACAAAATATCACAGAAAATGTATCTCTTTTAGTCATTTACTAGTTATTAATTTTTTTAAACAGATTAAACATAAAAAGAGTGCTCTGAAATGTGACGTCATAAGTAATTTCAAGAATTTTGTATGCAAGTATTTTCATACAAAATTCCGTTTTAAAAGTAACTACCTAATTTGATATTTTGTCAAATACGCAATTCTTTAACCCTTGCAAATTAACTCGGCACCCCGTGCAACTCGATCTTCTTCGCGAGAGATGCCCATTTAATTTGCACGGGTTATATCATTGGAATGACATTGTACTGCTGTTGCTTAGTAGACTACCAAATAGAGGCTAATGTCGAGCTTATATCATTCTATTGTAAACCTATTTCTGTATTAGAATCTAGGGCCTGGTCTTCTGTTAGTGGTTTCGTGTCCTCCATTTCTTGACAAAGACACTAGACTAGTGATGTGAACGGTGTGAACCGATTACAATTTTTAGCGCTGGTATTTTCCAATTACTTTTACACAAAAACCGTTTTTTTGGGTAACTTTAGGTTTTTTTGTTTTCATTTAAAAAGTCTTATTATTTATGAAAAAGTCCTCCATTTCTTGACAAAGACACTAGGCTAGTGATGTGAACGGTGTGAACCGATTACAATTTTTAGCGCTGGTATTTTCCAATTACTTTTACACAAAAACCGTTTTTTTGGGTAATTTTAGGTTTTTTTTGTTTTCATTTAAAAAGTCTTATTATTTATGAAAAATGATAAAAACGTAATGTCATAATTAAGTATATTATGTCTTGTGTGTAATTGAATAATAAAATCAACATTTTGGTGACGGAATAGGTCAACGATATCCCCTTGCACTATCCACATAACCCAAGGTTAGCTGGAAGAAAATACTTATTAGTACAAAACATCTTTTTGTAAAATACAGAATTTTTGAATTCAATTGAATTGAAAAATACCGGTTATTGTGAACACAGGTTCCCAAATTATAAAATTTGTTATTGAATGTTCTGAATTTAATTATCTTTGATGCTGGTGTTACTATGAAAATAAGGGGTTCATCCCAAAAAAAAAAACAATGTGAATTTTTTCTTTGCTACCGGTCGCACTGTACAAATTACAATACAAAAAGTAATCGATTCGTTCTCTAAATAACCTGTTATCGGCTTTGTAAGAAACCGGGTTTTTACCGGTTTCCGTTTTTCGGGCAGGACCTCGCCTGCACCGATTTAGCCGAGTAGCCCTGTCAACTATGTATACCTACCAGTGTTAGTTTTTTTTTTATTCGTAGACGTATATAGATGATGTTGATGACCGCAAAGGTTATTAGACGCCATTACGATAATACTTAGTCAGGGAAATAGAATATCCTGTAGAATGAAAGCAATTCCAGTGCTTAGCCATTACACTTACCAAACGTCGTTCATATTGCAAAATGTCACATGTCAAAAACATACTATTTTTGTTTTTTCATCGAAATGGTATAAAAACTGATTCCGTCACACGTGCAAGACATCGTCATCCTCGGTCTGGTTAGCTAATCTATTACGACTTAATTTTCTTCTAATTTTCACACTATTACGATGAAAAAACAAAAATCGTATTTTTTTGAGATGTGACATTTTGCAATATGAACGACGCAAAGTAGATTTTTTTCAGGAAAGCGGAAACTTTACCTGTACCTCCTCATACCTATAGGTCCTAGAGCGGTCGTAGCGGAGCGGTAGAACGCCGGCTTCTCATTCAGGAGGTCGTGGGTTCGAATGCCGGCATGTACCAATGACTTTGTTTTCTAAGTTACGAACATTAGTGAAGTTGTAGTAGAAATACCACTCGCTAATGATGAAGGAAAAACATCGTGAGGAAACCCTAGTGTCTGAAGTATTTACATACGTCAGCACTTGCTACGTACAATGGCTCAACTATGAGGCTGAGTGCGGTAATCTCCAGTCGAACTGAGGTCCTTAAAATACAGATAATCTAGTGTGAAGACCGTTAGTAAATTTTTGTAATGCCAAATCTGCATACAATATTACTTATGTTGATTTTTTATAAGGATTAGCACAACCTGATTGTCTTAAGTTTTGTGAAACAAGAAGTGATTTTTAAAATGTAATTTATCTTATCTTAAATCTTATAAAAGTAAAGTAAAAATAGAACTCACCCATATTAGGTGACTGTTGTTGCAAATAAATTTATTTCTTCTTCTTCTCTCCTAATAAAAATTTGACGACCGACGTCACTAACACAGTTAGTTATAGTAATTTTGGTACATTTTTCGTTATCCAAAACTCAGTACAGCTCAAATAAAACCATATCTAATGATAATTTGGACTCATATTCGTGATTTTTTTTGATGCAGTAAAGTTTAATAAATCATTAAACTTATTCAAATTCAAATTCAAATTAGCCTTTATTCCCCAAATATTACATTTACAATCATTTATGGTAATTAAAATTAAAATTTAATTAAAACTAAAATTATTAGGTACTATATTTTTTTATATTTTAAATACTAATCATTACAGAGTAAAATGTGTTTTAAAACACCTGATTTAATAACGTTTTATTCCCATATATTTCATGTACACCTACCTACCTACTCTCTTCATCTTTCAGTTCTATCCATCCTAAGGTTGTCTGGAAGACATCGCTTTTAGCGTAAGCCTTTTAATGTATTTAGTTTTCTAGTGTGTACAATAAAGTGTTCTAATCTAATCTAATCTAATAATGAAATAAAACGTATGGACGGTAATAATAGCGGTGTAAGCGCATTCAGTAGAACTCGTGCTTCACGTGCGTGAGCTCGTGGGTTCGAATCTCGGCTTGCAGCGATGAATTTGTTTTCTTGGTAACATACATCTTTCTTTTTTTCATAGCAATACCAGTTGCTAACTGTGGAGGAAAACATTGTGAGGAAAGCCGAGTGTTTGGGTTAAGTCGATAAATGTCATATCTGTGTCATTTCTATTTTTATGTACAATAAAGTGTTCTCATCTATCTATCTGAGTAAACTAAAACAACTATAAACAACTAAATACACACAAAACGCATTGCAGTAAGTAGCAAACTTCTTCTTCTTCTTAGTGTCCGGCTTCAAGGCTGGACTTGAGCTTGCCACCATGGTTAAAGGATATGCCAGTTAGGGTTAGAAACTTGCCGATTGTTGTCCAGGGTTCGCCAGACGTACGGGCTCTGTAAGTACCTACATCGTTCGGGGAGGCTCCTTTCGTGCTCACCAGTAGAAAGCTCATAAGACACTAATAGAAACCATCGTAGTTCTATTAGGCTAACTATGAATTGAACATTGTAGTAAATATGTAGAGCGGCGTGTTTTGCTCCATCCATTTGGGCAGGCAAGCAATATAAGCGCGCACTAAACAGAAACTAAAGTTTGCAAACTTTAAGACTAGGTGGCGCTGACGACATTCTTAATCACGGGTATGGTTGTGTCCATCATGCCGTGAAGATACTTGTGCAAATTGAAGAGTTTCATGATGTTATAGATCCCGTCAACAGATCTGGGGCATTTTCATTTATATGGTGGAGGCTGTTTTTTGGCTGTCTCGTGATAATAATCCGATAAAAAAATGACTTGGAAACAAATTTTTAAAGAAAAAGCTTATTACATGCTTCTAAAGAACATATTTTCAATTTTATTTTAATTTAAAATTATTCGAAAATGTGTAAAATTATGCTGTGCCAATGACAGTTTGCCTCCTTGCATTTAATTTTTCGGAAGTTTTTTATACGACGGCTAACGTAAAGTGACCGCATTTGTATGGGAACACCTCTTAGGTACCTCTTCCCAGTGATAGTAGTTCTTAGGGTTCCGTACCCGAAGGGTGCCAAACGGGACCCTATTACTAAGACTTTACTGTCCGTCTGTCTGTCTGGCTGTCTGTCACGAGGCTGTATCTCATGAACCGTGATAGCTAGGCAGTTGAAATTTTCACAGATGATATTTCTGTTGCCGCTTTAACAAAAATACTACAAACAATAAAATAAATATTTAAGGGGAGCTTGAAATATTCACAGAATATTTAGATCTATATTCGTGTCAAAAATAAATAATTAAATTAAAATATTTTTTCTCGATCTTTGTGTCTAATGTCCGTACGTAATGTCGCTCGCACTCGCAACTCGCACTTGGCCGGTTTTTTATTCGTAGCTTCCTCTTTTTTTCAAGTCGGTTAAAAATGTCGTGCAGTCATCGTCCAATGGGAAACCGTCCATTCGCTTGCATGTGTGCTTGTAGATACATAGGTATGTACTTATCTACTTAAAAGATGAGTACACATCATGATAAGAAGTGCGTTAAACACAGGTGACTCAACTTATTGACGGCATATTATTTGATTTCATGTTTTACTCGTTCGTCGCTTTGGGTGTTTGAGTGACCCTTTCTAAAGCTCAGGAATAGGTACCTACGAAACAAGAAATAAGCTGCTACCTCTCGCTAATGTGTCAGTAAGACCTGGACCAGAAGCGTAAGCGTAACTATACCATCTGAGGCCCGTGGCAAATTCGCCCTCCCAGTAAAAATTAAAATAAAAAACCAACCAAGTGTGAGTCGCACTCGCGCACGAAGGGTTCCGTGCCATTATCTATACAACATTTGAATATTTCAAGCGTCTACCTGTTGCTGTTCTTAATATCGAGCAAGAAACGGCAAAAAAGTCACGTTCGTTGTATGGGAGCCCCCTTAAATATTTATTTTATTCGGTTTTTAGTATTTTTTTGTTATAGCGGCATCAGAAATACATCATCTGTGAAAGTTTCAAGTGTCTAACTATCACGGTTCGTGAGATCCGTCTGGTGACATACGAACGGACGAACGGACCAGCAGCGGAGTGTTAGTAATAGGGTCGGAACCCTAAAAATGCTCTTTAGTTCTAGTACATACGGCCCAACTTTAATTGATTTGAAGCACTCATATAAACATTATAATTGTCACAAATTTTTGTTAAAAATGTCAAGTTACTTCCGAGCTCGCCGCCTCGTAGTTCGGGGCCCCATAAGGTCGGGGGCCCATGGCATTTTGCCAGCCCTGCCACCCTATAGATTACGCCACTGACCTGCACTTCATTATATAGAACTACAATTCATAGTTTCATAGTAAACAACTCGGTGGAACAACAACTCGGTGTACATTGCATAGCCGCTTAACCCATAGATTAATAAGTAGGAAGACTAGCGGCGTTTTTTTACAAAAACATAATTCTCTTAAATCACGCCATAAACGCAGCATAAGTAATTTGTGGTAAAGTGTTTCCATTGAGTCTTTACCACATTTACGGAGCGTTTTAGGGAAACGTGTTTTTATAAATAACACAGTTGACAGTAAGTATTGTATTTTTAAGGTAATGCGTTCACGTGGCATAATATTTATTTTAAGTGTAAAATAGATGGCGTTGTTCGAGCGAACGTTGTGTTTTAAAAATAGATGGCGTTGTGCAAGAATCGTATGATATATACGCACTTTATTTGAAAGAAGGCCATTGGCTGTCAAATCATTATCAGCTGATAATGGGTTAGGAGTTCGTGTCATCAGAGACGAGCGACCGGACAAGGCGAGCTCCGTCTTTGCTGCGAATCAGAGCAAAACCTGGTTAGTACATCCACAAATATTTCGTCCAAAGTAATAAAAATAAAATATTAAGTAATAAAAATAAAAGATGTCCAGAACGGGAAAAATAAGTACATAATATACACACACAAGAATACAAACGATAAATTAACTGTCAAGCAAACCTCCCCGAGACATATACTCGAGCCAAAGGTTCCCAAAACGCTGGCAGCATTACCCCGCTGCACAGCGAGAGAGATCCTCTGCATCAAGTATCCCCCAGAGCGGTAGTCCATGCCACGGTTCCTCAAGCGACGCCCTAACTCCTTTATAAAGGCTCTTCCCTGGACTCCCCATACCCCAGTAGACTCAATGGCTAGAGGCACAAAGAGGTAACTACTCATTCAAGTCTTAGTTCGAAAAATGTGTCAAATCATTGGGCAAGGAGGCTCCGCTGCAGTAACTGCGGCGCGCGGCGAGTCGCAGTTCGCGCTATCGCCCGCCTGTTATCACGTTATCAGCACTCGCTCGACAGCGCCTACATGACCGCTCGGGGTGATAACTGATAGTGGAGTGCCCCGCAAGGTGACTGGGATAGAAGGGCTGGGAGCGGATGGTTACGAGATTACAATATTGGCGGTCATCACAGGACACAGGCCTCCTTCATGGTTTTCCTAACCATCAAGGGTTTTGCCACGCTTGGCAGGCGGGTTGGCGATCGCATTATGCTGTTGAAATCTCAGGAAGACGCTGCTGCCCGTCTCCTGGTAATGTATTTCCTTAGTCGCCTTTTACGACATCCACGGAATGAAATGGAGTGACGGAGTGACGCTATTCTTAATCCGGCGCCACATGATATTGGCGGTACAGTACCATTAATTTAAGAAAGGGACTGAACAACTACTTGCCTCTCGCTCGAAGAAGAAGAAGAAAAACATTTACTTAAATTTAAGCTCGCGCTATAAAGGCAGGGACGTTTCAGTCGGAAATACGTCGACCAACTATTGATGCAGATAGATAGAGAAAACTTTAAACCGGGAGAAAGAATTACAAATAGTTTCTTAGACCCATTTAAGTTGTGGTATACAACTGGATGTATCGGCGAAGGGCACGATAAAAAATAGTTACTATCGATTGTTGATGAAGCGACCGAGGTTTGTCAGGGTCGTGGCAAGCTGCAAACCCTGGTCCCTGGCTACCCCTCCGGGATACAGGCGTGAGTTTACGTATGTACTTGCCTTGTTACCGTAGAACAGAGCGTGGTTTGCAAACTTTTTTGGTTCTCGGCGCTCTTGTTATGTTGTCAGGCCGCTCTAGTTTAATTATGTGGGAAATGAATTCAGAACCCATCTCTGCTTTCGCTGGCGACGCTGTCTTAATATTTCATAAAAGAGGTTAAAATAAAACCTACTTTGTCTAACGTATGTGAAGGGTTCGAATGTTGTTAAAATTGTCTCATGTAATAAATGTACAGCCTTATCACAGGGTATTCTATTTTAGGACAACGACAAGTTATTATGTCGTGTAGACGTGGATCAGCTTAAATGCTGCATTACTGTTTTATGAAATAGTGTCATTGTGACACGATTTTCCCCACAGAGTGCCACCGAGGGAAGGTTAAGAGCCCGTTATCGCTTCGTTATCAGGCGCTCGTGTGTCGGTACCGACTGTGTGCTCGTTTGACCTGACACCTCAGTTATCAGGTGACTTCCACGATAAACACCGTGCCTGTACCTGTGTTTTGTTTTTCTTTTTTTGTTTAAATTTCAAATTTTCTTGTTACCTTCCAGTGACGGATTGAATCCGAGTGTTTTGAAAATAGAACAATAAGGTCGAGTGACGTTTGACCTTTGTGTTGCCTACTTATTACTTTTTTATCTGTAGGTCTTTTTGGAAGTGACGTATCTGTATTGTATGCTTACCAACACAGGAACACAGGCAGTCGAAAGAGGTGGGAATTCTGTGACCTATTTGGTGAAAATTGTTATTTTTCGCGAATGTCCGTTTTTACGGTAATGGGTGTACTGTGTAAAGTGAGTTCTTTATCAGTAGTGATGGTGACTGTTTGAAGTGCCTTATAATCTTACAGGTCATTGAAGTCAGTCGCTAAAATACTTAGCTCACTAAGTCTCCTGTCTAACGATGGCTCTTAGGAGTCTCACATCTCTACAGTAAAGACAGACCACCAAAGACTATACTACCAATATTTATCTAACTTAATACTTTAAAAAATAAAAGCGTTCCTTTGTATTTTTTCTAAGTATCGGTCTACAAAGACAGATAGCATAGATTGCAAATGTAGCCGATTGTAGGCTCTGTTATTAATCATCCTCGAACTCCGAGCTAAGCTTTCTTATAGCGATCGCATCATGAATTAAGATTCTTTTTAACAATGGATTTGAGATTACAGAGAGGACTGAGAGCGTATTGTTTGCAAGAAAACACTAGGTAACCTACACGTGGCTGTGCTCCCTAACTTAAAAAATAACGCGAATTTTATTATACTTCCTTCGTTCAAGCCGTTATATCACGTAGTATTCATTATATTCACGTTATATTCTATGGTAAATGAAATTTTTTGTATTCTTTGCTAAGCAGAATCATGTGTCAAAAAAATTTCAAATGCATATAAAATGCTTCAGGTACATGCGAAACTAAGGACTAAATAGAGATACAACTACTTCAACTTATCGTTCACAGTAAGGTAGCGTAGATAATGATGAATGAATGAATGATTGATTGATTGAATGAATGAATGAATGAATGAATGAATGAGAGAATGAATGAATGATTGCCACAAGCATGTTGCTTGCATAAAATAATAGAAAATAATGAAGTGTGCGTGTGACAATGATATTATTTTAGCGTTTGCTGTTTCTTTTTGAAACAGCGCTGGTTTTCAAATAGCACTTAACTTAATACTTAACCAACAAATGTAGGTTAGCCTTTTTGATTACGCTCCATCGCCACTTTTCTTTCTTTGATCTTTTAAAAAAGATCTAACCTAACCAATTAAAGAATTTTAACAAAATTTTGCTTGTCCAGTACAGGAAATAACATTTAGCCTACAGTGGTGACGACCAGGAAAACGATTCCAATTCATAATACCTCTATAGCAACCGCAATTCAAAATGTCGGAATTCACCCGAATTCCCGGCGATAACAACACCGATACAACAACCAACGGAAGTGTGTCCATCAAAACTGAAAGCAGTGAGTTAAACCATCAAAGTGATTCCGAACTGGTGATCGACGAGAGGGAAGTGCCAAGTGACTTTGAGCCCAATACATTCAGTGTTAAAGTCGTTACTGCGAAGTTCAGTGACGAGGAAGTGCGAGTGAAGGAAGAGGAGGTGCCTGAGGAAGCGAAGGGGACTCTTCGGGAGAGCAGGCTGACCAGCATCATTGATCAGCTGCGCTGCGCCAATAAACTTAAAGGTTAGTAGACTTTACAAATTATATGCTTTTGCAACAGCACTAACCCGTGTTGAGGACAATTTTAAAAACCTATTTAGAGGCTAAAAATTCCGCCCATGCCGGGACGTGAACACGTGACCTCTGGCTAACCGTGGCAGCGCTCTTCCGTCTGAGCTAATGGGCAAGTGCAGGCATCAGTGAAATTTCGAGCCTCTTTACAAACTTCTCTGTATTACGTACAGGCAGCGACATCTAAAAAAGAATATAATCACATGATTACAGGTACAGCGATATCATTCCGATGTAAAAACCTAACTGCAAAGTGGGTTGCTCGGGGCTGCAAGTGACGTAAATTGCTCAGAAAGCTACGAATTTTAAATTATTTCTAGTTTTGAAATTTTGTGTGGTTATGCGATTTTTCTGCTTTCTAGTGTGATGGATTAGTAATGCTCAATAAAAAACACAATGTAAGTAATCAATAGAATGTACAGTACAGAATTTTACTCATATCTTTGTGTGACAACAATTTACCAGAGGCGGCTGCGATATTGGTAAAGCGTGTGAGGCGCGAGTTTCACGTGAACTTTGAATGCCTGACATTTTAAAACATATCAACGAGAATTAAAAAAAATGCGGAGTAAAAGTTGTTGTACAATCTCTAACTGTCGTGTTTGAGAATTTAATAGATGTAATGCATATGAAATCGTCCATACGTAAGTAGGTATTGCCGGGGATCAATCTAGGAACGTCTCGATACGTTCGCCACTGGGCCTGCCCGCTACACCGCTGCAATCACGCGCGAATTCATAAGCAGCCTATATACGTCCCACTGTAGGGCACAGGCCTTCTCTCAGAGAGAGAGTATCGGCTTAATCACCACGCGTGCCCACCGCGGATTGGCGATTTCAAGCGCTGAGGCATGTGAATAGCTCAGACACCCAGGTTTCCTCACGATGTTTTCCTTCACCGTTAGCGAGTGGTATTGCTACTATAACTTCACAAATGTACATAACTTAGAAAACAAACATGCCCGCACTGGGAATCGAACCTGGGTCTCCCGCTTCCGAGTCCAATGTTCTACCCACTAGGCTACCACGCGCGAATAACCGAGTTAAAATCTAAGAAGGAAATCTCGTGCGTTACCGCGGCATCATCAGATAAGTTATTTTAAGCGTTACATTTAACCTTTGCGCTCTGGTCGATAGTAATCTGCGGGAATTTACATGTAAATCGTTTACTAAGCAATTACAATGAGACAAAGGGCGCGGCCGCGCGCCTCGCAGCCCGTTTGCATTACCACCTGCGCTGAAATAACCGTGACCCTGTCTAAAAGTTTTCTGCGAATGAAACATTTTTTACAGATGCTAGTATATCACGTAGCGACCCTGTGCTCCTTACTGCAGCCTCTCAAGGTTGCCTGAAGGGCCTAGCCTACTGGAGAGGGATGCGTTTAGTAGTCCCTGGGGGGAGTTGGGGCGGTTGAAATGAAATGAAATGAAATGAAAAAACTTTATTTAGAAAAGGGTTAAAAAGTGGTTACTGGCTCCTGAACTAGGATTCCCTGTGCTATTGGTAGCCAGGCTACTTCCAAAATACACAATAATATGTGTTTTACAATAGTCACTAATAGCTAAACATTCTTATACCGTAATGTAAGTAACGACAACAGAAAACAACACAAATAGCAATACCAGCTTACAAACGTTGAAACACGAGTCCTACTCGATTGAACACACAAACGATATACAAGTTAATTAAATCGTGCTAACAAACATATTACTATTCTCTAACGCTACTCGAGCCAATCTAATCACGTCTACTACAAATTCACATCAACGGTCCTATCCCGATATCCCTATCCGAAGCGCGCGGGGAAACTAACGGAAGCGCTCTTACGGGGCCTTGCGCGGGTGGCGGCGCTGATGTCACGCCCTGGCGCGTTTGACCTGCCCAGGTGGCGAACCTAACCCAGAGGACGGGCTTACGCCTGCGACAGGAGTTAGACTGCCCAATGTCCGACCACTACCCGAGAATCATACATAAACTCGCTGTAGATAGATGTATTGGTAAAGATTCACTTTATGTGGCAGGCGAATTAAGATTTAATTCCCTGTCACCCGACACACGTTTCTCCTTTTTCGCGAAACTAACAGCAGGGATTGTAAGTAGGTATTAACTGTACACCAAAATATTTACCAAAAATAGCGATTGCAAATCAAAATATTATGTGCAAAAAAATCTAACTTGGAATAATTATATTTAATACGTCATGCATGAATGACCGTCTAATGACTGAATTTATACCTAACGTTTACGCTTCGGGATAGATTACTACTACTTTAGTCTGGACTTCTGATGTTCGGTCAAAAGCCAGTAGGCTTAGCACACTAGCATGCGAGAAAATGACAGGCGCCGCGGCATAAACTTTGCCGCTTTATTAGTTTTGTCGCAACAGCGAACACGATGTGAATGGAAGAGAAATTTAAACACTGTTTAAAGTCTTTCTCGCAGGCGGCAAAATGGAGATGTCAGTTAAAAAAAAGGCTTCAATTTTAATATTTTTTGAGTTGGTTACACTCAATCGGTACACTTCGACTGTATGACAACACTATTCATTTGTTCCTTTAGCTCTTCGGCGTTTCGTTCTTAAAGTTCTTTCCCTTTTGTCTGAAGTCTGAATTGACTATGAAGGTAAATATATGAATGGAATATCAAAACGTTTTTGTTCTTCTTTCCAACAAGCGACCTTTCAAAACAAATAACAGTTTTCTGAAGTTCCAGGGAAAATGGAGCGAAACTGTATACGACAGTTACATGTGTATTTGTTTATTGGGCTGTCTTTAAACTCAATGCAAAACTGCTTTATGTAATTATATGTCGTTTCGACCTTGTACAATAACGCCATCATCTAATTTTACACAATTCATTTGCTATACTTACTTGACCTCTCGTGGCTGGTAAGTGAAGTGAAGACCTAGTAGTAAAGCCATCCTCATATCCTCATTGGGTATGCTCATCATCCTCACATGACATAAATCAACATGAAAACTAAGAAACGCAAATATGTAAGAGTATGATAGCAAAGACAAATTATAACCTAAAAGCCTTGTCTTTACCTCGACACCAACAGAGAAATTTCTCTTAGTTAAGCTGTCATTATGCGAGAAAAAAACACCTTCATGTTCGCGGTTGCGGCAAACCATAGACAAACGGTATTAAACTGACAGAAGGAGGCGCGTTGAGACAGCTCACGCGGTCTTCATGTTCGCATCGGCGAGATATCCCTCTGTGACGTCATCTTAATACTGTTTAGTGTTTAATGTGACAGTTGAGAGCAGGCAAAATGATCAGCGTGCTAAGCCTACAGGTCAGGTTCTACTGACTTTATTCACTTATCTTCACAGAATGAAGCTCCCAGAACTGAGACTAGTTCTGTCCAAGTTCACAGCCACGTCTCCAGGTCGTAATTAGAGCGGTCAACGCGCTCGCGTCTTAAATCTTCACAACAATAGCGGCAGATCGCAGATAGGGTGTCCTATCCTATCACAACATCATTGCCTCTTGTCCGGAGTCAGTTTGCTTAGCGCGATCTGCCTCGCCCCTTAACAAGCTTGATAGGATTGATAGTTTCCTTAATCTTTGCTCTACATACATAGAACTGATTCATCAAACCAGACTAACAACCAGTTTCGCATACACTAAAACATAACATAACATAAACTCACGCCTGTATCCCGGAGGGGTAGACGGAGACCAGGTTCTGCCACGTGACAGATCTCTTTCGCTTCATCAACATGCATTAGTCGTTGCATGCACGCATCCCGCTTTCTGGCATTTTTTTTCTTGCCGTTTCCTAATCCATTCCCTATTTGGTCGAAGTGCGTCCGCCTAAGACGTGCCTTACCGGCCCTTCCACACACACTAACAATTTGTTAATCAGCTGTTAACGTTAGTCAGTTGTTTTTTTGTATATACATACTTTGGCCAAGTAACAGTTCATCATCATCATCATCATCAGCCTACACTTGTCCACTGCTGGACATAGGCCTCTCCTATTGCACGCTACTCTAATCCAGCAAGTAACAGTTGCTACAGCAGATTAACAAATTGTTAGTATACGGGAAACCGGGGGTAAGTTTGCCCGAGAGCTTGAAGCCTTCGCCCTGAAGTGGAGCATCCACAAAAAGCTGGGTGCAGATCTGGTCCTATATTACGCGCACCAAATCCTGAGTGATTCCAATCGTCAAACTGTCAAATTCTGTACTAATTGCTATCGCAAACGTCAGGATTCCGATAGGATTTGGTGCACATGATAAGTACCCATGTCTGGGTTTGGGTCTGATATATGGGACTGAGCCGGTAGTACTTGCTCAATGGTAAAGCATGAACATCAACACGAACATCATGATATAGCTTTCAACTAAGTACTTGCTAGGTGACATACTCGCCGCGGCGCGCATGCGTCACAAGCTTCACTACAGAGGCCAAATTATTATTATTATTATTATTATTATTTGTAGACGGGCAGGCAGTTGGAACAACTGATAATCCACTAAATCCTGTCGGAATCCTGACGTTTGCGGTGGCAATTAGTATGGAATTTGACAGACGATTGGAATCGTTCAGGATATTATGATGCGCGCAATATAGGAGCAGAACAATTCGACTCGCCACATCCCACTTAAATCTTGCACTTTAAAGATCAGGGGCCTCATTACGCGCACCAAATCCTGACCGATTCCAATCGTGTAACTGTCAAATTCCATACTAATTTGACAGTAACACGATTGGAATCGCTCAGGATTTGGTGGGCGTAATATAGGGGTGCTGGGGCCTAATTTGAAAACGAATTAAGTACATTAAAATATCATTACACCAATTACACCGGCACTATTCCTAGCCTTTCCACGTCACCTCTTGGTTAGCTAAAATAGAATACTGCAATTTACAATTACAATTTTTTCTGGTACAGTATGTAAAGAATCTTAATATAATTATTATTATTACGCTTACCCAACCCTGTCAGTATCCTGACGTTTGCCATAGCAGTTAGTACGGAAATTGATAGTTAGACCGTTGGAATGGTTCAGGATTTGGTGTACGTAATACATGAGCAGAGAGAAGCATGTACAAAGGGTCTTACCCCCGGTTTCTCGTACACTAACAAGCTGTTAATCTACTGTTAACAGCTGTCAGTGGTTTTTTTTGTATGCACTTTAGTCAATTGACAGCTGTTAACAGTAGATTAACAGCGTGTTACTGTACGAGGAACTGGGGGTTAGTCTGGGTATATTTTCATGTTTGTGACGTCCTTGTCTGGTTACCATAGATTGTATTGTGTGCAAGTTATTATTATTATTATGTGTGAGTCAACGCTTTTATAAAAATAGCTACGTAACATGCAAGTAAAATGTGGAAAATTAATGACTGCCGCTTTGGTCTAGCGGTATCACGTCTGATTACCATGCCGCAATCCGTTTCCCTCTGGGAGCCGCCATTTGTACAAATGGCCTCAGCCTGGGTGTATTCCACGTTTGTGATATCCTAGCCTGGTTACCATATCACAGGGTCTCCTAGTATGGGACCAGGTGTGGAAATTCTAAGAGTTGGAGTCTCGAAGCCGCGTTTCATTATCTCCGACTGATCTCCAGGCCTCTACATCGCAATCAGCTTACCAGTTGATAAAGAAATGCCTATCAATTATTGGCCCGCCGAGCGCGGTCAGGTATTTAGTTAATGAATGGAATAAATCGCCCGCAAAAAGCGCGGGGAGGCACCGAGGCACTTCCGATCGGATTGCGTTAATCAGCCAGCGGAATTTATACCCTGTCGCCGCTGAAATACGGAGGGGTTAAGATGTGGCCTCAATGAAGACAAACCTCTTGTATTTGGAGTCTGATTCAAGCCTCACATTTCGCTCGTAGCCCCGGCTGCCTGAGTGATCTTAAACGATCACGAAGGTTAAGCAACACAGGGCGCGTTCAGTGCATGGATGGGTCGCCGTCTATGCCTAACGCTAGTGGCATTTTTCCTAGCGGTTCCGTGCTTCGCAAGGCACGTTAAGCTGTTGGTGCCGGCTGCCGTCGATAGATGGCAGTCGTTAAGCCAAGTCAGAGGCCTTAGGGCGGCTTGACAACTTCTGACAGTAGACGAGCCACTAGTCTACAAGCCTCCACCAATCCGGACTTGGCCCCCGTGGTGGAGTATGGCCTATACCTTCCTCAGGGAAGAGACCCGTGCCCCTCGGTGAGGACATAATGGGTTGATATGATTTAAAACTGCCTCGTTGCAGACATTTAAGACTACCTCGTTGGTCCAGCGTTTAACACGCTTGACTACTAAACGAGGTCGTGGGTTCGATTCCCACTGAGGGCCATACATTTGTACATATAGCCTCAGTTTGGCTGTATTTCCATGCTTGTAATTTGCTGGGCTGGTTACCACAGCATAGGGTATCCTAGTTTACGGCCAGGACAAGAGATTTGTGCTGTGTGGAAGTTATTATTATTAAAATTGCAAGCCTATAAGATGACTTTGTTTTCTAAGTTACAAGTTATCACTTGGTTAAACTATAAAGGAAATCATCGTAAGGGAACCCAATTGTCTGAGCTGTAGTTACAAGTTAGTCCTAGCTTATTGTGAAGTAAAAACAAAAAAACAAGGAAACATGAGTGTCTGAGATGTCCATCAGGACATCAGGTATCAACCTCGGCACGTAAATTGGCAATCCGCGGTAGGCACGCGTGGCTATTAAGCCCACGCTCTCTCTGTCTTTGAGATAATACCTGTGCCCGACAGTAGGACGTATAAAGACTACATTAAAAAAAAAATTAAAACTTTTACATCTTACGTTCTCTAAATTTACACAAAGCGAACTTTTCGCCAATAACCAATAGTTCGCTTTTAAGTTCATAATAATTCTAACGATAATTATTCGCAACTGCCAGTATATCCAAGTCTTAACTAAACTACGACCAGAGCATCCTCGTGAAAAAATTAAGATTTCATTTCGCTTCCCAATGGATAATAATGAACCCTTTCACGTTGTTTTAAGGTATAAATTCCTCTAGTGAGTGGGTTCAATTTCAGTCGTTCCTGCAGTGGGGTGATGTAGAGAGCATGCGCAGTGATCTATAGATGGCGCGCGGTGCACGGAGCAATCTGCGCGCGCGGCGTAATGCTGCCAGAGATCAGATAGACTAAGATTTTTCACTTTTTCCGTATTTCTTTAATATAATTTTTTTTTTTTTTTTGGTAAGGCTTAAGAAAAACATTACATCTTAAAATTTTGTTACGACTAGCACTTTCATGACAGCAAAATCTATAGTTTTTCAAGATTAGTTCATGATTAGTTCGGTAATTCCCGTTTTTAGTGGGTACGGATACCCGAAGGGTGCCAAACGGGACCCCATTACTAAGACTTTACTGACAGTCTGTTTGGCTGTCTGTCACCAGGCTGTATCACATGAACCGTGATAGCTAGGCAGTTGAAATTTTCACAGATGATGTATTTCTGTTGCCGCTATAACAACAAATACTAAAAATAAAAGTATAAAATAAATATTTAAGCGGGGCTCCCATATAACAGACGTTGTCTAAAGACAACGCTAACCATCTAGCGGCCATCTATGTAACCTTCACAGCGCCGATGTCATGTCGTTAAACGTCAATGTTAAATTATCTTATCTTATTTTCTTGTTGGTTTCTATAAATGGTGCTGTTCTCAAATTTGATCTGTGACTAATGTTGTATAATAATGGTACGGAAGCCTTCGTGCGCGAGTCCAACTTGCACTTGGCCGGTTTATATTTTTCTTGTAACTGTTCTATCTGTCTCGGTTTTCATGGTGTACAATAAAGAATATTCTGGTCCAGTCCCATACTTGATGAAAATACTTTTATATGGATTTAACACTCGTTATGTACTGACTGATTATTAAATAAGTAATTATCATTATGATCTGTGCTCGTGAAAGCATAAAACTACAGCAAGTAAACTACCATAAAACTACAAGAAAAGATGATATTGCAAAAATAAAAAAAACATGACATAACGCAAACTCACGCTTGCGTTCCAGAGGGATAGGCAGAGACCAGTTTTTGCTTCTTACACAGACTTACATAATAATAATAAAAACTTCCACACAACACAATCACTTGACCTCGTCCCAAATTAGCATACCCTGTGCTATGGTGACCAGGCAAGGACAAAATAGTTGTAAATAGCTACATCAGTAAACTTGGAAAACAACTAGGGTATAGTTTGTAGTAATATTGTCTATTCTGTGTCAATCATCCCAATAGTCTGTGGCGGCGGGTCGCGTGCGGCCAGTCCGTTAGCACGGCAACTGGTAATTTATAATGATCGATATTCTCTCGGATGCCGGACTAAAACTGAGCTTGCTCTGGTTATGGCGGGGTCAGTTATCTGTCAGTTTACCTTTGTTAGTCAGAACGGCGGTTGAAGGCGGGTAGAGAAATAGTGGTCAGTGGGACTGGCCGATTTGTTTTATGGCAGAAGAAAGTTATCTGAAATATAGGTAGTTAAAGTTTGATGAAAGGCAATGCTAAGGGTATGTTTCGTTTCATTCAGCTTTGGTCTAGGTGTAAGCATTTTTTTAATACTATAACACTTACTTTAAATACTAATTATCAATTGACATTACGCAAGCCGCTTCCAACCGGTCTTTTTGGAAATCCATGGAGGAGGCCTATGTCCAGCATTGGACTTGTTGTGGCTGAATGATGATGATAAATTTACGTTAAGCGATGATATTTCTTGAATTAAGACGAGCAGCAGCGTCTTCCTGACATTCCAACCGCATACTGCGATCGCCAACCCACCTGCCAAGCGTGGCGATTATGGCAAAACCCCTCATGGTTATGAAAACCATGAGTGAGGCCTATGTCCTGCAGTGGGCGTCAAGGGGCTGATGATGATGAGATTAGTACTCTTTATTGCACACCATACATTATAAAGATACATGAAAAATCTTAAATATGTAAGTTACGTAGTATACAACTGGCGGTCTTACATTATTGCTTTTCATATTTTAACGATTTCGATCCACTGTTTATTTACGTGTAGAATAAAGCTGAATGAAACGAAATTAACACTGTCGTTGGCTAAAGGTATGCCACGTCGTAGGTAGTTGCAGGTCTAGTTATATCAGCTGTGGTCACTTTAATCGCTAATCCGCGGCGGACATCTCTCTCTGGGACAAAAACCTAATGTTAGTAGGTATTGGAGATTAAATCTTCCGCATTTAAAAAGTTGCTCTACCAAGTGATTTATGAGGGCAATTAGTTAATTCATGCAATAATTATTTCGTATGGTGCAAATCCACCAAACTATTTAAATTAAGATAAGTTATCCGTAGCAAGCTACAAATGTAGTTTTTATTATCACTCGTGTTTGATATGTAAACGAATGGGAATATGTAATTAAATTAATTAGGTATGTATTTTTTTTATTGTAAGAAAACTCTATTTCTCTATTACTCTAAAACTCATTTTTCTCCTTACACGGCATACCAAAGGTTAAACATACTTTTGATCAACGGACGACCAAGGACCTAAAATCGCTCTTACAAAGAGTTTAAAACAGAGGCCTCTTTATACGTAAAACTGAAAAAAGGGAAAAACGAAACATTTTATTTTAGCCGTTTCATATCACATCGGCCAGTGACCACACGTGTAAATACATTTTTCTAGAAAAAAAAAAAACGCTAAGCCGACTGAACGTCTGATGCTCCGTAGAGAAAGCGTGACCGCGGCGTGCTAACAATTAACCGTATCTCAGCAGAGTTGTAGGGGAATCGCGACCAAATTGCAACGTTCATCGCGATAGAGTGGAAGCCCTACTCGATTTTCTTACATTTTAAGGTGTCAAAATTAGGTAAGTTTCATGTTAATAATTGTGTCTTGTTGGTATAATAAATGTCTTTCTTTCTTTCTTCTTTCAAGACCTGGGGTTTCCTAGTGCAGGTGCTGCTTGAAAATGTATCTAATTTTAAGTAATGAGCAATAAACAAAATTTCACTTTACATAGTTGTATATTAAAGGGATCTAATCGCGATTATTTATTAGGTAAAATTAACTTACCTTAATTCTCGACGTTTTACTTTACTTTACTGTTACTGCTTATTATGTTGTACTAACATAAGTGAAGTTACAATAACTAGGTAAGTATGTTCATAATTTTAATTTATATATTTTTTATCATAATCATCATCACCATCAGCCATTTGACGCCCACTGCAGGACATAGGCCTCCCTCATGGTTTTCCAAGCTTCCCGGTCTTGTGCCGCCCACATCCAGGGCCTCCCCGACACCTTAGCCAGGTCGTCAGACCATCTGGCGGGGGGCCTGCCCACGCTGCGTCGACCGGTCCGCGGGTTGCCAGGTCAGAACTTGTACGCCCCAACGGGCATCAGTTCTCCGAGCTGATAATCACATTACACTATATAAACTCATAGCTGTATCTTGGAGGGTTAGGCAGAGACTGGGTTTTTCCACTTGCCAGGATCCTGATAATCCTCTTTCGCTTCATCAACATTAAATAGTCGTTGCATGCACGCACAGCGGAATTGAGCACGGAATATTGCATTGGTATGGACTTGGCTATATGAAGAAGATCTAGGAAGAAAGATTGAATGTGGGTGGAAGGGCCGGAAAGCGACGTCCTAGGCAGACGTACTTCTTTTTCATAATTAACATAACATAATGCTTAGACAAGCAATACACAGGCTAAGAATAAATATCTAGTTTAGCGAAGTCTTATGATTTGTGTTAGGATCTAATTGGTGTGAGATTGAAAATGTGAAAAAAAAAATGTTGCATACATACATACATACATACATAAACTCACGCCTGTATCCTAGAAGGGTAGGCAGAGACCAGGGACTGTCACTCGCTACGATCCTGACAGATCACTTTCGCTTCCTCAACATTCATTAGACGTTGCATGCACGCAAGCCGGTTTCGGGTACTTTCTATCTTGCCCTTTGCTGATACATCCCCTATTTGGTCGAAGTATCTCCGTCTGGGTCGTCCCTTACCGGCCCTTTCACCCACATTCGCTCGATATATTTGTTTCGTCAATCTTTCTTCCTTCATCCTCTCCACATGTCCAAACCAACGCAACATTCCTTTCTCAATTTTTGTTGCATTTTTTAAACAGTACGAAAATGTGGCATGTCTCTGGATTACTTCCAATTGCTTGATTTTTATCCATCTTCAAGGGATCATGGGTGTATTAGACATTAAATTCAACTTGATAGTTTCTTGCCTGCCGGATGTCCTATACAAAGTGATCCCATGAGAGTTTCGTTTTTCCCTTTGAAACCCTAAAAATATTCAGCAGTGCCTGACATTTCTATACAACTCGACCGTCGCGGAAAACCGACCAATGTGATCCCGAGTAGCGCCCCTGGCAGGTGAAATGCTATCTATTACCGCGACCGGATACGAATAGCTGGTGTGATAGATAGTGTTTTATGCCCTGATAGAAGCGCTGATAGAGATAGGAGATATTCAAATCGGCAATCCGATGCGTGAAGGATTACTGGCTATTTGTATCCGCGCATGCGTTTTATTTTTATGGTAGAGTTGTAAAAAATGGTGTGCTAAATAGTATCGGTTTCGCGTCTAGGTCCGACCGGATTCTTCCAGCTTAAGATTCAACCCGTGATAAGTAATAAATGGGTTTAATTAATACGCGAGCCCATCGCAGATTGCCAATTTCAAGCGCTTAGGCATGTAAAAACCTCAGGTTCCTTCAACGTTAGTGAGTGGTAACTTGAAAGTTGGAAAACAATGATTAACATCTATGAAATCACCATTACCAGGAGACGGGCAGCAGCATCTTCATGAGATTCCAACTGCATACTGCCATCGCCAACCCGCCTGCATGGCGTGGCGATTATGGCAAAACCCCTTATGGTTGTGAGGGCCACGAAGCCGAAGGTAGCCTATGTCCTGCAGTAGGCGTCAAGTGGCTGATGATGATGATGATGAATATCTATGCGATTCATACATAGTTACTTACACTATTATTAAAAAAAAAACTGCAGAAAATTCCTATATAGATAGGTACATATAATATTCTCTGTTATGTCCGATGTTTGTGTTATCTGTTATCTGTTGCTTATGCTTATGTATACTTATCTGTCTGTCTCGCTATACTGTATTTATAAGTGGAGACTTGTAATTGACCTTCTGTTTCCTACATTGCTGTTATATTGTGCTGTTAGTCTTCTTTAAAATAAAATAAATAAATAAACAAAAACACTCAGGGTATCTGCTATCGGCACACGTGGTTGGAAGAAAGTCTGTACCATGGGACGTATACAAGATTACACGTCACTTAGTTATTTTGTGTTACAAAATGCTATGATCTTTTCTCAGACTGCCATTTTTAGAAATATTAGAGTTTATGTCATCGGCAGCCAATGCTCGTCCACCGCTAGACATCCCCCAGTGCACGTCATAAAGACGTGCTGGCAATTGGTTGCCCATAATGACCACGCTGGGCACGCTGGGTCGAAGTAGAACTAGCAGTATACACTAGTACACAAAAGATGATGCCCACCTTCTGGATTTCCCGTAACCGTTACCCAGAACTGATGTGATTTTACGAAAATCGCGCTTTACGCGCTCTGCCTATGTCTCGTAAATCACTCCAAAGAATACAATGGATGTCAATGCTATTCTACACGTATAGTTTTAAGCATTAGACGAAGAACTATAACATAAGTAAGAAAAACAAAAGAGTCCCAGAAAAAGGTTATAGTAAAAGACTAACCCACAGTTTCTCGTACACTAACACGCTGTTAATCTACTGTTAACAGCTGTCAATTGACCAGAGTGCACACAAAAAAAAACCACTGACAGCTGTTAACAGTAGATTAACAGCTTGTTAGTGCATGAGAAACCGGGGGTAACTCTAATTTGCGCATTTTAACCGAGAGCGGTTATATTCTTATTATTTATACGCTTATTGCACCCAAGTAAACATTACAACGGCAATGCGACGGACTTAACGCTACAAACATTTTCTACCAGTCAACCGCAAGGTGAATGAAATCAGAACTAAAAGAAATATATCAACGTAAATTATAGAATTTTCATTCTGATTGCTGAATGTTAAAGTACTATGTTAGCCGCTGCCTTCGGGCCGTATTTGTAGTGGAGCAAAAGGCAGCGGGAAAGAAAACTCTCATGAAAATAACTGTTATAGGTTTATCAAATATATAAACATCTCGTGTCACAGTGTTTGTTATCGAACTCCTCCGAAACGGCTTCACCGATTTTTATGATTTTTTTTGTGCATATTTGGTAGGTCTGAGACAGATAGAGAACACTTTATTGTACATAAAAACGGAAATTACACAGATATTTCTTAACCTAAGAGTACAGATGGCGGCCTTACGAGTATCACTAAAAGTGATCTCTTCCAGACAGCCTTTGGATGGACTGGACTAATACATTGGAGAAGGAAGTAGATGTAAAAACAAATAAAATTATAGTTTCGGAGGTATATGAATTATACATGCCTAAATAACCTTATAATATATAAGCAGCCTATATGCGTCCCACTGTAAGGCACAGGCCTTCTCTCAGAGAAGGAGTATGGGCTTAATCACCACGCGTGCCCACCGCGGATTGGCGATTTCAAGCGCTGAGGTATGTGAATAAGTCAGACACCCAGGTTTCCTCACGATGTTTTCCTTTACCGTTAGCGAATGGTATTGCTGCTATTACTTTACAAATGTACATAACTTAGAAAGAAAAGTCATAGGTACATGCCCGCACTGGGAATCGAACCTGGGTCTCCCGTTTCAGAGTCCAATGTACTATCCACTAGGCTACCACCGCTTATAATAATAACCTTAATTGAGAATAGGTCGTAGATTAATTAATATGGCAAAACAAGGTCAGCTAGTACAGTTTTATGAAAAATGTCTTATACATCCATATATACATGTAAAGGTACAATATTGTACAATTGTTTGTTTTGTTTCAATAAATAAATAAATAAAAATGGTAATTACTTATTTTGAGCTGTGTTGATTTGTAGATTTTAAATAACTTGAGGCGAAATCATACCCTCTGTATTGATTACAGATACGGTAAAAATTAATACCGTATTAATAGCTGTCACGGTTCATGAGATACAGCCTGGTGACAGACAGACGGACAGTGGAGTCTTAGTAATAGGGTCCCTTACCCTTTTAGTATGGAACCCTAAAAAAGGAAACGCTGTGCCCCGTATGTGAGTGAATTATTTTTGCATTAACGAATCTTGCTTGTGTAACCGTCATACCTGTCGTATGTTTTTTGAAAATGTATTCAGATTTCCTCACGATAGTAAGCCTAACCTAGAAAAAGCAATTTATTGCGAATAGACGGCTATTGAGAACTAATCAATCTCAACACCATTTCAGCCATCATGCTCGAGTAGCCTTACTAATTACTACTCCGGCGCATCTCGGACTTCCTACGGACTGCCAACTTTACTAAGACGAAGAAAGTCCAAATAGGCTCAAGAATATCTGAATGTAGACATAAATGTAGGCATAGGTAGCATATCTCTTTCTATTTCCACATCCTCTATCCATGTATACATTTATTTGCATGTACAGAATAAAATTATTAAATATTTGCATTGGAATCTTAAAGTTATCTCTTTTGTATGTACTTCAATTGTGTAAATAACAACATACATTAATTGTTTAAAGCACACACAGTATTTTTGATATGAACAACTCATTTATCAAGAAATCTCTGGGACTTCAGCAATTCTACTTACGATTTTTAGGGTTCCGTGGCCGAAGGGTGCCAAACGGAAATCTATTACTAAGACTTCTCTGTCCGTCTGTCTGTCTGTCTGTCACTAGGCTGTATCTCAAGAACCGTGCTAGCTAGGCAGTTGAAATTTTCACAGATGATGTATTTCTGTTGCCGTTATAACAACAAATACTAAAAAAAGAATAAAATAAATATATAAGGGGGGCTCCCATGCAACAAACGTAATTATTTTGCCGTTTTTTGCGCGATATTAATAACGGCAATAGATAGACCCTTGAAATATTCACAGAACATTTTGTTCTATATTCGCTTTAAAAATAAATACTTAAATTAAAATAAAATAAATATTTAAGGGAGGCTCCCATACAACAAATGTGTTTTTTTGCGGGTTTTTCTAGATTTTTGTGTCAAATGTTGTATAGATAGTACGGAACCCTTCGTGTGCGAGTCTGACTCGCACTTGGCCGGTTTTTTTAAAAACCCCTAAAAGTGACGAAAGAGTGTCCTTAAAAAGTTGTGGTCAAAAGTTAGACATTTTTATAATGTTGAGTGGTAAAGAACTTCTTGTAAAACCATAGTGCTTGCAAATTTTGATAAGTGCATTACATGAACTCACGCCTGTATCACGGAGGGGCAGGCAGGTACCAGGTTTTGTACCACGATCCTGACGGACCTCTTTCCCTTCATCAATATTCATTAGCCGTTGCACGCACGCACGCCGGTTTCGGGTATTTTTATCTTACCCTCTGCTAATACATCCCCTATTTGGTCGAAGTATGTCCGCTTGGGATAGTCATCATCAGCCATTTGACGCCCACTGCAGGACATAGGCCTCCTTCGTGGTTTTCATAACCATGAGGTCGGTTTTGCCATAATCGCCACGCTTGGCACGCCGGTTGGCGATCGCAGTATGCGGTTGGAATCTCAGGAAGACGCTGCTGCCCGTCTCCTGGTAATTGAATTCCTTAGTCGCCTTCTACGACATCCACGGAAGAAAATGGAGTGACGCTATTCTTAATCCGGCGCCACACGGAATTGGGATATTACAGTAATTATATCCAAATATCCCTATTTCGCAATGATTTTGTGAAAACTAGATCAGTCGGCACGTGTTCCCAGCAACATATCTAAGTCTCCAAGCCGACGTGTTGTTGTGAAAAAGTGTTTGTCAACTTTTTTATGTCTGGGCCTCATGAGGGTCATGAGCGCCAACAATTGAAAAGTAATGTCTTCTTTTACGGATCGAAAAAGTGTCTAAAAAATATTGAATTTTAGGACCCACGATCGAGAACCCAAGGTCAAGAGCCTAGGACGTTTTTGGGATAAATGCTGTCTAGTCCCAGGTCTTGATCTCAGTTTTTCTCAGTCACTTTTTGAAAATACGACCTGGGGCCTATTTAATTACATTTCATGGTTTGCTATGACAATTCGATATACGTTGCAAAGTCGACTAACCCACAGATTAACCAGTAGATTCTGCTAGGCAATGTGCTTCGAATTTTCATACCAAACTGTTGTTGTGGTTTATGAAACTTTGCCCTGTATAAGGTTTACTTTTTTTCCACTGGAGCGCTAGTCAATTTCCTGGAGTGGAGTCTAGGGTAACACTAGCGTCACTGAGGAAAAATAATCATATCTTTTTACAGATCGTAGTTGCACAAAGTGTCTGTTCAATCTCTCAATCACGTTAACATGGTCGTGATTATAGGTCAATATATACAGCACTAAGGCCAAAAACGGTAGTTTTTCGCATAAATGCTATCTGGTCCCTGGTTCGTGATCCTAGATTCTTTGTCGTGGCTCCTATAATTGCGAGATTGTACAAACACTTTTTGCAAATACGATCTGTAAAAGAAGATATGATTTTTTTTCATTGGAGGCGCTATTTAACCCAATTGGATACCCTTAAGCGCGTCTTCTGTGCACACTGCTTCGCCGGCCTGCTACGTTGGTCGCGTGCATCGCTCTTCGCCGCTTTTTGCCACATCTCGCCATGCTAATGCCGTAATTATTAATTGCTACAGCCTGTTAACTTTGCATGTATGGTCTCGAGGGTAGGTCGGGTGCGGAATGGGAGCGTTGTAACACCCCACCCCCTTAATTTAAAATAATAATTAAAACCCCGACGAGAAAAATAAAGTTACTATGATGCAAAACACTCTAATGGCCAACTGTGATCGTCTAGTTTTATTTGGTAGAACCCTGCGTTGTGATGGTATACGTAACCCTAGCCCTTTTAAGGTATCTGAGATTGAAAGCAAATGTTCGAGCGCAAAAGTATATAATTAACAAATAAAGATCTAGTTAATTTTCTTTAAATTGAAATTAAAGGTCGAGTTAACTCGGTTTGATATCAAGGTTAAGTAGAGAGGTTGAGTTTATTCCGTCCTATATTGAAAAGGTTAAGTAAAGCCCTAACAAGAATGAAAATTAGAATTTTTAATGTTTAAGTGTTGAATAAGTTTGCTATTTAAAGTAGAATATGAAACGGGTTAAACCGGTATGGAACATTGTGTAAGAACAGATAAAAGAAGTAGGTCATTATAACAATATTATTGTTAATATTATTATTATAATGTTCAACAGATTTTCGTCACTAATGTCCGCTAGTAATTTGATTGAAGCAAAGGCAAATAAAAATTATAAACATGAAGCGCAGTTAGTGCAGAATGAAGTTTAAATTTAAAGTATTTATAATATAATAGATAAAGTGAAAGTTAACTAACACAAATCTAGTTAAAAGTACTTGACTCAGAGACGGGATCCGGACTAAAAGAAACTCAGTTCTCCAACCAAAGGCTGGGTCTTTCACACCGTATGCTCATCATTGTCCCACTGTACATAGTTTTATCTATAACTAGATTCATGGATATACATAACATTTCAATTGCGTTTGCCAAATGCAGACAATTCAGTGAAAACTGACCGTAGGAAGATTTATAAAAGGTGCTTTCAACGTATGACCAGTCATCAGGTCGTAGAATAGTATAGGGTTGTGATATCAAAGGCATGGTACATCGGAGAAAATTCAATCCGGAAAGCCTGGATATAATGGATGACTGGTCAAACGAAGTTTTAGCAACTAGCGAATAACGCTCATTGTGTAGAAGTGGTCAGCCTCACTAAAGATTGCAAGCATTAATAGCAGCAATAGCACAAATGTTTAAAAATAAGCAATTGTAGATTGTTTGATCCAATGAAAAGAAATTATTCTTTGAAACTCTGAGTAGGTAGATAACTTTCGTATGGTCCAGCCATTATACACAAAACTCAACAGGACAGTATCAAATACCTAGGAGATAACTCTACTAAAAGTATGTAACCCGGACGTGTATGTTGGAAAAAGTCTATTCAAGACGTCACAACAATGGAGTGAACAGACGAAGTCTATTAGAGCTCCAAGCAACAAGTATCACAAATACCATTAGATCAAACAAGGCAGAGCACAAAATATTATTGAAGTAAAGAGATAAGCAAGTTTAAATATTATTCAAATTAAAAGGTTTACGCCTTAAAATCTAACAACCACAACATTCCATAACGGTTTTTGTCATAATGTCAATAAAGACTATTTTATTTATCGGATCCTTCGCCCTATAGCATACTTATTTCCATTGCTCGATAGATTGTTAAACTCTCAATATAAAACGGCACTCAACCTCAACGCTATAAGGATAGATTCACGTAAGCGAGATGCGGCGCAAAATATTGAAGGTAGATGCGTAAAAAGATAATCAGTAATACGTAGGTTGTTAATCAAGGTTTTAAAAGATAATGTCGATGAAGATTAGGTTTTATTACATCTAGGTTTTATATTAATAATAATTTGATGTCATTTTCAGACCTTCCAAATCAAAGGTTCGATAGGCGAGAAATCAAAGTTCAGTAGATAATTTTAATGTACGTAAACAAGGCACGAACTTACAGCCTTACTTATTAGATCTTCGTTTACAAGTCAACGCCAACATGGTATCATAGTTTCTAACGTCCAACAGGACTCGAACCACTACGTTTTCATTAATAAGATGCCGTAGCAACCTAAGCAGCGGAAGAAATTAGAGCAAGTAGCTAAACGTTTCATTGATTTATGTTTGAAAAGTTCCGTAAACGAAAATAGTAAAGTACTAGATAATTAGGAGTCACTTTTAATAGTTGGAGTAAAAGGCTAGAATAGTAAGGTAATAGATAGTTAAGAGACACTTTTAGTATTTTGAGAATAAAAGCTAGCTTACTGAATATATTTCATTTATATACAACAAATTTCACTGTTCATAATAAGAATGGAGCAATAAACATCTAACACATTTGGCACTTCTGATTAATTAAAATTTGGTTGTCTACTTTAGCTTTTATTTAATTAGTTTATAGAATTTTGTCAGAGCTTATTTATTTTAACGGAATTTAATGTTAGACCTTTGCATAGGACGTTACAAATAATATTGCTGTCAATATTGGAAAATAAAGCTATTTGATTACTTATTTTTGGTACGGAAATAAATCGCTATTTATTGTCCTACTTAATGACCGCATTGCTAAGGTGGGGAATCGGGGAAATACTTACGCTCATCATACAACTGGATACCCTGAAAGAAAAGGGGGAGCCTGCCTAATTCTTCCCAACCCCGTAAGCTAATTTAACCACCCATCAATTGTTTCAGCAAAGCAAACCCCATTTACATTTAATCGTGTATATGTATGAGTGCCTATGGTGTCTCCCTAGTCACAGCTATTTCCTACTTCTATCCTCCCTAACTCCGGAAACCCAGACTGTTTCAAATCACTCGGTAACTTGACACAGTTAGCTTTCAGACTTTCTGGCCGGCCAGAGTGTGTAGCCTAGGATGTGTATGCGCGGGTGGTTTTATGGGTTCGGTAACCACCCGCAAGGTAAGAATATACGAAATATAATACATAAATAAGTTATGGGTGCAAAGTGCCAGAGGGCTAGAATCGTCTGTCACTCAGGGTAAGCAGGGGGAAAATTGCTACACCACGAATGCTAACGGAAGAAGATCTAACACCGCATTCACAAGAAGCGTTTTAACCCAATCTCCATACAAGATAATTAATATCTAATTATCTCAATTCAAAATTAATATTATTATTTTATTTTTTTACTAAATTAAATTGGGAACGCCTCCGGTGAAGGGATTCTTTAAACCTTTCGACCCAAGCAGACTCAGATTCAGCCGTAGCATAGTAAGCAGAGCTAGATTTTGGGTTCCTTAGTCCATTAATTTAAACTTCTTAAGGCTCCCAAGTGAATTCGCTCTAAATTCACACGTTTGTGTACTGAAACTCAATTACCACTAGCTAGTGGAATTAAGTTAAAGTAATAAGTAGAATTAAATTCGAACAAAACTCTGAAAGCTATGACGCAAGCATGATACGAATAACCTCGTGTGGCCTCACCGAGCCTTGGTTATTTGACAAAGGCTGGACACACGGACTATCCTTAGCATACCTTTGCCACCGAGAGTTCACTTTTGTACAAATTTATTTCCCATAAACGTAGTACTGTGGAGAAAAAGGATTAGTTCACATTTTATTTCGCGGAAGCTACCCTAATTACTAAGGCTGAAAACCCTATTTTACGCGGAAAACTTCTAGCTAAATGTACCAAAGATTCAGGAACCGAAAACCGTTTCTAACCTTAACACTTTTACTTTCAAATCAACTCCCTAGCTTCGAGAGCAACTCTAAACCTGAAACTTCACACCAGAGCTGATAGTCTGGGACGCGATGCCCACAGATGATGTTAGGTAACAAATCCAAAGCCACTCTCCTATTTTCGAATTTAAATGCAAATGAAACTCCCTAATGCTAATAAATTCGCTGAAAATGGCGAATTTCCCTACGAGCGTAACGGATGTATTTACTGTTCAATTCTCTAGTCTGGAATCGCCCGCGCGTTTGGCCCTCGGCCTTTTTATACGATTTCACTCAGATTTCACCAGTCGACTTGAAACGTGAAACAATAGTACGGGTTCATAAATAAGTATCATCCTTATTGGTTTTAGTCGGGTGGCGTGATCTTTTATTGGCGCCGCTCTGTCCGGGAAAAAAAGTAACTTCTGCGCGAATACCCGCAACTACGAGCGGGTAGAAAAAGATTTTCGGTGCCGGCTCCGACCGCTTGTTATTCTTTGGATATAAGTTCAATTTATTTAACTAACTCGTCATTTCTTAAATATTCCCCACCTTTCAGTCTTAATTATACGTTGAGAGTATGCTACACAGGCAGGTCCGTTACAGCGTGGCGGCCGTTGACCCTGGCTTTTGAGCAATGATCTTGTAATACAGTTGCATTGTGCATGCGGACTGAAGAATTTGAAAGGTTCGTTTTTGTGAGCGCTGATTTTTGGAGTTCCGCGCTCGAACGGTACGAAAGGAACCTTTTATAAAAAGGGGGTTTTCTCTTGAACCGTATTCAAGAGCCAGTTGAAAGTTTCCAAGTAAAAATTGTTATTTATAACAATCGTGGAAGCGAATGGCGATAAACCGCGAGAGGTGGTCATGATAAGTATGGTGGCATTGTGCATGAATATTCTACTATCAAAAACAAACAGCTATCCATTGTTAGTAGCCAAAAAAGTGTCGCAACATGTATTTAGTTATACACTAGTTGAATTTTGGCTGTCATAATCCCGAAAGAATCCAAAATTTTTCTTTAACAATCCAAGGGGGAGGCCTTTGCCTTGCAGTAGGACTCATGTCATGGATGCTGTATAAAATATATCCTGCCTGTAAATTCCAAGAAAACTGTACAAAAACATCAATGGCTGTTAAGTTGAAGGGTCGAGACTGTTGATGGCTGACCCCGCTGCGTTATCCCCGTGAACGGGTGCTGTTCGTGTGTCTGGCCGCAGCATTAATGTTTTTCTTACTGTTGTAAGAAGTGTTAAATTGGCTTTTAAAGTTATTGGTGGCTATCACGGAATCATATCATATGTACAAGTTTAAGATGATTTGAGAAAAGATGGTCAGAGTGGAGTTTTTTTTCCGCTGCCTTTTTCTCCACTACAAATACGACTCGAAGGCAGCGCCTTACATAGTAACATAGTACATAATTGACATTCAGCAAACAGAATGTATATTCTTTACGTTGAAATAAATTATTGATTTCTGATTTCTTCAAGTTTATCTCTACATGTTGTAAAGAAAGGATAGTGTAACCACTAGTGGCTCTATTGCTGTTGAAACCTGTGAAATATCACCAACACACAACCATTACCACTATCACAAGACGCCACTCATACCTGCACAACAGTGCACAAAGGTGGAATGCGCTGTCATCGCGCGTGTACACATGACGGGACACCGATATTTACAGTTACACTGTCACCCAAGATTCGGCTCTATACCCTTGCGATAAGGAAGGACTAAAAGCGAAGATTAACCAGCTGTCGTGTGTACATGGCGATGGCTACTGGCCGGCCGCTGGACGCTAATATTTTATCTGGGCGGTCTTCATTGCGCCCGCGATCTTGCACTCATGTCCGCGTAGGGATGGGTCGATCTTAATGTCGATATTCAAAACAATTTTCATTTGAATTTCTAAAGTCTATTTTTACTTCTGTCAAACCTCTCGCATAAATTAATTTGTCAAAAAAAAACACCGCCGGCTTGATCACTCGAATGAGGAGAAGAACCCTCTCGTTCGAACACTCTAACATGTTTAATGATCGTGAAATTATAAGCAAAGTAGGTATAAAAGTGATTAACGACGAAGGCACTAGATACTTAATAAAATTACGCTAATTTTAGACGAATTTTAATTCTTTTGTAACTACTTAGATCTCAATGTAATTGAGTATTAGTTATATTAATTCTGCGTTTAAGTTCGCACCTATGTATCATCCTTATGTTTGTTAGTCTTGTGTGATTGATTACTATCTGGGAACAAGGAAGAGTTGCGTCTCTTGCGTCGACTTCAAACATGGATTTCTCTGGTGATATCGAAGAGAACCAACGAGTCAGTCATCTTATAACTCTCCATAAAAAACGCCTACCTATGTTTTGCCAAGAAACAACCAACAGCTTCTTTGAACACATCATGCTTTCTCCAAGGCACAGTTTGGAGAGGCTGGTGATCACCAGCCAGATGGATGTTAAACGTAGACAAAATGGAAGGATACCGACGGATGCCATAAAAGCGGCAGCCGGTGGCGGTATGTGCCAGGCGTTCCACATGGAAAACCATTTGCTATGGAAACGAGCCATCCATGGTCGCGATCCTCAGTTATGAGGGAACGACGAAGAAGAAGAAGATCGATAGTGCAAGTACGTCCACCCATCCCTACGCTGTAGGAGAAAGAGGCGTGCGCGGGTTGCTCTCATTAATCTTTCATTTCTACGTTATATTATTAGAGGAACGGGTTTGCGCGGATGCTGCGGGCTGCGTGAACCCGAGTGAACCCGCGGTAGCACCTGCCGTGTCCGGTCCATGTGGGCTGCTCCTTTTTGACCCAGCTAGCCCAAGCTCGTATGAAAAATAAAAAAAAGCGCCACACAGAATCTAGCCTTACTTAAGATTCGACATAAAAGGAATCAATAAAACGAAATATAAACAAAACAAGAATAAAACGAAATAATAATTAATATGTTATTGTTCGATAAGAAAAAGAGGGTAGGCAGCAAAAGTTTGATTTGTGAGTTCTCAGCGACTTTCCACTAGGCTTTTGACGTGGACGAGTATTCATTACGATTAACCTCTTCCAATAACCTCTTATGTAATGTCCTGTTAAATATCTTGTGTGCAATAAAGTATAATAACAAGAGCGAAACCAGGTCGGACTTTAAAAAAAAAACGCGTAAGTAATTCCGGCATTAAGTACCTAAATAATGTGTAGTGAAAGTTTTGTTGTTTTGCAAACTTTCGTAAAGTTTGTACATAGAATCACACCTGTATCCCGGAAGGGTAGAGAGACCAGGGTTTGGCACTTGCCACAAATCTGAGAAACCTCTTTCACATTATAAACATTCATTAGTCGTCGCATGCAGGCGTGCGTGTATGTGACAACTAATGAATATATATATATATATATATAGAACAAAATAAAAAATAGAAAATAAATAAAAAATTTCTCGGGTATTTTTTATTTTGTTCTTTGCTAATACATATTTCGATCAAGTAGGGGTATTTGGTCAAAGTATGTCCACCAGAAACGTCCCTTACCGGCCCTATATCAGTACTCAGTTCATGTTAGTTAACGTATGTGCAATAAACGTATTAATAATAATAACAATAAATATGTAACCATGACTTAATGCGCCTCTTTAAAATCCATGTCAATATATTATCTGGCCTGGATGCAATGAATAATTATCTCATCTAAAAAAATATTTAAATTTAATCAACAATAGGACCAAAGCAAATTGGGGCTTTGGGAATGATCTACGCAAGTCGACCCGAGGAGACCTTGTAGGGAGGCTGGGAAAAATGCCCCTGGACGCCTTATTAATGACCGGGAGAACTGGTGAGGTTATCTTTCGATCCACCGTGGATGGATTGAAACGCCTCTATGGGTTTAATTAAGGGCCGGTCCATCTTCGTCGGCTTACGGCGCTGGTGCGCAAATAAAGAGAGGGGAACTAAAGATACAAAACCTGCAGCTTAGGTGAAGTCTATGTAGAAATTGACATCCCGTGTGCGCCGGATTAAGAATAGCGTCACTCCATTTCCTTCCGTGAATGTCGTAGAAGGCGACTAAGGAAATCAATTGCCAGGAGACGGGCAGCAGCGATCGCCAACCCGCCTGCCAAGCGTGGCGATTATGGCAAAACCCCTCATGCTTATGAAAACCACGGAGGAGGCCTAGGTCTTGCAGTGGGCGTCAAATGGCTGTTGATGGTGATGTGAACGGTGAAGGAGAACATCGTGAGGAAACCTGAGTGTGTGAGGTGTTCACATAGGTTGGCACGCGTAGTAATTATTATTAATATTTATTTTTATTATTTATTTGGGAAACTTGCAGCTTACATTATAAATGGACAGATACTTAGAGTAACTACATATAAGCTAAAAATAAGTTTCCGCATATGGTAACTAAGTGTCAAACATGTGCAAGTGAATAAAAAATGTAAAGTAATTATATTGTTTTTGTTGCACTAATCCTATTTAAACCTATGTAGAGACTTAATATTCCACCCATGCCGTAATACAGAGAAGTTTGTAAAGAGGTTCGAAAATTCGCCGATGCCTGCACTTGTCCAGTAGCTCAGTTGGAAGAGCGCTGGCACGGTTAGCCAGAGGTCGCGGGTTCAAGACCCGCCATGGGTGGAATTTTTAGCCTCCAAATAGGTTTTTAAAATGTAAAGTAAGTTTACATCACCCTACAGCACCGAGAGCGCGTCCTTGAATATTCATAAATTGATAAAAAGAAAACTCACCTCTGCCATTAGACCAAATTAAATAACTCGGTATCTCCAAGGAGAATACTCCTTGTTCACGCGTCAGAAAGGGAACCGAAATGATGTTTAACGATTTTTTGCCGGACTGTGGTTATGTTTGAGTTAAATAGATCAATGTCTAAACTATCACTTAAAGAATTGAACAGATTGCTCGCACGTGCAAAGAAGCTGTTTTGTCTTTAGTTAGTCTTCGCAACGGGAACGTGCAATCTCATTGATCGCCGCGAACTAGACCTTGCAGGCACAACAATTTTAATATGAGCTAGTAATTCAAATACAGGGCTATCTATTGAACCATCTCTCTCTGAGAGAAGGCCTGTGGCCTGCAGTGGGACGTATATAGGTTACATAAAAAAACGGCCAAGTGGTACTCGCGCACCGAGGGTCCCTTTACAAATTTGTAGTTAGATACATATTACATATTACGCATATTATAAATAGTTCAGGTAATATTATAGTCTCGCAGTTTTTTCCGAGCTTTTCCCGAACTTGAAAGAATTTTTTTTTATGAATTGATTACAAATGTCCAGTTTTCAGATTTTTTCCTGTATTTTTAGTATAAGACAATATTACTTGGCAAATTTCATAGGAAATATACGTTTTGTTGCGGCATAAACGGCCGTAACTTTTTATTTGCGTTAATTCAGACGTTTGATTTTTTCATAACTTCAAGGGATTGCAGACTTGAATATACGGTTTTAATTTCAACGCGTTCCGTAGATAAAGGATCAGTGTCAGGACCAAAATAAAATAAAAACAATTATTGAAATTTCATCGCAAACAACATATGAAGACCCTGATAAAAAACTAAAATCACAAAAAATATATCTAAAGGGTGAACGTGTTAGTAAGTTGAGACGGTTTAATCCGTTGTACGTAGAAAAAAGCTTTGTATCTAACAATAGTGATAAACAGAAAATTAAATTAAACAATTTTCTTACTGTAATGGCCATTCTCGTTTGTAAGCTATTATGCATTTCATCAGACTAACATTCTTAACAAAAAGTCATGAAATTCCACCAAAACATAAATGTAGAAATAATCAGGCCAACTTCTCGCCTGGATAAAGAACTTGATATATAAGTGCCAAGTTCCTTGCCTTCGCAGAATTAACAGTGTTCTAAAAAATAAAGAAAATTTGTGTAATATTTAAATCTACAGATCATACTTGGCAAGTTTTTATTTTTAAAAACTTATTTAGAGGCTAAAAATTCCATCCATGCCGGGACTTGAACCCGCGACCTCTGGCTTTTTATAGTAAAACTATTCAGCATCTTCTAAAAACTCGCCAAGTTTTGTCTGTCAATTTTAACACTGCTATTGCCGCGAACACAAGGAACATCAAGTATTCTTTTGGGGCGAGCAGTTGGCCAGTTTTTTTTATATTTATGTGTTGGTGGTTTATATACAAATAATTTATTTGGTATAAGAATTATGTCATACTTTTACACATGTATAAAGACTTAATGCATAAGAAACCAATGAAAAAGAAAAAGGTTTATCTAGCACGGTATCTAGTAAAAAAGGGACTGAAAAACTATTTGGCTTTCGCTCATACAACATTGCCGTCTAAATTATATAAACGATAGGCAAACATTTGTTCAAATTTCAGGTATAACAGGGCTTATTAACGAAATGGTTACTTAATAAATCTTGTTATAACGGAAACTTCTTATCATTGAGTATGCAATATATTCAAGGCATTTTTGAAGAAAAATAAAATAAAAGCCGCACTTAGAGCTACCCTTGAATCGCGTGTTGTGACATTTTTGAGAAACGATCCAAGCGCGCTGCAGCATAGCATATGTTTTGCTTCCGTTTTTACGGAAGCGATGCATGCGCGCGCGTGAATCCCCTTTGCATCGCGTTTTTAAAGTCGCTGTGGGTGATGGCTCCTAGAGTGCAAGTTATGTCAACTACTCATGAAAAGTTTTAACTTTAAGGCTACGATACCTAGGCTTAGTTACGATTCATGACAATTTTAGGACCAAATACAATTTAGCTCAAAGCCTGATAGCCCTTTTATTCGACACTGGGCGCGTGTGCACACGCAACCTAATAAAACTTAGTGTAAATAATAAGCTTAGTTACTAACATAGTCGTAAAGTCTTCTTTTTAGGGTTCCGTAGTCCGACAAGGAACCCTTATACTTTCGCCATGTCCGTCTGTCTGTCTGTCCGTCCGCGGCCTAGCGCAAAGACCGGCAAAGACTAGAAAGCTGTAATTTGGTCTGTGTGTACATATTTATCAAGCTGACAAACTTCAAGAATAAAATGTTGGTTTTTTTTTACTCTACCTCCCCTAACATGAAAAGTGGGGATGAATGTTTTTCTCGTCTACCCCATCATGTGGGGCAACGTTGGATTGGTCGTTGACAAATATTATGTACGGGCGTAGGAAGACCACTTTTTGATTTAGGGTTCCGTTTGCGAAATATTAAGCTTTAAAGCGCAAATTTTTGTCCGAGTAGGGCGTCCCCTCCCCCTCTCCTGGCTAAACGGTTGATTGTAAAAACGTGAAAATATTCAAGGTAGTAGCATAATGAACTTAAAAGCAAGAGTATCACGGTTAAGAAGGCTTTACTAGTTAACGAGTAATAGGCAACCAACTTATAAAAGTAAAATTTCGTACAAAATGCGTTAAAAATGACTTCGATGAAGTTTTTACTTCTATAACGCAGATGACAAAACCCTCTTTCTACGGAACCCTACATTGCGCGAGGCCCGACACGCACTTGGCCGGTTTTTATAAAATAATAATATGGTTACGGGAGTCCGAAATAAAATAAATTATTATTATTATTTACTCGGAAAATTAACGGCATCAGTAGCGTTTAGCTATTTTAGATCTTACGAGGATAGAGAGCAAGATTGCACCAAATACAGTGGACAGCACATAAGCCTTCACAACCGTGCACTCCACTCATTTACCTTACGGGCTACGTTGCAACTAAAATGTAAAGATTGAAGTACCGTCGACCGTACCTAGCCGGTTTTGTCCGATTGTAAATGCAAAACGATTTAAAGTGACGTAAATAGTGGCGTTTCCCTCGAGGGGTAATGTAAAACAGGGACAGGTCGTGATTAGCACTGCTTCAATTCCACTGCCTATAGTGTAATTCTTCCACTAGTGGTGCTGATCTGTTCATACAAACATTATTTTGAAGCTGAATGCTTGTAACAATGAGATCGCCAACTGAAATCAAGCAGCCCGTATACAAAGCATGCCTCGCCAAGGCACGCCACTTATTTCTATCCTCGGGCATTCTCACCCAGCCGCTGTCAGCAATCTGCCTCAGATCGTCGGCTCAGCGAGCTGGTGGGCGTCTTAAGCTGCGTTTGACAGTTCGTGGTCTCCACTCGAGAACCTTTGCATCCCATCGACCATCGGTTCTTGGCATATGTGATCAGTCCACAACCACTTAAACTCATAGACAGCCTATATACGTCCCACATCGCAGGCTTTCTCTCACGCGTGCCTACCGCGGATTGGCGATTTCGAGCGCTGAGGTATGTGAATGGCGCAGACACTCAGGCTTCCTCAAGATGTTTTCCTTCACAGTTAGCGAGAGTATTGCTACTATAACATCACAAATGTACGTAACTTAGAAAACAAAGTCATAGGTACATGCCCGCACTTGGGATCGAACCTGGGTCTCTCGCTTCCGAGTCCGATGTTCTACCCACTAGGCTACCAACGCTCTCAGCCCTTCATATTCTTCCTCATTTCGTGCCAAACGAAACATTCGTCGATTCTCTGATGTATCTGAGCCACGACTTTCTTCTTATCTCAACACACCTGTTCTCCTCAATCATGAGGGGGTAACTCAAAGACGATCTGGATAACTTTTTGTTACTCTGACACCCTTGGGAGTATAACATTTCTTTGCGTGCAAATGATCCCGACAACGTCTTTCGCTTCGTCAACATTCATTAGTCGCTGCATGCACGCACGCCGGTTTCGGGTACTTTTTATCTTGGAATTCGTTAACACATCCCCTATTTCACCTGGGACATCCCTTACCGGCCCTTCCGTGCACATCCATTCGATATATTTCTCTCGTCTATATTTCTGTCAAAGAAAAGAACCTATTTTACCGAAATAGTAATATTGTGTCGACTACCTGCTTAATTGTATGTAAATGCTTAATATTAACCTTATAATTAGTATCCACTAGTTAATAACGGGAATAAACAAAATACACACTGAGTATCTGTATGACAATACGTGGCTTGGATTCCCCAGGCACGCAGGGATTCAAGACAGTTGTGTAAATCAAAGGCACTTTATTAAACTATATCCTCAGCGACTTGATTTACTTTATTGTCCACAATTTTCAATAATCCAGTATAGAGCCCAATAGCTGAACCATAAGTAATACCGGCGCTATTTGTGGGGTAACCATGGTTCTAGAAACCGGTTAATCGTTTCCTTTTTATTTTATTTGCTAATGGTTGACTTTTAAGAATTCCATTGTGGACCTAAGACCGGTAAGGAATGTTTAGGAGTTAGCAAAATGTATTAAGCTAACTCATTTGCTCAATTTAAGTAATTTTTGTTAATTTTGTTTTTCCTCCTTAGTAAAATAAAAATAAAAAAAACAACCGAAAAAATATAGTAGATGCATATGAGATTTGCGTACCTTCAAAATAAACATGCATTATTGAGTTATCTACCTACCTATTACATAGGTTGACTCATACAAGTCCAGTAAAAGTATCTCGCTAAAAGTGCCTGATATGGAAACGGTTCTTTAGAAATCACCTTTTCAAAGTGTACTTTTCAGGGTATGGCAAAAAATATGTTGTGTTCCAATTCCGTTTGCAAACAAACCCTCAAAACACTTTGTAAACGTGTAACGACACCTAGGTTATACAAATTTACCAAAATGTTACTAGATAACGAAATTCGGGGTATGTACCTATATATAAATATTTGTATATATATATAAATATAAATAAATATATATAAATATTTGTATGTACCTATGGCACATAATACGTAACTATAGTTATATTCTTGCGATCTTTCGCAACACTTATCGCAACGAATCTTATCTTATCTTATCTTATCTTACTTGTTCCTTTACATACCAATATATTTGGCAAGAGCTGGATGAGAATAGCCGAGGACCGTGCTCAGTGGCGTGCAATAGGAGAGGTCTATGTCCAGCAGTGGACAAGCATAGGCTGATGATGATGATGATGATGATGATATTTTAAAGAAAGAAAGACTGACCTCTCGATTCTTTCATTTATGTACATCCACCTACCAACTATATTCTTTTTGCAGTACACTCCATCTAAAGGTGGTCTGGAAGAGATCACTTTAAGTCATGAAGGAAGAGATCACTTTAAGTCAATTGTATTACTCAGATACAAAAAAATCGCATGTAATTAATTCTTTTTCTGGTTGTGCAATAAAGTGTTCTCTATGTAGCTATCTGACATCCACAGACTCACACAGCATAATCACTTATCTGTCCTGGTCCCAAACTAGGATACAATGTGCTATGGTAACCAGGCAAGAAGATCACAAACATGGAAATATACCCAGACTGAGGCCATTTGTACAAATGTACGGCGGCCCCCAGTGGGGATCGAACCCACGACCTCCGGCATGGTAATCGGACGTGGTGCCGCTAAGCCAACGAGGCAGGTCTATAGTGGCTGAAAATGTTCTTCAGTTACCGTTCCCGCTGTCAGATGTAAACCGTGGTCGCCCTACTATCCCGGTGGTAACTGAAGGGTACCAATTACTGTGCGTGAAGGGGCCGATGGTAATTCAAACGAAATTTATTGCGAGCCCGAGCCGCGGTCAATTATTTAAGGTTCTGGCGGAAGCTAACGAGGCTTGCTCACTGGACAAATCCGCTTGGAATAAGCGATAGCTGTTTCGGAAGTTTCGGCTGATGGATGCTCCAATAAGTACCACTGTTTTAAGCTCCACTAATTTGATACAAATATCGTAAAAAGAAGTAAAAACTCAACTTAAAAGTAAAAAGAAAAACGGTTAAGAGCGAGTCGGACTCACGGCGCCAGGGCTTCGTACCATTATAAATATAATTTTACGTATTTACTTAGCAAAAGTGTTTTGTGGGCGTCCGATAAGCGGTTTGCGAAATATTAAGCTTTAAAGCGCAAATTTTTGTTCGAGTAGGGCGTCCTCCGCCCCTCTCCGGCTAAACGGTTAATTGTAGAAACGTGGAAAAATTCTGGGCACTGTAGCACATATAATGAACTTGAAAGGAAAACTATCACGGCCAAGAAGGCTTTATAAGTTAACGAGTAATAGGCGACCAACTTATAAAAAAAAAACTTTATTCAAATTCCACTGAAAATTACTTCGATGAAGCTGCTAGTTATATAAAGCTTGTAAAAACACCTTCTACGGAACCCTACACTGCGCGTGGCCCGACACGCACTTGGCGGTTTTTTATTTGGAGTGTTTTTTTTGTTATTTACAGAACATAGCAGATCCAACTTTACACTTAATTTTCCGTGTGTAAAGGTTAGTGTGCTGTTAACTATACCACACTCAGAAGGCCAACAAATTTTTGGTGTATTGAGTGTCTCTACTTATTGCTTTAATTGAAAATAGGATTGTATTACTTTGCCAGTCTAATAACGGCTACAAAATAAACGTGCTGCTTGCTATCTAAGCAGTATAATTTTCCACGATTTCCATCACACAGGTATAGAGATGTTTATCAAGCTTATATGACTTAAAAGAGCTCCTCACTTTTTGCACGAAAAGTTCAAGCTCGCATAACTTTTCTCATTCAGTTAACGCGAGTTACGGTGTTTTTTTAATGTGATTTTTTTAACTCGAAGACAACGGGTCTCCGCGCTCGTGCGCGTCCAGTTATTGAGTTCATGTTTTTTTAATCTGTTCCGTAAGTATAATTTGTTATAACTACCCACCCGCCATCTCCTACTTTACGTATGTGGTTGTATTGTATACTTACAATTTTTTGTTGCCGAGGCTCGCCTCGCAATTATGTAAATCAAATTGTGTCTAAATTCTGGACTGAGGCTGTGCTTTTAATCATCGTGGTGCTCTAGATGATGTGATTAGAACCGTTTTGAATGCGGAAGTCAGATCCATTTAATACGTGAAAAACTTGGTTTTTATTTAGAGCAAATATAGAATGACCTGGACTTGTTTCCCACAGTAATATCATCATAATAAAATGCTATGGAAGGATCTATAATACATTTTCACAAATAGTTCAGCTTAGATTAGAATTTTTTATCGTATACACTATATAACAAAATACATTAAAAGGCTTACACATCTCAGTTTTGCCGTGCACAATTGGCGGTTTTATCTAAAAAAAAAAACGATTCAGAAATGTTATATCTACTTTTAATTTTCTTTTTTTGTCTCACCTGTGACTGGAGTATATGGAGCATGTTGAACTGACAAGAGTCTAAAGTCGGAAACAGATTTTATACTACACCTGCTTGGAAAGTACCTTGATACTTTATCAAATTTACCGTAGAAAGTACGTCATTGCATATCGAACAAATATGCGGGGAGAAAACGCATCTGAGCGGGAGAGAAAAGTGTATGAAAATCCATTTCTTACGTGGTTTTTCTTTTTTAATTTTGGGTAAGACTATGCGCCGGTAACCTAAATATCAAAAGCCAAAAAGTTTTTACAGTGAGTTTTTATCTCCAAGTTCGCAAAATGACACTGGCCACTAGCTGTGTGTTGGATGGTGTCGGGCTGGCAGTGCGACCCTGCGGCGGCAGGATAAACAATTTGAAAAAAGAACATGTGAAAATTGCAGACGCCATTGGCGCCATTTCCAATTTGTGTGTTGTTTGAGGATTCAGTTTTCGTAGAAAGTAAAATAAAACTATCAAGCAGGTGTAGTATAAAGCACTATGTATCACTCGAGAGAAACTGCGATTCCCGATCTCGGGTGTTTTAAAGCCCTCGCCTACGGCTCGGGCTTCAAACGACACCCTCGACGGTAATCGGTCACTTTCTCCTCTCGGTGAACAATGTACTAATTCAAACGCGACGCGACCCGACCCAACGCGACGCGTGTTGAGTCAAATCAAATCATACTATTTTGTATAATCAGAATCACATTAGCAACATCCGACGTTATCCGACGCAACGCAACTTATCATTATCATACAAGTTAGGTCGTCGCGTCGGATCGCGTCGGGTGGCGTGTTATTAGTGTGTCGGAACCATTACTCTTCTCTTGAATATGATTTGTGGTACTCAATAACATAAAGTTAATTCATAACACAACACATAATTAATTTACATATAATATCATATCATAATAATCATTACCTACTGAAAGTCCCTGATTTTGAACTATGAAACATTGAACCCAGCTCAGGTAGCGAAGCTGTCGACCCTTTAAGTCCTAAAGTAGCAATTTGCCAGTTACGCATTTCGCTCTACACCCGACCAATAACACACATTACTGTCCTACGAGCCCATATAGTGCCCCCTTCAACTTCAGCAGTGTGAATAAAGTTTACGCAGAAGTCGCGACGAGGTACTTATTCTATTATTTACTGATTACCGACGGCTTCACCCGACTGTGAAATCAAAGGAAAGTTTTTCGTCGTCACGACATAATCTAAATGAATTTGCATGTCCAACGGACGGACGTAGTTAAGAAATATATTGTAGAATCTTCTCTGAAAGCCTCCGCAAAGGTAGTCGCCCACTGCTCATATAGGCTTTCCCCAAGGCACGCCACTTCGTTCTGTCTTTGGCCATTTTCATCCAGCTGCTGCCAATAATCTGCCTCAGATCCAGCGAGCTGGTAAATGTCCTGCGCTGCTGTGTTCATCACGTAGGACCAAATCTTGGAAGAGAGAAAGTTTGTGTTGTGTAAATGTTATAATAAATACCGCCTAGCCCTTCTTAACCTACCAACTTGGTGACACTCCGGAGCACCGGAAGCCTTAACAGCACCTCACTAACCCCTCGCAGGCTGCACTTAGCGCGGGTCGTTGCGCATGGCCCGGCGACTGGACGACACACTTGTGTGTAATTTTTCGTCAACTGGCAATCACACGGCCACCGAGTTTTTGTAAAGGCGGGCTTACACTATCCGGGTCCTGCGAATGACCACGAGAAAATAAATTTTCGCTTAAGTAGGTATCGAACTTACTGACTTACTTATCTTGCAGCCCCTCATCAGCGATATAGGGTCTTTAAAAAAGATTTCCACTAGTCTTGAGCGGCGACGTCGAGGTCTTTCCATCTGTTTTTGTGAAAGCACTTTTTTTTGGTTTTTCGAAATAAAATCATTCGCCAAACTGCGTGGCAGTTTGTTGGCTAATTATAGCGTTATCATCATCATCATCAGCCATTTGACGTCCACTGCAGGACATAGGCCTCCCTCATGATTTTCACAACCATGAGGGGTTTTGCCATAATCGCCACGCTTGGCAGGCGGGTTGGCGATCGCAGTATGCTGTTGAAATCTCAGGAAGACGCTGCTGCCCGTCTCCTGGTAATTGATTTCCTTAGTCGCCTTCTACGACATCCACGGAAGGAAATGGAGTGACGCTCTTCTTAATCCGGCGCCATACGGAACTATAGCGAACTATATACTATAGCGTTATAGTATATTATAATTAAAGTATACTACTTCGTTACTTATATTAACAAAAATCTTCCCATCTGTTTTTGTGAAAGCACTTTTTTTTGGTTTTTCGAAATAAAATCATTCGCCAAACAAACTGCGTGGCAGTTTGTTGGCTAATTATAGCGTTATCATCACCATCAGCCATTTGACGTCCACTGCAGGACATAGGCCTTCCTCATGATTTTCACAACCATGAGGGGTTTTGCCATAATCGTCACGCTTGGCAGGCGGGTTGGCGATCGCAGTATGCTGTTGAAATCTCAGGAAGACGCTGCTGCCCGTCTCCTGGTAATTGATTTCCTTAGTCGCCTTCTATGACATCCACGGAAGGAAATGGAGTGACGCTATTCTTAATCCGGCGCCTTACGGAACTATAGCAAACTATATACTATAGCGTTATAGTATATTATGATTATAGTATACTACTTCGTTACTTATATTAACAAAAATCGATATTTAATAAAAAAGGCATATGACCATTAGGAACAATGTAGAACAACTTAGGTCTAACAAGACATGCCGACGTATGCTGCCACCATAACGAGGCCTCAGAACCTCGGTGACCTGGCGATACACTCGGCTGGCTGTATTCAATAGCCGCTCTAATGAGCGGTAGGTAATAAAGATGGTAGTGAGCGTAATTGCGGCGGGGGCACGCGACCGGCACGCGTCTACGGCATAGAGTAGCCAATAGTCAACCGAAGACAAGACTTATGTTTCAGTGAGGGATGCAATGTAAGGGAGCGATCCCCGCACTTGAAGGTAGGTGGCGGTAGGTCGCGTGGAATATTGCTCCTATATTCTTCTTATTCGAGAATAGCGTCACTCCATTTCCTTCCGTGGACGTCGTAGAAGGCGACTAAGGAAATCCATTACCAGGAGACGGGCAGCAGCGTCATCCTGAGATTCAAACCGCATACTGCGATCGCCAACCCGCCTGCCAAGCGTGGCAATTATGGCAAAACCCCTCATGGTTATGAAAACCACGAAGGAGGCCTATGTCCGGCAGTGGGCGTCAAATGGCTGACGATGATGACGATTCTTCTTCTTTCTGGTGGTGTCCTCATGACTGAGGGACGTGACTATGAGCAGCCAATATGATTATGATTCCAATCGTCTAACATAACATAAACTCACGCCTGTATCCCAGAGGGGTAGGCACTGCCACTAATCGTCTAACTGTCAAAAATTCCATACCAATTGCAATCGCAAACGTCAGGATTCCGACAGGATTTGGTGTGCATAGTTAGGCCCCCGGGCGTCATTTGGCGGTTCTGATTAATAAAAAGAATGTTTTTTTTTCTTAAATTCAATTTTCAATTCAATTCAAATATTTTTATTCATTATAAAAACAGAATGTTTACTTAATGAACGTCAAAGTTGTTAGTTTCACAATTAATGGATTATGTGGAGAAGAAGCTAACAAAAAACACGTTTTAACTTAATTAACAGAGTTTTCAACTTAAAATAACAACCGGTTCCGACTCCAAGGTTTGCTGGAACAAATCTCTTACAGCGATAAGCTCGCCTTTGTACGTTCTATTTGTTTCATGTGAGCCGCCTAGTGTGGAATTTGACAGATGATTGGAATCTTCAGGAGTTGGTACGCGTAATATAGGAGCCGTAAACGTACCTCAGCGCTTGTAATTATCAATGCAATTAGCATATACTCTCTCTCTCTCTCTCTCTCTCTCTCACTCACTGAGAGAAGGCCAGTGCCTTGCAGTGTGCCATTAATATGACTGCCCCGTTGGTCCAGCCGTTAAGGCGGTTAGCTACCAAAACAGAGGTCGTGGATTTGATTCCCACTGGGGGCCCGCCGTACATTTGTACAAAGGGCCTCAGTTTGAGTGTATTTTCAGGTTTGTGGCGTCCTTGCCTGGCTACCATAGCACAGGGCATCCTACATTGGGACCAGGTCAAGTGATTGTTTTATGTCGAAGTTATTATTACTATATACAAGCTGTCTATGTTACTAAAACGCAAGGTGTGTCGAGTCTGCGAACTAGTACACTCTACCTTCACCCATTCCATACCGCAAGATCGCTTTATGCACTCATGTTAGTCTTATCGAGATTTTTTATTGTCAGAGGTGATGTGGTTCATGTTAGTTTTTCTTGTGAAAAGAAATCTAAGTGGTTGCGGAAAATGCGCACGCGGCGCACGTGCCGTGATCATGATTTGCATTTGTAGCTTTTTGCTGAGTACGAAGTATGGTGGTTTGTGGTTGCAACTAGATGAGTTGAAAGGTCGTTATTGCTTGTAGGTGGTAGTTTATTGCTTTTTTGTACGCAGTTACTTTTTTACTCTTCGCTACATAATATTATTATGACGACTACTTCAAATAATGTAATTTTTATTTATCTGTTTTGTGCTTGGAGAAACACACATACTTAACTGGATCTTTGTCTTGTGTCACTGATAGTTGGCATATTTAAACAAGGATGTACGAAAATCTATTGGAGCCTGTTTCACGGAATCACAATTCATGGTCTACTAGGGCAATTCTTTGTACACTCAACACACCATAAACAAGTAGGAAGACACGGCTACGGAATCAATATCGTGAATAGTCATAATAAGTTATGAATTGGAGTTTTATGAAACAGGCCCCTTATGGTAGGAGTTTAATACATGTGCATGCCTCTTCGCGTGTTTGTGCAGTTGAATGCAGGCACTAGGTTTGATCATGTGTACTGCCGTCCACAAGCTAAAATGCCGTCATCGACCATCCAGTCGATTTTGACTTTTTGATGACGTCTTCATCAGAAAAAAAATCTCTATCGATGCCTCCGACCCATTTTTTCCTAGCTTTTATACTTCCAGAGATTAAAAAACTGAAAAATGCCGTTGTTAATGTTATTTTAATAATTATGTTGTTTAATAATTAAATAATAATTGTGTTTAATAACGCCAAAAATATATTTTTGTTGAGCTGAATTCATCGTTACAAATTACAGGTAAAGCTATTTTGCAGCACTCACAAAGATCTATGTTTTGATGCCTCAATGTTTAGTTATCAAGTAGCATATATTTCTATTATTTCCCAGGTTTTTTGCGCCTAACTCGAGAGATGATTTTTGGAGATAACGTTGTTTTAGCTTGTGGACGGCAGCTTTTTAGTCACAAGCGTAAACGCTCGAAAGACGCTGCTTAAATCATCTTCAATAGATGTAAAGAGAGAAGACCGCTTGCAATAAAGTATTCCCTATCCCTTTCAGGCCTAAATTTTATTTTTTGTAAATGTCATGTTTTCTGTGTTAGTGATGGAAAGTGGGGCTAAAAGGCATCGTCGAAAAATATTAAAAAAAATCCAAACTACCCCCAAAGTTGGTTATAGCCCCTGCACGATCGTGACTAGTGGGCTTTAACTATACTTATGCGCGATTGTGATGTTGTTGGGTTTATGGCTTTTGAGGTACATTAAATTTGAAAAAAAAAGACAACTAGGCAAAGCAAATATTTATTTAAATGTAGTTTTGATGTAACATAATCATAGTGACCAGAAAGTAGGTATTGAGATCACGTGTGGGGCCGTGTGGCGCCGGATTAAGAATAGCTTCACTCCATTTCCTTCCGTGGATGTTGTAGAAGGCGACTAAGGAAATCAATTACCAGGAGACGGGCAGCAGCGTCTTCCTGGGATTCCAACCGCATACTGCGATCGCCAACCCGCCTGTCAAGCGTGGCGATTATGGCAAAACCCCTCAGGGTTATGAAAACCACGAAGGAGACGTGCAGTTAGGTGCAACTAGAACGGATTTATTGTCCATCCACCTTACCACAACCACATCGCCACTTACGAATTGTTGCGATTCACCACGCTGCATACGACGATCAGGTTTGAAATCGATATTTCTTCGCTCAGGTATGCGGTTCATCGTTAATTTTACTGTGCTATGGAGCCCCAGAGTATTCAGCTTTTCAAGCAATGGTATTGACGTCAAGTAACGGTCAAAAACTAACCAGCTTCCTCTTGAGATTGACTTGCTAAGATGCAACACAATGGATGCCCATCTGTCATCAAGATGATCGTCTGTCATCAAAGGGAGTGTTGGCGCTCCTGTATACCTCAAAATCGATCATAAGACCATCATGCGTAGTGGCCACAAACGCTTTTAAGCCTTGGGGGTCGTGGTTTAGATTTGATAACCTGTCGCAGACCACGCGGACATACGCCACTAAAGGGAATCATCTGTTCGTCGATGGAATAGTGTCCCGATTTTTCAAAAAACTGGTTAATGAGTAGTCAGTCAAGTACCTACTCTAAGGGTTTTCGGATTACACCTGGATGTGCACGTTCCGGAAAAACATGTTCTTTCTGAGTATACGGTACCTGTCTTCTTCTTCTAATTTCTGTTCTACGTCAATTCTGAGAAGCTGTATTTGTAGGTTGAGGTTGAGGCGGGGGCGATATTGAGGCTGTAGATTGAACTTGGCTCACCGGAGGATTAGATAGCCCTTCAAAAGGCCATCTTCGTCAATGTCTAAGCCTTCAACCTCGGAATCATTTCCATCTCCTAGTAACTCAAGCACAATGACACTAGTAAGCTCCGTTCCTGCAAAAAAGTAAAATATTAACTACTAAATTCACTAAATGACACTCATTACTTAAGGACACTAAAAATGGAATTATGCCTAAACATCACGATAGTGTTGTTTGATTTTCAAGGTAAAAATTTTGTTCACTACTCGTAAGATTTCACAATAAAAATGCCATCAATAGATCCGTTATCTTAACAGCTATCTCTGTATAATAATATTGCTTTGTGTATCAATCAAAATAATAACAATTAATAATACTTACTAGCACTAGTGCCACTGTCGAAAAACGCCGCCATCTTTGACACACGCCCAAGGCTAACTGACCGGTTAACCGCGCGAAATTATTTATTTTGTATGAAACGTAATTCATGCACGATCGATCGGTGCCGTCTTGAGCCCCTAAAGTTGATTTGGCTAAACGCGGGAATTTTTTAAATGAAAGTGCACGATCGTGTTGGACCGTCCTGAAAGGGCTATGTATCTACCTAAAGCCCATTGATGATGATAACGAAGAAAATCACCTTGTACTTTATAAAATGGGGGGCTCTACTCGTCAATATAGACTACTTTCTGTGGGAAAAATACGAACAAAATAATAAAATTTTACTTTAAATTTCAAAAACACGACAAAAATATATTTTTACGCTGTAGGTGGTAACTTCAGTACGGAATAACTATATTTTTCTATTTTAAAGTTGTCATTAGAATTTTCCATAGTAAAAGTTGTTCCTGTTCACGAGTACGATCTGCCCTTTTTGGATAGATAAGAGAATTTTGTTACACCCTGTATAGTTTATATCTATCCAAGGCATCAATAGAGTCAACTCCTAGGCATATTCCATTTCATTACGAAAATACCACATTCTGTATTTGTGTACAGCTAGATTTTGTGCGTACCTACATAAATAATGATAAATAAAATATGCAGGTACGTTATAATTACGTATATTCTTAAATTTACGTATTTAGGAACATGCCAAAAAAAGGTTCAACATTGTTTGGTAGGAGAACTATATTTTATTTTCATAGTATTTAATAGAATAATCATTGCCATATAATGCGTATGAGGCAACAAGATACCCTAAATTCTTCTTCACTGTTTCCGACATGATGTTAAACAGCATTTGCACTTTATTGTTGTGCAGCCGCTCGAGACAAAGGAGATAGACAGACCAGAGACAGAAAATGCAATAGCTCGACAAAAATTTTAGGTGTCTTGTGAAAAGTGGAAATCTTTCACATGTATTAATAAAAAAAAATACCGGATAGTTTACTGATGCTTACTTGGCATTTTTGAGACTATACCTACGTCTTGACAATAAATGCAAATAAAAAACTAAGGAGAAAGTTTTCCAATTTGAAGTGCCACGAAAGGTTGTATCTACCATCTTAGGCAATAGGTAAAGTTTTTATATTTTAGGTTTTGTTAAACAATTTCCCATGGAACAGTGAAAAATAGTTTTTGCTTTTGAAAGAAAGTTGCTTTAAGAAAGAAAGAAAGAAAGAGGATATTTATTTAAATTGTCACATAAACACAAAGTAAACATAAAGGTACACAAACAAAAAACAAAGGTACACGAACGTAAACAAAACAGAGATAAAACAAAAAAATCGTGAAGGGAACATGTGAGGCATATAGAGTCAAAGGCAGCCGGGTACCATACAGTAATGTCTGGCACCCAGCCACCTCGGACCCCAAACGCCTCAGGTGTACATCTTTGTGTATTGTTATGTCGACTTACTGTTTGTCCCTATAGAGTGCGATGCGACAGTTGCGTAGTATTTGCAAAACACGCGTAATCGCCGGGTGAGCTATGCCGCGGCGCGCGCTGAGAAAACTGTCCCGGCTGACATTCCCACGCATTGGCCGCTTTTCCACTACTTTCGACATACCGAAGGTAGCTCAAGTTTGTTAACCAGACATTTTACCATCGTTTGACAAATTAATATGTCCTTAAGTTTTTGGTAGCTTTCAGATATTATCTGAAGACAAAAAAATAGGACTAGCATTTTGAGTCTGTATGGTTTGACCTTCGATATGAATCTATGCTTATAAGTTTATAGTTTAGTAATTGAACATGCAGGTGTCAGATGTATTTTATTACATATTATTTTATATTACTACAACATTTTTCCTTAAAATCGTAGTCAGATTAATAAAAATATTTTACCTGTATCTGGGTACTTTTTGTTCTTCACGAGACACTCTGGCAGATGTCGTGAACAATGGGACCGTCTCATTTTTATGTCCCCTCTTCGCCGTGATATATGCACATGTAAATTATGCGCGTAATTGGACTGGACAGGCTGTGTTTTGCCAAAGCGACGTCTTCCTGAATGAAGCCCCATTCTTTACAAGAATGTGCCCATTAGGGTTAAAGAGTTTGGCCGGAGCTCAGTCAATGGAACCTGCGTTCGGAGGGTTCTTCGTAAACGGAGAGTTCTCGGTAGTTACATTCTTTTTGTTGCACTAACCCGTGCTGAGGACAATTTTAAAAACCTATTTAGAGGCAAAAAATTCCACCCATGCCGGGATTTGAACCCGCGACCTCTGGCTCGCGGGCTGGCTGGCTCTGGCACGGTTAGGCAGAGGTCGCAGGTTCAAGTCCCGGTATGGGTGGAATTTTTAGCTTCTAAATAGGTTTTTTAAAAGAAGTTTTAGCTTCAGATATGCATGTTTTAAGAATACTTTAATTACGATTGGGCGTTAAAACTCGTTAAATTGTGCGGGCGAGACAAAATGCTCGCCTTAAAAGAACAAATAATACACGTAAATAAAAAATCAATCAATCAATCAGCTGAATTTCTCCACTGCTAAACATAGGAATTCCTCGCTGCTAGTAATCTGCCTCAAATCGTCGGTCCACCGAGCTGGTGGGCGTCCTCTGCCGCGTTTGTACGTTAAAAAAAGGAATAGCCATTATAACTATTATTATACTTTCATTATCAACCATTTGACGCCCACTGCAGGACATAGACCTCCCTTATGGTTTTCCTAACCATGAGGGGTTTTGCCATAATCGCCACGCTTGGCAGGCGGGTTGGCGATCGCAGTATGCGGTTGGAATGTCAGGAAGACGCTGCTGCCCGTCTCCTGGTAATGTATTTCCTTAGTCGCCTTCTACCATTTCTGATTCGATCTCGTAATATATTATCAGTCGTTTCATAAGTATCGTACTCGTAGGCAGTAACTTCAGTTTGAAACAGCCTTTAATATTTTGCGAATTTGATTCAACAATTCTTTAAGCCGCGTTTTCAAGATCTTAGTAGGCTCGGACCGAGTGACAAATTTTTGCTACTCGGAAGCCATCTTAGTAAAAAAATACCACTCAGAAGAAAACGGCCATTTTTGTTCACTCGGACCGCGCACTACTCGTCTTAGCTACTAAGATGAAATGGCGCCAATAATAGGAACTCCTGCGTTCCGTAAAGAAAAAGTGAAGTGGTAGTGAAATGTTGATGTTTGTGGAGTTTTATGAAGCTGTGGAAGTATTGTGAAAAGTATGGTTTCCATTGCCGTGGCCAAAATTAGAAACTATTCTTTCTCTTTTCTTTTTATACTTTTACTGTTGAAGTTCGACAATAAACATAATATTTGATACCGCTTCTATTCATCATAGCAGCAAATTTTTGGTAATTTTTAGCACGATGATAACAAAGCGCCTATAAACTGTAGCAAAAATCTGAATTCGTGAACACTACCATCCGAGTAGCCTACAGTTTTGAGTCACTACGATTAATCACTCTGTCCGAGCCTCCTAAGATCGTAAAAACGCGGCTTTATAGCAGAAAAAATAAATCTGTTCCAAGGCGAGCTTAATAGTAAAAAGTATAATAACAATTTTTTTCGTATTGAAGAGTAAACCACTCCTTCATCGAGAAAATGGAGGAAATTTAGTTTCACCCTGTATTGTCAAGACTAAGCACCGTATTTATTTATTACAGGGAGGCTGACCAGATTCTCTAGACTAGAGAGACCTAACCTAAATGACGCAATAAATAATAAAGCACTTCCTTCATCTGACTTTTATTAGGTACATTACCCCATTATACCAATGATATGGTAGAATACCGCTGTAGAAAATCATAGCAGCGTACGTAAGACGGTAACCCAGGGCGAACGCTTATCTCTGGGTTTATTAGGCTTTAATTACACGTATTATGACTTTATAAAATTCTTCGGAGGGAGCCAGCTTTTATGGCGCATTACATTTCTTGTAAGATTTAGTATCCTAGTAAGTACGTTTCCTAGTTCAGCGATTTCTAAAGTTCCGCGGAGAAGAGTTCCGTTGCCACTGAATCGTTGGGTCATTTTGACTGCTAAATAATTCGTAAAGCCCCATCTGACATGTATTATCCCGAGCCCCCTTATCCCAGGAGGATCTCAGCTATGTAATTGCAATCTCACTACCATCTTTCCTCCGTAAATATTCATCTACTTATGATGTTACAGTTTATATATTTTGTGTACTACTTACGAAAATTTTAGTTCGCAACTTTAATTTACTTATTAATTATTGAGTATTTGTGAACTAAACTGAACTCAAATCTTCAATTGAAATTTTGAGGATAAAAGAGGTGTGTTAGTGGTTTGTGTTCCATACCTTAAAAAGTTTAAGAACTGCAGACCTACGAGGAGATAACTACCTACTTATATGAAGATAAATTTGGGAAAAGAATGTTGCGTTGGTTTTAACGATTGGAGAGAATGGAGGAAGAAAGATTAGATTAGATTAGATTAATAATCTTTATTGCACACCACATATTAAGACACATTGAAGAAAGAAATATATTGGGCTAATGTGCATGGAAGAGTCGATGGGGGATGCCCCAGGCGGACATACACATATCAGCAAATGGCAAGATAAAGATAAGGTACCCGAAACCGGCGTTTGTGGAAGAAAGATTAGATTAGATTAGATTAATAATCTTTATTGCACACCCCATATTAAGACACATTGAAGATAGAAATATATTGGGCTAATGTGCATGGAAGAGTCGATGGGGGATGCCCCAGGCGGACATACACATATCAGCAAATGGCAAGATAAAGATAAGGTACCCGAAACCGGCGTTTGTGCATGTCGTGATGTCGCGACTAATGAATGTTGAAGCAAAAGAGATTGTTTTTTTTTTGTCAGATATATGGTGATTTAATATAGTCTATGTCACCCGCGCAATAATGATGGATCGATTGAGATCTTATTTGTCAAAATCTGACGATTGGTCATACTTACCTACATACATACCAGCCAAAAACATTACCCTTCTTTTTGGCTCCGCCGCAGTCGGATAAAAAGAGACCTCAAGCGTTTGATATGGTACTTTGAGTCTGAATAGGACTAGAGCAGTTCTCAGGTGGTTTATGGTCCCGTGATTCAATAAGTATGTTTCAGCCGCGCACGCGCAGTCTCCCATGACGCCATCTTATGCTTTTGGGCGGGAAAATGTGACTACATAATGGGCGACAATCGAGCTTGCGTAGTAAGTGGTAGTCAGTAACAAATTCATTCAAATGGTAGCTTCTGTGTAGCCAATTATGTTATGAAAGTTGAATTAGATGTTATTTATGAGGTGACGTGGAGATTGTGCTGTTGTTTTCTTGCTCTTTATTGCCCCCCCTGTAAGAAAATACAGGTGAGGTGGGGGTATAGGTTGAGTATAACAGCCGTGGTAGATTAGAACACTCTATTGTACACACCAGAAAACAAAATACGGAAGTTTATTTTTGAACTGAATGGGTGTAAAAAAGTAACATTTTTATTTTCTACTGTCTACCATTTAAGTTTACCCTAAAATTAACAACTACTTTTTTAAATTTCTGTTTTACTTATATTTTTAATAAGAATACCAGTTCTGATCTGTAGAAACGAGTGCTATTATTAACCGACTCCAAAAAAGGAGGAGGTTATCAATTCGACGCGTATATATATATATATATATATATATTCAATATTGAATTGAATAATACATAGCCAAGATATATATCTAATAATAATAATATATATATAATATTATTATTATTATTAGATATATATCTTGGCTATGTATTCCTATAACTCCGTCAAATCTTAATAATTTGGTGAAGATCTGATTAAGACTTTCAGAGATGTAGAACGGAACTCTTCAATGAACAGCAGTAAATAAGGCCTAACGGGGCCGATCCTTTAGTAATATCCTTATGTTTCATAAAATAGCGTAAAAGTAGTCCCAAGTTAATTTGGTAATGTTCTGGTAAAGACTTTCGGAGATGGAAATTGAGAACACAAAATTTTGAAGTAACGAATTAGGTAGGGTAAATTGTGGTTATAAGGGAGTTGTTTATTTTTTTACTGCTCCCCCACTAAAAATTGAATAATAAAAAAAATTAATAAAAAATAAAAACCGACTTCGAAACACTCCGTGTTTCGGTTCCCAGTTTCATGACCAGCGCGTATATTTAGGGCACCGACTCAAAATTATACTTCTACAATACCTACATACCCCATACTTCTAATTATTTAAATTATTTCTAACTTTTTAGCGCTGTAGTGTTTTGAAGTCGGTTTTTATTTTTTATTTAGTTTTTTTTTTATAAATAGAAAGAATAGTAAATAATAGTGTGTGATAAATAACAAAAAAATATTCTCTAAGAAAATATAAAATATGCCTGAAATATCAGTGCAATGAAAGCACCAACAATAGAAAAGTTTTATTTAAAACTTAAACTTCAAAAAATGATCGTCGACTTGACGAATGGTAAGGTATTATGGGGTATGTGAGAAGGTTAGGTGACTGGCGTACGCCCATATTCTCTCTCGTAGTACGTGGGACGTAGATAGGCTATAAACACATTCACTTGCAACAACACAAAGGTAAAATAAAATAAACATAACACAAAAAAAAGAAAATATACAAATTCATTAATTTCAAAATAAATAAAAAAACAAAATGGTCGCGCTGTGCCGCAGCTGCAAAAGGCAACTTACTAAGCGGTGTGCTAGGGGTTTGAGCCCTCAGCGCTGGTTTTCAGGAAGCGCCAGATGTCAGACAAGCGTTTCAGCGCGCGGCACTGTTTGTTGGACTATCAAACATGACCGTAATGCGATTTAAGCCAAGTGGGAAATATTCCCGTGAAGGTAACCTCGTAGCTAGGCTCCGTAAATAAACTACGGCTAAAGGACTATCCACACTACAACGGGCCGGCGACGTGCGGGCGTAACGATACAAACTAAAATAAACCTCAAATACTTTTAAGGTTTTATTTATTAGTTATAAAAATACGATTCCTCTAAATACTCGATAAACGCCGATTAAATTAGTCTGTGGATTAAGCACATGAATGTTTAACCTGAGACGAGCAAACTCAGTATTTGATAGACTTTATTGCACCCTCTTTTTCAATAATTGTTCAAATATACACAAGATATAAATGAAATGAAATTAGAATATATTACAGGATGCTTATACTCTACTCAGATGCGTAACGGGGGACTTTGCATATTGGGACTTGAAATACCAAGGTTAATCAGAAGCCGTCTGTACTTGTACACTGCTGGCCGCTGACCCTCTGCGCCGAAGTTGTCACGCCCCGAGCGGGCATATCTCACGCTGCACTTCCGTCCCGGACTGTGTTTACGCCGACTGCTCGCTCTAACAGCCCTGAACACTGTCTCCACGGTTCCACGGCAAAAGACATGGTTTTGTTTTCGAAGTATCGCTGGGTAGGATGGGGTAAAGGACTTTCCGCATTACAAAAGGCCGGCGCAACGACATAAACTAGAATTACCTTAAAAAGCCAACGAGCGTTTTCTGCACTTGAAACTGCACTGTAGTCTCTTACTTTGCAAGTAATTGAGGAATATTTCAAGTACTTAAGGCTATTTTCCCGTTGTTACGTGGAAAGACCTTAAGAAGGTTCTCGAGTGAGACCTCAAACTGGAACACGCAGCGCTGGACAATTGTCGTTGTTACGGGAGGCGTAGTGTGGGCTATGCCCACCCCCCAAAATGGTCTACCCCTCCCCAGGATATTGATGAGTTACTGCATATACGCAATTGGTTTGGGCAAGCCATCACTTTTCAGAGCCACTCCCGCAAAAATAACCTTAAGTACGCCAACGCCGCGATCCCAGTAGCGGTTGGATGAGGATGGCCAAGGATGGCCGGGGACAGATAGAAGTGGCGTGCCTTGAGGAGGCTTATGTCCAGCAGTGGCAAATACAGGCAGATTGATTGATATCATTCGCTAACGGAAAAGGAAAACAGCGTGATTAGCCTATAAACTAGATGACTGAGAAAATGTATGCGCCCTCCAATGAGGCAATGAAGTGTAATTCGAAATATTATGCTGGAAGGAAGCTCAAGAAGTTACTTTTCCTGCTATTTGACTTATCATAATGAAGCTATTTAACTTATCATAATAATAATACTTTCTTGGACACGAAAAACAGTACAGGAAATACGAAATTACGTCTACAAAGGCGAACTTATCTCTGTGAGAGATTTTTTCCAGCAAACCTAGGGGAATCGAAGTGGAGGTGTAAAACGGGTCTATGCACGTACATAACATACACTAAATAACAACACACAGATAACAAATTATACTAATATAAATATCTACCCAAAAAATATATATATTATATTGCTAATAATGAAAAGAATTAGAATTAGAAGAAAAGAATTAACTGTCATTATTTGTTAGTCAATTCGCTACAATAACATACAATATACTACATTAGATACAATATACTGTACCCACGAGGGGTAGGCAGAGACGAGGTTTGCTACTTGCCACGATCCTGTCAGACCTCTTTCGCTTTATCAACATTGACGCCGTTGTATGCACGCACACCGGTTTGGGATACTATTTATCTTGCCCTTTGCTAATACATCCCTTGTTCGGTCGAAGTATGTCCGCCAATAGACAATATACCTATAGATAATATACACGTACGGTTTAAGAGAAAAAGCTTTTTATATGTCAGACAGACAGACGCCGCCATTGAGGGCATATTAATAGGATCTCGTTGAGAGCCCTGAAAATGGTCGCAACTTAAAAAAAAAAATCATTTTTTTGCCTTCAACTATCATAAAGCCATCGAATAAATGCTGCACGTGATTCAAGATACGATAATCTGTAATACGAGGCTAAAATAGGCTTTGGCCCATTGATAGACTCAACAATAACTTGTAAATTGTAATCCATCGCCCAATAAATACCTATCGATATAAACACATAACAAACTATCCCCAAGATTTACGGCGGCTACGGCCTCCTGATACCGAATCTGCATACCCTTAAAGTCGTTGCATAACACGACATAACCCTAACTTCCTAGTTGTTAATCTTTATTGTAAACTAAACCCTCGACAACGCAAGAACAGAAGATCAACTTAGTTTTGAAATCTGCATTGGTACCTATCTGAAATTGCTATGTTAAGCAAATAAGCAACCTATCACGACCTCGTGGCGCAGCGGTAGTGCATCTGCATAGGTCCCGGGTTCGAATCCCGGCTGGGGACAAAAAAAAACTCCAGGTCTTGGATGTTTGTGATGTTGTTGTTTCTGGTTCCCACGACACAGGGTATCCTAGTTTGGGGCCAGAAGCAATGTATGTGCCTGTATGTAAATGTAAATGTAAAATCATCCTATATAGCGAAGGGATAGACATGAGTTACTAATTATAGAGCTACTTTGCTTTGACTGCCTCGTTGGTCTAGCGGTATCGCCATGCCGAAGGTCGTGGGTTCGATTCCCACTAGAGGCCGCCGTGAATTTTACAACGGCCCTCAGTTTGGGTATATTTACATGTTTGTGATGTCCTTGCCTGGTTACCACATTGCAAATATTTTGCAAAATATTTTGCAAAATATTTTGCAATTATGTAAATTTATATTGTTGAAATAATCATTACGCATCGAATGAATAAAAAACATGTCAAAAAAACGAAAAATACTCTCACTCTTTAGTTAGCATGTAGGGAAAATTTCCTTCATAAACTTTAAAATGACTTCTTTTGACGTTCGAATCGTCTTAAAATTGAGCAGTAATTATGGAGAACCTGACTTCTATACTTTCCTGTTGTGTATGGTAATTCTCTAGGTAGGCGCTCAAGTAAAGGTTTATTATTAGCCTAAAGCGCGCAATGCGCCCGCGCACTTAATGGGAGAGAAAACGGAGGCAGTTTACTGACGACATTACCAAGTGCCTGCGCCGCCGCGGGCCTTGCGACCCGTGACGCGCATGCGCGGTGGTGGCCAGCCAGCTTTTGTTTTAAAAAAGTTCCTGCCTTTCTCTACTTAGTCTGAAAACTAAAATAGACCAAGGAGACTTTAGATTTGTGACAATTTATTATACAGCACTATAGTTGCTGTTGATGAAGCCGTGTGGCACCGGATTAAGAATAGCGTCACTCCATTTCCTTCCGTGGATGTTGTAGAATTGCAGGACTTTTTAAATATTCATCCGTAAACATATAAGTATTGTAGGAAACTTGTAATGGTGTATTTCCCGAAGTATATTGTTTCACTGCATTGAATTGAATTCAAAAGCTGAAGCGTACCTAGAGATCTCGGGTAATCAAGTTTCCACACAGATTTCAGGTTATTAAAGCAGTGCCTTCTGATTAGTATTACTATATTTACTAAAAGGTTCCAGCTCTGTCTTTATTGATCTAATATGGCAGAAGAAAGGTAACTTTTGCAACTCAAGCTTCTAAGCTTGAATTGAAGTTTTGTGGATTATCGAATTTCTGAATAAGGTGAACGATTGACGTACAATTACGAGAATATTTTATTTTATTTATGCCCCCTCAAACGACCCTTATCCAAAATTAACAATAACCTAGATATCCATGTCCGTTGCTAAACATTCGACCCCGTAGGACTAATTTAGGAAAGTACGCGCCTCTGTATCGTATGTCCAACCTCTATTATATCTCTTCAGCAAAAATACATACTTTGGATATTTTTAATGATCCAATCCAATCCAATCAGTCGGTCCCTCAATGCCGAGGATCGTGGCCGCTATGACGAGGATGAGTGTAGAGTGCTCTCCATCTGGACCTATCGTTATCTGTGTGGACTTTATTTTTAATGATACATTAAGTACTTAAATTCAAAAGAAAGCTGTTTCAATACCTTTAATTCTTGTTTATTTAAACAGTTTCTTTATCTATTGAACTATATATTTAATATCTTTACGTGTATTACAGTTTTGTTAAGTCTTATATGCATGATGAGAAATCCTGTAAGTGGGTGAGAAATTACTATGTTACGTGTGTTCTTTTCTTCTGTGATTATTTTGTTGTATTGCCTGTTGGATGTCCTAAATAATAGGGGTTAAAGTATGAAATTGCCGTTTTATTGCAATAGGTTCTTTGAATTGACATAGAATCTTCATGGTTTGAGGTTTTCGAATGAAACTTTTTTCAAATGGTTTCTATGATGTTCTTTTTTTAAAAAATGTGAAACATTTGAATATCGACTTTCAATTGTTTTTGTTATTCAATTTAGACAAGAAAGATGGATACTGCGAAAATTCGAGTGATTTTTGAATACGTGTTCCGACGCGGAACTAACGCGGCAGAAACAGCCCGCAATATCAATGCTGCGTTTGGAGAGGGGTCTACTAATGAACGCACCGTGCGATTTTGGTTTAAACGCTTTCGTGATGGAAATTTCGACTTAAAGAACGAGCCACGAGGAAGACCGCCCACACAGGTGAATAACGATGAATTAAGAGAGATAGTGGTAGCCGACCCTAGTCAAACTACCCAGGAATTAGCGGCATGGTTTAACGTTACCTTACCCACAATATTGACTCACTTGCGTCAAATCAATAAAATAAAAAAATACGAAAAATGGGTGCTTCATAATCACTCGAATTTTCGCAGTATCCATCTTTCTTGTCTAAATTGAATAACAAAAACAATTGAAAGTCGATATTCAAATCATCATCATCATCATCAACCCATTATGTCCCCACCGAGGGGCACGGGTCTCTTCCCTGAGGAAGGTATAGGCCATACTCCACCACGGGGGCCAAGTCCGGATTGGTGGAGGCTTGTAGACTAGTGGCTCGTCTACTGTCAGAAGTTGTCAAGCCGCCCTAAGGCCTCTGATTTAGCTTAACGACTGCCATCTATCGACGGCAGCCGGCACCAACAGCTTAACGTGCCTTGCGAAGCACGGAACCGCTCGGAAAAATGCCACTAGCGTTAGGCATAGACGGCTACCCATCCATGCACTGAACGCGCCCTGTGTTGCTTAACCTTCGTGATCGTTTAAGATCACTCAGGCAGCCGGGGCTACGAGCGATTCGATATTCAAATGTTTCACATTTTTTAAAAAAGAACATCATAGAAACCATTTGAAAAAAGTTTCATTCGAAAACCTCAAACCATGAAGATTCTATGTTAATTCAAAGAACCTATTGCAATAAAACGGCAATTTCATACTTTAACCCCTAATAAATAAAATTAAAAAAAATAATGTTAACTTTAAATCTATTGGGTATAAAACAACAAGTCTTCGTCACGATTCAGTAAATATTCTAAATAATGCTATCTTATCTTATAACTAATTGGTTTGTATCCTTTAGTATTGGGAATCAGCAGCTCTTGACAAGTGGCCTCTCAAACGACATGTTAAGTTCCCTTGCCGTGTTATTTCCGTAGAATAAGCTGTATTTATTTACTTAAAATGTAAAGTGGCGAAAGAAGTATAATGCTAATGGGGCTACCTTAAGATTTGTCGAGGTGGCGCGGAAAATGGATGCGTACACGCCGCCGGCCGGCGCGTAACGACCGCATTCTGATTTCAAATTCAAATTGGCGCGACCGTTTTTGGTATTGATTCGCTTTTAGGACGCTTCAACATCTTGCTAATGTTAGCGTGATACGACTTCATGAATAGATATGTAGTTACAGCGGCAAATGTAGAGTGTTCTAAGAACTGAGGGCTATCGGCATCCTTGTAAATTGAGGTAGTCTTCAATAAACAAATATTTATTTGGTTGAAAAATGTGTACAAACTGGAAATTCGCAATTTTATCCACTCGTGTGTTTTTTTTAAGGTGAAAATGCACCGGGGCTCGCACCGATTGTACAAATAGCTTTTCCAGCAGTCAAATAGGTGTCTCAGGTATTTCCAGACTGGGTGCAAAACGGTCAACAAAAGAAAGAATAGGAATAAAATGTAAAGCTATTGCCGTCTACACAGAGTAAGTCCTTGAAACACGTCGGTTAGAATTGGTCACTTAAAAAAACTTTTGTTCTACGAATTCTGATTTCTTTTTTAAATTTTTGCGGTTTTTACGCTTTGTAGTGGTGCTGCTTCAAATATAATGCGATAAACCATATTTAGTAGTATCGATGTAGGATAATGATTTACTGAATTCTGCCACATTCATGGAGTACGGAAAGCGTGAATTTAATTAGATTACGTAAACCGTGACATTTGGAAAAATATAAATCTGACAAAAAAAACAAGTCTAGAACAAACTGTTGTAAAACGTGAGCTTTAATTAGAAACTGAACTAGTATTTCAGGGATTACGCATTTTGGAAATAACCCTGTATTTTGATATTTCCTGAGAAGCAAATAGTATTTGAGTACAGAGAGGTAACATTTTAGTCATTATCATTGTAAAGCGGAAAAAATGATTCATGTTAAATCCCAATAAGTCCGGATGACCGTTCACCCCACAGTCCGTTCTACCTACAATGGGCAATCACTGTGTTTAATGGGGATCTATCAAGCAAGGCATTGATAATCACTGTGCAACTTATTAGCGTTGGATGGATGCGTTTGCTCGTTACTTTTTACTCTTTTCTTCCCGATAAAAAATCGGCATGTGTTCGTATATCTGCCCCTATGCTTTTAAAGTGCAAGATCAAATTCAAGGCTGATGTTAGCCTTGAATCAAACAGAGCAGGGTTTTCATGTAAAGACACGTAAAAATTAAACTGCATAAAGCAAAACAAAACAAACAAACAAAATGTTTAATGAGCTGAACAAAAAGTAACAACATAAAGTAGGTAACTCTGAGCCCCAAACTAAATTAAATTGTATCTTGGGGCACAGTGGTCCATTCAGGGTGGACTTAAATATATCACAACATAGTGTTTGTACAGTAATAAAATAAATTTTAAACATGCATACAGCAAACTATAATATGGTTCAAGTATTTTATTTCAAATAAAATAAATAAAAGCAGCTTATGTACGTACCGCTACAGGGCACAGGCCTTCTATCAGAGAGGGAAAATATGGACTTAATCACCACGAGTGCCCACCGTGGTGATTAAGTCCATGTTTCGAGTTTCCTCACGATTTTTAATTTCTTCATGTCAGCAAGTGGTTTTTCTACCTTGCGTAACTTAGAAATCAAAGTCAATACGGGATTCGCACACAGGATCTTTTGAATGTGAGGCCAGCATTCTACCGTTGTGCCATCACCCAGCGCTAAAAATAAAAATTTACTTATCTACATTGAACTTAGTAAAAGAATGTTTTTTTTTCTATAATTATAATACACAATCATTGTCTTGGTCCCAAACTATAATACCCTGTACTCTGGGAACCAAGAAAGAACATCACAAACACAGAAATACACCCAGACTAAGCCCGCTTGAATAAATTAAGTACAGCGGCTTTAAGCGCGAATCGAACTCTCGGCCTCGGCGGTTTGGTAGTCATGCGCGTTACCGCTAAACCGCCAAAGGTAAGTCATCTTCAAATTCCAACGATTTTTTCCCATGTTTGCAGAGTAGGCATCCTGGCTAGTTTTCAGCACATTGCTCTCGGTGTATGCGGCGTATCGACCGCATAAGTTTTTCTAGCGGCGCGCGCCTGACCTGCGGCGATCGAATGCATTCCGAGAGTAGCCAGCAGCATCGAGCTACGAAGCGAGTGGAGAAGGCACAGTGCTCTAGTTTTCATTGAGATCTCACTTACTACGAGGTATTAAGGGGGTCACGCATGGCGAAGATACTATCTTAAGACACAATATCGCTCGCCATACAATTCAATGGACCATCACACACGACGAGCATAATATGTTTTCATATCTGTCCATTGAATTGTATGGCGAGCGATATTGTATCTTAAAAGATGGTCGGAGAGGAGTTTTTTTTTTGCTACCAGAAATCAGAAATCAATAATTTATTTCAACGTAAAGAATTTACATTCTGTTTGCTGAATGTCAATGTACTATGTTACTATGTTAGCCGCTGCCTTCGGGCCGTATTTGTAGTGGAGAAAAAGGCAGCGGGAAAAAAAAACTCCACTCTGACCATCTTTTCTCAAATCATCTTAAACTTATACATCAAAGCCTATATGATATGATTCCGTGATAGCCACCAATAACTTTAAAAGCCAAAATAACACTTCTTACAAAAGTAGGAAAAACATAAATGCTGCGGCCAGACACACAGACATCCAGGGCGTAAGGTCTTTATAAAAGAACTCCGCTTGCTGCAGTCTTGAGTGGCGACTTCAAGGTCTTTCCAATCACATGAGATCACGAAGTAGCGCAATTAAAATTGCGCCCATGGAAAAAAAATTAAAATGAAAATTATTTACTATCGGTTCAGGATTACAGAAACCATAAGTTTTATTAAAATAATTAATTAGTCCCAATAAATGTCTTTCTTCTTCTTCTACATCGATTGTCATAGTACCTAAACCGTGAATTTTGGCTATGTGAAACAGGCCCCTGATATTTCGACACTGGCCACGTCTCCTCGAAACGACGCGACGTCCGCCAACCCTTCGCAGCTCGGTGACTAGAAAGCGCGATGTCGGGCGGCCGACGCGTGCGCAGGCCCGTGTTTTTGCACCGATGAATATTTATCGCCATCGGCCGCCATTAGCGCTACCGTCGCCATGGTTACCGCCTGGCTACCTAGCGCCCGTTATAAAGGGAGTAGACCAGGCGAAATAGGATTTTCACCGAAAGAACATTCTAAAGGCACGGGTTTGATCGCCGTTCCGTGTAACACGATTGTCAACCTTCTGAAACCCTTCGCTTCATATTGGGCTTGATAAAGGTTGAGAACTGCCCAAAATCTTAAGTGAACATTATCTAAGCCCTCTAGTTACCCGATTGCGCAAGCGAAAGAGTTGTTGACAATCTATTTAGGTATACCTAAGTTCTTTCTAGCTTTAAGTTCTTTCTAGTTTATAAAATACGCAATCCCTGATACACCCCAATTGTTTGGGTTTGGCACCAACTTTTGTTCTAGGAGTTATTTTCTCAAATTTATATTTTTCGTTATTTCAAGATTTGCGTATATTTAATAAATTCGCGCTTTACGCGCTCTACTAATGCCAGTAAATTATTGACCTTCAGTAAATGGGGATTTTAGATGGGGATTTGTGGAATAACCCAAATTATTGCCCTTCATAGGTGAATATTTGTTCTATGTAACAATATGGTTTTAAGCATAATATTCTATCAAATAGCGCTACTACCCACAGAAAAACGGCAAGAATTCATATTTTTTCTCAAGAACTGGTAAAGAACAAAGAGATTCAAAAGTCGTGGAACAAAGAATTTCGCATTTTGGAAATAACGCTGTATATTAATATACCACTTGAAACGACTTTATGGCAATTTTTTTTGTTACTTTCGGAATTGTCAGAATAAAGATAGGTAGGTAACTCGTGTGTAATAAATTACACACCAGTAATTTACAGAGATAAGCTACTTATTTTTTAGTTCTTAATAGTATACGTACAATCGGTGGTCTAAAAGCGATCTCTTCCAGACAAGCTTAAGATGGACAGAACATTTAAAGACAGATCTACCTTGTATTTTTTTTCTTACACAAGAAGCTAAAGGCGGCATGCGCCAAATCCCTGCTTAAATAAGTAGATAAAAACTTATCAAGGGATAAACAGATAAATAACTGATTGAAAGGGCTATCAGTCATACAATTTGTCTATGGATAGCTCTACAAATGCCAGAGTGCAAGATGTCTTTGAACTTATTCACTGGATAGATATATACGTAGCACTGTAGGGCACAGGCCTTCTCTCAGAGAGAGAGTATGGGCTCAATCACCACGCGTGCCCACCGCGGATTGGCGATTTCAAGCGCTGAGCTATGCGAATAGCTCAGACACTTAGGTTTCCTCACGATGTTTTCCTTCACAGTTAGCGAGTGATATTGCTGCCACGTTAAGCTGTTGGTGCCGGCTGCCGTCGATAGATGGCAGTCGTTAAGCCAAGTCAGAGGCCTTAGGGCGGCTTGACAACTTCTGACAGTAGACGAGCTACTAGTCTACAAGCCTCCACCAATCCGGACTTGGCCCCCGTGGTGGAGTATGGCCTATACCTTCCTCAGGGAAGAGACCCGTGCCCCTCGGTGGGGACATAATGGGTTGATGATGATTGCTGCTATAACTTCCCAAATATACATAACTTAGAAAACAAGGTCATAGCTGGGTTCTGCTGGGCCCGACGGTCAGAGCGCTTAGAAAACTGCTGGGTATTTGTGAAGCGTATGCCTCTAGTCACGGACTTGTATATAATGTGAAGAAGAGTGAGTACATGCTGTTTAGGTCACGTGGTAGGTATCGTGATATAGAAATGCCCCCCCTTGAACTAAATGGCATGCTGCTTAACAAAGTTAACTTTTTTAAGTATCTGGGCCATTACGTCACTGACGACCTGAAAGATGACATGGACATTGAGCGGGAGCGCAGAGCATTAGCAGTCAGAAGTAATATGCTGGCCCGCAGGTTTGCACGGTGTACAAACAGTGTTAAGCTAACACTCTTTCAAGCATACTGTACAGGTTTCTATACCTGCAGCCTGTGGGTAGACTATACTCGTAAATCCTGGAATACTCTGCGCATCCAGTACAATAATGCTTTCAGGATGCTGTTGGGGTTGCCTCGGTACTGTAGTGCGTCGGGCATGTTTGCGGGCGCGCGTGTTGACGATTTCCACGCTATCCTCCGCAACAGATGCGCATCGTCGCTATACAGACTCCGGGCTAGCACTAACAGTATCCTGAAAGTTATAGCAGAGAGGATGGACAGTCCAATAATTAGACACTGGGACGTCACTCACATAAGCTAACTGTACCATCCCTCTAGCCCATACTTACGTAAACCTATTTTAAGTAAGTTTAAATTCAATTTTATATTAGATCTCACTAACATACTTAGTTTTATTATTAAATGTAATTTTACTAACAACCTATGGATTCTTTTTTATCTGAAATAAAGTGATACAATACAATACAATACAATAGCTATATGCCCGTACTAAGAATCGAATCTGGGTCTCTCGCTTCCGAGTCCAATGTTCTACCCACTAGGCTACAACTGGATAGAGCTTACACAAGGATAAACAGATAGATATTCCTGTTACATAGCGTTGGCGCAAGCCAGCCTAACTCACGATTGGTCAGATATTCGGCTTAGATTGGATACTCTTGCTCTAGTTCGCGAGGTCTGCCCCGCCATGCCCCGATACGGCTAGCTATCGGAAGGAAAGTTGATCTATAAAGAATGGCCAAGGGTTAAGCTTAGCCGAGATTAGCGCTCGCCGGACATGGGACAGCCATTAGGGCCACTCTGGGTTCTACGGTTGAGAAGTTATAATACTAGCCGTGACAATTGGATCCAATTGGTATAAAGGTAACCGGAAAACCACGAAAAAATAAGATTGTCCAAAACGTTTAGTGAGATATTTTCGTATTTAAAAATAAATAAAAAATCTAAAGTGATTCACTCAAGATTTAGTTACTGTTTGCTTTATTGGATCCATTTTCTTCATGGCTGTAATAAACGAAGTTATCCCATGGTTACCGAAAAGTCGCTGGTTCCGTGAATCACATTGGATTATTTCGACTTCTAAATAATGACATAACAAATATTATTACGGATTAATGCAATGGGTTACTGATGGTAACTTCAGAATCTTCAATCACATTATTTGAAATAGGGTTCCGTGAAATGAAAGAGGTTTGTTAGTGTTTATTAACCTTAACAGTTTTGGAACCGCTGCACTAGTGGTATCAAAACTTGCTATGGAGCGGGTGATATTTTTAGATCAGCATTACAATAAAAATATTTTGTATTGATGAGTAACATATCTCCATAACGTTTCACTGCAACAAGCTGTAAAGTCGACAACAGGTCAATCTTTACAGTTTATTCCAAAGTTTCCCTCAACGTAACTGGTTAGAGTGTATGCATAAAAAAGTTGATGCACAACAATTTACGAACTTTACTGTTGTTCGGTCTTCCTCGCAAGGTCTGATAGATAAATAATTTATCAAACAGCCTACGTTGAACCACTCCAAAAGATCTAACGTAGTAAAAACTGTACGCTGCACGCTGACCGCGCGTGCGCACGTGCGCTATAAAGCATCAAGATAGAGGGGCATGTGCGCGCGCATTTTTTACACAGCGCGGGCGTTTTTCCACGACTCGCAGTCATAAATATTGCAAAGGATTGTACTCACTGCGCTGCTTTAGCGAGTGATTTCAGCATGCAAATCGCAGTGATGAATCAAACTCCAACTCAAATATTTTTATTCATCATAGCACAAATTAGTATTATCAGTTTCAGCAAAGTAGATTATGTGAAAAAGAAACTGTGGAAGAAACTACACATTTACTCTTTTCGAAACAAGTACTTAATGATAAGATTTTCACGCTGGCGGATTCCAGTTGAGACTGAAACTTCGGTTGAGTTTCACTAACGTGAGGTCAGGCAGACAAATCGATGAACTGCAATTGCAGAAATTGTTGTGGATACTTTTAAATGAATGTGTTGATATAGTTTTTTTTGCAATTTTAAAAGTTGCCATTCGCTTAATAAATCATGAATAATTGTGTAAATACCTAAAAGTCGAGCATCTGCCTGGAATCCTTTGCAATATATTGCGGGGTTACCCAATATCCTAGGAGGTCCACAGTACCCCGGAGCTGTGTAGTACTCGTATTTATGTGATTAGGACGGTCGTGCTTACGTATAAGGTAGTTTCTCGATGTAGCATTTTGTTTAACATTATCAATAAAAGACTATCCACATTCTAACGGGCAAAGTGCGGGCGCAAAGATGCAAACTAAAAGAAACTTAAATACTTTTAATGTTAAGGACAACATTACTAGCTCAAAAAGCCCGGCCACGTTCGATCAACGGGCTGCTACGGGCACATCACTTTTTTGCACGCGTACACACTGTAGTCTCTTACTTTGAAAGTTCTTATTTAAGGACTATTTTAGATCGAAATCGTCCTGCCCGCACGTCCCCGGCCCGTTGTGATGTGGGTAGACCTTATAAAATATAACATGATAGCCAAAAGCTATATTAATCTTCGAAAATCCATTACAGTGCGACTTGCATTTTAAATGCCACTGAACCGCCTATCAATGAATATTAAACTCGTCATACAAAAACACCTAATCTATTCCAAATGCCCGGCTGAGGGTCGTGACACGAGAGACAAGGATAAAAAATACAATTCAAATGAATGTTTAAAGGCGACGGAGCGATGTCTACGCTCCGGGCCACATGTCGACCGATATGTCATAACCTGTGGGAAAGAAACGGCTTGTTACAAAACGACACGGGTCTGAAAGGGAACAAGTGTACAATGACGAGAAGGGTTAAATGTCAAGCGAAGTGTCGCGACCTGTGCGAATGAGACAGAGATAGGGCTGGAGCGGGCGTGCGAGCGGGACAAGTGCGAAGGGTCAAAAGACGAGCGTCGCCAACCCTGACCTCCTGCGACTTGGTGCGGGACGGACTCAGGGGAAAAAGCTTGAACAGATATGGTGATGAGAATTCTATAGGGCGTAACAAAAGCAACATATCTGAGTAGACTGGTAGAAAATGCTGATTACATTAAGTCCGCCGTATTTTATGATTAGTTCAAGTAAAGAGTGTAAATAAATAAATAAATAAAATAGGGGGGATCCACTCGTCAATAAGTTAAACTTGAAGGAAAGGGCTCTTACACATAACGTCGTCTCGTCGCACGACGCGACGTTTAATGCCGGTCGTAAAGATAACATGAAACTTCTTATTTTCTATTTTATTTGCTATTTCAAAGTTGTTACCCTAGTATTTATTTGTATTGACAGGTAGAACCCCTCTTTTCGTCCTTCTTTTGAAGAATTGAGACTGATCCTTGTGTCCTCGGCTATCCTCATTCAGCCACTAATCGTCAGTCCAGTCCCACGCTGCGATTATCTCTCGAGAACCCACCGATTATTAGTATTTCGGGAAATACATGCAATTCACTTTTATTGATATCAGTTTTTTCCCGCGTCTATGTGGTGCCCCGCCCAAACCCGTCCCTGGCTGCACAGTGCACTAATGAATCGGACCGGCGACACAATTAAACAGTTCGCGACGATCGGCCTCGCCCGCTGTTTCTGAACGACAATAGCTCCTGTAATAACTCTGTTCTGCGCGTTTCTGAACTGTTGTCGATCATTTTTCACCTTGCCGTGGAAACCGGATTATTTTATCGGTTTGGCTTATAATATACTTAGAGTGTGGATTTAAGAAAATTGCGTTACTTGTGAAAAAAAAAAGCTATCTCCAAAAATTTACAAATATAACCAAATTTTACGTACACGCGGTAATTATTTACATAAACGTGGTACCTAATGACTAAAGAAATACAAATAAAAGTGCAATAGTCGCATGACTTAAAAATTACGCTTAATTAAACTGCACACAAGTACTAAAGTGACCATGGCTTGTTTGACCTCCCGCAACGGTTAAGGGTTAAGTTAAGTGATTGTTTGAAAGTGAAACGCGTTAGTTCCATCACAGTATAAGGACAGAAGGAGAACCGAAACCAACGGAACTTCCTAATTTTATTGGAGGCTTATGCGCATTAATTAAGCATAGTTAATCAATTATTTTCCACACGATCTATCGATCAATTTAACCTGTGTGTGCTGTGCAGTTTTTGTTCTTTAGCGCTAAACGGGTCTTCTGGTCTTTATTGTTTTATGGTTTCGTTTACTGACAAAACTAATTTATTGACTTTTTCGTGTTGAGCATAGCAGCAAAGAGGAGGCTTTACAACTGGTTTTACCTTATGTGCGTAGCAATGGATTACTTTAAGGACGAGTTTCATTTTTCGAGCAAACTACTCGAGTTGCTGACCAAAGGTAACTCGCACTTATCACTTTTTTCTAAACGAGTTTGTACCATTTTATACAAAATATTGCAGCCGGCGTTCGTCTATGCAACGACAAATGAATGTTGACGAAGCAAAAGAGATCTGTGAGGATTGTGGCAAGTGGCAGGCCCGGTCTCTGCCTACCCTTTCGGGATACAGGCGTGAGTTTATGTTATGATTTGTTGTAGCCGCTAGAACGTAAGAGAGTTATTGTTCTCATTTATGCCAACTTATTTTACTCACCTCGTTGGTCTAGCGGTAATAGCGGTACCAAAACAGAGGTCGTGGGTTCGATTCATTGTTGATACGCCGCACTTGATACGTACGAATGACCCCAGTCTGAGTGTATTCCCATATTAGTGGTATCTTTACTATAGCATGTTATCCTAGTTTGAAATCAGGACGGGCGATTGTGTTATGTGAAACCAACTCATAATCTGTAATTACCCCGTGTACTTTGTTATACTTTTTAATACGGTATTTGACACGATGAACAATAAATTATTTCATATGCTCGATTAAAACAAAAATTACAAAATATCTCAGAAAATGTATCTCTTTTAGTCAATTACTAGTTATTACAATTTTTAAATTGATTAAACATAAAAGAGTGCTCTGAAATGTGACGTCATAAGCAAGTATTTTCATACAAAATTCAGTTTTAAAAGTAACTAATTTGATATTTAGTCAAATATCGAATTGTTACTCATCTTGTTATTTTATTTACTTGAGTTTATATTTATACTGTACCTAGTTAAATTAATTACATTAGTGTCGTTGACAGACAATAAATAACTGATTATATTAAATAACCTACATTTTAAATTGTTTAACTACCTAAGTCTACAATACTGTGGCAAGCCCCTTTATTACGCGAACCGAATCATGAGCAATTCCAACAATCTGTCAAATTCCGTACTATTGCTGTCGTAAACGTCAGTATTCCCGCAGGATTTGGTGCGTATAATTACGCACCAGATCATCGCTGCCTCTGGAATGGGGTTTGCTGAGGTTAGCAAATAAAAATAGATAAACCAAACCTGACATCGCGTGACCTGAAGCACAGTGCATCTTATTCTACTTTACTCCACTCTTGGTTTACGTTACGTTCATCATCATCATCATCATCAGCCTTTTGACGCCCACTGCAGGACATAGGCCTCCCTCATGGTTTTCCAAGCTTCCGGGTCTCGTGTCGCCCGCATCCAGCGACTCGCAAGACGGACGATGCAGCTCAGGAAGGCCCCCCACCAGATGGTCTGACGACCTGGTTACGCGTTACTTTTAATTAAATAATAATAATAAATATGTAACTTCCACACTCACTTGTCCAGGCCCCGAAAAGGATACTCTGTGCTATGGTAACCAGGGAAGGACATCACAAACATAGAAATAGACAAAGTATTATGAAGCAGTGACATTTTATGTTCGGGAGGGTCGTCAACGTCGCGCTTGATCTCGACAATTCACTCGAGTCTAGCGACAAATACGGGTCGTTTTCTGAATAGTTACGAAATTTCCTGCCACTCAGTAATGAACCCTAGAAATGCATGGATCTTTGTTAGCCCAATGACGTCATATCATATCTTGAGATACGGATTTGCGACCATCTCTTCATAATTAGGGGAGGCTGAGGCCTTTTGTACCAATGTACGGCGGCTCCCAGTGGGAATCACACCCACGACTTCCGACATGGTAATCAGACGTGATACCGCTAGACCAACGATGCAGCGCTCAGTTTTTCTCAGGATGGCAGTATTCCTCCCTCTTTCTCTGAGAGATAGCATGTAATAATCCGAGGCTATATCTTCTTGTTTCAGGATACACGCAGCGCGGTGATAATGTGAATTTGGGATCAAATGAAGGTGAGTAGGCACTATTAATTAACACTTAAGATAAGATAGATAAGATAAAAAAGTATTGCCTCGTCAGGAAAAAAACTTAAACAATGTAAGGCTTAACTAGTGACGACATAAAATAAGGCAAAAGCTAGTGGCTCAGCTGATGCTGACCCGGGTCAGTCCCGGGCAGCGCTGGTTTTCAGCCACTACCTTCTCCCTTCTACCTCAAGTCTATGATTTCTGCAGTCAACCGCCTGTCAAACTCTACATTCGTTTCTACAATAAGATCCTTGAAGATATAATAAGCTTGGCAGAAAGGCGATTCGAAAAATGTGTAAAGCATATTTTGTGCCAAGAGGAATACCTTTAAAACATTAAAGATGTTATTTTGTAACTTCAATATGAGCTTTTTTTCTTTTTTTTCTAGAGTAGTCATGAGCAGGTGCATCGTCTGGTGCCCGCTTATCTTTGAATTTTGGTACACGTTGTATATACTGCTTATGTATACATTTTCGCGGACCTACAGGGTACATTTACATGACTGCTCGCATTCAAAACAAACGCGGCGTGCAATCTTTCTCCCTCCTCTATCGGTGGATCTAGATTGCGGCGCGGGCGCAAGCAGCGAGTGGGTGAAAGGTCCCATTGTGATGTCGGAGCGGACGGCGCGTAAATAAGGGAAATATTCGTTAAATAAATCGCGCTAATGTTACGCTGGTGGGCTCAGCGGCTGGGTGGTTATGGTTACCTGCCGTAAATTTGTAACCGAGAGGTGTATCTAATCCTTGATAAGGGCTTCCATTTATTTATTGATGATGAAGTGCTGAGTTTAAAAACTATCCGCAATACAAACTAAGCCTTATAACAGGAGAACCCAATGCTCTAATGTACAAAATATAACGAATAGAAAAACTTTATTCAGGCAAAAACAATTTGATTCTTAACTTTTAAACTAGAACTAAGATTACAAGACAAAATTATTAGACATAGGCAATGTTATTTTAGAAGCAAATTGTACCGCCCGCACGTCACCGGAAGAAATAAAAAAAATCTAAACCATGCGAAGGTTTCCGAATAGTTTGTTATGACCATTAAGAACGGCTAAGATGGAAATTTCTCCAGTGGGTTAAAAGCTGGATAAAGAAGAGCGAAGAGACACAATAGTTGCCATTATTAAAATAGTTTTCCATTATTTTGGTCCTTATTAATGAAGACTTTCACAGCTCCATAGTATATCTTTTAAACGTTGCACGTCAATTTAACGTAAGTAAATCAAAATAACGAGTGACGTAGCGAGTTCATGAGTGGCGAAACGAGTCAACCTTTCGAAACCACTCCAGATCTTGAAGTTACGCTGCGGCTACGCTGGTTTCTGCGAACGAGGAGTCAAGCACGAAATAAAGGTCGCGGCCTGTAGGACCCGTAGGGTTAATTTTGACCTCCTAGAAAATTTTAAAAGGATATTCAATAATAACTGTACTAAAAATCGACGCGCATTAATTCGCAGAGAGTTGACAAAACCTCTTTCGCTTGATAAACATTAATTAGTCGTTGAAAATGAAAGTGAAAGTGACAAACATTTATTTCCAATGTAACACAAAAATAAAACAAATTTACGGACAGAAGCGAAAACACAAAAATAATAGTACATAATACATTGATGCCGAACGCAACTGCTACAACAGAAGAAGGCTGCAGCTCAGCAAAATGCTAGTCAAAGGCGACTAGCGCTGGTTTTCGGCTGCACCTGATTCGCTGAGGTATGAGCATCGTCGCACGCACGCCGGTTTCGTGTATTTTTTACCCTGGCCTTCGCTAAAACGTACCCCATTTCGTCGAAGTTTCTCCGCCAGGGACGTCCCTTACCGGCCCTTCCACTCAAATTCGCTCGATATATTTCTTTCATCAATCTTTCTTCCTTCATCATCCACCAACCCAACATTCCTCAAACGAGGTCTCTGCCTATCCTTCTACGTATTGGACCATCGTTCAAGGCCTATTTCATAAAACTACAATTAGTGTTTACTATGAACTATGAACATTAGATGAAGATGGCAAAGCCGATTAACCCACAAATTAACATGGAACACTGGACTACGCAATGTACATCGAATTGTCATAATAAACTGTGAATCGTAGTTCTATGAAACGCGGCCCTGGACGCAGCATCACGGAACCGCCGCAATGGTTCCAGCCTCAACCCCGGCGCACTCCTGCGCAGCGCTCGATAATTTTAAAACTTAATTAACCGGCCTTGCCCGGTCCCTTCTCTTCCCTGACCGCTGCCCTTCGCTCGTATCGGATCGAAAGTGTGGCAGCTGAATAAAGCCTCAGTCAAACAAGGCGATCTATCGCATGCTTCAAAATGTGTTATAAAAATAACAACTAATAATAGTAATAACTTCCACACGACACAATCATTTGTCCTGGTTCCAAACTAGGATACCCTGGGCTATGGTAACCAGGCAAGAACATCTCAAACTAGGAAATACACCCAGACTGAGGCCATCTCTACAAATGTACGGCGGACGCCGAGTGGGAAACGAACCCACGACCTCCAGTAATCAGACGTGATACCGCTAGGCCAACGAGGGTGTCATAGGCCTCCTGTTTATAACACGGTCTTGTAATCATAAATACACAAACGTTGTCACCTTAAAACAGTAAAAATTCTGTACTTGCACACTTGCACAGCACCATGTTTTTAGTAACACCTACTAATATTGACCCGTACGTAACATTGAAATAACCTGGGAGTTCTTAACTGGAGGATTTTCCACTCAGCACAATCCTCACAAACCGTAGGACTCGTAGAATTAATATTGATTAGGTAGTTTACGTCTACAAGACTGACTCTACATTATAGGTTTGCAATAATGTTTAAAATAAACGAATAATTAAACTACCTATCAATATGGATGGATATTTTTGTAATACGCCATGAAGGAGTTTACGTTTTGAACTTCAGCCAGTGTAAAATTATTACTTGCTTTGTGTAGCTACGTACATCAGCAAATTTGTAGTACCACACGCTAACGGTGAAGGGAAAGCTTTGCACGTCGTATTGACTTGTCTTTCCTGTGGGCTAGCTGACTAAGCTGTCAGGATGGTAAAGGTGCTGGGCAAGCCTACTTTATCTAAAAAACAATGTCCCAGGCACCAAGCGGTCCCTTCATCCGTCTAGTGTGAGTGAAGGTGCCACTGGACGCTGAATAAATCATCTCATTGCGTTGATGCAAAAGCTAAAGTTTTCTTTGTATAGACAGACAAGACAAAACAAAAGAACAAGACAAGACTTACAAGTACGAGACTTATTTTAGGATAGTTTCTTAATACAAGTCAGCCTCAACTCATGCTAGAAACTAGGATCGTCTAAAGTAGCCTTAAGGCTTCAGGCGACCATGCACAAGCTTTTGCGTTTTTATTTTGATCAGGGTTTAAAGTTTTAAAGTTTAAAGGTAAAGGAAGGATACCTTTGGTTTGTAGACCTATGTATCGTCTACCATACGTATGGTTTTTTTTTAATGACTCACGATAGTCACACGTGGTTAAACATTTAACAGGTCTGATCGCTATTAGGTAAACTTAGTTACCCTATTTCCCGACGACAGATGGTATTAGACTCGTTAAATGGATACATTTACGCATTAAATGCGTTTAAATTTAATGGGGTCTTTATACTTTGCAATTCCTTTATTTAAATCATTAAAATCGGCTTAACTAAAATTAATACAGTCAACGTTAATTATTCCTCACTCTAACATTTCGCCAGTATTTAGAAAAAATGTGGAAATTTGTGACACGAAAAACAATGCTATTATTTTAACACTATTGATAGGTACTTACGCTAATATTAACCATCTTTTTACAGCTTTAAGGTAAATAATACTATCAGCATTGAAGAGTTTTATCTAGTCAGATTACTCATGAAGTATTCTGACTTTACCAAGATAATTAATTTTGCCAAAAAAAATCGATGCGATGAGATACTAATTTTTTAGTATGTACGAGCATCACCCGAGCAGAGCCCGAGTTACTGGTACAGCTCGAAGAGTTGCTGAGTTGAAGTGGCAGTAGGCGGAGTACATACCTCGGAGAACTGATGGCCGTTGGGGCGAAAAAGTTCTGACCGCGGACCGGACGACGCAGCGTGGGCAGGCCCTCAGATGGTCTGACGACCTGGTCACGGTAGTGGGGAGTCGCTGGATGCGGGTGGCACCAGACCAGGAGGCTTGGAAAAGCATGAGGAAGGCTTATGTCTTGCAGTGGGCTTCAGTCAGATTACTCATGCAAATGGCTGATGCTTCAAATGCCTCAAATGGCTGATGATGATGATGATGATGACGATGATGATGAGCATCACACCAGTCATAAAAAATATTTCTGCTTCAGCCAATATCTGCCACCTCCGTTGTGTGATAGAAACGGCCTGTCGTATTTACTTTGTATGTCTGTGACAATTTAAATAAATGTCTTCTTTCTTTCTTTCTTTCTTTGTTCTAAATACCTAAGTTATGTTGGTCTGTCAGATTTATTTGGTACCTCTGTTTACCCTCACAGCTCTACAACCAGATGACAGCTAAACATTGTATTGAATGGACGCAGTTCGGAGGCGAGCCATTGTTTGGCGCATGTGCTTAAAACTTAAGACTATTGTGTCCGACGCTCCGATACACTCCAACGGTTCTGGGGGTTACAGGTACCACGTGTCGATATAAATTTAATATTAGTTTACTGTTACGGAATAATATAAAGACTAGCTTCTGTAGGTACAGTCGATAGAATCTGGAAAATATAAGATATATTAGGCTTACCACAGACGTGGTGCTAGTAATGTGCTAAATGGGTATAAACGTGAAAGAAGTATTACTGAAAGATGTCTGGCGTTAAACCCAGTTCAATACATGAGTTATTAGGTTATAAAATAAGAATTTACTTACCTACTCCTTTTTTTTCCTGTGGCTTTTCATCACAGATATAAGGGATTTTTATAAGAGATTTCCACTTTCTGCGGTCTTGAGCGGTGAATCATCAATCCACGGTGGGCGCCCGTGATAATTGAGCCCAGAATCCTTCTGAGAGAAGGCCTGAGTCTGATTTAGATTCTAAAACAGCCTCTGCAATTAGATCAAGTTATCCCTGCTGCACTGCAGTCTCCAGATAATTCCCTGACGCATTCAGCCTACGCATTGTACCGAGCATCTCCTATTCCGATCGGCCGACATCCCTATCTGCATCCACATCTTGGCCCCTCTCGGTCTCATTGGCGCGGTTCTCACACCGCTGACACGATGAATCGGCCCCATTAGCTGCCGCGAACACTGGACAAGAAAACTATAAGGTTAACTATGCCCAAAAGGAGCTGTAAATACGCCATACAATTTGTATGGAACGACCGGCGGTTACCAGCGGTTGCCAGGCGAGATCGAGATAACGCGGGCTGCCGCGCCGAGTACACCAGATTTTATCGTCTAAAGTTGGTATACACTGTGCGATTTTGGTGGCTGCTGCTACGAAAATTGCCGAGAAGTTGACTGACCCGGCGTTCTAGTTAGTGATTGATTTTTGTTGCTGTTGCTATGAAAATCGCCGAGAAGTTGACTGAATCGGCGATCTAGTTAGTGATGGATTTTCGTGGCTGTTGTTACAAAAATCGCCGACATGTGGAGTGACTCGCCGATCTAATTAGTGCCGAAAAGTTGACTAGTAACCAACTTGTCAGGCAGGCACACAGAAACTGATTTTGAAATTGAATAGGGACTTAAAAAATTGGCTTTAAATCGCAAACATAGAGTAACAAACAATAACTGTCTTATTTATAAAAAGTTGATTTCACTAAAACACTCTTAAAATTAATATTAAGGCTCTTGAGTTAGAGCCGGTTTATAACAAGAATTTCTACCATAAACCCGCTTTATCTCCGTCTTACGAGTGCTTTAGTGGAATCGACATTTTTTTATAAATAAGACTGTAGTCTCCGTATGTTACTAAGCTATAAAAGTTGCACAGTGAATGCGCGCGCGCAGGGTGGGTTGCGCATGCGCGATTGATGGACCAATAAGAACAATGCGGATTCGAAAATTATACGCGTTTGTGGCGTGTTTATGAAGGGATGCGAGAGTTGTTAGGTGGTCTTCTGGTGGTTTGGTTACTCGTACGCGGCTTCTTGTATATGTGAGGCTCGAACAGTGAAGTATGGTGATTTTGATAAAAACCCGGACAAGTGACAGTAGGAATCGCGCCCTAAGGATTCTGAACAAGCGATTAGACACATAACCATGCAGTAAAAAATACCCATACATACTTCAGCGCTTCAAATTGCCAATCCGCGGTGGGCACGCGTGGTAATTGAGCCCGTACTTTCTCTGAGAGAAGGCCTGTGTCCTGCAGTGGGACGTATATAGGCTACATAAAAAAAAAAACAACATGTTTATGCTTCGCGTCAAGCGAAAGTGAATAACAAGGTGTTGCAAAATTTCGCTCCAGTTGGCGAACCCGCGTGACCTGTCGTTTTGAATTACACTTTGTACCGAAACCTTTCATTTCGTATCGACAGACACCTCGTTCTTATTGCGCCATGCATAAGCACCAGTATCAAACAAAATTTAAATCTAGGCGCACAGACTACGCCAAGCCAAGTTTTCGCTAATACACTGAGAGCATATTATTTTATAAGAGCCGATTTGAGTCCTTTTAATTACGGTTGTGTTACAGGATATAATAGACTATAAAAAAAATCTGAGGACCTTTCGAAAAGGGACTAGCAGTGTTTTGATAAGTAAGGAAAGATATTCTGTGACTTATTTTTTAGTAACGCTTGGTATATCTTCTTTACAGAAATATTTAACATTCCCTGAAAACATGATAAGTTTGGTCTGTAATATTCAATATTATACCCGTAGTAACTTCCACACAACACAACCATTTGTCCCAAGGGCTATGGTAACCAGGAAATGCCATCAGGAAAAAACACCCAGACTGCGGCCGTTTCCGGAAATCCATCCATATTCCGGCGGGAATCGAACATACAAACTCTGTCTTGGTAGTCGAGAGTGTTAGCGCTATACCAACGAGACAGTAAAATATTGTATATTTTCCATGCTTATCAATTCACTGGTAATTCCAGACGAGCAAGGAACTTGGCACAGTTTTTGCTTGTCATACATACGTGTTTTTCACAAGAGTAGTTCCCGTGTTTTACATATTTTTTTATGGGATACTGGCTGACCCGGCAAACGTTGTTTTGCCAAATTAATTAGCCTATGACCTATCCTCAGACCTACCAAATATATACAAAAATCTTCATGAGAATCTGTGAAGCCGTTTCGGAGAAGTTCGATAACAAACACTGTGACACGAGATTTTTATATATTAGATTAAACTACCAAACAATGTAATATTTAGGTACCTGTCTCAAGGATATTTCGTGGCGTTGTCGGAAAAACTCTGATACAGAGGTCAACAGACACGTTGTCATTAGCCGGCCAGGTAAACTGACTGGTGGTCTGAAGTGGCGTAACTTTCGGTACAAGGTGGGGTCACCGGTTAAGCAGAAAGTTGGTAATGCTGTAACTCGCGTTTACATTCAGATCTCCGCCCTTCTCTCATGCACCACTGTTAGTGATCCACTACTTATTAAGTACTAACGAAGATATCTATCAATTTTCTTTGCCTGTTTTTTTGCATTGAAGTCTCAGAGATGATGTGTACGTAGTTGAAACGGCAAAAATACGAAAATATAAAATATGGAATGCTCAACTTTAGGTCCTGTTACGATTCGACGAGTGTCGACGGCTGCAGCTGGCACTGTCGTTCGCAACGTGCCGCCCGTGTATAAGCGCTCAGCTTGGTGCAGTTACAGAATCCAGAGCGGAAAGACGTGTCATACCTTGCATCATCATCATCAGCCATTTGACGCCCACTACAAGACATAGGCCTCCCTAATGGTTTTCCAAACTTCTTGGTCTTGTGCCGCCCGCATCCATCCCCGCCACCGTAATCAGGTCGTCAGACCATCTCGTGGGGTGCCTGAACACGCTGCGTCGTCCGATCCGCGGTCGCCAGGTCAGAACTTTTTCACCCCAACGGCCATCAGTTCTCCGACCTATGCCTTGAATGCGCTGGGCGAAAATCCCTGCGACTCCTGCCAGCTGCAGTTTTCTCACCTCTTGGTTTCGGACATGGTGGTGTAAACCCGGCAGTAGGTATAAATCATTGGTGGCCTTTCGCCGAAGTCGGCCGGTGGCTCAGCGACCGGTTCGAATCGCCGCGGCTCATTTAAACTGTAGCACATTCCAATTGTTGTCGTATTCATAGTAGAGACCGGACCGGGTGTAGTTCAATACTTTATAAAAATAAAATATTGGAAATATAATTATGCAAAATAGATACATACTCAATTAAATAACTATTGACAACTAAAGTTTAGCCTTTGCATCTACGTAATGAGATGATTTATACAGCGTAAAGTGGCACCTTCACTCATAATAGATGGGTGAAGGAACCACTTGGACGCTGCATTGCTGGGACATTGTTTTAGATGGAGTAGGCTTGCCCTGCACTTATACCATCCTGACAGTTTAGTCAGTCCAGCCACAGGATGACAATTCAATACGTGCGGACCCAACCAAGCCACGGGTTTCCTCACGATTTTTTCCTTCACAGTGATAATTAAGTACATAGTTATATATTAAATAAATTAAAAGGATCTAATCGTGATTATTTGTTACGTAAAATTTAATCATCTCAATTCCGGACGTAAAAATAATTACGAATAATTGCGATTGGACGCATGTAACGTATAACGTAAAAATGAAGTACATGCTCAAAAATACAAGAAAATTACAGTCCTGAAAGCTAAAAATCTTAACATTGACGTGGGCAGTCATCCGCACTAGATGAACCTATGTTGATACGATACAAAATATTTAATTTGATACGAAATATTTCACTGCAGCACTAGTTCGGACGTTTTCAAGGGAGGTGAAAAGTAGTGGGCGCCTCAAGAGAGGCCTGTTTCTATCAGTGGACGTGTGTGGCTGGATTGGATTAAGAGCTTTATCGTTAAAAGTTTCATAATGGAGGTATTAACACAGGTTGTTGGAATGGTTGTTTCTTAAATGGGTGAAGTGAAGATAAATAAAGTAGGCGCTTTGTGTATTCACATACTAGATGAGTGTCATCAGCAAACGGCACTGTAAATGGTCGTATGTGGCGGCTTTATTCATGTGCTCTGTCTCTACCCCTCCGGGGTATCCGGAATAAAGCACTGTTCCCCCTGAGATCGCTATTGAGTGCCCATTTCGAGAGGCCGTTCACTTAAGACCGATCTCAGAGGTAAGAGAGCCCTTAGAAATGTTTGGCTTATACAAACTCTGTAATTTAAACTCTACGAAAAAAGAGACCGAACTACGGAGAAGGTTGTCTTGAAGGTTCTGCCTTCCTCTCACTGTACTATTCTTTTTATTATGTTATCTACTCAATAATATATTCCCTTCACTGTAGTATTCTTCTCAATATTATCTACGTCATTCTAATGCATTTTTACGTTTTGAGTAAGTTTTGACTATGAATGTAGCCGGACGCGTAAGTGCAGGTCCTCTTTTATCTGCCCGACCCGGCCGATACACAACGAGCGCGCATGTCGCGGTGTGAGCCTTGTGGTAGGCCTTCTGTCGAGGTGGTAGCCTTTGTACATTTGGAGTAGCCCTAGAGCGAAACTACATTGTAAGGAGTGGAAGTCTCATTCAAAAAATTACACACACACACACACACACACAGAGAGACACGCGCACCCCCCCCCACGCACACATACACACGCATACCGGCTGTCCCAAAAATAAACAAGGTAAAGGACATTTTTTTTCTAAACCGAGATATTTTCACTATTGGTTACTAGAGTCAATTAGTAACCAATAGGGGTATTTCTCAGTTTTGAAAAAAAAATGTCCCTTACTGAATTTCTTTTTGGGACAGCCGATACACACACGCAGTAATTGGAGGAATTCAGTATACATACATACATAAGCAGCCTATACACCTCAGTGAGTGGTATTGCTAGGTACTATAACTTCACAAATGTACATAACTTAGAAAACAGTACATGTCCGTACTGGGAATCGAAACTGGATCTCTCGCTTTCGAGTCCAATGTTCTACCCACTAGGCTACCATCGCTGAATTCAGTATAATACCCCTGAAATGAGCCATATACTGACTACTTATGCCACGAGTTTTTCTGCCATACTTTCTGTTTGGTTCACAATAGATAGAGGATTCATCCTGTATAATTCGCGATTCACGCACTCAATACAACTGATATTTATCAAGATCACTTCTGGGCAAAACATCTACAGCGAATGTAGTTCGAAGGAGACTTTATGCGAGTTTCACGTGCAGAAGAAAATTAAGTTTATGGTCGCTGCTCTAGATCGAGACGGAGTCGTGATAACTTGATATACTTGAAATTAGCATTGATATTTTATTTGTGGTATGTTTTTTCATCGAATCTTACACTTCAAGGCCTCTCAGAGAGCATGGTTATGTGTCGTAAGATATGTTTCATCTTAAAGACAAACAAGAAACTAATTAAGTTTGTTTAACGTAATTTTGATGTTTGTAGAAGGAAAACATCGTCCACTGCTGGACATACACCTTGTATGTTCCCTCTCAACAATATAAGTGGTGACAAACAACTTAAACCCACGCCTACTGTCTTGCGTAGCACAGTGCTAAATCTAGCTTTATCGATGAGTCTAGAATAATGTTTTTCAACCTTGCGGCCCCCTGGGGGATCAGAGTCTTACTTAGGTTCGAATTCACCAAAAGGTGCGAGAGCCAGGTTCCAGGGAACTCAGCTTATGGAAGCTCGTCTTAAAATATTTAGTCACACGAAGAACACTGCCCTAGACGACGAGATAAACTGTAGGATTTGTACATCCTAAGCTGGAATCTGAGAGGGGCGACTAATCACCGTTTTTTTACAAAGGTAGCACTTGAATTGAAGATTTTACAAAGTTAGCACTTTAGTACAGACAAACTTGCGCTTTGGTCCGGTGTTTTCTTTCTTATTAAGTTTATTTATCATAGATAGATAGAATATTCTTTATTGCATGTACACCAGGAATTACATATGGAATTACATATCATAATTAAGTATAAATCAGTTGTCCACGGTTCGTGTGAAGGAGACATCTTTTCTCAAAACCCTCACTCCGTTATATATTCCGACTAACATAGTAACCTCGGCTAACATAGTAACGTAGTAAATTGACATTCTGCACACAGAATGTATCTTTGCGTTGAAATAAATTATTGATTTCTGACGCTTGTCACTTTTACCTGGTACAAAACAGACCTGTGGACAAAAATTTAAGTTATATTGTCTTTTTTATACTTCTCTCGGACACTTTGTCACAGATTCAATCGTTAAGGAATGGTTTAAAAAAAATTGGCATCTCTCAAAAGGTCTTAAGACTTAGATTTTTATCACTACCCCACCATATCTGAATAATTATACCAAAACAATTAATTTTCTATTGCCAAGCAAACGCCTTAATATATGTCCTCACAGACTGGATTATTATAAATTCCAAATACATACTTACGTACGAAACCTATGTATGTTTCTGAAACTTGCAGTTCGCCGTTAGGACATAGCTACAAGATGTAATAGCTTAGTGTGGGTTTTGATGTCCTATTCTCTACTATTTGAGGACATTTGTAATAGACTTTTAAACTAGGGAAATAGTATTTTATGGGTAATTTACGCAAAGAGATAGTTTTCAACTCCCGATTTCTGTGTACTTACCTAGGTACTTACGAAAATATTTTTAGGATTTATTATGATAAGATTAACCAGCGTGCGGGCATGCCGTAACTAATGAACGATGAATGTGACAAGAGGTAAATGGCCTCTGCCTACCCCTCCGGGACACAAGACGTAAGTTTACGTGATGCAATGATAACATTAACCAACTATGGTTTAAATAACTTGGTAGCTTTGTTTCTAAGTAGCAGTTTTGCCATTACTTAACATTTCATTACGAACTTACGCTTTTAAGTTTGATTTCGAATCTACCTATGTGAAGTTAGTTCTTTTGCCGCAGAAGGAACCTTTTAGATTATTTATAATATGGTGACGATTCGAAGACGGATAGTGTCCGTTAAAAATGGGAGTTCTCGTCAAGACAAGCCAATATTACTATGAAAAAAAAAATCAACTATGAAAAAAATATTTCTTCTGCTAATATTTTTAAGTACGTATTGATAAGTATAACTCTTCTCTAAATGGCGAATTTGTTACACCCTGAATACTATTTATATTGGAAATTCTGAAATTAGATAAGATAACATTATTCTTTATTGCACCCAAGAAGCGAGACATAAAATATGAAACTTACAATGAAAAAGTACAATGGGCAGCTTTATTGCTAACAGGAATTTCTTTCAGACAACGTCATTTCTATAAGAGAAAGGGAGAAAAAATAGAGAAAGAATGCGGGAGAGAAGAGGAGAGAGAGAGAGGCTAACTTACAAAGCAAAGAGGATCACTTCTCGGCAAGGCAAAAGACATTTCAGCAATATCAAATATCTCAACGCTTCCGGACAGGCTAACGGGCTAGCAAATTGCTGCTGCGACAGCGCTGCGCCGGTGGGCGGCTGGCCGGTTGCGCTGGCGCTGCGAATGGCAACTTTTACATTGGACAATATCCGTAACTGCACAATATCGTTGAACTAGCAATCATACTACGTTTATACAACGCACAACGGCCTTAGTAGATCTAGTTTTGTTTAGTCCGATGATGTCTTGTCGTTACGGCCAATGGGAACCGCCTTGTGGTCGGCGTTCGCGACAGTAAATTAGCGATTTTGGTGGTAATACGTCTGATTGTGCGAGATTTTACACGGTGTTGATTTGAGAATGTTGCAAGGGAATGTTGTAGCTAAACATTAGAAAACAGAAGACTGTTTCCATTTTCCCAACACCTGGGAATGCATTTGTATGTAATTGCTCTGAAAGTTAGATACTTTCAGAGCAATTACATACAAATGCATTCACAGGTTTTGGGAAAATGGAAACAGTCATCAAGAAGGGGCAGGACAGGTCAAGAACAACATTTTATTTTAACAAGATTTTGACATTTTATTTTCTTAAAATTAATTTCATAATTATTTTCAATAACTCGCGATGCTCATAAAATAGTTATGAGTGAGTTAGTTATTTATTTATTGTACCTAATAAATAATTGTAATTAGACTTGTTTAATGCACAGAATTGTAACGTTTAATCATAGTTTAATCTTTTTATAAATTCAAAGTGTTTCTATAGAAGTGCCACTTAGTCAACAATACCTGAACTACGGGACCATAATAAAAGTGCGTAAGAAACTTTAATTTGGAAATTGAAAATCCATCAAAGATGGAGTCAGGGAGAGCCATCAGGGAGAGTCTAAAGCTAACAGATTATCTTTTGAGTAACCAATAGCCCAGCAGTAAAATAACAGCACTGCCACCGAGACTGTGATCGAAATTAGAGATAGGTTTCAGGAACTTGCATTTAAATAAATACTCGACCAAATGACAATTTGCTCGTAATCGCACGGCCACCCGTTGAAGTCTTTTGTAGGGATCGTGTTTCGCGAGTATTTCAATGACTAAGAACTCAAGAAACAGTTCCTTACTACCTAGTATGTTATTAGTATTAGTCACGAGTTTACTAAAGTTTTTCCTTTTTTCAGGCAAGAGATTTTGAAAAAAAAAAGTGCCCTAATCGCGTTTGCAAGTAATAATATTTTTTTATTTCTGTTCTATTCAAAACCGGCGGCGTGCATGTTAAAGCTACTAATAAATAATTTTTAAAAAATCGACCTCTGGCTAACCGTGCTAGCGCTCTCCTAACTGAGCTAATGGACAAGTGCAGGCATTGGCGTATTACGTACAGGCAGCGACATCTGGCTGAAATAATTTACATCACTTGCAGACCCGAGTACCCACTTTTACGCAGTTAGGTTTTACATCGGAATTATATCGCTGTACCTACATGATTATATTCTTTTTGTTGCACTAATCCGTGCTGAGGACAATTTTTAGTCCCTAAATAGGTTTTTAAAAATTTACCTCAGCACGGATTAGAGCAACAAAAAGACTAATAAATGTTGATGAAACGAGAGAGGTTTCTAAAACTCTGGTCTCTGGTCTTGTCTGTCTCGTAAACTCACGCCTATATCACGGAAGGGCCTACCCCTCTGTGATACAGACGACAGTTTATGTGTGTAGGTATCTATGTTATGTGAAAATCGCAGTTTCCTGTCAAACATTTTCTAGCATATACATCACCTAGGTACGTAAAGTAACCGTGATCGTTTCATACAAAATCCCACCAACATCGTAATGGTTTTTTTGTTTTGTTACACTTAATATCTCAACAAAATACATTAACTAAAATAACACTTAAAAAACAGGCTTGTGAAAAAAATAATGTGCAAAAGCGGAATTATTTAAAAAGAAACGTTACTTGACGACCTCTTGGCGCAGCGGTAGTGCATCTGCATACCATGCGAGTGGTCCCGGGTTCAAATCCCGGCTGGGGACAAAAAAAAAACCCCAGGTCTTGGATGTTTACATGTTTGTGATGTAGTTGTTTCTGGTTCCCACGACACAGGGTATCCTAGTGTGGGGCCAGAAGCAATGTATCTGCCTGTATGTAAATGTTTATGTTTGTTTATGTTTGTGATTTGATTGAAATTTAAAAATCATACAAATGTAAACGACGGACATCGCAGACGTGGTCGGCCAAGGTGGTGATAGCGGAACGATATTTCATCCTTTTGCCCGGATGGGAGAGGATGGCTCAGGACAGGGAGAAGTGAAAGATCATGAGGGAGGCCTTTGCTCAGCATTGGGCCACAATCCGGCTAAATAAAAAAAATTGTAAAGTGGGTTACTCGGGGCTGCAAGTGATTTAAATTGCTTCGGCCAGATCACAGTCAATATTTTTAGTAGGCGCAAAGTGTGGGACCAAACGGCATCAGGTTGAGATTGCGCCTGTCCGAGTGTTAATTGCCTTGTAATTGTTGTCCGCGGGAAGAAGCGGAATGCGCCTAGTTGTGCGTTTGACGAGGGCGTGTTAGAGTATTTAGTATGGTCGTACAGCTTAATTATACTGTGCCACTACTTGTAGTCAAACTGAGGTCTAAAATCTATTAATTTGAAGCCGGAACTCATTTACAATTTATATTCTTTTTGTTGCACTAACCCGTGCTGAGGACATTTTTTAAAAACCTATCTAGAGGCTAAAAAATCCACACATGCTGGGAATTAAACCCACGACCCCTGGCTATTACGTAATTACGTAAAGGCAGCAACATCTAGCTGAAGCAATTTACATCACTTGCAGCCCAGAGTGACGCAGAGTAGTGCAACAAAAATAATATAATTATTACATTTAGTTTTTTCATTAAATTCTAAACGTTTTTAATAAGGTTGTAGATGCATAAAAACGTTATTTTACGAGATAACTCAAATAGTGATCCACGCTGTATACAATTCTGAGGCGTTAGGTACGTGCAAGGTGTGACGTCATAGTTTGAGCCCGTTTTGTGTGGCGCGTTTTTATACCATGTGACCAAATAGAGTTTTCGAGCATGTTCATTTATCTTTTAACGTGGCGTCTTCGATTATATTAAGACCACTTTTTTGTGCAAGTTCTCCATTAGTCTTACTACTTTTTAATCTGTGGTTAATTCGGCCATGCAATAGAATTGTCATTATAAACCATGAATGTGAAATTATAAAATGGGGTCCTGGTTGCCTTACTGTATTGTAGGCTGTTTGGGATCAAAACTCAAGCTCCAACAGCAACAATAGGCAATCTCTCTGCGGATCATAAACAATGGGGCGAGCCGTCATTTCGGGATCGAGTCGATCGTAATTAGCGATAGGACAGCGCTAATTGTGCAGGCGATGGCGGACTATGGCGGACGGGCGTAAGACAGTATTAAAGGGGTGTCCATGACTTTTAGGAACTCGGGAACACTGCTATAATAGTAATAATATTTATTTATTTTAAGAAGGTAACACTACGGATATCTATTTATTTATTTATTTATTTATTAGAAAACCAACAGACACGATAATGGCTATGTACTTTCGAGAAGTCCTTTTTTGCAATTACTATTGTAAAATTTTATACTGTCTGTCTGATGTCGGACTATTTGCGTATTGAAACCTAAAAAAATATTCAATTACCTAAACACGTCAATTAGAGTATGTCATTTACATAACCTTTGATCCCAGACTTTCAAAAGATTTTTGTTAAATTTTTAATTGTTGCAATATATTTTTTATGTGGTTTTATGGTTTTTATGCTTTGTAGTTTCACTGTTTGATAGACAATGATTAAAATCATATGGGTTAAATAGAATGGACCTTTTACTACGTAGGACAGTGTTTTACGGTAGGCTCCGATGACGTAAATCGTGTATTTAATAAAATTTATGGAACCCATGGAACCAAAGTTGTTGCAAAATAAAAACTCTGATTTGTGTGTTTCAGGAATTGCGCATTTTGGAATGGCAAAACACCGCTACGGGTCGTATAGATTTAAATACCAATTTTTAACCGTTAGTATAAGTAAATAATACTTTAAGGTTATTATATTATAGATTTTATAAGAGATTGAATAATAAAGGATTCTCCCTAGCATTTTATGAGAAATCTGCAGATGTTTAAGTATTTTTTTTTTATTTTCACCTCCGAAATCGACTATAAATAAAATATTTTAAAGTTAAAGTAGTTTTAGTCGAAAGGGTCTAAGCGCGATTATTTCTTGGTTAAAATTTTATTACTTTAATTCCCGACGTGGCGGCAACGTTGCGTTAACAGAATACTATTTTAATTATATATTGATACTTTAGGAGAATGTCTTTAACATATATTGAAAAACTATTTTAAATTATTTTCAAGACATTCCCCTAAATATTGTGTGCATTGTCGCCCTACGTATAGTAGAGTATCGATAGATTGCCGATGCGTTAGTTAACTCGGCAGCTAGTCTCTGATCCCGGCTCATATTTTTAGTAAGCTATATAATGTTAGCTACTGGGATACCAGGGCCGCGTTACTATAATTCATAGTTTATTACGACAATTCGATGTACTTGTTAATCTGTGTGTTAATGGACTTTGCAATGTTCATCAAAATGTCGTAATAAACCGAAATTGTTACTGAGATTGTCCAACCGATCTTTTTGGAAATCCATGGAGGAGGCCTATGTCCAGCAGTGGACTTCTTGTGGCTGATGATCATGATGACGATGTTACTAAGATATAAAATAAGAGACTTTAAAGCGATCCAACAAGGTTTCGGTTTTTTCTTAGAGATTAATAAAATAAAAAAAAATTAAAACCGACTTCAAAACACTACAGCATTAAAGACCTTTAAAAGACTATATGTATGTATACGTAGTTCAAATTTATAGGTATTCTTTAAAATAATTTCTAACTTTTAGTGCTGCAGTGTTTTGAAGTCGGTTTTTATCTATTATTTAACATTTTTTATTTTTAGATTTAGTGGGGGAGCGAGAGGAAAAAATCTAGTTCCTTATTATCATAATTTACCCTACTTAATTATTTGCTTTAGAATTTGAAGTTCTCAATTTCCGTCTACGAAAGTCTTCATCAGAACATTAACAAATTGCCCTGGGAATACTTTTACGCTATATCATGAAACATATGCATATTACTAAAGGATAGGCCCCATTAGGCCTTATTTACTGCTGTCCACTGAAGAGTTCCGTTCTCCATCTCTGAAAACCTTCATTAGATCTTCGCCAAATTAAAATGGGACCAATGAAACGATAGATCTATTCGAACAAAAGAGAATTGTCGAAACCGGTTAAGATTTGTTACAAAGGAACATAACAAAAATACGTATATATATACGAGTCGAATTGAAAATCTCCTCCTTTTTTTATGTCGGTTAAAAATATATTTAGGGCTATATATATATTTTTAATACCAAATAAGTTTTACACAAAACTTACCTCACTGGAGATTCGGAGGAAGACCGACAACTTTGTGGAAGGACGTCGTTGGCCTCACAGAATGCGGAGCTCGGATAAACGAGGTCATGAATAGGGCGAAATGGAGAGATAAGATAAGATAAGATTGCCAATCCGCGGTGGGCACGCGTGGTAATTAATCCCGTACTCTCTCTCTGGGAGAAGGCCTGTGCCCTACAGTGCTACGTATAGACGCTGCGTTACAAGTTAAGATACTTGTAATAGAATGTAATTAGATTCAGAGACATGCACGCGCGGAGAGGAAGGAGGCGGTCGCACCGGTACTTTATTTCAATATCTCAATGTCACATACCGAATTACCATTAAATAATATCTACAATGTAGATTCTATATGCATCACTAACTCGTAAACAAAGACATAGAGTAGTTTATATTCTTTTTGTTGCACTGGCCCATGAAAGACAACTTTAAAAACCTATTTAGAGACTAAAAATTTCACCCATGCCGGCACTTGAACCCGCGACCTCTGGTTAACCGGTTAGCCAGAACGTAAGGCTATTCTGGTTACTCAACTGCGCATTAAAATTTCTTTTTTGTTCTTTTAAACAGGGCCCGAGGCAAAGCTTGTAAATTAGGGTGATTAGTAGCCTGCAAGCTGGCTAACCTAGATCGATTGTAGATATTTGTAATTGCTGTGCCGATAGAGTTGATCTACACATAGTAATACAATGTAACCACAATGTAAAGAGTATCGGTAATTGCAGTGGATTGTGACAACCTACTTACTGTAATTAGTGAATTTCATAATAATGTCTGTAGCTCTACTTAGCTTCGGTCTAAAGCTTATTAGGGGCACAGGGTATTCTAGCTTGGAACCACGACAAGTGATTGTGTTGTGTGGAAGTTATTATTAGTATTATTTGTGTAATTGAGGAAAATAATGAACAAAAAAAGACCGGACAAGAGTGAGCCGGGTTCCCTATAAATTTGTAGGTACTACATACATAAACTTACGCCTGTATCCCAGAGGGGTAGGCGGAGACCAGGGACTGCCACTTGCTACGATCCTGACAGATCACTTTCGCTTCCTCAACATTCATTAGTTGTTGCAAATTTGTACAAATTTCTAGGTAATATTATAAATCGTTCAGGAATCGAGTCTCGCAGTTTTTTCGAACTTTTCCCGAACTTCAAAGACAAATGTTTTATGATTTAATTACAAATTGTATAGTATTCAGATTTTTTCCTAGACTTGTAGTATACGACAATATAACTTGCCAAATTTCATAGTTATGAGCGTTGAAATATACTTTTTTCAGTATCTTTTTGTTACATTAACTTAGAAGTTTGGTTTTTTTTACAGCTTCAAGGGACCGTAGACCTGAGTATATGGTTTTCATTTCAACTTGATACCTCCACGCCTTCCCGAGATAAAAGGTCTTGACAGACAGACGGACGGACCGACGGACGGACGGACGGACAGACGGATAGACGGACCTATAAGACAAAGCGATCCGAAGAAAATAAAAATAAAAATAAATAAATAAATAAATAAGGATTCCGTTTTCTCCTTTTGAGGTACGGAACTCAAAAATGTCATTTTACATACACACTTAGATAAACTCACGCCTACATCCTGGACCGGTAGGCAAGGACCAGGTTTTGGCACTTGCCACGATCCTGGTAAACCTCTTTCACGATCCTGGTAAACCTCTTTCACGATCCTGGTAAACCTCTTTCGCTTCATCAACATTCATTAGTGGCTGCACGCACACACGTCAGTTTCGGATCATCATAAGCAGCCTATATACGTCCCACCGTAGGGCACATGCCTTCTCTCAGAGAGATTATGGGCTTAATCACCGCGCGTGCCCACCGCGGATTAGCGATTTCAAACGGTATGTGAATAGCTCAGACACTCAGTTTTCCTCACGATGTTTTCCTACGCCGTAAGTGAGTGGTATTGGTACAATAACTTCACAAATGTACATAGCATAGAAAACAACGTCATAGGTACATACCCGCACTGGGACTCGAACGTGGGTCTCTTGCTTCCGAGTCCAATGCTCTGCCCACTAGGCTACCACCGCTCTCGGTTTTGGATACTTTAGGTATTATACATCTATGTTAGGTGATTTATATAACGTCTTAAGTCCGTTTTTTGATACGATGCAAAAAAAACTGTCACTTTGATATGTGCCGGGGTCGTAAGCCATCACAACCCATTATATTTTTTGACGTACTCTACGTGGACATCAATACAAGTTTATTTTTTAAAGGTCGTGACAGACGACGGCTAGAAATAATAATACATCGCGCGATGTGGTGTTCTATACAAAATCCGACCGCAGTCGTGTGTGGATGCAGGACATTGGCTGGAAGATGTGCAAAAATATCGCATAACTATATTGACGCCGTCGTCGTCTGTGACGGTCATACATCTAAGGTTCCAATAAAATCTATGCCAATAAACAAACTCTGTCATCAAAACAAAAGAAAAACGACATTTTATTTACAATAGAAATCTCGTTCACATTTACTCATGTGGACTCGAAAAACAAGCCACAATTGTCGAAATCACAACGGAACACCGGAAACTACATTCGTGGAACCAGAAAAAAAAACGGAATGTTTGAAAACCAATTACGTCTTCATGAATGTGTCTAACCTGAAACTCAAGGTTACCCATATCCAAGTGTTGCCAATACATAAAAAAACTAATAATTCCATTTCAATAGTTACAATAAATATCTTCTTCTTCTTCCACTTTACTTCCAAATAAAAATTGTGTGAATTACGTTAGTGGTTTCTTAAATACTTTTCTTTTATGACTATTTTTTTCTTTGATGCAATAAGGTTTTTGGTCACACGAGTCTACTTTTTTACGGTTAAACAAAAATCTATTGAGTATAACGATATATTCAGCTAACGCGAGATAACAGCGGTGGTAGCTTAGTAGGTAGAACATCGGACTCGGAAGCGAGAGACCCAGGTTCGATTCCCAGTGCGGGCATATGCCTATGACTTGGTTTTCTAAGTTATGTATATTTGTGAAGTTATAGTAGCAATACCATTCGCTAACTGTGAAGGAAAACATCGTGAGGAAACCTGAGAGTCTGAGCTATTCACATACCTCAGCGCTTCAAATCGCCAATCCGCGGTGGGCACGTGTGGTGATTAAGCCTATACTCTCTCCCTGAGAGAAGGCATGTGCCCTACAGTGGGACGTATATAGGCTGCGTATGTATAACGATATATTTTATAGTGGTAACACTGCCTCTTTTATTTTGCATCTAATTAAAAAACAGACTTTAGTGGCCACATCTACCTACACTTGATAAGTAACGTGACCGCTCAAACGCTGTAAGGCCCGAAAAATATTCTTAGATGAAGTAGGATTACCCAGCACCTACACCATCCTCTCAGCTTAGTTGGCTTTATTCACAGGAAATACAATGTCAATACGTACGACGCCAACTAGGTCGCAAGTTTCATCACAATGTCTTCCATCACAGTTAGCGAGTGATATTGTTCTCACTCTTGCCTTACAAGCGAGATGTCGAATCCTAGAATATACCTGGCATAGTAAATTTGTAAAATAAAAAATAAGAACCAGGGACCCCAGGGTTGGCTCATACCTCAGGCAGAGGATAAGTCTTGCCATCCAACGAGGTAATGTAGCCAGCATACTGGGGACCCTTCCCAGAGGCAGCGATGATCTGGGCGCAGTATTGTATAAACCTATTTAGAGGCTTCTTAGGTCTAGCCATGCCGGGACTTGAACCCGCGACCGCGATCTGGCTAACCGTGCCAGCCTATAAATAGGTTTTTAAAATTGTCCTCAGCACGGGTTAGTGCAAGAAAAAGAATATAAGCAGCATTTTATATTAAACAACCTACAATTTAAATTATTTAAAAAGGTACCTACTTTTTTAAATATTTAAATTGTAAGTTATATTAGTTAATATATTTAGGTAAATTCTAGGTTAGTTCAAACATACATGTATTGTTTATTAACATTATCTCTTAAAAATATTAGATTTAAAAAAAATGTTACAAATTATCAAGTGAACTAGAACATCCCGGAATTAGAAAACAGTCAGAACATCACGGAAAGGACATAATACGTATATTTAGGTTTCGCTTAACAAAAAATATAAAAGAGTGTGGCTTCTTCTTTTGTGCATATTAGGTATATACATTGGTGCAGAGTCACACAAAGAAGATATATATCGAAATCACTCGGCCTTAGGATGTTGAAGCCCATTGCTGGTTGTCAGCACAAAAGTGGCCTTACCGGTTTGAGACAAACTGAAACTAAAAGATTCATTGGCACCCAATGATTATGCTATCTAAACACTAGTATCCTACTATCAAGGTACACACGATCCGACTAGCATAACACACGTTTCTACTGTGGAGGGAATACGGCGGTATGTGCGCGCCTATCATTATGTAAATCGCATCGTGATAATGGAACGACATCGATGTTGGATGTAGGTGTTGCCAAATACATTGGAATTCGCTGATGAGGTAGGGTAACATTAAGCAGCTTATATACGTCCCACTGTAGCGCACAGGTCTTCTCTCAAGGAGATAGTATGGGCTTAATCACCAAGCGTGCCCACCGCGGATTGGCGATTTCAAGCGCTGAGGTATGTGAATATCTCAGACACGCAGGTTTCCTCACGATATTTTCCTTCACGGTTAGCGAGTGGTATTGCTACTAGAACTTCACAAATGTACATAACTTAGAAAACAAAGTCATAGTACATGCCCGCACTGGGACTTGAACCTGGGTCTCTCACTTCTGAGTCCAATGTTCTACCCACTAGGCTACCACCGCTCTAGGTAGGGTAAGAGTTTGTGTAATTTAAGAGGCTGACAACCTCAACCATCATCATCTTCAGACTGGGCAATTCATCGAAAAGTAAAGAATTGGAAAATTATGGATTTCCTAAAAATACATACATAAACTCACGTCTGTATACCAGAGGGGTAGACAAAGACCAGGGACTGCCACTTGCCACGATCCTGACAGATTACTTTCGCTTCCTCAACATTCATATTCATATTCTTCATTGCTTAATCACATTCATTAGTCGTTGCATGCACGCACGCCGGTTTCGGGTACTTTTTATCTTCACCTTTACTAAAAATCTAGTCATTAATTGAGACAATAAATCAACGACATTTTTAAGTATAGTACGAGTATGATGAGTTGCTTCCCTTAATCTTATCTATAAAGTAAAATAAATAACAGATTGAGATTTTTGTAATCGAGGAATTTACCCACTTAGCATCAAGTCTGACACACAGTTAGGTAATCTGTCTACGATGGAAAACTTACAGATTTAAAAGGCTCCAAACTATGGTTTCATTAGTTGCTATCAACATGTCAAAATCAAAACACCCGAAAAAATATATCTCATTTGAGAAGCCGTGTTAAAAGATTAATAATTTTAATAAAGATTTTTCTCTGCAACTAACACTTTTATAATAACCTGTCGAAAAGTAATTCTCGTCATGTGATACAAAAATGCTCCATAGAAATCGGGCTCGGGTTCTATCTTAACCACAGATATTGTTATACTAAGTCTAACTAACGACTCGTTCCCGATACTAGATGCATATGTAAAAGATAGTATTGAAACTGGTGGGTGGCTATAAAGTACGGGGTCTTATATTCAACGTTGGACAAAATTCATAATCAAGACTGTGGAAGGTATCTAAAGTAAACTAGAATTAACTGAAAGGCCAGCTTCTTCTCTTAATATCTGTATTACTGGAGACGGCAAAGAAGTAATTAAATCAATCAATCAATCAATTTATTTATTTGTAAACATAGGTAAATAATATAAGATGTCATAAAAAAATTAAGTCGCTCTATATTTTGTCTTTGGGCGTACAAACTTAATTGATAATGCAATGAAAATTATTATGTTAAATAAAAAGTCACTACAATTGTCATAGTAAATGTCACTACACACACACACACACACACACACACACACACACACACACACACACACACACACACACACACACACACACACACACACACACACACGCATAGCAATTCAAATTAATGTAAAAAAAATATAATAATAAATAAGAGTATGTCAAAAGTTCATGCAAATAGAATAAAATAAAAAAAATAAAAATAGAATTTATTTGCCTATTACAACAATAAAAATGTACAACATTTTTTGGATGAAGAAAATTATAATGAATGATAAAATAATATGTACTTACAAAATAAAAAATAGAACACAATGTCAAAAAACTTAATATTCAAAATTAAATATTTTATACCACAAACAGACGTTGGTTTTTTATTATTTATCTAATAGAAAATCTGAGACAGAGTAATAACAAATTAGCTTTAGAAAATTAAGTAAATCAGAGGAAACAATTCATGTAAAATTCTGTCTTCTTTTTCCCTTCGGGTACTCCCGAAGCCGGCGTGCGCGCATGCAACGACTAATGAATGTTGAGGAAGCGAAAGTGATCGGTCAGGATCGTGGCAAGCGGTAGTCCCTCGTCTCTGCCTACCCCTCTGGGATACAGAGGTGAGTTTATGTATGTAGATAAATTGATAACACTTATATGTAATGTATGTATGTACAATTCATGTAGTTTTGATAGCTACTTGATTCCTATTGTCCTGATAAATAAACTTGGAGTCTACTTGACGGTGAGGGTAAACAAGCGGCGGGGGAGGGGCTGGAAGGTATATTTTTCAGTTTTTTGCTCATGTCTCGAAAAACATTCAGAATACCACAGAAAATCGTCGCAGCTTTATATCTATATTTACTTACTTACTTACTTCTTACTTCCGGTGGCGCTACAGCCCTTTGTGGATCTTGGCCTCCTCCACAGGATATCTATATTTAGGTAGGACGTCCTTATGGTGTAGGACGTTTCTCTATATCTTGGTTTGGTGAAAAATTTTCAATTCTTGGTAAAGGACACTTCACGTACCTACAGTTGACAGAATTTCATATTTTTTTTTAGTCTCCCATAACGTAGTTGGGTCTGGTCCACTCATGGAAAGGTCAACGTGCTATGGATTGCCATTTTGAAGGATATTCTTTATTTGCGTGCAATTCAAGTACACTTTTCCAAGAGAAGACCTGGGCATAAACTGTGTTTCATTCGAAAGTACCTAATAAAACTGTGTCAGGGCTTGCAAAGGACATCTTTCTGTTTCAACTACTTTGTATATGGAACTCAACTTAGACTTAACTATCAGAAGTTCTAAATATACCTTAAGACCTTTAGAATAAGGGCTGAATTAAAATTGAAAAGTGTATAAATTTATCAGGTTGAGTGTAATGCAATCTCGTACCCATTAGAAGCTCATTTATTATTGTGCGATTTCGAGTCGCATCGGGGCCGCTAAGATCACGCTTTGACAATTATTTCTTAGCTGTTTTGGTACGGCTATTATATATTTCATAGAGTGTGTTTATGTTTAAAGAGACGATGATCATAGATCTGAAATAATTATTCAGTTCAAATTAACATGTAACATAGAATAATATCTAAAAATACTCGTAAGGCCAGGCGCGGATGAAGTAAGAATAGTAGGTAGTTATATTGAATCGTGTAGTTGACTCTATGTCTTAAAAGAGTAAATCTGTAGTAAAATTTGATCTGACGATAACGTCGTTTCGTAACTAGGAACTTCAGGTAAAAACTATCAAGGTATCTTAAATAGTCAAGCAACATTTTAGTGCCCCAAACAAAGCAACCACTCGGGCGCACGCGCCGCTCCCGCCATCTTGTTTAATCTAGTGCCGTTGATCGCGGAAAAGCGCGCCAACCTTCAACGACCTTCGCTCTCCGACCGCGCCCACTCAGCCAAACGGTCTTAACTACCAACGAGACACGGAAAACTCAACCTTAAAGCAGTTGTATGAGAGCTTGTTTCAATTTATTAAGGTTATCGGTGGTTAGGCCTGTTTTCGTGTCGGTTGGGACCCGCCCCGTGTGTTTTAGTTCGAAAAGCATTCTGTTCTAAATTCGAACTAGTGGGCCCATTAATCAAACGGTTCTTGCGGGCGCGCGCACTTAATTCTTAGTGATACTTTGTCACTTATAAACTCGGCTTGCAGAAATATTTATGAACGGCATTGGGCCATTGCATTTGTAGGTTGAAGGACGTATTGAAACAGGCTTTAGCGGCCTTTGTTTATGTACCAAGAAAGCTATTAATTTAGCTTAGTCCAGTTTCTACTTCAATTTGTATTTTTTTTGTTGTATTGTGTTTTAAATAACACAAATTGTCATCTAAAAAAAATATATAAAAATCTCGTGTCACAGTAATTGTTATCGAACTCCTCCGAAACGGCTTCACTGACTTTTATGATTTTTTTTGTGTATATTCGGTAGGTCTGAGAATAGGCTAATTAATATGGCAAAACAACGTTTGCCGAGTCAACTAGTTTTGATATAATCATCTGTATCTTTAAGTAAAAATTAGTAAAGCAGTTTCGAAGGGTTCGACAACAAACACTGAAATTTTTATATATGTATTAGATAATTATAGAATCGAATAATGGAAATTTGTCATCGGAGTGATTTCAGGCAAAAGATACCTGCTTTAAAAATAAAAAAAAATAAAAATAAAGCTACTTTAAATCTACAGAACATTAACAAACGTAAATCAGTTTTGTTATCCAAAATATCTTTACGCTTTGCTTTCACGATTCCACTGAGCGATCATGGAGCGATCACTTCCTGTACCTCTGTAGTATCAGTTGTAATCTTTTTTTCTACCTATTTTTCTTATCGGCTATCGTATTGTCATGACAATTTTAATGTAAACAGAGTTACATTTGATCATTCTGGCATTGATTTGCATTGATATGATTTCCCAATTGCTTTATAGGTCAATATTCAATGTCACGATATTAAAAGTATTTAATAAAATAGTGTCATGATACCTTTAAAATCGGAAGTGTCCTTGTCGCTATTCAAAAGTAACCTAACGAAGGGTTGGTATCATTGCGAAAAAGAATGGCGGGGTGCATCGATTAGTTGGGAAGGTCAGAAGCGCAAGCTGGATCACTTTTATTGTATTCTTGTTGGAGGAAACATATCTTCACAGTATTTACATGAAACTTGCAGTAAATACCTATATGTGTTATCTTAAGAATGTGATACTTAAGTGTGGTTTTACAGTGCCACTTTCGCCAGCGTGGTTGGTAAGCATCGCGGGCCACGAGCTTCGAGTGTCTTAGATCGTTACATAGTATGAAATGTAAGCTATGCTATGTAAGCGTCACTGTAAAACCTCACATAGTAAGGTCTGCCAGGATCGTGGTAGGTGGCAAACACTGGTTAGCCACTTACTTTGCCTCCCGCTCCGGGGTACAGGCTTGAATATATGCATATGCGGTAGACATTCGACAGTTTACACCTACAGGCTCTTGCATCGGAGGTCAAAACATACAAAATTTACAAGGAAACGATTTCCATTTCTTTTTAGGATTCCGTACCCGAAGGGTGCCAAAGGGGACCCAATAAATAAGACTTCACTGTCCATCTATCTGTCTGTCACCAGGCTGTATCTCATGAACCGTGATACCTATGCAGTTAAAGTTTTTACACATGATGTATTTCTGTTGCGGCTACAACAACAAATACTAAAAACAGAATAAAATAAATATTTAAGGGGGGCGCCCATACAACTTTATTTTTTGTCGTCTTTTGCTCGATATTAATAACGGCAACAGGTAGACGTTTGAAATATTTACAGAATATATAGTTTTATATTCGCTTCAAAAATAAATAATTAAATTAAAATATAAATTTAACCCGGGCCATAAAACAAACGTGTTTTTTGCCGTTTTTTCTCGATCTTTGTGTCTAATGTTGTATAGATAATGGTACAGAACCCTTCGCGCGCGAGTCCGACTCGCACTTGACCGGTTTTTTTTTCTATTACTTTATCTGCGCTCAGCGTAACTGCGTTCCACGAGTCGAACTCCAAGGGAAATACTCGCATCTCATTGCGCGCGGCAAGACAATAAGCGAATACGGTCCTCTTCATGGGGTAGGTTTACTTAATGCAGTGGCTATTGAAGGTCACGTTTTCTTTGGGAGCTCGTTTCGTGGATAGATATAACGCTAACCTACACTAAGCCCACTGCATTGCGCAAAAGATTTACTACAAAACTGATAAGGCTGTAGCTGTTATCTGCTCAACTAACTGAACTTATAGACTGTTCCACATTTTGCTGTTCGAAAGCAGCGGTGGGCGAATTGGCTTAGCTTTTTGTGCATAGCTGCTAAAAAGCCTTAATATTAAATGCAAACCATTTATAACTTTACACTTATATAAATAAACTTTGCGTGAAAGAAACCTGAGCGTAAATTAACGTGAAAATTTAGTTCAGTCCATAGAAAAGACTATTCCTACCTGAACGAAACACTTTTAACGACCGACAGAGTTTTACTGGTACCGTTTATCTGCAATAAATCGATGAAATGATCTCTCAACTGACGATGCAGTGATTGGCTTCTATTCGATCATACCATTGTCAGTGCTTCAATTAACAATCAGTATTAAATGGTGATTGGAATCGATACTGTTAGATCTTCAAATGCTGGCCTGTTGCCAGCGAAGTATGAAAGTTTAAGTTTTTGGTTTTCACATTCGAACACAAGTTTTTCAATGCCACGCCTTGAGTGAAACATAGCTTATGATGAATGAAACGTGAAACTGGGATAACCGTTCCGGTGAACTCAATATTTTAACACGTCGTCTTACGTCACCAGTTTATCGGTTTAATCATAATACACATGCAAGTTATTTACACAAGAGCATACCGTTTCAGGTAAATACTAGCTTCTAGCACTTGTATTGAGTTGATATTCTACCCTGGCGTGCCAATAGAAAGCGCGCAAACAACTCTCGCTAGGGAAAAAAAAATACTATGACAATAGACTGTAAAAAAAGTAGAAAAGGAGATCCAGCTAGTACATCATTCACTAGTACATCATAGAGCCTTCTGTCAAAACCCTTTGAGTGTTTTGTTTATTATAGTGCCTATAGTTTTTGTTTCACCAAAAGATCTGAACAATCGAGGGGGAGGGCAGAGGCGGAAAAACTTTAAGAGTTATATTTAATACTGGTTCACAAAATATATTAACAACTTTGTGATCTATAACTCGCACGTCACTAGCACGGCATTAAACGGGCATACCAGACACTGGCATGTGCTTCACTACGACACGGAATGACAGTACCTGACGCACAAGCTCACTAGCTCCTAGCATACCACCTACTGGCAGTGTATCACGGCCTCCTCGTATCGTTCAATTAATCTCCCAAAACCCACCAGACGACGGGCCTGATCCGAACGGGTCTGGAACGGGAGCAACTACAGGACAGCCGCGATCGAGATGGTGATAGCCCGCTTTGGCACACAATTGTCGCATCGAACTACCCGATTCGAAAGGGAACTATAGCGGGAATCCGGTCGATAAGCGTGTTGATGTGACTTTTTGCCAGTTACGTTTTAGAATGAAAATTACAACAGAATAAGGCCGTGAGCCGGCGGCGTATCACCTATTGAGATAAAAAGTAGAGTATGTGTTGACTTATTGAAATAAAAAATTACAAATAGAAAATAAATAATTATCTTCTTTTTATCCAAATAAATTTAGTGCGGCGGCCTCTAATGGAAATAGAACCCACGACCTTTGTTTTGGCAGGTAAACGTTTTAATCGCTAGACTTACGAGGCAGTCAAGATAACTTAAATAATAGAAAAAAACCGGAATTTGTTGTCATTTGTTTGTTTGTTAGTAACGCTTTATTGCACAAAAATAAAAAAAAAAACTTAAAAAACAGGGAAGTGGTTATGTAGATGCACAAAGGAAGAAGAAGAAGGAAGACATTTATTCGGACAAATTAACACATCATAAGAAAAAAGGCATAACAAGTAACAAAAACAAGAACAAAGAAAAAACAAGTCACATAAATACAACATAATACAAGGCAAAGTCAAAGAACTCAGCATTGTGCAGCATTGTGAGGTTCTGAATAATAAAACAGAGAGCGGGAGAAGGCAAATAAAGCTCAATATTGAGAAAAAAAGAACTAAAAATAACCTATTTACTTTGTTTCACAAGAAATTTATTTATGGTACCTATAGCATCGTGAGGAAACCTGAGTGTCTGAGCTATTCACATACCTCAGCACTTAAATCCCCAACCCGCGGTGGGCACGCGTGGTGATTTAGCCCACACTCTCTCCCTGAGAGAAGGCCTATGCTCTACAGTGGGACGTATATTAGGCTGCTTATGTATGTTATGTATACGTGCTCTTTTAGTTTTACACGCAACTGTGACACAGACGGACAGTCTCGGATTTCCTTAGGCAGTAAGTTCCACTGGCGAGCAGCACGCACAGAGAATGAGAGAACTGAGTGTTGCAGACTAGGACTTACAATGCTCTGATAACACACGCTTTCTGTGGTCTGGTTCGCGGCGGCAACAGTCGGTCCTTACGTCCTTTTTCTAGGGAATCTATTTGGAATTAATTTCAAATACAACGGTCTCTCTGCGGTGTGAAAATTTCAATCTATAGACTCAGGCTGAGGCTGTATGTAAAAATGAAGTCCAGTTGGAATCGACTCCACTACCTCTGTTTTGGTAGTCAAGCGTGGCACGGTGATAAGCAAGAGGTGAAACAATCGATATAGGGCTCTCCAAATCAGGGATCGGGGAGCGACCAGTCCAGCCATTGTGCCAGTGGGAACATGCCCTTAATTGCGAACCTGAATAAATTAAAACGAGATTCCGTTGTATACAGTAACAAAACATAATAGGACGTGGAGTTACGAATCTATCGTTAAGTAACATTGAAGTAGTTTGTACAAAGAAATTACTCAGAATTAAACATGTAAGGTGAATGGATAGTTCCGTCAACAATCACGAGACATCAAAGTAGAGTGAAATATTTTTGGGGAAAAAACCCTGATCTTTTGAGAACTAATCGTATCAATCTGAAAAAAGAACTTAATTTTTCATTAAGGCAAATAAAATAGAAAGAAAAGAAAGAGAAACATTTATTGCACCAACAGACAACACACAATAATTAAAACTTAAAACAAAACAAAATATGCACACAATAATAAAAATACTTTACAAAATTTTTCGCAGTGTGTCTCTGCTTTTGCAAATGGCAGCTGACTCAGCATAGTGCTGAGGGTGTGAACCCTCAGCGCTGATGTTCAGTCAGTGTCGATAGCCCTATGTACTCTAGAGCATACCTGGCCTGTTGCTAACTAATAAATAAAACAATATCTAAGGTAACATAATAAACATCAATATATATACATTTGCATAAACAGCGATATTGGTACATATCCGTGCATATACATACATATACACGTAAATACATAATTATACAAAGACATACAGCGTAGGACGACCAGCCACAAGATGGACAGATGACCACATCCAAGTAGCAGGAAGACGCTGAATGCAAGCCGCTTCCAACCGGTCTTTTTGGAAATCCATGGAGGAGGCCTATGTCCAGCAGTGGACTTCGTGTGGCTGAATGATGATGATGATACACATACATGTACAATATGAAATATGTGCACATATAACAAAGTTATGTAAATAATGTACACATATAACAAAATTATGGTAGAAATAATTTCGCTATCAAGTTAAGTATCCTTGATGCGATCACATCGTTGGGTCACGAGTGATGAATAAAATTGCCATTACCAATAAATCCGCCAATTCTATTAGCCAATTCTATTATATAATAGCCTGTTTTCTTTGTAATTGTTATCTTTGTTGTATTCTTTTGGTTTTAAATGATGATATTATATTGCGATAAAAATATTTTTATTTTAATAAAGAATTGACCATTAAAGAATGAATAGTCACAGACCCGCGAAAAGAAACTTTCAGTGTCATCACTCCCTACTATCACAATCTTAAATTGCTTACTCTGATAAATCCGTTTCGTAGCTCTGAGCGAATGCGAAAGGTTGCGCATACGCAACGCACTGGCAAATAGTTATTGCTTGTTATGGTGTTGTTTGTTAATTGCAACGTGTGTTTAATATCTGGGGTTCGGGCTCTAAATGGCAAGCCTGGAAGAAATATCTAAGCTTTAACTGTTGTTACTCTGCCTAATTAAACACTTCGGTAGTTGGGTATGAATGTATAAAGTGAAAATGGTATCAGAGTAGTGGCATGAGTGTGTCCCACTAATTTATAGCGTAGTTGATATGGCAGACTAGAGATAGTAATTTATTTTTTATTTTATTTTATTTAATAAGGCACACCAACAGGTCAGGTTAAATTTGTAATCGTTTTTAGGTTTCCGTAGTCAACAAGAAACCCTTGTAGTTTCGAAATGTCCGTCCGTCTGTCTATAAAATTTATTTTAATTAAAAAGAGCTATAAGTGTGTACAATCGGCTAATTACTTTGATGAATTCTTATATTTAAAAATGAATTGCTGTTCGTTAGTCTCACTAAAACTCGAGAACGGCTGGGCCGATTTGGCTAATTGTTGTTTTTATATATTTGTGGAAGTCCAGGGAAGGTTTAAACGGTGAGAAGAAAAAAAAACGGTTGACATCGGTGATACGAAGTTCACGGGGTCATCTAGTAATATATAACAATATATAAGCAGGTAAAAACTCCTCTTTCTACGGGACCCTACACTGCGCGTGGTCCGACACTCACTTGGCTGGTTTTTAAATAAAGCTTGAAAGCACTTTAAGTTTTCCCTAATCGCTCCAACGGTTCCTAAGTAAAATGCTCACCTGTTTTGTAGACCTTTGCAAATTGTATCTGCTATAAATCGACTCACTGACCTATCGTTTCGTTTTCTCCTTTGTATCTTTAAATTACTTAGATTATGTGGATCAGGATTCTTTCTAGACATCAACTCCTAATATCTCCTCTTGTATCTAGATTGCAGCGTTCAATAGCTCCGAGAGACCATCAGCGACTTTCTGAGCTAGAATAAGAGAGAAAATTATATCCTATGATGCATCGTATTTACGTGTCTCGCTCGCACTCGGGTATAATAACTATTGACTTGATCATTATCTCTTTTGCTCAATAATTTGCCAGTAGGGGCGCATCCGAAATGCTTTGATAACTAAGACCAGCTTGGGAACTGCTTCACCTCGAGGCGATTAAAAGAGTCTGAGAGATCAATCAATCAATCGATCAGCCCGTATTCGTCCACTGCTGGACATAGGCCTCCCCCAAGGCACGCCACTTCCCTCTATCCTCAGCCCGCCTATTGTAGGTACAATATTTACCTGGTGCAATAATCAATATTTAAAATTTACCTGGTGCAAATAATAATAATCAGATGTGTCAATTATTTACAATAAGTTATGATTCAAAAATATATTTAATGCTGTTGCACGCCTGTTATTGGGTATAAGGCTAGACAAGAACCACATTAACCGAACCGAACTCTGTATTGTTGTGCTTGATACCTGTTGGCTGTGTTAATAAAATATATAAATATAAATAAATAAAGAATTTTAATAGTAATAATAATTTTCTTGACTAACAATGATATCTGATTACATAATTTTAAGAGATAACAAGTTAGAGATGTTTGTGTATGATCTCAATATGAAGTAGGTCAAAATTAATAGAACTGAGAGAATTAACTTTTTGATCTCCATTCAAGTATATTTTTACCCCATCAGTTGTCGGTTATATGGCAATTGAAACCAGTCTACTGCCTCTTCAGCTTGCTAATTTTATAGACTATCCCCCAGTTTCTCGTACACTAACACGCTGTTAATCTACTGTTAACAGCTGTCAATTGACAAAGTGCATACAAAAAAAAAACCACTGACAGGTGTTAACAGTAGATTAGCAGCTTGTTAGTGTACGAGAAACCGGGGGTATGTCAATCACTTTATTGTTCTTTTCATGACTTTTTAATAGTGAAATCGTTGTCAAAAGACCACAAATCATAGTTAATCTTGTTAAATGTACCAATGACAATAAGACAAGTTGAGTCTCGTAAGTGCCCAATCAGCCTCTACGACCGCTGTACGGACGATCGAATCAATCTAGTTTGCATCTGATTAGGTGCGAATTACAATACAAATAGATCCGTCACGACCAGAAAACGTGCGCGAGGGAAAAGGCCGTAACTTCCTTTTGTCGATTCGAAACGTTTTATACCTTGGTAGTGGCTTGTGAAAACGATTTTTTTGGAATAACAATGGAACTCTAGGTGGTGTTGTTTTTTCTTTTTAATTTCGTTTCCTTTATCACTAAAATATTTTATATTTTTAGCGTAAATCAATATTCAAATTTTTACAAACTGGGCCCGCCTTTTCAATCGATTTAGATAATAATTAACCTTAGTATGTATGTCCAAGATATGGCCTGTCTGTGTGCCAAACATTTTTATGCGTCATGTAGTAACTTTTATATAAACATCGAAACGTTCAATCTTTCTTTACTCTATTTTGGACTACCACTGTATTTTTTTAAAGATGATCATTGACACAAATGAAGACTAAATAGGAATTCGGTAATGCACTAAGAATTTGTTTTAAGAACTCGTTGACAGATCATAAATAGCTATTAAGAATTATGCCAAGAAGTCACTCAAGTTTTTTTGCATTTACACTTACGTCCTTTTGCCATTTCCAGCGACGGACGTGACAAAGTCTTAGGTTGCGTCAAGGTGAAATGAAAAACTAACTGGGATTCTGGTGACCCGCCGCGGCATACTGTTAGCCATTTATCTTTGAGTCATTATAAGCTAGATATGTTGTAGGACCTATTGTAATTGTACTAAACAGCTGTGACCTCAGCCTGGACAAAGTTCACGATTTGGTAGATGAAGATCGTAAAATATCGACTGGAAAATCGGGGAAACGTCTGTTCTTTATTGTCATTATTGTGAAGACTAGCTGGCTTGCAGATAATGGATCGCAGGCTCTTCTATTTGAGTACCTATTATTTATTAAATCTGAAACAACAAAACAAAGGGAGGTTTTGTCAGTGTATGCGATAGAATGACATGGATTTTGAATAAATACTCGCAAATCCGCAACAATACATCCATCTAAAAAAATAAACATTCCCTGTGAAAAAATGTAAATGTTAAAAAAGGGCAGCGGTCTAGAGTGTTTTGCGTTAAAAAAATGTGATGTAAATTAGAACAATCTGAGCAATTTGATTGGAGTATTGTAATTTTTGTGTATGTTTGGTTTTTTATTCTTGTTTTTAAAGTTGGATTTTTTTATTCGATTTATTTAACCCTCTATTTATTTAACGATTTGTATCTAAAATAAAATAAAAAATCTTTAATATTATAATTCAGGAATCGTGTCCAGTATCTTGTCTACACGGAGCTAGGAGTATTTTAGTAAGATGCAAAATATGTTGTATGATTTTAGTTCTTTTCACAAGTTTACACGTAGGGACGGATCTGAAACGTAAATATTGTTTAGTGCAGCACTGGCGAGAACTTGGCCTGGAGCGCTCTGTGCAATTATATCTCTTACTCAGTGTCAAGGAAGGTTAGAATAATCGAGATGAATAATAATATTTTACGGCAGGCAGTACGTATCTTATAAACTTTAATAAGTAGCGGTAAATCAAACAAAACATTCCAATCACTTATTGATGACAAGAAATACCATTTCAAAATAAAAACTACCTCACACTCGCATTGAAACCCAGCCGTAAAGAACCATCGATACATTATAATGCTGCTACCCCAGAACAATAAAACAAAAACTGATAACTTGCGGGGGCACAAAGGTAGACAGTTGCACACATAGCCAAATGACATGTGACCGCTTATCCGTACACTGGAACACAAACAAACCACCATGTATGAACTCACACAGGTGCAGGAGTGTAATAAATCTGGCCAGCATGAGCAAAATGGTGCACGCACACACGGGTAGCTTGGAGTCACCTCCATGGGTCGCAGCAGTTCACTTGACACCAACACAGTGGTGTTTTCACCTGCCGAGCGGAGTCTGCGGCTCTGTGTGCCGTCTGTGACTCAGTCAGTCCACTCGGCTGTTTGGCGCGCTAAAGTCGTATCGCGGCACGCTCACACATACTTACCCCACGTGTGCGGTTTGCATGCGCCGCGGACTGGAAAAAAAAGTAGAAAAAAGTTTCCCTGCGGAAGCTGGCCGGAAAAACTTGCCGCGTTCGAAAATTAAGAAAAAGAAGCAGCCGCTGTTTTTCTTTCTTTTATTTTGCTTATAGGTGATTTGACGTTGATCGATTGGTTGGCAGGACAGTGCAGTGGACAGTGTAGCGAAGTGATTTATTTGTGACTTTAGACGTTTTTTGCTTTTGCTATTAAATTCAGCAAACTGAGGAATTTAGCAGCGCCCGAATACTACCTCTGGAGATACTTGAAAGGTGAGCCTTAGAATAGTTTGTATTGCAGTGTTGTTGTTGTTTTTTTTTTTAATTCGGTCCAAGATTTTTTCTCGAATGCCATTCGCAATCTTGTAAATAGGCATTAAATTTTCAAATATATATTTTTTCTTACCCGCCATTAACAATTTAAACAAGGGTAAATAATTGACAGGCAATTATGTGCTTTTTTTTCTCACGAAAGTAGCTATGTTATACCTACTTATTGCATTTAAGATAACATAGCTGAGCTACCTCTTATCTACTCAGTTTTTTTTTGTGATTTAGAAAATTTACTCTTTTCGTATCTCGTATCTTTAATCTTTCTCGTGAGGCCAGCTTTCTCAGTTATGGAGTAATTAATTTTCCAGAACCTAATTTAATCAGTCCATAAAAGAGCATAGGCATAGGCATAAATGTCGGAGAAATTACACTCATAGGTATATATACTTCCGCATGTATCCCGGGGGGGTAGGAAGAAACCAGGGTTTACCATTTGCGACGATCCTGACAAAACACTTTCGTTTCAATAACAACGCATGCCAGTTTCGGGTACTTTTATCTTGCCTTTCGCTAATAAAACCCATATTTAGTCAGAGAATTTACTTCTATTTTTTGGCAAACAGTAGTTTTCTTTAAAAGAAACAGCGCTCAACTACACCAAAGTTTTCCCAGCTTAGTTTTCTCAGAACACTTTACCACACATCTGTTCTTTACGTCACCGATCTCAATTAAATATTAATAAAGGGGATAATTGACCGTATTATGTTTCAATCTGATACGACATAATAATACAGAAGTATCTAAGAGAGTCAATGATGCCAAGATTTTATAAACAAATTTGACATGTGAGTATTGAATCCTTTTACATCGAATGCGAGAGCTTATCAATGATCCCAGGAAACGGTAAATTATGAGAAATCTTCAAAGATGATTTTGTTGACGATGAACGATCAACGATGAAAACAATAACATAAAAAAAGTACTCGATTTGATAAATTCAAATTTTGTAAGATAATGTCACACACCACTTAAAAAAGGCTGTAAAAGAACAACATAAAAAAACATAACACAAACTCACGCTTGTATCCCGGAGAGGTAGGCAGCGACCAGGGTCTACCACTTGCCACGATCCTGATAGATCACTTTCGTTTCATAACCAAAAAAAAGTAAAAGATTTCACCCAAAAATGTTTCTATTATCTAAAAATTAAAAAATATAGAGGAAGAAGAAAAACATTTATTATACCAACAAGATACATCACAGAAACAAAATAAGCAGATAATTAACATAATATGCACAACACCAGAAAGAAAACTAAATACACAACAGACAAAACGAATAAATAAAACAGGACCATAGATGTAGCCTGTGGTGTATCTAAGTTGCCACTAAAGGCAGCTGACTCAGCGTTGTGCTGAGGAAGTGGTCCCTCAGCGCTGATTTTCAGTCAGTGGCTACGGTAACCCATAATTGTACTACGGAATATCAACATATCTTTTAAACTTTGATCACAAGCGTTAACACACACACATACATATACACATATACACGTACCTGGGTTGTAGCAGTAAAAGTCAGTTGAATGTATAGTAAAGTTTATTATTATTTTTTAAATAGATCAGTCACGCCATAGTTTAAACCTATAAATCCAAGGATCTTGACTTTGTTCTTCTTAAAAGCATTATTTTGTGACACTTATGTATATTATCGGTACGACGTGACGTCCAAAGCCGCGTGAGAATGTATGTAATTAGCTAAGGGTCATTATGCTACCACTGGCGGTTAGGATAAACTAATAATCTGGCACCATTTACTGTCTGAGACGAAAAACTTTTGTTCAACTGTGAACTTTGTGAAGTGAAATAATATTATTGAGTTAACGTAAAACAGGAGGCGTGCACCCGTAGAGGGGCCCCTTAGTTTTAATTTAAAGTTTAACTTTTTTACTATAAGAAAATTGTGTAAACTCAAGTTTTAGTATTGTCTAACTCCTCAGAATTTTGATTGGAATTAAATTAAGTATGCTCTATTGCACTACTTTAATCATTGGGCAGAATTTTAATGGATTGATTAAGATCCATTAGTAAGGCACCTACTGAGTGATTTATAAGAATGTACCTGAGTTATTAATTTATATATTATTTTGGGCCACATGTCCTACAATAACAAAAAATTGTGTCCAATATTAGGGCACTATTCAGTTTTTGCGTATATCGGGTGACTAAAAAAATAACAAAATGGAATGTTACTCCATTAAACCATTGCAAAGTCACCCATAGCCATTTGATTTCCAGAAACTTGAATGTCGCAGCAAAATAACCTGGGAATTATTTAACAAAATTCATAGACACCAAGCGAGCGGTGGTAGCCTAGTGGGTAGAACATTGGACTCGGAAGCGAGAGACCCAGGTTCGATTCCCAGTGCGGGCATGTACCTATGAGTTTGTTTTCTAAGTTATGTACATTTGTGAAGTTATAGTAGCAATACCACTCGTTAACTGTGAAGGAAAACATCGTGAGGAAACCTGAGTGTCTGAGCTATTCATATACCTCAGCGCTTGAAATCCCCAATCAGCGGTGGGCATGCGTGGTGATTAAGCTATTAAGAATAAAGTAATATTAAGAGTTAAAGTTCTCTGCTCTTTTGGGGCAGATTCGACCAAACTATTTATGCCTGGTATAAGTGGTAATCTTGGAATAAGTCGAGAAATACTCTGGAGTAAATCTATATCACGTTCTACCAGCTACTAATCCCGGGATAATTCGCTAGAATGCAATAATATATACCGAGATTAAAATTGAGGGAGTGCATTTGTTATGAGATTAGTTACTCCTGGTATAAAGCTTAGTTGGTCGAATCGGCCCTTAGTCTGATAACTAGGGTCAGGACAGGGGCGGAAGTCGCATGTGTTATTGAAATTAGGGATGCGTCTGTGGGTTGGAATGTACGTGGGTTCTGACTTTGTCCTTTCTCTACTTAACCGGCGTAGGTGCGCATAATGGCTAGGAAATAATTAATGTTACACACCTGAACCAGTTTTTTGAATGTCACCTTCCATAGAAAACGCGAACCACGACTAAACCTTGATCAGAAAAAAAGTATAGCTAGGTGGTGGATATACTTATAACTAGTACGTACGGTGAAATCTATTCACGTAAACTACCATAGGATTTTATAATCATATGCTCTGTTGTGAAGATTTCCGGACAAATACTTAATAGAAATATATCAAGCGAATTTGGGTGGAAAGGCTGGTAAGAGACGTCCGAGGTAGGCATTCTTCGACCAAATAGGGAATGTATAGGCAAAAAGCAAGATAAAAAGTACCCGACTAATGAATTTTAATGAAGCGAAAGAGAGCTGTCAGGATCGTGGCAAGTGGCAGATTCTGGTCTCTGTCTATCCCTCCAGTGTAGAGGCGTGAGTTAATGTTATGCTACATACATACATAAACTCACGCCTGTGTCCCAGAGGGGTAGGCCATTCGCTTCCTAAACATTCATTAGTGGTTGCATGCACGCACGCCGATTTCGGGTACTTTTTATCTTGTCCTTTGCTAACACATCCCCTATTTGGTCGAAGTATGTCCGCGTGGGACGTCCCTTACCTTAATGTTAAGATAAGATAAGATAAGAATATTCTTTATTGTACACTAGAGCACATGATAAAAATTTTAAAATACACAGTACAATTTATTGGGTATTTGACAAAATATGAAATGAGTTACTTTTAAAACGGAATTTTGTATGAAAATACTTGCTTATGACGTCACATTTCAGAGCACTCTTTTTAAGTTTAATCTATTTAAAAATTGTAATAACTAGTAATTGACTAAAAGAGATAAATTTTCCGAGATATTTTGTAATTTTTGTTTTAATCGAGCATATGAAATAATTTATTTCTGATCGAGTCAAATATCGTATTGGCGGCCTATGTTATGCTGTGTTTAAAAAATGTTCACTTTAAGTATAGCTGCACAACCTTTGCAATTTTGAGAAGAGCAAGTTTGTGAAGATCATTAACTTAATTCCGGATTCACATACTTGCTTTTTTGTCGGAAGAGTCCGACCAGGTTTCGCTCAGATTCGGAGAGCTTGAGTGATGGTGAGTGGTAGAGACGGAGCTTGCGTCGTCGATGAAGATCGATGTGCTCTTCACTGTATTAGACCAGCCGAATGAATGCAAACGACCAATTCAGAATCAAAATTGATCGACGGCCATTCAGTGTACCCAATTTTTTTTTATGTATCCAAACACGTCCCTCTGCAAGGCACAGGCCTTCTCTCAGAGAGTGAGAGAGAGAAAGAAGGTGAGTATGGGCGTAATTACCATGCGTGCTCACCGCGGATTCGCGATTCCGAGCGCTGAGGTATGTACACCTGTGCGCTAAATAACGTTGTTGTTATCTTTCCTTTACATTTGTTCGATTGGTCACTCATATTATCACGTGTTAGTAAGTTGCCAAACACTGACAAATTCTGAAAAAAGTATTAGGACTCCGAGACAACAAAAAAAACGTTAGCTATCCAGGGAATCCGCCTCAGTGGTCTCACGTAATCTGGAGGAGACTCTAGAGTCATCCTTATTGTCACAGGAGCAAAGTTCAAAGTGACGCATCCCTGGGCAACTCTGTGACCTCGCGTGTCCATTGGCAGTCGGCGCACGGGCCGACGGGCGCATCCGCATAACCTGACGCGATGTGTCCTGCATTGGACGGGGCTATAAATAGAGCCGTTGGTTTTATTTCAAACTCATTTGAATTGATATCCTGAAGGACGTGGAAAAATATGGTTCCTTTGTTAGAGTGTAGATAAACGTAGAAGAGTGAGAGGACAATGTACTATATCATGTCACATTCTTATATTCAACAGTTTAATTTCAGCGTAGAGTTGAAAAGAGTGCTCTTAAAAATTTGAGCCCACATGAAATAGCTAGCTGGTTTTTACGCCATTTTATTGTATAATAAATTTCTGTTCAAAAACTAAAAAAAACACAGTTGTGTTGGTAACACACTTAAAAGTAGAAAATAATTTACCCTCCAGCTTCTTCATGAGCTAAGTGCAAAAACCAAGCTAACCAAGAAGCGTCCGTAGCAATGGCAATCCGACTACTCAATTGGTTGGATAGCAAAACAGTGTATAGATATATTTACTTACATGCTCGTTCGCGAAATTCAAGGCAGAGGTGCCATAATAGGTGCCAGAGACTACAATGTTTTATTGATGCATAATGCACTTAATGTAATTGACATGAATAGAAACAATTTATATTTTTCTTGCTGGGCAATATTTTTTTATTTCTTTTATTATAATATTTTAAATATTGATGGATGAAATTTTATTAATTTTTTTTAATTAAAAAAAAAGAAACTTGTTTGAATGTGATGCGACTTTTTACTGTAGTTATGAAACATGTGATCGATTTTCCTCTTTTTTTTGTGATTTTACTTTTATTTACCTGCTGTATTAGGTGGATAGCCTATAAGGGTGGGATATGTCATGAAATAAATAATAAAAATAAAATGTTCTTAAGTTCCTTTACCGCCGATTATTGAAACTGAATCTTGAGAGTGTTTTAGAGGAAACTAGTTTATGTAACTATCAGCGTAATTTGCCAATCCCGTGTAAAGAAACATAAAACGTCACCCGCGTGTACCATTGGCAACAACGTTCACTCTACTTCTCGTGACAAAACTCGAAAATAAAATTGCTCCTCCCCAGGGCTTAGACTGGATTAAACTTCATAAGAACCTGACGTACGCATAATAATGCAGTCTATATACGTCCCACGTAGGGCACAGGCCTTTTTTCAAAGATAGAGTATGGGCTTAATAACCACACGTGCCCACTGCGGATTCGCAATTACAAGCGCTGAGGTATGTGAACACCTCAACACTCAGGTTTCCTCATGACATTCAAGACTCCAACCATCGAAACTACTCTTCATTGTCAACATAAACATGTGTGGGGACGCTGTAAACAAATTCTGACGGGCGGGTTCACGCCGCAAGTGTAGTGTTACCGTCGACCGCAGCGCCCGCGCACCACCTCGCAACCTCCGCCGAAGGATGTTCAAGTACATGTACAGTTAGATACAAAGGTGGTTAATATTTATACACAGGCAATCTCTGCGACTACGTTGGCGTGGTTGATGGATTAGACTATGTCCACCTTGAAGGTCCATTTTAAACACTGGTGAAACATGTTTTTTAATCGAACAAGTGGTTTGAAAGATTACCTTCTACATACAAACATATAAACTAACACACTTCTCCTCTTCATAATATTAGTATAGAAGATAGTGTAGACTCCAATGTTTTTTTTAAGTTTACTTTAAATTTCGACCAAATAGGAGTTGTACGTATTAGAGCGGACAAGATAAAAAGTATCCGAAACCGGCGTGCGTGCATGCAGCGACTAAAGAAAGTTAAGAGAAAGAGGTGTGTTAGGATCGTGGCAAGTGGTAAACCCTGGACTCTGCCTACCCCTTTGGGATACAGGCGTGAGTTTATGTAATATAACGTAACTTTCAACATAAGTCCCATGTTAGGTTAGCTGATACGTTATGTTAAATTACGCTGTCGGTTAGAGCAGTTGCTTCTGTATGGGAATCGTGAATAGATAAATTCAAATATTTCAATAATTATAAAAGCAAAATGTTTATTTAATGAACGTCTAAGTGTTAACTTCATTCAAAAAGTTTTCAACTTAAAAAATAATACTCATGAATGTGTTACGCACTAGACACAATCGTTCTCTTAATACCCATTACGTATGGTAAAAATATGGTATGCGTAGAAGGAAACCTCGAAATTTACAAATCGCTGAAAATATAGTTCAAGGATTGGTTGGTTTTAAATGAACAACGGAGATTGTCATTTGTTTTAGTCGAGTGGAATAAATTAAATTTTCATTGATTTTGCATGGAACACGATCAGTTGACTTCTGTTGATGACTGTATGTGTAGGAGTCAAGTGCAGACTAGATGGATGAAGCTTCTTGAAGATTCTCAACTTGTTTCTAGCTCATAAATACTTTACTATTAACTTAATGTTAACATTTTCCTTCAATGTCTATTAAAATATCTTTAGTGTGCTGAGCCTACTTAGCCCAAGAATCCTTGACATAGTCACTAGTCTAGTAACCTAGTATCTAGGGGCCTGTTTCATGGAACTAAAATTCTGGTTTACTATAACAATTCATTCTACATTCCTGACAGCTTAGTCGGCCTAGCCCACAGGAATGACAAGTCAATACGTGCGGAGCCAACCAAGCCGCGGGTTACCCCACGTTGTTTTCCTTCACGGTTAGCGTGTTGTATTGCTACAATTTGCTTACAGGATGGTATAGGTGCTTGGCGAGCCTACTCCATCTAAAACAATATTCCAGGCAACCTCCGGCGTTAAAATGGACCCATGGCCAGATTCAGTGGATTTCAGATTTGGGTCAGGCGCAGATCCAACCCTCAAAAAAGTTTGAGGTCCATTCACCCGAAAATCGGCCAAGTTCGAGAAGAAGAAGAAGAAGAGTATGAACTCGCTCTTGATCGATACAGAGCATTCCTACAAAGGAGATATTTACAAAATATATGGTGCCTTGACCAAGATTTTTACAATATTACAGTGTATATAGTTTTGTACATAGGCAAAGCCGTGGAGCAAACACTAGTAAATTAATATCTCTGAAGGCATTAGATATAATATAATCAGCCTATCGATCTCAATAGATCGTGAAAATGTGACGTCACAAGTCTATTAGGGCTGTGGGCATGCCCATCGTGCCCACAATGGTGGATCAGCGCTTGATTCGGGTACCGATTCTGAAAAACATTCAAAATTTTAAAGACTACGTTTTCGTTTCACTTTGACGCTTCAATTAAAAATAATGAACAGAACAAAAAAACTCTGTTGTTATATGCCGTACCGCATAATTGTAATCGCAGAGTTTCTGGCGAAATTGTTAAATGCATGTGGGACAAACGAGATTCTAGGGAATGGGAACCAAGCTTTCCTAGAACCAATTTAAAATGACGGGATAAATGTCAAGATCATGTCAATGATGATGAAACTCGCACACGTTCAATGTGAGTTTCTTGGTTGAATTCAGCTCCTATATTACGCGCACCAAATCCAAAGTGGAATTTGACAGTTACACGATTGGGATCGTTCAGGATTTGGTGCGCATAATTAGGCTCCAGAGCTTGCTCTGGTGCTTAAGGAGCATCGCCTCTGTTACTGTCACTTCCTCTCTATGGCGACTGTACGGCGCAGCGGTCATGCGACGTCGTCGACTCGTGCGACATGGCGCGACCTCTGCCTGTCAGCGCGCGACGAATCGCGCGTCGCGACGCGAATCGCTCGGCAGGCCGCGGCCGGCGCGGCTGATGCATGCGTATTGAGACACCTTTTGTTGTCGTAAATAATGTTTTTCTCGATTTCTTGTTTTGTTAGCCACGGCCGTTTTGTTGGGGTCGGGTGGGAACGAAAGCGAGATTTAGTATAGCCAGTGATAGGAGCTAACTGAAAACCGGCACTGACTGAAAACCAACGCTGTGGGCTTACACCCTCAGCACACTGCTGAGTCAGATGCCCTTTGTGGCAACTTTGACACACAACAGGATGCACTCTGACGATGTGACTTGTTTTTCCTTTATACTTGTTATGCCTTTTTTTCTGTGATGTATTAATTTGTCCCAATAAATGTCTTTTTTTCTTTCTTTCGTTCTTTCTAACTATTAGGGCAGTAGCACGGTTACGCAAATTAAAAACGAGTTTTGCAGACTGGCTCCACAAAACATGAGCTCATAAGCTTTTGAAAGGAGATTGGGGGCTGTTCATAAGATAATTTCAACCACCTTCTGACACCCTAGGAAATAGGTGTTTCCAAACATTATTTCCACCCCATGTTAAAAAAAAATAGGGCTTGTTCGGATCCCTTTCTTAATCATATTATATCCTTACTAATATTATAAACGCGAAAGTTTGTATGTATGTTTGGATGTTTGTTACTCTTTCACGCAAAAACAGCAGAAAGGATCCGGATCTTGGCTATTTTTTATCTCGGAAAAATACACATCAACATTTCCACGTGAACGAAGTCGCGGGCGACAGCTAGTATGTTATAAATATATTATCCGGCTGGCACGGAAAGTAACTAAAGAAAAAACGCACCGTAACCGTACCGTGTACCGTAAAACTTTATATTTCGAACGCCGGACAAAAACCGCCAATCTGTTGAAAACCGCGAAGCGGGAAACCGACACCGCTTCCCATCCTATCGTCCCAGGCTTCCTTCCATCACGTAGAGTGCGGTGGCAACCGTAGCCATGGCAACCGTAGCGGCCAGTACAAAATAGACTCATAGAAGGTCCGGTCCACCTTCAACGTCGTGACGTCACGTTATCGCGTCGTCGTCTGAGATAAACTCGTCTAAAAATTAGCCGCTTAACAAAATTCTTTATTTTTTTATTTAAATAAAAAAGAGAGGCACCATCCCAATAGCAAGATGCAACATAGAAATATTCAGCATAGGAATGATCAATATTTCGATGTGGCTTAATAAGGATCGAGCCGATTTTAAAGTGCGTGGTGCTGCCCTTACATCAACCGGGGTAGCGGCTAAAATCACCGTCGTGTTTTTGTTTGTATAAAGGCTTCTGCTAAAACATTAGTCAAATACAGCTAAATAAAAAATTTAACGCGCAACAATCCGTTTTCCATGCGCAAACCATTTTTGAAGCTGGAAGCTGGAGTCGAAAAACACGAGCAGGAGACGCGGCTTGATAATAATCGATTTATTTTGTTTGTTATTTCTTACGTGATTCGTCTATGTCCAAGTCAGTTCCTTGTTCTAGGTCGCTACAACGCAACTTCTCCACTGTATGGACTCGTTCGATTTAACCTACTCCCGACTGTCAAATACTTACGTGTTTTGTTACTTACGGAACCAACAAAAAGGATAACCCACATTACAATGGATAGTTACGGAATAGGAGGGCTGTATACGGAGTGAAGCATCCGTATCATACCCATCTGTGGCCGGGTCGTTAGGTGGAGGTCGCGACCGCTCGGCGACCGATCGCGCGGAACGACCGCGGGAGGAAAAGATATCGAAAGATTAAAATAAATAAAAGAACTTGATCCGCAACAGTGTGTCGAGTTACTTCGAGGAGATAGGAGTTTTGATTGACTTAATGCAGAACGTAAGAACTAATAATGGTGACTTGGGGCTCGCTTGTAAGCTCGCTTACATCGACGGACTGTAACGTAAGCGGTGTACGCAGCATAGACGTCCTCTGGGCTTAATTATTACGCTTGCCCACCGCAACTAGGTGATTTATAGCGCAGCGCATTTGCTATAGGCATGTGTCGCGAGCTCCTTGCGGGTTTCTAGGTTTTTACGGCGTTTTAAAAAGACTATGTGTTTATATACGACAGATTCGATCCTGGCACGTAGTTTTCTTACTGCCTATGTTTTTTAGTTAATTAAAATCATAATATTACGGGGATTTCTACATTTTTATTATCAATCATTCATACAGTCCATTAGGTTCCGTCGTTTTCAGGCATGGGATATAGAACAGGAGTCATTCCATGAAAAAATTATAAAAACCTATTGTTATCTTTAAAAACCTTTTTAGAGGCTAAAAATTCCACCCATGCCAGGACTTGAACCCGCGACCTCTCACCGTGCCCGCGCTCTCCCAACTGAGCTAATGGGCTAGTGCAAGCATCGATGAAATTTCTATCTATTGTTATCTGTCAATCGCATGAATACAGCCCACTGCTGGGTACCTATACGTCTCTTCCCTTTAATGGACGAGATGGGCAGGGCTGATGGATTGGATCGAGGTTAATTTTAACAAGATAAAACAGATTCAAAATGTTCAGTTGCTATTCAGGCACTATTACTGTTTTTTCCTAGATTTCAACAAAATAATGTCTACGTGCCTCCAAACGCGGGAGGTTCGAACAAGAATCTAATTTGGGGCGTCTCAAATAGTCGAAGACGCCTCCGGTAATGACTCTCGAATTGGATCCCAGCGTGATCCGCTTTTTGCTCTCATCTCGGACTCTGTAGATAGGTACTGCGAGTCATCTGAAAGGCGCAACTTTTTGTTGACATCTCGACTTGTCCTCTGACAGGTGCGGGTCGCGTTTGCCCGGTCACGCGGCGCACGGTGACAAGTGAACGAATTCCACCGCTTTTTGTGGAAAGAGACAAGTGAATTTTCAACGGATTAGCCACGGAAAAACAAGTGACCGACAAGTGCAGCTCGCAGTCACGACGTTTTCTATACAGGGGGACTTTGAAAGGATTGAAAGGTGAACGTCATAGAGAGGGCTTGTAAGTAGTTATGCTATTGCCGCCGTTGCTTATTATTTTGTTGTGAAGCTGGTGTTCTATTTTGTAAATAAGTGTGAAAATGAGAATAAAAGTGAAGAGGCTGAAAACATTATAGTAATTTGCTTTAAACACTAATGCAGCAAAGATAAATGTGAAGGTGTAAAAATTGTTTATTTAATAATTGTAAAATGTTACATGCGAGGAAAAAATATAACTAAAACTAAATGCATCCAATTTTTTGAGCATTTACGCTCGTGACTAAAAAGTCTTAAGTATTCAAGAGAGGACTGCCCGTCCGCATACTCGGCATGTGTAGGCGGCAGGTCCTTGCTGGTCAGAGTTTAAGGCCTGTGCATGCCTCTTCGCGCGTTTAACAGCCAGATGCAGAAACCAAGCTTGGTCGCGTGTAGTGCGTCCCTCAGCGATTAGACGCCTCAACTCGTCGCGATCTTCCGCTTCCGATCGCTAGGGATACAGGCGTGAGTTTATGTTACGTTTATGTTATTTAGTAATCCAGCAGACTAAAGGGGGAGCCTCTTTAACAAGTTCATTAGCAGCACTATATGAAAAAAAAATCATAAAATATCTGCTTTTACAGATCGTTTTTGCGCAAATTCTATCTTTATGGATCATCCTACACAATTATATCGGAATGTTGTCTACTTTAGTGGTTCTTTTTGTCCAATGTGAGACCAATGTGGGATCGATGCGACTTCGGATCGAATGTTCACGGATCGGTGGCTGCGCTCGAGTCTTTTTCGTCGTCTCGTCGCTCTCGAGCGAGTTCACATAACGGGTGAAGTGACAAGTCATAGTTATCTTTGTAACCTATCTAGAGTGGATAATAAAAGAGATGGATAGATAGAGCAGCCGCCTTAGCATGAACTATGCATCGAGCTCGAAATGTAGAGTCTCGCTGAAATGAAACAAAATGACAAAACTTTATTGTAAAACGGTTACAAAAAAGTTACTGGCTCTCAAAGTAGGATTTCCTATATTATGGGTAGCGTTATTTTCTAAGCTGAAGTAAAATGGTGCCACTTACAACGGGTTATTGAAATAATACAAAACCTGAAAAGCGTTTCTTCAGTATCGATAGTACAACCACTTCCAATAAGCAAAAGCTTCAAATAGGTACTCAGTAAGAAATGGGTGAAGAATAACTGTAGGAAGTGTAAACATGGCTACAAACCAACGAATACAGTTTATTTTCACTCAACAATATTAAAGCCCATTTCACATGTTAAAAGAAAGTCATAGCCATGTTCTCAAATATACAAATATATACACACATATACGCGTCGTATTGTTAATTTCGGGTTGTAGTATGATATTTACTGACGTTTTACTTTTATAATGCTGTATTATTTGTTAGTAGATAATAATTGTCACTATTTAAGACAATGCTTGGTGCCTATCCACGTAGCGGATCAAAGGGGGATGGGGCGAGCTTATCTATTATTTATTTATTTAACCTTTAAAAGGTTCATGCTAACCGGTGCATCTAAACTTTCTCTAGATATAAAAGAATGCCATCTGAAGGAGTATCAACACTGTAAGGTTTCTGGAAATAAATTACTCTTATCCTTATATTCTATTTAATCAGCATACGGCATCTCCTGCGTTGATCAGTTAGAAATGTTAATCAAAATGTCAACACATTGTTCGAAAACAGCCCAATCAGTCTTGCTGAACATATCTGGACCGGGCTGCCGGAACTCATCAAGGTCGGTCTGAGAGGAGTCCAAATTAAATCAGCCTTTGCTACAGCCACCAATAAACATTGCGCCTGCGACAGTTTACAAATGATAGATACAACAGAAGACCAATCAAGCACATAATTAAATAATGCACATAATGTGTTCAAAAGACAGGTGAAACTAATACTCACCAAGAAATGCTGCTACAATTTGAATGATTATTTTAATCTGACATTTTAATTAATTGCCAATCAATTTATCTATAATTTTGTTATCTTATTTTAATATTTCTATACAATTCTAACACGGTAAATATTGAAATATTAAATCATAAGCAGCCTATAATGCGTCGCGCTGTAGGGCACAGCCCTTCTCTCAGAGAGAGAGTATGGGCTTAATCACCACGCGTGCCCACCGCGGATTGGCGATTTCAAGCGCTGAGGTATGTGAATAGCTTAGACACGCAGGCTTCCTCACGATGTTTTTCTTCACAGTTAGCTAGTGGTATTGCTACTATAACTTCACAAATGTATACAACTTAGAAAATAAAGTCATAGGTACATGCCCGCTCTGGGAATCGAACCTGGGTCTCTCGCTTCAGAATCCAACATTCTACTACCGCTCTCATAATTAATGAAAATAGCAGTTTACTTAATTTTTGGAAAAAAATCTGTACGCTCACGTCATTGTTTTCTGACAGCCTCTCCTTTGATGTTAGACAAATAAAAGTGTCTAAAAAAATGCTCAATCCGCGGTCTCTAGAATTTTATTAACGCCTACCGAGTGCCGAAACAAAACAGACGTGTAAAGTTTTCAGACGTGTTGAAACTTGAACCATTTTAAGATTGCATACAGACTTTACCTTTGAGATTGCTCTTGTGTCAAACAGTAGAACTTGAGAGCTAAAAATATTTATTTTCCAGATTACCAAAGCGTTGCCCACCGCAAAATGGAAAATTTACATTTCATTGTAGGTCATATACCCCCGATTTCTCATACCGTAATCAGCTGTTTAACAGACTCAGACTGTTAACGGTTGTTAATTGTTTTGTTTTATGCCCAACTATTAACGGCAAGTTAGCATACGAGAAGTTTGAGGTTGGCGAGAAAAACGCAAAGTGTAAATGTAAAATGCACAGTGCTCACGAAAGTGTTATTATAAAAATGTAAAGTGTTACTGTAAAAATGTAAGTGTTATTGTAAAGTTCTTCTGGCTATATTTATTTTGTTTTGGTGGCTTGCGTCACGACCGATAAGTTGCACGTCAAGGTTTCCGAGGCATTAATAAAATAATTACTTTTATGTAGCTACTAAGTACTCCATATACTATTGCAATTTACATCCACGATACGGTTCGATCTAAAGCGGAGCATGTATACGGCTTAATAATAGAGTTATTAAAACCTTATCGGCGACTGTGATAGATGAAGTAATCATTGTTATACCGGTAATTTGAAAAAAAAAATCGCGCAGATGGGATGGGTATGCGATAAACGCGTGAAAGCAATTTTTTTTAATTATCTGTTAATTTGACTATAATTAAAGTCCGAACAATTTTACTCACATTTCGCGTCCCCCACCAATGAAACCCGAAAGTTATTCATCGGCCATTATGCATCGGATTTTTTTAGTGACATCGTAATTTTCTATAACTGATACTTTCAACGCAACGCTTATTTATCTTGGTACACGTGTAGTGTCTAGTAGGTCATACTAGAATCACATTTTAATAGCTTAGATCTACATTTATGAATGAATAAAATTCCTCCAAACAAAACAAACATTTTACTTGCAATTTTTATGTCAATATCAATGCCGTAGAATCTAAGGTACAGTTGGCAACTCATTGACCTTTAAACTTTTGGTGCAAAGTCACTCGTAAAGTAAAAAAAAGTTGTTGTGATGCCGACTGTACCTACCTGTCTTGTTGTTACCACACGTAGGGGTCAAACGATTGCTCCAATAAATTGAAACACGACATGAGCCAAGCGTTCGTGATTCCACCGTTACTCCGAGGGCAGACGTAGAAAGTATTTAAAAGTAACAATGTCACGGGGAATTTAATGCGACCCGCCCAATTCTATTGTGGCCGGGTAATCGCGGCCAATTATCTCAAACTACATCTGAAGCGTGTGCAGTCTGTTGTCTTTGAGAAACGGTCAGATCTAGACTTTAGCGCTGCAATGTTAGTCAATGCCTGAAATAGCCTCTCAGTTGGGCCATTGTACGTAAGATGCACTGAGGTATGTAGACACATCAGACACTCGCGTTTCCTCGCGACATTTTCCTTCATAGTTAGCGAGTGGTATGGCGAGTGGTACTTAGAAAAAAGTCGAAACTACGACCTCTCGACTGTGAGGCAGGCATTTTATAGTTAAGCTACCACCGTTCAGCGCTGCAATGTTTTCAATCATATATCCAGCCCAAGCTGCAGGCAACAACAAGATGCTGACAACAGGTAGGTGAAGTAACCTGTATGTATACTTAATAGTTTATTGCAGCCATACGTTTGGTAGGATCTTAAATAACTGATTATGTGTGCCATTATGGACCGCGTCGAACACTGCAAAAGCCTCGTAACTAAATTCTTACCAAAAATCTTATAACTAAAAAGGTATCCAATACCTAGGAACTTTTTAATCTTAACAAATTTATCATAAAACTACAGTAATTTCCTATACTTACATTAAAGATTCTTCTTATGTATTATTCTACTATTAAATTATAGATATTAGTTAAGTTTATCTTATAAGTATTCATTAACAGTATAGAAGATTTTTGGAGGTGAGCAGTTGTTTTAGGTTTTTACAAAATTCTTTGTCACTAGTGTGTCTCTGTTAACTTGTTAAAAATCTTTATTAACATTGTAAAAAGACTCGTCGAGTGAATGAATACGTTGTCTGTATGTCTTTTCGTTTTACATAAAAATCTGGCTGTATGTATGTATGTAGCCTATTGGTGTTCCTAAATAAATAAAAAACTTCATAGACGCTGTAGAGTCTGGGATTTAGGATAGGCTCGCTCACCGCCTCCACCGCTAATGCTTCAGTCATATACAGCGACTAGTCGCTGCGAGTGCGCTCGCCGCGAATACTAGTCGCGGCGACAAATCGCTGCCTGCCTGTCACACACAGCGAGTCCTACAAGAGAATTTCGACTGTCAGTGCGCGCAGCGCAGCGAGTAAAATAGAACATGCTCAATTCCAGTTGCGGCGACTTCAACTCGCGGCGAGTGAATCTACTCGCACCAAATAGCGTGTCACATACAGCGATTACTCGCGGCGAGTAGGCACTCGCAGCGATTAGTCGCTGTGTGTGACTGAACCATTAGTGACCCAAGACCTTTATTGCTGTAAAATAATTCATGTACTCTTCATGAATTACTCAATACACGCCCTCACCTTAAACTTACTCATAATAAAGTACTTAGTGAGATATATTTTTGGATGCATGCCTAGTACATATTTTTACCACCTAAGTTTAGAATAAGTGGCATGTTTCTGTAATATCTCCGTATTAAATAAATAAAATAAATAAATAAGATAGTGGCTTAGATCACTACCTAAGTTACTGGCTTGTTTAGTGAATTACCGCCACCACGCAGCCATAAATATATCCTATCACGGGAGACGAAGTCATCGTCGCTTACTTCCTAAATCAAAGCAAGACCGAACATCTCTTTCAAAAAAGGTTAGAGGTTGGATAACTGCGATGCGACGTCGCATCGCAAAAATCTGCGAACTCGCGCGACGCATCGTAAGAACTTGCAAATGAATTCGCATTGGCGTTCATATTAGTAATAAATGGATGAACAAAACAAGAAGATGGTTTCTTTTTCCGGTATCTTCTTAGCAATAACAGAAGTGACCACTTCTTTTTTCGATCCCTGTTACGACCTAGTTTACAAAATACGTTCAGTACGGGTGACGGTCGTCGAAGGAATGGTCACTTGAATCGTAGAAGGGAGATGCCTCGCCGCCAGAAATCGCATCGCAATAATTCGAGTCGCAGTTTTCTGCGTTGCAAATTCGCATCGCGCCGATTCACAGTTTTGTGTACGGAGCCTCAGTTCTATCAACCCTGAAGTGTATTGTAGAGATCAAAGGACAAGGACCAAATCTAAAGCTACTTTTATGTTTGTGTTTTTGCTGGTGTAACATAAAGAATATTCTTATTTTATCTACTCCGGTGTGAGTGCATGCCTCCACCTACTTTGCGCCTTTCAAAACCCTTATGAACATGGTGTTCACAAAACAATGACTTGATATCTATGTCAATCAAAGTCAACAAATTATTATGGACACCTCTAATGTGTATGTCAATTGTGAACTTGAACTATGCCTGCTGCTTTTATTGCTTTGGAATTCAATGGACTCGTTTTGACTGAGGCTGGAGTCAAAAATCTGCGACACGTGATGTTTTTACCAGCTAAGTAGAGACTTACTTATCCGTGTTAGAGAGGAACTTGTTGATTCTTTACATACCACTTCGAGGTATATTACCTCGGAGTGGATATACATATGCGGATATACATATGCTAGCAGTTTATGTACATCGTTTCCCATTGCAGAGAACCGGCCTTGTCTCAGAGGGAGGACGGGCTTGATCACCACGCGTGCCAACCGCGGATTGACGATTTCAAGCTCAGATATACGTGCCCACCTCAGACAATTAGATTTCCTCACGATATTTTCCTTAAGAGCAGATGAAGTGATATTGGCTTTTCGATTTAGTTTGTACGTACATTTATTTGAAGGAGTGTAGTTGAAATATATCGTGTGCTTAGGTCATGATTTTTAACTTACACCATAGTTCTGGTTAGTCACGCTCCCCCAGACAACAAAGCTGACAGATAAGACGGAGTTTCTACTAATGTTTTGAGCTTGCCACATTTATGCACAAACATGTAGGAATGCAAGCTCATCAATCGGCGTCGACGACACGTCTCATTGCCATGTCATTTGCACTCTTAACACAGACTGACTTCCCGCTAAGGTCAGACAAAGACTCAGAACAACTGAGTAGAGAGACAAGGGTTGATCTTCTCATAGTGACACTGCGCCACCACTGCGCAATACATAGGCAGCCTTGCGCTAATTGTTTAATGTCACTTAATAGCAATTAAATTTGAATTTTGTGCGAAGAATTTTAGTTAACTGCTGTTTGGCATGGTACGATTTCAATCTAAAATTATCCCAAAATACTTACAAAGCTAGAGACTATAATAAAAGTGCAAAAGTGCCGTACGTGGCCGGGCTTTTTTTGCGCTAGTACTCTATTGTAGTCTATAACCCAGTGATGGTTAAAAACATAGATGTCTAACTAGCGCTAAAAATGACCCCACGTTCAATTGTGGGATGGCGGGCGGGGCTTGTCAATTGTGTTACCAATCGGAGCGAGTTCAGTACTAACCGGCAAAATATCTATGCGCCTGCCTCCGTCAGACTGCCATCTTGCGAGTTACCTAGATATATCGACGTGTTAGAAAGAAAGAAAGACATTTATTGGAACAAATTAACACATCACAAGAAAAAAAGGCATAACATGTTAAACATCAATGAAGTCATTGGTTTGACGTTTTTGTATAAAACCAACCACCAGTTACGCTGTCCCTTACTATTGCCCAATCAACGTTTACGTCACGCATGGCTCACAGAATGAACCAATCACAGAGTGATTTACTCTACAGCAGATCTTGTGCTCATTTCATTAGTGAAGACTAATCGAGAGGACTGGGGCCGTCTTTATAATCTCAAGAGTACTTACGGTTTATTTTGCGGTACGATTTGTTCATTTCTTTCACCACACACCCGCATGAAGTCGTGGCCACTTGTGGGTAATTAAGTGCCGTAAGTTCAACCCCGTGGAAGAAAAGGCCGTCTTCGGCCGCACCGAGCTGCTTAGTAAACAGATCACGGGTGGACGCGTCAAAAGACTGTTTTGTGGGATGCCTCGTCCGTGATGTTTTCACTCGGCAGGTCACGGCGGTGTGTGACCTGTGCTCCTTGAATGCTAAGGTGACGTGAAGGAGGCACAGGTTTTTTCCTGAGTAGGTACTCAGTATGTAATAGGCTAGTTGACAAAAAAATTTTGGAGCTCATTTGAGACAAAACAAAACCCTTCATGGTTATGACAACCACGAAGAGGCCTCTGTCCTGCAGTGGGCGTCACATGGCTGATGATGATGATGATTTGAGACTACATGGTAAAATATAAAAATCTTGATAAGGATTTTCCTCCCAAAAACTTATTGAGAAGAAAATCTTTGTGCCAAAAAACATTTGACAAATTATACAGGCTATACAAATAATACAACCAAACGGAGGCGTAGTGTGACACCAGGTCTAGGTTTTTTTTTATTAGATAAACTAGATTTTTAGCACTTTTTGAAACCTGTAAAACCACGAATAAAATATTTTTAGAAGTTTTTTTTTTATGTTTCGGTGAGATTTTGAACGTATTTTATGGTTTGAATAGAATTTCAACCCAATATAATTTTAAGGCAACTGCCGTATTTGTATGTAAGCAGATATGAAATGCGGGAGACAGATAAAAGCGAGTAGTCTCCATAAAATTAATTTCGCTAATGTTGTTGTAATATACTAAAGATATCTGGAATGGATCTCAAAATCTACCAAATTTACATGTAAACCTGTCATGCATGTAACGTTGACGTATATTTTGGACATGCACCTAAATAAATAATATTCTGCATCTGAAGTGGACCTAGAAAATGATAGAACCCTGCACACAGAAACAATTTACAAGAATATTAATCAAGTATCCTCTACTCTTCTCTCGGTCCCTCAATTCTGAGGATCGTAACCATAATATGTAATAATTCTCCACTCGTCACGGTCACAGGCGCGTTGGGACGCATGCTGGATGGATTCCCCTGCTGCCCTCTTTATGGCATCGGACCAGCGCATTGGTGCTGCCGCCTCTCGCCTCTCTGCCCTCCAATGGGCCCAAAATGATCTGCCAAAATCCTCTACTCTAGATCTAATAAAAATCAAACCCAGCCCATGTGAAGGGAGCGACGGGGGCATCCGTTTCGCCGTCGTTAGCATTGTGTCCCGATCTCGATTACACTACACGTCAATTAGAGGCATTGTCGCCGGACCGCGCGGCCTGAGCCCATAAATAATACAGTCAATCCGGTTCGAGCGCGGGCGCACTCGCATTCATCACGATGTATTCGAGCAGGACAGGGCTTTGATTCATAGAACTGTAATTCATACTTCACTGAAAATTCGATGTACAATCTGACGAACAAGTAGGAAGACTCAGCTACGTAACGTACATCGAATTGTCATAATAAACTATAAATTGTATTTTAACGAAACGCGGACCTGTGAGATGAGTTTACTGAATACATAGTGGTTCAATGACGTGATATTAGCACGGCAATGGCTCTGTTATTGACTTAAGTCCAGCTAAAGTTTCATCCACGTTACAACAGGCCTTGGCATGGGGGCGGTAGGATTTCAATCTAAAATAATCCTTAAATACTTCCGAGCTTAGAGATTACATTAGGACGTGCTCGTGCCCATCGGCCGCACGTGGTCGGGATTTTTTGCGTCGGCATTAATCTCTAAAGTTGAAAGTATTTAAGGTTTATTTTAACTTGTAACGCTGCGCCCGTACAACGTCGGCCTATTGTAGATAGTCCTATCAGCGACGAGCTGCCGACGACGCTTACACCGTCTCTACTAAGCAATTAAGCTCCGCGAATCAGAGCCAAACCAGCTAAAATGTCAGAATTTGACAGTTAACATTATACTAGAATAGCGACTTTCGAGCGTCGTTTTACTACTTTTGCTGGTCCGACTCATCCAAAAAATTACAAATAAGTGAATCCGTTGCGCTTACGAAGGTTTTAGTTCGGAAAATGGCTGTCTCATTGACTCTGATTGTAGTCTGCTTATTTTGTTTCTGTGATGTATCTTGTTGGTATAATAAAATGTCTTTCTTCTTGTTCTACTAATTGTACGATAACACTTGTGTTATTATGTTCACGTGGAATGGAGTGTCAGCAACAGGAGTGACAGTAGGTTAATTTAAACACAGTCGTTATTTACAAATTATTAATTAGTAATTCCATGTGCCAAGCTCGAGCTAAGTATTGGAAACATCAGGACAGCAGTAAATAAACGGCACTGTAAAATGATTAGCAGATCGTTCACTTTTACAGCATCGTCGGCTGTTTAATTAAGCGAAGTAAGTGCATCTGTCGCAACAATGTTGGATTTGTGATGTGTTTACTCGTGGCTTGACCTAGGTATGTGGGTCGTTGGATGTGATGACTCAAGTTTTGGTCAAAGTGCATTTAGGTATTTGCTCAGGTCATTATAATGCTGTTACCGTGAAAAAATATTCTAAGGAATTTTGCTGACAAATATGTTTTAGTTCCCATGTAAGTTACGCATACCAAGCCCGGTACACCAATCATCATCATCATCATTCAGCCACAAGAAGTCCACTGCTGGACATAGGCCTCCTCCATGGATTTCCAAAAAGACCGGTTGGAAGCGGCCTGCATCCAGCGCCTTCCTGCCACTTGGATGAGGTCATCTGTCCATCTTGTGGCTGGTCGTCCTACGCTGCGCTTACCGATATGTGGTCTCCATTCGAGAACTTTTGGGCCCCATCAGCCATCAGTTCTGCGTGCTATGTGCCCCGCCCACTGCCACTTCAACTTACTAATCCGCTGGGCTATGTCGACGACTTTCGTTCGTTTACGGATCTCATCATTTCTGATTCGATCTCGTAGAGAAATTCCGAGCATAGCCCTTTCCATAGCTCGTTGCGTGACCTTGAGCCTAGTCTGTACACTAATGCAATAACAAAATTGAAGCGCTCGTGTAAAAGTTCGCCGGGCATAAAGATGTCAGATGAAATTACCTAGATAATATTATAAATAAACCATTTACAAAAATCGTTGATATGTTTTATGTCACCCTAGTTAAGAGCATCTGCTTATCCTGGTGATTCAGTCATCCCATTCATGCAAAAAATATCCATACCATTACCATTCTTGACTTCGATCGCATTTCAAAGGGCTTACTGTTCTCTTTTAGGGAATTTTTATCCGCTACAGGCTATACTCGTAGGTACATAGTTTCTGACGTCACCTGTGTCAGGCCTTTGTTTCCGCGACCTTGCCGCGCGACCCCGCACGACCGCCCGCCATGACCTGACAATTCACACGTTCCCACTGTTTTTCCCACTCGTGATAATAGTTGATAACTGATGCAGTAAGCTGTATGCAGAGAGAACCTGAAAAAAAAAATCTGTGATCGAGCAAGCTTTGAGTTGCTGACGCATTTGTTTTTGCCAAAGATTTTTTTTCACTGCTTGTTACAGTGCCAGGGTACATTACACTCTTTTTATGTCCTCCACCATGAGTAATCGCAAATGAGAAATTCATTTCAACGAAAATAATTTTCATTCTGTTTGTTTAATGTCAATGGACAAAGTTCGCCTTCGGGTCAAATTTTTAGTGGAGAAAAGGGCAATGAAGAAAACTTCGCTCTGACCATCTTTTATTAAATTATATAAAGTAAAATACATCAGTTAGCACCTCACCCCCATCCTTGGAACTACCCTACAAATTAGCTTCAGTTACCCCCGTTTCTCGTAGACTAACAAGCTGTTAATCTACTGTTAACAGCTGTCAGTGGTTTTTTTTGTATGCACTTTGGTCAATTCATCATAATCATCATAAGTAGCCTATGTACGTCCCACTGTAGGGCACAGGCCTTCTCTCAGAGAGAGAGAGTATGGGCTTAATCACCACGCGTGCCCACCGCGGATTGGCAATTTCAAGCGCTGAAGCATGTGAATAGCTCAGACACCCAGGTTTCCTCACGATGTTTTCCTGCACCGTTAGCGAGTGGTATTGCTATAACTTCACAAATGTACATAACTTAGAAAACAAAGTCATAGGTACATGCCCGCACTGGGAATCGAACCAGGTTCTCCCGCTTGCGAGTCCAATGTTCTACCCACTAGGCTACCACCGCTTCAGCCAATTGACATTTTGGTCAATTGACAGCTGTTAACAGTAGATTAACAGCGTGTTCGTGTACGAAAAACTGGGGGTTAGTCTGTCCAGCAAATCAACGTGCATCCGTCGTCTGCCGATTCGTAAGCTTTACAGTCAGCAAACTTGCTCTTCGGAAAATGTATGTCCACACAACACTCGTAGACTTCTGTACCTAATCCTGTCACTAGCCAGGCTTACAGAAGTAACGTATAAACGTAGCACCTGCATGGGTAGTACGACGACGCTGGTCGCGCTTTTTATCGTCAAAGGCCGCGAATTTCCAGTAGATTAACTGTCAAATTCTGACATTTTAGCGCCACAACACGCGTTACTTGTGCCAATCAGGGTACCCGTGCTGTCTACCTACTGTGCTGTGTGTAATGTCCAGATATAAACCAATGTGGCAATGAATCGCCCACTTCAAGGAACGACATTCTTCCTGCGGCGAAAGGAGGAATGTAATGTGCAAACCACCAGTCAGTTACCAGTATTGGTAACGCATCAGTCTATGACGTGACCTACAGTATGTTTCAACGGAATGACGATCCAACGTCTTATAAATAAAGTAAGAAATTTTATGTCAGGGCCGCGTTTCATAAAACTACAATTCGTTGTTCATTATTCGATGTAGTACATTGCGTAGCAGTCTTCCTACTTGTTAATATGTGGGTTATAGTAAACGTTGAAATGTAGTTATATGAAACAGGCCCTGGTGTGAAGTAAAGAGTGCTGATCTAAAGTAATAGTTTAGTCATTAGTCTCACCAATGCCCGATCATGCTCAATAGAAGCCCCTGGTAGTTTATTCCACGCACTCTATGATATAGATATCTATGTCCGATCAGACCCCTGGCAAATTACCAAGATGCGTCATTGGTAAAATGCTACTTACAGTGTTGACTAAAATGAACTCTAAGTAGGTGGGTGAGGGAGCATCTATCTATATCGTTTGACCCACAAGGTTAGCAAACAAATAAACCGAAAGACAACGATTTGCTTAAGCTGCACTACCTTCATAGAAACCAGTAAAACTTGACCTCACGGTACTGTACCGCGGTGATAGCCGCGTAGGTAGAACAACGGACTCGGAAGCGAGAGGCCCAGGTTCGATTCACAGTGCAGCATATACCCATGATAACTTTGTTTATTTTCAAAGTTAGGTATATCTGCGGAATTGTAGAAGCAATACCACACGTTAGCCATGAAGGGAAACATCGTGAGGAAACCCGCGTCTTGGTTGGCTCCGCACCTATTGAAGTGTCACTCCTGTGGGCTAGGCCGAGTAAGATGTCAGGATGGTATAGGTGCTGGGCAAGCCTACTCTATCTAAAGCAATATCCCACTGCGCTACACTGCAGTGTCCGAGAGGTCTCTTTACCCATCTAGTGTGAGTAAAGGTGCCACTGGACACTGTATAAATCATCTCATTACGTAGAACCAAAGACCAAAGTTTGTCTTACTAACTCCATAGACACCAGTAAAACTTGACCTCAGTACGGTACTGGTATCATGCGACGTAAAAGACTGGTTGTGTCTATACAAATATGGTTCTTAGGACATGTCTGCGTCCCCTGCCGATTTCGTTTATGGCAAATCCAAATACCTAAAGAATAATTCAGTGCGGTACTTTATAACAATATTTTTTTTGACGTGACCTCATGTTACCGGCGTTCTTATCACATGACCTCTTTACAAACAATTACGTTCTGCGGCTAGAAAAACTTATCGCTCCACTTTGAATCCGGCGAATATAACCTCTAAAGTCACAGGTCGAAGGTGGAGTTTCACATGGGAGCACCAAAAACTGTTTTGCATTCTTATCGTACAGGTACTTGGTTCGGTGTTGCGTAGATCGTTTTTTTTCTTCAAAATGTTTACTGTTTGTGTAGCACCGAAAGTGTTGAAAGTTTGCATTTTTCATGAGGAATGTTGTGCAACATTTCAGGTACTTAAGTACTATAATGTTTTCAAGCGACTGCAAACTAGCGCACTCTGTGCGCCCTGTATCTACTACTTTTATTTGGAACACTTACCTACGGTCTTATTTATAAAAAACACATTCCTCTAAAACCAATCTAAAACTGTGTCTATTTAATCTGTGGCTACATCTTTTTCTTGTAAAATCTCCACCACAGACTATTTTAATTGGCGTTTTTGAAGTATTGTAAGGAATCGGGCTTTTCCAAATAAGACCGTAAATATTTTGTTTTGGCGCTATTAGTATTTATTTTATAAACGCTGAAATAAGAGTTAAGAGTTTTAAGAGTTAAGTACTTAAGAGTTTTATAATTTAAATAATTTGTATAATTTGCAGCTGAAGTTTCTTTTGTAATTTGCAAAATACATTTGCAATGTACCTACAAACACACATAAACTCACGCCTGTATCCCAGAGGGATAGGCAGAGACCAGCGAATGCCACTTGCCACGATCCTGACAGATCACTTTCGCTTCCTCAACGTTCATTAGTCCTTGCATGCACGCACGCCGGTTTGCAAAATTGCAAAATGTTCGGACGTTTTTACTTTAAACCTTACAGTAGAATGCAAATTGTTAAGGCTTTGCTGATACCTACTTGAGAATTTACCATCTGTGGAATGCAAAGAACAGAAGTGCTCTTCTTTTTGACCGACTTCAAAAAAGTTCGTCGCAATCTTAATTTTTTATGTATGTTCCCCGATTACTCGAAGACGCGTGGGTCAATTTGGAAGATTATTTTTTTGTTTGAAAGTGTAGACTTCACAGGTGGTTCCATGTCATTAACTCAGGATCTGTTGATAGGATCCTGGAGAAATCGAAAGAACTCTTATATTAGTTTATGATACTGTTGCATAATAAGGGTTCTTATAACACGAGTGTGTTTTAAAAAAACGAGCCGTAGGTGAGTTTTTTTATAGTATCACACGAGTGTTATAAGACCAAGTTATGTACAGTGTCATACACTACTTTATCTACTCTCATACTATAATACATAAAATAATATTGCAAATAAAACGCTGAATATCAACAAAAAGTTTTTTTAAATGTAAAATGTTGGCGCCAAGGCGCAAACATCGATTGCGCATGCGTGTTGCATCGCCGCGGACTCGTTCATTGAAACCTTTTTTTTTAAAGTAGAGTTTCAACCTTCTTGGTCCAGCTGGAGGTTGTATAGGTGTATCGTTATGATTATTCAATTCAATTCAATTCAATTCAAATATTTTTATTCATTGTAAAAAGAGAATGTTTACTTAATGAACGTCAAAGTTGTTAGTTTCACAATTAATGGATTATGTGGAGAAGAAGCTAACAAAGAAACTCCACATTTATTCTTTTCAAAACACGTTTTAACTTAATTAACAGAGTTTTCAACTTAAAATATTAGTCATGAATGTGTTGAACACTAGTCACAATCGTCCTTTAAATAATATTAATCTACTGTTTAATGCCAAACATCTTTGTCTTCTAAATAATCCTTGATGTTATAGTATAATCCTTGATGTTATAGTATAAAAAGTTATATTATGATACAGGTGTCCATACAAGACCTGTATCGTAATAAAACGTTTTTATTTTTATTTTTGGCCTATGCGTAAAGTTTGTCATAAAAGTTTTGTTATCAGTTTTAAAAATAAAAAAATTAAAGGCACCTTTGAAGCGATTTGGGTGTTTTTTCAAGCGTTTTAGGTGCATTTGCTTTCCGAAAACAAGTTGGTGGAGTCGTAGACAAAAAATCGTGAAATATGTTTACAAAGAAATTAAATAGTAAAACCGATTCACTATGTTAGCATATTTGACATAGTTATTTAAATTATTTCCGTGTTTTTAGTGCTGTAGTGTTTTGAAGTCGGTTTTTATTTTTTTATTTTTATGTCCGCAGCTGATCAAATTGTATATTTAAGTCGCAATGTCACCCTGAGTAAAATACTCGCTTTGATGTGCTTTCGGCTCTATCTGGTAAATAAGTATACATACATACATTAAATCACGCCTCTATCTTGGAGGGGTACCCAGAGAACAGGATTTGCTGGTCACGTGCCACAATCCTGGCAAACGTTGTCGACTACAGCGGGTTTCTGGTATTAGTAAATTCACCATACCTCCCCTACCTCCCCTTTGCGGTTGACGTATGTCCGCTTACGGCCGCCTCGTAAATAAGTATCTCTTTCAATGTCGCAACTAGCAGCAAGATCTACACTTTAGCTACACTTACAACCTCCTCGCTACTAAAACTAGTCATATAGCGGCTGAGTAACGTGACCCCGGCACTTCAGTGGCACCGCTACACAAACACTCGCCCGTGCCGGCAAACAATGAAGACGTTGAACCACGCGCCACCTCCAGCCCCGAGCGCCTATTGCGAGCTTCGCGACACGATTACGATACGATAATGAGGGGTTTTAGTTTCGTATGACACAACGTCAAATAGAACACAAACACTAAAGCTTCGGTCACACACAGCGACTAATCGCTGCGAGTGCACTCGCCGCGAATAATAGTCGCAGCGACAATTCGCAGTGAGTAAAATTAAACATGCTCAATTCTAGTCGCGGCGACTTCAACTCGCGGCGAGTGAATCTAATCGCAGGGAATAGCCCGTCACACACAGGGAATAATCGCGACGAGCAGGCATTCGCAGTAATTAGTCACTGTGTGTGACCGAGGCTTAAGGCACGGGGAATATACAGGAGGCGTCGGGTGACGGCAGTGCTGCCACATGTTGGTCGGCCAATATCGCCAACATTTTGAAAAACAGTCGCCCAAAAATCGCCTAAGGTCTTGTAGCCCAAATAGCCTAAATTTTCAGCGTTGTAGTCCAAAATATCCTCAATGTAATAACTTTTTTTAATTGTAGCGCTAGTAGTTTTTACGCGACTTAATTAATATTACAAATGTGAAAATACCTTGTTAAAGTTTAATAACAGATCCATCTCCCTTTTTTAATATTCTTGAACCCTTACAACGCTACGATAAATAAAAAAATGCAAAAAATCGATAAACAAAGACACAATTGCGTAAAAAATACTTATTGCACAACCAGGTGAAAGAATCACAAATAATTGGTCCTGACTTCCCAAGCAGCCCAAAAGTCACCGAAAAAGAATTCAGATTGCCCAATTGTCACCTGGTCGCCGATTGTAATTTTTGGTCGCCAATTTAGAAAGAAAGAAAGAGAATATTTATTTAAATTGTCACAGAAATACAAAGTAAACATAAAGGTACACCAACAAAATAGACAAAAGTCATTGGTCACAACCTGGTCTTGGAGTTTGAATTTGATCACTCTTCTTCTGTGATTTTTCCAGAACAAGTTACATTACATTAGTTTGCCACTATCAAACTCCCAATTAATGGCCAGCTGGCTTTGCTAGCTTTATTGGATTGTGTTACTGATTGTACTAGTAAATCAACGAACTGAGTAATGACAGAAAACTTTGCCGTACTTGAAACCTACTCGTTTGTTTTTCGTGTAATGGTAAAGTCAAACTTGTAATAGGCCTAATGTGATTTACGAGCGGACTGTGCTTGTACCACACCCACATCCAGGCGCCTGCCCACTGCTGGGCTAAGTCTCTTCCCGTCACGCCAACCCTCTCGGTCTCCTGCCAATCTCGTCCATCGGTTTTCCACGGCTGAAAGTAAAAAAATATATTTATTACTTTCCGCCGTCTTACATAAAAGTGTCAAAAATGGTCTGATTATACTCCCTATATATACGAGTAGTACAACAACAAATAATAAAACCTAGTCAAGTGTGAGTTGTTCTCCCGCTAAGGGTACCGAAATCTCATTTTTTGTTAAGACAAATATGCGATTTGGTGGCACTGGCAAGGAAGCCTAAGGAAGCATAGTTACTTTCAAAGTCATTGTCATTGTACTCGTTCAAGTAATTATTCCGTATTTTGCTTAGCGCCGCACGAAAAGCATTCGAAGTTGAAAGTGTAACTAACCAAACGCATACAAAGTAACATACCTATACGTACCTACTTGTACTACTTTTCTTTACTTAATCATCAAACACATCAAGTTATTGATCTTCTTGTTATTCCCCTCGTATTTCCACATGGGGTACATTCGTTTAACCGTGGTAGTTAGCAAACAAACACCAGTCTTACTGTACTTAACATTAGGGTTAAAATTCCGCCGCATGTTTGCCTCAACTCTTGTACTTACACAGCAGTTCATACAATAGAGGTGACCTCTGCTGAGTGACCGATAATGATCGCTTACCGATAATGATAGCAGGTGTCTGACATTAGTACCTACCTGTCACTGTGGAACTCTTCATATTACTTAAGTCAGTTAACTACGTACTGTAGACAGCTCCGCAATTCAACTGTTAAACTTATTGTGGGTTGGAATGTTTCTGCGTAACACGGTTCAATTTTTCTTTCTGCATTATGTGAAGTTTGCTTAACTTCTTCAAGGTAGCCCTTGGCTGTAAACCCAAATAAATCGAGCGTGTAATTCCGAACGCATTATCTTGATTAGCTTCCGGAATAAATACTAAGGCGCGAGACACATAGATTGGACGTGGGGCGAGGGCGCGGTAAGATGTATAGAGCCACAGACCACAGTCCTTGCTCTGCGGTCGCTCTTGGTCTTTGGCTAATACATATTACTGCACCCTCGCCCCACGTCCCATCTGTGTGTCTCGCGCCTAAGAGCTCAGTGGGATGATGCACAGTCGTCATTAGCCAACCTTCACTTCGGGTCATCAGGTCGGCAATTCATTTTCCTGTCCACTGTTAAGTAGCCAGCCAGGTACAGTTGAAAGCAAGGCAATCTTTACATTTTATTTGCAAAGTCATCTGTAACGTAACTGAATTGAGTGCATGCGTATAAAGCACTATTCCGTGTGGCGCCGGATTAAGAATACCGTTACTCCATTTCATTTCGTGGATGTCGTAGAAGGCGACTAAGGAAATAAATTAACAGGAGACGGGCAGCAGCGTCTTCCTGAGATTCCAACCGCATACTGCGATCGCCAACCCGCATACTGCGATCGCCAACCCGCATACTGCGATCGCCAACCCGCATACTGCGATCGCCAACCCGCCTGCCAAGCGTGGCGATTATGGCAAAACCCCTCATGGTTATGAAAACCACGAAGAAGGCCTGTGTCCTGCAGTGGGCGTCAAATGGCTGATGATGATGATGATGAAAGAGAGGCAAATGACAACTATTGTTGTGCTTACTTTATTCTATACAAAAACTGTGTGTGTATTAGACTCCAGGGCTAGGTATAACTAGAACTAACAGAATCGAAGCCCAGCGGTAATCCGACGCAATAGTAATGTGCATATATTCTCATTTATATTTACGCATGGTATTTACGCAATGCCCTTACAGGGCTCATGTTGTGAACTGGAATTTAATATGTAAGACCATACAATGTACCACATGACGCAAATTAACATAAACATTTGTTGCTGACCCTCACTTCGGGTGTGCGTTTAGTGTCGAGCAAAGGTCGAGAAGGTTGTTGAGAAAATCGTCAATATGAGGTAAATCGAAATGAGCAAGTACCTATTTTGCCAATAAGTAACATATTCCATTCGTGTCATGGATCTAATTAATTAATATTGTCGCTTGAAACTTCTGCTTCTCGTAATGCGATATTAATGTAGGAGGATTAGAGCTTGATGTCCTAGATGTAGGATGTGGTTTATCTTAAATTTTAGAATTTACTATAGTAGTTTACGTCGAGAATTTGGGATATTTCGCTCACTCTATCTTAGTTTGATTGATTTGCACCACTTCTTAACCGAGACGAGTGGCCTACATGGAAATGAACCTTCAACCCTCAGTATTAGGTAGCAATAGGTTGAAAAAGAAGAATAATCTTTATCCCAAAATCTTCTTGCCACCATTTCAGTGTTCTCTGACGGTGAGACAAGGCCTGTGCTCTACAGTGGGACGTATAAAGGCTGCTTATGATGACGGCCAAAAACTAAGTTTTACACCGAAATAAATGAGTAGATGCGCTTATTAAACGGATACCTACGTCAACTTATTTTTAGAAAACTAGAGCCACCCTTTGAACTCAATTCAGCTCCGTCTCGTTGAAGTGGCTATTATTTTTCTTGCATATCATATCCAATCAACTTGGAGTACTCTTGAACACAATAACCGGTAATCAGAACCGAATAAACACTCCGAAGCCAATAAATAATTAATCCACTGCAGAACCGTAAACCTGTCTAGGATCGGGCGGGCAATTCTACTAAATCATTAACTTTAGTACAGAAAGCGTAACGTGAGCTCCTGTGTGGTCCTTTTTATTCCAATTTAAGCCAGGTGACAATCTTTGGTCTCTTTCCAATCCTCCGGGATACAGGAGTAAGTTTACTGGAGTAAATACAAACATACATAAACTGTTACTTTAAAATAGTACCTAAAACAACTTCTATGCATAAACTAGACAACATCAATGTTCTCATTAACCACCTCAGTCCTGAACTTGAAAATAACAATGGTTTTAAAGCATTTTAAGGAGGATATTCATCAGTGGCATCTCTCGCTGGTGATAAAATGACCCCGAGGAAGACCTTAGATGAACAAATAAGAATGTGAAAAGTAACTGTATACGAATAATGTATAACAACGCGTCTGTTATTCTTTTTCTTTCTTCCACGGCATCTAACTTACGATTAGCAAAATATAGCAAAGTTGCCACAATTATGTGCCGTATTGTTCAATCGCTTTTAGATACATCAAACGTTTAACTTCTTCTACCATGACACCTAAATTACTATTAGGCTCGTCAAAACCGTAGCACAGTTGCCACAATTGTGGACCGGGTCAGGCAGCGCTGCGCGTGCGCGTGACCGGGCCCGGCGATTAGCAGATGACGGCGCGACCTCGCCAGGTCACGGCAGGTTACGCACGCCACGTCTGCGGCGACCTTTACGACCTTTGGAATCGATTAAGACCTGGTTGCTTTAGTAGTTCAATGTTCGAGTGCTAGGTTTTAAAATAAGAATTTAAACTCTGTTTATTAGGGACCCCATGTCTGCGCCAACCTTTACGACCTTTGGAATTAATTAAGACCTGATTATTTGAGTAGCTCAGTTCGATGCATAAGTGCTAGGTTTTAGAATACGAATTTAAACTTTGGTTATTAGGGACCCCACGTCTGCGCCAACCTTTAACACTTTTGGAATCGATGAAGACCTGGTTTCTTGAGTAGTTCAGTTCGATGCATGAGTAGTGCTAGGTTTTAGAATGAGGATTTGAATTGAACTCTATTAATTAAGGACTAAATTTGGAAAGACTGACCCCTGCTTCTCTCGTAGCAACCAGTTACCTATTTTACTGTTACTATCTGTCAGTTGTTTTTTTTATGAACTTTGGCCAACTGACAGCTGGTAATAGACAAGAAACCGGGGGTTAGAGTGATCTCTTTGTCATTTGTACTATATCTTGCTTGAATTGGTCACTATTGGTTAATTTATTACGTTAAGAAAGTCGCAGTTTCTATGTTACATTTAATAACTAGAAAAAACAAATATGGACTTTGATTCATAGATTCAATCGGGTTTATTAATCGGGATGAAAAGGAAAAGGTTCCTAACTGAACAATTCGTGATAACGTTCATAGCTATTATGAATGTAAATAATAATAGCGCGAAAGTTAGTATCAAAATGGTCGTGCCGCCATTCAATTTAATTATTACATATTTCACGAGACATATCAAGCAAACACTAATCAAAGTAAATAATAATTGACTAATATTATCATCCTCCCATAATAATACTCGTATCATAACATCATATAGCGACCTTGTCGACCTCGGCTATGCGGCCCCTGAGTCATACACTTCAATTATGTGCATTAACTTAGCATTTACCGTCTTTGTAATGTAAAATGTAGGTTTTGCGGAGAACCGAGATTTCTTGCCTTACCTTTGATGACTTATACGACCTTTGACCTATGTGTTTTGTGCATCACTTCATCAGGGCACACCGTGGGTGTTAACAATCTAGTTTATGCCCGTAACCTCGTAAACGATAATTTATTTTCCAACTTATAGGGGAAGAATATCTGAAACCTCGGTACGTGCGGTAAATTTCATACCAACCTTTTTTTCTTCGTCTCGCCTGCAATGTTGGCCGTGTGAAACCCATTCAACGGCAATTTTTGCCTATCCGTCTGGGCCTATAACACAAGCGTGATTAGCCCAGTTCCACTTCAGTTTGGTGGTCATAGCGTCAACGTCGGTTCATTTTGGTTCTGAAGCGTTTGTGGTGTTCCAGATTCGACAATCCGTTAGTAAACTTTAAGTTTGGTCTGCTGATGCTTGGACAAAGATCAGGTCTAAGCACCGTCATCATCATAGACCTTTGCGTTTGTTACGGAACATCTAAGCAGTGCCTAAGTTACACTTTTTAGAATGACTAAAAAGTCAGATTCGTGAGCTAAAGCTTCTACTGCATATAGGACACGTAAAAGACGACTCCGGAGTCGGGTTGGTACGAATTTGGTGCTCCTGGCTCTTTCGTCCGCCAGTGCGAGCACCATACTTCGTTGCAGGTCTTGCGGGCCTTCCAAACTTCGTCTCTCCTGGTGTCTCTTTTCACAGCAAGCCTGTCCCAGCTCTCGTGGTCGATCCTAAAAGCCGCCATGTCACGCCCGTGGGCATTAGTATGTAGTAGACTCGTTAAACATACATTAGGAACAGCGACTCAGATCGGTCAATGTTATATCGAACACTCAAAGGTCGCAGTCATGACCCGAAGCAAGGTCAGCCGCGGTGATCCTACGCTGTTTGCAATAATCGCTTTACGACTCCTATAAATGGTGATGTAATTTGAATCAACCGAATTGACATTGCTTATGAAATCTGCTGTAGCGTTTCAGATGAGATGAATAATTTTACGTCTACACAGGCTGCAGGTGCTCGTGCCTCTGTATTTGTTGTTTCTAATCAGCTATATCAATCAATCAATCAATCCATCAATCAGCCCGTACTTGTCCACTGCTGGACATAGGCCTCCCTCAACGCACGCCACTTCCTTCTGTCCTAGGCCCTTCTGTCGGTCGTCGGTCCAGCAAGCCGGTTGGATATACGCCTGCCCCAAGCACACCACCTTTTGAGCTCAGCCATCAATCCAGGCTCGAGCCAGCAATTTGCTTCAGATCGACGATCTAGCGAGCTGGTGGGCATCCTACGCAGGTTTTGTCAGTTCATGGTCTCCACTCGAGAACCTTTGCACCCCATGGGCCATCGGTTCGTTATATTATTTTTGTTGCACTAAGCCGTGCTGAGGACAATTTTTGGAAACCTATTTAGAGGCTAAAAATTCCACCCATGCCGGGACTTGAACCCGCGACCTCTGGCTAACCGTGCCAGCGCTCTCCGAACTGAGCTAATGGGCAAGTGCAAGCATCGGCGAAATTTCGAGCCTCTTTACAAACTTCTCTGTATTACGTACAGGCAGCGACATCTGGCCGAAGTAATTTACATCACTTGCAGCCCCGAGTAACCCACTTTGCAGTTAAGTTTTTACATCGGAATGATATCGCTCTACATGTGTGATATGATTTGGCTGGCATGGGTGGAATTTTTAGCCTCTAAATAGGTTTTTAAAATAGCTTTTATGATGTTCATTACCCTTGAGCATACAGTCGACGCGACGCCTAAACACTTACATTTTTCTTCAAATTCAGCTGTAATACAACAGAGTCAAGTGCAAGCTTGTAAATGTTAATCTGCCCCTATGCAATGCATTGTACCTTTCAGACACGAGGAACCAAATAACCTGACCTTTACATACATATATAAGAAGCCTACATAAGAATACGTCCCACTTTAGGGACCAGGCCTTCTCTTAGAGAGAGAGAGTATGGGCTTAATCACCACGCGTGCCCATCGCGGATTGGCGATTTTAAGCGCTGAGGTATGTGAATAGCTCAGACACTCAGGTTTCCTCACGATGTTTACCTTCGCCAATCGTGAACCTGACCTTTAAAATGCAAATGAAACCTTCAGCTGTACCATCACGGGCAGTTAAATACACAATATTATGAGAATTTGTAGAACACAACACACCGATCTAATGAACAGTAGCTCAATTCATAATTTAAAGAGTCGTAAAATGGAACCCATTTACGGTCTCGAGTATGATTATGTTTCTAAACAATATTCATGAGGATAATTAAAACCGAGCAAGAGCGCGAGCAAGAGTTCCGTACCATTATCTATACAACATTTGAATATTTCAAGCATCTACCTGTTGTCGTTATAATATCGAGCAAAATACCGGAAAAAAATCAAGTTTGTTGTTGGCCCCCCTTAAACATTTATTTTATTCTGTTTTCAGTATATTTTGTCATAGTGGCAACAGAAATACATTATCTGTGAAAATTTCAACTGTCTAACTAACACGGTTCATGAGATACAGCCTGGTGCCAGACGGACGGATGGACGGACGGATGGACGGACGGACAGCGACGTCTTAGCAACAGGGCCCCTTACCCTTTGGGTACAGAACCCTAAAAATGTTTTAATAATGATGTAGGTACAATTAAGAACACATTGACATTTATATACTTGCATTCTTTTCCGTTATGATACGCGCGATTTTGCAATTAAATTGAAAATAACCACCTTCTCTACATTGTACAAACTTAGTCTAATAATACACTGACTTCCTGTTTCCCGTACACTGACCATTTGCTAATTTACTGCCCGCTTGCCTAAAGTGCATAAAAACAACTAAGGTTCTACACAGATGGACTGCATTTTAACTGCATTCCGACCGCAAATTTGCAGTTCAGGTGCAGTCAAACTGCATTCAAACTCCATCTGAGCTGCAAATTATTTTCAGTCGGAATGCAGTTGAAATGCAGATCAGATGTAGTTGAATGCAGTTGTACCAACGACATTCAAACTGCATCTGAACTGCAAATTTGCAGTCGCAATACAGTTGAAATGCAGTCCGTCTGTCTAGACACTAACAGTTGTTAATAGTAGTCTAACAGATTGTTAGTTTTCGGTGTACAGTCGACATCATATCTATCTTTATCTAATTTTAAATTATAGGTGATAAAATTTAAATTATAGACAAATTGTTTTTAGATAAGTAGTTTCATAAGTATTGATATAGATGCATGATAATTAGACACAAAGTGCCCTTACAGGGTGTCATGTAGAGCATCAATTATTTTGTAAATATATGATTACCACCTGTATTATTACCATGACATGCAATGAATAAATGATTATGATTATGATACCTTTACATTGTTGTGGCACCGTGGTCCTTTTTTATGTAGCCTATATAGGTACGGGTAGGTCCCACTGCAGGGCACAGGGCTTCTCTAAGAGAGAGAATATGGGCTTAAATACCACCGCCCACTTGGCAATTCCAAGCTCCGAGGTATGTGAACACCTAAGACACTCAGGTTTATTTACGATGTTTTCTTTCACCGTAAAGACCACAAAAATACTTATTGTTACATCTACATACCTAAATAAATTGATTCGTGTTTAATGCGCTCTGTAGAATCAGTCTAATCTGAGTCAAAACCGGAGGAAAAACTATGCATTAAATTAAACATGATCGATGTTTGTTGGAAACTATTGCGCTGAGTAAGTAGAACAAAACGCATCCGTCAGATGTGATGATGATAATATCCGTAGCCCAATTACAATATAATACGGTCATGAATTTTGTAAGCGCACGCGTCATCGCTGTTCTGTTGTTTGTTACAGGTGGTAACAGTTCGTATTGGTATCAGTTACAAAAAATGCGTTTTACATTTTTGCTCAATGCTTTATAGAAATTGGTACAGGTAACTGATAGAAAACTGATAGCGCTTTATTGATATACTAGAGCGCACCACTGAGGACGCGCTGACAAGTTGCTGTTTTAAAACATGTTATAATAGGCTAAAAACTGTTAACAGTAGATTAAGAGACTGTCAGTTGGTCAAAGTGCATACAGAAAAAACTATTTGAGTCAAAAAACTAATAGTCATACCAACTCCTTTCCACTCCCGGTCTTCGGGAATATCCTAAGAAGGCGATACAAGAAGTTCAGAGCCGGGTGTATCCGGTCCAGTTCGCGTCCAGCCTATTTTATTAATAGATTTTCTCCAGCAAGCAGTACCTGGTACCTAACCTTTCTACTGGATGAACAGGAAAAGTAGAGAAAGAAAATTAATAAAGTCAGGTCTATTAATAAACAGACTAGCACTGATTTATTCATGAACACAGCTCTAAAACACTGCGTCCGTACCATAAACATATCACTTGGAAAATGATATCGATATTATAGCACAGAAAGTCCGCCCAGCCCCGGTAAATTTGGTAGCGACTCTCGGAAGTTTCGATTTTTGGCCTCAAAAATCAATTCATCAGAAACGTTCTGCGTCAAAAACGGTACCTATCTGAAATATCCGGTGTCTGAGAATTACCTAACCTGTTTAGCTAGGTCAGCTGATGTTGTAAGATAAGTATAGAAAATAGCGAATGCAGGGCCGCATTGCTGACGATACTCGCACTTATGCTACAGACGATAACTGTTGTGTTAACCATGAGTTTCATGACAAGTTTTCAAAATTGGCTGAAAATCTAATCCTATTAAATTATTCCATTGGCTTATTGTCTTCATAAATTCACTACCTACTTCATTAACTTCCGATGTCTTTAAGCAAAACTTTGTGAAATCGACTGATTTTATTGCTTTTTTGGCACCTTTATTGGGTATTGATAGATCTTCTAGCTAATTAATTGATGACGATACTACAAATAGCTATTTCAAACTGGCGGATTCCCATGATTTTATTCATCGACGTGTCAGAGAATAGATAACATGTTATGTTTGGGTAATTTTAAGCTATATAACGCTCTGTGCGTATTTATTGGCTTGATAAGACTTCTATCAGATCAATATAACTACAATAACAACCTTATAGAATGACGTCCACCTCCGTTTTAAGCTAATTAAAAAAATACTTAGTGGAAAGTCTCTATGAAAAAAGACCAAACCTTGACATACTGCCCTCTTAACATACTGGTAAATTAAAACTAACTGCATCTGTAAGGGAATCGCCTCGTGAGGCTTCCTCTTAAGTTTGTTTCGGGCTTTACTTGAGACTAACCGAAGACATCGTTTTCCCAACAACATACGCTCCACTCACGCTCGGATCCTCACACAATCATCTCGACTTTATGTCAATATCGTGCATAGCTAATTAGCGCTCACGACGGCTACCCACACCGTGGCTAGGGAACAAAAGACGCCCCAGCGTTGAACCTTGGCCCGACCTCCGCGCATCCTCGCTCCACTTGCGCTATTGTTCGTTCCGGGGCGCTAGTGGCGCCTGAAAACTGCACGCAAGTGCACTGCAAGTGAACTAGAATGTCGTGACGCAAAACTGATTATGACTAAGTACGTACCAGTTCGCAGAAAAACTTAACGATGTTTTTTAATTGAGAATTTCAGTAAATACTGAATCGTCCCGTCGTGTTATTTTTGAGAAGCTTAAAGATACACGTGTACTTGGGTGTTTACTTTTTTAATATCTCAATACCTGCAAATAGCACTCAGTTTGAAATTTAACACATGTTCTTTATACGTATGTATTTTTGCTTTTATTTATTTATTTAAGTTCACATAATATAGGTACAGGTTAAATGGAATCGGACCTCCTAAAACCATAACTGGTTTGTCTCGAGGTCCGTGCCTTCATATCTTAAATTACTCTTAATTAATTGCACAATACTGACATATTATGTCAACTGTCACTGTGCTTATTACATGTCAGATAACGTTTGTGCAAGCCAGCCTTAGAAGGGTTGTGCACCAAAGTATAACTTACAATACTTTTTGGCAGATGTAACGTGATTAGTGGCTCGTCTCTTAAACCTACACCTTGAAGTTATTGAACTGTGCTCATATTTCATCTGTTATTCTACATTATACTAAGATTCATTAACTAAGGACAGCTTGCGCCAAGTCACTGGATAACCGAATAAATAGCTAATTTACAGTGTTATCAGTCACACAATTTTTCTATGGATAGCTTTACAAATGTCATGGGGAAATACGTTTTGTTTTTGTATTTAGTCACTGGATAGAGCTTACCCGTGGATAAAGAGATAGATAGTGCTGTCACATCAGAGGCAGACTAGCAGTATTGGCCGTTCTAGGCCGCATAGTACTAGGCTGCCCCGTCTTTATTTACTGAACTACACTTGATAGTCTATGATTATTCTCTGTATTATCCCGTTATCTGGATCGTTTTATTGTTTTTCATTCTCATATGATTTGAGTCATCCCTCACGAGTTAGTGTTTTTTTAAAGGCCAGAGCCTAGTTGGCCAGACAATCCGCCCATGCATTAGGTAGAGATGGCGCTAGCGGCTCTTGCTTCGGAAATGCTTGTGCCAACGTATACCTACTCATTAATTTAAGTAAGCCCCATTACTAGCTCTGCAACATCGATATTCAAGTCAACTTGTGAAACAATAGCAGAAACCGACTATGTCACTCCAAGCATGACCTTCATACCATGTCACTATCCATCAAGATACCTTTTGGGTGATCTCCTATAGTTAACATCCAGCTCCATCATCCGGATCACCAGTTTAAAATTCTGATTGGCCATCCACCATCGATGTAAGACCTTTGATTTCAAAGATCTTGTACCACTGCACAGGTCAGCAGGTCTCGGCTAAGTGGTTACCAGTGACCGGCCTTGTTGGAGACAATCGGCTCATTACCATATGAACAAAGCGGCGCAGACGCAGCTAATGCTATAGTTTAAAGAAGAACGCTTGACGCGCCAACCAATTGTTGGAGTATTAAGATGACGCTCCTGCTAAGCCTTATTGCAAACAAAGTCGGGCATTATGGCAAACTATCGTTCTCCACAGAAATAAAGAATCAATCAATCAGCCCGTACTTATTCACTGCTGGACATACGCCTGCCCCAAGGCACACCACCGTCTTTTGAGCTCAGCCATCCTCATCGAGCCAGCAATTTGCCTCAGATCGACGATCTAGCGAGCTGGTGGGCGTCTGACACTGCGTCTGCAAGTTTGTGGTCTCCACTCGAGAAATAAACAATACTTTTTATAAAACAAAAGCCCGATCGTCAAATTTAATACAATAATGAACGTCAAAGCTGTTAGCTTAACAATTAATAGATTACATGGAGAAGCTAACGAAGAAGCTCCATATTTATGCCAAACAGTCTTAAACCTAAATGAGTCAGTTGAATTTTGAACCTCAGCAGACGGGATCTCATGTCCAATTTTTCGGACCTACATTTTTTAATTTCGTCAGTTTGAAATTTCTGTTACGAGTAGAATGAAGAGCGCTTCTATTTCTTGGGAGTCCACAGGTGTTAATTCCTCAAGTAGGTATCATTAAATTGTAGACTTATGCGCACTTACAATGAGTACTTTCACCACATTGATCTATTTATCTTATCACCTGACTTGTTCAAAAAGTCAGTGATCAGTGCTGTTTCTGACATTCTATGATTTTATCTTATTCTGTTTAAGTAAACTGTAGAAAACGCTGCTGGTTGTACAATTATGTAGTGTTTGTAGAACTGTTTGTTTTCTCTAATAAATAAAAAATAATAATTAAAGCCGTAACAGTTTCACTCTACTGAAGTGGTTTAAGTGAAAAAGTTGCTAGAAGGTTTTGGTTTTTATGAAAGAAACTCAACTCATCTGTCTACCGACAGTGAGTAGTAGTGAATTGCTGCAGAAGCAAAGCACTCTCTGTAATATAATCCTTCGAACTACGAATACCAGCTATTCCATATTAATATTATTATTGTTGATAATTATTATATAATAAATATGTACTCGGTTATTCAGGCATGTTCATTCATATATCTCTGAAACTATAGTTTTGTTTATCTGTACATCTACGTCCTTCTCCAATGTATTAGTCCAGTCTATCTAAAGGTTGTCTGGAAGAGATCACTTTTAGTGATAAAGCCGCGATCTGTACTCTTAGGTTAAGAAAGATCTGTGTAATTTCCATTTTTATGTACAATAATGTTCTCTATCTATCTATTCGTATCGATCTAAAGTTGGTCAAGACAGCTCGCCGCCGCACTAGGAGGCGCGCGGGGATTGAGCGGGCGCGGGCGGAGGCCGGGGCGAGACGGGCCCCCGTCGCAGCGCCGCCGCATACAGCACTTCTATTTCCGTCGTCTCTCGAAACGACCGATTCTTGTACGGGCGCGACGCGAACGATTGTACATACCTACCTATATCTACATTATACTTACCTATCATATGTTGGTTATAGAACCCTCACTGTGCAGTTTTGGGATGTCTACAATAATAAATGATAGTGGACTGTAAAGGTAAGTATAATGTAGATATAGGTAGGTATGTACAATCGTTCGCGTCGCGCCCGTACAAGAATCGGTCGTTTCGAGAGACGACGGAAATAGAAGTGCTGTATGCGGCGGCGCTGCGACGGGGGCCCGTCTCGCCCCGGCCTCCGCCCGCGCCCGCTCAATCCCCGCGCGCCTCCTAGTGCGGCGGCGAGCTGTCTTGACCATATACTCCCGGCGTTGAAGTCTCTTCAAAAAGTAAAATTAAATTTTACTGACAAGCTGATATTTTCTTAGCGATTTCGCAGTTTTCCCTATAGTAAAAGTTATATAAGTTGTTAAGAAGGCGGCAGGAGAACAATGGATGAGGTTGGCGTAACGGTAAACAGGCCTATGCTCAACAGTGGGCGTCTTTTATGGGCTGTATAAAAGTCGTTCGTATTGACGGCAATATTCCCCATTTTCTGATGGATATTGTGATTTCGTTATATTTAAATACCCGGCAGATAACTCGAACAAAAATTGTGCTTTGTTCAATTTATCTGCCTTCAAATAATCAAATACGAGTGAAAATGATAACGAAAAAAGTTTATTGAGCTGGACAAAACTCAACAATATATAAAGTAACCCCAAACTAAATTAAATTGTATCTTGGGGCACAGTGATTCATTCAGGGTGAACTTAAATATATTACAACATAGTGTTTGTACAGTAATAAAATATAAGTTAAACATGCATACAGCAAACTATAATAATATATGGCTGAAGTCTTCTATTTAAAATAACAAAATAAACCTACGATAGTTTTTACAAGTTTAATAGAATAAAATAAAATAGACTATTACATAAACATAGATATAAGCCTGCTTGAATTAATATGACCTACATAAAAGTACATAAATATACTATGATAGATTCGTCGTAATAAGTGAACCAAACATCTTTCCCGATTCCAAATTTGGTAATTTATTCACGATATAGGATATGTTGTTAGAGTATTGGTAGCTAGTAATGATTTCCTCGTTCGCGCGCCACTCTCTATTCTATCATCTCGTTTCACGGCACAATTAGCACAGATTGGCACAGCCAATCCATTTATATCTGTCTCGTAAACCTAACAACGTTTCTATTAAGCCCGGCCTGTGTGGTCGCCAAGTAAACAGTATCTGGCCATAAATTATTATATCCCCCGTATTTCGTTTGCTCGCCGGAATAAATCATTTTGTTAAGCAGTCACCCGTTGTCTGCTCCGCTTTGATCTAACCGCCCTGCTTTTACCTTCGACCTGGTCATTAATATTGTAAGTACAATCGTGAGTTGAGTGCGCAGAAGCATCGCCTTAAAAACTACAACTTCGATGTTCGTGACCACAACTTCATCCGACTCCGCGATACACGCTTTTTTTATACGTTTATTTATCCAAAATAAAAAAACCTTAATATATTTAGTACACAGTTTTGCCAAACTGCAAAGCTTCCGAGTTGGGGATCTCAGTTTCACATCTACCCTGAGCGGGTAACTAAAACTGTTGTCAATTTTAGTTTGTTCCGTGACATATCACGGATTCTGCTCATTTTCTATTTCATCCCAAAAAATTATGTTACCTATTTTTGTTGAACTTTTTTTACTTATAATACGCGCTTAATCACCACGCCCACAGCGGATTGGAAATTTCAAGCGCTGAGGTATGAACACCTCAGACACTCAGGTTTCCTCACGATGTTTTTCTTCACCGTTAGCGAGTGGTATTGCTACTACCTCTTCATAAATGTACGTAACTTAGAACTTCGCTTAGCTTTGGTGGTAGCGGAGGTGTAGAACGCCGGCCTCACATTCGGGAGGTCGTGGGTTCGAATCCCGTCATGTACTAATGACTTTGTTGGACTTTATGTAAAACAATCTAGACTTTCTGTTTAGCCCTATGGTACAATCACCAATGAAAGTTGGGCTCGCGCGCGTGTGGCCCACAATGCAATAGGGCTTATAACTCTCCTTCATTAATATGGTAATGGCCTATGTAGTTAGCTGTAGTGATGAGATTGTGATTGCCAGCAGTGCAATTTTTCGTACACCTTGATGGTTTTCGGTGCGTACAGCGTATGAAGCTGTGTTTTATTACAAAATCAACTGGTTTAGTCTTGTAAATCAATCTAAAGGGTATTTTGCACGTGTAAAATTATGAGGTTTTCAGAAATCTATTAATCATCAGAAATTTATTTATCGTTAAGAATTTACATTCTGTTTGTTGAATGTAACCTAATTTGTCTCCGAGTCAATTTTGTGATCGAGAAAAATGCAGTAAAAAACCCAACCAAAAAACACCTCTGATCATATTTCTCTCTCTGACCATATTTTCTCAGATCATATTATTTGCCGCCTATTGGTGGCACTCATGGGGATTCCATGAGTGCCACCAACCACTTTAAACGTCATAAAAAAGTGCTAAGCTAACGCAGGCTTTTTTTAGTGTCCTTAAACTATAAATAAAAAACCTAATGTGTCTTTTAGTCTACGATCTCTTTTTCAGAAGTAATCTAAAAAAACCAAATGCTTTTATTCAAAGTAGCACAGAAACCACCTTTTAACGTACTTTACAAGTTAAACATAGGCATCCATTTCAAGTTTGATCGATCGAAGAAGCTCCACAACAGAGTCTCAGCTTCCTCGCCTGCCACTAGCGCTCCTCATAACTCCAGGTTGTCAGAACGAAGACACGACCTGTTACATCCTGCGGTTCGAGCAAGGGAAGGGATATGGTGGAGGATTAACGTGGATTTATTTCCTTTAAGACCAGTCGACATTGAGCACGAAACGAAAGGGGACGAGAGACAAAACCTTTTGATAGACATCAAGATTGTGTTTACGAATATAGGTAATTTATACATAACATGAGCGAAGTTGTCCGTGTGGCGCCGGATTAAGAACAGCGTCACTCCATTTCATTCAGTGGATGTCGCAGAAGGCGACTAAGGAAATAAATTGCCAGGAGACGGGCCGCAGCGTGTTCCTGAGATTCTAACCGCATACTGCGATCACCAACCCGCCTGCCAAGCGTGGCGATTGTGGCAAAACCCTTCATGGTTAGGAAAACCATGGGGGAGGCCTATGTCCTGCAGTGGGCGTCGAATGGCTGATGATGATGATGAGCGAAGAATCCAACAGCAAACAATTGTATCTGTTACATTACTATGTAACTTTTGAATACCAGCCCCTGCAGTACGCTTGCTATATCGAGGCAAATAGCGGACGATGTAGTACAGCCATCTCTAAGTGGCGAGTAAGAGTTAGATGGCGTTTTACGGACGTTTTATCGCATTGTCGCGGTCTTTTCAGTGGTTGTGCCCCCTACGGTGCAAGGCAGCGATTTGAACTGTTATAGTTAATTCAATAGCGTTTAGTCCACATACACTCTAATAATTGGCATGACTCACTGATTCTGCGAGTCTGAAACGCACGTAAGACACACAGCATAAACGTGTAAATATCAAACGGCATGTATAGCCCAATCAACTAGGCTGAGAGACAGAGATGTCTTACAAGCCAGGGTGGTCGCTAGTTAACTCTACAACTAATTGGCGCTGCTTTCTACTCTCCATCCTAGATAAACTGACAACACTGGCCGCCTATAAAATGGTTTAGAGGTCGAGGTAACCAGTGAAAAGAGACTGTTAGGTAGTAAAGACCAGAGCGTTTTTGAAACTTCGAATTTGGAGTGGCGATTACATTATAAAATAAATAAATTACAATTCTAGAATGGGTCTTTTTATGAGTACTTATTAAATTAACTGAATGCAGCCAGCATTTCAAAAAATAGAACGAAAAAATTATGAAACCTATTTTTTTTTGCACGGAACAAGTTGAAAAGAAAGTCCACCCAGGAAAAACACAGTGTATGTACCAATAATGTCACCGTTGAATCTTCTCTACACTACACTAATGGACGTTCGGAAAAAACACTCAATTGCCGGCAATTGACGAGTGCAGCCGACTTTACGAACGATCTCGGCACGACCGCAACACCTGGCGCGAAGCAACACGCCTCGCAGGCATAGTCTAGCCAACTTATCTCTGCAAATCTTCTAAGCCTTATCTGATGGTAATAAAAGTCAATTTGGATTGTGTCGAAAAAATTGTTTGGCAAGTGGACACAAGGCGCGGTCGTGGCGCGTGCATCGAGAACACACCTAGCGGCTAAAGACATTTGAAATTGGAATGCTTTAGTTTTTAAATCTCGCAGTTGTCACGAAAGGCAAAGATTCATATCCTATACATTCAATTCATTGTTTTTTTCTAGGTAGGTTAGACTATAAAAAATTGTTTAACCGTGTTCGGCGCCTAACAACGGAGTAACAACCTCACAAATAGCGAAAAAGTAAACGGGATGCTCTCCTTAACCGTGAAACATCGATTTTACGCGTTGACCGCCAGCACTTCCAATTTTTCCTGCACCCAAAGCAGCATCCGCCGAAATCTTAGACATTGTTACTGGTGTGGTTCCGTGCAAATTTTTCATGAAATAAACCATTGCTAAATAATCAAAGATTATTTTCGGTATTTTTTAAATTCTGAATGCAACTTTATGAACGTTTCTTCCTAATCCATACAACTAAAATAGTTTGAATTAAAGCCATTGATTCGTCTTATTTCCGTATTGATTCGGACGGAACCCAATGTCACGTTTGACGTTTTTTTTTTTCTTAAAGTATTTCGTGTTAATTTGCCAGTTTAGTTTTTCCGCGATTAGAGATGCAGGTGCTGTAGTCGAGTTTTTTTTTCATAGTTTGTTTTTTCTTTACCGTTTCGGTTCACCGGTGATAGAGCGTGCTCCGGTATGGCATTCGAATGAACTTGGACCGAATTCCATGTAGGTAAGTAGTTTTTAATGTAACATTGTTGTTAAGATGAATTATTATTCTGTTGGTTGTTTTAATTTGCTTCTCATTCAAAGCCCTTTACATTATAAAGTTCCGGGTTATGTTTTTCTATGAAGAAAATACCATTGATACAAAAATAAACTATTTTGGAAATTCACCTTTCTGTAACCTCCATAGTCTGTTAAAAATCTATCCTGCCGCAGCAATAGTCTAGTTGTGAAGTTCTTTGTCATTATGTCATTATCAGCCTATATACGTCCCACTGTAGGGCACAGTCCTTCTCTCAGAGAGAAAGTAAAGTTATTTAATCAGAAGCATTCAAAACTTACCACTTTCACCTCTTCACGCCTACAATTTGTTATACGAAACGTGAACTTCGAACGGAGCTGAAAAAATTTGACGTTTGTCTCGGACGTCAAAACTCGACCGTCGATACTTCACATTTCGCGTAGCATCTCCAATATCGGGGCTCAACTTACACTGGTCGTTCCTCCGTCTTTTAGGAAATCAGGCTGGCGATGCGGTGGCTAACACAGGCTGACCCCTCGCTCTGATGCTGGCCTCGCTTTCGGCGGGGCGGCGCGACCTGGACGCCGAGACGCCGGTCGTTTGGCCTGCATGGTGCTACTCAGGTATAAGCTCTCGTTAGTGCGAATTAGAGTCGGGAATGGCATAGCAAAAGCAACATATTTTCCAGCTGGCAAACCATCGGAAGTTGGGTGTTGTTTTTAAAGTTTTTGTCTGAAAATCTCAGCAACACACGACGCCTTTACTATTATTATGTTGACGACGCCTTTACTTTTGAAAATGATGTGTTAGATAATAAAAACCGGACAAGTGCGAGTCGGGCTCACCCACCGAGGGTTCCGTACAAATTTTTAGTCTCGCAGTTTTTCCGAGCTTTTCCCGAACTTCAAAGACTATTTCTTTTATTTTTCCCTGTATTTGTAGTGTACGACGATATTAGGTACTTGCCAAATTTTATAGTTCTGGATCAATGGAATATACCCTATAAATTTTGATTCCCTTGAAAGTGTCGAAATATGCGTTTTTGCGGCATAAACAGCAATAACTTTATTTCACGTTAACTTGGAACCTAGATTTTTTAACAGCTTGTAGACTTGAGTATATGGTTTTAATTACAATTTGATACCTCGGCGCGTTCCGGAGATATAGGGTCTTGTCAGACCGACGGACCGACGGACGGACAACAAAGTGATCCTATAAGGGTTCCGTTTTTCCTTTTAAGGTATGGAACCCTAAACAAAGTTTTTTGAGATATTAGGCTTAAAACTATATTTGTTATAATGGACATTCCTCGATGTAGGACAATGATTTACTGAAGGCTGTGACGTTGGTAGACCACGTACAGCACATACTTAAGAAAATTCATCATCATCATCAGCCTATGCTTGTCCACTGCTGGACATAAGCCTCTCCTATAGCACGCCACTGAGCACAGTCCTCGGCTACTCTCATGCAGCTCTTGCCAGCTGCCCTGCGAAGATCATCGCTCCACCTACGTGGAGCTGAGCTGAGGATGTCCCACACTACGTTTACCGATCCGCGGTCTCCACTCGAGAACTCGTCTACCCCACCGGATATCAGTTCTTCGGATAATATGGCCGGCCCACTGCCACTTCAGCATGCTAATTCGGTGGGCTATGTCGGTGACTTTGGTTCTCTGTCGGATCACCTCGTTCCGAATTCAATCTTTCAGAGAAACCCCGAGCATAGCCCTTTCCATAGCACGCTGAGCGACTTTAAATTTGTGGACCAGCCCCACCGTGAGTGTCCACGTTTCGGCACCATATGTCATGACGGGTAGGACGCACTGATTGAAGACTTTCGTCTTGAGACTCTGTGGGATTGGCGATGTGAAGACTCGACGTAGTTTCCCATACGCTGCCCAGCCCAGCTGTATTCTTCTATTGGCCTCTTTCTCGAAGTGGTTGTGTAAGAAAATTATGTAAATATATTTCGAAAACTATAAATCTGAGACAATAATCATAGAACAAAAGTTCTTTTCAAACACAAACTCTAATTGGGGTGTTTCAGGAAGTGTTTCTGCTTGGAACCAAAGAAATAAATAATATATTCGAGAACCTTTGCACCCCATCGGCCATCGGTTCGTTATATTATTTTTGTTGCACTAACCCGTGCTGAGGACAATTTTAAAAACCTATTTGAAGGCTAAAAGGTCCACCCATGCCGGGACATGAACCCGCGACCTCTGGCTAACCGGGCACGGTTAGCCAGAGGTCGCGGGTTCAAGTCCCGGCATGGGTGGAATTTTTTGGCCTTTAAATAGGTTTTTAAATGTTGGTTATGGTTAAGGATTTTCGTAGTTTACGCAGTCTATTTTGTGCACGTATTGAGACCCGTTTTTTACCGCTGTTCCGACTCTCCAAGGTTTGCTGGAAGAATTCTCTTACAGAGATAAGCTCGTCTTTGTACATGCTACTTCTTATGTAACGTCCTGTTCAATGTTTCTTGTGCAATAAAGTATATTATTTAATACATAAATTGCGCAGTATAAAAATAACCCTATATACGCCCTACAGCAGGCCACATGCCTTCTCTTACAGAAGTCTCTACTTTAGTCGGATGTATAAGATCGGTCCGCACTCAAAATGTAACAATGACCTTCCTCTGAAATTCCTCAGCTACAAATGCCTACAACTTGCGCTTGTAGAAGCTAAGTATTATCATCCATCAAATGTCAAATGACCACGCACGCATGTTGTTGATATTTAAAATGGCTTCCTGCAAACGCGAAGGCTTCTACCGTTTGCCAATTTCACGCGCATTACCTTGGCTACCTTGTTGTGTTGATCTATAAAAAAAAACTGTATGAACTAAATATCACGACTCTGGACTTTACTGGTTTGATATTATAAACTATTTCGTCAATTGCTTTGGTAGCGCGTCGGTAGAACGCTGGCCTCATAATTGAGAGGAGCTGGATTCGATAACGGCATTCACCATGAATTTGTTTTTAGGGTTCCGTACCCAAAGGGGTAAGGGACTCTATTACCAAGACCCCACTGTCCGTCTATCTGTCTGGCTGACTGGCTGTCTGTCTGTATCTCATGAACCGTGATAGGTAGACAGTTGAAATTTTCACAGATGGTGTATTTCTGTTGCCGCTATAACCACAAAAACAGAATAAAATTAATATTTAGGGGGGCCCCCATACCACAAACGTTGTCTAAAGACAGCGCTCGCCACCTAGCGGCCATCTATGTAACCTTCACAGCACCGATGTCACGTCGTTAAGTGTCAATGTTAAACGCTTCTTGTTGGTTTCTATGATTCTCAATGTGCTTAATCTATCTTGTCTCGATCTTTGTCCAATGTTGTATAGATAATGGTTTGGAACCCTTCGTGCGCGAGTACGACTCGCACTTGGCCGGTTTTTTTAAGTAACGTACATTTGTGAAGTCGACACCACTCATAAACCGCGAAGGAAATTATCGTGAGGAAACCTCGGTATCTTCTTCTTCTTAGCGTGTTGATGGCAAAACAATTTCCGTCAGTCTTTATTAAACAGTTGCGGTCCAGAACTTTGCGACGCTGACTGCGTTATCACTTGCAATTACTAGATCCTCCTGAGTGCAGGTGTTAAGGCACCACCTTTCATCGTGCCCTGCGTGCCCTAACACGGAAGTATCTGGGGTGTTCACATATTTACCTCAGCACTTCAAATCGTAAACCTGCGGTGGGCACGCGTGGTAATTACGCCCTTCTCTCTTTGAGAGAAAGCCTGTCCCCCTGCAGTGGGAGGTATGTAGGCAGCTCATAAGCCGTAGTGTATTATTGTCTGGTCCCAAGAAAAAAGCCCCTCCGGGCAGAAGTCGTGCGCACAGGAGACGTATGGAAATGCGCGCGCGCCTGCCACTCACGCCACCCACCGCGCGGCCGCTCGGGCGATATGGGGCGCTTCTGTCTCGCTGACGACTTGATGGCAGTTCGTTAGGGGGAGGGAGGAAGCAATTAACACTCGTGCTTTGCTTTCCGTAGTAATGTTACTTTTACACCTGTGTCATTAAATTTGTATTTTCCTACTAAATATCTTTTTTCTTTTGTCTTGTTAGGTACTTATATCTATCCTATCTAATTAAAGTTACCGACACAGCGAGTTGAGAAACGAAATTAAAACGACGATGAAGCACTAATACCTCCTATCTCGTTTCTCTCCCTCCCTCTTCATCCCTCTATTACAGCATTCGATTTAAACTAAATAGAATATTATATGAAATGTGAAAAGAATTTTTGGCATGTTACGCGAAATGCAAATGATAAATCGAATGCTGCAATAGAGGGCTGAAGAGGGAGAGAAAGAAATGAGATGGGAAGTATTAGTACTTCATCGTCGTATTAATTTTGATTCTCAACTCGCTGTGTCAGTAATATTAGTTAGATGAGATGAAGACAAAGATAACATGATAAAAGAAAAAAATTTTATTAAAAAAAAACCCAAATTGCACGGGTGTAAATGTAACACTATTAAAAGTTGTAGTTGCACTGAATCAAGTCGGAGAGTTATCCGTAGGTCTCCACGCCAGATTTGGATCTGTGATATCCATTATTTACACCACATTATGTAAAGCGAGACAAGATGCATGCGTTACTCTCAACACTATTATTAATGATATTAATATGGTGACGTTAAATTTATAAGAATAAAGGTCTTATTTTATTTTTTAATATAGGCACACAGTAACTTAATCTAAACGTGGGCGAAACCCACAAACGTCTATAGCAATCATTCGTATTTTAGTTCTCAAAGTCGACTGTGTTTTAGACCCTCTAGGATATTAAGTGTTCCTGGGAAATTTCGAAGAGCTTTTCAAATCAATCGATACGAAAACGGTCTTCTATAAACGTGTGAAACTATTGAACGTGAAAGTGAGGATTCGTGATGTGATTGGTCCATTACTCACATCACAGTTACATCCCGACGGTGTGTAGCGTCAGTAAGCAAAACAGTTTTAAATCTTCGGTTTAAAACGGTTTTGCTTGCTATTACTCACATCACTCACATCACGCTCACAGGCCATTACTCACATCACAGTTACATCCCGACGGTGTGTAGCGTCAGTAAGCAAAACAGTTTTAAATCTTCGGTTTAAAACGGTTTTGCTTGCTATTACTCACATCACTCACATCACGCTCACAGGCCATTACTCACATCACAGTTACATCCCGACGGTGTGTAGCGTCAGTAAGCAAAACAGTTTTAAATCTTCGGTTTAAAACGGTTTTGCTTGCTATTACTCACATCACTCATATCACGCTCACAGGCCATTACTCACATCACAGTTACATCCCGATTGTGTGTTGCGTCAGCAACTCAGCAAGCAAAACCGCTGTATATCTTCGGTTTAAAACGGTTTTGCTTGCTATTACTCACATCACTCATATCACGCTCACAGGCCATTACTCACATCACAGTTACATCCCGATTGTATGTAGCGTCAGCAAGCAAAACCGTTTTAAGCCGAAGAAGACGATGAAAAGCTATGAAAAGAATAAAATCCTCATGTTGAAGACAGTTTTGAACAGAGATGATATTTTTGTTACGTCTTTTTTGCTGACTCTTCTTTGGTGTTAAGCGTTTTGAACGGTTAGGTGTCCGGAGTGGAACTTATCGTCCAATTTGGCCATTAAATAAGTGTTACAAATTGTTTCTTAGTGACATTAGCGGCAGTGTGATTGTAAAAACTTCTAAGTACCATTGTAAGACTCAGATTTTTACAAAAAAAAATGTTAAAGAAACCTTGTTGCTAGGCAACTAATGTTTTTTAATTTCTTATGATTAGAACGTTTATTGTATCGATTGATATTATATGTATGAATTTGGACAGTCCTAACTGCTAAGACTTAGAATTGAATTTACATTATCTCGTAGTATGTAAATGTTTATGTGCTATATCGTATGTTATAAATAGCGTAAAAAGATTTTTTCGTTTTTAAAACCGCGACGCTTTTGAATACGACGCGAACAAATCGCAATGTATCGTATATAACTAGTTAAAAATATTGAATTTTGTAAGAAAGGCATAATTTGTACAGGGTTATTTTGAAATGCGTAGTTTCTGAATCATGTCCGTTAGAGTTTCTTATTTACAACTTCTGTTCTACTTTTCAATTATTTTTTTTTTGCAGCAAGTACCGCAGCGTCAAAAGATATTATCTAGCTAAATTTTTAAGAATATGTCATCTGATACGCGTTAACAAGTGAAATAAAATAATTTGGCCAGCGCCGCCGGTAAAACGCTTGAACTATAGATTGTTTCGATTTTTATCACTTTACTTCATATAGTTTGTTTACGCTAAAGTAAAGTAGTTTTGGATAACAAAAAAAAAATTGTATATATTTGGCTATGTTTCTCAAAACTAGCGCCATACGTTTCTAAATCACGGTTAGAACATCCCCTCAAAAAGCGGCGAACAAGGTCGATGTCACCCTGTAGCGCTAGCGACTTCGTAGAGTACTCCCTTATCCCCAGTGTCGATACTAAGCGTGGGCCGAGGCAGCGGAATGATTTACAGCCGGACAGGCGGACAGCCGTTCTGTATTTATGAACGAACGCGAATCGCGATAAGGGCCAGGCCAGATTAGAGCCAGCTTTCTACAAATTGGAGGGCCACTGCTAGTGTTCTGAATTATGGCACTATTGCGGATAAGGCGGGCTAGGGCGCATGACACGGCTGATTTATCGGGAGCAGAAGACAAAAAAAAATCTGCTTAACTCCTTGCTCCCGGCTTCTGATTCAAGAATGTGAAGTTTAGTCGTAAGATTCTGAATTTCGACCGCACATCAATTTTTACCACCAGCCACAAGACGACCTCATCCAAGTGGCAGGAAGACGCTGGATGCAAGCCGCTTCCAACCGGTCATTTTAGAAATCCATGAAGGAGGTCTATGTCCACCAGAACTTATTGTGGCTGAATGATGATGATGATGATCAATTTTTAAATGCATGCACTTTATTCAGTTGTGTACGGGTGACGTTCCAACTAAAACGAAGATGTCGAGCTGCTGTCGTGTGTACCTCTAAAGGGGAAGGGCAATATCAAAAGTGCCCAAAACCGGCGAGCGTGGGTACAGCGACTAATAATGTTGATGAAGCGAAACAGGTTTTCCGGTATCTTGCCGAACGAACCCCTCAAACGCTGGTCTCTACCTACCAGTGGCGAAGGGTCCATACAGACATATTCCCCCCGGCGTCCCTTTTAGAAATCCGACTCCCACCAAATCCAAACTTGCTACAATCGTAATGTCAGGGACTCCGAGTTCTCCATACATCTTATCGAAATAACCCGGAATGCTAACGGCTTACCTCGGCCATCGTAGCCGCTTTATAGAATAATGCTTTGTCTCGCTCGCCTTCATCACGCCCGAAAGTGGCCGAGGGAGGTTGCGCCGTCCCGGCTTCCTTTTCTTTCTCTTTTTATTTCCGTATGAGAAAGCGAGGCGGCCGCAATCGGTTTTATTCTGAACTATTCAGAAGTAAACAAACAGTACGTGCTGCGTAATGGATTGTTGTTTGCGTGCATGTTTGTGAAAAAAATTGTTTTTATGAGGTTTTCGTTGTTGTGGTGGATAATTGATATTGTCACTTGCTTATTTTTTATTTCTCTGCATTTGTCCCTTATATTTGTTCATTGCGGTGAGTTTTCTTAGTCAATATGGCGTTAATTCTCAGGAAGTGCTCTTCAACTTACTATTTGCTCGGTCTAACTTCGTTTCCCAATTTTAGTTCCAATTATAAAAAAACATGTCATTCGATTAGGCCGTGCTGTTCCAAACAAGACTATTGATTGCAAGAGGAAAGATTGATTTTTTAAAAATTCTATACATGTATGACGGGCAGTTGTAAATTGAACAAAATGTTTTTTTTACGTGTTTATTATTTTCAGACTCTTTGGAGCAGCTCAATTTTACGGATGTTAATAACATAACATAAACTCACGCCTGTATCCCAGAGGGGCAGGCAGAGACCAGGGATTGCCACTTGCTACGATCCTGACAGATCACTTTCGCTTCCTCAACATTCATTAGTCGTTGCATGCACGCACGCCGGTTTCGGGTACTTTTTATCTTACCCTTTGTTAATACATCCTCTATTTGGTCGAAGTATGTCCATCTGAGTCGTCCCTTACCGGCCCTCCCATCCACATTCGCTCGATATATTATTACGGATGTTAATAATTTAATTAATTTAGCCAAAAAAGCAGATTCAGACAGAAAATCACATTCACAGCTGCTTCTTACTCCGCGATTAAGTAGCAGATTCCAACCATTTTTTTTAAATACTTTTAAATAAAATGTTTTAACGATAATTTTGCGCGTGTTTTCTTTATTTTGGCTTACTCATTCAAAATTATATTTTAGTTGTAGATCTGTGCCGGCGTGGTTCGATAAGAAAAATAACATATTTTTTATTTTTGTTTGCACAAAAGTGTGAATGTTTTTTACTTAACTAGCCTAGTACCTACTAACAAGCATGCATATAACGATTCTGCGCACGTCAAAAAGGCTTTTTATAAAGTCACTTTTATCATACTTGAAAAACATTGTCATCATCAAACCATCAGCGCTTTTTTGTATGGTGAAAGTGGAGCCTTATTGATGTTCAACCGGGCGTTTTCAGAAATATAGCATAAACTCACTCCTGTATCCCGGAGGGGTAGGCAGAGACCAGAGTTTGCGACTTGCCACGATCCTGACAGATCTCTTTCGCTTCATCGACATTCATTAGTCGTTGCATGCACGTACGCCGGTTTCGGGTACTTTATATCCCTTTGCCCTTTGCTAAAACATTCCCTGAGAAACCAATCGTACAATCAACTAAAAATAATCGTACTTTAGTTACCTACTTTAGTATTTCTTACAATAGTAAAATTATCATATCGCAAAACAGGGGCTTTCCGGTTTTTCTTTCATAATTGAAATTAATTTTGGTCCATACGGTCGATGAGACAAACCTGTTTTATTTCTTTGCCTGGTTGTACAATCAACAGCAGCTCAACCTTTTCTTACAGAGCAAAATACCTCGTAAAGTATAGATAGAGTAGGTACACGCGTCTGAAGCCTGTAGAGTCTCCGCCCATTTCTTTAACATTTGTATTCGACTCGTATTTATTGCTATCCATGTATACCTAATAATTTGTCACTACTGCGTCTAAATTACACTATCGCAGTGATAAATCAACACCTACTGACAACTTGTTCACATTCCGTTAAGCAAATTGTGTCCATAAGTCGGTCTGAAGGTAGAGCATCTGGCTGTAGGCAGTTGAAAAAATATTTGGTGCATTCTTAAGAAGGTGAACAGGGCCGTATTAATGAAGCGTTCTTACATTCTAGATCGCTCTTGAGTATCCGTTTTAAGGTGTTGTTCGAGACAAATTATTTTTACGAAGATTTTAAATTAAATACTACCTACTTAATTAAAGCATGTTTATAAATGTGGTGCAGGTCGGCCTAAATATGGTCCGTAGTCATGGCTGAACGAATTGAATAAATAACCATTTATAAAAACCTATTTCCTCAGCACGGGTTAGTGCAACAAAAAGAATATAACCATTTATAGCCAAATAAAAAGTTGGCAGAGGACTGCGCATGAACCTTTACAGTTCAGTTTCAAAAGTCACCCGCAATGTAACTGAATAGAGTGCACGGATCTATAGGTTCACTTTACACACTTACACCTATAAATTTGTTAGAAACCAACTAGGAAAATGAATTGCTTAGAGATATTTTAAATACAAATAATACAACACAAATAAACTTTATTTCTCATCCACAAATTAGGTATGAAAGAGGTGGTAAAATATGGCACATTGAAGTAATGTATGTGGCTGTATGTAAATATTTATGTTTATGTTATGTTTAATTTGTGGAAAGACTGGGTCCTAAACTAGATCAGGGATCTGTATCTTAGGATGCCAGGCCTCCCCAAAACTAGGACAACAAAGTATGAAACATACTGTAGACACTAAGTCAGCCCAAGTCAAAAATCGACGGAGAAATCAAGTTAAAGGAAATATTTTGTATATTAATTACAAGAGAAAAATATACAAACAAAAGAAAATATACAAACACAGAAAATCAAAAGGGTGTGTGTGCGTGCGTGAGTGCGTGCGTGTGTGCGTGATTGCGTGCGTTCGTGCGTGCGTGCGTGCGTGCGTGCGCAGTAGAAGAACTTGGCAATCGGATCGACACTCAGCCTAAATTGCGGGATGCCGGTCGTCCTACAGTGCCGATTTTCCGCGAACTATAAACAAATAAATAAGTAGGATGCCCTGTGCTAAGGTAACCAGACAAGGACATCACAAACATGGAAATACACCCAGACTGCGTGTATTACACGTAACTGAATAGTATTAAATGTACAAAATGGGTACCAGTACCTACCAATTAAAAGGAAAATAGTATGAAACAGTAGAACCAAGAAAGTAGGGTAAATGCAGTAGAAATGAGGTCTTTGAGATGTACTGTCTCTGTCTGGTGTTAGTTTGAATGACAGGATACGCAATAGTTTGATTAGTGAACTTTGTGGACTGAAAGAGGATGTAGTAGGAATGTTTCGTTGGTTGTGGTGATGAATCCATGTGGAGAGGATGAAGGAAGAAACATTGACGAAACAAATATATCGAGCGAATGTGGATGGAACGGCCGGTAAGGGACGTCCCAGGCGGACATGCTTCGACCAAATAGGGGATGTATTAGCAAAGGGCAAGATAAAGAGTACCCGAAACCGGCGTGCGTGCATGCAACGACTAATGAATGTTGAGGAAGCGAAAGTGATCTGTCAGGATCGTGGCAAGTGGCAGTCCCTGGTCTCTGCCTACCCCTCTGGGATACAGGCGTGAGTACCAAAAAGTACTTACGAGCTATTAAAATGTTAGTAGCGTTTTTTCTTATTTTAGTTGGCGGCTGGGATTTTTTCGCCGACAGTATGTCATGATGTATTTGCCAGAGACAATGGCGATGTAGCTGTAAATTGAAAAGCAATAACGATCGAGATTAGTTAGCGTGTGTGTTCCGTATGTTGACATTAACATAGGTAATTAACTTGCCAAAGATTAAGCTTGTCTTCGCAAATAGATGTGAAACCAAGGAATTATATATAAGGTGCCGCGTAAATAGAACTACTGTTGTGTCGCTTCCGGGAATTTTGAAAACACATATTTCCATAATTTCCCAAAATATCCGTATTCAATAATATTGATTTATGTCTAAATATCTATGAAGTCGATCGGCACTAGCTAGAGAAGTGGAAATTTGTGGTTGAGGCCCTATGGTCCCCTAGTAGTTAAAGGACCGAAGAAAAAGATATCTGAATATCTAGATAAAAATCGATGCTCGGTTTTAAAGAACAAATTGAATAGTATATTAAGTATACCTAGTACGTTCCTTGAAGTTGGGAATGTTCTTAGCCGAACATCAGTAAATAGAGCCTACTATTGGGCATAGGCCTCTTTTGTTTTGCCCTAAACCATCCGGTCCTTAGCCACTCTCGTCCACAATCTTCTAGCCTCCTTAATAATACAACCCGTAGGGGATGTTCAAGTATTACGTAAGCAGATTTATTATTAATTAGTAATTAATTAATTCCTTATTGCACAAAGACAGTGTAAAAAAGTGGACTTAATGCTAATGGCATTTTCTACCAGTCAACTTGCAGAAGGTACAGGAGAGGCAAAAATTGAGGTAGGCGTGCTAAAAATAAAGAGATAAAAGTACTTATAAATATCTAAGATAAGAATATTCTTTATTGCACACATCTAATGTATTATAAGGAAGGGACACACATAAAAATGAATATTTCAGCAATGATATAATACAATACACACTAATAATTACGATGATATATATAAGATTAGGTATATTTATATATATGTATATATATTACACATATTTATAACAATACATTTTTATAGATAGACAAAATAAAATGGATGTTTACTCTATTGCAAATTGAAAAAAAGAAAAATAAAAAAAGGAAAAGGAAATACTTAGGTACTAAGAAAAATAAATTATTAATTGGTCGGAATGGATTGCTTACATTATTACAATTATGGCCCCCTATTTCGTTGAAGTATCTCCGCCTATTGCCAATTTCTGACTCAGTAATCAACGAATTGAGAGTTAAATCGTTAGAAAACCTTTAGGATTTGGTGCGCGTAATTACACAGCAGGTCAACTCTCGATGGGCACACCGCCGATCCAAAGGGACGAATACGATAGTTGTACCTAGTACATCTGCTTACGTAACACTAGAACGGTCCCTAGGGGTTGTATTAGCAAAGGCAAGATCTGTCAGGATCGTGGCAACTGGACAACCCTGGCCAACCCTTCCGGCATACAGGCAAGAGTTTATGTAATGTAATGTTGAGATAGCAAATGCCAAGAATCTGTCTGGATCTGGTAGGCGTAGTATAGGGGTTATTCGTGATTTTTAGACAGACAGAACACTTTTACTCGGGTTGTGCGGCCGCCTTCGTCGGTCTTCCCACCTGACCAAATCACTGTAGCGCACAGGCCTTCTCTCAGAGAGAGAATATGGGCTTAATCACCACGCGTCCCCACCGCGGATTGGCGACCTGAAGCGCTGAGGTATGTGAATAGCTCAGACACTCAGGTTTCCTCACGATGTTTTCCTTCACAGTTAGCGAGTGGTATTGCTACAACTTCACAAATGCCTTAATTATATTCACGAAAATAGAACGAGGATATAACAAAATTTAGGCATAGTGACGGAATAACTAGACATCTCTATTTGCTTCCAAATATCCGATCATAAATTAAAGCTGTATAGGTAATTCATAGCCTCTGTGAAAAAAATAATGAATTACTTGTAAAATTGAAACAATGGAATACCCAGCGAAGACATACTTCCTACATCCTAGCTCAATGTAATGGATAGGTTATTAAAATATAAATCACTATGGAATGCAATTCCAACACAGAAAATGTCACATCTGTAGTCGTAAGACCACTCTATGGCATGTGTGTAGGCGGCCTAGCACGCGCCTGTCCCCGCCTCCACTGTATTATTAACATACTTGAGAGCTATTTACAACTTCATAGAATAGAAAAAACTCGTAGATCGTTGTATAAGAAGTCAATAGATCATCTTTTTCGTCAGTCCGTGTGCCAATTGAAAGATAAAAGTAGTAAAAGTGTAGTCCCTTACCGTCGGTTTCTGAATTAACAATTTCACAAAGTAATTACTTAAATATATCTCGGTCTCGTAGGTAAGAAATCTGAACAGACAAAACAAAACTGAAGTATTAATTTGTGAAATTCTCAATTCAGAAACTCGCAGTTAGAGGTCTCTTTTATAAAATGTATACTTAAAACAGTACCCTGACTTTCTGACAAAATGCGCAGCCTAAACCGATAGACCCAGAGCTTTGGAATTTGGAGGGGATATTCCTCGAGTACACTAGGAGTGTCTTCTTCTCCTTCCTTATCTGCCGTCCCCCATCGGAGGTTGGCGACCAATTCGGCTATCTTGCTTTTCGAGGCTGCTAATACAAACAAGGAAGTGGCCCAGGACCTGCGTGGGCTCCAGGCAGGCGGCTGGCAGAAACCGCGCAGAGCAGAGACAAGTGGCGACTTCTTGTGTCGTAGACCCAGGCCCACTTCAGATCACTGAGCCAGCGGAGTAAGTAACTAATACAAACGAGGAACTGGTACTCTGTAGGGGAGCACTTTTCTAAATTCCATCCCTAATGGGTGGCATAGCAAAGTATAGACTATAGATGTATATATACAAAGTATAGATGAAGAAGTCATCTCTACGAAGTTACAGGCAAAAGCTAGTAGAACATAAATTGAACGATACTAATTTCCATGTATCTTTCGCATGAAATTTACTTACACTCATTTGCGTTTCCATAATGAAATCATAATGATTTTAATCTCGTTCCGCCATAAAAAGTCACGTTAATGCAAAACAATATTTTGCTCCAAATAACGACGCTTATGCAATTAAAAAGTCCAACTTTCATTCCTTTCACATGCGGGCTACTGGACCATTTTGCTTGCAGTTTGTAATTTCATTGGGTGAAATACTGCAGTTGCCTCAATACCGCCGCAAGGCATGAAAAGTTAAATAAGCGATCGCATTATTGACAAAATTATATTGAAAATAAAAAAGTCGTAACGCGTGATTTTCACTTTAAATGTTAGGTAAAAGTGCGTTACTCTTTCAGCGGAATTGTTCTGTAGCTATAATTTTAATACAACCAGTCGATATAACCTTAATGACCTCGTACTGGACCAGTTTTCACAGTACGGACGTGTCGTTCCTCTCTCGTTTTGATACAGTTTCGTCAGACAAAACGATTACCCCACGTTCTCTTTACGATCGTGTGAGGGCATTACCGAGACTGATATTGGCTCGGTTTAATTGTGCCTGGATCCGGACGCAATGTTGTGGACAGGTTAACTACTTTGTTTTGTTGCGAAAACCTTACGAACAAACAGAGGCATGGCATGACATTAGGGTGCATATTTTTATTGCTGCAGGCAGACCCTTCTAGCCTATGGAGGAAAAAATAACTCAAATTCTTTTGATATATGCATAAATAAAATTACGAAAACAAATATTGAATCTATATATAAGTAGATGTTCCAGATTTCCTACTTTAAGTAGGTACTTTCGGTGAGAATTAGGAAAAATATTGTTGATTTTCTACGCATAAGACGCCAAGGCTTAGGAAGTTTGCTTTTCAGCTAAAATGGGGCTTTTGGTTTGGAATAAAGTTGGCATTTTCAACGGAATTTCCAACGTCCACTTGGAAATATCGGACTTAAAATATCAGAGTCAAATCCATGACCGTGACCGTGAATGATACTTTTTCTATGTAGGAGTCAAATGTATGCTCATTGTATGACAATTGTCAACAGCACCAAAATGATATGGATTAACAGGACTTTACATGAACCACGAATGTTTTAAAGTAGGTAGAGACTTTGGAGAAATTGTAGAAACAAAAAAAAATAAATGAAATAGACTCAGGGTCATCCATAAATTAGGTCGCACTATAGGGTCAGGAGGGGGTCAACGAAGTGTAATGACGTGTCATGGGGCGAGTAATAAGGTTCGTGACGTCACATGTACAAATATACAATTCGACTCTAACGAAAAACTTCAAGCTGTTACCAACTCTATCAATATTGTTTTTTATGTTATATTATACTTCCCACTGCAGGGCACAGGCCTTCCCTTAGAGAGTTTTTGTATTAAACCTGATAATTATTTAAACATTGGGCCTGCCCGACACACCCATCCTTACGTCTAACTGCTGTACGCGCTAGAAAGGCAATCAGCGAATTAATTGCCATCGACATTCCAGCGTTACGCAGCGTAAAAAATATTATATTTTAATGCTTATTAGAATTGAACTGCGTACCTGTGTAATTAATTTTTATCGCCATTTTTGCGTCGGCCGTTTTATGACACGCTCTTTTGCTGTGACGTGACCTTTTTATATGTGTGTGTTGGGGTAAGACTACCGCAGACTACCAGAAATAGAAAAATTATTTCAACGTAAAGAATTTACATTATGTGTGCTGAATGCCATTGTACAATGTAAGACGCTGCCTTCGGGCTGTATTTGTAGTGGAGAAAAAGGCAGCGGAAAAAAAACTACACTCTGAATCACATCTTAATCATCTTAACCTAAAACCTAGTTGCTACCTGCATGATAAGATTTCATAATTGCCATCAATGACTTTAAATGCCAAAACCTACTACTATCTACCGTTTGTACTACGCATACCAACAAATAAAAAATAATACTACATTATGTGTAACTATTTTGGAGTGTTTCTTTGCATCTTCCACTAAATGGCAGTAAAAAGGTCACTTATTGTGTTAATATCACGAAATTGCATTGCTATTCAAAACAGTTTGGAGACCGCACGGTCGAAATATGATTTTCTAAATTAAGATGACGACTGGAGCCAAGATAGATAGAATAGATAGAATATTCTTTTCCAGATAACCACACGAGACTCAGTGTCCTTGCGGGGGGACGAGGACAGGCTGATTTATTGATTGAAATTATGTGAAGCTCACGCCCACAGGTGAAAATCTCACCTCTTGACGAAAGAAAATTACGTATAACATAAAGACATTGCTTTCACCGCTCCACATTACTACGATCACATTGTAATTACATAGATTGCTCGACCGAGCCAGATATCTTAATTGCATTACAGTTGATTAGACGTGGCATCAAGAAAGCCACTTTTTATTAGGGCGCGATATACTGGGGCGTAAATTTTCAACGCTCGGCGTGGTTAGTCGATTGTTTTTGGTAGCAAATTGGGGCTGAGTTTTTGTTGGTAACTGTTGGATTCCTAGTTTCGCTCCTAAGTTCTAAGCTTATAACAATGTTACAGTTGTTCAATGTTACACGAAACATATCAGAACACAATAAATCACATGTACAAGGGTGAGCTTGTAAGATGTTTCTTTCAGCAAACCTTGGAGAGTGGGAGAAGCAATAAAAACGTGCGCAAAATAAACTACTACAAAAACCGCAAACAAAAATCTATTTGTAGTATGTTGTAATTAAATTATTTTGCTTTTTGTGCTTGTTCATGATTAAGCTCTTCGAATAAGAGCGAAACCTGGGCCCTTATTATGAAAAATGGGACATTATCGGAAGTAGCGAGATGGTCGCTAATCCGTATCTCAAAATATGATATGAGACGGGCTAACTAAGGGCCATGTATTTCTAGCGTTCATTGCTCAGTGGCAGGAAATTTCGAAACTATTCAAAAAAAGAACCGTATTTGTCGCTAGGTTCGAGTGAATTGTCGGGCTCAAGCGCGACGTTGACGACTCTTCGCTGCTTTATAATAAGGGCCCTGGTTGGACTCATCCGACAAAAATTCAAGTACATGAGTGATTCCGGTATGTGCTGCTCACGTTCCAAAATTTTTAGTCCCATATTTTTTTGTAGGTTGAAGAAATCACTTTTACGGAGCGCATGGGTCATTCATTCTAAACACGTCCTTACCGCGTTGACCATCAACAAATTGCCGATTGCACGGTAAAACCGGTAGCTAAAAACCGCTCCTACTCTTCGCTCTACATACAGACAGGATTAATAAAAACAATAATACCTATTTCATATGAAACTGTACTATTAAAATCACATTCGTAATAACTCAGCAACTATTTCCCATTTTAATTGCCCGGTTCGCTTTCAATTTGCTACCGTTTAAATTGATACCGTTTTTCGATCACTGATACAGTATAATAGTTTTTTGGTCTTTATATCAACTTTTATTTCTTTCTGACTAAAAACAAGAGACCATAAGAAGAGTTCAAGGGCTTAGCTTAGTGTACTAGTTAAAAACTACAGCTACCATCGGCTTCCAATTAAAAGACACTATTTTATCGAATTGTCCGTATCCCTAATATTTAGTTACCAGTAGATTGGCATGTATTAAAAATATGCTTTTGCTGGATAAATTACATTTGTGAGTAACTAGTTACAGTGGAGCAACTTACACAGTATGAAGTTTTAATGCTAAAATCAATGTGTGTCAGTACGAGTTGTTCAACAGAGGGACATTATTACTGCAATAGTTGTTTCGTTAACATTATACATATTGGTAGTCTCCGACCAATCGCATTCCAATGGTATAACCCACACAACTTATCTCGGCGATTCGTGCGATTCGATGTTCTACGCGAGAGATGCCTATTTAATTCGAGCGGGTTATACCATTGAAATTACATGGTACTGCTATTGTTTATTGACTACGTAATAGAGGTGAATAACAGCTATTGATGTGCTGTTGGTCCACTATGGCTTCATTAGACTAGGCCCAGTGCCTCACCGATCTTTTATTTTTATTTATAGTGTAGGTAGTTTACAAACGAGCGTCTCGGAACCCCTAGGTACTTAATGGGACCGCAATCACTGCAAAACAGACGTAAACATTATCGCCTCATATCTCAATATCCTTCTATTTCCAATTTAGCTGATACCGTTGTTCGCTTTCGGTAATAAAGGTTGGAAAATAAAAAAAAATAATAAAGAAATTATCGGCGCGATAACGAGGCAGTCGGCGGCTCTGGCCGATAAAACTCGTTTAATACATCGAACTTTACCGCGAGCGGTCGCAGCAAAGTGCAGTAAAACATCGAATTTATTCACTTGGGCGCGACATGTGTAGGTCCTACGTACCTACAAGTTCCTATACAATTATCAGTCAGAGGTACCACCTCAGCTCCTACTGTATCACGATAGAGGGCGATGTAATCTTATTTTATGTAGCGAATTAATTTAATTTTAACTAATACATAATCGCGGTTAGACCCGTTTAATATAATTACTATTTATGTAGCAAGTAAGAGCGTGATGGCGCTGGGCGCGATGTTTCATTTTATCGCATTGTCGCGCACAACGCACAATACAGACGCTTCGATCTGTATCGAGCGCCACAATCGATCGGATTCTTGGGTTCCCTACCTCAAAAGAAAAAAAAGCGGAAACCTTATAGGATCATCTTGTGGTCCGTCCGTTCGTCCGTCCGTCTGTCTGTCAAGACCTTTTATCCCGGGAACGCGTAGAGGCATGGAGTTGAAATTAAAACCATAATATACTCAAGTCTACAGACCATGAAAAAAATCAAACATCTAAGTTACCGTAAAAAAAGATGCGGCCGTTTATGTCGAAAAAAAATTATATTTCGATACTCAAGGGAATCAAAATTTATAAGGTACTTTCCGTTGACCTAGAACTATGAAATTTGGAGAGTAATATCTATTTATTATTAAAATATATTTGTAATTAAATTACAAAAAAATAATCTTTGAAGTTCGAGAAAAGCTCGGAAAAAAACTACGAGACTCAATTCCTGAACTTTTCATAATATATAAGTATGTACCTACTAATTGGTACGGAACCCTCGGTGGGCGAGTCCGACTCGCACTTGTCCGGGGTTTTATTTAATCTGTATATCTGTTATCTGGGTCTATTTCAATGTTTGTGATGTCCTTGCCTGATTACCATAGCACAGGGTATACTAGTTTGGGACCAGCATAAGTGATTATGTTGTGTAATTTATTATTGTATCGTTATCGAGTAGCTACAACCTCATCATCATCAACCCATTATGTCCCCACCAAGGGGCCCGGGTCTCTTCCCTGAGGAAGGTATAGGCCATACTCCACCACGGGGGCCAAGTCCGGATTGGTGGAGGCTTGTAGACCAGTGGCTCGTCTACTGTCAGACGTTGTCAAGCCGCCCTAAGGCCTCTGACTTGGCTTAACGACTGCCATCTATCGACGGCAGCCGACACCAAAAGCTTAACGTGCCTTGCGAAGCGCGGAACCGCTCGGACAAATGCCACTGGCGTTAGGCATAGACGGCGACCCATCCATGCACTGAACGCGCTCAGTCAGCCGGGGCTACGAGCAAAATTTATTTTACTTTTTTTTTTTAAAGTGCACTTTATCAGACAATCGCGTGGCCGAAACAGTCCTCTCCCGACCCGCGCCACATTCAGTCCCAAAAATCGACTTCTGCCCACTGTCCCAGACGTTTGCCGGGATTCATGCCCCTTGAAACCTCTACAATATTTTATCAAAACGATTGTTCCATAATACCAATAAGTACATAGTAGGGAAGGGCTTACAAAGTTCCTCTGTGGTTGTTATTTTGTAGTTCATGTGTATATGACTTTATTAACACACGGTCTTCTTTGTTTGTCTGAAATGCTTCTTTTTATTCACTTTGACATTACCATGAATGTCCCGAGGTGATATTGACTTTTAGGTGTATTTCCTTGGCGGAATGAAGTCATTTCGAGTTTTGAGTTACAATGTACCGATAAAGTTACCTTTGTTGGGATAACGTCCATAGCTTACAGAGCCAATGCGATTGGGGGTGGTTTACTCTTTACATTATGCTAGTTACGTAGTATTTTTTTGACTTTAGGTATGGCCTCTCGAATGCCATACAGACTAATTAAAAAGCTTTTAGGTAACTTTCCCGTTTCCTTTCCCTTTCATACCAACCCTTTATTACATCATGATCGCGAGAAACTCTTAAATCAGAGAAATTTGTTGCTCTCCACTCAATAGATAATCAAGCAACAGTTTTATTGCTCCCGGCATAATTGTGGAAATCTTTCAAAAATAGGTCTCCGTTGTCCACTGAGTCTACGGTACAGACGCGCTAATATTGCACCCGGTTAGTGGTTACCAAACAAAATTCCAAAAGAGCAAATTATAATGTCTCTTACGTTTGTGGGGATTCTGGATTCTGGATAACTGCCTCGGTGCCTAGCAGTTAACGCTTTGTCCACCAACGTAGAAATCGTAGGTTCATTTTTCGCCAAGGGCCATCGTACATTTTTTTGTACAAACAGTTTCGGTCTGAGTGTTTTTAATTTTTGTTAATATTGTCTGGTAATCATTACAGGATTTGGGACCAGATGTGGGGTTATAATCTACCTCTTAAGAAATAATACTACGCCCCATATAATCGTGAATAATTCAGCCAACAAGGCGCGACCAATTTGATGTAACGACGACCACGCACTTTCTAACACTAATATTATGATAATGATGCCCTCACAAGGTCTATTTTGAAGTGGTAGATGGTAAGTTGTAGAGGGATTATATTAACTCCAACTTTTCCAAGAGCTACATACGGCAAATATGAAAATAAATAAAACTTTTCACAATATTTTTTTAACTCATAGTCACTCATAAACACAGAGCATACACGCAGATATTCATAAAGAGGAAACTTGACTCAAATCACTGTCCATGCCTACAAAATTCCGTCAGGTCAGTACCACATACCTACTGGCCGACAGTTTTTGACTACTTTAGTTCGAGTTTTGTAACAGAACTTGTCAAAAAAACTCCTCTGATCCTCAGCAGCTGATCAATTTTCACGTAAATGCCTGCGTCGACCGCGCCGATCTCAAGTTGACACGATCTCAAGTGGATGTTCAAATTGAGAATAACGAAGCATTTAGAATCACTGCCAATATGTAATTTTGACTTCACCTGTGCTTTATCATTTGGCCACAACCACAACACGTACACGAAAAGGTATACAGAATCAGCTGAAACGTATTATTAGTCTCAATGACTATAGCTGTTGTCTCAACCGGTTAGGATCATAGTTTATTTCAGAAAAACAGCTCTTATATTCTCGCCGCAATCAAAGCGTACAGTTCTAGTGCAATCTACATCTCTATTATACACTTGTTAAGGTTCCAGATAGCGCAAGTAGGATTAGTCTGTCTGTCTGACCTTAAAAGAGACCTTAAGAATATGTGTCATTATGGCGACTTTCCAAAGGCATAATAAAAAAGTAAAAAAATAACGATCACATTTCGATCAGTTTGCTTGAAGTAATGTATTAAACAGGGACACAAAGTACGTGGACACTATTCTGTAAACAAAGAGAAGTGTACACATACTTTGCAACCTCAACCCTATGGTTCACAGGTCTGGATTCCGACAGGCTTTAGTAGGTAGTAGTAAGTAGGTAAGCTACTAATATGAAATGTCCTGAAATTCAAGATTGTGAACAGGTTCACATTACATATATCAAAAGTCATGTACAAATTCTCAAAAAAGAACTCGATAATTTCGTAACAAAAACTCACGTCCTATAGCCAGAAGCCTTTACCACTTCACCTCCATCTTCTCTCATACTTCTGGCTGCATTTGTTGTTTGATTACAGTTAAGCTCTAATTTCGCCGCTAGATTATACAGGGGCACGGCAAATCAGAAGTAAATTACATATTACATAGCGTAACCCGCGGTAGTTACGTGAGACTGTCGCGTGCCGCCGAGCGGTCCGTTGTTCTTGGGTTTGTTTGCTACTCTTTACTTACAATTGATCCTTATGCCAACGAACCTACGGCATACATTCGAAGGGATATATTTGCTGAAGAAATTCGTTGTCCAAAGTCGTCTAAGAGTAGTTTTATCTCTAATTTCGCAAAGTAACCGTGAGTCAGTAATGAAAGCCAAAAAATTTTTAAATAAAAAATAATAACCGACTTCGAAACACTACAGCACTAAAAGTTAGAAATAATTTAAATAATTAGAAGTAGAAGTATTTAAGACCAGCACATATATTTTGGGCACCGGCTCCAAATTATACTTCTACAATACCTACATATATAAATACTTCTACTTCTAATTATTTAAATTATTTCTAACTTTTTAGTGCTGTAGTGTTTCGAAGTCGGTTTTTATTTTTTATTGAATTTTTTTTATTTTTCAATGTTTAGTCCCCACTCCCGAGCGGGAGAAAAATAAATAAGTCCCTTATAACCATAATTTACCCTATTTAATTCGTTGCTTTAAAATTTGATGTTCTAAATTTCCATCTCCGAAAGTCTTCACCAGAACATCACCAAATTAAGTTGGGACTACTTTTACGCTATTTTATGAAACATACGAATATTACTAAAGGATGTTTCATAAACATACGGATATTACTAAAGGATGGGCCCCAATAGGGCTTATTTACTGCTGTCCATTGAAGAGTTCCGTTCTCCATCTCTGAAAGTCTCCATCAGATCTTCACCAAATTAAAATGGGACCAATAGGACGTTATTCCTGTTCGAACAAAAAAAGATAGGTTGAAATCGGTTAAGATTTGACGTAGTTATGGAGGAACATAGCCAAATAAAAAAAATAAAAAAAATACGCGTCGAATTGATAACCTCCTCCTTTTTTGAAGTCGGTTAAAAAGGACTTTTTTATGTAGCCTTTATACGTTCCACTGCAGGGCACAGGCCTTCTCTGAGAGCGAGAGTATGGGCTTAATTTATGGGAGAGTAATCGCCACGAGTGCCCACCGTGGATTGGCAATTTAAGGCGCTGAGGTATACGAACACCTCAGACACTCAGGTTTTCTCACGATGTTTTCCTTTACTGTTAAAAAATGACTTAATTAAATTATGTTTCTTATTAGTAGATCTGAGAATGATTATTAGTAGTTAAGTTTTCAGTACTAAAAACTTAAAATTTCCTTTGGTTCTTCTTTGGCAAAACTAAATAGTAGACTAAAAAGTTGCAGAGAGTTCTGCCACAGTAGCCAAACAAGCCGATTCTCAACCGCCACTAGTCCTACACAAAGCAAATGACGACGCGTGGTCACATCACACTGAGCAGCGCACGCGCCGCCCGCCACCATCATCAACGACGCGACGTAATCACGCGTGGATAAATGACCGTGGCGGATTGCGCTTTAAACAAATTACCGACACAATAGCGGAGGTTTGCGTAGATGTGCGTGCAGCTGATGAGGGAAAGGGTGTAGAAAATGTTTGAGGCGTTGATGTCGTGACTTTTGTGCGCATGTCTTTAATTTAACCACATTGGGGCACCTGCTGTTTGTAAGCCACAAGACTTTGATCGCTTAGCTACTTATATGGAGTCAGAAAAAGTCGCTGGTAGGTGCTCACAGATGGCCATCGTCTGCCTGATTTATTTTATCACTTGCACGAAGCCTGCATCGGCTTTTTTAGTCGTAGGTCTCGTCGAGAGTGGTTGCAGGCCATCGCTTCCCCACTTCTAAATAAAAACTGAACCGTTCAATTTAATTGACAGCAATTTAAGAGTATTATTAATAAAAGAGAATACAAGTTACCTGTCAATCGTGTAAAAACATCTTTCGCCTAAAGACACTGATAATAGGTTGTAAAATAATAAGGTATTAGAAAAAAAATCAGTCTATCAGTCTGTTATTCCGATGCCGCTAAAGACAGAAATATGTTCACTTGGCAATCGAATCCCAAAATCGCCACGACACACAGGCTCACCTAGTATGGGATCGCAGATCAACAAGCGGAAAAGAAAACTCTTTGTGTCTTGACATTGGTCAAAACATTTGCTTTTAGTAATATTAACCTTGTATATTCCTGTTTTCTTTATTATTTTTGTAAATCTCATTTTGCATTGTATTTGTATTATTAGTTAAAATGTACGAAGCTCCAGTTTCTAAAGTAAGTGTTATTAACAACCAATAAAAATGTAACCCTAACAACATACATTTTCACAGTCACCTCGTAAATTTCTGGGGCCCATAACACGAATCACGAACATAATAATTTGTTAACCCTGCTCAGCCTCGACCAACAGCCATGTACAGAGGTTCAGCTGCAGTAGTAAATTTTTCGCGCAAGGTCGCCGGCTACTTGACTGACAACTTTTTAGCCTGCGAAACAGATCACAAATTTGCCTCTCGGCCGCTTTGGCAACTGAGTTTCGCAACCAGTTGTGAAACAGGAGCTTTTCTTCTTTTTTGGCAACTAGTTGAGATAGAAGATTATTTTTGCTCTTAACTCAACCTGGTTGTGAAAGAAGAATTTAAAAAAAATGCCGGTTGTAATGAGTTTTAACTTTTCTTGTTGTGAAAGCGGCTGAAAGGAATTCTTCGTTCACAAGTAGGTTGTGTAAAAATAAAAAACATTCCTCTACCAAAAACGTTGCCAAAAAGAAGTAAAAGTCCTCTTTCACAACTGGATGCGAAGCTTAGTTGCCAAGGGGCCAAAAGGCAAATTTTGGCGTGGTATAAATGTCGACTGTTCTTTTTCCACTCTAATTAGCGAACTGGATTTTCGTTAAATGATTGATAACTGATTGTAGACCGTTTCCTGTGTTTTTTTTTAACATAACCTAAACCCACGCCCGTATCCTGGAGGGGTAGGCAGAGACCAGGGTCTGCCATTTGCCACAACCGGCCCTGACAGATCCTTTTCGCTTCATCTTCATCAAAATTCATTGGTCGTTGCATGCACGTCGGTTTTGGGTACTTTTTATCTTCCCCTCTGCTAATACCTATTTGGTCGAAATATGTCCGCCTGGGACGTCACTTACCTGTTTCTTTTCCAATAATATAAATAAGTAGTATATTTGACTACGCTTAAGTAGGCAGACGGTGAGGTGTGGAGTTATTAATTTCACTGGAGAATTTTACTGTACACACCTGTGAACTTTTGTCCCACTTCATTCTGTGGTTCGGAAGGCCTCTCACTCTTCCAATTACTATCATTACACTCGACAATTTCAACGCGCGATTGTTTCGCGTCGCTTTTGTTTTTTGTCTCCTTAATAGCCCGCAGCTGTCGGTTTCGACATTAGTTTTGACACTGTCCGGGTCAATTTTGTGGCTTTTCGCCGCCGTGTAGTGCTGTGAATTTTCTTTAATTGCATTACTACGCTCGATTGCCTCGAGTCTCCTTGATGGATCGACCAAAACTGAAACAGCCAAAAATGAACCCGGAGACTGAGGCCGTTTGGTATTAATAATGTGCGGCGGTCTCAGTGGGAATTGCACCCACAACCTCTATCTGCCGGTAGTCAAGTGCGTTGAGGCTTTTAGATTAGACTGAAGTTGCAGTAGGTTGGTCACATTTGACTCAGTCCCTATCATTAGGTCAAATGTGACTAGCCTAGGTACTCAGTTTGCAAATCCTCAGTAGAGACCACGAACTGGGACACTCAGTGTGAGACGACCGCCAGCTCTTTGGACCAATGGATTAAATCGGATGGGCGGTCAAGGATGGTCGAGTACAGAAATAATCTAGTATATCAATGACATACCTATGATGAACGGGAACAGAATGGGTCCAACGCTGAACATAGTCATGATAGTGCTATATTTAATATTAAAATGGCACTCGTAGTAATGCCGCTGTGGTTGTGTCAGGTGCAAGGGTTACTTTTGTAAGGTTTTTCGAATTATTGTGGCAAATGGCGCTAACTTACTCGTAGATAAAATTTATTACAATGTTTATAAAACCTGAATATCTGAGGTACTTACAAAAAAACCGGACGAGTGCGAGTCGGACTCGCCCAACGAGGGTTCCGTATAAATTTGTAGGTAGGTATTTACATATTATAAATGGTTCAGAAATCCAGTCTCGCAGTTTTTACCGAGCTTTTCCCAAAAAGAAATTTGAGTCATCATATTTATTAATTATCGTGTTTTCTAACATGTTTTACTAACACATGAAGACAAGACAAATATTTAACATCTCCGCTGTGTGCAACCTTTTTTCATCTATCTTTTTAACAAAATAAATAACTTTGATGGTAAATTGCTTTTGATTTCCGAAATTTTTACAGAGCTATAAAAATAGTGAAAATATCGATAATATCGATATTATCACGTTGGCATGTCCGATACATCGGATATCGATATTTAGCAGCCTTCGATATGAACATCGATATGTATATCGATATAACACTGCATCCTTATAAGACGACGTTACTTGCCAAATTTAATAGTTCTAGGTCAACGAAAAGTACCCTATAATTTTTGATTCCTTGAAATTTTGTGTCGAAATAAACGTTTTTTGTGGCATAAACAGCCATTCTTTTTTTAAATTAACTAAAACGTTCGATTTTATCTCAGCTTCAAGGGACTGTAGACCTAAGTATACGGTTTTAATTTCAACTAGATACCTCCACGCGTTCCCGAGATAAACGGTCTTGTCTTGACAGACAGACGGACGGACGGACGAACAGGCGGACGGACAGCAAAGTGATCCTATAAGGGTTCCGTTTTTTTCCTTTGAGGTACGGAATTCTAAAAAAACGCTTACCCTACTATGCTGTGTTAAATTATTGTGACTGACATATTTGTTTTTCTTTTCAGGTAAATTATTTCGACATGGTGCATTTGGAAAACACGAGCATTGGTACGTTAATCTCCATACCTATTGTGAAAAGTACTGGAGTCTAGTTGAATACATAATTCACTCACTCACTCTACCTATTTTCCTAACGCAACCTAGTATGAGTATGTCAGTGTCTCGGCACACTAAGTTAACAATCTATCTCATTGAATGTGTCGCCTTGCTTACAATATTCTAATCGTGGTAGAGGCACATGGGTCGTTCTCTTTTGAGATTGCCTCTTAAGTATTCGTAGAATTACGTTAGACTATAATTCGGGACATCTTGGGCCTGTTTCATAGAACTACATCTCATGGTTTAATATCACAGCTCTATGTATATTGCCAAGTCGATTAATCCACAGATTAACAAGCAGGATGACTCTCCTACGCAATGTACGTCGGATTGTCATAATAAACTACGAACTGTAGTTTTATGAAACGCGGCCCTGGTTAAAGGAGAAGATGGGACGGTGGACGAAGGCAGTTACAGAGTGGTGGCTGACAACCGGCCGTCGTTCGGTGGGAAGGCCCCCTACCAGATGGGTCGATGACATTAGGAAGGCGGCAGGACGACAATGGACGAGATTAGCAGGGGACCAACGAGTTGGCGTGACGGTGAAGAGGCCTATTCCCAACAGAGGACGTCTTTCATGGACTGTATAGATAGATAGACATCTCCACCAATCCGGACTTGGCCCCCGTGGTGGAGTATGGCCTATACCTTCCTCAGGGAAGAGACCCGTGCCCCTCGGTGGGGACATAATGGGTTGATGATGATAGATAGACAGATAGACGTATAGAATTACAATTCTAGTTACAGACTTGAATTGAGATGTCCAATAGGATGGTTTAAAGAAAAGAATAGACAAGAAAAAAAACAAAAAAATGTATTTATTGGCGTTCAAAAAATAGGACTGTCTTCTTTGTAAAGAATAAAACATTTAAATAATCTTCTTCAATATTCTAAGATCTACAGTCTACCTAAAAAAGCTGATTCGATTAAACCAAGACTTAAAGCTACCGTAAATAAAAGCTTATCTCTTATGCTCTGTTTATTTTGCTTGCGTCTTGTTGTCACAACAAATGCCTTATCTTTCTTCCTTTAATAAAAACTGACAACACCATGTTCCTCTACACCTTAGTCTAGCTTAGGCGTATTCTAATGCGAGGCTCAGTAGGAAGGGGGCTGTCACCGGTGATGAACACCTACCGTTTCAGCTTGATCGATGCGTCCGCGCAGCTCGCTGGAAGCTGCGAGGAAGCGGTCTGTTACAAGGATTGTTAGTGAAACATTGTAAGGCCTTTGTCCTGCTGTGAAATACGCATACTAAATACAATTCAACTCAATTCAAATATTTTTATTCATTATACAAAAGAAATGTTTACTTAATGAACGTCAAAGTTGTTAGATTAATAAGTAATAGATTATTTGGAGAAGAAGCTAACAAACAAATTCCACATAATTCATTTTTTCCAAAAAGTTTTAATTTAAAAACTTTTTTGGGTACCGTAGTCAACAAGGAACCCTTATTGTTTCGCCATGTCCGTCCGTTTGCCTGTCTGTCTGTCCGCGGCTTAGCACAGATACGATAAAGCTGAAAATTGGTATAGATATACATATTAATCACACCGACAAAACGGTAGGATATTTGGTTTTGTATTACACCTAAATTAGGAATGCATTTTTTTCTCGCTATCACATTTTACCCGACTTTAAAAAATAAAATTCATCTGTACATCTTTTGTATGTACGTTCAGCGATAAGGATGGTCACATATAAATTTGGTCTATGTTTGTTGGTGGAATCCATTAGAAAATCATCGAACTCTTCTTTTTAGTGCATATTTTTAGTGCATTCTTTTTTTTACTAAAAGGTATTACTACTTAAAATTATTATAGGCCTCCAGTGACACAGTGTAAGAGATTGATCTCGTACGACGTATCGAAAGGTATTATTAGATCGATTGGAAAGCGGTGGTAGCGGAGTACCGGAGGTTGTCGGTTCGAATCCTGGTGTGTACCAATGACTGTTTTCTAAGTTACGTACATTTGTGAAGTTAAAGTAGCAATACCATTCGCTAACGGTGAAGGAAAACATTGTGAGGAAACCCCAGTGTATGAGGAATTTACTTAAATTAGCGTTTGCTACATACAATGGCCCAATTATTGATCGACGGCTAAAGATCGAACTTTCATTCAATTTTTTATTCAATAAATCGAAAATTAATTATGAAAACGCTATTTTATTATTTTTGGCTTGGCAAAGGTCTACAATGCTAAAGATTGGTGCAAATTAGTTGAACTTTCTGACGTTGTAACATCGGGAACAAAAGCTATGAAGCTCAAGCTTGATTTGAATGTGTCCAAATATTAATTTATGTCGAATTGTTGTTTTACAACGCAGTGAAAGGGTTTAGATCTGTTATAGCTTCTAAAACAAACTGCCATTGTACTTGCTAAACCAACTACGCTATCACGAGGGCTCGGTTACACAAATACCTTTGAACCTTTATCTTCCCCCCCACAAGCATACATTAACCAAAGTCATTGTATCTCATACCAATAATAAAGCCACATACATCACTCAGTATCACCGAACTACCATCTCAGCCGAAGGGCCGACCGAGGGCCAGCGAAGGGCAACTGTAGCACCTGCGGTAGCGGCTTCCCTAACAGCGGCTTAAATAAAAACCTCCCAACCAGTGTAACCCGACCATTAACTACGTTATAATGAGTCTTAAAGTGAGAAAGGCAAGGGTCATGTTGGGAAATGGTTAAGCTGGTTGAAAGAGTTCGTTTATTAACAGCCAGTGGTTTTATTTTTAAACGCCGATAGCCGCGAGCTAAAGGTTACGCCAGGGGCGGATTTAGCCTTGAGAACCGATCTGCAGATATGGTTATGACTAGTGAGGGTATTTTGCATATTTCGGTAGGTGTCCGGCGAGATAATCGAATTAGAGTTGTGATAGTAGGGTCATTAAGCGCGTGTTGATCGATATGTATAAATAATAAGGAAACAGGAACGGATTAAGCGCCATTAACCTTTCAAAATACGAATTAAGTGTAAGTTCTGTCACATTAGTGTTCACATTTTTTACAAGTTTATTTTTAATTTTTTTGTGATATCAATTAGTAAAGATACGTATAGTGAGCGTATTACCACATGAATTAACTTCTCCGAATCCCTCGTGGTTCCACCTTTCGGTGTCCATAGGTTTGAGTCCAGTTCTATATTCGACTAGCGGCTACTTTGCTGTACTCAACGATAACCTAAAAGAATTGCAAACGTCACGTAGTTACAGCTCTCACCGAAGCGACATGTTTTCGTTGCATGCGGTTTTAGCAAATTACCCCTTACTACCGAACTGAAAGACGTTTCACATCAAAAGCGTCAAAATGTTAGATTTCCCGCCAAGAAATTAGTTTTCCCATGACTGGCTCCTCGGTGAGTGCCTGTCTCGGATCTTTGGGCATCTGGCCGGTCGGAGGCTGCGATGGCGATAGCGCGGGTCACTGTCCCCTGCGCCTGCGCTACCCTCGCCGTACCACTTCTTCCCAAATGATCAGTTCAGCGTGACCTGCATTTTTTTTTTTTTATTTAATTAATAAAGACCTTTACATTTATTTTTTTTACAAGTTTCGCCAAACTGCGGTGCAGTTTATTTTCGTTACGCTCCTATAATTTATGGTCTACAATCAGTCTTTTACAGCTCTTAATATTTTAAGTATTTTAACTTAGCGGCCCTACTCGCACCACCCCCAATAAAAGTTGCAACTACTCTAGTTCGCTCGGTGGAAGTCATTGGCGATGGCCCAACACACCATTCTGGCAAAAAAGCCGGCATTAAAAGGGCTAAATGACATAGACGTATTTATTTATTTATAACATATAATTTGTTATACTGAAATTAATTCACTCAATTAAACTTTGAATTTTGACATTAAATTCGTAAATAAGACAGTGAATTAAGCCCAGCGTTGTTGCCTGGCTGAAAACTATGAATTTTACTGTCTTATTTATGAAAACATGATTCCTTAAAACTCTCCTCGGATGCAGTTTAAATAGTCTGTGCTAAAGGTAAACTGCCTCTCAAGAGTGTTTTAGTGGAATAGTGTTTTTATAAATTCATTCTCCAACGGTCAATGGTCACAGCGGAGTGGCCCCACCGAAGTGGCCGCTCGCACGCACACTGCGCTGTGACAGGCTACAGAATGGAAACTGGAGCGGTCCGAGACGTTTTGTAATCATTGTAATTATAACTTTTTGTGGGCAAAGTCTCAAAAATGAGCCGACAGAAGCTACGGTACAGCGCTGTGAAAACAATTGAAAATCAAGTGCCAATTTTGTCGTTCAGATAAATGCGGTTTGTCACTAAACACTTGTAGCTTCTTCGTTATACCATTGAATTGTACTACTTGAAATGGTTATGGTTCTACTGGTTATTCGTTCGGACTCTTCCGACAAAAAAATCATACATGCATATATACAAACATAAACTCACGCCTGTATCCCAGAGGGGCCTACCCCTCTCTGCCTACAGAGACCAGGGACTGCTACTTACCATGTTCCTGACAGATCACTTTCGCTTCCTCAACATTCATTAGTCATTGCATGCACGCACGCCGCACAAAAAATTCAAGTAAGTGAATCCGGAATTCAGCTAATAATCTGTATTTCGTGTGCTTACGAAAATTTTAGTTCGAAAATGGTTGGTTATACTGATGAAATTATGGGGTTAAGTAATTTAGGGAGGAAAGCGTGGTGTGGTATCGCGTGTATGATCCAATAATAAACCTTGTTGCCAAACCGATAGATTTACATTTTGCGCCAAGACACTGAAGACTCCGTAGTAGAAGTGTTGAACTTTCAAATTCTAAAGTAACTTAGGGCCGTACCAAGCTGCTTTACCTCTGAGGTCGCTCTTGAGTACTCATTTTAAGACTGTGTTCCAAACAAAACAGAAACTCTACAGCGCACTCAAGAGAGATTTCCGAGGTAAGAGAACTGTGTACATAAGCAGCCTATATACGTCCCACTGTAGGGCACAGGCCTTCCCTCAGGCAGAGAGTATAGGCTTAATCACCACGCGTGCCCACCACGGATTGGCGATTTCAAGCGCTTTCAAGCGAGTGGTATTGCTACTATAACTTCACAAATGTACATAACTTAGAAAACCAAGTCATAGGTACATGCCCGCACCGGGGATCGAACCTGGGTCTCCCACTTCCGAATCCGAGGTTCTACCCACTAGGCTACACCGCCGTACTGTGTATTAATAATCTTATATGGAATCATGGGATTCTTAAAACTAAGTTGGTGTATCTTTCATATGCATTGCACATTATACCTTGATGTTGACCCAATTTTCGCTTACATTTAATAATTTTAGGCTAATTGTATGAATATAATTATTACCAAATCCTGCTTGCACTCCTCCGACAATATGACAACATTTAAGGAGTTGAAATAGACCTTCTATGGTAGTTGTGGTGTGCTGCCAGACTGCCATTGAATTAAACCGCTTTGACAGTTAGCTTCAGTCGTCAAATTGACCTTTTTACAAGGCGGGGAATTTTTGGAAGTTAGTGCTTTGTTTTTGCGTAAAACTGCGCGGTCAAAGGATAATGAGTTTGGCATTGCTTTGGTCGGTGCATTCGAAATAGCCTTATTTACGCAAGACAAACCGCAAGTCTATGAAGTAACTGCATTATTTTATTATATTTCACCAATTATATTCAGAGTAAATGTATGTTTTTATGAGTAAGATAACAGCTTTTAAAAACCGAGTAACAATACAGTTTTCTAAGAGGCAATCAAAAGCCTAAACAAACACGGGCATTCGTCAGCGAGTTCTCTGCCCAAACATAAAACATTTTATATCACTTGAAACGCTTATTCGACAATAAAACCAAAATTGAAACTGCAGGAAAACAATTACGATAATTACAGCGGGCATGTAACTTTATGTGAATGTTAAGAGACAAGTTTTTAATTAAGTTCTTCGCTGGACGCGTCCGGGACGTTGGCACAAAGTTATCTCGTGCGCATGTCGTTGAAGCACTAAACTTTGTATCGGTGACTTGTGATTGCTCTGTCTCACTCTAAGACTGGGCTTTAGTTAAGGCACTGTCACTTGATGTTTGTGCAAGAGTCTCTTATTCATTTTGCGAGGAGCAAAATGTACCTGCTTTAAAGAAGACCGTGGGAATAGGCTTACATGTAAGCACTGAAACTAATTGAAAATACTAAAAAAATTCCAATCATCGATGAGTCTTCACTAACCTCGGAATGTGCTCACTTAGGTACAAACATTTCCTATGGATTTTATGTCCAAGTTGGATAACTTCACCTGTTTGTTAAAGTTTGAACGTTGTTTGGCACTTAATTTTTAACTGACTTCAAAAAAGGAGGAGGTTATTAATTCGATGGGTTTTTTTGCCCAGTTTCATGACCAAGTCATATATTTTGGGCATCGACTACAAATTATACTTATACAATACCTACGTGTATACATACTTGTAATTTAAAAGTATTCTTTTAAATTATTTCTAACTTTTTAGTGCTGTAGTGATTTGGAGTCGGTTTTTATTTTTTATTTAATTTTTTTTTATGACTAAATCCAGCGCAATTATTTGCTAAATTATTTCGTTTTGATTTTACGGAGCCTTGAATTAGAATTTTCCGTGTGGCGCCGGATTTAGAATAGCGTCACTCCATTTCCTTCCGTGGATGTCGTAGAAGGCGACTAAGGAAATCAATTACCAGGAGACGGGCAGCGGCGTCTTCCTGAGATTCCAGCCGCATTCTGCGATCGCCAACCCGCCTGCGCCACGTTCGGGCGTCATGGTTATGAAAACCACGAAGGAGGCCTATGTCCTGCAGTGGGCGTTAAATGGCTGATGATGATGATGATGAATTAGAATTATTTTTACTTTTATAGCTGTCTTCGTAATCAATATTGAATGCTTCAATACCCTTTTCTCACAGCCATCGACCGAGAAATGTTAATTTGAACTCTGCTACATTGTAATTAAATTCATTGCGTCCTCTAGAATATGTGGCAGCAAAAAATATTGACCAATCACTGCTGACATCGTGAAGCAAAAACTCTTTGGCATGTGTTGATTATTGCTTGACAGATGTGTAGCGCTGGGTGTGGCCACCTATAGCAGTATTTTGAGACACAAATACATAGACTCACGCCGGATCCCGGAGGGGTAGGCAGATACCACTGTTTGCCCAAGCCACAATCTTGTCAAGCCACTACTATTCTGACATTACATTCTATCTAGATTTTTATCTAACTGTTTAAACAACACTGAGTATAAATGAAATATTGAGTGAACTCAACATCCAGGTGAAGAAACTATAATATTTTTATTCATTAAGCCAACCTGCGCAAGTCAAACACGTTTACATAGACTGATATAATTTTATTACATACACCTATTAGAGATTTATAGCTCTGCTGAGACAAGGGAGAATATTTAAAAATTAATTTAAGTATAAGTAGGTAGGTAAGTGTCATTATATCAATATTCATCGACGCCTTATTTACAACGACAACAATGCGGAAGTGTGACATTATATGACACAGTCGTTGCCCGTACCCGTTGCAAAGGAGAAGAAAAAATGTAGAGCGAACAGCGACTTTCTGCCCTGACATTTATGTGCCATTTGACATTATGGCTTAATTATTAGTATTGTTTGTCGTAGGCGAGCCCTGTCAATGCATAACTCTGTGGGCTAGATTGATACGGTGAGCAAGAAACCGGTTTCACTTGATTAATGCGTTGCTCTCAGAATGTCACGGGTTTGTTTTCAATTTAATTGGAACCTCTTCTTGCTTGTACTATGATAACGGATATTTTGTTTTCGTTTCTCGCTTACGAACCAAATTTGCTCTTGTAAAAACTCGTTTTAAGCTATGACATTACCAAGGTACATGGAAATACATAATAATCTTGCGTGGAAGCTGCCGCGAACCTCCGTCACAAGTGGACATCTGTTGATGAGGCCCTATATTCCCCTAGGAGTTAAAGGACTGAAGAAGAAGAAGGAGCATTTATTTATCTCCGTTTTTCCATTAAAATGGACCCGTCTTGAAGTAAAATTTACGTACTACAGTTATCTAAGTAAGGCAGGTGAAATCAGTTCAGAGATGGAGCATTGTGGTATCAAATAAAGGTCCATTACATGAGTATTAGAGCCAGCCAGCCCGCGGCCCGAGCAGGAAGTGTCGCATTCGGGCCAGTTCCAGTTTGTACACTTTGTGTTTTGGAAGTTCGTACTGGTCAAACAATTTTGTTTTTGTTTGCATTTAAGTTTATCGGTTACATTAATCGGACGTTAAGGTTCAAAATCGCTAAAAACCCCTTTATGTACGAGAAAAGACCGTGTGTGCGCGACACGATAGAAGTGGCAACTTATATGATTTTCTAGATTTTATGACGACTGGAGCCCAGTTCAGTGTCACCAAACCGAGCGTGACGGTTTAGCTTTGTTCACTGTTATTTTATAAAATTCCAATAATATAATTACCTTTTCAATAAAAAAAATTACTTTTAAGAAAAACACGTTCTAAAAAGATGAGTTCCATGATTTTTTCACTGACCTCATCAACAGACCTTGTCCAAATTTGTGTCTGACTATCCTTGCGACATTATCTTTCTGACAATAGAGAAGTTATGGAATCGGATAGATAGCATAAAAAATAACCCCCTACTATTTATGAAGTCTGTTAAAAAGTGCATCTAGAGAAGTTTACATTTAAAAGTTAATCCCAATGTTCCAAGCAATGCGGCGTCCGAGTGACCACACCATCCATCTGACCACCCATCTATTATTCTGAGTGAAGATGCCACTGGACGCTTATATAAGTCATCTCATTACGTAAGATGCAAAGGCCAAAGTTTTGGTCTCTACAAAACGGGACTAACCCTCGAGTTGCGCGCAGGCCGCTCGATAAATAACCGCGGGTAGTTCTAATTCCGCGCCATATTTACGCGCGCCGGCGTGCGTGGGCGCACCGGCGACACGCCACGCTCCGGGTGGTGGGGGCTAGCTCTGACCTGGAGGTAGAGTTAGATGGTTATCTAGATCTTTTGCTCGGGTTGTCAGTGATTTACACCTTAACCTAGACTAGGTTGGTAATCTTTCATAGACTATCAAATAAGGGTCCGTATTAGACGGCTATCGACTAGGAACACGTATTACTTGCGTAACCGGATATAGTAATTTTAATATTCACAGATAAAAGCTCAATTTTCATCGTCGCGCTGTCCTGCGGGAATTATGTCACCTTTACTTTACGTCCCAAGTATAGTACTACTTTGAATTAAGCTACTTTTTTTCTTGAGTTTACTTTCATCCGATGAAAAACGGATCTCTTAAGAAACACTCACTGCCGTGTCTGTCTGTCCGTCTGTCTCAGCCAATATTCACTAAATTAAATGCCAGCAAGTCTTACTCGCACTTGACGGGTTTTCTTATTACATTTATGCATTGTTTGGTGTTAGAGTGAAGCCTTCTATTTTTTTCTCCCACATGTTTGGCATGTTAACATTGAATTTATGCCTTTGATTATGTCTTTATTATAACCTATTTAAATAAAAATGTTTACAAAAACATATTACTTGCTTAGTCTTCTTCATCTTGGTCATAAAGCTCTTAACAGAGCCGTTGTGGTCGCTTTTATAGAAGTTAAGTTATTCTTATTAGTTAGTTATTGGGCCGCTCATTTTACCTTTTCTTTTGTAACTCCTGTTCATGTTATTATTTTTCCGGTGTACAGTAAAGAATATTCTTACCTTATCTTATTTTTTCCATATCTAAAGTTCTCTTCTACGCCTGAATTAGGCCCTAGATCTGAATCAAATGTGTTTATTACTCGCTTAGAAAGTATTAGTTCTTCTACGTATTTTTTTTTAACTTCATCAGGAACTATTTGTGTAGTGCGTAAAAACATCTGCTTGCTAAAACAGCATTTCAGTCCCACGTCCTTTGACCCAGTCTCTGACCTAACACAATGTAACTACCAGCTGCAATCAGGAAGTGACCGATGACACCTCCGCACCATTAAACAACTTAACTGCCTCTAAACAGTCAGCTCTGTGAGGTTCATTTGCAAAAGAAAACCACGACGCGGTGCCGACGCAAGTGGTAGTCTCTTCCCACGGATTTACGTCAATATGAGTAAAGTAAAAGTATTTATTTAAAAACTACACAAGAGATAAAAAAGGTGTTCGCAAGGTGCCAACTTATATCTATGGTCACAAAAAATTATATTATTATTATATTGTCACATAATAATAATAACTTCCACACGACACAATCACTTGACTTGGTCCCAAACTAAGATATTCTGTGCTATGGTTTGTCAGCGTTATAAATATGTACATATAAGCCAAACCCGTCATGACCCGTCATGACATTCGATGCCGAAACGTGGACACTTACTCTGGGGCTGGTTCACAAACTAAAAGTCGCTCAGCGTGCTATGGAAAGTGCTATGCTCAGGGTTTCTCTGAAAGATCGAATTCGAAACGAGGTGATCCGACAGAGAACCAAAGTCATCGACATAGCCCACCGAATTAGCATGCTGAAGTGGCAGTGGCCCGGCCATATCATCCGAAGAACTGATAACCGATGGGGTAGACGAGTTCTTGAGTGGAGACCGCGGATCGGTAAACGATCGGAGCGATGATCTCCGCATGGCAGCTGGCAAGAGCTGGATGAGAGTAGCCAAGGTCCATGCTCAGTGGCGTGCAATAGGAGAGGCCTATGTCCAGCAGTGGACAAGCATAGGCTGATGATGATGAAGCTCAATTTCAGCTCTCTAGTAATTACCGTTTCTGTGCTAAGCCACGGACGGATAGACAGACAGACTGGCCAAACTATAAGAGTTCCTTGTCCACTACGGAACATTAAAAAGAGGCTTGCACGGAGGAGCGGCTCATAATGTAATAGCGTAAATTTGTGCATCATTCTTTGATTATACCAACAAATTCAAGTGACTCTCTCGAGAATACCTTCCGTTGTAGCGCATAGTCCTTTGCATAATATCGGCATTGTGGTCTAAAACCCATGGCTAAGTTATGGGCAGACGGCTGGTCTGTGGACAGCCGTGGCAATCGCGCCGCGTAAATTCGTGGCCTGTCCGCTCTGTATTGTATGTTATTCTATGCGCCAGGATCGGAGAGGGCGCATTCCGATCCGATGCTTTAGATAGAGCTGATGCAAAAACTGGTAGCTCTATATTTGTGGTTCATAGGGATACGCGTTAACAGGGCGTCGTATAGTTTGATCTTCTGATTACTTGAATGTTCATAGTTCTTTTCTATTTATATTTTTGGAGGAAAATTTTCTATAGGTGTACTTCTTCTGAACAGTGAACGAAACTGAGCCGTCACGCTCGGGTCGGTCACGCTGAATTCGATATACTCGACTCCAGTCGTCATCTAAATTTAGAAAATCATATAAGTTTTCACTCGTATAGAGTAGTCATAAGCACACACTGACTATTTTTTTAAAGAATATTGGATGTATAGAAGAAAAAGTCCTCACTAAACATTGTAACTAAACTAATGTTGATCACCCAGAATAAGAAGCACTAAAGTTCTTAAACCCAAGCTGAATTAAGAGAATCTTGCGGTTAATTGAATGACAAGCCTTGGTATCATCTTCTGGGATACATGCGTGGGTTTTGAATGTATGTTGGTAATTAATTTAAGTCTGGATTCACTTACTTATATTTTTGTCTAAGAAGTCCGACCAGGTTTCACTCAGATTCGCAGAGCACGATAACGCTGTGTAAAGACAGATATGGGCCTTTGATTGAATTATAAGCACTTTAGGTTACTAATAAATGAGACTGCTGCGTCCAAGTGGTTCAACCATCTATGTGCGTGAAGGTACCACTGGACGCTGTATAAATCGTTTCATTACGTAGATGCAACGGCCAGTATTACAAAAGTCTTAGTTCAAAAAAAGTTTATCAATAAATTCAATAAGTACCTATATTTACCAAAAGACTTAAGCAGAATTTACATTGGTTGTTATCACACTATCTCATTTTAACAAATGAAAGGTCAGCAAACGGAACTGCAAGCGAAGGCTCGTGGACAAGATAGGAACAAACCGCGGAGGGACCGTATGTAAGGGAGACGGTTATTGTGGAATTACCCGCTAAATTACGACCCAATAGCCATCAATTCCTTCAGCAGTGCTTTTAGTTAGGCAACCTAGACACTGTACTTTCTCCTTGCCACGAGTGTTGAAATAAGGCTTAGATTCTGGCTGCTGTGAATAAGATCCTTATTAAATACCGTTTTCATTCAACCCTACGAGATAGATATAATATCATACTTCTTCTTCGTGCCGTTACCGCTGACATCAAGGCTGGACTTAAGTTTGCCATCGTGGTGAAAGATTTGGCCAATCAGCGTTAGGGACTCTGCGGTGGTAGCCTCGTGGGTAGAACATTGGGGAGAGAGAGAGACCCAGGTTCAATTCCCATGTACCTGTGACTTTTTTTTCTAACTTATGTACATTTGTGAAGTTACATTAGCAATACCACTCGCTAACCGTGAAGGAAAACTTCGTAAGGAAACCTGAGTGTCTGAGCTATTCACATACCTCAGCGCTTGAAATCGCCAATCCGCGGTGGGCACGCGTGGTGATTAAGCCCGTACTCTCTCCTTGAGAGAAGGCCTGTGCCCTACAGTAGGACGTATATAAGCTGCTTATCTTAGGTACTCGTTGATTGCTGCCCAGGGTGCGCCAGACGTACGGGAGACTCATACCGAACTGAACATACTGAGTCATACTGAACTGTAATTACATAAAAATCTCTGCATATAGAAAGAAAAATTACATGCCGAAGTGAGATTTGTGTAAGTACGTCGATGGAGAAAATAATGAATAGTGCTATTGCTACTCCAAATTCACAAATACTCCTAATTTTATGATCAACAATTGCTATGGTGACCAACGCGGGTCACTCAACGCCTACAAGCCTTTCGTTTGTAATACATGGCCCTTATTATGAAAAAAAGCGACATTATCGGACGTAGCGAAATGGTCGCTTGTCAGTGTCAAAATCCGTATCTCAAGATATGATATGACTTCATTGGGCTAACAAAGAGCCATGCATTTCTAGCGTTCATTACTCAGTAACAGGAAATTTCGAAACTATTCAAAAAATAACCGAATTTGTAGCTAAATTCGTGTGAATAGTCGCGCTCAAGCGCGACGCTGCATTGACGACCCTTCCGAACATATCCCTGCTTCATAATAAGGGCCCTCGTACCCAGTTTTATTAACTAGTGGTTGTTTTAAATTGCAAACCCTGGTCTCTGCCTAACCCTCTGGGATACAGGCGTCAGTTTTAGTATTAAGTTATTTATCTATATGGAGTTATCCGGAATCCCAGTTTTTTAAACGACAATTTAGCCTATGTACAACTACGAAGGCCTCAGAAAACATGTTGAATAACCGGATTTGAGTAAGAGCAATAACATACGATACATTGCTCCACAACTCGTGACGTCGCCAAACAACGTCAAAAGTCATTTGAGTATTTTGATGTTCCGAACGCAATTGGAAGTGTCGATGCGATTTCTCTCGACACAAACGGGTTGGTTTCAAAACGTATGCGATTGAAGCTCTCTCGGCGAGATCTCCGACCGCGCTGTTACATGCGCGGAACACGTACGATTCCAATTAAGCTGCGATTAAAAAGAGAGCACAGTGGGCGTCTCCGCTCCGATTCTTACTCGGGTTTTGAGTTTAAATAAGGAAATAAATATCAATAGTTATATATTAAGCCAGTTTAATAAATAATCACAATTAGTTAATAATCACGTTTAATATATAACTAAAATAATCATCTTCGTTTTCCATCTTTCCGCCACTAAACTGGACACACCAATGGTAACATTAATCCATCTCGTAGGTACATGATTCTAAACCTTTCCTTCACTGTGCCTTAACCAACAAATGAGGCTGGGAAAGATGGGAAAGGTCACTAATTGAAAAGCTACTTTAGACAATACAATTGACATTTCTACTCATAACTATTAATTTATTGTCGATTTTACTACTTATTAATAATACGTTTATTGCACATGAGCAATTATTACAGTGGCAATGCGGCGGACTTAATGCTGCAAGCATTTTCTACCAGTGTACTGCATTTTAATAACACGAAAAATGGCAAGGGGCTCCTTACTTTATACAAACTTTGGAGTGATCTCCCACGCGGATATGTCAGGAAGCCCCCGCGTTTCTCCGACGCGACGCGCGATGGCGGTTTCACAAAATCAGCGCAAAATATCGCTCTACATTGGGCGGCCGGTGAAAGGTGCCGGCCGTACGCACTGACCGTCGCTTTTGTTACACTTTACACCAAATGCGGGCTTGTTATAGCCGAGAACGTCTGGCCAGTCGAAGGATGACCTGTGGCGACAATCGTGAGGAAAAAGCAGCAAAAGAAAAAAAAATCCCACAAAGAAGGCGAATTTGAATGTCATGTAGACAAAGCTCCGGAAGAAAAAAAAAACAACTTTTCAACAATGAAGGCCTATTTGAATCGGAAAAGTTAGTAAAGATTTTCCTATCAAGGTTTCATAAAAGGAATTTTCCTTTATTAGGGCGAGAATTTTTTTTCATGGTATTTTGTGTTGTTTAATTTTTAGAAAACATGTTATGTTTGTTTGGATTTAAGTTAGTAAAGAAAGTATTGGGTCTAGCGAGGATGAAATGTTTATTTCATTCATGATAATAAATTTCATGATAGTAAAATGTGTTAATTTAACCTACTTTAAGAAATAGCTGTAATATTATTATTATTATTACTAACACTATGGACTTGTTTCGATTTCGCAAAGACTATTTTTTTTCTTGAGGGCTGAATCAAAAACCATTTCGAGATTAACATCTAAGTAACCATATTTTCTATGTTTAAGATAAATATTAAGGAAGATGAGCGTTATTTTTGCCAAAAAACAATAACCTTCATTTGACCTTCTGATGACGTCACATTTTAAAATAAACATAACATATGGCAACACTATGTTACTTAAAAAAAGGACTTGCTGTCATAACTGTCATATGCATATCATTTCCTTGTCTGTGAAAAAAACGTCTGTGACAGCAAATTACAGAAACAAAGTGTGACAGTTTGCGCGACGTTTCGGCGTGTGCACTCGAAAAATATGACGTCACCCTTTCAAATATTTTAAATAAATAATTTATAATAATAAACTTAACAAATCGCTGAAAAAATGAAATTAGTCTCTAGAAATTACTTCTGCTTTAAGAAAAAAATATAAAATAAGATCAAAATAAAAAATATACTGCCCGAATTATGTATAGCAAACGCGCCATAAATAATAAACTTTTTTTACCCAAAGCCTTTTATAAGCAAAGAAGTAGAAATGTTTCCATGATGGTTTCACGCTAACCTCCTTGCTGGGAAATTCTGTATAAGCAAAAAGATTCATAAGCTTCTCAATAAAGAGGCTTGAGAAAAAAGAGGTAAGACACTTCTTCGTCTCTATCGAGGATTTATAAAAACCTCCTTGTTAGGAAAAAAAATCAGAAAATAACGTACACCCCATGAAAAATAATACCTATATAAGTAATGAAATAACGTTTTTATCACGTTTCCTTATTTGCACCGACTACCTGTCTCACTTGTCCTTCAGCAACTCTCCATTGTCGGTTGCCTGGAAGAAAATGCTATAAGCAATAAGGCCACCAATTGTATTGTATTTTTGTAAATATTTTATGTTTATGTCTTCTTGGTACAATAAAGAATATTCTTATCTTCTGAATATCCTGTATTCCATAGTGTCAGATCTTCAGGATCTGTAGTGTCAGATATAAAGATCTGTTTGTTAGTAAAAACCAAAGTATGATTGTATGGGAATTGCCGCATAGGGAACTCTTAGGCAGGGGAATGTGTGTGATACAAATATAGTTCTGGATAAATCACAGAATTCGTTAGAACGGAAGATGGAAAGCGTAGCATGGACGGACGCAAATATCGCCATAAAATGCGTCGCCAAGAAGGTATTTTATTAGAAGCATACAGCACGGTTAATTTAAGAAAGGGACTGAATCTTTATTCTACTCTCGCTCACATAATAAAAATAGTCCTACAGTCCCTTACTTTAAATAACCGCTATATCTATCGCACTGACTTTCAAAAACTGTCTATAATGCCTATTATGCCTGACGTTGAACTCCTCAGAAGGAGACTCCTCCGAGCTTATACACACCAGCTAGGAAAAGCCGACCCACTTCTCTCAGCAATAGAACAGGCCAATCGCCGTTGTAGACGCGTTTACTTTATTGCCCCGCAATGTAATGTAAACGCGACAAGTTGGCTCGATCGCGCCAACAATAGAGCTCGTAGGCGAACCGGCGCGCGCGCATGTATAAGGAAACAAGAGGAAATGTTGCTGTTTATCCGACCTACAAATTTTAAAATTTATCAAGCAACATGAGTTGGTATATGAAATCAATATAATAGGATAATGACAATCATTTTACTACGTGTACATTTAGAAAGAATTTTACGTGTTAATCCAAGATTGCTGCATGTTCCTAAAAATGTAGGCTATCAATAATTACGGAAAAAAATTGATTTATAGGCTATAACATAAACAGCCTATATACGTCCCCCTGTAGGGCACAGGTCTTCTCTCAGAGAGAGGATATAACTCCGATGCCTTAATATCTACTGTCAATTCCCGAAGTAGCGTACCTCCAGTGAAATGTCAGTAAAAGTTAGATGTGCGCAAAACATTACATCAAGATGAAATATTATACTCGTAGAAATGACTTATCACAAAATAACTTGTAATTCATCTTTCTTTCGAGTAACAGTTTGTGAGTCATAACCTGTCTATGTGATATTACATCGTATTATGCGCATCTTTGCGTTTTTTCCGGGACTGTACAAGGTGGCTGGGTACAGGGAGAGATGTGACAGCTGTGCCATAATAAAATTCTATAATTATATAACTGAAGAAACTGTATGGGCCAGCCGTTTTTTTTTTATAAGATTTTTTCCCTTGGTAAAAGTTGTTCGTATTGATGAGTAGAAAATACCCCGAATCGGGCGTTACTTCACAAATCAACACCTTCACATGTCCAGTGCGATACCATCAAAAGTGTCATAGTGGTGTCAAATCTCGGAAGAGCGTATCTTCACCGCCAACCTCAGTGTCCAACCACGCGGCGGGGAGCACCGCCGACAGAGGCTTTCATAAGGCTACACTTTACAGGACATTTTCGAAACGCGGCGTACAAATGAGCTCGACCTGTTTAAGCGTTGAACAGCAAATCTAGAAAATAGACTGAGCCTGTCATGTCAGCTCAGACAGTGATCGGCTGGATGCAAACGCGGTAAAGTGTTTAAATAGAGGTAAGTGTTGCCACTATGTTCGAAATTGAACAGAGGCGAGTATTATAATATCCTTATTCGATTTGGGTCGTTTTTTCATCTATGTGCTAGATAACGGATAGAAAAATATAATTTACCTTTGATTGTTTGTTTTTTTTTCGGTGTCGAATGGTAATGCAAAAGTTTAATAAATTCAATCAATCAAACTCAACTAATTTGTTCATACAAATTCACCGGGCGAAGCTTTAAGATTATTAGAACGTCACATTACAAATTGTCAAACTTCGCAAGTCTTTAGAGAATATTGAATTGTTTTGTAATGAAAAGATGTCAAAAAAATTATAGATCATTATATCTCCAGCACAGATCAAATTTAAGTAGAATTAGAGATTATTCATTTACTAAAGAGAAATTTGCGTAGTTACAATAGACATAGACATCTTTATTCATTCAGTATAAGTTAAATAAAATAAAAATAAAATACCCCTTTAATCACAAAACTATAGCGATACATCATGAAATATTCATATAAATAGATATATCAAGCCGCAGCTCTAAAAATTATATATTCATTATTTGTAGTTTATATGTAATCACTATTAATACAATTTTACTATACAACTTTTTATAAAATCAATAATAAAATTTATATGCTTTTTTTACAAAATGCCCCTAATTTCGGAATGTCTGTCGACAAAGGCCTCCTCCAGCTCCTTCCATTGTTTACGGTCCAGTGCCACTCATCTACAATATGGTCCTGTCGTGTATTTAATTTCGTCCCCCCATCTTGTATTCTGGCAACCTTTGCTTCTTTTGCCATCTCTTGGATACCAGTGGGTGACGATTTGGCTCCATTTTCCTTGCCTGTCTCTGAGCATATGTCTCGAAACAAGAACAAAATAAAAGACATAGTACAAAGAATTGACTCGCAAAAGTGGAGATGGACCGGACACATGCTCAGTATAAGTCACACGTCAGTTAATAAATTACATAATTTGTATATACGTAATAATTACAATTAAGAAAATATTTAGGTTTTGGAAATCTAGGGAATTAACTATCTTTGTATGTGTTGCGGTAGCTAGGTACTTTAGATATGAATACGTAACTAAAGATTGCAAAAACGATATTTTCCCATCTTCATCAAAACAAGCAGTGTTTATGTATCACATAAAATCATGTATTTTTTTGAGACGAGAAGTTGGCCGTTTCGCACACATTTTCTGAATTCATGGCACTAACTCTACTGGAGTACCTAGTATAGATACTTTGAACTCGGATTAATGCCTGTGCCAAACTTGTAAAGCCAGTATTGGCCACGTGTATTAATTTGTGGTCCAAGTACATGGACATTGGTTATACTTTACTGGTTATGGTTTATTTGGAAGTCAATTTTTGACTGTAGATTATTGGCTCCAGAAATAAAAATTTTGCTACACTTCAATACGGTTCCATCCTATTTCGATCCCATGCGAGGTTCTTCATAAAACAAATTCCAACTTTTGTGTATAAATCTTACTAATTTATGAATCGTGTAAAGCGCTCCGCACAAGGTTTTCACGGAAAATACCAACAAATAAACAAGCTACACCGAACGGCATTGAAAAATGTTGCGATGTGACTTTAAATAAGTAGTCCAAACGGTTTGCGGAAACGGCTGCTTTCAATAAAACTAAATTTATTCTAGACACATATCTACTACAAGCTAAATATGCGGAAACAATCCATTGACATTTATCGATGTCACTATTGTGGATCCACACACACAGGGTGTAAAAATCGCGAAAAAAAATTAACTGTGCCATACATTTTAGATCCGCAAGTAAATTGCATGAAATAGCTGAATCTTTTTCGATTTTGAAGTTTCCACAAAGAAAATGTTGTTCGCATTATTAATAAAAATAACTTCCACACAACACAATCGCTTGTCCTGATTCCAAACTAGGATACCCTTTGCTATGGTAACCAGGCAAGGAGAACGCAAACATGGAAACGCCCAGACTAGTACCAGATTTCCAGACTCAGATTGACTAGTAGAATCTCACAATTTCGGATGCTTATGGGCATTTTATTACACCCTGTGTAGTACCTATTAGATACACTTTTCTTCATCCCTATCAAAGTTAAGAAATAGTAAATAGACATTACTATCTCTTTAATCAATGAGATGAATGAGTGACGTAAGACCTGCAAATAATTCCGTACTTCTACGATATATACATTTAAGAAAAATTTTCCTGGCTCGGACTTTATATACCTACTAATCTGTAGAGTTATTCAATATAGCGCCACTATTGAGACCCTATGATTCCTCTCCAGTAAACTTATTCACGAACAAGGCAACATATAGGAATCTAAATAGATACCAATGTTCTGCATTATCTTGTGATTAATTCTCGCTAAAAACTCTCACAGTACTTACCCTTTTAAGTAATACCAATCGATCGTATTTAAATAAAGATTAATGAACTTACACGTCCGTTGTATAAACGCTTTTAGAAGTCGAACGCGTTTGACCTTCCACCAATAATCCGCTGCCCAATAACTCCCAACTAACAATGACCTACCCCTCCCCTCTGCGCTGCCATCAAAACAAGTGAGTAACACGGTATTCAAACGCCGAATAGAGGTCTGAGGTGATTGGTTTTGGTGCACAAAATTCGATCACTTTCCCATCACGGATTAAGATCCGAAATGCCAATGGCTTGTGACATTTTTATGTTGGGATGACATTTTGATGGCACTTATGAAATGAACTGATAGAGATCTGGCCAATTAGAAAATAAGTAATTTAAGCTTAGACATGCGCCCGTGACATAACAATGGGGTCCGGCAACGCAGAGGTTAACTAGCAAACTGTTGTCAATGACAGGCTAAAATGACACTTTCATGTCACGGTTCATCTTTGGGATGTCATTCTGCTTAGTTGCTCTGATGGATCCCTCGGGGCTGGGTGATAACTTCTTCTAAAAGTTTATGGTTTGTAGACAGTTTAATGGTATGTTTGGACGAGTATTGTTTACGATCGTGCAATAACATTAATTTCTATCGGTCGGGCCTGTAACACTGCTACTAAATCTTTCTTAAGACTCCACAAATTTTCGCTCTCAGCACTTACAGAAAAATCTAAGTAGGTATCAGAATTATGCATTCCAAAAAGTAAATACTTAATTAAGGAACTGTCTGTCTTTTCAGATTTCTGATAATAATAAGCAGAAACTTGTTCCGACTCCTTCTTTATTGAGAAATCTGAACTTAGTATTTGGGTACTTAGTAAGATAATAAACTCAGAAACCTGCCATTATTCGCCAAAAATACCTGCTCATGCTTGTTTTGAAGGCAGTTTCCCATCACATTATGTTGTGTACACCAAACGAAGGCATTGCGCATACGCGCAGCGAAATAGTATAGTATATTTAAAATCCGCGAAGGTGACCAAAGGCCCTCCGTCTGCGTTCACTTGCTTTCACCGTGAGCGTCCACACTGATACATTTCTTTCGTTCGTTCGTCTTCGGCTGGCTGGTAAATCAATAAATCAGTCCGTACTCGTCTACTGCTGGATAAATACTACTTCTTTCTGTCCTCGAGCATCCTCAACCAACTGCTGCCAGCAATCTTCATCAGAACGCCGGTCCATTGAACTAATGGGCATCCTAATCTGCATATGCCAGTTCGTTGTCTCTACTCGAGAACCTTTATGTCTCATCAACTTTCGGTTCTTGGGTAGACATAGCCAGCCCACTGCTAATCTCGAAGACTCGTCACTCACCTTAGTTCTTTGGTGAATTGCTGATGTGATCCATCAAAGAGACTCCGAGCATAACTCGTTACCATAGCATGCTGGATGGCTGGTCTGTACCTGCCGTTACTAATCACACAATTCGATACCCACTCCATCATACCATACCGCGCTCACGCTATCATGATTCAAGCATGCACTGGCAGTGATCGACTGCGGATGTGGTGTGGGTAACCTTTACGTCGCGTGGGCGACATGCCCCGCGTACGGACAAGGGGGCGTGACCTGAACAAAGAATAGGTAGATAGAGAACTCGTCAGGAACGAAAATACGTAATAAGGATTAAAGGGCTCTCCCTTGAATCCAAAAATAACGGCTTCGCATTGTAGTATGAGTGCATTAACAAGACAGTGGCTTCTTAACTGATTTAATGATTTATTTTGTTACTTTATAAAAATTGTGTGGTCTATCTCAAAGTTCAGCCCAAAAACTAAGCAAGGGGCTTGTAGAGGAAGTGTAAAGGAGGCTCCACTTTCTCTTCTTAGCTTATCGATGACAGGCGTAGTTCAACCGTCGTCGTAGCGTTCAAATCTTCCAATAAGGCTCACCTGAAGTTTTATAGCTTAAAATTACTGTTTTCAGGGCGCCCGAAGCAAACTAACGCCACTAATGTAGTATCATACGTTTTTGCAAAAAGCCAACATCATTCATTTCTTATTTAGTGTTAATAACAATTTACAGTCGAGATCCTAAGGGATCCCAGGGCCGAGAACTTAATTGAATTCCGCTAAAATTTGCCGTTTTTGGCAAAAACGCATTAAATGTCTTAAAATGCATGAAATGTCTTGAAATGCCTGTGGTAAAAGGAAAAATGCAACCACAGATTATTTTAACTATCTTTAAGGAGTGTTTTAGAGGAATTGTGTTTTATAAATAACACCGTTAGGAACTAGGCCGTAGTTTTTAAAATAGCTTTTACCGTCATGAAAATGTATGATATTTACTTTTTGCAAAAACTACATTTATAATGGTTTTTTTCTTTCAGTCAGCTCCGCGTGTCCCCTTAACATCATAAACTAAAGATCTAAATTTATACTTGTGTTTTAGCAGCATTTTGTTGTTAAAATTAGCATCTAAATGTCATATCTATGGCGTCAATGTCACTTGCGTCCATGTCTCATCTCGGCCGTTACTTGATCTGTGGGCCACTAGCCCGCCGCGGCCGCGGCCAAACACGCGTGGGTAGAATAATGAAGACATTTGTCGCATTGGCGCGTCGCATTTACATATGTTATCCCCGTTGTATCGGGCCTCTAAGCCCCGGGCACGAGTGGTGATGACCCAACCAGATGTTAGTGAGGAACTGTCGAAAAGATTCAGAATTTCGGAGGATGAACATTGAGGACCGGTGACTTAATAATAATCATAATAAAGCCTTTTATTCCGAAATTTTACAGTTTTTCTTTCTACTAATTTCACCCAGTACACTAATCATAGTAAGTCCCTAAGTTCGGTGTGCCTTACGCCATAGGCCTCCTCCAACGTCTTCCACTGCTTTCTATCGGTTGCAATTGTTAACCAAAGGGGACCTAGAGTCAATTTCAGATCATCTTCCCATCTTCTCACTTTGCGACCTCGGCTCCTTAGCCCATCTCTTGGTGACTTAATAACTTCCACACAGTACAATCTCTTGTCCTGGCCCCAAATTAAGATACCATGTGGTATGGTAACCAGACAAGGACGTTACAAACATGAAAATACACCCAGACTGAGGCCATTTGGACAAAAGATAACATAACATAGATAACATAGCTACGTCTTTAAGTCGCTGAAAAAAAAACATTTTACAAATCAAAATACCTTCGATGGCCTCCACCGGGGATCGAACCGACGACCTTTGATATGGTAATCAAATTAATTACGGCTAGACCAAGGCAGGCATTTAATTCAAAGGTATGTAAAGCGTCGCTATATAGGTCAACTTCCACAATTGTCATAAAAAAATCGTTGTAATAGAAATTAAGAAAATAATAAGCTTTATGAAACTGGATAAATTAACTTAAAAAAAGATACTCTTATTTATTTTCTTGTTAAGTTTGTGTACTGCGAATGTCCAAACAAAAAAGTTTAGACAGGTCCACAGAACATCCGCGAGGGTGGTAAATCTAACGGAAACTTAGTTTTTTCATTGACATCAAAATTTTACGAGCTTATTCGCAGGCTCTCTGGCACCGCCAATGCATTATCTCTACAAGGACGTCGGGTGCCATAAATTTTGTTTCAGTATTTTATTTTATTACTGAATAAAATATTTTAACGTGTTTTTTTTTAGTTGTAACATTATAAGTTAAGCTATTAAAGGAAGAATATGGTTGTTTATGCAGTGAAATGGTTTCTATGATAATTTAAGTCCGAATTCCAAGCCGATCATCCAACGGTCTCCCTTTCTACTCACCAGGATTAAGCTCTGCGAATCAAAGCGATACTCTTCCGTGAAAATCACAATGAAGTTTCTACCATATAATAATAATAATAATTTTCAATAATAATCTTTATTTTCTTTAACATTTTCAGACAGTTTTGTTACATTTATTCGAAGGTATTACAATATCCTAGGCAAAAGGCGAAGCTGCATATCATGAACAAGTCTCTTCTACGCCTGAACTAGGTTCTAGACCTGTATCTCAAGCATCAGTGCTCTTTTACAATCAATATAGAGTATGTATGTAGCTTAGACATGTGTACGTTAAATACAGTACAATACCCAAGTTAAATAATAGGAGTTTAAAGGATGGATTCTGACTGTTAAGATAATATAAATTAATTTAGGTAGTTGTGGTATTTAGTTGGTGTATGTGAACCTCTCTGTGTGTTTCATCATCATCATCAGCCATTTGACGCCCAGTGCAGGACATAGGCCTCCCTCGTGGTTTTACAAACCATTAAGGGTTTTGCCATAATCGCCACGCGTGGCAGCCGGGTTGGCGCTCACAGTATGTGGTTGGAATCTCAGGAAGACGCTGCTGCCCGTCTCCTGGTAAATTTCCTTAGTCGCCTTCTGCGACATCCACGGAAGGAAATGGAGTGACGCTATTCCGAATTCAGAGACCAGACGCCGACGAAGGTTCCGTTTCGACTCACCATGATTAAGCTCTGCGAATCAGAGTCGAATCGTGTCGGTTTTCCCTAAAAATTACAAGTAAGTGAATCCGTACTGAAGTTAATCATGTGTACTGCTTACGAAGGCTTTAGTTCAAAATTGATTTCTTTAAGTACCTTTTATCTATATTAGCAAAGGGCAAGATAAAAAGTGTCCGAAACCGGCGTGCGTGCATGCAACGACTAATGAATGTTGAGGAAGCGAAAGTGATCTGTCAGGATCGTAGCAAGTGGCATTCCCTGGTCTCTGCCTACCCCTCTGGGATATAGGCGTAAGTTTATGTCATGTCATGTGATATCTATCTGGGCTTCCTCTCTGCTTCTATTATTATATATCTTCTTTGGAAAAAAGACTCTTATTACATGAATAAGTATTATGTACTTTTATTTACATAATATAGATACAGTAACGTCCTAACCCCCTGGCTGATCGGCATACAATGTGTAAACGAATTTCTATAAGAATTCCCTTATACTCGCAAAAATGTTATTTAACAGTGGTCTCCAAACAAAGCTAACGTGGCAGCGGGTTTGCCGGCTCCGCCATCTGCCCAGAGAAGCTACAACCTATGGAATGAAACCCTTTCGGGATCATAAACAAATAGATACAAAATGGGGCTCTTGGCTTACTGGACTGACCATGTGATGTCAATTATCTGTGACGGCTGTGTGAACGTGATCGAGAACAAAATGGAGACCTTGCGAAAAAAAAGGTTTTAATATAATAGGAGAGACCATGTTAAAAGATAAATAATAGGGATTAAAGTATGAAATTGCCGTTTTATTGCAATAGGTTCTTTGAATTGACATAGAATCTTCATGGTTTGAGGTTTTCGAATGAAACTTTTTTCAAATGGTTTCTATGATGTTTTTTTTTTTTAAATGTGAAACGTTTGAATATCGACTATCAATTGTTTTTGTTATTCAATTTAGACAAGAAAGATGGATACTGCGAAAATTCGACTGATTTTTGAATACGAGTTCCGACGCGGAACTAACGCGGCAGAAACAGCCCGCAATATCAATGCTGCGTTTGGAGAGGGGTCTACTAATGAACGCACCGTGCGATTTTGGTTTAAACGCTTTCGTGATGGAAATTTCGACTTAAAGAACGAGCCACGAGGAAGACCGCCCACACAGGTGAATAACGATGAATTAAGAGAGATAGTGGAAGCCGACCCTAGTCAAACTACCCAGGAATTAGCGGCATGGTTTAACGTTACCTTACCCACAAAATTGACTCACTTGCGTCAAATCAATAAAATAAAAAAATACGAAAAATGGGTGCCTCATAATCACTCGAATTTTCGCAGTATCCATCTTTCTTGTCTAAATTGAATAACAAAAACAATTGAAAGTCGATATTCAAATGTTTCACATTTTTTAAAAAAAGAATATCATAGAAACCATTTGAAAAAAGTTTCATTCGAAAACCTCAAACCATGAAGATTCTATGTCAATTCAAAGAACCTATTGCAATAAAACGGCAATTTCATACTTTAACCCCTAATATGTAAATGTGCTCAATTTTTTCTCCACGATTAATACTTGTACTAATAAATGTGACCTGTTGAAAAGACGTTCTCGTCACATGGTACAAAACCGCGCTACACAAATTGGACTCAAACTATGACGTCACAACTTGCACGTAACACCCGATAATGTATGATGAAGCGTTATCTCGTAAACAATTTTTTTTATGCATCTTTACCCTTTTTAGAAAACGTTTAGAATTCAATATAAAACGAAATCTTATATGTTTTTTATTATTAGAGTAACTTGATTTTTCGCATTTTTTGGGACCCCGAAAAGCCCAAAAGAATACTTTTATGATTTTTTTTTATTTTTCCATGCCTTCTATGTATAGAAGCAATGACATTTCAATCTAAGTTGAAGTACTTCAGTTCCCGCAGGTACATTTGACTGGCAGCAGGTGAATTGTCTGTATTTGCCTTTCCTTGTGTGTTGATATGGAAACATAATACCTACAATCCAACCGTCATATTATCATACACAAAATACCTTAGCGCGCAACAAGTCAAAATATCATCTCACGAATACCAATTCTGTAGGTAGGACGCATCATGAAGTAATACATTGACAAAATCAAGAAACCAATTCAACACCAGTAAACTTTACGAAAAACACAACAAGGGCTAATTTGCTTTGTTTCATTGCCGAACCGTGTTGGTGAAACAGTTGGTAAGTGACCGAATTGTTAGTAAACATCAAAACGAGATGCCATCCAATATTGGACCTCGGATTAGTCAGTTGTTATTATGTCATAATGTGATGTAATGACAAACAATTAAGGTTCCTGTTCCAATAAACAATCTGAGAGTAGCTGACACCACTCATAATCACCAATGACCGTTATGATTCCATGCTCTAGTACGATTCCTTCTTCGCGTCATAAATTCTCTTTCCGATACAAAGGAAGGTTTTTTGTCGTGGTATTTATCATGCTGCATGCACGTGTCTTGGTGTTATGGTTTGATTCAAGCGTTTTATGTCATTTAATGTTTATAAATTGTGTCCGTAACACTGTTTTGTGTATCTAATAAATAAAAAGTAAAAAAATCAACTTCTTATTTAATAAAACTGAATTTTAACGGATATTTAGTCGGTTACTTTTCCATTTTACAATTTTTAATTTCAATTCAAATTCAGTTTTATTATGTCTAGTGCTCGTGTTAACCTCAGAAAATACTAAACTTCTTATTTCTTAATGTAGGTATATCAACGTGAAAAAAGTAAATTATCCGGGTTCGACCCATTGGCTGATTCTGGGCCGCATTTCATAAAACAACAATTCAGACTTTATTATGACGACTCGATGTACAGTGCGTAGTCGATTAGTTAAATGAGTCTTCTTAGCGCCACTTGCACCATCCCACTAACCCGGGGTTAACCCGTTAACGGGCTAGACCAGTGTCAAATTGTACTGGTAACCATGGTAACTCCCAGGTTTAACCGGTTAGCCCCGGGTTAGAGGGATGATGCAAGTGGCGCTTACGTGTTAATCTGTGGGCTAATCGGCTATGCAATGTACATGGAATTGTCATAATTGAGCCCTGAGTAAGATCTCTGTTGATTCAATTCTGCCGTTTGTTACGGCGAAAGGGTAAATAGACGAAATTCAGATTTTCGAGGTACCGAGAACATCTGCCGTCCACAAGCTAAAACACCGTTATCTCCGAAAATCACCTTTCGAGCTAGGCGCAAACAACCTGGGAAATAATAATAGTACATTACTTCAGAGGGAAGAAAGTGACAGTTCCATACCGAGATTATGGCATTTGCGCCACGAGCTTGCGAGGGGCGCAATCCATTTGAGGTATGGAACTGTACTTTATCCTGAGGTATGTATAGTGCTTTTTATTACACCTACGAGGAAAATTATAGACATAAATGCATATAAATGTTTATTCATAAGTACTGTTGTATCTGCATTTAGATTTTTCCGGCAACAGATTATCAATAACTTCTTGGGCCGTCTCTAATAGTTCTGGCGGTGTGTTAGGGATAACATCATCACTGTCGCTCGAAGTATCCATATTTTACAAAAAACACAAAGATAAATGCTAAATCAATCGAAGTTTTTGCGAAAATGCGCGGGCTTTTCCTTTTTTTATTCGCCCGTTTCTGGAGTAGGCTAAGATCATAAGGTCATGCAGCCACTTCTTCCGTGATTTCGCGCGTTTTATATACAAAAATAATTTCGTTTTTAATTTTCTGTATGCACCAAGGAATATATGCTACTTGATAACTAAACATTGAGGCATCAAAACATAGATCTTTGTGAGTGCTGCAAAATAACTTTTTATCACACCTGCTCTGAAAATACATACTAATTATACCAATTAGAGGGAAGAAACGCCTTTATCCCGCCCTTCAAATCCTTTCATCCCAAGGTATGGAAGTTTGTATGAAAATCCTTCCGACCCAAGGGTGGGAAGTATGTATGAAATTCCATTACATACTCGGTTTTTTTTTTTAATTTGTCAGCAGTCATACTGCAAAGAGACTTTAACTGTCTACTAATTAAATTTCAAGTAAATTGTTACTGGCCACATACAGTTTTTTTTTTACCAGTTACCAACCTCCTTGGTGCATACAGAAAATTAAAAACGAAATTATTATATATTATTATATATATATAAAGCTACAATCCGGTATACTCACTGACTGACTCATCCATACGTTTTCTCCGAAACGACAATAGCTAGAGGAAAATGATGTATGAAAAAGTTGTAGGAAATGTATGAATTACAGCCATCCTATGAAGCCGATTTTTGAATTTCGAACGCGTTCTCCTATACAAATGGGCTAACTTTTTTGTTTACCGGCCGATTTGGATGAAATTTGAAACGGGCATTTGTTTCGTGATCTAATTGTGAAAAAAAAATTTGAACGTTCGAAATTCAAAATAGGGGCGAGAATATGGCCGCCCGAAAAATCGACCTCTGCGCAAAAAAGTCGGCAGCCAACTGGGCACATGCTGGAGACGTGCCCTAAACGGCATCGGGTTGTCAAAGGACCCAGGTATATGAGAAAAATCGGACATTTTGGAATTTCAAGATGGCGGCCGAGATATCGACGATTGAAAATTTGAAAATTTTGTATGGAGAATTTGTACTGAAAATCGACTTTTAGTACAAAATTTGAAACAAAGATGAAAAATTTTTCAAAAAAAACATTTTTCGAGGCCGAAGCGGGGATGACGAACCTCACCGCGGCGAGGCCGAAGGCCGAGCTCCGTTCAGGCCGAGGCCGAAGGCCGAGACCGTACATTTTCCGGCGAACAAGGAACAACGCAAAAGCCAGATGGGACAAACTTGCGAGGCCGAAGGCCGAGCTCCGCGAAGCGGGCCCCAGGAACCCCGCCGCGGCGAGGCCGAAGGCCGAGCTCCGTTCAGGCCGAGGCCGAAGGCCGAGACTATACATTTTCGGCGAACAAGCAACAACGCAAGAGCCAGTTGGGACAAACTTGCGAGGCCGAAGGCCGAGCTCCGCAAAGCGGGAACAAGGAACCCCGCCGCGGCGAGGCCGAAGGCCGAGCTCCGTCCAGGCCGAGGCCGAAGGCCGAGACCATACATGTTCCCACTTATCAAATCCCTACCCCAAGTGTCTAGCGAGGCCCTAGGCCGAGCGCCGCGGAGAGCGAAGCTCGGAGCGGCTGGGGGTTGGCGCGCGTAAGCGCGCAGGGGGTTCACCCCCTAGTTATATATATATAAAGCTACAAAGCGGTATACTCACTGACTGACTCATCCATACGTTTTCTCCGAAATGACAACTTTTAGAGGAAAATGATGTATGACAAAGTTGTAGGAAATGTATGAATTACAGCCATCCTATGAAGCCGATTTTTGAATTTCGAACGCCTTCTCTTAGGGGAATGGGCCAACTCTTTTGTTTACCGGCCGATTTGGATGAAATTTTGAACGGACGTTTAGTTCGTGATCTAATTGTGAAAAAAAATTTTAAACGTTCGAAATTCAAAATAGGGGCGAGAATATGGCCGCCCGAAAAATCGACCTCTGCGCAAAAAAGTCGGCAGCCAACTGGGCACATGCTGGAGACGTGCCCTAAACGGCATCGGGTTCTCAAAGGACCCAGGTATATGAGAAAAATCGGACATTTTGACATTTCAAGATGGCGGCCGAGATATCGACGATTGAAAATGAGAAAATTTTGTATGGAGAATTTGTACTGAAAATCGACTTTTAGTACAAAATTTTAAACAAAAATGAAAAATTCTTCAAAAAAACCATTTTTTGAGGCCGAAGCGGTAATGAGAAATCTCACCGCGGCGAGGCCGAAGGCCGAGCTCCATTCAGGCCGAGGCCGAAGGCCAAGACCACACATTTTTCGGCGAACAAGCAACAACGCAAAAGCCAGACGGGACAAACTTGCGAGGCCGAAGGCCGAGCTCCGCGAAGCGGGCCCCAGAAACACCGCCGCGGCGAGGCCGAAGGCCGAGCTCCGTTCAGGCCGAGGCCGAAGGCCGAGACCATACAGGTTCCGGCGCACAAGAGGCAACGCAAAAGCCAGATGAGAGAAACTTGCGAGGCCGAAGGCCGAGCTCCGCGAAGCGGGCCCCAGGAACACCGCCGCGGCGAGGCCGAAGGCCGAGCTCCGTTCAGGCCGAGGCCGAAGGCCGAGACCATACATGTTCCCACTCATCGAATCCCAACGTCAAGTGTCTAGCGAGGCCCTAGGCCGAGCGCCGCGGAGAGCGAAGCTCGGAGCGGCTGGGGGTTGGCGCGCGAAGCGCGCAGGGGGTTCACCCCCTAGTTATATATATATATAAAGCTACAAAGCGGTATACTCACTGACTGACTCATCCATACGTTTTCTCCGAAACGACAATAGCTAGAGGAAAATGATGTATGAAAAAGTTGTAGGAAATGTATGAATTACAGCCATCCTATGAAGCCGATTTTTGAATTTCGAACGCGTTCTCCTATACAAATGGGCTAACTTTTTTGTTTACCGGCCGATTTGGATGAAATTTTAAAAGGGGATTTGTTTCGTGATCTAATTGTGAAAAAAAAATTTGAACGTTCGAAATTCAAAATAGGGGCGAGAATATGGCCGCCCGAAAAATCGACCTCTGCGCAAAAAAGTCGGCAGCCAACTGGGCACATGCTGGAGACGTGCCCTAAACGGCATCGGGTCGTCAAAGGACCCAGGTATATGAGAAAAATCGGACATTTTGGAATTTCAAGATGGCGGCCGAGATATCGACGATTGAAAATTTGAAAATTTTGTATGGAGAATTTGTACTGAAAATCGACTTTTAGTACAAAATTTGAAACAAAGATGAAAAATTTTTCAAAAAAAACATTTTTCGAGGCCGAAGCGGGGATGACGAACCTCACCGCGGCGAGGCCGAAGGCCGAGCTCCGTTCAGGCCGAGGCCGAAGGCCGAGACCATACATTTTCCGGCGAACAAGGAACAACGCAAAAGCCAGATGGGACAAACTTGCGAGGCCGAAGGCCGAGCTCCGCGAAGCGGGCACCAGGAACCCCGCCGCGGCGAGGCCGAAGGCCGAGCTCCGTTCAGGCCGAGGCCGAAGGCCGAGACTATACATTTTCGGCGAACAAGCAACAACGCAAGAGCCAGTTGGGACAAACTTGCGAGGCCGAAGGCCGAGCTCCGCAAAGCGGGCCCAAGGAACCCCGCCGCGGCGAGGCCGAAGGCCGAGCTCCGTCCAGGACGAGGCCGAAGGCCGAGACCATACATGTTCCCACTCAAACAATCCCAACGTCAAGTGTCTAGCGAGGCCCTAGGCCGAGCGCCGCGGAGAGCGAAGCTCGGAGCGGCTGGGGGTTGGCGCGCGTAAGCGCGCAGGGGGTTCACCCCCTAGTTATATATATATAAAGCTACAATGCGGTATACTCACTGACTGACTCATCCATACGTTTTCTCCGAAATGACAATAGCTAGAGGAAAATGATGTATGACAAAGTTGTAGGAAATGTATGAATTACAGCCATCCTATGAAGCCGATTTTTGAATTTCGAACGCCTTCTCTTAGGGGAATGGGCCAACTCTTTTGTTTACCGGCCGATTTCGATCAAATTTTAAAGCGGCCTTTTTTTCGGCACGCCATTTTCGGTTCCCCTATCGGTCGTTCGAAATTCAAAATAGGGGCGAGAATATGGCCGCCCAAAAAATCGACCTCTGCGCAAAAAAGTCGGCAGCCAACTGGGCGCATGCTGGAGACGTGCTCTAAACGGCATCGGGTCGTCAAAGAACCCAGGTATATGAGAAAAATCGGACATTTTGGATTTTCAAGATGGCGGCCGAGATATCGACGATTGAAAATGAAAAAAATTTGTATGGAGAATTTGTACTGAAAATCGACTTTTCCATAGAAATCCGCCTCTTTTAGTACCATCGGTGGAGGCCAAAGGCCGAAACCATTGCTTAGCTGGAGGCGGGGGCACGCTGCCGAGACACTCGACCGTTCGAGTTGGCCACCGACTCATTAAAGTTTGAAAATTAGACACTTTATTAGAAAAAATTTTACTGAAAATCGACTTTTCCATAGAAATCCGCCTTTTTTAGTGCCATCGGTGGAGGCCAAAGGCCGAAACCGTTGCTTAGCTGGAGGCGGGGGCACGCTGCCGAGACACTCGACCGTTCGAGTTGGCCACCGACTCATTAAAGTTTGAAAATTAGACACTTTATTAGAAAAAATTTTACTGAAAATCGACTTTTCCATAGAAATCCGCCTTTTTTAGTGCCATCGGTGGAGGCCAAAGGCCGAAACCGTTGCTTAGCTGGAGGCGGGGGCACGCTGCCGAGACACTCGACCGTTCGAGTTGGCCACCGACTCATTAAAGTTTGAAAATTAGACACTTTATTAGAAAATATTGTACTGAAAATCGACTTTTCCATAGAAAACCGCCCTTTTTTAGTACCATCGGTGGAGGCCAAAGGCCAAAAAAATTGCTGAGCTGTGTGTGGCATCGTGTTACTGAGATGTTCAGGTCCATGAGAAAAATCTAACATTCTGAAATTTCGTGTTAACGGCCGAGTTATAGACGATTGACTAGGGGGTGAACCCCCTGCGCGCTTACGCGCGCCAACCCCCAGCCGCTCCGAGCTTCGCTCTCCGCGGCGCTCGGCCTAGGGCCTCGCTAGACACTTGGGGTAGGGATTTGATAAGTGTGAACATGTATGGTCTCGGCCTTCGGCCTCGGCCTGAACGGAGCTCGGCCTTCGGCCTCGCCGCGGCGGGGTTCCTGGGGCCCGCTTCGCGGAGCTCGGCCTTCGGCCTCGCAAGTTTGTCCCATCTGGCTTTTGCGTTATTGCTTGTTCGCCGGAAAATGTATAGTCTCGGCCTTCGGCCTCGGTCTGAACGGAGCTCGGCCTTCGGCCTCGCCGCGGCGGGGTTCCTGGAGCCCGCTTCGCGGAGCTCGGCCTTCGGCCTCGCAAGTTTGTCCCACCTGGCTTTTGCGTTGTTGCTTGTTCGCCGGAAAATTAATGGTCTCGGCCTTCGGCCTCGGCCTGGACGGTGCTCGGCCTTCGGCCTCACCGCGGCGAGGTTCCTCGTCCCTGCTTCGGCCTCGAAAAATTGTTTATTTGAAAAATTGTTCATTTTTGTTTAAAATTTTGTACTAAAGTCGATTTTCAGTACAAATTCTCCATACAAAATTTTCTCATTTTCAATCGTCGATATCTCGGCCGCCATCTTGAAAATCCAAAATCTCAGATTTTTCTCATATACCTGGGTCCTTTGACAACCCGATGCCGTTTAGGGCACGTCTCCAGCATGTGCCCAGTTGGCTGCCGACTTTTTTGCGCAGAGGTCGATTTTTTAGGCGGCCATATTCTCGCCCCTATTTTGAATTTCGAACGTTCAAAATTTTTTTCTTAAATTAGATCACGTAACAAACACCCGTTCCAAATTTCATCCAAATCGGCCGGTAAACAAAAGAGTTAGCCTATTTGTATAGGAGAACGCGTTCGAAATTCAAAAATCGGCTTCATAGGATGGCTGTATATCATACATTTCCTACAACTTTCTCATACAAAATTTTCACGTAGCTCTTACCGTTTCCGAGGAAATCTATAGATGATCAGTCAGTCAGTCAGTGAGTATACCGGATTGTAGCTATATATATTATAGACGATTGATAAGAGCCAATTTTGTATTGAAATTTTGTACTGAAAATCGATTTCTTCATAGAGGCCCTCCGCTTGTACAGGCCACAGGTAGAGGTCAATGACCGGCTCCATTATTACTAATATATATAGCTACAATCCGGTATACTCACTGACTGACTGACTGATCATCTATAGATTTCCTCGGAAACGGTAAGAGCTACGTGAAAATTTTGTATGAGAAAGTTGTAGGAAATGTATGATATACAGCCATCCTATGAAGCCGATTTTTGAATTTCGAACGCGTTCTCCTATACAAATAGGCTAACTCTTTTGTTTACCGGCCGATTTGGATGAAATTTGGAACGGGTGTTTGTTACGTGATCTAATTTAAGAAAAAAATTTTGAACGTTCGAAATTCAAAATAGGGGCGAGAATATGGCCGCCTAAAAAATCGACCTCTGCGCAAAAAAGTCGGCAGCCAACTGGGCACATGCTGGAGACGTGCCCTAAACGGCATCGGGTTGTCAAAGGACCCAGGTATATGAGAAAAATCTGAGATTTTGGATTTTCAAGATGGCGGCCGAGATATCGACGATTGAAAATGAGAAAATTTTGTATGGAGAATTTGTACTGAAAATCGACTTTAGTACAAAATTTTAAACAAAAATGAACAATTTTTCAAATAAACAATTTTTCGAGGCCGAAGCAGGGACGAGGAACCTCGCCGCGGTGAGGCCGAAGGCCGAGCACCGTCCAGGCCGAGGCCGAAGGCCGAGACCATTAATTTTCCGGCGAACAAGCAACAACGCAAAAGCCAGGTGGGACAAACTTGCGAGGCCGAAGGCCGAGCTCCGCGAAGCGGGCTCCAGGAACCCCGCCGCGGCGAGGCCGAAGGCCGAGCTCCGTTCAGACCGAGGCCGAAGGCCGAGACTATACATTTTCCGGCGAACAAGCAATAACGCAAAAGCCAGATGGGACAAACTTGCGAGGCCGAAGGCCGAGCTCCGCGAAGCGGGCCCCAGGAACCCCGCCGCGGCGAGGCCGAAGGCCGAGCTCCGTTCAGGCCGAGGCCGAAGGCCGAGACCATACATGTTCACACTTATCAAATCCCTACCCCAAGTGTCTAGCGAGGCCCTAGGCCGAGCGCCGCGGAGAGCGAAGCTCGGAGCGGCTGGGGGTTGGCGCGCGTAAGCGCGCAGGGGGTTCACCCCCTAGTCTCTGTATAAAACTACGAAAAATTGGGTTGGAGGGATCGATAGAGATTTTTTTTTTCTGATTAGGATGTCATCAAAAAGTCTAAATCGACTGGATAGTCGATAAAGGCATTTTAGCTTGCGGATGGCAGAAATACCTCCGTAGGCCAAGCCGGACAAACAAACTGTTTCCAGCAAAACGATTCCCGCAGCTGCTATCGGCCGAATCACACATTGTGTGAAATGAAACAATCGTACAAACCCGCACAATGGCCCCGAACGGAGGCCTAGCCCTGCAGGGTCCCGCGGAGCCCTCACCACGAGGTGGGTTGATCTTTATGTTTATGGGTAACCCAACCTGATGATGACAGGGCCGGCCTCAGGTACTTGGAGTTCATATTTTCGCGCCGCGAAATGGACGATCAGATTCGTAAACGTTTAGGGAAGTGGATATTTAATGAAGTAGAAGTTCAGGGAAATAGACCTGATGTATTGACTGGACCTTCCGGACACTGGACTTTACGCACCAATAGGATAAAAAAACGATAGAGTTGCATTCGACAGCCTCTCGATCTTTAACACATTGAATGCCTTTATACCTGTTGAAACCCGGGGGCCACTACAGACACTGCAAGTACGATTATCTACCTACTGAAAATAAAACAACGACTATTGTACACGAACTCGACTATCAATAGGTGGTAACTTTCATAAGTGGCATCCAATGTTGATAACGCGTGTACTCCCCGAATATGAGTGATTTTCTAACAAAACTGCAGTGGTTGATCAGTTAATGACTGTGTTTTTTTGTTTTTATTATGGTTTGGGCCATGTAGACAGAAAATATAAATCATAGAAAAAAAGGTAAATTTATCGATGATATTTATTAAGGCTTGTCACTAAAAAGCATTGGCTTACATATGGATAAGATTTTAGTATAGTTGACAGCAACCTTTACGAAATGCGTGTACTTACGCTGTCGTTTTTGCTACAAACAAAGGATAATCTACGGTCAACTGCACGCCAATATTTCAGATGTGCTCCATTTCTCGCACTGAATGCGGCCCTGGTTCCAGCGGGGGCGTAACCTTTATACATTTTCTTATTTGTGAACGATGCACTGCGTTATGGCTTATTGAATAACTGCAACAGTTTGTAATAAGCAATAACTGCTTTTGTACTACCGCTAGATCTAATGTTCCTAGGTTAAATGGAACTCCCTATTAGACTGCGATCCTGGACGGCTGAAGATCGGTCTTCGGGTAACCCAACTAGGGGCTTCGTCTCTGCCGGTCCTTTTAGTGATTATTTTTCGAACTAAAACTTATGTATGCTAGCGAGACTTGGGTATGGCAAAAGAAAGTAGGATTAATGCAGTAGAAATGAGGTCCTTGAGAAGTATGTCTGGTGTTACTTTGAATGACTGGATGATTAGAGAACGTTGTGGACTGAAAGAGGATGTAGTGACTAGAATTGAGAAAGAAATGTTGCGTTGGTTTGGACATGTGGAGAGGATGAAGGAAGAAAGATTGACGAAACAAATATATCGAGCGAATATGGGTGGAAGGGAAGGTAAGGGACTACCCAGACGGACATACTTCGACCAAATAGGGGATGTATTAGCAAAGGGCAAGATAAAAAGTACCCGAAACCGGCGTACGTTCATGCAACGAGTAATGAATGTTGAGGAAGCGAAAGTGATATGTCAGGATCTGTCTGCCTACCCCTCTGGGATACAGGCGTGAGTTTACGTTATGTTATGTTAAAATTTAGCAAGCACTACACATTATTATTTTAAATCCGGATTCACTTGGTTTTTTTATCCAGTCCGACCGACTGGTCGTCAGAGACAAGCAACCGACTACGCGAACTCTGTCTCTACTCAACATGATTAAGCTCTGTGAATCAAAGTGAAACCTGGTCAGACTCTTCCGACAAAAAAAAGAGAGTGAATCCGGAATTAGGTTCATAATTTACTGATTTACGTTAGTTACCTATAGACCTGTATGGCCGACTTCGTTAGCAAGTGTTCATTACAAGCGCGGTTTTCCGTTTTCCCTTCCTTCAGTTTAGCAACCCTAAATGGTACGATCTACGAGTACCTACCTCTAAAAGTTTCTGCTTCTAAGTTCTTGCTTGAGCTAACGAAGAGCTTTATTTGTTTTTTTAGTTTGGAACCGGATCAAGTGATTGTATTGTGTGGAAGTTATTATTATTATTTATTTTAAACTAACTATAAAGTAAGTGATAAGTAAAGTAAGCGGTGACGTAGAACGCTGGCCTCACATTCGGCAGGTCGTGGGTTCAAATCCCGGCGCATGTACCCAATGACTAAGTTTCCTAAGTTACGTACATTTGTAAATTGGTAGTAGCAATAACACTCGCTAACCGTGAAGGAAAATATCATGAGGAAACCGAATGCCTGAGGTGTTTACGTATATCAGCGCTTGAAATTGCCAATCCGCGGTGGACACGCGCGGTGATTAAGCTCAAAACTCTTTCTCTGAGAGAAGAACTGTGCCCCACAGTGGCCCTAATATTAATAGGCTGTATTATTAAGTATAAAGTAAGTAAGAAGGTCTGTAACAACATTCAGCGGCCTAAAGGAAGTTTAAAACCGCGGGTGATCATATTAAACGATGTTTAGTAGCGACATTACCGATTCAACAGAACGAAAGCGTTTTGTAAACACGTTTTTACCGTCGAGTGCGTTTCTCGGAAACACACCCGCGGCTGTGATGCGCATACGCACCTTGACATTCACGTGTCAAATGTCAAGCGGTCGCTGACCCCGGCCCACTGCATGCGGATTCCGAAATGAATGCTGTTCTTACCAATAATAAAAACCGGCCAAGAGCGTGTTGAACTCGCATGGAGGGGGTTCCGCACAAAGCCAAAGTCAAATGTTTTTATTCAATTGTGGTACCTTTAATTTTTACTCACTATAAAAACAAAATGTTTACCTAGTGGACGTCAAAGCTGTTAGTTTCACAATTAATAGATTATGCGGAGAAGAAGCTAACATTTATTCTTTTCAAAACAGGTTTGCTTAATTAACAGAGTTTTCAACTTAAAGTTACACTACACTTAATACAATCGTCCCCGTTAACATTATTTAAATACCAGACATCTTTGTCTTCCAAATAATCCTTAATGTTATACCTAATATGCTTTTATGCACAGAGTATGTTTTATACATTTTTTAAAGCGCGTCGGTGGTAACTTTAATATATCCTGAGGAATTTTATTGTAGAACCGTATACAGTACCCCATAAAGGATTGACAGTTTATGTTTATCCTAGTAATATTATGATGACTGCTAATATTTTCGAAATTGCTAATATTTTTCTAACATACGTTATATTTTCATAAATATATTGAGTTGCACTGTTAAGATGATAGTTTTTTTAAAGAACTCAGGTTGGCTGCAAACCTCTATACCGATACCGAGTTGCCTACTACTATGTGATGCGCTTGGTTGTTTTACATTGTTTGTTTATTATATATGTGATGGTTAGATTTGACTGTTTTGCTTAAGTTAATTTTTGTTTTCTATATTGTAAACTTTAGTGTGTTCTGAACTACAATGTCGCTATAAATGAAAACCCGCTAATGACACTCTGTTACTATAATGTAAAATGTACCTTTAATCATGTCACCTCTAGTCGATGGTTTTCCTAAAGCCCAATAAATAAAATAAAAATAAAGAAATCCCTTAACGTGTCCCTACAAGCTAGCTTGTAAATAAATCGGAACGCTCGCTTCTGTAAGATGAATATCGTTTCAATGTCAGCTGCCCTACCCCAAAATACTACCCATCTATTACTGTACCGTTATTTAAAGAGCAAACCAGAAATATTAAAGTAGATCCCTTTAATTTATCACTTTTGATAATTTTTTAGGCGATCCGCTACAGTAGACTCTATTCATGGTTTGATAAGATAGATAAACAGAATCCGCTGCAATAACATAAATTCTGTGAAAATTATAGATGTTCGAAATTGTTAATCTAGAGATGAAGCCCTATAAATAAAAGACAGACAGACATCGTGAAAACATGTAGTATTGCTGTATGTAATGTCTGTGTACTACTTTAGTTTCGATTTATGTAAATATGCCCGCTTTTTATTATTATGCAAGGATGTACGTTCTTGTTATTATGTTATTAGGGTCCCTTTTGGCACACTCCAGGTACGGATCTCTAAAAATAAACAGTTGTTATTTGGCATTGGCACCGATTGTCTGGACGCCTACGTCGGTTTGTGTTTGGATACTAAAATTAGGATTATGACCTAAATGTCGTGTTAAAGACCTAAGTATGGGTGTGGTTATGGCTGGATTTCCAAACGGGTACCTTAATGGCTTTCGATCTGAATGGAAAGCCCGGCGAAGAATGGTTTAGTGCTATTGAGACGAAACTGCGCATCGAGTTAAAAATACGAGTATACTGGCCGGCAATTAACTTGAACAAGTTAACTTGACTAAACTTGATCACATTACGCGTCCCCAGCCAATGAGACCTGAAATACAAACCCGAGATGCGAAGTCAATGTCATTTGTCCAAGATATTTGCAGGGTATTATAATTATGTGTTCTTTCCCTCTCTTTTTTCCGATAATTTTAGCTGCTCAAACGTATTTTTTAGGGATCTGTACCTGAAAGTGAAATAACGGAACCCTTATAGAACCCTCACTGTGTTGTTTATCTGTCTGTCTGTCTGACCGTCGAGACTGATTTTATGAAGAAAGAGTAAAGCTATAAAGTTGAACATACCGGAATTAACAGTATCTTACCTCTAATAACTTCCACGCAACACAATCACTTGTCTTGGTCCCAAACTAAGATACCCCGTGCTATGGTAACCAGGCAAGGACATCACGAACATGGCAATACACCCAGACTGAGGCTATTTGTAGAAATGTGCGGCGGCCCCGAGTGGGAATCGAACCCACGACCTCCGGCATGGTAATCAGACGTGATACCGCTAGACCAACGAGGCAGACAAATACCGTGCATGAGATGGTTCAAAACTCACAAACAGAACAACTTATTTACTTCATTCGCTTTAACCCACACTACTTCTCTCATGGCGCGGCGCGTGCGCCTGGCTAGCACGTGGGCTGACCTGACATTTGCCCTGCATCTAACGATAGTGAGTGTTGCGTCACTCATCGCGTAATTTCAAAAACCCATTTAGGTATTTATTTACAAGTTTTTATATCTATAAGCATGTCATGATCACTTCTCGATATCGTGTACTATGGTAACCAAACAATAGGTAGAAAATATTCAGACATAAGCTACTATTGTTCAAATCAAAGTACGGCGGCCCTATGCAGGAATCGAACCCATGACCTTACCGCTAGACCGCTCGATCGTTAATATCAGTTGTCTATTTACAAAGCTGAGCTTAAAGTTTTTAAGTTATATTATGGTATCATCTCAATTATAGATCTTAAGAACACGGTCAAAAGGTCATATCTCTCTGAAATGCTGACTCATGGATATGACTTGACATGAGTCATGCGATGCATAATGCATACGGGGTTCTGCCAGCGGCCAGCTAGTCTCTCAGTCTGATTCTACATTCTGATTTTCAGGAAATAATATGTGCAGCTTAAATACGTCCCACTGTAGGAGACAGCCCTTCTCTCAGAGAGACAGTATGGGCTTTATCACCACTGGTGCCCGCCGGGCTTTGAAAGATTTCAAGCGCTGAGGTATGTGAAGGCCTCAGATACTTAGGTTTCCTCACGATATTTTTCTTCGGCAAAAAATCACAAATGTAAGTAACTTAGAAAACATAGCCGTTGGCAAATGCCCGGGGTTCGAACCCACGAACTCTTGAATGTGAGGCATGTGTTCTACCGACCGCGCTACTACTGCCGTTTTAGTAACCAGCCAATTTTGTGTGTCCTCCACCAGATTGGCTGGTTGACATAACCATCACAGAACATGCCTCGTTGGTCTAGGGGTAAAACGTTTGACTACCATGACAGACATCATCAGATTCATTCCCGCTGGGGGGCGCGTCGTACTTTGATCTGTACAAATGGCCTCAGTCTGGGTGTTCTTGTCTGGTTGCCATTTTGCAGGGTATCCTTATAGTTTTGGACCAGGGCAAGTGTTGTGTGGATGTTATATTATTATCAGCTATGTCGAACCTTATATTAAGCATTAAGTCCATCATACACTGTCTTTGTGCAATAAACTGCTCAGCAAACTCGACAGACTGCTCAACCTTTGCATCCGTCTTATATTTGGACTGCGTAAGTTTTACCGTGTCTCTTCCTATCGTAATCAGCTGAAGTGGCTCAACATCCGTTCCCGCAGGAATGCTCACATTCTCGCCACTCTGTATGGTATTCTAACCAACCCCTGCTTCCCCTCTTATCTCAGAGGACGTTTCGAGTTCCTCCTCAGTGAGGGTCGCCTTCAGCGACCTTCCCGAGCATTGCATCTTCGTACCCCCGAGCATAATACGGCTGGTTATTCAGGCTCTTTCACTGTGACAGCAATTCGCCTTTGGAATAGCTTGCCTCTAGACATCCGACAGGCCCCATCGCTTGAAATATTCAAAACAAAAGTTTATCGTCACTACTTAAAGCACAATATCTTTCCTAAATCTGTAGATTTATGTATTTATTTATCGTATCAAGTATTTATTTATTATTATGTTGTATTTGTATAATATTTCCCCCCTACTATATTTTATATATCTAGGTCTAAATAAGTAATTACTAAGTATATTTAATATTTTACAAGTAAGTTGCAATACCTGTTAATGTTCTCTTCAAAACTTAGGTTAGCTGGTAGATAATGCTAAGTAGCATTAAGCTCGCCTATGTGCAAAACTGCCTGTTTAAATACAATAAAGGATTTAATAATAAGGAATTAATAATAATAATATATGCAGGTCCTAAAAGCAGCGCTTGAGTCGCTTTAGAGCCAGTGCGATGACCAGCGACTCGAGTGACCTACGTCGGTGAAGATAACTCTATGACTTCGCAATAGAACGGCCTAAATCTAAAAAAGCGGGTGGGGCTGTGTGGGTTACACGGCCTTTGGTTTAACGTGAAAGGTCTATATGTAAGCGTTAATTTTTATCTCAAACTGCGCAATATGTTACGCGACACTGGCGCTATCTAGCGGCTCGAATCAAGAGAATATGAGTAATGGCTATTTTGTTCTACTCAACGATATATAAATGAATTGCACACGACTCATAGTTACAGAGTTACAGCCATCGCCCAGGCGACATGTTTTCTTTGCATGCAGTTTTAGCAAGTGACCCCCCCTACTACCGAACTGAAAGACGTTTCAGGTCAAAAAAAATTATCAGATGCGCGCGTTGAGGTGTTCTATTTTGTACTTCCTTCAATAGCTTTAAAAGAAAGTTGTACAATTTGTGAAATGCAAACCGTTGACTAGAGTTCTAACTTTACATTTGGTGGCAGCATCTCCACCAAATGTAAAGTTAGAACTCTTACTGTAAGTTTCAATTTTCGTTTTCACTTTTCATTTCCACTTGCACAACACTTCACTGAAATGCCTATGACTGAAGTATCTACCTCCTTCATTTGGGCAAAAACAATTCTCATTGGAATTCCTCTACCCCATTTCCTTACAAATTTGTCGTAACGTAGCATTATTCTACATTCGACCTGAAAATCATTGCACTCTCTATCATCATCATCATCATCAGACATTTGGACCCCCACTGCAGGACATAGGCCTCATAACCATTTCATAGCCATGAGGGGTTTTGCCATAATCGCCCCGCTTGGCAGGCGGGTTGGCGATCGCAGTATGCGGTTGGAATCTCAGGAAGACGCTGCTGCCCGTCTCCTGGTAATTGCTTTCCTTAGTCGCCCACACACTCTCTATACATAACTTTTATATAAATTTCCGATTATTTGTTACCTTTTCTGTCCGTGCCTTTCCTTTAACATAACTGTTCTAGATGTAGTACCTGAACTGAGTCAGGAATGTTACGTTGGTTTGGACGTATGGAGAGGATGAAGGAGAAAAGATTGACGACAAACTAATATATATTGAGCGCATATGTAGGTGGAAGGGCCGGTAAGGGACGTCCTAGGCGCATATACTTAAGTCAGACATCATCACCTACTGAATGAAATTGGCGTGCGTGTATGCACTAATTAATGTTGACGACGCGAAAGAGATCTGTCAGGATCGTGATAAATGGCAGACCATGGTCTTTGCCTACCCGATACGGACGTGAGTAGGTATATGATATGTTATGTTACCTATCTAAGTACTCCCTGGTTAAAGATATTAATTACCTCTATGCATGCGTGGCTTCTTTCACTTTGATACCTCATTTAAGCGAGCCGGCCATCTTGGTATAATTTTATTAATTAACCAACTCGAACCATAAATAGCGGATTTGATAGGTGTGAAATCTCGCCTAATTATTATTCCAATGAGCTCCCAGCGGAATTTATATCAGTCAGTTCGTAACCTCCACCTGCTAAAGTGCAGGCCGGGCCCGTATTAATCGCGAATACAGACTTGTAGAAAAAGTCTTCAAAAAGTGTCTACTTTTTCGCGAGTAGTATTCGCGAGAAGGTACTTTTTTAAAGTTATCGAAAAAGTGTATGGTGTGGTATGGTCGATTACTAGTATGTAAGAAATTTAAGAATTATTGTCACCAATCAAGAGCAAAACTTTGCATATAAATCGAATATAGCTTAGATTAACACCTCCCGCTAGTTTCTGACCTGAGAATTTCACTAAGTTATCTCAAAAAAAGAACGCGATAAACAGATGCATATTTACTAAGTGAAACTCTTCAGTCAGAAACGGGCGGTAAATCTGGCAGTAAAAGTGTGTCTCGTTCTTTTCTAAGAAATCTTAATAGCGAATCAGAACGATACTTAAATATATATCATTCAGTAACCGGTGGTTAGCCACTCTAAGATAACTTTACGTATTATATTGCTAAAAAAACGTGGGCTTTTGCATCTACATAATGAGATACAGCGTCCAGTTGCACCTTCACTCACACTAGATAGGTGAAGGGATTGCTGTGCCTGGGACATTGTTTTTTAGATGGAGTATGCTTGCCCAGCACCTTTTATAGTATCTCTTTATTCACTTAAAATCACATTAAAAAGGTGGTTTTCTGATGCCTTTCTGTTGAAAAAACTCTATATAATAAAGCTAAGCTTTCAAATCCTTTTGTGAGCGACTGTACCTCTGTAAGGAAGTGCATAGGAGCTCGGACAGTAATTTAACGGTTAATGAAGTGTCTAATGGATTACCAGCGGCCGGGTCGACCACGCATCATATCGGCCACAGTTTATTTTCATAATAATAATTTTCAATCCAAAGCGATGAATTTAGTTTCAAGTATCCTTGACTATTTTTGGAGGAAGTGGCGGAGGAAGTAACTTTCAAATGCAGTGCGAAGTGGACTAATTCTACACAAGACAATTACTGAACCTAACACAAAACTAGAAAATCCTGATCATAACCAGGGCAAGGACTACAAACGTGTACATTCGATAGTAGAGCGACCTACAAAGTCATGCACTTTACGATACGTAAGATACATGCTAACTACTAACACCAAAATTAGAGTGGAGCCAACGTACAGTGGACAGCATATCAACCTTCACATCCGTGCACTTCTTTACATCAATCTTTACATTTCCTCAGTTACGTTACGGGCTACTTTGCGACTAACATGTAAAGGTCTATGTGCAGTCGACTTTACAACTATGCTTACAGCTTCCTGCTGGGATCGAGCCTATGGCTTCAGTAAGGTAATCACAAGCCCATGGTCTTCTTAGAGAGCATCTCCATCATTAAAGCTTGGCAGTCAGCTCTTTCCATCGTTCTCTGTTTGGTGAACGATACCTATTCTGCTCTAAAGCTAATGACACTAAATTCACTAAACAGAGTAGATATTGCTATCTATTTTGATACTAAAACTTTCGTGAGCACTACACGTTATTAACGTAATTCCAGAATCACTTAGGTCTTGAATTTTTTTTTTATCGAAAGAGTCCGACCAGAATTGGCTCTTATTCGAAGAGGTTTATTTATCTATATATTATTTTTAGATTGATCGATAGATAGAGAACACCTAAGTTAATTATTTAGCACAATGATAAACGATTCTTCAGCATCATCATCATCATCAGCTATTTGACGCCCACTGCAGGACATAGGCCTCCCTCATGGTTGTCATAACCATGAGGTGTTTTGCCATAATCGCCACGCTTGGCAGGCGGGTTGGCGATCGCAGTATGTGGTTGGAATCTCAGGAAGACGCGGCTGCCCATTTCCTGTAATTTATTTCCTTAGTCGCCTTCTACGACATCTACGGGAGGATTTGGAGTGACGCTATTCTTAATCCAGCGCCACACGGAACATACTCCTGAAAAAATCTCAAAAGCTTTTTCAGTACGATGCTGAACAATTCTTTAGCGCACGTGCGGTCGGATATACCTAACACATTAAATTTTTTGTATGAACTTGCTGGTTTGCTTACTAACAAATGCCCTCTTTTTTGTTACAGGTAATTTACTAGCAATATAACACACAATGGCGACTCTCACTGATGTCTACGTTCACCCACGTGAGTTCCTCAGACAATTCCGTTTCCTGAACGATCAACCTGCTCAAAGAGCGTGAGAAAGTCCGTCAACAAACACAATATGCTAGTCACAATATGTTAGCTTTAAGTTTTTTGGCAATAAATAAATAAATAAATAAAAAACTTAGGTTAGCTAGATTTGTTACCATATAGCTTGTCTTTGTACAAAACTTTGTTCGGTGGAATTAAAAAAAACCGGCTAAGTGCGATTTGTATCTTTTGATTGCATTAACTTAACAAGTAGATTTTTTAGCTTCAAGGGACCGTAGACCATATGCGGAGTCAATATCAACTTTATAGTTTTATCTTGTAACTTTCTCATTTGTCCTTTCATATTGTTGTTATTTGAATAAATACTTTTTTTACAAACTTTTTTGCAGTTTGGCAGAAGTATAACTTATGTATTTTTCTGTATTTATTTGAATAAAAATCTTCGATCTTTTTATACTAACTTATCTATTTCTGAAAAAAAGGGTCTTGGGTGGGGGCCGAACGGGTAGACGGACGGACGGAGGAACAGACGGACAACAAAGTTATCACGGATATGGGTTCCATGTTTAGGGTTCCGTAGTCAACAAGGAACCCTGTTAGTTTTTCCATGTCCGTCTGTCTGTCTGTCCGTCTGTCAGTCCTCGGCTTGGCACAGAGACGACATGTACTACAAAACGGTAGAACAAAATAGCGAAAAACAATATTTTTCATGGTACCTCCCCTACACCTAAATTAGGTATGCAATTTTCTTTTCTCGCCTACAACATAGTACGGTATCGTTGGATTGGTCTTTAAAAATATTGTGGTATATAAGTCATTTTTCGATTTAGGGTTCCGTTTGCGAAATATTAAGCTTTAAAGCACAATTTTTTGTCAGAGTAGTCCCCCCCCCCCCCTCCGGCAAAACCGTTGATTGTAGAAACGTGAAAAAATTCAAGGCAGAGCACATATAATGAACTTAAAAGGAAAACTATGATGGCTAAGTAGGCTTTACAAGTTTAACGAGTAATAATAGGCGAACAACTTATAACAGTAAAACTTCGTAGACATTCCATTGAAAATTACTTTGATGAAGTTGTTAATTCTGTAAAGCAGATAAAAACCCCCGCTTTCTAGGGAACCCTACACTGCGCATGGCCCGACACGCACTTGGCTGGTTTTTTTCTTTCAGATATGGAACCTTAAAAAAAACGTACTTCACAAATAAACATTGTAGTATGCAACTTTGTATTTCGTTATAAGTTGCTGCTTTTGCAATTAATCAATTTAATTGCATGAGCAATGCCGTGAAGACAAACATCGTGAGGAAACCTACGTCTATGAGATGTTCACTTAAAACCGTCAAAGCGCAGGGGATCCGCGTGGTGATTAAGCCCATACTCTCTCTGAGAGTTGTGGTTTGTCTGAGCCTGTGGTTGTAGGCTGTTTAGGTTAAAAGCTTAAATTCGAGAAACAATGCTGTTACCACATCACTATACGGCATTCCGGCCCACGCGCTCCAATACGACCTTCCCAATGTTAAATAGCATAACTTGCATAGACAATACAAGTACACTGCGTGCAACTTTAGGGAGAGGTAGTTTCCATGAGTTTAATTTCTCGTACAAAATAGTATATTCATACAGAAAGCATTCTCTATCGAGTTAATTCATAGGTCGTTGATTCATCTCATTAGTTAAGAAATATCAACTCCTATTTATTAATTTCCTGATTTAAATACTTAGCATACAAAAAAGTGTTGCCTTAAGCCCAAGCAAAAGCGAAATGAAAAGAATTAAATTGATAGTGCCAATGCTCAATATTTTTACGTTATTTTAATGAGGTTGTACTAAGGCTATTCATGGTAGGTCCTAACTGTCTAAGCATTTTGGTGCTGCCCATAAATAGGGTTAGGTGCAGATACCAGAGGTGTTGGGAAACACCTTAAGGAATTGTTACATTGTATTATTGCACGTTGCTGTTAACATTCTGAGCTAAAAACACTCCTTTCGTGGGTTCAAACAAACTTATTTCATGAGTTTTCGACCAAACTTCAGCATAAATATTAAGAAAAATGGGCTTCTAATTAGAATTATCAGTGTCAGAAAAGTGCAATTTTTGTCTGATTTTTATGAAACTTCTGGAACTGAAAACCATACAATTGAAAGATACATTTAACTTTTATTACGACGCAGGTGCAGATATTTTTGCAATGTTTTATTTAGACGTTGAATGAATAATCTTTCACCATGCTGGAAATAACAGAGCATTTTCAAATATTTTTAAGGCTCTTACCATGCTGCTAACCATCTGTTTCATGGACAGTCGACAGCACGTCAACCCTTACATTTTAGTTGCAAAGTCGCCCGTACTGCAACGGAGTAAAGTGCATACATGTAAAGGGTGATGTTCTGTCGACTGTACACTAATGACCTGTTTATTCAAATTGTTAACAGTCGTCAGTTCGCCAAAGGAAATAAGAAAACTGCTGAAAGCTGTTATCTCTGTTAAAATATAAATATGACATATTATGTAACAGGCACCATCCCGCTTATATCCCCAAAATCTATACCACAGGCAACAACTCAGAAACGACCCGTGTCTAAGCTTGTCCGTGCAAAAATAGCACTTACAATAATGGAAACAAAGATGGCGGTCAGGCGACGCATTCTTTCACGTCCTCATTGATCCTCTATTTGCATAGAGCAGCGGCCGGCTGGCAGACGGACGGTCGAGTGGTAATCTAGACAAATGGCGTGTTTTATGGATTTATTCAGTTGGCGTTATTTACTACTGGCTTGCACTATACAGTGTGAAGTGGATGGACGTTAGTTATGTTATGACTTTGATTTGGAATGTTTTAGCGTGCGTATTGGAGAATGGAGAGATTTCCCGCTGCTTTTTTCCCCACAGATGGGTGATGGGACCACTCGGACGCTGCAGTGCCTGGGACATTGTTTTTTTAGATAGCACCTGCATCATCCTGACAGCTTAGTCGGCCTAGCCCACAGGAAAAACAAGTAAATACGTGCGAAGCCAACCAAGCCGCGGGTTTTCTCACGATGTTTTCCTTCACAGTTAGCGTGTGGCATTTCTATTATAAACTCACGGATATACGTAACTTTGAAAATAAACACAGTCGTCGGTACCTACATGCTTGCACTAGGAATCGAACCTGGTCTCTCGCTTCCGATTCCATCAAGGTGCCACTGGACGCTGCACAAATCATCTCATTACGTACAAAGACCAAAGTTTTTTCTCCACTACAAAAACGGCCCCAAGGCAGTGTATAACATAGTACATTGACATTCAGCAAACAGAATGTAGGTAAATTCTTTAGGTTGAAATAATTTAATAAACTTCAACTACACTTTTTTTTTACAAACTAATATCTTTATTATATAACAGAACACTGTTATTCTATCGAATATTTTATTTTATTTATTAAGGAATACAATATAATATATTCAATATTCTACATATTATTGATTTTTGGGGTTCCCTACCTCAAAAGGAAAAACGGAAAATACTTTAAAAGTGAAATTGAAAAACGTGTATTTATCACACTTATAGATTTGAAAACATACACATAATATAGTAAAAAATATTATGTGATAGAAAGGATAGGGCTCAGTTTGGTGCTGTGAGTGCATGCATCATCACAGCGCTGAATTTCAACCCGTCCCTGTTCTCATAAACGAAAACATAAAATTTACGGATTTTGAAAAAAGAGAACACTGTAATTGGAAGAAGACTTGGAATAACAAATCGGTTACATGATATTTACATTCAGTGGTAAAATTCAGTAGACATTTCATTCAGTGGTAAAATTCAGTAGACATTACATAGATTCAATTGTACAATTTGTTTCAATTAAATAACATTCGAAATCGTAATAAAATTAATCATGAATAATGGGATTAAATTATTTTTAATTAAACTATATAAATTAAACATCCAATTAAATTATTCAAACTCGTTTAACTCTTATATATTGTTCTTTTACTATTATACTTTGTTGACCGTCCGTCCGTTCGTTTGTTTGTCAAGACCCTTTATCTCGGAAACGCGTGAAGGTATCGAGTTAAAATTAAAAATATAATGCTCAGGTCTCCAGTCCCTTGAAGATGTGATAAAGTTAACGTGAAAAAAAGATACCGCCGTTTATGCCGCGAAAAAACGTATATTTCGACACTCAAGGGAATCAAAAATTATAGGGTACTTTCCGTTTAGCTAGATCTATGAAATTTGGCAGGTAACATCGTCTTATACTACAAATACAGGGAAAAATCTGAAAACTATACATTTGTAATTAAATCATAAAAAAAGAGTCTTTGAAGTTCGGGAAAGCTCGGAAAAAACTGGAGACTCGATTCCTGAACTATTTATAATATATAAGTACCTACAAATTTCTACGGAGCCCTTGGTGCGTGAGTCCGACTCGCACTTGGCCAGTTTTTGTATTTCAAAATCTTTATGTGTCGTATTTATTTTTTTACTTTATATTGTTGATATGAACAGTTTTTGCAATAGTTTTTAAAATTAGATGTAGTTAATACTTAATATACCGTGAAAGTTGCGCACCAACTCACTGGACCGATGATCTAAACTGGATGAGGATGGTAGATGACAGGTTATAAGTAGCATGTTTTTGGTAAGGCCTTGTCCAACAAAGGACTATGGTGGACTGAAGCAAAATGATCTTTTACTTATGCAGAGCAGTAACCTTAATAAAATTGCTCGGATTTGTTGCTATTTTTTTTTTCTTTTCATACGGATATTTTTATTAATGTTGTCTCTTTGTAAGATTATGAGACATTATTTGTAGGTATTGCAAAGAAAGAAATCTTAATAATAGGGGTTAAAGTATGAAATTGCCGTTTTATTGCAATAGGTTCTTTGAATTGACATAGAATCTTCATGGTTTGAGGTTTTCGAATGAAACTTTTTTCAAATGGTTTCTATGATGTTCTTTTTTTTAAAAAATGTGAAACATTTGAATATCGACTTTCAATTGTTTTTGTTATTCAATTTAGACAAGAAAGATGGATACTGCGAAAATTCGAGTGATTTTTGAATACGAGTTCCGATGCGGAACTAACGCGGCAGAAACAGCCCGCAATATCAATGCTGCGTTTGGAGAGGGGTCTACTAATGAACGCACCGTGCGATTTTGGTTTAAACGCTTTCGTGATGGAAATTTCGACTTAAAGAACGAGGCACGAGGAAGACCGCCCACACAGGTGAATAACGATGAATTAAGAGAGATAGTGGTAGCCGACCCTAGTCAAACTACCCAGGAATTAGCGGCATGGTTTAACGTTACCTTACCCACAATATTGACTCACTTGCGTCAAATCAATGAACAGCCCCGACTCATGAATCGATCTTCACCATTATTGCTCCACGACAACGCGAGACCTCACACAGCACGAGAAACCATTTTGACCCTTCAGGAACTGCAGTTAGAAACCATTCGTCATCCTCCGTATTCACCAGACCTTGCTCCAACGGACTACCATTTTTTTCGTGATTTGGACAATTATCTACGTGACAAGAAGTTTTCTTCCCAAGAGGCAGTACAAAATGCTTTCACACAGTTTGTGCAGTCTAGATCGTCGGAGTTCTATCGCAAAGGCATTAATAACCTTCCCATTAGATGGCAGCAATGTATAGATAATAATGGCAACTATTTTGATTAAATAAATTTGTTAAAAATTTAAAAAATAAACAATTTAGATTTTCAGTACAAATCGGCAATTTCATACTTTAACCCCTAATATTAATGTGCACGCATGAAGATTGACGTATTGTCAATTGTACCAAGGTATATATTATAAAATATTAATTTCAGACACTAGAAAAAGAAAAAAGTTACATCCTGTATAATTTTGACATTATTGCTATCAACCCACCCACGCGCAGTGATTTAATACAAAATTGGTGTCAAATGGCCACACATTTGACACGCAAAGTAACACAGTAGCTATCTTTGACCACAATGAGATCTTTGGCGAATAATTCGCTTGTTATTTATGTACAAAACGTGTTTTTTGGCGCGACAGAAATCGCATAATTATCCTTCGATAAAAAAAACTATACAATCGACAAGTTCGAGCGTTAGCTTTAAATGTACATGTGTGACATTCATTGTGTATTTACAATATCGATTTTTTATAGTTTCTAATATTAACCAAGCAGACTTAACTTAGTGACTCCTTAGATAAACCTATTATTTATACGATACATTCATTCTTATCATTATCATCATCATCATCAGCCATTCGACGTGCACTGCAGGACATAGGCCACCCTCATGGTTTTCATAACCATGAGGGGTTTTGCCATAATCGCCACGCTTGGCAGGCGGGTTGGCGATCGCAGTATGCGGTTGGAATCTCAGGAAGACGCTGCTGCCCGTCTCCTGGTAATTGATTTCCGTAGTCGCCTTCTACGACATCCACGGAAGGAAATGGAGTGACGCTATTCTTAATCCGGCGCCACACGGAGAATCCGGCGCCACACGGTGATTTTTATGCTACCTGCCAATTAAAATATCTTTTCATTCTGTATCTAGAACTTAATATAATGCGGATGGCTTGTTCTTACTCATATCATTATGACGGCGCATTTTCCAAAATATAAGCATTAGGTCACTCAACCGAACCGGTCCTTGAATTACATGGGATCCTAGCCTATGATAATAGCACATCAGTGTTTGAATAAGATATTAACAAACAGATTCAGCATTCATATTATAATTTAAATCTGAATAGATTTCGGATTGAGTCCAAATTATAATGGGCCCGGTGATTTACTTCACGTCACCTACTTTCAAATCATTTTAAACGATTTTGTTTTATTAAGATTTGTCTCTATTAGTGTCAACCTCTCTTATACCTAGATAATTTCGACTTTTAATTACGTAATATAATACAAATTGTTATTGTTTAAACTACTGATTGTTTTGCCAAATCAAAATAAATTGATGACAAGACTTTAAAGAAAAATACTTGTACTAAACACATAGTATAAGCATGTCATTGTCACGGATCGTGTTAAGTTTATAGCACATTAAGCTTTACATACGTGCACTCTAGCCACTTACGTCAAGGGCGACTTTGCAACCAAAATTTGGGAGTTGACCTACTGTCGTCTGTAATATAATCTTATGTGCTAGCGTCTCTGATAACCCCATAAGGGGGATATAAGTGGTAGCCGGTGGTGGTTATTAGTATTAAATAATAGTAGTTTATGAAACTGTTGCATAATAAGGGTTCTTATAACACGAGTATGTTTTAAAAAAACGAGCCGTAGTTGTTATGTTATGTTATGTTAAGTTATGTACAACACTACTTTATCTACTCTCATACTATAATACATTAAATAATATTGCAAATAAAATGCTGAATATCAACAAATTTATTTTTACTTGTAATAATTAATGATGCTCTGAATATTACAATTATGAAATTGAATTTGAACCGGACAGGAAGCGTTATTGATGGTACTCGGAGAGGGTATGTTTATGTTGACCTCATTTCTGTTATTTTCAATACTGTTAACAAGTTTATTTTACAAACAGAACCAAACTTTGTTTAAATATTGAAAAGTTTTTTTAAATGTAAAATGTTGGCGCCAAGGCGCAAACATCGATTGCGCACGCGTGTTGCGCCGCCGCGCCGCGGACTCGTTCATTGAAACCTTTTTTTTTAAAGTAGAGGTTCAACCTTCTTGGTCCAGCTGGAGGTTGTATAGGTGTAACGTTATGATTAAAGTATATTATGATACAGGTGTCCATACAAGACCTGTATCGTAATAAAACTTTCTTTTTTATTTTTGGCCTATGCATAATGTTTGTCATAAGAGTTTTGTTTTCAGTTTTATAATCTTTGTATTATAGTATCAGAGTAGATAAAATCACTTTTCGTTGTGCACTGTGCGATTTGATGTATGCTCCACTGCAAATTATGGCACCGCATCCGAACGGGTTAATTCATACCATCTACACAGTGCGCCGTTTGGGAGGAAGCGATTTGGCCGGCTCGATGTTTCTTTGTCTGTTACATGCGTATATACCATCCGCAAAAATTTCAGAATATCCACTACTTGCATTCTACTTACACCCAATGAATATTGTTGTCTGGTTGGGATTTACTTTTTATAAATAACTCTCATGACACAAATGTGAACTGCTCAAAGTAAACGTAGTATGTAAACAATGTTTTTATGTCATAATAACATGCGTAATGAAATACAACATGGATATAGTAAGTTGAAAAAGGTATGGGTCTTTTGTCGAGTTAGGCCCTCGACCCCGTGACGTGGTCAGCAGTGACGAGGCGACGGCGTGAGTTGTGGAGGGATATGTGTCGTGTAACAGAAAACGCTCTCCTCTCCGCCACTGCTGTGGGCCTTCGCGCAAGGGTGTGGAGCTGTGCTCTCGGCAAAGGGTGTACCATCTACAAACCATAGAAACAAAAAATTGTAAATAAAAAATATAAACGTGTTTCGAAGTCGGTTTTTATTTTTTTTAAATGTTTATTTTTTAATGTTTAATGAGGGAGCGGGAGAAAAATATACGAGTCCCTCATAACCATTAAAATTTGAGGTTTTCAATTTCCATCGCCAAAAGTCTTCACCAGAACATCACCAAATTACTTTGGGACTACGTTTACGCTATTTTATTAAACATACGGATATTACCAAAGGATGGGCCCCATCAGGTCTTATTTACTGCTGTCCATTGAAGAGTTCCGTTCTCCATCTCTGAAATTCTTCATCAGATCTTCACCAAATTAAAATGGGACCAATGAGACGTTATATCTATTCGAACAAAAAAAGAATTGTCGAAATCAGTTAAGATTTGACGGAGTTATGCGAGAACATAGCAAAAAAATAAAAAATTGAATTGATAACCTCCTCCTTTTTCGGTCGGCTAAATATAGTAATTGTAAAAAGTAATTTTATTACAAGCATTTTATAGGCGCCATAGCCTGTCGAGTTACTATAACATTTTTGTCGTATGTACTAAACTGTGGTTTGTTAACTTACATTTGTTATGTTTATAATAAATAGAAGAAGAATAAGAAGAGGATATTTATTTAAATTGTCACAGAAACACAAAGTAAACATAAAGGTACACAAACAAAAGACACGAACGTCAATAAAACAGAGATAAAACAAAACAATCGTGAAGAGAACATGTGAGGCATATAGAGTCTTTTTTATGAAACTGTGCCCAATTATTATGTAAAAGGTTGTTAGTTACGATTTTGGACATTACTACGTGAGGCGTGTGTTATTTATAGCCCTGATCTAAATGAATGATCTCTTGCCTTCAAAACAAATATTTCTGATTTAATGACAAGAGTCGATAAGTCAATGTATTACATTATATCAATATTTTATACTTATATATCTAAACAACGTTTATCTCAAGCTTTTAAATTATGAATAAATTAATTCAGGCGCTCAAAGTTTGAAAATTAAGTCAATTAAATAAGCTTCATTAAAAATATTGAAATTCTCTCGAATGTCAAATGTGCTTAAGATTATAAGTTGCTTATTAAACATTTAAATCAAACGCGATAAAGCTTTGAGTTAATTGAATAAATCTAACTGTATTTCATGTTTTCATCTTAAAACAAAAATATCTCTATATGTCAATCAACTAAAGGTAGCCTTCCATCTTTAAGCCGCGACCCGCCTACGGCAATTGGGATGGGGTTGGCGAGTCTCTAAAATATATAGTTGTTCAATAGAATCATATTAGCGCGGTAATGGTTGTTTTATTAGCACTATTGGTAGTCTAGTAACCAATCGCATTCCAATGGTATAACCCGTGCAACTTACCTCGGCGCTTCGCGCGATTTGATTTTCTTCGCGAGAAATTCCTATTTAATTTGCGTGGGTTATAGTATTACAATGATATTGTGCTGCTACTAAATAGATGCAAAAACAGCTATTGTCGTCCTAATATAATTCTTTTGAAAAGCGACGTGTGTATTGGACTTGGACACTAGGGCTCGGTCGCGTCACGCGTCACATTACTTGCTATTGAGATTTGTATGCTGAATTTCCCGCTGTACCCAGGACAACTCGGTCGCCATGCAATAGAGTCGCACAGCCTACACCGAAAAGATGTACATACAAACTTAGGCCTTTTCATCCACGTAATAAGATGATTTATACAGCGTCCAGTGGCACCTTCACTCACACTAGATTGGTGAAGGGACCACTCGGACGCTGCAGTACCTGGGACATTGTTTGTTAGATGGAGTAGGCTTGCCCAGCACCTAACCATCCTGATAGCTTAGTCGGCCTAGACCATAGAAAAGACAAGACAAGACAAGTCAATGCGTGCGGAGCCGACCAAGCCGCGGGTTACCTCACTATGTTTTCCTTCACCGTTAGCGTGTGGTATTGCTACTACAAATTCGCAGATGTACGTAACTTTGAAAATGACCAAAGGCATAACTTCACAAATGTACATAACTTAGAAAACAAAGTCATAGGTACACGTCCGCACTGGGAATCGAACCTGGGTCTCCCGCTTCCGAGTCCATTGTCGAGTCTGCATACAAAACCGTAGGGAAAGCGGTGCGTGCGACGCGACTCGGTCACAGCTGCGGGTCGTGGTAGTGGGATCGTGACTGCGAAGATCGGGAAGCTAATATGGTTGATTGAAATTTGCTTAGTACTTTTGCGGGCTTACAAAGGTGACTGACTTATTAACAAATGACAGATGGACTAAGTACAGCCGCTAATAAATACGAAGGGTAAATAAAAAAAAAATGTAGGTAAAGATGGCAAAAAATAATGATTGAGCAAAGATGTGCGGATGGGCACTCTCAAACTATATAGTTCAAGATAACACCAAGTTTGACTGAAGAAACCCTGAAAGATTTTATATTCCGATTTTAAGCGTCTTTCGATCATGACTACACAAAATGTCGACCAAATTTCAAAAAGTCCCCTCCACCGTAAAGCAACAAAAATGTCATGGCTGTAGTGTGCACAATTACTCGAATCACCCCCCGCAAAAACCATCCACTGGCAGCTCGAGCGCGAAAGGCCGGAGCTCCCGCTACCTGTGGCTTTTCGTTTTTTCTGTCAAAGGTTCCGAACTGACAGGTCGCGGCCAGTGCGCCGGCGCCCCTCGCAGTGGCAACCCGTCTCGGCAGCGCGATCGGGCACCTCGGGGCGCGCTCGGAAACGTTCGGGAAACTCTGCGCTTTTCAGTGACATTCGTGTGACGTCATCGGCTTTGACGATCGAATTGTGAAGGATTTTTTTTTATATGACATTTCAAAACTTTTGATTGGTTCAGTCAATACACGTGTTTGTTTAATTAGTACTTACTTTCCAGTGGCAGTAAAGTCTTGGAGGGAAATTTTCTATAATGTATTTAAAAATGTACATCAAATCGGAGAGGTTCTACCAGCAGGCTGAAAACCAGACGTTCAAGGAGGATAAATGCTACTCAGATTACGACGAAGATTTGGAAGAACGTAAGTGAGCATGGCAATTTTGAAACAATTACGTATGGTGATCAAAATTCTTATGTTCAAAGAGTAATTGAAACGTTTTTTACATACTTAGTAATGTAAACTTGTGTACCAGGTAAGTGATGGTGAAACACCATCAATTTTAAACATTTTAAGGCAAAAGTTCCTGCCGTTATCTAACGTAGAATTATATAAACAATATTATGCTTTTAATAAACATTCTCCGCAAGCGACATGCAATAAACCAAATGGACTTTAGACCGCACGGGACGCGTTGATGTCTTTTCTACGGAGCGTATTTTACCGTCGGGCTTTTCTGAGAAGGAACTTTGCGAAGTTTATTGAAGACATTTTTCTGAGCTTTAATTGATATCTAATGTACAAAAATCTCATGTCACAGTGTTCGATTTTAACGAAATTATCTGTGGATATATAGGGAGAAAGGCGGTGGTAGCCTAGTGGGTAGAACATTGGACTCGGAAGCGGGAGACCCAGGTTCGATTCCCAGTGCGGATGTGTACCTATGACTTTGTTTTCTAAATTATGTACATTTGTGAAGTTATAGTAGCAATACCACTCGCTAACCGTGAAGGAAAACATCGTGAGGAAACCTGAGTGCCTGAGCTATTCATATACCTCAGCGCTTGAAATCGCCAATCCACGGTGGGCACGCGTGGTGATTAAGCCCATACTCTCTCCCTGAGAGAAGGCCTGTGCCCTACAGTAGGACGTATATAGGCTGCTTATGCTATATAGGGAGAAGGAACTTTGCGAAGCTTATTGAAGACATTTTTCTGAGCTTTAATTGATATCTAATGTACAAAAATCTCATGTCACAGGCTTCACCGATATTTATGAATGAATATAGCAACATATAAGAAAGATATTTGCTCATTAATGTGGCAAAAAAGCGTTCGCCGGGTCAGCTAGTTATTCTATAAATAAATAGATAAACATAAGAAAACGGTGATGTCTCAGTGGATAGACCAGCTGTTTCATAATCGGGAGGTCCTGGGTTTTAATCCCGGCGTGTACGAGTATCAATTATTTTTTTACTACATACATTACTAATTGTGAAGAAAAACATTGTGAGGAAATCTGACTATCCACACCAGCCGTGAGTGATGTGATCTCAGTCAGACATTCCAGCCGCATAATATCGCCAATCCGAGATGGTCACACGTGGTGATTAAGCCCATACTCTCTCCCTCTTTTTCTCTCTCTAAAAGAAGTCTCGTACCCTTCAGTGTTGTCCGTTTCCTTTCTTACATACACTCATGCCTGTATTCCGGAGGGATAAGCAAATTCCGTGGCGCCGGATTAAGAATAGCTTCACTCCGTTTCCTTTCGTGGATGTCGTAGAAGGCGACTATGGAAATTAATTACCAGGAGACGGGCAGCAGGGTCTTCCTGAGATTCCAGTCGCGTACTGCAATCGCCAACCTGCCTGCCAAGCGTGGCGATTATGGCAAAACCTCTCACGGTTATGAAAACCACGAAGGAGGCCTATGTCCTGCGGTGGGCGTCAAATGGCTGATGATGATGATGAAGCAAATTCCAGGGTTTGCCACGTGCTACGATCCCGACAGACTCAAATAAAGATATTTTGAGAAACTTTTGCAGGTTGGTAGTTTTTTAATTATCGATTCTGAAGAAATTCATTTTAATCCCGCGTCGTTTAAGTAAATAGAAGCTCGCTCGTACGGTGGTCTTAAATATTTTATCTACTTAGCAAAAAAAGTACCTAATCTCCTAAGAGCAAAAATATTTGTGTACAAAGGTTCGGACAGGACAGGACAGGTACGCGACCTTCTCTGAAATTACTTTATTTGGCTCAAATGTTTGATGTTTGCCGACTGGTCCATCTCTTCGGCCTTTTTGGTCGCAGGCTTCTTTCAAGGGTATTGTTATGTCTGAAATTACCGGAAGGGTCGCTTAAGCCTTACGGCGCCAAAGGTATTTAAACAGTACCTTTGGATGAAAGTCGAAAATGTCTTTGTGGTGAAAGGATCCATTTAGAATACGAAAATTTGTTTATGCGAGATGTACTAAGTGAGGGATGGTTATTACGTGAGCGGTCTGAGATCACTTAATTTCTATTGAATGCAGTTTGCTCTACTTTTTAGGGTTCCGTACCTCAAAAGGAAAAAACGGAACCGTTATAGGATCACTTTGTTGTCCGTCCATCTGTCTGTCAAGAACCTTAATCTTGGGAACGCGTGGAGGTATGAAATTGAAATTAAAACCATATAGTCAAGCCTACATTCCCTTGAAGCTGTGCAAAAAATCAAACTTCTAAGTTAACTCAAAAAAAATACGGCCGTTTATGCCGCAAAAATGTATATTTCGACACTCACGGGAAATATCAATATCGTCTTATACTAGAAGTATAGAAAAAAATCAGAAAACTATATATTCGTAATTATAACATAAAAAATAGTCTTTGAAGTTCGGGAAAAGCTTGGAAAAAAAGTACCTAAAAATTTGAACGGAACCCTCGGTGGGTGAGTGCAACTCGCACTTGTTCGTTTTTTCTCGTTCTGTTTATAACTCCATACATATAAAAACCTATTTGGAGGCTAAAAATTCCACCCATTCCGCGACTTGAACCCGCGACCTCAAGTCCCGGCATGAGTGGAATTTTTAGCCTTTTTTAATTTGTCCTCAGCACGGATCAGTGTAACAAAAACAACATATCCATACATAAACTCACGTCTGGAGGGTTAGGCTTACACCAGGTTTGTCACTAGCCACGATTCTGACAAACTTAGTTCGCTGTATAAACATTCATTAGTAGTGCATACAGTGGCTAATTAATGTTGAACGTCGGTTTCGGGTACTTTTTACAGTGCCCTTCTCTAAATACGTCCCCTGTTCGGTAGAAGTACGTCCAACTGGGACGTCCCTTACTGGTCCTTCTGTTTATATAATATTGGCGTGTTTTCCAAAGTATTATCAATGTGGGTTGAAACAAAAAAACTTTGAAAAATCTGCAGGTATGTAAAAGTTGATGTGCTGTCGACCATATTATGTCATGTTATTTGCGGTACCTCGTTTAATTTTCAACATAACATAATACTAACAATTCAATCATCGGTATTATAAACACAATTCTTAACAGTTCAACCAGAGTTTGTAATTTCATCCCTTTGTTCACACAATAGTTTTGCATTTTGAATACGCCCTTTTTCATACATTTTTGCACACGTACCCTTGGTACATGTACTGAGTCGCATCTTTTCTTGCAATTGCAGTGAGGTTTTGACAACATCTTTGGGTTCTACGAAAAGTACACCCGTATCCGAAACCATATTGATAGTCAAATCAAGTCAAAATAGTATGTATCTATTTGAACTTAAGGTCCAATACTCACAAAGGCCCGAGGAGTTGCAATAGCAACTTACCTAAAACCTACCTGACCATACAATGAAAAAATAAAAGGTCAGGTACCTGTGCCTTTTGTGATCGAAATAGGCTTTTTTTAATCTCCTAATGGCCAGGAAATCGCGACAATGCAGCCAACGGTCGTGCTTCGCTATTGTGTATTTTTTTTGCAGTCGGGTAAGGATTTATGCGCAGGAGTTTGGAATGGTTTTCGGGAAGTCCTCGTGGCGAGGTATTCCAAATAGCGGCGTGGCCCGTGGTGACATTCAAAATGGTCAATTGTATGGTCATTTTATACAAGTTCGTGTTTTTTTCTAATGCAGCCCCATTCTCCTTTGACATGACGTACGGTTTCATTGTCATTGAACGCCAGCTGATCTCTAACAACATAACAAACTGTGTAAATTGGAAAACTTGTCATGTAACTATCATGTCCACTGAATACAACTTGCTAATGAATTGAGCATATAAATGTGTACACTCGCACTTGTAAAAGTTGTTAACAATACTTTACACTTTGTTGCGCACATGAATAAAACACATTTCCAAAAAAAAATATCTGTACCGGCGGCTGCATTTGTGTGACTTAAAAAGTACTCAAGTTTCATAAAAATCTGTTTTGAAGTCCTGTCCTGAAATTACGAAATTACGTTTAAAACTGTTTATCAAAGACTTAAAAGATAATATATAGATAGATGTATGAAGATGTTACATAATTATTATTTTTATAAAACACGTGCCAGCAAGCAACAATTCCATTTATTCGTTACAAGTACCTAAGGCCGAATTGCACCAAACGTGGCTTAATTAGCATTCAACACTATACAAATTCTGTGTGGTGCCGTAGAATTCCGTGGATGTCGTAGAAGGCGACTAAGGAAATAAATTACCAGAAGACAGCAGCGTCCAACCGCATACAGCGATCGCCAACCCGCCTGCCAAGCGTGGCGATTATGGCAAAGCCCTCCGTGTTTAGGGAAAACCATGAGGGAGGCCTGTGTCCTGCAGTGGGCGTAAAATGGCTGATGATGATGATGAATATACAAAATTCAGTTGAAATGGCCACTTACAATGCAGCCTATATACGTCACAACACTGTAGAGCACAGGTCTTCTCTCAGAGAGAGAGTATGGGCTTAATCACCATGCGTACCCACCGTGGATTGGCAATTTCAAGGCTCAGGTATGTAAACACGTCAGACACTCAGGTTTCCTCACGATATTTTCCTTCCCGGTTAGCGAGTGGTATTGCTGCTAGATTCACAATTCACAAATGTAAGTGCGTAACATAGAAAGGTATTGGTATATGCCGGGATTCCAACCCGCTGAATTTTAATGTGAGGTCGGCGTTCTACCGCTGCGCTACAAGCGCACCGAACGTCGGCGTCGTATCCAAAATTAAAATTCAAGCCAAAACCCGCCGGTTCCGTCTCATCGCTAACGGTGAAACCCTCTCTGTGGCGGATGCCAGGGTCAGAGTCAGGGTCAGAGGTTAGAGGGGTCGTGAGACGCGCGGGGGCCGAGGGAGGGAGGGTCGAGGTCGCAGCCTTTGACACCGTCAGGCTGGTTGGTTTGAGTGGGTTTTTGTTTCGATTCACGGGTCGTTTATCTCCGGTTTCTCGTACAATAACAATATGTTAATCTTCTGTAAAGCGATGTCAGTTGTTTGTTTATCTCGGTCAACTGACAGCTGTTAACAATATGTACATTAACACATGTTTAGTGTACGAAAAGTAGGGGCTAGTGTCTTTCTGTGCATCTAGATTGTGTTTGTGAACCGAATGTGATGATTTTGTGAGTTTCGTTCACCACATAAATGTAATAGATGGAAGTGGCGTACCTTGGGGGAGGCTTAAGCCCAGCAGTGGCGAGTCATGTACGGGCTGAGGGACTGATTGATTGATACAGAAATACGATTTTTGAAAACAAATTAATGGGACATACCATCGTAGTAATAGTTTAATTCGTCAATGTACCATAAAATAAACATTTTTTAATCGCAGAAAACATTAAGTTATTACAAAAAAGTAACCTGCGACCTTTTTTTGTGAATAAGAAACAATAAGAAAGTGCTATGATCTTTACCCTACTCGCTGATATCATATTTAAGTCAAAGGGCGCACTGTGTTTCGTTTGTCTTTAGAATTCAATTAAACTTGGTTCATTGATTTTGTTTTCCTTATTAAAAATTAACAAATAATATTCTAGAGCCAAACATAATAATATTCTAGAGTCTCAATACTTTGCTGCCGAGACGGTAAGTTGCTTAGTTGGCAGATGCGGTCGTTTTTACAAATGCTTTAGCCTCTAAATAGGTTTTCAAAAGAGGTATTATATAGAACCCTAATAAACAAAGCATTATTTGGTCACGTAATGTTCTCTAGCCAGTTAGATTACGATCAAATACACGGAGCCAACTAAGCCCTAATAAAATTGACAATCCCACAGAATCCATCAACTCGAATTTACACCATAACTTTACCATTAAATATTTCCGTGACACTGCTCGTCCCACAGTTACATCAACTCTATTCTTCCACTTGACATTGGCAGCGTCAGCGCCAAGCCCCGGGTCATCGGATCAGATGCTAATAAGTTAATTGCGGATTCGTTCGCCGTGCACGCTTTGTAGGTGTTACATTAGAATGTCAACTCATTACTGTACCTGTCTTAAGTACTGAGTAGGACTTCACACCAGTCAGATATTTTCACGTCATCAAACATTATCGTCTTCCTGAGATTCCAACCGCATACTGCGATCGCCAACACGCCTGCCAAGCGTGGCGATTATGGCAAAACCCCGTCATGGTTCAGGAAATCACGAAGGAGGCCTATGTCCTGCAGTGGGCGTCAAATGGCTGATGATGATGATGAAACATTATCATAAAGTTAATTAACATAAAAGTTTATGATGTTTTGAATAGGTCAGCCTTTTCGCAAATCAATCGTTTTACGCATAAGTGCCTTATCGTCATAGACATATTACGAATTAGGCATACACAAAGCTAGTCTTTTGCTTTGGTTATATTTTACGAATTAGGCATTAGTCGACTCGTACTAGCTGATACGTACTCGTACACCAGGGCTGTATTCCATAAAACTACAACCTTATTTTATTATGACAATTACATTACATTGCTTAGCTGAGTCTTCCTACTCTGGGTTAATCGACATTGCAATGTACATCGAATCGTCATAGTAAACCAAGAATTTTAGTTGCATAAAACAGGACCCTGACAGAAATTACAGACTATATTATCTCGAAGTAGTTACTTGCGTTAACTTTCTGTAGAGAATATTATGTGCCAACACGGGTCCGTAGAAAACACTACGCGACCCGCGTGGAATTTTAAAAACTTATTTTTCTTTTTTATGGTCGGTTTTACTGGTGCCTCCTTGCTGGCTCGGGTTAAATCAGGCTTAACATTAACGCCTAGCTTGTAAAGCCCGCCTTTAATGCTGCCTCCAGTGGCAATTAATTTTCTCCAAACTTAAATTACAGGGTAACTTTGAATACGTTCACAGTATTTCAAGGAGACATTCTTACCATGATTTGGTAACAGATGATGTTGCTATATAATTCTGCCATTACTGATAAATCATTAATAATACTGTTTTTCACAATGAAGAGAACATTCCCTGAAAATACGGTGAACGAGTTTAAAATTAATCTGTACAGTGACCCGTTTGCAGAAGTCAAACTTGGTAACGGTTATGGTTTGAAAGGCGAATGAGTGAGTGAATAATAAGTTAAGTTAAGGATGACCTCGTTAACATTAAACATTCAGCATTCTCAAATAAAATAAACTATGATAATTAGTTACCTTCACGTTGTACTTGCATGCGTGCATGAACTCACGCCTGTGTCCCGGAGGGGTAGGCAGCGACCAGGGCTTATCACTTGCCACGCTCCTGATAAAACTCTTTCGCTTCATCAGCATTCATAGTCGCTGCATGCGCACACGCCGGTTTCGCGGTTCCGCACGTAGTACAGTCGACAGCACATCAACCTTTAAATTCTTATTAAAAACATATTATTAAGATCTAGCTATAGTAGTGGTGGTAGGGGACCGGTAGAACTCCGGCTTCTCAATCCGGAGGTCGTGGGTTCAAATCCCGGCTTATTATACCAATGACTTTGTTTTCTAAGTCACATACATTTGTAAAGTTATAGTAAACCTGAGTGTCGGAGGTGTTCGCGTACCACAGCGCTTGCAATTGCTGATCCGCGGTGGGTCCATGCTCGCTCTATGAGAGAAGGCCTGTGCCCTGCAATGGGACGTATATAGGTATGAAGTATGTAGAATCGTATATAATCATATTATATACATACGGGCTAATAAACACCACACTTTCAGTCTTCGCAGTCGGGCAAAAAAGGTTAAATTCCAGAGTCGATTGTCTCAAACACAAACAAAAAGCAACTTCAGCCTCGGTCCTCTCGACTATTTTCAAGAGACCCGGAGGGTCGTGAAGAGGTCACACTCCAAACTTTGTAAAACCTCCTCCATGCATATGTAAACCCGACTCAAGACACTTCCTCGAACTCCGCACTTGACTATGGGCTTGTTTTCTTTTTGTGGCACTTGGCTACGCTTGCCCATCTGTTGCCCAAGCACACTGTCGGATATTTGCCTTTGATTGGAAGGGGTTACTGAAAATTAAAGCTAAGTTCAAGGATAGTTTGGACGAGCTGTTGACACTACCTACTATCTTTAGGAAGTTACCAAAGAGTACTCCTATTTTCTTTAGGAAAGAAGTAGTGTACCTAAGTTACCGTCTCTACATAGTGACTTTATACTCTTACACATATTTATTTCTAAGTAGAATTATGTGTTAGAATTTTGAAAGATATTTCAGGGACAGGGATATTCTAGATCAATCGGTCCGTACTTGTCCTCTGCTGTTAACTCCACCAAGGCACACCACTTTTTATTGCTTTTATTTCAGATGCTTCAAACAATATTGAGAACGGCACTGCGAAAATACATCCCTTCGCTTATTTTGGTATATAAGGTCTTAGCCGGCAAACGCAACTTAAAAACTGAACTTCACACTAGATCAACTTCCAATAGTTACCTTTGCCCGGCCCATCGATTTCCACACACAAACACGAAATAATCCATTTAATGACACACGACATCGTTCCCGGGCCAGCCAGCCGCACACTCCGTATCTATATTTATTTACCCGCCGAATGGACGCGTCCGACCGGGAGGTCCCTCTACACAAACATTCTGGTACAATTGAATGGAAAACCTATTGAAAGAGCCGTGTTTTGCCGCGTTTTCGGGCCCCACGCGACAGGTAGCAGGACATGGCGTGTCGCTGTTATCTAGACATGAAGACTCTTAAAATGTGGTTTCTTTGAATTCAGTCAGTAATGCATGGTGATATGGGCTTGAGTATACCTGCTGACTTTAGTATTCTTGTAAATTTTAAGGGGTTACCGCTTATTATGAAGAAGTTTACATGATTGGATTTTAGTTATTGGGAGACATTATGTTACCTCTCAGCTCGCTTATTCATAATATAATTTATCACAATGGAGCAGGCTTGTAACACCAACTTAGATGATGGTAGTTTACGTTTTTAGCCACCTTCGACCACAATGGTAAAAACTTGTTGGAGTGGTCCCGCTATAGCCATCTTGGTCTTCAATGACTGCTGCACCACCTTCGTAGCGTGAGAGAGGAGGCCTTGCCCGACAGTGGGATGCCATAATGGAAACTACGTAAAAATGTCTAAGTACTAAGCAAGCACTAAGTGGGCAGCATTCAGGAAACTTAGAAAAGTATTTTAGTCTAATATACCACAATCGCTCAAGACAATATTATACAACCAGTGTGTGTTACCAGTGATTACTTATGGCACTGAAACGCGGTCTCTCACTATGGGCCTCATAAGAAAGCTCAAGGTCACGCAACAAGCTATGGAAAGGGCTATGCTCGGAATTTCTCTACGAGATCGAATCAGAAATGGTGAGATCCGTAGACGAACGAAAGTCGTCGACGTAGCCTAGCGGATTAGTAAGTTGAAGTGGTAGTGGGCGGGGCCCATAGCACGCAGAAGTGATGGCCGATGGGGCCGAAAAGTTCTCGAATGGAGACCACATATCGGCAAGCGCAGCGTAGGACGACCAGCCACAAGATGGACAGATGACCTCATCCAAGTGGCAGGAAGACGCTGGATGCAAGCCGCTTCCAACCGGTTTTTTTGGAAATCCATGGAGGAGGCTTATGTTCAGCAGTGGACTTCTTGTGGCTGAGTGATGATGATGATGATGGTGATGATGACTAAGCAAACCTCTCTGAAAAACGTAACATTCGGCTGTAGCTTTCGAGCTTCCATGTTTTCTTGTCAACTGTACCACCTGACCGGTGTTGACTCGAACGGGCACCTGCGCTGGCGTTGTTTATTTGACGAACCTGTCGGTGCCGTTGGTCTTACAACTCCGGCGCAAGCGCAACTGTGGGGGACGGACGTGGACAGGTGTAATTATAGAGACATTGTTCTAAAATCAGAAGCTACGCTCATTTGTGAAAAAATACTCATAAATGCCAAGTCAAGGCGGGTGTCTCTAATATTGTTACGTTTTGTTTAACCAACATAAATATTGTCGTCAGGGCGGAACTTTTACTTTAAATATAGTCAAAAGTCCAGTTTTCATCATTAATATCGTTACGGAGCGACATGATAACGATAAAAAGAACACTGGTGCTTATTTAAGTATCCCGGAATACAGCTTTCAGCCTTTGTACGTACCAATCAACCCAAAGCGAAACCCAGTTATACTGAATTGCAATTTTCATCTTTAAGCCCTGCGGGATTGCAAATAAATTTAACTTTACCCCTCCATCTGTCCCAGATAACACAGGCTTAAGTATTGTCATATCTGCAACCTGAACCAGCCTCTTATTTCCGGGTGGGCAGTAGCGAATACTTACGGGGACACAGATAAGGTTCTAGATTATCTTGGACGCAGCTGTTCTGCCAAAAACTGAGCTTTGGCGTTAATTTAGCGTTTGGCATAAAGGCAAAGCTCAGCTTTCAGTGGAACAACTGCGTTCAAAATAATATAGTAGTACACAAATAAGCTATTATAAGATCTTGGACGCAGTTGTTCTGTCGAAAGCTGAGCTTTGGGGTTTCAGCACAATATGCTAAATTCTTATATATTATGTTACATATTATATTGGTAGAAACAAGTGGAGCAATAGCATCAACCGTTTGGGTCTACATCTATCCAATGATAAGCGGATTAAGCAATATATTTATCACGCCATCTATTTCTTGACCATAACGTCCAACTATTATGCTGCGGGTCTTTCAGCTAGTTCTCTCAAAGCTCAGTTTGTAACAATGAGTATAATGTAGGCACTATACGCACGTGCATGAGGATATGAATTGTTTGTGTAGCGCCCACGCAAGCTCCACTACTCGCGTGGCGTCGCGTGCCTTGGAGAAGCTTTTCTGTCGAATAGACGGTGCTTGGATGTTTTTGTAGAACGCCATACAAGCCCAATCTCAAAATACAGAGTTACGCTCTGTTTACAAAATTTTGAGATTGGGCTTGTATGGCGTACTGTTACGCTCTGTTATGATAGTTAAGCATGCTATTACTTAGTCGTACGCACTGTGCATGTACCGTTTCACGTACATTACATTATATAAGCGCCTGTAACCGGCATTGATCAGGGTTTTCCACTTGCCACGACCCAGATCCTTTTTCGCTTTATCAACAGACATCAGTCTCATGCATGTATGCACGCCTGTATTCTCGTAAATTAAAAATCTGCTAATCTACCGCTAACAGATGTCAGTTGTCTTTTTACCCGAGTACGCCAAGAGGGTTATATTTTTCAAGTGTAGATACATAGAGAATACTTCATTGCACAACCACAGAAAAAAGAATTACAAATATGATTTCTTAAATCTCGGTAAGGCTAGGTAGGTTGTATTTATGTATGTTTGTACATTTCATTGACATTCTCTGTAGCCAAAACGGCTTGAGAGGTACTTTGTATGCACTTTGGTCAGCTGACTATCGATTAACAGTAGATTACTAGATTGTTTGTGTACAAGAAACAGGGAATAACAATTAGATACATAAACAAAAAAACATTTCGCAAACAAAAATTACAATTTTTTTGTGTGGAACACACAAACGTCTTTAGGGACCGTACATTACATTTCTATCTTTGGTGGTATAATAAAACGCGCAGGACACCAACATTTTACAACTTTCCCATGACACTCTGATGCTGACAATGCGGAAATAAAGAGTAAAAGACAAGAATAAAAGAACAGTTAAAGAATGTATCGTCTTTACGACGATGCTGACGGACGTTCTGGGAAAATCCTCGGACAAAGCTGTCACAGAACAAATACGACAAAGGTACAGAGGGATGACAAATAAAACGCCTAGTAATTATTCGGAAACCGCTCATTTACTAGCGAAGTTGATCAAAATTGGACCAAGCTGAGTTCAATTTGTTCTTGAAAATAGCCGTTTCAATCTACAAGCATCTAATGATTTTGGATTATCAAAAACGCCAAGTTAATACTGTACCTCATCTGCCTTTAGTGGTAGTGTAATGAAGTGAACGCTTTCAATGGCAAATGATAAAGACTAGATTTGGTATTATCGAATAATTTTGGAACGCTTACCCCCGGTTTCTCGTACACTAACAAGCTGTTAATCTACTGTTAACAGCTGACAGTGGTTTTTTTTGTATGCGCTTTGGTTAATTGACAGCGGTTAACAGTAGATTAACAGCGTGTTAGTGTACGAGAAACTGGGGGTTAGTGCGTTTTCACTTGAAATACATAGCTTCTCCTGGATGCAGTAGGGTTTTTCGTTCTTCATAATCTCTTGTGCCTCATTACTAATGAAGGTTGCATAGGTAGCTAATATAGTGATGCAAATCATCCCAGCTTTGACAAAATTGACCTTTAGCTTAAAAAAAAACTCTATGGGAACAAATCCAAAGCAATCTTTCTTCGTACTTATTTTGTAACGTCAGAGTTCTGGCAAAATGCAGTAAAACACTGACCGACGCACATATCTACAAACGCGCATTGTTCTGTGAGATGAACTACCTTGACACTGCCCGTCGTGTGAAACTGTGGTGGAATATGTAACTTCCTAGCTGGAGCCTCCACGTTTGTTCACGTAATCTGAAATGATGCGGACTCGTATAGGAAGCTGGCATAGAAACAAATAGAAAGTAACTGGGTAGAGTTGACTGGTGACCTTGACTGTACAAGCAACTTTTAGGATGGGTCCAATTATAAAACTCAAACTCTATTAAATTTATTTTCATAGCACATTTCAACTTGTATAAAGGACCTTTTAGTTTTTATTTGTATTTAGTATAACAAAGTATACGTTAATTCAATAAGATTATTGTGAGGCGTTATCCCCAAAATGCTGTCACATTCCTTCTGTTTCTATTATTTAGATTATTATTATTTAGTTATAGATAGATATAGATCTATTATTTAGATTACTATTATTATTTAGAATTTACACCGAATAAACTTACTTTGTCTTTTAGGTGTTAAGTTAATAATGTGTAGTGCTTACGAAAGTTTTAGTTCGATTCCAATTTTATCCACAATGAAGTTATAGGGGGGTCGAAAATGGCCTAAACTGCTTCTCCACCATTGGAATTCTCGACAGCTCTCTTTTCGTAGCTCACCTTTAATGTATCATCATCATCAGTTTCTGTAACAGTGAGTGTTTACACTGCATTTGAGGATTGTTTTATAAATAACACCGGATGTGTACAACATAAAACCCCTCATACGCACACATGCGCGGTCACTATTTACCATTTTAAGCCCTCACCGGGCACGGGCTACGCGGCGCACCGGGCAGGGTCACCGGCGTCGTCAACGGTGTACCGTTGAGCGGCACCTGACCCCACAAGGCGGCACGTCCGCCAAACAGACGCCTTAAGTGATCGGTACCGTTTACAAATGTGTACGCGGACGCATACGCAGCGAGAAGACTATTAGCTGGGGCTTGGATGTGGTAGTTCGTTGCTACACAACTCCAGAACTCGATACTCAAAGCTAAGAGGCCGTCTTGCGCCAACGGGTTAGCACTACCTATCTGTTTATCCGGAGCTCTATTTAGTGAATAGGTCCAAAAACATAGTTATACATTTAACGGGTCTAATCGCGATTATTTAGTTCATAAGCAGCCTATATACGTCCCACATACTGTGCCCTACGCACAGGCCTTCTCTCAGAGAGAGAGTGTGGGCTTAATTACCACGCGTGCCCACCGCGGATTTTCGATTTTCAGTGCTGAGGTATGCCACTAGCTCAGACACTCAGGTTTCCTCACGATGTTTTCCTTCACAGCGAGCGGTATTGCTACTATAACTTCACAAATGTACATAATTTAGGAAACAAAGTCATAATAGGTACATGCCTGCAATTGAACCTGGGTCCCTCGCTTCAGAGTCCAATGTTCAATCCACCAGGTTACCACCGCTCGATTATTTAGTAGGCAAACTTAATTACCTTAGAACCCGACGCGTAACTATGCGTGAGCATCGCGATTCATTAAAAAATACAAGTCCAAAATTATCTTACACCATGACATTTTGCAAAGCTATGCAACGATATATTGTATGACTGACAACCTTGTTCATAAGCATCCGATTATCCCTGGATACGTACCTATTTACCTATTTACTTACCTATCAAGTGACTTAGCACAAGTCGCTTTTAGTAAATAATTACAACTGTACGGGGTGATTTTGAAATCGTTCGCTATATTTTAAGAGAATGTTGTTTTCATTGTGAATAATAGTATTATAATTGATTTATTGGTAATGGTAATCAATTTGTAAATATTCGTGATTTCCGACCTTTTGCTGGAAACTCTGAATCCAAATTCGAAGTGATATGAAGTACCATGACGTTGAAAAATGTTTTCCAATATATTAAATGTATAAGAGTCTGTCTTCTTATACGCGTACACAATTAAAAAAACAATTGAGTTGGCCGACCCATAACTTTTTATTGATTTTTAGAACTGTCCGTCCTAATATTGTTTGTCTTTGCTTAAGTGAAGTAATTTTGAGAATTTAAAAAAATTAATTGTAGGTCCCATTTTTTTCAAAAGTTGCGCCATATATTTATGAATATTTATTACTAAATCATGGTTAGAATGTACCCTTAAAATTTGTCAATAAAATTCGATGTCACCCTCTAGATGCAGCTCCACTGCTCAGTTTGTAGCTTCTTTGCTATTTATTATAGGTACCTTAGCGTATTACACCCTGTAACAAGTATTTTGATGACAAATATCACTTTGACAAGTTTTTGTGTGATTTTCAGCTTGTCAATAAATAGTTGCATGTCAAATATATAGAGACAACTTTAGCGGTCCAGTCAGCGTTGTGTATTAATTAATTCTAATTAAACCACAAATCTCAAAGAATCACAGATGCAACGTCATGTCCAAAAACACGTCACATTCGCACCTCCCGCGAGTTAAAAGATGCTTGACATTACGCAAACACAGGTCTCGGAAACCGAAGACAATGTTGTTGACTGTTGACGGCCGATCGCTTATTGACAGCCGATCGCTTGTTGACGGTGAGGCTGCCGAGTGGGGAGATATGCGCTGTTTTGGGAACGAACAAAAAGTGTAGAGGCGACGAGTGTTTGCCTTTCTTGTTATGGCAACTCTTTGAGATAACTGAGATCTTAGTAATGTCAAAAAAGTAGCATCTAGTTGTAAAGACGGCAACCAATAATCGTATAGATTTTTGTTCCAAGAGCGCACGTATAGTGACTGACGAAAGTGCATGATGTGCCATCAACTGTACCATAAGATAAGATAAGAATATTCTTGATTGTACCAGGGAAAACACAAACATGAAATATTTACAAAAATACAGTACAATTAGCGGCCTTATTGCTTATAGCAATTTCTTCCAGGCAACCGACGATGGAGAGTTGCTGAAAGAAAAGTGAGACGGGTAGTAGGTAAAGTTCCCATCGTAACATTATACAGCGAAGGCTATAACAGAAACGCCTTTAGTTTCGCCTTTTAGCGTTATCTTATCATACTGGTTCAAATTTCGAACATCTTGTCTTAATAAATGTAAATAAAACTCAAATATTTGCGCTGCGACTACCCTGTGCCCTGCTCGCTGAAGCACCAGAGTGTGATGTGTTTGTAGATGGAATTGGAAGTGTGGTGAAGATATGTAAGACAATGGTAGAAAATGTTTGATAGGTCGTGCCCAGTTACATATAATATTGTAATGCTTCCGTTTAATTTTACTGCTACGTCGCAATATTTATGGAAATAAAAAAATATAAAAACCGGCCAAGGGCGAGTTGGACTCACGCACGAAAGGTTCCGTACCATTATCTATACAACATTAGACACAAAGATCGGGATAAAACGGCAAAAAATCACGTTTATTGTATGGGAGCCCCCCCTTAAATATTTATATTATTTTAATTTAATTATTTATTTTTGAAGCGAATATAGAACTAAATATTCTGTGAATACTTCAAGCGTCTGCCTGTTGCCGTTATTAACATCTAGCAAAAAACGGCAAAAAAAATACGTTTCTTGTATGGGAGCCCCCCATTAAATGTGTATTTTATTCTGTTTTTAGTGCTTTTTGTTATAGCGGCAACAGTAATACATCATCTGTGAAAATTTAAACTGCCTAGCTAACACAGTTCATGAGATACACCTTGGTGACCGACAGACACCCTTTGGAACCCTAAAAACTGTCTGGTCATTACCAGCTCTCATACGTAATCAATAACGATTTCAGTTCAGCCGATAAAAGCAGAAACGAGCTTCCTCGGTTTTTAATTCACGTTGGTGTTTATCTCCGAAGATGACCGTCATTATAATATTATGATGACTACGGAGGGAACCTGTCCTTCAAGTTTATTAGTTGAGATGATCGCTCATCCGACTTGTTTTAAATGACACTTTCTCATCGTTTCCGACGGGTCCAATCAATATTGTTTTTAAATTAGGTAATTTTTAAGATTGGCTTAAGACTTATCAGAGGTTATTTAAGCCCATGAAGTTTATTTAGTTATTTGTTGAAGGTTCCTAAAAAATATCGTAGAAATCAGAAATCAACAATTTATTTCAACGTAAAGAATTTAGATTCTATTATTAACTTAACACCGAATAAACTTACTTTGTCTTTTAGGTGTTAATTTAATAATGTGTAGTGCTTACGAAAGTTTTAGTTCGATTTCAATTTTATCCACAACGAAGTTATAGGGGGGTCGAAAATGGCCTGAACTGCTTCGAAAAAAGGATGGTACGGCCGTGCCGCTTTTTTACTCGACTTGACAAGGGCACTACCGTGCCTCCAGAGCAGTTGCTACCAATATGAAAAAAATCCACGATTGCCATGAATAACTTGAAATGCCAAAACATTACCTACAAAAGTAAGCGTACTTAGCAGGCTCACTAAACGAAGAATTAGTATCGACGGCGTGTAATTTACCAATTTGAGACTTGGGCATTCCTATAATTTCCTAATCTACGAATTTAAGACTAAATTAGAAAATTATATGAATACGGTTCACTAGCGTAACCAATGAAAATAAATCTTATCTTCATTTACCTGTGTAACACGTTTTTGCAAAGTGTTATACAAAAATCATGGTAACGGTTTTTTTACTAGGCGATATTATAACCCAAGGTCAAAAACCAAGGACTAGATAGCATTCGTGCCAAAAACACCGGTTTCGCGTAAATGGTATCTAGTCCTAGGTTTTTTACCTTAGGTTCTAGCAGTTCCTTTACTTCGACCAAAAGCCTTTGTATCTGCGTAATGAGATGATTTATACAATGTCAAGTGGCACCTTCACGCACGCAGTAGTTAGGTGAAGGCAATGCATGGGACATTGTTTTTTAGATTGAGTAGGCTTGCCCAGCACCTATTCCATCCTGACAGCTTAGTCGGCCTAACCGACAGGATTGACAAGTCAATACGTGCGGAGCCAACCAAGTCGCGGTTTTCCTCACGATTCCTTCACAGTTAGCGTGTGGTATTGCTGCTACGTATACGCAGATGTACGTAACTTTGAAAATAAACAAAGTCATAGGTACATGCTCGCACTGGGAACCAAACCTGGGTCTCTCGCTTCCGAATCCATTGTTTTACCCACTGGGCTACCACTGCTCCTACTTCGTCCAAATATTTGCCAAGAGTAAGATGAAAAGTATGCGCAACCGGCGTTGGTGCATGCAGCAACTATTGAATGTTGATTGGGCGAAAAAGGTCTGCCAAGATGGCAAGTGGGAAACCCGTGGTCTCTTAGTGCTGTGAGCGCATGCATCTTCACAGCGCTGATTTTCTTACTGACTAAAACATAAAAAGCTTGCGGATTTCAAACAAAACATGGAAACTAACAAAAAATCGGTAACACTATTTAGTGATCACGTTGAAGTCTACGATTTTTGTGAAACATTTTATCCATATTACCGTGCAAATGCGTTTTATTAAAGAGGAAGAATATGATTTTCTTTCATCTGTAGCCCTAGTTAAGCTCTTCGCCTTTGTAGACCCATTCAGCCATTTTCAAAATTGGGCAGGTCTGTATCCTAAATTGGTCCATTAGGTCTGGTAAAATTCAACCACAGGTGCCAGTGGCGTAACTACACTATGGGCCTGTAGCAAATTCATTGGATGGGACCCTCTCAGTAAAAATGAATAAAGGTCTTTAGTTGTGGTTTAAATGGCCCAACTTTAATTAATTTGAAGTACTCACATTTAAAACATTAAAATTTATGCAAAATTTTGTTTAAAATGTTAGATTACTTCTAAGCTCGCGGCCTTAGTTTCGGGAGCCCGTCAGGTCGGGGGCCCGTGGCATTTTGCCAGCCCTGCCACCCTATAGGTAAGCCACTGCACGGTGGTCAACTTCGTTAGTCTTAGGCTTTTGACATTTAAATTATGAATGTGTACCCAATAATCGTAGAACTTGACACAGTATTTTATTGAGGTTAAGAGTTTAATTTTATTTATGTGCGGATTGTTCAAGAAGATTACAAATTGTTGCATCTTTTGTTCAATCTAAAGACGGTGCATGGCCTTTATAAAAAGAATCTTCGATTAAGCCACACAATAATATTGTGCGTCTATCTTCAAACATAAAGTTATTCAATTCCTAACATAGAAACTAATAAAACCTTTGATATTACGAGTGTTTACAATCAAACAGCGCCACAAAGCCTGTCGCATTCACAATGGTGTTCTCATAAACCTCGCATCTATTGCTTGCCTTCTATTGAATATAGTCTCTTTGTTGTTGACATAAGAGTTTGATTATGGCGCTATCTCGAGTCGAAGAACTTATCGAAGGAAATCTAGAAATTCGTCTTCGATTATTTCTTACCTAATTCTTTCATCACAAGAGTTCACATCCGTAAGGTAAGGGATGCTACTTTTAGATTTCACGAGGGTAAAATTTTAAAATGGTAAAAGACAATTACTGAGCATGTGGGCGTGATATTCTTGCAACGTAGGTTTTCTGTCTCATATTATTAAATATTCGCTAATTGAAGGAGAACATCGTGAGGAAACCTGAGTGTCTAAGCTATTCACATACCTCAGTGCTTGAAATCGCCAATCCGCTGTGGGTACGCGTGTTGATGCAGCGCATACTCTCTCCCTGAGAGAAGTCCTGTGCCCTACAGTGGGACGTATATAGGCTGTTATGTATGTATTATTAAATACTAACTGTGCCCGCGATTGGATTTGCGACGGCCGGCGGACTAAGGTGGCCAAGAGCTGGTCGAAAGAACGGACGTTCAGTGAGCAAAGGACCAGCTTGGTGGGCCGACGACATTATGAAAGCGGCTGGGAAGGGCTTAATTACCACGCGTGCCCACCGCGGATTGACGATTATAAGGGCTCAGGTGTACAAGCACCTCGGGCTCTCATATTTCAGCACTTTGCCTTCCTTCAATGTAAGATAGTGAAGAACCCACGATCTCTCGAAAGCGAGGCAAGCCTACTCCCGATGTACCACTACGCACTGCGCCTACTTAACATAATCCTTATTAAGCATCTGTTGTACACTTTCCCATCAAAACTAACAGCCCCCTTGGTGTATCTATATTAACCATCAAAAGCTAGAGAGAAGCCTCAAGATATCGCATTTCATATCATAATTACACATAACACCTTTATAAGGTTTAACTGTTAACAGCACAACTAGGTCACTTTTTGTGGCGCCACTATGTGCAATTATTGTCGTAAGAAGCTCGTAAAAGCTTATGATTAATTGCAACGGTTTAATCAACGACGATTATGAGTTAAACGTCAAAATATCCATTTTTGGAAGGTTTACCTTCAGAAGTACGGCGTAGGTTCATATACAAATACTAAATTACTGACTTTTACTGCCTCGGTGGTCTAGCGGTAACGCGCTTGACTGCCAAACTAGACCAGAGGTCGGGGGTTTGATTCTCGCAGGAGGCCGCCGTACGTAATTTGTACAAATTACTCAGAAATCAATTTTAGGTATTTTTAGTTGCACATTTGGTACCACGAAAATGAAATTAGGTTTTTTATAGAGTCAACTTTTGACATTAAAAAAAAACTTAAGTTTTGTTCCGTGATCACAGCAACACTTTAAAAAAAATAACTGTAACATAAAGTGAAAAATCTGACCTTTAATATAACTTTATATTACACTTTTTATTTCTTTTTATTTTCTTTAAAGTTATGTATTGTTTAAAGCCTGTCAATATGTGTTTACCTTTGAATTTTTAATTTGAAGATTATGATATGAGTGTTGATAAATATATTTAAAATGCCCGTAACTTAATTAGGTATCAAACCATCAGATCACATTTATCAAAACTTTACTCATATTATTACAATATCAAAAAATTTTAAATTGTGCGAGCGAGACAGCACGCTCCACGTAAGAGCAGCCTGAAGGACCACATACGATCTATACTTATGCCATAACTACGATCTACACTTAACATATAGGCATACGTAAGCAGCCTATATTCGCCCCACTGTAGGGCACAGGCCTTCTCTCAGGGAGAGAGTATGGGCTTAATTACCACGCGTGCCCACCGCGGATTGGCGATTGCAAGCGCTGAGGTATGTGAATAGCTCAGACACTCAGGTTTCCTCACGATGTTTTCCTTCACCGTTAGCGAGTGGTATTGCCACTATAACTTCACAAATGTACATAACTTAGAAAACAAAGTCATAGGTACATGCCCGCACTGGGAATCGAACCTGGGTCTCCCGCCTCCGAGTCCAATGTGTACCCTTTAGGCTACCACCGCTCATATAGCCATAAAAACATGTAAAAAATTGTATATGGCCTCCCTATTGAAAAAATTGTATGTGGTCCCAAAGAACCTATTGCAATAAAACGGCAATTTCATACTTTAACCCCTAATACTTTTGTCGAAATTGCGCCATTTCGTTTCAAAAATAACCGTAGATTTATGTATAGTACAAAGCTTGTCAAACGTGTTTTCCTTTGATTCCTTACTTTGAAGATTAAGACATGAGTGTAGATAAAGTAGTGTATGAGACTGCACATAACTTGGTATTAAAACACTCGCGAATGCTATTAAAAAACTCGCCAAGGCTCGTTTTTTTAAAATCTCGCTCGTGTTTTAATAACCCTCATTATGTGACAGTCACATAAACTACTATTTTGTTTTCTTATACCTGGTTTATAATACAGCAAAGTGGTTTCCAAAATTATTCATTTTGGAATCACATTTTCTCAATCAAAAATCTAGTACAGGATAAAATAAAATTATGCCTTAAAATATCCGCAATTTAATTATCCATCAAACCCTCAGACCACACTCACCAAAAATATACTCATTTTATTTCAATCACTGAAAACGTTAAATTGTGCGAGCAAGACAGCATTATCTACATAAGAACAGCCTTAATCCTTGCAAGACATACCCATGTTGAATTTCCACCAAATCAGCCCGTCCAAACATCTAATCATCTGTATCTTAAAAAGAGTAATAAACATACATAACGTATACATACATATACGTGCATAAACTAACGCCTTTAACCCGGAAGGGTAGGCAGAGACGAGGCTTTGCCAATTGCCACTTCATCAACATTCAGTGGTCGCACGCGAGCCCGGTTTCGGGTACTTTTGATGTTATCTAAATAATTTTACACGTAAAGTTTATATGTAAAATTATTTAGATAACGCGCAGTGTACGTTGAATTTTCGGTTTCCTCTTTTATTTTGTGACTAAGCAACCAGGTGATTATCACAGAAGGTTTCAAAACATGGCATAAAAATACATGAGTCGCAGATAAACCAAAAGGTTAATTCCCACAATAAATCAAACAGCTAATCTACTCAGGATGTTGCGAATATAGAGACTCATTTCGAGATGCTTAGTGAGATTTAGTATGCAAATTAACGAGATTGACAAATTCACAAACAAATTGCGTAGTTTCTGTGGGTCAAGTATTTTTTGTGGCTTATAGTATTTAGATACTTTAAGCCTCTGACTTCTTCATACTCGATTAGAGAATTAATGCCGTTTCTAATTCCCACAAATACTGGAGACTTGTGTAGCAATTTTCACCTTAGAATCCTCATCCACGGTGGCTTTTTGTCAGTCAAGGATGGCGTACGGAACAGTTATCTATTTTAAAAGAAGAAGGAGGTTTTCAATTAGTCCGTATATTTTTTATGTTTGTTCAGCGATATTTTTTACCATAATTATATTTTATGTAACCCATATACGTTCCACTGCAGAGCACAGGCCTTCTCTCAAAGACAACCACATATTGTTTGATTTATTTCATAATTTTTGCTTGAAAGGAGGTAACTCCAGGGCAGTTCCATTTAAATTTGGTTAAAATCTGTTGTTGAGATTCATGAGAAAGTCGTCGACCTTTTAGTTTTAATGTGTCTTTTTATTGAAACCGTTTTTTTTGTTTTGTTAGTTATTAAAAACAAATTTAAAGTTAAAAACAAAAATTAAACAACTTAAATCATGGCCAGTATCATTTCGACGACACGTCGTTCTAAATTCAAAAAGGCATCAATTTCGCGCGTAAGTGCACTGGCAGCTATCAGCTCTGTCCACACGAAACGTTGCCTGACTACGCAAGTTCATTAATTTCAACCAAATCGCGAGATCGCCAAGTGAGATTGTTGTGAAAGTGTCTCACGTGTTGACCTGTCATCATCAAAGCCACCGCCAGGCCTGCTGATGCCTATCTACATCTACGCGAGTGACATTTTAGCCTTGCGTTGGTCTGTTTAGACCTTTTTTCTCGTCGGCCGATGTCGTTGCAGGATCTGTCGTCGGCTGCGTCTGTGGTTTAATTTATGGGGCGTATTGGCGTAATGTGGCACTTGCTAATCGGTCGGCGACACCTCTTAAGTTATGTAAGGATAGTAGCTACAGCGGTGGTAGCGGAGCGGTAGAATACCGGCTTCATATTTGGGAGGTCGTTCGTTCGAAGTACCAATGACATTGATTTCTAAGTAACTCCCATTTTTGACGTCAAAGTAGCAGTACCACTCGCTAACGGTGAAGGAAAACAACGTGAAGAAACCTGAGTGTCTGAGGTGTTCACATACCTCAGCGCTTGAAACTGCCAATCCCCGGTGGGCATGCATATAGGTTTCTGTAAGTCAATTTTTTTGCCTCATTTTTCCTCCAATCTTCCCTCGCAGGTGGCTGACGCACTTTTTCTATTGTGCGCAGGTGAAGGCGGCGGAGGGCGGCGTTGCGCGCGCGATGCCGCCGCGTCGCCGTCGCACGCGCCGACGCCCGCCCCCCCGCAGCCCCCGGTCAAGACCGAGAGGCTCAGCCCCCACGACAACAGATCTAGCACCTCCAGGTGAGTCACTGAAGCCTTTTAACACTGACTAGTATAAGCCAGTCAAGATATCCAGGCCCAGTTGGATCTAGATTTATCTCTAGTTCAGAACCTACGCTGGTCTTGATTTATAATTTTTAACATAGGTAGCGTCACTAAAGCATTTTGTGGTGCTAAAATTGTTGGGTATAGGACCCGCTCTGCTACCAGAGACCAAGGAGACAGGGCCGCCTGCCTCCTGGTCCCAAATTAAATACTAATAAACACTAAAACACAAGTAAAACACTTACGACGTTCCTCGTCGACTAGGCAGCCGGCGCCTCCCGGGATGCCTGCACCGGATCGCTAATGGGAGCCCTAGTCTTCCCCAGACTACCCCAAGAGCGCTCTTCCCCAGAAAACTGCGTCTCAGTGCAGGTTCTTGGTACCACGACCTCGCGGTCTCAAGGGAGAACTGTTCGTCTCACTTTCACGAGGGAAATCCTTTCCCCTCCCCACAAATCGTCAGGAATGACTCGGGAACCTTCCCTCCTGGCTTTTAATTCACTCCACGCGAAGATATATAGCCGGCAATCCAATTGCAAACAATTTAGATAAGTATATTTGCTCAACCACGAGCCAACCAAGCAAGAAAATTTTCAAGTGCAATAACCTCAAAAGTAAGTGTCATCTGTCACAGACAATGTTGCTACTTTATTCCGAACATCCCCCCGCTCCGGGCTGAGAGGCTCAGGCCGCTAGTCTAATCAACCGGGAGACGAGAGAGCGTTGCTACGGCTCGTCGCAGAATCGAACCATCGACCAACACATCCGCGACGCGTGGAGTTCCGTCCTCCCCAAATAGCAACTTTAAAATGCGCCCCCGGCGCCAAAACAAGGATGGCCAATTGGCCTCTTTCAAAAGTACCAAATCCCCTTCCCTAGGAGGCTCGGTCCTGTCTGTCCACTTCACCCTTTGCTGCAACAGATGCAGGTATTCAACCGACCAACGATTCCAAAAGTCCTGGCCCATTTGTTGCAACATTTGAAAACGTGACAACCGTGACGTACGTTCATCCCTCCATGGGTATTCTGGCAGCGCAGTAAGTGGCTGCCCAATCAAAAAATGGCCAGGAGTCAGGACCTCTAGATCGTTTGGATCAGGGGACAGGGGACAGAGAGGACGAGAATTGAGGACCGCCTCTACTTTACAAAACACAGTAACAAGCTCCTCAAACGTCAGGACAGTCTCTCCGATCACGCGGCGGAGGTGAGTCTTAGCTGACTTGACGGCAGCTTCAAAGATACCTCCCCAGTGAGGGCAATTTGGGGGACTAAACCGCCAAGTTACCCCTTTCCGGGCGAGGATTTGACTTAAACTATCACCATTATTTTCTAAAAATACATTAACATCCTTTAGATAGTTTATGGTACCCTTGTAATTTGAGCCATTGTCGGAGCGAATAAGTGAGGGCAGGCCTCTGCGCGACACAAAACGATCCAAAGCGGCGACGAAGGCCTCAGTAGACAATGCTGAAACTACTTCCAAGTGGACAGCCTTGGTGGCCAAGCATACAAACACGCATAGGTAAGCCTTCACAACCCGAGCGTTGCGAAGGGTGGTCGTTTTTACTGAAAACGGCCCCGCAAAGTCCGTTGCGACTCCCTCAAATGGCCGAGACTGATTAACTCGGTCCGGCGGCAGATCTCCCATCTGCGGCTGCATGAGTGAAGCCTTCACTCTGTAACAAGGTACACACTGAAAGAGGACGCTTCGAATGACTCTTCGAGCAGACAATATCCAAAACTCCCGTTGCAGGATAGCTAATAATGCCCCACATCCGGCATGGGCATTACGAATGTGTCGATCCGACACCAAGAGCTTTACCAAAGGTCCATCCTTTGGTAACAACAAGGGGTGGCGGCTTCCGTAAGGCAGGTCAGCTTTCCGAAGCCGACCCCCAACACGCAAAAGTCCCTCCGAATCCGTAAAAGGATTTAACCTGGCGACCGCTCCCTTCAGCTTGGTGCGACCCTCGCGCAGAATCCGAAGTTCGGCCTCGAAGCGGTCCGCCTGCAGGATACGAATCCAGTGCAGCAGCGCGTTCCGACGCTCCTCTGCACTCACAACTGGGGACAAATGTTTATCACTCGGATTTCGACAGTTGCTAACAAATCTTTTAATCCAGCTGGTAACCGCCAGCAGTTTATCCAGACTGCTATACCGCCCAGGCAGCCAGTCGGGATCCAAGGCCGTCTCCATAGCCAGGGCGTGCACCCGCACGCCAGGCAAAACTTGAATCGACCTGTCCACCTGCTGGACAGGCCACGAAGTCTCTGGTTCCTCTAGCCAGGCTGGTCCCCACCAAAGTGGATGAGACACCAATTCCGGAGCTGTGCAGCCCCGGGAAGCACAGTCAGCTGGGTTCCAATCACCTGGGACGTGTCTCCAGATGATGGGGATGCCAATGTTCTGTATCTGGGAAACCCGGTTTCCCACGAAGATTTCCAAAGTATGTGGCGCCGCGCGCAACCATGCCAGCGCGACTTGACTGTCTGACCATGCAAAGACATCCCGGATGTCAATGGTGGCAGCCAGCTCACGAGAGACGTGGCTTAACAATCTGGACAACAGATGAGCTCCGCTCAACTCTAGCTTAGGTATGGTCAGACGAGTTCTAATAGGAGCCACCTTGCTCTTTGCCAAGAGTAAAACGACGTTGACCCGACCCTCGGAATCAACCGTACGTAGATACACTACCGCAGCGTACCCCCGCTCGGATGCATCACAAAACCCATGCAGACTTGCCTGATACTTGCCCGGCGGCAAAATCCGACGAGGCAGGGCAACCCGGTTGACCTCCTTCATCGAAGATATCAGCGCAAGCCAGGTGTCCAGTGGAGGCCCGATGAGCGGCTCGTCCCACGAGACGCCCATAATCCAGAGCTGCTGCAGCAGACACTTGGCCAGGAAGATCACTGGGCTAATCCACCCGTTCGGATCAAACATACGAGCTATGGTGGACAGCACTGTCCGTTTACTCCAGACCCTCTGGTGCTCCAGGTCCACCTGGAACGTGAAAATATCGTTAACGGGTTGGTATTGCATTCCTAACACCGCTATCATGTTGGGATCTTCCACGTCCTCGAACAAATTAGGGTTCTGTTGGTGATCCTCCGGGATACCCTCCAACAGACCCGGCTCGTTAGACAACCATTTCCGCAGCTCGTAGCCTCCGGCTGCTAGAATGGCAATCAATTCATCCCGCAGTATGAGAGCCTCCTCGATACTTTGGGCCCCGGTGCACACATCGTCAACATAAAGGTCGCGTGCCAACACGGCGGCTGCGCGGGGAAAGCGGGCCCGTTCCCGCTCTGCCAACTCCAACAAGCAGCGAATGGCAATATAAGGGCTGGACTTCAACCCATATGTGTTGGTGTTGAGCTCGTAGACAGTCACCGGGTCCTCCGGGTGTTCACGCCAGAGAATCAGCTGGAAACGCCTGTCATCTGGGTGGATAACCGTCTGCCGAAACATCATCCGGATGTCCGCTCCAAACACCACCTGATGTCTTCTAAAGTTCAGTATAATGTCCACGACATCCCTGTGCAACTTGGGACCGGAATGCAAGCACTGATTTAATGACACCCCTGTCGACGTGGGGGCTGAGCCGTCAAATACGGTCCTCAGCTTACCTGACGACGCCTTCACCACCGCATGGTGAGGCAAGAAATAATGCTCAGTTGAGCTCCAATCAACTCGAGCCGGAGACATGTGGCCCAATGCCTCATACTCGCGCATAAACTCAATGTACTTATCGCGAAGGACGGGGTCACGCCGCATGCGCCGTTCCATGGCCAGCAGTCGTTTCTCCGCCAGTGCCCTGGACTGCCCTAGAACAGGAGAAGAAGCAATGAACGGTAACCTAGTTACGAATTGACCGGACGTCAGCCGCGACGTATTGGCTTGATAAAAGGCCTCACACTCCTCATGGTTCGGATCCACCCTTGGAACCATGGGAGGCTCCTCAACTTCCCAAAATCTTTGCATCGCCTTGGCAAGAGATGCAGACGCAATGACCTTCGACTCGTCCGGAGTCGAGTCCTCAAAGACTGGCCCCATTACAGAAAATCCAAAAATTGTCGACACTGCCACCAGTGAAGAGGGCCCCAGAACCTTCTGGGTGCCTAGTAGGACCCATCCTAATACATCCGAGCCCAGGAGTAGATCCACTGGAGCGGGATGGTAGAAAAGTGGATCGGCCAGATCCAGATCCGACGTACATGACCGTACACCTGAGGGCAGATCTGTAGATGGCTGCCATCCTACAATGGTATCCATTACCATGGCCATGGCCGAAATCCTCAGCGTAGAAGAGTGTACCGACGAAAAGGTAAGGTGCGTCTGCCCCGCCAGACGCGGAACCTTCACACCGCCAATTCCCAAGAGGGGCACCGAAGGGGCACCCAGCCCTAAACCTAATTGCTCGGCCACTCGTGTTGATAATAGGCATCCCTGGGCCCCCGAATCTAGCAGGGCCCTAACCCTAACCGAATCTCCCTGGGGGCCCCATACGCGGACCACCGCGGTGGGCAGCAGAACCGTCCTCGGTTCTGCGCTTGCAGAGGGGCAGGCTAGCTACAGACTCCCCCTCCCGTAGGGGGGCCCCTGCTGGTAATATGGCTGGCGAGTGCACATCGCCATCCTAGGCAGGGTATACCCTGCAGCCCTACCGTACCTGTAATACGGCGGGTGGTACTCCAGCCGTGGGTACTCGTGGCACGGCGGAGAGTACCGCTGTGGCACCTCTGAGCCGCGCTGCTCCACGCCAGCGCGCGCAGGAACCGGTGCGCGGAGAGGAGACCCTCTCCCCGTGTCAACCATCGGGCCCCCGCCCGTAGGGGCCCAACTCACACTCGGGCCGGCTGCATGGTAACCCGCAGGTGCGGGGCCCCCCATGGGCCCACGCGCAGGTACCTGGCTCAGCTCCCGGTGTGGGGGTGCGCCTCGTGGAGGACTCCTCCTCCCATCGGACGGGGGGCCTCGCCCTGAGGGGCCCCCGCCCGTAGGGCACCGCTGTTGTGCCGTCGGAGAGTCCGCTCTCGACCTGTTGGCACACAACATTAAGTGGTGCGGCCCGCCGCATGCACGACAACGCTGGGGCCTGGGGCAGTTCCGTTCAAAGTGGTCCCCCAGGCAGCCAAAGCACAGGCTATTGCGCTTCACCATGCGCCGCCTATCAGCAACCGGCAACCCTTGCCAGTCGTGGCACTTCAGCAGAGTATGGCCCGCGTGCCCACACTGCAAACAAGCCGAGTCCTTCCCGGCCGCCGCCAGTGCCGCCAAGCGCGCCGTAGTGCGTCCTCGCAGCGGCTGCGCTGGCTGAGACGCCCTGCGCCCCTGTGAGGCGCCGCACTTACACGTCGGCGCCGCTGACTGCCTCAAGTCCGGTTGTGAGGTCTCCACGACCCTGGCCTCATATTCGAGGAACTGAATGAGGTCCACGAATTTAGGCAACGCGTTGACATCGCGCTCCGCAGACTCCCGTTCGAACCTAGAACGCATGTCCGTCGGCAACCTACTTAAAGTAATGTGCACGAGGAGAAAGGACCACTCGTCCACGGGCAGTCCCAACGTCCTCAGTGCATTACAGGCCACTGTAATTGGGGTCAACAACTGCAGCCTCAATTGTGACCGGTTGATCAGCTTGGGCAAAGCCAATAGCTGACTGACATGCGCATCAGCCAATAGGCGCACGTTCTGGTATCGCGTGTTCAGTAACTCCCACGCAATGCTGTAGTGGTCGTCCTCGACCTTGAGATGTTGGACGAGCGACCTCGCTTCGCCCTCCAGAGTGGACAACAAATATGCCATTTTTTGTCCACGAGACAAGTCTCCTCTAGAGTCCACTAGAGATGTAAACATATTTTTAAATGGAACCCATTCTTCCACAGCGCCTCCAAAATGTGACAGCTGTAGGGTGGGCAGCCTACCTGTGATGCTTACTAAATCCTCCCTGGGTGTATGAGTAGGTACAACATGACCCTCACGTTGTCTCCTGATGTCCGATGCCCTTTGGACTATGGAGTCACCAATCTCCATGATCTGGGTGAAGTCCTGCTCATAACCTGCCCAGACCTCGTGGGTGGGTGCTGGAGTACTGCCTGACAACGACTTCATGGCCCCTTCCGCCTCAATGAGACGTTGAGACACCTGTTCTGCACGTTCCAATATGGCATCGTCACGATCCCTACGTGACAATAGCCCCTGGGCATTGGTAAACCAACGCAATTCATTGGCCAATGACGCCCTCGCCATCGCGTTAGAGTAATTAATATTGACAACAAATATTAATTTATTGATAGCTCCCCGCTAACAAAATACCAAAACTCAACAATGGCCCAATGTAGATGAAATTATATTAAATAGTACAGTATATATATATAGCAACGGGTACCCTACCACAGATTACTAACATACATCTTTCCAAGATACAAAAGACTAACAATTTTATTAAAGATAAAAGATTAACAAGAGCCGTCTTGTACAAGAACAATATAATTATGAACAAATATCTGTCCTAGATATTACAACAAGACAAGTGTTTTAACAAGAGCCGTCTTGTACAAACCGAACAAATTATAAAGTAATATCTGTCCTAGATATAATAGCAAAAACAATACATATCAACTTTTACAAAACCATTTGTCACCGATTAACATACAACAATTGTATATGAAAACACATATAACACTTGCAAACAACAATTGCAACTGTTGGTATAGTCGTAAGTATACAAAGTTGATCTACAAATATGCGAAAACAAAGTTAACCTACAAAGTGCGGGTTTGGCCCCAGGGTTATGGGATAAACCACGCTCTGCTACCAGAAAATGTTGGTTATAGGACCCGCTCTGCTACCAGAGACCAAGGAGACAGGGCCGCCTGCCTCCTGGTCCCAAATTAAATACTAATAAACACTAAAACACAAGTAAAACACTTACGACGTTCCTCGTCGACTAGGCAGCCGGCGCCTCCCGGGATGCCTGCACCGGATCGCTAATGGGAGCCCTAGTCTTCCCCAGACTACCCCAAGAGCGCTCTTCCCCAGAAAACTGCGTCTCAGTGCAGGTTCTTGGTACCACGACCTCGCGGTCTCAAGGGAGAACTGTTCGTCTCACTTTCACGAGGGAAATCCTTTCCCCTCCCCACAAATCGTCAGGAATGACTCGGGAACCTTCCCTCCTGGCTTTTAATTCACTCCACGCGAAGATATATAGCCGGCAATCCAATTGCAAACAATTTAGATAAGTATATTTGCTCAACCACGAGCCAACCAAGCAAGAAAATTTTCAAGTGCAATAACCTCAAAAGTAAGTGTCATCTGTCACAGACAATGTTGCTACTTTATTCCGAACAAAAATGTCAAAATTTACTGCTTTCCAGGAATATTTCCACTTTTCCATTTCATTGTCAAATTTCAGCGATAAAATGCGCGACTCTCCATAGCGACTGCAATTGTGCACTGTCAAGAAAAAATCGTCTGTGCGTGTGACCGAAATTTCTCTTGCAGGCGCTTGCGCCATGCCTTCGGAGCGCGATGCAGCGACAAATGTTTTATCGACCCTACTAGGGTCTTTCTTTAGGTAGTGAAGTAAAGGAAGACGAAACTAGTTGATAGGACGATAAAAAAGTTTATCGTAGGATGTTCGAGGACACAAAGAGGTGGTGTGCTTTCGGAGAGGCGTATGTCCAGGCTGATTGATTGATCGAAGAGGCTAGTTTATTTTAGTTTGACCTGATATTTCCGCATTTAGCTACATGGTTGGGCCATTGTACGTAGGTATGGTCTCATGGGGACCTTAGACACTAGGGTTTCCTCAAGATGTTTTCCTTCACGGTTAGCGAATGATAGATAGATAGATAGATAACAAGTTTACTTGCTATGCTAATAACACACACACAATAAATATAAGACAAATACCCAAATGTACATTACTCAGAGAACAAAGTCACCGGTACACGCCGGTATTCGAAACCACGACCTCCCGAATGTGAGGCCAGCGTTTTATCGCTACGCTACCACTGCTTGACCATCCAAGAGGCTAACAAGGTGATATTTTACTGGTACCAGGTCCCGCAGCGTGACGCCGTCCACGTCTTCGTACCCGGGCACGCCGCCGGAGCGCGGCAGCCCGCAGGCCGCGACGTCCGCGCAGCTCCAGCCCGCGCCTCGCAACTACTCCGACATCATGCGCTCGCTCGCCGCGCGGTACAACTCGCACCCCAATGAGTGAGTGTTAAGGTCCATGTTACAACGGGTCGGCGACGTGCGAGCGGCACGATTTTAATCTAAAATCGAAAGAAAGAAGAAAGAGAAACATTTATTGCAGCAACAAACAACACACATTAATTAAAACTTAAAACAAAACAAAACATGGACAGCAAAAAATAAACACTTTTCAGAAATTGTTGCGGTGTGTCTCTGCTGCTCCAAATGGCAACTGACTCAGCATAGAGCTGAGGGTGTGAACCCTCAGCGCTGATTTTCAGTCAGTGCCGATAGCCGCAAGTGCTCAAGTGCTCAACCTCAAATACCTTCCTAGAGAAGTTAGAGACCACACATGTGCAAAAAATCCGTTCTCGTGACGTGCCCGTCAGCCGCACGTGGTCGGGCTCTTTTTTTGCTAGCGACGCAAAAAAAGTTAAATAAAAAATAACCAGCAACCCCACTGCTGAGCAGGTGAAATCAACGTAGGTCCTCGCAAAGAGTAACGTTGTTGTATTTGGGCCCCGCCTGCTGCATTACTAAATTATGCTCAGCAGTCCGGTTGTTGATTATTTTTTATGTCAGTTTTGACACTGGCAATGTCTTTTCGTTCGCTCCTGTGTAGGCTTCGATTTCACGAAAATGTGCGATAACCTTGTATCTCTAAGAGTTGTGAAGATATGATATATTCAAAAAAGGCTCAAAAGACGCGTCAAAAGAGCTGTAAGGTGCAAAAAGAATTATTCGAGAAAGTCGAAAACGAAAAACGTTATGGCCGAAATAGTGAATAAAAAATCACTCATTTTGGCGCTCGCTATTTTGGAAACGAACGATTTGAAAAAAAATCCTCTGGACAATTTAGTCAGCTACAATTTGAGCCTAAAACAAAGACGATCAGGTTAAGGGTTTGCCCTGTAGCCTAAGCTTTTTGAAAAAAGTCAGAACATTTTTCACATGGCATTTATGACTCGATTCATTTCCGTTGTGCTCGATAGTCGTGTGAGGCACGAAATCTGTGATTTTTTTATTTTTGTCTTTTATAGTAGAGTAGTTATGAATATATAATCGGACATACATACATACGAGCCAAACACATTACCCTCCTTTTGGGCTCCGCCGTAGTCGGGTTATTACATTACAGGTAGTCAAGAACGCAGCTGCAAGATATCCTGTAGACATCACTGTTCTATTTTAAGTTCTGGATTTACGACACAATTTACGCTTTCGACACAAATACCACGAGTTATGATTTTATGTATAGGTGAAGCTATCAACCATTTTATGTGATAAAGCTTACATCCTGAGCATTAACCACTTGATTAGGGGATAACTAAAGCATTCTTACATTCCATCGTTCACCTAGTTTTCTGAGAAACTCAATCTAATCGGTGACTATGCTTGGCATCCCGTAATTAGAAAGACTAACATACCAATGAAACAAGCTCGAGTCACTGGCGAGTAAAAACAAGTGATCGGTCCAGTCCAGTGGATTTACACGCTCACGTTACGATTACGATAGGGACGTTATATAAAAAAATCAAATTTTTCCAAAGATCCGGCGCTTCTGTGCTTCATCTTACAAAAGTAATTTAATTTAAGTTCATGAAAAAGACATAAGTAATCTACGATACATTTTACTGGGGTCAGACAAAGTTGAGCTTTCTCAGTCCATCGTAGAGCGACGACAGTAAGCAGACTAAATTTCTGATGCATACATGCGTTGAATTAAAAATGCGTAATTCCTGAGTAACCTCAAGCTGCTTATACATGCATAAACTCACGCCTGTGTCCCGGAGAGGCAGGCAGAGTCCAGGGTATGCCCCATGCCATGATCCTCTGTCGCTTCATCAATATCTATTAGTCGCTGCATGCACGCACGGATCCGGATCCGGGTACTTTTTAACTTGATCTTCTCTAAAACTTCCCCCATTTTTTTAACGACGCTTCTTATAAGCATAACAAAATACTGATGTTTGTAGCAAGAATCTTGCAATTGGCCGACAACGGCGGAAGAGCATCCGACGTATCGCGGCGTTCAGATCAGCTCTGGCACGCATCGCCATAACTTAGGAGCAGCTAAGAGAACCGTGTGATTGAGATACTGCCAGATCACAAATCAAACACAAATAGAAGAACAACCTTTTTGGCCCTGAAGAAGCCAACGGGAGCCTATTACTACCCACGCTGACCATCTTTCTATTTTCGGTTAGGTTCCGTTTTTTTTTCTTTTGAAGTACAGGAACCAAAAACTACATATCTAATCTTGTCTTATCTTGGCAGGTGTACTCAAAGTTTACCCATTAGCATAATTTAATGCATGATGTAGACAGTACCCATATCGATTAATATAGTGACATTTTAAAGTAAAGTGTGTTGATAAGTTGTTCGTTCGTTTGTCATGGCTTTTAAGTGAAAAGTGAGATCTGTCGAAATCGTGACAAGTGGCAGACCCTGGTCTCTGTCTATTCCTCCGGCATACAGGCATGAGTTTATGTTGCATTAAAAATCCTTTATCATCGGCCATTTTACGCCCACTGCCGTTTCCTGGTAATATATTTCCTTAGTCGTATTCTACGACATCCACGGAATGAAATGGAGTGACGCTATTCTTAATCCGGCGCCACACGGATAAAAATCCTTGCCTGTATGAAATCTTAGAAAATCTAAGAACAAATCTGGGGCGCTCCTACGTAAGTTCTCCTCCATACGGAGTTGACCGATTTAACCTACTCCGAACTGTCAAATAAGTACATATTTTGACACTTCGGAATCGTCAAAATGGTAACTTGATAGAGTACAGACAAAGTAGAGGACAGTTAGGGGGTTAGGAAGGCTGGTTTCTTAAAAAAATATTTATAATTCATCGGTCAATAAAAGCTTTCCTTCTGGCCGCGCACATTACGTGTAGATACGCAGAACTCAGTGGCGCAGGCGCATGATCGAATGGCAGCTAGTTGTCCAGTTGTCTAGCCGTTGCCTTTATCGCTAGAACCGGCCCCGCGTCCGCCGGACGCGAGGGTTTCCGTCGACCGAAGAATGGACTCTCAGGTCAATTTCTAATGACGTCGGGATGAAAACTTTGTTGCTCAAGCAAAGATTTGTTGAGCTCGTTATAGAAGATAATTCTAAACTTACGCCTGTATACACAGTTAAAATTTTAACAGATGTTGCATTTCTGTTGTCGCTATAACAACAAATAATAAAAACATAGTAAAATAAATATTTAAGGGGGGCTTCCATACAACAAACGTTCATCAGAACGCATTTTATTTTAGCAAGACGCGAGTAGAAAATAAAGTGCTACGCCTACTTAGGTATTTGATTCTTGTTGGTAGACCACTAAAACCTTATTGCGCTCAAGGGTTTCACTTGCGAAATTTACGGTTCAAGGATACAATACAAAGGCTTTACGATATCGTTCGTTATCGTTACTTAATCGTAAATCTAAAATAATAGGATACGGCTCATAACAAGTGCACGTAGAAATAATTTACTGCAAATTAATATTAGAATGTGAAGGCCCCATTCAGCTCTAATTAATTATCCACTCATGACCTCTGTCTGCTTCTGATATTAGTTCTTTTGTCGATAGGAGAACTTGAGTTTATAGCCAAATGCCACGCGATTGTAGCTTTTCTACTCCACAAATACTTGAAAAGCTCACATCACGGCAAAAACCGGTAATTAAGCATTTTTGAGGAAAAGGAAGTGGTTTATCTTACAATCAGGCGAGGTAAAGGAAACCATATTTTTAACAAATAATGTTAAGCGTTTACCAAAATTTTGCTCGATGTTGTATTTATATGGCTATTTAGCAACGCAGATGCTCCGGTTTGCCAGGATGTTATCAGATACAATTTAGCTAAAACACTTTCCCGAAATGTTACAACTGTAGCATCTTGAACTACAATTTTCAGCCACGTTTAGTCTAATAAATTACATACACATTTTTCACATTTATTTATTAATAATGAGTTGGTACATTCGACGGCACGTCAACCTTTACATGCGTGCACTCTACTCCGTTACGTTACGGGCGACTTTGCAATTAAAATGCAAAAGATTGATCTGGTGACGACTGTACGTCGTAGTAGATACCTAATGAGTGGTCTAGACGAATACAAATACTTGCATAGGTACTTAATACTTAGTAAAAGTGTTTAACAATTCCTTGTAAAAGGTCTACTTCATGTAAGTTCTTCGCAAGATCAATGTCTCCTGACAACCTCGACCCCGGTTCACCGACCTGTAGAGATGTCCCACCCAATTACCATATTAATCGATCCGATAACTTGCGGTCAACCGACGAATTTACATGTATCGTGAGAGCCGATGCGCGTGAACTTATGTTATATTAATGAATTCATCGTCGCAGTCTCATATGGTGGGTTGATGAACTTTGTTGTATTAATTAATAATCTCTAATGGAGGTGCCACCGATCGGGTTACGTTTGAAGCATATTTATGCTGGTTTTTATTACCGTTCACAGTTCAAATGTTGTTTAGGGTCAGCTGCTAGGTTTTTGATCTAAATTATTAATGACATTTTAAGTTAAATAACGGATGAGTGTCTGTTTACATTCGTTTGAATTTAGGAACAGGTACATAATTGTAAACTTTTTAAAAATTATACTTGCAGTTTGCTAACTCATCTTTTCTTCCACAGCTATTTTCACCGAATCAACGGTTTCAGCAGTGTACCAGAAACAAGGCCCGGGCCTCAAACGTCACCTCTACGAGCTGAAGTACCAGATGCACCCCTCGGAGGTCTCTTCACAAGACTGGCGCGACAACAGGGCGGTCCGCCGAGACTGCCCGCCTTCCCGGTGATGCTCGATATGAGCTCCACTAAGGTATGTTGGACATCACTAGTTGAGCGTTCGAAGCTTGAATTGAAATTTTCAAAAATGGCGGATTTTGTGGCCAGTGTTGAATTTAAATAGTCCGTGATTCGAGGTTAAGTTTTTTTTCTTTTGGGATAATTTTGAAACAATGCAAATTGTTGTCGGAAAATTGTGTCGAAAATTCACATGGTTTGTTTTTTAATAATTTCAATTTTGAGTGGTTTATTGTATTGTCTTGCGGTCCGTATGTAAAATTATGTTAAGGAATGTAACTCGGAGGTAAGTGAATAAAATTACCCGCGTTTAAGCCACAAAGTTCATGCACGCAATCTCTGTGACAGGATGTCGATTATCAGAGCAAACAATCGGAAAGACACAATCCGGGAATACATTTACAAAAATTATTTTTCTCTACTTATAAAAGAAGTGATTTATTTAAATTTTCAAGGACTTGAAACGGACACGGCAAATGTATCATTGTGACATTAAAAAAAAAGTAACTCACAGAGAACAAAATACTCGCATCTCGTTGGTCGCCCGACTAGCTAGAGATAAGCGAAACAATAAGCGAAGACGGTCCACTTTGTAGGGTAGGTTTACTTAAATGCAGTGGCTATTGAAGGTCACGCGCATTAACCAATGGGCGCACATGAATTATTTTATTTGGGAGCTCGTTTCGTGGAATAGAGTATAGTTACATAACACTCTTATATCACTAATTGACCTTTGGATAGACAGCGAAGACATGGTTTCCTTAATATTTTTAACGACTCCCTATTCTCATACCTACTTAGATAGATTTGTCTTTTGCATAGTTATTCATTTGACCGGTGTAATCAAGATTAATCTAACTAAGCGATTGTTCTAGTTAAGTTAACCTAACAAATAATCTCCATTTGACGCGTTGAATGTATAACAATGGATCCTTTGTACCACGAAATCAGAAAAATAGACGTACCTAGCCTGCAACATCAAATTATTACTTAGTTTATTCAAAACTGAAGCACCCACGATACTTAATTCGCTCTACTGAACTTACACTCGCTAGCGGTGCGTTAGAAAAAACCGGCCAAGAGCGAGTCGGAATCGCGCACGAAGGGTTCCGTACCATTATCTATACAACATTAAACAAAGATCGAGACAGGATACTGGTACATTGAGAATCATAAAAACCAACAAGAAGCGTTTAACATTGACATTCAACGACATGACATCGGCGCTGTAAAAGTTACACAGATGGCCACTAGATGGCGAGCGCTATCTTTAGACAACATTTGTTGTATGGGAGCCCCCCATAAATATTTTTTTTATTCTATTTTTACTATTTTTTGTTATAGCGGCAAGAGAAATACATCATCTGTGAAAATTTCAACTGTCTAGCTATCACGGTTCATGTGATACAGCCTGGTGACAGACAGCCAGACAGACAGACAGACGGACAGTAGAGTCATAATAATAGGGTCCCTTACCCATTTGGGCACAGAACCCTAAAAACACACTATAAAATAAAAAATATATGAATTAGATTCTATGCTTACTGACCTTACAGTTTTTAATTACGGCTCTTTACACCGCACCATAGTTCACGGCTATGATTAAAACGTCTCAGGCGCGTCGTAAAATTCATAAGGCATTATCTTTCTACCGCACATTGAGTAGCCCCATTCACATTGATTCCCTTCTTATTCTTAGTGTATAAATGGAAAAAACGTACAGGCTATTTTTCTTTACTTTTTCCAGATGAAATCCTTATAAATAATCGATCTATCTATGAATAGAGACCACTGCTGAGCATTATGCCTCTTTCCTCTCACACCAATTCCTCAATCACCGGCCAATCTCATCCATTGTTTTTTGGCGGTTTATGTAATGTCATCGACCAATCGTGTCGCAGGTTTGCCTACCGATCGTTTACCCAACCTTGGCCACCACTCAGTAACCGCCTTGTCCACCGACTAAATTGATACAAATATTAGTAATTTGAAAACGCTTTTGATCCAAAACTGTGTTATCACTTACCGTCATAAACTGAGTACAGGTTTTGTGACACAGGAGGCACGATAAGAGATAGATCATTGTTTGAACGGTATTCAATTCATATCCCTCACACATACGATAATAATGAACAGTATGGCTGCAACGTTTACAAAGCAATTTCAGTTATGGATCGATAGTAATGTAGATGAGCTTGTCAATGGGACTTGAAGACACAATTACCCTGTTACTTTTAAATATGCAATACTTATTTCTGTATTATTAATGGTCACATTTTATATCGAAGTAAGTACCATAAGTAATGTTCTTTCCGTAGATCTAATAGAGATTTGCTCTATCGAATGTGTTTAAACTCAATTGTCTAAAAAGTTGTCGTAATGAAGTATTTAAATAAGATTTTCAATAAACAAGAGATAGGGGGTAAAACTTCCCACACTTCTCAGCTCATTCCAGTTGCAGGAGACGTAAAGTAGACGCGGCATAACATTCATAAGGCTGTTGTATCTATCTCGCATCTATAAGCGAGCCTTTATGTTAATTGCACTCTTTAAATTCATATGCTCGTCGGACACCCCGCTTCCTTTCCCGCTGTAATGATGGCGATGCGATCTGATAAAGGTAACCTTTACACTTCCTTCGGTCAATGTGAAGACAATGTACATAGGCCCGCTTGCTTGGAGTTAGACTGGGGTTAGATTCTGCCAGTAATAAGGTTGTGTGATTCAAATTACGAATATTTTTGTCAAAAGAAGGGAAGTAAATTAACACCCGATATGCTCATCGATATGCTTATAGACATGGCTCACTTTTGAGCCATTTCTATAAGCATATCTCCGAAACTGTTTAAAGAAAACTTGAAGACGTATTCAAACTTTTGGACTGGGAAGAATCTGGCATCAACATAAATGGCGAGTACATCACTCACCTTCGATTCATCGATAACATAGTGATTTGAGTTTAATGCTCAATGATCTGAACAGAGGTTCTAACAAAGTGGGTCTTAAAATGAAAATGACAAGACTAAGATGTCCAACTCCCATGTAGCACCAACTCCTGTCACCGTTGGCGGCCTCGAAGTTGTCGACCACTATGAATATACCTGGGACAAACAGTCCAGTTACATGCAACATAGCTCGGAGAACTGATGGCTGTTAGGGCGAAAAAGTTCTGACCTGGTGACCGCGGACCGGACGACATAGAGTGGGCAGGCCCCCCACCAGATGGTCTGACGACCAACTGGTTACCACCGTAACGTCCGTCGCTGTCGTCACCGTCGCTGGATGCGGGCGGCACAAAACCGGGAAGCTTAGAAAACCACGAGGGAGGCCCATATCCTGCAGTGGGCGTCAGCTAGCTGATGGTGACTATGATGATGTTCATCAACCTTGTCAAGGCAGCTGGTGGAGGCTAGATGAGGATGGCCGAGGACAGAAGGAACAGAAAGAAGTAGCGCGCATTTGGGGAGCCCTATATCCAGTAGTGGACCAAAATGGGCTGATTCTTTATTTCACTAGCTTAGCGTAGCTTGGCAATTTTAACAGATAAAATTGGTCAGCTCTACCAAACAATTAAAGTGAAAAACCTACTGTCGGTAGACTCATTTTTAATATAGGAAACGAGCTTTAATTGACTGAGCTACCGTTGCTGGTTAATTGACCACCAAAACCAATTTACCTCCTTAAGTGTCTCGTGAACTCTCATAGGCTTACACCCCGCTGGCGCACGCCGTCTCAGGCCGGTGCGCGCGCGCAACTGGAGCCGCACTAATTGGCCGCGGCACGCGCCCGCGCATGCGCGTTGTGATGGGATGTGAAATCGGACGGGGCATTATAAATTACACGTTGTATATTTAAAAGTTTTTGCACGAGAGTGTGCGGGCATGGGTGATTTGCGGTTTTTCCTCGGCCCAGTTGCTGGGTGCCATTGAGCACGTCGGGATCTCTTTCAAATTGTACATTTTAGGACTCCACGAAAATAGATTAGTAACTAATAGGTAAGTTGAGATCCGCGGTGGCGCCGGATTAAGAATAGTGTCACTCCATTACCTTCCGTGGATGTCGTAGAAGGCGACTAAGGAAATACACTACCAGGGACGAGCAGCAGCGTTTTCCTATGATTCCAACCGCATACTGCGATCGCCAACCCGCCTGCCAAGCGTGGCGATTATGGCAAAACCCTTCATGGTTAAAAAATCCATGAGGGAGGCCTATGTCCTGCAGTCGGCGTCATATGGCTGATGATGAAGTTGAGATCGGTATTCAATTTACCGATGAAATGTGTCCTAATCACGATGGATGTGTTTTAAATTACACGTTGCATCAAACTCAAATTGTTGTTCCATACTAAAATTTGATATTTTCTCCAGCTGTATGTATTCTGATGAATGTATGCTGATTTATTTTGGAGTCGCTGTCATAACAAAAGTTGTTTGTATTTATGTGCAGAAAAACCACGTGGGTCCCATTTCATAGAACCACTATTCATGGTTTACTATGCCCATTCTATTTCAACCTTTACATTTTTATTGCAAAATCGCCCGTAAGGTAAATGAATAGAGTGCATACGTTCAAAGGTTGATGTGCTGTCGACTGTACAGTGCATAGCCGATTAACACACAGATTAAAAAGTAGGAAAACTGACTGATCTAATCTTCTACGCAATGTACACCAAATAATAAAATCAACTATGAATTGTAGTATTATCCTTTCTAAAACACCCTGTATTTGAATGTTTTTGCATGAGAGTGTGTGGGCGTGGGTGATTTGCTATTTTTCCTAGGCCCAGTTGCTGGGTGCTTAATGGACCGCGATGGTCGTAGGTGAATAAGCGCGAGGTATGCAGGAAGGCAGGTATAAATCAGCCTTTGCAAATGCCCGTGCAAGGCACAAAAAATCGCACACACTGTGGCTCAGTAGTGCATCCCGGTTTGTGATAAAAGGAGTCGTCGAAAACTACTTACGTTGAAATAATGACCGGCAGATGGCAAACTTAAAAAACCGGCCAAGTGCGTGTCGGGCCACCCGCAGTGTAGGGTTCCGTAGAGGGAGGGGTTTTTACCATCAAAGTAATTTTGAATGAAATTTGTACGAAGTTTTCCTGTTCTGAGTTGGTCGCCTATTACTCGTTAACTTGTAAAACCGGCATAGTTTCCCTTTCAAGTTAACATTATATGTGGTACTGCCCTGAATTTTTTTAACGTTTCTACAATCAACCGAGATGTAATATTTCGCAAACGGAACCCTAAATCGAACAATGGTCTTTCTATAACCACGTGACTTTTAAACGACCAATCTAACAATAGCCCACACTGGTGTAGGCGAAAAAAAATGCATTCCTAATTTAGGTGCAGGGAGGTACCGTAAAACATTTTTTTCCACATTTTATTCTACATTTTTGTCAAAGTAGTAAATATGTATAATTATCTATGCTAAATTTCAGCTCTCTCGTACTTATCATCTCTGTGCTAAGCACGGATAGGCAGTCGGACAGACGGACGAACGGACATGGCGAAACTTCCATGGAAATGGATTCTTGTTAACTACGTAACCCTAAAAACTCGCGGAAGAATGACAAGGGATCCGTTCACACACATTCGCCTTTGCCCTGTGTTGTCCCGCGAGGAGTGTGGCCGCAGCGCAATATCAGCGCGTGCGCCTCCAATCTCCGACAAGAGGTAGCCTTTGTTCATATTTGCTCATTTCACGCGCACGCGCCGGCAGGTTGCCTCCACTTACTCGTAGTATGAAGAAACTCGCAGAAGGCATTCCAACCACTGTTGAATAGTTCTATACGAAAGAAGCCGTATAAAGCCAATTGACATTTCAAACAAAAAAATTGCTTTGTTTTAATTGATCAAACTAATATGTTACTAGACTACATATATAATATGTAGGTACTGATATAGCTAGCTGATGACTAACCTAATAACTAGCTGACTCGGCAAACGTTGTTTTGCCATATTAATAAGCCTACGACCTATTCTCAGACCTGCAAAAAAAATCATAAAAATCGATGAAACCGTTCCTGAGGAGCTCGATAACTAACACCGTGAGACCACATTTTTAGATATTTGATATATTTTTATGTGGCCTATAGGTATATGTCCGACTGCAGAGCACAGGCCTTCTCTCAGAGAGAGAGCACGGTCTTAATCACCCGCGTGCTCACCGTAGATTGGCTATTTTAAGCGCTGAATTATGTAAACACCTCAGGCAATCAAGTTTCCTCATGATGTTTTCCTTCACAGTTTGCGAGTGGTGTTACTACTACAAATTCACAAATGAACTTAACTTAGAAAACAAAGTCATTGGTGCATGCGCTGGTTCCCTGTACCCCGGCACCGCCATCGAACCCTGGACTATATTATTTTAAGGAAATACGCTTTAACTAAAGGTTCACGCGATGTCTGTAAAATACAAAGTTACGTGTTCGTTTTCTACTTGTCAGGTTTTCAATGCCTAAATGTTTGTTACGAATCAAACTATGCAAAAATGTATACATTAACCATATATTGGATCGTGGGAAGCCTATATCCACCAGTGAACGAATGTGGACTATACACCTACATTGGATTGTAAACTTTGCAATCTATCCATGTATTGCCAGGTGTAGTCTATGCAAACTTGACCAGCGATTGACATATCCTAAGCCCAAGTTTTTCGGGTCTTCTGTTCATTACGTACCCACTTGTGCAAAGCTTCTTTAGTGGAACAATTAAAAAAGATAGATTGCAAGTTGACCCGCGGGCACGCCGCGTGACGCGAACGTTATTATGACGAATGCCGGTGAGCGCTCCCCATCAGATAAGACTCGGCCTTTCGTGTTTGCTTTACATTTGGGTAGTATTCGGAAGTATTCGGTATAAGTTTCAAGATTCCATTCGACAGCTCTAAAATCGAGGCGCGCGTAGTCACATTGAAAAAAAAAACCGGCCAAGTGCGAGTCGGACTCGCGCACGAACGTTTCCGTACCATTATCTACAGTCCAAGGAATTTGCCTTATGGTCCATTGGTCCTGAGGAGGCGTTTTATGAAACCGACAGGTCTATGAAGCGTTAATCTGAGGACTCTGGCTGTAGCAAAACTTGCGTATGTAACGAACGAACGTAAAATACAAATTATTTGCTGAAAGAATTGCGATTATATTGTGCAAGAAAGATTATGTTCCATGTGGCGTCGGATTAAGAATAGCGTCACTCCATTTCCTTCCGCGGATGTCGTAGAAGGCGACTAAGGCAATATATTACCAGGAGACGGGCAGCAGCGTCTTCCTTAGATTCCAACAGCATACTGCAATCGCCAACCCGCCTGCCAAGCGTGGCGATTATGGCAAAACCCTTCGTGGTTAGGAAAACCATGAAGGAGGCCTGTGTCCTGCAGTGGGCGTCAAATGGCTGATGATGATGATGATGATGTGCAAAGAATTGCGGTTCAAACTCCATGGTTTGAGGATTACAATTCGAAGTTCAGAGAGTTAGCCTGGATTGGTGTTGTATATACTTAGGTAAATGTGTGTGCTTTTTTGTTATAACTTTTTATCGCTAAAAACTTAACTGCGGCCGCGAAGGTCTGCACTACAGATAATTGTACTAAGCTAACTATGTTAGTTAGTTAGGTCTGAGATTTCCGCACTTAGCCTCATAGTCGGGCCACTGTTCGTAGAAAGTGTTGAGGTATGTGAACATCGGAGATACTCAGGTTTCCTCATGATGTTTTCCTATGTATTGCTACAAAAAAAAATCACAAATTTATGTATTACTTACGCTACAAATAACATACGCTGACTGTGAAGGAAAACATAGTGAGGAAACTTGAGTGTCTGAGCTATTCACATACCTCAGCGCTTGAAATCGCCAATCCGCGGTGAGCACACGTGGTGATTAAGCCCATTACAGGCCTGAAAGAAGGCCTGTGCCCTACAGTGAAACGTATAAAGGCTCCTTATCAACGTAACTTACAAAAAGAATTGCCGGCATTCCAGCCCACGACTTTATGTGGGTTCACTACGCAACTTCAAAACACGTTTCATCGTTTTCACGTGTGTGTGTGCAAGTGCAAATAAATGATTTATCTATCTATCTATCTATCTATCTATCTTGTATCATTACACCTATCACAACTCGCTTATCTGTAGGTACTAGAATTCATTGCAAGACATCGGTGGTTAATTTCACCTAAAATCAAAAAGATCGATGGCTTATTTTGTCTAAGGCTTAAAGTTCCTTTGACTGACTGCACATTTCATCGAAATACGAGATTCATAAAATCAAACATTGGATAAATTGAAATATCGAACAAACAAACTGTCGATGAGTCGTCATAGATGAAATTTAATTCGCTGAAACGTATTTTGGTGTGGCGTAGTAAACCCACTTTATACATGTGTGGTCATCATCATCATCATTATCAGCCATTCGACGCCCACTGCAGGACACAGGCCTCCCTCATGGTTTTCATAAACATGAGGGGCTTTGCCATAACCGCCACGCTTGGGAGGCGGGTTGGCGATCGCAATATGTGGTTGGAATCTCAGGAAGACGCTGCTGCTTATCTCCTGGTAATTTATTTCCTTAGTCGCCTTCTACATCCACGGTAGGAAATGGAGCGACGCTATTCTTAATCCGGCGCCACACGGAGGATGTGTGGTCGTTACCGAACATTTCTGAATCACGCACCCGATTGCGTTGCTTATGCTCACGCTCATGATCCGACGATATAGTCTAATTGAGTTTTCGAAACTCTGACGATTAGTTAAGTTCATAAGCAGGGCTTATTATTTATACATCGGCTTCTTAATTTTGGCGATTAATAAGCGTAATACCCGCGTTAAAATTTTCGTATTAACGACATGTGATTATCTTCGTATACGTAGTTTGAGACAATCATAAACCGTAACCTCTACATTTTCGAACCAAAAAATATGCAACTATAAAACATATCGATTTCTCCTTCTTAAACCTCTTTCAGTCTCATCCTTTAACTTTCCTTCCAACAAGCATACGATGAAATTCGACTGTAGAGTTTTTAGAATTCCAGAACCTATAAGGCTAACCTCACACTGTGCCCCACAGACGCTGCTGGCGATAGCACGAGTGGGCCGCGGCGGGCGACAGCGCCGCAAGCGCGCGGGCGCGAACATGGCGAGCGGTCCCGAACATTCGCCCCTCGACCTATCGGCGGCCACGGAGAGCGCGAGCAAGCGCGCGAGGCTCTCCGTTAGCCCAAGTACGAGGAGTGACAGTGACGACCGGGATCGGACGTCGGGTGATGGTATGATGTGATACACATAATTATTTACTTTTAGATAGTTGCTAACAAAACTTCTCTTTTTTTTCACGGTGAAGATGGACTCTTTTGAATAATCTCGTAATTTTTTATATTACTAAAAAATCCGAGAAAATTGAGTTCTTTTTTAGTTTACTTTTTTATGCCTAACTCATATTTATGGTGCAGAAGAGCACAGTTATCAAAATGAGTAGTGTCTGAAAAATAAACTAGTGAGAAGTGACTTGGCTTACTCTTTCAAGCGTAGGCGTGTACATTTTTAGACTTATTAACTAACACAAGAATTTTTCTATTTTTATATCCGAAAATTATTGCAAACACACATACACACACACGCACGCACGCACGCACGCACGCACGCACGCACGCACGCACGCACGCACGCACGCACACACACACAGACAGACAGACAGACACACACACACACACACTCGTACAAACTTACACACATTTAAAAGAAAAAGAAAGAAAGTCATTTATTTGCATGCACGCATGTAAAATTATTTGTTTTTTTATACCTGGAATTGTGTCTTAAGACCGGATGAGTGGGACTCACCAAACACTGGTTTAGTCCTCGGCGGATTTCTACTCCACATGCATTAAATTACTGGATTGAATAAATATTTTTGTGTATTATAATTTAGAAGTACATCATATGCAACATCGTCCCCAGACCGAAGCGAAGCCCGCAGCGACTGCCTGTGCGCGGAGGCGCGCGCGCGCCTTTCGGCGTGGTCGGTGGACGACGTCTGTGACTTCGTCAACTCCATCGACATCTGCGCAGAGTACGTGTCGGTGAGTACAAGCCCTTATTCTTGCAGTTGTTGAGAGCTGCGTAATTTCGATTGCATATTTCGCATGTGTTTTTCTTTCGACAACTGTATCTTTATTCGTCATACATAACCAACCAAACAATTTTTCTGCCATTTGATACATCGGAAGGCCATTTTTTTTCGGCCAGGAAATTTCCAAGAATTAGCTACATTCCGACACACAGTCAATATATTTTTTGCATTTCTCTTTGTTAAGGATTTATTTCTTACTTTGTGAAAAAAAAATGGTGAATTATGGTACTTAAGAGCTAGCTTACCACAAATATAAACTTTATTTCTGTAACAAAACCGACCTATTTTGCGAGCACGCGGACAGGTAATATTTCAATTTCTCTGGCGCAAGGTGTAAACAAAACATTCATTTACCATAATTACCACTCTTTATGACGCGCCGGTATGAAAGAGACGCAACACGCCCAAGCACCTCGCTCGATTAGAAATCGAATGTTTGACTTTTATCACGTGTTAATTGTTACTAGTTTTAAGCGATACTCCCGCTTTATAAAACACAGTTTAATGGGAGAAATTAAATAAATTATAGAATGTAGGGAGGCGTTTACGACGCCGTGTATTAATATGCAATAAATATGGGTATGCTAACTCGTATTAGAGCCACCAATTAACCGATTCGCTGCAATAATGGCGCCAGTAAAATTCGACGTAACTGCGCTACCTGTTTTCAACGCTCATTATCGAGCACTCTCGGCGGAAGACCATCAGCGAGGAATTCGAGCCGACGATAACTGTAATAATGCCCACTTGTCGAAACTCGTAACAAATCGATGTTTATAACAATGGGGCAATAATCGAGACATCACACGTCACAGCACTATTTCTTACCACGCGCACGCTTCGCTGTAACATCCGAAATCCGACCTTAGTGGACTAATTTTAAGTATCAGCCGAGAGGTATAATTAAGTTTGGCAGTGAACACATCCATCAGCGGCGGCGTAATCATGATTACGGCTAATCAGTCACTGTTTCTACACCTTGCGATGATGGTGCGCGCGGGCGGAACACACGACTTCGTAAATACGCTCCCCATGTATCAATTGTTACCTGATAGAGCCGCGTATTTTGTACGCTTGTCTACTTTCGGATGCGTGTAGTTTGATTATTATTGTAATTCCTTGAAGACATTAGCGATTACGTTTTTAGATAAATTGCTTTGAAATAAATTGCTTACTATTTTAAATTTAAATTAGCTTTCAGTTTTAGGATGTAAGTAGTTATAATGCTACACAGAAGAGGTAGTTTCAGTGACATTAAACCGATTAGTACCCAACTCACAGGTTTCGCTGAACGTACTGCTGAAACTTCCGCATTATAGTCAAATCAATCTGTCTAGATAATCCTGACATATCATCACAACTGTTGATGTGTCTATAGTGTTGAACAAAGTTGAATGTAATTCTTTCATCCTGCTATTGAAAATTTAGACCTGCATCTCCCAACTCTATTCAAGTATGTTTGAAGATAATAATAACATTATTGAATATACACACGAGGCATCATCTTCCGATACTGACACTTTGTCCACACAATCTAGAGTAACATTAACCATTCCACGATTTCCTCAGCTGCATAGCATGTAGCATGGTTAGGTACCTTCATCTAGCGACTACCGACAATCCGCTTTAAGTGCTCATAAAAGCGACTGTCTTAACTACAGAAAGTAGGGTAATCAATCAGATATAGATCTGTCTAGTGTACTACACTACCGACCTGTATCGCTGTATCATATGTATAAATGATTCTGATTCTGATCGCTATAACTTTCATAAGTCAAACTTCATCATCATCAACCCATTATGTCCCCATCGAGGGGCACGGGTCTCTTTTCTGAGGAAGGTATAGGCCATACTCCACCACGGGGGCCAAGTCCGGATTGGTGGAGGCTTGTAGACTAGTGGCTCGTCTACTGTCAGAAGTTGTCAAGCCGCCCTAAGGCCTCTGACTTGTCTTAACGACTGCTGTCTATCGACGGCAGCCGTCACGTCAAAGCACGGCAAGTCAAACTTAAACAGTCTTATTTGTAAAAAGTATTTTCTACTAAAACACTCTTAAGATGGAGTCAAACCCAGTTTGTACGAAGAAATACTGCCTTTAACCGGCTTTAACGCGCCGTCTTAAGAGTGTTTTAGTGAAATCTACTTTTCGTAAATAAGGCTACTAATGTTCACTTAAAATGTCACTAATTAATGTTTTAAATTGAATTTTGTATGAAGAATTTTTATTTACAGTTAAAACTCAGTTTTATCTCGCTTATCCACACAGAGATAGAGCACCCGCTCTCCTCGCACATAACATAAGCAGCCTATATACGTCCCACTGCAGGGCACAGGCCTTCTCTCAGAGAGAGAGTATGGGCTTAATCGCCAGGCGTGCCCATCGCGGATTAGCTATTTCAACCGCTGAGGTATGTGAATAGCTCAGACAATCAGGATTCCTCACGATGTTTTCCTTACAGTAAGCGAGTGGTATTGCTACTAAAACTTAACAAATGTACATAATAGAAAACAAAGTCATAGGTACATGCCCGCATTGAGAATCAAACCTGGGTCTCTCGCTTCCGAGACCAATGTTCTACCCCCTAGGTTATCACCGCTCGTATCCTCACACAATGAATAAAATTATAAATGTAAATATGGTCATGTACGACACGATAATTTCGCCTGTTTAGCTCCGCCGCCGGCTAAGTGGGCTGGTGGACGGCTGTCACGGAGGCCTCACGACGCGGTCCTAGGCTGACTGACATGACAATCGGGAACAGGTGAATGTGTAATTGGTGTTAAACTTTGTTATTCCTAGGTACGCGGGGAAATTTCCCTAGAGACGTGGGCTCGACGCGGGGAGATAGACTTGTCTTGTTTTGAACAAGATGTTGCTCGTCGCGACGACAGCGACTGATAGGCTGCTATGATAAAGTGCAAAAGTGTTCGTATCAAATTTTGCTATTGGAAATGGCTGTGGTCAAATATCAGATTGCAAATATTATCTTTTTTTTTTATAATAGTATTTGTAACTTTAAGCCTGACACCAGAATGATGGTACATAGCGACCAAGATAGTGTGTGCTGTATTATATCATTGCTGAAACATTCATTGTTAGATGTGCTCCCCTCCTTATAACACATTTGGGTACTTATAAGTATTTTTATCTCATCTTTTTTGCACGCCTACCTCATTTTTTGCCTCTCCTGTACCTCCTGCAGGTTGACTGGTAGAAAATGCCATCAGCATTAAGTCCACCTTTTGTACACTGTATTTGAATGTAGAATACTCCGTTTTTCATTAACATTTTTGAATAGGTATGTGGTTATTTTCTCGTAAATTTACAGGGTGTAACAAAGTTCCCACATCAAAAATGGAGGATGCTACTCGTCAATATGATCAACTTTTACTACGAGGAAAACTTAAAAATTTTCGAAATGTTCGCGATTTCGGTATTTTCCCTTTGGTAAAAGTTATATCTACTGATTAGTATAATCGTTAGCAGTAAAATCTTTTCGGATTTATATGGAAATTTTGTCCCATCCGGAATATGACGTACGAGAAAACCTGAATGATGTTCCATCTCTTCAAAGCCCCCGAAAAGGCTACTGCGTGCCGCAAAACGCCCACCAATTGCGGCGTGCGCAGGCGCAGGACTTGCACAAGCCCCACTTTTATGCAGAAAGGGCCGCACGACGCGCATGCGCATCGTATACATTATGTCAAAGTGAGGCAACGCGTGCCAAAAGCGACACGTGGGAATCGCGCCAATAATTTCAGTATTTCCACAATATTCGTATCTCCCCGCAACGTTGCACAACGTTAGCCTCCATTTTGCAGTTGTGCCTAACAGTAGCGGATCAGTTAGCACGAGTGATTTATCGCGAAAGGGTAACCTATAACCAATTCCTGTAACAGAAAGACTACGTTAATTGAATTAACGCACTATATGCAATATAGCGCGTGAATTAAATCAGGGTTTTCGGAAAGGTCTCATTCCTTTAATACAATGTTGACAAATGTAAAACTTCAGTAAGTTACGATTAATTATATTACCCAGAACTTGACAGAATGCAATTCCCCCTCCGATTTCTGCCCTATATTTCTTATGAAGGAACGTTGATTACGAACCGGAACCAAACAATAATAAATTATTATATTCTTTTTGTTGCATTAATCTGTGCTGAGGACAATTTTAAAAACCTATTTAGGCAGCTGTAATAATCTGGCTTAAGTAATTTAAGTAGATCACTTGCAGCCCCGTAGTCGCTTACGTCGCTGCCTGTACGTTATACAGAAAAGTTTGTACAGAGGTTCGGAATTTTGCCAATGCCTACACTTGCCCATTAGCTTAGTTGGGAGAGCGCTGGCATGGTTAGCCAGAGGTCGCGGGTTCAAGTCCCGCCATGGGTGGAGTTTTTAGCCTCTAAATAAGTTTTTAAAATAAATAATTAATTTTCCACCTTTCTGTCAAGTTATAGATCCTTAATGGGATGGTACTCGTACATTAAGCTGAACATCAACCTTTGTACGCATCCAAGAAAGTTTGACGTACTCAGCTACGTTACAGGTAACACGAAAATAAAAGATTAACAGCTTTGGATGGTACTTCTGTTACCTTGTGTGACAAAGTCGTCACTTCAAATTGCAGCCCAGTAATTAATTGTTTCGCCTCCTATAGATGTGTGTGCTGCATTTAGCCGGTGGTTTACTTTGTTAAGGCAAGAGTTATGAGGTTGGCTAAATAAACTGGATCTTACCTTTCGTAGCAAGGAACAAAATTCGTAAAACCAAACCGTTTCTATGCCCATAATCGTCGTTTACATGTCTGAAATTCGTTGTTAATAGGGGATTTCTATTCCCTGACTAGCAACATAAGTTCTTTTTTTAACAAATTGCTTTGAACCTGTCCAACAAATCCTATAACTAGAGTGTAGATTGAATTTAGTACGTTATAAGGATTTTCATATTGAAAATTGGTTAGTTTATTTCGTTCTTCTATTTCCATGAACCGTTATTGTATCTTGACTTCTGTTCGAAATTCAAATCAACTTTAGTTCCGTTTATATTATTTTGGCCGACAGTTTTATCACAGAAGCGAAATCAAAATCCTGAAAAAAAAAAATCGTGAAATCCTGTCACATCAGCCCACGTCTGTCTGGTATTGGGCATATCGCGGGCCTAGAATTGCCATAATTTATATAAATCACGCACGCTTGCAACACGTCTGGATCACGACACGATTGCGGGAACCGTGACGATTTTGTTGCTTCGAGACCTCGATGTCACACGGAGGTACAGAGCCTCTGCTCATTCAAAAAAAAAGACAGCATTTGGTCATGCAGGATAATGCGTTCCATGATGTAAATGCTACTTCATACTTCGACCGATGTAACATCACTTTGTTTCACAAATATCGAAGAAACCTTGAAGGTATATATTGTCACGAAACTTGAGTTTCTGAAGTGTTCACGTACGCCTGCGTTTGAAATCGGCAATCTACGATGAGCATATGTGATGATTAAGCCCAAACTCTCTCTGAGAGAAAGCCTGTGCCTTGCCGAGCAGATGTTTGCTATGCTTGTGATATTGAAAAAACTTTGTTCTGTCGTTAAAAAATCCCGAATATAGAAAACAGTTTCTCTACATTTTTAAGAGTTTGCTGAACACTCGTTTGCTGTTCATCTTGTGGGGTACCGGGTACAGGGTACAATCTGTAGTGCACTGTACCTCCTCTTGAATTGCCCAAGCGCAACCTATTTGGTGACAAAGAGCAATTAGGGTAATGATTATGGCGAGTTAAGTGGCACGAGATGATCGCGGATCGAGTCTTGAGTTGAATAGAATCATCGATCTTTCACACTGAGTTGTTTGAGTTAACTTCTTCAAATAAGCATCTACCGAAATTAACACAATCAACGTTGAGACCTTATTAGTTGGGATTATAAAGTTCACAACTTGTCACAATTTTGCTTTCTATTCTAAGCACTCTCTTTTTTATCTCCTTACGAGAATTCGTGATTTATTGGTTTATTTATGGTAGTGCTCATAATTAATTTATGTTTTATTGTTTTATTAATGTTTCTGTGATCTGTCGGAATCGTGGCAAGTGACAGTCCCTTGCCTACCCCTCTGGGATACAGGCGTGAGTTTATGTATGTATGCTTTATTGATTTTCGAACTAAAACTTTCGTAAGCACTAGACATTAAATATTAGCTTATTTCTCTACTCACCATCATTGAGGTCTGCGAGCCAGAGCGAAACCTGGTCGGATTCTTCCGACAAAAAATCAAGCAAGTGAATCCGGAATTAAACTAATAATGCTTATTGATCGCCCATCAACGGTGACTACACGTGATGATAAACCTTTACTCTCTCCCCCCCCCCTCCCCCTTTTTCTCTCTTTGAGAGAAGATCTGTGCCCGGTAGTGGGGCATACATAGACTGATTATGCTATCCAAACATTTACTGATTTCCAAGCCTCTTTAGCAAACGATCCATTGACCCTTAGCGAATTGCCAACTTTGGACTTAGCCAAAGCTATTGGGATACGTAAAATGTGAATCGGTACCGCCACCCTATTTGTTTGGCTGTCGGCAGCTAAGTAAATCACACGATTCCAGTATCATTAGTGCCAAAAATCATCCGAATCCCATGCAAGTGGCAGGCTCGATCACGAGCTCTTGTGTAACCACGTCAGGAGCTGACGTTCGGCTCGGTGGAATATATCGGTGGTGTCGGTGGATTATTGCGTTATACAAACACGAATGCGCTGCGATTTATTGGCTGTTACGGACGGATTTGGAATGGGAGGATGGGGGGTCACGACTAAGTGCTGCTGAAATTGTGCGATTACGAGACGAGCCGATGCTGTGAGCAGGGCAGGTCTTGTTTTTATTTATTCGTTTTCTCTGTTGTGTATTTAGTTTTCCTTCTGTTGTTGTTCATATTATGTTACTTATCTGCTTATTTTGTTTCTATGATGTATCTTGTTGGTATAATGAATGTCTTTCTTCTTCTTCTTCTTCATTAGTGGAAGACGTGCATTTGTTCCTTCAAGATCATATTATATCCGCTTTCACTTGATTCACTTTCTTATGGCTTTGACGGGCCTAATGAAGATAAGTCTCTAACGGTGACGAAAAGTATAGAAATCCAGTATTAAGCCTGGCGTGTTCTCTACTTCATCCAGCCATTTCAACCAACACGTTTACCCGTTCGAGGTATTGCCTGCAAATATACAGACTTTGACATGCATAAAATTAACAGTGTTTAAAATTAAAATTAAAATCAACTGTTTTATAATATAAACGAAAATTAGGTACACCCTAAACTAAGAAGATAAATCTGTTATCGTAAGTCTCCAACGTTCAAGGAAGTTCCAAATAAGCACAAACTAGATCACTGGCGCAACTGTTATGGCATTTATATGCCATTATTGGAGGGTTAAGCAGGCATTTCATTTTAAATATCACCTCAAAACAAATAGGGTTCACACACGTCAGCGCATGCGCATCACCCGGAGCCAATCACGACCGACATGCCATGGGATTAGGTTGTTCCACTTTGAACATTTTTTTACTCTCCTATAGATTTTCTCGCTGGTTGATATTGAGTAGCTACCAATATTTAAAGGCAAAAGGATCATTAATAAAAGTAGAGTATACTTCGGTACTCCATTTCATATAGCTTTAGTCTACATGTAAACACGCCGTTGGTAGAACTCGTTACAATGCGAGGATCATGCTCGAACTAATTTATCTAATTAATTCAAGAAAGAATAACCCCTATCGTATTTTCTTCGAATTTGACAGTATTTCACAAAAAAAATAGGTTTTGTAAACCTAACCAAAGCTAAATAAAACTAAATACACCTACGTACACAAGGAATACTTATGCAACATTTAATTCACTCCACTATTAAACTTTGAGACTTTCTTACGAAAAGAATGTACTGGCAACCGAGGTGTCATTGTTCGACTGCTCCAACTTCTGCTGTAAAAAAAAAACATTTTGCGGCATTCAAATTATGGGTTCGATTTGAAAGGCCCGCTACATCAAAAGCTCAACTATTGTTAAAGAGAAGTATAATTACAGTAATATGCGGTCTCTCGTGACCACTCGCCCGGCACATTGTTATGATTTCAGTCGTGTAATCGAAAATGGGTATGGGTCATCGGCGAACACGAACATGCGGAATCGAGACTGACGTGTTCACGGAATTTGAGTATTTATAATCAAAGTTCACGGATTAGGATGACGGATGATGAGTTCATTGTGTGAGGCTAGACTCGCGGTGATACTGACAAACGACTAAAACAGGAGAAATTTATTCCTTAGAGCAGTGTTTTTCGATCTTTTTGAAAACGCGACCCCCTTTACAAGTAAACAATGCTAGCGACCCCAGGCCCACACGCCGCCATTTCGCCGATGCTTGCACTTACCCATTAGCTCAGTTGAGAGAGCGCTGGCACGGTTAGCCAGAGGTCGCAAGTTCAAGTCCCGGCATGGGTGGAATTTTTAGCCTCTAAATAGGTTTTTGTAACAAAGATACGTCAAAATTACCAATAAATAATAATTACAAACGTTTTATTTCAAAACCGGCCCACTACTAACTTGAAGGAAGACGGTGATAACCACATCTGACCATGATTTCCCAAGCAGTCTTAATTAACCCCAGATAAATCTCAGTTCATCTAGCCTGACGTCTGGCACAGCATCCCGTTGAGCGAACGGCACCCGAAGATTTACGCCGACAGCGCCATTTCCGCTAGAGCCTCCAGTGATACAATAAATCAGCGATTTTCGAACTGTCCAATAGGCAGTTTGCTCTTCTAATGACCGAAATGTGGCGTTTATACGATTAAGTACACTTTCATTTTATCGCGTCTTCTAATTGAAATCTGGTTTGAGCACGTAAGAGGACACATATTAATTACCTAAAAGGAGGTTGTTTTTTGTAAATTCAGACTCCTTCTTTTTGGTGAGGTTTGGTAAAAAGTAGATGGGTCCCGTTTTTTAAGATTTTTGGTTCAGAAAATTATAAAATTTTCAAATATTGATTGTTAGATTGGTGGTTTTTTAAATGATAAATATTAATTTTACACAGCACAATACATTACTTACGCCTGTATCCTGAAGGGGTAGGCAGAGACCTGAGTTTGCCACTTGTCACCATCCTGCCATACCTCTTTCGCTTCATCATAATGCATGCACGCACGTGTCGAGTACGTTCTATAAATTACAATATTATATACGATATACATTTTCTATGATAACCAATTACAAGCCTAACTGCATTCAGTTGAATGAAACCGGCTCTCAAACCACACTCGCTTCTCTGCTACAAAAGTTACGGGTCAGCAAAAAAAGACAGATTCGAAGGCAGAAAGGACAAAAAGACAGAAAGGCATTCTGAATGTGTGCGCGGGACTATGGGATCGTCACTTCCTATTTCGTGTTAGTTTCTATAGTCCGAACAAATCTGTATACGGTTAATTGACTACTTTAGTAATTGACTGATAGTAATTAATTACGTACGCATCACACTACGTCAATTACGTACACATACACTGTAAAGACAGTAAGCGAAGTGCAAACGATCTGTGACTATGTTCACCTTACCACCAAAAAGATCTGTGCGGACTATACTTGGGATCGTAAATAAGAATAGCAAATAAAATTACGATAAATTCATTCAATATTTTGCTGCCGAAGGTAGCGGAAGAAAATCTTTTTTTTTACGATTTCAAAGTGTACCACGAGTTGCATTTAGTGGCCATTTGTTTTACAGCTTGTCATTTAATAGCTTCTAAATTGCCGTGGACATCTAAAGTGTCGGCTCATAACATACGAGTGCATTATAATAAATCCTTCAGCTAACTGTTCTCGCCGTAATGCCATATTCTCGTTATTTTTACATACGAAAAAAAAATCTATAGATAATAGCAGCTTTCTCTATCGAGTTATTCAACCGGTCGGCTGACAGGTGACATGATGATGACATTAAGGTTACTAGTGGCGTGACCATCTCGAATTGAGAAACAAGAGCGGCCATTAAAATGTTAAGCTGATTAATGTTAGAGCACCTGCGCTGACCAGCTCGAAACACGCTCTGGACACTTGAGCAATCGATGTGCAAATGGCAAGAAAGAAATCAAAGTAGAAGTTGTGATTTATAAAACCCGCCCGGCGTAGAGTACGGTCAGGTTGCACTGCAATCGGTGGTTTTCGTCAGAGTGCACTAAGATCGTCATTATACACAATAAAAGTAGCAGCATCTTAGTAGATAAAAAAAGGTCACTCGGTCCTTGTCTACTAAGACCGTCAAACCCGGCTTTAGTCCTGCGTACTGAAACAACGTAACATACCACATGTTGCACTCACTTGTCCTGTCCTGGGGCGCTCCTACGTAACTTTTCCACTGTATGGACTAGCCCGATTTAACCTACTTCGAACTGTCAAACACTAACATATTTTGACACTTCTGAAACGACAAAATGGATAAACGAATACAGTAGAAAGTTACGGAATAGCTGTCCCTTTATTATAACATCAAATTATGACGAATACTTATGGCAGACTAGCTAACATGGCAGGCTTACCCCCGATTTCCCGTACAGTTCGTGAATCTACTATTAGCAGCTGTCAATTGCATTTTCTGTATGTTGTCTACACTTTGGCCAACTCAGAGCTGTTAGCAGTAGATTGTTAGCGTACAAAACACCAGGGGATTGATTCTTCTTTTGTCTGCCTTTGCTCAAGACAACTCAAATTGATGTCACATTGAGGCCGTTTATGAAATCTGTCGAGATTGCTTAAATTTTCTTTATATACGAGTATAATTAAGGATATTCTTATCTTATTTTAATATCTATCCCTACTATTCCAAAGATACAAAATTAATACTTTTTTATTTATCATTTCAATAATTCGTAGATTGTATTTTGTAAATAATGGTCACTGAATCTATATTACATAATAAACTGATTTTATAGATTGAATCTCTACTTTCAACTTCACTACGGAGCCAAACTACCGATAATAAAAACAACTACGTAACGGGCATATCCATAGAATAAACCCACTCTGGCTAGGAGGTCGCAAAAACATGAACTCGTTATTAGTGAGATACAAGTAAGTGCACCCTGAAGTATCTACGGACACAGTGTAGCACTTTGCAAGTCCCTTCGAGGTTCGTTAGGACCGGATAACGAGGTTGATATAGACGTCCGTATCGACCCACCTACGACCTCAATTACCTCGGACATGTCCACCGTGTGACGTTTATATCTCAGGGAAAGTCTACGCTTTATAGCCGTGCTCTTGTTCGGAGGGGTTCACAAATGTGTGGAAAAGGATCTTGTAATGTATTATTTCGGACTTCTAAGGTATTATTGAATTCACTTATGAGAAAGTGTGTAAGTAAAGATGTTGGACGTGTGGCACTTTAGTTTTCTTTAATGACTTGAATTGAATAAAGAATTTTAAGACATTTATAGAATTTTACGTAATCTAACAATCTATTACTCTACTGTTAACAGCTCAAAGTGAATACAAAAAAACACCTCTGATTAACAGTATAGTGTAAGAAATATTGGAGGTAAATGGCGCCAAAAACTCCTAAAATTCTTAAGTTTTGGTAACGGGGGTCATGGGTTTCTGAATTGAGAATTTCACTAAGTAAACACTCATACTTAAGTCCGCTCCTCTCTTCGGATGTCTTAAAAAAACCGGCCAAGTTCATGTCGGGCTCACTCACCGATGGTTCCGTATAAACTTGCATGTGTGTAAATAGTTCGACGATATTTTTTTTGTGAATTACTATTTGCCGTTGTTAGAAGTACTTACTTTTACTTTAGAGCAAAGATAATTTATAAAATTTTATGATTCTAAGTCAACGGGAAGTGCCTATATTTCGTTTCCCTTGCGAGTGCCAAGAGCGAGTGTGAAATATGCAGCATTTTAAATATGCATGCAGATTTTATCTCAGCCATAGACCTGAGTATTTAATATTTCAACTTAATACCGCCACGTGTTTTGACAGACAGAGAATAACATGATACTATAAGGGTATCCCATTTTGCCTCTCGAAGCACAGAACGTTAAAAAGAACGAGACTCATCGATACTTCATGTATTTTTTAATAACATTTTTAATTCGGAAATCGGCGCCGGATAATTAACTTGATTTGTGTCTAGCATCTCAGGCCAGAACTTAATTATTCCAAGATTAGCTTGATGGTTTTCGATATAATGAGCAGCTTTACTTCCGTGATCCATGTGATTAATAAAACGATAAAAATGTTTACTTTTTCGAAATATTTGCATGTTCTTTCGATTTGGACAAATTACGAGAGCCGCAGTGTAAAAGAAACTGTATCTTGAGCCAACATAACTTGCTTGGGGCTTGATTAATTTACTATTTATTAATGTGGGAAGAAAATTTAAGTGATTGCATTCTTGTTGATTTTTTTTTTTTCGGATAATTTAATAAATCAATTTGGCTTTCAAATGCAAAAATCGATGCACGCAAAGGAGACGCTCCGAACAGCGTTTGAAAGAAAGAAAGATATATTTATTTGACGACACAATACTCAAAAACATAAAATCACAAAACAAAATACAACAGTCACCACAAAACACAAATCAGTCGAAATGTGGGTAACGGCAAAAAAAAAAGTTTATCAACTTATACAAACATAACTGGATCAAAATTTAATTTAATTAAGATCGAAGTGATCTGTTAGATTATCACCTTAAGAAAGAACCATTAAAACCATTGTTATGGTGGACCCGACCGGGTCATTTAGCGTTTGTGTGCCAATAGACGTTTCTACACTAGACCATAACCATAAGGACATGGTCTTCTAGTTTCATACATTTACTACGATCTTGACTGGCCATTACAACGGATTACAATGCTTTCATACATGAAACGTAAAAAAGCATAAGAACCAGATCTGTTCTACCTAAACGTTACCTCGTAAACTATCATAAGGCCCCGCAATACAGGCCCGTAATCGGATCGAACCCACGATCCCTAATTAAGTGAGTTACATTACATATATCCAATAATTGTTACTTAAAATCTTAGTTCTAGCTTTAAAGTTAAGAATCGAATCGTTTTTGTCTGAATAAAGTTTTGTTTTGGCCTAAATAAAGTTATTATATTCTTTTTGTTGCATAAATAAAGTTATGTATTATAGTATTCGTAATGTCCCGTCCCATACTCATTTAGTCTATATGATGAGAGCGTTCCAGAATGGAACATGTACAAGTTAAAAATTTGAGTAACAAAATTGCCATCCAGTGTTGTTGAGACTCGGTCAAACTAGCCAGAAACTAGAAGAAAACTATTTTTATAAAAAAACTGACGTCAAGAAGAGTTCGATGATTTTGTATTGAATTTCAACAAATTTATATGGGACCACCCTTAAAGTACCTACATTGTAACAAAATAAAAATTGAAATCGGTCGACGTGGTAAAAAAATATCGCTGAACATATATAGAAAAAATGGGCGAATTGAGATCCTCTTCTTTTTTTTTTATGTGAGCTAAAACATAAGTCTTGCAAAATTCTTAACTTTCACGACACATTAAAATTTGTTTGTAATATCTCTTCTAGTACGTAATACTTAATCTTTCGTAGCAAGCCAATGGCTTCGCGCTTAACATTTTCGAAAATTATTTCCACTTTCGACTGTCAACAACAACTTGCGAGACGTTGTAACTGCTTCGCCCAGAAACGTGTGTGTTCCGCCATTCGCGATGTCTACAGGATAAGCGTGCACCTCCACTAATAGGACCTGGAGAGACCACCAATAACGTTCGCCAACCGCCTCAATACAGAGCATGATATTGCAACGTTTCTAAACGTATTACATTCGTAATTTATAAATGGCTCTTCGATTTTATGGCCGGCCAGTACTTCTATGCAATAGCCATCAACCTAAGTGGCCTTACTGGTAATTTAGCTCAGATTGATTTACGGGGTCTGTGGAGTACTTCCTCTGGTTTTTCGGTATTGAAAAGACAATAAATAATAATGGCCTGGCTTGTGCTTTATGGTCTTAGGCTCCGTATACAAAACTAAGAATCGGTGCGATGCGAATTCGCAACGCCGAAAACTGCAACACGAATTGCTGCGATGCGATTTCCTGCATCTCCCTTCCACTATACGGGTGACCATTCCTTCGACGACCGTCAACCATACTGAACGTATTTTGTAAACTAGGTCGTGACATGGATCGTAAAAAGAAGTGCTCAATTCTGTTATTGCTAAGAAGATGCAGGAAAAAGAAACAAAGAAAATTTTGGGCTCATCGATTTATTACTATTATGAACGCCGATGCAAATCAATTCGCAAGTTCTTGCGATGCGTCGCGCGGGCTCGCAGATTTTTACGATGTTACGTCGAATCGCAGTTTTGTGTGCGGGCCCTTATGGCAATGTCGATAATATTGATATTGGCCGTGGTTTAAATTAGAATCTGCAAGGGTGTGCGCACACCACTTCCTTAATTATTTCCACTGAACTTAAACCTCCACGTTTATAATTATTTTGTTCGCCACGTATCTGCTATCCTTTTAGTCAAATTATAACCCTTAGGTAGTAAGTTTTAAGAGTTACGAGCGCTGTTATCTATACAATCGGCTGTTGGAGTTAATAAACTCGTCTGCGCACAGGTGTTGGCCGATAATGAATTAACGAGGCGATAAGTGATCTTAGCAATAAGATACTTCGCCTCTAGATGTTATTTCCTTTGCGTATTAAACGCCAACAAGTGGCTATAAACTCGGTCTAGCCACTTTCAATGGGCTAGGAGGTATTTTTACGCAGATGCGGGCGGTATCAAGTGGTTGCGTCGATAGCTTTATGCGCGGATGCGAAGTTAAAATGCTAAACAAAAATGTATGAATGAACGCAATACAAATAAGCTTGTAATCTAGGTAGCAAGAGGCAGTAACAAAAACGCATCACTAAAACATAAACTATACTGTAGTTACTTAAGTTGATAGATCGAAGCCAAAACTAGTGGTTTAGCCCAACGATGACCAGTTTTACGGGCACAGCAGTAAATCAGCTTCTTATTTTAGTTACTTTGTGAAGAATAACAAAGAAAGCTCTGTTTTGTTGTCAAAAATAGTTTTTCTCAAACATGCTGGAAATTTGAGCATTATTTCGACAACCTTTTTCGAGATAAATCGAAATTGCTGTACTGGCCAATTACACGCGAGCAGCGGCCGGAAAAAGTTCTATGAAAATTCATAACTGTCGTGTTTTGCGGCTAAATAAATTACATACGTTATTTAAAAATGGAACGATCTTTTACTCCGAACAATGACAACCAAGGAGGTAACTTATCAGAGGTTTTATTTAAATTTCGAATTGGCTTGAGATAGAAAGCTGGATATACCTACCTATTGAAAAAAAAGAACACTTTAACGCGGCAAAAATTATTGTTGTTCGTTCGTGGTTCGTCTAATTTTGAAAGTTTATTGAATTTTTCAAATAAAAAGTTCTGCCTTAGTATGTACTACTTAGTTTTAATTTCCGCGCATTATTTGAGAAAAATCATATACAAGCCTTGGCCACAACTAGGCATTGATGGACTCACGTATGTGTGCCTCGGCTTCGCCTCGGCCCACATTTCCGCGTTCGTCCATCAATGCCTCTTTTGCTGGCCACTACAGTAATGTACTATATAGTTATACAATGATAGCCTAATTTGGCTACAAAATAAAAGAAACAGTAATTTTTTTTAATTTCATGCCATACTACTATCATTACACTAATATCACACTTTAAACAATAAAGGAAAACATTCTATGAATAATATTCCCATCTTAAAGTCAGTGATTCATGTACCTTACTAAAACAATTTTTCTTAACATAACTAATAGTAAAAAGTTAAACTTTAAATTATACCTAAGCATCTAACTTCCTCTACGGGTAAAGGCCATCTGCGCTGTCCCATACTCTCCTATGTTATAACTCCTATGTGATATACCTACATATAATATAACTCCTATACGCGTATCTAAGAGGTTTTTATATTTTTATCATAATTTTCCGCTTCCGCAGTTCCGTCTTACCGCCAAACAGTTTACAGACCGATATTCCAAATATTTATGACGTCGTAAATCCTTTATTAAATTACATTCTGCGGTCGTTGAAATGAGTGGAATCCAATTAGAAAGGGTCATCTCAGTTTCCTCTAAGCTCTTAAACATCGGACCGAGAATGCTACCCCTCCCTTCCGCGTAGTTAATTGGCAGTCAAATAAATATCAGGTTTCAGACTAGGAAGTTAAAATAAGTCGACTTTCTGGGGGCTTCACAAAATGCGAGGATTCGATCAAAGATTTGTTACTAAGTTATGTCCGACAGCCTGAACAAAAATCCGCGCAGTCAGGTTGAGTTTGCGATTGAAACGTAAGAGCAATTTTTTTTTTTTCAATTATCTGTGAAGTTGTAGTAGCAATATCACTCGCTAACTGTGAAGGAAAACATCGTGAGAAAGCCTGAGTGTCTGGGGTGTTCGCATAGCTCAGCGCTTGAAATTGCCAATCCGCGGTGGGCACGCGTGGTGATTAAGCCCAAACTCTGTCTTTGAGAGAAGGCCTATGCAGTGGGACGAATATAGGGTACTAAATAAAGAAAAAAAATGTTAATTTGACTGAACTAAAGTTCGAAGAATTCTAAGTCACATCCCGGGTTTCATTGGCAGGGGGCCAGTGAGACCCGGGTATACGTCCAACTCAAAGTAATTTGGTCAAGTTATTTGTCAAGCATTACCTCGTTGACAACAACCAATAACAGTACATTGCATGCTATCTCTAAAAATCATTAAATCATAATATTTACCTAAGTTTTTCCAAGCCTTTGCGCGGCATGATTCTGGTTGTACTAGACTCGCGACGCTCATACATAATTTATACATTCTCATAGTCGTGACCACGGCAACTGCAACGTTGCCAAATCGCCGGCAATTAATGTTCTCCTGGGAAATTTGGGAATTCTGGTTCTCCCTGTTGCCAACTACCATCCACTGATACAATGCCAGGTCAAATGGTCTCCACGAAACTACAAGGGGTTCCACACAAACAATCGCCCGGGCGGTCCTACCTCGGCAGGCAATCACATATTAAAGTCAAGTCATCGGGCTTCCTTTGCAAACGAGCTGGCAGCGATACCATCGCGCTCGCTTCCAGCCCCATATCGCTGCATCTAGACGTCTCAATTTAAATAGGAAGCCTTTATGTTAGCCGGCAAAGAGGGGTATTGATTGGTTTGAGAGCGGGCTTAAACTTATAGAAGATTCTATTGGCATGGTCTGAAAAATTCACAACTAAATGTTGTTTACTTTAGGTAACGCGTAGTGTTTGCTGAATGATCATCTTCTTAGCACGTATTCACATTTTATTTCCTGTGGTTTAAACTCACTACCATCCGGTTTCTCGTATACTAACAATCTGTGTTATTCTTTTGTTACATACATACATACACAAACTCACGACTGTATCCTAGAGGGGTAGGCAGAGACCAGAGACTTCCACCTGCCTTTGCATTAGCAAAGGGTAAGATAAAATGTACCCGAAGCCGGCGTGCGTGCGTGCAATGACTAATTAATGTTAAGAGAGCGAAAGTGATCTGTCAGGATCGTGGCAAGTAGCAGCCCTTGTTCTATGCCTACCCCCCTCTAATCTATTGTTAACAGCTGTCATCTATTGACCCAAATTCAACAAAAAACAGAAAACCGGCCAGTGCAAGGCGGACTCGCACACGAAGGGTTCCGTACCATTATCTATACAAAATTAGACAAAGATCGAGATTAGGCACATTGAGAACGGCGCCATCTATAGAAACCAACAAGAAGCGTTTAACATTGACATTTAACGACGTGACATGGGGGCTGTGAAAGTTACATAGATGGCCGCTAGACGGCGAGCGCTGTCTTTAGACAACGTTTGTTGTACGGGAGCCCCCTTAAATATTTATTTTATTCTGTTTTTAAGTATTTGTTGTTATAGCGGCAACAGAAACACATCATCTGTGAAAATTTCAACTGTCTAGCTATCACGGTTCATGAGATACAGCCCGGTGACAGACAGCCAGGCAGACAGACAGATAGACGGACAATGGAGTCTTTGTAATAGGGTCCCTTACCCCTTTGGGTACGGAACCCTAAGATCTATCTAACTGTTTTCTCTGTGCAGGGCATGCCTAACCCAAAACAAAAACTTATGCCCTAGGAGCTGCAGCGTCTCTGTCGTCACTTCACCTATCTAAGTGCAGGCAAGACGCTGTATAAGTCATCCAGCTTAGTTAAATATACCTAATAATTTAAGCTTATAATTTTTAGAATATTTATTCAAGACACTGAGATCCAAGAAAAACACACAACAATAACAAAGAAAACCTAACCTATTTGGTAAGTACTAAATGGTACTAAAGTATAGTACTAACCTGACTTATCATTTTCCTAAAGTTGGAAAAATTTATCACAAGACGCCAAGTGCATCAAATCTTATGAGTCATATTCACAAAGCTGGATTAATATTAAGGTAGAATGGCATCGATCATTGAACCTTAGCATAAGGAGCTTTACTAATGGAACAAAGAGGTCTGATTTGTTTTTCCGTGGTACCGGAACAAACAGACAAAACATCGTTCTTTGCTGTTTTAGGTTACCTCTTAATCTTTTAATGGAATTATTTGATTTATTGAGTGATTAGTAAATAGTTCTCTTCTGATCTTGAGTAGACTGTGACTTAAGATGTAGCCACTGCTGTTTTTTTATGTAGCCTATATACGTCCCACTGCAGGCACAGGCCTGAGAGAAAGTATGGGCTTAATTACAACGCGTGCCCAGCGCGGATTGGCAATTTCAAGCGCAATTTCAATTCAGTTTTCCTCACGATGTTTTCCTTCACAGATAGCGAATGGTATTGCTACTAAATTCACCAATGTTCGTAACTTAAAAAACAAAGACATACATGTCGGGATTTGAAGCCACGACCTCCCGAATATGAGGCCGTCGTTCTACCGCTACCCTACCACCACATTTTTGAAGGAAAAGCTCCCTTATTTGTCAATTAATTAAGATTGGTTATTCTACCCATAGTATCAAAAACTGCAGACTTTTCGCACAACCAGGAGAAAGAATTACAAATACATAGTTTCTCATAATCTCTAAGTAGTGGTATACAATTAGCGGTCTTCAGTTCAGACTTCATTGGATAAACCCGTCATACTATTTCAAAATCTCGTTATTTACGTGACAGTTGCAATGTAATTCAACAGATCGAAAATCTCTTCAAATTAGAGTTGTAAAATGAAATTGCCTAATGGACTGATTCAGCTGCGGCTTGCCTACGCAGTTGATGGAACTATTTCCCCACATAAGTGAAATGTCCACGTGTGATACGTATTACATTACAGCTAGATGACAGGACGCGTGCGCAATTTATATCTCATCGGGGAAATTGCGATATTTCTGCTCTTATTTTCACACACGCCAGAAAAAAATGTTTTAGTTTGCAATAAACTCGCTGGTTGACTTTGTAACTTCTTGAGTTGGGAAACTTTGTAAATCTTACACAATCTTCATTTCGTTCGTAACGGGTTTTATTGCAGTTTGATTTGAGTTTTGATTAGCAATGTCTTATCCTGACGAAGGCATCATCACAACTGCTTTCATTGAGTTTATGACCAGTGTTGCCAACTCTATGAAACTAAAAGGCGGCAAAGCAGCTTTACAAAACAGTAAATACTCATTTCTGAACGGTAAATGCGGTGGTAGCGGAGCGGTAGAACGCCGGCATCTCATTCAGGAGATGGGTTCGGATCTTTGTTTTCTAAGTTACGTACGTGTGGATTTATAGTAGCAATACCAATCTCGTGAAAAATCTCGTGAGGAAACCTGATAGTTTGAGGTGGTCACACACCTCAGTGGTTCAAATTGCCAATCCGCGGTGGGCACGCGTCTTGATTAAGCCCATACTATCTCTCTGAGAGAAGGCCTGTGCCCTGCAGTGGGGCGTATATAGGCTACATAAAAAAAACTATTGTATCAAGTTAAACATAAAAATGCTAAATGATTACTAACTTTAAAATACTTACAAAAAATAAATACAAAAATTAGCTAATTCCCACTGAAAAAGGAACTGGTTTGACTAGCCTAACCAAACCAAAGTTAAACCTAACACGTGAATCAGTGACCTTAAAAGGTTACCAATGTACGTGAAAGTCTCTATTCCGAATCCTATGTTAATTAGATATTATTTAGATTTTAAGAGATGACGCCTAGGACAAAAAACAGTAGAAACCATACCAGGATAGATAACAGCGAAGCCTTTGTAACTCCATTAACGGTCATAGTTATAAAAACTCGATCCCTCGAAAACAATCTTCATAGGAAGTTTCAATAATAATCTGAGGTTACGTCTTTTCCCTTACCACTGACTTTTAAGAAATAGAGTTTTTTATAAACAAGATTGCAGATAATAATATACTGTTAAAACACTGGTTTGTGAACTAGTAGTCTCTTGGCTCTTGTTAGTAATACTAGCTCTGCCCAAGATTTTAATCGCAGTTAAGATAAAAATTATCTTCGTGTCCAGAACATGATCTAAGTATGTGGCTAAATTAATCGTTTTTAGGGTTCCGTACCTGAAAGGTGCCAATTATTACTAAGATTTCAATATCCGTTTCTCTGTCTGTCTGTCCGTCACCAGGCTGTATCTCATAAACTGTGTTAGCTAGGCAGTTAAAATTTTCACAGATGATATATTTCTGTTGTCGCTATAACAACAAATACTAAAATAACAATAAAAGAAATATTTAAAGGGGGCTCCCATATAAACGTAATTTTAATTTTTTTTGCCGTTTTTTGCTCCATATTAATAACGGCAACATGTAGACACTTGAAATATTCACAGAATATTTAGTGCTATATTCGCTTCAAAAATAAATAATTAAATTGAAATAACGTGATTTCTTGCCGATTTTTTCTCGATCTTTGTGTCTAATGTTGTATAGATAATGGTAAGGAACCCTTCGTGTGTGAGTCTGGCTCGCACTTGGCCGGTTTTTTTTATGTCATATACTCTTCTCTCAAAGAAAGAGTATGGGCTTAATCACCACGCGTGCCCACGGTGGATTGGCAATGCAAGCGCTCAGGTATGAAGACCTCAGAATCTCAGGTTTCCTCACGGTGTTTTCCTTCACAGTTAAAACACTCTAAAACACTCTTCAAATCCAGCTTTAGTATTCTGTGGTAAAGTCTTCCTCTTTACCACAGACTAGATATATAAACTGCATTTAAGGTGTGTTTTAAGGAATCGTGTTTGAAAACAAAACTATTTGCGAGGATTCGGATTCCCGAGCCGTGCAACTCCATCATCATAACCATTAAAACCAAAGACCAGTACTAGACTCTCAGAAATACGTGTCAAAATAATACACATTGAATAACTCTTACTCTGTTTTGTTTTCGGTAGTCGCGTATTCGGTTCGGACTCTCGACTCGCTTTCAGGGTCGGCTTGTAAACAGTGACGCGTAGCGTCACGGTGACGTGCGAAACAGTGACACCAGTAGCCTCGATACTAAAATCAAATATTCACAAAATAAACTGTATACTATAAGTCGCCATTACCCCAATATATCAAAGCGGCCGCAAGGAGCGCCATTTTCTCCAATCAGAGAGGACATTCGAAAATCAATTACCATCCGCAGAAAAGCGGTGGTGCCCATAAACATCGACGCTGGCGGCCGGCGCGGGCAAGAACAAATGTGCAAAGCAGAAGATCAACCAAACTACACTATACCTAAGTTACGTAGCAAAATAGGAAAGCGAGCTGGATTTTCTATGAGCTGGGTTATCTGGATCGGGACCTTTCCGGGGGTTTTAAGAATTGGTCTATGAGCTGGGTTATCTGATGAGACACCCGGGAAATTTGAGAATATTCCGTATGTTCCCAAAATTTACAATGCACGTTTCATTGTATATTTTAGTATCTAGATGTCGATCGGTGCACGGATTTGAAGCACAAGTCAGTATGATGATAGTCTTACATTCATGATGATCTAGCCAACATAATTAATTTCTGTGAGTCCAAGCAGCTCGTCAAAGTTCTGGTGTCTGAGAATCTAGAATCACCGATGAAATAATAGCAACCCAACAACTTCAGTGTTAAAAAAAAACATTGATAGATAAATCATGTGGTGACACGAAACACTCGGTGTGCGAATCCGGCTCGCATTTACCCGGATGTTTTCTAAGATACAATTAAACTAGAACATCGCAAGTCAACCTTCTGTGAGACAATGCGACGCTGGCGCACGATCAGCCGGCCATTAAGACTGCACCATTTCACGCTACTCCCCGGCCAATCAGTCGCGCGGAATTGGCGGCGCGGCTTTCGAACCGCGCTGCGCGGGCGCGTGCGCGGCCGCTACTCTGGCCTTGCTTGACGTTTCTCTCTTCTCTCGATTAAGAAAATGAGCTGTCCATTCTGACAATAAAAATTAAAATATCAAAAATTATTGCGAAACAGGTCATATTTTTTTTATTTTTCGGAGTTTGTCTCGTAGTAAAAGTTGTTTGTTTGATGAGTGTAAAAGTTAAAGTTTCACCTTTCTATAATGGGCATTTTATAGGTCGGAAGAAAACACGATGATTTTAGATTCTATCACGAAGCTCTAATTATGTCCACCACTACAAAAAATAATTTTTCTCTACGATCAATTAATGTCCAATGCTATTTGTTTACAAGGTTTACGTGATAGATTATGGGCTCCATCACAACGCATATCGTCCGATTAGCGATGGCAAAATCAAGAGGTGCCATTTACCCTCCTCCTCTCCTTGACCTGACCAAAATTATATCTCGCATCTTACCCGATTCGCCATTTCCTCAAGGCTTCGCCAAATTCCCGAGTAGCAGCCAGGGCCTAATGGCCGGCAATCGAGGGGCAGATGGCCGCAATCTGCGCTGCCGCGGCTAGGCGAGTGCCATCGGGCGTAATGGGCGCGCCAATCGCCCGGACCAGTTTGCGACCTTTCAATCCGCCGGGAATGTCAACGTCGCCCGCGGCGGGACGGTGCGCAAGGCATGGGAGCCAGCTGGCGAGCGGAAGTGTGGCTCTCCCTTAAAACTAAACGCGATTCTTACTACCTACTATTTATAAATGCGAAGGTCTGGATGTATGAATGTTTGTTACGCAATCACGCCAGAACGGCTTAGTGGATCTAGATGAAATATGGCAGATGAAATTTGGAGTTTGGACTAGCACGTAGGCTGCTTTTTATCCCGGAAAAACATACATCGAAATTTCCATGCGATCCAAGTCGTTGATTTATATTTCATTAAACTTTTCTCAGTGTGTAAATAAACTTTTTTTTTCTAAATATGCCCTAAGAGTTTGGAAGTCGGATAAAGATAAAACATATTCATTATGTTATCAAAAACACAGACTTAAACAAAGGTTTAAGGAAGATTTTCAGTGCGAGAAATTATGAAAAGTGGCGACAAGAACGCTCCACCTGCATTGCTCTTGTAGTGTGGTGTGTCCTCCGCCCTCTAGAGGCTTTAACGGGTTTGAAGCTACCTGTTTTTATTCCATTGACACCGAAGATGATGTATTTCTGTTGCCGCTATAACAGCAAATACTAAAAACAGAATAAAATAAATATTTAGGGGGCGCTCCTATACAACAAACGTTGTCTAAAGACAGCGCTCGCCATCTAGCGGCCACCTATGTAACCTTCACAGCGCGGATGTTATGTCGTTAAATGTGAATGTTAAACGCTTCTTGTTGGTTTTTATAGATGGCGCTGTTCTCTAAATTCGATCTTTGTTTAATGTTGTATACGGACAATAACTGTTGTACTCGTACCCTTCGTGCGCGAGTCCGAGTCGCACTTGGCTGGTTTTGTTAGTCTTTGTACCACATCGCTCTCAAATATAAGATAGCTCTATAAACCATAAAATAAACCCTTGGTAGGTGCAGTAGTACAGTTAACCTATCCGTAACAATGACGGTGGTCGACAAAGGTACTATTTAGGGCCATTATTTTTATTATCTGCCCATCTCTGGGTTACACTTTATTTTATGGGGCTTCACGGGGACCTCAGAAGCCTTGGGGACATTAGCGATCTTTACTGTAGGAGTACTTTAAAGGAAACAAGTGTAAATTACCGGCCGAAGCTTTCGTATAATATGCTTGACAATGTACGAAGTGATAATGTTAGTTTAATTGACAGTTTCATAAAATTATTAATTCCCATACGTTCCTTGACTGTACCGTAAGTGCACTAAAACTCATGAAAATTAATAAACATTTAGAAACTTCTGATATTTAATGTCATAATTGAGTGTGACTGCGTCAGTCAAAGACTTCATTAGGGCTCTGCTCTTAACGACGAGTACATAAACTTTACGGCGGCCATTTAGGCGGACATCGATATCGCTGGTGCCTATAAGCATAAACAAATAGTGAAGCAAATAGGAAAGCTACACAGAAGGCACAAATTGATAATCCCTCTAAAGCCAACATTCTTCTTGTGGTCCCATCTCCTATTGGAGACCGGCTATCATTGTAGTCACTGGACCCGTGATATGGCGGCTCGGGACAAATCGATAGGCCTATCTAAAATCATTCAGGTTCTGTAGCCAGTGAGTTCTCGTACGGCCAGGTTTTCTACGGCCTTGTCTTTTGCCAGGTCTTACGCGGCCTTGTATTTTTCCCTGCAAGATCACTTGGTGGTGATCGTATTTATTAGTATTACATCACCTATGCATGTATTGCAGTTTTCTTTTCTTTATAGTCTATTTGCCCGCGACTTTGTCTGCATGGAATGAGTAATTTCCGTGATGAAAAGTATCCTGTGTCCTTCCTCGGGACTCAAACTATCTTCATACCAAATTTCATCTAAATCCGTTCAGCCGTTATTGTGTGATTGAGTAACACACATCGAAATATCTTCACAAACTTTCTCATTTATGATATTATATGGTAGGATAGTAGAATAATAGCTCCTAACTCTTGCTCAGTCTCCCAAAAACAAAAAAGCCAATACAATTAATAAATTGTGAAAAAACCGTAGAAAAAAATATCGTAATTGCATTGAGCAGAAAACAATACAATGCGCTGACCGGATAGGTGCTTTAAAATTAGAAAAAAGTAATTCCCCAACTAGTCTATAAACCATCTCCAGTAGATGAAGATGCTGTGACTTAATGCTGACGATTTCAGTCAGCCAACATTCGTCCACTGCTGAAAGATCTTCCTCAGCGCAAACACCACAAAGATATGCCACTGGTGGGTTTGTGATCACAATAGTTTACTTCAGTACATAACAGGCGCCGCTGCCCACCTCCGGATTTCATTTAGTCGCTTCTTACGACACCCAAGGGATTAGCCGGGGTTAAGCAAGCACATGAGATTCTCCAGACTTCAGACGTTCTGGCAATCCTTGTTTCGTAGCACAATCTAGAACGGTCATCGTATCTGCAAGCGTTTCGGCGCCATTAATTAACTTGTTTACGGCACCGATAGACTGATTGATATAGACGCACCTTTATCGCAACTGCAATTCGTTTATCTTTGGCTTAGCCGAGTTGGACGTGTATTAGGCCAATGTAGACTATGTTTTGAACGCTTCGGAAAAGTATACAATGTTGAATGAAACGGTTCTTAGACCAGCCGCAACGCACAAACTTGGCCCATAATAATGAAGAGATCAACCAAACAGGTATATACGAGCTTCTCATTTTTGTTCTAGGAGAACTCTGTCGCTGCCTGATAAATATTGCTTACGCAGTCTATATACGTCCCACTGTAGGGCACAGGCCTTCTCTCAGGGAGAGAGTATGGGCTTACTCACCACGCTTGACCACCGCCGATTGGCATAGGTACATGTCCGCACTGGGAATCGAACCTGGTGCTCGCGCTTCCAAGTCCAATTTTCTACCCACTAGACTACCACCACTTAGGTTTTAAATAGAATGGACGTTATTCATGTTGGATAATGAATTCCCGCAGACGCGACTTTGGTATTATTCTATACCGTATTATAAATTTCATAAAATGTTCTAATAACAAAAAAACTCATAGAACAAAAGCTTATAACTACAACTTAACACAAATTGACGTAACTTAAGAATTGCTCGTTTTAAAAATAAGTAAATTAATATGCTTTTACTTGCCGGAGATAGGCATTGAACCAATTCCAAGCGCTAAAAAGTTCAAGGGACTAATGTTTGTAGTGGTTTCCCGAACACAAGTATACTGGTATGTTTATGTGCAAAATTGAGCTCAATTTATTGAAACTCAATTATATAGTGTATAAGTGCGCTTAAATAAAACATAAAGCTATCCCTATTTTTCAAGAAAACTATTGAACTGCCCCGCGTAGACCCCAGGTAGTTAGTTAGACTTGAGATTTCCGCACTTACCCTCATAGTTGGGCCATTGTACGTCGCAAGCTCTGAGGTATGTAAATACCTCAGACACTAGGGTTTCCTCACGATGTTTTCCTTTACCGTAATTTAGAAAACAAAATCATTGGTACATGCCGGGATTCGAACCCACGACGACCCTGGGTAACTTTAATCGTTAATTTACATGAATACAATTATCCTAAAGCGTTACGTCTAACATTTTGCGTAAAAGAAACAAGTAAAACATGACAGTACCGGGATGCAAATGCACACCAGGAAACCATGTAAACAAAAACAGAATAAATCACCATTTCTATGAGCCGACAGTACATTGACCATTACATTTCATGCACTTTACACAGTTACGTTACGGGCGACCTTGCAACAACAATGTCGAGCTGTTGTCGATTGTACGTAGCTGTCATTTGTCTCGCAAGGAAACAGATAACCGTCCGTGTACCGACGAGTTTATCCCGGCTTTGTTCATTATTCAAAATGTACGGAGCCTTAGTGGACACTGAATGCTTTCGACTTGAATATTTGATGCCATACCTAGAAGTATCTCCAATCATTTTCTCTACTTTTTTAATTTTATTTTTCTTTTTCCCTTCTCTACTCTATGTCTAGTAGGTATTGAGAGAAGGTCCGGTGAAGTTTAAGGGGATTATTCCACTCTCGAAAACAAATAACTTTCATGAGAGCAACATTGTAATATCAAACAACCGCTGATTCAATGTTTTTTTTGGATATTTCAGAGTTGCTCTCATAATAAAGGTTGTTTGTATCAATAAGTACAATAATCCCTTCAAGTTTCACCAGATCCTTCTGAAACACATCATTTTCTCAGTGTGCGTAGTAAGAAACTCATCGAGTTCTTTCAACTTTCTGGTTTTTACATGCAGAGTTAAAAATTAACATTATTTAAAGAAAATCGTAAATTATTCTATATCAGCTCTTGAAATTTAAAGCAAAAGCCTTATCAGTTTACTTACAGTTCGAGTGCAAGCCAAACCAGTTTCATTAAAATGATGAAGTGACTCGGTGTCCCATTAGATATTCATGCTCTCTAGAACCTGCACGTAAGATATACTGGCTTAATTATTTTAGATTGCACCCTGTCACCGCTATATGTTGATGTTATAATTCTGAGTCCATTTTATTACCCTGCAACTAAGTTCGCGATAAATAGCGGCCGCGATTTCACCGCAAAAGCTTGTAGTCCTTATAAAAGCAGTTTCTATCTAGTCTATGGTGGTTTTCACTGGCCGGTGAAGCCATTATACCGTAATAAAGAAAATAATAAACTTTTTATTTACGCAAATGGCTTTCATAATTTTCTGTGCGTATCCAGCCACCATTTCTTTTTAAATCTTTTACTTCTACGACCTACTTTTTGCAGTGAAACTAGTGATTTTTTTGCAGTGAAACTAGTGATTGCTTGTTGATCGCTTTTTAAGTTTTTGTGATTGACCTCCAAGTGGCCTCCTTGGAGAAATAAAAGAAAATATTGAGTGTCAAAGTGATGAGCTTCTTTTCGCGGTTGGTCGCGGCCGTCGCGGGTGGCCACTGACGGGCATAAATGTCGGCTTTATTATGCTTCAGCGCTCTAGCGGACACCACTTTAAATGTACTCACCTTATTTTTTTTATTTAATAATCCTGTATTCGAAGTCACGCAAAATGTTTTATATTCACAACATAAAAGCTGGTAGTGCAAGTGCACTGAAGCGTGGAGGCTACAATCCGTAATCTTAGTAGGCTCGGGATGAAGATAATAAAACTCATATCCAAGTTTTACGTGACGTCATCACAAATAGTAAATTGAAAGACCACCCGGTAGAGCTCTGTATTGTAACAAAATATTGTACTGTTCGATCGTGTAGTAGGCCCTTTAAATTACATTTCTTTTGAAAAAGAAACGTGTCCGTTTCTTATATTTTAATCTTTACAGAGACATATTTTTGACAGGCGATAGATAGATAAGATAGATAGATAAATCATTTATTTGTGCTTAGAGACACACACACATAAAGCAATAAGTACATAAAAGTTGATGACATACAATAGTTTAGGTACAAGTACAAACTTATCTTACAAACTAACTTATATGTATAAACATAAGGTTATATGGCACCTTTAGGCCATATATGGGTGTGCCACAGAAGCTCAAACGGCCGTACCTCAGCATTATAAATATCCACTTTAATTAAGCAGATATTTTACTGATTTTCAGCTACAGCCAGCCTGCGCTGCGATAGCGCAGCGATAGAACGGTATTCCTTAATGCCTTTGTTTTATAAGTTATGTATGTGCATTTGTGAAATTGTAGTAGCAACACTACTCTCCAATTGCGAAGGAAAACATCGTGAGGAAACCTGAGTACCAAATGTCTTCACATACCTCAGCGCTTGAAATTGCCAATGTGCGCTGGGCACACGTGGTGATTAATTCCATTCTCTCTGAGAGGAAGCCTTTGCATGTGTGAATAGGGCGTATATAGGCTGCAGTAATGTTATTTTGACAGGAGTTCGAATGCAATAAATTTTATTCGACACAGTGATGACAGCAATAATAAGTTAATGACTAATTACGTCAAATATGCCAAGTATGCAAAGATGCCTCGAAAAAATTATTAGCTACTTACTTTCTTTCTTCGTACGCCGCCCCGTTCTTTCCTAAGAATACCCCCTCTGTCCCGTTTCAAAGAGAAATCTTCCCTCAACCTGATATAACAGTACCAGTACCTGCGCCCCGACCAAGTCCGGTATTATTAATAAATGGCCCAGTATCTATTGTGGCCGGGCTCGGCAGGCCCCTGAATCACAGTTATTGGCCCCACTCGGACCCTTTCACGGTTTGATGGGCCGTCCACTCGCGAAATTATACTTTAAAGCCTTGTAGTTACGAGAAGAAAGCAAAAGGTCATCCCGCCCTGACTTTTTTTATAAGGAAGTAGGTTTTGTTACAGGGTGTAAAGTGAAGAAATTATTTTCAGGTTGTGAAAACATGTCATTGAATAACACGTTCTGGATAAGAATGTTCAACATGAAAATAATAGGCCCACATGTCGTCGAAGACTTATTGCAAAAGTTAATCTTTGATTGGCGTTATCCCTACAGGACAAGGGATTCAGTGTTCTGTGTTAGTCACCATCAATCATCTATTTTAAAATATTCAGCCTCTTCGCAAAAGAACCCTGGCACGCTCAGTGAAACTTGTAGTTGAACTAAAGACCCTTTTATTATAAAATCTGTCTATGGTACAAATATTTAGGTTAGAACTGTAACTGCGGTAGTCTTACAGCTCTAACTAAGAGCAATCAAATCTCCATAACTCCTAAGGCTGTCGAATGTAAATCACACCTGGCCAAACTGACGCGAACAAACAATGCTTAGCCCCGACAACTAACAGATGTACAGCGCAAGATATCACGGTGAAAATTTTACTGCTACTCAGCATACCGAGATTTGCCATTGTAGTGAAGTGAAAGTGTTTGCCAATTAGCGTCAGAAGAAGTTTGTGAATGTCTGAAACAGATCCTTTCGATCCGTCCTTCAGCTTACATTGTATATTGAACAAACAGCATGTAAATTCATTACATCGAAATAAACTTCTAATTTTGTTTGCCACTTTTTAGCTAATGATTGCTTTTTTTTGTGTGCTTTCGTGGCAATCTAAATAAATGTTGTCTTTCTTTCTTTATTTTCTTTTGCAAACTTCTTGCAGTATAACAAACTCACTTGGCTTCTAGGTCTAAGATGTTTCGCGAACAGACAAGACATCACGCCAGAACACGACGAATCATGGCGTATCTTTATCTAGTGCGTGGTTACAATATTCTTTAGTATTCAGGATTTTTTGTAGAGCTAACGTCATCACCGGAAAACAAACTTTTCGTTAGATACTTTTAACATTTGTATTTCCTTTCAAGTGGTCCATTTACTAGATTCTCAATTGATACGTTTCTGGTTAACAGACCACAGAATCAGAATCATAAATTTCAACACAGATACAAAAATAAAAATATAAAAGTCGCAAATAAAACATTATCAGTGTTATTTTTTAAAACACACCTTGAATGCAATTTAAAGTCTGTCTTAAAGTTATAGACTTTACCAGTGACTACATATTTAAATCGCATGTGAGGAGTGTTTTAAAGGAATCGTGTTTGTATAGCTACCACCGTACATCGGCGAATTTTATAAAACGTAGTAGTTCTGCTGTAGTTATTTTGCGGGGCAGGTACCTAGGTCATATCGCGGCCGCAGGCCGGTCATAAAGCGGGCCCGCGAGAATCGAACCCGTTACCCGACGCACCCCACCTGCGCCTGCGCCTAACCGGACCTCGTTTGTTACCCGCTGAACGATATTCAATTATACGTAGAAACTGTATTAATAACCAATGCTCTGCGCACGGGCTCGTTTATTTAGCAAGTTGACTGTGATAAACTTAGCTTGACTGCAAGACAGTGTTACTATTCGATAAACTTCTTCACCTTTGTATTAAACATCTGCCTGATACATTTTTTTAGATTAGATACATTGCTGTTGCAATTTGGCGAAAATTAGATGCAGGAATCGTGTATGTAAACAGAATAAACGAATAAATAAAAAGTAGGCAACTATGCCATTCTCTCAGATATGGACGAAAACATTGACATAATCTACGTAGGAGGAAACACAGTTGGTACAGTCGACAGCTCATCGACATTTACATACGTGCACTCTAATCAGTTACGTTAAGGGTGACTTTACAACAAAAATCTCAAGGTTGACCCGCTGTCGACTGTACATATTGACTTTACATTGACTTTCCTGTAGATTAAACCAACCAATCTTGATCTTTTTAAACTAAATCTTCGAAACATACTACAGATAATGCTATTGGCAGTATGTAGTATATCAGCAGACGTATCTTAGTACATATTGTGATAACTACCAGGTCAGAACTCTAATGTTGATGTTTATAACAAACAAATCGCTTATCCACGTCGTTGCATTATTGCAAAGTAGCTGGCCCCGCAAACTTCATAACGCCAAAGAATCGGTTTATACGATTCTTGCACAACGCCATCATATTTTTAAAATACAACGTTCGCTGGCACAACGCTATTTTAGACTTAAAATAAATATTATCCCGTGGGAACGCATTACCGGGATATCAAGTATGCTTTGTCTCGTTTCAGGTCTGTATCTATCTGTACGCCAAATTTCATGTAAATCCGTTCAGCCGTTATTGCGTGATTGAGTAACAAACATCCGAACATGTTCACAAACTTTCACATTTATAATATTAATAGGATAATAAGATTTAGCAGAACATTTCGACGATGGTTTTACAGAAGCTAGAGTGAATCAGTGTATCATGCATAAAACTTCATTTGACTGAAATTAATAGAAATTCAATTGTGTCGATGTTACCTCTTATGTAACTTCCCTTTAGGAGTATTGTAACACAATGTAGTTAGGTAGCCCATTTTTCAAAAATGTAATTCCGTCGTTGTTTTACCGGATGAGCGAAATATTAGAGTTCAGACAACAATATCACATGGTATCACTAACACTAACACAGCGACGCTCCAACCACCCTATTGTTATCTCAGTCCAATTGTACAATCAATAAGAGTCGCGGCTACTTAAATAGTATTTCCGGATGTCCCTGACAGTGCTTTACCTCCGTCATGCAAAAATATCCTTCACATTCGCAACGAGAAAGTAAATCCTCGAAGCACGTCATGTTTGGGTTATCTGCCGCCATTAGCCGCTCAAAGCGCAAGAGTTCTTCGTGAAATGTCACAGGACGCGGTGACAGCTTAATCTGTGCTTGATGGCCGCTAACTGAGGTTATAAACGACTGTGTATGACGTACATGGCCTTAATAAAAGTGCCGGGCGGGACTCGCTCTCATAGTTGCGTCGGATTTATCCGGTTTGCGTCATTATTGGGGGTAATTTTTTAGTATAATGTTCGCCTTCAGTTGACTTTGGGTGCCAGTGGTCCGTAAAATAGGATATTCTTTTTACTTGTATTATTTCCATTATGAATAGATTGTTTTATTATTTAATTAAGTAAAACTTACATTTATTATTGTAAATTTGCGTGCATGCCGAGAATTTACAAGGTATAATTCTCAGCAGATAACTTGAACAAAAATGCGAGCAATCGTTTGCGATAGATACGTAAGAGTATTTTTTTTATTATTCGTTAATCTAAGTAAAGTAATTCCCGAAGAGTTCTAAGTGACATTTTGAGACCCCCGCCAAAGTCATTTGGTCATGTTATTTATCGGACATTATACTTATACTTTTTAGAGTTGCTTAGAAGAAAGCCTCTTCCTAGCAAAAATAGAAACATAATGTTTACTGCTAAAAGTTGAACAAAACAAAAAAACGTTTTTTAATGCAAACAACAAATTGTTGTCCAAAGAATAGGACGTAACAACAACCGTTGGCACGCTAACTATGCAATCACGATAACCGTTAAATCCATGTCAGTCATCATGTTACAGGCTACCAGCTATAGTTCATCCACATTACTTATTGAGAGGAAAAGTATTCTTGTCTGTCCTGCAGTCACCGATGTGATTTAATTTTATGCTTTTATAAATCTAATATATAAAAATCTCGTGTTACAATGTTTGTTATCGAACCCCTCCGAAACCGCCGAAATCGCCGATTTAAACAAAAAAAATGTATATTTGCTAGCTCTGAGAATAGGTCGTAGATTAATCAATATGACAAAGCAACGTTTGCCCGGTCAGCTAGTATGTTGTAGTAAGTTGTATGGTATTTTAAAATCGGTTCGATGATCGTCTAATCTAATTACTATGAGTGATTATTGTGCCTTACTATGATGAAGCGGTGGTAGCCCAGTGGGTAGAACAATGGACTCGGAAGCGGGAGACCCAGGTTCGATCCCCAGTGGGGGCATGTGTGGCTTTGTTTATTTTCAAATTTACGGACATCTGCGAAATTGTAGTAACAATACCACACGCTAACGATGAAGGAAAACATCGTGAGGAAACCCGCGGCTTTGTTGGCTCCGCACTTATTGACTAGTCTTTCCTGTGGGCTAGGCCGACTAAGCTCTCAGGATGGTATAGGTGCTGGGCAAGCCTACTCCATCTAAAATACAACGTACAACGGCACTGCAGCGTCCGAGTGGTCCCTTCATCCATCTAGTGTGAGTGAAGGTGCCACTGGACGCCGTATAAATCATCTTATTACGTAGATGCCAAAGCCTAAGTATTTTATTTTAATGTTGAAGACAAACATTTTAATGGTCATACATCGTCTACTGTTAACCGCTGTCAGTGGTTTTTTTTTTACGTACCTAGCCCGACTGGCAGATGTTAATAGAAGATGAACAGATTGTTAGTGTATGAGAAAGGATGATCGATCATACATAAAAAAAACTGGCCAAGTGCGAGTTGAATTCGCGTGGAGAGGGTTCCATACAAAGTCAAACGTATTATTGAGTCTACCACTTTATTTTCAATTGATAGAATTCTTATAGGTTTTAATGTAATGTAGAAGCAATGAACTATATTTCGTATTTTTTTAAAACTTTTAGGCTCAGTACCTAGTTTCTGAGATAAAGGGGGAGAATGGTCAGTTTTCGTCTTCTTTCATGAATAAAATCAAAACTATTTATTTTACTATAATAACAAAAAATATATTCGAGATCCTTATAACGAGATCTTTCATTTGATATATGAAGGTTTGCAAAAGTTTTTGTTTTTAACTTCCTAATTTTTCCCCCGAAAATGACCCTTATTGAAAAAAAAAATATTTACTTTGCACATTACACCCTACCAAATTTCACCTGATTTTATCAAGTAGATTCGGAGCAAATTGGCTGTGATAAACGGACGGACGGACAGACAGACCCACGAGTGATCCTATAAGGGTTCCGTTTTTTTTACGGCGTACGAAACCCTAAAAATCGCTTCATACTTTTCCTTCTTTGTTATACACGGTGTAGGAGATACTCGCTACTCAAACTTACCTACGTACAAGCAGAGCCACGGGCTGAGCTTATAGTCTGGCAATAGAAAGACAGCGCGCCGCCGGTCTACACAATGTAGAGCACTGTTGGTCGTATAATAGCTCGGAATACCTTTGCAGATTGAGATACTGTGATAAATGAACCTACCTGTTAAGTTTTTAGCTCAGCTTATTGAAGTACTCTTTATACCTAGCCCACACTGCCTTATTTGACTTCGCTAAAAACACTAAATACAAGTGCCATAGTTGCGTCGGATTTATCCGGTTTACGTCATTATTGGGGGTCAACTTTTTATATTATTTTCGCCTTCATTTTGCTATAGGTGCAAATAATAGAAATAAGATATTCGTTCAGTAATAACCAGAAATGTCCCTTTTTGTTTTTATTATTTCCATTAGATTATTTCCATTTCCGAGCGGTTCCGTGCTTTGCAAGGCACGTTAAGCTGTTGGTGGCGGCTGCCGTTGATAGATGGCAGTCGTTAAGCCAAGTCAGAGGCCTTAGGGCGGCTTGACAACTTCTGACAGTAGACGAGCCACTAGTCTACAAGCCTCCACCAATCCGGACTTGGCCCCAGTGGTGGAGTATGGCCTATACCTTCCTCAGGGAAGAGACCCGTGCCCCTCGGTGGGGACATAATGGGTTGATGATGATGATATTAAAAATTTCATTTATTCTTTCATTTAGCCGTAAGTAAAATCTCGATTTACATTTTGGTACTGACAATTTGCGTGCATAACGAGAGTTTACAATGTATAATTCCCAGCACATAACTCAAATAAAAATGCCGGCAGTCGGGATGAGGTGAGAATGAATAAATAAAATAATATAAATACTATGGCTTAAAAATAACATACATACTATTGGCATTTGCTCACCATCATCAGCCTATGCTTGTCCACTGCTGGACATAGGCCTCTCCTATAGCACGCCACTGAGCGCGGTCCTCGGCTACTCTCGGGGTTTATTTACTTTGCACAAGGAGTACTTTAATAGGTTGGCATTTGCTCGCGTTTGTTACTTTACGATTATTAGGTACATTTTATAAAGTAAGGAATATTATCGAGTTGCTTTACAAAAATAGCAATTAATTGGACAACAATTTACAAAAAAAAATATCTTAAGCACCTTATCCGAATGTAGTGGTTTTTTTAATCAGCCATAGTGTCTGTTCAATTTTACTTTGCACTCGTTCATACAGTACAAATAGTGGATCAGGATCTCAAAGACTAATCAAACAAAGGCTAAATGACCAAGCGATAAATCAAGTCGCCGCACAATCAATCACATTAATGATTTATTCGGGCTCAATTCTGCTGCGATAACCTTTGCTAATTATTAATATTTACTTAGCTAAGGACTTTTTTTCAAGTATGAGTGGATTTTAATTCCATTCAGTTCCAGTTAACAAAAAAGTAGCTGTTTTCCCATGGTCTACGACCCGTACCACCGTGCCCAATCCTCTTTGCAACTCACCTACATTGTTCCCCAAAACCAATCAGCGGCGTCCTAACTTCGAAAGGTGATCGGGCGATCTGGCCCCGTCCCTATCGGTCCCCGATCGGCTGACATTTGGCTCGACCTTTAGCAGTGGACTGTTTGGGCCACAGTACCCACCTACGAGCTATGTGATCTCATTATTCATGCTATTATCTTGAGCTGACACTTTTGGTGTGTGGTGCAAGAGATTAGGTGTAGCTTGTTGACATTTGCAGACTGCCACTGTGACGTAATAAGTATTAGTTGTGCGCGCCGCACTTAAAACCGTTTAGCATTAGCTGAATCTTATAATTCATTCACTTTAATAACATGAATCGACTGGCATTTACACCGGTATCGGTAGCTGATTTGTATCTGCGATTACAAGCTGGGGTCTTAACTCAGTATTACACAATTATCAAACAAAAATTTATACTTGATTTTGTTACAATAATCCAATATGCGGGGGTACGCGGCAAGCGTCTCGCAGTGCCCGCTGGACCGACGATCTGTGTATGTCGTGTTTGTAATAGAATTCTCCGGAACTCTTGTCAACGACTACACGTTTCTTCTTCCTGTGGCGCCTTAACAAAGTCCGCCTATTTATATTCGAGGTATTGTTGATCTTCCACAACTTGCACTTGCACCACGCGCATGTTCGACCTACGCCAGCCGCGCCCACAGACGACGAGCCAAACTAGATCTCTTCTTTATTTATTCTCGATTTATTGTATCAGGTTTTGAGTGCAAGTTTGCTTTATGTGTGGGGTCGGGAGCCTGTTTGGCGAGCTAACCACCTCTACCCCGTACGGGCTAGGCTTTAACTTATAGTTATTGTTTTCATTACTTCGGGGCCACTGAGAGGTAATCTGTCTGTTTTTAGACAGCAATATATGGTTATTTTGCTCGAATATTTATCAAAAGTACATGAAAACTAATCTATTAACTCAATCTTTAAGTACGCATAATTTCTATTTTTATATTTACAATTAAAAGACTTCTTCTTTAATATCTTTGTATTTGTATTATGTAGCCTATATACATTCCACTGCAGGACACAGGCCTTGTTTTATAGATAGATAGTATGGGCTTAATTATCACGCGTGCCCACCGCGGATTGGCAATTTCAAGCGATGAGGTATGTGATTACCTTAGACACTCACAATGTATTTGTATAGTTAGGGTGATTTGCGCCAAATCACTGTATAAGGTACATAGTTAAACACTTATCCACTACAGAGCCTACCAATGGATAAACAAATAGATATTATTGTCAGATAACGTCTGCGCAAACAACGCAAGCCAAGCCTAATGAAAGTCTCAGGACACAGGTACATGTTACATTATATTTTATTGTCAAATATCGGATTTCCCGGACATCAGAAGTTGATATGCGGGAAAGAATCAACTGGAAGATATACCATAATCCTTTCAAAATAATTTCCCTTCAAAATCAAGCACATAATTTCTGATGCGTTTTTGTTGGAATTCGGAAAGCATGTCGGTTGCGTGCTACGCGCATGCGTGCCGCGGCGGCAGGTGCGCTCCGCAGCAGCCGCCAGATAATGCTGCATTCCCTCTTTGATAATACCTTGAGGTACAGTCGACAGCACATGAATCTCAACATTTTATTTGCAAATTTGCCCGTAATGCTATTGCGTAGAATGCATCATGTCAGCAGCACATCCATATTGGATGTGGTGTTGACTGTACCGAAAACCTCCAGTCGGATACAAATAGCTCTACGGAAAAAGATGTTTTAGACTGATACATCATTACGTACAATGGCCTAATGGTGATCAATTGGAGATTTGGCACTTGCGTTCACAGGCTGTTAACAGGCTGTCAGTTGAATCTTTCAGCAACCCAAAGAACATTTAACTAGAGATTAACAGTCTGTTAAGTATTTTTTAGGAAAAAATGTGTACAGGAAACTCGGTGTAAGTGCGGAAATCTCAGCCCTAACTACTTCTCGCAAGTCAAACCATAAATATTTTTTCATAAGCTTGAAGCTACTAGAAACCTCTTATAGCTTGGTATTATCTACACAGCTTAGCATCCATACGTGTCCTACAACCTAAAGCGTAACAGGTACAGGCCAGCATCTGCGCTATGCAAAAGACTACCGTTCTGATTTATAGCACTATTATTATTTGTTCGCGTGCACAAGAAGGATTTCCTGCAGTAACACGACATGTTTCGAAGATTTTCCGCTATGATAAACGTGTTTTCAGACCAGACATCAGTGCTTCTAACAGATTTTAAGCCCGAGAATAGAGCTCGTAGCTTCTTACCTTATTTCTCTAACTTGCGAAGACTGATGAATTGAAAGGATTTGTTCGATATTTCATTTTAAAGTAGACAGAGTACGTCCAACCAAATAAGTATAAAAACCCACTACGAATTGCCGATTTCATGTGCGTAAGATCCCAAGCTGAAATTTCCAAAGTACATACATAGTTAAAAATTAAGTCAACAGAATATAAAATGAACTTCTAGTGTGCCCACAGTAAAAGCAAACTGGCTCTCGGAAATCTAAACACAATCGTCTTTGGTCAAACCCACCAAAATTGCGTGGTGTATAATATAATCAGCCTGTTTCACGTCTAAGCCTACATCTGTTTGACCACAAAGAAAAACAAATTCCCCATCAAACGGCCACCAAAGAGCCGAAACCTCAAAGGAGCTCCAAATGTCGGCGCAGACGCCGAGTAATGATGATGACCCGCGGGCTATACGAAAAGAACCGATGTCAGAAAGTGGGCCAATCCTAAACAACGCATTATGAATGAAAATATTTTATAGTACAACTGCTAGGGCTCTTTCTCTTTTATAAAGTTATAAATGTCTCAGTATATCGGTCAGTGCGCACAACTTATACCAGCAAATTCGTTTGCGTAGGATTTGAATATAGGATTTGATTTGCCCTTAAGCCTTAATCTAGGTCATAGTCTATCTCGGTTCTAAATTTCATGCCTTGAAATATTTTTGCGCTTGTATTAAATGAATAATTCTGACTAATATGAGTTCAGCTCACGCCTCACCGCGCCGCCTCCCGACAGCGTAACTTGAAAAGAGTTTGAACGGACGACAGACCTGTGCCCTGTGACCCCGCGTTTCTCTTTCTTCTAAATCAAGTTAACACATTCGAATTAAAACAACATAGTACCTAATAAAATCGTTCCGGATGATTGCGCATAAATAATCCACTGCTTTGAAAATACAAACCTCGAGCGATATTGAATTCCGAGTTCCACCAAACGCAAGTCTCGTGAAAGCTTTTTTCTGTAGAGTTAATCAAAACTGCATTGTTTAGGAAGACGAGTGGATCTATTATATGGTCCCCCATTCAGAGCAGAATGGCGGCAGCCGAACAAACTCATCTAAAGATAATCTATTTGGTGTAACCTCACGACCCCGCTCCGTGTAACAATATAATTAAAGTGAGATCCGTTCGGTAGATCGATCCGATCGCAGCCCGGTCGCGCCGATAAACAAGTACAGCCGCAAGGCAAAGTCACTTCAATCCATTTTCCTTCGTTAAATAAAGTCAGAAGATGCAAAATAATAGTAACGCCATATATTTCTATCTCATATTGTACGAAGAGACAATAATATGAAAAAAATAAATTTCAGTCAAAGAATGATAATTTCCACACAACACAATCCCTCGTCCTGGTCCTAGGATAACCTGAGCCATAGTAATCAGGCAAGGTCATCACAGACATGGAAATGCACCCAGATAAGATAGATGCCATTTGTACAAATCATGTATGGCTTTCAGCGGGAATCGAATCCATGAACTGCGTTTCGGTAGCGGGTGTGTTGGGCCTAACGAGACAGTACCGACTGTTGTATAATGAAGTTGTTTAATTTTACAGATAATGAAAACATTTAAATAATTTTGCTTGTCCAGCTTCGCAAACAACACCGCACAAGTCATTTTCCCTACTTTACAGTAGAGACACATAACTTTTTAATTTCGTAAACAGTTTCTGCGGTGTTTCATAGAAAAAATGTTTTAACGGTTGCTGATTAGTCTAAATGCTTGATTCTAATAGGTTGAACGATTCGCGCTTCAAAGCTGCACCCTGTCAAATTTCGACTTGACCGCTGTTGTTTGCTAAGTGACGAAGTACGGGTCTTCTTTTCTACTACGTAGTTATGTTTTTTGCTTGAATACTATTTATCATTAAATTTTTGCAGTCGAGTGTCCGCCGATTGGCTGGATGTCGGCCTGCAATACACTATATGGAGCGATATCACTGATTGCTTGCGGTCTCACTAGCCTCAATAGACGCTTGCCGTTGTTTGGTTACAGTTTGATCTTCGAACCATTATTAGCTCTTGTATGTTTAGGCCAACATTATAGTCGGTTGGTTTATTTGTTAAAGTCTATCAGTCTGTCTTTGTTTCGATAATAGCAAATTATCTCCATAAAAACCATACCATTATCCTTACAACATTAGACAACGATTGCATTTGAGAACAGCACCTTCTATAGAAACCAATGAGAAGCGTTTAACATTTACATTTAACGACATGACATCGGCGCTGTGAAGGTTACACAGATGGCCGCTAGATGGCGAGCGCTGTCTTTAGACAACGTTTTTTGTATGGGAGCCCCCCTACAATATTGATTTTATTCTGTTTTTAGTATTTGTTGTTATAGCGACAACAGAAATACATAATCTGTAAAAATTTCAACTGTCTAGCTATCACGGTTCATGTGATACAGCCTCGTGACAGACAGACAGACAGACAGACAGACAAACAGTGAAGTTTTAGTAATTGGGACCCGTTTGACACCCTTCGGGTACAGAACCCTAAAAACAATCGGGTAATGTTTTAACTATAAAAAACTTTCATGCGAATAAAAAACAAATTCAAATTCTGATTTCAGTGATTTTCTTTTGTTTTTCGTTCTTATAATAAAACGCTAATGGTCACAAACAATTTGGTCGTAGTTTAAAAACGAGTGCTTCTTCCTTTTTTTGTTTTTGTTGCCCCCGTCTTTGCCCCCGTCCCGATGTTATCGGGTACAATCGGGCGCAGTGGGTGTACGCACTGGCTGATTTATCGTCTTCTTTACCCTAAAAAGGTGGTTTGTTTGTTATGCTGTAACCTGTAGTCTTACTGCATTCGTTTTGTTCTGTTAGCTGGTTATTACCAGTAGGCACATTTAATTATTATTATTTGGCCTCTAGAATGCAGGTATCGATTATTGATGTAGGCTTATTTTTTCTGCAGTATTATTTTACGGTTTGGAAACTTCTCCATCCTCTTCTTCAGTTATGAACATTATCTTAGGCTGACTTGCTCCACTTCATAAATGTCATTTGAATAGCCATTTAATTTAATTTTTTAAAAAGAATTTTGGTTAAGTGCTATTTAAGCCGCTTTTGAAAAAATGTGAAAATTTGCAAACATCATAAACACTCTTTCACCTCGGTCTGTGCAATCAGCTAGCAATTCTAAGCCAAACATCCTCCATTATTCAAGAATCTAAACAATGCATGTTACAATTAAGCCCGCTACATCCTTAACCACTCGAGTGGAGGCTGTGCTTAAGGCTGTATGTTATAAAGTGGCTGGCGCGCCGTGCATTAGCGCTACAAGACCGGGGGCTTTCATCTGAACTAGTTCATACTGGACCGCGGCGGGTTCAGGTGCGGATTCCGACTGCCTAATACGGATTGTATAGATACGGGACGTGTAGAGTGACCTGGCGACTCGCCGAAAAACGGGGCTGATTAAGATCTTCACATAACACAGAAATTAATTTCTCTTCAAAAATTTGCCACCTTGTAAATGGCGGTAATTTCAAGTTTCGCAGAATAAACGATCATTTTTAAGCAACAAGATTTTGATGGTGTTACTGTAGTTGAGCCTATGAAATTCAAAGGAGGACATCTCACTCTGATTTCAAAAGCCCTAAAATATATTATATTTTTATATTTACCAAAAGAGAAATCTCAAACTGAAAATGCATAAAAAAGTTAATTTCTACGTTAGTAAAACATATTGGGTAATTTTATGATATTAGATCACATCCCAGTTTTCATCTAGTTTTAATAATGGGCTAAAATAAGACCGATTTAAGAAAAATTACAAAATCATATAGCTTAAAATTCATGGTGAGCCTACACCAGCAGCCAGAGCCTGCTATCTCAAGACGCTTGTTACGCGATATCTCATACGTTTATACGTGTATGTTCGTTTGTTTACATGCGGTTAATATGCATGATCCGCTCGGGTGAATATATTGGTGCGAGGCCTAAGTAGCCCTTGGTTTGCTGTATAGCCTCTGGAGCTAATGCTAATGGCACTATAATGGTACTTGGCCTTGCTTATCGTATTGTGCACTTTATGCTTGCTAATAAATTAATTTCATTTCGCCAATTAAGATCAAATAACTGTCTAGGGTTATGGTTTTATGTGATCTCCTATTATTGAGTTAGGAGGTTGGTAAATAACTGGCAGTAAATAGATTAATGACTCACCTTAAGCCGACCAAAACAAATGACTTTTAAGAGTCTAGTCAGGAAAGGGAACTAGAAAACCTCAATTTTATCACAATTTCCTGTTACAACTTCGCTTCTTAATTAACTCCTTGAAAACCATTCAAGATCGTAATCCAGCATCACAGGATGCATAAAGTTTTTACTGACATAATACACCCGACAAACAGCACAAGATACTGTTGTAAATTGTAATAGTAAGGCACTATGCAGGTTAGGTACGTAAACGGGTTTTTCATTACTCATACTCGGAAAGTAGGTCTGAAGTTGCCTGAGGACCGGGTTGAAAGTAATACTTTTCACACCTCCTGCTCGACAATGCCTTATTACGTACCGTCAAATATCATCGTAAAGCATGGCCTTGTCTCTCGAGGGCAATAATAATGAAGAATTTCCCTAGGGAATAAAGTGATTTGAATTTAGAATGTCAAAATTCGCATGAAAACTATGGAGAAGCCCCGCATTGCAATTCGAAATTCGAATTGTTGTTCGAAACTCACCTCTTTTTTTTCTTTTTTTTCTGAAATACTGTGTCCTGTGACCGCGCGAAACACCAACAAAAAAAAAGAAAAAAAGGCGCGAATTGCAAATACGAATTTAAAAGTTATATTCAATTTAAGTTGCTAAGCCGTAAAAGAGTGTGGACTTTATATTTAATTTCAGGTTTTAATACATATTTTCAACTTATGCAGCCCTGTCTTTTTATTGTCTCCCAGATGGTGTGAAAAGTAGAGTATTCACCTCTGGAATAAAACATGTCTTAGTCTCGGGCGGTATGAACCCCTCGCTTCACTCAGGACTCTACATAACTCCCTCGCTTCGCTCAGGAGTTAAAATTTAACTCCCTCGCTGCGCTCGCGAGTTAACTCGGAGTCCTTCGCTCCGCTCAGGGTTCAATATGCCGCCCATGACATAATACATGGTTTTATTCCCTTAGTACATAATCTACTATTTCAGCCCTAGGGAGAATACGTCTAATATCACATACCGAACATTTATTTAAACCTTGGAATTGGAACATATTTTTCTGAAACTTGAAATCTTATTGATTTATTAAGGGCATAAAATGAATTTGATATGCGGATCTCAAACGTAAATTGCGTAGGGGAACTTATAAGCGTAGCTCACCTCCTGTGCCATAAGAACGCATCATTATTCCCATTATTCATTATAATTTCCTCGGTAATTTTATGAATGAAAGTAGTTTGTTTTGGTGTCCTAAGTACGCACGACAACTGTCAGATTACGCAAGCCATAATTTCAACTTTCTAAGATAAAAATGGTCGTAGTTACAATCAGTAAAGCCATAACTGCAGCCGAGTGTACACTCGCACAGTACAAAGACATCGGATCTACCTTTACATTTTTGTTGCAGTCGTGCAAAAGCTATTATACTGTCGACTATACCCACACAGCCCTAGTAAAGTGTAAAGTAGTACTGGTACAACAGCGGACGCACCATAAACATGCGCGCGCGCTTTCTTTCCGCCCGACTCTTGCGCAGCACGCGCGGATGGAGGATACAGTCACTGTGCTTGATTTCATCTATTTTATAGTACGTACTTCCATTAACAACTAATGCGAAATAGTTGATATCCAGCAGGCTATAAAATTATACCAAAAAAATAATTTTTTTTTTCTTCTTAGATTCCTTAACGCCACCAAGGAGTTTGGGGTCAGCAGAAGTTTTTACCATTCCTCTCCGTTCTGAGCCAGGTCATTCGGGACTGGCCGCTACCAGCAATCTGCTTCGGAAAACTGTCATAGTGCCTAAGCTTTTATTAAGACCTCAATATAATATTTTCATGTTTGTTAAGGCTTTCGAAGAGATGACTAGGTTGGTGGACTGTAGCTCCCTTATCTGGCTGCGAGGGCGCGGCCCGTTAACTGGCGGCACGCGCGCGCTACTCGCCCGCTAGTGATGCGGCTTACGACTCTCAACACCTGCGTGGTTATAATGCCCGACAAATAACTTGTACATATTTCGAGTCCTATTGGCGGGAAACGCGGGATGTGGCTTAGAATTCTTTAGAGTTGCATTAAGTGAAAATAAACAAATAAATTTAAAAACAATACGCTATTACGGGACCATTGCAAACCAAGCTTACTGACTGCACGGATTTTTGTTTAAATTCTCTGCCGGGCATTATACTTTGCCTTGAATCAGGGTCTTCACCTACACTTTATCATGTGGCGTTACCTTCGTGAAAGGTATTGATGACAGGAGTGTCACTATCTGTTGCGAAAAAATAGAATGAAGGACGTCAACACTAACAGCTGTCACATTGTCAGTAAGAAGTCATTAAAACGTATCTGATAAACGTAAACATAACGTTTACAAATTTTTTTAGAAGTCGGGTTTTTGTTTTTAAGAAGTTTTTCATTGCCTAAATTAATTTACTTCAATAATGAGACTAATAGTAAAGTTTTGTCCACTAATGCCGATACAATTAATTGGTTTTATGTTATTCAAACATATCATATTTCCATATACATTCCATATAAAAAAGAGAAATATTTCAACACAATTCTTCAATATCGATACATTTTGATACCCCATCCATCCCTAACGAGTGCACTAGTGGCACGAGCCGCGATATAATCTGCGCGCGCGCCGATAACACGACTCGATTATTTCACTCGATGCCGCTCGGAAATAACCTAATACTTATACTTATTCTGTTCGGGCTCTAATCGGAATAGATCGGTTCACGACTACCTAAGGTTTTGTGGTTTTAGTGGCTTTGTTTGGCCTTTCAGAAAATGTGCTAAGGCGAAATTTACAAAAAAATATTTATTATATTAATATTTTAAAACAAGTAGTACCTTCATCTCAAATATTTTCTGCAAGTGTAGATATGGTACTAGGTTTATTTCTAAACTAGAAAGCGAAATGGGAAGTAATTTTCAGATGCAAATAGAAAGCGTCGCGCTCGCGTTGATGTCTTTTGTACCGCGAGAGGGTCGATCCAATGGCATACAACAATGCTACCAATGTTTTCGTGTTGAGGAACTAAATTTCTTCAAAGATATTTTATAATACCAGCAATTTAATATATTTATATCGCATACCCGGGCAAGTGCGAGTAGGAGACGCGCGCTGAGGACTAGAGGGCCAAAAACCCAACTGCGAAACGCGTTACTCGTAACTCTTTTCTTGTAACTACAAATTAACTCATGTTTCTTGGTCAACAGGATATGTCCTAAGAGTTTTAATAGTGACTTTGTTAGAATGAAAAAGGGGTCTAACTCAGCTTCTGGTATTTTCACGATCTTTACACACACGAGTGGTAGGTAGGTACTACCTACCTAGGTAGGTAGACACCACTAATCTAGTTCCTCCAATTTGAACTATGTTATCACTTAGACTCAGCATGTGCTGAAAGTTTGCGACAACCTTCAGCACTGATATTCTGCCGGTATCCGGTGTGAGCGGCATGCAGCGCCAAGAGGTGAGGTAGTCAAATTGGTAGACCGGAGAATGTATTGACGACTGTCGCTACCTTACGAAAGGAAAGAGCAATCACATAAACATTTCGTGACTCAGTACTGCTACACATACTGCTTTTTCGGGCAAAAAGGAATTTTAAATCCTTGCCAATAAAGTCTACTTTTCCCAGGTGAAGGGGTAGTGATGAGAGCAGAAGCTATAACGACTAGCTACGAGCACATGTTGGACCGATAATGGCTCGGTAATGGAGCCGCATAGCTTGCACATAGCCCACATTGTTCAATGTTCATTCGAATGATTAAACCTCCCCTCTTTCTGCCTTAGAGTAGGACCATAAAAGAGATCATGAGTAAGTATGAATAGCCTGTAAACGTCCCACAGTGTGTGCCCTTCTATGTGACGTGTTCCGGCTGCGTTACAAGCCTTCTCTCAGGGAGATAGTATGGGCTTAATCACTACGCGTTCCCAGAGCGGATTGGCGAATTCAAGGGCTGGCATAGGTATTTGAACAACACACTTCCGGTTTATCGTAGGTACACTGACAATTTGTTAATTTACTGGTAACGGCTGCCAGATGTCTTTTACCCGACTACGGCGAAGCCCAAAAGAAGGGTAGTGGGTTTCGCTCGGATGTATGTATGTATGTATGTATGTAAGTATGTCCGATTCTATGTTCCCTCATCATAACTCCTGAACCAATGGACAGATTGTAACAAATAATATCTCAATCGATTTGTCGAGTGTCATAGGCTATATAAATTAAGCATAAAGCTAACAAAAAAAACACTACAAAGACGAATAAAAAACAACCAAAAACTCGACTGCTGAACATTACTACTAAGCAGGCGGGATCCAAATTCAACAGTAGTCTCGGTGGTTATTTTTTATTTCAGATTTTTATTTTGTCTTTTTAGTGGTTTTATATTTTTTTTGTTAGCGTTATGCTGAATTCATATGATTCTGGCGCAGACACGACATACGCGCTTTGGCTAACTGACAGCAGTCAACAGAAGATACCAGAAACAAGGGAGTCAGACGCACATACATATTTCCTTCCGATATTTTCCTTCACTAGCTAGCGAGTATGAAAGGAAGAGAAATTAACTAGGTGTGTTTATGTTACTTACCTAATTTCGTAAACACCGCACTCCCCTGGAATAAAACGATAGGTTTTGTTTTAGGAAGACATGTAATAAATATATCGTAATAGCAATTAATTAAGAGCCTTGAATACCGACATTACCCATTTCCTTATCAGAACTAAAATAGTTGGCATTAGCCTATTTTATTTCAAATCAAAAGTTCATAACCTTTGCGTAACACCACTTAATTTAGCTCCGCACCTCGGTATGGGCGGCGCGGCTTCGCCCATCATCGGCCGTGCTCGGCCGTTCTCGGGAGCTCGCGCCCCGCCCACATGCGCGCCCGCAGCCTCTCTCCCTTTCACTCTCACAGGACGTTCTCGGTACCTCTCCGTCTCGCCACGCCTCCTAAGCAACTCAAGACACATTCCAATTATTATGTAGGAGCTTTTCGCCGATAGTTCTGTTGATAAGCGCTCTTGTTACAAAGGTAATCTTTAGTATTGCTGTGTTCCTCTTGTTTAGAAACAGTACAATGGGGATTGTTTTGTTTGGCTCCATTCTTGGTGGCTGTATCGGAGTAATAAGTTTAATTATATTTCTGTACTTCTGTAATTGGTTGAGCTTTAATTAATCTGCAGTTTGTTACTGATATTATTGAATTTAGTTATTGATTTTTTGAACACATTGCAGGTGTAGATTTATTTCAACTGATTGCATTGTGCTGTAATAACAATCTTCTGTCGGCTATACCTACTTAAAATAACTAGGGACCTACTAGAAATCTCATCATCATCATCATCATCATCAGCCTATGCTTGTCCACTGTTGGACATAGGCCTCTCCTATTGCACGCCACTGAGCACGGTCCTCGGCTACTCTCATCCAGCTCTTGCCAGCCGCCTTGCGAAGATCATGGCTCCACCGAGTCTGAGGACGTCCTACACTACGATTACCGATCCGTGGTCTCCACTCAAGAACTCGTCTACCCCATCGGTTTTCAGTTCTTCGGATGATATGGCCGGCCCACTGCCACTTCCACGTTTCGGCACCATATTATGTCATGACGGGTAGGACGCACTGATTGAAGACTTTCTTCTTGAGACTCTGTGGGATTGGCGATGTGAAGACCCGACGTAGTTTCCCATACGCTGCCCAGCCCAGCTGTATTCTTCTATTGGCCTCTACATTTAATTTAAAATATTTCTATCTAAAGTGCCTAGTTAGGTATAACACAGACCAAACACAATTTATTATAAGCACTTCATGTTTAAAGTATCCATAGGTATGGCCGGCAGATAAATTGACCAAAAACTTACCCAGTGAGTTCGCGATGGACAGGTCCGAAGAATTCTAACTTACAAGTTCACAACCCGCGTCCCCCACCAATGAAACCATACGTCCATGTGAAGTGAAATTAATTTAGTCAACGTAACTGTCGGGCATTATATCTACTGTGCCTTAAATACCACGCAGCAAGTACCTACCCAGTTTCACAATCAACACCATCAGCCATCACATAACCGCCAAATACCAAAGCAAAACAACTACTAAGACGCACCATTGTGCAAGCCAAAGGCACCTAAAGTAAAAGGAGAAAGCGACCAAATACCTACTCCGGCCACCGAAGCGATGCAAAACGATGAACAAGACGAAAATATTGAAAAAACAAATGAAGCAGAACTGTCCGTCCCCTGACCCCGCGTTGATGGGCCATTTTGACTTCGAAGTTTAGCCCTAGTGCCAAATCATCCCAAAAAGTCAAAAAAAAATTAAATCATTTATTTCTTTTGCCATATTACATTAACAAAAGATTTACATTATCAAAAGAAAAATAAACTAAAATAGCATAATATCAATTAAGTAGATAGGTATCTCATCTTCAGTCTCTAGCAGGCCTAATTAAGACTTCAAAGGGGACTCTGTATAATAAATCATGTCATTGAAATGTGAAAATTACTTTGCTAAATTCCGCCAAAATCCGCTATTATGGATTTCCGCGAAGTAACGCCTGACTCCATACAATAATAAAACATAGACAAGTTATCTACAATTTTTGTAATCACAGCCTAAGATCTACCATATCAATCGATTGTTGCCAATAGCGGCCGTTTTCATAGGAATATAATAATGGAATTGAAACGGCATAAATACTATATTATAATAGAGTGCGCGCTAAATTTCACATTGCTCTTTAAACCGCAAAAAAAATCACATATACTTATATATATTACTACTATGTATTACTAACTGACACGACCAACGTTGTTTTGCCATATTATTATTAGCCTGCGACCTATTCTCAGACCTACCAAACATCCACAAAAAATCATAAAAATCGGTGAAGCTCTTTCGGAGGAGTTCGATAGCAAACACTGTAACATGGGATTCTTATATAGGTATTAGATTTATTTTTACAAAATAATGAATTATATCAATGGTTTTCTGGAAGAAATTACTTTTAGCAATAAGGCCGCCAATTGTACTGTGCTATATTATTGTTAAATTCTCATATGTAATTCCTGGTGTACACATAATAAAGAATATTCTATCTATCTATATTTTTGGATTCACTTTTTTTATGGCTAGATCAAAATATAACGTACTTAAAGCATTATTTTACCTGAAACATCAAGCGGGTTACAGAAACTTCAAGGGCACAAAAATCCCGGCATTTTCGCGAGGGTCATACTTACGAATCCAAACAGGTCCACACCACATCTGACCTGAAGCTCTTAAGGCCAAGGTAAAAAGAGCAAAAGCACGCCTCATCGCAGAGTAATTGCGCCGCAAGTGGCCGGATGGTCCGTCAGCTCTAAGTATAAGCCTCCGCGCGCTGCCTTTAAAATTAATAGCAATCTTTATAGAGTGTAATGCGGACGGTGGTAGTGATGCCTCTACGATACGAGAGTCGATGGGACTGCGAGATAGTACGGGTGATGTTACTACTGGCAATAAGCGAGTTATTACGTGGAGAATTACATCGTAAAGCACTACTGGAAGTCTGGAATAGACTACTTACTTTTCCGTAACACCATTGGGTCCGCCTACAATTACCTATTTTCATGAAACAACTCACACAATCGATAACAAGCCGCCCATAACTTCGACGCGACGCACAGCAATGCTTCGACTTATCGACTCGCCACATCACTAGAGCGTTAAAATATATCCAGTTGCTTCGGCTCCATATTTTATCATCCGGGCGCATCACTAGCTGGGAGCAAAGGTGGTCGGAGGGCGCAGGCGCACGGGCATCAATTTGCGCGGTAGCCGCCGCGGGCGCCGCGCCGCCCCCTGTCATTAGAGCTGCCCCCCGCCCCGCACACGCTGCCCCTGCGCCCGCAGGGAAGCAGTTCAGTGCGTGGAGCGAATGCGGAGTTGGGGAAAAGTCTGCCGTTGTGGTGACTGGGGTTGTTAAGCACCGTGCCCGGAAATATTCCCAGTATACCCGGGTATGAATTGAATATAACAAAAGTGCGCTAATGGCCCGAGAAACCTTTTCGGAGGCTCCGCATTCTGAGGGTCGATGAGACTTCTTGTCATTGCGAAATAGTGTGTGTGTGGAAATGTGATAGGTCAATTCATGGTTAAAATAGATATGGGTAGAAATTGTGAATGTCAAATCAATGTGGTAGGCAGTATTGTAGCGTTGAAATTTTCTTTTTTTACATTAAATGTAATATTACGTCTGTCATCCAATAAGCGCGAAATTGTGTATAAATAAAATAAATAAATAAAATAAATAAAAGTTAAATTTGAGTTGGACGGCGCTGGCCATATTAAAATTAATATATTTTGTTATAGGAATATTTGGTGCCCAGTCAAAGTCATGTGGTCAAGTTATATGCCGATCATTATACCTTAGTCGCCTTTCTTATCGTGTACTGTAATAAAATTTGGCAAATTCTGATAATCAATGTAAACAAGTTTTAACCAAGTCCACATTCTCGTAGACCGGGCTGTACTTTAACCTTTTTTGCTCCCAACCTGTTCACAGGACGCGGCTGCCGTGCCAAGCCTTAGCCGCAATTTAAGCCACAAAACACCTCTCTGGGACACCACCGGTCCATACAGTTCTTAGGAGTGTAGAGCTCACCGCATATGTGGGTAGTTCGACACTGAAGATCGGTTCATGGCCGCGGGGGATACGCAGTATCTCGTCATGAAACTAATAATACAGAAGTGCTAAATAGTCCAGAATACGGAGATCTAGATCAAATGAGGTTACTTACTTATTTATGGCCGTCTGTAGATAATAGGTATACTGACAGAGAAAATTTGACAGTATTTTTCTGCAATTCATTTCAAACTGACAGTAGGTTTATCCATCGACGAATCTATTATAGTATACATATACCATTATATTTTCAGCGACAAACTAAAAGAACTTGTTTGTAAGAACTATTGGAAGCCAAACCACTTGTATTCGCGACAAAAATTTAAATACACATGTAGACACAATATTATGTATTGTTATAACAACTTTACCTACTTACTTAACTTTGTTATTGTGTTTTGCGTTTACAAAAACAAAAAGTAATAAAGAATGAGAATTTGAAGCTTTTGCGTTTTGGCAACTAATGACAATATTTTCTTGGAAAAAATAGTTTCATTTCATTTCATTCCATTCCATTCCATTCCGTTCCGTTCCGTTCCGTTCCGTTCCGTTCCGTTCCGTTCCGTTCCGTTCCGTTCCGTTCCGTTCCGTTCCGTTCCGTGCCGTTCCGTTCCGTTCCGTTCCATTCCATTTTATTTCATTTCAATTGATTTAATTAAAACGAATTTCAAGTTCTGTTTTAAATCTTGTCTTAATCTTCAATTTGCACAATACGGCATCAAATATTTTATAATTAAAAAAGGTATTTCCAAACCAATAAAATGTCACTTTAAAATACAATGATTGATTTAATTGTTGATACATACTGAAGAAACGGTTTTCAGGTTTTGCAGAATTTCAATAAGAAGTTGTAAAGTGTACAATGTCAGCAAAATAACCACGAAGATAAATATTGTTCTTCTGCGAACGTTTCTTTGTGGTCCCGCTCTGACCCGTTAACTGTAGCATTATAGTTAGGTACTTACCAGTTTGTAATCTAAGGTATTTAAAGTTATGGCCTGCTCCACCAAATGGTTGGTGGTTTGGTTTGAGATTTGCATTTCTTTATTGATGGTAACTACTATGTTTTCTTAGGTGTCGGTCGGTCATTTCTGCGATTGGAGAATATTCTGTGGTTAAGAGGTATTAACTTAGTTCTGATCTCCATGAATAACTTTTAAGAGCATAATTATGGAGGCATTTTATTACTCTAAAACGGTACGGTAGGAAAAATAACAAATTTACGAAACATGCTTAAAAAGTCCAACCTCTAGAGGTCGCAATATAAACAGCCGCATACTTACGCCTCATTTAAAAAAAAAGCTCTCTATGTAAGTACGTATAGAATATTCTATCTATCTATCTACGTATATACTCACATTTGGTTATTACATCGCCATGCGTATCTTAAGCTTCTCTACTTGGAAGTCAATGACTAATTTTTACACCCACGTGGAAAAGTACTTAAAACATAAAATAAGAAATATAAGCAGCCTAGAAGTATACAGGGCGTCCCAAAATTATGGGCCATGAAGGGAAAGTACCTTAAATATCGTAGATAGGGTATTTTGCTGAAAGAAGACTTTATGTTATTTTTAAAAGTTAGTAATTCTGCATTCAAAGATTTTCTAAAAGTTACTTGCCTCGTCTGGGAATCGAACCTACTTAGATGTAAAAAAAACACCCCTATTTTTATGATGCCAATCGAAAGAATGGCCAAAAACTAATAACTCAAATATGGATTGTCGATTTAAAATGCGCTGGAGCACACCTCAGAATCTCAGGTTTTTTTCACTGTGTTTTCCTTCGCCGTTAGCGGGCGGCGTAGCTACTAAAAATTGGAAATGTACTAGAAGGTACTTCGAAAGAGCACTTCGGTAAATTACTATAATGTACCTCTTCACATCCGGTTTAGAATTGACAAATTAAATTGAAAATAAACATCAACAAAAAACGAACCAGCAGACTAATTTTGAAAATTTTACGACGAAAAAAGGTCGAAAAGTTAAAGGAATCATGGTCTGGAACTAGCAATTTGCCACAATTAAACAATTTTCTCTAAATATCATTCGGTCTCGTTTAAGACAAAACGGGGCATACAACGTAGGGTCGTTCGTGACCCCAGGCGCACAGATTAGAGTCCCGAATGCTCGGGTAACCCTGTTTTACATAAATATGCCCCGAAACCTTTTCCGAGTCGAAGGTTGTTGGGGTCACTTTGACCCAATAAAAAAGTTACAAAAAATGTTCGTATATAAAATTAGAAGTCGGAAAAATGTCATAAATTAAATAGAGTTTTATTAACCCCGGGCACTTTATCAAAAGAAGTGAGTCCTGCAAATTAACCTGTCGTTCAGCGATCGGGCGCTCGACATGTCGCGGCACAAATAATTCCGTTCCCATGAACTAGCCGGTAGCTATCTCGCTTTAATTATTCATAGACTTTTTATACGCGGCCGCTTTTTACCGCTCGCCGGCTGCTGGCCGCCTCGGACGAAGCCAGATGAAACTAAAAAGAGTAAAATAATCGAACGGAGCGCGGGCAATTTAAAAAAGGAACAAGTCGGATGACACGGATCGAACTCCGGGCAAATGTCGCGCGGTAAAAAGTGGTCGGGTGCGGAGGCTGCGCGGGGGCGGGGCGGGGGCGCAGGCAGGACGTCACGTCGGCGGCGGCGCGCTTTTTGTCAGCGTTCCCGCCAAGATGACAGGTCGCTGGACTGCGCCTGCGACCTGCCGCCGCAGACCGCGCCATCTTGATACTCCGTCTGAACACTTCTAGTTCTTCACCTATCGATTATCTCTTCAATGGCTTAAACATTCGCTCGAAACCACGCATGCCATATTGATTGATAATTCCAGTATTTAACATTTATGAATGTACTCGAGAGAAAATTATAGTGAAGTATGTGGATTGTTAGCCTAGCGAAGCTGTGGTAGCTTAGTGGGTAGAACATTGGACTCGGAAGTGAGAGAACCAGGTTCGATTCCCAGTGCGGGCATGTACCTATGACTTTGATTTCCATGTTATGTACATTTGTGAAGATATTTAGTCTAAGTCATGTAAATGCATTACCACTGCCTAAGGGACACGGAAAAACTTCGTGAGGAAAAACCTGAGTGTCTAAGCTATTCACATACCTCAGCGCTTGAAATCGCCAATGCGCGGTGTGCACGCGTGGTGATTAAGCCCATACTCTCTTTCTCTCTGAGAGAAGGCCTGTTCCCTACAGTGGGACGTATATACGTATCCGGGACAGGTGCCTGGCTAAGTCAATTGAGACGAACCTCTCGGCGCACTGTAAACAGCAATAAATGCTCGAACAAGATGTAATAAATGACATTCTTTCAATCAATTTTACACTAGCACTGGCTTTACGACCTTTTCAATATCAGATGGAAAGATACAGTTGTCTCAATAAAACGAAAGAACGCGACATATTCTTTTACCAAGAAAACTAAAATTATTATCTCTATCTTTGCAGAACTTCCGTGAGCAAAGAATCGACGGTGCGGGTTTGCCGCTCTTGACTGAAGACCACCTCACAGGCATGCTGCAGATGAAGTTGGGGCCGGCGCTGAAGCTGCGGGCTACGCTGGCGAGAAGACTCGAACTCTGCGTCAGCTGCCAAACGGCCAGCACCAACACATTGGCCAACACAGCCACTAACTTGATGCCAAAAATTAACGGCACATCATTGAAATCGGAGCCACGAAGCAACACCACCAGCCCCAGTTAGTAAGGTTTCATCTTTATAAAATAGTAGGTATAGTAACATCGTTTTGTTTTTAAGTTATAGATATCATAGACACAATTTTTTATGCAGCATTTTTTCTTTCAAAGACACTTAAATACATAACGACTAGCTTTAACGGATAACGTTTACAAGACAACTACTTGTACTTAATTACAAATGAATAAGCATTGAATGAATTAGTTCCGTTCTAACAGGATTTTTTTGAAATTCCATCTATTCCTTTCATGACATTCATTCAAATGCTTATTATTTGCAATATCGTATGGAAACAAATAACATGTATTCAAAAGTTTCATAAAATAGAGTTGTTAACAGTCAATGAGTCCGCTAAACAGTCTTCCCTAATAATTACATTACAATTGTTTTTGCATTTAGTTTGTTTGCTTAAGACCGCTTTTATCGTAGTAAGTAAGGCTTATTGAGAAGACACTGTAAATACGATACAATGTGTGTTGCCGTCCAAATAAGTTTAATAAGAATTTGGAGTATTTTTTACAAGTAAACAGCACTGAGTATAGCTATTTCTAAAGCTAAACAATTTATGCATAATATTCAAAGATTACATACATGCATTCCAAAATTCTATCTATGACCCAACTACCTACTTAAATGGAAATCATGAGTACTTAATACTATTAAGGGGGTCGTATTCAGAATTTTGCATTGCATTGAAACAATTATAAATAAATTATCCGAATAAGTATAAATAATAACACGAATGTAATTTGGGTGCTAGCTAACGAACCCTGAAAGAGAGCTCACTTGTTGTAAAATTTAACGTGTAAATAATTTTTAAAGGCCGAATTTTGTGTAAAAATTGTAAAACGTATTTTTGAGGCTACTTCGTCGTACACAGGGTCACAAAGTTATAAACTGTTTGTATATAATTTTATTAAGGGATGTATAATGTAGCGTCAGTATATACATAGCATTTATACATAATATTACCTTTATAACAAACCGGCCACACCTGAAGTAAGCTCACGATGAATCATACATTCAGTAAATAATGTTTTTGTATAGATATCGATTTCCATAGAACTTAAGTTAATGTATTAGTAATGTTTTTTTCTCAAAATGCATAATATTTACTATCACACTATTCCTAGTGGACTCAAATACCTACATGTGTAAAATATAATATCCGTTAGATTTTGTAGTAAATATACAAATAAATGAAGAGTGGTTTTTACCTGTGGTAATCTCCTTAATTGCCAAAATAGTTATTTCTATAATCAAGAGAAATGTTACTAAACTAAACAAATCTAATTGTAATTATGTAGTCTACGCCTATTAGAAACTTATTGTAAGACTAATGGTGCCAATTTTGGAACGAATTTAGAAAATCACTATGGTGCCTTAAATCGGGTCTTCCTTAAAAAAGTACCTATTATCTCAAGATGAGAAGTTATTGTTTTTATGATACTTTTTCATTTAAAAGTATTATGGTTAACGCTTTAAATCAACCTATACATAGTTTAAACATCAGTAATATTTTTATAGCAAAGTAATATGTTTTGATTCCCCTTGGACGAATTTGTTGATATGTCTAATTTTTTTAAGTAGAATTTAAGAAGTTTTACGTAATTTTATGTTAAGCACATTTCCTATGGACCAGTGACTTAATAAACAAAAACCTACTTTAAATGCTAGTATTTTTGTTTCATGTATCCATCATATTGGGTTTTAAGTTTTAAATTAATTAATTAATTTTGTGTAAAACAAGGTTTTAGTCACTTTGTTGGATTCCTTTGAACAGTGTGTGTACTTAGATAAATGATTATAGATGTAATCACGGATTAAGTTAAATCCAAGTTTAAGAATTTGTGTCAAAAAATAAAACGACAACTTAATTGAAACTATGTTCAGCTGTTTTATTTTTTGTTAACTTTCTTTCATCAGGACCTTTTTATGATACAGAAGTAAAATTGAAAAAATTGTACTCCTGCGCTTTAATCTAAATCACGATTTAAAATTGACGAAGCCTGACAAACATAACATAAACTCACACCTGTGTCCCGGAGGAGTAAGCCGCGACCAGGGTCTAAAGGTTCTGGATAAAGTTAAAGCTCCCTCATAATTGATACAAATCCTGGCAAAAAATGTAGGTATTAGGAATAAAGGTCTTGTTTATTTTATTTATTATTTAAAAACAATATTCCTTAAAACACCTCAGAGGCGAGGCAGTTTATATAGTCTGTGATAAAGGAAAACACGTACGTTTTAGAAGAATCGTGTTCATATAAATAACACCGTAAGAAAGTTTTTCGATAAAAGTTTTTGCTAAGGTGCTAAAAACAATGAAATGAAAAATAAAAATGCTAAAAAGAACTGACAAAAATTTTTAGGTATTAGAGAGTAATGGTCTTATTTATAAAAACAATATTCTTTATAACAGTCCTTAGAGGCGAGGCAGTTGTTTAAAAATAGTATCGTACAGATTAGTATTGCGATGTAAAGATCTAATGAAATGACAAGAAATTGACTAATTTTCGGTAATTTAATTTGTAAGGTTCTCGCCAAGACTCCAAGATCCAGGTTCCGATTACTACGTTAATAATATTAAACGCAGTTCTAGACTATAAATCAAGATGAAACTCAAATGCTGAACTACTGATGCTATGATGTATCTATGAATAATCACAGCATCGGCAATAGGTACTTACTTATACAGGTACTCATAAAACCTAATTACAGATAAGTGAGCTTACAAACTACAACACAATCATAAAATCATCATTAGTCAATAAAAAAGAGATATTTGCCATAAACCGTAGAGTTGTCATGACGACCGACCTCTTGATAATTACAAGCGTCACCATCTGAAATTACTACAAACATGGGACTGATTTTAATAAAGGTAAGAACATGCCCCTCAACGAGACCAGACGCGACGCGTACATAAACAGCATTACGTCCGAATACGTCCCACTGTAGGGCACAGGCCTTCTCCCAGGGAGAGAGTATGGGCTTAATCACCACGCGGCGATTCCAAGCGCTGAGCTATGTGAATAGCTCAGACACTCAGGTTTCCTCACGATGTTTTCCTTCACGTGACGCGTGTTGGGTCATAATCTCACATGGTAAGGGTGAATCTCCTCAAAATTGTCGCCGTTATTATCCTCGTAATTGTCACAATTCTTCGCTGTAAGCGCAACAGGTGTTAAAAATGTTTTTTTTTTTTTCTATATTACTTACTTAGATTTGATTGACACTTTTACATATTGTAACACCTATAATACATACGAGTACATTTCTGTTGTGCTGAGAACTGTGAGAGCTTGTTGAGAAAAAATATTGATTGGCGTCAATTCGAGTAGATTCGCCCAATAACGGTAACATAACAACGGTACCTAAAACTAATTTTCTGTGACCAGAAACACACCACAAACACTCGCTGAGACGGACCTTCGGGTGTAGGTAGTGTTTTCCTGAAATAGTACGATCTGAAGAGACTAAACACGCGTCCACTACAGGCAACGTCGACCGGAGCTGATTAACGCCACAGACGGAAAAATCGTATCAACACGTTATTGCAAAAAGTGAACATCGTACATCTCAATAATGGTGATAGCTACTTTTAGAACCTATAGCCTATGACCTAGGGCCAATAATCAAGGAATTTAAGGCACATACGAAAAACGGCCGTTGCTTCTGCGCTCACTAGTGTACCTATGTCACCATCTGTCGCTACCAGCCAATTGATCGTAGATGAACAAACTTGTAATACTATATAAAAACGACAGTCCTACCTACTAAATTTTACCCCGTCATCGTTGGACAAGATAAGAGTCTATCCACGTTAAAACGGGCCGGCGACGTACAGCATGTTTCAATCTAAAATAATCCAATAAATAACAAGTAACGACCCGTCGAGGGCACGGGACCGGGCTTTTTTGCGCTAGTATTCAGATCTGTAAGGTTTATTTGACGTGGTGTTGTTGTGCCCACACTTCAGCAGCCCGATGTAATGTGGATAAACCTTAAGTTTGTATTGTGGCACTGTACAAAGCGACAGGTGATTTTAATTTCTGACCATTGACGCCAATATTGGCCAACGCAGCGTAGGACGCCCACCCGCTGGACCAACGATCTGAGGCAGATTGCTGGCAGTGTCTGGATGAAGATGGCCGAGGACAGAAGGAAGTGGCGTGCTTGGGAGAGGCCTGTGTCCAGCGGTGGACAAGTACGGGCTGATGGATTGATTGATACCAATGTTGTAAATAGGCCCAGAAAACTAAAGATCGACACTATCACTCGAGCATCTTCATCCCCTCTTCGGGTTGCTTGGAGTCAGTCTCGAAGGGCCGTTCCAGGTGCGCCAGCGCAGGCTTGGTACGGCGCTCCATCAGCTCGATGGCAGTGTAGCCCGCGAAGCCAACCAGCAGCAGGCCCAAGAGGATGTAGAGCCTGGAATGCGGTGAAATGAAAATAAAAGTGATATTATTATGAAAGCAAATAATTGAGTGGCCAACGTAACGCTCATAACTAAGGTTAGCTGGAAGAAAATACTTATTAGTATTAATCTCGCCTTTATAAAAAAAATACCTTTGAGGCGCAATAAAGAATTTTTTAATTCAATTCAATTACTCAAAATTGGTGTGGTGCCGGATTAAGAATAGCGTCACTCCATTTCCTTCCGTTGACATCGTAGAAGGCGACTAAGGAAATCAATTACCAGGAGACGAGCAGCAACGTCTTCCTAACATTCCAACCGTATACTGCGATCGCCAACCCGCCTGCCAAGCGTGGCGATCATGGCAAAACCCCTCATGGTCATTAAAACCACGAAGGAGGCCTATGTCTTGCAGTGGGCATCAAATGGTTGATGTTTATGTTGATGACTCAAAATTTAAACACCCTTCGGTAAACTAAAAAGTTCATGGCCCTTATTATGAAGCAGCGATATTTCGGAAGGGTCGCAACGTGGCGCTTGAGCCCGACAATTCACTCGAATCTAGCGACAAATATGGTTCTTTATTTAAATAGTTTTAATCGAAACTACTCCAAAAAGAACCGTATTTCTGCTGCTTTATAATAAAGGCCCAGTTATGAATTTTATTTCATTTATTCGAAATTCAAAAATCGGCTTGTTACATATGAGGTGATTCATACATTTTCTACAACTTTCTCATATATCACATTTAAGTTGGACTCGTAGGAGTAATATTTTCCGAGATTGTATAATCCATTGATCAGTCAGTCAGACGGTACATTAGGTTGTAGTATTCTCATGTTAAATGCGTGTGCACCACGGGTCCGTGTTCTAATAGATGGAACGGCGGTACTTTAATGTTCGCGAATTTTGCGACACAAGATTAACTCTTATGTCTATACTCAAAAGTAATAGTCTAAATAAATAGCATTTTGCACTGCTAATTACATAACCGCGGCTTTCAAAGCACCCAGATTTCAGCGTGTATAATATTAACGGTCCAGAACAAAACCGTCAATTACCTTGCCCTGATACAGAGATAGGGTGCCGAAGCGTATGCCAGAACGCTGCCCGTCGCTTCCCATAGCCTGAAGTTGGAATACGCAGCCTCTTCGTTCCCAGGGAATAGGATGCCGGACAGAGCTGGAACACAAAAGGACTTCTACTCAGACGAAAATCCTCCAAAGACATACTTAGCTGACGTTAGCAAGCACTACACCTGCAGGGTGACCTTGAATTCCATGTTTTAAGGGGACATTCTAAACATTTAGAAACATAAATGGTACTAATTTTGAAAGAAAATACGCATAAAATTATTTTGTTAAATACCCAAAAATAGTTCAATTTAGCATAAACTATTTTCAATTTCAAATTCACCCTGTAGTGCCTGCTACCAATGGAAAAAAATCATATCTTCTATAATACGTTTTTGCAAAATGTGAATACCATAGATCTCTATAAAGTTGATGTCTATTTTTAGAACCTACAGCCTACAGAAACTAGGCCAAATTTCCCAAGAACCTAGGATTGAAGCATTTTTCTTCATAACCGGCCGATTCAGTGGAAATCACATACCTCAGCGCTTGAAATGGCCAATCTGCGAGGGGCACGCGTGGTGATTAAGCCCATACTCTCTCCCTGAGAGAAGGCCCGTGCCCAAGGAGTTCTTGCCCGTGCCCTACAGTGGGGCGTTTAAAGGTTGCTTATGTAATCATTATCATCATTCAGCCACAAGAAGTGCACTGCTGGACATAAGCCAAAAATACCAGTTGGAAGCGGTTTGCATCTAGCATCTTCCTGCCACTTGGATGAGGTCATCTGTCCATCCTGTGGCTGGTCGTCCTACGTTGCGCTTGCCAATATGTGGTCTCTATTCGAGAAGTGTTCAGCCCCATCGGCCATCAGTTCTGCGTGCTATGTGCCTCGCCCACTGCCACATCAACTTACTAATCCGCTGGGCTATGTCGATGACTTTCGTTCGTCTACGGATCTCATCATTTCTGATTCGATCTCAAAGAGAAATTCCCAGCATAGGCCTTTCCATAGCACGTTGCGTGACCTTGAGCTTTCTTATGAGGCCCATAGTGAGAGACAACTTTTCAGTGCCATAAGTCATCACTGGTATTACTCGTAATATGTAATATACCTAAGTAATACCTTGAGTACAGTTGAGACCACATAAACCATTACAGCCGTGCACTTACATTACGGGTGACATTGCAAGTAAGTTTGACGTGCTGTCGACTGTACGTTATTCTACTAACCATTGACCTGTACGAGCCAGACAGCGTCAGCCGTGCCCCAGATGGCTGCCAGCAGGTAGAACACGACCCACTGCTCGGGATTCGGCCGCCACAGCATCAGCGCTGATATCAGGATGAGGTTCAGTAGCTGTAACGAGTGAAAGAAGAGATTGCCTTTAAACCAGGAAAATTGTGTATTATTGTTCTGGATAGGCTGTATTTAGGGTTCCGTACCCGGAGGGTGCCAAACGGGACCCTATTACTGAGACTTCACTGTCCGTCTGTTCGTCTGTCTGTCTGTCTGTCACCAGGTTGTATCTCATGAACCGTGATAACTAGGCAGTTGACATTTTCACAGATCATGTATTTTTGTTGCCGCTATAAACAAAAATAAAAAAAATATTTAAGCGGGGCTCCCATACAACAAACGTTGTCTAAAGACAGCGCACGCCGTCTAGCGGCCATCTATGTAACCTTCACAGCGCCGATGTCATGTCATTAAATGTGTATGTTAAAACGCTTCTTGTTGGTTTCTATAGATGGCGCTGTTCTCAAATTCGATCTTTCTCTAATGTTGTATAGATAATGGTACGGAATCCTTCGTGCGCGAGTGCGACTCGCACTTGGGCGGTTTTTTATGTCTGGCAAGTGGCATTGCGCTCTCTCGCACCGCTTACCATTTTTAATAATTAAATATAGATATACTAGCTGACTCGGCAAACGTCGTTTTACCATAAAAAAATTCATAGAAGTCGGTGAAGCCGTTTCGGAGGAGCTCGATAACAAACACTGTGGCACGACATTTTTCTATATTAGATTATAACTTCCTCGCGATACAATCACGTGTCCTGATCTCAAACTAGCATACCCTGTGCAACGGTAACCAGGCAATGATATGACAAACAAGGAAATACCTCCAGACTGAGACTATTTGTACAAATTAAGTATGGCGGCCCCCTGTGTTAATCGAGCCCACGACCTCTGTTTTGGATCGCATGATTAGACCTCTGCCGAAGTAAATTATCAATCAGCGTGTACTCGTCCACTGCTGGACACAGTCCTCCCCCAGTGCACGCCCCTCCCTTCTGTCCTCTACCATCCTCATCCAGTCACTACCAGCAATATTGCAACACCCAAGGTTAGCTGGAAGAAAATACTTACTAGTATTAAGCTCGCCTTTGTACAAACACCTCTTGTGCAATAAAGTATTTTTGAATATGCCTCAGATCGTCGGTCCAGCAAGCTGGTGGACGTCCTACGCTGCGTTTGCCAGTTCCTTGTCTCCAGACGAGAAGCTTTGACCAGCCCAGCTATGTCAGTCACCTTAGTTCTTTGGTGGACTGTCTCATTTCTGATTTGATCCTTTAAAGATACTCCGAGCACAGCCCGTTCCATAGCACGCTGAGCGACTTTGACTTCTGTGCCATGGTTCATTTAAAAGCAGTGATCTTTTCAATTATTAGTAAGCAAGTGTCCATTTCACAGTGATAATCTCCCGGGGAAAAAATAGGTACCTACCTTACTATGGTAAATATCTCAAAAATAGATGGCATCTTACCAATGCGACCACCATGACAGGATAGCGGCCTGTGACCTTCACGACGCTACCAGCTATAGGAGCCGCCAAAGCGTTGAGGACACCGAAGCAAATCATCACGAAGCCAATGTTGCTGATGCCATAAGCGCAGCCCACGAATGCCTGCGGAATAGTTAAGAGCAACGTGTTGAGGCGCTGTCACATTTGCTATACTTACTTAAAAGCAGTCATAAAACTTTTACCACCCCGACCCGTTTTTCGTTCTATGGTAAAATATCGGTAAATTGGAAAGTTCTGTGTATTAATGTATTTTCTTTCTTGTTGAATGGGCATAGTTTCATTTTTACATTACATTATATAAACCCACGTCTGTATCTTTGAGGGATAGGCAGAGATCAATAAAGTTGCCACTTGCCATGATCTTGATAAATCGCTTTCTCTTAGTTTAGTTTTAGCATGTTTTTTTTTCATCTATTTATTGAGTTCACATGCATGATTCTTATATCTAATTGTCGCAAACTTGAATTTGTATCTTCTGTTCATATAATATGTAAGTTTATTTCAGAAACCTGAAAAGATCCGACTGGCGAACGGGGCTAAGCCAGGCCTCCGTACAAAACTAGCCCACTCAGTGCTGCCCTGCCGAGTTTAAAAAATATAAACCACGTGGTCACGTGACCGGAAGCTCGTTGGTCTAGTTCTGCCACTCACGCGCAGGAAGTCACTCGTAACCTTTTGATTGTTAGCGTGACTGCCTTTGTCTAGAATTTTGACAAGCGGCCATTAACACATTTTCTCTACCATATTATAAAATGTAAATCCCAATTAAGGTAATCCTTCATTTTTAACTAAATTGATTGGTAGCTATCACCAATTTCACTGTAGAAGCATAGTATCTGAAGATGCAGAAATCGCACAAACATTGTATCTTTATGTCTGACTTGAAGATCCACAGTACAACTGGCGGGATCTATTGGACCCAGCGCAATCGCATTAGTTCTGGTAGCGGGTTATTTGAGGAAAATTCGACGCTTTCGACACGAAAGAAGAAAGACTGTTAAAAAGGCAGTGGAGCTAAAAAGTGTTTAACGTTTATTTATGGTTCATTTCATAGGTACTAAAATTAAACTCCACAATAACGTCATCGTATGGCATGCTTATGGCATTAAGTCCGCCGCGTTGTACGATTTTTTAAGTGCAATAAAAGTATAAATAAATAAATCTTCACCTTACGAACTGCCGCTCTGCTCTGATTTTTTTTATTAATTTCATTTACTTACCTGCCAGATAACTAAACAAATCAACCGGCTTGTTTCACTATAAAGCTTGAGCCACATATTAATAGAACTCACTTCCGTGAAGTCAGCGAGCTTGAAAAAGTGCCACTCCACTCTGTATTTTTACGGGCGAAATGTGTTTGACTCTATGTAAGTATGTCCGATTCTATGTTCCCTCATAATTCATTTACAAAATGGCCAGATTTTGACCACTAACATCTCCATCGATCTGTCGTGTTTGCGCGAATGTCATAGGCTCGACGGTGAGTAAATCACTTGCCAGTCCGCCGCATTGCCATTGTGAAGTCTACTTATGTGCAACAAACATATTAATAATAACTAATCAAATTGAACGGCTAGTCTAACAATAGAGCCTTTGCTACATATCAATAGAACTCACTTTTGTGAAGTCAGCAGCCATGAAGGCCTGCTCAGCGCCGATGTATCCGATGACGGGCAGCAGCAGGAGCTGGTACTTGTGCCGGAGCTGACGCAGCGTCACGGCCAGCAGCCGCAGCCCTGAAGGGCCGTCTGCGCAGGACTTACGATCTTGTGAGTACCTGCCGTAGAAGTGGGATTTGATTGGCTACGTACTTTGGACACGTATAGGTCTGCGCTCAGATATGTTACATACACAGACTTCACTCTGATATTACAGACTCCGTTGGCGCTGAAATCGGATAGAAAATGGCAATGTGTATTCAGGAGAATTTTTAATTAATAAGTTTAGGAAAACATTGTGAGGAAACCTGAGTATTTGAGGTGTTCAAATACCTCAGCGTTGGAAATATTCAATCTGCGGTGGGCACGCATGGTAATTAAGCCCATACTCTCTCTCACTGAGCGAAGACCTATGCCCTGCAGTGGGATACTACATAGGCTACATTACAAAAATTGGGCATGCTTTTTTACCAAGACGGGCTCAGCTCTTGACGAAGTGCTTGAAGAATGACGAGAAATGTCTGTATTTTTTATTTATTGTGGCAATTTTTTGGGGAAGTAATTAGCAGTTCTGTTCAAGGAGTTAGTCATATGGACCATCATCCTGTATGATACCTATTCGGAATTTCGGTGACTATAAAAAAATAATTAATTCATGATAAGTGATAATCAAAAATTCCCGTACTGGCTAAATTTAAGTAAGCTAGCTAACCGCCGGTTCCTGAATTTTATATTGTTTTTGAAAGCGGTAGTTATCGGCAATAATCAATTGCAGTTTCATGGCTTAAGGTTCTAGGCCGTAGGTCCTATTACCTACTGTTATTGTCAAATGGCCGCTTTTTGCAAAAACGATTTACGAAAAACAAAGAAGATTATGAAAGAAGTTTTTTATTTCACTGGAGGCGCTAGTTAGGTTCACTTAAGGGACTCCAGGGAGTAACGCAAACACTACCGAGGAAAAAAACATATATTTTTTTACAAATCGAATTTGCAAAAAAGTATCTGTACAATCTCTCAATCATGTTAATAGTGATTATTAGGACCCATGGCCGTGAATCCAAGGGAAAAAAAACCTAGGACTAGATAGCATTAACGCCAAAAACGGCTCTTTGCCGTGAAGCGGTGGTAGGCTAGTGGGTAGAACATTGGACTCGGAAGCGGGAGACCCAGGTTCGATTCCCAGTCCGGGCATGTACCTATGACTTTTCTTTCTAAGTTATGTACATTTTGTGAAGTTATAGTAGCAATACCACTCGCTAACGGTGAAGGAAAACATCGTGAGGAAACTGGGTGTCCGAGCTATTCACATACCTCAGCGCTTGAAATCGCCAATCCGCGATGGGCTCGCGGGGTGATTAAGCCCATACTCTCTCTCTGAGAGAAGGTCTGTGCCCTACAGTGGGACGTATATAGGCTGCTTATGCTAAAAATTTCTGTTAACATGATTGAGAGATTGTACAGACACCTTTTTGCAAATACGATCTGTAAAAGAAAGAACATATGTTTTTTTTCATTATTGGCGCTAGTTAGCACACTGGATCCCCTTAAAGCCTTAGGCTGGAAACAGTGCTTTATCTATGCAAGTCTATGAACGCGCACACAGCTACGCTGACAGGTACGCGCGTGATTTGGTCAGGAGGACGTAGGGTCGGGCGGGACGTACCGGTCGTCGGTCGAGCACCGTTTCCAGCCTTAAATTGACTTTTAGGTCGTCACAATTTATCCGGGTGTATGCGGTACAAAACTATAAAGTGAAGGTAGCGAAAACAAATGAAGGACACTTTTTATTGTAGACCGCAAGGTTGCTCAGTTTATTTTGCACCAATTTAATCTGTACATGTAGAGGTGGGCTTTTACCACGAATGGCCGGTTTCACATTCGACGACAATCGTTTGACTAGTATTAATACAAAGTTCACACGGCAATTGGACAATAAAATGGCGTGCGTGCAAATAAAAATAAAAAGGTATTTAATTGCCATTAGTTGTTTACATTATTTAAACACCTGCCGACTTTTTTTAAAAAACCTATTTAGAGGCTAGAAATTCCACTCATGCCGGGACTTGAACCGGCGACCTCTGGCTAACCGTGCCAGCGGTCTCCCAACTGAGTATTTACTTACTGAAATTCTCAATTCCGAAACCGGCCCTAATCATTTGTTACTATTAGTCTGCTGTTAATAGCGGTCAGTTGTGTTTTTGTGAGTGACAGCTGTGAATCATTATAATTAACAAATTATTAGTGTGCCGGGGGCAATAAGTCTATCGCCACTACCTAAATTTAATTATTTTTTTTATTAATTTGTCTTAATTTATTATAAGTATATCACAATCTCTTTCCTAAATCTGTAGGTTTATGTATTTATTTATTGTATCAAGTATTTATTTATTATTATGTTGTATTTGTATAATAATTCCCCCCCTATTATATTTTATATATCTAGGTCTGAATAAGTAATTAGTAAGTATATTTAATATTTTACGAGTAAATTGCAATCCGTGTTAATTTTCTCTTCAAAACTTAGGTTAGCTGGTAGATAATGCTAAGTAGCATTAAGCTCGCCTATGCGCAAAACTGCCTGTTTTAAATGCAATAATAATAATAATCGTGTTTGTCCATTTTCTCTCAACTCAACTCAACAACCTAGATGTTGCTTACAATTGATACTTAGGTTTTATTTACCGGGTTGGCAGTAGGTGGCGACGAACAGAGAGGAGTGGAATGCTAAAGGGGAGGCCTTTGCCACAATCGGGGCTACGTAAAATAAAAAGAAAAATAATTTCATTTTGATTTTGATTTTATGAAAATACAAGTAAGCAAATATCGTGTAGTTACGGTCATCGTGCAATGTGATACCGGCCAATGCCTGACTCACTGTTTGTCACGTTTGTCAAGCTTCATTGACCACGGGAACCACTTCTTGTACAGGATTTACTTTGCATAAGCACGCAATCAGGTGCGGTTTTCCTTATACTAATCTCCGTTCCACGAGTCGAACTCCTAGAAAACAAAATACTCATCTCATTGGTCAATACGCGTGGCGGTAATCGAAGACGGTTCGCTTCATAGGTAGATTTACTTAATGCAGCAGTAGTTATTGAAGATCAAGCACATTAACCAATGGGCGCACATTTACGATTTCCTTTGGGAGCTCGTTTCTTAAAATGGAGTAACACTAGTTAAATTTGCTTCGGTTTGTTAAATGCCTAAACACGTTTAGCATGGGTTTTTAACTTAAGAATTCCACTGAGCATATACGTCTCTGTCATCTGCCTCTGTAGCAGGGTTATTAAAAGAATGCCAAGGACAGCTATAAAAAAATTGTAAAAAAAAAATTTCCATTGTGTACACAAACCGTCAAAAAAATCTGATAAGGTTGATAAAGAGATCGGATGATAAAAGAATCCTAAACTTTCCATGACGTTATTTACCTACTTTAAATTTAGCTATTTAGCTCGCGAATGTCATTGGAACTTCATCATCAGCCATTTGACGCCCACTGCAGGACATAGGCCTCCTTCGTGGTTTTCATGACCATGAGGGGTTTTTCCATACTCGCCACGCTTGGCAGGCGGGTTGGCGATCGCAGTATGCTGTTGGAATCTCAGCAAGACGCTGCTGCCCGTCTCCTGGCAATCGATTTCCTTAGTCGCCTTCTACGACATCCACGGAAGGAAATGGAGTGACGCTATTCTTAATCCAGCGCCACACGGAATTGGAATTGGAACTTTCTAATTGAAAAATAACGTCATTTAAGTATTTACTAAATTCTCAAATCAAAAACCGGTAGTTACCCCTCTATGCGTGAATAGAGACAAACAGGGAGGTACAGTGCACAGCAGGTACCTAATCTACATTTTTGTTGCAAAATCCAAAATGCAAAACGGTATTGATTAGATTGCATGTATGCAAAGTACAGTCTCCTTTAACTTATTGTATAAGACTCTGATTCCAGGAAGAAAGAGATCAAAGATAAAATGGCTGAACAACTTACGACAGTAGTTTGGCAGCCCCGAAAAGCAAGATAGCCGAATTCGTTGCCAACCTCCAACAGAAGACGGCACATAAAGCAATAATAAGTATCTAAAGGTTGATGTGCTGTCGACTGTGCAGCTAGCTGCGACCCCTTAGCTTTATTGATTTTCTAGTAACAGGTAGGTTATGGAAATTTTTCGGAAAATCAACAGTCCGGGATATATACTTTTGACCACAGCTGACATAGTGGATGCGATCCAGACAGTGCTGCCGGGTGGCGACTGCCAAGATCAGAAACTTGAAATCTGATCATCTGCTGGACCCGGAAAATCTTGTTATTGGGTCATACTAATAATAACTTTCACACAGCTGAAGTTTAGCTACGAAATAACTACCCGCGAAAACTGTCAATTTCCCGGCACACTACTATCATTTCATCTTAACAAGTAAATAAGTACCTGGTGACAGAATCCACACAAAAAGCGACCAGGAGCACTGCAGAGACCATGCAAGCTAAGTAGACGCCGGTCATGACTTGGATCTTCAGCGGAGATGGTGGCGCCAGGTTTGCGTTGCCCTGAAATAAGGCAAAGTACTCTTAATCCCGTATATGTAGAGAGGAATGACGAGAGACTAATAAGCCACGCTGGACATCGGACAACACATAAGACTGACCAGCCCCTACAGCTGGCCACAGTTGCTGTCATTAGCCAATGTTCGTCCACTGACTTCCCCAGGGCACGCCACAAAGATGCGCCGACCATGGGGGGGCTTTATCCCGTAACCACCACGCTCTGGCCAGGTAGGTTGGTGATCGCAGCAGAGGTTTACTATACAGGATGACTTTGCATTAGTTCACCGTTTTTTAAGGGGACATTCTAACCATGATTTAGAAAGATATTACGGTAGTTTTGAAAAAAATACGCGTTTTTTTTATATCACAAATCACTTTAGAATCAACTTCGGTTTTTTTAAATGTCGTTGATTTGGTAGACTAATGTTTTTGACTGTACGACCTCATTACATGTAAACTAATTTTAAAGTTTCAGAAGCCAAAAGCTGTTCTGAGGCCAAAAGTCATGCATGATAGATAACATAATAACATCAGTGCTAATGCACAGATTATACTCCTAATAAAAAAAACAGCAGTCTGTTAAGACTAATAGTATCTCTTTTTAGTCTGTGGTACTAATAATCTTGGTACCTACATAGACAACCGAAAATGTTGAAACATCTTTCATCTTTGACGCAAAACGATGTATGATTGTGCGGACGAAACTCCGCTGCGTACTTCCGTTGGTTTTCATTCTGCTTCTTTTGCTAAAGTTTTATGTTCATATGTAGAAACTAACAAAATTAGATTGTAGTTTTTGTTATTGTACCGAGTAACACCTATCAAAATGTATATATTGTGTTTGTCTTTTGTTACGGGTAAACAGCTTGACAGAGTTTTACACATGTATATATAATATTGTGACGGACCAAGCTCCGTACAAGTGCTCACGATCGTTAATATCATGTTGAATTGTGTTCTGCACGAGAAGATTAAGGATAGAAGCTAAAAGAAACCGAGCATTGATAATCGTATTCTTATATAGGGATTATAAAACATTTAAAGAGCGTATTATAGAATCGGATAAAGCGCTAAAACGTATTTGGTTCCCCAACATAAAATAAAGCTAGTTATATTTTGTTTGTATCATTTGTAAACATTTAGGCAGTTCTTGTGAAATATTGCGTTGTCTTTTCTAGATTAAATTTTTACGATAATTGAGATTAATTACAACGGCATCTATTTTGCGAGATGGCACAACTAATAATTTATGGATTGAAGAAAGTTTTCACCTAAAACCTGTTACAATACATGACAGTTCATCGCTTTGTTCAGAGGTGACGCTACCGGTCTAAACGCGTGGGTCTGAACTGAATTCATTCTCTAAAACAAAAACAAAAAGAAAAGTGCATCCGAAAAGCTTTTGTTTTGTAGCATTTGTAAACATTTAAACAGTTCTTGTGAAATATTGCGTTGTCTTTTGTAGATTAAATTATGCAACTTGTTTTAGGGATGGTTTACGATAATTGAGATTAATTACAGTGACATCTCTCTTGCGAAATAGCACAACTAATAAATTTCGGATTGAAGAAAGCTGTTACTAAACCTATTACAATACATGGCAGTTCATAATTTTGTTCATAGATGACACTTTCTTAATTCATTCTCTAAAACAAAACAAAAAAAATTGCATCCGAAAAGCTCGGTCATCCAAGTACTAAATAAATAGGGAACTTAAATCATATAAAACTTTAACAAAACAACATAGACTCACGCCTGTGTCCCGGAGGGGTGGACGGAGGTCGGGGACTGCCACTTGTTGCGATCTTGACGGATCACTGTCGTTTCCTCAAAATTCACTCGCGTGTGTGGGCCGCGTCGGCTTCCTTTGTTTCTTTTGTAATAAGCCGCGGCGTGTTTAGGTAGTAAATTTAAAGGGATATTATGACAAAGAACGTAATTTATGAGTTAGGCAAATAAAAATAAATTACTTATGTTAAAGTCCTTAAACTAATAGCAATAAGGAATAGAATTCTTCAGATGGCGGTATTTCGTTATTGATTTAGCGAGAATGCAAATTTCTTTTGAAAAAAGCCGCGGCATGCTAAGGCGGTGATATCAAAGAAACACTAGGACAAAGAACGTAATTTATGAGTTGACGAACAAAAATAAATTACTTATGTTAAAGTCCTTAAACTAATAGCAATAAGGAATAGAATTCTTCAGATGGCGGTATTTCGTTATTGATTTAGCGAGAATGCAAATTTCTTTTGAAAAAAGCCGCGGCATGCTAAGGCGGTGAATATCAAAGAAACACTATGACAAAGAACGTAATTTATGAGTTAGGCAAATAAAAATAAATTACTTATGTTGAAGTCCTTAAACTAATAGCAATAAGGAACAAAATTCTTCAGATGGCGGTATTTTGTTATTGGTTTAGCGAGAGGGTGAAGTGGCACCATATTAGAAGGGGGCCGCGAGGGTATAAAAGCGGGGTTCGGGAACTATTCGAGGCTGGTTCGGAACAGAAAATTGAGAAGTAAATACGTCTGTTGCGCTCGTAGGCAAATTCGATATTTTTGCGAATTTATTACTATTAGGGAGTTTCGTTTGCATTTAAATTCGAAAGTAGGAGAGTGGATTCGGACTTGTAACCTAACATCACCTGTGGGCACTGCGTCCCAGACTATCAGATCTGGTGTGAAGTTTCAGGTTCTGAATTACTTTCTTAGCTAGGGAATGAGATTTGAAAGTGAAAGTGTAATGTTAGAAACGGTCTTCGATTCCTAAACAGTTAGTATACTTAGCTAGAAGTTTTCCGCGTAAAATAGGGTTTTCAGCCTTAGTAATTAGGGTAGCTTTCGCGAAATAAAAGTTCACTAATCCTTTGCCTCCACAGTACTACGTTTATGCGGAAATAAATTTGTGCAAAGGTAAACTCACGGCGGCAAAGGTAAGTTCTAGATAATCAGTGTTTCTAGCCCTTGTGAAATAACCAAGGCTCGACGGGGGCGCCAATGTAAACCTGCAAAACTCTGTTTGACTAAAAGATTGTGTTCGTTATTTAATTGTGCGAGTCTTGAATTAGTAGCTGCTAAGCTTACTGCTTATCTATGTCTCTGGTCCTTACCTTAAAACTAGGCGTAAATGTTGGTGCGCTTCATTCACACGGTGATCATTTCAAACTAAGGAATAGGTAAAGCTTAACGAAAGTATTAGCTTCATAGGTATCTTTCTTTTGATCTTCGGACGGGACATTCCACTATTGCAAAGAGGTAGGGACAATTTATGTAGGTGCGTATATACTTTTTCTGCCGACCGCAGTTTCTTTAGTATTATTGCATTTTAGACGCAATATAGGGTGAATAATATATAGGGTGGCCAAGACACGAATTATTGTTAGGAATTGAAAGACGTTATGGGACGTTAGGGAGTAGTTAAGAGCCACTATAGGCTTTGTAGTAGTATACTCATTTCAAGTATATTGGCTTAATACTCTGCTTAATCTCATAGTTGCGTAAGCGCGGCTGGATTGTTTCAGTGTTGGTAAGCTTTCGATGAAGTCTTATTCCAACGTACCTAGTGCATTTGCTTATTACCTCTCACACACTCTCGTCAGCCAATGCATTGTACTGCTGAACATCCCTTTGCCGTTTCTTGCGTTAATTGTGTGAAGCGTCTTGAGTCTTAAGACCTCTATACCTGCTTAAAGCTTTTATTATGTTTGACTTGTCCTTGAGTGGCATCTCATAGTTGCGTGAGCGCGGCTGGATTGTTTCAGTGTTGGTAAGCTTCGATGAAGTCTTATTCCAACGTACTTTGTGCATTTGGTTATTACCTCTCTCACACTCTCGTCTGCCAATGCATTGTACTGCTGAACATCCCTTTGCCGTTTCTTGCGTTAATTGTGTGAAGTGACTTGAGTCTTAATATATCTATGCCTACTCAAAGCTTTTATTGCTTCTATTATATTTATTTGTATGACTTATGTCTTTGGGTGACATTTCATGGTGGCGTGGGTTTGGCCGGACTGTTTCAGTGTTGGTAAGCTTCGATGAAGTCTTATTCCAACGTACTTTGTGCATTTGGTTATTACCTCTCTCACACTCTCGTCTGCCAATGCATTGTACTGCTGAACGTCTCTTTGCCAATTCTTGCGTTAGTCATGTATGTTTTCTTAAGGCATAGACTTGGAATAATGAATCATTGTATTCTTATTTCTAGTCAGTCATAGTTTTATTATTTATAAGTATATATTAACGGTATAACGTAGTGGCGGCCAATCCCCATCCACGGTAGATATAATTAGCACTATCGGCTAGTAGATAATTGAGTATTGCACTCTCTTCTTCTTATCCAATATTATCTACTTAGCTGGCTAATAATGTCTGCCTTAACCGGCCTTTGGTAGGGGACGTTATACTAAAACACTCACATGTGTAGTAGTATGACAAGTAGTTATTTATTTCAAATATTTTGCTGCTATAATCTTATCTTATTTAGATGGAATTTATTTTATTCAACCTTTAATTTATTGTCCCCTAAACTTAACTTCTTTATTTAAATTTTCCTCTTTTATCCCAATCTTGTCTCGCTTCTGCTAATTTAATGTTGCTTTATTGCTATTTTAGTTTCTTCGAATCTCCCCAAAATTTACCTTTTCTAGTAAACATTTGGTTCGAACTGAATGTTCTTAGTTCCACTTTTATTATTTTAACGGATCTCTTACATGCACTCATTACTCAATCTCATATCCTAAAAGTTCTTGGGTTATTAATACGTTCACAATGAAGGGTCCTCACTAGACTAGACGATCACAGTTGGCCATTAGAGTGTTTTGCATCATAGTATCTTTTCTCTTTGCTATCGGAGGTTCATACCTTTTAATATCCAGGGGTAGGAGTCACAATATGGTGTGCCGTGACCATGATATTTTAATACGAGTTTGAGTAGTTTGTTTGTATGTTTTATGATGCAGAATATTCTTATTTTTAATTATTATCGTTGGCTTTATGCCACAATTTGATGTTCGTGAAATGGAAAGGTTTGAGATTGACAATGAGGGTATGATTGAGATCCGTTAATTTTGCTTTCGCATAGATTTATGGATGTATGCACGGGTAAAAATAAATATTTAATTCGTGTATGGATCTATTTATCTAATTGTTAACGTGTAATCACGTTATTTTTACTAACGTTCCATAACCTCTTGGTAATTTCTATTCAAATTACGTTACTTTACAATAAATCTTTAGTTGATTCAATGCTTTCGTGTCGGATTTTAATAATAGTCTGTAGAGGTTATACTTTTCGATCGTTTTTAAGTAGGTACGGTTAACAGTTTTTTATTCAGGGGGTTGTATCAAATTATATTTTACGTCAGAAGTTGCCTTCGTAGGTAAACTAAGGCCAATAATAATTCCAGTATAGTTAATTAAGAAGATAATTAGGGAATTAAAAAAAAAATCGAATGTCATCAGGTTACATTAATTAGTCAAAGGTCTGCTTTGTGGGGGGTTGTCAAAATATAAATTTTCTTACGTGATTTTAAATTCTTAAATACTTTAATACTTGTTTTGCTTATTAATTAATAATTATTATTGTGAAAGGTCTTTCTTATTTTAATTTATTGATTTAGGTATTTCATTTTAAATATTTTCATGCTGGGGGTTGATATTTTTACATTCGGTTTAGCATTCCATTACGCGGAAACTTGTATTTTATCTGGGGGGTTGTGGGGTTGTAAAAGAAAAAGCAACATAATTAACAAAAGTTTTCTCGACGGGGGGTTGCTATTATTACAGTTTTGCTAGGAATTTAGTATTGCGTAATTCGGTAGTTTGTATAGTGGTGGCGCAAGTAAAGTCATGAATTATAAATTATTCCATTAGACTCGAGATTAATTTTAATTTGCTAAAATATCGATATGTCAAATAAATTTTGTATATTTTATTCACATCGATTCGTAAATCTCGTGATAGACATAATAAACTAAATTATTAATTAAAAAGAAAAAAAAATAATAATAATAATATTTTATTTTAGTAATCCGCGTACCCATAATAAACTATAAATAATAGAGAAAAAAACAACACATTTTGTTTTATTTTAATAATCCGCGTACAGTAAACGATAAAAGTAGATAATCGAATAGTTTAAAACCAAACTTTGGATTTAAATGTACCTTACCATAATTTACGTCTTACCCAAATACTATTTTTAATAAAATACGGACGCGAGTTAATCTAATCGGGATTTACACTTGATTATTTAATTTTCGTCGTTGACTGTACTTCTTAAACCAGGTAATTGAAACGGTTTTGAAAGGTAATCTGGTAATTGAAATTGAGGTATTGTGTACGGTAATCAAGGTAATTCGTGTGGTACTGTGTAAGGTGAAACTAATTTAATTTTAAAAATTTTACTTGCGTCTCATAACGTCTATCACTAGGTTATATTTGCGATCGCGGGCTCTGGTTAAAATTATTTTATTCCTCATATTGGATGGGGTTGTCAAATTTATAATAAAATTAGTAGTTATTTTATATCGCGGTAATCAAAATCATATCTGCGAAGAGTTCATTCGCCAAATTCTCAGGCTTCATATATCAGTTTGTAAGCAAGTAAGAGTAAGCTTGGAAATGATTCAATGAATGGAGAAGGAATTAGTTGAAGTATTTAGAAGGAGAATGAAAAGGGGCTTGAATGGAAGTTCTAGAGTTCGGTGAATCGGTTTTACGCAGATAACTTGTTTTATTTAGTTTCCGAATACAGCACACACCTCAAGCGGATACAAATACTTCCTTTGATTTTCATTTTAAATTAATTTAAACTGTATTTGTATCCCGGACTCCACAAGAAGCTAAGAACTAGTTTCGGCAACTGAGCAGGCTCCAGAAACGAAGATGTTGTCGATTGGGGATTTTCATTGATTAATATCGTTTGTTTGATAGCTTCCCGTAGTGATTTCGCAGCTGATTGTTATTTGAGGCTATTGTAAGGGTCGGTTCTACTACCGGTGCACGTTTGCTCTTGGGGAGGCCTCCCCTTTGGAGTTTAAGCGAGTGTATCTGGTACTTAGCAGTCGGTGCCTTCGGGCTGTCCTGCCTCACAACCAGGATCCCTTTATCAAGGTCTTCAATGATAGGCTGTGTTAAAAGCTGCTAAGCGATCCGAATAAAACGGTGTCGATTGAAATTTCACATAGACAATTATCCGAAGAGTCTGGTTGAAAAACACAACTCACTCATTTCGTCATTTCTGGAAAATAGTGAAACAAGTAACAATTACTTAATTATTAATAACTTATGTAGCAAGACCACTCTCATGATCACATGTTTTATTGAAAATTTGATAACGACAGGTCTTATCCAAATTTTGGGGGTTGATTGTGACGGACCAAGCTCCGTACAAGTGCTCACGATCGTTAATATCATGTTGAATTGTGTTCTGCACGAGAAGATTAAGGATAGAAGCTAAAAGAAACCGAGCATTGATAATCGTATTCTTATATAGGGATTATAAAACATTTAAAGAGCGTATTATAGAATCGGATAAAGCGCTAAAACGTATTTGGTTCCCCAACATAAAATAAAGCTAGTTATATTTTGTTTGTATCATTTGTAAACATTTAGGCAGTTCTTGTGAAATATTGCGTTGTCTTTTCTAGATTAAATTTTTACGATAATTGAGATTAATTACAACGGCATCTATTTTGCGAGATGGCACAACTAATAATTTATGGATTGAAGAAAGTTTTCACCTAAAACCTGTTACAATACATGACAGTTCATCGCTTTGTTCAGAGGTGACGCTACCGGTCTAAACGCGTGGGTCTGAACTGAATTCATTCTCTAAAACAAAAACAAAAAGAAAAGTGCATCCGAAAAGCTTTTGTTTTGTAGCATTTGTAAACATTTAAACAGTTCTTGTGAAATATTGCGTTGTCTTTTGTAGATTAAATTATGCAACTTGTTTTAGGGATGGTTTACGATAATTGAGATTAATTACAGTGACATCTCTCTTGCGAAATAGCACAACTAATAAATTTCGGATTGAAGAAAGCTGTTACTAAACCTATTACAATACATGGCAGTTCATAATTTTGTTCATAGATGACACTTTCTTAATTCATTCTCTAAAACAAAACAAAAAAAATTGCATCCGAAAAGCTCGGTCATCCAAGTACTAAATAAATAGGGAACTTAAATCATATAAAACTTTAACAAAACAACATAGACTCACGCCTGTGTCCCGGAGGGGTGGACGGAGGTCGGGGACTGCCACTTGTTGCGATCTTGACGGATCACTGTCGTTTCCTCAAAATTCACTCGCGTGTGTGGGCCGCGTCGGCTTCCTTTGTTTCTTTTGTAATAAGCCGCGGCGTGTTTAGGTAGTAAATTTAAAGGGATATTATGACAAAGAACGTAATTTATGAGTTAGGCAAATAAAAATAAATTACTTATGTTAAAGTCCTTAAACTAATAGCAATAAGGAATAGAATTCTTCAGATGGCGGTATTTCGTTATTGATTTAGCGAGAATGCAAATTTCTTTTGAAAAAAGCCGCGGCATGCTAAGGCGGTGATATCAAAGAAACACTAGGACAAAGAACGTAATTTATGAGTTGACGAACAAAAATAAATTACTTATGTTAAAGTCCTTAAACTAATAGCAATAAGGAATAGAATTCTTCAGATGGCGGTATTTCGTTATTGATTTAGCGAGAATGCAAATTTCTTTTGAAAAAAGCCGCGGCATGCTAAGGCGGTGAATATCAAAGAAACACTATGACAAAGAACGTAATTTATGAGTTAGGCAAATAAAAATAAATTACTTATGTTGAAGTCCTTAAACTAATAGCAATAAGGAACAAAATTCTTCAGATGGCGGTATTTTGTTATTGGTTTAGCGAGAGGGTGAAGTGGCACCATATTAGAAGGGGGCCGCGAGGGTATAAAAGCGGGGTTCGGGAACTATTCGAGGCTGGTTCGGAACAGAAAATTGAGAAGTAAATACGTCTGTTGCGCTCGTAGGCAAATTCGATATTTTTGCGAATTTATTACTATTAGGGAGTTTCGTTTGCATTTAAATTCGAAAGTAGGAGAGTGGATTCGGACTTGTAACCTAACATCACCTGTGGGCACTGCGTCCCAGACTATCAGATCTGGTGTGAAGTTTCAGGTTCTGAATTACTTTCTTAGCTAGGGAATGAGATTTGAAAGTGAAAGTGTAATGTTAGAAACGGTCTTCGATTCCTAAACAGTTAGTATACTTAGCTAGAAGTTTTCCGCGTAAAATAGGGTTTTCAGCCTTAGTAATTAGGGTAGCTTTCGCGAAATAAAAGTTCACTAATCCTTTGCCTCCACAGTACTACGTTTATGCGGAAATAAATTTGTGCAAAGGTAAACTCACGGCGGCAAAGGTAAGTTCTAGATAATCAGTGTTTCTAGCCCTTGTGAAATAACCAAGGCTCGACGGGGGCGCCAATGTAAACCTGCAAAACTCTGTTTGACTAAAAGATTGTGTTCGTTATTTAATTGTGCGAGTCTTGAATTAGTAGCTGCTAAGCTTACTGCTTATCTATGTCTCTGGTCCTTACCTTAAAACTAGGCGTAAATGTTGGTGCGCTTCATTCACACGGTGATCATTTCAAACTAAGGAATAGGTAAAGCTTAACGAAAGTATTAGCTTCATAGGTATCTTTCTTTTGATCTTCGGACGGGACATTCCACTATTGCAAAGAGGTAGGGACAATTTATGTAGGTGCGTATATACTTTTTCTGCCGACCGCAGTTTCTTTAGTATTATTGCATTTTAGACGCAATATAGGGTGAATAATATATAGGGTGGCCAAGACACGAATTATTGTTAGGAATTGAAAGACGTTATGGGACGTTAGGGAGTAGTTAAGAGCCACTATAGGCTTTGTAGTAGTATACTCATTTCAAGTATATTGGCTTAATACTCTGCTTAATCTCATAGTTGCGTAAGCGCGGCTGGATTGTTTCAGTGTTGGTAAGCTTTCGATGAAGTCTTATTCCAACGTACCTAGTGCATTTGCTTATTACCTCTCACACACTCTCGTCAGCCAATGCATTGTACTGCTGAACATCCCTTTGCCGTTTCTTGCGTTAATTGTGTGAAGCGTCTTGAGTCTTAAGACCTCTATACCTGCTTAAAGCTTTTATTATGTTTGACTTGTCCTTGAGTGGCATCTCATAGTTGCGTGAGCGCGGCTGGATTGTTTCAGTGTTGGTAAGCTTCGATGAAGTCTTATTCCAACGTACTTTGTGCATTTGGTTATTACCTCTCTCACACTCTCGTCTGCCAATGCATTGTACTGCTGAACATCCCTTTGCCGTTTCTTGCGTTAATTGTGTGAAGTGACTTGAGTCTTAATATATCTATGCCTACTCAAAGCTTTTATTGCTTCTATTATATTTATTTGTATGACTTATGTCTTTGGGTGACATTTCATGGTGGCGTGGGTTTGGCCGGACTGTTTCAGTGTTGGTAAGCTTCGATGAAGTCTTATTCCAACGTACTTTGTGCATTTGGTTATTACCTCTCTCACACTCTCGTCTGCCAATGCATTGTACTGCTGAACGTCTCTTTGCCAATTCTTGCGTTAGTCATGTATGTTTTCTTAAGGCATAGACTTGGAATAATGAATCATTGTATTCTTATTTCTAGTCAGTCATAGTTTTATTATTTATAAGTATATATTAACGGTATAACGTAGTGGCGGCCAATCCCCATCCACGGTAGATATAATTAGCACTATCGGCTAGTAGATAATTGAGTATTGCACTCTCTTCTTCTTATCCAATATTATCTACTTAGCTGGCTAATAATGTCTGCCTTAACCGGCCTTTGGTAGGGGACGTTATACTAAAACACTCACATGTGTAGTAGTATGACAAGTAGTTATTTATTTCAAATATTTTGCTGCTATAATCTTATCTTATTTAGATGGAATTTATTTTATTCAACCTTTAATTTATTGTCCCCTAAACTTAACTTCTTTATTTAAATTTTCCTCTTTTATCCCAATCTTGTCTCGCTTCTGCTAATTTAATGTTGCTTTATTGCTATTTTAGTTTCTTCGAATCTCCCCAAAATTTACCTTTTCTAGTAAACATTTGGTTCGAACTGAATGTTCTTAGTTCCACTTTTATTATTTTAACGGATCTCTTACATGCACTCATTACTCAATCTCATATCCTAAAAGTTCTTGGGTTATTAATACGTTCACAATGAAGGGTCCTCACTAGACTAGACGATCACAGTTGGCCATTAGAGTGTTTTGCATCATAGTATCTTTTCTCTTTGCTATCGGAGGTTCATACCTTTTAATATCCAGGGGTGGGAGTCACAATATATATATATAAAAAGAAGCTTGCATTATCATTCACAGAGGTGCTACTTTTTCGTAACTCGGACGTTGGCAGAATCCTTAGGAAAGCCATCACTACAAATATATATATATATATATATATATATATATATATATATATATATATATGTTTCTTCCTAGAGTGCATAAGTAAGTGCTGTAGAAGAAAAACTGAAGTTTTAATTAATAATGTTTAGGTGGCTCAGTCCAATCTAATCTATCACTCCGGCGTAAACATTCATGTTGGGCATAAGCTTGCCCAATGCAAGCCGCATTTTTCTATTCTCGACCATCCTCATCCAGCCCCTGCCAACAATGTGCCTTACATCGTCAGTCCAGTGAGCCGATGGGCGTCCTACGCTGCGCTTGGCAATGTTTCGCAAACAGATCCAAATGACAAGTCACTGTATTATATTGAGCATTCTATTCCACCAGCACGGGTAGTAACATCGCACGGGCGAAACAACTGCTGTTGCGGAGTCTTCCCTCAGACTATGGAGCACCTCTCTGTGTGTCCCTTGTCCAAATGCACTCGAGAAGAGTAACTGGAGGCCACAGACGCTGGAGTGCGCGTGGCCTAGTTCTGGCCCAGTCAAATCTAACTGGTTTGGTCACCGAATCGTTAAGAAGATGGATAGTAACACGATGAGAGTAGCATGTTTTAAATGTTAAAAGCGGTTCTTTCCTGTTTATTAATTGTCAAATTCTGATATTTTAGCGCCACAAAACGCGTGACTCACACTTTCGTACTACCTATACTGTAATGAGTTTAAGCGGGCGACAAGCTGCGCCGTGGTGAGGTATGATCACAGATATATCTGTGGGTATGATAATAGAATAATAAATTGAATACAGCCCCGAAAATGTCTCAAGGGAGGAAATTCAGAACTGGGATATCATATGATCATGGCCTTGATTAAGAGGTAAGGGCACTTCATATTCTAATCCGACGCGAACGTAGTCGCGGACACAGCTAGTCAATAATAATTCTGTTTCTCATAATGAAAAGAACATTCCCTCAAAATATTGCTAACGATTTCAAAATCACCCTTTAGTACACGAGAGATGCTGCTGCCCACCTCCAGGATTAGATTAGATTAAAACTCTTAATTGCACACCATAAACAATAAATTTTATTTAAGATTTATATATTTATATATAATACTAGGTGACTCGGCAAACGTTATTTTGCCATATTAATTACCTACGACCTATTCTCAGACCTACAAAAAAAAAATTCAAAAAATCTTTGAAGCCGTTTCCGAGGAGTTTGAGAACAAACACTGTGACACGAGATTTCTATATATATTAGACTAGCTGTTGCCCGCGACTTCGTTAGCATGGTAATTTTAATGGGTATTTGTCCGGGATAAAAAATAGCCTATGTGCTAATACAGACTATAATCTATCTCTGTGCAAAAATTCATCCGGATGCGTTCAGCCGTTTTTCCGTGAAAGAGTAACAAACATCCATCCATACATAAAAACTTTCGCGTTTATAATATTAGTAAGGATTTATTTTCATTCTATTTATATTTTTGTAGGTTATTCGTATGTATTTGCTGATAATTTCATATAATGACTTACTAATTTAGGCATGTGTGTGTAGTTCATTATTTCCTAATTACGAATTTGAAAATGATTATTTTCTATGTTTGTACATCTACTTCCTTCTCCAATGTATAGTCCAGTCCATCCAAAGGTTGTCTGGAAGAGATCACTTTTAGTGATAATGTCGTCGTCTGTACTTTCAGGTCAAGAAATACCTGTGTAATTTGCTTCTTTATGTTCCCTTGGGGAATATAGAGGGGTGGTCATATTATTACACCAAGAACCACCCGGGAAGGGATAATACGGGACATCCGCTGTCTCGAGCCCGATAGCGGGCGATATAATAGCGCCAACTTGCTTTTTGTAGCGAGTAAGAGCGAGATGCCGTGACGTTTTATCGCGTTGTCGCGCTCAATGTAGCGTTCGCACCACCCCAATAGGAAATTGGCAATAGCGATCCGTCAATAAATTTGTGGTTGTACGTTCCTAAAAATCAGTTCCGTGGTGTGGTTTATCAGATGTTATTGTGTCCCATTAGATATCTGTTTTGGAGACTTTTCTCCTCACCTAATTTTTTTTATATTTAATGACATCAGATTATATTTTTAATTTAATATCGTCATAAGCAGCCTATATACGTCCCACTGTAGGGCACAAGCCTTCTCTCAGAGAGAGAGTATGTTAATCACCACGCGTGCCCACTGTGGATTGGCGGTTTTAAGCGCTGAGGTATGTGAATAGCTCAGACACTCAGGTTTCCTCACAATGTTTTCCTTCACAGTTAGCGAGTGGTATTGCTACTATAACTTTACAAATGTACATAACTTAGGAAACAGAGTCATAGGTACATGCCCGAACTGGGAATCGAACCTGGGTCTCTCGCTTCCGAGTCCAATGTTCTACCCACTAGGCTACCACTCATACTATATAATATATATTTATGTAAATACTATATTTGTATATAATATTCGTTCATATATCTATTGTTGTTACATGTATAATATCCAAAAGTACTTACTCGGGTATATTAAAAATATTTTGTTATTTTTAATGGTTTCATTACTTTATATTTCAAATTTAAATCGCGACACTTTATTTTCTTCTAATCTTGTGGTTTTTGTCTCTCTTTGCTACTATTCTTCATTTCCTTCTAATCCTCGGAACTCTAAATTCTCAACCAAAATTATTAAGTCCGTTTCACTGGTTTCCTCCACCCAGGGTAACCTAGCGAGGGGACCAGGGTCACACTTCCATTTACTCATGTCAAGGGTTGAACTCAGTAGGCCACTAATTTTTAAAATCAAAGGCTTACTGTGTAACTTACTTAGTAATAAGCAAATAAATGAAATGAATAAAGGCGAAGGCAGCCGAAGGCGGCTGCAATAATGTGTGGTACCTGGCGGCCTTCGATTCTATGTTCCTCACATGTCATGTTCTCTTCACGATTGTTCTCGTTTCTTCAATTTTTTTTGTTACCATTTTTACTCGTTCGTGTGGCGCCGGATTAAGAATAGCGTCACTCCATTGCCTTCCGTGGATGTCGTAGAAGGCGACTAAGGAAATTTATTACCAGGAGACGGGCAGCAGCGTCTTCTTGAGATTCCAACCGCATACTGCGATCGCCAACCCACCTGCCGAGCGTGGTGATTATGGCACCCTTCATGGTTATGAAAACTACGAAGGAGGCCTATGTCCTGCAGTGGGCGGCAAATGGCTGATGATGATGATGTTTACTCGGTGTTTCTGTCGCATTTTAAATAAATGTCTTCTTTCTTTATACGAGGCAAGCGGCTGCTTAGATGTTTAGATCACGAGGTTACCTCGTCCGAACCGCCGCTGCAGAAGTTGACGCCGCACGAAGCTCCATAATCCGGCGTGGTGAAGTTGACGAGGGCAGCCGCAGTCGGGGCCGACGTGACATACGGAGTCCATGCGTCTTGTAAGGATGAGGTGACTTCCCCGAGCGACGACTGGAGAACTAGGAAGAGGGGACAGAACTGAAGCGTAGCTTAAAGTTAGGGGGCCTAAAAATGGGGGTTAGAGTTTTCTATTGGGGGCACACCAAGCGAGACAATCGGTTGATATACTTTTACTGAGACTTTTTTTTTCATTTGCGCGCCTACCATTCTTTCTTCCGGCTCCTGCGATTTACTGGTAGAAAATGCTTATGGCATTAATACCGCCATGTTGTACATTAGTTTAAGTGCAATCATTATCATCATCATTCAGCCACAAGAAGTCCACTGCTGGACATAGGCCTCCTCTATGGAGTTAAGTGCAATAAAAGTATTAAATAATAATAGTAAAAAATAAAGATCTGACGTTTTTATTTTTATCTACCCGGTGTCACACTCACAATTAAGACGAATCTAACGATACCTCTAAATCTAAAATCTATCAAGCTGTTTAGGCTACAGAGCGTTCCAATAAATATACATTCATACATACACTTGAAAAAAGAACCCTCCTTCTGGTGCAGTTGGGTAAAATAACGTGATAAATACTACTGTCTTTTCACCTTAACTAATGGCGCCAAGCATGGTGCACGACAAGAAACGACAATAGGAGGTAACCTTTATTCAGGTCAATCATAGATTCAGCAGTATCCACAACAAGTCACACGTTTTACGATTTATTATTTGAACGACGTCAACGAGAACTTATCGAGCTAAACTACACGTATAACAATACAAATGGTGATTAAAATGCACATATTAAATTGAGAACATGATATACCAGTCATGAATTCACGACAAGATAAAATATACGCTCGTAAAGCGATACTTTTGAACTCTAGCAAATAAGCTCTGTGACCTTGAATGGGTTTGGAACAAGAATTTTTATAGAAACCTGTACTTAGTTAACCTTTGGCACGAGGATCAGACATATTTGTATATATCTCAAATATGTACAGAATTTTTATGAGTAGTTCTTTACAATATTTACAAAACAAAGTATACTCAAATATCGGTGGCACAACATATTAAAGCGGTTGGGCAACGAAGCCTATTGACACAATTACTTAAACAATTTAGTCAATAGGCTTTTCCAATAAGTATTGAATAGAAATGGCTTTATAAATAAATAAAATAAATTTATTTGCTTAGAACGTGGTACATTATGATGACTTTAACATGAAGGAGGTCCGTGGATGTTAATGATAATAAGCGCCAATAAGTATGTAGCTCGCCAATTTCTATCAATCAATAATAAGCTTCAATAAGTTTTTAGGTCGCTTACTTACTTCTAATTAATACTGTCAATTAAAGAAAAGGACCTCACAACTATTTGCTTCTCGTTCTTACAATAAAGCCGTCCATATTGTTATTCAATAATAATAATAACTTAATAGTTTACTGAATAAATAATGGTGATTAGATCCGTTACATGTAAGTATAGTTAGTTATCCAATCCCTTTCTTACACTAACAGTACTGAGAGAAGGCATATGCTTTACAGTGGGTCGTAGGTGTAGGCTGCATTATTAATTACTTACTGGAGGAAGAGATGAGGTTGCCCCAGATCTGCGCCATCTGGTAGAACATGAAGAAGAGGCCAAAGAAACGCGTCACCAGCACCTCGGCCTTCACTCCTGACAGCTTGGAGTACGGCTCTGACACCTGGGTGACAGATCATCATTCAATGTCACGATCGATTCTAAACGGGCAATGGCATCCTGAAGGTGTTTGCGAGCTGGTTCGACTTTCAGTATGTAAACCACTGCTCTGTCCGTATACTGCACAATAAAAAAATTGTGATGTGTGCCTGCCTGTCTGCGTTACTAACTTTAGTAATATTATAACTATCAATAGTTAAACAATATTTACTTCACTTAGTAACACTACTGTATTATGTCTCTTTCAGTTTTGTAATGTTAAAATAAATTAAGTATTAAATAATAATAATTACAACAACAGAATTGGACTACTCGCACTATACACCTGCACTAATCACCCGTAATTACTAATCACTGGCACTCACACTAATCAAAGTAAATATGTGTTTATGTGTTTTTTTTTTCCATCAGTTATTTAATTTCCACCACGTAGTCTTATTTCATTTAATTCATTTTTTTTTTTGTTAGAAAAGAGGTACCTCCAGGGTCGTCCCATGTAAATTTGGTAAGGATATGTCGATGGAATCCATGAGAAAGTCATCGAAATATATTTTTAGTCCGGGTTTTTCGGTTTTTTTTATCAACAATATGTGTTATTGACATTTCTCGATCGGCCCTCTATTGCCTTCGCTTCCACTACTTACCACAGACAAATAAGTGCACTTGGCGCACCACAGCGGTCCACCGCCAAACCCGACCATCATGCCAGCCGGCACCAGGGTGTACAGCTTCGGATAGAACTGCGCGGCGATGAACGGCATGTACGCGATGAAGGATACCGCCATCGTCGACTTGCAGCCTAGCCACCTGGGTATAATAAACATATCGCCGATCATAAAGCGATATAAATCTGTCAGGATCGTGGCAAGTGGCAGACCCTGGTCTCTGCCTACCCCTCCGATATTCAGGTTTGAGTTTATGTTATGTTTTTACCTGGTTGCTGGATGCGGGAGGCACAAGACCGGGAAGCTTGGAAAACTCTGAGGGAGACCTATGTCCTGCAGTGGGCGTCAAATGGCTGATGATGATGATGTTATGTTGTAAAGCCGATCAATCAGCCTGTACTCGTCCACTGCTGGACACAGGCCTGTCCCAAGGCACGCCACTCTTTTCTGCCCTAGGCCATGCTCACCCAGCCGCTGCCAGGATTCCGCCTCAGATCGTCGGACCAGCGAGCTGGTGGGCGTCCTACGCTGCGTTTGCTAATTTGTGATCTCCACTCGAGAACCTTTGTACCCCGTTGGCCATCGGTTCTTTGGCATATGTGACCAGCTCACTGCCACTTCAGTTTGCTAATCTTAACATAAAACATACAACCGTACAAACATAGTGAAGGGATGGAGTGAAATGTGTTGTATATTTAATCTGTAATCTACATATATTCCAATGCCATGTAATAAATTACAATAATCTGTTGTAACGCATCCGAAAAACCGGTCTCTTTCATGAGCGAGGTGAAGAAAAACATCGTGAATCCGCGGTGAGCTCGCGTGGTGATTAAGCCCATACTCTGTCTCTTTTAGAGAATTCCTGTGCCCAGCAGTAGGACGTATAGCCCTCTGCAATCGGTGTAAATTCTGGTATAGTCTTGGATGCTTACCCACCTAATGACAACGGCGGGCAAGAAGATGTTGCTCAGTATCAGCGAGAAGTAGATAGCGGCCAAGGTGAAGGTGCCTGCGCCGGCGTCGCTGTTGACCGAGCTCTGCAGGTTGGCGGCGCCGTGGAACGCGGTGAAGTGCAGCATGAACGCGAACCCCAGCACCAGCACGTTGCGGTTGATGCGCCACTTCTCGTGCGTGCCGAAGACTACGGGCGATGGCATCTTGGCTGCAAATGGTATATTAATAATAACTTCCACACAACACAATTACTTGTCTTGGCCCCAAACTAGGATACCCTGTGCTATGGTAACCAGACAAGGATATGACAAACATTGAAATACACCCAGACTGAAGCCATTTCTGAAGAACAGACAGTGGTAAAACTAACGTTCTGCCGGCATAACAAGGCAGGCGTCTGGTGTGGACATCGTGCGATCTCTGTATATTACACTGTATATCATATTATTACTATCACAATGACATTTATTCAATATGTACTTATTTAATTTAATATACCGTTAATGCTATCATTAATAATTTATACTTTGACATTTGAATATCCAATTGCTGCCGATTCATTTATTTATTTATTAACCTAGTTTCGTTTCCGAGTGCTGCACGTCAGCGCTTTACTGGGTACTGACGGAAGACCAGCGCTGGAGTGGTCTGCCTCTTCAGCATATGCTGAGTCAGAGCCCCTTTGCATTTGCCACACCCACAAATCGTTTTCTCGTATTCTGTTGTTTTGCCTGTGCTTGCATTTTTGTGCTCTCTGTTTGTCTCAATGTTGTAAAATTGTGCTCTGTTTTCTCTTGTGCAACTATTTCTTGTATTTAAATTGTTGTATATGTGTGTGTACGCAGATGCAAATAAATGTTTTATCGATCTATCTATCTATCTCTGTGGTGTAGCAACAAATCATAATAATTGGTCAAGTGTGAGTCGGAATCCCTCTGAGGGTCGATATGGAGTTTAATGTGTCTCGGAGACAAATATTTTTTTGGAATAATTTTCAGGTCAAACATATTTTTTAACCTACATTAAAAAGAAGGAGGTACTCAATTCCACGCGAATGTTTTTTTACTATGATATTTTTACCTACCTAATAATAAATAAATAATAAATATGTTTATTTATAAGAAAAAATTACAATAAATTATGGTCGATGGTGACTCCAACACTGGCGCAGCCTGTGTCGTGGGTGACGGGTAGAACACGCACTTGATAGTTAGCACCGGTTGACAGATCGAGACGAGCGAGTTACAAGCAAGCGTGAGCAAAAACAGTGCTACTATGGACTTTCGGGCTTCCACACTAGGCCGAGCCTGTGTCGTGGACAGCCATTGATTGTTTTTAAAGGATATTGTAACGACTGCTTTGTATGTGTTCCGGTTGTGCCCACTAACTACATTTTGTTGAAAACCAGACTTAATTAATTAAACGCAATAGAGCCGGCCATGGTTATGAAAACCACGAAGGAGGCCTGTGTCCTAGAGTGAGCGTCAAATGGCTGATGATGCTGATGATGAAAGCCGGCCATTGTACTTTTTCATTGTAACTTTTATTTCTAGGGCCGGCGGACTAAAGCACATAAGTCAAAATGTCATGAAATTATTGTTGTATATAAAATAATTAAAGTATGTAGCAGTGTCCTTATTTTTTGTAAAAATACGTGTATGTTCAATTCATTGTTTCATGACAGCTCTCCGGTAATGTAATAAAGATAATTAAAATGTTATAGAGTAACGGTTGTATTTATAAAAACTCGATCCCTTGGAACACTTCAAAAACTCCGATTAAAATAGTCTGTGGTGAAGATTGTACAAGGAAAAGATGTAGCCACACATGAAATAAACAGAGTTTCAGATTGGTTTTAGAGGAATCGTGTTTTTATCAATAAGGCCGTAATTTTATAATAGATTTATTTCACTGTCTCAAAAAATTGCGTTTTGGACTTATGTGCAAAGCCAACTTGCACCACTTCTTAAATGTCACATTTAAATCGACTTTTGTACGAAGAATTTTAGTTAAATGCTGTTTAAACCACATTTAAGAAAGTGGTGCGTGTCGGCCTTAGTCTGCCACCCTAGATTTATGTCTCTTGTTTCCTGTGTGCAACAGTCACTCTAGCTCGACTGGAGATTTTCGCACTTAGCCTCATAATTGGGCCATTGTACGTAGCAAGTGCTGAGGTATGTAAATACCTCAGACACTAGGATTTCCTCTAGATCTTTGCCTTCACCCTTAGCGAGTGGTATTGCTACTATAACTTCACAAACGTATGTAACTTAGAAAACAAAGTCATTTATACGTATCGCGATTCGAACCCACGACCTCCCGAATAAGAAGCCGGCGTTCTACCGCTCCGCTACCACCGCGTCTTCTCATGTGTGCAATAAAGAATATTCTAATCTTATTTTATCGTAAGTAGCTGTTTCTAGTCACGTCCCGTTTGATGTCGTCAATTGCTCTTGAATCCCGATGGCAAAGAATAAGACGACCTTATCAACTAGAAGGTGATTTCGATGTTAATTATTTTCATTTGCATTCTTTCAATACGTTCAACAATTAAATCCAGCTACAGTCTGCGTGCAATTTAATGATAGAATTTCGCGTCCTTAAGTGTGAGAATACCGACACTGGAGTATCATATTGTATTTTGACATTGGAAATGTATTTTCGTTCCGATTTCACGAAAAAGTGCAATCCCCTTATATCTCGGAGAGTTGTGAAGATATTATATTCAAAAAAGGCTCATATTTACGAGAGCTATAAGATTCAACGAATTATTCGAAAAAGTAAAAAACAAAAAAGTTATGGCCGAAAAATGGAAAAAAAAAATTTTTTTTTCCAAATTTTTGATTTTGGTCCTCGATATTTTGGAAACGAAGAATGATAACAAAAATTAGAGAAAAAATCATCTGGACAATTAAGTCAGCTCTGGACAATTTGAGCCTAAAACAAAGACGATTGGGTCAAGGATTTGCCCTGTAGCCTAACCTTTTTGCAAAAAGTCATAACGACATTTTTCACGGAACATTTATGACTCGATTAATTTCACAGATTAAAAAGAAAAAAAGACAAGTGATTCATTTCTAATGTGCTCTAATGGCAATATGGTGTTAGTGCCTCAATTTTATTACCTATTTATTTTATCTTTGTTTTAGAATTTTAGAGTTTTAGAATTTTAGTATTTTATCTTAGTTTTGCGTCAGAGGGTGGTCATCACAGTAACTTGTCCGGTCAGTGTGTCTTGGCTATTCGGGTATGCGACCCCGACCTCCTCGAGCCTCTATTGCTACACTCACAAAGTATCCTTTTTGTAGTAATAGTTGTCCTTTAGTACCTTATTCCTATCCGAACCTGCTCTTCATCAACAATCCCTACACCCTTTCCCTTTCCTTGATTCCTGGGCCTCTTCCTAATGCCAATCTAAGGTCAACGCGCCGATGGATGCGTGGCTAGGGGCGAGCCTAGTCTAAAGCGTACGTCCTGGAGTTAGGCGCTCTTCAGGCACTAAAAGCCTTGTCTCGGCATGCGGGGCTCTGCCGGGATGGACAATCTTTCCCTAGCTGCTCGTGGGAACAAGATGAAGTTTATTAAAAAACGTATCGAAGGTGGCGAGGTTGGTCGCCGCGCCTCACGCCGGATCACACGAGCGGGCGGAAAGCGGACTTTGGACACCCGCTTTGCTACGATAAATGTGTGTGGAGGAATGGAGCAGAAATTGGATGAAGTGTTCGATATGATTCATGACAAATGTTTAGATGTGTTATGTGTGAATGAGACAAAGCGGAAAGGAAGTGGTACGACCACTTATGGTGGATTGACAGCTTTGTGGTCAGGTGTACCAGAAGCGCAACGAGGCTGTCAAGGAGTGGGACTTATCCTTTCCGGGCGAATGGCCGAATGCTTGATTGAGCATGAATGTGTAAGTTCCAGACTCCTCTGGGCTCGTTTTAAAGTTGGATTGACGAAAATATTTGTTCTGGGAGTATATTCCCCAGATATGTCAAAACCTCAAAGCGACCGAGAGGAGTTCTGGCAGAACGTAAGGGATTCTCTGCTCAAGTGTGAAGGAAATGAAAGGGTGGTATTATTAGGAGATTTTAATGGATGGGTAGGAGTAAAGCGTGATGGATATGAAAGGGTATTAGGGCGATTTGGTGACAGAAGAGTGAATGAAAATGGGGTAAGTTTGCTAGATATATGCTTAGAGTGGAATCTTCAAGTGACTAACACTATGTTTAGTCACAAGAAGATCCACATGTACACATGGCAGAGACAGAATGACAGGTCTATGATTGATTTTGTGGTAGTGGATGAAAGACTAAGGAGTAAAGTTGTAGACACAAGAGTCTACCGAGGAACTAATGTCGGGACGGACCACTTCCTGGTAATTAGCAGGGTAAGAGGTCTGTTCAAGCGTTGGCGCCATCGAGTGCAGGTGGCTACAACAGCTCTAGAGCGCATAAAAGTTGATAGATTGCAAGATGAAGATGTGAGCGGAGAGTATAGGAGGAAACTCAAGGACAAACTCATTCATGTAAATGAAGAGTATGAATGGGGAGTGGAAGAGTTATGGGCTCAGTTAAAAACTAATATAGTAGAGACTGCTGCCGAAGTATGTGGAGTCAGAAAGAGACTGAATGGAAGAAAAGCGAAAGCTACTTGGTGGGATGAAAGTATTAAAGAAGTAGTGAATGAAAAGAAAAAGGCGTGGTTGGACTTGTTAGCTTTCAAGTCCATCAAAAGAATGCAAGGAATTAGTAGTGAAGATGAAGATGTAGTAAGATTGAAAGAGAAGTATAGTATGATAAAAAAGAAGGTGAAAGATGTAGTGGAGAGAAGAAAGAATGAAGAGAAAGAAAACTATGACAGGAGATTCTCACGAAACTTCAAGGCCAATGTAAAACTGTTTTGGAAAACGGTGAAATTGGCCCGAGGTAGATCTGAGCAATCTAAGTTGAGTGTTATTAGGGATGAGGATGGCTCCATGCTGAAAGAGGAATTTAAAGTAATGGAACGTTGGAAAGGATATTTTGAAAGTCTGTTTGAAAGAGAGGAGCGGCTCATGGAAGGCGATTCCGACCATGAGGCGGAACCTAGTGTTGCTAGCGTTATAAGTATGGAAGAGATTGTCAAGGCAATGAAAAGAATGAAACTAGGTAAGGCTGCGGGATATGATAGAGTGTCGTTAGAAATGCTGAGGGCTGGTGAAGGCATTGTAGCTAGCAAGCTATACCTGCTTTTCAACAAGTGCTGGAGGAGTGGCAAAGTACCTAAGGACTGGGGTATGGCCGTCATAGTGCCGCTTTATAAAGGCAAAGGGTCCCAGCAGGTGTGCAAAAACTACCGCGGTATCAGCCTTCTCAGCATTGTCGGCAAACTGTATGCAAAGATTTTGATTGAAAGAGTACTAGATGTGACTGAAGAAAAGATATGGGATGTGCAAGCGGGTTTTAGAAAGGGAATGGGATGTGTGGACCAAATCTTCTCCTTGAGGCGGATGGTGGAGAAACTTCTGGCCAAAAGTCAGAGGGTTTTCTGTGCGTTCGTCGACTTGGAGAAGGCTTATGATAGAGTGGTGAGGAATGACCTGTGGTCGGTACTGTCCATGTATGGGGTGGACAGCGTCGGAAGGAATGAACATTAATGTGAGTAAGACAAAAGTAATGGTGTTCGAAAAAGATGATGAAATGACTGAGTGCAAGATAAGAATTAGAGGTGAAAGGGTGGAACAAGTGAAAGAATTTGTCTATTTGGGGAGCCTCTTTACCAGGGATGGCAAGTGTGAAGGTGATATAGAAAGAAGAGTAAAAGCAGGAAATTGTGTAAACGGTGCATTGCATTCCTTTGTGAGTGGCCAAAACATCTCCAAAAGAGCTAGATTGGCTATCCATAATGGAGTGCTAGTCCCAACACTTATGTATGCTAGCGAGACTTGGGTATGGCAAAAGAAGCAAGAAAGTAGGATTAATGCAGTAGAAATGAGGTCCTTGAGAAGTATGTCTGGCGTTACTTTGAATGACAGGATACGCAATAGTGTAATTAGAGAACGTTGTGGACTGAAAGAGGATGTAGTGACAAGAATTGAGAAAGGAATGTTGCGCTGGTTTGGACATGTGGAGAGGATGAAGGAAGAAAGATTGACAAAACAAATATATCGAGCGAATGTGGATGGAAGGGCCGGTAAGGGACGACCCAGACGGACATACTTCGACCAAATAGAGGATGTATTAACAAAGGGCAAGATAAAAAGTACCCGAAACCGGCGTGCGTGCATGCAACGACTAATGAATGTTGAGGAAGCGAAAGTGATCTGTCAGGATCGTAGCAAGTGGCACTCCCTGGTCTCTGCCTACCCCTCTGGGATACAGGCGTGAGTTTATGTTATGTATGTTTTTTATGTTTGTTTTAGAAATAAACAATAAATTATTTAATTACCATTAATTAATACCAATTAATTACCATTTGGTAACATAAATCTCATCTTATGTTAAATAAATAGATCTCTATACAGTTTTTCATAATTTCACAAACATTTTTAGGGTTCAGTAGTCAACAAGGAGCCCTTATAGTTTCGCTGTGTCCATCCGTCTATCTGTCTGTCTGTATGTCTGTAACGGTAGGATAAAATCTTTAAAAAAATCTGAAGTACCTCCCCTACACCTGAATTAGAGATGCAATTTTTTTTCTCGCCACCTCATGGTGTCGGCTATCGTTGGATTGGTCGTTTAAAAATATGATATTTTAGACAAAACCATTTTTGGATTTAGGGATCCGTTTGCACATATAATGAACTTAAAAGAAAGAATGAAGTTAACGAGAAATAGACGACCAAGTTATAAAAGGAAAACTTGGTACAAATTCCATTAAAAATTACTTTGATGAAGTTGTTGCTTCAGTAAGGTAGGGAGAAAACCCCTCCTACGGAACCCTATATCGTGCGTGGCCTGACATGCACTTGGCCAGTTTTTAAGGTGAGTAAGACATCGTTCAGAGATAAGCTCTGCATCAAAAATTCCAACTTTACCTATAAGTGGTCGTGGTTTAGTAAAATTGAGGTTTTATAATTGTAACCCTCAATTTCTGGTAATCATCATCATCATCAGCCATTTGACGCCTACTGCAGGACATAGGCCTCCCTCATGGTTTCTGGTAATAATAGTTTGTCATCAAAATCTACCGTTAACAGATGTCCGTTGCTTTTTTTTTCTCGTATAAACTTTGTCGGGCTGACAGCTGTTGACATTGCAATAACAAAGTGATAGTGTACGGAAAACTGGGGGTCAACCAGTCATTTTAGCGCTCGTTGATAGATTATCTTGTTTTTAATCGCCTAGAGCATTTTTATTACTTTGATTACACATTACTTTATTGCCTATAGCAGCAACGATAGCTTATTGAAGTTTTTATCTTGTAATTAATCGCCTAGAGCAAACATAGTTTGTCTGGTATTTAATAGCTTAGACTCTAAGCTATTAAGTACCAGACTTCAGCTATACGCTCTAAGCCTTAGAGCATATAGCTGAAGTCAAAGAGACAAAGAGACATTTTTTTAAAACCGCCTCCCTCGATATCGAAATCTTATTCACGTTACTCTATCAGCTTGTACGTGGGGAGCCAACTTGACTTGTCATTCCTGTGGGCTAGGCCGACTCAGCTGTCAGGATGGTATACGTATACGAGCAGAGAAGAGCGTGTGCAGCCCTCGTTTGGCCGCACACCAGGGCCTCGATTCTGTTAGTGCATTGTAGTATAATGACAGGTACACTGTCGGGTCACGTGACGTGTTTTTTCGTACCATTGACGCCTAGAAGGTTTGATGGGTGTGCCCGCGTAGACTTAAAGCAGCCATGAAATGAAAACCGCCATGTTCATGCAGTTGTCATGTTACTACAATGCATTAACAGAATCTAGGCCCTGATGTTGTACGTTGGACGGTGGTGGAAGAAGAAGTAGTTTAACTCATCATAGCAGTTTACTCATTTCACTGTTATTGGTACAGAAATACATTGTTTTAGTTAAGGTTGTAGGTGTGTATGCCTATTTGGCGAGTGACTAGAGCCGACTGGCGGGCGGTAACAGTGGGTCCATCTAAAAAACAGTGTCCGAGACACTACAGCATCCGAGTGGTCCCTTCACCCAAGTGTAAGTGAAGATGCCACTGGACGCTGTATAAAACATTTCGTTAAGTAGATGTGAAGGCTAAAGTTTATCAGCTTGTCAATTAGGGATAAAGATATTATTATTTACTACCCACGTTTTATGTGTCAAAAAGAATTCGTACTTTTTGTTTTTTGTAATAGTTAGTGACCTTTTTGTGTAATTTACAATTTTGCTAAACTTTTTGAATCTCATAACGTGTGTAGATAGTAAATGCCTCTCTCTTCACGATGCTACCCAAAAATTTGATTCCTTTAAACACTCTTCAAATGTAAATTAAGTTGGTCTTTCCCTTAATCCATCCTTTCCACGAATTAAACTGCATTTGGGCAGTGTTTTAGAGGAATCGTATTATTATAAAATGACACCGAGCCTCTTTGGGTCAAGTGGGGGAATGTACCATAGAAAAATCGACTACCCCACAAATAGACTCTGCAATGCACCTCGAATTGTCATAATAAACTACGAATTGTAGTTTTACGAAACTCTGCCCTGGTGATCATTGACATTTTTGTTGCAAAGTCGCCCTTAACGTAACTGATTAGAGTGCACGTACATAAAGGATGGTACACATTACACACACGCACATTACATCATTTGCACTGCATATCTGTTAAATATACAAGCTCTCATTCACTCGAATCGTACAAGGTACATTTTTTTTTATTATTAATTTATTACTCACGTAAAATTCTATAATATTTTTCGGGTTTTGTCAGGCTTAATCTAATTTCAAGCGGTTCTATTCGTACCAGTCTAGGACTAACTATTGTGCTTTGTTGAACAGTTCCCTTCTCTTGACAATATTCAAGGATAACGGCTCACGCGCAGAACAATAAAAAATAAGTAAGAACTTGGAATAATATCAATTCATGCGAACTATACAGGGTGATTTAGGTAGATCTTAGTGCAATAAACAGAAAACCACGACTGATATCACCCGTTGTAGTCACATCACAACCTACCCCTGCAGTACGGCCGCTGTGTGGAGCTTAGTGGTGTGTTCTGTGGTGTGGAGCCTGATTGCGGTCGATATAATTGCGCCATCTAACTTTATGTGGTCAGTAACAGCGATTGGGTGTACCGCCGGATGCTTAGAATTTGCTAGGCTTAAAGAATTTCCTTGCCCAGATGCTTAGAATTTTCTGGGCTTAAAGAATTTCCTAGGCCGGGTGCTTAGAATTTCCTAGGCTTAAAAAAATTCCTTGGCCGGATGCTTAGAATTTTCTGGGCTTAAAAAATTTGCTTGGCCGGATGCTTAGAATTTCCTAGGCTTAAAGAATTTCTTAGAATCTCCACAATTACACCCTGTTGCATACAATGAAGAAGAAGAAGAAAGCAGAGGTCCTTAAAACCATCAAAAAACGGAAGCCAGAGTATTTCGGACGTATAATGCGTAACACCAAGAACCCTTCGGGTAAGGAACCCAAAAAAGGTAAGGATTCGTCGATAATAGTACATTGTATACCGAGGGGAGAAAACGAGCTACTTAATTTTATTAGAAATAGAATTTTCTCCCGAGTTATACATAGTGCTGTACTACACCTACGAGGAAAATAAAATTATTGAGAATAATTAAAAGCGTACTCTCACTAATCATCAATTTAGTAAAATACAAGACTTAACAAAACAAAACAAATTGCTCCACTTGTTTTTTTTTTTTCGTAGTGCAGAAAAAGGTTGCCAGCCTCCTGTCATTGAAAGTCGAGTAGAAAAAAAATCTCACCTCTTTTTTCTATTTATTTGATACAAAACCTTTTTGAGATTTGACGTTGGTATTTTTTTATGTTCGCGGCTAAAAAAATGAACGCTAGAGTCCGCGCACTATAAGTCTGCGCGGGACAAGTCTCGTATATAATTTAACTTAGTATGAAAAATAATCTCCCGACCGTAATAATCGGAGGGCAGGAATTAAATTCCACATAACTTTTCCCGCCGCACATAAGGGAGAAATGACAAACTTTGTAATCCGTTTATGAACGAGCAATGATACACTTTCTGAGTGGGTGTGGGATAAATATGTTTTTTTAGATCAAAAATGGCTTATGACGCTTGCGCAAATACGACGAATCGATTGAGATATTATTTGTCAAAATCTGTCTATTGGTTAAGGAGTTACATTGAGAGAACATAGAATCGGGCATACTTGCATTCATACATACATACATATATACATAGATACATACATACATGCATATATACATACATATATACATGTATAAATACGAATCAAACACATTAACGTCCGTTTGGGCTTCGCCGCAGTCGGGTAAAAAAAATTAAATGGCTGTTAAGTGACGTTTAGGATGTTGTGCAAGTCATCCTAATCCCCGATTTCTCGTACAATAAGAATTTGTTAATCTACTATTAACGGCTGTCGACCCGAAGGCAGCGGCTAACATTGTAGTCTGACATTCAACAAACAGAACGTAAATTATTTACGTTAAAATACTTTTTTTACCCAACTGCAGAGCGGAGGAGCCCAAAAGTGTTTGGCTCGTATGTATGTAAATATGTCCGATTATATGTTCCCTCACAACGCCTTAACTACAGGGTAACTTTGAATTCGTTCACCGTATTTTATGGGGATATTCTAACCATGATTTAGAAACATGTGGTGCTAGTTTTGAAAAAAAATTGGTGTCAAAAATTTTTTTTTTTTACACAAAATAACTTCACTTAAGCATAAACAAACGATATCAGGACGAAAAGTAATAAAAATTGAAAAAAACTATGTTTTGAGCGTATTATGGACAGCACCGGCCACCTCATTCCACGCCACGCCAGTTTATAGCATAAATCAAAGCATAAAATAAAAAAATCACTAAAAAGACCCAAATAAAAAACTGAACTAAAAATTAACCAACAACCCGACCCGACGACGACCAAAATTCAATAATGAAACTCATTGCGAGGTACCTAGCTTGGTCCCACCTGCTTAGTAGTTAATGCTCAACAGTCGGGTTGTTGGTTAAATTTTATTTAAGTTTTTATTCTGCTTTATGTCACTTTGCCAAAGTGCATACAAAAAAACAACTGACGACATTTACCAGTATATTAACAGATTGTGAATGTACGAGAAACCGAGGATTAAGGCACTTTATGTGCCTCTGTGGCTTGTAATCACCATCGGGCAATACTCAGAAATGTAGTTATTTTTACATAAAGTTGATACTTTGATGTCTTTAACTAATATTGATATTGATGACAGGCAGGTAAATCCCGTCATGTGAAAACCCAAGTGACAAGTTGGAAAACAGCTCTAGAAATAAGAACTATCTTGGTGGCGTTCAAGCGAAATCTCATCAAGGCACTATCTCAGTGGTTCCAAACCTTTCCATTCTTGTTACCCCTATGACCTAGGAAAATTGATTTTATGATAAATAAATAAGAATATTTTTATCAAATTCAGAGAAGACGTCCGTCTGCCTGTCCGCGGCCTGGCTCAGAGACAATTAGCACGAGAAAGCTGAAATTTTGCACAAAGATACATTTAATCACGCCGAGAAAAATATGGTAGGGAAAATAGACGACCAACTTATAAAAGGAAAACTTCGTACAAAATCTATTACGTTGATGAAGTTGTTAGTTTTGTAAAGCAGATAAAATCCCCTCTTTCTACGGAGCGCTACACTGGGCGTGGCCGGTTTTTTTCTTTCATGCCGCCTTTTCACACTCATTACAGAAAAGGCTCTGAATGCTGAAGTTCTATTTCTCCCTCTCTCTCTCTCTCTCTCCCTCTCTATAAAAAAAATAACAAAAATTGGCATTGACTCAACTATTCAGGAATTGAGAATTACACACTAGTCAGAGGATCATCACACACATAACATGAGTTCCCTTGCGAACTGCAAGGATGGCTCCTGAAGTTTTTATTTTTCCGCCTATATAAAATAAATAATAATAACTTCCACAACACAGTCACTTTTCCTGGTCCCAAAATAGGATACCCTGTGCTATGTCAACCAGGTAAGGACATCACAAACGTGGAAATACACCCAGACTGAGGCTATTAATAATAACAAAAAAAATGTTAGTAAATTAGAACTTGCACACAACACAATCATATTTCTTGGTTCTAAACTAGAATACCCTGTTCTATGGCTAAATTTAAATTTCTGCTTACATCGTGCATGAGTTCCTGGTTCACCTACACCAACCACACGCACAACGTTAAACCCCACGCATTTCAACGTTAAATTATGTTTCCATCTCTCGTGAGTCCTCCTATTTGACTTGTACCTAGAGTATCCAGATTGAACTTCAATTCTAGATTCGATTTAGACCCAACAGCAACCTGCCGGCCTAACTGGCAGACGTTTTGTCTGAGCTTGCCGCAGATATTTTTTTTACGTATGAAGTTCTCTTGAGCGACCGCAGACGAAGTCCAAGTCTACGTCTGCCATGTTGAGGGTCCTAACTTGGTTTTAAAACATAATCAATAGACTAATTTCAAGATAAATTTATGATTTACCATGACTGTTGATGAAGAATGCTTTATTAAAACTGGTCGTAAATGCACAATAGCCACTGAAGTTTTAAAACTTATACTATTTCTCGGTTGTGGGCGCCTTATGTAATCTATTATCATACCCACACAGAGTCTGTAAAACGGCAATACGGAAAATGTATCTCTTTTAGTCAATTACTAGTTATTACAATTTTGAATAGATTAAACATAAAAAGAGTGCTCTGAAATGTGACGTCATAAGCCAGTATTTTCATACAAAATTCCGTTTTAAAAGTAACTCATTTGATATTTTGTCAAATACCCAATTATGCTGAGCCTTGTGCTTTTCATCACACATTTATATAAAAACTTCTGTATTTTAAACTTGAGTGATGAATAGTCCGATATTTTTATTTTTTTATTTCTTACTACGTAGGACATGATTTACGGTCACTGTATTTACATTTATTTACTTAATAACTGCATTTATATCTGCATGGTTACCCAAAAAATGCGCTACTCCTGAAACTCTCTCGTTAGATTTTGACATCAAACCCAGAAAACTAAAAACATAAAAAATATTGAAAAAGAATTTATTCAAAAAATCTTTTCAAAACTCGCAGAAAGCTGTTGTAAATGACAAACTCTGATTGACATGTCTTACGAATTGAGCTTTTTTGAGGTAACCCTGTATATTTATGTTGTTTGTGAAGGCGTTGATATTTATCGATACATTTGTGAAGTAGATACATATCCTGTGCGAAGGATCTGCGGTTCTACGGATTAATTTGGGTCTAGCATTTTTTTCGAACTTTTAAACAAAAAAAGATCCTTATTCAAATATCGCACCTGATTCCGAACACGTGGAAAACTTTTTGCGGCAATGTCACTTCCTGTACTAGTATATTGTCACTACCAAATTCGGGCGGTGCCTAACCGCTGACCGCCGCGCAGGCCAAACCGCGGGACAATGAAAGTGACAGTCACTTGGACCCAGCGGACCAGTCGTAGGCGCCGCTAGGGCAACATGACGGTTCGAGTCGCGCGTTCTGTGGCGTTAAAATATCAGAACTTTACAATGCGCCGGGCCTCGATTCTGCGAGTGCTTTATGGTACAATGACGGATTCTCGGTCGGGTCTCGTGACGTGTTTTTCAAACCATTGAGGCCTAGGTATCAACCTTTGCACGCGTAGACTTGATGCGGCCATGAATTGAAATCGACTCGTTCATGCACTTGTCAATCATCATAAGCAGCCTATATACGTCCCACTGTAGGGCACAGACCTTCTCTCAGAGAGAGAGAGTATGACCTTAATTATTATTATTTAATACTTTTATTCCACTTAGCCTAACGTGAATTCATAATAGAAATAAATTTTTGATTCCTGATTTTTACCGCAAATTTTGAGCCTTGTTTTTATGACACTACTAGCTGTCCCAGCGAACTTCGTACCGCCACAGAATCCGTCTATACGATTATTGCACAACGCCATCTATTTTTAAAACACAACCTTCGCTCGCACAACGCCATCTATTTTAAACTTAAAATAAATATTATCTCACGGGAACGCATGCTTTGTCTCAATTCAAATTTTTGTCTATGTATACGCCAAGTTTCACGTAAATCCGTTCAGCCGTTATTGGGTGATTGAATAACAAACATCCAAACATCTTCACAAACTTTCTTCACAAACTTTCACATGTATAATATTAGTAGGATTATGAAATGGTCAACCCTGTCTTTGGCACTTCAGTATTTTGATGTTACGAAGAATACCACCGTATAGCGTAGAAAGGACTCTGCAGGCAAGTAAGATAAGATAAGAATATTCTTTACTGTACACCAACAGTGGGTGGGAGGGTAGAACATTGGATTCGGAAGCGAGAGACCCAGGTTCGATTCCCAGTGCGGGCATGTACCTATGACTTTGTTTTCTGAGTTATGTACATTTGTGAAGTTATAGTAGCAATACCACTCGCTAACTGTGAAGGAAAACATCATGAGAAAACCTGAGTGTCGGAGCTATTCACATACCTCAGCGCTTGAAATCGCCAATCCGCGGTGGGCACGCGTGGTAAGCCAATACTCTCGCCTTGAGAGAAGGTCTGTGCCCTACAGTGGGACATATAAGCTGCTTATGTATGTACTAGTCGCGCGTTTTAAATGTCAAAAGTCGCGACTTTGGAGTCAAATTCTGACATTTTAGCGCCACAAAACGCACTACACGTGCAGAGCACATGACATAAAAAATGCAAAGATACAGAGTATAAAATAGGCTATTTCAGAGGTTTCTGAAAAGCATCTTAGATTTTTGTTGGTTCATTGAGTGCTCAGAAAGTGGTAATTTTAAATTTTTTCGTGTATTTCTTCTTAAAAAGCAAATAAAAATTCACTTTAAAATAAGCCGTCAATATGCTATCTTGGTGCGGTGGTAGCCTAGTGGGTAGAACATTGGACTCGGAAGCGGGAGACCCAGGTTCGATTCGCAGTGCGGGCAAGTACCTATGACTGTTTTCTAAGTCAGCGCTAGAAATCGCCAATCCGCGGTGGGCACGCGTGGTGATTAAGCCCATACTCTCTCTCTGAGAGAAGGCCTGTGCCCTACAATGGGACGTATATAGGCTGCTTATATACGCTATCTTAGGCAATATGGCGTCGCACAGGAATCAGTGACGTCACAAACGTCAACTCTACAGAATACTACTAGGAATAATGTCTACTCCATAGAAAAAATAGGGGTACTAAAATTTACTGTAACGTCATCTAGTGTGTGCCCCAGAGCGGGAACTTTTAAATATTAGGACGCGGAAGAGCAAGTAGGTGTAGGAAAAATCAGAGAATTTTGGGCTTGACAGATGCTGACAGATGCTGACAGATGCTGACCTGTGACGTTATCATTGATTCGTCCCGTTCGTCTTACATCACAGAACAAGAAAATTCGGTCAATCCAGCTCGTTTTCAATAGAATGGCTACAGATATCTACCAAATTACCAAGTTTTATTTTTAGAAAAAAACCAGGATGTTTTTTGATGCCAAACGGGAGCCTATTACTAAGACTTCACTGTCCGTCTATCTGTCTGTCTGTCTGTGTGTCACCAGGCTTTATCTCATGAACCGTGATAGCTAGGCAGTTGAAATTTTCACATATGATGTATTTCTGCTGTCGCTATAACAATAAATAAAAACAGTACACTACAAACAGAATAAAATAAATATTTGAGGGGGGCCCCAAAACAATAAATGTAATTTTTGCTGTTTTATGCTCGATATTAATAACGGCAACTACCTGTTGCCGCTTGAAATATTCATAGAATATTTAGTTCTACATTTGCTTCAAAAATAAGTTACTAAATTAAAATAAATATTTAAGGGGGGTTCCCATACAAAAAACGTGATTTTGGTGGTTTTTTTTCTCAATCTTTGTGTCTGATGTTGTATAGTACGGAACCCTTCGTGCGCGAGACCGACTCGCACTTAGCCAGTTTTTTGGTTGGTTAATTTCCTTCCAGGGGCATACAGGACAGGACACATAGAAGGTACAATTTGAGTTATCAAGACTTCCCATGCGAGAGGCTGGAGTCCCTACTAAGTGACACTTCCAAGCGCATGGCGGACTTCAACTTCGTAAATCCTAAGAAAAATTCCCTCCGGCCGCGATGGCAACTGAGTTTGGCAACCAGTTGCTAGTAGTAAAGTATTGGATATTCTTGTCACTCAACCAGTTGCCAAAGACCAATGTCAATTCTTGATACACACTACCAGCAGAGGTCCTGGTAAGTGCTTTAATATGACACGATAGCAAGTATAAATGCAGTAAGTACATTATTAAACTGAATAAATAAGATTTGTTGCCCGTGTAAATGTGTACTTGAACCTAAGGCTAAAGTGTGCTATGTGTGAACGTATCTTCGGGTACAGATGTGGCGACACCTGGGCCGCATTTCATAAAACTGCAATTCATAGTTTATTATGATAATTCCATGTAAATTGCGGAACCGATTAGTACAATTAGTCTTTCTACTCGTAAATCTGTGGGTTAAGCGGCTGTGCAATGTCCATCGAATTGTCATCGTAAACTATGAATTGTAGTTCTAATAGTTCTATGAAACGGGGCCCTTGCAGTCTAGCACGGACGGATTCCCGGTACCTTCTTCGCTTCTAAAACTTATGTGCCTGCACTTGTTAAATGCACCCGACAGGGCCGGATTTAGGGGAGGGCAAGAGGGGCTACTGCCCTGGGGCCTACACAAGGGAAGGGCCCCCACAATAGACTAACATGTACCATCATTAAACGCCCATCTTTTATAAGATAACGTCTGTTTCTTTTTTTAAAATTTGAAAAAAAATTTCGTCGTTGATTAATTTTAGTTTTCGTTTCGTATTTTTTTTTTGGAAATAATTAGGGGCCTCCGTTCCTTCGTTGCCATAGGGCCTCCAGACCTCAAAATCCGGCCCTGGCACCCGATCAGGTCATATTCAGAGACATCTTAGATTTGTAAATATAGATAACGTGAGAACGTTGTGGACTGAAAGACCATGTAGTGACTAGAATTGGGAAAGGAATGTGGCGTTGGATTGGAAAATGAAGGAAGAAAGATTGATCTGTTTATTATCTTTACTGAACTTAAACCTAAATTTTGGTACAGACACCCACTGCTTCGGCTTCTTTCTGTCTCTTCAGCCTGTGGGCTCTGTACTCCACAGTCATATATCCCGCCATGCCCACAACCATTATTGCTAAGAGCGCGCAAGTCTTTGTGCTCATGCGCAGCCCCGGGGAAGCCAGGTATGAGATCATGTATCCGGCACACTCCCACAAGCGGTAGTGTGCGTAGGCGCCTTGCTCGCGACCTGGGAACAGCGTGCCGTAGAACGCTGAGGAATGAAAAATATAAAAAGTTAGTACCACTAGAGATACGATAAGAAAAATAAAAAAGTTATTCATAAAATCGTAGGTATAAAGTGTACATAAGAATTAAATTTAAAATAGATAAGAGTAAGTACGTAGCCTAAACTAGGAATAAACCTGTATTTTAGGCTGTGTATGTAAGAGCTTAAATTATTATAACGATAAAAGTTAACAATAATGAAGGAAATAAATGGTATGAATCAATACAATCAGTTACGAGTAGGAAGCCTAGTACCTTAGAATTAAACATATGTTACTGAAAACTACCTAACTTACAACATACTGGAGGATCTCTGTCTCATCGTACGTCAGTCTCTGCAAGTCGTGAGTTTAATGAGAACATTGTGCAGTTTTGAGTTGAGCCGATTGTATTGGAAAGGGCCGCGAATGACAAAAAATCTTTGCGTAAACGAATGCTTCACCAATGAGAAACTACAAACTAAGTCCTTACGTCTCTTGTTAGTACGTATAGTCAGTGCTGAAGCTAATTACCGGACTGGTATAGAAGATGGGAAGGGAATAGGTAAGATCGAGAAGATAGAAAATAGAAACTAAACCCAGATCGCCACCTTCTGATTTAGATATTTCTTTTTTTTTTTTTGGTAAAAACAGAATGTTTACTTAATGAACGTCAAAGTTTCAATTTAAAATGCATCATACAGCAATTGTAAAGAACTTTTCAGCGAGAATAGTCATCATTATTGTGAATTGTACAGGTATTGTAACTTTAATCATGATCTGTAAATCATGCTTGTCAAGTTTTCATAAACTATTCAACATCCTCTATAAACTTTCCGGGCTTGCTCTGGCAATGTAAGTCACACATTTTTTTTCCGTGATTATCAAAAATCTGCTAATAACGTAACAACAAGGCACTTGACGATCTTATAAGTGTACCATTTTCTTTTGAGCCTAGAAGTTCAATAATTATTTATAGTGAAATTTTGCCGCCCCCTAAAAGTGCCGATTTAGGGGCGATTTGCCCCTGCCGCCCGCCCCCCTACGTTACGCCACTGACTGTACCTGGCGTACCTGGCATACCTGGGGCTACAAAGAGGCCAAAGACCGGTTGGCCGCCGCTTATCGTTGGAAGGACGAAGTGGACAAGGATCTGCGTGAGTTCTGGGCAGGCGTCTGGCAGGAGACCACGCAGCACAGACACAAGTAGCGACTTCTCATATCGGATGCCAAAACCCACTTCGGGTCGCTGAGCCAGCGGAGTAAGTATATGACAGAAAGGACATTTTGCAAACGGAACGTTGCGCAAACTAGACTTTTTGCGAAAAGCACATGGGCGTGATACATATGCCAGTAGATGGTATGCTAGGAGCTAGTAAGCTACTAGGCCAGTTACTGGCGTTACGTCGTTAGTGATGGGACGTTACGTGTACTAGCCTTTTTGCGTAAAGCACAGCGACCTATGGGCGTGATACACATGCCAGTAGATTGTATGCTAGGAGCTAGTAAACTACCATGCCAGTTACTGTCATTACGTCGTTAGTGATACACAAGCCAGCGGTTTCTAGAACAGTTTCATACCGTGCCGGTGACGTGATAATTGAAGATCACACAATGGAGAATATTAATGAAGAAAGTAGCTCCTGATCACAACTTCGTCTACGTGGACTTCAAAATTGTGTCCAGAGACTGGTGTTACTACTACTACTATAAAAGCGAAAAGCCCGTACTCTCTCTCTCTCTCTCTCTCTCTCTCTCTCTCTCTCTCTCTCTCTCTCTCTCTCTCTCTCCAGGACAAGGCCTGTGCCCTACAATGGGACGTATGTAGGCTGCTTATTCGCGCAAAAAAATACTAACAGTTGACCTCGACCATCCAGACGGAGTCGCAGATTCCCCAGACCACTGCGATTGCGTAGATCACCTGCGGGAGATGCGCCTGCGGCTTCCATGCGAGCAGTGTTACGAAGATACCCGTATGCACTAGCAATGCCGCCATCATGATGGATGGTCGGCCGGTCATCTGCGAAGCCAACCACGTAACTAATCCATATTTTATTATTAACTAGATGACCTCGTGAAGTTTGTACCACCTACACCATCAATACCTAACATTTAAAAAAATGTTTTAAATAAATAGATTGTTTTGGCAATCGTATGAAACAATCCAATTTAATATAATATGTATTACTTGTGACATACATTGTGTTTTCATGCCACGGCCAAGTCAATCTAAAAACCGTTATTTAAAACATAACAGATTTTTAATATGGATATGGTCACTTCAAGATGTTATTATAGGTCAGCTAATTACGTGATGACTTAAGACAGAAGAACCCTTAAGTAGGGACTGAATAAATTAACCGACTTGGCGCGAGTATTACATGGATCTCACAACTTTTTACGGTAGAAGAACTGAGTTACAAGTTATGTTTTTAGGTAGAACATCATGCATACGGTAGAGCTGCCGCTGGTAGCGGAGCGGTAGTATGTCGGCTTCTCATTAGGGTTGTCGTGGATTCGAATCCCAGCATGTACCAAAGACTTTGTTTTCTAAGTTACGTATATTTGTGAAGTTATAGTAGCAATACCACTCGCCAACTGTGAAGGATAACATCGTGAGGAAACCTGAGTATCTGAGGTGTTCACGTACCTCGGCGCTTGAAATTGCCAATCCGCGGTGGGCACGCGTGGTGATTAAGCCCATACTCTCTCTGAGAGAAGGCCTGTGCCCTACAGTGAGACGTATAAGCTGAATACAAATAATGATCCAAACTGTTTCGTAGTTTTTACCATAAAGGTCCTCGCGTTTTTAATTTCATGGAATTCTGAATAAAAACCTATTTAGAGGCTAAAAATTCCACCCATGCCGGGACTTGGTCCCGCGACCTGTGGCTAACCGTGCCAGCGCTCTCCCAACTGAGCTAATGGGCAAGTGCTCAGAAGGGAGAGCGCTGTCACGGTTAGCCAGAGGTCGCGGGAATTTTTAGTCTCTAAATAGGTTTTCAACATTGTCCTCAGCACGGGTTAGTGCAACAAAAAGAATATAATTCTAAGTAAGTAATACTTTTACACATATTCCATATGCGAGTAATGTTACAGCGATAAATCATCTCCTTAAATATAAAAGAATGCATTGGATTCCACATATACATATAACGAGTTTCAGTTATTACAACGAAGGGCATTTTTATAATAACCCTTTATGTATTACGGAAACAGTATCAAACTGGATGAATAATATCTTACCTTAGCTAAATATCCAACGAACAAGGAGCCAACAGCTGCTACGACTCCGTAGGACATCATTACAAAACCGACTGAGCCTGTCCCAATGACACATGACACGAACGCCTGAAAAATATAATAGAGCAATTGTCAGTTGTCGCTTGCATCACTTTCAATTTTACTGAAAATCGCAAAAGGCGCTATCTCTATTCTATGCCACCACCTTGATAAGCAGTTTCTCTTTTTTCCAGTGATACTTAGATTCAGTTTCACTTTTTTCCAGTGATAGTTAGATTCCCTGCGACCACCTTGATAAGCAGTTTCTCTTTTTTCCAGTGATACTTAGATTCCCTGGGACCACCTTGATAAGCAGTTTCTCTTTTTTCCAGTGATACTTAGATTCCCTCCTCATAAGCCTATATACGTCCCACTGTAGAGCACAGACCTTCTCTCAGAGAGAGAGTATGGGCATAATCACCACGCGTGCCCACCGCGTATTGGCGATTTCAAGCGCTGAGGTATGTGAATAGTTCAGACACCCAGGTATCCTCACGATGTTTGCCTTCACCGTTAGCGAGTGGTATTGCTACTATAACTTCACAAATGTACATAACTTAGAAAGAAAAGTCATAGGTACATGCCCCCCCCCCCTGTTCCCTCCTACTACCTTGATAAGCAGTTTCTCTTTTTTTCAGTGATACTTAGATTGTCTGCTACCACCTTGATAAGCAGTTTCTCTTTTTTCCAGTGATAGGAACTTGATTGCCTCGTGGGTCTGGCGGTCTAGCTTGACTACCAAAATAGACACTGGAGGTCGCCGTAATTGATTTGTATAAATGGCCTCAGTCTTATCCTATCCTAGTTTGGGACCTGGACAAGTGATCGTGTTGTGTGTAAGTTATTTATTTACTAGATGACTCGGCAAACGTTGTCTTGCCATATTAATTAGCCTACAACCTATCCTTAAACATACCAAATAAACAAAAAAAATACATAAAAGTCGGTGAAGCCGTTTCGGAGGAGTGCGAGTATCGCGAGTACGACACGAGATTTTTATATATTAGATTGTTACTTATCCTCCTCAGTTCTGACCTTGAAAATAACAAATTAAAACCATTGTTATTTTCAAGGTCTGGACTTAAGAGTTTATTGTCTGTACTAGCCGCTGTACTTTCTACTCCTCTTGATAATGGGAAGTGCGCCGACGTCATAAACGCCTTTAATTGAAACTCAATATGATCACCTGAAGCCAAGCAAAGGACATTTCTGTTTCTCACATACCGCTGTGAAGTCGGAGGCGATGAAAGCCTCCCCCACCCCGACGAACACCGTGATCGGTATCATGAGGATCATGTCTGGTTCCATCAGGAGCTTTACTGTTACCAGCAGCAGTGACGCTCCGGATGGCGGGTTTTTGTGATCTTCGCTCAGGAGCGGAGCGTATCTAGTGGACATTGTCAGATAGGAGATTTCCGTAGAAAGGCCGTAGTAGCTATAGTTTGGACGTGACGCTACTCCAGCCAGCCCATATATCTTTCGTAAGCCAGAAGCGCTCTGATCACTCTTCTATTACTATCTCTCTCTCTCCTGATGTCTTTTGCGTCTCACTAATGCGCAACTGCGCCTAATAACAGGTGCCCTCACAGGCCTCATGAACGTTATAATAAACGCCTTTTTTACAATAGGTGTTACAGATAGCCCATTATGCAGAGCATGCATGAATGCTGAAGAGTAAGTGGTTGTGGCCAGAAAACGGTTGACTCTCCTCGGAAATCCCAGGTTTTCTACACTTCGAAGGGCCTTCAGCGATATATCAAGAGACAAGCGACATATCAAGATTCAACCTATTTCGCTAGGAACTACAAACACTACCTGTTCGTAGAATCCACACCAACAGCCACCAACAGACTCGCTACAGCCATACAGAGCAGATATATGCCTGAGAAGAGAAATATAAGACTATTATATTACTATTATAGTTACAAGCAAATGCTGATCTCCAAATGTGGAATCAGATTATAGAGCAGGAATAGAATAACCATGAGAAATATATATCATAATTTGGAAACCATATCTAAGCCATGTAGGGATTCATTCGCTGTAGAATCGTACGTATTTGTTAAATTTACAGCAAAGGAGGTAAATCATACATTTTCGATACTAAATTGGCACCTAAGTTGGCATAGGACCTCTGCCTTGGTGTCTGTAGAGATGGTACGTTTCAACCTTTACCTATATTTTTGCCATGAAGTCACGCTTATCGTAACTGAATAATAATTTTGCTTGTAACACCGACTGCACGTCCCTGCAGTAGACAGCTTATCAACATTTTCATTTTTCTTGCAGTCACCTGTAACGGCTGTACACTAGATGAATGCACGCACTCTTCTCAAAATCTGAGATGAGGCTCATCTGATGAGTAACGTGCGTTCATATCAGGATCATTGTGCTCTCAACTGTACCAACAACCACACCTAAAGCCAAAGATGTTTGAATCTAATATTATATATATTATAGATGTGTATAGTTATCAGGCACCTGTAATAAGCTGTATCTTCTCAGCAGGCTGCTCTTGGAAAGCTTTTTCAGCGTCAGCACTGGGCAAGAAGTTGGCTCCACAAATTTCCGGAACCATAGTCGCGTTTACCGCAGTTAATGCAGCTAAGTTATTCCCTGATGTCAATACTGGAACAAATTTAAAAAGGGGGCTGACAGAAAGGAAATGCGGAAGTCGGCTTCGCCGAGAAAAGAATTAGGATCTAGGTAAATTGTTTCCAAGTAAGATCGCTAGCGATCGTTTTTAACGAAAGACCGCCGACTCTATTAAGAACTAGATATAAAGTAGGTACATAGCTTATTGTAAATTATTGGAGTGCAATAAAGAGTAATCTATCTACTAAAAACGTTCTTGACTAAAAGCAGTTTACAACTTTCTTCAATTGTTTTAAAATCAAGCTTGTTAGGTTCTCTTACTGAATATGCAACTTGGCATGTTGACAACCGTACTATTCAATTGTAGCATACATGACTAGTTACAGTTGAATAGTAGTTGCAAAGTGAATACCTGCACCTTGGGTACGTTTATTTGGAGTATATGCATGGACTAAGCCCTTCATCATCATCAGTCCACCGCTGCCCACCGCTGCCCACCGCTGGGTTTAAGCCATTTCCCCCAAATGTCATTTCTCATGGTCCCTTGCCATCAGCATCTACGGACCTTCCACCGACTCGAAGATATGGTCCGACCATCGGCCTGTTGGTCTGCCCACTGACGTCGTTCTGGTCACTACCGCCATGCTGTGTTTAAGCCCTTAGAAATCTTCACCATCAATTTTGAGAAAATAGCTTATACTACATTTCTGCTCCCAGGTATATGATATGTCTGAAATGACGCCAAGTAGTTTTGTTATAGTTGACTAAGAGCCAGTTTCTGAATTTCCTTAAGTAAATAGTTAACTGTAGTGCCGTCTCTACGAATTTCTCAGAGAAGAGGGCGACAGAACGTTACTTAAGTATTTACTTAGTGAAATTCTCAATTCAGAAACCTATTACAGTCGACGTCGAAGTTGAAACGTTCATATTTTTGTTGCAAGTTCGCCCGTAACTTTACTGAACGCGTATGTATAACGTAAACTATCTCACTCACCCAAAGACGAGATGAGGTTACCCCACACTTGGTTAAGCTGGTAGATCATGTAGAAGATGCCAAAGAACCGCACCAACGTCACTTCCGCTGAAACGGTAGAGATCTTCTCGTGGGCTTCTGAAAGCTGAATATTTGTCTTTTATTTCTCACTTTCTCTTTCCTTCCTATCTTCCTCCCTTTCTTTCTCTATCCTTGTTTTCCCTTCTTATTTTACTTTGGTAATTGACTGCAAACAAGACCATCGGCGTATATGTAAATAGGGTGACTGCCATTTGTGCCGAATCCAGACTGTCCAGTGGCCACCCGAGGACGTTGGGTTACTGCATGGATGCATTGGGATTTTGTGTGCTGGACTATCGCTTTTCAGGAGAGCCCCTCCCCCTCTTTGAGAATAACCCTAGGTACGCCAGTGCCCAAGACTGAGGAATTGACATCTCATTGGTTTGACCTCGGTATAGAAAGAGCTAAAATATTACGCACAGTTTGGGTAGACATTGAACAAATTAATTTCCATGCATGTCTGAAGACAATAAGCTAGTTCAATTAGTCACCGTCTTCTGCGTAGCGCGTCACATCTGTGAACGTAACATTGTTCCTAAATGTAGCAAAATATGTTAATACGTGATTTAGCAACAAAGAATACGAACACGAATACGAATATATCATTTAATGAAGTGAAATCTTCATTGGCGCACTTAGAGTTCTTGCTGAATTGTGAATGTAACCCAGTATTTGGATGCTCACAATTGACAAATATGTGCACTTGGAGCACCACAAGGCTGCACCCCCCAACCCCCCGAGGAGAGCAGTCGGGGCCAGCGTCCAGAAGCGAGGCAGCAGCTGAGCGGCGATGTACGGCAAATACGTCAGACACATCAGCGACACTCCCCATTTACAGCCGAGCAATCTGAAAACAGAATATCACTGGGTTCCCAGAGAATTTGATTGTTTCCCTTCGGTTGATTACGGTAATTGCTGACATTTTTTTCCATACAAGGCCGTACAGATGTATGAAACCAGACGCAGTCTCGTTAGGGATCATCTAATCTGAAGTCATTCAATGACGTTGGATTCCCCAAATTAATTGGAGGATAACGATAAATACATGCATACATTTTTTATGCAACGGCCGTCCAAGTGCGTAGTAAATGTATGAAACTAGATGTGTCGTTTCGGTTCTTGTCCAACACGTAACCGGCAGTCGACAATAGCCGGTTTCACATTGGACATCGTTGGACTAGTATATTCATACAACGTTCATGCAGCGTTTGTTTGCGCCCTGCCAAAAAGTACCTATGCAACCTCCTTGCCAGTTCAAACTTATTATTTTGATGTAAGTAGATCATCTCTTGTTTTTTCTTCTTCTAAAGTATTAACGCAAGCAACACGTTTTAATTTATTAAAACACTCGCTGTGCCCGCGACTACGTCCGCGTTGGATCAGAATATGAAGTGGCCTTACCCCTTAATCAAGGCCATATATCTCCGTTCAAAATTTCAGAAATCAGAAATCCATCAGTCTGGGTGTATTTTCATGTTTGTGACGTCCTTGCCTGGTTACCATAGCACAGCATATTTTAGTTTGGGATCAGGTTATGTGATTGTATTGTGTGGAAGTTATTATTAATATTATTATTATCTCAACGTAAAGAATTTGCATTCTGTTTGCTTAATGTCAATGTACTATGCTACTATATTAGCCGCTGCCTTCGGGCACTTCTTGGTTATCTTTTTCGTCGCTTGAGACCTTTTCGCGATTGTATTAAATTTACTATTCTTTTATCCTACCTCACCACACAGTCTCCAGCCGGCGCAGCTTGTTGCCCGCTTAAACTCAATAATACATTTCATAGTACAGCTTCCTTCTTTAAATAAATAATCCAGTTCCTTTATGAGGTTTATATTTGTACAATACTAATTTTAAAAGAGAAATATAGTGCATATTTGGTCATACCATACTTTCATTGAAATCGACAGTTAAACATAATTATTTCGCCTATTTAACAAGTCATATAAAATCTATGATTGATGTTGAATTAGCCATTATTTTTTGTAACGATTTGTAATTAAAATAATTAGCAGACATACGTAAAAAGAAACTATATCGTCTTGCTAGTGCCTGTAGTTGTAGGTATATTATCTGGTTCCCATAGCAACCGATTGATTCGGTTAGTACCTGGGCCTGGGGCCTGTTTCATAAAACTAAAATTCATGTTTACTATGATAATTTGATGTAAATTGCAAAGTCGATTGATGCCCAGATGAACAAAACAAATCTGCTACGCAATGTACTACAAACTGTCATAATAAACTACAAATTGCAGTGCTATGAAACTCTGCCCTGAAGGCTCAGAGGTCATCGAGTATTGGTTTTTCTATAGTGTTGAATACAATTAACCAGGATACGAAGATATTTATAGTGATTTTTTTCGCCCCCTGTGGACTTAAGCGTGAAGTTATGTAGCCCATATGTTACACGGGAATCTAAGCAATAATCATGGTAAGTTTTATTTAATTCTCTTTAGTGGTTTTTGCGTCATTCGCGCACAAAGAAACAGAGTGAGACAGGCATGTATGTCAGACCGACACACAATTAACAATATGCTTAGAATAGATCGATTCTATTGAAAAGTCATCGTATGTTTTCTGCGAGGATTTACAGCAGATATAAATCTCTTCAGCGTTCATAAAATGTTGTAATTTCACAATTCGGAATGTAAAGTTTTTGTAAGAGGTTGATATTATATTTTATATGGTGCTTTAATATCTTATCGTTTTTCTGAAAAAAAAATTGACAACTTAAATGACGTTTGAGACATTAATACGGCTCTATAGGCTTTGTGTCTTGGCCTGTATGAAATGTAAATTTAAAAATAGCACCTATTAACATCTATCAAAAACAATGCAGACCTCAGATTCAATCTGAGATGCAGACGGTTTTTTTTATTTCTATTTCATAAAGGCCAATAATGTCTCAAACGTCATTTTTCCATTTTTATTTCTGAAAAACGATAATAAATTAAAATAATTTACCTGCAGTATCTTGATCAGTAACACGTTAACTATAAGAAAAAGTGTAATATCAACCTCTTATAAAATCTTTACCTTCTGAATTAACAATTCTTGTCAAATTAACAAGAATCATTTAGCTGTTTTGCTTCTGTGTGCGGAAAACTGGTTATTGGGCCATACCAACCAAATCAATTGAGTTATAACATTTTCGGGAATAGTTTAAAGTTAAGCAATAATGATAGCCCAGTTCAGCTACAAAATTTAAAAAATGCGCCAAACTGGTTTCACCTAAAATATGATAGAATATGCTAGCGAGACGGATGCCAAACGTAACATAAACGTAACGCCTTAGTCAGGTCCAGACAGAAGGGACGAATTTACCGCGATGATTCGCGATCACGCGAATTCATACGCGCCTTGTCGAGATACTGGCGGCCAATACATCGCGCACACAAGCATCGCGCGCGGTTTACTAATGTATTGCCAAAAATCGTTTCCCAAAGTATTACTTCCCAAACTATTTTCCGCAAATTATCACTTGGCAAAAAAACATTTCTCAAAACAACTTAAAGCAAATAAACAGTTAGCCAAAGCTATTATGGCAAGTTATTGTTTACCAAATAAATACTTGGTCAAAATTCATTTTACCAAGCATTATTCAGTCAAAAGTATGTTCAAACCTAACACACTTTTCTGGTAACAATTCGTGTCTGTGGGGGTCGCAGTTCTAACCTAACACACTTTTCTGGTAACAGTTCGTGTCTGTGGGGGTCGCAGTTCTAACCTAACCTAACCCACTTTTCTGGTAACAGTTCGTGTCTGTGGGGGTCGCAGTAAAACGTTAGCATAATAAACGTTTGTCTTAATAAAACTTGACGCAGTAAAATTATGCGAAATGATAATTTGACCAAATGAATAAAATGCGAAATGAAAACTTGCTAAAGTTTCATTTGGGAAATGAAACTGATGCCATAAGTTTATTGGGAAGTAAAATTTGGCGAATAATACTTTGGCTAAACGGCGGTATCCCATCGCGCGCACAAGCATCGCGCGAATTAAAAATTCGTGCAGAAAACTCTTAACTCAGGATTGTTTCTTTAACCTTAACTGCCTTGGTTCGGTCGGTTATGGATCATGAAAATCACTTTTTACATAATTCATAGACTTGTACCACTTAGCACTTTTTGCAGAAACTATCTATAAAAGATGTTTTTTTTTTCACGGGTGATGCTAGCAAGCCTCATGGAGCCCCCATACCTGATAACAGTAGCAGAAAGCAGCAAGCAAGAAACAATATTGCCCGCGTATGCTGCAGCCAAAGCCATCGTGCCCACTCCGCCCTCGGCGTTGATGGAGCTCTGCAGGTTGACAGCACCCTGCAAATATGGTACTTCATCTCGGTAACGTACAGAAGGAACAAATCACATAGTGATTTACTCTGCCGAAATGCCGTATTTTCGCTTAAATCTTTCTTTTTCTCGTAGTCATGGTATAAAGTAGGTATAATATGAAACTCTCGAATAAAACGGATATATCAAAGGCCATGAATCACTCACAAATGAAGGATTCTAAAGACTGAATCACGCCTATTCATGATGATGATTCGAGTGTTAGAATCCTCCACTTTTGGTGTTTGAATTTAGAACACACCAGTATATTCAGTATATATGTTGTTATACAAATAACAATATTATGATAATTACTCCTCATTTTAGTACATGATTGTTCCAATTTTAATGTGCATTTTAATTAATTTAACCATCCTTTTTTCTTCGTTAAATGACTATTTTCGCTTAAATCTTTCTTTCTCTCGTAGTCATTGTATAAAGGTATGAAGTTGATTCTAAATAAAAAATTTCATAATTAATTTAGTTTCTTCTTTAAAAAAATAATTCAGTTCCTTTAGCACTTTTACATCTGTACAATATTTATTCAATTAAGTTTTATTCTATTCCCGTGATTTTTGCGTGATGCGCGCACAAAGAATCAGAGTGAGACAGACATATATCAGACAAAGCCAAGATTTAGAGATTTATTATATGTATAGATAGATAGACTAGGGGGCGAGCCCCCCGCTTCGCGCGCCAACCCCTAGCCGCTCCGAGCTTCGCTCTTCATGGGGCTCGACCTAGGGCCTCGCTAGACATTTATGGCTGTGCTTATGGTTGGGACTGGTCTTGAGGGAACATGTATGGTCTCGGCCTTCGGCCTCGGCCTGGATGGAGCTCGGCCTTCGGCCTCGCCGCGACGGGGTTCCACGTGCCCGCTTCGCGTAGCTCGTGCTTCGGCCTTGCAAGTTTGCCCCATCTGGCTTATGCGTTGTTAATTGTACGCCGGAACAGGCATGGTCTCGGCTTTCGGCCTCACCGCGGCGGGGTGCCTCGTACCCGCTTCGCGAAGTTCTGCCTTCGGCCTCGCAAGTTTGGTTCATCTGGATGTTGAGATAACGATTTTTACCGATTTTAGTACTGTATTTCTATACAAAATTTGTCATTTTCAATATCTCTCAATATAATCGATATCTCAGCGGTGGTACAACATTGGACTCGGAAGCGGTAGACCCAGATTCGATTCCCAGTGCGGGCATGCACCTATGACTTTGTTTTCTAAGTTATGTTAATTTGTGAAGTTATAGTACCAATACCACACGCTAACGGTGAAGGAAAACATCGTGAGGAAACCTGAGTGTCTGAGCTATTCACATACCTCAGCGCTTGAATTCTGTGTCTCCAGCATATGCCCAGTTGGTGGCTGCCGACTTTTTTGTGCGGAGGTCGAAAAATTTCGGGCGGCCATATTGGCGCCGCCTTTTAGAATTTTGAACACCCACATTTTTTTTATAATTGGATGACCAAAAGATTGCTTATAGCTTTCATCCAAATCGGCCAGTAAAAAAAAGCGGTCGAAATGAAAAACATCGGCTTCATAGGATGGCAGTAATTCATACATTACCTACAACTTTATGATATCGGATCATTTTTGTATAGGAGTTGTAGTCTCTGAGAAAACCTATAGATGATCAGTCAGTCAGTCAGTGAGAATACTGGATTGTAGCTTATATAGCTATTAGTAAAGTAAAGTAATAGATTTCAGTTAGAGTAAAGCTATAAGCAAAAATTGGTCTCCAATCCATTGGAGAATTATAGAAGCGCTGGACGTGGATCCCGCTTTTTGGGATGACTATGACCCTAGAGTTATTGTAGATATTACTATCTCATTACTTACGTTATAAGCCATAAACTCCAACATAAAGGCGATGCTGATGATCACAACATTCTTCATTATCCTCCATGTTTCAAAACGATTCCGAAGTTTTTCCACTGCATCCTGCTTAGCGGGTACTTGTGTCATTTTTGGTCGAATATTTTTTCTTGTCTAGGTACTGATCGGCAATTTTATTTAAAAAGGTTTTTTCTTGTAATTATCAGGGTTACGCAACGTCTTTAAGCTGTTACTCCATTTTAACAATGATATGCTTGACTAAACTGTTTGAATTATTTTACATACTCGCTAACCTGGTACGTACCCAGGTTTACTTCAGAGCAGTGAATTCAATTTAGAGGAGAGCAATACTAGTTCCTTATAAAGAATTCCTCCGAGACCTAGTGTTTTTAATATCTGACATAATAGCTTACGGCATCGCCACTACCTACATAATTGTTATCGTCTAGAAAAAAACAGCCAAATGCGTGTCGGGCCATGCGCAGTGTAGGGTCCGTGGAAAGAGGTTTTATCTGATTTATACAACTAACTTCTTCATCAACGTAATTTTCAATGGATTTTGTACGAAGTTTTCCTTTTATAAGTTGTAAAGCCTACTTAGCCATGATAGTTTTCCTTCGTTCATTATATTTAGCATTTTTTCACGTTTCTACAATCAACCGTTTAGCCAAAAGAGAGGGGAACGCCCCACGCGAACAAAAATTTGCGCTTTAAAGCTTAATATTTCGCTAACGGAACCCTAATTCAAAAAATGATCTGTCTATATCCACAATATTTTTAAACGACCAACGATGGTGTAGGTGTGAAAAAAAATCCTGCCTAATTTAGGTGTGGAGTACACCTAAATTGATCTTAAATTGATTTGCCTAAATTTTGGCAACGAAAGTTTATGTTTATTTCAAGTATTAACATTGTGTTGGCTACCTACAGTTTTAAAGTTACTGATATTTTTCCTGACCTACATAGTATTTACACAGATATCTCATCTCATCATCAACCCATTATGTCCCCACCGAGGGGCACGGGTCTCTTCCCTGAGGAAGGTATAGGCCATACTCCACCACGGGGGCCAAGTCCGGATTGGTGGAGGCTTGTAGACTAGTGGCTCGTCTACTGTCAGATATACTGACTAGCAACTGTTAGGATGTTAGTTTCTTTAAAGAAATCTAAGGAATCCCTACTGCCTAGCAGACCTTATATATGAATCTGCAAGACGAAGATGGTTTCTATGCCTGCTACCCGACTCCACAGTAGTATGCTACTCGTACCTATTTTTTCTGACGTACATAATATTTTCACAGATATACTGACTAGCAACTGTTAGGATGTTAGTTTCTTTAAAGAAATCTCCTAACGAATCCCTACTGCCCAGCAGAGCTTATATATGAATCTGCAAGACGAAGATGGTTTCAATGTCTACTACCCGACCCCACAGTATGCCATTGGACATCAGTTAGTTCCCGGATTCTTTTGACTGTATACGCTGCAGAACTAAACCTATTTGCCAATTTTTCTATATGAGGACCCTATTGAAGCTTTGCATCAATCGTGATACTTAGAAATACAGTTTCGTCTACAAGTTCTAGTTTGTCTTTCTCCGATATAACATTGCTGTCAACCGTTTTGGTAGAGTGAACTTGGTAAATTCTTTTTTTTTTTAATTTAACAATAATTTTTTAGAAGTTGTAACGCTATAAATCTTTTTACACCATTTTTATTATTTTGTTCATTCTGTTCTATCATTAAACTCAAAATTTTAAATTACGTCACCCGTTTCTAGATTTGTTTTGGATTTTTATTACTACTTTACCTTTTGACGAGACACAATTACTGACAACATCAACTATTTGCAAATTACCTTTTATTCTATTTTTTTCTATTTATCATCTAAGTAAAACCACAGTTTCTTTGAAGTCATATACATTTTTATTAATTCTACCTCAAGGACCTTCCAAAATAAAACAATTTAGTATCTACCTGAGAGAGAGCAGTATATGTATCGTCAAGATCTTTTTCTTGTCTCTCAATTTTAAAAATAAGTGACGTGTCATCTGCAAATAATACTATCTCTGACATGTTTTGAACCATGAACGGCAAATCATTCACATATACGAGGAAAAGGAAGGGCCCCAAAATAGATCCCTATGGCACTCCCATCTTAACCTCAGACCCTGACAATTTGGTCCTGTTTATGTCAGCTTCTTGAACCCTCCCTTCTAATTATGATCTCATAAGTTTTAAGTTTTTCCCATTTATTCAAAAGTGTGTCATGGTCTACGCAGTCAAATGCCTTCGACAAGTCACAGAAAACGCCTGTAACATCCTTCCTAACTACGAGTACCTTAACTAACGTGACACCAGCGGCCGTCGTGGACCGGCTTAAGTAGCTATGTGATATTTATAGTTTGAAATATCACATAAGCTAGTTTTTTGGTCGTTCTTAAACAATTTAATGATCTAATATGATGTAACTGAATATTTTTGAGAAATATTTTCAAAACGTCACATCTCCTTCTATTTCCTTTTTATGTACAATAAAGTGCTTTCTATCTCCGTAACTACACTACTGCGGGGTTGATCTTTTTAGGGTTCCATACCCGAAGGGTGCCAAACGGGACCCTATTACTAAGACTTCACTCGCCGTCTATCTGTCTGTCTGTCTGTCTTTCCATCTGTCTGTATGTCTGGGACCAGGCTGTATCTCATGATCCGTGATAGCTAGGCAATTGAAATTTTCACAGATGATGTATTTCTGTTGCTGCTATGACAACAAATAATAAAAACAGAATAAAATAAATATTTAAGGGGGGCTCCCATACACGTTGTCTAAAGACGGCCATATATGTAACCTTCACAGGGCCAATGTCATGTCGTTAAATGTCGATGTTAAACGCTTCTATTTGGTTACGGAACCCTTCGTGCGCGAGCCCGACTCGCACTTGGCCAGTTTTTTTTACTATTAATTGCTTATTACTTGTAGTTAATAGGAATGTGTGTTTATAACTCCATATACTGGCTACAAGTTATCTTTTCTCGTGGAACGTCAGAATTATGATTAAGTGGTTAACAACTAGGGTCTCTAGGCCCCTTCCTAAGTATGTCCTGGCAAACATTGTACTGAGTAAAATTATTATACTTTGGTAATAAAGGCTACATTACCATGCACTGTATGAGTAGTAAAAGCTATTCACATGGTGCCCTCAACTAGTCTCTTTATAATCTTGAGATTTGAAGGATATTAACATGACAATACAAGAACTCATTAGACATGTCAATAATAACCTCGCTCGAAATTAACTCTGTATAGATCTTTCGTCCACGAAATCATACATTATATTCTTCAGATGAAGCTTGTTCCTGTAATGTCAAAGTAAAATACGTCTTGCTCATTGTGTGATAAAGTGTTTTTTGTATTGCCGATAAATTTTACAATAGCGACATTTTTTGTAATTTTATATGATTCCTAGAGATGTATGAAGTGTCTTTTTGAAAGAAGTGAACACGGTCAATAACAATCTGTTAATGGGGAACTTGCTTTAAACTTTGATTGAAATGGCAATGCTTTTATACCATAGAAGACAGAAAAACTCAAGAAAAAAATAAAACCATAAAAATATTTTTTCGGGGTTTTCAGGGTTCCTAAAAATGCGAAAAATCAAGTCTGTTTTTTTTACGGTTGTACGGTTTTTTTTTATTATTATAAAAAAAAACCGTACAACCCCACCGAGGGTTCCAGACAAATTTTCAGGTACCGAGTTTTTATGATTTAATTACAACTGTATGGTTTTCAGATTTTTTCCTGTACTTGCCAAATTTCATAGTACTAGACCTAGATTCTTTTGAGTTTTATTTTTTCTCAACTTCAAGGAAGTAATAGATTTGAGTAGGTAGGTATATGGTTTTAATTTAAACAAACATAAACATAAGCATTTAAACATTTACATACATTGCTTCTGGCCCCACACTAGGATACCCTGTGTCGTGGGAACCAGAAACAACGACATCACAAACATGTAAACATCCAAGACCTAGGGTTTTTTTTTGTCCCCAGCCGGGATTCGAACCCGGGACCTCTCGTATGGTATGCAGAGGTCGTCGTTCAACTCGATACCTTCACGCGTTCCCGAGATTACGGGTCTTGACAGACAGACGGATGGGCGGACGGACGGACAGACAACAAAGTGGTCCTATAAGGGTTCCTTTTTCCTTTTGAGGTACGGAACCCTAAAACATATTAGATTTAGTTTTCTCATTGAATACTAAACTTTTTCTAAAAAGGATGTAGTTGCATAAAAAATTACTTAACGAGATAAATCGAATATATATCAATATTCCAATTTTATTTATTTATTTGTAAATATAGAATTTATGTTATTTGTATATTTTTATCATTTATATATTAATTAAGTCCAGTTTCTTATTTCAATTAGTTTTCTTTTTGTTATGTTATGAATGAACTTTTATGAAAAAAAAAATAATAATAATTAAATAACAATGAAATCGCAAAAAAAATATTCCAATTATCTCGTAAAATAATGTGTAACCTTTCATACATTATAAGGTGTTACGTGCAAGTTGTGACGTCATAGTTTGAGTCCGATTTGTATGGCGCGTTTTTGTACCACTTGACTAGAATAACTTTTCAAAGGGCACAGTGCTCAATTTTGCCTCTGGGTCAGACATTTCCATCTGACCCTGTGCGTCGATGGGAGCAGTATTCTGAACAACCTCAGGAGAAAGAGTATCCAATAGTTAAGCAGAAAAATTAATTCAAAGTTTGTGTTTTCAGGCATGCCAAAAGCGAAAAAATTGCAATCAATCGTTGCGGGATCGGTAGAGTACAACAAAAAAAAAATTTAAACTGAAATGTATTTTTTTTTTCTCTTAAACTATGGGCTGCAACGACACTCCAAAAAGCGTCAAGTGTATCTATTTTATTAAGCAATAAAGCTAAAAATAAAAAGTAAGATATCATAAAGTTCAAACAGACATATGATTTCTTCGTTTTTGGGAGTCCCTGAAAATACAAAATTCGAATTTATTTTTCTGCTAAACTATTGGCAATGGATACTCTTCCTCCTAACTAATGTTGTTTATAATACTGCTCCCCATCGAACCACAGGGTCGGATGGAAATGTCCAACCTAGAGGCAGAATTGAACACTGTGCAGAGCCAAGTTTCACAAAACTACAATTCGTAGTTTATTATGACTGCGTAGCAGCGTCTGCTATTTAATCTGTAAATCGACTTTGCAACGTACATCGAATTGTCACGGTCCACCACGAATTTTAGTTTTATTAACTAGGCCCCAGGTCACATTATGAAACGTATTAGTAGTGGAATTAACCATGTTTATTTATCTTTTAACATGGCCTCTCCGATTATAATCGGAGATTGGGGACGGAGGCCTGTGGTGCTCCAAGTGCACGTACCTGTCTATTGTGAGTGTCCTGCGCCTAACCTTTAAACATACGGCAATAAGGCCGCCAATTTAGAACTTGCACAAAAAAATATTTTAATATAATTATATCGAAATATACATCTCGAAGTAATGCGTGCCAAAGCTTCATACGTTTTGACACTAAAAAGTTATCGCGACAAAAGCAGTGGTCATATTAGCGGCTTCAATATTTTGCATGAACTATCGTGCAATAATCCAAAATGCCAGAATTCTTTTTCAAACGTTTACTATAGACGACGACTTTCTTTACTTTTATACGTACATGTGAGCTAACAATTACATAGTGCATTTATTAAAATCTAAAAAGAAACAAAAAAAGAGAAGATGGGGGCGAATGGTGAATTTTGGGAGAATTCCAGTACCATTTTATCGCTCCGCTCAATTTTCACACAGACACCCGCATGCGTCTGAACAGATGGAAAGCAACGGCTGTAATGAACAGCACTAGTCTGACCACGCAGCGCGATATGTTAGCGCTAAAACTGTAGTTTTATGAAACAGGCCTCTGGCATCTCTCTCGCTCGTATGTTCTAACTAGCTGACTTGGCAAACACTGTTTTGCCATATGAATTAGCCTAAGAGCTATTTTCAGACCTACGAAATATACACAAAAATTTTTATAAAAATCGGTAAAGCCTTTTCGGAGGAGTTCGATGGCAAACACTGTGAAATGATCAGTGTACTCCTAACAAATGTGGTCAAATGTGTGTATGAGCCGGTGCTAGAAATTTAAATCAGATGCATCTTAGAAACATTCCTGTGTATCTATAAGTCCCTGATTTGCACATGCGCAATTCCTAAAACACCCGAACTAGAGTTTGTGTAGTACCAGAACTTTTATTCTATGACTGTTTTTTTCAGATTATATTTTTTGAAATATCAAGGTTTTTATCATTTGCGCTTCACACGCTCCGCCAATGTCTGTCTTATTTGCCTTCAACAAATTATTGTCCTACATAGAAGAACGTCCAGAATGTTGTTGAAATAAAGGTTGGTCCAACCATAACGCAGGATGTTACATAAGCAGCCTATATACGTCCCACTGTAGGGCACAGGCCTTCTCTCTCAGGGACGTATATAGGCTGCTTATGTGACACTCAGGTTTCCTCACGATGTTTTCCTTCACCGTTAGCCTGTGGTATTGCTACTGCAACTTCACGAATGTACATAACTTAAAAAACCAACTCATAGGTACATGCTCGCACTGGGGATCGAACCTGGGTCTCTCGCTTCCGAGTTCGATGTTCTACCCACTAGGCTACCACCGCTGTATCGAGGATGTTAATTGTAAATAAAACAAAAAGGAGAATTATCGCTTTATGATGCCACCGACTGAATAAATTCAATAGTTGGACCACCCTTTTATATGGTCTATCAAACAACGCCACTCCAAAGCACGAAAACCATAAAAAAAATGTTGTAAAATGGAGCCACGGAATAAAAATTGCCGTAAATGACAAATTCGAACCAACGTGTTCAACCTTATATTGTTGTTATTCTATGCTTGGTTTTTGATAACGAGAAAAGTGGCCATTAAAATTACGCGTAATTTTGGCCATTAAAATGGCGTACTCGCGAGTACGCTATGCTTCCCTAACAACAGCTTTATGACAATTAAAATATTAAAACATGTATAATGTTTAAATTCAAAGTGCATCATCTTAAATTTATAATGTACCAAATTTTATTATCTAGTGTGCCGCCTCAGAAACTTGTTTGTGTGTCTTTTTCTTGAGAAATAAAAAAGTAATAGAGGTTTTAAGTAATTATTTTATAGGCTTGTACAATGCTTCTTCGATGTGACAATATGACTGAATAGAAATGCACACATGTCAGGCTTACGTAACCATAGATGGTTTGGTTCCAAATCGACACCGCCGGACCTCCTTGTTTCTGTTAACGTTGACCACATATTTTGTCAAAAGTTATTATTTTAAAAACATTGAATATGTTAGAACGTGCAGGCCGGCGGATGCCGGTGGGAAGAGCAGCCTTAACCTTAAGGCTTTGTTTTTCATCTCGGTCTTTAGAATCGCTTAGAATGATATTGACATGATAATGATAATTATTAAGATAATAAAAAACTATTACGCAAAATGACCTACATGAAACAGTACATTGTCTCAGTCATATGACTACATATGGCACTCTTAATTAAATAACTTTGACAAGTATTTTTAAATTTTACTTGTATGATCTTATAATGGATTGGTTGTTGCATTCACAACGAAGGATCACTAGATGCTCATAATAACATCTTAACAATAGATTTCATTTACTTCAGCCTGTTTCGCTTTAAAAAGGGTTACATTTTCAACGCTAATTATGCGGAATGTTTTTCAACGCATGATTACTATAAATAGGGTAAGTCTAAATTGGTTCCTGCTGAGTAAAGTGTTGTGTAATTAATTTGAAGAGGAGACCCACGAACTTAGTTACTGCTCTCCGCAAATAAATTTATTTTCTCTTTGCATTTTCTTTATTGCAATAGATAAATTAGACAATTAATTACATAGCATTGTTACAAAGGCGAACTTATCTCTAACAGAGATCTCTTCCAGCTAACCTTAGCAGAACCTTTAAATACCTTACCGATGTTGTAATATCCTTCCTTTGTATTGAACAAATGTCTTTGACTTAGCATGAACGTCTTACGGGTCTCTTACGGGTCCTTGGCGGGGACAAGGATATGCTTTAGAATTCTTCGGACATTAATCTTTCATCAAATTAATAAAATATAAGACAAAATTTACTTTTTCGCGTCCATCACAACTCATCCCGACCGCGTGGTTTCTTTTATATAGCCTATATACGTTCCACTGTGTAGGGCACAAGCCGTCTCTCAGAGAGAGAGTATGGGCTTAATGGAGTACTTGCACAAAAAATGTTTTAATATAATCGGAGAGGCTATGACAAAGACGCGCCACACAAATCGGACTCAAACTATGAGGTCACAACTTGAACGTAACGCCTTCGTAACGTATTTGAGTATTTCGTATTATAATGATTTTATGCAATTACACCCATTTTAGAAAAAGGTTTAGAATTCAATGAAAAACTAAATCTAACATGTTTTTATTATTAAAGTAACCTGATTTTTCGCATTTTTTTCGGACCCCAAAAAGCCCGTAAAAATATTTTTAAGTATGAATTTTAAAAAAATCTTGTGTTTTTCTGTCGTCTGTGGTATAAAAAATGCCACTTCAATCTAAGTTTGACGCAAGTTCCCCATCACCACGCGTGCCCACCGCGGACTGGCAATCTCAAGCGCTGAGGTATATGACCACCTCAGACACTCCGTCGTATTCCTTTACGGTTTTTTTTCCAGATTTTTGCTCAAGTTATTTATTTGGCATTTACATTATGATCACTAGAATTTTGGTCTACTACATTATTAACTAACTTTCGCCTTTGCATCTACGTAATGAGATTATTTATGTAGCGTCCAGTGGCACCTTTACTCACACTAGATGGGTGAAGGGACGTAGGATTGTAGTGCCTGGGACACAGTTTTTAGATGGAGAAGGCTTGCCCAGCACCTATACCATCCTGACATTACATTATTACTCCCCCTGGAACTGCAAAGGACAATGGAGAGCTCAAATTACTTTGTCGAGTACACCGCAACCGTCTTCTCTGTTTCACTCTGCTTCTTCCTCAGTTTCAGTCTAAGTCTCAATTCCACCACGAGGTACCCCGCCACGCCTACCAGCAAGAAAACTAGTAGCACATAGGTCTTGCTGCGCATGCGCATACGGGGGGAGATGACATAGCTGATGATGAAGCCGACTGACACCCACATGTAGAAGCTGGAGTAGGCGCCTTGCTCGCGGCCCTGGAACAGTGTGCCGAAGAATGCTGGAACAAAAACACAAATGGTGTTTTTAACAAAAACACAATTCCTTAAAACACTCTATAAACGCCACATAAATAATCTGTGATAGAGACTTTGTAAGGGAAGGACTACTATATTGCGATTAAGACGTGTTTTGCGAGAATCGTGTTTTTATAAATAACACCGACAGAATACTAAGTCGATGAAACTTGTAATATTTTTTTACTTAGCTTCTTATGTGTCCCACTTAAAGCTTGGACTTCGAATATTCGTTTTATTCAAAAGTCAAAAGTCAAGAATATTTCGAAAACTGAATAAAGCGTTTTCGAACAATTTCAACGCTACGTTTGTTGGCAGTACTCTTTAATTTTATCACTCCGGAGTTGTTCTTAACGATGACCTTTTTTCACCCCATTTCGGGAAGTCAAAGGAATTATGATCCCTGCAAGGGAACGTATACATACAGATATATAAAGTCACGGGTTAGGCAGAGACCAGGTTCTGCGTATGTCGTACTACTTACAGTTAATCACGACTGTCCACACGGCATCGCAAAAGCCCCAGACGACGGCTATCGCGTAGATCACGTACGGGACATGCGCCTGCGGCTTCCACGCGAGCAACGTTATGACAATACCCGTATGAGCTAGCAGCGCCGCTATCATGATGGGCAGCCGACCGGTTACCTGCAAACATTAATTAGATGATGTCCGAGCTTTACTCTGTATATTTTTGTTTTTGGTTAATCGTGTTTTTTGGAAATTATATTTAGACACGATGAAAAAAGGGAAAGAAAATAATCGAACTGGAGACATCTGGACACGAACCGGGGTCTTCTGGTTTCGGGACTGCCCGATTTCCCAACTGAGCTATTATAACCTTCTAGACGGTGGCAGTTTTGCATTGCCTGAAAACACGGATAAAACGACATTTTCTAAAAATGAAACTAGCTAGATCGATTTATCGCCCCCGAAACCCCCTGAATACTAAATTTCATGAAAATCGTTCGAGCCGATTCCAAGATTCAGATTACGTTATTAGTATGCATTTTGACAGTCAGGCGATTGGAATGATTCAGGTTTTGGTGCGCGTAATAGAAGCAGCTAAACGGCTGCCTCCCGTACTGTCTTCCAATACCCGCGAAGTACCTACAAGATATTATTGTCCTTTTAGACTCTCACATACAAGTTTCAAAGCATAAAACTCTCCGACGCTGCAAGGTTTGCTGGAAGGATCTCTTACAGAGATAAGATCGCCTTTGTACATGTGTTTCGCGTGCAATAAAGTACAATAATTATATTAAAATGTGGAGATAACTTTTAGGGTTATAGTTTAATGTGTCGTTATTGGAGCAATTATAAATGTTATCGAAAATAAAATATCGAAATTTTCAAATACATATCTTTATAAAGGTAGGTACCTATTTCTAATATGAAAACTGAATACGAATCTTAGCTGTTGTAGCATCACAAGTCGAAACAAATGCTTTTTTAAACAAACTCAATTAATTCCGGAATTAAGATAATTAAACGTTGTTTGGTTTTAATTTCCAAAACACGAGTCGGATTTGTTTGAGAACATTTAAAAATTTATTCGAAGCTTGGAAAACCATGAGGGAAAACCTATGTCCTGCTATGGGCGTCAAATGGCTGATGATGATGATGTAAAAGGTTTGTATTGTGAAAATACGTAAGTAGGTTTAGAACAGTTATTTAACATTTTTAACAAAAATGTGTAACAATTATTTATATATGAGTGCTTCAAATTAAATAAAGACCCCATCCAATGAATTTGCCACGGGCCTCAGATGGTATAGTTACGCCACTGGACAAAAGGCACGTATTTTCTGAATTAAAAATAAACTACGTACGTATCTGGTTTGTACGGACAGTGGGAAATGCCTTACCCTGGCTAAGTAACCAACAATTAAGGAGCCAACGGCATTGACAACTCCGAAGAACATCATCACGAAGCCGACAGAGCCCGTTCCAATAGCACATGAGACGAATGCCTGAAACATGAACGAACTTGTTTAAATAGTGGTGGAGTCGATAAAGACTAGTTAAGCTGGGTCCAGATATGATCGGTACGATACGGTGGTAAGTACCGTACCGGCGGCCAAACAGGCATCCAAACTACCGTTCTTGGATCGCGACGGTATCACCGCGATACGGAGCTACGGTACGGACAAAAGAACATATCTGGACGCAGCTTAAAACCTAGAGACTGATCCATCCTATTACGTAAGTATGTCCACTGTATTGGTTTATCCGTTTGTGCTTTCCCGATGTATCTAAAATGCATATATATTTGACAGTTAGGCTAAGTGGGACGATGAGTCCATGCAGTGGAGAAGTAGCGCCCCAGATGATAGATGCGTAAGTAAATTCCTACATTATATCTCGGGGAATTAGCCAGCTAAGGATCATATCGCCAGAAATTATGGAGGCTTTAGACCTACCTATATTTGTTCTACCAGAGTGTACTCAGTTTGACACTTGTTCAGTCCTCTGTTCCAGAATAATCGACTTTCAAACAGAATCTTCAGCCAGTGTCGCCCTTTTTAAGTACAAAGTTTCTAACGTTTGAAACGATGACCATTTCTTTATAGGTTTCATTAAAGACAGTTAAGTACAGGAGATTTTCGACCAGTACCAGCTATTAGCTAGGTAGGAAGCGTATAAAAATAACGCCTATTATGCCACACGAGAGGCTCTCCTGTTGTCTTGAACCATCAGGGATGTGATTTAGAACTTCTGTTAAAGTTAAAGTGCAACTTAAATAAAACCTATTTAATTAAACCTATAGAGAAATGGTCATTTTTGGACCTAAGTGATAAATTATCACTGATAATGCACTGTTTAAATCAATGAAACATTAAGTTTTATTTTTGCTTTACAAACGTACATTGTCTACGATCTGTCATGTGACAGCTGTCAAAATCACTCCCAAATTAAACCTTCAAGTCAAGCGCATCGGGTTTTAATTTCTCTCGTCTTTAATGCACCAAAACATTCAATTTCGTAATTGTTCATGCATGATGATAAGCTACGCAATCAATCGAAGAACATGTAGAAAACCGACTCTAAACGCAATCAACCATCAAATTAGACCTTAATTTATGGGGATGTCGCTGATTATAGGTTTCGTTTTCACGGCATATTGGAGTAATCTTAATTCGAAAGTAAATCGTGAATTGTAGAACTCGCATAGATCTAAAACCTAGGATGCCAGTTTTGTATCTAAATTTGTAATTAAAACGGGTGTCGCTGGCTGAAGGTTCTGAACCGAAAAAATTTCAAACTGCTTACACTTTGGTAGAACAAGTACAGCTCTAAAGCCTCCATAAGCTAGTTATCCTGTAGAACATGGTCAATCGTTAGGTATAGAGACATATTATTTGTCCTAATAACAGGGCCATTCGAACAATTCCCGTATTTTCAATCAGTGCTGTAGAGACGTTGATGCCCTAAGCATTTTACGCGCCCTTTCTGCGACTCCTATCCAAAAGTCCTCTAAACGTGTAATACGAGAAGATACTCTAAGCAACTGCTAACTCATAGGTACTTTACCTATTGTCTAGTTCAGCACTGATGACCATAGAAATTTTCGTCTACATACCGCAGTAAAATCCGAGCCAATAAACCCCTCCTCCATTCCAATAAATATGGCGAGAGGAATCATCAGTTGTAGCTCTGGCTCCAACAATAACTTCATAGTCACTGCTAACAAATCAACTCCCGAGGGTGGCTCCTTTGTTACTCCGGTAAGAAGCGGAGCATATCTGGAAAATACTTACTACTTAGATGCTTTAATATTTGTATTCTATTATCGTTTTATAGAAATAAATTATACAAGGTGTGACAAAATCCCCCTATACACCCGAAAATGGGAAGCCCTATTCAAAGAAATCAAAAATTTATTTCATCGTTATAATTTACATTCTGTTTATTGAATGTCAATGAAATCAGATATCAAAAATGTATTTCAACGCAAAGAATTTACATTCTGTATGCTAAATGTCCAATGTCCATGTATAATGTTCTGCCTTCGGGCCGTATTTGTAGTGGAAAAAAGGGCAGTGAGCAAAACTCCATTCTGGCCATCTTTTCTCAAATCTTCTACACATGATAAGATTCCAATATGTGATCAATAACTTTAAATGCCAAAATATTAAAACAAAACACAAAACAAAACGTTCGTCAATACGAACAACTTTTATCACAGAAAACTGCAAGATTAACAATAATCCTAGACTTTACCTGTTCTTAGAGTCCACACAAACAGCTACCAACAGACTAGCTCCAGCTATACACGCCAGGTATAAGCCTGTAAAATTAAATAAATTGTAATCAACATTTCACCAGAGCACCAATTATCGAAATAAAATTTTTCATCTTCGTTATCATTTCGAACGTAACAGAAACTACATACGGCACCGTACCTATAATAATGTATATCTTAATAGCAGGCTGCTGTTGGAACGCTTCCTCAGCATGACTGCTGGACAGGAAGTTGGCACCACATATCTCTGGTATCATTGTAGCGTTGACTGCGGTCACTGCGGCTGCGTTATCTCCCGACGATAGCACTGAAAGTATCAAGAGAAATTAGGTACAAAGCAGAAGAAAATTCTGAAAAATATGGTCGTATTTCACAAATATAATGCAATAACAGTACAGGAAATCTGATGTAGACATCGTAGACCAACTTAGCAAGCACTTAAGCCCTTGTAATTGTCTACTTATCTATCCAGCCTTTATCTATCCATCTTTTCCCTGTCACGCCAACCCTCTCGCCCCCCTTGTCCTCGAACAATCATCATCATCATCTTCAGCCCGTCGATATCCACTGCTGGACAAGGGCCTCTTTATGCATGCGCCAGTCGCTTTTGCTTTGCGGTGTTCTCCTCCAGGTCTTTCCTGCTGCCTTTACAATATCGTTGCGTTACCTGGCTGGAGGTCGGCCAATATGAGAGAATGGAGAGATCAATATTTTTAAATTTAATTACCCAAAGAGGAGATGAGATTTCCCAATACTTGATTGAAGTGATAGATCGTGTAGAAGATGCCGAAGAACCGCGTCAACGTTACTTCAGCTGGAATGCCGGAGATCTTCTCGTGGGCTTCTGAAAGCTGAGGAGCGAAAGTATTCGTTTCGGTAAGTAGTTCTTCACCTAATTTTCGACTAGGTGTGACTTTTTCCACAATTTTACTTGAGAACCATAATCTTTGACCATATCACATTGACATACTTAATTTTACAAAATCGGTTTATTATTTTTGGCAGCAGCTGTACTGCTGTGCAGCGGTGCTGTACTATAGTCGTAGGTAGAGTAAATCCCATTTCATACAATCTCTAAATTATCACCAAGTATTCAAACTGTCAACTCTTTGTCATTTGCAAAATTGACTATAGTAGAAGAAAAGTCGGAACGCTCACAGCAGACAAGTAAGTGCACTTGGAGCACCACAGGCCTCCGCCTCCCAAGCCTTGCAGCAAACCCGCCGGGATGAGCGTCCAGAACCGCGGCAGCAGCTGCGCGGCGATGTACGGCATGTATGCCAGGAACGACACGGACATGCCCCATTTGCAGCCTAGCAGTCTGGGGAAGGTTAACCATAAATCCGTTGAAGATAAATTACATATTTAACTTGATAGCTGTCTGGAAAAGTAATCGGAGATTATTAAGCTATTAAGAAATAAATATACGTCTAGCACAGATTTAACGATGAAATACCTGATGACTACCGCTGGTAATAGCAAACTAGAGAATACTAGGCCAGCATAGACTGCCGCCAGAGACGCCGCGCCCAAACCACCTTCGGCGTTGATTGAGCTTTGGAGATTAGCAGCTCCCTGCAATTTTGATAACATTTTACATTTCCTTTTTGTACAATATAGTGTTCTCTATCCATCCAAATTTTAACAGGTTCCCTAAACATCCCATGACTTAACAATTGAATATACCAGAATTCGTTTGAAACCAGAACATAAAAAGGTCTCGTCTGATTTGTCATAATACAAGGCAAGAACTTACATTATATGCCATAAACTGCAGCATGAATGCCACACTGACGACCAGCATATTCTTCATGATCCTCCACGTCTCGCGAGGTTTTAACAGTTTTTCCACTGCCTCATTTTTTGATAAATCTTGCTTCATTTTCTAGTTCAAAAAAAGACCACTCAAAATACTAATTAATATAATTTTACGGCCTGTATGATTTTTATATCAGATATAATCACTACACTGTGGCAACCATAATTTCAGACGTCTGATTCTATGCCAACCAGATCATTCACTGATGCCAACTCTTTTCTTTTGATTGCAATATGACAGCGTTGTAGTGTTTTAAGTAGATATTTAGATTTGGTTTATCATCTTCATCACATTGCGCTTATCGGTAATAAATCTAGTTTTCCACTACTTGGTGTGGCAAGTATAGCACGAGGTTTCAGGATATAAATTGCAGGTAAGTACCTAGGAATATATAATAAAACTAGCTGACTCGTCATTGCAGTGATTCTGTAATAAAGTTGCTACTTCTTCTTCGATACTTTAAATATTAAAGGAGCGTAGGGCGTCTTAACAGATTCCCACTTCTGATGGTGATTCGCGGCAGCTTCTAATTCAGGCCAGCTAGGGGCTCTTAGGCTATGGATCTTTACCACTTGGAAATATCATTAGCCTTCCTCTAATTCAATTGCCCAAGAAGGTATACGTGAGGGCTTGTCTGGACAGGAATTTTTTGTCCCGATCACGGTGTAGAGTGTGGCCTATCCAACGTCATTTTCACACAGAATGTATAGATGGGCAAGTCTCTGTTTGGTACACTTTGGTCCACATTCAGATTTATTTTGTGGTCAGAATATCTCCAGTATATGTCTGAAGCATTTATTAATACGTCGCCTGGTTGCTACGCCTCTTTGTAGAAATAAAATAAATTGTGCCGTGTGTTTGTGAAAAGGACCTGGCTGTGTTTCAGAAAGAGAACACCTGTAACGCTGGTATTCTGCCATTACCAAACAGAAAACAGTCTTTAACTATATTTACAAACCGAATATCCCTATAAAACATTGCTGAAATTTAAGTAGAAATGCAAACTGACTGATTGCAGTAGTTAAGCAAGCATTGTGTTATTTTGCAACACAAATATAACTTTATGAAAATGCATATATTGTCTCTCCTATCTCCATAATATTTTGTACAATAATTCTTATTCAAATAATCCTCATTGAATGCATAAAATGGACCCAATTGGTAAGTAATTATGAAATTGTTGTTTTTAAACACCTATCTTCAAAGCCTTCACACACAACTCACAACCTAAACATACATGTATATGTATTATCTTAGCGGTGGCCTCAATACCATTCTTTAAACTCTTACAAAAACAAAACAGAAACATGTGGTGCATACAGCGAAGTATACATCAGTACCCAAAAACATCAGTACCAACGAACATTAGCTCCAGCTCCATTCTGGTCTGACGCTGACACTAGTCCCTAAGATGGATCCGATCATGTATCCATGATTGAAATTGTTCGGTTGTTATAAAACTGCTTATAAAACTCTTACTTACTTACTTACTGCTCGCTCTACTCTAGTGTCATATAATAGGCCAGTGACGCTAAAATTCCACCAGGGTGAAATTTTACCAGGGTCGCAGGCCAACCCTAGTTTGCCTACGATTCAAGAATGTCTAAAATGAGAGCGCATGAGAGTCGGTCTACGGCTCTAGATAGTCAAGACAAAATTGTGCGCGTAGCCAGCATGCTTAAAACGTCACCAGAGAATGAAACGAAAGACAATGGAAACAGTTGGAACGAAACCCACACTAATAAAACACAATCATTTGTTTTCTCACACTAGGACATCTTATGATACGGTAAGCACACAAGAAAAAGAAACACGAAATTCAAAATACTTTCTTACTGATATCTTTTATTAACTTTAACAATCCATCCTAATTAAAATAGTCACATAATACTTATAACACATAACAGAAACAAAGAAACAATCATAACTCAATATTCTGGAAGCCGACATTATCAAAGCCGTCGACCACATCTTTGGGCTTCTCTCCATCTTTCTTCTTCCTCCTCTCGCCCCACTCCACCTGAAAGTAACCGGCCGTACCAACGACCATCAGTGCCAGCATCACGAAAGTCTTGACCCTGGTCCGCAGGATGGGGCTGATGATGTACGCTATGATGAAGCCCACGGACTCCCAGAGCCGGAAGTTGGAGAAGGCCGCCTCTTCGCGGCCGGGGAACAGCGAGCCGTAGTAGGCTGAGGGGGAAGATGAACTTGTTATAGTCCATTTTTTGAGTGAAAATAACTGTCAATTTTTGAGAGAAAAAAACTGGCAATGGCGGCCTGTGTCAGCAGTACCGTCAGCTGAAGTAAGCTAAGTGATCGTAATATCGAATGAATCTTTGATCCATTTTTGAAGAGATTTATTTTACTTTTTCTCTCTCTCTTTCGTAAAACTGAGCCACAGAAGATCGTAGTTTGGGACCAGGACAAGTGATTGTGTCGTATGAAAGTTATTTTTTTAGGTACCGTTACTCTGTACCATTCACATTGATTTGCATCGCAGAGGCCCCAGACGACCGCAATGAGGAAACGACGTAACGCTGCGTTGCCTGAGGATGCCACGTCAGGATCGTCACTAAGAGTGCCAAATGTCTGTCTTTCTCTCTCTCATTCTAGCGCTGCAGGCTGACTTTCTCTTTCTCTCTTGTAACTGAACCACACAGTTGATCTGCATCATCCATATGGAGTGGCAGAGGCTTCCGATGTAGGGTGGCGTCGCTTGTGGGCGCTACGTCGGGATCGCCACAAAGAGTGCCAGATGTCTCGTAATGGCAGACGTCTCGATGTATCTCGTCACTAGTGGGATTCTAGCGCTGCAGGCTGTCTTTCACTCTTTTGTGTAACTGAGCCATAGCACAGGGGATCATAGTTTGGGACCCAGGACAAGTGATTGTGTTGTGTGGAAATTATTTATTTATACCATTAATCTGCACCATCCACATGGAGTCACAGAGGCCCCAGACTACTGCGATGACGTACACGACGTAATGCTGCGTCGCCTGAGGACGCCACGTCAGGATCGTCACAAAGAGTGCCAGATGACCGAGGAGCGCCGCGCAGATTAAGGGCAATCGGCCTGTCGCCTAAAACATAAATGAGTGCCATGTTGATTAACCTTGAGACTGGTGATAGCGGGTCTCATACATTGTTGTTGGCGTAGATAGGGGAGAGCGGGTTGGGAAAAATGAGCCAAAAGACAGATTCAGGGCGTCGATTTTTTAAAACGTTAAAGACAGTTTCATGATCAGATCACGTGGCCTTTTTTTTTCATTCCATTGACGCCTTGGCTTGAAGCGGCAATGAAACGAAATCGACTCGTTCATGCAATCGTCGTTTTACTGCATCGCATTATGGCTGGGTTGTTGGACTTTACCCGTAAATAAGGTGTTTTAAATACATTTTACTCTCTAATGGTTAGTATTTAAAATCTGAAAAAAATATATATTGCTTTTCCATATCCTATCCAGGGCCGTTGGTCGTTATGTTTATGTTTTTTTTAACTTTATAGCATCAAAAAAAATCGCGAATATGAGTCTAAATTATCACTAGATATGGTTATATTAGAGTAACCACCGACGCGGTTTAAAAAATGTATTAAGCATACTCTGTGCAAAGATGTCTATTATAACATTAAGGATTATTTGGAAGACAAGGATGTCTGGTATTTAAATAATGTTAACAGGAACGATTGTTTCTAGTGTAGTGTAACTTTAAGTTGAAAACTCTGTTAATTAAGCAAACCTGTTTGAAAAGAATAAATGTGGAGTTTCTTTGTTAGCTTCATCTCCGCATGATCTATTAATTGTGAAACTAACAGATTTGACGTTCATTAAGTAAACATTTTGTTTTTATAGTGAATAAAAATTTTTGACTTGACTTGACTTGGTTTTATTGGAGCTGTATTGAGTTTTGGACAATAATAGTACATTACGATACTAGTGCGAAAAGTAGGAAATTCGCAACGAGTGGCGATAAATTAAAACACGACCGAAGGGAGTGTTTTATATCGACACGAGTTACGAATTACCTATTCGCACGTGTATCGTACAACGTTTTATAGTACATATGGCCCTTTGAAGTTTCGACATAGGCACGTAAAGTGCTCATTATCGCACTAGTGCGGTAATGTAGCACCATATGTACTATAAAAAATATATCAAAATGACTACACTGAATGTGTTGGTGTCGTCGGTCATCGAAATCCTGTTAATTTGTATTTCTGTAATTTCAAAAATGCTTACTTCGCTCGTGCAGCAACATTACCTTAGCAATGTATCCAGTAAGTACGCAGCCGGCCGCGTCAGCAATGCCGAAGGTCATCATGACGAAACCCACACTCCCAGTGCCTATAGCGCACGATACGAACGACTGAAACAGAAAAATCCACTAATGTACTGCTGTTTATAAAGTACAGTCGACAGCCGGGCCGGTCAACCTTTACGGGCCGGTCAACCTTTACAACCATTTTTGTTGCAAAGTCGTCCTTAACGTAAACGATTAGAGTACACTTATGTAAAGGTTGGCGCGCTGTCGATTATACCGTACATACAACATTTTCATTTTGTGTATGTATATTTGGTTTCGTTCGGGTCTAGCTTCATTCCGATATAGCTATGTTAACAAACTGTTGATAGAAATTGTTACAATACGGGAAGCAATAATGGTTATGAAGTTGTTTGTTCGTCCTAGGTCATACATTCATTTCATCAATTCATGATTTCGTTCATACTCGTACCAACGCGTCAATTGCTAGCGAATAGGATGTGCTGAAAATTAGCCCGTAGCGTCAATTCACTTAATTAATTTTGCTCTTGTCACCCATTGGTTGACTAGAATAAAATACTAGTTAGTAATAAGCTCATATCTTGTCCACACTCAACAATATGTTGAATGACACTTGCTCTCCTGCCTGTCTCAGGGAACGCTTTGTTCATTCCACAGTAACGCCCGCGCTATGCGGTATTCCTGGATTCTTCATCTCCGCACCCCAGAGCATAATGCGGCGGGATATTCTGATTCTTTTACCGTGACTGTGGAACAGCCTACCTCTGGACATTCGTCAGGCTTCAACCCTGGAGATTTTTAAAAAGAAAGTTTTTGACCACTCCCTTGATCTGCAGAATAGGCAGTAAACGATCACCAGTTCGTTTATTTTATTGCTTATTTGTTTATATTTTATTTTATTTATTTATTATCTATTTCCCTATGTTTACGTAAGTTTATTATTGTATTTCATCTTTTTCTTGCACTACCCATCACCAGTCTCTTCAATACCAAAGGTTTGCTGGAAGAGAATGCTTCTTGCATTAAGCACGCCCTTGTACATTTACAATGTAATTAGTGCAATAAAGAATTAAAATAGTAAATAAATAAGCCCGCCTATTGTATAGTATTTACTTAGTGCAATGGAGAAGGTTCTGTACAATGCCAAAGTCAAATGTTTTAATTCAATTGTGACATCACATTTGAAATCCTCACAGTAAGACGCGAGTTAATTATATCTAGCGGTGTTTTAGTGAGCTATTTTTCGTTACTGAACTTATTATATTGAGTTTACCACTTTATTCTTAATTGATAGAATTCTTATGGGTTTTCCTGTAATCTACAAGCAATGAACTATATTTTGTATAGGCTTAGTAGTTTCGAAGATCAAACTATTTACTTTACAATAATAACAAAAATATATTTGAGGTCCTTATAACGAGCCTTTTTATTTGATTTATGACACAGTAACGTTTGCAAAACTTTCTTTTTAATTTCCTAAATTGTCCCCCGAAAATGACCCTTATTTAAAAATATATACTTTATACATCTGTGTTGGGTCACAGGATTAAACCATCTTACTAAATTTCACTTGATTTGGTCTAGTAGATTCGGAGAAAATTTGCTGTGACAGACGGACGGACAGACAGACGCACGAGTGATCCTATAAGGGTTCCGTTTTTTCTTATACGATGTACGGAACCCTAAAAACCATTGTTATGGCGGCCAATTCTCTTTCTGAGACAATGCCTGTTCCACCTGCACTATCAACGTACCGCCGTAAAGTCAGCCCCGAAGAATCCCTGCTGCAGGCCGATGAAAACATTGATGATGATCAGCAGAAGCTGATTGGGCTCCACCATCAGCTTCAGCGTCACCGCCAACAGCGCCGAACCGGACGCTCCGGGATTACTGCGCGCGCGCTGACGCTCGTAGCTGCCGGAGGTACAAATAATAGTAATAACTTCCACACAACACTTTCACTTGTCCTGATTTCAAACTAGGATACCTTTATTTATTTATTTTTAATACCTTTATTGTCCTTTATCATGAGGAAAGCTGGGTGTCTGAGCTATTCACATACCTCAGCGCTTAAAATCGCCAATCCGCGGTGGGCACGCGTGGTGATTAAGCCGATACTCTCTCGCTGAGAGAAGGCCTGTGCCCTACAGTGGGACGTATATAGACTGCTTATGACCTTTATTCTCCAACTACGAGGCTAGGTGCAGAAATCTCAGATCTAAATACCTGAATTTTCCGTCTTGTTGACTATTGCAAGCGGATAATCTGTAGGTCTGGGTTAAGCTGTTCCGTTTTCCCGTCAATGTAAGTAGCAATAAATAGTAAACAGTTTATTGTTAAGGGCATTGCGTGCGTTTCTTTGGATTTCAATTTCGTGATCAAGACCGTGGGAAGCTATCACGAAGCTGTCATATTCAGTGGTTATTGTTTAGGTTAATTGCAAAATAAAGAGTTGAGATAATGCAAATGCCGATTTTCTTAAATCAGTCTTGCAGTCGGCACTTATTAATTTTCTAGTGAGATTCTAGCTGCCAAAGATAACAGGGCGAAAACATTAATCACCAACCAACTAGGTTGGTAGTTATAGTACATTACTGCAGCGGCCAACAAAAGAGGTATTGATGGACGAACGTGTACCTAAATCTGGGCCGAGGCGAAGCCAAGGCATAGGTACATACGTGTAAGTCCATCAATGCCTCAAATAATTCGCGGAAATTAAAACTAAGTAGTACCTAGGCAGAACTTTTTACTTTTCAAAATCAATGACAAACAACAAACACCAATATTTTTTCCCGCGTTTAACGTGTTCATTTGTTTTTGACATTGGAAATGTCTTTTCGTTCGCTCCAGTGTAGGGTCCGATTTCACGAAAAGATTCAGGTGGTGTTTTATTTTATCCATTTTAATACCCATACCCATGCTGAGCGTGACCTCCTACTCCTACGCTCCACTTCTTCTTACAAATATGGTAAAAGAATGGGAATAAGATGGTTTGAGTAGAGTGCACGGATGTAAAGTTTGATGTGCTGACCACTATTATAATTTGGAATTACTAAATTTGCTAAATACAAATTACTAAACTTGGAAAACCACGAGGGAGGCCTATGTCCTGCAGTGGGCGTCAACTGGCTGATGATGATCATGATGATGAAGAAGTCCAACGGTTTAGGCTAGGTGTTGATGAGTTAGTTGCCTTTATACAGGGTTGCCTTTGCCTTTTGGGTTGGCATTGCCTTTATACAGGGTTATTTCCAAAATGAGCAATTCTTGAGAATTTTTGAGGCCAATTAGAGTATGTGTTCGGACTATAGAAGCAAGGGTGAAAAATAGCTTTTTCTCAGACAAGCTTGGAAATTTGAGCATTATTTTGACAACCCTCTTCAAGATAAATCGAAATTCCTACTGGCCAAATACATGCGAGCAGCGGCCGGCAAAAGTTATATGAAAATCCATATCTGTCGTGTTTTAGCGGCCAAATAAATTACATAGTAAACTCATATCTGTCGTGTAATTAACAAATGGAACAATCTTTTACTCTGAAACATGGCAACCAAGGAGGTACTTTATCAAAAGTTTTATTTAAATTTCGAACTGGCTTCTATAAATAGAAAGCTGTTTATTTTTTTAATGACTCGCGATGCTCTTAATCGCGGTTAGACCCGTTTAATATATTAATAAGCTGTTTATTAAAAAAAAGTCACAGATTTCTATCGAGCACATCGGAAATGAATCGTGTCATAAATGTCATATGAATAAGTGACTTATTAAAATTAAATTATAACGTGACGACTTTTACTGGCAGTGAATTTACCACGGGCCCCAGATGGTATAGTTACGCCACTGGATGTAGCCTATCTTGGCAGTAAAGGTGAGATTGCACCGACTACAAGTAAGTGTTAGGTTTGAGTAGTAGACGTTATTGCTTTTCGTAATTTCAAAATGTTTATCAACAGTTTTGGATATGTAAACAAAATCTGGATGAAACGAGATATACCGCCATACTTCTTTTACAAAAGTGTTCTCACTTGTATCTCACTCAGTTTCTCTTTTGTGGCCTCAGCCTGGGTGTATTTTTATGTTTGTGATGAAATTAGAAATCAATAATTTATTTCAACGTAAAGAATTTACATTCTGTTTGCTGAATGTCAATGTACTATGTTACTATGTTAGCCGGTGCCTTCGGGCCGTATTTGTAGTGGAGAAAAAGGCAGCGGGAAAAAAAACTCCACTCTGACCATCTGGGAATCCTGGTTTCGGATAAGCCCTTGTATCACGTAACTTTCCACTCTATCGGGTAAAGCATATAGGCAACTCCAAATTGTCAAAATAACTATGTATTTGACAGTTCGGAATAGGCTAAATCAGACAACTCCATAGAGATAGATCGATAGAGAACACGTTTTTGTACATAAAAATGGAAAGTACACAGATATTTCTTAAACAAGAAAGAGGACCTTAGGCCGGTTTCTGAATTGATAATTTCACTAAGTAAATACTTAAGAAATTCGAAGAGACAGCACTACAGTTACTTATTTACTTAGCGAAATTCTCAATTCAGAAATTGGCCCTAAGAGGACTCACGTGGCCGCACCTCAAGACTAGTCATTGTGTTGTGTTGTGCGGAAGTTACTATTATTACACTTACCACTGATCTACAAAGAAGTCAGTGCTAGTGTTACTTACTCTTTCATGGAGTCAACACCAACAGCTACCAGCAAACTGGCACACGCCATGCACGCGAGGTAGATGCCTACACAAACGAGGAACGAATCATTTACATCCATACAATAGACATGGTACTGGTAAGCTTATCCCGCTCGTGCGCACATTCTAGCATTTGACTGCCTCGTAGGTTAGCACACTTGACTACCAAACCAGAGGTCGTAGGATCGATTCCCACTGGAGGCCGCCGTACTTGACTTGTACAAATGGCCTCAGCCTAGGTGTATTTCTATGTTTGTGATGTCCTCGAATGGTTACCGTAGCCCAGGGTATCCTAGTTTGGGACCGAACAAGTGAATCCACACAACAGCGTGGAAGTTGTTATGGAAATTAGGTAAGTATTTCAATTAAAATATTCTTTCAAAATAATTGAAATACCTAATTATAAAAATATGTAATTGTCTTATAATTAATAAAAAAAATTACTAGAAAAAACACCGCCATGTTTATTTATAAAAAATAAACTATTATAATAATAAATAATAAATACATTTTTTTATACAAAATTTCAAATTTTTTTATATAATTTTGTTTATTTGTGTGGGAATCGAACCCACGGCCTCCGGCATGGTAATCAGCCGTGATACCGCTAGGCCAGCGAGGCAGCCGATGCCGGTATTTGACCGCATACTAAGTAACCTAGTGCGTTGCCAACAGTATCCTCTTAGAATAATTGTCTAGAATCCCGAATAAAGTCTAGAATCCTAGTTCCAGACTCAACCAATTCTCGCTCACTACCCACCAGTCATAGTCAGAATCTTGTCCGCGGGCTGCGGTGGTAACGCTTCTCCAGCATCAGCTGAGGGTAGGAAGTTGGCCCCACATAGCTCCGGGATCATGCTTGCGTTGACCGCAGTGATGGCTGCTGTGTTACCTCCTGATGACAGCACTGGGGTAGCAAGGATTGAGATGAGAAAAGCATCGAAGTTTCCTCTAGATAAGATTAGATTAGATTATCTCTATTATACACACATGCATATGTAGCACGTCGACGCGAGTCGCGCGTTTTAACGTCAAAACTCGCGACGTTCATTAATTGTCAAATTCTGACATTTTAACGCCACAAAACGCATGACTCGCGCCATCGTACTACCTATGCAGAAAACAAAATGCATTAAAAGGCTTACATAGTAAGGCTTATATCTAAGATAAGGTATGCTGGTATGGTTTATGTATTTGATCCTACTCGTATATGATCTGTATTTAGCTCCATGGATAAAGTTGCCTTGTATTCATCTTTCACGCCGATTCTTTCATTTCGATTATTTGTCGACTTTTTTTTCAGCTCGACTGACGGTCGTAGCTGGGGCGTTACTACCACAGAGGCTACTACGTATCTCCTCCACTGTACGAACCTAGTCCTAACTGTCAAATACGTACGTGACACTTCGGTGACGTGAAAATGGATGACCCAATACAGTGGACAGTTACGGAATAGGATTGCTGGGTAAGAGTGGCTAAGGACAGTGGCGTGCCTTGTATAGTCCAGTCCAGACTGTGGAGACTGTGTTGTATTTTTATTACCTGAAGGGCAGTGATAGTTAAAATATAGTTGTCTAACTAGCGCTAAAAAATTACCCCAAGTTCATTTGTGGGATGGCGGGCGGGGCTTGTCAATTGTGTTACCAATCGGAGCGAGTTCAGTATTACCCGGAAAAATATATTTGCACCTGCCTCCGTGAGACCGCCATCTTGCTAGGTACCCAGATATTTGGACGGGTTATACATCAATGAAGACTTTGGTTTAACGTTTTTGTACTAATACTAACCATCAGTTACGCTGTCACTTACTATCGCCCAACGTTCACGTCACGCGTGGCGCACAGAATGAACCAATCACAGAGTCATTTACTCTACAATACATCTTGCGCTCATTTTATTGGTGAAGACTAATTGTGGGGACTGGACCGCTTTTGAGTGTCAACTTTGTAGGAAGAAATACTTTTATGTTTTTTCATTCGCAGCTAAATGGTCGCCTTTGTCTCTTCTGATGGTAAGTAAAGACGAGGCCTGAGGATATTACATGCTTGCCTGTTACGTGTGGCATCACAAACATCACTTCTAAATGCGATGAATCGCTTAGTGGCTTGTCTTTGTCTGGTAGATGGTTATTAAGTCTACCACCAGTAATGCTACTGGTTTGGCTCCATCTGGGGGCACACCAGTAGCTTCAACTTCCTAAAGCATCTGCAGATGTTTGGTCTTCAGAGTAGGTATCCCAATGCATGAAGCTTATAGGCAAAGAATAGGGTATTGTTCCGGCAATTGTCAGTACCTACACGCTTACTTTCAGGTGATTTTGCAATGAAAATGTAAAGGTTGACAAAAAATCAAGTAACGGATAAAACACACCAACGCGGTGGCGGGGGCGGTCCATACAAAATACTACAGCCGTAAATGGTTTATGTATGGACGGCCACCGCGTTGGTGTGTGTCATCCTTAAGTGAATCCGGAATTAACTTAATAAGGTTGATCTGCTTGATCCTCACCGAGTGAAGAGATGAGGTTGCCCCACACCTGGTTGAGCTGGAATATCATGAAGAAGACGCCGAGAAACCGTGCCAGCAGTGCCTCCGTCGAGACCTTCGAGCTCTTGCTCTGGGCTTCCGAAACCTGCGCGAATGTTTGCTTAGTGAACGTCGGCTCCTCGTGTTGGTCTATGGTTGTTGGTCTACCGGTATCACGTCTGATTACCATGCCAGAGGTCATGGGTTCGTTTCCCACTGGGGCCACCATAGATTTGTACGAATTACCTCAGTCTGAGTGTATTTCCATGTTTGTGATGTCCGTGTCTGGTTGCCATAGTAGGGGTATCCTAGTTTAAGACCAGCTTCTATATTACGCGCACCAAATCCTGAAGGATTCCAATCGTCTAACTGTCAAATTCCACACTAATTGCTATCTCAAATGTCGTTCCGATTCCGACAGGATTTGGTGCGCATTATTAGGGCCCAGGACGATTGAGTTGTGCAGTCGTTATTAATGTGTTCGTCATAGCACGAGTAAGAAATGCTCTATTTTATCATAAGGTCATACAATGGGGAACTTGCGTCTCGCTTAGATTGGAGTGACATTGCTTTTATACCATAGAAGACATATAAACGTAAGAAAAATAAAAAAATAAAATCATAAAAATATTTTTTCCGGTGTTTTCGAGATCAGAAAAAATGTGAAAAATAAGGTGACTCTAATAATAAAACTTATGAGATTAATTTTTTTTAATCGTATTGCAAACGTTTTCTTGTAAGGGTGCATAACAGATGCATTACAAAAACTTTATTTTACAAGATAACCTAAAAAATATTGATTAACGCTTCATACATTATAAGGCGTTATGTGAGGGTGTGACGTGTGACGTACCACGTGACTATATTGACGTTTCGTCTATTATGAAAAGTATTAGTCGTAGAGAAAAAAAAATACCGCGTTTATTTATCTTTTAACATGTCCTCTCCTATTCTATTAAAACATTTTTTTTGTGCAAGTTCTCCATTCTTCAGGTAGGCAATCACAGTAAGGCACTCACCACAGACAGATAGGTGCACTTTGCGCACCACAGCGGCCCCCCGCCCAGCCCCACCGCCAGCCCGGCCGGGATGAGTGTGGCGAACGAGGGGCGCAGCTGCGCCGCTATATACGGCATGTAAGTCAGGAAGGACAGGGCGATCGACCACTTGCAGCCCAGCCATCTACGGGCATGATCGGTAAGGCCATCGTTAAACGCCGCCGGCCAGATTCCGGATTTGTTAAAATAAATAAAAAAATTGTTTGCCGAAACGTCGGAAATTAGACATAGAAAACGATCACTTCATTCAAAAATCTCAAATGGAACTAATACATTATGACACAGTGCATCTTTTTTAGAAAAAATTGCTATGTAGGTATGTAAAGTGTTAGTTTATATGTTGAGCAATAAAGTAAGTTGGTTTCATAGTAATTTTTAATTGAAAAACAATTGAAATAGTGAAACATTCCAGTATTAGCAGTTCAATTAAAGAAAATCATTGAACTGCTAATCATCATCATCATCAGCCATTTGACGCCTACTGTAGGACATAGGCCTCCCTCTAACCATGAGGGGTTTTGCCATAATCGCCACGCTTGGCAGGCGGGTTGGCGATCGCAGTATGCGGTTGGAATCTCAGGAAGACACTGCTGCCCGTCTCCTGGTAATTGATTTCCTTATCTAGGCTTATTAAATATTTCTAGGAGGGGCTCGCACCCGAAAAGCGATCTTCTTTTCTATCAAGTATGTAATAACCGAACATCCGTCCCTTTTACGACTTTAAGCATAATTGGTTTCGAGAGAAAATCGTTAATCTTTACTTTTAACATATTCTCGTTTTGTTAGCGATTACATCTACTTAAAACTCCGATATTATCGAAAATTGGCATAGCATGAATTCCCTCAGTTTCTCGTACACCAACACGCTGTTAATCTACTGTTAACAGCTGTCAATTGACCAAAGTGCATACAAAAAAAAACAACTGACAGCTGTTAACAGTAGATTAACAGCTTGTTAGCGTACGAGAAACCGGGAGAGTCCACGCGCCTTCACTGACGGCACCTTTATTGACGCATTTATCTATAAGCGATCAAATTATATTTTGAGCTATACAATGTAAATTTTAATTAATGGCTTTACCCTTTACTTCCAGTGATTGGTTTTTTTATTTGTACCTTACTCCATACTACAAACAAAGAGATTATTTTGGACTGCTTTGGCCGCCTGTATAATGTGGTTCAGTGCTTCGGAAAAGCTCTTCTATATGCAGCTTTGAATTTTTCGTTTTATCAACTATATAATTAACAGTATGACGCATACACTCTTAGCACGTGGATCCATCGGGGCTAGGTCAACAGGTTTTGGACACATGCGCATATAAAATGGCACCGGCACGGGTACAGAAAAACCGGCTAAGCTCGAGTCGGACTCATGCAACGTGATTTCCCCATATTTGTGTCGTACGTATTGAGCAAAAATCTGTTTTCTTCAATCCAATTTTAATCGAACTGTGTACAATTATAAATTAGTTAAATATCCTAATTGTAAGGACAACTGTAACAAATTTTTGGTAGACAAATAAACACTTCCTTCAGTTCGGGATCCTCAACGTATGTCCGACTCACACTTGCTGTTTGTAGGGTTCCGTAACCGAAGGGTGCCAAACGGGACCCTATTACTAAGACTTCACTGTCCGTCAGGCTTTCTGTCTGTCTGTCCGTCTGTATGTCTGTCACCAGGCTGTATCTCTTGAACCGTGATAGCTAGGAAGATGACATTTTCACATATGATGTATTTCTGTTGCCGCTATAACAACAAATACTAAAAACAGAATAAAACAAATATTTAAGGGGGGCACCGACACAACAAACGTAATTTTTAAGCCGTTTTTTGCTCGATATTAATAACGGCAATATTAATAACGCTCGAAATATTTAAAGAACATTGAGTTCTATATTCGTTTCATAAATAAACAATAAAATTAAAATAAAATAAATATTTACGGTGGACTCCCATACAACAATCGCGATTTTTTGCCGTTTTTTCTCGATCTTTGTATCTAATGTTGTATAGATAACGGTACGGAACCCTTCGTGCGCGAGTCCGACTCCCACTTGGTCGGTTTTTAAGATTTGTTGTTATACAGTAGGGGTTGCACTATAATACACCAAGTTTGACGTTTGTATGTAGCCATGTAGGTATTACAGTTTTAAAAGCGACACCGACGCCGATCACTGGCGAACACAAACACAAACAGGCAAACACGCACAAACACCCATCCACATATTCGAGTTCGTTGTTGGTGTTTGCTGTTCGCCATTGTTTGCCAAGCGTGTGGAGCCGGCTTCGATGCGTAGAGCAAAAACAAAAAACGTAAAAACATCACGTTTTCTGTACGAGTTGCTATTTCAAGTATTTCCTGAGGAATCCGACGTAATACTCGGTACCATTGAATTTTTAAATTCAATTTATACACTCATATTCAGTGAGGCACGGTTCAAAAGATAAAGCCCGTAATGGGTCAAACAGACAGACGCCCTCTAGTTATGGGCTTATAATAAGACTATTGTATCCCCTGCCTGTAGCCCCGGGCTTAGAATCATCATCATCATCAGCCATTTGACGCCCACTGCAGGACATAGGCCTCCCTCACGCTTGGCAGGCGGGTTGGCGATCGCAGTATGCGGTTGAATCTCAGGAAGACGCTGCTGTTCGTCTCCTGGTAATTTATTTCCTTAGTCGCCTCCTACGACATCCACGGAAGGAAATGGAGTGACGCTATTCTTAATCCGGCGCCACACGGATAGGAACGGGCTTAGAATAGAGCTACGGTATCTCCTGCCTGTCGTAAGAGGCGACTAAAAGGGGGCATCGGAGCCGTGGCTGGTGAGAATGGGTGCTCAAACCACCGTTACGAGCGACTCCGTGGCGGCGGCGGTGTGGGTGGCCTCACACTGCCGTTAAGAGAAGACGAGTGCCTAAAGCATCCCGGCGCCCTCCACCAAATGCACGGAGAGGGCCACCGGGGGGGGTTTGAGTGGGTAAAAATCCCACATAACCCGGCTTTTCCCCCAGAAAGTGGGTATCTTTGAAGATTTCCCCCTCCACGACAAAAACAAAAAAAAGTTCAAACAGACAGACTCGTAGGCTTAGAAATAGGGTTCTATAGAAGCCTTCTAGTACAGAACCCTAAAAAGTGGGAAAAATATATATTTTTAAGAATGACCTACGTCATTACCTATGCATTTCAGTGGTTTCTTACTTTATAACTAGAGCTGGTAGGAAGAGGTTGGAAGTAATGAGGCCAGCATACACCACTGCCAAGGACGCTGTGCCTAGTCCGCCCTCGGCGTTGATGGAACTCTGGAGATTAGCTGCCCCCTGCAAAATGAAGAGCCCCGTTTGAAGTCCAGTAATTTTACTACTGTTAAACAAATTATATTGTCCTAAATCGCCTAGAACAATTTTCAGCTGCTTTTATTATGGTTAAGGATTGTCCACTGCTGGACATAGGCCTCTCCTATTGCACGCCACTGAGCACGGTCCTCGGCTACTCTCATCCAGCTCTTGCCAGCCGCCCTCCACCGAGTTTGTGGACGTCCCACACTACGTTTACCGATCCGCGGTCTCCACTCAAGAACTCGTCTACCCCATCGGTTATCAGTTCTTCGGATGATATGGCCGGCCCACTGCCACTTCAGCATGCTAATTCGGTTAAGGACTAAATGTGTTCAATAAAGAGTTATCTATCTGCCTAAAGACAATAAGGTTCTTCTTTTTTTTAAGACCGTACATTTTAACTACTTATAATAATAGTACAATCACTAGATAAAACTTACTGTAACGGAAAGAGAGACATTTTTATTGGCGTTAAAAATTCCAAAAGGGTTCGTTAAAAATGATCTAAAAAATATAAAAAAAATATACTTCGCCATTTTCTTAGTACAGTCGACAGCAGGTCAACCGTCACATTTGAATTAACCGACAAAACGGTAGAAAATATCGTAAAAAAATTTTTTTGCGCACCCCCTACCACTTAATTAGGGGTGCAATATTTTTTTAATACGTTGCTGAAGTGGTTAGTTCTGTAAAGCAGATAAAACCCCCTCTGTCTACGGAACCCTACACTACGCGTGGCCCGACACGTACTTGGCCGGTTTTACATTTTACGATTCCATTTGTAACTCAAAACAAATGGACTCGTTTACGGAGTTTTTCAGGCAATCGTACTTCGATATTGCTTTAACAATATTGATTTAATATTGCGATAAATTATTAGCTTCATTCCGGATGCACTTACTTGATTTTTCGTCGGAAGACCTCTCGCTCTGATTCGTAGAGCTTAGTCATGGTGAGGAGAGACGAAGCTCGCGTCGTCTGTTGCTCGTCTCCGTAGTGCTTACGAAAGTCTTAGTTCAAAAATTGCGATAAATCACTGTCAGAATCGTGTTTTTTTTATAAATAACAGCCACAATATCTAGCGACGCCGGCCGTAACATGATGATTATAATATGATCACCTAAGCTCTCTTGGCGCTGCATGCCGCTCACACACCGGGTACGGGTACCGGGTATCAGCGCTGAAGTCCTTCCCGGACTTTCAGCATATGCTGAGTGGCAGCCCATTCACATTTGCCACACCCACACTTGCGTTAGTCGCTCTTGTACACTGCCGTACCGTGTATGGCTAATTTCCAGTGTGTTTTTGCTTTTTTTTATATATGTTATTGTTTTGTTATATGCTTTCTTCGTACTGTGACTTTTACATGGATTTGTATTGCTATGCTTTGTATGTGAATAAATTATTTATCTATCTATCTATCTTATATTGAAAACTGAAAACTCCGTTCAGGTAAATCAATCAAATTGAACCTGATTTAAGACAATTCGTCTTTGTCTTTCGAGCTATTAGTTTTGAGCCAAGTTTAGCTCGGCCTTGGATTTATAAGAACATGGTTTAGCTTCCTACTAAATTGGTCGGTTTTACCTCGTCATGATAATGTCAGATCTTCAGATTTATCTCAACGATAATGGCTGTTAAGTAGGTTTCCCCCAAAGGTCAAGGCTCTATTCATTGTTGTGTTGGTCGGTTTTCCAATTATTTTATGTTGTTCGTCTGATTGAGATATTTGTAAGCCACTTTTTGCAACTATGATCTGTAGATAACATTGTATTTTTTATTGGTGATGCTGTTGAAGCTCACGGAGCCCCTCTTTGGATGGATAATTAGTTTTTTCTTGCATGTTATTTTAAATACAGGTTGCTTGCACCATCATTTGTGGTTACTTCCTGTTGAAGCCCCCGGTTTCTCGTATACTAACAATCTGTTAATTTACTGTGAGCAGTGTTTTTTTTGTATGCACTATAGCCTACTCTCTCCCTGAGAGAAGACAGTGGGACGTATATAGGCTGCTTATGTATAGCCTACTTCTTCTTTCAGTGCCTCTCCACTAATGGAGGTTGGCCGTCAGCTCCGCATATTCTTCTTCGTTTCTTATCAAGCGAAACAGGTCTTCGACGCTGGCTACATCCGTCCATTCCCTTATGTTTCTCAGCCACGACGTCCTTCTTTAGCTAACTGACAGCTATTAACAGTTTGAACTTCTGATGCCTAAAGTAGGTAAAAAAACCTGTATCTTAGATAGACATCTAGATCGATAGAGATAGAGAACACTTTATTGTACATGAAAAAGAAAGATATTGTAGGGCGGTTGATATATTTGATTTGAAAGAGGCCACAGATTTGCACTTTTTGCAAAAATTAACTGCAACAAAAGATAAGCATATATTTTATAGGCATATAAGTCTGCTAGAACTCACACTGTAAGCTGTGAACTGCAGCATGAACGCCAGGCTGATAACGACCACGTTCTTCATGATGCGCCATGACCCTTGCGGCGTGTGGTCGACCTCCGCATCTTGCGCCGGTTGCTTCATAGTGGCATGCTGTTGAAGACGGGCTAGAGGTTGGTGGTCGGTGAATGTTGTTTACCCTGCTGTGGCTTTTCTAATGGACGGTTTCACATTGGGCGATAGGTAACCGTAACGACACGATATCACCGAACTGGTATATAATGCCCAACAGATACCTTGAAGAATAATCCACGCCATCGGGATGACTTTGCTATGGACATGTGTGAGCAAAAATTTTTTCAAGTAGGTATTTCTTAATTTTACTAAAGTCCGAAGAAGTCTAACCCCCGGTTTCTCGTACACTAACAAGCTGTTAATCTACTGTTAACAGCTGTCAGTGGGTTTTTTTGTATGCACTTAACAGTAGATTAACAGCGTGTCAGTGTACGAGAAACTGGGGGTTAGTCACATCCCGCATCCCCCGCGTAACAGACATGTAAAGGTTGATGGGCTGTGGACTGTACTAATATTATGAACCCCCGTAAATAGAAGACCCATGTGAACAATATTGAGTACAGTCGACAGCGGGTCAATATTTTTGTTGCAAAGTCATCCGTAACGTGACTGAGCAGAGTATACACGTGTAAAGGTTGATGTACTGTCAACTGTACCTACGGTACGGCGTTTGCTAAGCGAATAAACTGACAATACTAAAGTAATTAGTATTTATTGTGGTACGATGAATAAAAATATTTGAGTTTGAGTTTAAAATCATTTGTGAAACCTCCGGGTAATGCTCTACCTCTGGCCTAGAGGCTCATCTCACAGGATATATGGATTGAGCCTGCAGGGTAATTAAATGGTTTATCACACAATGAAAACCGTTTCTCTTAGCTGTTGCCCAATACTTAATCACAGTTCTTTAAACTCTGATAGCACGTAGAAAAGCCTACCTGCCTACAAACGCTGTTTGTAAAGAGCTCTACAAAACAACGATGTAGCTGAGGCAATCGACCAGATTTTCTATTTTAGTACGTGGGTAGCAGCCCCTAATCACGCATGTATTTTAATTATGCCAGTCACAACCGTGTTGGGTTATTCATCTATATTGAGTGCCTCGTTGGTCTAGCCGTTAAAGCGCTTAGAAACCAAAACAGATGTGACGTCCTCGCCTGGTTACCATAGCACAGGGTATCCTAGTTTGGGACCAGGTCAAGTGATTGTATTGTGTGGAAGTTATTAGGTATTATTATTATATCCGCAGTGTCAAAATAAGTTTGTACTTATTTGACAGCTGGAAAGGCTTAAAAAAAATTACGTCACCCAAATCCAACCCAGTGATGATCGGGCGCAACATAAATGTAAGAATAAAAATAGCATAAAACGAGATAAGCTACTTTCAAGTATCACTAAGGGCCGGTTTCTGAATTGAGAATTTCACTGAGTAAATGCCTAAGTAACGTTCTGTCACGCGCTTTTCTGAGCAATTTGATGAGACAGGTCTGCAACAGTTAACTATTTACTTAGCGAAATTCTCAATTCAGAAACTGGCTACATATTTATTTATTTTAGTACTATATAGTACTATGAAAAGACATAAGCTAATTTCAATGGACGAAAATTACTGATTTACTACTATTGTTTCATAATAGCAACACTAACGGTCTTATGTATTTTTCCTTAAAACGCCGATTAAAATAGTCTGTGGTGGAGATTTTATAAGGAAAAGTCGTAACCACAGATTAAATAAACTGCCTCGTAGGAGTGCACACATACATAAATATAAAGTCACCCCTGTATCCCAGAGGGGTAGGCAGAGTCCAGGGTCTACCACTTGCCACGATCCTGACAGATCACTTTCGCTTCCTCAACATTCATTAGTCGTTGCATGCACGCGCGCCGGTTTCGGGTACTTCTTAGGAGTGTTTTAGAGAAATCGTATTTTTATAAATAAGGCCGTTAAACTTTAGGCGTATTGTACACTGTACAGTCGGTAGCACCTGCAACCATTACATTTTAGTGTAAAATTGGATTTGTTGTTAAATGTACTGTCGATAGCAGATCAACATTACGTTGTCTGCAAAGTATCTGATTCTAATAAGACCCGCATTCTTCTTTTAGCTCATAGCATCAGCGTGTTTAAATGAATGAGAAATTACTCACTTCATAATTGATAACATTATTGAATAACTATTATAATACAATCATACTCTAACCATTACGTCCCTAAATGAGTACCTACTAACTACAAGAGCTATTAAACATGATAGGTGGACGTCAAAGCATCTCAAACTTTACATAGGTAGTACGTAACGTAAGTAGGGTTTGAGACGGCCTCTCTCATGGTTTTCCAAGCTTCCCGGTCTTGTGCCGCCCGCTAACAGGGTCTGCCTGCCACCATAACCAGGTCATCAGACCATCTGGTGGGGGGCCACCCCACGCTTCGCCGTCCGGTCTGCGGTCGCCGAGAACTTTTTCGCCCCAACGGCCATCAGTTCTACGAGCTATGTGCCCCGCCCACTACCACTTGAACTGAGCAATCGAGCCACATTAGTAACTCGGGTCCTTCTGCGGATCTCCTCATTCCTGATTCCATCACGTAGTGAATCTGTTAAGCATAGCTCTCCATAACATTACGTGAACTCACGCCTGTATCCCGGAGGAGTAGTTAAAGGCCATGCAGGGTTTGCCACGATCCTGACAGACTTCTTCCGCTTCATCAACATTCATTATGCGAAGTATGCACGCAAGCCGGTTTCTGGTTCTACCTTATAGGAAAATACATAGGTATTTAAAAATGTCTTATGTTGTCATACGTTTTATTTTTCGGTAATCATAAGCAGCCTATATACGTTTTTCCTACTTTTGTAAGAAAAGTAACAGGTATTTTGATATTTAAAGTTATTTATGGCAATTATGCAATCTTTATGATGTAGGTAGCAGCTTATGTATTATGTTTAACATGAGTTTGGAAAAAGTAGTCAGAGTGGAGTTTTTTGTCGCTTATTAACGTATATTAACAAAATGTAATTTTTTTACGTACATTTCAAACCATTGAGACGCTGTAGAGCCTGGGACATATTTTCTTTGAAGTAGGCTGGCCTAGCATCATCATCATCATACCATTATCTCAGCTTAGTCAGCTCAATCCACAGAAAAGAAAACCCGCGCGTTTCCTCACGATGGTTTCCTGAATGTTTACTGAAATCCATTTAAAATAAACACGCACGCGTTCGCGTATTGATAGTATGTAAAAAAGATAAAAAAAGATAAAAAAGTATTTATTACCTCATCAGAAAAAAAAGCTCAAAACAAAGTAAGGCTTAACTAGACATTATATTACATTAAGTCACGCCTGTATCGCGGAGGGGTTAGCAGAGACCAGGGTTTCGCACTTATCGTATATAGATCAAATCGCAAAATGACACCATCCGCATAAATACTGGTTACTTCACACAAAAAAGGTTTCCTAAGATAAATTGAAAAAATAGTTCTTTGAATAGTATAAGATTACAAAATATGAAAGCTAAATCAAATCTACCTACTGTTTGTAACATAAGTTCCTTTCGCGTACATTGTTTTGTTATTAAGCGTACATACTTGGCTTTGGCTATTTCGCATACCTATTGGTAATTATACATAAAGTGATTTACTGGTCACTTCGCGTTTGTGTATTTGGAATCGATCATTTCACACTACTTAAGTATGTATTTAGTAATTGAAATGTTCAATTCAATAACCGGCGGTTAACATTATTGATTATTATCCCGGAATTTACAAATGACATTGTTTCCTAAGTTACGTACGTATTTGTTGAGTTGTAGTAGCAATACCACTCGCTTACTGGGAAGGAAAACACCTTAAGGAAACTTGAGTGTCTGAGGAGTTTACATGGCTCAGCGCTTCAAATTGCCGATTCTCTCTCTCTCTCTCTCTCTCTCTCTCTCTGAGAGAAGGCCTATGCCCTGCAGTGGGTCGTATTTAGGTTACATAAAAAGAAGTGTTTATTAACACCGCACGGTTAGCCAGAGGACGCGGGTTCAATTCCCGGCATGGGTGGTAAAAATTGCCTCTAAATAGGTTTTTAAAATTGTCCTCAGCACGGGTTAGTGCAACAAAAAGAATATAAGTGTTTATTAAGTGAAATTCTCAATTAACGGCGGTTTACATCCCTAGACTTTATTTGTTAATTATTATCAGCTAACATGTGAAATTAGACAGTTTGTCTAGTTTTGAATTGGCAATTGTAAGCAACATTATACTTTAATACCTGCAGTAATTAACGATTCCCATGGCAATTTGCTTAGCGTAATCCGAGTCAAGGAAATGTGGTTGTCTATGTGCGTATTTAGAGATAATCGTGTGTGATATTACAATAGCGGATCTCCAGAATAGCTTTCGTTTTCCTTGTATGTAACTATCTATTCGTCTAGTTACTATGTGTACAGTAGAATCGGCAGCAGGTCAGCCTCTCCATTTTAGTTGCAAAGTCACCCGTAACGTCACCGAGTAGAATGCACGCGTGTAAAGTTTGATGTGCTGTCGAATGTACAGTCGACAACAATTAGACCTTTACATACCTCTAATATACCTCAATCGCTCAAGACAAAATTATACAACCAGTGTGTGTTACCAGTGATGACTTATGGCACTGAAACGTGGTCTCTCACTATGGGCCTCATAAGAAGGCTCAAGGTCACGCAACGAGCTATGGAAAGGGCTATGCTCGGAATTTCTCTACGAGATCGAATCAGAAATGATGAGATCCGTAGACGAACGAAAGTCGTCGACATAGCCCAGCGGATTAGTAAGTTGAAGTGGCAGTGGGCGGGGCACATAGCACGCAGAACTGATGGCCGATGGGGCCGAAAAGTTCTCGAATGGAGACCACATATCGGCAAGCGCAGCGTGGGACGACCAGCCACAAGATGGACAGATGACGTCATTCAAGTGGCAGGAAGACGCTGGATGCAGGCCGCTTCCAACCGGTCTTTTTGGAAATCCATGGAGGAGGCCTATGTCCAGCAGTGGACTTCTTGTGGCTGAATGATGATGATGATGATACAAGACACTCAGTTACGTCAGTCGAGAGCACATCAAGCTTTACACACTTTATAATGTAAAGATTGGCGTGCTGTCGATTGCACAGTTGACACGACGACGGCACCTTAATAAACACCCGTGCAATCTAGTCAGTTACGTTTGGTTTTTGGCGCCTTGACTCATCCGCTTTAAAAATTTACATAGGTACGAGTATATCAATAACTTTCGGTTATTTCAGAAACAGTAATTTCAGAAACAGATTTGTTAAAAAGATGAGTTTGATTGAAATATGGGTGTTTCATTGGTGGCGCTAGTGAACCGAACGGGGCCCCTTAAGTGTTCCTGTCACTGAAAACCCTTAGTCCGTTTTTCATAACAAAAATATCGTGCAGGTGGAAAGATAAAATAGTCGTTCTATATGAAATATCACGAACTTCAAATTATACCTTACAAAGTGATCTCTTGTCATACTACGTGGAGTCGGCACGTGTAAAATAAACACGTAACAAATTGTTCAGACACAAAGGAATGCGTATTATGTATGTTTATTATAATAATTATGTTATGGTCATTACGTTTAAGAAACTTTTAAATGGGTTCCTATAGTTAGTGATACAGTTAATTGTAAAACCGGCGGTAAGTTATAGTAGAGCTAAACTTAGCATTTGATTTTTATTGAGATCTATACATATATCAATAGGTATTAATAGTACAATCGACAGAAGAAGTTGACAGCTGATCAACCTTTATATTTTCGTTGCAAAGTCCACCATAGTAGTTAGGCCTGAGATTTACGTACTTAGCCTCATATTTGCGCCATTGTACGTAGCAGGTCTGTGAGATGACTCCAGCCACCCGAGAAAGGCTTCCGGAAAGCCAGCAGTCCCTTGCTTTTCCCACTCTCTAACAGTGAAAGGTCACGCGTATAGGTGGCGAGCTGTCGGTCAGACCCATGATGTAGAAGTGTCTATACAGCGAGCAGTGGCTAGTCGTAACGTAAATGCCATTGCATCTTATCAGATGCAGCAGGCTACTTATGAAACTTTTCAAGAGTGTTGGTAGAGCCCCCCCAGGCTTGTCCACATTGATTTCCGTTTTCCAGCAAGCTGGTTTTCAGTTCGCAAACTGGTTGTATGGTAGTGAGAGTAAAGGCTCGGGTCCTTCCACTGTAGTTTCCGAGCCTCTGCTATGACTCTTTATCTCGTGTAGGGTGACTGGGTTGTTTTTTGACAGTTTCTCCAACTTGTGATGCCACACAAATCGACCGTAAGGTAATCGAACAGAGTGAACGCATAAGAATTTTTTTGCTGTCAACTTTACTATCTCGCTCTTATTATAGAGCAGGATCGCAACTCACATTGAGCCGACACATATTGAATTCGATACAAAGCCCACACATCACGGAACTGAGCAATTTTTGTCTTAACTCGAAGTTAATGACCTGCCGTGCTGGCCCCTCTGCCATTGGCCACTCTAGGCAGGAGCCCCGGGCCTCGCATCTAAGAAAGCCCCAAGTCCCTGCCAGATCACCAACCAATAACTGATATTTCCGATATGTTTTCCGAAAATCTAAGATAAAATTACTTATATTTATGCTTCCCTACTCCTTTTGTACAAATCAATCTGCCCGTCGACTTCCGCTGCTGAGCATAGGATTTCCCCAAGACACTCCACTTCTTGCCGTCCTCGGCCATCGTCATCCAGCCGCTAGGAAGATTTTACGAGCATCATATAAAAGGAGTTGCTCCATTTGTAAGTTACACGTAAAATATTTCTTAGGTGCACCTCATCTCTAAACTAAAGGATGCTCTGGCATCCCCCCTCCTAAATTCCTAAATTACCAGGGCCTTCTATAGGTTAAATACGGCCCTGCTCCCGTGTACGCCGTACAAAGTCACTGTATACCTACGTACCTAATGTTTGCAGTTATGAAGGCGCATGATTGGTAGTCATGTATTGGGCCAGAAGTCATAAGTGACATGCACCGTACTTAATTATTTTTAAGACATAAATGTAATTCCTAGTGTAGGCACCTAGAACAAAGTCAACTCAAAAAAACTTATACCTGTGTGCTTACATTAAATATTTAAAAAAATGCAAATAAAAAAAACTATTTCAAAAGTCGCAAAACAAAACTTGTTCGTGTTTTTACAGAATTGCGCATTTTTAAGGTAACCCTGTATAATTAGAGAAACTATTTAAAGATTGAACACATCACGTAGGTTAGTAAATTTTCGCTTTTTTTTCTTCCTTGTAACTGTATTCTACGCTTTACTTTTTCTTATGATTTGTAATTTTTTTACAATTTCTTACTTTCTTTCATATTTTTTCTTTCTTAAATAATAAAATACTTACCGATTATAATAACAGGACAAATAACTAAATCCACACAATAATCCAACGAGCTAGAAAACCATCACTTATGTAAGTATGCAGGGAAAGCATAAATCTTATTTTTTCAATTAAAAAAACTACATTCAATGTACCTACGTCATCTGTTTCCCGCGCAAAATGTAGAGATGCGCGCGCACGTTTCGTAGCACGTCTGATACGTTCAAAAATAGAATCCAACTGCTGCTGCTTAATTCTTCATAGATCTGCGTCTCCGAACTGTCTAGCAAGGCCTCTTTGGAGTCAAAGATTAAATACTTTGTTGCACACGAAACATTGAATAGGACATTACATAAGAAATAGCATGTACAAAGGCGAGCTTCCGTAAGAGATTTCTTCCAGCAAACCTTGGAGAGTCGGTACAGCGGTAAAAAACGGGACTAAATACGTATACAAAATAGATCAGTCGATCAGTTTGGTACAAAATATGTAAGTACACAAATAGTTTCGACTAATATTTTTTACAAACCTTCCAAAACTAATAACTTTATTAGAGCATTTTACTAGTGTATTTTTTTTTCTTTTTATTCATGAAACCAAATCCCAATTACCTAACTCTAATAATATTAGCAAATATTTATTAGTTGGTAACTAGTGACTAATATTTTATTACAGTACCTTCGAGAAACGTACACTAGTAAACTTATAAAAAATATTAGTTCATGGACTATAATATTATTAGTCTAATGAGTTTCGAGAAGATAGATTGAATTATTCTGAGCGATGGTAACCTAGTGGGTAGAACATGGAACTCGGAAGCGGAAGAGACCCAGGTTCGATTCCCTGTTCGGGCATGTACCTATGACTTTGTTTGCTAAGTTATGTACCTACATTTGTGAAGTTATAGCAGCAATACCACTCGCTAACCGTGAAGGAAAACATCGTGAGGAAACCTGAGTCTCTGAGCTATTCACGTATCTCAGCGCATGAAATCGCCAATCCGCGGTGGGTACGCGTAGTGATTAAGCCCATACTCTCTTCCTCACAGAAGGCCTAGTGCCCTACAATGGGACGTATATGTGCTGCTTACGTAGACTGAATTTAACGATACTTTACCTTTTTACAACATTATTTCACTCCTTTAGATACATAATTAGGTTTCACCGAAATGATGAAAATCAACGAGAAACGAATTATAAATCTATACGGTTTGTAAATAAATCGCAAAAAAACAATCGTTTTCATATCTAAAGGCCGCGCGGAAATGTTAATAGTACAGTCGACAGCTGGTCAACCTTGACATTTTTGTTGCAGTCGTCCTTAACGTAACTGATCAGAGTGCAAATATAGGTATAAAGGTTGATGTGTCGACTGTACTAATTTGAAATGTAGGTACCTTACCTATGCTGGATGATTTGAGCTATGTTGCTTCGATAAATTTGTTTTCAAGACGATGCGTGCATTGGCGCTTACTTAAGGTGAAACGTAGCACCGACCAAACGAGATTCGTAAAATCAAACATTGGATAAATTGAAGTATCTAATAAACTAACTGTTGAAGAGTCGTCATAGATGTAATTCGGCGAAAAGTGTTTTGGAGTGGCGTAGTGAACCTGCTTTGAACAGCCACAGACATCAATCTAGTCAGAGAACGCAAGATCTGCGGTTTGTGTGAAAAGTAACCAAGCGTGCCGTTTTTAGGGCTCCGTAGTCTGACAAGGAACCTTTATAGTTTCGCCATGTCTGTCTGTCTGTCTTTCTGTCTGTCTGTCCGTCCGCGGCCTAGCGCAGACCGGTGGTACTACAAAGCTGTAATTTGGTATGTGTATACATATTTATCACGCCGACAAAGTTAAAGAATAAAATGTTGAAAAAACTTTTTTTTACTGTACTTACCTACCCTAACATGAAAACTGGGGATGATTTTTTTTGTTCGTCTACTCCATAGTGTGGAGTATCGTTGGATTGGTCGTTGAAAAATATTGTGGGTCTAGGAAGACTATTTTTGGATTTACTGTTCCGTTTGCGAAATATTAAGATTTAAGGCGCAAATTTTTGTCCGAGTAGGGCGTATCCCCCCCAACCCTATCCTGGCTAAACGGTTGATTGTAGAAACGGGAAAAAATTCCGGGTATTAACACAAATAAAGAACTTAAACGGAAAAGTATCACGGCTAACAAGGCTTTACTAGTTAACGAGTAATAGGCAACCAATTTATAAAAGTAAAATTTCGTACAAAATACACTGACCTGCAAAAGTAAGTATCACACTTTTCATTTTATATTTTTTTCTAAACTATAGAAGTTAAAGATTTAAAATAAAAAAAAGTTTATCAACTAATTTTATCAGCTTTCTTTTAAACTATACTGCAAAATAAAACTTTTTTTCCAGTCCTTTTTATTTCTAAATTATATCTTGTGTACATAAAGTTATTGCAATTTTAAAAGTGTGATACTTAGTTTTGCAGGCCAGTGTACATTGAAAATGACTTCGATGAAGTTTTTAGTTTTGTAAGGTAGATAAAAAAACCCCTCTTTCTACGGAACCCTACATTGCGCGTGGCCCGACACGCACTTGGCCGGTTTTTCTAAAATTCTTTTACGTACCTATCTACAACGACGGAAAGTGAAAGGAAATATCTCTCTTCTTTGGGTGCTCACCTTTATTGTAGTTTTACTTTTACTCACCTTTATCCTAGCGCGGATTGCAAGTAGCGGCCGCAGAGGTGCCACTTCTAGCTAGATTCATGTCTGTATGATTACCTCTGGGTTTCCTCTGTGCTCTGGGGTATAATCAAGATCCGTATCACTGTCGTCGGCTTCAAAATGTTCGTAATAGAAATCAAAATTAGTACACATTTTTTCATTTTGTAGGTCGTCTTCTGAACTTGACTCGCTTTCTTCTTCAGTATCACTGTTTTCTAGCATTTTTTTGCGACTCAGCCTTGCTAGAACGACGTTTCCGAGACATTTTGCACAAAATTTACGCAAAGTGTATTGAAATAAACCAATATAGTACAGTGGCCGGCACATGCCTTGAACAAAAACCCACGGGGTCGGCATGAGTTTGCAATAGCCACGTAGTAAGAGCATTTTTTTAACTAGTATATAAAAATCGCGTGTCATATTGTTTGTTATCGATCTCCTTCGAAATGGCTTCACCGTTTTTATAAATTTTTATGTGTATAGATATTTGGTAGGTCTGAAGCCGAGTCTCCTGCTCGTGTTTATCATGAAACATTACACAATACAATCGGTTTTCAATGCTTCAAATTAACTTTTTATTTTGCTTCCCCTAGCAACGAAAATGTTTTGCGCAAAGAAAACGCAATGTTTTGTGTGCCTAATGTTTTATAGCAGGAGACACACCTTAAGAATAGGTCCTAGGCTAATTAATATGGCAAAATAACGTTTGCCGAGTCAGCTAGTTATTTGATAAAATTTGAGTAAACTAAAGCCCGAAGAATTCTAAGTCATCCCGCGTACCCCGCCAATGAAACACGAAATACGCCGAAATATGCGAAGTCTACGTAATTTGCTCAAATTATTTGTCGGGCATTATATTTTGTAATGATTATATTTTCGCACTACCCACTAATTAGTTATAGAAAGGTGGGTAGTGTGAACATTTTATTATTTGAATAAGTATTGCCAGCCAGAAAATTTTCACTGGACAGTAGGCGTTGTCGTAGCAATATTTTATCATGAAATTGCAAGAAAATTGAATTTTTTTCCGTACCCGCCAGTGATAGACTTTTTTATTCGTAAGTGCGCACCCCAGAATTTACCTGAGCCCACACCACACACGTCTTAGTGTTACTGCGAACCCGCGCATGTAGGTAATAATAGACAGAGAACACTTTATTGTACATAAAAATGGAAATATCGATGCGACCTTATGCCTACCTTTCATACATTCTTGGAAATTGATGCAAAAAAATCTACGGGTTATTGGAAGTACTTTAAACGATTCTAAAGGCTCGGTTTTCCGTAATTTCAATAACACATCCTTTGACCACCATGCCCATGGTGTTAGCGGATAGAGCACACTCGTCACAACCGCTACACACGAGGAAAAAAATTACAATGTGTGACTACAGCATGCAGAGAATTAACTTCCTAACAGAAGTTTTGCTATCAACTGCAATGATACGTGTGCCACATTTCATCGAAATCTGTTCAGCTGTTTTTGCGTCACTGAGCAACAAAAATCCAAATTGCTAACGAAGATCAATGCGATTGCAAATATAAGCGGAGCATTTGATGACAAATATAAAAACATGGTCATGGTTCTTGACCTGTGGTCATGGTCAACGAATGAAGGCATGTTTTTTGTTATAATTAAAACAAATGAGAATGGTGCTTCCAACCTTGCTGGATCTCGTACTCAACTTCGAATGACGATAGCTCAATGCTTTATACCTCGTTCTCCCTACCTCGATGGTACGTTTTGTCGGTGGGCCATTACCTCGAAGAGTTTCTACCTTGAAGGGTATTTGCCTCTGTGGCGGCATCATGGAACAGTTATCCATGCCACAGACTGGCAATAGGTTAGTTGTTAATAGTTGGCAACAGGCAACAAGCCATCCATGAAGTGTACCGTCGTGGCAAAGACCCGTCGAGGTAGAAACCCTTCGAGGTGCTGATCTTTCGAAGTAATGACCCACCGACAAAACGTACCCTATAGTAGGACACCCAGACTTTATTACAGGTGGTTTTTGGTATGCGAGCCAGAACTCAAGACATGGGTGCTGGACCGCACGGCGGAAGTCACTAGTAGTTTTTATTTAAGTGGAAATGAAAGTTGAGTTTAAATTTCTGTTACATTACTGAGTTTATAAAGGTGACATTGTCGCTGTGTGACAAAACCTTTTAATAAAGATGATAAAAAAAGGCTTGCCCTGCACGTAGACCATCCTGACAGCTTACTTGGTCTAGTCCACAGGAAAGACAAGTCAATAAGCGCGGAGCCAACAAGGCCGCGGGGTTCCTCACGATTTTGTCCTTCGCCTTTAGCTTGTGGTATTGCTACTATAAATTCACATATGTACGCAACTTTCAAAATAAACAGTCATAGGTGCATGCCCGCACTGGGAACCGAACCTGGGTCTCTCGCTTCCGAGTCCATTGTTTCCCCACTGACCACCGCTACCAGCATCGAAAACCATCGTAGATGTTCCACAGCTATCAAAGTAACTTGCACTTGCAGCAAAAAAATAAAATAAAGTATATAGATTTCTCACAGGTTTATTACAATAGTTTGAGAGAAAATAATTAATGATAATGTACATAGTATTGTTTTTGTCACTAACCATTTTAAAGGCAACAAATACCGATGAGAAATTATATGTTCTGGTCACACTTTACATAGTTTTCCGTTGGAACTGTTAACAACTGTCGAACTGTTTTTCTATAAATATCTACCAACAACTTGGTACGCATTATAAAAATAAGGAAAACCTTTGTACGGCAAAATAAATTAGACAAAAACTCATACATAATTTAACAAGGTCAGACATTAATTATGTAATCTATACGAGCATTTATATTGCATTACGATATTGGACTATCTAACAAAATCATGTTTATTTAGTTCACAAATTATGATATCTTCGAAAGCATACAAAACATCATTATATGCGTGTATATGTGTATGCTGGCAATATTGGACTATGTACCAAAATGTTTATATAGGGTTTAACAAACTCCACATATCTATCCGAAATAGGATTCGGTAAGGATAAAAAAATATATTTGCAATTTCTTTTCTAAAATGACCTCCTTGAGAAATATTTCTGGTGTTACTTTGAATGACAGGATACGCAATAGTTTGATTAGAGAACGTGGACGAAAGAGGATGTAGTGACTAGAAATGAGAAAGGAATGTTGCGTTGGTTTTAACATGTGGAGAGGATGAAGGAAGAAACATTGACGAAACAAATATATCGAGCGAATGTGAGTGGAACGGCCGGTAAGGGACGTCCCAGGCGGACATACTTGGACCAAATAGAGGAAGTATTGGCAAAGAGCAAGATAAAAAGTCATCATCATCATCATCATCAGCCATTTGACGCCCACTGCAGGACATAGGCCTCCCTCATTGTTTTCATAACCATGAGGAGTTAAAAAGGAGGATCAAAAGTACCCGAAACCGACGTGCGTGCATGCAACGACTAATGAATGTTGAGGAAACGAAAGTGATCTGTCAGGATCGTGGCAAGTGGCAGTCCCTGGTCTCTGCCTACCCCTCTGGGATACAGGCGTGAATTTATGTACGTATGTTATTTCTAATATGAATATACAGGGTTATTCCTAAAATGCGTAACTCCTAAAACATGTCGGTTAGAGTCTGTCTTTTATAATAACTTTTGTTATAAGACTTGAAAATTTTCTTCAAGTTTCAATAAAAAAAAAACTGCTTTGGAGCAAGCCGATAATGCTTATTAACCATATGTTTTAAATAGAATAGCCTTTAAATATATATGTAGAACAATAATTTACTTAAGAATACGACATTGGTAGAGCGCGTACACCGTGAATTTCATAAAATTATATTATAAACCCTGGTATTTGTAGATTTAAGTAATATTGAGTAATGGATGGAGGTCAGTCAAGGTAAGATTTTGTGATTCTACCCTTATTGCCAAATGTGTAACTCATGTCTAAGCTCACAGTTAAGATTCTTCTTCTTGATAGTACACGTAACATCCCCGTCTTTGTTTACCATCAGGCGTGGATGTCAAGTGTCAACTTGTCATTCACGGATAGATATGGTGATTCTGTTATGGTCTGTATATTTAACAAAACATACAAATTTCGTAAGCATTATAGTATAATGTCACGTGATTAATAATCAAACTGGACTCCATCCTTCAACTTCGGAGCACAAAACCGAATTCCACCAAACTACATATCATGCAACCAACCCAGATACAATTAATATTTTTATCGTCCTAAACGTCTATCTTAACTCTACTAATCTTACAAAACAAACATTGGATTACCTACTTAGCTTACACGCCGACCCGCCCCGGCGCGAATACAAAAATAAAAATACAACTCTGACCCTCAGTCTAGTTCTCATCGTAGAGGGGCGTGGCGTCCCCTAGAGACATGGATCGAGGCGAGGTGTTGGTGTGAGGCGTGGAGCGCACCGAGGGAGCGCGTGAGGAGCGACCGGAGTGGTGACTGTGCGCCGGCGTGCCGCGCCCCTCGTGCCGCGGGGTGGAGCGCGACTCGTGTCGCGGGGTGGACCGCGACTCGTGCCGCGGCGTCCGCGTCTGTCGCGGCGTCGACATGCCCTCGCTGCGGGGCGTCGACGGCGTGTCGCGCCGGTTGTGGCGCACCCAGTCCTCGGCCGCCTTCTGCCAGTCCGGCGGCTCGCCCGTGTGTCCGTGCGTGAACACGGGCGGCGGCAGCGAGACGGGCTTGTGTCGCGGGATCGCCGGCGTGAGAAAGTCGGGCTGTCGCGGGGTGGTCGCGAAGGGCGTCATGTAGGGGGTCTGCGCGGAGGGCGTGTACGGAGTGTTTATGTAGGCGGGGCCCGGCGTGTGTGCCGGCGTGTGGAAGGCGGGCGTGTGGGCGGCGGGCGTGTGATACATGGTGGAAGTCATCCCGCCGTGCGGGGTCCGCATCGTCGGCGTTCGCTGCGCGGGCGTGCCGCTGGGCGGGGGCTCCCGGAAGTGCTCCTTGAACCATTTGAGTAGCCCGCCTAGCGAGTCGAACATGCGCTGCCGGAATTTGTAACCGTCCGGGGTGACCGAGACGTACTCGTGTCTACACCGGGAGGTGGGGAGGTAGGAGAGTAGGAACCGGCCCGGATAGCTCTTGGCCGCTGAAATTATGTAGTGTATTTTGTTGGGGTTCTTGGCCTTGTCTTCTTTGAGTATCTCCTCGGCCTTGTCGCGGATGCCGCCGAGGGGTCTGTAGTACTTGAAGGAGATGAGGTCTCGCGCGTGGCCTGCCATGGGCGTCACGTGGCGCGCTATGATCTCGTCCAGGTCTTCGAACTCCGAGTTTTGTATCCAGAGACTTCGACCTGGAGGAAAAGAAAATGTTTCATTCAAACAAACCCAAACGCTGAGCTGACATCTATACTAAAGCGCCATTTCGTTTTTAGGGGTCCGTACTAAACAAACGGGACCCTATTACTAAGACTTCACTGTCCGTCTGTCTCTGTCTGTCTGTCCGTCTGTCTGTCGAACCGTTTTAGCTAGGCAGTTTAAATTTTCACACATGATGTATTCCTGTTGCCGCTATAACAAAAAATACTAAAAACAAAATAAAATAAATATTTAAGGGGGCTCCCATACAACGAACGTAATTTTTTTGCCGATTTTTACGCGATATTAATAACGGCAACAGGTAGACGCTTGAAATATTCGCAGAATATTGAACTCTATATATAGATTGTACGGAACCCTTCTGTTTCGGAGTCCGACTCGCACTTGGCCGGGTTTAATATCCGATGTAAGAATATGAATTCCAATTCCAATAGATTTCTATGTGCTTACCCAAGGAGAAAGCGTTCTCTTTGCCCTCTTCCCGCACATCAATGTGTTGGTAGATTCCATCGGCGACCTTCCACGTTACTGTCAGGTGATCTGAACCCTGAAAATAAAGCAAATGTTTACAAACTGTCAAAACTTCAAGACAACTTTAAAAAAGGATTATAGATGGTGGTAATTTAAGATGGGGCAGCAAGGAGAACTAAACGTCTGTAGCTACTGGAATACGTTCTTAGGGGACCACATGTAACAAGGTCAGTAAATTTTAAAAACCAAATCATTGTCAAAGTTATGCATTGGAACCAGTAACCTCGGACGTGAAGCGAGCGTTCTGCCTAGGCGCTATTATTAGTTTATTTATTTTATTATAACAATGTTTGCCGAGTCAGCTAGTATATAAAAATCTCATGTCACAGTTTGTTATCGAACTCCTCTGAAACGGCTTCACCGATTTTTATGAATTTTTTTATGTACATTTGGTAGGTCTGAAAATAGGTCGTAGGGTAATTAATATGGCAAAGCAACGTTTGCCAGGTCAGGTAGTATAAAATATTAATATCACACAGCTGTAAACAGTTTTTGTGAATAAATGATATTTATGTACAGCTGTTAACTGTTTTTGTGAATAAATAATATTTATGTAATGTTCTAGCCCCTTTCAATGTGTGAAAAAACACCTCACGTAGCGAATTAATGCAGAACAGCTTCGCCAAAGGCGTGACAAATAACTTGCGACACGCGTGGAGAAATAGCGAGCCTCTGTCTTTGTTTTCATTTTGCTTCAATGTTAATTATTCATTATTTGCATCCCATATCACCCGAATGTCTTGTAGAGAAAATCCCCAAATATATCCGAAATTTGAAACGCTTAAGAAATTATCAGCTGACCGACAATTTAATACTCTATAGGTGATAACTATAACATAGAACAGCTGAATTTTTACACATCTATCCCAGTGAATCGTCCGATCGTTATCGAATCGTTACAGGCTATGCCTAGTGTGGAGATCTCAAGCTATCTTACAAAGTACAAATAAGTTTTAAAAAGTGCAGTGAACATGTCTCCAAAAAAATGTTGTACATTTTTATTGTTGTAATAGGCAAATAAATTCTATTTTATTTTTTTATTTTTATTTATTTATTTGGCCTAACACGATCGCTCCCCACAACATTCCACGCCAAAATTCCAAAATGAGCAAAAAACATATCTGTGTGGGGAATCTTTACATCTATTGATTGGACCGATGCGAAATTTTGCATTTCCAAACAATCCGAAACTCAAAGTTCCATCGCTCCAACATTCCAATCCATCAAGCTCCTGTGCAGCGAATCCGCACGTGCAGGGCCATCACACCAGTTCATTCCACGCCGCGCGCGCTCGTGTGTGGCAGATCCGAAATCCATTTCACGCTCAGCTCAGCTCAGAAGTCGCGGCGTGGAATGAATAACAATGGTATGAAGTGTAGCGACGCGCGCGAATGGAGTAATCGTGTGTGGTAAATTTTTGGCTGTAATCCACATCGCGCCGAGTGATGGAAACGGAATGATCGTGTATGGCGGGCATAAGGGTAGTCAGTCAGTAGTCAACAGCGTACCTTACTACTAGGGCGGACTACGACCTCTCCCTGCGCCATATTCTCCATCAACTTTTCGGCCTCGGCGTACGAGATGTTGTGGAAGGCCGGATGGACTATAACCCGCTTCACGTACTGCATGCGTTCCTTGTTCTGTTTCGCCTCCTTGCTCTTGCGCTGATCTTTGTCCTCGGCCTCTTGGTCGTAGTACGGGTCTCTCGCTGGCCTGCGGAGGTAGACGCACTTTAAATTGAAGTTTAAGGCGTTAGTATAGAGTGTGGAATCAATTATAAGATAAAAAGGTCGCTCATGATTGGGTGTTTACACAAAATAGCAACTTTTAAATTTCATACAAATTGGCAAAGATACTCGTATCAGAAAAACAAACTCCGAACTAGGGTTAAACTTGAGTACACACTATCACCCGGTTTCTCATTAACGGAAAGTTAATCTAATTAGTGAGACTACTTTACTTAGATAAGTTAATTAAATCTTAAATGTATTTTGAGAAATGTTCTAAGAGAAAAACATAATTTAATATTTCGTTGATGAATTCCTCAAATCAGTAACTTATAGTACCTTTGGGAATCAAACTGTGACGATGTGTCAGTAAGTAAAGTTTGTGATATCCCGAGACATGCCCTAAGAGATGTATTGTCTGGTCCTCAGAGAATAGTACCCTAGTTTCAGATATTTTAAAGGGACGCTTTGAGAAAGGGACAGTATGAGAAAGGGACGATATGAGAAAGGGACGATATGATAAAGGGATGCTTTGAGAAAGGGACGATATGAGAAAGGGACGCTTTGAGAAAGGGACGATATGACACAGGGACGTTTTGAGGAAGGGACACTTTTTGTCGGAGGGACATTTTGCGAACGGGACATTGTCCGCCTAAATCTTTATTTGCTGTCGACTGAATTTTTAATGACGACCCGATTTTTGTCGGGAAAGTCCGACAATCTCTTCGGACAATCGACGAGTACAACAGTGGACCGTCTGACCCACCCTAACCCGCTCCGGGGGGTCAGTGATGTTTTTGTTGGACAGATTGTTATATATACTATAGTACGATATTTTGAAGCAGTGATTTCATTGGCAGGACATTCTTCTTTGGGATTATAGGCATTAGGACAACTCACCTCCGTTCGCGATTCTTGTCGACCAAATCCGACGATTTAGACGAGCAATTCACATAGAACCGCTAAAAGTCTATATTGAGTAGACGACCGGGAACCGTCTGACCCACCCTGACCCGCTCCGTGGGGTCAGTGACGTGTTTGTCGGACTAATACTAAGACCACTGGGTGGCGGAGAGTCGCTAGATGCGGGCGGCAAGACCGGGAAGCTTGGAAAACCATGAGGGAAGCCTATGTCCTGTTGTGGGCGTCAAATGGCTGATGATAATGATGAAGACCACTCACCTCCATTCGTGATTCTTGTCGAGCAAATCCGACGATTTGGACGAGCAATCCACTGAGAACCGCTCGACGTCTATCTTCAGTATCCGACAGTGGACCGTCTGACCCACCCTGACCCGCTCCGTGGGGTCAGTGACGTGTTTATCGGAGAGATTTTTTATGTGAATGTAGCCGGAGACGCCATTGTCCAGGCGGATGCGCACGCCCGTCGCTTGCCCCGGACATGCGCCCGCGTCGAAGTGTTGCCACACCTGACGGGGTATATTGCTTTGAAATTTCATTCAGGTAGTGGAATTTTCAGAACCAGGCGAATAATAGATTTGACACGCGACGGGTAACCAGTTCTTCAAAAAAGGATAAACAATTTGAAAACTAGGATAAATATGTATGTATTTTTGTGTGTTAACATGCGTATGTTTCATTGTATTTAGTGTTTTTGCTGTACCTTTAATATGTGTTCGCAAATAATTTATCTATCTATCTAAAGATAAGCTCAGCTTTGTACATGTTATTTCTTATGTAATATCCTTTTAGATGTTTCGTATACAATAAAATACACAGTCATAAAGCCATTTAGACATTTCAGTACCCTGATTTGGTACTGAAAATTTGAGAATTGTCAATTCTTGTACAATGTTCAATGGCGCTGCTTTCAAAGAATATTTATGAACACATTAACATGTAATAAAAGCAACTCACCTCAGACAACTCGGGGAAATCGTTCTTGTGACAGAACGGACACTCCCAGAGCGCTGTCTCGTCGTTCCTCACAGGATTCGCCTGATCCAGCATGTCCCGCTGCGGTTTCCTGTGCGAGATCCCTATCACCGAGGCCAGAATCATTTTACCCACAAAGAAGGATTCGGGAGACTCTTTGGTAAGCATATCGAACAACTCCTCGTGCGTGGGCGAACGATATGGCACTCTGAGGTCCTTGTACCGAGAGTTCAGTTCGGCTCGGATGTCGTACAGAGTTATGCTCTTGTTGCCAAAGCCTTGGCGTTCTAACTCCTCAGCGAACGCATCGAGATCTAAATCCTTCAGTCTTTCTGGAGCTTCGAGGATTTCCTCTAAAGCGCCGGCTGGATTCGCGTCCTCGTCTTCGTACTCCAAAGCGTCGACGGCCATCTTGCGAGCCCACTCGTACGTCTCCGGATGCACTCGGGACCCGTCCAACACCTCTATGTACGCTTCGGTGCTATCGCCGAGACTGTTCGTGTCGATTTTGATGAAGCCCGAGCAGTTGATAAAGACTTTCGGCCCCATGTGGCAGACCGTGACGAGCTGCGTTCGGTTTTCGAGCTTCTGGTTCGTTTGCTTGAAGAGTTTGATCAGCGCTTGCGCTTTACGGGGTCCCAGGCCGCAGACGAACTGCAGTAGTTCCGTTCCGCGGCCGGTTAGGATAGCTTCGTTGACGTCGACGCCGACTTCGTTGACGCGGTTGACGAATTCCAGCTCTATGCCTTCGAGCAGGTCTTCTTTGGCGATCTGGTCCTGGAGCGGATGGTAGCGGAGGCAGAGGATCTCCTCGTCGGGTCCGCAGAGCTGCGAGATCTCCATGAGAGGGTCCTGAAGTAGGCGGCCCTGGCAGACCGCCTCGCGGAGGATGTCCGGGTACTCGCGGAAGTCCGTCTGCGGTTGGAAAAGCAAGAGTTAGGTATAATTTTGCAAATGTCACCTTTACATTGTGAGGCGAATTGGTCAGTTCCTGTAACTATAGTTCGAACTGAAAGTGTTATTTAGTTCAAACAAGATCTCTCTTTCGTAAGCACTATACTTTATTAACTTAATTCCGAAATCACTTACTTGAATTTTAAATTGAAGTAAGTGATTTCGGAATTAGGTTAAATAAGCTCTCTCTTTTGTGCTAGCACTTGTAACGAGTTAGAAAAGCTATTTCTCTAACTGCTTTCTATTAAAATCTTTGGCGGCGCGCTCCATGGCCACAGACTTGTTTGCCGAACGATGTTTTCCTTACATGTATATGTGTGCGAGTATATGTTTCAAACACAAATTAACGATTTATCTGTCTACAGGCAGAGTTTTGGAAAGGCCGAAGCGAGACGCGAGGCACGACCTACCCCACCTAGGTGCAGCTGAAGGCCGAGTTTGAAGGCCGAATCCAGGGAACCCGGGCGCATCACGCAGAGAGCGAAACTCAAAAACGGCCCGTGGTTTATCTAGTACTTGAATCGATTATAACTGATTAGAACTGACCCGACCACGGTTACTATTGCTGTAGATTCGCGTGATGATGTTGTCGGCGATCTCGATGGGTATCTTCGGGAACTGGTCATCTTCCACGAGCTATTGAACGCACTCGGAGACTTCCGCCCTCACCATCAGCGCGTCCGAGGCACAAGGCACGACCTGCCCACTTAGGCGCGGTCGAGTTTTGTTCAAGCCGAGGTCGTAATCGCTCGTAGCCCCGGCTGCCTGAGTGATCTTAAACGATCACGAAGGTTAAGCAACACAGGGCGCGTTCAGTGCATGGATGGGTCGCCGTCTATGCCTAACGCTAGTGGCATTTTTCCGAGCGGTTCCGTGCTTGGCAAGGCACGTTAAGCTGTTGGTGCCGGCTGCCGTCGATAGATGGCAGTCGTTAAGCCAAGTCAGAGGCCTTAGGGCGGCTTGACAACTTCTGACAGTAGACAAGCCACTAGTCTACAAGCCTCCACCAATCCGGACTTGGCCCCCGTGGTGGAGTATGGCCTATACCTTCCTCAGGGAAGAGACCCGTGCCCCTCGGTGAGGACATAATGGGTTGATGATGATGAATAAAAGTATCAATCAATCAATCAAAGAATATTCTCATCTTATCTAGTGTAGTACTCACCCGGCCGCGGTTACTATTGCTGTAGATTCGCGGGATGTGATTGTCGGCGATCTCGATGGGTATCCTGGGGAACTGGTCATCTTCCACGAGCTGTTGGACGCACTCGGAGACATCCGCCTTCACCATGAGCGCGTCGCGAGACTCGCCGCCGATCACTATCACGTGGGGCTTCTTGCGGAGGATGAATCTGTGGAAAGTGGTGCTGTTAGATAATTTTATATTCGTACGCGAGTCCTTACCATTATCTATACAACATTTGAATATTTCAAGCGTCTACCTGTTGCCGTTATTAATAGCGAATCCGAAGCTTAACGTCTGTAAGTCTGTATCTAATGCCGGCGAAGGACGAATGTTGCACCTATCTGCAACACTGCAACAGGCACTGGCTGAAAATCAGCGCTTTGGGTGAATACCCTCAGCACAATGCTGAGCCAGCTGCCTTTTCCAGCAACAGGGACACACCACAACTTAAGTTAATATAAAGTGTTTTATTGTTTTCTTTCTTTCTCTACCTTGAATATTGTAATTAAATATTTTATCTTGTAACTTGTTAATGTATGTGTGTGTTTCTGTTGTTGTAATAAATGTTCTTCTTCTTCTTATCTCTCTCTAACTCTCTCCGTCTCTGTCACTCACCTCCTCAGAGCAGTCATATGACATATCCGCTTCCATGTTAATATTCTCGAGCGAATCCCAAGCACTGCGTCTGTAAGGCGGAAAAAGGCCGACGAAGGACAAATGTTGCTTCTTTATATTTCTAAGCCTCTGCATATCTGTCTTTCACTCACCTCCTCAGAACAGTCATATCCGCCTCCTTCTTGATCTTCTCCAGGCGATGCGTTTGTAGAGCAAATGGGGTAGACGAGGCAGGCAAAGGACGAACATTACATCTATCTCTCCAACAACCTCCGTCACTATTTTACTCACCTCCTAAGAGCAGTCATATCCGCCTCCTTGTTGATCTTCTCCATGGGGTCCCAGGCGTTGCGTCTGTAGCGCAAATGGGGTAGACGAGGCAGGCAAAGGACGAATGTTGCATCTATCTCTCTAACAACCTCCGTCACTCTTTCACTCACCTCCTCAGAGCAGTCATATCCGCCTCCTTGTTGATCTTCTCCATGGGGTCCCAAGCGTTGCGTCTGTAGAGCAAATGGGGTAGACGAGGCAGGCAAAGGACGAACATTACATCTATCTCTCCAACAACCTCCGTCACTCTTTCACTCACCTCCTCAGAGCAGTCATATCCGCCTCCTTGTTGATCTTCTCCATGGGGTCCCAAGCGTTGCGTCTGTAGAGCAAATGCGGCAGTCGCAGGTGATCCACGACCTCGCCGGCCGCCGCTACGAGGCAGGCGAACGACGAATGTTGTCGGTCCGGCACGTAGGCGATAGATAGCACGCGGAGGCCTGGGCGGGAGAGAGGCGACATTACACAGGGTCATTTCCAAAACGTGCAATTCCTAAAGCATGTCAGAGTTCGTCGTTTACAATTTTTTTTGTTGTTTTTGCCAATTTATTAGTTTATCAATTTATTAATTAGGCGCTGTTAGATTTAAAAAATGTTTTAATTATGTAAAGTGAGTAAAAAAAATTTTATTACCAAAAGAATTATGTAGCGCTTACATTGTTCGCTTCCTTAGCAAGTGAGACGGATTAGAAAAACTAAGTTTCAATTTCAATCGTTCTCACAATTCGCAGTATGCGCGTTACGCTTTTATTTAACTTCACATGTATGTTTATTTAAAATCTCGAAAGCCAAACTGAAACTGCATAAATATTTAATTTTGACAGCTACACATTATCTTTGCTATGAACTGAGCTGCAGACAGCATTTTCGTGGCCGATAGCATTACCGTGTAATAAATATTTTGTCGGTAATATCAGTGCATTGCCGACGAAAGCGCGTTTCCTCGTTTTGTTTTTACACTCTAATTATATGGAAATTTGAAGAGAATGACTGAAAGTTCTCTCAATTGAGAAATCTTAGATTAATCTCTTGTTACATGTGAACACTCTTTCAGAAACTGAGGCAAAGACTCGAATTACCATTGGAAGTGTCCCAGTCTTCTTCATCGTCGAGCCTCGACTCGTACGGAGCCACCTTCAGCCAATCGTACAGTTTACGCCGACAGCACCTGAAACGATATCACATTGTTGAGATACCTGTCGAGTGAACCCGGACGTAAACCGTCTCAAATGCGTCATCGTCTCAACGGGACTTAATTCAATTCAATTCTGCTTTAGGGACTCACTAAACTGATTACTCAACTTGAACTTATTCACTTGGAGATACGACCGTTGAATGAACTAAACAATATCGATCAAGTTGCGTGATTTTGGCCTTACATTTTACTAGCGAATTTTTTTTTTTCATTACATCTTGCAAAACACACTGTATTTTTGTTTTTGGCTAAAATTACCACATTGGTATAAACTATGTGACGACTTATACGATAGCGACACAACTTACGGATGAATTGACGCCGAATAACTTGAAAAGGGCGACGTTTAACCCGCGGACGAAATATTTTGCGGATACCTAAGTCTCGCTATCTTGGTGGCGGCCATCGTCACCCTTCTGAGCACTCGGCTACTCACTTGAGCACATAATCCTTGGCTTCATTTAGCAGCACCGCGTGCAATTCCCGCCTTAACTCCGGCATCACTATTTTGGTGAGCGCGATCGTCACCGCTTCACTGCGGAGCGCGTTCCACGCTTCGACTGTCGCTGCAAATTCGTCCTGGTCGGAGAAAAGTGTGTTCGTTTCACATCACCAACTCGAAAAGAAACATATTTACGGTATTACAATAAAATTATGAATTAAGATTGCAATTGATCCCATAAATATTATACATGTGAAAGTTTGTGAAGATGCTTGGATGTTTGTTACTCAGTCGCGCAATAACGGCTGAACTGATTTAGATGAAATTTGGTATAATGATAGTTTGAGTCCCGGGGAAGGACATAGGAAACTTTTTATCCCGGAAATTACTCATTCGATGCGGACGAAGTCGCGGGCAAAAGCTATCTATAAAGACGCCAGAAGGTAAACCGGTCGCCTCAAATAAGAGATGTTTTATTTCTACTCGATGCATGGTGCATTAGCAGGTCCACACCCACGACAGCTTGAAGCAAGAAAGTTAATTTCAAATTTTCGAAGTACAATCATTGTTAGAAGTATAAACATTGGTACTCATATTTAAAATCTGTTCAGTAAGCTTAGCGTGCCACGCTCGAGAAATGCCCTTCTCTATGCAGAAATGTCAATTTATCTGTCGAGCCCGAGATGTCTTGACGTTAGCATGGCGACCGCGACCGAGATGGAGACGACCGAGACTTATCTACGAGTACAACCGGTAACATGGCGGCATTGCCGAGATGATTTCGGCCGAGTTAGACACTAATTTTGACATATGCGACCGAGACATGTCTTGTCAGAGGTGAAGACAAGGCTTGGAGACCATAGAATACTTAATTAGAAAAATACATAGTTCGTTAATGTTTTTTGTGTTATTGCTGTGTTATACTTTCTTTTTCATGTGCGTTTCTTAATTTTTCCATACCTAGTGCATAGAACTATTTATCTTTTAAAAAGAATCCAGTCCAACCAAAAAGAAAACAAGAAAACCACATAAAATGAAAGGTTTCTAGGGTAAAGCGTGCTCATTAAAAAAAATTAAATAAAAATGAATGGTTTTGATTACTTGCTTGCGTAGGAACGAAACGCAATTCGTAACTTTCTAGTGAAGTTCCGCTGTCGGTAAAAACCGGTAACTATTTTACAGGGTTGCCAGACAAAAATACCACACTTTTGTTTAATATGGCAGTAACTACTTTGTGGCAGACAAGACCGCACTCTATTGGCTACCTCGAGTCTCGGCTACCACGCTCACACTTTCGACATGGCAAGTACTTCTCTCACTCGACGTCGAGAGAGAGTCAAAACGCAGATGCTAAGCAAACAGGTCTTCGAATACGCTTTTCGCTTTCGAGCATAGACAAGTAGTAAAAAGTAAACAAAGCAATATTGCTGACGTAAGCACCATGCAGAGTGGGCTCTGCATGGTGCATGTCATAAAAATTCATCATCATCATCATGGTGGCGCGGTTATAAAAATGTAGATTAATAGTGGACTGTATGTAAGCGGTTAAATAATTTTGTAAAAAAGTGGAGCTGAACCCTGGAGGTGAGGATAGGGCTGCCGCGGTTGAGATTGGGATAGAAAGACAGCCCTGGAGGGAAAGAAACACACTAACCTTTGGCTTTATGTGGCGGCGCAGTTGCGTCTTCGAAAATAAGGCGGACCCGGCCAGCCGGGTAACCTCAGCTGGTGGCGATGGGGGTCCAAAACTGCTGATGGCACTGGTTTGTCTTGTCCAAATTAATAAATTGCGTCAGAGAGAAATATCTGCTGCGAGCGCGGGTACAGGAACTTTTCATATGTCAACCGAAAAAGTCCACAGCGCCTCCGGTGGCGGGTTTTTGAAGCTTCTCGCGAGCGCGATCTTCGTGCGTCTCGTTCGCGTACATATTGTAGGCTTGTGTGTGGGAAAAGGATACAAATATGGGCAGGAAGTTGGGTATCAGCTCCCTACCAAAGCAAACAATTTTACTTTTATTTTAAACGATACATAGAGAACTAAGCGCGGGAAGATTTGAACTATCGATTACATTTCTCCAACGGCGCAACCAATCATCATTCCACATCTGCCAACTGCCGGGTACAGGTAATAAAAAATAAGCAAAGCAAAGATTCCCCTTTCCACTTTGGTGCTTCATCATAAGCAGCCTATATATAGGTACATCCCACTGTAGGGCACAGGCCTTCTCTCAGAGAGAGAGATTGGTGCTTATGTAATACTTAATGTGAGTAGTAGCCTAGTGGTTAGAAGAGCGGTGGTAGCCTAGTGGGTAAATATTGGACTCGGAAGGGAGAGACCCAGGTTCGATTGCTAGTGCGAGCATGTACCTATGACTTTGTTTTCTAAGTTATGTACATTTGTGAAGTTATAGTAGCAATTCCACTCGCTAACGATGAAGGAAAACATTGTGAGGAAGCCTGAGTGTCTGAGCTATTCACATACCTCGCCAATCCGCGGTGGGCACGCGTGGTGATTAAGCCCATACTCTCTCCCTGAGAGAAGGCATGTGCCCTGCAGTGGAACGTATTTAGGCTGCTTATGTAATACTTAATTGGCTCCTTAGCACCAACCTTCCCACCTTCTCAAACCAAACACCCACCTTCTGATACAGCTGCTTGAGCTCCTCCAAGTAGCTGGGTCCGGTGTTTCCCTCGATCTGTTCGCTAATCGACAGCTCGATGAGTCTGTCTTCCGCCGCCATAGAAAGCTTCAGGTACTGGTCGCCGGTGAGGTCCCGAACTGGCTTCTTCTTGAGGTACTTCATGCTGTGAGGGGAAATGAGTCAAATTATCGCCCTGCAAAACGTAGTGAGGTTAGTAATTAGAAGTTTGATTTTACAGCTTCAAGAAATTGTAAACTCGAGTATATGATTTAAATTTCAACTTGATACCTCCCGAGTTAAAGAGTTTTGACAGACGGACGGACGGACAACAAAGTGATCCGGGTAAAGGATATTTTCCTGCTTAGGTACGGAACCCTAAAAAATTAAGTTCAGAGTCGGCAATAAACCCATAGATTGAAGATTATCTGAGGTGCTTGGATTTGGCTAATCACAGCATAGAGAGGCGAAGATTGAAGGTGTTTTTCGCCGCCCGCGGCGGAGTTTTGACCGTGATGGTGGCTCGCTCCCTCAAAGCGTCCTGCAGTGTGCCACACAGGAAACTTATAGCTTGTCAATCCACAAAGAGCCAAGACTAGACACAAACATTCACCGCAGACGTCACAGCAGGCCGAAGGCCGAACCCTGTTTTTTTCTACCCATAGCAAGGGTAGAAAAAAATAGGGTTTCTTATCAATGTTGTTCATCCCCCGCTGCGTAAGCTTGACCGTGACGACGGCTCGCTCTCTCGACGCGTCTCGCACTGTGCCAAGCAGCAAGCTCACAGACAGATACTGCGAGCCGAAGGTCCAACACTGTTTTTCTGTGTTAAAATGTCTAAGCCCACCTGTAGCAAGGGTGGCTCTCGTCGATCTCGTTCATCCCCCGCTGCGTAGGCTTGACCGTGATGGTGGCCCGCTCTCTCAAGGCGTCTCGCAAGGTGCCGCGTAGCTGCGGCTCGCGCGCCAGCTGCACGCCGCACATGTACACCGCGCGGCGCAGCACTTCCGCCGCTAGGCCCTGCTCCCCTGTCTGCGGGTAGTCAACATGACTATTACTATTATTATTAAATCCCTTATTGTTTGTTAACAAACAGTTTTGCACATAGGCGAGCTTAATGCTACTTAGCATTGTCTACCAGCTAATCTAAGTTATGAAAAAAACATTAAACGGTATTGCAAGTTACTCGTAAAATATGAAATATCTTACTAATTATTACTAACTTACTAATTACTACTTACTATTTTATTTTATGTCGAGCTATGTTTCTATCGTTTATGTAAGCTTTTGTTTTGTCTATGTTTACTCTGTGCTGTTGCTTTGTGACTTTATACGTGACGCTTCAGATGCGTGTGCGTGTCCTATGGAAATAACTAACTTCCACACGATACAATCACGTGACCTAGTCCCGAAATAGGATACCAGGCCATAGGCTATGGTAGCCAGGCAAGGACGTCACAAACATGAAAATACACCCAGACTGAGGCCATTTCTACAAATATACGGCGGCTCTAAGTGGCAATCGAACCCACGACCTGTTTTGGTAGCTGAGCGTCTTAACGGCTAGACCAATGAGGCAGTCAGATCTTTCATCATTCAAACCATTTATCTATCTCTCTATTTTAGCACATTTTGTTTAAATGAAGAACTTGTATAAAAAAATGTTTAATCTCATTGGAGACGAGTGTGTTAAAGGATAAATAATCGTGGTCGATTGATTTTATTACGATTTTATTTAGAACTTTTCATGATATATCCTGTCGAAAAATAGTTCTAGTGACGCGGTACAAAAAGGCACCATACAAATCGGGATCAAATTATGACGTTATGTAGTGCAGGTAACACCTTATAATGTATGAAATATTTATGAATATTTTTAAGTTTAAAAATCAATTAAGAAAACTAAAATTTAATAAACTTTTTTATTATCGGAGTAACATGGTTTTTCGCATTCTTTGCGACCTGTAAAACCCTGTAAGATATTTTTATAATAATAATAACTTCTGCACAATACAAACTAAGATACCCTGTGCTATGGTAACCAGACGAGGACATCACAAACGTGGAAATCCACCCAGACTGAGGCCATTTGTACAAATCAAATACGGCGGCCTCTATTGGGAATCGAACCCAGTACCCCGTTTTGATGGCGGGTTAAACGCTAGACCAAAAACGCAGTCACAGATTATTTACATTTATTGTTTTGTGGTTTTACAGACTTTATTGGCTCAGAGGAGCGATTATCTTCGCAGGGCGGCTGGCAAGAGCTAGATGAGAGTAGCCGAGGACCGTGCTCAGTGGCGTGCAATAGGAGAGGCTTATGTCCAGCAGTGGACAAGCGTAGGCCGACGGTGATGATGATGATGATGATGGTTTTATTTTATAATTTTTCCGAAATTTTTCGATGGTACAAAAGCAATGTCACTCCAATCTGAGTTTGACGCAAGATTCCCATTAAATGATGTCGATATGGGCACTCACGAAGGGCGCGGCGGCTTCAGTGGGCGCGACGGGCTCCTGATCGACCTCGTGTCGCTGGTAGTTGTCGCGGACATTCTCGGCGAACTGCTCCGGGGTCAGACCGAACTTCTTCACCAGCGGCTCTGCGGAAAACACAATCGTTCAGTTTCATTCATTCGCATCAGCGCTGAGGGCTCACTCTGTCAGCACGATGCTGAGTCAGCTGCCCTTCGTGGCAGACATACATAGGCTACCTGTCTTTATGGTTGTTAGTCAACAAGGAACCCTTATACTTTCGCCATGTCCATCTGTCTGTCGGTCTGTCTGTCTGTCCGTCCGTGGCTAGCACAGACTATTAGTACTACAAAGCTGAATTTTGGCGTAGATTTACATAGTGATCACGCCGAGAAAACGGTACAATAAAATCTTAAAAAAGTTAGTATTAAGTTAATATTTAAATGATTTAAATAATTTCGTATTAAGTTAGTATTTAGTTAATTTTATTTATGATTTTTTTTTAATTTTTTTGTTTACATTTTTATTTATGTAGCCTATAATCGTCCCATTGCAGAGAGAGTATGGGCTTAATTACTACGCGTGCCCATTGCAGATTCGCAATTTCAAGAGCTGAGGTGTGTGAACACTTTATTATTTTTGTTTGTCTTTGGTTGTCTTCAATTGTCACTAAGATATTTAAGATTTTTCATGTAACTTTACAATGTATGGTGTGCAATAAAGAGTATTAATGTAATCGAATCTAATCTACTTTTATTTCCCCTACACTTAAATTAGGAATGACATTACTAGTAAAGCACATGTCGGTCTTCCGACACAGCTCACAGAGACTGAAATGCGCAACTTCCTCGACTGACTTGAGGAGGAGAGAAAGAGTAATTACCCATGTCAATCTTCCGACACAGCTCGTAGGGTCCAGAGCGCGCGGCCATCTTGACGTTCGTGGCCCTTCCTCGACCATCTCGGCTTTACGGGGGAGAAAGAGGGCCTACCCTTGCCAGTCCACCGACACAGCTCGTAGGGCCCGAAGTGCGCAACTTCCTCGACTGACTTGGGGAAGAGAGAAACAGAGAGGACCTACCTATGGCGGTCTTCCGACACAGCTCGTAGGGTCCGGAGCGCGCAACTTCCTCGACTGACTTGGGGAATAGAGAAAGAGAGAGGACCTACCTATGCCGGTCTTCCGACACAGCTCGTAGGGTCCGGAGCGCGCAACTTCCTCGACTGACTTGGGGAATAGAGAAAGAGAGAGGACCTACCTATGCCGGTCTTCCGACACAGCTCGTAGGGTCCGGAGCGCGCGGCCATCTTGACGTCCGTGGCCTCAGTCTCGGCCGGCTCTGCGGCCTCCACGGCGGCCGCCGCTTCGTCCGGATCTTCGCCGTTCTTCTCCGCCTCTTCGCGGGCGGCTCGCCTGGCGAGTTAACCGTAGGTTAGATGTACGAAGTGTTAAAGACGCAACGCAAAACCTGAGAACCGTTTTGGGGTATCTCCCTATGTATATAGGTACATACCCACATTCGCAAAAGTTTTTAAATAATTGACTATTTGAATTGGCATGTTTTTTCTTATTTTATTTTAGGGATAATAGAAGATTGTTTAACTTGAACCAAATTCTTTCATACCTGTCCGACTTTGTTTCTAAGTTATGTATATTTGTGAAGTTATAGTAGCAATCGTCATCATCATCAGCCATTTGACGCCCACTGCAGGACATAATCGCCACGCTCGGCAGGCGGGTTGGCGATCGCAGCATGCGGTTGGAATCTCAGGAAGACGCTGCTGCCCGTAGCATATAGTAGCATAGTAGCAATAATACCATTCGCTAACTGTGAAGGAAAACATCGTGAGGAAACCTGAGTGTCTGAGCTATTCATATAGCTCGCCAATCGCCAATCCGCGGTGGGCACGCGTGGTGATTAAGCCCAACTCTCTCTCTCTCTGAGAGAAGGCCTGTGCCCTACAGTGGGACTTATATAGGCTGCTTATTTATTCCTTACTTCTTATCTATCAGCGCTTTTTTTCTCTCCTTGGCCCGCTGCACCTTCTGCATCTCTGGCAAATCGTGCGAGTAGTACAGCAAGAAGTGTGTGTGCACGTCGCGCAATTCCTCCGACGTTTGCACCGCTTTTAGCCTGTGGAAAAAGGTTTTTTTAAAAACCAAAGGCAGGGTGTGTTTCCGTTTGTGTGTATGTAAGTATGTCCTATTCGACGTTCCCTCAAAACTCCTTGACCAATTGTCAGATTTTGACGATCAAGCCATGACACATCCTTACTAATATTATAAACGCGAAAGTTTGTATGTATGGATGGATGTTTGTTACTATTTCACGCAAAAACGGCTGAACGGATCCGGATGAAATTTTGCACAGAGATAGATTACAGTCTGGATTAGCACATAGGCTATTTTTTACCCCGGAAAAATACACATCAAAATTACGAAGTCGCGAGCAACAGCTAGCGCTATATAAAATCCGCATACTTCTACAAAAACAAACTTCACAAAATACCCGATCAATTATTATTACTACTAAACATACATACATAAACTCACGCCGGTATCCCAGAGGGGTAGGCAGTGACCAGGGACCTTCCTGAACATTCATTAGTCTTTGCATGCACGCACGCCGGTTTCGGGTACTTTACTAAATATGTTTCGTCATTACTAGACGGCGCTCCTATTGGTTAATTAAGAACCAAGCCAATGCAAAGGCACCTGGGTCGGAACGGTTTAATAAAGACCTTTAGAACACACCCACTCAAAAGGTGTCTCATTGCTCATAAACGGGTTACAAAGTTCGTCATTTCTCCCTTATAAATGTGCGACGGGAAAAGTTAATGGAATTTCATTCCTGCCCTCCGTAGCAGGGCAGGAATGTTGCATGAAAATCCATTCCTGCCCTGCTAGCGTTCTTTTGTTTTTTACCAGAGAACATAAAAATACAAACGTCAAATTTCAAAAAGGTTTTTATATCATAAATTAGAAAAAAAGAGGCGGGAATTGTTTTTTTTAACCGATTTTCAATGAAACGAGGCTGTTTTGCGGAGGTTGTGTTAAATTCAGTTTTTTACTAAATTGATAATTTAAAAGTGCACTTTTAATTATTCTAAATAATTTTATTTTCCTCGTAGGTTTAATATAAAGCACTATGTATCACTCGGGAGAAAGTTCTATTTCTGTTCTCGAGTTTCCTCTAACACACTCTGGTTTTCTCCGCTCGGTGTACAATTTACTATTAATACAACAATTTCTTTTGCCATCGACACGCTAAGAAAAAGAATAAAAACCCAAACTACCTGTAAACAAAACCAAATAGAAAAACCTAAATGCTTTTCAGTTATGTAATATAAATTATTACTTATCAATGAAATAAAAAAGAATATTGCTATTAGTGGAACAAAACCTACCGGTCAATATCTTCATCTTTGAGCACCCGTATGTTCTCCGGTATGGGAGCGTCCGGATTCTCCATAAGCTTGTCCAGCTGATGGTCCCGCATGTTGGTCATTAACTTGAGCAAGTTCTCCTTGCGTTGCTTCAGTTGGCACCACTGTAAGGAGGCAGAAGTTTAGTACCTTAGATAAATCACATTGTCGGTGTGGCTCGAGAGTCGATACAAAATTTGTCGATGAGGCACGAGACTCGATACAAAGTTGTCGATTAGGCATGAGACTCGACACAAAATCTGTCGATGAGGCACGCGTGACGAAGTTTGTTGATGAAGCACAAGACTCGACACAAAATGTCAGGTTTTTATTATATAAGTAAAGCCAAATTGAAGTAATAAAATTGTTGTTTTTATGGAGCTGTTACTTTTTTGGTTTTCTAAACCCCTCCCCTTCTCTCTCGTAAAATAATCTTGAATAAAATAAATAATAGTCTAAAAAACTAAACTATTTATAGAAACACTCCTTAAATGCAGTTTAAGCAATCTGTAGTAAAGGCTTCCCCTTTGCCTTTTACGCTGAATTTTGACTCGAATGTACTGATTTAATCAGGCACAAACCTTGGCATCAAACTTGTAGACCTTCCACAGATCGTTGATGCTGAGCTCCGGCTGCACATACTCCTTGCGGTAGAACGCTATGAAGGGAACCTCCAGTGTCTGGTTGCGCATGAAGTCGAGCGCTTGCCGGATCTTTATAACCGTGCTGCCACCCCTGGAAAGATGAAAAAAATAGGAGAAAAAGTTCTTTATGTTTGTGCGAAAGTCTACTCAGCTAACGTTTTGGCCTGGGCCTTGGGCCTGGCAACTCTATCGCTCAGATCGATAGGGTTGCCAGGCGCAAGAAAGTAAAAGTCGGACATCGAAAATGCAAAATCAAAAGTGCAAGTAAACAATAAGATGTATATGAAAATGCATAACAGTACAGTACAAGTAGTACAAACAGTACAGTTCAAAACAGTACTCCAAAAAGGTTTGTCATGGAATGGCACATAACAAAATGTTAATTTTCTTTTTAGGGTTCCGTACCCGAAGGGTGCCAAACGGGACCCTATTCCTAAGACTTCACTGGCCATCTGTCTGTCAGTCCGTCTGTCTTTCTGTCACCAGGCTGTATCTCATGAACCGTGATGGCTAGGCAGATGAAATTTTCACAGATTATGTATTTTATAAATTTAATCACCAGGAGACGGGCAGCAGCGTCTTCCTGAGATTCTAACTGCATACTGTGATCGCCAACTCGCCTGCCAAGCGTGGAAAAACCCCTCATGGTTATGAAAACCACGAGTGAAGCCTGTGCCCTGCAGTGGGCGTTAAGTGGCTGATGATGATGATGTATTTCTGTTGCCGATATAACAACAAATACTAAAAACAGAATAAAATAAATATTTAAGGAGGGCTCCCATACAACAAACAGCGCTCGCCATCTAGCGGCCATCTCTGTAACCTTCACAACGCCGATGTCATGTCGTTAAATATCAATGTTAAACGCTCCTTGTTGGTTTCTATAGATGGCGCTGTTCTCAAATTGGATCTTTGTCTAATGCTGTATAGATAATGGTGAGGAACCCTTCGTGCGCGAGTCCGACTCGCACTTGGCCGGTTTTTTTTTTGTTATCTTAATGGACAGTTTTTCTTTTTTTTTCACAATAATGATATTATTTCTAATGATTATATTCTTTAAAAAATAATTTCCACACCACACAATCACTTGTCCCGGTCCCAAACTAGGATACCCTGTGCTATGGTAACCAGGCAAGGACATCACAAACATGGAAATATTCGATTTGCGGCTGGATGAGGATTTCCGAGGACAGAAGGAAGTTGCGTGCATTGGGGGAGGCCTATGTCCAGCAGCAGACGAGTATGGGGTGATCGATGTGATGTTTAATTGCGTTGCGACCCAAAGAATATGGACATATTATGAGTAATTTTTTTTTTGGAAATAGTTACGTTCATGCGCCGCTTCGCGTCCATCGCTGCCATCCAGCGTCCATTAGTTAAAGCTCCCAAAAATATCCATAAAAAATTAAGCAACATAGAAACTTGAACTTTGTGATTTTGTAGGCTCTTCAAGAACCGGACTACGTGAAGATTTAGCTTGACAAACCCCTGTTTTAGGAATCTAAATGTTATTGCATATTTTTCTAATATGAAAAACAAAATTTTAGGACACGAAAATAGCATACAAAAGCCAAAGTTGTGCACACCTTCTAGACCTCTCTCTGGCCTCCTGCGAGTCTGGTTTGGAGACAGGTGGCTTCAGGAAGGCCTGTTTGTAGATCCACTCTGCCTCGTCATCCAACTCGCTGCTGCCTTCGGGTACCGGCGTGATGGGGACCTCGCGGATCTGCATACGCTCCGGCACGTCTGTTTTACGGATCTGTAGATAGAAAGGTGTCAATCAACCAGCCCGTTCTCGTCTACTGCTGGACATAGGCCTCGCCCAAGGCCTGCCACTTCTTACTGTCCTCGGGCATCCTTGTACAGCCGCTGCCAGCAAACTGCATCTGGTAGTCAGTCCGGCGGGCCGGTAGGCGTCCTAGGCTGCGTTTGGCAGTTTGTGGTCTCCACTGGAGAGCCTTTGAGGTTATTAACTTGATTATGTACCTACTGTATGTAATTCTTTGTAATGTTGTCAAATACAGCTTATTCTTATTCTTTGTACCCCATCGACTATCGGCTCTTCGGTCGGCAGAAAGGTGTGTGAGGACGTGGAATTCGGTTTGCGACCCAATTGCAGATCATAAAAGCGTGGATGATCGTTTGCCGCACTCTAGAGGTATCCTGAGGCTTTCCAAAGTTTTACACCAAGTGTTTAGTTCTCTCGCAAAATATAGGGATCGCAACGTCTCCGATGATTGGTCATTACTCATACTTGAGGATTTGGTCATAATAAGGGCAGACAAACGGTAACTTTATGACTCCTCTTTCACAGTGCAAGCCGTTCGGCTATGGAATGCCTTACCTGTGGAGGTCCGGCGGGCAAAATCTCTACCAGTATTTAAAGGTTTGCTGAAGGATAATTTACCTAATAAATTACCTTGATAAATCTGTTGTTATTTAAATGTTCTAATAATCTATTTGCCTACTTATTGGTCGTAGTATATATTTATATATGTATTCTATTAATTATATTCATGTATTATGGTATAACAGTATTTAGGTATGTAAATATCATTGTAAATATTATGTATTTATTTATTTAGTATATATTTAATTGCCTTAATGTGTATTTATACTATTATAATCATCACTAAATACATATTTATTTACTGAAAGTAAATTAATTTGATCTGTCTTATGTACACGTACCTACCCACTCTCATCGTCTTTCAGTGGACAGGACTGTCAGTCCTGTCCATCCTAAGGTTATCTGGAAGAGATCGCTTTTAGCGATAAGACCGCCAACTATATATTATTAACAACTAGATATTAAGTAGCTTATATCTCTGTAAATGACTGGTGTGCTATAAAGTGTTACCTATCCATCTAACAACGCGGCGCGACACTCGCCCAAAGGCCCCTGTTTCTATTGCCACTCTGGGCAAGTGCCCAGCGCCCCGCGACCTAAGGGGCAACCTAGTACAGTCGACTAGCATGTCAACCCTTTCACTTTCGTTGCAAAGTTGCCCTTAACGTAACTGATTAGAGTGCACATATGTAAAGGTTGATCTGCTGTCGACTGTGCCTAGGAAATTAACAATCAAATAACAATCGATAAACGAAATTATAGTTTTTCTTTCATCCTATATATATATATATATATATATATATATATATATATATATATATATATATATATATATATATATATATATATATATATATATATATATATATATATATATATATATATATATTTTTTTAAGCAATCAGCTAGCGAGAGTTATCTTTATTTACAGTGCCAGTGGTTAGTGACAGAATGAAAGAAAGAAAGAAAGAAACACATTTATTGGGACGAATTAACACATCACAAGAAAAAATGGCATAACAAGTAACATAAATAAGTACAAAGGAAAAACAAGTCACATAATACAAGGCAAAGTCAGAGCGTCAGAGTCTATCCTGTGGTGTGTCAAAGTTGCCACACACAAAGGGCATCTGACTCAGCTTTGTGGTGAGGGTGTGAGCTCTCAGCGCTGGATTTCAGTCAGTGCCTGCGGTAATTGACGCGTATATTACAAGGTGGTGCCAAGCGAATGAAAATAAGACAATATCCTACATACCTATATATCCTATATAAAAGTATATATTATAAGAAAGTGGTTAAAGAGTGATAAGTAGATAATGCGCAAAGTGTGACTTTCAAAGGACACTAACCTCATTATCCAGATCAGTGAAGTGACTTCTCTTCAGCTCGCTCGGCTCATAGATCTCAAATATAGACTTCTTGCTGGGTCTCTTGGGTTTCGCCTTCTTCTTCCGCCGCTGGGGCTCGCCCTCGTCTTCGTCGCTGATGTATTCGTCCAAGTCTTCTTCGTCCTCTTCGTCGTCATCTTCGCCGCCGTACTTCCCGAACTCTTCGTAATCGAAGTCGACGCCGAAGATGTCCTGGCCCTCTTGGAGGGAGCTGTGGAACCGATGGGAAGGTATAATATCCTGTGACATGTTAAGTCAAAAATATGTATATTGTCAACAATACACAACAACAAAACTTAGTGCAGGTTTCTTCAACGGTTAGAATAAATTATATTAGTAAGATAGTTTTTTAAGCTGTCTTTTGTGTTTTGCTCAAAGAGCTTAATTTATATAGAAAGTAAAATCTTGGATTTTTGTGCCCCCAGTTCCCCATGCCATTTAATAATCTCTTTATACACTTTAAACTAAAGTACCACCACAAACTTTGAAAATAAACTCGAGGGTGCTTGTGTGAGGCGTTTTTCATACAACTGTTTGGTTTTCATATACAAATGCTTGACCACAATGGAAGGTTGCTAACAGTCTTATTTATAAAAACACGATTCCTTAAGACACTCCTCAAATGCAGTTTAAATAGTCAGTGGTAAGTGACTCCACGTGTAAGAATCGTGTTTTTATTAATACACTGAATGTTTGGAATTGAGAATAATTGAATAAAAAACCGGGCAAGTGCGAGTCGGACTCGCCTACCGAGGGTTCCGTACAAATTTGCAGGTACCTACATATTATAAATGAATCGTGTGATTTTAAAACAACACAAGTCACATGAGTTTTTAAAATAACACTTGCCCATTTTTTTTTTATTAAATTATTTACACCTACCTAATGATTTACATTAGAAAAAAAAATGGATGAGGCGTTTAAAAGGAAAGGAATGAACATTAATGTGAGTAAGACAAAAGTAATGGTGTTCGAAAAAGATGATGAAATGACTGAGTGCAAGATAAGAATTAGAGGTGAAAGGGTGGAACAAGTGAAAGAATTTGTCTATTTGGGGAGCCTCTTTACCAGGGATGGCAAGTGTGAAGGTGATATAGAAAGAAGAGTAAAAGCAGGAAATTGTGTAAACGGTGCATTGCACTCCTTTGTGAGTGGCCAAAACATCTCCAAAAGAGCTAGATTGGCTATCCATAATGGAGTGCTAGTCCCAACACTTATGTATGCTAGCGAGACTTGGGTATGGCAAAAGAAGCAAGAAAGTAGGATTAATGCAGTAGAAATGAGGTCCTTGAGAAGTATGTCTGGCGTTACTTTGAATGATAGGATACGCAATAGTGTGATTAGAGAACGTTGTGGACTGAAAGAGGATGTAGTGACAAGAATTGAGAAAGCAATGTTGCGTTGGTTTGGACATGTGGAGAGGATGAAGGAAGAAAGATTGACAAAACAAATATATCGAGCGAATGTGGATGGAAGGGCCGGTAAGGGACGACCCAGACGGACATACTTCGACCAAATAGAGGATGTATTAACAAAGGGCAAGATAAAAAGTACCCGAAACCGGCGTGCGTGCATGCAACGACTAATGAATGTTGAGGAAGCGAAAGTGATCTGTCAGGATCGTAGCAAGTGGCACTCCCTGGTCTCTGCCTACCCCTCTGGGATACAGGCGTGAGTTTATGTTATGTTATGTTAGAAAAAAAAATTGTAGTTTATTCATACAGAAATCAATATAATATGCTAAAATATTGCTGTTGTAGATATTAGTATTTGAATAAAACAGTTTTTTCTATTTCCTGCAAAGTTGTAATGAAAGGACATGTGTCGTTTTAAAATCACACGATTCAAATAGTTCAGGAATCGAGTCGCAGTTTTTTCCGAGCTTTTCCCGCACTTCAAAGACTATTTATTTTTATGATTTAATTACAAATGTATAGCTTTCACATTTTTCCTTGTACGTTTTTGCGGCATAAATGGCCATAACTTTTTTTTACGTTAACTCAGAAGTGTGATTTTTTTCACAGCTTCAAGGGACTGTAGACTGAGTATGTGGTTTTAATTTCAACTCTCCACACGTTCCCGAGATAAAGGGTCTTGACAGACAAACGGACGGACGGACAACAAAGTGATCATTATTATACTTTATTGTACACAAGAAACAAATATTTTTATTTACACGTGGCGTACATACGTACGGATTGCCTCTTATAGAAACCTCTCACAAGGCTCTAATTTCAGTACAATTATTTTATTTGCAATTCCAAATCGGACATAATTGTGATGTGTGTCCTCTGAACATTTGTGTCCTCAGAACATATTGGCTAAGTGTTCTAAAGCACCGATTCCTAAAGTGGGTTCTGCAGAACCCAGGAGTTCACATTTGTCACTGTATTGTTGGGTTATTTTTACTGTTAAATAATATTAATAAAATATTATTCTGGAATAGATGACCCCATGAACTTCGTATCAGCTATATCAATCTTTTTTTTTTGTTCTCACCGTTTAAACCTTCCCTGGACTTCCACAAGTATAAAAAAAAATTAGCCAAATCGGCCCAGTTGTTCTGGAGTTTTAGCGAGACTAACGAACAGCAATTAATTTTTATATATTTATTCTGAATTAATGGAATGGGATAGTAGTGGTACCTTCAGAAGCTTGAAACTTAAGGCTTTAAGAAGATATTTTTGTCGTTCACTTTTTTGCAAAAACGGATTGTGAAAGAAGATGTGATTTTTTGTTCATTGGCGGCGCTAGTTAGCCCTTATTAGCCCTGAGTGAAGTCAAGCCTCAAGAATTTGATATTTTGATACGGGGTTTGTAAAACGAAAGTGGTTTGATAGTGTTCCATGGAAGTTTAGGCAGTGCTGTTTTTTTACTCTTTCCTACTATGTCAGTAAGGGAATCGCCTCTCGCAGTTTGGATTCAACTTACGCATCAGTAAATATGGGCTTGCGCTTCTTCTTACGCTCAGCAATCGGTCTGCCGTCATCGTCCACAATGAAGTCATCAGCATCAGACTCCATGTCCTCATTTTCATCATCATACTCCACCTCCCTTGGTGGTGCTACCTCAGAACGGTTCTCATCCTCCTGAAAGAATTATGTATTATAAAGTACATAGAACTCACATAGTTATACATTGAATGGGTCTAATTGGGATTTTTCTAAGGAAGTACGAGCTTAACGACTCATTAAAAAATACTGGAACATTTTGGGTGGCCTCATGTTCTAAATTAATAATTAAACAATAAACATACATGGAAAAACACCGTTTGCACAACTCAATGAACATTTTTCAAGGCTGCTTATGTTATTTGGGGTGGAATCTTCCCACTACATCCCATCCTATACCCCACTTTTACCTTAGTGCCAGTGCATACAGTGCATCGATGGACAACCATCAAAGTGGGATCCTTACATATAAGGTGCACTATTATCTCACAAACATAGTGATACCTAATGTCTACGTGCTTCGACCGTTTATGAAACAACGGATTAGTGACAAGCTTCGCTGCAGACTGATTATCATTATACAGTGTTACAGGGTTAGTCTGACCTATCAATTCAGCAAGAACCGCACGGACGTATAACGCTTCTTTGGCTGCTTCAGACAAAGCTATATACTCTATACTATTTGTGATGATAGACTAGAAACCTGTAGCCTAATTATGTGTATGGTATGTTTCATGAATGCAAATTTCAGGTCTTAGTAAGCACATTAAATATCATACAATAAATCTCACTGGACCAAAGGTATTTTGGTCTTTCAAACATATCCCAAATGGTTAAGTCCACATAATGATCACAAAACCACATTATAATTGCGATACCACATTCTTATTTCCAGTAAACTTTCATGATAGTATTATACCAATGGTATCTCCAACCTGCGATTGACTCGTAGAAAATATATCCTCTACAGCACTGTTTTTATGTCGAAGAAAGTATTAATAAATAATGAGAATGATGAATTAAACTAGAAATAGTGGTAAATAAATATTAAAAACCGGCTGTCGGGAAACACTATAGTCGGGTCTTTTGTTGTAAAACACACCTCATCTCCAGATCCACCCACAAACAGCTTTTCAGCGATGACCTCCCTTTCCAGATCATGGTCCTCGTTTCCCTCATTGTCACTGTCATCATCATCAAGGCGTCGGAGACGCTTGAACTTGTTCTGTTGAAAAACAATAAAATTATTATGTAATTAAGAAAATCTTTACTAAGTGATAGAGTACTCCGATGACTCATACACATCAGTACAACCATCAGTCAACTTCAAACTCAAAAGTTTAATCACTATAAAAACAAAATGTTTACTTAATGAATGTCAAAGAAGCTAACAGAGAAACTTGACATTTATTCTTTTCAAAACAGGTTTTAACTTAATTAACAGTATTTAGAGTACAGATAGACAATGTAAGACGAATAATGGATACTTACAAACGAACAAAAGGTTTTTGTAGGCAATACAAATGCTGCAAATTCATGGCTGTTATTTTAAGATTTAAATCAAACACATGCATTTTATTGCTGTGATTTTTGTGAGGTTGACCATGCATTAGGATAATATGGAATGTAACTAAGAACAAGACAGTTATAAAAGTACCAGGAATAACTTACTCTAGCAACTTTGACACCAAGATTTTCTTCAATAAGATCGTAATCCTCATCCTCAAGCCTATCATCTAATTCGTCATCGCTTTTCTTCCGTTTCTTGGGCCCTTCACTAGCGTCTGAGTCATCACCATCACTCCCAGACTCCTCTATAGGAGCATCGTCTATCAAATCTTTCAATTCTTCACGAAGACGATCCTCATCTAAAAAAGATATCAATGGTTAGACTACTCAATTAAATTCTTGGTATGTGGCTACAGACTCCTCCAATGAAGAGTTTTGTAGCCGGCAAGGTCTTCTTTTGTTTCTGCCTAAGCAATGCCAATGCTAAAAGTATGTCAACAATGATTTCTAGGTTACATGAAAAACCGTTTCGGACATATATTAACAACCTGAATTAACAAAGAAACAAAGCTAATATGAAAGAAAAATAGGTGGGTTTATTGCTAATAAGCTGCACAAAACGAAAAGCAAGCAAAAAAACATCGTAACCCACCATCCTCCTCGTCGTCCTCGTCATCACTTTGCACAGCCGCTTTGCGCTTGGTGGGCTTCTTTGTTGGCTGTTCGTCTTCTGAGTCCAACTGTAGAGATTAATTAGCAGATGCTTTAAATGCCGTTCTTGTATAAGAACATATGAAAATCGTGGTATTTTACGAGACGAAACTTCGCTTGTACTTACCCCGCTCTCCTCAGCCTCGGAATCCATGAAATCCGCCATTATAGTCTTTAACTAATTAATGTTAGGTAAATATAATTTTAAAACACTGCACTACACTCTAAAGATGCACAGAAATAACTAGAAAATTGTCACAAAAAGAGAAAAAGAAAGTGAATGAATTTGTCAAAGATTTTTTTTTACTTTACGCCGTAATGTTGGCAACTTGTCTATAGCGTCAGTGTGGCCAGTTTATATCAAATCAATAAGAAAACCAGTTTGTTTTCAATGTGTTATTTGTCTCAGATTTTTCTGAGTTTATTGTACAATCGATCGATTACACGGTTCTATTTCTGTGCAATATTGCTTTCAATAACATTGCTTCAATCACATTGAGACGTCAAGCTATACTACACGGTTCAATTTTGGTTTACGATTCCCTTCAATTTCATTGCTTCAATGGCATTGAAACGTCTAAATACATTGCAATGTCATTGCACCATTTCATTGAAAGCTAAATCTCAGCGAACACTTTCAAAGCGATTGACGCAAACAATTTTACAATGCTCAATGCTTTTCAATGGTATTGCTTCAATGACTTTGGAACGTCTAAAATAGGTAAATTCGTTCGATTTGCAATGTTCAATGAATTCAATGGCATTGCTTCAATGTCATTGAACTGTGTAATATTGCCTCTATAACTTAACTCCAGTTTCTGGTTATGAGATCTCTTTCTTCCACAGATTAGAAATTGCATTTTGGAACAAGCGCCCTATATCGCCTGTGAACAAGCGGAACAAGTCTGTCTGCACGTGTTCTGTTCTGTGGTGGTACCTATACAGTCTGCCTGCACCATTCTGCACAGAGAAAATTGTCTGTCTGTAGAAAGGCTATCGTATCTACCGTGATGCCACCTTAGTGGATTTTCGACTAAAACTGGTCATTTCGACCCCCGCTTTAGCGGTGAAATATTGCTTTTAGTGGCTAGTGAATTTTCCTAGTGGTTTAGTAAAATTCACTTTCAATAACTGAATATACTATCACTCAATAATGTCAAAAATATGAAAAATTAAATAAGTATAAAGGAAACAAAAAAAACACCGTACAGCACAGTCAATGAAATAAACCGCCCAGGGACATCTCCGACCCAAAGGTAATTGCTAAGCCACGTTTTAAAATATTTAGCGGTATAAGGGCCGATTCGACCAAACTATTTATGCCTGGTATAAGTGGTAATCTAGGAATAAGTCGAGAAATACTCTGGAGTAAATCTATATCACGTTCTACCAACTACTAATCCCGGAATAATTCGCTAGAATGCAATAAATTATACCGAGATTAAAATTGAGGGAGTAAATTTGTTATGAGATTAGTTATAAAGGTATAAAGCTTAGTTGGTCGAATCGGCCCTTAATATAATAAAAAACTTTTAATTAATCCTTACTAATATTATAAACGCGAAAGTTTGTATGTATGGATGGATGTTTGTTACTCTTTCACGCAAAAACTGCTGAACGGATCCAGATGTTTGCACAGAGATAGATTATAGTCTGGATTAGCACGTAGGCTATTTTTTATCCCGGAAAAATACTCATCAAAATTACCACGCGAATGAAGTCGCGGGCAACAGCTAGTATAATAATAATATAATAAGCAGAGAAACCGGATTAAGTTAAATGTCTTGACTGCTGTATAACACTTATACTCGTATTATAAATGCGAAAGTTTGCATGTTTAGATGTTTGGATGGATGTTTTTTTCTTATTCACGCCAAAACTGCAGAACAGTGAAGGCTGAAAATTTGCATACATTTCTAAGCCTGGAACAAAACCTAAGCTACTTTTTATCACATAGATCAGTGCCCATGGGATAGAAATGAATAACCTTACACAATGCGTGCGAAGCCGCGGGCAGAAACTAGTTAAGAATACGCTGTAGTTTGAGATTGGATTAAAAGGAAAATGCTGCAATGAATATACAAAAAAATTGGGAATCCACGATGATGGTGCAGACCAAATATATCATCTGAAGAAGACGAATTAAAATAGCAGTTTGTTATTAACAAATTAAATTTCAATTCAATAATAGAAACAAATTAAAACTAGTATTTAAAATTTAAACAATTGAGTTAACTGCAGACTGTTGTAAGCAATCTACAGGTAGCTCAACTGATCCATATCAATCAATACCAGTTTGTTATTGTATTATTTCATGTTCATGTTGATTTACTAATTATTAATATTTTATTACGTAATTATAAAGATTATTTACTAAAATACATACCTACTGTTTTCGTTGGTAAAAAAATTAATTTGTTTAGTGGAAATTTTAGCGATTTTTACAGCAGGTCTGTTTTTAGAGGTCGCATCTGGGTGGAGCTAGTCACAGAGTACTTTTTATATAGAGCTAGTTTAATCGTTGGCAACACTGCGTATCTATCTGTCAAATGATTAAAAGCTTCAAAATAAACAAAACGAAATAAACGAAACCATAAAATTATGGCTGAACCACAAGCTCCTGTAGTCAAAAACATACTTTATGCTGGCCAAAAATATGTGCCGATAGCTAACGGCAGTAAAGTACGTATGCGACATAATTATTAAAAAAAACAATAAAAATTGGTTATTCTGCCTTATCTGACCTCATATTTTATTCTAGGCCCATTTCCATTTCCAAACATGGAAACTAGGAAAAGAAAGAGTCCTCCTCGATGACAGCAAGAAAATTGGAAAAAAGGAGCCCATGCTTTTGGTCATAGGACACAAATTCAAGCTTGAAGTATGGGAAAATATTGTGAAGATGATGGCTGTAGGCGAAGTGGCAAGCTTTCGTGTCAAGAAAGAGGTAAACGTGATAGTCAAAATCTAGATATAACCAGTGGCGCAACTATGGGGTGGCAGGGCTGGCAGAATGCTATGGGCTCCCGACCTGACTGGGGCCCCCAAATTATGAGGCTGACTTACTTCTGAGCGTAACAATAATTTTAACAAAAATTTGTAACAATTATCATGTTTATATAGTATATGAGTACTTCGAATCAATTAGAATAGGGCCATATATACTAGAACTAAAGACAATGTTTTTTTTTTCTTTTTACTGGTAGGGCCTCATCCAATGAATTGGCACGGGCCTCAGATGGTATAGTTACGCTACTGGACATAACTGTGTGTCAAGTCAAGTTCAAGATGAAATAGGCCATGCCCAATTGCATCATCATCAGCCATTTGACACCCACTGCAGGACATAGGCCTCCCTTATGGTTTTCAAGCTTCCCGGTCTTGTTCATTAAATTGCAGCCGAACAAGCAAAAAGCCTAAATAGCTTGCTTTATAAAAAAGTAAAGAAACTTATACATTCCCTCAGTTATGGTTTGAGGAACCTTGGGATCAATTTAAATCACAATTTTGTTTTAACAGTCCTGTACTTTAAATATATGTCTTAATTTTGGTGGAAAAACACATACATATATGTGCCTGTTAAGCTGCGTCGCCTGCACATGTTTTTTCGAAACATTACACAAAAACATTGAAACATAGGGGAGTGGGGAATTGTGTGTTCAAATACAATATTTTTGATTTCCAAGGCCCACAGAGAACATTCCTTGCCTGGGGTAGAGGGGAAGGATTTGTTTCATTTCTCGTCTTCCTCATCAGAAGTCATGATGACGACACAAACTGTAGACAGAAACATTTTCCTATAACAGTAGACGATTTGTGTATGGAAACAAATTTTATTTTATTTTATTTTAATCTTTTTGTTTCATGTTTTCTGTGTAATGTTTCAAAAAAACGTGCACAGGAGACACCCCTTCAGGCAGAGACCAGGATATGCCTCAATCATGACAAACCACTTTCGCTTCCTTGGTGTACTTTAGTTGTTTCATGTATGCAAGCCGATTTTGGTCACCAGTTACTTTTTATCTTGCCCTCCGCTAATACTATTTTATTCCCTTATTGCATGGGAATATCTAAAATTACATGAATCAATAAACTAAGTAAGTAATTATCATGATCCCAAATTCTGACTAATCTTCCTATAATTACAATTTTTACTTTCTAGCTGGTATTCAGCTATCCTTTTGTATCCAAAACTCTGCGGGACCTTGGTAAAGACCAGAGCACACTGAAGCACTCCTGCACCATGACATTGCAGACTGAAGGCATTGGCTATGCTGATCTGGACCAGCTGATGAGAGAGCCTTGCGACCTTGAGTTTATCATTGGTACAAATAAGTTTTTGTGTTCCCTTTGCAGTGACTCCTATTTTCATGTTGAGAATCTGTCTATTGACATCCATTCTAATGAAACCAGTGTAGGTAGCATGACGGCGCCAGTAGCGCGTTTTATGATGGTAAAATGTCAAATTCTAAAGCTGGGTGTCGCTCGTGTTTTTATCATGAAACATTACACAAAACAATCGGTTTTCAATGCTCCAAATTAACTTTTTAATGTTTTTAGCAGGAGACACGCCTTAATATTTCAGCGCCACAAAACGCGTTACTCGCGCCGTCATGCTACCTTTATAGTAATTTGGTTAAAAATTACCAAAAAAAAATTCTTTTTCCATAAATTCCCGATTTGTAACCAGTGAAGAATTACAGGAACTGTTTAAAATATTTTGTGGTTGTACACAATATAATCTTAGTAAGATTTTATTTATTACTATATTAATAAAATCTTAGTAAGACTCCAAAAAAATTCAAACAGGAAGATTGGGTGGTAGCGCAGTCCGTAGAACATCATCATCAGCCATTTGACGAGCACTGCAGGACATAGGCCTCCCTCGTGGTTTTCCAAGCGTCTCGTGCGGCCCGCATCCAGCGACTCCCCGCGACCGTAACCAGGTCGTCAGACCATCTGGTAGAACACTTGCGTTATTCTCAAGGCGTTGGTTCGAATCCTGGCGCGTACCGTGTACCAGTGAACTTGTTTACTAGCAGGGTTACCAGACCCAAAAACACAAACCGGACTTACGTAACCGGACATTTAGCCCTGAAAACCCGACACACCGCGTATGCCACTATTCCTTTACCGGCGAAATCGCGAGTCGTCTTTAGACTAAAATACGGACTTGTATATTAATTGGCCGGACACGACTGTAAAAAGGAGCACATCTGACTACTATATTTTCTAGGTCACGTACTTACTCGTTAACTGTAAAGGAAAACATCGTGAGGAATACTGACTGTCTAAGGTGTTCACATACCTCAGCAGTTGAAATTGCTAGTCCGCGGTGGGCATGTGAGGGATAAAGCTTACTATCTCTGAGAGAAGGCCTGTGCCCTACAGTAAATAAAATATCATTTGTTTTACACAAAAATATATTCTTATCGGTGGTAGCCTAGTGGGTAGAACATTGGACTCGGACGCGGACCCAGGTTCGATTCCCAGTGCGGGCATGTACCTATGACTTTTTTTTCTAAGTTATGTACATTTGTGAAGTTATAGTAGCAATACCACTCGCTAACGGTGAAGGAAAACATCGTGAGGAAACCTGGGTGTCTGAGCTATTCACATAGCTCAGCGCTTGAAATCGCCAATCCGCGGTGGGCACGCGTGGTGATTAAGCCCATACTCTCTCCCTGAAAGAAGGCCTGTGCCCTACAGTGGGACGTATATAGGCTGCTTATGATATATTCTTATCACTAAAAATTATCTCTTCTTGACAAACTTTGGGTAGACTGGAATAATAAGTCGAAGAAGGAAGTGTTTACTTCCAAATTAAATAGGAACTAATGTAGGATAAAACCACTTCCAAAAAAATTTCAGAACTGCTGAAAGTAGAAAGAGCCGATGAGTACGAAAAAGATGTTTGGCAGCTAAACGTGGAGGAGAGACTTCAGTACATTCCTGTACTTCGTGAAAAAGGCAACAAGCTATATGGACAAAAGCTATATGATGAAGCCGAACACGCTTACAGCAAAGCTATTGGCATTTGTGAACAACTGATGTTGAGGTAAACTGTGACATAATTATAAATACTTACATGAGCGGTGGTAGCCTAATGGGTAGAACATTGGACTCGGAAGCGAGCGAGAGACCCTGGTTCGATTCCCAGTGCGGGCATGTACATATGACTTTGTTTTCTAAGTTACGTACCTTTGTGAAGTTATACGAGCAATACTACTCGCTAACTGCGAAGAAAAACATCGTAAGTAAACCCTGAGCGTCTGAGCTATTCACATACCTCAGCGCTTGAAATCGCCAATCCGTGGTGGGCACGCGTGGTGATTAAGCCCATACTCGCTCCCTGAGAGAAGGCCTGTGCCCTACAGTGGGACGTATACAGCCTGCTTATGATGATACACTTACATATTGTTTTAATGGAGATAAACTATCCTGATATCTATCTATCTTTAATTTAAAGGTACGTATGTAGATTGTGCACAAACCGAAAATACACGTACAAGTTCCGTGACGGACATAACTTCTACCAATTAATAAATAAATAATTATCTATTATCTACCGGTTGTACGTATACTTAGTCCACCACCGCACATCATTAACATTTAACGAACTAAAAGTTTCGTAACCACTACACATTATTAACTTAATACCGGATAAATTTACTCGGTTTTTTGTCGGAAGAGTCCGACCAGGTTTCGCTCTGATCCGCAGAGCTTAATCATGGTGAGTAGAGACGGAGCTCACGTCATCGGTTGCTCGTATCTGACCTTTATCCGGTACTAAGTTAATAATATTATTTAACATTTTAGTTGTAAAGTCACCCGTAACTAGGGTTGCCAACCCTACTATATAATATAGTATCCTACTATAATAAGGGCTCAAATACTATATTTGTAAAAAAAATATATAGTAGGCGAAACTACTATATTTTGCGTAAAGCGGAAACGAGCCTTAATCTTTTTCTAAAGCTCGCTCTTCAAGTCTTAAGTCTGTGAATCGCGCGGCACAACTGCCGCTATTTTTTACTATTTTTTTTCCATTATTTTGCCATCTACTATATTTTTCGATTATTCGAAAATACTATATGTGTTATAAAAAAAAGTTGGCAACCCTACCCGTAACGTAACCGTAGTATAGAGTGCCTGCGTGTAAAGGTGGATGCGCTGCCGACTGTAGGTAGGTACTATTAGATAAGATAATATTCATTTGACTAGCTTATGTATTTAATTACACGACAGATGTTGTATACTTAACTTGTTATTAATTTGCGTGTTGATCTCTGTTCCGACCTAAGTAAGGGCATGTGTTCGGCAAACAGCGCAACTGCCCTCTGGTTACACATACGAGGCCGCGTTTCATAAAACTAGCTACGCAATATACGTTTGATTGTCATAATAAACTATGATTTGTTTTATGAAACGTCCAACTCACAGTAATTATGAAACTGTCAAGCAAGATACTGTTTTTTTAATCGAATCCAAGCACCCATTGTCATTATATTAGTTACCTATACTTTATGTACAATCTGTTAATCATTACAGGGAGAGAAAAACTGATGAAGAGTGGACCACATACAATAAAATAAAACTACCAATTCTATTGAACTTTGCACAGTGCCGCCTCATGAAGGGAGATTATTATGCTGTTATAGAGCACTGCAATACTGTATTGGAGCATGATAACGGTCGGTTAATAAATTTTTGTTACTCTTTTTTTTTCCGCACGTATGGACTCTGTCTTTCCTGTTAAGCACCTACTGTGCTTAAAGCTTAATAAACAAATTTTAATATTGAAAAAATGGGTATAGGTCTTTCCATGTTACAACGCCTCGACAACGTGCGGGCGGCACGATTTCATTCTAAAATAATCCTTAAACACTTACGAAGTTAGAGACTACAATACAAATACAAAAAAGTTCGTCCCTGTGAGATGTGCCTCTCGGGCGCCCGGGGCCGGGCTTTTTTTGCTGAAGTATTGTAGTCTCTAACCTCTTTGTTTTAGTTTGTGTCATTGCGCCAGCACATCGCCGGCCGTTGTAATGTAGTTATTCCTTGAGTATGTTTTAAACATTAATGAACTGAATAAATAAAATTACCTTCCAGACAACTTAAAAGCCCTGTACAGACGAGCTAAAGCCCATGTAGGTGCGTGGAACCCAGACAAAGCTGAAGAAGACTACGTGCGTCTAAAGACCATAGACCCTTCTATGACCGCCAGTGTGGACAAGGAACTAGCCAACATTAAACAACTGCGGAAATCTAAAGAGGAACAAGACAAGGATGCTTTGAAGAAGTTGTTTAAGGACCCGGAGGCTATAAAAACATAACGGCTTTGGAACACATAAGTTAGTTATAAAATGCCTATTCAACTCAGACATGCGTTTTGTTCCTAAACAACAAAATGTAATGATTTGGAAAAAACTTAAAGGTTTCCTCTTACTTGTTGTGATAAATAAATACAAATTACTTAATATATATTGATGTTTGTATGCATCTTCATACTTTTTCTAAACTTGGTGCTGTCCAAACTATATTTTGTAAGGTACGAGTGTGTATAACATTTATTTGTAATGAAGTAAACTTAGGGTGTATATTTAAATGTATTTTAAAATAGAGGTTTCCAACTATAACTTACCATCTTTAAAATAAACTCTGTGTTCTATCATTTAACTTATCATGTAACTATGAACAAGTCATCTTTAGAATTGCTAGGCACTTTTAAAATAATATTCCATTAATTTTAAAAACAGTACTTTGGGACCGAACTCAGATGTTCCATGTCAGGATCTTGAGACAACCACTCAACTGTCAAGTTCTTTAAACTTTTGTATATATATGCGACTTTTGTAAATATTTACACTAGAAACCATTTTGGTCTATGCTAGAAACCATCTATTTTAAAGTTATTACTTATATCATTGAATTTTAAGTCCCTACTTAGGTATATTAATGTTTAGTGTACTTAAGTATTTTTATTTTTTCCCAGTGCGGAGAAGCTTGTTTTATGTTAGAGCCAATAATTTCTACTGATTTTATAGAGTCTTTAAATGGGTCCCAAAACTCCCAAAACTTAATACATAGTAATTCTTTAATTAATGTGAGAAATACCTGTATGTGTCTTGTAACAGGCAATTTATTTATTGTTTCAAATTAGTACATAATACAACAATAATTGTTTATCCTTAATGTGGTGAATTAAATTGTAATTGTAACATACTACGCAATTTTTTTCTTCTTACACCAAAGATGAAGAGATAAAATTGTCTCAACTCCCAAGATATGTTCAATTCACAAATTAGAGATTAGACACTGATTTTTGTTTATTATATAATTTTATTTTTTCATAAAGTCGCGGTCACAACTCAATATCCGTGGCTTTGTTTTGATCGGAAAAAATATATAGGTACATACCTACATCTTTTATAAAACTTAGGTACAATAGGTTTTTGCGAAAAGTGAACATCATAAATCTCAATAATGGTAGCTATTTTTAGAACCTACAGCCTAGTTGTTACAGTCGACAGCAGATGAACCTTTACATTTTAGTAGGAAAGTCGCCCCTATAATAAATTAGTAACTGTGTAGAGTGCACGGATATATTGGTAAAGGTTGAGGTACTGTCAATATTAGTACTTAGTATTACTTTAATCGATGTCAGCTAAAACGGCCGTTTTGGCAAAAAACGCTTTAAATTCCTAAGTTCTAGGCTGTAGATTCTAAAAATAGATATCATTACCTAATACATAATAGATTGACATGTAGTCGTTGGTCTAGTCGTTAAAGCGCTTAGCTACCAAAACTAGAGATCGTGGGTTCGATTCCCACTGGGGGCCCCCGTACATTTATACAAATGGCCTCAGTCTGAGTGTACTTTCATGCATGTAGCACGTGGTATCCTAGTTTGGGACCATCGAGTGATTGTAGTGTGGAAGTGATTTATTTATGAGATTTGTGCTGTTAACTTTTTGCAAAAACGTATTATCAAACAAGATAGTGGCGTTATATAGTTAGGCAATGTAATTAGAGTTTGTGAACCTAGGTTCTAAACCAGGAATGGCTGTGCGCGTACCATTGCTGGCACGCGACAAAATATTTTTGGCACGTGCACCGATCGAGAAAGTAACAAAGTTGCAACAAACGATCGCAAGTTAGAAATATGGCATGGTTGGTAAAGGAAATATAAGTAGGTACCTACCTAACTGAATGATTTATTGATATACTTGAAGTGAATTTTTTTTTTTTTAAATGATGAGTTTCGCGTTGATAGTACCTTTTTGATTTTTATGCAGCCTATATACGTCCCACTGAGGTAAGTGAACACTTCAGACACTCAGGTTTGTAATTTCACAAACGTAGGTACATAATTTAGAAAACAAAGTCATTGGTACATGTCGGGTTCGAACCCACGACCTCCCGAATGAGGTGATTATATTATCTGTGGAATGAGAGGCCGCCGTTCTGCCGCTGCAAATAGTGGCTACCAGTGTTGCCAACAACTCAGGACCTGATATAGCCATTTTTCAAAGCTTAAGTAGTTTAAAGTAGCCGAATTTTGGCTGAGGTAGCCTAGCTAAGTAGCCTAAACTGTAAACGCTAATAGTAAAATAAAAAGGTAGTTTTTGATAATTTATTTATATTTAATGAAACAGATTCTGCATTATCTGCTACTAGCAATAACAAAACACCCACAGGTGACAAAAAATTCTTTAGTTTTACCAACTATCGGTTATTAACAGCGAAGCAAATAGTAAGAACACTATTATATCCTTAATTGGGTTAAATATCATCCTTAATTAGCTTTCCTGTGGGCTAGGCTGACTAAGCTGTCAGGATGGTATAGGTGCTGGGCAAGCCAACTCCATCTAAAACCCATCTAGTGTGAGTGAAGGTGCCACTAGACGCTGTATAAATCATCTCATTACAGTTAGCTACGGCGAATTTGGGGTATTCCGTGCAAGGTGTGGCCATCATAATAAAATTATTCTCGATATTTTCACACTTTACTTATTCCGTGATCGTATTTGTTTAAATTTACATTTGTGTTTTTATTAGTTCGGCTAATTTAAGTACTTAATTGTCCCTTGACTGAAGTAGCCTAAACGGCGACCACTCGCCTTTCACATTTTTTCGTCGCCGATTTTATTTTCGAGTAGCCTAAATGGCGAAATATCGCCTACGTTGGCAACACTGGTGGCTACCACAGGTGGTGGGTACCTATAATTTTTTTTTTATTATTAGATCCCAATAATCTCAAGTCAAAATTGTTTGATGGCAAGTTTATGGCATCATCGGCATCATCAACCACTTCTTTAGAAAAAATGGCACGTTGATCAATAAAGGTTCGCCATCCCTGTTCTAGAATATAGGCTCTAAATATAGCTGTCATAATCGAATCTGTCTGTATCATTGAGATTTATGAAGAATAAGTAAGGATAAATAAAAGAAGTTTTTCTTTTCTTTAGACCACCGGCCACCGGATTGGATCGTTACCAGATCCAGCATTCGCATCAGACGCCGGATACGGCTTAGGAGGCACTTTTGTTTTACTCTGCTTGTCATGTGCACAGATTAGAGATTTTTGTCTACAACACAGAGTAGCAACAACATAACCTCGCCAAAATTCTAACCTCGAAAATAAAATTTATTTACAAAAAGCAGCGCAGTTATTATGTCCGATGAACCAAAATATAATTCAGAAGCTCATGATGAAGTTAGTGAAGAGTATGCGTACTTGGACAGGGGAGGCTTTTCTTCAGAGAAATTTAAGATAGAACTGCGAGGGCTACCGAAGTTTTACGGAATCGCCGTAAGTACACCAAATAAACCTCATCTTCTCCTTTTCGGTCTTAGTATCACTACTGACGACCGTGGACAGCTCTCGCCACCAAAGTTCTCCATTCATCTGTAAAAACATGATCATCTTCTTTTCGGTCGTAGCATCACTACTGACAACAGTTTACAGCTCTCGCCACCAAAGTTCTCCATTCATCTGTTAAAACATGATAGATTGTGTAATTCCTCCAACATCCATTCTAGGAGCTCAAAAAACTAATGAACCAAAAGCTGAACTTAAACGCGAGTAAAATAAAACGCCCGAAAAACGGTAGCCACTGGCTATACGCTTGTTTCCCGAATGACGAAGAACGTGCCAAAGCTGTGGCCGCCTTAAATGGCTACTCTTGGAAAGGCAAAACCTTGATTGCTGAGGATGCAAAGCCTGCGCCGGACCCTCTTGTCAGGAAACGGAGGCAGGACGAAGAAGGTACTGGGAAGAATAAAAAAGCGAAGAAAGACGAAAATAAGAGCCAGGAGGAGAGGCTGAAGGATGCCACAACACCGTACTGGAGGATGGCTTACGGTGAACAGGTAAATTAAAAACAATATCAGATGACTCACATGGATGAGCGTTCACTCGAGTTATCCTTCATTTTCTTTCTTATTCCTAGATCACAACATGATTTTCATATCCAAGTCAATTTAAGCAAGCATTTGAGCGGCCATTTGCCTCTCGCTTACACAATATTCTACTGATAGTAACTATAATCACAGTTTCTAAGTTCGGTTCGCAGCGAGTGGACGCACGCTCGAAGTTATAACTCTGATTTCGTTTAGTATAGCTATTATGATCGTATTTTACGATTGCGTTTACGTAATTAACAATGAGTGATACGGACTCGGTAGTGTTGTTGGTGCTTGCAAGTGAGAGTGATGGAAATGGAATGGGCAAGGAAGAGATGAATTGCGACGAATGCTTTTCAAAGGGATCGGAGTGTGACCAAGTTGAGGGTAGTTTACCCGTGAGTACCGGCAAAGTGGCGGAAAAAAGGATGAGAAGCGATAGCGATGAGCAACATAGTCCAGATGATGACGGTTTTACAACAGTAATGAGAAAACCTAAAAAAGTACCTCGTAGGATACCTACCGGCGATGGACCTGAAAACCAGAAAGACTCAATGCCAACGAATGAAGTTTGTGTAATTTCGAAAGATATTTTACCGAAGCAGATGGCTTTCGCAAAGTTATTGCGTGCGGAAAATATAAAAGACATACTTAGAATTAAATACAAGGGGCCCTACAAAGTACTGGTACAGTTCGAGAGAAAGGAAGAGGCCGATAAATTGGTGAAAAATGAAAAGCTACAGTCTATGGGTCTTAGATGCCAAATAACAAGCGAACTTAGTGTATCATACGGAGTTGTGAAAGGAGTAGATTTGGAGATCACAGAAAGCGAAATATTGAAGGAATTCACCTGTTCCGGGTTTGAGATAAGAGCCGCAAAAAGACTCAGGAGGCTGACGGACGAAGGAGAATGGAAGGAGAGTGAAGCGGTCCGACTTTGTATCAATGGCTCTGGTTTGCCCCCGTATATATACGGATACGGGTGTCGGCTCAAACTAGAGCCGTACGAGTTTCCAGTAACTCAGTGCGCGAAATGCTGGAAGTTCGGCCACTTTTCCAGATTTTGTCCGAGCAAGAAAGTTGTGTGTCCCAAGTGCACGGAGAATCACGAAAATTGTGAAACAGTTCATTATACATGCGCTAACTGTAAGGGTGACCACAAGGGAAGTTGCCCAACATTTCATAAGGAAAAGGAAATACGCAATATTATGTGCAAAGAAAATTGCAACTATCGAAACGCACTTCGAATATACATGACCCAACAAAAACAAGACCAAAAGGCTTATGAACCCGAGTTACCTAATAGCAACGTACGTAGTTTGTCAGCTAATAGTGAAATTATTATGACAAAGGCTCAAATACACACAATAGCTCAGGAAGATGAAGGAAGTGAGGGAGAAAATATGGAAATACAAGGACGAGGACAAACAAAAGACACAAGGTATGAAGATAAAAATATAAATAAGACCTATCAAAGGCAAGATATGACAAAGAAATCAAAAAAAAGAATAAGACAAGAAGAAATTATTGTGGAAGAAACTAGACAAAACGACAGAGAGAAGGTCAAAACTATACAAAGTGAGGATCAACACGTTACTAAAAAACTATCGTCCTCTAGCGACAAGAAAGGTGACTATGGATTTAAGGTATTTTTGAAAAAAATGAAGGATATAATTACAATGGAGGTAGGATTTGAAGAAAAAATATCTAGTGTGTGCAGGTTAGTGATAACAGAAGTGAAAGACATACTACTACGGGTGTTTACAAATTGTGAATGGGTCAATGTATTTTTAAAATTATTTGTAAATAATGGCTAATAGTTACTCAAAGAATAGTGTGTTGAACATACATCAATGGAACTCTCAAAGTTTAAGGCCCAAGTTTATAGATTTCGATAGTCACTTAAATCGGGAAAAAGTTCACATTGCGATTGTTACTGAGTCATGGCTAGAACCAGAGTCCCACATAGCTTTTAGCAATTACAATGTATTTAGGAACGACAGGTGTGATTCATATGGGGGAGTGGTAATACTAGTACATCGGTCTATTAAGGCTTTTGTTTGCCCTTTGGTATCCAATAACCTAGAAATTGAACTATTACATGTGAAGCTACTAAACTGTAACGATTTGGAGAATGTAATTGGGGTCTATTGCAACTCAACTACGGCTAGAACTACACAGGCAGACTGGGATGTTATTTTTAGTAACTTTCAGGTAAAAACAATGATAGCAGGGGATTTCAACGGTCACCACAGAAATTGGTCCTACAAGAACAATACAAGAGGCATGCAGTTGTACGATTCTTCTCTAGATAATGGGTACATGGCACTAAATAACGGTAAAATAACTAGAATTAAACTAGTGAATGGAATATTGCAAAAATCGTCTCCTGACATTACCTTCGTTTCTAGTGATATTGTAATTAACTTCTCTTGGGATGTGTTAAATGAAAATTTAGGCAGTGACCACCTGATAATAAAAATTAAATATAACTTTAAATCATCTAAAACATTTACTTCAAAAAGAAACTATAAAAAAGCTGACTGGGTCTTGTACAAGCAAATTCTTTCAGAACGTTTCTTCAATCTACCAATGTTAAGTCAGGTGCAGGAAAAATATAATTTTTTTGTTAGTCAAATAGAGTATGCCGCTGATAAAAGCATTCCTATGCTCAAAATATGTAATGACCCTACAAGTAATTTTAAACCTAAACCCTACTGGACCCCCGAATTATCAAAATCAGTAGCTAAACGTAGACTTGCACTTAGTAGTTTTAGGAAGAACCCCACACCTTTGAATCTGGAATTATTACAGAAAGAAATTAAATCTTGTCAAACATTATTAAGACAGGCTAAATCAGACAATTGGCAAATTTTTTGTAGTGGTATTAACGCTATCACATCAGTTTCAGACATGTGGCGCCACATGCGATGGGTCAAAGGATGCTCCACAGCTAGTTTTACAGTATCTGATGAAAAGCGAATAGAACTATTGCAGAGCCTGACGCCGGACACGGTGACAACCCGTAGCCCACAATTGAAGACATGTCATAATATCATTGAAGATACATTTGGGATAACAGAGTTAAAACGATGTGTTAAGAAAAAGGATACAGCCCCAGGCAGTGATATGATAACTTATTCTATGATTCACAATCTCCCTGACAATGCTCTATCATACCTATTAAATGTGTACAACGAAATCTTTATTACAAGTTATGTCCCAAACCAATGGAAAGAAATTCAAGTCATCCCTATACCCAAAGGCAACTCGGAAATTAATAGTACTGAACCTAAAATTAGACCGATTTCGCTTATTTCTTGTGTGTGCAAAATATTCCACCACATGCTTAATAAGAGACTTGAGTGGTTTGTAGAAAAGAAACAAATCTTATCTAAAAATACAACTGGGTTTCGGAGATGTCACTCTTGTCTGGATGCTTTGGCTCGCCTAGTATGTAAAATACAAATAGGATTCTCTAAAAACCAATCTACATTAGCGTGTTTTTTAGATATTGATAACGCCTATAATAACATATTGGTGGAAAAAGTAATAGGTACGTTAAGTGATCTTGATATTGGCGAACGGTTTTGTCGATATCTTTGGACCTTCCTGAGTGAAAGACACTTGACAATCTTGGGAAACACAACTAAGACACGATTCACCAGATGGACTAACAGAGGTATTGCACAGGGTGATCCGATCTCGCCTCTATTGTTCAACATTGTTACATATAAAATTTGTCAGACAATCACAAACACAATGATAGCCCAATATGCTGATGATTTTGTGATATATGTTAGTGGTACCAACCTGGCAGACAGTGTATTAAACATTCAAAATGCCCTTGATACAATGGTTATAATTTTAAACAATTTAGGTTTGGAGTTGTCGTGTACGAAGACGAAAGTTTGTAACTTCACTCGTGGTCGTAAAAAACATTTAATAAATATAAATGTAAACGGGAGGGTTTTGGAACAAATCGACAATATCAAATATCTGGGAATATGGTTGGATAAAGGTTTGAGGTGGGGCAAACATATTAATGAAATTTGGGATAAGGTTCAGAGGTTTTTGAGTTTATTAAAAGTTTTAGCCGGGTCAAATTGGGGAGTACATCCAAAGCATATACGGAGGCTATATGTAGCATTATTAAGAAGCCGAATGGAGTATGCCTGCTTCTTATACGACAATTCCACGAAGACTCATCTTAGCAAACTAGATAAGGTGCAAAACCAAGCCTTAAGGATCATAGGAGGATTTATTAGAAGCACACCCATTCATGTAATGGAAAGCGAGTTGTGTTTGCCACCTTTGTTCGTTCGTAGGAAATACCTAGCTTATAAATTTTATCTGAAGTCAAAATCATGGGGTAATAACCTAACTATAACTTTATTGCAAGAGTTGAATGCCCTTTGTTCTAATGCATACTGGCGTGATAAAAAACTCCCTTTGCTAGTCACAATTTTTTCAGACGTAGAACCGCTTGTTGTCGCTTCGAGTGATCCTCTAGAAATGTTTGCATTAAACATTTGGCTTTCCGCTATCCCCGTTGAAAATATCATCCGAACTAGCCTCGATTGTGTGACAAATTCAAAAGATCAATACAACACAATATTATTGAAATATGAAGTTCTTCGCGAAATAGATTTAATATATACGAATTGGCATAAAATATATACAGATGGGTCCAAAGATAGTAATGGAATTGGAGCTGCCTTTTATGATGCACTCAATACCGGTAACAGTATGTGTTTTAGGATTACGACACCAATATGCATAATGACTGCAGAACTAACTGCAATTTATGAGGCCCTTAGGTACTGTAATCGTTTATATTGCTCTAATATAGTTATACTTACAGATAGTAAGAGTGGGTTACAACACCTCAATCGTTGTGTATATGGTGTCAGAGGGGTCCCAAAAGCCTATTCAATATTTAGAGAAATACTCAAGCTACAAAGTAAGGGCATATTTGTCAAATTACAATGGATTCCTTCGCACATAGGTTTATCGGGCAACGAGGAGGCTGACCGCCTGGCTAAACTCGCTGCTGAGCAAGGTGCAAGTTTAAATGTGGTGCCAGCTTTTTTTGAAAAATTGACTCCTTATAGATCTAAAGTGCAAGATGCTTGGAAAGTTTACTTTGACCAAAGATCTACAGAAAAAGGTATTTGGTACAAAACGATCCAGAGTGAGCCTCCTCGAGTGCCTTGGTTTGTACAGCGCGAGATAGATAGACAAATTGTAGTAATGGCACATCGGTTGCGTTCTGGTCATATGCCTCTTAACAAATTTGCATTCTTAATGAAAAAGACGGAGAGTCCAAATTGTGCTTGTTGTGATACCATTGAAGACGTTCAACACTTGTTAACCGAATGCAATCGCAATCGGTCCGAGAGGGAGCTGTTATTATCTTACCTTAAAATAAATCTGCTTGACGTCGGTAGTTTTCAATCTATTTTAGCAAATCCTTTATCAGAAGAGTCCTTTTTAGTTTACAAATTCGTTTACCATTCTTTGCGTCAAAGAAGAGAAGAACAGCTCTCTCAGACCCCTAGATAAGATACTTAAGTAGTTTTTAGTTTTTTCTTTTGTTTTCCAATGTAATTATGTGTGAAATGTTGTCATTGTAAGTTACGATGGGGCTGACATGGTCACTTGGTGACAAAAGTCCCTTATTAATAAAAAGATTACAAAAAAAAAAAAAAAACTATAATCAGGTCATCTTTTCTTCCACTAACTATAAAATTAATGCTTGGGGACCAGACCCAGATCCTCCATATTAGAATCTTGTGATTTTATATCCTTTTATTAAAATTCCTATGTTCTAAAATTCCAGTTGAAACTCAAAGAGGCAGAGATCAGAAACCTGCTTAAGAAACTGGATAGTGAGATGTGGAAGGCCAGCAAGGAGTCAAGAGCCGACATTGAAGCTAAACGAAAACTTTTTGATGGTCTGAGTTTTGAGCTGCTGCCTATTGAGAGGTCTCCCGTCACAGAAGGGTACAGGAACAAGTGTGAATTTACAGGTATAGACTGCACATATCTTACAACATTGTTGTTAAACACACTGCCTTTATATCATGGTTAATGTTTAATTTGAGAAAGGGACTGAACATTACATCATATTGGCCTCTTTTTATGTTAAAAATGTGGGGATATCACTAAAAAGAAACAGAATAGTTTTTCTGCTATTTGGAGTGGAGACAAATCTAAAATCATGAAAATATGTCCACCCGATCTTGAGTTATAAATTGTTTACCTGACCCGATTTTGTTTTATATACCTATATTTATAAGTATTTATTGCTTAGGTTTTAAGATTATTATTTTGTAAACCATTTTTCCATTGCAGTGGGTGTGGACGAGGAGAGTAAGTTGCCCACAGTGGGATTCCGACTCGGCAGCTACGTCACCGGCACAGTGGGCGTCGCGCCGGTCGCGGCCGTCACGCACGTCTCTGAGAGTACGAAACAGGCTGTGTTAGTAAGTAAAAAGTTCCGAATTCAAATATTTTTAGTAACACATTCCACAATTTTCACTGCCATAAGAATACATCAAAAAACGTTTTGTTCAAAATAAAAAAAGCGGGATATCAGGAATTGAAATTAAAAGAAACAGGGAAGAACTAACCAAAATAAAAAATTGTTAAGTTACAAGCATTTGTCTAGCTCTGTTAGCTGACTCGGCAAACGTTCTTTTGCCATATTAATTATTCTACGACGCATTCTCAGACCTACCAAATATACACTAAAAATTTCATAAAAAGTGGTGAAGCTGTGTCGGAGGAGTTCGACAAACACTGGCATGAGATTTTTATATATTAGATTAACAGTTAAGGCTGATTTAAAAAAAAATGTCCTATAGCGAATTATTTTCCGTACACCCAGTTGTTCCAAGAGTTCGTCCGGGCGTCCCAACTGGCGCCGTTCTCTCCGGCCGACTACTCGGGTCATTGGCGCTACCTGACCGTGCGGCACTCCAAGAACACTGGCCATCTGATGCTCATCGTCGCCTTCCATCCGCAGGTAGATCGCCTGTTCATTTGCGGGGTATATCTCAAACTACTTTAAATCAGAGACTTCCAACTAAACGATTGAAATTCTAGAAGAATAGTACATTGTAAACCGAGGTGAGAAAACGATCAGAAATACAACTTTCTCCAGAGAATACTTAGTGATTTATACTACACCTACGAGGAAAATAAAATTATTTACAATAATTAAAAGGGTACTGTTAAATTATCAATTAAGTAAAAAACAAAATTTAACAAAACGTTTTTTTTTATTTCGTAGTGCAGAAAAACGTTGCCAGCCTCTTTTAATTGTAAATCGAGTATAGAAAAATATATCTCTCACCCCTTTTTTGTAATTATTTGATATAAAACCTTTTTGAGATTTGATGTTTGTATTTTTTTATGTTCGCTGCTAGAAAACAAAAGAACGCTAGCAGGGCAGGAATGGATTTTCATACAACATTCCTGCCCTGCTATGGAGGGTAGGAATGAAATTCCATGTTACTTTTCCCGCCGCACATTTATAAGGGAGAAATGGCGAACTTTGCTACCCGTTTATGAACAAGCAATGAGACGCTTTCTGAGTGGGTGTGGTACAATAACCATAATATGTACATAAAAAAACAGAACACCACGAAACAGAACATACAATAAAACAATTTTTACAGACATTAGACGCGATGTGTCTCTGTTGCTGCAAAAGCCAGCTGGCTTAACTACAGCGCTGATTTGCAGTGCCTATTTGTTCTGTGAACATCCTGGAGCGCGCACTATAATGTGCTATAGGAATTACCTATGGGAATTACACGTAAACAGATTTACTGTTATTTTTATTTTATTTTATTTTATTTAGGACACAAACAGTCAAACAGGAAAAAATAAAAAGTATATGTAAACAAAAATAGACCTGGAGGTCCCTTAAGTAAACAAAATTATAATATTATAAGTATGCGATCTTAACCAGTTTTGATTCTTAGTATCTGAGAGTATTGGTTACAGTAAAATAAAAGTATAAGTATGAGCCATTTTAACTTAATTGTATTTGAGCAATAGGCTACCCGGCTCTTTTTTAAATTCGTTTAATGTAACTGTAAAAATATCAATATTATTGGCAATTTGCCATCTCGGACTAGTTCCTTTCGAATGATGAGCGATGAATGCCATTTTTTTTCAGAGTTTATCAGCCGAAGAGCTAGACAAGATAAAGAGCGATTTGGTGGAGCATTTCTCGACGGAGGAAGCTGTTAAATGCGGCGTGAAATCTTTGTACTTCGAACTGGCTTTAAAGAGGTACTTGCTTCTCTGTATGTGACGTATAATAATTCTCTATTAAGCTTGTTTATACTATGAAGTAAGTGGATTCGTAAATAGTTGGTCGGTTTCCCGAATCAACAAAATTAAGTAATATACGACACAAGAGTTATTCACGAAAGAAACATGCAATATCGAGCAAATGTGGGTGTCACTGCTGCCTTCTAGGTTTTATAGAATAGTCGACATTCGTTAGTTGCTGCATGCACGCACGCCGATTTTGGGTAATTTTTATCTTGCCCTTCCCCAATACATCTCTTATTTGGTCGAAGTATATCAGCTCAGGACGTCTCTTGTCCGCCCTCTACCCACATTTGCTCGATATATTTCTTTTGTCAATCTTTGAAACCGAAAGAGATTTTGTTAGGACCCTGACAATGACAAGTAGCAAACCCTGGTGTTTGCTTAAACAGAAGTATTTCTTCCAACAAAATTCACTCTCAAAAACGGCCCCTGTCCTCTCGATTAGTCTGTACCAATAAAATGGGCGCAAGATGTGCTGTAGAGCACATCACTCTGATTGGTTCATTCTGTGCGTCATGCGTGACGACGTGAAAATTGATCGGGCGATAGTAAATGACAGCGTAACTTATGATTGGTTTTAGGCAAAAACGTCAAACCATTGACTTCATGACATATAACCCGTCAAAATATCTAGGTACCACGCACGATGGCGATCTGACGGTGGCAGGTGCATATATATTTTGCCGGGTAATACTGAACTCGCTCCGATTGGTAACACAATTACAAGCCCCGCCCGCCTTCCTACAATTGAACGTGGGGTCATTTTTTAGCGCTAGTTAGACATCTATGTTTTTAACATTTTATAGCAGTGATAACTGCGTGATTGTATGCAATGTAATGTAAAATAGTTTTTAAATATGTATTTTGTGATCTTTGAAATACCGTTACGTTCTTTTCTTAGAAATAAAGGAGAAGATGCAGCGAAGCCTGAACATTTATCTGGAGATACACACATAATTGACTCCATCCTAGATCGAAACTTCAGGATATCGCCAGAAGCGTTCTTTCAGGTTCGTTAAATTGGATCTTGCTGTTTTAATAAATTAAAAGGTTTTCGAGTAACTCGAAAACTTAAGTACTCGTGGCCCATGAGTGATGGAAAGTCCTTGGGAACATTCTATTGATGCAATGATATTTACTTTTTTTTAATTTTTTTTTTTACATGTTTTTCGAAATAAAATCATTCGCCAAACTGCGTGGCAGTTTGTTGGGGAATTATAGCGCACTTCCTGTCTTATCTTCTATGTTTGACTACCCCCCTGCCCGCCCTGCGCCTGCGGCTTGGGATCGGAACAGTGCCCCAGACTGGGGGGCAGTCTCACTAAACTCGTCTACGGGCATAATCTTAATGCGTTGATTGAACTTTCGTATAATGCGCGACAAATAGCTTGACCAAATGACTTTGAATTCGCTTGGACAGATTTCGGGTTTCATTGGCGGGGGACGCGGGATTTGACTTAGAATTCTTCGTACTTTGCCTACTAATAAATGACAAATTACCATGAGCAGTGGTCGCCTAGTGAGTAGAATATTGGACTCGGAAGCGGGAGACCCAGGGGCGATTCCCAATATGGGCATGTACATTTGTGAAGTTATAGTAGCAATACCACTCGCTAAATGGAAGGAAAACATGGTGAGGAAACCTGAGTATCTGAGCTATTCACATACCTCAGCGCTTGAAATCGTCAATCCGCGGTGGGCACGCGTGGTGATTAAGTCCATACTGTATCTCTGAAAGAAGGCTTGTGCCCTACAGTGGGACATATATAGGCTGCTTATGGCACAGAGAAAATATACATACTCTACTTTAGAAGTGATGTAATTTATAGATCAACACAGCAGGCGCGGACATTCTCTACAAGAAGGCCATCGAGATGAGTCGGACGGACGAGAGCTCCACTGTGATCGACATCTGTTGCGGCACCGGCACCATAGGACTGTGCTTTGCTAACGTGAGACATTACATTATCTTATCCCCCCCAAAAACATTTTCATGTAAAATGTTGCCAAGACGAGACCATGCACCTAGCGTTGTTAAAAAGTTATCAGATGTTATGTAGACCCAAGCTTCTAGCTCTAGACGCCCTAGCTTCACAAACTCTACACCTAAGTAAAAATTGGTCGCTTGGCCGTTTCGTTACTAAAATAATTGAATATGGAATATATAAAAATCTCGAGTCATGGTGTTTGTTATCGAACTCCCCCGAAACGGCTTCACCAATTTTTATGATTTTTTTGTGTATATTTGCTAGGTCTGAGAATAGGTCGTAGGCTAATTAATATGGCCAAACATCGTTTGCCCAGAATGAATACATTTTTCAACTTACGCCCGCGTGCGACGGCAAAACGGCGGAGTTTTGGAAGTACTCTATGAATTTTGATGATCATCTGTGAGTCAGTGAGGAACTCCGGGTTTTTTTTAGATATTTATTTATTTATTAAGTTAGTTTTAGGAAAGCCATTGACATTATATTACTTAATACTATTTATATAAATAAAATGTAAAATATGTATAGCTATTTATTTGAAACTATGTTTAATGGGTTCATTATTGACGTCATATGCCGAGATTATTCACTATTTTGTTTATCTGGTATAATCCAAAACCAAGTTATGAGGTTTCAAAAAAACGACGACGCGCTTCGAGAAAAGGTAGTAGTGCGCTTGCGTTTCGCTTGTCTCGTCGTAGCGGGGGCACTACCGTGCCCCCAAATTGGCAATAAACTTTGAAATACCTAGGTCTTAAATTGTTTATAATTCAATTGGACCGAAAATATTCGGCAAACAGTGGCGCGTTAAAAAAAACTCATAATTCATAATTCATAATTCATTTATTGATTCGTGAGACACAAGTCTCGTCTCTGTATCGCTAAAAAAAGACGCCGTGGGCGATGGAATAAACCCCCGATTTCTGTTACTGTACATAAACAACTGATAGATGTTACCAGTAGATTAACAGATTTGTAGTGGCAAACTGGAGGTTAGTACACGGTTTGTGTTCTACTGGGGGCTGCCGTACTGGTTTTATGCAAATGGCCTCCAGTCTGGGTATATATCCATGTTTGTGAAGTCCTTGCCTGGCTACCATATTACAGGGTATCCTACTTTGGGGCCAAGACAAGTGATTGAGTAGAGTGGAAGATATTATTATTAAAACGTCGTGAGGAAACATGAATGCTTGAGGTGTTCACATACAAATCCGCGGTGGGCACGCGTGGTACGACGACGTTTATAGGGTGTCTTATGTATTTTTTGTTAAAACTTCCCAATAGCACTGCGGCAAAGTCTTGGGCCTGGAGCTGGTTCCGGAAGCTGTGAAGGATGCTAAAGCCAACGCGACGTTGAACAACATCGAAAACTGCGAGTTCTTCACGGGCCGAGCTGAGGATATCCTGCCTTCGGTGCTGGCGAGGGCTACTGGCGAGGACCTGGTGGCTATAGTGGACCCGCCCAGGGCTGGACTGCGTAAGTCTCACTAGGACTCCTTTCTACCACACAGCAACTCTTCAATTTTATAAATGTGAAAGATAAAATTTTATAAATTCAATTCAATTCAATTCAATTCAAATATTTTTATTCATTGTAAAAACAGAATGTTTACTTAATGAACGTCAAAGTTGTTAGTTTCACAAGTAATGGATTATGTGGAGAAGAAGCTAACAAAGAAACTCCACATTTATTCCTTTCAAAACACGTTTTAACTTAATTAACAGAGTTTTCAACTTAAAATATTAGTCATGAATGTGTTGAACACTAGTCACAATCGTCCTTTAAATAATATTAATCTACTGTTTAATGCCAAACATCTTTGTCTTCTAAATAATCCTTGATGTTATAGTAAGCCTTTTTGCACAGAATGTGCTTAACACATTTTTTAAATCGCGTTGGAGGTAACTCTAATATATCTTGAGGAATTTTGTTGTAGAACCTTATACAGTGCCCCATAAAGGATGTGTTAACTTTTGCAAGTCTAAATAGTGGAAATGACAATTTATGTTTATTTCTAGTATTAACATTATGGTGGCCACCAACATTTTCGAAGTCTTTGATATTTTTTCTAACGTACATAATATTTTCATAAATGTATTGACATGCAACTGTTAAGATGTTGGTTTCTTTGAAGAAATCTCTTAGCGAATCCCTACTACCTAACTTGTAAATAAATCGGATGGCTCTCTTCTGTAAGATGAAGATCGTCTCAATGTCTGCTGCCCGACCCCACAGTAGTATGCCGTAGAACATAATACTATGGAAGTAACTAAAATAAACAAGCCTAGCAGTTGCAACGTCAGTGAGCTCTCTAATTCTTTTGACTGCATATGCTGCAGAACTAAGCCTGTGTGCTAGTTTTACAATATGAGGACCCCATTGCAATTTTGAATCGATTGTGATGCCTAGAAAAACGGTATCTTCTACAAATTCTAGTTTTTCTTTTCCGAGTACAATGTTGTTTTCAACTAATCTTAAAAAAAACGCAATCCATTATCTTGAAATACTGTACTCAAAACAATTTTGACATTTCGAAAGTTCTACAGCTCGCACAAAGCCGTTATTTTGCGACACTATAATTGATGGAATGTCTCATCTAGTACGTCTACTATTTGTCAAAACTAAAATAAAAGAAATTTATTTCTTTGGAAAATTTGAAAATATCGTTATTATGTAGGTATACCTATTCCTATGATTAACAAAAAAAATGCGTATTTAGATAATTTGAAAATACATATTGTTGAAAGTACATTGGTAAAACAACTACCTATGATACTTGTCCGAATCACGCATAAATAATTTCGCTTGCGCAAGTCCATTATTTTTTCTCTGTCACCAGACATGCGAGCTATTACGCAGCTTCGGAACACGCGAAATGTGAAGCGCCTCGTCTACATCTCGTGTAGCCCCGCGTCAGCCCTTAAAAACTTCATCGACCTCGCGAGGCCGTCTTCGAAGACCCTCAGGGGAGCACCGTTTGTCCCTGTGAGGGCTGTTCCAGTGGACATGTTCCCTCAGACGAGACACGTTGAACTGGCTATCCTTTTTGAGCGGGAAAAGGAGGTAAGAAAATTATGCGATCTTCTTACCAAACCTATGCATACGACGCCTTTGGTATTTTTGTAGTTTGTGCAAGGAGGATTTAATTGAACTTTTTTTTAGGATACGAAACTGGAAGGTCAAGAAACGCCAATGGAAACCGAATGCGCAAAGGTGGAAGACGCAAAAACCGAAGAGACTGAGGAAAATAAAGTAGATATAAGTGAATCTGTTTAGATTTATACATATTTTTACTGTTAACTAGATGTATCACTAATTAAAATTAAAATTTTTAATTTTACTACGTGACTTTTGAATACTGCCTTCTTTTTAGGGTTCCGTACCTGAAGGGTGCCACAGTAACGGCATCTTATTACTATGGCTACGACGTCCGTCGTCCGTTCTGTCTGAACCATAAAGGGCTTCTTTCGGTACCTTGTTGGAATTTACACATTGTCAGAGTGGATACGTACATGATATGTGTAACATCTGTGAACGTGAAAACACAGCTTCAAGTCTTTTTAAAAGTTTTTATTATTAACTCTATCGTAAACTAATCGTTATCGTACCGATAAATAACTATACGGCAGTAGGCGGAGGGAGCAGACGAAACACCTATCTGACTTTTTAGAGCCGGTGAAGTCACTACCACCTGGAGGGCATGAGCAGTGGAGAGTATCGACATCGCTGAACCGTCTACGCGGAGGTGTTGCTCGATCCAGGGATAATCTGAAAAGATGGGGAATTCTGCCGGAAGATGCAGATTTCTCATGCCTATGTGGAGCTACACAAACAAGGCCGCATCTTTGTGTCTGCCCTGCCCTGAAGCTTCACATTGCAGCGTGCAGGATCTTATGGAGGCATCACCCAGCGCAATTGCAGTGGTGTGGCTTTGGGAGCGAGATGTCTGAGGAGGAGTCGACGCTTTTGACACGGAAGAAGAAGACTGCAGTCTCTACAGTATAACAATAAACTTAAATAATTAAAACCTATGGAGTACATCTTTTTTTATTTAGGTAGATACATATAGTATTTTCTAAGGGTAGGTAACACGAGCAATAGACAATAATAAAAACTGAATTTGCACGGATATTTACTCGTTTCATTTTACAATTTTCCGACGTTTCGGTACTTTCGCCAGTGTCGTGGTCTTGGTAGACTGAGGTGACAGGCGTCTTTATAAAAGCATTAACTGTTAGTTTACTACCCTCGGCAAAAAAAATGAAGTTATGTTCCAAAATTTTTTGGCCATTTTTTTTTTAAATTGGCAAAACAATAATTTTATATAAACTCAAAAATATTGATTATACATAGATATATACATATATTTGCCAACAAACATTACAATAATATTTATTGATGTGGGTGTGACAATTTTATGTCATCTGCGACGCTACAAGCTCAGAAAATGTACCGAATTATACTAAAACATAATCTGTCTAAGCGATCCTCAAGTTATTAAGCGCATTTTAATCGAGTCAGCCCCATCCCCCAGGCAGTCTGCGGCTACACGGCCGACCTCTAGCGAAGTGAGGTATTTGCAGTGGAATTTAATATAACTCGGGCACATGCCGACGGGTTCATCATGCGTCGCCTGTGAAATGCTCCATTCCTAAGTATCTAATAATGTAACGTACCGACCACGTCCCACAATTTACGTGACCTTACGTAAGCAATGCTAAACCTTAAACGGTGTTATTTAAAAAAAAAGCGAATCCTTAAAACACTCCTCAGCGGTAGTTTAAATAGTCTGCGTTAAAGGGAAATCGAAAGTCTTATAAAAACACGATTCCTTAAAACACACTTCAAATGCAGTGTAAGTTGGTTAGTTTCCCTTAAGGACACACTGTTTAAACTGCATTTTAAGAGTGTTTAGAGGAATCGTGTCTTATAAATAGCACCATAACATTTAACTTTAAGCATTTATGTAAGTATCAATTATTGTAAATTCTGTCATAGAAAAATTTCAATTTAAATCTTAGCTTAGCACTGAAGTTTTAATTGATGTAGATAGGTATTTTAAGGTGATATTTTAAATAGGTCTGTCTTGGAAAAAGCATTTTGATTCGACCACCTAGCTTACCTACTCCAGTTTATTTCTAGACAGGCGAAGTTGTCTACCCTATTTAATTTTCTTTATGTTTAAGTACAAGCGAAATTAAGGCGCCTAAAACGTACATTTAGATTCAATAGCCATACATACTTTCGCCAATATCTCAATAGCACGCCAATAGCAGCCGGCATTCCTACATACCAACGCGAACCGAGCGGCATCTTCATTTCGCAGTTCTATCTGTATAGCTACCCTTGATAGAACACTCCGTGGCTGTATTCATTATCATCCTAGCTATCGGAGAAAACACTCCACTCTCGCGCGGGAATAAAAAAAACTCGAATTAATCGCGGGGGAAATTTTGACGCGCTCACTTGTTTAAACAATTTTTTTTAATGTGATTGATTCGATTTTGTTTTTTTGAAAATGCAGCCGAACAGTGTTATAGTTTTTATTTCGTTGATTTGTTCGCATTATTCGCTGTCTATTCCCAGAAGACCCGGTAAGTATCGTATAAAGTGCAATAAACTTAGAATACTTCAATAATACTAGTTCATTTGTAAAGGAAATAATGATTTATTAATTTCCGTCTGTGGTTACAGAACAAAACCACGCCGAGAGTCAAGCTGTACTAGACCCCCACGGGGACTTACGTCTGAAATGGCGTGTGGACTTCGCAAGTCGCAAGATTCGCTTCCAGCTAGTCATTTCGGAGAAAGCCCCGCCGTTCAACTGGCTTGCCCTAGGTTTCTCTGATCGAGGGGAGCTAGTTGATTCTGATGTGTGTCTCATTTGGACGGATTATAAAGGGAGAGATCATTTTGAGGTGAGATTTATGGGCCTTTTAAATATTGTGACAAGGGTAGCGTGGTGGAAGCGCAGTGAGCTCTTGGATTCGAAAAACTAAAAACCAGCTAAGTGCGAGTCGGACTCCCGCACTGAGGGTTCCATACAGTAGATAGGTACATGTTATAAATAGTTCAGGAATCTAGTCTCGCAGTTTTTTCCGAACTTTTCCCGAACTTCAAAGTAATTTTTTTTTATGATTTAGGTACAAAATGTACCTATATTTTTCAGATTTTTCCCTGTATTTGTAGTATAAGACGATATACCCTATAAATTTTCATTCCCTTGAGTGTGACGCAACTTTTCTTACGTTACTTAGAAGTTTGATTTTTTCTAAGCTTCAAGGGACTGTAGAACTGAGTATACAGTTTTAATTTTAACTCGATACCTCCACGCGTTCCCGATATAAAGGGTCTTGACAGACAGACAGACGGACGGACAAAAAAGTGATCCTATAAGGGTTCCGTTTTTCCTTTTGAAGTACGAAATCCTAAGAGTGTCCTACGCCCTACTCGGGCAAAATATTGCACTTTAAAGCTTAATTATTATTATTATCTTCCTACACCCACAATATTTTTAAACGACCAATCCAGCGATACTATGCTGTAGGCGAGAAAACTATAGCATCGCTAATTTAGGTGTAGGGGGGGTACACTAAAAAGATTTTTTTAAATATTTGTACCGTTTTGTCTGCGTGATTAATGTATGTCTATGCCATATTTCAGCTTTCTCGTACATACTAATCGTCTCTGAGCTAGGCCGCGGATAGACAGACGAACAGACAGACGGACGGACATGGCGAAACTACAAGGGTTCCTTGTCGACTACGGAACCCTGAAAAGTTTTACTCGACAAAAGCTAGGCCGTTATTAAATTCCAATTTACACAGAAAAAAATTGTAATACATTTATATGTTTATCACATGCGCTAATGCGCAATTAACAACCAAACCAACGTTGGTTACTACCTTGTGGTAGCCGGCATGTTAAGTTATCAACTAAAGTCAACGCGGACGAACTCGCGAAGAAAAGCTAGTCTCTTATAATCCACTTTTTTCGATAAATCGCTCTAATCGGTTCGTGTAAATATGTATCCACGTGCGGGCCGGCCGACATGTGCTTTAATTTTTACCTACAGCCTTGAATCTAGGGCCAAGAAGGACAGGATAGGACAAGGCAAGCCTCTAGATTCTAGTTTTTTTTATTGGACGCTAGTTGACCTTTTTTCTAACCATATAGGCAAATTTTCGTCATCATATTATATGTAACAGAATATTTTCCTTCAGGACATGAACTCTGATGACCAAGGCAGACTATCCAGAGATGTAACTCAGAACTGCGACGAGTTTACCGTCGACCCCGCGAGCAGGACTATTAGCTTTGAACGGTTCTTCGATACTTGCGACGATGATGATTATGTTATAGAGGTGAGTTTGAACAGTGAAGCTACCACGGCCGCGTTTCATAAAACTACAATTCATAGTTTATTATTATGATTCGTCGTACATTGCGTAGCAGAGTCTACTTGTTAATCTATGGTTTAATCAACTTTGCAATGTACATCGAATTGTCATAGTAAACCATGAATTGTAGTTTTATGAAATGGGCCCTGCAGCCTCGTTTCATAAAAACTACAATATTCATAGTTTAAACATTTCGATGTACGTGACTGCCTCGTCGGTCTAGCGGTATCACGTCTGATTACCATATCCGAGGTTCGACTCCCGCTGAGAGCCGCCGTAAATTTATACAAATGGCTTCAGTCTGTTTGTATTTCTATGTATAAAGTGTCCTTGCCGGGTTACCATAGCACAGGGTATCCTAGTCGGACCAGGACAAGTATTCTGTTGTGTGGTACTTATTAATTTATTGCATAGCTGATTAACCCACAGATTAACGACTAGGAAGACTAATCGTGCTCGGCCACGCAATCTACATCGTTGTCATATAATAGGTAGAGTTTTAAGAAAGACCCTGGGTGTCGAAACTAGTAAGAAAACAGAAAGCTTCCGTTCCCATCATCGTAGTAGCTGTAGGACCAATATGGGGTTTCTAATACCTCGGAGGTTAGCTCTAGTAAAAAGTCTTGATTGATGAGTAAAACGACCTGTACACAGGGTCACCTACACAGCGCGCAATTCCTGAAACACGTCAATTACAGTTTTGTCATCTACAAAAACTGTTGATTTTTTTTCTTGAATTTTTTTCAATAAGTTTATTATGCTTTTTACGGGTTCTGACATTAAGAACCGGACATGATTCCATTGGGCGAGATTGGCACGGTCTGTAGAGGTTGGCGTGACGGTGAAGAGTCCTATGTCCAATAGTATTCTGATTGTCCTAGCTCTTTTGAGCTAAATCTATGTAAAAAGTTTAAGTTAGTTATCTTATATATTGGTAAGAACTTTATTTTAAAAACCTATTTAGTCTCTTCGCTGCCTGTACGTAATACAGAGAAGTTTGTTTGTAGAGGCTCGAAATTTCGCCGATGCTTGATCTTACCTATTAACTCAGTTGGGAGAGCGCTGGCACGGTTAGCCAGAGGTCGCGGGTTCAAGTCCCGGCATGGGTGAAATTTTTAGCCTCTAAATAGGTTTTTAAAATGTCCTCAGCACGGGTTAGTGCAACAAAAAAAGAATATAAGCATTTTATTGTATTTTAGTTTCTGGCTTCTTCATTAATGTAGTAGTTTTTAAGTTTTGATTTTTTCCACTTAGCGAAAGCTGTGAACATTAATATAATTGGTGCACATACTAGTTTTATACTATTGTACGAATATTGTGAATGTTACATAATTGCAAACTGTTTATGTTCGTAATAAATAAAATAAAAAAATAAACAGTGGGCGTCTTTCATCGGCTGTACATATACAGTACATATGTAGTTAGATAAATAGATTAAAGCCGTGACGGCCTTATTACGCTCGGATCGTGTGCGTACAGTTTAAGTTGACTATGACCACGTCGACGACGCGTCGTCATGATCAAACAAAAATTGTAGGTCCGAGCACACTAAGACCGTCAAGACCCGGTTATTAAAAGGCCCTCACAGTGCCTGCATTATCAACTTCTCAGGACGGCACAACCCACGTGGTCTGGGCTCGGGGTGCCGACAAGCTCTTTTCCTCCAAAGGCCTCTGCTTGCCCTGCGCCTCCCCTGAGGACCGCGGATTCATCCGTGTGCGCCTCCTAACCGTCCCAGCCCAGCCCAAACCTAAGGCAAAGGAGGTTCGCTTCACCAACCGCAGACTGAAGGTGCCCGGCGGTGACACCACGTACTGGTGCCATGTGCAGAGGCTGCCCGACTTTCTGGTGCAGCGGACGCATTACATTGTTCAGGTGAGTGGTTTCTTATTTGGTAAAGTTGGCAATACTATGCTCTAGGGCAGTTCCCCAAAGTGTGTGCCTCGGCACTCTGGTGTTACCGTGGTCATTAGTTGGTGTGCCTCTGAAAATTTATGTGAAGTTTTTGCAAAACGGCCGTTTTTGGCGGAAATGCAATCTTGTACTGATTGCATTTCCGCTAAATACAGCTGTTTTTGCAAAAACTTGTCTGGGTTCTAGGGCCTAGAACCTACTACCAGGTAATAATATTTATTCTCTGTGATTATGACCTTGAAAAGAACAATTAAAAAACATTGTAAGGGTGGGCCGATCGGGTTCTTTAGAATTATATTGATTAAGGGGCTCCATGCAGTAACACAGAGAGATTATTATTATTATTATTATTATTTATTTGACAATACATACAGTGTAAGTTTCAATATATACAGATTTCTTAAAATACTACGTAATGTCCTGACTCCTAAACTAGGGCAACCTGTATCTTAGGAGTCAGTCCTTCCCTAATAGTACAATTACCACTATTTTTACCTGTCACAATTATAATTTTTTGTAATATGTACCTATGATAATGTGCTTTCATTATTTCCAATAATTTTAAGTTTAAAGAATTTAATTAAGTTTAGAATAGACCTGTTTAGCTGTGTGTGTGTGTGTGTGTGTGTGTGTGTGTGTGTGTGTGTGTGTGTTCATGACGGGAAAGTATCGGGGGGTGTGTGTGAACGCTGTGAGTGTATACGTCGTCTTTATTTATAAGTGTATTTTCAGTTGGTAGGTAGATTCATTCATTTTTAATTTTATTTTAGGACGGTAAAGAGACCTTCTGCTTCTATGTAGTTGAGGGAAAGTAGATACGTTTTAAGTTTCTTCTTGCAAAGGTGTAGATTTAGTGGATATAGATCCAGAAGTTTATTGATTTTATTATACATAAATGGACGTAGAAAGGTGGAGAAACGTGAGTAGAACACAGTATTATACTTTCCGATTTTGCAGATGTTGTCTTTTCTTCTCAATCCAGTGTAGTGGTCCGGGTCATAGTATATTTTTACGTGTTGCTTGAGAACAATTTTTAAAATGAACAACTGCCGCACGGTTGGTACCTCACTTGTCTTATATAGTTCACTAGTTGGGTATCTGAACCGCTTGAAGAGCATTACCTTTAATATTGATCTCTGTGCCCGCTCTAGTTTTAGAAGCCTAGTTTTGCACATCCCACCCCAGACTGAGATGCAGTAAGATAGTATGGATTGTGCCAAGGCATAGTAAATAGATTTTAGTAATTTGGAATCAGAGATAGGTCTGACGCTTTTTGCAAAAAACGATCTGTAACGAGAGATGATGCCACGAGGACTTTTTTCCATTGGTAGTGTTACTGCATGGAGCCCATTAATGCTATTTCTGGGAGACTCTTTTTTACAAAATCCTATTATAACACTGAAAATACGATTTTTTGCTCCTAATAGCCATATATGCCTTTTGAACGTTGTACTAAGTACGATAATTTCAAATTTGATTATTCATTTATGGTTAAGTACCTCTGAGATTTTCTGATTTCGTATGTGTACCGTGAATACAAATAGGTTACGGAACAGTGCTTTAGCGCACTGGTTCCTAGACTTTTAGGGCTATGGAATTTCCCGAACCAAATTATAGTCTTCAATCTAGCTGAAGACAAATTGAAATCTAATTATTCTTGTGTGGGTTTTTCGACACGCTTGAAGACCAATACGTCCCTTAGCAGCATTCAATTTTTACTTCACATGTTCCTCGCTCGCTGGAATTTAAACAAAGCCTCCTTTTCTCTTTAAAAGATAAGACGGCAGCTAGTTTCATATATTTGCTGTTGCTACCTGTACATTGCTTCTTCAATTTACTCTGTCCCCTCAGTTTGAGTCTTCAATTACCCGCGGCAATGAGGGCCTGGTGCACCATATGGAGGTGTTCTACTGTGACGCTGGCCCGGACGCAGAAATACCGCTTTACGAAGGCAACTGCTTCGCGCCGGACCGACCGGAAGTTACGCAGACCTGCTCCAAGGTAGGTATTCTATTCCACTCTTCCTGATAACTTTTGACTTACTAAGAGTGACTTGCGCCAATTTACTGGATAATTAAGTAATTACGGGGTGATTACTTACTTTGAAGAAATGTGCTTTCCATGGTGAAAAACAGTGTTATTAATGATTTATCAGTAATGGTATAATATATTTGTTAATATTCGAGATTCGCGACCTTTGGCTCCAAACTGTGAATCCAAAATTAGAATTGGATTAATTTTCTTATATGTTAAACCATTTGTAATTGTTTCCTTCTGGTTGTGCAATAAAGTGTTCTCTATCTATCTGTCTAAATGGTTAAGAGTCTGTCGTCCGATATGCGTAAACAATTAAAAAAACAATTGAGTTAGCCGGCGCCCGCCATAAGACACTCGAACGTATTATAGTTTTTTTCGATTTTTATTACTTTTGTTCTGATGTTGTTTTTTTATGCTTAAGTGAAGTAATTTTGGCAACAAAATAAATGTTTTTTGCCACTTAATAGGTATTTTTTTTAATTAGCACCATATTATTTTACTTTTTTTTTATTTTGTTGCACTAACCCGCGCTGAGAATAATTTTGAAAAAACAATGTAGGTACAAAACCTAAATGCAAAGTGGGTTACTCGGGGCTGCAAGTGATGTAAATTACTTTTGCCAGATGTCGCTGCCTGTACGTAATACAGAGAAGTTTGTAAAGAGGTTCGAAATTTCGAAGTCTCCATTGTTTGTTCTTAACAGGTGAAAGCGGCTTGGGCTATGGGGGCGCCCCCGTTCACGTATCCTGAGGAGACAGGCCTTCCAATCGGAGGCCCCAAATCCAACAAGTACGTGATGCTGGAAGTGCACTACAATAACCCGCAGAAGAAGAATGGTGAGTCTATTCTATGTATTATTTATATTACTATCGGGAAGCACTCTGCTAGAGTGCTCTGTAGAACCCTTCCGAGCCGCCACATCACGGGACAAAGTAGCCACAATGATAGCCGACCTCCGATAGGAGATTGCACCAAATGGAGAAGAAGATTGAAATATTGCCGCATGTTAAAACATATACGATTTTAAAATAACAATAGAATCAAAGAATAGTGAAATGAGTAGGTATTTTATTTAGTGATTCTTTACACTACCTACCTGTTATAACTATAAGTGAGAAATGTTCCTTAGGAAAGATAAAAGTCCATACCCAATATTGTAAAATATTAGTACGTACATTGTACACCGAGGGGAGAAATAGAACTTTCTCCCGAGTGATACATAGTGCTTTATACTACACCCACGAGGAAAGTATAATTATTCAGAAGAATTAAAAGCGTCCTGTTAAATTATCAATTTCGTAAAAAACGAAACAAATTGCGGCGCTTGTTTTTATAGTGCAGAAAAAGGTTGCGAGCCTCCTTTCATTAAAAATTGAGTACAAAAATTACGACCTCTTTTTTCTAATTATTTGTTTTAAAAACTTTTTGAGATTTGACGTTTGTATTTTTTTAAAGTTTGCTGCTAAAAAACAAAAGAACGCTACGCGTACGGGAAAACCCACAGAACAAATTGTGTGGGAAAACCTACTCTGAGGCCAAGTGACGACCTAAAATTGTGTACACAACACAACACAACACGGACCGTAAAATAGAAAGCCCTCTATCGCATATTTATGACCCTCGCCTGCGGCTCGGGCCTTAAACTTCTACGATATCGGCCTTTCTTTATTTTACGGCTCTAGTTATGTTAATGTACTACTATTATTATCTGTGTGCCTACATTTTCTCCGAATATCAAATTAAATAATCTCGTTTCCCACAGACTGGGTGGACAGTTCCGGCATAGTCCTCCACGTGACCTCACAGCGCCGACGCTTTGACGCGGCCATCATCGAGTTGGGCCTGCAGTACATCGACAAGATGGCCATACCGGGGAGACAGCTGGCCTTCCCTCTTACTGCCTACTGCATACCGCAGTGCACTGGCGTGGTGAGGATCCATAACATGAGCAGCCTATATAGGTCAGGGAGAGAGTATGGGCTTAATCACCACGCGTGCCTACCGCGGATTGGCGATTTCAAGCGCTGAGGATCCATGATTACATGGAAATATAGCGAAACCTGGGCGAGGCTAAAGTACGCCACATTTTCCCACAACGAGTAAATAACTTCGAATGCGGCCATCATGAAATTCACATTCATCAGCACCGTACACCTGCGCTATTTTGAGGATCCGATTTTTTTATTTTAAATCTAATTCGGCGACTCTAAATACCATCTTTCTAACGAGATTGAAAAGCCCGTCAGTAAATCCCTAGCAAATTAGCTGCTTCGCGACGTAGAATTTTACGCCATTTTTTGGCAAATTTATTAACATGGATCCGCAGCTCGCTAAAGGTGCTGAATCCAGCTGGATTGCTGGACGAGGGATAAGATAAGAATATTGTTTATTGCACACCAGAAAACAATTACAGAGATAGCAGTTACAAAATAAAAGGATCCAGCAATTGCAATCCCTACTTATAACACTGATAATTATAGAAAGGGACTGAACGATTGTTTGTTTTTCGCTTTTACAATAAAGCAGTCCACATTGTACGAGAGAGAATCAAATAGTTACAATAATAAAAAAATCATTATTTTTTATTATTATTATTTTAATAGTTTACCTAATAAATAATAGACCCCTTAAATGTATAATTAGCGATTAGACCCCTAAAATGCATAATTAAATAGTTATCCAGTCCCTTTCTTATAGTCTTACTTTAGATTTAGTACTTCATATATTTTTTTCTTACAAAAATAACAATCGTAAAGTTCCTTATGTTTCAAATACTTACTTATAAACTGTTAAGGCTGTTGTTACGTCGAGCATGCTGTCTCGCTCACACAATTTAACATTTTTAGTGACTGTAATAAAACGCTTCGCGTAGGAACAGTGTTAAGCCCTAACCTTATTTTGATTGCGCCATGCCCAGCCCTGGGGTGCGGGCTCTGCCTAGTTCAGCAACAGAAGCTTGTCACTTACTATAAAAATGTTATATACCTATCGGTTAGTTCTTTCGGCTAAGTTTTACAATAAGTGGAGATGTTGACTGAACATAAACTCACGCCTGTATCCCAGAGCGGTAGGCAGGGACCAGGGACTGCCACTTGCCACGTTCCTGACAGATCACATTAGCTTCCTCAACATTTATTAGTCGTTGCATGCACGCACGCCGGTCTCGGGTACTTTTTATCTTGCCCTTTGCTAATACATCGCCTATTTGTTTGAAGTATGTCCGCCTTGAACGTCCCTTACCGGCCCTTCCACCCACATTCGCTCGATATATTTGTTTCGTCAATTTTTCTTCCTTCACCCTCTTCACATGTCCAAACCAACGCAACATTCCTTTCTCAATTCTAGTCACTACATCCTCTTTCAGTCCACAAGTCCATTTATGAAATAAACTATTTGTATACTAACAGTGCTATAACACCTGTCCTACAGGGCCTCCCCGCCGACGGCATCGTAGTATTCGGCAGCCAGCTCCATACGCACCTCACGGGCGTGGCAGTGTGGACGCGGCACTCGCGTCGCGGCGTGGAACTTCCCATGCTAAATCGGGACACGCATTACTCCACACACTTTCAGGAGATCCGTCGACTGCACAGGCCGGTGAAGGTTCTGCCTGTGAGTCACTAAACTTGTCACTAGGATAGCTTGTGCAATGCTATAGCGAGCGAGAAAAAAGGTCAAAACATGAAAGGCTGGGGTAGCAGTGTGGAGTTAGACACGTTCCCATGTTCAAGCGGGACACGCAGTACTCCACACACTTCCACGAGATCCGATTTCTTCTCGTGAGCAACTAATATTAAGAACTTTAACGCAACACAGTCACCTCTCCTGGTCCCAAACTAGGATACATTGTTTTATGGCAACCAGGCAAGGACATCGCAGGCATGGAATTATAGACGGATTGTTATTTATAAAAAGTGCCTCCTAAAACACTCTTAAGAGAAGCTAAAGCCGGTTTTTGACAGGAGTTCCTGCTGTAAACCGGATTTAACTCTGTATTAAGAGTGTTTTAGTGAGGTTTCTTTTTTAAGACTTCTCCTTTTTTAGTAATGTAACGAATCTTCTACTGATCCCCACGGTACAGGCTAGCCCTAACTGTAATGGTTGCTTTAAAAATCGAGTAACTTTGCAATGTACCACATCTACCTTTCGGTAATATTGGCAACATTAAAAATTTTTAGTATACGTATTTTATTGTCTTAAAGGAAACTAGATACAAAATAAAACGATGGGTCATATTTTTATTTTCAGAAATTCCATGATTTTCATTCATAACTAGATGACCCCGTGAACTTCGTATCACCGACGTCAACCGTTTTTTTTCTTCTCACCGTTTAAACCTTCTTTGGACTTCCACAAATATATAAAAACAACAATTAGCCAAATCGGCCCAGCCGTTCTCGAGTTTTAGTGAGACTAACGAACAGCAATTCATTTTTATGTATAAAGATTTTCTGTTTGAATTTCGTCTTATTCTAAAAGGACGTAAACGCCAAATGACGTCACACATACGGCATAGTAATACTAACACAAGAACGTGTACTAACACCTTTGCCGACTTTTTAAAAACCATTGCTGATTGACGTTTAATGGCATTTCTCTTGTCAGTCAACTATGACATCTGTCATAACAACTTTTTTTTAAATATTAGGCAACGGTAACTCTTCATTCCACCGTATGTGCGACGTCAACACACAATTTATGGTTTTTATTAATTTTCTCTAAAATTAAGCAATAATAAAAATTGTAAAGATTTTTTTCGTAATCAGGATAGCAAAATTAAGAAACGGTATTTTTAGTTTTAGGCGTTGTAAAATATGAAATGTTGTCAATTGCGCATGCAAATTATTAAAAAAAAATCTATCCTGTCTAACTAATCTATCTAATCCACCCCAGGGCGACTATCTGGAGACGAGCTGCCTGTACCGTACACTGGACAAAGCCAACGCGACAATCGGCGGGCATGCCATCACGGACGAGATGTGCGTCAACTACATCTACTACTACCCCGCCACTGAGTTGGAGGTCTGCAAGAGCGCCGTGGCCGACGCACAGCTCGAGAAATACTTCCAGTTTGAACAGCGGTAAGTAAAATGCTGGTTGGGGAGCCTGGACACACTTATGAAACTAATTGCGCAAACTTGTCACATATGAAATTAGAAATTAGAGTAAACAAAATATGCACCATCCAATGTAACTACTTACACAAAAGTTTTGTCAAGAATAGAAAACAAATACATAGAAAAAAACCCTATGAGAACAAACGTTCCAACACGCTGGCAGCATTGCCACGCTGCACCGCCAAAGTGATGCTTTGGCAAAGATACCTGTGTAATTTATTTTTTATTTTAATTTTAATGAGCCTTGTGCGAAAGCGCATTAGGAGCGGACTTCCGGAAATCACATGACAATTTTGTTTTAGAGAAGAGGGGGTCTCTGGGTCTGGTCAAACCTCATTTAAAGTCGTATAAGAATGCTACTAAGGTATAAATTTTAGCTAAATCTTCATCTCTCTTCATGTCTTGAAAATTGCACGCACGCACGCACGCACGCAGGCACGCACGCACGCACGCACGCACGCACGCACGCACGCACGCACGCACGCACGCACGCACGCACACACACACACACACACACACACACACACACACACACACATACACACACACACACACACACACACACACACGCGCGTGAGAAATAGAACTCCCTTCTTTACGCCCTACGATCCTGGGGATAAGAGGTCAACATCATTATCAATATTTCAACAATCTTTCAGCTGGGATAACATGTCGGTCTCACTGGAAGCGTCGCCGCGCCAGAACTACCTGTCCATCGGGCCGTGGACGCCGCTGCGGGCTCAGGCCTTGCACAAGCTGTACTCTGAATCCCCCATATCCATGCAGTGCAACAAGTCTGACGGGAACCGGTTCCAGGTAGGCTACGCTGTCTAGTTCGACATATGATTAGATGGGAACCAAATAAAAATAAAACAATAGAGTTGTTCCGTGTGGCGCCGGATTAAGAATAGCGTCACTCCATTTCCTTCCTGATGGATGTTGTAGAAGGCGACTAAGGAAATCAATTACCAGGAGACAGGCAGCAGCGTCTTCCTGAGATTCCAACCGCATACTGCGATCGCCAACCCGCCTGCCAAGCGTGGCGATTATGGCAAAACCCCTCATGGTTATAAAAACCACGAAGGAGGCCTATGTCCTGCAGTGGGCGTCAAATGATGAAACAATAGAGGGTGATATATTTTTTAATTTGCAAGGTGAATGTGTCTGAGATATTCACCGTACTTAATGTTTTTTATGAAATGTCAATTAACCTATTGTCTTGCTGCCATCTGCACCTACATAAAGTTTTCACTGCACCTAATTGTATATTTATAATTTAATATCCGTAAACTGTGGAAAACGCTGCTGGTTGTACATTTAATTATACTTAAAACTAAGTAAGTTGGACTAATATTTTTCGTTTTTGTTTTTGTTTTCGTAATTGTTTTCTCCAAAGAAATTGCATTTGTAGTACCTGGACCAAATTGGCTTGTTCCGAGCTACAAGCCAATTTGGTCCGGGATTTAAAAGAATCCACTCTATTCCATAAAATGAACGCGACTAATCTCATTTCAATGCACCAATGTGCCTTGGTGCAGCAAGGGCTAACAGTGCCTGTTTTATTTCCAGGGCGATTGGGAAGGCTTGCCAGTGCCGAAGATAAAGGTGCCACTGCCGCCCGAGCCAAGGAGATGTCCCGACACGCAGAAGACCTTCAAAACATTGTAAATGTTTTTGACAATAGAGATCTAGTAAAATCATAAAATCCGTGTATATTCCTGGAGGTGTAACAATATAAAATAGGAAGCTCGTATATCGTCTGTTCAGGATAGTACTGGAACATCTCCAAAATTACATGTTTTGAGTTAAGTATGCGGTTTGCCTAAAAAAATCATTTTCTATCTAGATCAATAATGGAATAAGTCAAAAACGGCTCTAACACTTCAATAAGTCTTAAAACCACTATGACGCTAAGAAAAATGTTTGATCGTTTCTAATTCATTATGAGGCTATTTCGAAAAGTTGAAAATGCCTTTATCTCATAACAGCTCATTTTGAAATGTTCTAGTACCATCCTGAACCGACGATATTTTACCTTGCCATAATAGCTGTCTACTTAATCATTCGAGTTAGTTCTAAATTAGCATGTTCCTATAATATCAATGTAAGTAGTATAACATGCTGACATGCGTGACGAGTGCAATAAACATGTATAGTAGCGATGTAAATAAAAATAAAGTAATTATGTTGTCATATTATGTTTAAGCCATGTAATAAATTGAATCAAACTGATTTCAAATTAATGTTGCATTTAAGTAATCCAAATACTACCTATTGTCTCACCGAAACAGTGAAGAAAAACAAAACATTAATTAAGGCTGTTCTTACGTGGAGCATGCTGTCTTGCTCTGCCAATGTAATAATTTTAGTCTATTGCTATAATAGATAAGCGCCGGCTGCAACAACTGAACTTTTACAAGACGACACAGAGTCAAAGTGCTGCTTGCAACAAGTATGACAAAAATTGATCGTGTGATATAGAGCTCTCTCGACTATTTTTAGTAATAGTAATAATACTAAAATTAAAAAAAAATTTGCTAACCGAGAAAAAATACCGGACGAGTGCGAGTCGGACTCGGCCACCGAGGGTTCCGCACAAATTTTTAGGTACTTACATATTATATTCAGGAATCGAGTCTCGCAATTTTTGTCCGTGCTTTTCCCGAACTTTACAGTTTTAAGATTTTTGCCTGTACTTGTAGTACCTAATTATAACGATATTACTAAATATTACTTGCCAAATTACATAGTTCTAGGTCAACGGAAAGTACCCTATCTATAAATTTTGATTCCAATATATGTCGCAATATATACGTTTTTTCTAGCATAAACGGCCGTATCGTTTTAGGGTTCTTTAAACAAAGGTTAAGGGATGTTTTCATCATTAAGGGGAACATTTAAGAGAAATTTTCACAGGTGATGTATTTCTGTTGCCGCTATAACAACAAATACTAAAAACAAAATAAAAAAATATATTTAAGCGAGGCTCCCATACAACAAACGTGATTTATTTGCGTTTTTAAAGTAGACTAAACTTGCTACAATATGAGACTAAAAGTGTCTCTGTAGACCCGTAGTTTCTGAGATAAAGCCTTTAAAATTTTATCATTTTTAGGGTTCCGTACCCAAGGGTAAGAGACCCTATTACTAAGACTCCGCTGTCCGTCTGTCCATCCGTCTGTCACCAAGCTGTATCTCATGAACCGTGATAGTTAGACTGTTGAAATTTTCACAGATGATGTATTTCTGTTGCCGCTATAACAACAAATAGGTACTAAAAACAATAAAACAAGTATTTAGAGGGGCTCCCATACAACAAACGTGTTTTTTTTGCCGTTTTTTGCTCGATATTAATAACGGCAACAGGTAGACGCTTCAAATATTCAAATGTTGTAGGTATAGATAATGGTACGGAATCCTTCATGCCCGAGTCCGATTCGTACTTGGCTGGTTTTTACCATAATTTTTTTTACCGTATTTCACGCAAAGTACCCCGTACTTTCTGGCGACAAGGTTACATAACTTTGATACGAGTAGAATATTTAGACCCTAGCCGTTGACAATCTAACAGAAGGAGGATTTCGAGTCGTGGGCTTGTACCTTCTTTTTTTCTCAAACAAGAAATCAAGAGCCAAGTTGCCAATGTGACAAACGGCGTGCACCGTGACACTGGAACCACAGAGAAAATAATCAACTGGAACTTCCTGACGTTTCCTTCTAGACAATGCAAATAATAATTGAAAAATAATTCACATTTTCAAACATCTGCTAATTTCAAGTGATGTACCATCTAGTTAAGGTAAGCAATATCTACTTCCGTACTTTCTTGTTTGTAAGCAGCATACAATATATACATCCCACTGCAGGGCACAGGTAGGGTTGCCAACCCTATTATATAATATAGTATCCTACTATATTAGGGGCTCGAATACTATATTTCTAAAAAAATGTATAGTAGGCGAAACTACTATATTTTGCATAAAGCGGAATCCAGCCTTAATCTTTTTCTAAAGCTTTCTTTTTCAAGTCTAAGTCCGTGAATCGCGCGGCACGACTGCTGTTATTTTTTACTATTTTTTCACCATTATTTTGCCATCTACTATATTTTTAGAGGTAATAGCTTCGAAAATACTATATTTGTTAGAAAAAAAGTTGGCAACCCTAGGCACAGGCCTTCTCTCAGGGAGGCCTTCCCTACTTACTTAGTACGTTCTTAATTACACAATGCGTGAAACCCCCCAATTAGGTAGAGATTGTATTTTACAACTAAATTTTCTACATAGAAATTTTATACTCAAAGCTTTGCTATGAGTTATTTCTCACATTCATATTTTTTTAAATCAGGGTTTACCCTAATCATTGTATTTTAAGTAGACAAATTCAATGCCCTAGTATAAAATGCGTGTGTTTTCTGTTTTACACCTTTTGTTTGTTCTACGAGTTTTCTCTTAGATTCATATCTTCTACGTAAAAATGAGGGAGGAAAAATTGTACTCAATAGTATTCTTTCAATTTTATTTGTTACGTAGTCCAAGTATAGGTATAGTAATAGTACACTCGACAGCACATTAACCTTGACACGGGTGCACACTACGCAGTTACGTTACAAGCGATATTGCAACAAAAATTACTGTCGACTGTACTACGTAAAAGAAATATCTAATTGAGGAAGAAACAAATCAAAAGTTTTATGGGGCTGACTCTAATAATTGGCGTATTTCGGGATTATCTACTATTTCGAGTTATGTACCCCAAACTTAACTCTGTACATTGAATTTTAAAATTCAGTCATGCTCTGTATAAGCAGATTGGGATAATATTATTATCTTTACCAGCTTACTGTCTAATTGAATAAATTTCACATTTGCAGTTTTATATACCACGAATTGTATACACAAAAAAATGGGTATCGTACAGTCTGTGGCTTGTTCCATCGTATTTTGTTTCGAAAGGTGCGTACTTTCAATTTTTTGCGCGAATGTTGTTCGCGCTATTTTGCGTCGTTTGCACATGCATTAGTGCGGAATAAAACCGGTAAAAACCGTTATACTTATGTTTCAGAATCCTATCATGGGGATGCTGTGCATTCCTATTGATACTATTGATGTTTTGTATGATCACTTTCGTTGTTTATGGAATATCTGTTGGCTACCATTATGCGCAAAAAGAACTATCTGCATTTGCCCGTAAGTCGATTGACCATAATTTAAATAACCCCTCTTTGCAGTTGCAGGCATCTAAAAGTGGGACTTATTAAAAAATCTATGGCGGACTCGCAGTTTAGAAAAAAAAAACATTTATAACTATAGTCAATATTTGGGACAATGCCAATTCCACTTTTGTTGCACACGAAACATAGGTACAGCGGGACTCAACTCCACGCGGGAAACTGGTGATAGGCCAAGGGCTATGAATATAAGCGGGGCCCTTTTAATACAGCTACCGTTTCTAATAAACTTACGTTTATTGTCAGAAATTTTCGCCCATCTTAGGCTCTCCCAGCGTAAGACGCCCACCAGCTCGCTATATCAACAATGTGAGGCAAATTGTTGGTAGCTCATAACATTATGCTCATAATATTCGCGTTAATGCAAGCCTCTTAAAAACGATCGTTTTATATAATACCCGACAAATAACTTCAACAAATTACTTTCACTTCGCATGGAAGTATTTCGGGTCTTACTGGCCGCGGACGTGGGATGCAGATGTGAGAAGTACTAAGTTAAATTAACAAATAATAAAAAAATGCCCATTGCAAACTCATTCCACGCGCAGACTTTTGTTCAAGGTATCTGTCGGGCATATACCAATTTTTAAATATTATGTAGGAAATGCACGTGTAAATTTATTTTCAGTTAAATCCCGAGAGCCTGAGGACGAGTCGCCCGGGGTGGGCCGGCGAGCTATGGACGATACGCCTGTGGTGCGGCTAGTCGCCGTCAACCGTTCTAACGAAGATTTGATACAGCCGCCTATTCTTGGTTAGTGTACAAACAAAGGAACTCCAAGAGCTAGAATGGCTATCAATAATGCTATGCAGATCCCAATACCAGGTGGTGGTATGCATAGGTGGGCATTAACTTTTTAATCCGTTAATCGTTAATTAACGAAGTTAACATTTCGACTAACAGATTACATTTTAAGTTAACTTATAAAAATATTAACGGACTCATTAACTTCCATAAAATTTCCCCAAGTCCGTTAATCGTTAATCCAGTAAGTACCTACTATTTATCAAACGTACCACATGTACGTTACCAAATGTACGTTCGGGCCGGTCGACAAAAGCGGCGCGGTGTGTGCCACGAGTAAAATGAAACTAGGTGTAAATGTATGTCTTGCCGGCTCGTCTTTTCCGCCTCGAGTGAAAAAACTACGAAAATAAAACTATGCATATGATTCGTTCGATCGTTTCATTACTTTGCGCCGGCAGCGGCGCTTACAGTGACGAGTGTTAGTTTGTTTTTTGTTGTTAAGTATAAGTACACCATTAACTTTTGAAACGGTTTGAAAGACATAGCGAAATGAACGTGCCAGAAAATAGCTGTCGAATACAGGAGTTAGTTTTTTTTAAAAAACGCAAATATCTCGACGCAAATTTGAATCTATTAGAACCATTAGTAGTCATATAACCGCGGGTCATTGTTCTGTTAGACGGAGAGGCGGTACTAATTGTTCGCGAATTTTTTAAGCAAGATTTCTCAAATCAAAACAAGATTTTTCAACTATATGTATATTTTTTATTTACGTCTATACATACTTTATTGCACACATAACTATACTTAAAAGTAATAGTCTAAATAGATGCCATTTTTAATTACTAATTACATTACCACACGGGTTTCAAACTACCCAGAGATCAGACAGTATATTGGCTAAAGTGTACGAAACAAGCCTCGATTTCAGCCGAGAATTACATTAATTATTATGTTTTCATATTATTTCCCTCTATGTTTATGAAAGGGAATATACATATATAATGCAATATAATTGAATGAATGCAATATAACTGCAAACGAACTTACCAGTAAGTGATAAATCTCGATAAATCTCGAGACGAAGTTAGGACAAATAAATCACTCCAATTATACTCGATTCTTTTGTAACTGGCCTAACAGGCTTCCAGACACTTCCAGAACCCAAACCAACAGTTTTTTATAAGTAGATCACTAACGCAACGATATAGAAAATGCAATTTTTAGTAAGTGTTAACGGATTATCGTTAACATGCGTTAAATCTTCCGCAATGTAATGCTTAACTTTTTAACTAAATTAACTTTTTTAGTCACGGATTAGCGATTAATAATTTTAATGGCTAATTTGATTGATTAACTATGTGATGATGGTGCCCAGTTATGCTGGTATTACGAGACTTGGCAGGAGAATTAACAAATTAGGAATAATGCAGTAGGAATGAGGTGAATGACTTTGAATGACAGGATACGCAATATAATGATTAGAGAACGTGAGGACTGAAAGAGGATGTACCTAATGACTAGAATTGAGAAAGGAATGTTGCGTTGGAGAGGACGAAGGAAGAGATATTGAAGAAACAAATATATCGAGCGAATGTAGGAGGAAGGGCCGTTAAGGGACGGCTGAATTGGGGATGTATCAGCGAAGGGTAAAATAAAGGGTTCTGAAACCGAGCGTAAGTGTATGGAGCGATTAATGAAAGTTGATGAAGCGAAAAAGGCTTATCAAGGCCGTGGCAAGTGGCTAACCTTAGTCTCTGCCTACCCCTCCGGGATACAGGAGTGAGTTTATGTATGTGTGTGCAAATTTTAATATTTTTATTTTTAATATTTATTGCTTTCTTGTTGCTTACAGTGTTGGTGTAAAAAATGTTATTACCTCAAGTCGAGACGACTAATACGTTTGTTTTTTTCAGAGCTGCAATGTACACCAATGCCAACAGAAGAGGTATTTTTGAAGTCTTCGATAACACCTGTTATCGTTTTGGAAACTGAACGGTATGTAATTATTATAGTTTAATACATTTAAAAATCTTAAGTGATTACATCGTTCCTGGATATTTGTAATCTAGCTCCACTATAAACCAAACCCACCGGAGCCTTGTTATTAAGTAAAGACCGCTGTTATTAAGCAAAGACCGCTTCCATCTAAGTAAACACAACTTGTGGGTTTTCAGGCCACCCAACGAACCGGAACTGACGCCTCATGAAAGAGAACTTGCTCGCAGACTCATCGGTCGATTCCGCCGCTCTAAGACCGCCGTCAATGTGTCCTCAACACTTGAGCCCTTCCTCAGACCATTGAAGATGCTTACTGTTTCTGCAAATTATACTAATTACTCTACGATTTTTCTATAATATTGTCAAAACTTATGTAGGTACCTATCACGCACACTACGATTACAAAAAGATACACGTGTTTTGCCGCAAATGAAAGGTATAATGGTTGGTTGACATGCCGCAATATCGTTCAATCCGCATTCAATCGTTCAATCTGTATCGTATATTTTTCACTTGCATCAAAATGTGGGAAAGCTCTCTATTCCGCTTTTGGCCCTTAACGAACATTGTTTGATTTTGTTTTTAGATGAATATGTATGTAATATTTTTACGAGAATATAATCTAAAACTCACAAAAAATACAAAATCTGCCGGTTTCCGCATGACCGGAAGTGTGGAGGAGCCATTTCGTCTTCCTAAGAACGCGTTACGGCATATAAGTCGCGAACGATACATTTTACAAAAAAAAAGTTTAAATAAACAAAAAAGGTAATTTTATTTTACACAAAAAAGGTCTCTTTATATTTTTGTCCAAAGTTAAAACTAAAACAAAAAACATCATTTTATCAAGAAGAAAGAAAGAAAAAAAAAGAAACCAAAAAACTTTTTTCGGTCAGATTAAGAGAACCCACCAACATTTTTGTCAGATTAAAAAAATATGCTTTCAGGATACCGAGATAAACCTCCCCTATAAAAATCTGACGCGCTCGAGTATTTCAAAAAAACTATTTTTTTTGCATTTTCAAAAATTCATCGTAACTTATCGTCACGCCGAAATCGTCAGTTTTTTTTAAAGGGAGCTTCCTTGGGGCCTACTTAACACCCCTTCCGAAAATCTGACGCGCTCGAGTAAATTTTTTTTTTTGCATTTTTGACTACTTTATATGCCTACCCCCACCACGCAAACCGGCAGATTAGTATACCGTTGTTATCAGAGGCACTCGGGGCATACGTAGTATGAATATCTGACGCGCTCGAGAATGCCCAAGTAACTGTTTTTTTTAACATTTTTGAAAAACCGTACACGCCAAACCCACCGCTAAAATGGTTTTTGCCATAGGAGCTTTTCTTTTCGAAATCATTTTATCTTTCGATTTTGATAGGTCTCGACCGCGCCGTTGAATTGCGCCATTTAGCTACCTCGCCTCCCTAACTAATATATAAAAATCCCTCGTGTCACAATGTTTTTTAACGAACTCCTCCGAAACGCCTTCACCGATTTTTATAAAATTGTTTGTGTATATTTATATTTGGCAGATCTGGAGAATATGTCGCAGTCAGCTAGTAAAAATATAAATAAGTCGACGTTGTTCATTCTGGGAAACGACTATATAGTATTTTATGACAACCCCTTCAGCAGTTTATAACTGCTGAGTGCGTTCTCTTAACGAGCTCGGCTGCCGTACCACCAGTCAGGGGTACGGTGGGTCTGAAGCGGCTGTGGCTGACTGTGCGTACCAAATCCTGGCGGAATTCTGACGTTTGCGATAGAAATTAGTATGGAATATGAAATCTAGAGGTTAAATTGGTACAAGTAATACATGAGCAGAACTTTGCACGAGTATGTAGGTACTTATCTCTTCACTAGAACAGTTTAACCTCGTGATTTCTGACTTCAGGTTGTGATAAAGAATAGAGTAGAATAGAAACAGTTTGTATGTTTTGAAGCACTCTGTATACCTTGTTAGCCCTGTTACTGATTAAAGAATAAAACAGTTCAATAGTGAAGTGCGAGAGCATTATTTAATACTGCTAAATTTTTACGACTGAACCTTAGATTTTTCTCGAAAGGTAAACCTGTGTCGTTGCGTCCTATATCTGTATTGTTAATGGTTGACATGAAAAACAAATCGCGTTTCTTCTTCCTAAATGGGATACTACGGCTGTCATCGGCTTCTGCTACCCCGACTGAAGCTGGTGGTCCCGCTTCGTCGCCACTTTTTCGAGCGGTTATTAAGTGAACAGCTTTAGCAGCTCTGTCTGCAATCGTAAGAAGAAAGTGAACACAATATCACTAGAATCGTTCATGGTGATTTAGAATAAATTATTAGGTATTCAGTATTAAGCTTACCCATGGTTTCCAAAGTAGTCTGCACAGAACAGTAATTGTAACCAATTCCAATGCCAATTATTAAAATGAATGTTACGGTGATAAGCAAACAACAAACCAGTGCTGCACATACGGCGCACAAGGACATCCTTCAAAATAAAATAATTTTAAGCATATCTAAAAATAGTCCGAGGTTTGTTAACGATACGATTCTTGCTAACAATACGATTCTTGCTAACGATATCGGGAAACATCGCGAGGAAACCCGAGTGTTTGATGTGCGGTTAGCTAGCGTGTGTTAATGGTGGAAAGTGCCGAGGAATTGATGGTCGGTCTGTCGCGTGCCGTTATGTTTTATTGTGCTGACAACTTGCCGCACCTTCACCACATCTCCAACTACAACGAGCCAGACGTCATATCTGCAGGAGCTCCTCGAGATGTTATGTTCCTACAACACGGAGCTCCTATCACTGATGCTGCTCGCGTGATAATTAATGGTGTTATTTATATACACTTCTGAAATAGTAGTCTTGCTTGAAGGGAAAGATGAGTTAAGATAAGAAACTGCATTCGAGGAGTGTTTTGGAATTCATCATCATCATCATCAGCCTATGCTTGTGTACTGCTGGACATAGGCCTCTCCTATTGCACGCCACTGAGCACGGTCCTCGGCTATTCTCATCCAGCTCTTGCCAGCCGCCCTGCGAAGATCATCGCTCCACCGAGTCTGAGGACGTCCTACACTACGTTTACCGATCCGCGGTCTCCACTCAAGAACTCGTCTACCCCATCGGTTATCAGTTCTTCGGATGATATGGCCGGCCCACTGCCACTTCAGCATGCTAATTCGGTGGGCTATGTCGGTGACTTTGGTTCTCTGTCGGATCACCTCGTTTCGAATTCGATCTTTTAGAGAAACCCCGAGCATAGCTCTTTCCATAGCACGCTGAGCGACTTTAAATTTGTGGACCAGCCCCACCGTGAGTTTCGGCACCATATGTCATGACGGGTAGGACGCACTTTTGGAATTATATTTTTATAAATAACACTATAGCCTCAGTGTTTCTTCTGTCTCTCTCTGACCGGAGGTCTATGCCCTGCAGTTGGACTTATTAGGCTGTTCCTTATGTTATGCCTTTAGCGAAATATTGGTATAAGAATAGTGCTATTAAAATGTTTCTGTTGCTTACCGCTCCACGGCATCTAGGACTGTGGATACGAACGATCCTAAAGAACAGCAAATGCAACCCATTTTGGAGTTGTGTAAGGCTTAAAGATATTGTGGAAATTTTATTAGTTGTGTCATTCTATGTTTCACAGGGAATATGAGGACAATAATCTTTACACTTCATAACTTATCAATTTAGGTACTATTTCTCATTTTATTTCATAAAAGCTGTGCATAAAACTCTGTCATTGGTGTGGGAACACACAGAATAGGACCTATCCATAAGACCTGACGTATAAAAATGTCAATGTTATGTTTACTTTGTGTTTCTGTGACAATTTAAATAAATATCCTCTTTCTTTCTTTCTTTCAATGTCTGCTTTCGCCTTAGAACGGCTTTGTTACTTTTTCTTGTCCCCTTTTGATAATTAGATTTTTTTTCTTTAATTTATTATTATTATGGGGGGATAAAAAAGATAATAGTCTCGTCTGACCAAAATGCCAAGACGGACACCCTCCGGCTCCTCAGGAGGAGTCCAAGCGGCCGGAGGTCAGGGCGACAACGAGAGAAAACTTCGGACTATCCGGGCTGTATCAAGCAGCACCGCCTTCTGCATGATAGCCGGAAGCATGCCCACACGAAGTTCTAACCGCCTCAGATGGTCAGCGAGACTGGTTGAAATGAATCCATTCGCGGACAGGACCATAGGAACGATTTCGGTGGACAATTTTGCACAAAGACAGTGTACAAAAGGTGGACTTAATGCTAATTTCGATATTTTCAAATGCTCTAAATATAATAAAAATCTCGTGTCTCAGTGTTTGTTATCGTACTCCTCCGAAACGGAAACGCCCTCACCGATTTTTATGATTTTTTTTTACGTCATTAATATGGCAAGTCAACGTTTGCCGATTTTCTCTGTGGTTTGCCTTGGGTTTGCCGCGTCAGCTAGTGAAGTATTTTTTCCGAATGTGTATGCCACGGTGATGTGAAGCATTACAGGGTATACAAATAGTTCGCTAATTTAACTATAGGTTCCATATATTCTTTATGGTTTATGGTGGTGGTGGTGTATGGTTGTGGCCATTTGTAGTTTGTGTTTTTTGTAGATCCCTTTGCAAATTGAAGTGTACCATCCTGTTTTTCTCATGGATCTTGAGGAAATTTATTTATATGGGGCCACCTCTCAGATACCCCCTTTTAAAATAAAGAAAGGAACCTCCTTTTTCTAAGTCCGTTTAACCTCCTCGGACCCTGTGTCGACACAGGTCGACATACGACGCCCTCTGGGGAAAATGTTGTGGACTCCGAATTTTTGGTCGAATCGTAATTGTTTTAGTTCTATTTGATTCAGCAAAGATGGCATTATATTCCTATGTGAATTGGAACCATGTTTACCGATGCAGTGAGAAAGAAAGTGGATTAAAAAATGAGCTCCCGAAAAAAATTCAAAATCGGTGTCCCCTGTGAGAGTAAGTAGGTGATATTTTCCTAACTGTATGACTAAACTATAAAATTGAATGGAACCTAACTTTTAGACTAAATTGTGCATCAATTGCATATATAGAGTTGTTGGTACAATTTTTTTTCTACCGCAAAACTTACGCGAACATTTGTTTGTCTACGGCAGTCTACATTGGGTCTTAATATTTCAAAAAGTGAAAATTTTCCCTGTATTTTCGTAATCAGGTGATCATGATTATTCATCTAATCTCATTAGTTTTTGCAAACATTTTGTATCTTTACATTACTTACTATATTATTTTCAATTTTTTTTCAGACGACGCTCTTGGCGAGCTAGTAAATGATATAGTAAATGACGATGATTCAGATGTTGATTTTACTTGTGAGGATGAGGACTGGGCCAGTGACGACAGCTATGTACCACAGCCAGAAAGCTCCGACTCTGAAGAAGAAAGTCCTCCCGTGGCACAAGAACATGTCGATGGAACTGTAAGTAACCCCGGGCCTGCTAGAAATAATGAAAGACAGCAATCTTCGGCACGCAGAGAGTACTGGAAGACCACCGAAGATTTTCAGCCGTTCCCTCCAGCTCCCGACTTTATTGAGGTATCACAACCAGTACCTAGTCCCACTCAGACCGTACGATTACTTCTCCAAGTACATAGCGGAAGACATATTTTCAAGGGTTGCTTTTTGTACTTACCAGAAATACCTTCTTGAGAATGGCAGAGGTCTGAACTTGTCAGTTCAAGAAATACGAGTCTTTTTTGGTCTGACGGTGATGATGGGATAAGAAGCTGAAACGGTATGTAGAAATACCGCGACTATCAATGGCGAAAAACTATAACGACAAAATGGGAGGAGTAGATTTTCTGGATCGCATGATAAGTTACTATCGTTTTGCGGCCAGAACAAAGAAGTGGACAACCAGGCTCATGTTTCATATGTCCGACTTCGCTATTGCTGCTGGTTGGATCGAATATAGACGTGACCAACAAAAAATAGAGACACCCAAACGAGACATACTGGATTATCTTGGATTCCGCGAGGAAATCGCGAACTACTTGCTGTTTTGGAACACAGATGATTCAAATGTCCCTGATGATGAAGTGGCAGGTCCATCATTCATTGGTCGTCCTTCTAAGCGAGCAACAACACAACATCCACCAGATTTGGTAAGAGTGTCACGGGCTGATCACCTACCTGATGTATTAGATAAGAAAAATCGATACAGGCTACCAGGGTGCAACTATAACGGAGCACGACATTTTTGCCCCAAATGCAAAGTCATTTTGTGTCTCAATTCTTCTAGAAGCTGTTACAAATTATATTATCAGCTCTAATTAGGGTGTTAATTGACAAGTCTAATAAATATTACTATAAAAAATCAATACCGGACTTTTTATATCCTTTTTGTTACACCTACATCTAATAGTGGTTTTTCCGCACTTTTTTAGACTTGAGACCCCATGTCGACTAAAATCGACATAGTGGAAAGCGATTTTCCGGAAAACTATGCAGTTGCTATAGTCATACCGATTACAGAAATATATAATTTATTGTATCATTTATAACTTCTCAAAGTTTTATTCAAGAAAAACAGCTTGGGTCTGAGGAGGTTAAAAATATTCAATTCAATTCAATTCTGCTTTATGGACTCACTGCACTGATTGTTCGGTCAGGAAATATTTTTTTTTTATTTCTTTAGTGTTTATTGTCAAGCCAAAGCAAAACAACTGAAGAAGAGTAAAAGTAAAAGAATTTTCGCTGACCTCCATTGAAATTGTATTTCAACGGCTTACATACATTCTTACCGGTTATTTTGGTGTTCCCAACCCTACTTTTGATACGCTTGTTTTTTTTTTTTTTGTTTGCTTTTCATGTCAATCGAATGTCATCACAACATGGCAGATGAAGATATTCGAAGTGATGCTCCTAAAAGAGCAGATTTAAAGAAAAAGCCTAAACGTTACCCAAATAAGAATTATGCTGTTAAAAAAAGGGTACCAGTACGACCAATAGATGGTGACAATGTAATATTTATTACGAAAAAGACGAACTTTAAGGTAAGTACAACTGGGTGGAACCGTGAAACCTAAGCCAAAAAAAAGTTTAGAGATTAAATGCTTATTATCTGTCCCACTTTAGTATACCAATAGGGGTGCAGTTCGACCAGTCATTTCACCTCTAAGATCGCTTACAAATTTACTGACCTTTCTAGGCGCAGTTGGACAAGTGCTGTGATTTGATAACTAAAGGTGAAAAGGAGATCATACTGCACGGCTTGGGAGCTGCTATACAAAGGTGCTGCAACTTGGCATTGCAACTCGAAACGTTGTTCTCAGGAACATGTCAAATTGAAGTGAACACAGGGTCTGTTGATGTCATAGGTATGTTTTCAAACTATGGAAAATATTTAGTAAATTGGGTATTTAACTGGATATATTATCATTTGGTTTACTATTGTAGATGACCTGGAGCCGCTAAATGATGAACTAGATTTTGGAGCACAAATAAGGCAATCATCGTCAATCCATATTCGCATATTCAGAACAGCAATGTTCGGTGCTAATCAATAAGCGAACAAACAGGATAAAGCAACAAAATGTTTTTCACACTCAATGAGATAGTGCAGTGGATAGGATTGACAGTGTTTGAGATATGGATTAACTTGATAACAATAACAATATTCTCAGTTCTGTTGGCATTGAAGATTGATACATTATTAAATAGTGCATGGTGGACAGTATTTGCCCCATTGTTTGTGAGTGATGCCATGAATGCTTACTTTTGTTGTATTGTGTGCATTAGGATGAACTTGGAAAGTTCATACAAGGCTTCTCTGTACAGAGCATTATGGAGTGCCATTTTTCTGGGGCTCACATTTGTGTTCAAGTTTCTTCTGTGTAGAAAGCTACAAGGTGACTCAAACATAGAATACAGTGAAGTGTTTGCACCACTATTTATACTATTACAATTAATCGCTGTAAGAGCTTGTCAGTTACACCAATAATTTTTTTATGAATAAAAATATTTATAATTAAGATATTATTTAATCAAAGTATCCTTTAGAATGTGAAATTATTAAATAACATTTTAATCAGAACTAGCAATTAATGAAACATACTGAAAAAACCACCTCGAGATTTCTTCTCATCATCTTTGTTAAAGTTGAAATTGAAATGGTTCCCATCCTTTGCTGCACTTGAATCTGGCTGTCCGCCTACTGATTTTCCAAAGAATGATAGGCCTGTCTTGCGCATACCTGAACAAAGACGGAATGTTTAATTAGTCACATTATATTGTGTATTACTTGCTCAAGTATGTACTCATTTCAATATAAGGTATAACAAAAAAAGATAAAACTATACCTGACAGGAAATTAGGAACTTCTTGAGAGTAAACTTCATTATTGGAACCAGAAGATGGCATTGGTAATTCTGCTTTTGGAGACAATAAGAGGCTTGAATCTGAAAATTTTTGTAAAACCTGTATGGAACAGCATTCCTCAAGAATCACATTTGAAAATATACAGTCTGTCCCTTTTGAAACAAATGCCTATACTTATGGACATTATTCTATCTTTTGTTATTGTAAAAACTTTCAGGGTTCCCAACACACTCTTGAGTTTCCCAAATTAGTTTGGAATGCTGATTAGCGCAATGACATAGTTACCACTTTAAGAAAAAATTATCAACTTGAACTTAAGTCCAATACCAATGATAAATTCATACTACCCACACAAAATTAAATACCAATGCAATGTGGAAATTCGCCATCTCCATCTTCAAACCCTGTTGTGCTGATAGAGATATCCAGTGAGTCGGGTAGGCCATTAGGTCCATGTGTAAAAAGGAATCCACTAACAGTTTTGTCAGCTTTCTCTTCAATCTGTAATTTCATATACGAAAAACAATTTGGAAACATTCTCATACAACACACACTTTACACAACACAGCTTTGATCTATATGTTTGTTTACATATAGATCAAAGCTGAATAAAATTTAATATGTTAATATATTATTATGACAGATTGCCCTTTGATTGAAGTAAAAAAGTATGGGGTTCCCTATACAACGAAAGTGATTTTGGTGCATTCTTTTGTTGCACCACCGGGAGAAACGTATCATACAAGTGTCAAACATGTGTGATTATAGTATAGTCCCTATAGTATAACTATAAAAAAACCGGCAGTGTGATTCAGACTCCCGCCAAGAGTCCCGAACCGAATGAAAGAAAACTAATTAACCGACTTCAAAAAAGGAGGAGGTTATCAATTCGACCCAATAAATATAAATATATATATATTAAATATACGTGAATTAATACTGTTATGATGATACGGAAACCTCGCCGCGAGAGTCCGACTCACGGTTGGCCGGTTCTTTATAGTAGTTATATCAAACCTTAGCACTGGGATGGGTCAGTTCCTCCACTGCATTTTCTTTTGTATCTTTTAAAACAGTATTGCTCTCGAGATTTTCCGTTTCTGTCTGTTGAGTACCTTCCTCAACTCTTCCAAATTGTTTATTGTCGACTTCGTTGCTCTTGAAAAACTTTGATGTTATGATTGGACTTTCACTGTCCTATGAAAATGTTATTATGTTAGTCTCGTTCAGGGTTCGATAGTATACGATATTTATAATATAAATAAAATATATCAGAAATATTATCGCACCCTGAGATTTATCAATAGAACGAAAAACCTCCTTAAATTATTTAAGTCTAATTGGCATTACAAAACTTGAATTCTGTCTAACTTTATTTTTGGGGTGTTGACTGTTTCTGCATAAAAATTCTCTTACATTTGCAGGCTTCTTTGCGTAAACAAAATCTGGCGACAGGTCCAATTTATGCTTCCTCAGAATCATTTCCCTCATTTTGCTGAAGCTGTCGTCGCTTACACCACTGACGTTCATCTGGCTGATGACATCCTCATCATGATTCCCCTTGCTGACCTCGGCGCTAGATCCTTCTTCCGTGACTTCCTGTATTGGTGGCAAGTCGAACAATACTCTCTTCTGTTGGGAGCCATCCTGAGAACACTAATAAAAACTATGATATGCCACAAATGCTTAAAAATATAAAAACTATGATATGCCACAAATGCTTAAAAATATCCTTTGAATTGATCAGACCTATCAACCAATCGGTCGGCCTGTTTTCGTCCACTGCTGGATATGACCTCCTCCAAGGCATGCCACTTCTTTCTGTCCTCAGCCATCTCATTTATAAGAAATACTACTATTCGCAAAAGAACTAATACTGACAAAGCCTTTAATATTAGCAAGTTGAGGGCTGGTCACATACGCCGAAGAACCAGTTTCTCAAGTGGAGACCACAAACTAGGAAACGCAGCGTATGCCTACCAACTCGCTGGACTGACGGCATGCCACATACGCTTATAAATATTCTTTGAACGTAATCAAACCTTAGGCTGAGACATCGTGGTTGGCTCGCTAGACCCATGAACGGTTACTTCAACTTTTTGTTGAATAATAGCAATCCCACGATCCTGGAATGCAAAGGAAAAATCGGGTTGTTGTGTTTGTTCGTGATACAAAAAATCTAAAGTCTGAACCTAAGAAACCTGCGAAAAATCCATAAACTGTGTTGGTGGTATTACAACATTATTACTTGCGCCGGCACTCATATCAATCTCTTCGATTTCATCACACTCAGTTTCCTCATGAGCCTGAAAATAAAAATGTAAGATTAGATGGGACAGTCGACAGCTTTAGATTTTCGTTGCAAAGTTGCCCATAACGTAACTGAGCACTTAGATTACACACATCTAAAAGAGCGGTGGAAGCGTATCAGTAGAATGCAAATTCAAATTCAAATATTTTTATTCATTGTAAAAACAGAATGTTTACTTAATGAACGTCAAAGTTGTTAGTTTCTCAATTAATGGATTATGTGGAGAAGAAGCTAACAAAGAAACTCCACATTTATTCTTTTCAAAACACGTTTTAACTTAATTAACAGAGTTTTCAACTTAAAATATTAGTCATGAATGTGTTGAACACTAGTCACAATCGTCCTTTAAATAATATTAATCTACTGTTTAATGCCAAACATCTTTGTCTTCTAAATAATCCTTGATGTTATAGTAAGCCTTTTTGCACAGAATGTGCTTAACACATTTTTTAAATCGCGTTGGAGGTAACTCTAATATATCTTGAGGAATTTTGTTGTAGAACCTTATACAGTGCCCCATAAAGGATGTGTTAACTTTTGCAAGTCTAAATAGTGGAAATGACAATTTATGTTTATTTCTAGTATTAACATTATGGTGGCCACCAACATTTTCGAAGTCTTTGATATTTTTTCTAACGTACATAATATTTTCATAAATGTATTGACATGCAACTGTTAAGATGTTGGTTTCTTTGAAGAAATCTCTTAGCGAATCCCTACTACCTAACTTGTAAATAAATCGGATGGCTCTCTTCTGTAAGATGAATGTCTGCTGCCCCACCCCACAGTAGTATGCCGTAGAACATAATACTATGGAAGTAACTAAAATAAACAAGCCTAGCAGTTGCAACGTCAGTGAGCTCTCTAATTCTTTTGACTGCATATGCTGCAGAACTAAGCCTGTGTGCTAGTTTTACAATATGAGGACCCCATTGCAATTTTGAATCGATTGTGTCATTGTGATGCCTAGAAAAACGGTATCTTCTACAAATTCTAGTTTTTCTTTTCCGAGTACAATGTTGTTTTCAACTAATCTTACGTTTAGTAAGGTAAACTTTATACATTTTGTCTTTTTGGAATTTAGAAGCAGATTATTTGCCGTGAACCAATCCAACACACGCGAGAGAGCATCATTTGCATCGTCAAGATTATTTTCTTGCTGGCCTCACATTCGAGAGGTCGTGGGTTCGTTTTCTTTGTTTTCTAAAGTGACATAAATTTGTGAAGTTTTAGTAGCAATACCACTCGCTAACGGTGAAGGAAAACATCGTGAGGATACCAGAGTGTCTGAGGTATTGAAATATCTTAGTGCTTGAAATCGCCAATCCACGGTGGGCACGCGTATAGTGATAAAGCCCTCTTCGAGAGAAGGCCTGTACCAGTGGGACGTTTATAGGCTGTAATGTATATGTGTATATTATATAAAATTACGACGTGCTGCCGACTGTACTTGGTCTTTCCTAACATAAATTTAAGTAGCTACATAATTGATTTAATTTAAATCTGAACTACGGCGCTACATACCTGATCCATTTCAGTGGCTCCAGTCTCGTTATGGGTCTCGGCTAAATTTGCACCTATTTGAGTGACTTCTTGCATTCCATGAGGATCAACAGTAGACATCATGTTTTCGGCTTGCGTTTTATCGACAGCTATGTCTTCCAAGATATTTATAAGCTTCTTTCTAGAAAAGGCCTTTGTTTCCTCCTCTACCGTGACACTGTTGTCAGATTCATGGGGCAAGTAAGATTGGTTGAAAAAAGATGTGATCTTTTCTTTGTTCTTGTCATTTCCCGAAGATAGCTCCTGACTTTTTGTTTTAGTTGGAGTTGCGACGTCTTTTTTTATCTAGAGGAAAATTTTGTTTTAAACTTTTACTAACCTATTTGAACAACTATTAATAAGAATCGTAAATGTACCTGTTCCAAATTCACATTAAATTTATCGAGATCATCATTTCTTGCCAGCTGCAGCATCGGCATCTGAAATGTAAGAACTCGTAGAGCAAGTACCTACACAACAATTTAGTGTCAAGTGCAACTGTGATGAATTTGAAATCTGACCCCAAGTGAAACGTTGTTGAAGCTGTCGCAAAGACTAGGCCAATCCCCATAGTCCAACATAATGTTGTGGTCAGCTTTCACTATTTCTTTTGGGTTGACCGCATCTCTTCTAGCGAGCTGCTCCTTATTGTACTCGTCTATTTCTGTAGACAGTTGTGTGATTTTAATCGTCTTCTCCTGTATTTCTTGTAATTGCCTTGGTCTTTCATGAACCAAGAACATGGCCATTTCAATAATTCGTTTCTTATCCTGATCTCGTAGGGCGTCTCTTTTAGTTTTGATTTCTTTAGTGAGTGTTTCAGTTTCTTGATGAAGAAACTTTATGCGATCTTTAAGTGTTTCCGTTCTGTTTGTATATTGGAACCATTTTTGAGCAAACGGAATGTTTTCATACCTTTTCTTACATTGCAGCCAGAGCTGTTCATACTTTACTTCGCCGACATTCACACGTTCAGTAGTTTCTAAAAGTCTCTCTTTGGCCAGTAGAAATTCTTTTTTTAGATCAACATTTGACATCTTTACGGTTTCGTAGGCAGTCAACATGCTAAAATTATTGTAAGTTAGGTTACATAGGTTAATACTAGCGCAAGGCATAGGTGCGCGCATGCCTTGCACTAGAATATAAGAGTTGCCGTGCCGTATGGTAAACAGTCAGCGCAGCGGTCAGGTCCACAGTCAATCGACTTTCAACAAAATTTAAAGCAAATTATATGTACAATGGAAAATTTGCACTAAAAATGTTTCAATATAATCGGAGAAATCATGTTAAAAGATAAATAAACGTGGTATTTTTTTTTTCATAATATAACCTGTTGAAAAGTCAATATAGTCACGTGGTACAAAAACGCGCCATATAATCGGGTTTAAACTATGACGTCACAACTTGCTGGTAACGCCTTACAATGTATGAAGCGTTTATGAATATTTGAGTTATCTCGTAAAAAAATGTTTTTATGCACTCTTATAAGAAAACGTATAGAATTCGATGAAAAAGCTAAATCTAGTAAGTTAAGTGTTATTAAAATAACTTTATTTTTCGCATTTTTTGTAATCCCGAAAAAACCGAAAAAAAAAATTATGGTTTTATTTTTTTCCTAAGTTTTTATAGGTCTTCTATGTTTTATCAAGCAATGTCACTCCAATCTAAGGAAAATGATCGGAATTTTGATCAAACCTTCTCAACTCTTGTTCTGCATGTTTTATTTCAGCCTGTAACTTTAAATTCCCACTGCTTATGAATTTGCAAATTTGCTTTTGGTGTTCCAATTCCTTTCTTAGCCGCTCAAGAAGAAATATTTGAGCTAGAATAACAAAAACAATTTTAAATGAATACTACATAGTATACCTTCATTACTGAGTAAAGTAAAATATTCTATGTAAAACACTTGAAAAAAACTTGTAAGTTAACTCACCTTTAATGCATTGACTCGAGAGAATTATTTTCCCTTGTGAATCATCTACTTCTGAGGTAATTTTTACTAACGCTTGCAAATCTTTACAATCCGCCATGTTCCCACGAAAAGTTAAAGTTAATGTTGCGATTACATACACGTTGAGGGAGGCTAATTGTATGTAGTCTTTGCTAATAAAGAAAAGTTGGTATTGTTTTTTTAATAAATTTTTGGCGGGATTTTTTTTAAGCGTTTTTTTTACTCAGCTTTGTTTTATTGTCACTATGGTCTTTGATAATAAAAAGTTAGTGGCTGCAAGGAGGCCAGTATTCATCAGTGCATTCAGCTGATGTGCCTCGCCCAGCTCCACTTCAACCTCGCAGTCTGGACACCTACAGCCTCTAGCCTACATTAGCTGGGTGCGTTTTTAGGGTTCCATAGTCAACATATTTATTACGCCACCAAACCAGTAGAATGAAATCTCGATTTTTTATAAGGTATCTCCCCTACACCTAAATAAGGAATGCAATTTTTTTCTCTCGCCTACACCATAGCGTGAGATATCGTTGGATTGATCGCTTAAAAATATTGTGGGTGTAGGAAGACCATTTTTCAATTTAGGGTTCCGTTTGCGAAATATTAAGCTTTAAAGCACAAATTGTCCGAGTAGGGCGTGCTCGCTCGGACCAAAATTATCGGGTTAAATTAATTTGTGAGTAAAACTTATTTTATTCTATTCAGTACCTACCACTGCCAGGCGTTTTCATTACGGTGATCGATTTCCTTCCCTTACCTGTTTGCGAAGCTTTATATCATTAAATTTTAAGGTTCAATGCTAATATATAAAAATCTCGTGTTCAGTGTTTCTAATCGAACTCCTCCGAAACGGCTTCACCGATTTTAATGTTTTTTTTAATTTATATTTGGTAGGTCTCATTAATATGGCAAAACAACGTTTTCCAAGTCAGCTAGTTATTTAATATTTTACCCACAGACGTCACGTCTGTGATTTTACCGAAAATTCAGTAAATTTATCACGTACCTTTATCTGATTACGATAGTATTTTATTTTTAACCAAAAGCGTTTTTCTCTCAGTGATAGTGTTTTTTTACCTCGTCGTGAATAGGTCTTCAGTGGGTACAAGACAGTAAGTAGGTATAATAGAAAAACTTAGCGTAAAAAGTATGGTTCGCAGCCTACCAGATCATTTCAGGGGCCTACCAGCCAGACACGTTAGCAAACAAAATTATTAAAGTCAGTGGCAGTAGACTTACAAACCGACATAGTCCTCTTTGCTTTGACCTAGCTGCTAACTCGGATGCTAGCTTGAAAGTATGTTTCGAGAGCTCAGTGCTGCGAGCCTTGAAGTTGGACTGTCTACAGGGTGTCCCGTTATGAGTGGTCCAAACGGTTATTGGTGAAGGATTGGACCATCTCTATCAAAAAAATTTTAAATAAAAAATAAACTTTTATGTGCTGTAGTGTTTCGAAGTCGGTTTTTATTTTTTATTTAATTTTTTTTATTTTTCAATTTTTTGTGGAAGAGCGGGAGGAAAAATAAATATGTAACTCAATGATTTTTCGTAAGGGTGAACATTCCTAATAAGATTATTTATTTTTTTCTAATGCCATGAGAATTTTGAAAAACTATGATTTACGTCTTGTAGCACGTAAAGTCAGAAATATTCACAAAAAACATTTTAAAAGAAATCTTTCATTTGTAGATTTCAAACGAAAGAGTAATATGAAAAGACGAAAATTAAAAGAAAAATCTTTGATCTCAAATATCTCGAAAACCGTGACACTTTTACTAAACCTATTTTTTGTTTTTCCGATAGAGGATAGTCCAACCCTTCACCGATTACCGTTTGGACCACTCATAACGAGACACCTGTATAAACAGGTCTATTTTATAAAACCAAAGTGTTTCACAAGAGCAAAATCAATGGGCAGGAAATACAACGTCGACGAGTTCATCTGTATGGGCCAGATATTAATAGGTTCCACGTAAGTCACGCCGTGTCCCGGAGGGGTAGACAGAGACCAGGGTTTGCTACTTGCCGCGTTTGCCACGATCTTGACAAACCTCTTTCACGTCACTGATCTTGCCCTTCGCTAATATATCCCCTATGTAGTCTAAGTGTGTCCGCCTGGGACGTCCCTTAGTGGCTCTTCCACTCGAATTATCTGGATATATTTCTTTTGTAGGTATATATCTTTCTTAATTGACTTTGTCATCAGCGTAGGGTTGGTCTCGTAGCCCCGGCTGCCTAAGTGATCTTAAACGATCACGACGGTTAAGCAACACAGGGCGCGTTCAGTGCATGGATGGGTCGCCGTCTATGCCTAACGCATGCCTAACGCTAGTGGCATTTTTCCGAGCGGTTCCGTGCTTCGCAAGGCACGTTAAGCTGTTGGTGCCGGCTGCCGTCGATAGATGGCAGTCGTTAAGCCAAGTCAGAGGCCTTAGGGCGGCTTGACAACTTCTGACAGTAGACGAGCCACTAGTCTACAAGCCTCCACCAATCCGGACTTGGCCCCCGTGGTGGAGTATGGCCTATACCTTCCTCAGGGAAGAGACCCGTGCCCCTCGGTGGGGACATAATGGGTTGATGATGATATCTTTCTTCACCCTTCGACTCCATATGTCCACTCTTAATGCCACCAAATGTACTGGTTGTATCTTTGTAAATACTATATTCTTATCTTATGTCCAACATTACATTCTCTAGTTTCTAGTCTAGTCATTCAATCCTCTTATGTCCATAACGTTCTTTAAACATGCTTCCGACTGTCCCGGAAGGATTTCTTCTCTTGCCAAAAAGTTGAATTCCTACATTTTTATAAAAAATGTTAGGACCCCGCATTTGTATGTGTATGGACATTGAATTTTAGTATGGAGAACTAAAGTTTGCACTGTAGATTATTGTACCTACTACTCGATATCAGGGCCCCAATTCATAGAACCACAAGGCGGAGACGGAGTTAAAGCCAGTTTATAACGTGAATTCCTCTCATAAAGCCTTTAACTCCGCCGTAAGTGTTTTAGTGGTATCGACTTTTTATAAATAAGACTGTAAATTAGTAATATATTAAATAGGTTAGGTTATCTGTGGATTCATCAACTTAGCAATGTGCATCGAATTGTCATAGTAAACCATGAATTGTTGTTCTATGAAACAGGCGCCAGGGTAGGGGCTCGCTCGACCTTTGGGCTCGAGCATTTCGTCGTCATGCGAATGAAGCAAGCGTAAAGCGCAAGGTTGGCAGAATATCATAGCCATGATCATGTCCGCTTATCCGGAATACCAACGACGGAATTACATTTTTGAAAATTTAACAGGAGAACATTACGACGACGGTTTTACAGAAACTAGAATGAATCAGTATAATTATAATGCAAGATGCGTCATTTGACTGAAATTACCTGACAGAAATTAAATTGTGTCGATGTTTACTCGTGTAACTTCCCTTTGAGTAATATAATAACTCAATACTTAGGTTCAAAAGTGTAATTCCGTCGTTGTTCCGGTTGTAAGGAAACATCATGAGATAGCAATAAAACCACTATTTAATACCTAAATTTTATTAACAAAATAGTGTCATACAGTTATTCAAAATAACAGACGTAAACGATAATTTGCAGTACAACCTAGCATCCTAATTAAACCAGGTACTTGTTTATAAATTTATCCCTCTATTAGAAAAATAAAATAATGGAACACACAATGACGAATGCAGCACGAAGGAATGTTGGCTAATGCTAATGGTCAAAACATCTCCCATTCTCGTGCAAAGCGTAATAAAAGTACAGCCAAAATAGCTGTAACACTTACCTGGCTTATATATATTGCCAAATACATACAACCATCACTTTGCATATAGAGTCAGGTTGGTCCAACATAATTAATTATAAGAAAGCCCAACACAAATTCAAGTACAGGCTGATTCCTAAATATTATATTGAAACTAGATACTTTATAATACTGTTAGCATCACACTCCTTTAATTAATTAATTAACCAAACATTCATCATTGTAAAATTGTCCTTTTCATTTCACAAATCCCTAAAAATAATTTGTCACTGATTTATCCTAATATTATACTGACAGACAGTTTTATGTTAGTTTTTTATGGTTTAATTAACTGGGATTTATTTACGGGAATTCACCTACTTTTTGTCAAAATATCGAGGATGGAATAATGTTTGCAGTTTGTCTAAATGCAGTTAGTAAAGTGGGTTATATACAATGTAGCCTTGTCACGAGTCACAACTGAAACCAATTTGCGTACTACTAAGTGGCAGAGGAATGTCTACATAATTGGGAAAATATTCACAATTTACAGTTCAGCTTGTCACAGAATCCAATGCAAATTGAACAACAAAAGTTTTATACTTTAAACATATCAAAAGCACGTCAATATGGAATAACTTAATAGTAATACTCGAACATAATGTTCCAAGTATACCTACTGGGTCCCACAGCAAATCATAATAGTGTTTGTACCGCCAACATTCGCTAAGTGCAATAATTACTATGTGTTACATAAAAGATTTTATCCATAAACTATGTATGGTGGGCACATAATACTATAAGAAAACACCCTGCGGGAATCTTTTTATGTAAACACACAGTAACGTTTATTTATTAACTCCTAATAAAATTACATCAGTCGAACGGTTTAAAACTTTTTGAGGAAAATATAAATCTTCATTTAAAATATTTGTAACGACATCAAAGTCCACCACGTGGTGTCCTAAAATGTACTTCTACCGGGAAACGTCCTTGCGCGTATCTCGCGCCGACACACTCGTCCGGCCTCACCACATTCAGCACGCGTCGGCCCGCGAGCGCCGCCCGACGGAGCCTCGCCGGCTAAACTTCACACAGCCCACCACACTCCTCAGATTTAGTCCGAAAGTCTCGGTCGGAAGGCGTTTCTTTAATGCTTTTTTGTTTATTTAAAAAATGGAACGTCCGTCTCGCCGGAGGGGCGTCTGCCTCATTAACTGTAGGGGGGCGGCAGCAGGATCTCGGTGAGCAGACGCTTGAGGCTATCGATGCCGGTGAGGAAGCCGCAGTCGGGCCCGTGGTGCGGCGCCGCCGTGGCGAGCGGGGACTCGGCGGCGGCGCCCGCTAGCGCCGTGTGCGCGAAGTCGATCATGCGGATGTCGACGCGCTCGTCGGGCGGCGGCCAGGCGCGCTCCTCGGCCGCCGCGCCGCCGCCGCCCGAGCGGGTGCGCGGCCGCTTGCCCCGCTCCTCCTCCGCCGCCTCCCCCTCGCCGCGCCACGACTCGCTCGACGTCGACGAGTAGGCCATCCAGCTGTCGGCGGACTCGGGGCTGGGCGGCTGGCGGCGCGGCGAGCGCGACGGGACCTCCCCCTCCTCGTACCCGCCCATGGTCTCCTCCGAGTGCGGCCGGAAGGGCTCGCGCTCGGCCCGCGGCCGCGGCGGGTCGCCGACCGAGTCGGTGGATATCTCGTCGTGGAGGGTCGACATGTCGAAGTGGCCCGGCGAGGGCGCCAGGTCGGCGGAGCTGCTGGAGGCGTCGCCGTCGTAGCCGGAGGCGGAGTTCCCCGCCACGTCCGTCACTCGGATGGTCGGTATGTCGCCCTCGTACACTATCAGTAAGGAGCTGGAACAAGAATGACATGTTAACATTTCTTGCCTTGGAAGGGCTGGTAAGGGAGTACGCCTTTGAACAAGAAGTATTAGCGACGGTCAAGTTAAAAAGTTTGTCAGGATCGTGGCAAATGGCAAACCTTGGTGTCTGACTACCCTCAGGTACAGAGCCGGGAGTTTATATTCTATGCCAGATACTCTTTCCCTGGATGTAAACAAACTATGTATACTAACTAGTATGAGGCAACAAATTGCTATCGGGGACTCGTAGTTTTATTTATTTCTCTTCCAGAATCAATCAGAGTGGTGCAGGTCCTAGAAGTAGCAAACTACTAGTGAACTTAATTTCCTGTTTTAACGATTTTCATCAACGGCCTGTTTACATCTAGGGAAAGTGTTATGAAATATAATATGCATTTCTCGATGTTAAGAAGCTCCGGTGGAGGGGGACAACTGACACTCATTAAGGGTAAAGTTGCGGTAGTCGGTCCGCATGGCTATGGCATAACTGATACTTATCAAGAGTAGAAGCTGCCTGGTAGTACGATGGCACGGGTCGCCCGTTTTTTGGCAAAATGACAGAATTTGACAATGAATATACTGGAAAGTCGCGATTCTTGATATTTAAAACGCGCGACTCGGTTCGTCGTACTAGCCATGTTGGTCTGCTATGGCAAAATTTACACTCTCTAAGAGTAGAAACAGTAATTAGTCTGCTTTGCTATGGCAAAGAAAAATTGGCACTCACCAATAGTCTTCTACTTTTGCTGAGTATTTCAGTCCATCTTTGTAATGTGTCAGCTGGCACTCACCAAGAATAGAACCAGAAGTTGGAACCAGCAGTGGTTCTGCCTAGGTCGCGTGAAACGCGGCGCACGACGCGCGCCCGCAGCCCGCTGCCCCGAAGGACGCCTTTCGACCAGTCTATATTTTGCAATGTTGAAGAAGGCGAAGGTACGGCACTCACCAAGAATAGAAGTGGTTCTCCGTAGATGTGTCTTAGCTGGCACTCACCAAGCGTAGAAGCAGTTTTCGGTGGACGTGTCCTAGCTGGCACTCACCAAGAGTAGAAGTGGTTCTCTGTGGATGTGTCTTAACTGGCACTCACCAAGGGTAGAAGTAACTTCTTCGTTGGACTAGCCGTTAATACGCTTAACCACCAAGACAGAGGTCGCGGGTTCGATTCCCACTGGGGGTCGCCGTACATTTGTACAAATGGCCTCAGTCTGGGGGTATTTACATGTTTGTGATGTTGCCATAGAACAGGGTATCCTAGTTTGGCACCAGGTCAAGTGATTGTGTTGTGTGGAAGTTATTTATTTATATCTCAGCTGGCACTCACCAAGAGTAGAACCGGTAGTTGGTCTGCTTGGCGATGGCGCGATGCAGCGCGTCCAGGTCGCGTAGCACGCGGCGCACGACGCGCGCGCGCAGGCCGCCGCCGCCCGCGAAGAACACGCGCAGCGCGTCGCGCAGCCCGGCCTCCGTCAGCGAGCGGCCCCAGTACTTGTCGCGGCGGACGCACGCGCCCGTGTCCGCTACGTACACCTGCATCATTCAAAGAAAGGTTGCATGATTATGATGTCCTCCGCGTCGTATGCGCAAAGCTTTCTTGCGTTAGCGTGCGATGGCTTGGTTTTCAAGTCTTGGAAACTCGGTCACAGGTGATATAGTACTTTTGCCCATTAGATGCGTGAGCTCGGGTCAGGTCTTACAATGTTGTTTGACTTCAAGTTCTTCTAGCCGAGTGCTAGAAGATTTTTTTTCATGAAATATTAGAAATCGGTCACGTGTGCGTCGGACTCGCGCACGAAGGGTTCCGTACCATTATCTATAATACAACATTCATCAATCGAGCGTCTACCTGTTGCCGTTATTAATATCGAGCAAAAAGCGGCAAAGAAAGTCACGTTTGTTGTATTGGGGCTCCCCTTTAATTATTTTATTCTGTTTTTAGTATTTGTTCTTATAGCGGCAACAGACATACATAACCTGTGAAAATTTGTACTGTCTAACTATCGTGATAGTTCATGAGAGACGGACGGACGGACAGCGGAGTCTTAGTAATAGGGTCCCTTACCCTTTGGGTACGGAACCCTAAAAACAACATGTGGCGTTAATTGCTGAGAATTAAATTGGAAACTCAAAATTTTCGCATTCAACTGTTCGCTTCTCCGCTCTCGCACACTTATTAGTGAACCTATCATTGAGGACTTGCCTGCATCCCGCAGAGGCGCACTCCGAGCGTGGCGGACGTGGAGGCGGCGCACTTGGCGATCTGCTTGGTCCGCTTCTCGGCGCTCGCGTCGTCGCCGTGCTGCCGCGTGCCCATCTTCATGTCGAGCACGCACGGCCGTCGGTACGTCGACGTGATGTTCTCCATCATGAGGAAATCTGCGCGGAGGTAATGGTTTTTTTTTCTTAATTATGTAAGCGGCCAACAAACGCTTTCATTGAAAGAGACGGGTAATCGAGCAAACATGTTAGTGGAATATTTTGAAAAAAAAAAGTCTCGAAATCAAAACATTACACAAATTAAAATATTAAAATATATTTAAACAAGGATAACTTTGAGGGGTTTATAGTTTACTAAATATTGCGGACCGTGAAGGAAAACATCGTGAGGAAACCTGAGTGTCTGAGGTGTTCGCATGCTTTGAAATTGCATGTGCTTGAAATGGCGGATCCGCGGTGGGCACGCGTGGTGATTAAGCCCATACTCCTGAGAGAAGGCCTGTGCCCTGCAGTAGGACGTATATATATAGGCTGCATTATTATTAATTAAAGGGCGATTTCAAGTGCTGAAGTATAGCAATCGCGACTCGTATCTAAGTTGAGCGAATGATAATACTATTAGTTAAAGACAGAAGGACTTCATCATATTATTTTGATATTCATATTATGGTTGATTATTGTGGGGGGCGATATAAGAAACTGACAGGATTTACTCACATTGCTTATTAGAATTGTCCATATGCGCAATGCTTTTGAGCACCTCACTCGCATTGCCGTTCCGATGCACTTTGAATCTGCGTAAAGAAATTGGGATGACCGATTAAAACGTGCTCGCGGGCGCAAAGTTTGTCTTAAATGTGAACACGGCACAAAATGTTAGAACAGAGGAGCGAATTGAAACACACGAGTTGCTGCAATCACTTTGTTATATTGATCATTTCAGAAAAGGAAATTACCGCGTGTCGGGTGCGGGCGGTCGCTCGGCGAGTGACATGCGTCTCGCGTTAGTGTGGGTAATGTTTAGGTATGAATTAATGGTCGGCCAAGCCGGCGCTCATCTGAAATATGATAAAAGGACACATGACAGTTGTCGATGGTGTCGCGACGGGTCCACGCGACTGATACGCACTTGAACACGTCGTCCCGCTTGCGTTTGCCGCCCAGTGACGACTTGCGACCGTTCTCCTCGCGGAAGCAGGGCGAGTACCGCTTCTCGGGCTTGCACCCCCCCGCGCTAGACGCCTGCATCACGCCTGCAACAAACGCGCCCACTCATCACTACTGGCTCACTTCGCCACACCTCAATTATATACAATGCAGGTAAGCCGCCGACAGACCTTAGGATTCGACTGCGCTCTGTCCATCTGCTTGATACATTATATAGTTTTTTTATTATTATTATTATTGTAGTATGCTGGCCAGAATGCTGGTCAAATGATTAGGTCTGTCAGCTAAACTTAAAAGAGATTAGCTTTTATATAGCTCCACAGTAATGAAATATATGAAAGCGACAGGGCTATGATATTCAAAAGTCCACGGACTTAGGGGGGTATCTATAGAGCTCATTTAATTAAATCTAATTATGCAATACAGTCATTTACGGGATTTTTAAACGTAATGGGGTACAAAGGTATATTTTAAGGGTATATTCGAAAGGGTTTGTTTTGTTGTAGCAATTGTAATGTTCTGTGGTTGTAGTTTAGGGTATGAATGTATGTACAATGTTGTATGGGTGATGAACAATGTCTAGTTGAAAAATACAGTTGTTTCGCTCCATGGATACATTTTGTACGACTACATTTTATCTCTGTATCCTCATGACAGACAAGATAACCCGAATAGTGTCCACAAAATGGGCAGTCCAGCCCTCCTATTACGTAACTGTCCACTGTATCGGGTTATCCATTATGACGCTTCTGAAGTATCACAATATGTTCGTATTTGACAGTGCGGAGTCCATAAAGCTGAGAAGTTACGCAGTAGCGCCCCAGAGCGAGACAGCTGTACCTTTTCTCTGTCGTATGTGTGTGTGAAGTGTCGTAGTAAAGAATTACAAACCCATAATGTAAAATTACCGCTAGGGCGTTACTAGTAGGCGATTCGGCGCCGCCGGGGACGCCGCTCCGTGCCGCAGCCGCACCGCAGCCCTTGCGACAACAAGGAAACTAATATTGTGTTCCTCACCCGCTCCCACCAACCGACCGTCCGTGGCCTCACGCTCACTCACGCGGGCAAACCCACCAACCTGAACCGTCTGCAACTCCTTTGTTTTTAACCAATTTCACAAAGAGGTGGAGGTTCTCAATTCGTCCATATATTTTTAATTATTTTTGTGAGTGTTCAGTGATAATTCTTTACCACGCTGCTCGATTTCACAATTTTTTTTTCATTCTCAAGGGGTTATTATACCATTTAAATTTGGTCAAGATCTGTTGATGAGATCCATGAGCAAATCATAAGAACTCGTCTTTATAGTGCATGTTTTTCTTGAAGTCGGTTTTGTTTTTTTATCTCACACTTAGGTTACGTGACGAAGATTCGCCGCAAGATAAAAACTTTTTGTCAAGAACGGGATGACGGTTCCATTTCATTCAGATTTTCCCAGACGTAAACCAAGCGTTTATAGAAATAGTTACGATACGGAAAACAATAATGTTAATCAAGTTGTTTGCTAATTAAAGGTCATAGATTCAAGAAATATCAATTTATTCACTTTCATAGGGTACGTATTAAAAAAATGTTTTTGTTTATACTAAGGGAAAAGCTACTTGGCCACTTATCAGCCGAATCACGCCTAATCTAGCGGACAAGTTTATATTTGTACACCGTCTTTGTGCAATAAAGAATTTATAATAATATTAGGGGTTAAAGTATGAAATTGCCGTTTTATTGCAATAGGTTCTTTGAATTGACATAGAATCTTCATGGTTTGAGGTTTTCGAATGAAACTTTTTTCAAATGGTTTCTATGATGTTCTTTTTTTAAAAAATGTGAAACATTTGAATATCGACTTTCAATTGTTTTTGTTATTCAATTTAGACAAGAAAGATGGATACTGCGAAAAATCACTCGAATCATGAGGCACCCATTTTTCGTATTTTTTTATTTTATTGATTTGACGCAAGTGAGTCAATATTGTGGGTAAGGTAACGTTAAACCATGCCGCTAATTCCTGGGTAGTTTGACTAGGGTCGGCTTCCACTATCTCTCTTAATTCATCGTTATTCACCTGTGTGGGCGATCTTCCTCGTGGCTTGTTCTTTAAGTCGAAATATCCATCACAAAAGCGTTTAAACCAAAATCGCACGGTGCGTTCATTAGTAGACCCCTCTCCAAACGCAGCATTGATATTGCGGGCTGTTTCTGCCGCGTTAGTTCCGCGTCGGAACTCGTATTCAAAAATCACTCGAATTTTCGCAGTATCCATCTTTCTTGTCTAAATTGAATAACAAAAACAATTGAAAGTCGATATTCAAATGTTTCACATTTTTTAAAAAAAGAACATCATAGAAACCATTTGAAAAAAGTTTCATTCAAAAACCTCAAACCATGAAGATTCTATGTCAATTCAAAGAACCTATTGCAATAAAACGGCAATTTCATACTTTAACCCCTATTATAAATAAGCCAGTTTTAAAAAAAGGTGGCCAGATGAGAAGAACAAGAAGAAGAAAACATTTATCATAAAAACAGTAGGTACACACAAACAAAACAAACCAAAAACATATTACTACGTAAAATTTATAAAAAAGAAAGGAAAACGAAAGCGGCGTGTCACTGTTGCTATAAATGGCAACTGACTCAGCAGTATGCCGAGGGGCAAGCCCTCAGCGCTGATTTTCAGTCAGTGGCAGGAGCTACCCCGCGAGCGTCACAGACTGCGGGGTGGTACAACCGTGAGCAAAACTAGAATACTTAATGATAAAGATGACCCGCACCATCAGAAATATATCAATTAAAATAAGAAAACCTTTCCCTATCCGTTCATTACTCTGTCCATTACCATTATCTACCAGTTTTCAAACGCTCAAAATTTAATCATTTTTATAGCTCTAGTTTTTTTTTTGTGGTTTAACAAGGACCCTTCGTAATGTTGGCTTTTACGATTTTTTCTATTCTACGGTAATCCGTTGAAATGATTGGCCAGGCCACGCCCATTAGGTAATTTGAATACCTAAAACCGGTCAGTGGGTTTGCAATAAAGATCGACGTATTATCACGCACACATCTCTGGCACACACAGACATTGACATTGATTTGATCACGGAATAGCGCGAGCACTAAGGAAAGGCTTTAGTTACACGGGTAATGGACCGAAAAAAAACGGTATTTCAAGCGCCATTCACGCTGGATATATTAATGATCGCATCGTGATGATAAGATTAGCAAAATCATAATTGCCTTTACAGCGAGTTAACGCAAGAGATGATAACAAATTTTGGAGCCTTACTTTGAAAAAAAAAATCACAACAATCGTTATTGATAGACGAATCTAAACGTTTTCTGGAATTACTCTTAGAGCAAGATCTTTCATTGAACTTATGACCGAAACACAAAAGCCTTGATAAAAAATAACTTGTTTACACAAATTAATGAAGAAACAACATTTGCTCAACCAACCAAGTTCCCATATTATGTTGATTTTAAATCAGGTTTTGAGAAGTCCGGGACAAACCTGTCTGCGCGTTATTGTATGAGGCACGGCTATGGCACAATGTGTTTTAAAATACTGACAGATAAGATCAATTCTAAAGACCTAGTGCCAAGTGGTGTAAACTAACATTTCCTTAGCGCTCCAAATGCAATCAGATCAAACAAAACACAACAGAAGACCAGTAAAATGAAAAACACATTAGGAGAGCTCTTATAAATTACAAAATGTTACGTAATTGTAATAAAACAAAAGGTGTGAAGGTAAGATGCAATGCAATTAATGAATATGCATTCAGCGAAACGTAAAAGCGGTTTGATCGAGCAAATTTTACGTTGCAGATTGACGAGAATGCTCACCTTTGTATCTAGGGACAAAGTTCTGGATGTCCTCGGGAATGTTCTGGTAGAAATGCAGTTCACGAATGTTGAGGGGCTTGATCACCGTGCTCTCGTTCAGCACTAGCAACCGAGTGTGCCCACCCACCTGGAAACAGACAACAACCACAGTTAGCAGATATTAAGATAACAAGTAATTACTTTCTGTGGTCCCACAACCCGGTTAGAGTCTTTGACTCTTCAACATTTTTTTGCATTTTACTAGGTCCATTGCATCTCTTTTCCACGCTGAAGTGATCTTTTCCCATCTGTTTAAGATCTTCCACAGGCAGGCAGTCCACCTCTTTTTCGTTTTCGGCCTGCCCCTCGGTCTCTTTTGTTGTGGAACCCATTAGGATATTACTTTCGCCGCTGTGCTGTCGCCACGCGTTCTAGGTGGCCTGCCCATCTCAGCCGTTGAGACTTACAGTATATCACTATTGTGTCCTTATACAACAACAATAATCACACAGATAAACCTACTAGAAAAAAGCCTGCATAAATATAATAGCAAGTAATATTCCAGAGTTAGTTACAAAAATATTCTATCTAGGGCTGTCTGATCATGAAATAGGGCAGTGATATCTTTCTAAAATTAAGATAAATCCAATAAATTAAAATACTGATTCGAAACAAGGCGAAATTACAGTTGTGACAATCTAATTGTCTAATTTGACATTTAATGAGATGATGAATGAGAACTATTCAGAAAACGCTTTTGCTGTTTTTCATGTCCTTCTGCTTACATTCTATAAACTTTGTTTTCCAGAAAAAAACGTAAAATCACCTAAAAAGCCAATAAAAACAAATGGCTAACAAAAGGTTTGAAACGAAGTTGCAATACAAAAAGAAAGTTGTACCTTATGTATCATCTTTGCTCAGACAATAAAGAGAATAGAATAAATTATATAAAATATGCAAAGCTCCTTAATAAAAGTGTAATACAAGTACGAAATAATATGAATACCAACTATGTAAAACAATGAAAAATACTTGCAAAGTTGCATGGGAAACTGTGAGATCAGAAGATATAAAAATAAATAAAGTTGAAATACAAGAAATACAAATGGGAAATGAAATCTACAATGGGAAATGAAATCTACAAAGACCCCCGCAAAATATGTAATTTTTTTAATGATTTCTTTTTTAATATTACAGAAAATACTAAAAAAAGTACAATTTAAAACAATATCCACATAATTTATTTATATCACACCAATTTATGAAGAAGACACAGTAAAAATAATTAAATCTCTAAATAACACAAATTCGACAGGGTTTGATAATTTAAATACCAAGATACTTAAACTAATAGCAGATTTAATGTAAAAAACCACTAACCCACATAATTAACTTATCCATAAATGATGGGAAATCTCCCTCTGGTATCAAACTCTCCGTAGTAAAACCCTTATTTAAAAAAGGCGATAAAAAGAATACAAACGACTAAAGGGCCATTACACTAATACCTATTCTCTCAAAAATACTGGAAAAAGCTATGTACAATAAAATGTATAGTTTCTTAATTAATTTGAAAATATTAGGGGTTAAAGTATGAAATTGCCGTTTTATTGCAATAGGTTCTTTGAATTGACATAGAATCTTCATGGTTTGAGGTTTTCGAACGAAACTTTTTTCAAATGGTTTCTATGATGTTCTTTTTTTAAAAAATGTGAAACATTTGAATATCGACTTTCAATTGTTTTTGTTATTCAATTTAGACAAGAAAGATGGATACTGCGAAAAATCACTCGAATCATGAGGCACCCATTTTTCGTATTTTTTTATTTTATTGATTTGACGCAAGTGAGTCAATATTGTGGGTAAGGTAACGTTAAACCATGCCGCTAATTCCTGGGTAGTTTGACTAGGGTCGGCTTCCACTATCTCTCTTAATTCATCGTTATTCACCTGTGTGGGCGGTCTTCCTCGTGGCTCATTCTTTAAGACGAAATTTCCATCACGAAAGCGTTTAAACCAAAATCGCACGGTGCGTTCATTAGTAGACCCCTCTCCAAACGCAGCATTGATATTGCGGGCTGTTTCTGCCGCGCTAGTTCCGCGTCGGAACTCGTATTAAAATCACTCGAATTTTCGCAGTATCCATCTTTCTTGTCTAAATTGAATAACAAAAACAATTGAAAGTCGATATTCAAATGTTTCACATTTTTTAAAAAAAAGAACATCATAGAAACCATTTGAAAAAAGTTTCATTCGAAAACCTCAAACCATGAAGATTCTATGTCAATTCAAAGAACCTATTGCAATAAAACGGCAATTTCATACTTTAACCCCTATTACTAAAGCAAGAACCATTTGGCTTCCGAAAAAGCAATTCTACTACACTTGCTTGCTTTCATCTCATGAAAATTATAAAGAAAGCCTAGACAAAAAAAGATACTATAGCAGGAGTTTTTGAGCGAAGCTTTCGATTTTGTCTATCATAAAAAACTAATAAGCAAACTTTCTCAACATGTATTAAGGGGTAAATGAGATCGGTAAAACTAGATTGGGGATAGAAAGTTACAGTAATAGACAACAGTGTCGAAATTAATAGAATAATTTATTGGCAAAGAAAAGATACGTTTCCGATCCAAATACAAAAATAACAATCATGATGTCCCTCAAGGAAGCGTTTTGGGTCCTTCACTTTTCTTGTAACATTAACGACCTCCCAGACGTAACTGCGTATGACATGATTGCATTCTTTTGCAGACGACACCACTCTTCTTATAGAAAACAAAAAAGCGAAATAAATAAAGTAAAGGATGTGATTGATTGGCCAACAGAAAACAATTTAAATATAAACATAATTAAAACAAAACTAATGCGGTTCCAAACATATAACTCACCAACACTAGATCTAGATGTAAAACATATTAATTTTATTAGAAGTTGATAGACAATATTCCTAGGCTTAGACAACTGGATACCAGACATTAACAGAGTCTGCTTAAAACTAGACATGTTGTTTTAAAACGTCTTTCCAAGATAGCAACTAAAGAGGCAGCCGTGAATGCGTATAACGGCTATGTGTCGTTAATCCTCAGATATTGTATCATTCTATGGGGCAACTGTGTTGATATTGAAAGTGCGTTCAAAGTACAGAAAAAATGTATCAGGGCTCTTACTGGGGCTAGTTGCCTAGATATTTGTAAGCCTCTTTTGAAAAACCTGAATATATAACCACTTCCTAGTCTTTACATTCATGAGATGAATGAATTTTAAAAAGAATCACGAAGTTTATAACGGGAAAGGCAGAAGTGGAAATAAACTACATATCCCAGCACAATCACTAGCTCTTCACTCACGTAACTCATACTGTAAGGCAATAAAATTATTTATCGTACATATGGTGCTACATTACCGCACTAGTGCGATAATGAGCACTTTACGTGCCTATGTCGAAACTTCAAAGGGCCATATGTACTATAAAACGTTGTACGATACACGTGCGAATAGGTAATTCGTAACTCGTGTCGATATAAAACACTCCCTTCGGTCGTGTTTTAATTTATCGCCACTCGTTGCGAATTTCCTACTTTTCGCACTAGTATCGTAATGTACTATTAATCATTTACCACAAAAAAATACGGATCTACCTCTTACAAAATTTAAAACAGTTTTATATAAAATTCTCAAATATAACATGTATTATAGTGTAAAGGACTTTTTAAATGGTCCATTGATCTCACGTTAGACTAGTAAAGTTAATTAGTTTTATTCAAAAAACGTTTTGTCATTATTGGTGTGTAAGATTTAATAAGATTGTATAATAGAATAAGGGTGCGCAAATATGTTTGTTTTTTATTAAACAAAAATCCAATTTATTTTATAAATTAGTAACTAGAAATACTTCGGACTCTGCCGACAAAAACCAAATAAGTTTATGCGGTGTTAAATTAATAATGTGTACTTAGTGCTTACGAAAGTTTTAGTTCGAAAACTATAAGGGTTCTGTTTTTCCTTTTGAGGTACGAAACCCTAAAAAACTGCCTTTGTTTTACTACCTAATGATTCTTACAATCTCTGGTTAACACATCTGCAGCAGCTGACCAAACGTCATGTAACGCAATGGATGCTACCATCTTTTACATTGCGTAAAGCAATGACGCTTAGAATTTTCTTAGCACAAGCCTCAACCACACAAAAACTCGCTACGGCCGTTTTCAGCACCTAATGTGTTAACAAAGAAAGTGTGTGTTAAAATCTAAATTGTTTTAATGTCTCAGAAATCGGAATGTGTCTTTATGTTTGCTGTTACCTAAATTTATGTAATACTTCTAATAAGAAATCATAAATCTCTCTCAGAGGATTATTGTGTGAAGTATGTAAGGGAAGACCTGCCAAACCATTCCTCAGGTCGGTGATCAAACTACACCGGCATTGCACGAATAATTAGTGGAACGAGCAAACCAAGCTACGGGTGATTTAGCGATGCAGAGCGTTTGCGAAACAAATGGCAGGTAATTTTTTTTTTGTTACTCATAATTAGTTTCCTTAAACATAAACAAACAATATCAGGACTACAAAACTGGTTCGAGCGTCTTATGGTCGACGCCGGCCAACTCAATTGTTCTTTTACTTGTTTACGCATATCGGACGATAGAAGGATAGACTCTTATAATAATGGACGACAATTTTCAACTCTAAACATTTATAATAATGGAAAACAATTTTATTTTCAACTCTAATTCCTGTCACTTTAATCTATAGAATTCTAAAGTACCCGATCGGGCCACCGTGACAATGGTTTTTAAATGCTCTTTTCAAGGTGATTATCTAACAGGTTAAATTTGGATTCACAGTTTCACGTAATCACGAATATTTACAAAATATGTCATATGTGCCATTACTATAAAATTATTAAAAATACTGTTTATCATAATAAAAAGAACATGGATTCCCTCAAAATATTGCTAACGATTTCAAAATAACGCTGTATTATGAGTTTAAACCATTTTAAACACAGCATGGTTTATCGGAACACGTGTAGGCGGTAAATGTTTATCGTTTTCCACGATAGAAACCGGTTTCCAAATGTTATTTATAAGTGAACTCGCTGTAGCCCGCGATATGGAACACAGATATGGAATGATGATTTAAATTGAAAAACCTCCCTTATGCTTGGTTTACATTATTCCAGTAGCATTACAGCGCTGAACTGGAATGCTGGACTGGAATGTACCATTCGAGTGATCAATCCAGTCCAGTTGACTGGAATGACGGTCTATTTTTCATTCCAGCTCACCCATTCCAGCGCCACTGGAATAGTGTGAACGGCCAATCTAGTGCTTGAATTTCTGAACTTCTTTCTTGAAAGCATTGTCACTGTAGTGTTACCGAGCTAACAACTTTTGAATGACTGGAATAATGTGGACGTTCCATTCCAGTCCAGCACTGGACTGGAAGGACTATCTGGATTAATGTGAACCGGGCATTAGTGTAGAAACCCCTACAACCCAAGGAATAGTTCCACCAAATTTCAAATTGCTAAGTGTGAACCTTTTATTTTTATAAAACGTAGAGCGATTCATAAAACTACAATCGATAGTTCATTATGACAATTCGATGAACATTGCCCTGTCAGTCCGTTATCTATCAATTGCTCAGACATGTTACTGTTTTATAAATATAGATAGAAGAAGATTGTACAGCCTCAAAAATATGGTAGCAACCGGATTCTTTACAAAATAACAGCTGAATGTAATTTAAAATTTGCATACTCGATATCCGTTTTCACGACCGCCTTATCTTCGAAGATAGAAAACAGTAAGCCATATTTTTTACCCGCTAAAGATAGATTATGACCAAATCGTATGTTGGCAAACAAACCCTGCGTCAGCAAATTATCAGTTAAGAGTACAATGCGCCGAAAACATAAAGGTATCATAAATACATACGTACGACCGTATCTCGTGGAAAAATAGCCAAGATAATGTTCAACATAATATTTTTCTTGTGGCTTAAAGGTAATTCCCGATTGTTATTCTAATACTGGATACTTATAACTGAGAACATAAAAAACATATCAAAGTTAAGCAATGGTCGCTATCAGTAAAGGTTTCGATGTTATTTATGTAAATCGTACAAGAACATCAAATATTTTTTTGTTTTCCTACATCTCAGTTCGTGTGATGACGTAAGAAACATTCCATCAAGGTAATTGGGCATTACTTGGCAATGCATCCCAGGTACTAAAATTAACACCTTTACACAGTTATAATGATAAATCTTCAGATTTATGAAAACAAGAGAATCGTGAAATTTGTTTCGATGCAACTCGGTGCATTTCAGCACAATAATTTATTAACACAATATTATTTTTCAACTGTGTTGTAAGTAAGAAAACATTATTAACGATATGATAAAATTGTATTAAAATACGTTTAAGAAAATCTGAAAATAATTCCTTCACCATCAATACCTAAAATTCATCAGATAAAATTAACTGTCAATGCAATACGACCATTGGTTGGCCTCTATTCTCATCATGGGAAGTTTGCTCGTATACACATACGTATGGATCACCCACTTAATCGAATTACATACTGGCTGGCTATACAAGTGACAAAAAAAATATTTCCATTGTAACACAAAGGACCATAACCCAAAAATGAAACAAAGATATGGAGAGAAACGAGAACACAGAAATAATAGTACCTAATACAATCATGCCAAATACAAGTGCTACAACAGAAAAAGGTTGCCGCTCAGCAAACGAATTAAAGAAGAAAGAAAGAGGAGGTACTGGGTACACCGACACTAAGGTTGGTTACGCTCCACCTGAGGTGGCAATAGAATTTGAATCCACAGAAGAATAACTGTGAAAATAACTTACACTGTTATACGGTTATCACGAGTACTATGGACAAAATTTGTCAATCAAATGTTAGCTGCAAATTCAACATCAAGTTCGTAAAGTTACAGGGTGTTGTGTCTTAAGCGGAATAAGTCGATGGCCCATAAAAAACTGTTCCGTAGATATACCTATTTATCTGTATGGACAGCAGACAGCATACCCCGGACATGTGTGCTTGGGCTCCCAGAGGTCTCCGCGAGACTTCTAGACTCTTTGAGTTGTGTTCGGTAGCTAGAGATAAGGCAACGACCCAGCGTGGGGCGAGGGAGTCACATTGAGGACCTGAGTGAGGCGCCACCAGTTATCTCCTTTTACACCCATTTCAAACAACACCTGAAATCCGCAAGGAAATGGACAAGACTTTGGTTATATAGTAAGGAGTGCATCAGGGCTATGTATAACTGTAACGGGACAAATACGGAATGAAGAGGCAGATATTTAATGAGACAACCACTAGCAATAACCGCTTGTGCCAATGGTGTGACTGGAAGAGAGCCAAAAAGAATAGAAAAATGAAACTTGGCGCCGCCGCTGTTGAATTCATGTACCGCATTTGATTCGGGTGGAATAGGGCGAGAAAATTAGAAGAGACAATTGACCTATTACAGTATCGATAAACACAAGAAACAAAAAGCGCGTTAACTGGTTTCAGATAAACATAGACTTGTTAATAATTGAGTCGACTAAACGCGCAGACTAAATATAGAGATCAAAGACTCCATCAAACTCGTTCGTCGATGCGAAAATAGTTAAAAGCTTACTATTGAAAAACTGTTAAATGCCGCAGAAGCAGTTGCAACGTTCACTGGTTGTGTAACTAGTTGACGTCGAAAAAACCGCAGTTTCGTTGACAGAAAAATCGTCAACGACCTATCTCTAGTCCGAAACCATAACGAATGAAGTAGTATAGAGAATCAGTATATTACATTTTACGAGGTGAACGATGCTCATAACAACTATGTCACCTTCACGGTAATAATTCTGATATATATATCACGGTTTGTGATATACTTATATATCACAAAATTTGCTTTTAAATTCAAACCCAGACTAATCTTCCATTCAATCCAGAGTATATCTGTAGAAACTTACATTTCTTAACGATTCACACGATGTGCTATGGTTTGGCGCATGATCTTTGTTAGTCACCCAGGTCCTATCCCATCCGTTGAGAAATAACTCAACAGACCGAATTGTGCATACTAATGCTATATGCATTGTTGAGATTATTCTCAAGTGCATCGACAATATGAGTAGATCTGGTGGAGATAGAGCCACATCCCCCAATCTATGTATATCTGACTAGGTCAGGAATTATCTGATTTTAAGAGGGAACGGGATGCCATAGCAATCTTCAGCCAAAGAGACAAAACAGCCTCATTGGGCAATGTAAATGCCCATTCCGCTCACAGCTACTTGATGGCCTTCTCTGGTGGGGAGAATAAATGTAGTCTTTTGTTGGATTTGTGGTCGGCCTCGCGTAGTGCTTCATTCTTAGATTCAAGGATGTTTGTGAGCATGAGCCTGGGCATGCAGTGTTCATTCATACTAACTGCATCTTCTCTAGCATTCAGGAAGTTCTCTTGTCCGAATCGGGCACGTGAGACACGGATTATGGTAGATATGCCGAAGTGCCAGAGAGATGATTATTGCTCGTGTCATGATTTTAAGCAAAACCTTAATTTATTTGTCTCTCTTAATGTTAGTTCGCATTTATATTTTGTCTCAGTTGCATTTACGGCCGCAGGGGAATGTCATGATTAGAGACTGGATTATGTGCAACATAAGAAGCCCAAAATATGCATGCAAATATGCATGAAAAATATCTAAATTATGCACTAATTCCATAAAAGGGCCTAAATATGCAACTTGAAGCAATGAAAAAGTAGTACTTTTAATCGTGTTTTAGTTTAAATAGCTATTATTACACACAATCAATCATATTTGCGAAAATATCAATTACAAAATATATTTGTGAATTAAGTCTATAATTTGCCTTTTCATATGTATACGACTAAATAATGTTCTAAATGTCCCGTAGACAGAAACTTCTGTGTAGACAAATATCTACCAAGGACCATGACGTCCCATACGTCCCACTGAGTTGACTGCGCAGAATAAAAATTTGGTGACGTGGGGTGACGATGGTTCAAACCCTGGGTTCAGTATGTTTTGAAACAAACTTTTCTTTGAGTTTACTCGGGAATAGCTTTGACAACGGCGAATTTATAAAACAAATTTTCTTCGTATTTTTTTTTTTATTTCTTCGGAAGGAGATCGATATAGAGCGTAAATTCGTCGAATTTGGCTAAAATATGCAACTACCGTTAAAAAGGGGCCAAATGCATTTGCATATCCGGTCTCTAGTCATGATACTTACGTTAATAAAAAAATATACTACGGCATTTTCGGTTTAGTGCCCAGCTACCGTCATTTTGTCGCAGTGCTGGCAGTTTATTTAAAATAGTGACGTTGTGACTTCCAGTATTATAGCAATAGCACAGGGAATCTTAGTTTGGGAGTCAGTAACCTTTTTTGATAACCTTTTTAATATAAAGTTCATTCATTTAATTTAATTTCATAGAATACCATGATACTGGAAGTTTCTACATTCTATCGTTATACTTGGTGAAGCAAGCAAACACCTCATGGATAACCTTTCGTCGTCACACACGCTGGTGAAATTACCTGATTATGCAGCGGGAGCACATCGACCTCATGGCCATCGTCGGCCGGCGACGCGGCCGCCAGGCCCTGCGGGGCGGGCTGGCGCTTGCGCTCGCCGCGCCGCTCCGGCTCGCCCATGCCCCAGCCGAGGGAGTACACCATCACTTCGGCCGAGCCACCGCCGCCGCTGTCCACCTAGAGACAAAGGGACTGTTAGTAGTGTAAGGTAAGGAGGCTATTTGACGTGCGTGCAGTTTGATGTCGTATATTGCAGTGTCCAAATATACGACATCATAATATTGCATATATGATGTCTCTGAATATGGATTACTCATGTAGCTATCCTAAAATGGGGCTAGAAGGTGTCACTACACTATTGTTGTGTTCGTCAATCAATCGGCAAGTACTCGTGCACTGTTAGATATAAGCCTCCCTCAAGGCACGCCACTTCCTTCTGACCTCGGCGAACCTCATCCAGCCTCTGCCAGCAATCTGCCTCAGATCGTCCAGTCCAGCAAGCTGGGTTTGGGTGAGCTTTGTGAGTTCGTGGTCTCCACTCGAGAACCTTTGTACCCTATCGAACACTGGTTCTTCGGCATATGTGACTAGCCCACCGTGCTGGTCGATAGAATAAAATGCCGGTTGAGGTTAGATTCACGTGACGGAGCTCGGGTCTTGCCACTTAACAGGGCCTAAAGAATCCTAACGTCTAGCTGTCAAATTCCATAGTATTTGCGACCACGAACGTCTGGATTCCGACAGGATTTGGTGCGCGTAATATTAGGTCCAAATATATAACCGGTAAAATTAAGGATAATTCCAATTTTTTTAGGGGTACATTAAGAGAGGCGAGGCGTACACCTTTCAATTTGTAGTAAGTAGCAGTACCACTCGCTAGTTGTGAAGAGAAATATCTTAAGTAAAACCTGAATGTCTGTCTTGTTCACATACGTTAGGGCTTGAAATATTCCCTCCCTCTCTGCGTAACAGAAGGTCTGTGCCCTGCAGTTGGACGTATAAAGGCTTCTACTACTACTGCTGCTGCTCATACTAGGGGGAAGATGCACCTATGTCCTGCTTTACGGGTCAAGAGTATGACAGTGGTGACGAGAACACATCAAAATAAATGTTTACTCAGCTGCAGGCACATAATTATGAGTTTAAGTAAATAAACAAAACCGGCCAAGTGTAAGTCGGACTCGCGCACCGAGGGTTCCGTACAAATTTGTAGGTAGGTACTTACCACTATAAACAGTTCAGGAATCGAGTCTCGCAGTTTTTTCCGAGCTTTTCTCGAACTTCAGACAATTTTTTTTATTATTTATAATTATAATTGTATAGTTTTCAGATTTTTCTCTGTATTTGTAGTATAAGACGATATTACTTGCCAAATTTCATAGTTCTAGGTCACCGGAACTTTCCGGTACTATAAATTTGGATTCCCTTGAGTGTCGAAATATACGTTTTTTTGCGGCATAAACAGCCGTATCTTTTTTTTTACCTTAACTTAGAAGTTTGATTTTTGACAGCTTCAAGGGACTGTAGACTTGATTATATGGTTTTAATATCAACTCGAGACCTCCACGCGTTCCCGAGATAAAGGGGCTTGATAGACAGACAGACGGACGGACAACAAAGTGATCCTATAAGGGTTCCGTTTTTCCTTTTGAGGTACGGAACCCTAAAAACACTTAGTAACCGAGGCACGTAAACACAGTCTACACCTACAGTTAAGGGTCACTTGACGGTAACTCACTTGAGTAAATATATAGCTAGACCTAATTCAGAATGATGTTGTAACGCAGCTTAACGACTTATTTTACCTATTTATGCCTGCAGTAGAAGCGCAGTAAAAGTGTTCGAAGAAACCTTTGCAATAACTGCATTCCCATAAATCATGCAATGTGCATTTGTGCATGTTCGCAGGTTTTACTACCTATCTAGTTAAACAATGTTAGTGAAATTGGATACAGACGATCCGAGGCAAATTGTTGACGGATATAGATTGTAGCGGTTGGATGGGGATGGCCGAGGATAGAAATAAAGGCTTGTGACGAGCTGTAGGCTGATGGATCGGATCGGTATGAATTGATTACAGACTCAACGTAAATAAACAGAAAAAGTCGGATTCAAGCATTGCATAAAACAAACAATTTGCACACTAACGCAAAACGCGAATGCCGCAACAACCTATTACAAAAGCACAATGAAAATGAAAATGCAGTCGGTTTTAGAACAGATCAATATGTTTCACAAACACTCATAGTTAATTCAACAAGGCCCGGAGATAGAGCGAGCGACACGCTACTCAAACCTACTAAACAAGCAATCCTTTAGGCACCAACATAATTCACATTATGGAATAGGTACGTACATCCAGAAAAGGTTCTCTCGATAATTCACGCTGTTTTGAAAAACACATACCACCTTAAATTTCATGTATTAATTAAATTACATTCTTTTTGTCCAAATAAACATGGCTTTGTTGTTATAACACATAACTATTTATTAACTACTTTTAACAGTTGATTACTTATTTAATAAACCTAGAGAATATTAAGCTAGGCATTGAAGTTCAAAGGTATTACATATTCCTCCCTATGCCCACAAAAAAGCAAGCTTTTATAAAATGTAACTAGTCCTCTTAATGATGCAACAACAGTACACGGTTGCGCTCACATGACAACAGACTACACAAGTGGCAAGGCTACGGTTACCCGATAAAAATATGACATGAGCGTCTAGAATTTAACAATGCACTGCATTATTATGGTAAAACCCGACTCGCCTGATAAGTTAAGTTCGAACCACTAATAATAATAGTAAAGTCCACCGGGGAGCGGACGGGGACAACGCCATCGAGTCCAAACTAGTTACAATGAGAAGCCAGGTCATGGAACCGGACCTCGCGTCGCAAGTGGCTCGTGTGTTGTGTGTGACGGGCCCAGTCGGTTGGCAACCGAACAGACCACTTACTTTTTGCTCGGGGCGGTCACGTGCGCCAAGCAAGGGCGCATCGGGGGAATAAACCAGAATAAACCACACAGCAAAGTTGTTCGACCTCCTGAACATCAATGTCAATCACCACAAGAACATTTTGTAATTTAGGGTTGGTCGGTCAACGTTCAGCAAATAAATATTATTTATTTATTGTGCCATCTCTATTAATAGTTCTCTTCCTGCTTGTGGGGTATGTATGATTGACACAAATAGAGCAACAGAACACGGTGTCGATTTTGATTAGAATTATCAAGTGTTTGGTCTCTAGAGCTAGACTTCATAAAAACAATGCAAAGAGCATGTCGCCCACTACATCCGCTCTAAATAAGTTTGTTGGGGCAAACATGTTTATTCAGGTTCAATGCCGATTGCCAACACACGTGAGGTAGGCATCTTTCAGTTGTTTCATCGGACGAGCCTCTGTAGAGTGACGCAAGACATGAGCGTCTGATGGCGTCGCGACAGTAATTGCGTTCAAACGAAAACGCAACGCGCCTGCGCAGCTGATGGCGGCGTCACCGATTTAGAAACCATCCCACCTTAAGTGACGCACTACGCAAGCCCAGAGCCTAAGAATGTACGGAATTCATACATATCTGAAGTCTAAATCAGTCAGTTCTGCTACCTTTCGGCAAAATAATATTTTAGAATTAAGTTCTATATCAAATATGCTGTCAATTCCCAATGCGTAGCAGATTTGCTGCGGGCTTACCGAATTAGGGCAGACATAATGTGCTGGAGAGATACAAGAATAGCTACTATTAGAATCTGGCGCACGTAGTAAATAAATTGTACAAACAAAATTGAAGATAACTCTAATACTCGCTCACAAACAAATAAGTAAGCACGACTAAAGGAGAAACTAAATATTTGCACAGACGCCAGTTGACGATAACATGTACAATAATAGATGGCCAAGCTAGCAACCAAATAAAGCGCGTCAGAGACTGAATGTTTGAAAATGCAAGACAATAAAGTCAGCCATCAACATCTGGATACAACTAGTTTTGTACTTTGTGAGTTCAGAAAAGGTTTGACACCTACTTGATCGAAGTACACCAAACTGTAAGTACCTAACTTCTGTTCATTTCAACAGATAAAAATTCGGTGCCAGAAAACCAATTACACAAAGTGATTTAGATACCTACCTGAATGAAATAAGGAAGCGGAAGCATGTAGAACCAGGAAATGCGGGGCCGTGTCAATGTTAAAACACACTGAAACTACTTAATTTTCCTTATCGCCATGACCCTCGTGAATAACCGATCTAACGGTAGGTTTGGGGAGTAAGCACTATCAAAGTTTGAATCCGAGATAAATGAATACAATAAAGCAAAGTAGCGAATATCGTTTTCGTATCTGAAATTAAAATCTGGCGTGTGTGATAGAGGTATTATTGAAATTGAATGGAAGTAGGTACTGCACGTGCTGAGGATGACGAAGCTGCTATATTTGAAGTGACTGTTTTCGACGAACGAGGAAAAGTAATGAACGGGATAGATAACACGAAACAATTTTTTGTTGGGAGTCGCTACATGAACACAGTCTGTTGATGTAGTAGTACCTACATAATAATTTATTTTATGTAATGCTTTATGTAACATATATCTCGTTTATATGCTAAAATGATTAGCAACGGCAACCCACACAATCCAGTATATATTATATTATTGATGACGGCAGGCATAATTGCTTGAGCTGCAGACTTTCCCATCTTCTTCCAACTTCTCCCCGTAGCTGACTTTAACCACGTGATCGCATCATCATGGTGTTTTGTATGTGCTGTAGATTTTGTAATATTGTGTGGCATTTATTATGTTATATTAACGATATTATTTTCATGTAGATTGGTGTACATATTTATTATAGCCATCTATTTATCATATAATGATTTTCTTTTTTTCGACACGCTGTACCGCGCTCTAGGACGCTCACAGAACAAACAGGCACTGTCTGAAAATCAGCGCTGTGGGCTAATCATCATCATCATCGTTCAGCCACAAGAAGTCCACTGCTGGACATAGGCCTCCTCCATGGATTTCCAAAAAGACCGGTTGGAAGCGGCCTGCATCCAGCGTCTTCCGGCCACTTGGATGAGGGCTAATACCCTCGGCAAAAGCTGAGCCAGCTGCCTTTTGCAGCAACAGAGACACACCACGTCTTATGTTTGTACAACTTGTTTTATTGTATATTCTGTTTTGTAGTGTTCAATGTTTTTTTTTTCTTAAGTATTTTGGTTATTGTTGTGTGTGTTACTGTGTTATAAATGTATTTCTTCTTCTTCTCAGATTATTAAAGCACACAGGCTATGAATCCAGTAATTTTGAGAATAACAAACTACGGAATCGCTGACGAAGCCAGACGGCCTTTTGTTACGAGAATACTTGGCATTCAACCTCTGAATAATAAAGGGGATTTCTCCTTGCATGCCGACGTGTGTTTAAACAACCTTTGGTACGACATTCTAATTTCGTTACCAACGATCACATTTTTCAGGAACAAGGGACGAATATCCGAATTTTTAAATTAAATAAATAAAAAGAACTTTATTCAAAAGTAACAAATTTGCTTATGTTAAGAATAACATAGTTTATGCCACACCTGGCCAAAAAGCGGGTTTTCCGCACGCTACACGTACGGGAAAACCCACTTTGAGGCCAAGTGACGACATAATATTGTGTACACAACACGGACTGTAAAATAGAAAGCCCTCTATCGCATATTTATGACTCTCGCCTGCGGCTCGGGCCTTAAACTTTTGCGATATCGGCCTTTCTTTATTTGATGGCCCTAGTTGTGTAAATAACTATTTCAATGCTGTTGCTCGTAAAGTTTTCTTTTTTGTGTAACAAAATTATGCGGAAACCGACTCTTTATTTCACGCGTGAAATAAAACAGTACTGAAATCCTTTATTTCACGCGTGAAATAAAGTAATTTTTTTAAGTATTTAACTCTGTTTTGCATGGTGCAAGTCATAAAATTTAAAAATTTACAAAGATGCAAGGAGGTTTTGCTGTCCAAAAAAAAAATTACTTTCACTTTCAACAATTAATTTGGTATTTATAATAAATTTTCTTTATTATAGGTACTTATTTTTTTGTTGTATTTCCTCGCAAAATGCATTGAAAAATGTTGTAAGATACTTGAGCGTAAAAGGTTTTTATCCGAATGCGTGCCAATGAAAACACTCGCTGCGCTCGTGTTTTCAATTTGGCACTTATTCGTATAAAACCTTACTTTCCGCACGTGTATCTTAAATAACTATTAGTACAGTTTTGAAATGTCGGAGCCTCAGCATTAATGCTATTTTTCAGTCTCCGGCGGGATTTCCTACACTTATTCTTTATAAATAAAAAATAGTTAGGCATAAAATTAGGCTAAATAAGTAACAAAAATTTTGAAATCGCAGACTTTTGTCAGCGCATCTATTACGTCAGTACCCAGTGGGTTTGAATGAATGAAAATAGTTATTTACACAACTAGGGCCGTAAAATAAAGAAAGGCCGATATCGCAGAAGTTTAAGGTCCGAGCCGCAGCCGAGGGTCATAAATATGCGATAGAGGGCTTTCTATTTTACAGTCCGTGTTGTGTACACAATTTTATGTCGTCACTTGGCCTCAAAGCAGGATTTCCCGTACACGTAGCAAGGCAACCTTAATAATTTGGCTTGGGTTTGGTGACGTAAATTTATTTTTTTAAGCCTCTCCACCTAAAGTACGTAAAAATTTTGACATTTCGGAAACGGTATGATCAACAACCCAATACACATAACACAATACATAACGGACAAATACGTCATTGCAGGTCACTGGGTAAATGCGGTGATGGGCCTAGCCCATGAAAACACGTCACTGCGGAAACCGAAATGGCAAGCCAGTTACAGCGACGATCTTCCGAAAAAAATATAAATCACTCAGAAATAGGCGGGTTGACATTCGCCAAGTTAGGGGCGCAGAGTGCCAGAAATGTAGGTTGCATCTAGGTCAGTGGGTGGAACGAAACACACTCCATCTGGCCTGGCGTGCCGCACTAGATAACTGCGCCGTCTCGCAAGACCACAATAAGACAAGGCAAACCGCACGGCAAAAAGCAAGCTGCAGAGAATGCAGAGAAACGCAGCAAACATTGCGGTAATTCTATTCTAACAGTCGATTGTACTACAGGTGAACATTAATGAGTCACAGTCACGTGGAATGTTTCCCACAGCATCATGTGGCCTGCTATTTATACTGCTGCAAATCGATGAAAATAAACCAAATGCCAATAACTTTTGCCACTGAAGTGGCCAAGGCAATACACTCCAAAACAAAGCAAGCACAGCGTAGATAAACAGGAAATAATTTAATTTAATATTGTGCTCTTAATTATCGTAGGAGTCCACTCCCAAACCGTACTACCAACGTTACTTTAGGCACATACAAACTACTCAGACCTAAAAGTAACCGGCTCCATGTTTAACTATCTAGAAAAATTGCAACATAATTACAAAAACCTCTTAGTTCAAACGCATTCTAGAATCATTAGTTTAAATCGGTGTATTTATGTGAAATTTCTAATTTAAAACCAAAACAAAGTACTTTCTTCGTGCTTATTCTAGACTAAATAGGTAGGTTGAATGTCATTAGCATATGAATGAAGCTAAGTACTAGTACAAGCAGTACCTACACTTCGTGCTCGCCAGCCAAAATTACTCAGTCACTATTCATTCAAGTGTTTACAAGTAGATTCTTATAATCTACTAATGGCCGAATCCTATAATTATTATAGAGCGGTCGATTAATAAGCCTACCGCCAGTTATTATTATTATTATTGATTATTCACGTTTGATTATTTACCGACAATTGTATGGAAGAACTGTCAAATATCAGTAGGCATACCCGTAAGGGTTCATTTATAGGAAGAGGCCATTAGAGTAGTTCCTACGCAGTTTCTTAAAAGACCGAGTTTTCTATATGACTTAACATTTGCCAAACTTATTTCCAGAATTAAACGCGGAAACAAACGTACCAGCACGAAGGTTCAAAGAATTTCATAGTTATTGATTGAACTCTCAAAATAACTGGTGACCAACTAACAATAATAGCCTACACAGAACCATTTTTCTACACAGATTTAGGATCATAATTTTAATAGAGCATAATAATTAAGCATATTGTATACTTTACATTTTGCCTTGAGCTTGACCTGATAATGTAAGTGTTTATACGATACAGATAAAAATTCTTATACGTAGGTCACACTTTTTTTTGTTCTGTGGTTACACTAAAAGCTTTGCGTAACTTAAAAAAAACAACATGTTATAACCAAAATATTATGTTTATTCTTTTCAAAATACCTCCTCTACATTTTACAAACTCCTTTACATTTTAAATATTTTTTCATGCGATCGAACCATTTTTTGAAACAGGAGCTGCTTGAACGTGCTGATTGAACCCTATCACTACCTCTTCGGAGTTGGTAAAAGTGAAACCTCTCATTAACTCTTTGATTTTGAGGAAAATACAGAAATCACAGGGAGCTAGGTCGGGGCTATGGGCAGGCTGGGTGACGAGTTGTATTTTTTCGGAAGCTAAAAATGACTTTGTTTTGTGGGCCGTGTGTGAAGAAGCGTTGTCATAATGTAGGAGAACGCGGCTTTTTGGTCGTCTTTCGCGAACTTTTTCTAACACCCTGGGTAAACAAATGGTAGAATACCACTCGGCATTAACACTCTTTTGATCTTAAAGTGGAATTGTGCAGATGGGACCGGTAGCTGAGAAAAAACACGCCATCTTTTTTTTTACCAACGTTTCCCGCCTGCCTCACTTTTGTTGGCCTGTTCTCATTTTCAAACACCCATTTACAAGATTGCTGTTTTTTTTTTTGGGTTTAAAACAATAAATCCACGTTTCGTCTCCTGTGACAATGTCATAAACAGCATTAGAATGTCCGTGTAGCATCTGTGAGCACCATTCCACGCGAGCCCGCTTCCGCTCCGCTGTCAGTTCATGAGGGATCCAACGACAACAAAGTTTCTGAACTTTTAATTCTTCGTGTAAAATTTTCTGAATTTGGCTCATACCAATCCCCAATAGTCCTCGAATTGTCTCATTGGTAATCCGCGGGTTTTCTTCAATTAGCCACATTATTTTCCTTGACGGCAGTTGAAGGCCGCCCTTCACGAAATTCGTCATGTAAGTCGGATCCTTTCACAAACGCAGTGCACTGGCTTTCCTTGCATGTTTCTTTTTAATTTATAATTTAAAATTGTATTGTGTCACGGTGCTCAAACAAGGTGCTTCTCTCCCAAAAGCATTTTGAAGACGAGCGGCAGAGTCTTGCTTTTAAAGTCATAAAAAATCATTGCTCTAAAATCTTTTCGACTCAATTCCATTTTCGTTGCGTACGTAGAACTTTGATGTGTGAAAAAAAAACAATTGACAAATTAACCTAAGAAGGTTGCAAGTCGTTTCAAAAAATATAACATTCGAAATTCAAATAGTTCCGATTAGCTAGAAGTGCAAAACTTTTAGTATGCCCCATGTAGCATAGAATTAGTATGTTACGTAACCTGTGAAACAAAGACGTTTGTGTGTCTCGACAACTGCTTGTCACGTTACCGAGGGTTATGTGAAGGCATAACCCTTGGTAACGGAAGCTAAAGAAAAATAAAAAGAGAGATTTAGAGATGTAAAAATGTAATCATCAAAACCCCCTAACCTATAATTAAACAAAAAAACTTAATAATAATAAAAACATCAAAAAATATGTACAAAAGCAACCTTAGGTCGGAGAGGCAGGCCGTGGAGACAGGTCGCGGAGACGGACAGGCAAGTTGCGAAGGCAGGCCGTGGAGACGGGCAGGCAAGTTGCGAAGGCAGGCCGTGTAGACGGACAGGCAAGTTGTGCAGGCAGGCCGTGGAGACGGACAGGCAAGTTGCGAAGGCAGGCCGTGGAGACGGGCAGGTAAGTGACGGAGACAGGCCGTGGAGAGTAAGACAGGAATTCAGGTAATTCTTGAAGTATCACTCAGGTAAGACTCTTCAAGTAAGACTCAAGTAGAGCTCAAGTAAGACTCTCAAGTAGAACTGACGTAGGGCTCAAGTAAGACTCTCAAGTAGGACTGAAGTGAGACTGACGTAGGGCTCAAGTAAGACTCTCAAGTAGGACTGAAGTGAGACTGACCGGAAAGCCTTCTTGGGCGGCTTTTATACCCCAAAAATAGTTCGATTCCAATATTCAAATTTGATCTGAATCTGCGTCAGAATTCTTCTGGAAGTTTCTGGATCCTGTTCCAAATCCATAATTTCAAATTCTAGATCTTCTTTCTCTTTCTTGCATTAAATTCATAATTTCGATTTAGAATGCGAGTAGTCTTCTAGAAATCTCCATAAGCCAGAAGTTTCCTTATTCGACCTTCTTAGTATGACGATTATTTGACATAATTTAGAAAAATAAAGAACAATATTCAAATAAAAGAATTATCTGACTACCAGTTGAATCGTTGACAGTAAAGCAAAATACAATATTTACAATGTGAAAAGTGGAAAAATAATTAGAAATACGTATTAGCTTTGAAATAATATCAATAAACCAATCTTATGTTTTCGTTCGTGATAACATGAAAGTGTTATGAAATTGGATTTCAGTGGTTCAGCTTGGACAAAACGTAAGTCTTTATTGCATTGATAGAAAGAGTAGGGTGCTAGGCAATAGAATCGCGCTAGACGCGTAAGCTGATCCCTAGGTGAATAACTAAATTCTAGTGCAAGGGAATTTTCGGTTGGTTTAGGTTCTTTGAAATTGCGGTCCCTGTCTAAAATGTGTTCATAGTTCTGGCAAGCAGAGATAAGAGAGTCGATAGAAGTAATTTCGTTAAGAGCTACGAATACAGAATAACATGGCCGAATGTTGCGAAGTAGGATTTTGAGTTGTTCAAATTCGGAAAGTTTATTAGTTAAACGGTTAAACATGCCAGACATTATGGAGACGTAGATAATAATTGTTTCAGATTCTCCTTGTGTACGAGAGTTAATGGCGGATAGGAGTTTAAAATCATAATCCGTATCGCCGAAATCTTTAATTAAAAGTTCACAAAGACGATCCCACGTTAAGTCGTGATGGCGAGTTTTCTGAAATCTAAGCCAATGGAGTGCTTTATCAGCAAAGATTTCGTAAGATTGATCGAGGAGTCTATCTTTAGGAATCTGTCTTGAAATCCTAAATTCCTCGAGTTTCATTAAAAAGGACTTAGGGCAAGAAGTGCCATTGTATGTGAGTTTCTTAAGTTCTGAAATAGTATTTGGTGAGAGGACTTGACTAGGGGAGGGGGTAGGAGTAACGTTAGGGTTAGACATAGGAAGAGATCTAATTTCCTGAAGACAAGGAGAGGATTGAGCAGAGGTGAAGGATAAATCTTCGAATCTTTTTTCTAGCATTGTTAATTCGGATTGTAGATTCGTCAGTCTTTCTTGGAGGGTAGGGTTTGAGTCTACTTCAATACGCTCCAAGCGGAAGTAAAGATGATTCAAATAAGTTTCAATTTTTTTTGATAATAATGTTGAAAATTTTTGTTCTAATGTTTGTAATTTGGACTGAATGTAGCGGAAAGTAACTTCGGCCTGATCAATGTCAATATCATTAGGAACGGTAGAAGTTACAATTTCATGTGCTGGTGTGGTTTTAGTGAGGGGATCGATTTGTTTTTTAAGATTCACAAGGGATTCTGCCGGAGTTTCTAGGCGAATACGTATTTCATATTCCAATTCAGGCTTATTCAAGTTAAGATAATTAATAGTTCGAGACATTTTACAGAAAGAAAAATAAATTATAAAAAGATTAGTGGGGCCGAAAGGAATATGCCAAAAAAAGCTTTACTTTAGAATTTTGAAAAGGTGGTTCTGATGATTATTACGTTGGGCGCCAAAACTGTCACGTTACCGAGGGTTATGTGAAGGCATAACCCTTGGTAACGGAAGCTAAAGAAAAATAAAAAGAGAGATTTAGAGATGTAAAAATGTAATCATCAAAACCCCCTAACCTATAATTAAACAAAAAAACTTAATAATAATAAAAACATCAAAAAATATGTACAAAAGCAACCTTAGGTCGGAGAGGCAGGCCGTGGAGTCAGGTCGCGGAGACGGACAGGCAAGTTGCGAAGGCAGGCCGTGGAGACGGGCAGGCAAGTTGCGAAGGCAGGCCGTGTAGACGGACAGGCAAGTTGTGCAGGCAGGCCGTGGAGACGGACAGGCAAGTTGCGAAGGCAGGCCGTGGAGACGGGCAGGTAAGTGACGGAGACAGGCCGTGGAGAGTAAGACAGGAATTCAGGTAATTCTTGAAGTATCACTCAGGTAAGACTCTTCAAGTAAGACTCAAGTAGAGCTCAAGTAAGACTCTCAAGTAGAACTGACGTAGGGCTCAAGTAAGACTCTCAAGTAGGACTGAAGTGAGACTGACGTAGGGCTCAAGTAAGACTCTCAAGTAGGACTGAAGTGAGACTGACCGGAAAGCCTTCTTGGGCGGCTTTTATACCCCAAAAATAGTTCGATTCCAATATTCAAATTTGATCTGAATCTGCGTCAGAATTCTTCTGGAAGTTTCTGGATCCTGTTCCAAATCCATAATTTCAAATTCTAGATCTTCTTTCTCTTTCTTGCATTAAATTCATAATTTCGATTTAGAATGCGAGTAGTCTTCTAGAAATCTCCATAAGCCAGAAGTTTCCTTATTCGACCTTCTTAGTATGACGATTATTTGACATAATTTAGAAAAATAAAGAACAATATTCAAATAAAAGAATTATCTGACTACCAGTTGAATCGTTGACAGTAAAGCAAAATACAATATTTACAATGTGAAAAGTGGAAAAATAATTAGAAATACGTATTAGCTTTGAAATAATATCAATAAACCAATCTTATGTTTTCGTTCGTGATAACATGAAAGTGTTATGAAATTGGATTTCAGTGGTTCAGCTTGGACAAAACGTAAGTCTTTATTGCATTGATAGAAAGAGTAGGGTGCTAGGCAATAGAATCGCGCTAGACGCGTAAGCTGATCCCTACATGCTTCTGGTTATCACTGGCGATTTCGAGTAATAAAACAGCATTAGAACAATCTGTCTGCCGTTGCCAACTAGCTACATCATAAAATGTGGGAATGAGACATTTCAGACTCTTTAAAAAAGTAATAATAAGTCAGGTGGAATAGCATGCAGTCAAACGGAACCTGCCATCATTACACTTCGATCTGTCTCAAAAAACTTATTGTTATAGATTCATCGGTCGAGCGAATTTTATGAGCGATAGTAAGACTCGTAAAGGAAGCGCCGATGCTACGGAATAGTCCGGGAAATAGTGGCACCTCTTGTATGGGAATCCTGCAGTTTTTATTTAAGGAAGCCGCTTAGCACAGTTGTTACTTGAGTGATTCTGAGCCGATTTAGACCGGGAGCTATCCGGAACCACCTTGCGGGTACCTTCCTACTTAAAGCTATTAGGGCAAGTTTTGTATAATTTTTAGCTAAATAAAGGACGAGGAATTAATTTCTGAAACAAAAAAGTACCTTTCACACTAAAAAACAAAAATATTTCAAAATAACTCGAACTAAATTTTTGCAAATACTTAAAACTCGTTTATTATTTTACTATCGGGTATATCGAAATAAAATAAAATATATTCGGAAAGAAAACACTTACTTACCCAGACTATAGAAATATATACTTTATTGGGATTTTAATAGGCATTTATAATATTTAAAATATTTTTAATGTCTATAATATTTATAACATTTTTTTAAATATTACGTATGGTCAGCAATAAAAGGGCACTAGTATTTTTATAACGCCAATAGTTTTTTACTACTTAGAAGGTTTAAAAGGCTGTGTTCGAACAAGTAATAGTAGTTTATGTGACTGTCACATAATGAGGGCGAGCACACACGAGCGAGATTTTAAAAAACGAGCCTTGGCGAGTTTTTTAATAGCATTCGCGAGTGTTTTAATACCAAGTTATGTGCAGTCTCATACACTACTTTATCTACACTCATGTCTTAATCTTCAAAGTAAGGAATCAAAGGAAAACACATATTGACAGGCTTTAAACAATACATAACTTTAAACAATACATACATTTTTCTTGACTTTTCCGGCAAAAGACTATTCGTTACTTTTGCTGCTTTTTCCAAAATATCGGGTGGAGTGTTAAGTTCTCAAAATTATTGCTGTCACTTTCAGATTCAGACATTTTTAATCCAATAAATGAAATTTTTGAAACAAAATGGCGCAATTTCGACAAAAGTATCTTGACATTCAATCGTCTGCACTCAGTTTTGCGCGCGCAATTTTAGGTATTTTTAGTTGCACTTTTGGTACCACGAAAATAAAATTAGGTTTTTTATAGTCAACTTTTGACATAAAAAAAAACTTAAGTTTTGTTCCGTGATCACAGCAACACTTTAAAAAAAAAACTGTAACATAAAGTGAAATCTCATGAAATCTGACCTTTAATGTAACTTTATATTACACTTTTTTTTAATTTTCTTTAAAGTTATGTATTGTTTAAAGCCTGTCAATATGTGTTTACCTTTGAATTCTTAATTTGAAGATTATGATATGAGTGTAGATAAGATATTCTTTTTTTTGCACTAACCCGTGCTGAGGACAAATAGGTTTTTAAAGTAAAATCAAACTTACATTGAACCCAAAACACCGAAGAACAATGCTAACCAGATATCGAGCAGGCCAACTATAGATCGAAATAAATCAAACTACACTGAACCTAAAAGATCCCAGGGCAATGCTTGCTATGCATCTACTCAATTTTAGCCTGTTTTAGATTAAGTGAAATCAAATCAACACTGAATCTTTGTATCAACATTTTCTATAGGCTGTCTTTTCAAGGTTTTATGTGGTTTAGTATGGTGTCTGTCACTTCCTGTCACAACTACAGGACGCCTTGGCGATTTCATCACGCCACAGCCTGGATAGCATGGGTAGTGGTCCCCCCCGCTCCACCCACCTACCCGCAAGGTCGTTCCGGATGGCTCCCGGTCTAATCGACTCAGAATCACCCAAGGAACAACTGTACCAAGCGGCGTCCTTTAATAAAAAAAATGCAAGATTCTGCCACTATTTCCCGGACTAGACAGAAAACGTGTGCAGATAAGGCAGTAACGCGTTTTGCATGTCGAATTGGGTGGCACGAATACGAAATGCGAGTTACCAAGGAGGCTCGAGATGGAAAATTCCATGCGGAGCTTTCTAGAGCCACAGCAACGGGCTTGCGACACGCAGACACGGTAATGCCTCGGCGCAGCCGCAGGTTCAATGTGAGTCCGGCAACACTTTCACTGCGCCTGTTCCGATGGAGAGCCCGTGGCAGTAAGTGTAACTATACAAATTATGACTAGTAGGCAACACGTTGCCAGCATGAGGCCGGATAACATAATATATAACTTGGTGCAGTCAAATGACCTATGATTGAGGGGAAAGGAAAGGAATTTTTGATATTCATCGAATGAGCATCCACAACACAAAGGATGAAAGGACAGGAAGTTTTTCAAACAAGAAATTTGATAAGTCTTAAGAATATACTATGATGTAAATGATGAGGTATATATCTTGACTCTGTCATCTGTACACATATGCGGCCTTGTGCTAGTTGATACTCCTCAAGTGTTGCATAAATTATCATTTACTGCAGAAGTAGCATTTATATGTGTAGTTTATAGAAACAACATTAAGAAGATAAGAATTAACTTTAGGTTTTTAGAATCCAATTGATATCAATTGGATTCTAAGAAGCCAAAGTTAATTCTTACAATGCCAACCCTACCACCTAGTTTTTGGTAAAATAGATTCTGTTGGTAATTTGTCGATTTAAGTACTTGTCAAAAGTCATAAGCATTTTAGTTGTTTGAATTGAACTTTACCAACAGGTTTCAGTAGTTCATTCATAAAGCTACCAATGATTCAAGGTAACAAGCACATTCTCAAGTGGCCTGTCTTCAATACCGCAACTGTGCTACTTGACCGTACATTTTGTGATATAAAATACTTTGTTACGTTTAACAGTCCAGTGACGAAATGGATAATCAATCTTACTAGAAGTCAAATCAAACAGAATGACAATATAACAATCAGCTGATGAACTGGAATGCTTTCGACAGTATGCCGATCACGATTATTGTTTCAAGTTGGTAACTGCAATCTAAATAAACAATGGCGATGATTGTTCAAAATTCGATTCCAGCGGGGTCTGGATTAATCATAATTCATAAGCTATGTTCTGTATTGCAGAGGCTTGATCATCCAACCTATCTAAATAACGGTACAAGGGAGACAACACGGAAATGAAGACGACAAGATAGTGAAATCAAGTTGATATGCGTGGAGCGTCAATGTAATAGAACGATGCTGCTGTAGAGCTGCCTCGTTCGATTTGACGTCAAATTAGCAAGTCAATGTGAAAATATAAACCCGTGTGGTATGCACAGATTTTTTGTTAATATTAACATGGCATTGAACTGAAAGTACAAAACTCACTTGACTGTAAATTTCCTTGAGCCCGCTCGTGATGAAATCCTTAAAGGTAACACGCTCACAATTAATCTTCTCAATCTTCAACAAAATATGAACACAACTGACACAGAATGTTACTCAACACAGGAACCAAACTAGGTAGAGAGCGCCAAGCAACCGAACACACTATAAATAAAATCGCTCTATCAAGTTCACAGTTGGATAATGCACACACGGGCACATTAAACAGGTTTCCTTTGTTGGTGGACAGTGTATTATAAAAGAAAATTTAACGCAAAGTAATTTTTGCAGCTGGACACTGAAACACTTGCTTCTCTTGGCGTTGCGCACTGGTGACTGAGGCGATCGCAGACGGCGAGTAAATCAATGTTGCGCGACCGGGCCGCTGTGTGCGCCTCGCGTGGCGGAGTCTCACGGACGCACACACTCTCGCTCACTTGGGGATCTCACGCGAGGGAGGCGGAGTTGACATTGTCTTGCGCAAGGAGCCCAGGTTTCAAAGGGTCTATCGCCGCTGGGTACCTGTCCCAACGCTCTCAGTGAATGAACTCCAGCTGACCTCCATTACCTCCGTTGCTATTCGACTGCAGCATCACTGCGAGTGCTTCCTTTGTTAAGAGCATTAATACTAATCACTTTGTGTGCCACTGTAGTATCAATGCAACAAAGGTTTTATTAATTATTTATTATTCATCAAAGAATACAAACGTTTGCGATTGCTGATGCCACGAGCGATCCCACTCTACGGCCGAACAAGAACGCATATTATTATTATTGCATATCGAGTTCTTGATTATTGTGAATAACATATTTATAAAACGATATTACTTCATATAAATTTCATAATCCTAGGTCAACGGAAAGTACCCTATAAATTTTGATTCCCTTGTCGAAATATACGTATTTTGCGGCATAAACGGCCATAACTTTTTTTACGTTAACTTAGAAATTTGATTTATTTCACAGCTTCAAGGGACTGTAGACTAGAGTATATGGTTTTAATTTCAACTCGAGACCTCCACGCGTTCCCGAGATAAAGGGTCTTGACAGACAGACGGACGGACAACAAAGTGATCCCACGTTTTTGAGTTACAGAACCTTAAAATCAAGATGGCGGATGACGCAACGGATCGAGTATCACGCAAAACAAAATTTAGACTGCCATGGCAGTGCCAGCACATGGATAGGTAAGTCATTCTGTGGTGTAGAAGTTACTGTTATCATTACTGATAAATCTGAACCAGACCAAAGCAGACTGCTGAAGGAACTCAAGGGAGATTGGCGACGCAGCTGCGTGGTTGTTAATCTTTAAATAGTAAGCGAATTTCACATGTGGGCTGTAAAGAGTCACTGCATAATGGCATTGAAAATCCTACTCTTTATAGAAACAGTGTAGCGATCTATTAGTATTGATAGATTTTGGTATAAAAGTTAATAATTTAGTAATTTCCTATACCGGTTAGGTTACCCTGTAGATAATATCAAAATATGTACAGGGTTATTTCTATAATGCGCAATTTCTGAAACACGTCGGTTAGAGATTATCATTTACAACTAACAAATTAAACTTTTTGTAACATATTTAATTTTTCTAGTTCAATGTACAATTAAAAAAAATATGAATGTTTGTGATTTTTCTGTTTTGTAGTACCGTTGTTTGATAGATAATGCTTAAAACCATGAGTTACATAGAATCCACATTCATCGGACGATGATTTACTAAAGTCTGCGACATTGGAAAAAATTATAATCCTAGTGTTAAGAAGTGTAACCTCCTTTATATTTCTTTTAGTTGTCTTTGACAAGTCGATTGTATTCGTTGATTGTTTTACTGTCAATAAATATTAACAGAATGTAAAACTTTATTACCCACCAAAAACATTTTCATGTACAATGTTGCCAAGACGAGACCGTGAGTTAGGGCTTCTACAGTAAGGGCGTGTAGAGTAAAGCTTGACTCTATATAAGATCTGACACATTTTTGACAGTGCGAGGTAAATGGTCTCGCTTTGACAATATTTTAGATGAAAATGTTTTTGGTATATAATACACAAACTCTAATTGGGGTGTAGATGGCAGTCTTTAAGCCAAGTCAGAGGCCTTAGGGCGGCTTGACAACTTCTGACAGTAGACGAGCTACTAGTCTACAAGCCTCCACGGATTGGACTTGGCCCCCGTGGTGGAGTATGGCCTATACTTTCCTCAGGGAAGAGACCCGTACCCCTCGGTGGGGACATAATGGGTTGATGATGATGATGAATTGGGGTGTTTAAAGCACCGTATCGACGGATGTCGTTGCGTTGAAGACCATGATGCGTTAAAGACCTGTTTCGCCTGGCAAGAAATGAAGAAGAATGTGGGAAGCTGACGGTCAATCTCCATTAGTGAAGCTTCTTCATTAGGAGGCGGTGGTAGCCTAGTGGGTAGAACATTGGACTCGGAAGCGGGAGACCCAGGTTCGATTCCCAGTGCGGGCACGTACCTATGACTTTGTTTTCTAAGTTATGTACATTTGTGAAGTTATAGTAGCAAAACTACTCGCTAACGGTCAAGGAAAAGATCGTGAAGAAACCTGAATGACTGAGCTATTCATATACCTCAGCGCTTGAAATCACCAATCCGCGGTGGGCACGCGTGGTGATTAAGCCCATACTCTCTCCCTGAGAGAAGGCCTGTGCCCTACAGTGGGACGTATATATATAGGCTTATGCTTCATTAGTGAAGAAGCACAGGCAGAAGAAGATGAAAAAGCAGGACCATACATAGCAAATGAGTTTTTTTCTTCTTCATCATCTTTTTTAAAGAAAATGTGCTTGAATAGGTTTCTAATAGGGCCTAATCAAACCCTCCTTCCACTTTGATCCACAGTGGCGCTCCACATGTGGATAAAGGTGTTACTCAAACCTATGGCTCCACTTATCCCTGTGGACGTTTCTAGATGACAGCGAACCCCTAACCCCCACAGGCGCAAGTAACAATAAATAAAACAAATAAACACTAAATAAACCAGTGTCGCCCGCTCCAGTTTCAGAAAAGTATAAAAAAATAAACTATAAAAATTGGAGAAATCGGAAGGTTTGGAAAAGGACAATCGGTAGATCTACCTATCCTGTACATATAGTTCAGAATATTTGTAAGGAAAGTACGTATGAAAATACATACGAGTAACATTATGTGAATCTTGTCTCGAGCCCCCTACCGTCGAATGGCGAATGGTTTCGCGTTTCACCCCACTTTGACACACGGCATAAGGCTTGTAATCTGTAGAATTCTAAAGGACCCGATCAGGCTACCATAACAATGGTTTTTAATTGTTCTTTTCAATACAAGCCTATTCAAAAGAGTTTATTTTAATAGACTCATCTTTAAAATCCTATACCTATAAGCCTACACAATGCCAAACTACTTCCGTAACTGTCGACCTCCAGCAAGGTTGGCAACAATAAATTGGATTTATCACGGCTGATAATTAATTTGTAACGGATTTTTGACACAAAGAGTGGCGAATCGCATCAAAAGCAAAACTTTAAAGCAAACTACTATGAGTTTTGAAGCCATAAATATAAATTCTTAACATATTAGTGGTCAAACTGTCACAAATCGCAATGTCTTTATGATAGTCTTAAAAAAAATAAAATTAAAAAGATGTCACACATAAAATTTGAAATAATAATTAAATTAATTAAGTCCGCCGCATAGACATTGCAATGTTACTTATGTGCAACAAAAGTAGATATCAAAAAAATGTCGAGGTATTAAATAATTAAAATTAAGTGTCTAAATAGGTACTTACATAAATCTAAGAACAACTTTACAGTGCTCTAAAAGACATATTATGAAATTGCGTATTGAACGATCAGTCATGAATCTCATTATGTACTCGCCGAATAAAACTCTTAGCTCGTAGTTGCAGTGGAAATGTACGAAATTATAAAGTACAGCAAACTTTATATGTGCAGTCTGAAATCAATTCTATTCTTTTGCGATAAGAATGTAAAGGTGTTGTCTGTACATCGTAACACCAATATTCTAAAACGCGCATACAAACAACAAGAGCCTACCTTACCTACATAGGTATCAAATAGAATTTTTTCTTTTTGCACAGTTCACAAACGAAAGACGCCGGTGACGTGAATTGACTAGCAAATGAATGCGTGAAATTGAACAAATAAGACTATTAACTGGCTGCCTGTAGCAGTAGTCCATGACGTAAGCGCTCTAAAATGTTTGACGTTTGTTTTTTTTATAACCAGTTCTGGTGTCAATACCGTCCAGATGTTCAATGTTTCAACGAAAATATTTAGTACGACCATTCATTTAAAAAAAAAATGAAAAGTATGTATAATGAATACAATACATGTAGGTATTCATAAGCAGCCTATATACGTCCCACTGTAGTTCACAGGCCTTCTCTCAGGGAGAGAGTATGGACTTAATCACCATGCGTGATTTCAAGCGCTGAGGTATGTGAATAGCTCAGACGCTCAGGTTTCCTCACGATGTTTTCCGTCACCGTTGGCGAGTGGTATTGCTACTATAACTTCACAAATGTACATAACTTAGCAAACCAAGTCATAGGGACATGCCCGCACTGGGAATCGAACCTGCGTCTCTCGCTTCCGAGTCCAATGTTCTACCCACTAGGCTACCATCCCGATAGTTGGTGCAGTTGGTGCCCAAAATATACGAGTATGTGCTGGTCATGAAACTGGGCTACAAATTATACTTCTACAATACCAACATACATACTTCTAATTTAAAGTATTGTTTTAAATTATTTCTAACTTTTTAGTGCTGTAGTGTTCTGAAGTCTGTTTTATCTTTTTATTATTTACCCTATTTAATTCGTTGGTTTAAAAATTCATTCCATAAAAAAAAACCGGTTAAAAAGGTACAAATTCAGAGAACTTGAATTTGTAAATTCAGTGTAATTTATGTAGTTGTGTTGTCTGTATGCATCTACCGTCGTAATGGAATAGAAAACTGAACATGTGCTTGTAGACCTCGCAAAAGAAGGGTTATTACAAACTTAACTTCAGATTTTCTACTCAACTACAGAAAATAGTCTCCCAAGCATTCGAACGGCAAAAGTAGATTGTAATCAAGAAATCACTTTTACCCGACTACAAAAAAAGGAAGTTTATCTCACTCTGTAACATACTTAGTAAGAAGCAAATAAATGAATGGAATTTACCACGTTGTCCGATTTCATTAATCCTCGAGTTACCCCATTTCTGTCAGAAAGGTACCTCAAGTGTGGCCCCACAAAATTTGGTCCAGATCTGGTTTGATCTAGTCTGATTTGGTTTGGTTACTTTTGTGTTCCATCTTCTGTAAATCCATAACAATAAAGATATTTTTATCTGTTGACGAAATCCATGAGAAAGTCAACTCATCTTTTACATGATAAATAATATCACAGAGGATGCAGGAAAAATACATGCAAAACTATCCAAAACGATTAAAATCAAAACAAAAAGATAACACATGCAAAACTGATACTATACTAAACATTTTACAATGACTATGAATGCATAAATTAATACAAGATGAAATTTTTCAGTTACCTCGTTAAAATATCTTCTTATAGTTGACGCAGAATTGACTGCAGCTGCAGAATGCGATCGCTCTGTACCTGAAGATAAAGACATATGATCAATTAACAACAAAGAATCAACTTGAAGACTTGATATCACAGATTAGATTATTCATATGCCCAAGTAAAGCGTGATTATTTTGTTTCTGTACGCAGTTTCAGCAGATTGAATGACATTCAACTTGACAATCAATCAAATATGTCCTGATATTATACACTTTCAAATAACAAACGAACAGATAATTCATGTGATTCATGACGTGGATTTTCAGGGCATATTTGATTGATTGTCAAGTTGAATGTAATTCAATCTGCTTCAGGGCGTTTTCATTGTTTGGCGACAAATTGCTGATACCATATACTTAAGTAGATTTCCGTATCAGCCACGTATGCCGTGAACGAACATATCAAGAGGATGCTAGTTAGCACATATTATAGATTATCTACTAAATAACACTGTTGGCTGTGTCAACAATTTCCATGGATTAACCGGTTATGATAACGTGACAACGCAATCATGGAAAGACCTACTTCAATAGCAAAATTTCCACTGTAATCATAAGCAGCCTGTATACGCCCCACTGCAGGGCAAAGGCTCTCTTAGAGAGAATGGCGATTTCAAGCGCTGAGGTATGTGAATATCTCAGACCCTCAGGTTTCCTCACAATTAGCGAGTGGTATTGCTACTATAACTTCACAAATGTACATAACTTAGAAAACAAAGTCATAGGTACATGCCCGCACTGGGAATCGAACCTGGGTTCTGTAAATCAACAGTTAATAAATAGAACTCCGTTAACCATGTCACGATGGTATAGGGGCTGGGCTATTCTTCTTCATCTAAATAAAAAAAAAAACATTGTCCCAAGCACTGCAGCGTCAGAGTTGTCCTTTCACCCATCTAGTGTGAGTGAAGGTGTGAGTGAAGGTGCCACTGGACGTTGTATAAATCATCTCATTACGTAGATGCAAAGGCAAAAGTTTTTTTTAATAGAACTCCTACGAATCACACGAGGAAACCTTTAATTCTTTGAGAGCCTGCCCTGCAGTGGAGCTAATATACGTTGCTTATGTATAATAATAACTTCCACACCACACAATCACCTGTCCAGGGCCTAGATTCTGTTAATGCATTGTAGTAACATGACAACTGCATGAACATGGCGGTTTTCATTTCATGGCTGCTTTAAGTCTACGCGGGCACACCCATCAAACCTTCTAGGCGTCAATGGTACGAAAAAACACGTCACGTGACCCGACAGTGTACCTGTCATTATACTACAATGCACTAACAGAATCGAGGCCCTGGTCTAGGATACTCTGTGCTATGGTATCCAAACATAGTAAACAGACATCACGCACATGGAAATACACCCAACCTGAGGCCACTTGTACAAATCAAGTACGCGGTCCACTAGTGAGAATCGAACCCACAACCTCTGTTTTGGTAGTCAAGCGTGTTAACCGCCAGACCAAGAAGACATTCAATTTCGTGTATTATGTACACGAGGAAAATCTTAAGTACAGTATCATATAGAAAATATAAAATACATTTTGTTAAGGTTTAAGTCGCTTTACGACTAAATTGATCATTATAGCTTACATAGTGCACTTATCACAAAATGTATATGATTAATTAAACAATTAACCTTCAACTTATCACCTTAAAATATTATAAAAATAGAATCGCATGCTAACGGATGCTTAACAGTCTTATCTTTATGACTTTTACGGTGATAGATATACAAAATCAACACTGATACCATCCCTAACAAATAGAAGTGTCTTCATGACAACAAATACAAATAACCACACCAATCCTGAATTCTGCGGATCTTTGTTTCATCATCATCATCATCATCATCATCGGCCTACGCTTGTCTACTGCTGGACGTAGGCCTATCCTATTGCACGGCACTGAGCACGGTCCTCGGCTACTCTCATCCAGCTCTTGCCAGCCGCCCTGCGAAGATCATCGCTCCACCGAGTCTGAGGACGACACTACGTTTACCGATCCGCGGTCTCCACTCAAGAACTCGTCCACCCTACCGGTTATCACTTCATCGGGTGATATAGCCGGCCCACTGCCACAACAATGTACCTAAGCTAGAGCAATGATGGTCTTTGAAAACTACGAGAAACAATTTCCTTTGTGGCAGAAACAAAGATTTGCTGAAACAAAGCAGTAAATACGGCAGCCAACAAAGATCGTTCCATAAATATCGCGGGTGGTTATTACTACCTTTTGGGCTTACAAAGAGCATATGTATGAGACAAAGATCAATGGGGAATAATTCCTGCAGCCGCACTTGGCGAAGGGCCAAGGATCCAGCGTTAATTAAACTTCGTCCACACAACCAGCGGGCCATTCTTAACCCTACTTCGGGTCAAACTGTAAGGAACATTGAAACTTGATGCATTACGTACTAACGTAGCAGAGAAAAAAACGAATGAAATAGTTTTCATTGATCAATGCGCTCCGTTACATAAGGTTTTTTATTCTATTCTAGACATTATTTTATTCTAGACATTGTTGAATGTAAGTACCTACATTTGAGTACAGATTTGTATGCGGTAATATTGCAGTGCCTACCTATGTAGAGTATGATAGTCAGTATTTTTTATGCTGTTTGTTTTTGGCAAACTACAATGAATGATCAGAGGGTCTTTGACCGAAAGTTAAATTATTTTCACAATAAAACTCTTAAAATATCAGCCGACGCCGGCGCCCCGCTTGGCAAAGAATCTGTGTGCGTGATTTAATTTGATTTGACTTTAAATAACTGTAAACAAGTAATAAAATATTGTAAGATGCTACACGAAATTGGAAATAAATTCAGGTTTTAACCGACTTATTTAGGGTACCGTATCTCAAAAGGAAAAAATGGAACCCACTTTGTGGTCCGTCCGTCCGTCAGTCTGTCTGTCAAGACCTTTTATCTCGGGAACGCGCGGAGGTATCGAGTTGAAATTAAAACCATATAGGTACTCAAGTCTACAGTCCCTTGAAGCTGTGAAAAAATCAAACGCAAAAGAAATGATACGGCCGTTTTGCCGGAAAAAAGCGTATATTTCGATACTCAAGGGAATCACAATTTACAGTGTACTTTCCGTTGACCTACAAATATGAAATTTGGTAAGTAATATCGTCTTATACTACAAGAACAGAGAAAAATTTGAAAACTATACATAATTATGTAAGTAATTATATCATACAAATATTAGTCTTTGAAGTTCAGGAAAAGCTCGGAAAAAACTGCCAGACTCGATTCCTGAACTATTTATAATATGTAAGTACCTACAAATTTGTACGGAACCATCGGTGGGCGAGTCCGAATCGCACTTGTCCGGTCGTTTAGGGTTCCATAGTCGACAAAGAACCAGTTTCGCCATGTCCGTCCGTCCGTCTGTCCGCAGACTAGCTCAGAGACGATTAGTACGAGAAAGCTGAAATTTGGCATATTAATCACGCCGACAAAACGGTACAATAAAATAAGTATTTAAAAAAAAAATTTCAGTGTACCTCTCCTACACCTAAAATAAGGATGCATATTTTTTTCTCGCCTACACCATGGTGTGAGTGTAGGAAGACATTTTTTTGATTTAGGGTTCCGTTTGCGAAATATTAAGCTTTAAAGCCCCCCACCGTCTCTCCTAGCTAAGCGGTTGATTGTGGAAACGTGAAAAAAACCAAGGTCGTACGTAGCACATATAATTGAACTTAAAAGGAAAACTATCACGGCTACGTATGCTTTAAAAGTATACGAGTAATAAGCGAACAACTTGAAAACTTCGTGCAAAATCCATTGAAAATTACGTTGATGAAGTTGTTACTTCTGTAAAGCAGATACAATCCCCTCTTTCTACGGAACCCTACACTGCACGTGACCCGACACGCACTTGGCCGGTTTATAGGTTCCGTACCCGAAGGGTGACAAACGGGACCCTATTACTAAGACTTTACTGTCCGTCTCTTTGTCTGTCTGTCACCAGGCTGTATCTCATGAACCGTCATAGCTAGGCAGTTGAAATTTTCACAGATGATGTATTTCTGTTGCCACAATAACAACAAATACTAAAAACAGAATAAAATAAATATTTAAGGCGGGCTCCCACACAACAAACGTATTTAACTATCTATCTATCTATCTATTTAAGGGGGTTCCATACAACAAATTTGACTACATATTTTTAAGTTATTACCTGTACCTAGGTGCATTCTTAAGTCCTAAACAAGTTCTTTCAAATTTTGCCTATTATATTTTATTGTTTTTTTTCTAAGCATGCGTCATTCTTTATGTTAACATAATACGACGGTTTCCACAATACAGGCTTGACCTAGCGTGGCGACCACAGTAAACTATCTGTGTATGTAACCAATTTTATTAATAAAGAACTTTTTACTTTACTTTACTTTACAAAAAAAAAATCCTCTCAATTCTTGCTCAGATCTATCTCACCAAATTGAGCTTAAAGATACCAATTTCGTTTTAGCTACCGATCCGCTCCCAAAATAGAACTCCGGGAAAATCAATCGACTGTCAAAGTGTTTACCTGGCCGGTGAGTGCCGAAATATTGCGACCTTCAATGTTATATTGAACAGCTATAGGGCCGCGTGAACTACCAAATAAATATTCGTGAAATAACCGAACATAAATCATTGGCTTTACGTTGGAGCAATTGAAAACAACCACATTACCACTCCAAGAGAATAGAACTGCGTAGGTAATCGGATCATCCATTATTTTTAATCTAGGCACGAGTGGTAGACATTTTATTTTAACCATTGAATAAATTGCTCAAATTGGTATTTAATACTAATGACCTAATGACTGAGTGCAAGATAAGGATTAGAGGTGAAAAGGTGGAATTTGGAGAGCCTCTTTACGAGGGATGGAAAGTGTGAAGGTGATATAGAAAGAAGAGTTAAAGCAGAAAATTGTGTAAACTATCACGCCTAAGTAGGCTTCACAAGTTAACAAGTAATAGGCGATCAACTTATAAAAGGAAAACTTTGATGAAATTGTTACTTCTGTAAAGCAGGTAGTAAACTCCTCCTTCTACGGAACCCTACATTGCGCGTGGTCAGACACAACTTGGTCGGGTTTTTTACAATACCAAATACTTAAGTAAACAGCTGATTCTAATAGCCTTTTCCAAACTCCGTTCTTTTTCCCTACCGTTATCCTAAGTCTTTCAAAAACTTGACACTGGCGTAGGCACAAACCGTGCAGAGGCACAATAAAAAAAAGACATAACATAACATAAACTCACGCCTGTATCCCAGAGGGGTAGGCAGAGACCAGGGACTGCCACTTGCTACGATCCTGACAGATCACTTTCGCTTCCTCAACGATGTATTAACAAAGGGCAAGATAAAAAGTACCCGAAACCGGCGTGCGTGCATGCATACAAAAATTTCAAAGGCAAATAAAGAATTACTGCTAACAAAAAATAATATACATGGAGAAGGCCATTGCAAAAACTGCCAGTATTTTAGAGTACCCAATTCCCTCGACAGAGCTTTTCGCGGAATGCAACTAAAACTATGCCACATTCGGTACAATATTTTCCCGGATTTTCATTTTACGTGAAGGAAAACATTTGCAGACTGAAAGTAGGGGTCGGCCCACCCACGCTACGCCTACGCGCTGTCCGAATAGGTACCCACTACCAACTTTTATGCCTCTATGGTTGTACTATACCATTGAATAGTGAACCAAATGTTTGCGCTGGCTTTTCATTATAAAAGTAGGACAATTCGAAATTTAGGTAAATTAAGGGATTTTTAATTGTTTTTCCTTACTTATTTATTCTTTTCAGGGTTCCGTACCCGAAGGGTGCCTATTACTAATAGGTACTTCACTGTCCGTCTCTGTCTGTCTGTCTGTCCGTCTGTCTGTATGTCTGTCTGTCACCAGGCTGTATCTCATGAACCGTGATAGCTAGGCAGTTGAAATCTTCACAGATGATGTATTTCTGTTGCCGCTATAACAACAAATACTAAAAACAGAATAAAATAAATATTTAAGGGGAGCTTCCATACAACAAACGTAATTTTTTGCCGTTTTTTGCTCGATATTAATAACGGCAACAGATAGCTGAATATTCACAGAATATTTAGTTCTATATTCACTTCAAAAATAAATAATCAAATTAAAATAAAATAAATATTTAAGGGGGGCTCCCATACAACAAACGTTTTTTGCCGTTTTTTGTCAATCTTTGTGTCTAATCTTGGGTCCAAATTTGCACTTGGCCGGTTTTTTTTTACAGTTTCGTAGATCCGGATCTAGCCGGAAACCTGAAACTTCCTAAATAGTCTTGAGTGTTTCCAAGTATTACTTGAGTATTACAAGTATTATAAGTTTCCAAGTATTACAAGTTTCGCGAAACTTGAGGCAAACATCTCGGAATGCCGCATAGCGTAATTTCTCCCCCCTCTCTGAAGATACATTTGGTTCCGGTCCAAGGTCAAGAGCGCTCGTTATTCCGGGGGTGTTAGTAGCTGTAGCCCCGTCAATAAGAGATAGCCTTGAGACACGAGCAAGAGCAAAAAGATTAATGGAATTCAACCATTAGTCAGCCTCGAGCGCGTTTGATCGACGCAGCTTTACTCTTTATTTGTACTGGGGCTTCATGAGCAGCCTATATACATACGTCCCACTGTAGGGCACAGGCCTTCTCTCAGAGAGAGAGTATGGGCTTAATCACCACGCGTGCCCACGGCGGATTGGCGATTTCAAGCACTGAGGTATGTGAATAGCTCAGACACCCAGGTTTCCTCATTGCTACTTAACTTTACAGATGTGGGCCCGCACTGGGAATCGAACCTGGGTCTCCCGCTTCCGAGTCCAATGTTCTACCTACTAGGCTACCACCACTTCTATGCTTTACTATATGCTCGATTGGTAATACAATTGATAATACTACGCAGTACCTCTCGTTAGATAATATGCGTACGCATGCCATCACGTCGAGCTTCGATTGATAACTTGTTTCAAAAACAATTTATTACATGAGAGCATTGATTGCTTCTGACGTATGTATTTAGCTCTTCATATGGACTCTCTTAGCTTCCTTACCGATCTGTGCTTTTCAACAATGTGTACTAGAGTATTTTTATTTATGCTATTTTAATTTACTCTTTCTGTATTGAGGGTTTTCTAACTTATGGATTGTTCTTCTAGGTACTAGGTATGTTATGCTTCCTGAGTAGATTATGAGACAATCAATATTACAACGAATCGGCGACGTACGGGGCCAACGTTACAAACTAAAATAAACCCTAAATATATTTGAGGTTAGATACTACAATACTAGAGCAAAAAGTCCTACTACGTGCGGCCTACGAGCACGACACGGGAACGGGCTTTTTTCACTTGTATTAATTGTAGTCTCAAAATTCGTATTTAAGGATGATTAAAGATTGAAATCGTCCCGCCCGCATAACATGTATATGTAACATGTATTGTATATGTAACATGCATAGATCTCATTTGGTACTCTCCTTCGCCTTGGTTGGCCGTTCGAGTGCCTAGCGTAGGCGGTTGGCAGAATAGCGTCATTCGACCGTGACGTCAACGCGGCTGAAAGGAATGGCCGCTCTGCGCCATGACCTCGCACCCCACAAGCCTTACACGACCTTCAGTCAAATAATCCGGCTTATTCCAGTAAACCCCACCGCCTCGTCCCTAATGGTGACTTACAGTAAGTTCAGGGCCGCGTTTCATAAAACTATAATTCATAGTTTATTATGAAACTTCGATGTACATTGCGTAACCGGTTAGTACAATTAGTATTAATACTTGTTAATCTGTGGGTTAAACGACTATGTAATGTACATCGAATTGCCACAGTAATCCATGAATAGATGTAGCTCTATGAAATGGGGCCCAGATTTTCGTCGCGACTCGAGTTCAAGGCCAAGGCAAATCCTGGCAGCGGCCTTAGAAGAGCTTTGAAAATGTTTCGCACGAAATAAGAAAGTATTCGTAAACTCTTACGGTTTTATTTATAAAAACACGATTTCTTAAAACACTCGATAAACGCCGATTAAATTAGTCAGTGGTGGAGATTTTGCAAGGAAAATAAGTAACCACAAATTAAATAAACTCCTTCTAAGGAGTGCTTTAGACAAATTGTATTTTTAGAATGAGGCCGCAAGTCCGGATTTTTATCGCTGCTTTTGTATGAAAATATTCAGCTTTGGGTTTTACTCATTTTATTTTAATATCTTGGGATCGAACTATAATTTGAGCCGATTAAACAGTGTTCGATGTATTTGCAATTAAAAAAATTCAGAAATCGGTATCAGTAAGGTCGCTGTTGACCAGCCGACGTGTGTCGAGGGCTGCGTCGGCGGCTACCGTCGACGAGGTGGTCGGCGGCTGCAGTCGGCACACGTCCCGCCCGTGTCGGCAATCAATATTTTTTTATGACAAAGCGTAACATGGGTAGACAAAACTTCTTGTTTTTCCTGTTTTTCTTTTCAAAAATCCGTCTTTGTTAGAATCCTAGACATGCCACAATCTCAAACTCAAACGTTAAATTAGTTGAAATTTTTGGTCAAAATAATTTCAATCTTTTAATCTACGCAAAAATTGTACGTCTACGAAAAAAACATTTAAATTTATGAAAAAAAATCTTATTGGGCACCGTCTAGGCACTTATTTAAGTGAAAAAATTGTTTTGATTTTTTTGTCGGAGAACACAAGACGGACTGCGAATTCTATCTTACTTGCTCAAACTTAAACGTACCATATTTTTGCCTGAAGTATCATAATTTTGTGTATCCGGTGCCATAATTCCATATATATTTTTTATTTATTGAAAAAAATAAAAAACCTTAATGTAATACACAATTTCGCTAAACTGCGTAGCATTTTGTTGGCGGAGCGCTCTAACATATAACATCCCCGAACCATTGTTATGCTGGCCCGATGGGGTCACTTAAAATTCTACAGAATCCGGCGTGCGTGCACGCAACTGGTGAATGTTGAGGAAGCGAAAGCGATCTGTCAGGATCGGGGCAAGTGGCAGTCCCAGGTCTCTGCCTACCCCTCTGGGATATAGGCGTGAGTTTATGTATGGATGTGTGTAAAGATTTCAACTGCACTGAACAGAGACACAATCTGCTAATTGTACACATGGTGCCCAGCTGACAGTTCATTGCAAAATTTTCCGCTGGTTCGTTTTACAACGTGATTCCAAGTTACCTACTATTTATAATTTTCATTTTCCTCTAGAATCATGCACAGCTTACGTATTTTCACGTATTTTTCTGCAGATCTATTTTCATTTCCAGCAGCGTAAAACCGTACGTACGCGTTTCGCATCCAAAATACGCTTTAGTGAATTGATCCAAGCAAAGCAATTTCAAGGTTTTTTGCCAGATGGCAGATTCTCAGTTGAGGAATGTCCACAGAAATGTCAGAAGTTGGTGTTCTTTCTCGTGTTATGAGAATATTTGCGAAACATCTATCTGAATACATTCAATGATTATAATCGTATGAAAAGATAATCTAAATATTCTCACGGGAAATCGTGGATATTGTTGTACGTGCTTATTAGATAGGTACTACACAAATTAACCTCTTACATTCATCTTCATGATGATAATATGGATCGGTTAGTAATCATAAGCAGGCTATATACGTCCCACTGTATGGCACAGGCCTTCTCTCAGAGAGAGAGTATGGGCTTAATCACCACGCGTGCCCACCGCGGATTGGCGATTTCAAGCGCTGAGGTATGTAAATAGATCAGACACTCAGGTTTCCTCATAATGTTTTCCTTCACAGTAAGCGAGTGGTATTGCTACTATAACTTCACAAATGTACATAACTTAGAAAACAAAGTCATAGGTACATGCCCGCACTGGGAATCGAACGTGGGTCTCCCGCTTCCGTGTCCAATGTTCTACCCACTAGGCTACCACCGCTCGGTTAGTAAGCTATCCATGAATCAGGTTTAATTGCCAAGAGGAAAAACGTCGTAAAAGCAATGTAAAATTAAGGCTATACAACTAGTTATTGTAAACGCAAAACCTGATAACTTTTTTTTTCACTATCGCCAATCGACTGCCTCGTTGGTCTAGCCGTTCTTAGCTACCAAAACAGGTCGTGGGTTCGATTCCCACTGGGGGCCGCCGTATATTTGTACAGATGGCCTCAGTGGTCTGTTCGGGTCTTGCCGATTTTCTGCTTTTGCCCCCTTAGTGTGATTCCCATAGTATTTGTAGAGATTTGCCTCCTTTTAGAAATACCCTACTTTTTATTCGAACTTTGCCCACCAATAGCTATCGCTTATCTATTTTTCTTGTTTTGCCCCATTTATGTAACGTTCGTACAGGAAGATGATATTTGCCCCATTTTGTACAATGAGAAAGAAAACAACATTTCTAAAAAAAACTTAAATTTGTGTGGAAGTTATTATTATTATTATGAAGAAACAGAAGTTTAATATTCTCAATTTAATTTTTCAAACACATCGACTGTCGACTGCTTTTCACAAAAGTATGAGAAATAAATGTAAACTTTTGCGTGTTGTACTCGTAATGGAGTTGGTTTAATAGAGAACTTGCACAAAAAAAATGTTCTCATCTCATTCAAAAGTCCATGATGAAAGTTAGATAATGGTGATAAAGATTTTCCTGGACAAATAATACTTTTTATAATATACCAGTCTAAAAGTGATCCTATCGATCGGGCTCAAAATATGTCGCCACAAGGTTCACGTAAATCGTTAAAATGTATGAAGTCCGCACCCTCTTACAAAACGTTTAGAACTCCATCTAGAAATCAAAACGAATTTTGTAACTAGATTTTTCGCATTTACCTTCTAAAGGTACCCCGAAAAAATATTTTTACGGTTTATTTATATTTTTTTCTGAGTTTTTTTATATCTTCTATGGTGTATCGTAATATGTAAGTTTGACACAAGTTCCTCATTTATCTTACTGAATAGACGTTTTTCAGCTAGTGCGTTATTGCGATAAAACGTTTTATGAAACAAAGCTGTAAGTAAGAGATTCTTGTTTTCAGAAACCCTAAGCAATAAATCAAAACACGATACTGTGATTTGGCTGGTTTAACGAGCGCACTTCGCGCCACATGCCATCGAACTTTGACTTTCTTTTGGCACTATGTCGATGAAGCTTGCGGGCGGTCGATATCGAGCGACAGTTGGCTTTGAGCCAGCGAAATGCAATAAATAGCGATAGCAAGCGCTAGGACGCCATTATGATATAAACCGCGCCGGAAATACTGTGGATTATTCGGTTCAAGAGATCCGTGGCGCAATAATTTCATATTCCCCGCCGTGACGATGAAGCCGCCGCGCGGTGGCGCTACACCGCTCAATGCAGGTTATTTTTACGCCTTCGTCGTGCAAAAAATGGCGACGTAAAAATGTTAGGGTCGATAAAAGTACTGGTGCGTTCTCTTCCGATGAAATCAGTAATCGACACTGATTTGATTTATTTTCATAGCCGTATTCATACTCTTTATTGCTACGTAGTAAGTAGTACCCCTGGGGCCTAATTATGCGCACTGTACTACGTTTGCGATAGCGTTGGAATTTGACAGTTAGACGATTGGCAGCGTACAGGATTTGGTGCGCGTAATATAGGAGCCTGAGGCATTGGCATTTGTAGGTAAGTACACGATACCCTGTAAGGGCACTGCGATACATTCACGGTAAGACCGTTGAACTGTCTTTTTAAAAAGACAGTTCCTTGAAAACACTCCTCAGAGGCCGTTTTAATAACCTGTGGTTGCGTCTTTCCTTTTACCACAGACTATTTAAACTGCATCTGAGGAGTGTTTTAAGGAATCCTGTTTTCATAAATAAGACTGGTAGTCTAATGACAAATCTTAGCGCAAAATTAGTTAGTTTCTTTTCATTCGGGTATTTATTACAAGTAAAAAAATTTTTTTGCATATACTATACAATGTAATAAATACCTGCAGCAGATGAATGAATGACATATAATCGATCGTAGCATTCTGGGAACAGTGACATCGCACACGCAACTCTGGTTAGCTGCATCTGCTTATCAATACGTGGGCTTTGCTGATAAATTTACTGACACGTTCAATTCAAACAATCCTAACATGGTAAACTGCGCAGTCGCACAACATAGATTTTTACGTAATGAAAATCTTTCCCTTCTCTACAATCGTTTTTGTTATCAAATGTTATGCCGGCGCCGGACATGAGTTCAAAGAAGTGATCAAATAAGTGTTCACATGTATAGCACAGGCATTTGATACTATTGTCACATATTTGATCACTTAAATGCGCTTTCCCGTTCCGTGTCGGTTTTTTAGCGCACATCAAAGGGCTCAAAGGCCAAATGTTCGTGTGCCTACCACACTGCATTTCACACAACCATTCGCGTTACATCATACATTCTAGGTTTTTAAGTTTTATGTTAGCCCCGGCGCCTTGCTTGTCACTACTCTCAGGAGTAGTCGGAGACAAGGCGTCGGGGTGTTTATTTCTTGAAAGCTGTAAATGGACAAATTGGAAAAAAAAAAAAAAAAAAAAAAAAAAAAAGATAAAAGAGGGAAGATGAGGAAAGGAAAAAGAAAAAAAAAAAAAAAAAAAGAAGAAGAAGAAAAACCGAAATGTCTATTACTTTTAAATTTATATTTTTATTTTTATACTATTATATTGTCAAACTTGACCTCTGTAATAAACTCCTGACATAAGTAATTTTAGATTTTAACTTTTATCATCAGCCCCGGCGCCTTGCTTGTCACTACTCTTAGGAGTAGTCAGAGACAAGGCGTCGGGGTATATTCATTATTTTATTTTTACAATTTTATCACAGACATTTTATCATATAATTTTAATTCTAGACCTAAGATTTTAATATATGACTTTTATTATATTTTATTAATGTACAAAGGTCGCCACATTATTGATAGTGGCGGTACCTGCTAAAGGGGGAGGGGTTTAGTCCGTAGGCTACTGGGAGAAATTCCCAGTAGAGTCGGGCATGCCGCCGTGTGTTAGGGCACGGCGGTATACATGAGTATTCCCCTCCTCCTATAAAAAAAAAAAAAAAAACCATTCGCGTCTTCGTTTTGACTATTTTAGTTTATTTATTTGCACGTGTAATAAATAATTACACGCATGTTCCGTAGAAGGAGGAGTCTTTACCAGCTTTAAAGAACCAACAACTTAATCAAAGTAATTTTCAATGTAATTTGTACGAAGTTTTCATTTTCGATAGCGGTGGTAGCCTAGCCAAATAGGGGTGGTAGCCTAGTGGGTAGAACATCGGACTCGGAAGCGAGAGACCCAGGTTCGATCCCAAGTGCAGGCATGTACCTATGACTTGGTTTTCTAAGTTATGTACATTGTGAAGTTATAGTAGCAATACCACACGCTAACTGTGGAGGAAAACATCGTGAGAAAACCTGAGTGTCTGAGCTATTCACATACCTCAGCGCTTGAAATCGCCAATCAGCGGTGGGCACGCGTGGTGATTAAGCCCATACTCTTTCCCTGAGAGAAGGTCTGTGCCCCACAGTGGGACGTATATAGGCTGCTTATGTTTCCTTTTATAATTTGGCCGGTTTAACTCGTTAAATTGTAAAGCCTAGCCGTGATAGAGGACGACGTCGCCGCCCTACTCTAACAAAAATGTGCGTTTTAAAGCTAAATATTTCGCAAACTGATCCTTAAGTCGCAAAATAGTCTTCCTACACTTAGAATATTTTTCTAACGATACCCCACACTATGGTATAGACGAGAAAAAAAAATGCATTCCTATTGTAGGTGTAGGAGGTACAATAAAAAAAAAATTTTATTCTACCGTTTTGTCGGCGTGATTAATATGTCGAGGTATGCCAAATTTCAGCTTTCTAGTACTAATCGTCTCTGAGCTAGCCCGCGGACAGATATACGGACGGACATGGTGAAACTATAAGGGTTCCTTGTCGAATACGGAACCCTAAAGAGCAAAACAATATTGCCGCCTTTTGAATTTTACGAACGACCCGAAAGCACCTAAGAACTTTGCTGGGAAATTATCCATTTTTTTTTTGTCGATAAGGTTTAGTAGGCCTTTGCTCAGCAGTGAAATGAAACAATAGAGGATAAAAAGTTTCTTGGCAAAAAACCGTATATATTTATAGTATGTAGTTTTAATTTATAGTCTAATAATTTTTAATTAATTATAGGATTCTAGTTTTTGTCTGTCTGTCAGGATCGTAGCAAGTGGCAGTCCCTGGTCTCTGCCTACCCCTCTGGGATACAGGCGTGAGTTTAATGTTATGTTATGTCTAGTTTTTGCAAAAAAACGCAATTGAAAATTGTGATTTTGTCTCAATATCTCCTAGGCTTGCCGATATGTGGTCTCCATTCGAGAACTTTTCGGCCCCATCGGCCATCAGTTCTGCGTGCTACGACCGTGGGTACGATACGAGCGTGGGACGACCAGCCACAAGATGGACAGATGACGTCATTCAAGTGGCAGGAAGACGCTGGATGCAGGCCGCTTCCAACCGGTCTTTTTGGAAATCCATGGAGGAGGCCTATGTCCAGCAGTGGACTTCTTGTGGCTGAATGATGATGATGATGATGATCTCCTAGGCCTTGAGTCATTTCTTAATTGGATTGTGGTTAATTGGATACTGGGCGAGCTGCACAACCAAGTACCACCAAGAATCGACGACACTTTAGGTATTGGTGCTTCCATTGATTCAAATCGATCAAAATGTACAGTCGACAGCACATCAACGTGATCACTGCAACAACAATGTAAAGGTTAACCTGCTGTCGACTGTGCCATCAGCCCACTACTGCCCAGTGCCACTTCTGGGTACCTATGTAACTTTTCCCCCAAATGCCATCTCTCACGGTCCCTTGCCATCCGCATCTGTCCGTGCGCATAAGACAAGACCATTGGACAAGACACGCGTAATTTCTTTGGACGCGATTTTATGCTTCATTCAAGTCTTTGTTTCTGTCGGGTAGTAAAATCTGGTTTAGGTAGGATATAGGACAGTTCGCCGTTACACGTGGCTGTGCCAAGTCCGCAAAGCACGCCGCAAAGCCTGGTAAGTTATGCTACAGTGGCGGCAAGCCAACTGGGGCGGGATGGAGCAAACTATGTTAGAACACCTTTGAAAAATGTTTGATAACAGTGGCAAGCGTTTTCTATGAATATTCTATCTATCTACCTATATAACTATGTTTTTAAGGAATTTGTTTAAAGAAATATATTGAACAAGTAGTTAGATAGATAGATAGATAGATAGAGATATATGCACTTTATTTCACAACTAGAAAAAAGAATTAAGACTATACAAAACAAAATATACAACATTTTGAAAGCGTGAAATCAGTTTTAGAGGCTCTCGGGAAGGCTTTTGAACCAAAAATGGTGACTCTACTTTAAAGGACGTTGAAGAGTTTGACACTCTCATTAGGACTGAATAAAACCATCCTTAAGGGGAAAAAGGAATCATTTCCTCTTTTACAGATCGTAGTTGCAAAAACTGTCTGTAAGTATAATCTCTTTATTATGTTAACAGTGATTTTTATGACCCACGACAGAGAACCTAGGATCACGGACCTGGGACTAGATACTATCTACCTACTAGTAGATAGCGTTGATGTTATCTAGACCGAGGTTTTTTGCCTTAGGTTCACAATAATGGGTCCTAAAAAAACACTAATAACATGATTCAGAGATTGTACAGATACTTTTTAAAAATACGATCTGTATAATAAGATATGATTTTTTCTATTGGTGGCGCTAGTGTTACCGGCATGGAGCCCCTTAAGCCGTGAAACCTGCACCTGAACCAATTTGTACAGACCGAACAGATTTTGTAGTAAATGTCAAACGTAATGTTAATCAATGACCTTCCTTGGACGATCCAAGACATGACCGGCAAGGTTGAAATAAAATACTTAAATCCAGTTTCGCTTCGGCTTCTTTTATCTGGTTAAAAACTACTTAGTACGAAATGTCACGGTAGAAAAAAAAAGGACAAGTGTGAGTCGGACTGGCCTACCGAGGGATCCGTACAAAATAAGTACTTACATAATTATAAATAGTTCAGGAATCGAGACTCGCCGTTTTTCCGAGCTTTTCCCAAACTTCAGTCTAATATTTTTATGATTTAATTACAAATGTACCCATAGTTTTCGATCCTGACAGATCACTTTCGCTTTCTCAACAGTCATAGTCGTTGCATGCACGCGCGCCGGTTTCGGGTGCCTGCAGTCCCTGGTCTGTGCCTACCCCTCTTGGATACAGGCGTGAGTTTATGTATGTTTATAGTTTTCAGATTTTTCTACTTGTACTTGTAGTATAAAACATTACTTGCCAAATTTCATAGTTCTAGGTCAACGAAAAGTAGGCATTATGATACTAGCTGTGCCCGCGACTACGTTCGCGTCGGATTAGAATATGAAGTGCCCTTACCCCTTAATCAAGGCCATGGCACATCTCCGTTCGTCTCGTCGCCCGCTCAAACTTTTACAGCATACCCAGTTAATACGAAACTTGACAATAAATAAACAGGAAAGGTGCGACTCGCGCCGTCTCACTACCCATCTTATTGTGTCGGTGACCAAACCAGTTAGACTTCACTGGCCCAGAACTCGGCCACGCGCAATCCAGCTGCTGTGGCCTCCAGCAAGTCCTCTCGATTGGATTGGACTGGCACAAGAGACACAGAGAGGTGCTCCATATTCTGAGGGAAGACTCCACAACAGCAGTCGTTTCGTCCATGCGAAGTTACTACCCACCACCAGCATGGGTGCTCAATATAATACAGTGATTTGTCATTTGAAACTGTTTGCCAAATATTGCCAAACGCAGCGTAAGACGACCAGCTCACTGGACCGACGATGTAAGGCAGATTGCTGGTAGCGGCTGGATGCGGATGGTCGAGAACAGGGCCTCGATTCTGTTAGTGCATTGTAGTATAATGACAATCGGGTCACGTGACGTGTTTTTTCGTACCATTGACGCCTAGAAGGTTTGATGGGTGTGCCCGCGTAGACTTAAAGCAGCCATGAAATGAAAACTGCCATGTTCATGCAGTTGTCATGTTACTACAATGCATTAACAGAATCCAGGCCCAGATATATGTGGTTTGCATTGGTCAAGCTTATGCCCAATACTCGCGCTGAGATGATAGATAAGATCGGACTGAGCCAAGCAAACATATTAATTAAAACGTCACTTTTTCTTATACAGTACATACAGCACATACTTATGTACTCTAGCAAGAAATATCATTTGTCCGCACAATCATAGGTACATAATTTTGCGTAATAGTTCTTTGACGTCTGTGCTTAAAAGATGAAAAATGTTTCAATATTTTCGATTGTTTATGTGTATTCCGTGTGGCGCCGGATTAAGAATAGCGTCACTCCATTTCCTTCCGTGGATGTCGTAGAATGCGACTAAGGAAATCAATTGCCTGGAGACGGGCAGCAGCGTCTTTCTGAGATTCCAACCGCATACTGCGATCGCCAACCCGCCTGCCGAGCGTGGCGATTATTGCAAAACCCCTCATGGTTATGAAAACCATGAGGGAGGCCTATGTCCTGCAGTGGGCGTCAAATGGCTGATGATGATGATGATTATGATGTTTATTCAGTTGTTTTTTTGTTTCATTCGCATGGATCACAGATTAAAATCAATTGATTTTTGACTTCGGTCGCTTTAACAAAAAGTTTACCAATTTCATAGTTAATTTAGTTTCTTTAAATAAATAAATAAATCAGTTCCTTTATCACGTTGTACAATACAAATTTTAGAGGAGAAACTACAGCGATATCTTTTAAAAGGTTGATTTTGTCTGTGCATTAATCTCTGAATGTGTTGAATTGTTGAGCCGTACATCCTAGACATACTTTCATTTAAATCGGAAAAATGTCTCATTTATAAAAAAAACAGGATAAACATGATAATTTTGTATCTGTAGCCATTTTATCGAAAACGGCCTTTTCTATGATGGCCGAATCTATGATGACGTTACAGGTCAGTCTGCATCTGTCAATCTGTCTGCATCTGTCAAGTTTAGAATCCCCAAAATTTTCCGAATTTTCAAGGAACCTATTGTAGTACACCTATTTGCTTTTACGCGTGCTATATTTAAAAATTCCCGCTCTGGGGCGCACACAAGATGGAGTTACAGTCAATTTTAGTACCCCTCTTTTTAGGGTCCCGCCAAACGGTCCGTCTGTCTGTCTACCTGAATGTCTGTCTGTCACCAGGCTGTATCTCATGAACCGTGATAGCTAGGTAGTTGAAATTTTCACAGATGATTTATTTCTGTTGCCGTTATAACAACTATAAAAACAGAATAAAATAAATAAATAAATAAGGGGGATCCCATACAAGAAACCAATTTTTTTTGCCGTTTTTTACTCGATATTAATAACGGCCAATTTTCAAATTTTCACAGAATATTTTGTTCTATATTCGCTTCAAAAATAAATAATTAAATTAAAATAACATCAATATTTAAGGGAGGGCTCCCACACAACAAACGTGATTTTTTGCAGTTTTTTCTCGATCTTTGTGTCTAATGTTGTATAGTTAATGGTATGGAACCCTTCGTGCGTGAGTCCGACTCGCACTTGGCCGGTTTTTTTTCTATGGAGTCGACATTCTTCCTAGTAGTATTGTTTTGTGGAGTTGGCGTATGTTTTCTAGCTGACCAGTATCGTCACTGATTCCTGTGCGACGCCATATTGCCCAAGATGGCGTATTTTATAAGTGAATATTTATTTGCTTTTTTTAGAAGAAATACACGAACGAATTTAAAACCACCACTTTCCGAATACTCAATGAACACTAACAAAAATCTGAAATGGTTTTCAGAAACCTGTCAAATAGCCTATTCTTATTAAATACGTACTAATAAAGTCAAGAAATTGACAATTAGTGCTTGATATTTCTCTATTCAAAGAGATAAATTAATGACCTACGAGGCGCAAACAACTTGAATGACATGATTGCATTCCGTATTTTAACAACTTCTATCATCGGTTTGTTGACATGTGAAGTTGAATGAAACTAAACATAAAGAAAACCGTGTTACAGTCAAAGATTTGCGCAACAAAAATCAGGAATTTTCCAGTAACTTGTCAAGTTGTCATTCTGAGTCATTTTCATGGTAGGTAAGTAGTTGGGTAGTGTTATTTATTATACATATGGCGACTGATAAAGTAGGTAATTACATAGCTACACTGGTAGGTACATATTTTCTACATAGCTGATAGTATTTAGTATCGGCACAAAGGAAAATAAATCTAAACAGCTACGCGGAAATCTACAATTTATTGAAGCAAAGAGTACGATTTTGTTCTTTGTCTATTAAATTTCCGTTCTTAGATGTGTTACAAAATTAAAAATCTAAAGATATTTCATAAAAAACTTGTATGGTTCATAAATAAGTATTATCTAAATTTTCGGGAAAACAATTAGTGAAGCTTTACTTCTGATTATTTGCTCTATGTGTGCACAGGGTATACTATAGAATCCTTTGAAGTGTTTTTCCAAGTACCTACTTAGCTATAAATAAAGGGACTTGAAGACGAGCGTTGAGGCGTTAACCCCAAGGCTTCAAACACATATTTAGAGGTCGAGCAATCTACAAAAAAAGTTATGAGGTAATAAACATGGCTGTAAGCTGTAATTTATTCATAAAAAACTTACAATACATCCAATTCCATGTCCAACATAACTTGACCCATGGAGGCAATTCTGTATGTGAGGTAACATTAAGGCGAATAGGTCCCAATCCCAACTATTGTTGGGCGTGTTATAAAGGCACGGCATTACGTCACCCACCGTCTAGTAAAAGAGGCAGCCAGTATGTCGCCGACAAATACAATACCTACTCTACAGAGAACAATGGAGAATTCTCACGTTATGAATACGTGTACTTTACTGGCGTGGTCACTCTACACCACACAGCAAACATAAATCATGAACAAGAAACAACTACGCAATTATAAAACCCAAGCCAATGTATGTGTTGTTGCATATTTGTGTGGATTATATTTATATGTAATCGTGCTGTCAACAGTAGCCTCAATAACTTGTTAAATATATACAAATGTAAGGACAGGCATGTCTTGTGTTCTTGAACTGAGAATCGTCTACAGACTATTATTAGTCTCCAGATGAAAATAGACCTGGAAAAAGAGTTTCTCTTTTAAGAATTTATGTGTTCTTTATGTGGCAATTTGGTTCGTGTTTCGAGTTTGTTTTACCCATGTGCCACACCTACCGTATACTGTATTACAGTATGGGAAAACACTACCAATATGAATTAAATTTATTTAGGCAGATAGCGCCTATCCTTATTTCGTTTTATTAGCAAATACAAAAATAGGACGAGCAGGGACTTAAACACATAGAAAACTTATAAGCTTAATAAAAATTAATTATAAAATTACTGGTGCCTCACCAAACAACGCAGTACCCGATGCAGTTAATTTTATTAGGTAGTCGCGTAAGTATGTAGCCTTTTTAGGGTTCCGTAGTCCGACAAGGAACCCTTATAGTTTCGCCATGTCCTCCGTCTGTCTGTCCCTCCGCGGCCTAGCGCAAAGACCGGTGGTACTAGAAAGCTGTAATTTAGTATGTGTATACATATTTATCACGCCGACAAAGTTAAACAATGAAATGTTGGATTTTTTTTTACTGTATCTCCCCTAACATGAAAAGTGGGGATGATTTCTCTTTTCTCGTCTACCCCGTCATGTGAGGCATCCTTGGATTGGTCGTTAAAAATATTGTGGGTTTAGAAGACCATTTTTTGATTTAGGGTTCCGTTCGCGAAATATTAAGCTTGCGTTCGCGCAAAATTTTGTCCGAGTAGGGCGTCCCGTCCCGTCCCCTCCCTCTCTTGGTTAAACGGTGGATTGTAGAAACGTGACAATATTCAGTGTAATAGCACATATAATGAACTTAAAAGGAAAAGTATCACGGCTGTAGGCTTTACTAGTTAACGAGTAATAGGCAACAAACTTATAAAAGTAAAACTTCGTACAAAACTCACTGAAAATGACTTCGATGAAGTTGTTAGTTTTGTAAAGCAGATAAAAACCCCTCTTTCTACGGAACCCTACATTGCGCGTGGGCCGATACGGACTTGGCCGGTTTTGTTTCTTCTTTTATTTGCTATCAGTTGGTCAGAGGTTGAGCAGATGCGTGCTCGATTCACGATCGAGTTAAGTCAGATTTTTCTTTATAAATAGCTCTTTTTCTGACAGGTTTTTCCTTCCTTGGTCCATCATCTCACGTCTCTTTAACCTTGTTCCTTGAGTGATTCTGAGTCGATTTAGACCGGGAGCCATCCGGAACCACCTTGCGGGTAGGTGGGGGGAAGGAGGAAAGTTTGCTTCCGCCGCGCTCCTTATGAAGCTCTCTATCTCCCTATTTTCAAGCTACTAGGGCAAGTTTGGTATCATTTTTAGGTAAATAAAGGACGAGGAATTTATTTCTGAAACAAAAAAGTACCCATTTCATAACAAAGAAACAAAATATTTGATGAAAATCAATAATCTCTAAGTACATTTTTGCATATAAACCTCGTTTATTATTTTACTATTGGGTATATCGAAATCTATACTAATAATAAATCTGTAAGGGTCGGTCATGGAGTAAGTTAGTTTGTTTTCAGAGATATTGTGTTTATAGGCTCAATATATGATACTGAAACTAATTTCACGATGTTTAGAATTTTTTTCTGTATGTGTGTATGTATGTATGTATGTTCCTCCATAACTCTTAAACCAATTATCCGAATTTGATGAAATTTGGTATAAAAACATATAGACATCTGGGACACAGGATAGGCTATTTAAATTCTAGCTCCAGTTATGATAAGACGTGGCCCCCATACAAATGCTGCTTCGTAAAAATCGAAATGTACGCGAACGGAGTCGCGGGCACAGCTAGTATCTTCTATATCTATACTAATAATAAATCTGTAAGGGTCGGTCATGGAGTAAGTTAGTTTGTTTTCAGAGATATTGTGTTTATAGGCTCAATATATGATACTGAAACTAATTTCACGATTTTTAAAATTTTTTTCTGTATGTGTGTATGTATGTATGTATGTTCCTCCATAACTCTTAAACCAATTATCCGAATTTGATGAAATTTGGTATAAAAACATATAGACATCTGGGACACAGGATAGGCTATTTAAATTCTAGCTCCAGTTATGATAAGACGTGGCCCCCATACAAATGCTGCTTCGTAAAAATCGAAATGTACGCGAACGGAGTCGCGGGCACAGCTAGTTATTAATAAATAAGAGCGTTGGTAGCACAGAACACAAAAAGAAGGTTGGTAGCCTAGTGGGTAGAACATCGGACTCGGAAGCGAGAGACCCAGGTTCGATCCCAAGTGCGGGCATGTACCTATGACTTGGTTTTCTAAGTTATGTACATTGTGAAGTTATAGGTAGTAGCAATACCACACGCTAACTGTGAAGGATTTATATATCTGTGCTATATCGAAATAAAAAATCTATAAATTGGCTAAAACCGGGTCGATGTTTGGCCATGTTTATTTTGGGTCTTATGGGCTTAGCGTAAGTTTGGTCGTACTTGATCTGATAGAGACTTTAATACGTAACCACATGAAACTCAGAGAAGCCTAAAAAAATGACTTCTATAATGTTTTTTTCTTTCGCGGAGAAGACAAACTCGTTATGTCTGTTAAGCTTTTCCTTAAAACATGCTAAAATCGAGTAGATGTAAAGTAAGCTCTTGGATCTTTTAGGTTCAGTATACTTTAAAAGATATGGCTTGAAGTTGTATATCACTTGATCTATAATTGGTTAAAGCCGGCTCGATATCTGGTTACCTAAGAAAGGTATTTTGGGTTCAGTGTAAGTTCGATTCTACTTGTTCGAATACCGAACTTATTACCCTCATAGGCAGTAAAAACGATTGAGGTGATAAAAATATTTAAAAAAATTAGTTGTTTTTTTTTTTTTTTTGCTGACCGTACTATTATTTTTAAAATCGTTTAATGCAGTTTATAGTTGCACATAAATTAAAGATAGAATCCTAATAATATTTTCCAGTAGCTACAATGGTTCAGCTAGTTCCCCTTACAGTCCCTTCTTAAATTTCCACCCTGTATATCGCGTGGATAGGCAATAAAGACAATGTTCTATCTTTTAAAATGAAGCATAAATATAAAACAACAAATTTTATACAAAATATTGCGCTACAGGATCCAAATGAAACATTTACTCGAGAAATACTGCGTAGGCCTCTGGGCCGCGCAGTGAATTCTTTTTCGTCCCATTTTTAATATAAAATCCCAATAAAATATATATTTCTATAATCTGGGTAAGTGTGGCTTTCCGATATATTTTTTTTATTTCGATATGCCCAATAGTAAAATAATAAACGAGGTTTATTTGCAAAAATGTACTGCGAGATTTTTGGTTTTCATCAAATAGTTGGGTTTATTATTATGAAATTGGTACTATTTTATTTCAGAAATGAATTCCTCGTCCTTTATTTACCTAAAAATTATAACAAACTTGCCCTAGTAGCTTTAAATAGGAAGGTAGAGATCTTCATAAGGAGTGCGGCGGAAGCAAACTTCCCCCCTCCCCTCACGTACCCGCAAGGTGGTTCCGGATGGCTCCCGGTCTAAATCGACTCACTCAAGGAACAACTGTGCCAAGCGGCTTTCTAAAAAATGCAGGGTTCTGCCACTATTTCCCGGACTAAGTAGGTAAATCTTTAAGATAAATGTGATGATGCAATAATTTAGAAAGTGTAAGGTCCGTTCCAGTAACCAAAATAGCAACAGTGTAGCGTAGAATCTCTGATTCACACCTAGCCATTGATGTAAATTTGGAACACTGCCATTGGAATTTTATTTTATTTTATTTAATTAAAATGTAACATTTTAGCTTGCATAATACTCACAGAGTAATATTCTGTTTTCAGCAACAATAATTTTTCGCAGTGTCTCAAAACATCTGAGTGTGTATTATGCAAAAACCGGCCAAGTGCGATTCCGTACCATCATCATCTGTACAACATTTCAATATTTTAAGCGTCTACCTGTTGCCATTATTAATATCGAGCAAAAAACGGCAAAAAATCACGTTTTTTGTATGGGATTCCCCCCTTAAATACTTAACAGAAATACATCATCTGTGCAAATTTCAACTATCTAACTATCACGGTTCACAAGGTACAGCCTAGTGACAGACGGATAGACGGACAGACGGGCGGACGGACGGACGGACGGACGGACGGACGGACAGCGGAGTCGTAGTAATAGGGCCCCTTACCGTTTGGGTACGTAACCCTAAAAAGCACGCCTTGACTTGGAACGTCTTTTTATTTTTGTTATCGTTAGTCAAATATCATATATCATCATCATCAGCCCACTGCTGCCCAAATAAAAATATAGCTGCTATGAGTTATAGTAGAATTATTTATAATACAACTATTATAATTTGTCTTATAAATACTCATTATATTTCAGGGTAAAGTACAGCTCAGACAGTACACGCGGCAAGAGTTAAAACCAGCGAAAACCGGTCAATTTCGGGCAAAATCTGATGAAACATGCTTCATGTATTGAGATATTTCAAACTGTAGCAGTGATTTAGCAGGTCTATCATGTAGACAGAACAGCTACGTCAGGAAAATAGTAACGGTGTTTATAAAAACACAATTCCTCTAAAAAAATCCACAAATTTAATACAGTTTAAATACTCTTTTTTATGTAAACTATATACGATAAGTTCCAGTGCAGCGCGTAGGCCTTCTCTCATAAATAGTCTATGTTTCAGAAAAGGGCAACATAAGACAGCATTCGACAACACCATTCTTAGTAGCAAAAAGTAGTCCGTAATCTAATACAGGAACTGAAACCGTTTGAGGCAAATAGTAAAACAATGGCATTGGGCCTCAAATAGTTCTGTAGAAAATGAAAAAGTCATTTTAATTCATCTAAAAAGTATTTTGATATTACATGTTCATCCAGTGACATCATATCCCACTGATGCTTGTTTTTCGTGTTTATCAAATTCTAGTGATCCTTCCTACCAACTCTGTATTTTATTTATATTTTGCATCCAAAATATATTATTGATTCGTATCATTGCAAGTTACTGAGTAAACACACAGTTTAAAGATTTGTAAAAACCGGCCAAGTGCGTTCCGTACCATTATCTATACAACATTAAACAAAGATCGAATTAGAGTACAGCGCCATCTATAGAAACCTACAAGAAGCGTTTTAACATTGACATTTAACGACATGAATCGGCGCTGTGAAGGTTGTGAAGGTTACATAGATGGCCGCTAGATAGCGAGCGCTGTATTTCTGTTGCCGCTATAACAACAAATACTAAAACAAAATAAAATAAGTATTTAAGGGGGCTTCCATACACCAAACGTGATTTTTTTTTTACCGTTTTTTGCTCTATGTTTATTATTTTCAATGGAATTTATGCGTATGAGGAAACGAGTCCTCATACCCCAGTTCTTCTGTCTGCATGCGGGTTCCGTACTGTTGAACCGAAGCCGTTTCCAACTTTTACTTTAAATTTAAGTTTGAACTTAAACATTCATATTATTGCAATGTTTAAGCACATCTAAGGGACGCGGACCCCTCAGTCCCGCTTATTGTTTAAAACTCACATTGTCTTTTTAAATATATTGATTGTGAGGAATGTTATTGTTTTATAGATACTTTTTTATTTTTTTTCTACGTACCTTAAATTTTTACATTAGTGTTGATATTATTAAACACAAAATGGTCTCTATGCTCTCTTATGCTCTCTAATTTGTTAGAAGGTAATTTCACGCGAAATGCACTGTATAGAAGTTACATACATACATACATACACAAACTCACGCCTGTATCCCAGAAGGTTAGGCAGAGACCAGGGACTGCCACTTGCCACGATCCTGACACATCACTTCTCGTCGCTACCTCCTTTTTATTATACTTTATTATGCTTTATTATACTTTATTGCACACAAGACATTTAACAGGACATTACATAAGAAATTACATGTACAAAGGCGAGCTTATCTCTGTAAGAGATTTCTTCCAGGAAACCTTCGGGTATAGGAGAAGCAGTAGAAACACGGGTCTATATATGTGCACAAAATAGTTTTCTGTTACAACTATCGGTATAACACAGATGAATTACGATGGTTATTAACAGCGAAGAAATTACTAAAAACACTATTACATCATTAATTGTGTTAAATAATAGCTTGCCTTTCCTGTGGGCTAGGCCGACTAAGGTGTCAGGATGGTATAAGTGCTGGGCAAGCCTACTCCGTCAAAAAAACAATATCCCAGGCACTGGTCCCTTCACCCATTTAGTGTGAGTAAGGGTACCACAGGACGCTGCATAAATCATCTCATTACAGTTAGCTACGACGAATTTGGGGTATTCCCTGCAAGGTGTGGCCATCATAACACAATAATTCTTGATAATTTTCACACTACTTATTTCGTGATCGTATTTTTAGGGTTCCGTAGTCCGACAAGGAACCCTTATAGTTTCGCCACGTCTCCGTCTGTCTGTTTGTCTGTTCGTCCGCGGCCTAGCGCAAAGACTGGTGGTACTAGAAAGCTGATATTTGGTGTGTGTATACTTACATATTTATCACGCCGATAAAGTTAAACAATGAAATGTTGGATTTTTTTTTACTGTATCTCCCCTAACATGAAAAATGGGGATGATTTCTTTTTCTCGTCTACCCCATTATATTGGATTGGTCGTTGAAAATATTGTGGATATAGTAAGACCATTTTTCGATTTAGGGTTCCTATTTTTCCCGAGTAGGGTGCCCCCCCCCCCCTTCTCCTGGCTAAACGGTTGATTGTAACGTAAAAAAATTCAGGGTAGCACATATAATGAACTTGAAAGGAAAAGTATCACGGCTAGTTAACGAGTAATAGGCAGCCAACTTATAAAAGTAACATTTCGTACCAAATCCATTGAAAATGACTTCGATGAATTTGTTAGTTCTCTGAAAGCAGAAAAAAAAAACCTTTCTACGGAACCCTACATTGCGCGTGGCCCGACACGCACTTGGTCGGTTTTTTTTTCTTACATATGTGCTGTAATTATTTAAGCTAATTTATGTAGGTACTTAGTTGTCACCTGATCGAAGTAGCCTAAACTTCGATCAAAATTTTTCGTCGCCGATTTTATTTCCGAATAGCCTAAATGGCAAAAAATCGCCTACGTTGGCAACACTGCCTATCAGCAACCGAATCATGAGCGTGCCAATCATGTTTTAAGCCATTTGAACCACTCGAAAGTAAACTGAAAAAAAAATCGTCGAACGCACATTTCAAGTCACCAATAACGAACGAAAGTGAGAAAAACGGTTTTTCACAGAAGAAAATTTCGCGTCATAATTGCGTTCTGTTTTTGCTCCTTCATATTTGTTTGGTGCGTTTTTTTTTAATCTGTCGCCATACTTGTCGACAGATTTTGACGGAAGACGTTTTATTTTTGCTCATATTTCGTAAGTGTTGTTTAAATCATATAAATTTGTTTAACTTTTTATTTTTTTTTTGTTTATCAATATTAATTTGTTTTAATCGCGGCGCCTGTACTAAGAGATACGCTTAATGCAATTGAACCCCGAGAAACCCCCTATACTTATATTTAATTTATGAAAATATTACATGGCATTACATTACAACATTATTCTACTATACTAGCCAACCCGTCAAACGTTTTACACAGTGCTTTATTACAATTAAAAGGCTAGGCATGTAATTGAATGCGGAGGCCTAATAAACAGTTGATTAAATCAGTTGCGCAACATATACATTGCCAAAAGTGCAGTAATTGTAAACATCGCTTCAGATGTATGCATACAATTATAAATTGAACTTATTGTGAATTTTAAATGACTATGAAAAAATAAGAAATATTAATTTAATTTTTCAAATCGGGACCATCCATGCACTCTACTCAGGTATGTTACGGGCTACTTTGCATATAAAAAGAAAAGGCCGAGGTGATGTTGACTGTACCATAATTTTCTCTAAAATACCATAATTTTAACAAAATGATACCATGATTTCAGTGCTGGTGTCCAACATCACTGTACCTACATATACACCATAATTTTAGGTCATGGTCTAACATAATTATAAACATAATAATATCTAGGGCACTGTCTGCCATTTGGTTGCGCTAAAATACTTCACAAATGCATTGCAGTTTAGTTCCAGTTTAGGTCTGATGAGGCATCAGTAGATAGATAGACAAATCACTGAACTTATTATTTGTAAGGCACTTACACTTCCCGGACCGTGAGCTTCCCGACCCCGACAAACGGATACAACGCGAGAATGCAGAACTAGACGAGAAATTCACTTGACCTAAAAGCTTGATCATACAATTTCATGAAAGTGATGGGTTGCTGGGTAAAGTTGGGTTAGGACGATACTATGTACCTAATATAAAATTTCAAACAAATGTTGTACTCTCTATGCAAATCTAAATACCTAATAAGAAATACTCAATTTGCAAATAGCTAAACAAAGTTAATGTTAGTACATATGACGTAAAACTAATCGATTTTCCTTCCAATTCAATTCACTGTGACGTTTGTATCAGTGTTGCCAGTGGCAGATAGTCAAATATAACACGAGGCAGATCAAAAAGTAACATTTTCTCGAGAAAAGTAACATAACCTTTTTTTATTGTCCTGCGCGCCCTCCTCGGCATCGAGGTGGGTCGCTCCCGATGTCGGTTTAGGGGTCCTTAGGACCAAAACCAGCCCCAGGTGGTGTTTAGTGGGTAGGCACACTTCTTGTGAGTCCCACATTGGCAGCACGGCCGGGCCCGTGCTGTTATGCATGAGCATTCACCACCTCCCTCCCCCGTGTCCTCCGGGGTGGGTGCCATTTTTAGGGCTAAAAAAAAAGGAACCGACACAACACTTGTTACACAAAAAGTTAAATAAGTTTCTTGTCCCATTTGTTAAACTTCGAAAAAATCTTAATAATTGTTGACCCGCGATGCTAAAAAAGAAAAAACATACAATCAATGTGTGTCTAATATACCAACCAATTTAGGAATGTATCAATACTATAACCTGCTTTGTCATCAATGAATATAAAAAAACGCCATCATATTATATTCGCTATCATAATATTATGATCGCCAATCCGCCTGCCAAGCGTGGCGGTTATGGCAAAACCCCTCATGGTTATGAAAACCACGAAGGAGGCTTGTGTCCGGCAGTGGGCGTCGAATGGCTGATGATGATGATATTATATTAATAGAGAAAGGGTAGCTAACGTCCAAATACCTATATACATTTAATTTTTCTTTAATCGATTGTAAATTCACTGTCATTCACATAGACAATGATAGAGAAGTTGGAGATTTATTGGCACAAAAAAATCATTTTAGCTTAATATGGCTGAGTATTTCAGGGAAAGTTAATTTGAACTGGTGGAACCTGGAAAAAAAGCGTTTATATTAGCATCGTAGTCATGAAAAATTGTTAGGTACTTAAAACTTTTTGAGGTTTAAAGAATATTGTGAAAATTATTAGTAGTCAGTACCGTCACCACTCTACTATATGCTATTTTTGGATGCATCATTGCTTTCGAAGGAGAACCATCAAAGAAGAAATGGTTGCAGTGTTTAGCCTGTTCCTCTTTTCACATTTTATTAATTTAAGTTGACTGAAAATCCGTTCCACGCTTGCATTTGAAAAAGGCAACACAAACAAAAACCCGATACTTAACCTTTTTTAAATTTGGAAATAACGTAGTACTAGTCAAATCCTTCTGCTTCAAAATTTGTCTCCAATATTCTTCAACATTTTGAGACAAGTCTAAGTCGTTATGGTCGAGGACTGCATGCTTTTTCCATTCTTTTTGTTGCTCCACATCATTAACATCATCTTGAATGTTTGAGAATCTCTTCACCACGCTAGATAAATCTTATTTCAAATTTTTGTGCTACGCTTGGTTCAATGACTTTCTAATACACAACAACACAAACTTCGAAGAAAGTATCGAGTCGAGTGATCGATTCGCTGCTAGTCACCTCTTACTTGCTCGCACGCCTAAGTAATCGGGATGGAAGATTGATAAATACACGCGAGTGAGTGAATATGCGGTACGACGAAGTCGACGGATTTTCGCTCTGCTCCGACGTCGCATCAGTCAGTCCACAAAATCAAGTCCGCCAACATGACGAACAAAAAAAATATCGTTCTTGGATGCGTTCCGATTCACAATATTTTTTTGTTTGTTAAAAAATCTAAAAAGTAACACAAAAGTAACATATTGAGTCGTGTAACACGGAGGTAACATAAGAGGGTCAAAAGTAACGTAAAATGTTACTTTTGTAACATTCTGGCAACGCTGGTTTGTATATGCATGCATGAGGGGAGGCAATAACGCACGTCCCAATAACGCACACCTCGATAAGGCACACCCCGGTAATGTACAGCCAATAATCCGTGCACAACATGTTTTACAACACTAGAACTGTCGCGAATAGTCTGTGTGTGTGGCCTCAACAATTTATTCACCGGTAGAACATTAATGTAAATCTTTATGAAGTTTTCGAGGGTAGTTTATCGATCTTGCATGAATCTTGATAGCTTGTGGCGATTTGTTGTTGCTACGTTGAATTTTGCCATTGGCCGCTCATGCAGGGTCACTATATTGGGGAGGCAATAACGCACGTCCCAGTAACACACACCTCGATAAGGCACACCCCGGTAATGTACAGCCAATAATCCGTGCACATGTACACGGATTATTGGCTGTACACTATCGGTCTGTACAAAATCGTTACGGGACAATAATGGGAGGCAATAACGCACGTCCCAATAACGCACACCCCGATAACAAACACCCCGATAATGTACAGCCAATAATCCGTGCACATGTACATGGATTATTGGCTGTACACTATCGGGGTGCGCATTATCGGACTGTACAAAATCGGTACGGGGCAATGATCCGTGTCCAACCACAGACAAGAAAATCACTTGATAGAGTGGTGCCTCGTTTACATAAGCTAATTTGATTTACTTATTTTCAAAGCTGCGTTCAAAATAAATATAAAATAATTGTCAGACATGTTTCTGTTTACGCATCAGATTAAGTAGGTGTTTTAAAGTTTAATATTTTTATACGTAAGCTGATAGATAAGCAAGCGTAAGACAAACAATATCAGCCGGATTATGGTTGTAGATAAGTTCTCAGACCAACCTTCGTATGACTGCTAAGGCTCGTGGTGCTCCATCTTGAGCAAGAGCGTTCCGTAAAGGATTATCCATATTACAATCTGTGGTTACAATGCAGTGCCGGTGACTTGCTGGCGCAACAGTACAGACTAAAAAAATGCATAAAAGCTACCGTAAAAATTTCCCGATTTAATTAATCTTAATTTTTTTGCTTGCTTCCTCTGCACCTAAATTAGGTATCCAATTTCTCGCCTACGCACTCACATACAATCACCAAAACATCTTTTCGATTTAGGGATCCGTTTTCGAAAATTAAATATTTAGCTTTGAAGCTCATATTTTGGTTTGAGTTGGGCGCCCTATCTCCTGGATACAGGGATAGAAACGTGAAAAAATTTTTAAATAGTGGCACATTACAATTAAATTAAAAGGAAAACTATGACGGCTAAGGAGGCTTTACAAGTTAACAGGCGAAGAGGATGAAGTTGTTCTGACCGTACACTACTTTTATGTTTGGGTTAAACTATCTTATAAACTTAAAAAAATTCAGATGAAATCTAAGCTAGTCTATACTCGGCTTCATGCCTGACCAGTAAGCTCTCACCTAGTCTTCCATGGAACACGAAATGAGTTGGTAGTCAAAGATCACTTAGAAAGGAGGCCACGTTTATTGGCTATGGATGGAGCCGTTGCCCAAGCTTCCCGGAATTCAAAGACGAAGAAGAAGAACAGCAAGCAGTAAAGCTTGTCGTTGGCACAGTAGCACATAAGCTGTTTGTCGATACAAATTTATTAAATTGAAGATAACACTAAGATTGATTTTTTTCTAGTACTCCTTTATTCATTGACTTAGCTGTAATTTAAAATTATTTGCCACTGTGGTGATAACATGTTGTACGGGCGAGTCTGTTAATTTGACTGTCCGCACAATATTTTGTTAATGTTCTGTTATGTTGTTGGAGGAAGAAGAACAAATCCGATGTTATTTTCACTAGATTTATTCCGCAATGTTGTGTTGTCAGAGGGCAGTAGCCAACTGGCGTGTACTGAGTAAAAAGCTCACAATGACGATGACATAGCATTTTTGAGTAGGTGTTTCCTTACTAAAACTAATGTGCATATTTGTACATGCTGCCAAGGACAAAAAAAATTAAGTTAAAATACAAAAAAATGAACATTATTACAGAGGTAAAGCCTGGCGCATAAGTTGTATAAAATGTTTTGCACTGTTTTAAACCTAAGTACTAAGTCGCGAGCGTTATCATACTTCTCAAGTTACATTTCACTTAGCATAAGTACTTATAATATTTCATTCACTTAAATATCAAACTTAGGTCTAACCGATGTCCTAGGTAGAGCATATGCGAGTTGCTGTTCTTGTTGAATTCGGTGTGTGGTCCTGGCCACTGGTCGAGAGGTCATTTCTATGACTGGTCCAGAGTCTCGATCCTTCGTTTCCAGGTGGGTCACACGAGGTGCGCTCCGTTGTTGTATGACAAGAGTGTTGCGTCTGCGTTGCCAGTGCAAGTATTTGCACCCTGCCGCGGCCAAAATTGTCACAACAATACCCAATGTTATATAGGATACAGTATATTGGTGCACATCATGTATTGAGACCGTGTTAGGTAACACACTTTGCTGTTTTAGTGTTTCAATGTTGTTCTGAAGCTCGCTAAGGTCATCGGTGTTGAAATCTGTAGTTATTCGTATTTTAGGCGGCGCTATGGCTTGGTTTGTTTGTATGCTATTTAAATCCCATAAGTCACTGTATGGAACTTGAATCTGGGGATTAATTTTGACATCATTTTGAAAGTATTGTTGTGTATGGATAGTTGTTTCGCCGTGTTTAATAATACATCCTTGTTTCGTGTTAATTATTCCCGCCATTTTTAATGACCTCGAAGCCATATGTTCATCGCAAATGACTCGCGGTAGGCATTCGTCGCAGCAAAAGTACATCCATGTGTTCGGAGACTGTAATGGGATCCATTTGTCGGCGCACTGTTCCCGCTCGTAGATACATTTTGAGGTACTCGAATTTGTTAGTATGCTGATTTCGCATGGTGACTGGTTGCTGTGCATGTTGTATGTTGGACGATTAATCGCGCAGATAAAATTGTAGGTATCAATTTTGCTGCAGGCGGAAATGTCTTTATCAGTTAGTGGTATGTAGATATCCTTTCTTAGGTTCACCGCGATGTATTCCGACTCCATTCTTAATGTTAAGGTGGTATTCTGTTTTTTAATTGGAATAGGTATTGTTTTGTATAGGTTGAACTTGACTTCGCTTGTTAAGGGTAAGCTTATTTCGATTATGAAGTATTTTTCTACCACTCTTGTTTTAACTGTCAGTAGTTTGTAGATGCTGCTGAGCTGATCGTGAGTGTTATCAACGGGTAGATACAGGTGAGCGGGTAGTTGCCCAGAAATAATATTGAGCTCTTTCTTTAGTTGTTCTTGGCTGAAAAGCCTGGTGTCTACCTGTCCATGGTGTATATTTGTTGCTGTGTCAAGTAATGTTTGTTGTACATATTGCAATTTGTTAATGAACATGCTAGCTGCCATGGCCATCATATTAAAGTAGTTCACATTGTCTTCTTGGGTTATTCTTTCGTTCATGTTCCGTACAAATTGTTCAGTTGTATTTAGATGTTCTTGAATGAGCTCAAACTGTTTTTTCATGACATCCTCATTCCTCTTCAAAATGTTATTATGGGCCTCCACGATTGACGTCTGATTTTTTATGAGTGCCAAAAGATGCAGGTTATTGTTGTTCACGGCTTCGATATCGGAGCTGTACTTCTGTGCGAAGCTGTCATCGAGTACTCCGAATAACGTGTTCGCTAGATAGCCTACTCCGTTCAGTAGTCCTCGGATTACGCGTCTCGGGAGGGCTCCATGCTGAGTTTTCAGCAAGTTGTTGTTATGTTTCAGGTCCTCAACTTCTTGTTTCAACTCTGCCGTAACGCTGTCACATATTGTTCTGTACAGAAAAAGTTCACATCTGCCTTCGACATGAGCCACCAGTCTTTGTACGCTTTCCAATCCAATCCAGTAAGACGTCATGTTATAGTACGTCACTATTTTCCAAGTGTCATGTATGTTCTGTAACTTTCCCATGTTGTCAAAATAGACGAGTTTGTTATCTTTAAACGGTGCAATGTTAACGAGGTCTTCGCTTTGAGTAAAAGACTTCATCTGTGAGTATTCAGTCGGCCTTGACGGATGAAAGAGTGTCAGAAGCATTATGAAAATGCAAAGTAAGCTCGTTCGCGTCGTTTTTCTGCCGTGTTGTCCAGATGGTCGATTTTGTTGCGTATCTGTTAAAGTATCATCCGCCTTGTTTATGTTACTGGAATTGGGTGCTGTCGAGCCGGCGTTCTCATCGCTGTTTGTCACCGGTAGTAATACGAGCTTTGTTATAGGTCGCTTGTATACGCTATCTTGCGTTTTGACAGTGACCACTCGTACTAAATTATCCCTTCCAGGATAGACTTCCATTACCCTTCCTAAGGGCCACTTCATTGGAGTTAGGTTATCCTCCTTTATGAGTACAATATCGCCCTTCTGTATGTTTCGTGTTTTGTTACACCATTTTGCGCGTTGTTGTAGTTCGTGTAAATACTCCAATGACCACTGTTTCCAAAATCCTTGGAACATTTTTTCTGTCAGTTGCCATCTTCGGCGTGGGCCTATCTTGCTGTTTTGTAGGTTTTCTTGGGGGATCGATATAATTGGTCGACCGATCAAGAAATGACCCGGTGTTAGACAGTGCTCTGCGTCGTCAGCGTCTTCTGTTAAGGGGCAGAGTGGCCTCGAGTTCATGCAGGCCTCTATTTGCGTCAGTAATGTTTGGAATTCCTCATATGTTAGTTTCTGCTCCCCTAACACTCGCTTAAGATGGTGTTTCATAGATTTGACCGCGGCCTCCCAGATTCCTCCTGCCGACGGCCAACTTGGCGCGTTGAAGTGCCACTGAATTTCTTGTTCAGCGAGAGTTTGCCAGAAGAAGTTGTTGTTGAACGTTTTGTGTGTTTGTAGATGTCTCTGTAGTTCGCGGTTGGCCCCCACGAAATTTGTACCGTTGTCACTGTAGAGATGTGCCGGACAGCCTCGTCGAGCCGCCATGCGTTTAAGGGCAAGTATAAATGTTTGTGTTGTTAAGTCTGTGACTAGCTCTAAGTGCACAGCTTTTGTTGCGAGGCAAACGAAAACGGCAACGTAACCCTTGCTCGTTCGCACGCCCCGTCCCCTGTTAAGTTTGATATCCACCCATCCCGTGAAATCCACCCCAGTGTGGTAAAAGGGTGGTGAAGGGGTGACTCTTGGTCGGGGTAAATCTCCCATGAGTTGTTCTTCTCGGGTTGTTTTGTAGCGACTGCACGTCACACATTTTTTGAGTGTATTTTTCACTGTAGTTGTCCCTCCTATGATCCAATATCGCTGACGTAGCGTTGCCAAGGTCAGTCTGGCTCCACCATGGAGAGTTGTTTTGTGTGCTTCATTTATTAGAAGTTGTGTCAGTCTGGACTCTTTCGGGATGATGAGAGGATGTTTGGCGTTTTCTGTTAAGTTTGAATGTTTCAATCTTCCTCCCACGCGCAAAAGGTCTGACTCATCCACAAAAGGGTTTAGTTTCCAAATTTTGCTGTTTTTGTTTACTGTATTGTTGGTTTTTATCGCGCGAATTTCATCTTCGAAGTGGTCTTGTTGCACTCGATGTATTATCTTGCTGCGCGCAGCCTTCATGTCGGCCAGTGTAAAGTGCTTGGCGGCCACTCTCTGGGCACGCGCTTTGTTTATGAAACGCGACACCCACATGATAACGCGGACGGCCTTTGCAATAGAATTGCAGTTGTTTAATGTTTTTGTTATGATGTTCGGCTCCTTATCTTGTACCGTAACTGTGTGTACCTTTGCTTCTTCGCATGTAGGTATTTCTTGTAGGTTAATTTTTTCTGGCATTTTGTTATTTTGGAGCCATTCTGGCCCTTGCCACCACAACGTGTGTTTACTCAACTGAGTAGGTAGTAAGCCTCTGGAAGCGCAATCTGCTGGATTGTTTTTTGATTTCACGTACTGCCAGTCTTGAGCCGGAATAACCTCCTTTGTTGACCTCACTCTGGTCGCGACATATCTATTCCAGCGGTTTTCGTCGCCCTTAAGCCAGCCTAATACGACCATCGAGTCTGTCCAAGCTGTAACTTTTATGTCGGGTCTGTTCAGGCTTTTCTTAATTTTGTTGACGAGTTTGGACAGTAGCTGGGCTCCGCATAATTCGAGTCGTGGCAGGGATTGCTGTTTGCGTACTGGAGTTACTTTCGTCTTTGCTGCCACTATGTTCACCCTGTTTGTTCCGTCTGAATTGCGCACCGTGCTGTAGACGACACATGCGTACGCTTTTTCGGACGCGTCGCAGAAGGCGTGTAGTTCTGTTTCTTTATCTAATTCACTCGTACAACCGAGCCATCGTTTGATTTTAAACTGTTCCATTGTTGTTAATTCCGCTCTAAGTGGCATCCACTCTTTTTTTATGTGTTCGGGAACTGCTTCATCCCATTCAAGGCTGTTTTTCCAAACTTGTTGGAAAATTATTTTTGATTTTACTGTTATCGGCGCGAGCCAGCCTAAAGGATCAAATAACGAGGACACTTCGCTCAGTATTTGACGCTTTGTTATTGTTTTTGTTTCTTTGTGTTGCAGAACTGGTGAAAACTCGAACTCATCGTTTTTCGGGTTCCATCCCAGTCCTAATGTTTTCGATGAATCTGTGTCGGTGAAGTTAAAGTTGAGCGGGTTTCTCATCTTTTTCGGTAGGTCTTCCACTAACTGGGGTTCGTTACTCGCCCATTTACGCAGGTTAAAACCTCCGCAACTTAACAGCTGCATTAGCTGATCACGTTTTTGTTTCGCATCCTCGATGGTATGGCTTCCGAACATGGCATCGTCCATAAAGAAGTTATTTAGTAGGATTGGCTTGGCTATTGGGAAATTGCCTCCTTCGTCCTCCGCAAGCTGTTTCAGCGTTCTTAGGGCTAAAAAAGGTGCGGCTTTTGTACCATAGGTTACTGTGCACAACTGGTACTCTTCTATGGGCTGTTGAGAAGATTCTCTCCATACGATTTTCTGGAGTGTCTGGTCATCTGGGTGCATGGCTAGGTATCGGTACATCTTTTCGATGTCAGCTGTTAGTACGTATTGATGTTGCCTCCATTGTAGTAAAACACCCTGTAGATCAGCCTGTAGGTTCGGTCCACTTTCCATGAGGTCATTGAGACTGCTCTTGGTGCTTGTCTTAGCGGATGCATTGAAGACCACCCGTAGTTTTGTTGTTATTGCATTTTGTCGCACTATTCCATGGTGCGGCAGGAAGTATTGTAAACGTGCAGTGTTATTGCTGTTTTCGGCCTTCACCATGTGGCCTAAATGTTTGTATTCTGCCATAAACTCCGTATAGTTTTGGGCAAATTCCGGATTGGCGTCCATTTTTCGCTCTAGTTGTTTAAGCTGTGCGACGGCCTGGGGCTTTGATTTTCCCAGCTTCTCACCTATCTCGGGTTTCAATGGCAGCCGCACTTGGTATCTTCCGTCCGCCAATCTTTCTGTTGTTTGCGTGTATAAGGTTTCGCAAAAATCTGCCTCTTGTTTTTGTTGATTACTGTTGGTTTTATTTTCGCTTATTTCCTCCTGTTCCCAAAACTTCTCGATTTCTTCCAAATTGTTGATTATTACGTGGCATTGAAACATCTTGTGTTTGCCAAAAATTATCCACCCTAGGTGGGTCTGTTGCGCAGTAATTGTTGAATTTTTGGATTTTATGAGGCCTTCTAGTAGTATTTCTGAGTAGATGTCGGCTCCCAATAAAATATCAATGTTTTGAGGTACATGGAAGTTAGGATCAGCGAGTTGAATGTGATCTAACGACTCCAATGTTGTTCTGTCGATGTTTTTGTTTGGCAATTTACTTGTTATTGTGTTCATTACCAACGCCTCGGTGGTAAATTCGTAGTTGGCGTTTACTGCCTTACATGGCAGCCGGACTACCCCTTTGCATCTGTTTGTGGGTGCAGCTCCTACGCCTGTTACAACTGCATTCAGCTTGTTTCGCTTGAGCTGTAGTCGTTGAGCGGCATCCTCCGTGATCAGGGATACTTGAGAGCCCTGGTCGAGTAATGCTCGCAATGTTATATACCTTCCAAAAGATGTTTGAACTTCGATCAAGGCTGTTGCTAAGAGTACTTCATTTTGATCTTCATTCCATAAGTGACTGCTTATACGGTTACTTTTGTTCACTTTTCCGGATTCATTCGACACCGCCTCGTGTAGCAAAGTATTATGGCTCTGGTTACATTGTTTGCACCTTTGAGTAGATGTGCAATTGTTGCCATTATGGCTGAACAGGCAATTTTTGCACACTCCGAGTTTCTTTGCAGTCAGAAGTCGTTCGTTTGACGTCATGTCTAAGAATACCTTACAACTGTAAAGCCCATGTTGCTGACTGCATTGGGGGCACCGAATAGTCACGTTGTTATAGAAGGCTTTCGTGGCAAATTGTCGGTTCCCGTTTGAGTTAAGTTGTTTGTTCCCGTTCAGGTCCCGGTCAGGCTGGAACTTTTTATGGAACATGTTTTTGTTGCTGTTTTGTTTTTCAGGTATGTTACGACTAGATTTCGTGTTCGTCGATTCCAAGGCCATGAATTTGTTTTCCAGGAATGTTAAAAAATCCTCCATTCTAGGTACTTCTCTGGGATTTTTGAGTGACTCGATGTAGGATTGTTTCGTATCGACGTCGAGCTTCTGTATGAGTATGTGCACTAACAATGGGTCCCAGTTTGTTGTATCGATGTGTAGATTTGTTATGGCATTTATATTCTCCAATATAGAATCATGCAATCTTTTTATCTGAAAGGCTGTAGCTTGTTGGATGGTGGGCTGGTTTAGTAGCTCATTAGCATGGTATGTGAAGAGCAGTCGCACATTGTCATACCGCTGCTGCAGGATACTCCAACAGGTGTCATAGTTGTCGGCGCTTATTGTTAGATGTTGTACTAGACGCTCTGCTTCGCCCTTCAACTTTGCCTTTAAATGTTGCATTTTTTGTGCCTTGGAGATAAAAGCATTGTAGTGCACTGTTTCCGTGAACAAGTCCTTGAATGTAGTCCAATGGGAGTAATTACCATTGAACGTTGGTATTTCGATTTTGGGTGCTGCCTTTTCTTGGTGATTTTGCTCCCAAATCTTCGTGTTTATCAGTGTTTTTGCCGTCTCGTACATGTTTTCCAACTTATTATATTGTTGATCGTAGGAATTGTTATCCTTGATTATGTTATCCAATTTCCAGTATAGCTTGTCGAAATTTTCCCATCGTATTGTTATTGTTCGCAACTTATCTTCAAGTTGCCACTTTTCTGTTATGTTATCTATGTTCAAATTGCAAATTGCTCGCTGGAACGCTTTGACGTGAGACTTCTGTTCATTTAGCAATTCTACCGTTTTAGCGTCGAGTGTCGTTTCGTAGAATTCGCCGTCTGAGTTAGGTTCCTCGCCCATTGGCATGTTTGTTTGGCTGGTTGATGTTGATTGGCCAGGATCCATGAGGGTTTCTCTTGCGATACGCTTCCTCTCCAATTCTGCTCTCAGTTTCGATTCTTCCAACTGTATTATTTTTTCAAGGCTCCTTTTAGACTTTGTTATCATTTCCTTTGTTTCCTTGTAGATATTTTCAAGTTTACTTTTCACACCTTTTTGAAAATATTCACCTGTTTGTTCCTGTTTCAAAAGGCAAATTCGGTCGTGGTTGAACTCAAACTTTTTCCAGCTTTGTTCTAAACGATTAAGCCTTTCATCATGGTACTCCTCATTCAACTTCCTGGAGGCTCCATCCTTCTTAAAGTTGGAACTGATGGACTTTATTTCCTCCACCAGCTCCGATTGTTGTGTAATTATAGCCTCGTAGGATGTCATGTTGGTTAACCAAAAATGTGTTTTATGGTCTCACCTGTTGCATGTTATTGTTGCTATCTACACTCCTGATCCGAGTCTTGATGAGTTTTGTTGTTCGATGTTCAATTGTTGATGTTTTGATGTTTTTGTTGCTGTTATTGTTGTTCCGATGATGCAGTGACGTATCACTAATCACTGGTCTTGTTTCCTCACTCAGTGCACTCACCACCTAATGCGTTATGTGCGCCTTCTCAATCCAACTGGTGATTCCCGCTTCTGAGAGGCCAGTCAGACCGATTCGCTAACACAAAAGGCAATAAACACACTGAAATCAGGTCTCGAAGGACCAAATGTACGGGCGAGTCTGTTAATTTGACTGTCCGCACAATATTTTGTTAATGTTCTGTTATGTTGTTGGAGGAAGAAGAACAAATCCGATGTTATTTTCACTAGATTTATTCCGCAATGTTGTGTTGTCAGAGGGCAGTAGCCAACTGGCGTGTACTGAGTAAAAAGCTCACAATGACGATGACATAGCATTTTTGAGTAGGTGTTTCCTTACTAAAACTAATGTGCATATTTGTACACATGTCAGTATTGTGCCATTGAAGACGATAAGGAGTATGTAATGAAGTTAAATAAAATATTTAGTACCTACTTACGTTTAATTTTATTACCAAAGTAGCTTAGAATGAAAAAAAACTATCTACGACCTAAAATAGCGTTATCTCCTATTTTCTCCTAGTTTGCACTATCTCCTATTTTGCAATATATTTTTAAAGACATTAAAGTAACATTGCTCATCGAGGAAAACACTCCTTAGATTGCAAAGTGATAGTATTAATTCAGTTCTATTGTTACTATATGTATATCTATCACGCAAGCAGCTGAGGAATTATATTAATGTGTGTAGTCAAATCTCTTAGCAAAGAAACAATAACAAGTATGTAACATAAATAAAAGTATATAAATGTCACCTAAGTCACCGTTCAAATCGACTTCTGTAAGAAGAATTGTAGTTAAATGCTATTTAAGCCACATTTAGGAAAGTGGTGCAAGTCAGCCTTAAAGATAAAAAATATTTATTGTTCATAAAAAAAGATACACTTCTCCTTATGGATTATGGAACAGTACTTATCTACCTAAATGGTTGAAAGAAAAATTCTGTGAAATTATAAGTAAGGTGACCATTGGCACCTATTCTAGGGTACTTAAATTACACTATAGTTTATTGAATAGTCTAGTTTCCTTCTTAGAGTATAAAATACTATTACTATGGTTTCTTTACAAAGAATAGTAGGTAATTAAGGTTTGAAACTTCGCAGACAACTCAGCAGCTGCTACATGTAGGTTTATGAACCTGGCTCATCTCTCCATTGATAGATTTGGTACGGGAACCGGCTTCAGGAAGGATGGCGGTGCCAGAATGAAGGCGTAGGCAACGAAACTTGGTTTCGGGCATTTTAATTTAGGCATTACAATCAGAAAAATGCGTCTTTCGTTTCAAGTCTCAGCTGAGCCAAAGCCGTCAATCACATTGAAGAAAAATAGGTATTTATTAATAGGGATTTATTATTTATTAGTTTGTGCGTCACCCTTTTGGAAGTTTAGAAATTACATTCGGTTTTTTAAATTTAATGAATGAATGTCAAAAACCACCTAGATTATGGAATAAATTTCTAAACAAATCCTAAGCTCAACTGCTGATTTCATGTCAAGTAAAATGCGCTAATCATATGTGAACGGGGCACCGATATGGACGCCAATTATTGGTCGTACAAAATCGTGCGTGCATTATTGGTCCGTACCGATATTGCGCGACCCGATAACGTACGGGCAATAATGCACACCCCAATAATTGGTGTCTCTTGGGCACGAATTATCGGGGTGTGCATTATTGGCTGTACGTTATCAGGTCGTACAATATAGTGACCCACCCAACGTACCGATATTGCGCAACCCGATAACGTACGGGCAATAATGCACACCCCAATAATTGGTGTCCTTTGGGCATGAATTACTATATTGTACGGCCCGATAACGTACAGACAATAATGCACATCCCAATAATTCATACTCAAAGGACACCAATTATTGGGGTGTGCATTATTGCCCGTACGTTATCGGGTTGCACAATATCAGTACGGACTGATAATGCACGCACGATTTTGTACGACCCAATAATTGGCGTCCACATCGGTGCCCCGTTCACATAGGTTTAGCGCGTTTTACTGGAGATATATCAGCTGTTTCCCTTGGGATTCGTTTAGAAATTTATTTGACAATCAGGGTGAAATTAAATGTAATTTCGGAACATGTACAACTTTTATTTCAGATTCGATAATCTAGAGGCAGTGTTTTTAGTTCTAAGAAGCAGATGGAAGCAAGTTCCACATCACTTGTGATCAGGAGACATGATGCTTAATCTTGTTGATGTGTCCATTGTCATGATAAACTATGAATCGTAGTTTTATGAAACGCGGCCCGGCCTGTACAACCGATTGCAAGACCGGAATTAAATACCCGTCGGATAAACTCTCGTTACCCAGGCACCGATACTTCTACACAGGGGTTACTGAGGGCTGGGCTTCCAGTGTATTTCCGATGGATGATATTGGTTACTGCCCACCGTTAATGTGAAGATTTGGTGAAAGTATCAATTCCTGACAATCTTCTGCTTGATGCGGTTATAAGTGTCTCGTTTTCACCCAACAGATCAACCGCATTATGAAACTGGTCCCAGACGAGGCAATCAGGTTTCAGTTCTTTCTCTTCTCGGGCTCCATCCATGATCATTATATCCTTATTATATACCTACTAAAATGATAATTAAATCCATACCCAGCTTTACTGAGGTGATAATAATTTTACACTTCTTAATTAACTTAGTCATTCTCTTTACAATCATGATTTACTTCAGATTGTACTGTAGATAATAATAAAAATAGTAACCACACACAATCACTTGTCCTGATCCCAAACTAGGATACCCTGTGCTATGGTAAACAGGCAAGGACATCACAAACATGGAAATACACCCAGACTGAGGCCATTTGTACAAATGTACAGCGGCCCCCAGTGGGAATCGAACCCATGACCTCCGGCATGGTAATCAGACGTAATACCACTGAAACAACGAGGCAATCGGCTCGGAGTACCTGCAAACCTTTAGTACTTATTTCACATCTACCATGCTGAATAATAAAACATCCAACACAATCACTTGTCCTAGTTTTAAACTCCCCGTACTATGGTAAACAGTAAAGGAATGAGCAGAGACTAAAGGCAATAAATACTAAACAAGTATGGCTGCCTACAGTGGGGATCAAATCCACAACCTAATATACCGTTAATTAATTATTTAGCATGTCTTTGGTCAATAAATGATTCCAAAAATGTCCACCCCCCTGTTGTTAATTTTCTCACGTCAGAAACGTTTACCTGTGCTACAAACAATTAGTAATTAACTTAAATCTTCAACTATATTCGCCAAAATAATTTACATTGTAAGTTTAGTACTAATGTAGCTGTATGAAAGAGGATAATAGTGCACATGAGTTAAATGAAGGCAAGTAATGTAGCAGTAGTATTAAAGTAAACTCGACAATAATTTTAAAATAATTCATTATAACTACAACAATTTTTCAATTAGGTAGGCAGTTTATAAATACTCATTATTTTATTTTATTCCGCAAGTATGTACAGTACTTGATGATATTTAAACTTGAGTTGCTCTATGCAGTAATACTAGCGTGACCAATGGAAAAAATATCATTCTTACAGAGCGTTATTAGAGTTTCGTAGTCCATCCGTTTGTCTGTCTATGACTTAGCGCAGATACGGCAAGTACTAGAAAGCAGAAACTTGGTTTAGATATACATATCAATTACGCTGAAAAAACGGTAGGTTACCTACTAAAATCTACTACATGTATTCACACTACCAAGTTTTCGATCTCTGCTCTTAATCTACTAAGGCGTGTTTCCTGAATTAAATACACAATAGTATATAGCCAAGCCCCAACGTAAAATGTTATGTTTTAAAAGGAAACACGCGCTGGAGACACGCTTAAGAAAGAGAAAATGTACTAAAGCTAAAAGTCATCACAGCGACAACCACAAACTAAGTAGACTACTTTGCTTTTTAGTTGGTGGCACCAAGTGGTGCCGATTATATTTTACATCACCATTTAGGTTTTTTCGTTTGTCGAGGCTTTTCAAGAGACAATAAAACTTTAATCCGAAACACAGTTATAAAAAATACTATCTGTCGATTTTGTACTTATTTTGAACGCAGCTTTAAATATAAATAAATTAAACACGCTTCTGCAAACGAGGCACCACTCTATCAAGTGAGTTTCTTGTCTATGGTTGGACACGGATTATTGTCCCGTAACGATTTTTTACAGCCCGATAGTGTACAGCCAATAATCCGTGTACATGTGCACGGATTATTGGCTGTACATTACCGGGGTGTGCCTTATCGAGGTGTGCGTTACTGGGACGTGCGTTATTGCCTCCCCAATATAGTGACCCTGCATGAGCGGACAATGGCTTAATTCAACGTAGAAATCAGAAATCAATAATTTATTTCAACGTTTAGAATTTACATTCTGTTTGCTGAATGTCAATGTACTATGTTACTATGTTAGCCGCTGCCTTCGGGCCGTATTTGTAGTGGACAACTGTGGTGGAGAAAAAGGCAGCGGGAAAAAAAACTCCACTCTGACCATCTTTTCTCAAATCATCTTAAACTCATACATTAAAACCTATATGATATGATTCCGTGATAGCCACCAATAACTTTGTAGCAACAACAAATCGCCACAAGCTGTCAAGATTCATGCAAGATCGATAAACTACCCTCAAAAACTTCATGAAGAATGTTCTACCGGTGAATAAATTGTTGAGGCCACACACAGACTGTTCGCGACAGTTCTAGTGTTGTAAAACTAGCCGTCTCAGATTAATGAATAATCTGAGCTACCGCGCTTGGTTTGGTTTTCAACTTCAAATGTTTTCAACCGAGATTCCACAGAATAAGAAAAAAACCGGCCAAGTGCAGAGAAGAGGGTTCCGTAGAAAACTTCATTAAAGTAATTTTCAATGGAATTCAATGGATATTCATGGCCTTACAAATGTCCTCATAGATAAACTCCACTTCCTGGTCTGGATGTTTCGAGATCAGAGCTTAAACCTGTATGACCTTCAACGAATTCTGAGTATCAGGTACACTACTCTGCTCGAAATACTCTCGATCTTGATAATGTTGTTGATGAGGGACTCGTGGACGATGAACCCCACACCATCCCGAGAATTGTGGTCGGCTTCCCGGGAGTACAGCAAGTTACCGGATTTGAGGATTCCAGCTCCTCTAATTTTGCGTCAGTCTTCAGTGTCCTCGCGTTGTATGTTACCAAGTCGAGTCGTCGTTTTTGGTAGCCGGATCTCTGCTGGGGATTCTTCGTATCCCCTGTCCCACCGTTACCACGACTGGTACCGTAGCCAGGCATAGCGGCGCCGCCGGGGACTGAGAGCCAGGGTATTTTGGTTACACTCATGAGGGGTTTTTGCCATAATAGCCACGCTTGGCAGGCGGGTTGGTGATCGCAGTATGCGGTTGGACTCAGGAAGACGCTGCTGCCCGTCTCCTGGTAATTTATTTTCTTAGTCGCCTCCACGGAAGGAAATGGAGTGATGCTAGTCTTAATCCGGCGCCACATGGTCGGTTGGTCACCTATTACTCGTTAATTGGTAAAGCTTACTTAACCATGATAGTTTTCCTTTTAAGGTCATTATATGTACAACAGCCCTGAGTTTTTTCACGTTTCTACAATCAATCGTGTAGCCGGGTGAGAGGGGGGATTGGGCAGCCTTACTTTAACAAAAAAATGCTTAACGGGTCCCTAAATAATAAAATATTTTTTAACTCACTATATTTTAAAGCGACCGATCCAACAATACTCCACATTATGGTATAGGAGAGAAAATAAAGTACCCCTAATTTAGGTGTAAGGGAGATAAAATATAATTTTTTTAATATTTTATCCTTCCGTTTTGTTTATGCCAAATTTTAGACCAAGACAGACAGACAGATAGAAGGACGGACGGACCTGGTAAAACTCTGTAGGCGGATTCACGGTACACCGTGTCATGACCGGGCCGGGCCCCGGCCGGGACACGGTCAAAGATCTATAGTATAATATACTTTTGTGATTCATGCTTGACACGGCCATATCCAGCAACCCGGCAGCCGGGCCGTGCCGGGCTGTGTGCTGCCCGGCTGTATCAAGCATGAATCACTTAATACAAAAAGTATAGGTACTATAGACATTTGACCCTGTCGCGGCTGAGGCTCGGCCGAGGAGCGGTCCGGTCGCGACACGGTGTACCGTGAATCCTCCTTAAGGGTTCCTTGTTGACTATGGAACTCTAAAAAGTCTGAGCGAGATCCATAATTTGTCTTTTTAATCTGTGATCCATAAGCTAAAGATTTTGAAAGATAGAGCACAGACGTCAAGAAACTAAGATAAATTTTGATAATAATTGTATTTAAAATTAGAATAATTCAGAAGGCAGTTCCAAAACGGATGGCTGATAATGTCAATAGTTGTCACCACAGAGTTGTGACACAGTAATCAAAATATGTTTGTTTGTCCAAATATAGACCAATGTGAAAACAATTTCTAGAACAAAATGAATTTTTTAGCAAGCCACGGCTCGGATCACACTTGTGGCTGTAGCACACATACGGATTGGGGCGATAAGGTAATCACATCAAAATTAAGTGTAATCAATTAGTAATTTGGCAGCCACTTTGAATAGTAAAAAGAGATAGTAGGCTATATCTTCTCAGTCAGCAGACCTACTTCACCCTAATCAAAGGTAAACGATAAATGATACACTTTCTTTACTTTATATTAGTTTAGAAATCGAATTATTACAGTCGGTTATCACCACAGATTAAAATATCACTAGACCTACAAGGCTTAGTCGGAGGTAGCACAGCCCTATTTTATATCACTCCTTATCTACTCTCTCTATGGCTTCGTTCGTGCTATTCGTGTGGCTATTCGTAGTGTGTGGTTAGGATATTTTGAGGAAATGATTGCATGATTCCTTGTATTTATTGTGGAAGTTATCGAATTTACGAAAACCAAGGATCTATCAAATCCTGACATTTTGTCAAAAACCCGAGTTTATACAGTCCATAACATGCTTATGGAATTGACTGATGAATTGGAACAGAACGACAGCGGAATGGAGTCTTTGACCGCAAGTAAAGACGATACGCCTGAAAGGAGACCCGAGGACGGTATCCTAACTCCTATGGTACGTCGTAGCAAACGCCTAAGCCATAATATTTATCAGGATTTTAAACTTTACTTACCGGTGATATATTTCTTGGCAGTTGGGGCCTTCGTCTGATCCACACAATCCTCCTGGTGCTTCGCTCAAAGAATATGACGATGTGAGTAAATTTAAACCTGATAAATTATCCTTGTTGGCTTATTACGTCACTCTATGAATGACTGGTTATGTGTGTCAAATTAACTTTTGTTGAAGCCGCAATAACCTTGCAGGAACCTGATGAGACCCTGTCTGAGAGGTTGTGGGGACTCACCGAGATGTTCCCGGAGTGCGTCCGCAGCGGCACTTACACACTCACCACAAAGACATGGTAAGCTGAGAAATTTACATACTACTATGATTCAATCCAATCCGTCACGTAGGCATTCCCCAAAGCATGACTGTCCACTCTGCCCTCAGCCACCCTCACTTAGCCACTGCCAGCAATCTGCCTAAGACTGTCAGTCCAGCAGACTGATGAGCCCTCCTTTGCTTGGTTTGCCAGTTTGCTGTCACTTGCAAACATTTTTACCCCATAAAATGGCAAATAATACGATGATCAGCCCACTACCACTTCAACTTGCTAATTTTACAGGCTATACCAATCACCTTAGTTCTTTGTTGAATAATCTTTCTGATCGCTGAAATTATAGTGAAGTGTTGCCCAAGGATAGGGAACATCTCTACACTTCTTGGAAATTATTGGAGTTCTTGCTTTAACCTTAGACTAAGGGACTGCCTCGGCTTGGCTTGTGACGTCTAGTGGTGTGAGAGGTTAATACCATGCTTAGGCAGATTGGTGATTGCAAGGCTAATTACTTTGTAAAACTAGTTTGCATGGTTAAAAGAATGTTTTTGCCTTGTTTTCAGGAGTGGCGTGAAATCAATGTACAGCTTATCTCGCTCGGTCATGTGGGTGATTGCCAGTTCATCGGTCATCCTTTTTGCTCCTGTGATATTTGAGGTGGAGCGTGCTCAAGTTGAAGAAATGCAAAAATCACAGCAGAAACAGGTATAAAACAAAATGTTATATAACTCCTCAATAAGACTTCAGACCAAGAATGTTTTACCCAATGGACACAACACAGTTGACGTTTTCCTAGTTTCCCCGCGTGCCACTTACTGTGTAAAAATTAACACGGTCGATATTGTCTTATCAGTATGACATGAGAGATTATAGAGAAAACATCAGAAGAAAAGGGCAATATACGAAATGCGCCCTATTATTCTTTAAAAATGAAAGCAACAAAATAGTTAATGCTTCTTATAACTCGTAACTATGATTTTATGCATCTGTAAGCGGTATTTCTTTGGTAAATTAATAAAATGTGCATCGTAAACAACATAAAATACCCCGAAATAAAAATGGTTCCTGCTTAAGGCTATTTATGCCACATTCACATTAGCTGTATTTAGTGGTGTAATATTGTTCATTCAGACCTCATTCTGTGCTTTTTGGGTTTTTTTTCCTTGTGATAGGGTTTGACACAGTTGATAAAATCTTTCGATGTTTTAATTGACTTCTGAACATGACATAGAAATCATTATTATCTTACTTATAATAATAATAATAAGCCCTTTTATTCCGAAATTGCTACAAGAATCACAATTCAAAGTTTTGCACAAGTTTTGGTTAATTCATAGTATGTCTCGCAACTTGGCGTGCCTTTTGGCATAGGCCTCCTCCAGCTCTCTCCACTGATCCCTGTCCTCAGCTACTCTGGTCCAGTATGGTCCCAAGGTTAGGCGGATATCGTCTTTCCATCTTATTTTCGGACGACCCTTCCTTCTGGTGTCTTCTCTTGGATACCATAAGGTGACTTGTTTACTCCATTTGTTTATTTTGCAACGTAACATATGTCCTGTCCAACCCCATTTCAAGTGTTCTACGCGAGTAATTATGTCTGTTACTTTAGTTTTCTTTCTTATTTCTGAATTTCTGATTTTATCGCTAAGTCTGATTCCCAGCATGCTCCTTTCCATTGCTCTTTGTGTACTAGCTAGTTTTTCTCTTTGCTTGTCTGTTAGCGCCCATGTTTCACAGCCGTATGTCATGCATGGGAGGATGCAGGTGTTGAAGGTCTTTCTCTTGATATACATGCTTAAATCTCTGTTCTTCATTATTTCTTTTAGGGACCAGTATTTTTTCCATCCACAGGCTATCCTTTTATTTATTTCTTTGGACATAGAGTCTTCGTTGGATATAATTTGTCCTAGGTAAACATAGTCTTTCACATATTCTAACCTGTTTCCGTAAACCTCTATGTTGACTTCTGTGGAGTTGGTCATCAGTTTTGTTTTGTTTGCGTTCATTTCCAATCCTACAACTCTGCTCTTTTCCGCCAAGACTTTTACCATGTGTTCTAGTTTATCAGGTTCTTCTTCTAGTAGCACAAGATCGTCAGCGAATCTCAGATGGTTAAGGCGGCTACCGTTGATGTTAATGCCATAGTTTTCCCAGTCCAATCTTCTAAATATGTATTCCAGCACCGCGTTAAACAGCTTGGGAGAGAGCGGATCTCCTTGTCTCACGCCTCTCTTTATAGGAAATGGGTCTTCTTTTGTTTCTAGCTTAATGCAACTTATGCATTCTTTGTAGATGGATTTGATTACTTGTATATAGCCCTCATCTACTCCTTGTTCTTCCAGACTCTGCCAGATAAAGTTGTGTTTTAGGCTGTCAAAAGCTTTAGAGTAATCTATGAAGCAGATATATAGGTCCTTCTGGTATTCGTTGTATTTCTCCAAGACTTGTTTGATTGTGTGGATGTGGTCTAATGTACTGAAGTTCTTTCTGAATCCCGCCTGTTCGATTGGTTGGTTTTCGTCTAGGACCCTTGTAATTCTTTCCATTATTACTTTTGGAAAAACTTTATACACATTTGAAATGAGGCTTATTGGTCTATAGTTGCCGATATTATCCTTATCTCCTTTTTTATGGAGGAGAATAATGTGAGATTCGCTCCATTGTTTTGGAATGGTGTCTGTTGCTATAATATCATTGAATAGCTTGGTTAGAATTGGGCTTATTTCTTCTATAGTGCCTCTTATTAGCTCGTTTGTTACAGTGTCAGGTCCTGGAGCTTTTTCTAGTTTTTGTGACATGATGGCTTTCTGAACTTCTTGCACTAGTATTGGTGGGACATCGTTAAATTTCGTGGCTGTGTTGTTATCTTGTTCAACGTTATTAGAGGAGTAAAGGGCTCTGTAGTAGTCTGTAGCTACGTTCTGGATTTCTGTACGTTGTGTTACTTGATTTGATCTGTTACTTTTTAGTTTGGGTATCCATTCCTTACCATACTCTCTTAGTTCTTTAAAAGCTTTTCTTGTTCCGCCTGTTTTTGCGATTTCAACTTCTAGTTTTTTCGTTCTCCTTTCCTTCCTATCTTTTCTTATATTTTCTCTAATCTGTTTACTCAGTCTTGATATTGTGTGACGGTTTTCTTCTCTTTTTGACTTGTCTGTCATTAGCGCTTTTCTTTCTTTTAGGAGCTGTATTGTCTTCTCGGTAAACTTTGTATCAGTTGTTGTCTTTACTTTTCTTATTTGTGATAGCTGTTTGTCCACACAGTCGTATTTTTCTGTGACACTTCTGTCTGAGTTGACGATTTCTGACAATGTCTTGGTAAAAGAAGGATCAATGTTGTTTTTATATTTTTCTGATGTTAATTGTATATTATTAATTTTGTTTCTACCTCTTTGAGTTGGGAACTTTTTTAAGCAACAGCGTACCATACGGTGGTCTGTATTAAAATTTAAATTCTGTATTACGTGTGTATCGTTGAAAAACTTTGGTTTGTTGCTTATTATGTAGTCAATTTCGTTTTTGTATTTCCCATCCGGTGATAGCCAGGTCCATTTAGTTTTGGGGTCTTTTTTGAAGACAGAATTGAGCAGTGTTAGGTTATTATGTAATAATAGTTCGATTATTCTGTGTCCATTATCGCTCCTCTTTCCATGTCCATGTTTTCCCAATGCTAGTTCTTCACCGGCTTCTCTACAGCCGACCTGTGCATTAAAGTCGCCCATGATTATGAGGTAGTTATTGTCGTATTTTTTTATAGTGTCTGATAGAATGGAATAGAAGCATTCACTTTCGCTTTCGGGCGCTGACTCTGTTGGTGCATATACTTGTATGATTGTCCATTGTTTTTTGTATCCTGGCATAGTGATGTTGAGTATTGCTATTCTTTCTGAGATTCCTATCAACTCATCAATGTAGTTTTTCAAAGTTTTTTTGATTAAAAAGCCTACACCTCTATGGCCTGCTGTTTCTCCTTTGTGGTATAATATGTAATCGTTGTGTTCCTCTATTTTCTCTTCTACTCTTCTCATTTCGCTTATGCCTAAGATATCATATTTTACGTGCTGTAGCGCCTCGTCCAATTCTAATAAGCTTTCTTGTTTCCTCAGGGTTCTCGTGTTAAGTGTTGCAATGTTGAATGATTCACTTCTTTTTGCTGGAGGGTTTCGGTCTAGTGCTCCCGCGGGGACCGGCCGTGTTGGGAGACAATTTTTTTGCTGTGTTTGTTTGTTGTTTGTTGTAGCTGTTTTTGTTTGTTTCCGGTTTTCCGGGGCTTTAATTAGTTTTTTAGCTGGTTATCTGATCTAGTTTTTTCTGCATAGTTCAGTTTATTTGGTCTAGTGATTTCGTTCCTGTTGGAATTAGTTAGTGGTTGAGTTGGTGTTTTCGGGGAATTACGTATGCTGGCTTTCTTCTGTGTGTATTTGTTGGGAGACCCTGAAGTTTCTCTCTTCCTCTTTTCCCTGTTGTTGTCTTTCGGTTTTATCACTATAAGTTTGTCCTGTTTTAGGTAGGCAATGTTTCCCTTCTTCTTTTCTTCTTCTAATTGGGATTGTAGTTCCTTCCGTTTTTCCAAGGTTTCCTTGGAGAAATCTTCCTTTACATAGATGTTGGGTGGGAAGTTTGGCTTGTTTTTTAGTATGAGATGTTTTTTCCAGATTGTTGTTAGGGAGACTACGACAGGTCGGTTTTTGTTTTCAGTCTTTTTTCCGATTCTATAAACGTTGCTAATCTCTTGGCTGTTCATTTGTACTCCTGTGCCTTCCACGGTTTCTTTAATGAAATCTACCAATTCAGTCTCTGTTTTTCCTTCCTCCTCTATTCCGAAGAAAACTAGGTTGTTTTTTCGATTCGCTCTATCCATCGATTTAATTTTCATCTCAAGTTCCGATACTTTATTTTTGAGGTATTTGTTTTCTTCCATTATTGAATTCATTTTATCGTTTATAGCTTCCATGACGTTCCTAGTCACCGACTGAGTTATTATCTCGGCTTGCCTGTCTAGTTTCTCATCTAGCTTCTGCAGGAGAAATTCCATATTTTTATCCATAGTGGCTAAATACTTTGGTAGAATTCCGGTTTTGACGTGGCAACACTTTCCTTGGCTTTGTGATAATTTGCTTTCTTTTGCTGGCAACACCAATGTGACAGATGAGGATTTCCGGTTTTTATGTGGCAACACTTTCCTTAACTTTGTGGTAATCTACTTTCTGTTGCTGGCAACACCAATCTGACAAGTGACTTCTTGAGGTTGGCACTATTGACGAGCTTGTTTATGGTCTTTGAATGACAACACGACTTGCCGTTAACAATTTTTAGGTTATGATGCCGACAAAATAGTTTAGTATTTTCTCGCGAAAATCAGCACCCGCACTGTGATCAATACACCTGTATGATCGCTGCACTCAGCTTTGTCGGAATCGCACTTAACAGTAAGAACTTTTCACTATTTTGCACTGTTTCTAAATTATTTTTCGCAGAGGTCTTTCACGTACGTCTTGTCACTTTAACCACCGGAAACGGAACTTACTTAAATATCCATAAAATATTCGTTCGGTGTTTTATTTAAAACGTTTTATAGATTAGCAGTTGATCAAACTATCAAGAAAAGTAAAAATAGTTGGTATCAGTTAATAAGGAAAATTAATTTCAAACCGAATATTTACAAAACGCAAAAATCAGTGCAGGCTATACGGAGTTTCCTCTAAAATGTTTAGAGGGAAATGCGTTTTAACGGAACTTAGTGTTTGTCTTTTACAACAACTTTTGTTCTATGATTTCAAACCTAATTGTACCAAATGTCAGGGTTAACATCATTTCACTTATTAAATTTGCGCTTATAGGATAGTACTAATCTCGCAGCCTCCGGTAAATCATTGTTTTAAACAGAAGTTTGTATATCCATTCTATTTATCATATCTCTCTGTATAAAAATTAATTGCCGTTCGTTAGTCGCGCTAAAACTTGAGAACGGCTGGACGGATGTAGCAATTTTTTTTATTGGTGTAAGTCAAGGTGAGAACAAAAAAAGTGATACGCGTCAACTAGTGTGTCATAAGAAAAAGTAGGTACAAAAAAATCAAGCCGTAAAGCAAATGTTTTTTTTTAAATGACAAATTATTATTGACGTATATCGGGCATTCATTTTATTGACAATAACTCTTCTTTTCCAATACAGCATTTGCTGCATTCGGATTTATGTACTGTTATGCACCCTTGAAAGTAAACGGACCAAGAATACCATAATAAGACTATCATATTTTAATATTTCAGTCGCATTTCATAAGTGGCATTGAATTCAAATTACAAAGGAAGAGACAGACATTATGTGGTGTGTAAAAAAAATCTTCAAAATCAGTTCATTAGTTTCGTCAGATACAGCCTGTGAAAAAAATTCGTAACCTTATAACTATTTCTTCAGTAGGTATCGGTAATAAACCATACATTCCTACAATCTTTAGGTGAAAACGGTCATTTTTTAAGCTTTTGCTTATTTAAAGTAGTTCAATTATTTTTTTTTATACCAAAGAAACGTTTTTATTTATCTAGGTTATCCATACAATTTTCCAGTTTTCAGTAAAAAAATAAGTTCAGGGATTCCATGAAATTTATTAAGTTCTCGTGACCAGTTTTAAAAACCACTAATAAAATGATTGCGAGAATAAGAAGAAACATTTGGCAAAAACTATCTTTAAAAAAATATTATTTTTTCGTAACATTTGCTTTAACCTCCTCAGTCCTAACATTGAAAATAACAATTAAAAACCATTGATATTTTCAAGGTCAGAACTGAGGAGGTTATGTATGTGTTGTCTTTGTGTGTGTGTGTATGCGCGCTTTAGACCACAATTTAGTTTTTGTGTCATAGTCATACTTATTATTATATAATATGTCATAGTTACGAGGTAATTTGTAAACCAAATAAATAAACGAAATTAGCTAGAAAACTCAACTCTTCTTTAGATTCGCAGTCCGGTTAACCGACTGGCAAATTACTGACAAATGGCCCGCAAAGATTAATAAAATAAAATGGAAATAATGGAAAGCAAACTGTTTTAGAGAAATAAATACATATAAGTACCTATAACTACTTTTTTGATATTTGTTATTGCCTTCAAACTACTTATTACTTAAAAATTATTAAATTTCCGTTTCCCTCATTCATTCATTTCGTTCAATCATCACTTATCGATAATATTAGGGGTTAAAATATGAAATTCCGCGTCGGAACTCGTATTCAAAAATCACTCGAATTTTCGCAGTATCCATCTTTCTTGTCTAAATTGAATAACAAAAACAATTGAAAGTCGATATTCAAATGTTTCACATTTTTTAAAAAAAGAACATCATAGAAACCATTTGAAAAAAGTTTCATTCGAAAACCTCAAACCATGAAGATTCTATGTCAATTCAAAGAACCTATTGCAATAAAACGGCAATTTCATACTTTAACCCCTATTATTTTTATAGACTTTTCAAAGCTCTTAAGTCATAATTTGACATTGACAGCTACCTCCCGCCCCCCAAAAAGTGGTCGTCTGTGTTTTCCTACAAAGTTTCGGTCATGTCATATCTTTTGGCTAAAACATCCTTGCTTCAGACCCATCTAAGTTTACTGGGTTATAGTTGTACAATAAAAAAAATAATTAGCTTCCAAAAAACAGTTACTTTCTGCATTTTTGGCCTGTTATTTTATTGTTTTTCTCTGAAATTCTTTATTATTTTGAGGCTCTATATGATACTGAACTGTTATGGCCTTACATTTAATCTGTCGGTTACGTCTTTTCCTTGGGAGGAATCATATTTTTATAAATAAGACCATAAATTTCTCTAAATATCTACTTTATAAAGCCAAGTAAATCCTCTTAAACACACCTCAGAGACAGCTCGTTACTTGTTATAATTAAGTAGTTGTTACTATTAACTAACTAATAACTACTTAATTATAACAAGTAACTAATTATTGTTATATTTAGAATATAATAAACATCACTGACCAAAAAACTAACAACAAGAGTCTGTGTTTTACTGTGCTAGGACTTAATGGTTCAATATGTTTCTATTATTAATTGTTTCAGGTTCTGTTGGGCACCAATGCAGCTATGTCAGGACCAATGTCACCCATGCCACCGATGCCACGATAAAAAGCCTAACCGTACACCTCAATTATATGCTTTAACATTGTTAGTCTTGTAGTTCGTTAGTTAGGAACTTTACATGTTATCATTCAAGAGGTGATTCTGGTTTCCTACCTTCTAGTCTCTTCAAAAAGCAAACAATAGCATTTAATCAATTATTTAGTTCATAAACCTCATTACTGAATTGACAAATAAAATCGCATTTCCGTGTTCTATTAATTCTGTATTTTTTGAGTATGTAGTGCCCAGGATTGGTTACATAATTATTTTTTAAAGAGTGGTGTGTATGATTTGTAATGATTTTGTAGATAATGTTTTGTTAACAGCCTCTAACCTAGAGAAATAAAAGTTATGTTACGATAATTGACTTTTTTGATTCAGTATGTAATTTAAGTTATGTAGGTTGCACTGGAGGAGCAACAATGTTGATTAGATGTTGACAGTGTGGGTTTCAGTGGCTAGTCTCTAACCTTGAGTAAGATTGATATTGTGCTTGGTAGGTCCCATCATTGTGTGTTTTGGATTATTCATTTGTCAGCAATTTAGATTTATTGTGACGGGGCTTTCAAGGAATATAGTAGACCGGTAATAAGGCTCTGTACCACAGCGGACTAAACTGAAGTGACTGGACTTTCAGGCTCGGTAGTCCAGTGCGTCATCAAACTAAGGGGTTGTATCACTGGTGGTATTTTAACAGTAGAGCACAGTAAAGTTTATCAGGGTTAACTATGGTTTGGGCTTTGTACTGTCGACACCTGATCAATCATAACTTATTTATTGTTGTATTTAACTTATTTATCTATTGTTGAAATGGCAATGCCTCTAACGTGACGGAGCAGAGTTCACTGACATAAAGGTTGATGTGCTGTCGACTTAGACTAAAAAAATCAATAGATTTGACTCGAAAATTTTCCACCACTACCTAAGTGTCCGGTTTAGTGACATCACTATACCTAGTCCAACATAGGATGATCTCTGACAGCTTGTCACTGTGACTTTACTAGGCATGGGGATAATGTCGAAATAAATTATCGATATTCTAACCAAAGTTTCTGAATGTTTCAAGCAAATCAAACAAAAGGATGTTGTAACATGTTTTTATTCTTGTTAAATCGGTTCACAGCCCAAATCACTATCATCAAAGTCTGATTCTGACTCGCTGGAGCAGTCTTGTAGATTTATAATCAGTTCCTGGGTAGATTGGTCGAATCGTACGTCACGCTCCCAATCATCTTCCATAATTTTTCTTGTTCTGTCTATGTCTTTCTTCCAATTGTCCGATGTGACACTGTCACATGCATCCTTCAGTAACTTCAGCATTTTATTTGCTGTAAAAGGCGGTGTTGTATTATGTCTGGCTGCGTAACCTGTAACAAAGAAATAAAATACATATAAAACACACCATGGCTTGTTGGAAGAGATGTCTTAATAGCTAATCGATGTTTTATTAGCTAATTGATGTTTTATGAGATATTTTTACATTCTTATCTTCCTATGCTATCAAAATGTATTTGATTATAATTTTATGTGAGTACAATAAATTAGAAATATTAATCTAATTGACTTTTTTTAAGCAAACGAGAGAAATGCGAGCGATGGTGAAAGAAACACATAAGCACGTTTACCTTTGACTTGAGCCCAGATCAGCTCTATCGGGTTGTACTGGCAGTGGTATGGAGGTAGCCGAATTACAGTATGGCCCTTTTCTTTTGCTATTTCATCCAAGATGTATGTTGGAGTACGGGGTTTGTGTATACGGACCAATCGTAGTAATTCAGTTTTCAACATCTTTTCGTTGGCCTCTATACCTTTGCTTTGCAGCCACGAAATTAAATCCAATTTCCGGTTGCTTGACGTTGGTGCTTTATCTCTTTGTACGGAGTGGTACGATGCATTGTCCATCACGATGGTATGCGGTTCTTTCAGGTTTTCCAAAAGAGTTAAAAACCACTTTTTGAATCTTTCGAAATCCATTTCTTCATGATATTCGGTGGTCTTTACTGATTTAAACGCCAGCAAACAATTCGGCACAAAGCCAGACGACGTCCCAGCATGTGTTATAATTAATCTTTGCCCTTTGCCTTCGGGCACTTTTGTAGTTGACTCAGCTGTGTCATCCGTCCAAGATCTTGAAACTGTGTGATTTGCGTTTAGCCACGTTTCGTCCAGAAAAACCACTTTGTCCCAGTTTGAGATCTCTTTAATTTTTCGGAGAAAATCAATTCTCTTGAGCGCAACATCTGCCCGCTCCATTAGTATTTTTCTTTTGTCACTTTTTTTGTAGCGGAACCCGATGCTTTTTAGTGTTTTGGCTAACGACGAGTGGCCACCTTTAAATAATTCAGCGTCTTCAAGAGATGTTTGTAGTTTTCTGAGTGTTGGTAACTCTCCACGCGTGTAGTACCCATAAATATGGTTCCGGATTGCTGCGGCATCAAAATCGTCAATTTTTGATATTGGACACGTCCTCTTCCTTTTTTTATTTGGCGTCGACAGTTTTTGCTCTTCGTTTTCCTCTGTCGTCGTTGTCGCAGATGATTGCTCACCATACTTTTCTCTGCTGACACGAATCACTGTAGCAATCCCGATTCCCAGAGCATCAGCAACTCTGTTGCACGCTTGTGTTAATGGCAACAACGGTCCGCCATTTTGACTCTCGCGTTCAAAGTATTCGCGCAAGCGAATCACAAACTCCCGGCTTTCACTATTTAAAACAGTTTTCTTTGTTCTTTTTGGCATACTGTATCCAAAAACAGAACAAACTTAACAAACAAATAACAGCAAAACTCAACAAATTAATAACAATAACGATAACCGAATGGAGACTGAATGAAAACACGTGGCGTATACAAGGCGTTGGCACTCGTACTGAACAAGATGGCAGAATGGCAGATGCAATGCAATCAAACAAGATGGCGGCATGGCGCGGTGAAGCCCACTCTACACACTCACGCGCAAAGCCCGCGAAACATGCATGAATGGATGAATGGGATTTCATTACTATTGTTTCACGCGCGAGTGTGGAGCGCCCATGAAGCGCCACTCGTTAAAAATTCAGTTTGCTATTTTTTATCGTTGTTTTAATAGTATTTCTATTTCATTTACCTTGTTGTTTGCAATCTATTTTATTTACAAAATATCATCAATATTCTATTATATGTTTCGAGTCAAGATCGATAACTTGTCTTACGATAAGTGTAGCACGTCACTATTTGCCAATAAAGTATTTAAATTGTCTCTATACATTTTACCGTCGAAAAATACGATACTTCATAGGCGTGTTTTGACACTGACAGCTGTCAGAGATCATCCTATGTTGGACTAGGTATAGATGATATTTTTGTCTCACAGTGCTGCCAGGTTAAACGGTTTATCGTCATTTGGGCTATTTTATTGGCGATCAAAATTACTATCGGCGACTTAATTGCGTGACCTCGTTTTGGTTCCTTGCGAAAACGTAGTTTATGTGGGTAACCTTACCTCGGGGTAGCGTAATCCTAAAGAAGTATATTAGTTACCTAAAAAACTAGGAATTTGAATGGTATTTTAATATTTAGATTTTAAATAACGGGTCCCATTTAAAAGCTGTTCGGATTTAGTCGAAATAACTGTAAAAATATATTATTAATATTATTAAAAATATGTCATTTTAGAGTAATTATTTTTATACTATAGTATTACTACCTACTTCGCACTGTGAAAAGTTGTTGTAGTGCAATAGAATGGATCGTCTATAATAAAATAATTTCTGCAGCTGCAAATTGTTAAAGCTCTTAAATCGTCAATCCCACTATAAAATAAGGCTTCAATATCTAAAAGTGTTCACAAAACTGAAACTTGATAAGAGAAAGTGGCCTTGAAATGGATTGCTTAATTTCACCGAGGTCTCATGTCTTTATGGCCCACTGGCATTGTGTCAGGAGTCTGACACGGAAGACAGTCCTGCTGACCAGGTCAGTCCCTAACTATTAATTTTGAAATTAATAGAGGATTTTTTAAGAGTAGCTATTCTAGGAATAGCTCGTGTATTAGTTAACATCCGTTGAATATTGAAATTATGTATTGATATTGGAAGAATATTCTGTATATTTATGTATATGAAAAATTATGGAGCAACCCATTTGTTTTAAAGGTTGTAAATTGTGGTTAAAGCCTCTTTATTAAAGTATATATTTTAAACATAATCCTTAAATAACCGTCAAAAGGAGTATTTCAGGATTGTATTACTGCGTTATTTAGTTTTCAAAATTTCAGTATCATCCAAAGAGTGTTTGGCGATATAAGACTATACTAGTTACTGCTGCCAAAGCACTACTTTTAGTCTGAAATAGGAAATACTGGGTGTAGTCGCTGGATGCTGTAGCAGGCAGAAGTGGTTGTGGGGGGCAAGGGGCAAATTTTTACTTTTTAGTAGTTAAAAGCACAACATAAGCTAACATACCAGAATAGACCCTGTTATAGCTATAGTGAAATACGTGTATGTTACCTATTGGTGTGCCTTAAATAAATAAAAGCAAAGCTTACGGAACTCAGTGTAAAAATTATCGTTAATTTTCATTGTCTCCAAACGTGACCACACCACATTTAATTTTGTTCTGAATATTTTTTGGGTCAACTCGACCTCCATTCAATTGGAAAATAAACTCAAATCATAACTGACCTCCATTTAAATGGAATATTGGCGCGTAAATAGACAAAGATAAAATAGACCTCCAGTAAGTTGGAAAAAAAACAAGGGTCAAATGGGCTTCTTTAAAATTGGTAAATAGGCGCGAGGTTTCAAATTGTCCATTGAATCTATTAAATTGAAGGCATATTAATGGGGTTCCTTTGGCACCATTCAGCCAAGGAACCTCGAAAAATCGACTAACTGAGGTCTCTGGGCCGACGACCTGATGCAAATGTGGAGGACAGAAAGAAGTGGTGTACCTTTTCGGAGCTTTATGTCCAGCAGTAGATGATTGTGGGCTGATTGATTGATTAACTGAGGTGATTTGTTCTGTGAGCCTGCCAAAGTGACAGCTGAATAATTAGGCCCTTTGGGCAACGATATATAGCTTATAGTTACACTACATGTCTATCCATTTTTAAGTAAGCTGCGAGTTTCCCTAAAGTGTAGTAAATAAATTGATCCTTCGTTTCTTGCATCGTTTTGTGACGGTCTTTAAAAATGGCGTCATTAGCCAGCCAGTTCTGGCAGCACTGTTTCCACAGACTGAATGGAGATACTATTTATCATTTAGATGACAGTTGTTTCATTTGATCTGTGCAGTTTGACGTTTCGTCTAGTTTTGGTCGTCGAGTTTTTCGTTTTCAATTTTTACTTTATTTTTTTTCGAAGAGTAGAAAATGATCAAGTGTCTAATGTTTCGCACTTTAAAATAAATATCAATTATGGCTAACACTGGGCTACTGCCGTTCGTACGCGGCGTGGATTTTAGCTCCAACGATTTCAGCGTGAGTGCCAAACTATGATATCATTCAACCTGTTCTTCGTTCCTATTTTTGTTATTGTGGCCTATTTTACAAGACCCCGTGTGTTTTAGGATGATAGGTTTCCCGATGCCATTCGGCACATGACGGGGCTGCAGTGGCTCCGACTCGACAAGACCAGTCTAACTGAAGTGCCCGAGGAACTCGGCAAACTCATGAAATTGGTGAGTAATACCAGTTACCGTCTGGAGCTATCTTTATTCTCGGGGAAAATGTGTTGCTTATCCTCGAACGTTTTGTGTGTGGTAGTAGGACACAATTACCATACTTGGGCCATTCTATGTAGCAATTGCTGAGGTGTGACCAACTCAAACACTCGGATTTCCTCACCAGGTTTTCCTAATTCCTAAATGTACAGAACTTGAAAACAAAGACATTGGTATGTGCCAGGATATGAACTAATAACCTCACATAGTATATGAGGCATTGTTTCTCATAGGTACTATCAATATTATTCTTAAAACATCAAAACCTATATACCCTTTCACAGGAAAATCTCTCACTCAAGAGGAACAATCTAGAGAAGTTATTTGGTGAGCTCACAGAGCTAAAATGTCTTCGTTCCCTGAATGTCCGGCACAACCGAGTGAAGAGTTCAGGGATCCCGGCTGAGCTGTTTCGCCTCGATGATCTAACCACCCTAGACCTTTCTCACAACCGGCTGAAGGATGTTCCAGAAGGCCTGGACAAGGCCAAGTCACTCCTTGTGTTAAATCTTAGTCATAATAAGTGAGTATCACTTCAAAACATATTTTATCTTGATAAGTTTTTACCATAAAATATTTTTGTTTGTATTAGTGATTTTGTGTTAGGAATTATACCAGAATACTGGAATGGCCTAGCTATGCCTAGTTATTGAAAAGTAAGACATTATAATCTTATCTTTTCTTTAAAAACTGTTTCAAGGATATTCTTGTTTCTGTTTATCTAAGAACTAAAATGTATTTTTGTAGTTTGTCTGTGGTTTTGTGAAGTGAATTCAGAAAACATTTAATATTTATATTTTTATATAGTTTTTTTTTAATGAAAATAATAAATTTATTTTCTTGTTCTGGCCTTGACAATTGTGACCAAGTGGCCAGTGCAATTTGTTGAATAAATACCTTTGTTTAAAATGTCAGATCATCTTTGATGCTGATTTATATGGAGATAGGCGTCAGTTAACTCACTGATGTCACTGTTATCACCTCTATAATTGTTTACAATTTATTCACATACTACAAAACAATTTTAAGAGTTCATATATATTCTAGCACCTCAAAACCACACATTTGTCCTTAGGATTGAAAGCATACCGCCGACCCTGTTTGTGCAACTGACGGACCTGTTGTTCCTCGACCTGTCGGACAACCAGCTGGAAACCCTGCCACCGCAGACCAGGAGGCTGGTGAACCTACAAACCCTGATTCTCAATGACAACCCACTTGGCTTGTTCCAGTTACGGTAAGACCACAGAAAAGTGTTACAAAATTTATCTGAGTGACCCCAACTCAGGGAATGACTCTACCAGTTTATTATAAGTTTACTTTATTGTAAAACAGTATGCCAGGATCATGTATGTTTGTCATGCAATCACACATAAATAACTGGATTCACACAGATTCACATGAAGAAAGTGTAAAAAAAACTTAAATGTTAAAAAACATTGTTGATTGACATATTTTTCCACGTATTTTCTGAGGTTAACACGAGCACTAGACATAATAAAACTGAATTTTAACAGATATTTACTCGTTTACTTTTCCATTTTTCCGATGTTTCGGTACTTTTGCAAGTACCGTGGTCTCGGTAGACTGAGGTGACAGGCGACTTTTTGAAAGCATTTACTGTTAGTTTACTACCCTCGGTAAAAAGGAACAGTGAACGAGTAAATATCCATTAAAATTCAGTTTTATTATATTTTGCCTCCCTTTGAACCATAGATAGAATCCATAGATTGAGGTCTTGGCACACCTGAGGATCTAAGGTTGACTGTAGACCAAGTCTCTCCAACTGTTTATGTGAAAAATGTGAAACAGATTCCTATCTTTACAAGCAATAAAACGGCTTGATATCCATTGTATGGAGAAAGTTATAATATGATACCATTTAAGATTGTGGGAATTTACTAGATGGTTGTGCACGCAGGTGGTTTGTAAGGGCATGTCTGTCGCCACTCGGATATACAGTTGTTATTACAATGTCAACGAGACGAAGAAAGATCATAATTGCTTGTTCTGCAATAATACTCTTACATAAAAAGAAAAAGAAAAGAATTTGGTGCAAAGAATGATTTAAAAAAAGAAAAATCAAAAATCAAAATCAAAATTTTTTATTCAAAGTAGCACAGAAACTGCGACTTAATGAACGTTACAAGTTAAACTAGGTGTCCATTTCAAAATCTAGATCATTTTGGAGAAAAAATGGACAAAAAAACTCCAAACTTAGTCTTTTCAAGTCCTTAATTTACAGGATTTATATAAATGTTCTAAAACTCATGCATTGAACTGGCTTTAATTCCAGACATCATTGTCATCTAAATAATCTTTAATGTTATTGTAGCTTTTTTGGCACACAGTGTGCTTCACACATTTTTTGAACCGCGTTTCTGGCAAGCTTATTATATCCTCGGGGATCTTATTGTAGAAACGTATACAATGCCCCATAAAGGATGTATTAACCTTTGCCAGCCTAAATTTTGGGAACGAAAGTTTATGTCTATTTCTAGTATTTACTTTGTGTTGGCTACCTACAGTTTTAAAGTCACTGATATTTTTCCTAACGTACATAATATTTTCATAGATATACTGACTAGCAACTGTTAGGATGTTAGTTTCTTTAAAGAAATCTCTTAACGAATCTCTATTGCCTAGCTTATGAATCTGATCGCTCTCTTCTGCAGGACGAAGATGGTCTCAATGTCTGCTGCCCGACCCCACAGTAGTATACCATAGGACATAATACTATGGAAGTAACTAAAATAAACAAGCCTAGCAGTTGCGACATCAGTTAGTTCCCGGATTCTTTTAACTGCGTATGCTGCAGAACTGAGCCTATTTGCCAATTTTCCTATATGAGGACCCAAGCTTCAGCTTTGCATCAATTGTGATACCCAGAAATACAGTTTCTTCTACAAGGTCTAGTTTATCATTCCCCAATATAACATTGCTGTCGACCATTTTGACATTTGGTAGTGTGAATTTTATACATTTTGTCTTTTTTGAATTTAATAATAAGTTATTAGAAGTAAACCAATATAGTACCTTAGAGAGAGCATTATTTGTATCCGCAAGGTCATTTTCTTGTCTCTTAATCTTAAAAATAAGTGTCGTGTCATCTGCATCTCTGACATGTTTTGAACCATGAACGGCAAATCATTTACATATACGAGGAAAAGGAACGGCCCCAAAATAGATCTCTGTGGCACTCCCATCTTAACCTCCGACCCTGATGATTTAGTCCTATTTATGTTAGCTTTTTGAACCCTCCCTTCTAAATATGATCTCATAAGTTTTAAGCTCCTCCCATTCACTCCGTAGTGTTTTAATTTTAAGAGAAGTGTTTTATGGTCTACGCAGTCAAATGCCTTTGACAAGTCACAGAAAACACCTATAGCATCCTTCCGATCCTCCCATGCACTAAATATATGTTTAACTAATGTGACACCAGCATCCGTCGTAGACCGCCCTTGCGTGAAACCGAATTGCTCACTATGAAAAAGTTGATAATTATTAAAGTGTGTAAGTAGCTGACCTAGAACTATTTTCTCGAATATTTTACTCAAAACGGGTAGAACAGAGACTGGTCTGAAATTTGTGGGATCTTGCCTGTCGCCACTTTTAAATAAAGGAACGAGCCTACTATATTTCATTAGGTCGGGGAATGTACCCTCATTTGTTAAAGATTCTGGCCAAAAGAAATCCGTATAGCCATATTAATTTGCTCCAAGAATTAGAAGTTGATGAACCTATACAATCGCCGTGTGGCTCCGGCCTAGAATGAGCCACCCCATTTCTTCCCGTGGGTGTCGTAAGAGGCGACTAAAAAACGGAAACCAGGGAACGGGCAGCAGCGTCGACCTGTGACACCAGACCACCAAACACTGCGATCTCCAATCCGCCTGCCAAGCGTGGAGATTACGGCAAAACCTCCCATACAGGGAGAGACTCATGTCCTGCAGTGGACTGCTATGGGTTGATGATGAACCTATACAATTACTTGCGCATGGAAATTCTTCCCAGAATAATTTATTTTTATCAAAACTAATTTTATTTTAATACCTACTCCACAGTTTGATACTTTTTTTTTCCACTTGCATTTGCCGTCAGTCGCCAGATTTTAATCAGATTTGTTCAAAGATTGTGTAGCGTTTGGGAGGTTAGATCACTGTCCGCGACTCCCTCATGAGTCAACCACTTGAGGAATCTTGAGTCTTCTTGTATAACCGATTGTGTCCAGTAAGTTGGAAGCCTGGCATACATACAAGGCTAGGCTAGCCGTTTATTGGGGTAAACGGCTAGCCTAGCCTTGTATGTGTGCCTGTACGAGGCTACTTGTTCTTGCACCGTTGGTACTTTTAGGTATTCGTGGACCTCAGCCGTGTTTATAAACCACGGAGCATTGCAGATTGTCTTAAGTACATTGTTTTGGAATCTCTGTAGACACATAGTGTTCGTTTTCTCCGCTGTCCTTCATAGCTGGATCCCATATGTCCAAATTGGTCCAAATCCAAGTTCGATACATACATCATAAAAAAACGTCTGAACTTGTGGCTGTCGCTCTCTGGTGTGAAAGCAGGCGGTCCGCGACGAACATTCACTTACGGATATGTGCGGACGAGCAACGGGCAAGTCTGCCGGACTGACTGCGACAGTCCTACACTAGCAAACATTTCGCAGGCCTGGAGCAGCAAGGTCCGGCGGGCATGTCCGCGGGCGTGTCTGTCTAGTGAATTCCCCGCTCTAGCCATGATGGTGATGCCATAAAAACATTTTTGTAGCCCCTGTCATGTTCTCGAGTGAAATTACTCTTGTAGCATAAAATTTCATAATAAAGACTAGCTATTTTGCCGTGACTTTGACTTCGTTTCTAAATGACCGGCAAAACCGTAGTTATGTTAGTTAGAATAATACCTATGTAGTATGTGAGCAGAATACATTATTAGTGAATGTTTTTCTACAAGCAGTGATAGCGCAGCGGTAGAACGCCGGCCTCACATACGGGAGGTCGTGGGTTCGAAACTCGGCTTGTACCAATGACTTAGTTTTCTAAGTTACGCACATTTATGAAGTTGTAGTAGTAATACCACTCGCTAACTGTAAAGGAAAACACCGCGAGGAAATGCTAGAGTCTAAAGGTGTTTGCATACAAAATTTGTTTTACTTTTAGTGCAATAAAGATTTTTTTATTTATTCATTCATTCACTATGAGGCTGAGTGCGGGAATCTCAGGTCTAACTAGTGAATGTTTGATTAAGATTGACTTCTATAAACAAACAAATCTTAACTACTTTGCAAATCGAAGTTTTGCGTGCGTAAGTGCATTGAGATCACTCAACCATTGAGATCAATGTGGAGATGCTTTCGCCTCTTTTGTCAGATCTGTATTTACGCTTTGATACCTGTCAACTACGAAACCCCGGCAAATACCGTCGCAAATAATTATTGTTCGATGAAAAACTACTTAGTTTCACACGGCTTTTTTGAGCGCGAAATGTATTTATCGCTCGCCTTTCACATTACTTTCATGATACGCATTTTACACCTCTGAGTGGTATCGATAGCAGTCTCGCAAGGACTGTCAACACAACTGCTGTTCTACATCAAAGGTCAGCGATCATTATAGTTTAAGAAACAAAATTTCAGTCGTGTAGCCGGATTTTTATTTAGTTTTTTTATTCTATACTTGAACTGGACCTGGAATATCAGTGTTAAGTTCTATAACCAATTGAATAAGAGAACCAAGTTATTCGGGCTCAGCAGCAAATCAGCCAAATTACTCTTGTTCAATTACTTACTATAGTGACGAGTATACTTTCGTCATACTGTCGTAAATACTTTAAAGTTAAAGAATGATAACCATCTTATCTTTAAATTTAAAAACCGGCCAAGTGCCCGTCGGGCCACGCGAAGTGTAGGGTTCTGTAGAAAGACGGGGTTTTATCTGCTTTACAGAACTAACAACTTCATCAACGTAATTTTCTATGGATTTTGTACGATTTTTTTCCTTTTATAAGTTGGTCGCCTATTACTCGTTAACTTGTAAAGCCTACTTAGCCGTGATAGTTTTGCTTTTAAGTTCGTTGTATGTACTACTTACTACCCTGATTTTTTTCACATTTTTACAATCAACCGTTTAGCCAGGAGAGAGGGGGTCGATGCCCTACTCGGACAAAAATTTGCGCTTTAAAGCTTAATGTTTCGCAAACAGATCCCTAAATCAAAAATATATTTTTGTTATTCTATACTTAGTTTTTGATAAAGAGTTGGCCATAAAAAACATATTACGCGCTGTTTCTCAATAAAAAGAACACTGTCTTATTTGTAAAAACACAATTCTTTGTGAGTGTTGGGGAGTGATTTCCCCAGATGCACTTTAATCTGTGGTAACGCAACCACAGATTTATTTAAACTGCCTATGAGGAGTGTTTTAGAGGAATCATGTTTTTATAAATAAGAAATAATAAAACATTCTAAAAAGTCGTTAATTTTATTATCTAGTGACAACTCCCTTACACCACAAATTTTGTCATAAGTGCACTTATTATTTAATAATGATTACATACATCAGAACCATGTGCGAGTGAGGCAAATGCCAGACGTAACAGCCATGGGCGCCAGGATACTTTCAGGGAGATGCATTAACTTTGGCCTTTGCATTTACGTAATGAGAGGATTTATACAACGTCCAGTGGCACCTTCACTCATACTAGATAGGTGAAGGGACCACTCGGACGCTGCAGTGCCTGGGACTTGCCTTATTGACTTGCCTTTCCTGGGCCTAGCCCACAGGAAAGACAAGTCAATACGAGCGGAGCCGTCCAAGGCGCGGGTTTCCCCACGATGTTTTTCTTCACCGGTGGCGTGTGGTATTGCTACTACAAATTCGCAGATGTACGTAACTTTGAAACTAAACAAAGTCGTAGGTACATGCTCGCACTGGGAATCGAACTTCTCTCCACACTGGGAATCGAACTTGGCTCTCCCGCTTCCGAGTCCATTGTTCACCCACTGTGCTACCACCGCTTTTTAGTGAGATGCATTGTAGTACTAATAACTTATTATAAAATATAGAATTAAATAATTATACCTCATACTGAATCTGGACATTCAGTTTTTATTGAAACCGTAACTCATAAAGAAAATTCTATGAATTTTCTTTCCTCGTAGCGGGGTGCAAGTGCACCCTTGGATCCTGCTGCCGGGTCCATGGTAACAGCATCTTTGAGGCTGTTCTTACGTGGGGCAGGCTGTCTTGCTCGCACAATTTAACATTTTATTGTAATAATGTGACAAAACTTTTGATAAATGTGGATAAATGTTGTTTTTGATGCGTAATAAAATAACGGACCTTTTAAATATATTTATGTTTCCCCATACGTTGTATATAATAAAGAAAAGTTGTTTTCAAAATTATTAATTTTGCATTCAAATTTTCTCAATCAAAAACTTACTTCAGGACAAGAAACATATGCCTTGAATGTTCGCAATTTAATTATTTATCAAAACCTCAGACCGTGTTTAGCAAAAGTGTACTCATTTTATTACAATCACTAAAAATGTTAAATTGTGCGAGCGAGACAGCACGCTTCGCGTAAGCACAGCCGTAAACAGAAGTCTAACTGGCTGCAGGCAACTGCCCTCGCTGCAGAGCCTGGAGACCCTTCACATGCGGAACACGCAGCGCACGGTCGCCAACCTGCCCACGTCGCTCGAATCGCTCTCGAACCTCTCCGACGTCGACCTGTCCATGAACGCGCTCACCAAAGTGCCTGACGCTCTGTACTCGCTGCTCAGCCTGAAGAGGCTCAACCTTAGCGATAACGAGATCACGGAGATATCATCAGGTGAGTTCGCTGGTCTGTCCGTAGATTTTCTCGACGTTCTGAAATAAAGATACTTTTAGTTTAGGTTAAGAAATCTCTGTGTAATTTCCATTTTTAGGGTTCCGTACCCGAAGGGTGCTAAACGGGACCCTATTACTAAGACTTCACTGTTCGTCTGTCTATCTGTCTGTCACCAGGCTGTATCTCATGAACCGTAATAGCTAGGCAGTTGAAATTTTTACAGATAAGATAAGATAATTTATTCAAGGAACATTTTACAGTGACCTTATCACTAAGGCCGTGGTACCCTGCTCCCTAAAAAAGGTGTCCCTAATGCAGAGTTTGTTGAACAAGAAAATTAATCTTAATAAGCAATGCAAAATTTGGCAAGGTTAACAGTACGCTATTCTGTATAATTTCGATGCAAAGCCCCCTTATGTAGTATAGGGAATACTACATGAGGGGGTTTGCATCGAAATCGCATCAAAAGTGCTGCTCCCGCTGATGGCCGGAAAAAATTGTTGAGATCAGTGTTGCTAAACGATTCAGACTATTTTATTTTTCAGACGTTTTCTCTACTACCTCATTCTGCGTTTGTGTGGTTCAACTAATTTGACTTCGGGCTAATAAGGTATTTCAATCAAACAGACTGTTTGCAATTCCAGACGTTTTGCTTTTATGTGGTCCAGCTGAGTTGACTTTCTGCTGACTGGGTACTCCGCTTTTATGTCATCTACCTGAACTGCGTCTAACTGAATTGTCTTTCAGAAAAAGGGTCATACCGATAGGGATAGCTCAAATGTCGTGTAACCAGGCCATAAAAGAAAACAAAAAAAATCGCGACGTTCATTTTCGGCAGTGTTTCCCCAGTGTGTGTCGCTGACCTGGGCGCCGCGAGGCGCTTCTGTTTTCTCTCCTCCGGAAAGTTACTTTTTACGTTGTTCAAATTTTCGTGTCTAGTCTACCTACCTACAATGTATCTGCCTGATACCGGTGTGAGAAGGAAACAAATTACTTACTTACTGTGAAAAAATACTAAACCTATAAGTGCGCTGCGAAATGTAAAAGTTTCGGAACCCCTGTCTGAACTTTCAAGAAGATACGTTATGGTTTCACCGTGACATAAATGTCTACTCAAAAATTCTACGCGTGCAAACCTCATTTTAGTTTCATGTTCTGAAATTATATCCCATTTATAATAAGGAATTTCAGACTCTCATACTTTTAGCAGCCTTTTTTAACGTAAACGAGTTGATGTTCCATCGAATAAATCGAATTCTTGACTGTAACTTACCAAGTAAAATTACAGTGGCAAAGAAATGCAAAAAAGTGTCAGAAATTATCCTGCCTGCTACATTCCAGCGCAACACGTGTGGCGACGTTTGTGCTACTCCGCAGCTCTTCTTCCTTTTGGTCGTAGCCTCAGAACTGAGGGAGATGACTGTGGGGCAGCTTTCGCCACTGACGCTCTCCATTCGGTCCGATTATGCGCCAGATGTATGTAGGCCCCTCCCGTAGCTTCACTTATGGTGTCCGTCCGTCGCATTAGTGCTCGACGTCTGCGTCTTTGCCGGCTCAATATAAACTCTCAGCTCTCTTCCAGTGATGGACATCTGGCAAAAGCTGGAAAGCCTGAATCTCTCGCGCAACAAGCTGACTTCGCTGCCAGCCTCGCTGTGTAAGCTGCAGAGTCTGCGCCGTCTGCATGTCGACGACAATAACCTCGACTTCGAGGGCATCCCCTCGGGGATCGGCAAGCTCAGCAGCCTTGAGGTGTTCTCCGCGGCCAACAACTCCCTCGAGATGATTCCTGAGGGACTCTGCAGGTGGGTGGTGTATAATTCTTCTTCAGTCCCTTCACTCTTCTGCGGAGCATACAAATACAAATATTCCATTGTGCTTTTGTGCATACTAATGAATATTCATGAAGCGAACGTGATCTGTCAGGATTGTGACAAGTGACAGGCCCTGGTCTCTGCGTATCGGGATACAGACGTGAGTTTAATTGTTTTTTTTTTATATATGGATCTCCTACGGACTTGGCCAATAACACGTTTTCCGGATCGCAAGGTTTTTTCTCCCTTTCCTTCATCCAAAGTTGCCGGTGAAAGTAGCTGAGGTATGTACTTCAACAAAACATTTATGGCAGACTACAAGATAATTTTTGTATGTTCATAAAACGTATATATAGTTTATTTTGAAATTAAATATAATTCAAGTACTCCTACAACTACAAATCATAATAATATGATGAAATGTATAGTTGTTCTAATACGAAACATAAATTGGGCACTATTCGTTTTAAAACTGTACAATTATGTGTGCTATTGAATGATTCAATACCTTTCTACTGTTTGCTCGATGTTGGTAAAGCGAATCACAGTTGGAGGCAGGCGCAGTGAAAATTGTATGTATTTAAATAATTTATTTTCCCCCATTCCACAATGCAAAGCGTTAGAAACGTTTAGTCATATTTTACTTTCCATTTCAGCATAACCAATTAGTCGCAAAGAGCAAGGAGTTGTATTAATGGAAGGCTCGTTTAATTTAAGTCTATTAAGTGTGCCGCCTATCAGCGGTCGCCCATGAATTTGACTATCTCATCCTTCGACTTAATTCCCGACTATAGAGAAAAAAGTAAGGTCCTGGACTCAAACGATACACTTAATAACATTTATCAGCGCAGGTTACAAGTGAAACCTTCGTAACTTCCATTTTATGGCAGACGCTAACGAGCCACGCTTATACTTTTAAATTCACGTCGGAGAAACACGCTTCAATGGCTGACTAAACTACTGAATATTGATCCACTCTGGCGAAACTGATGGGTAGCTCTCCGAAATAAATTAACGCCTTGTTTGGAATGATCATTAAAGAGGCATGAAGAAGCATAGCGTACTGTAAATGTCAAAGAGGATAATGATACAGAATAAGCAGATCTCTAGCGACACAAAAAGGGTTAGTATACAAAAATTGCGGACATATATATAGCGCATTTCGAACTCTCCGAAACTGCGTGTTATCGCGACAATGTAAAATGGTTCGTGTGCCAGAGACAATGAAGTGCATTTCGCTCTAGCATTATAAACTAAGCCTACAGCGTGTCGCGACGACTCTTCCACTAAAATGGGAGTTTCAAAAATGTCCCGTAGAACATAAGGAGGTTATTCCAGTCGTCAATAAAATCTACTTGTATCATGGGACAAATTCTGATATCGTCAGTTCCGTTTTTGGTCATGTTCATATTATCCTTGTTTTGTATACATTTTTCGCTGAGTTTGTCGCGTAGGTACTGAAAGTTTTTCTTATGTATAGATAAATTTATCGAACTTTTATCCAACACCCCGAGGATAAAGAGACTATTCAAACGCTATATAAGTCATAGTTCTTCAGCAGTATAGACAAGTGATGCAATCATGCTGTGGGGAATTTTCGTATTTTCTTAGAGTAACCAAAATACGTTCACATACGCTTTGACGCATAATCACCAACTCCAGATACGCATGCCACATGTAAGCGAACCGACCAATTATACGTGTTCGTATACAACTTAGGTCACGAATAGGTAGTTATACTGCAGTCTTCCATTCCGGCAGATGTGGCTCCCTCAAAAAGCTCAACCTGAGCTGCAACAAGCTGATCACCCTCCCGGATGCGATCCACCTACTTAGCGACCTGGAGAGCCTCCAGCTGCACGGAAACCCTGACCTGGTGATGCCGTCCAAGCCCACTGAACGCTCAAAGGGAGCTGGCCTCCAGTACTACAACATAGACTTCTCGCTGCAAACCCAATTGCAGCTGGCTGGTGCGGCTACGCCTGAGCCTATCACTCCAACTAGTGAGTTTGTCTATCTATTGCACTAATTGTTTGTTATCTCAACACAAAACACAGGCACGCACGCACGCACAGTTAGAATATACTATAGTTATCGATCTACATTTTGATCTGTGTTGTGGAGACCTTTCGGCCTATTCGCAAGGTTGACAATTTCAGAGGTACATTACAAATTAATATTTTTATATTTGACCAAAAATTTGTAATCAATTAGAAAGTACAAAAGGTATTTAAGGGGCAAACTGGCCCAATCTATAAAAAACATAATTTTACAATTCATTTTTGCAAAGAAGTGTCACGAATAAATCTCAATAATAGTTTTTTAATAGCACAATATAACAGAACAAAACCAACATAGGATAGTTATTTTTATAGCCTAGAACCTATGGCCAGGCACATAGTAAATGATTGCATTATCGCTAAAAGCTGCTGGTTTTCCGAGGCACACGAACTGAACACCGCAGTACACCAAGTGTGATTTAGACTAACCGCTCTACCGGCAGGCGTGAAATCGGACCCGATCGCACGCAAGATGCGGCTGCGGCGCGGCAAGGCCGAGGCCGAGCAGCGGAAGGCCGAGGCCGAGCAGCGCGGCGCCGGCGACTCGGCCGTCATCCTGCGCGGCATGCAGGAGCAGGCCAACACGCAGCACGGGGATGACGCGCCCTACTACAATAATAGCGAGCTCAAGTAAGTTAAGTGCCATTTCCTGTGTTCAATCTGTCTGTAGGTGAACGTCCGTAAGGCCGAGACCGGATCCTGCGTGGGATGCAGGAGCAGGCCAACACGCATCACGGCGATTACGCGCCCTACAATAGCTCAAGTATGTTTATGGCCATTTCTTGTATTCAATGTGTCTACCGAGTCTACCAAGACCACGGAACTTGCGAAAGTACCGAAACGTCGGAAAATAGTAAAAGAAAAAAAGTAAATATCCGTGCAAATTCAGTTTTTATTATGCCTAGTGCTTGTGTTGAGCTGAAAAAATACTATTTAGATTTTTGCGAAAGGCTGGTCATTTATTACATAATTGATGTCTCCCACCAGGCCAAAGCGCTGGGACGAGAGCCTGGAGAAGCCACCGCTCGACTACTCGGAGTTCTTCGACGAGGAGACGGGGCAGACGCCCGGCCTGCAGATTTGGGAGATCGAGAACTTCATCCCTGCGCCCGTCGATGAGGTGAGCCCTTAAGCGTGTGACCTGGAGACTTACATATGACCTGGAAATCGAGAACTTCAAACCCACGCCCATGGATGAGGTGAGCCCTTAAAAGTATGGCCTGGAGACTGATCTATGACCTGGAAATCGAGAACTTTATACCCGCGCCCGTTGATGAGGTGAGCCCTGCAGCGTAAGACCTGGAGACTGATCTACGACGTGGAAATCGAGAACTTCATCCCCGCGCTTGTTGATGAGGTGAGCCCAGTGGCAGACAAGCAGCATTGGCCTTTTTAATTTAGGTAATTATTTATTTTTGAAGCGAAAATAGAACTAAATATTCTGTGAATATTTCAAGCGTCTACTTGTTGCCGTTATTAATATTGTGACCTGGAGACTTACATATGACCTGGAAATCGAGAACTTCAAACCCACGCCCATGGATGAGGTGAGCCCGTAAAAGTATGACCTGGAGACTGATCTATGACCTGGAAATCGAGAACTTTATACCCGCGCCCGTTGATGAGGTGAGCCCTGCAGCGTAAGACCTGGAGACTGATATACGACGTGGAAATCGAGAACTTCATCCCCGCGCTTGTTGATGAGGTGAGCCCAGTGGCAGACAAGCAGCATTGGCCTTTTTAATTTAGGTAATTATTTATTTTTGAAGCGAAAATAGAACTAAATATTTTGTGAATATTTCAAGCGTCTACTTGTTGCCGTTATTAATATCGAGCAAAAAACGGCAAATTACGTTTGTTGTATGGGCTCCCCTTAAATATTTATTTTATTCAGTTTTTTAGTATTTGTTGTTGCCGATATACGGCAACAGAAATACATCAACTGTAAAAATGTAAACTATCTACTAGCTATCACAGTTCATAGTACAGATACAGCCTGGTGACAGACAGACAGACGGACGGACGGGCAGACAGACAGACAGTGAAGTCTTAGGAATAGGGTCCCGTTTGGCACCCTTCGGGTATGTAACCCTAAAAATGAAATAAGATTGACAGCAAGTTAACCGTTACATTTTTGTTGCAAAGTCGTCTTTAAGGTAACTGATTAGAGTGCACGTATGTAGAAGTTTATTTGTCTATTCATTCATTCATTCATGACTAAGGGATTTGTGTAATAATTAATGTATTGGTGTGATAATAAGGCGGTGCCTTGGGGGATAACTGTCCAGCAGGGGATAAAATAGGGCAGGAAAGAATAAGTTTCAGCTTATAGAATATCTGCTATTACCATTTTCATACTGATATTCATTACGTGAATTGATATTTCTCCCAGGTGGCGCACGGAAAGTTCTTTGAGGGCGACTGCTACATAATCCTGAAGACGGCTATCGAGGAGCAGGGACAACTGTCCTGGGATATACACTTCTGGATCGGATCTAAGGCCACGGTATGTAGAAATGAAGAAATTAATTTACTCCCAAATCTGTTTTTTCCGCACCACAATCAGTTTTTTTACTCCTAAATTGCTAAAAAAAAGTGTGTGCGTGCGTGCGTGCGTGCGTTCGTGCGTGCGTGCGTGCGTTCGTGCGTGCGTTTACAACTTCAGAAAGTTAGGCTTTGTGCTAATTAGTTTGTCCAAGATTATCTTCTTATGGTGCCTCTCCGACTAGTGAAGGTTGACAGTCAGCTCCGCATATTTATCCCTGTCTCTCGCGAGGCAGCACAGCTCGACTGCACTTGCGGTTCCAGTCCACTCCCGTGGGTTCTCGTCCACCAGGATTTCTTTCTCAAGACCATATCTTGGGTGTCTGAATACATGCCCCATTTATGCAATCTTTCTCCTTCGGGTGGTATTCCAAAGCTCGTGCTTCATGTTGACACTTCATAGACCAACTAATTTTTATCAACTTATTGCAAGAAATAATTAAAATAACATTGCACCCCCCCGCAGCTGGACAAAGGCGCGTGCGCAGCGATGCACGCGGTGAACCTGCGCAACCTTCTCGGCGCTAAGCGCACGGCGCGCCACGAGCAGGCTGATGAGTCGCCGGAGTTCCTGGCGCTCTTCCCCACCCCTCCGGTGTACCTGCAGGGCAGCCACACTCCTTCGGGCTTCTTCACCGTCGACGACCCGGTAACTACTTATAAATCTATCCCATATTATGGTTTTTTTTCCTATTTTCCCACAGTGAAAGTTGTTACAGACGAGTAATTAAGTAAGTAAAAAATATTTATTTCCAAAAAGATATACAAATTAAGGTCGCTTATAAATATAGTCATTGAAGGGTATTACATAAATCCTATTTTCGCATATATTGGGGATATGTATATCTACCTTGTAGACACACCCGAGATCTAGACATATCGCTAGAACCAGCAACCTGTTTGATACGTCACGAGCAGGCAGATGAGTCGACGGGGTTCTTGGCGCTCTTCCCACGCCCCCCGTCTACCTACAGGGCAGCCACACTTCTTCGGGCTTCTTCACCGTCGATGACCCGGTAACTATAGACACAGCCCCTATCTGGATATACCGGCTAGAACCAGCTAAAATTGGTAACCAGCAAAAATCAGCAATATGGTCGGTGCGCCACGCGCACGTAGATGAGTCGCCGGAGTTCTTGGCGCCGTTCAGTACCCTTCCTGTCTACCTGCAAGGCAGCCACACTCCTTCGTGCTTCTTCACCGTCGATGACCCGATATTTATAGATAGACACATTTAGTAACTAGTTAACGAGCAGACCGACGAGTATCCGAAGTTCCTCGCGCTCTCATTAACGTCGGTTTGAAACAGATGATATCTTTTTCGCGATTTCAAACTTCCCCATAGTAAAAGTTGTTCGTAACAACAAGTAGAGCAGGGATAACCTAGATACCTTGAGAACACCCCAGATGTAGACACATCGCTGGAACCAACAACCCGCTTTATGCGCCACAAGCAGGTCGATGAGTCCTCGGAGTTCCTGGTCTCCAGTCTGCCGGCTAGGCAGCCACAAACATCCATCTTCTTCACAGTCGACGACCCGGCGTCTAAACACAACCGGTAGCTAGCTATAATCCGCGAAAATCTTTTCGGCTGTTGAGTGAAATTCGTCAATTCCTGCGCAATTGTAGGTGTCAAAGAGGAGCTGCGCGGGGCGTCACTAGGAATGTACCACTGGTGAAAAAATCTTATCACACGTCACACTCTTCGTCAAGTGGAGAGATAGATCGTTGAAAGGAACAAAAGTATACTGATAGAATTGAAGCGAGAGATATTTATTCAGCTGTACCCTTTACTTCTATGGAACCTCTACCATCCATTGTATTTAAATTAGTTTTACTATACCCAACGGCGGTGGTAGCCTAGTGGGTAGAACCTCGGACTCAGAAGTGGGAGACCCAGGTTCGATCCCCGGTGCGGGCATGTACCTATGACTTGGTTTTCTAAGTTATGTACATTTGTGAAGTTATAGTAGCAATACCACTCGCTAACTGTGAAGGAAAACATCGTGAGGAAACCTGAGTGTCTGAGCTATTCACATACCTCAGCGCTTGAAATCGCCAATCCGCGGTGGGCACGCGTGGTGATTAAGCCCATACTCTCTCCCTGAGAGAAGGCCTGTGCCCTACAGTGGGACGTATATAGGCTTATAAGAAGCCTATACCTATAGCCTATAGTATGTACTATACCCAGGTAAGTACTATAACAATTTGTAAGCTCCTCTTCATAGCAATAAGTCTTGTTTGCCCGATTTAAAAATAACAATGCGAGTATTTCCAACTTTGTTTTTCTATAATGTGTATACTATGGCAGCCTAAAAATAAACAAGTTTTTTAGATGTTAAATAAACCAAACAAAATCGGGTGAACATCATAAATTAATTAATTAACTTGTAAAACCCTAAATACATATAATGTAAGTAGGTAAGTAACAAATTATATCTCTTATTCTTGCATCTAGTTGGAACTTATTAATCGACCGATTTATGTTTTCGACTTCAGACATCACTACGCATCACACTACGTCAATTACTCACGCATATACTGTAAAGACAGTAAGCGATGTGCAAACGACCTGTGACTATGATCACTTTACCGCCAGAAAGAACTGTGCGGAATGTACACTCTGTTACTAGACACACACGGTAACAAGAAAAACCCTGTAGACAGACCCGGTAACTAGACTCCGCTGAGTCGCTCTTCCAGAATCTTCCAATTTCGCCTCGACGTAGTATTTTCGAATGACCCGCGATACTCATACGGCACAGTTATAAATTTAACGGGTCTAATCGCTTTAACATTGTCCCAATTTCCCAACAGCACTACGTTACGCGTCTTTATCGAGTACACGGCGCCGGAAACAGTATCCACCTGGAGCCCGTGGCGGTATCGGCTGAATCGCTCGACCCGCGACACCCCTTCATACTGGACACCGGCACTGTTATTTATCTGTGGTGAGTTGAATCGCTCGTAGCCCCGGCTGCCTGAGTGATCTTAAACGATCACGAAGGTTAAGCAACGCAGGGCGCGTTCAGTGCATGGATGGGTCGCCGTCTATGCCTAACGCTAGTGGCATTTTTCCGAGCGGTTCCGTGCTTCGCAAGGCACGTTAAGCTGTTGGTGCCGGCTGCCGTCGATAGATGCCGTCCCCTCGGTGGAGACATAATGGGTTGATGATGATTAGCCTCTAGGCCCCGGTACCCTGCCAACAACTCATCATCATCATCATCAACCCATTGTGTCCCCACCGAGGGGCACGGGTCTCTTCCCTGAGGAAGGTATAGGCCATACTCCACCACGGGGGCCAAGTCCGGATTGGTGGAGGCTTGTAGACTAGTGGCTCGTCTACTGTCAGAAGTTGTCAAGCCGCCCTAAGGCCTCTGACTTGGCTTAACGACTGCCATCTATCGACGGCAGCCGGCACCAACAGCTTAACGTGCCTTGCGAAGCACGGAACCGCTAATAAACACATAGCTTTAAAAATCTATTTAGAGGCTAAAAATTCCACCCATGCCGGGACTTGAACCCGCGACCTCTGGCTAACCGTGCCAGCGCTCTCCCAACTGAGCTAATGGGCAAGTGCAGACTTCGGGGAAATTTCGAACCTCTTTACAAACTTCTCTGTATTACGTACAGGCAGCGACATCTGGCTGAAGTAATTTATATCAGTTGCAGCCCCGAGTACCTACTTTGCAGTAAGGTTTTACATCGGAATGATATCGCTGTACTTACATAATTATATTCTTTGTTGCACTAATCCGTGCTGAGGACAATTTTCAAAACCTATTTAGAGGCTAAAAATTCCACCCATGCCGGTACTTGAATCCGCGACCTCTGGCTAACCGTGCCAGCGCTCCCCCAACTGAGCTAATGGGCAAGTGCAGATATCGGCGATTGTCCTCAGCACGGATTAGTGCAACAAAGAATATAAACACATAGTTGCTCAAACAAATCATGCCCAACAGTGGGCGTCTTTCGTGGGTTTCACAGATAGATAGTCGTAGTTTTTGGCCTATGTTTGGTCTACATCAATTACCTGTTTGTTATAATTTTGTGCTGTGGACTTTGTAAAATTAATAAAATAAAACAGTTGGCAACAACCGGGGACCGGAGAGGTTTGGCGTGACGGTGAAGAGGCCTATGCCCAACAGTGGGCGACCCCATGAGTTGCATAGATAGATACATACTCGTAAGTAGTGGTCAGTTAAACCTCCAAAAAAACTTTTTGTTGGTTTTTATTGTAATTATTCTGTGAGTTTTAGTAGGTACTTTAAGATATAATTGCAATTTTGTCCGCAATATCAAAACTCAGTCTCTGTCTCTGAGAGAAGGGCTATACCCTACAGTGAGACGTATATAGGCTGCATCATCATCATCATACCGTATTGGCGTTATTACTTATAAATAGATATGTTTATTAAAACTAAGAAATTGCATTAAAATGGTCGCTCAGCTTCATGCCGCGGCCCGTAGCAACCACCACGGTGGTTTTCAGTGGATACCGTAAAACAAGCTTAGACTATATAGACCGGCAGACTTAGCCACTTCCTTCACTGTTATTTTTCTATAATAGTCCCACCAAAGATAGCTAACCCCGGGAAAACAAAAATATCCGTCACAGTTTCTGCGCTGAAGATGATTTTTTTTAAATTTATCACTGATAGTTATTTGGTGCACTTTTGCGGTCTGTAGCCTTCTCACAATAAGCAAACTCTTTGGGCTTCTACTGCTTCTCTGTAGTTCGTGCTTCTTTGTAGTTCGTGCTTCTCTGTAGTTCGTGCTTCTCTGTAGTTCGTGCTTCTCTGTAGTTCGTGCCTCTCTGTAGTTCGTGCCTCTCTGTAGTTCGTGCTTCTTTGTAGTTCGTGCTTCACTGTAGTTCGTGCTTCTCTGTAGTTCGTGCTTCTTTGTAGTTCGTGCTTCTCTGTAGTTCGTGCTTCTCTGTAGTTCGTGCCTCTCTGTAGTTCGTGCCTCTCTGTAGTTCGTGCTTCTTTGTAGTTCGTGCTTCTCTGTAGTTCGTGCTTCTCTGTAGTTCGTGCTTCTTTGTAGTTCGTGCTTCTCTGTAGTTCGTGCTTCTCTGTAGATTGTGCAGAGCGAGGTCCATCGGCCTCCATCCTTCTAAATTGCCTTTACTGCCGAATTTACTTTCTGTCTGGCAGATTGATTGTGTTGTGCCTCTTCAGTCCAGCCTAGCAAGTGCTATCTTTTGTTATTAGGTCCGAAACTAATTCGTTTGGATGACGACTAAGCCGAACTTGATAGTTAGTACTAGATTGCCGAATCTCCTCCATGACGGTGGGAATTTTTCGGTCTTGTTACTTGTGTTTATTGCTGATGTACTGAGGGATGTGCAACTGTACCGAGGGACGCTGAAGATGAATAAAAGTAATTTTCTATTTCTGTGCTTTATTCTCTTCCACACAGGAATGGCAAAAAAGCCAAAAACACGCTCAAATCAAAGGCGCGCCTTTTCGCGGAGAAGATGAATAAGGAAGAGCGCAAGAACAAGGCGGAGCTCGTCGCCGAGCCGCACGGGAAGGAGCCGCGCCAGTTCTGGCAGACGCTGAACTATGGCGGTGACACGCCCTACGTACCCAAGGTTCGGTTCCCGGCTGCGCTTTGCACCATAAACGAGGTGGAACACATTGTGGCGGAGTTCTAGTTAGACCTAAGATTTCCGCTCTTAGCCTCATAGTTAGGCCATTGTACGTAGCAAGTGCTAAGGTATGTAAACACCTCAGATACTAGGGTTTCCCCACGATGTTTTCCTTCACGGTTAGCGAGCGGTATTGCTACTATAACTTCACTAATGTACGTAACTTAGAAACCAAAGTCATTGTTACATGCGGGGATTCGAACCCACGACCTCCCGAATGAGAAGCCGGCGTTCTACCGCTCCGCTACCACCTCTCTTACATTGTGGCGGAAACTTCATTACGAATTCTCGTAGACCCTTCGCAGGGAAAATGATCCAGAGCCGGCGCAGTGCGGCGGCGACACGCCCTAAGGTGAGGAGGTTCGGTTCCCGGTTGCACCTGGTAAATTCTGGCAGAAGATTCAAGACGATTTCTCGCAGACACTTTAGGACAAATTCTGGCAGACTTAAGTGCCAACGACACCTAGAAATAGTGTTTTAATCCCTAGTTGGATCTTGTGCCACGCGATACGCCCTCAAGTTCAAAGCGCGTCAGATTTGCGTTTGAATTCGAGTCTGTTCCGCGCGGGAAGGAACCGCGCCAGTCCCAGCACGTGCCCGAGGCTCGATTCCCGGCTGTGCCTTGTAGCATAAACTAGGTGAACACGGTATTTGACACGATAAACAATAAATTATTTCATATGCTCGATTAAAACAAATATTACGAAATATCTCGGAAAATGTATCTGTTTTAGTCAACTACTGGTTATTACAATTTTTAAATAGATTAAACATAAAAAGAGTGCTCAGAAATGTGACGTCATAAGCCAGTATTTTCATACGAAATTCCGTTTTAAAAGTGACTCATTTGATATTTTGTCAAATACCCAATTCTGTACGTATTCTGGCTGATACTTCGCAGCGAAAATGTTAGGCCTACACATTTCGAGGTCAAGTGACCACTCAGACGCCGTAATCCCTGGAAGATTTTGGCATTTAGCTACCGGTATACTCTGTGTAGTGTATTACGTACTTCCTGTCAAACTTAATTATTTTATTTGATATTGATAGATAGATAGATAACACTTAATTGTACCTAAAATGGAAATGAGACAAATATTGATTGTGTTGTGCGAATGATATATTTTCATCAACAATATCACACCTCACAATGTCTGACAGAATCGTTCTTCCAACAGGAGCACGTCCCAGAGGATTACAGCTGGGCCCCGCCGCGGCTGTACCGCGTGGAACTAGGGATGGGCTACCTGGAGCTGCCTCAGCCCGAGGCGGGCCCGCTGGCGAGGGGCGTGCTCGCCGCGCGGAACGTCTACGTGCTCGACGCTCATAGCGACGTGTTCGTGTGGTCGGTGTCTCTTTTTTAGGTTTCCGTACCTCAAAAGGAAAAAACCGGCCAAGTGCGAGTCGGACTCGCGCACGAAGGGTTCCGTGAAATTATCTATGCAACATTACACAAAGATCGAGACAAGATAGATTAGGTACATTGAGAACAGCGCCGTCTGTAAAAACGAACAAGAAACATTGACATTTAACGACATGACATCGGCGCTCAAAAGGTTAAATAGGTGGCGAGCACTGTATAGACAACGTTTGTAGTATAGGACCCCCTTAAATATTTATTTTATTCTTTTTTTAGTATTTGATGCTATTGCGGCAACAGAAATACATCATCTTTGAAAATTTAAACTGTCTAGCTATCACGGTTCATGAGATACAGCCTGGTGATAGACAGACAGACAGACGGATAGTGGAGTCTTAGTAATAGGGTCCCTTGCCCTTTTGGCTACGGAACCCTAAAAACGGAACTATAGGAGGTCCGTCCGTCTGTCTATCAAGCCCCTTTATCTCGGGAACGCGTGGAGGTCTCGAGTTGATATTAAAACCATATAATCAAGTCTACAGTCACTTGAACCTGTGAAAAAATCAAACTTCTAAGTTAACGTTAAAAAAAAGATCGGCCGTTTATGCCGCAAAAAACGTATATTTCGACACTCAAGGGAATCAAAATTTATAGGGTACTTTCCGTTGACCTAGAACTATGAAATTTGGCAAGTAATATCGTCGTATACTACAAATACAGGAAAAAATCTGAAAACTGTACATTTGTAATTAAGTCATAAAAAAACTCTCTGAACTGCGAGACTGAATTCCTAAACTATTTATAACATGTAAGTAACTACAAATTTGTACGGAACCCGCGGTGGGCGAGTCCGACTCGCACTTATCCGGTTTTTTATCTTTATTAGCGTTGCCTCAGCCCGAGGCAGGCAACGTATCAAGGGGCGAGCTCGCCGCTAACAGCGAGGTCTTTGTTTGACGAGTGTCTCGAAAGCCGCTTTGAAACTGAAACGTGCGATACGTCGGCATCGTTGGAAAGGCTTCGCGGATCCGAGGGCGCTGCGTAGTGACTACGACTACCACAGCACTCTGGCCTTATTGTAATCTCTCGATCTCTGTTAGACTAGGTATAGTCCGCACAGATCTTTTTGGTGGTAACGTGAACATGGTCACAGATCGTTTGCACATCGCTTACTGTCTTCACAGTGTATGTGTGAGTAATTGACGCAGTGTGATGCTTAGTAAATTACTATTAGTCAATTACTAAAGTAGTCAATTACTCACACGTACACTGTAAAGATAGTAAGCGATGTGCAAACGATCTGTGACCATGTTCACGTTACCGCCAAAAAGATTTGCCGACTATAGCTGGTAGTCAAGTAGTAGACCCTTGCTGGATTGAACGCTCAGCCCTGTTAGTAGAGTAGTGACTTAGCGTTAGAGCAAGGAAGCAGTCAAGCTTTTATCATGTGGAATTAAGTATGGGCAAACATTTCGCTATGTAATGCAATGGATTGCAACCTTCAAATAAATTGGAGACAACGTGGGTAAGTTTTTTTTGTTGTTGGAGTTGGAGGATAATTCGGTAGTTTGGGACCGATTTTGATCAGACGTAGACCGTCTTCTTGAATGTACCTCAAACTTGTTTTACTGTAAAGCAGAAAAGCTCTGAAAATAATAACACCTTAATTTTTTTTTCGGGGTGTTACGTGTCTCAGAAATGCGAAAAATTAAGTTTCTGTAAAATAACATAAAAAAAACTTATTAGAATAATTTTAGAATCTTGAAACCGAATGATAAACGCTTCGCACATTATATACGAGCACGTTGTGACGTCATAGTTTTGTTGTGTAAGTTCTCAATAAAAAAAATGGCCGTGTGTAAAACGTGTAACGTCGCCGGCAGGTTCGGTAAGAAGTCGTCTCGGCTGGTGCGCGCGGCGGCCGTAAAGCTTGCGCAGGAGTTGTTCAACATGATCGCACGCGCGCCGCACGCACTCGTCACGCGCTTGCAGGAGGGCACCGAAACCCAGGTAGCATGATTTAAAAATCTTCGTAAGTGAGATCGCACCATGCCCACTTTAATCCTTTACCTTGGAGTGGCATAAAAGTTGCCACCTTAAATTGAACCTTATCACTTTGAAATAAGGTCCAAAACCAATGAATAATGTTTACGAGTCTAGAAGTTAATTGTAAAATGTGTTCGTTTTTGGGTCTTGGTGGAAATTCACGCATTCAAAGAATTGTAGACAGTAAAAATGAGCATTGTCATTTCAGCGCGCGGCACTGTTAATGCCAGTGTATTGATGTGAAGTCTACGAATAAAAAAACATAGAAGTACTTATGTGAATAAAGCCACCAATTGTACTGAATTTTTGTAAATATTTCATGTTTCTGTTTTTCCTGGTACAATAAAGAATATTCTTATCTTATCTTACCTTATGTCTACAAAATTCACACTCAAAAACCGACCAAGTGCGTGTCGGGCCACGCGCTTGTAAGGTTCGGTAAAAGGGGTTTTTTACCTGAATTTTCAATGAATTTGTGCGAAATTTTCCTTTTAGTTGGTCACCTATCACTCGTTACCCTGTAAAGCCTACCTAGCCATGATAGTTTTCCTTTTAAGTTCTTTAAACGTTGATTGGGCGATAGTAAGTGACAGCGTAATTGATGGTTGGTGGTCTGATACAAAAACGTCAAACCAATGACTCTAAAATCTAAATAAAATCTAAAAATCTAGGTACCTCGCTAGATGGCGGTCTGACAGTGGCAGGTGCATAGATATTTTACCGGGTAGTTCTGAACTCGCTCCGATTGGTGACACAATTGAAAAGCCCCGCCCGCCACCAACCCACAATTGAACGTGGGGTCATTTTTTAACGCTAGTTACACATCTATGTTTTTAGCTATCACTGTGTGAAGTATTGTCCCGTATGAAAGAAAGAAAGATATTTATTATACCAACAAGACACATCACCGAAACAAAATAAACATATAAGTAACATGATATGCCCAACAACAGAAAGAAAACTAAATACACAACAGACAAATCAAATAAATAAAAGCGGACCATAGATGTAGCCTGTGGTGTGTCTAAGTTGCCACAAAAGGCGATGTGAAGGTATTGTAACTTGTCCGTCAGGTGTTCAAAACGTACTTCGCTGGCTGGGAGGAGGTGATCGCGGTGGACTTCACGCGCACGGCCGAGTCGGTCGCGCGCACCGGGGCCGACCTTACCAGCTGGGCCAAACAGCAGGAGACCAAGTAAGGGCATCCGCATTTTGGGCCCCGTAATGGCCAACCCACGACGAAATTTTGAAAAACTCCTATTTCTGTTAATGTAATCTTTGTGTACAATAAAGAATATTCTATCTATCTATCTATCTATAATGTCCCAAAACGTACACTATTTACAATCTATTTCATATTTTTGGTCACATTTGAGGTTTAATAGTAAAGAAAAGACATTTTAGCTTTCAGATTTTAAATTCCCACGCTCGCCAGTGTCATGGCGTCGCTGTGACGTCAGAGTTAAAAAGTGTAAAATTAATCTGTGGGGTGAAACGTCAACACAGCTATTTCGTATAAGCATTAAAAAAATAAAACAAAACCAGAGTTTTTTACTACCTATGTCACAGATTATAAAGTACCTAATATGTCTAGAGTAGACCTATGTTTACTAGCGAGTTCTTAAAAGTAACGTCATTTGCCGTTCAACTTAATATGGCGCACACAGGAATTTTGTAGATTTTATTTATCGTAAGAATTAAAAATCCCGCTCTTAATAAAAAAATAAATGCGTGTTTCGTATTCCACAATTCAATTCTTATTAAATAAATACATAATTTTAGTGATTTTCAATTACTGTCATCATGCCTATTCCGTACAAATTGCTATCGCAAACGTCAGGATTCCGACAGGATTTGGTGCGCATAATTAGGCCTCTGAACGTCACTAAGGTGAAAACAAATATATAATGCACGACAAATGACTATCCGTGTGGCGCCGAATTAAGAATAGCGCCACTCCATTTCCTTCCGTGGATGTCGTAGAAGGCGACCAAGGAAGGAAGGAAATCAATTACCAGGAGACGGGCAGCAGCGTCTTCCTGAGATTCCAACCGCAGACTGCGATCGCCAACGCGCCTGCCAAGCGTGGCGATTATGGTAGAACCCCTCATGATTATGAAAACCACGAAGGAGCCCTATGTCCTGCATGGCTGATGATGATGATGAATCCCCCTCCCTCACGCGGGATGTGAATTTAAATTATAAATTATTTATAAAATATATTTCTTTTTGTGTTCATCGCAAACTCTTCCCAACTGCGCGGATTTTTGTTTAAGTAATAATAACTTCCACACAATACAATCACTTAACCTAGTCCCAAACTAGGATACCCTATGCTATGGTAACCAGGTAAGCACGTTACAAACATGAAAGTACATCCAGACTGAGGCCATTTGTACAAATGTACGGCGGACCCCAGTGGAAATCGAACCCACGACCTCTGTTTTGGTAGCTAAGCGCCTTAACGGCTAGACCAACGAGGCAGAAGTTATAGTTAATTATATGTCAGGAATTATACCAAAATGTAAAACACTGTTATTGCGGATATACTTCGACCAGATTGCGAAGGGCAAGATAAAACGTACCCGAAAACAGCGTGCATGCATGCGATCACTAATAAATTTTAATGAAGCGAAAGGGGTTTCTCTGTTTACTGGTGTAAAATAAATATTTTTCACTTCTCATCTATTGTAATGAGTACTCTAACCATCCAATCTCTCCGCAGAGCGGACCTCTCAGCGCTATTCACGCCCCGGCAGCCGCCCGTGCCTCTGACCGAGGCGATGGCGCTCTGCGACGAGTGGAACGAAGACCTCGAGGCGATGGAGGCGTTCGTCCTCGAGGGGAGACATTTCGTGCGCCTTCCCGAGAACGAGCTCGGCATATTCTACAGCCACGACTGCTATGTGTTCCTTTGCCGCTACCTCACACCTCCCGAGGTAAGAACATAAGAACCACACATCGCCTATGTCTTGTTAACGGACATAGCCTATAAGATTAGCAAGCTGAAGTGGCAGTGGACTGGTCACCGAAGACCCTATGGCCGATGGGGTGCCAAGGTTCTCGAGTGGAGACCACGAACGGGCCAACGCAGCGTAGGACGCCCACCGGCTCGCTGGACCTAGGATCTGAGGCAGATTGCTGGTAATGGCTGGATGATGATTGCCGAGGACAGAAGGAAGTGGCGTGCCTTGGGGAAGGCCTGTGTCCAGCGGTGGATGAGCACGGGCTGATTGATTAATCCGCTACGAATGTTACGTAAGACGGGTAGGTAGTTCTTATACAAATAAATAGTGTACTTTCTTGTGGGTTAAAATAATAAATAAAATAGAATAAAATTTATTAGTTCTTAAAAATATATTACAGTTCTGACGTGTTTGCGCCAGACTCCGGCATACAAAATAATTGTAGATGGCTTAGGGCCGATTCGACCAAACTATTTATGCCTGGTATAAGTGGTTATCTTGGAATAAGTCGAGAAATACTCTGGAGTAAATCTATATCACGTTCTACCAACTACTAATCCTGGGATAATTCGCTAGAATGCAATAAATTATACCGAGATTAAAATTGAGGGAGTAAATTTGTTATGAGATAAGTTACTCCTGGTATAAAGCTTAGTTGGTCGAATCGGCCCTTAATCTGATAAAATTAATATTTACATTAGGCTACCACTGCGTTCCGTGTGGCGCCGGATTAAGAATAGCGTCACTCTATTTCCTTCCGTGGATGTCGTAGAAGGCGAATAAAGAAATCGATTACCAGGAGACGACCTTCAAGTCACGATACTTCAATACTTTTCCGATCGGAGAACTTACAAATCATGCCATAAATCATACCCGGACCCCTCTCTCTTCAGCCGGAAGATGACCTACTTACAAATCATACCATACCATACTTCAAACCATTGCATACTTCACGTCTGACTGGCTAAGAGCCTCTCTATTTGCGTGTAACACCCGGACCCCTCTCTCCCCAGCCTGAAGATGACGTGGACGGCGAGGAGGCCGACGAGCCTGACTCGGACGCCGCGTCCTGGGTGGTGTACTTTTGGCAGGGTCGCGCCGCGCCCAACATGGGCTGGCTCACCTTCACGTTCGGCCTCGAGCGCAAGTTCAAGCAGCTGTGCAAGCGGCTGGACGTGCTAAGGACGCACCAGCAGCAGGAGGGGCTCAAGTTTCTCGCGCACTTCCGCCGCCGGTTCATCATCCGGGACGGCAAGAGGAAGGCTAAGCTGGTGAGTTATCTCTCAAGAAGCGTGGCGCCCCAATCCGCCTGGGCGACGCCTTCAGATCGTGCCGGGTCTAGCGGAAGCGTCTGTCTCCACTTCAATACGAAACCTCCTATCATCAAAGTTTACGGCCTTGGCGCACGTTCCAGTAGTTGTACGAGCGGCTGGGTGTGTTACTGAGGCCAGCAGCAGGAAGGGCTTAAGTTTCTCGCGCACTACCGCCGCCTGTGATTTATCAAAAGCATTTGATTGTGTAGACCACGAAACGCTACTGCTAAAGTTAAAACACTACGGAATAAAGGGTGCAGGTTTAGATCTTTTAAGATCGTATTTAGAAGGAAGGGTCCAAAAAGCAGACGTAAATCGTATTAAATCCTCGGGTTCACTTGTAAAAATAGGAGTCCCGCAGGGATCTATCTTAGGGCCGCTCCTTTTCCTAGTCTATATAAATGATTTACCGTTTATGGTACAAAAAATGTCTGAGATAGTGTTATTTGCTGATGACACGTCACTTATTTTTAAAATAAGGAGACAAGAAAATAATCTTGACGATGCAAATAATGCTCTCTCGCAAGTACTAGATTGGTTCACAGCAAATAATCTGCTGCTAAATTCTAAAAAGACGAAATGTATAAAGTTTTCCTTACCTAACGTACGAGTAGTTGAGAACAACATAGTAATTGGACATGAAAAACTAGAATTTGTAGATGATACTGTATTTCTGGGCATCACAATCGATCCAAAACTACAATGGGGTCCACATATTGTAAAATTAGCACACAGACTTAGCTCTGCAGCATATGCAGTGAAAAGAATTAGGGAACTCACTGACGTTGCAACTGCTAGGCTTGTTTATTTTAGTTACTTCCATAGTATTATGTCCTACGGTATACTACTATGGGGCCGGGCAGCAGACATTGAGACTATCTTCATCTTGCAGAAGAGAGCCATCCGATTTATTTACAAGTTAGGTAGTAGGGATTCGCTAAGAGATTTCTTCAAAGAAACCAACATCTTAACAGTTGCATGTCAATACATTTATGAAAATATTATGTACGTTAGAAAAAATATCAAAGACTTCGAAAATGTTGGTGGCCACCATAATGTTAATACTAGAAATAAACATAAATTGTCATTTCCACTATTTAGACTTGCAAAAGTTAACACATCCTTTATGGGGCACTATATAAGGTTCTACAACAAAATTCCTCAAGATATATTAGAGTTACCTCCAACGCGATTTAAAAAATGTGTTAAGCACATTCTGTGCAAAAAGGCTTACTATAACATCAAGGATTATTTAGAAGACAAAGATGTTTGGCATTAAACAGTAGATTAATATTATTTAAAGGACGATTGTGACTAGTGTTCAACACATTCATGACTAATATTTTAAGTTGAAAACTCTGTTAATTAAGTTAAAACGTGTTTTGAAAAGAATAAATGTGGAGTTTCTTTGTTAGCTTCTTCTCCACATAATCCATTAATTGTGAAACTAACAACTTTGACGTTCATTAAGTAAACATTCTGTTTTTACAATGAATAAAAATATTTGAATTGAATTGAATTGAACTGTTCGTCATACGTGTGGGCAAGAGGAAGGCTGAGAGCTTCCGTCTCCTTCTTCCATGTGCAAAACCAACTTCATAGACTTCACGTATGTGCTCTGTTTCTTGGGACATTTCCTGCTCCTCAAACTGCGCGCTCCATAACGTTTAACGCGGCATTTTGGTCGCAAAGCTACGTCTTCGTCTACCGATATACCGCAAAGCAAGACATCCTAGTGTGGGGCCAGAAGCAATGTATGTGCCTGTATGTAAATATTTATGTTTATGTTCTTCCTTCTAATTTCATCCGCTTTGTTTGCAGAGCATGTATTTTTTTCTAAAGTTTTCTTGGTGACTATATTTCCTATCCAGCATTGGTAAAAGCAGAAAATTCACAACCTTAAAATTAGTCCCATCGTATAACAGAAAATTTGAAGATTTGAAAATTTGCTACGCAAGTTGAAACGTTTACGAACATTAAAAAATGTACATTTGTCAACAGGAGGGCCGCGCGCCGGTGGAGCTGTTCGAACTGCGAAGCAACGGCTCGGCTCTGTGCACGCGCCTCGTGCAAGTAAAGGCGGACGCCTCTCAGCTCAACAGTGCTTTCTGGTACGAATTCCACCTTTTTTTTTCCTTAACGGCCAAGTTGGATAGCGTTTCGGTCATCGGTCATGAAGGATAGGGTGAGGACAGCATTTCTTTACAATCCATCCTCATTCCTGTGTTCTGAAAGTTTAAAAAGAAGCTCAAAGTCTTAAACCCCCCCCTATCGGTTTTACTCTTTTCACGTCTTTTACTACTGGGATAACAAACCACACACTCTGCCGCCCTGACCACATCGTCCGACCATCGGGCTCTCGGTCTGCCCACTGACCCCGTCCGCTTCTCGGCCGCCACTCCGTTACGGTTTTTATTTTCCGTCTTTTCCGTAGCCTCATCTTTCCCACTGCTGGATAAAGGCCTCCCTCACCTCGGACCAGGGGCCTAACGTTTGGAATCGCTCAGAATTTGGTGCGCGTAATATAGGGGCAGATGTTTCTACCCTGGGCCGCCTCAGACCACTCCGGCATGCGTCGGTCGAGATCGTCGAGCCACCGTCTCCTTGACTAGTTCTACTTCCTCAAAAAAAAAAACAAAATTCCCACCCCACAGCTACATTTTGTACGTCCCGCTGGAAGGGCCGGACAGTGATACTTCGTCGGCCATCGTGTACGCGTGGATCGGCGCCCGCGCAGACCCGGACTCGGCGCGGCTCATCGAACAGCTCGCCGAGGAGAAGTTTAACAACCCCTGGCTCAGCCTGCAGGTGGGTCTTGTATTGCAGCGGTTCCCAAACTTTTAAGGACGGAAACAACAAACATAACATAGTGTCGTACTAATATTATTAATGTGAAAGTTTGTGAAGATGTTTGTTAATCAATCACTCAATAACAACTGAACGGATTTACATGAAACTTGGTGTACAGGTAGACAAAGAACTGAATTGAGACATAGCATACTTGATATGCCGGTAATGCGTTCCCGTGGGATAACATTTATTTTAAGTTTAAAATAGATGGCGTTGTGCGAGCGAACGTTGTGTTTTAAAAATAGATGGCGTTGTGCAATAATCGTATAAACGGATTCTGTGCCGGTACGAAGTTCGCCGGGACAGCTAGTAGAATATATTTTTTTTTATTCACAAATTAATTTAACACAGTACAATGATACTTAAAGCTACACAATCTATACTTGATTATACGTAAATTTACGCCTAACAAACCTAATTGCTTTAACAATATTAATTAGTTGTTGCATGCGCGCACGCCAGTTTCGGTAATGGAACACTCAATAGGAATGGAAATACACCCACACTGAGGCCATTTGTACAAATGTACGGCGGCCCCCAGTGGGAATCGAACCCACGACCTCTGTCTTGGTACTTAAGCGCTTTAACAGCTAGTCCAACGAGGCAGTCGAAAAAAGGTACATTACATATTCTTACAAAAAGAAATGAAAATGGCGATTGATTAATTGCCACTTTCGCACCATACTAATCTTATGTTATCTACTTTTTAATGAGTAATTAATTAATAAGTAGATAAGATTAGTATTATTACCAACTTACGAACTTTATTACGTTCCAATTTTCTTATCAAAGTGGGGTGACATTTCTATTTTACATGGTAGGGGCCATGAGACTCCAGTGGCCTAAGTATGCGCACCAAACCCTGTCGGAATCCTGCCGTTTGCGATAGCAATTGGCATGGAAATTGACAGTTAGACGGTTGGAGTCGCTCAGGATTTGATGAGAGTAATATAGACCTTGATCTCTGCCTATCTCTCTGGGATACAAGCGTGAGTTTACGTATGTATGTATGCAGGCATGTTTAATGATAACAGAGTTGTGGTAATCTCACTGACTCCTAATGAACTGCATTAAGATATTTCTCGTCGCATCGCAACCAGCTCAACGACTTCACAAACTCCGACACAAGTCCAACAGGCCCCTTTCGGTGCAGGTGCTGACGGAGGGAAATGAGCCGGACAACTTCTTCTGGGTGGGCCTGGGCGGCCGCAAGCCCTACGACACTGACGCCGACTTCCTCAACTACACACGGCTCTTCCGCTGCTCGAACGAAAAGGGATACTTCACCGTCTCCGAGAAGTGCACCGACTTCTGCCAGGTCAGTCTACGTCCATTAGATTAGAACTATTTTTTGCACACCACACATAATAAAAGTGCGTGCATTTTCTTAAATATCTAAGTGAAATAGTATACAACTGTTCGGAATAAAGTAGCAACATTGTCTGTGACAGATGACACTTACTTTTGAGGTTATTGCACTTGAAAATTTTCTTGCTTGGTTGGCTCGTGGTTGAGCAAATTATACTTATCTAAATTGTTTGCAATCGGATTGCCGGCTATATATCTTCGCGTGGAGTGAATTATAAGCCAGGAGGGAAGGTTCCCGAGTCATTCCTGACGATTTGTGGTGAGGGGAAAGGATTCCCCTCGTGAAAGTGAGACGAACAGTTCTCCCTTGAGACCGCGAGGTCGTGGTACCAAGAACCTGCACTGAGACGCAGTTTTCTGGGGAAGAGCGCTCTTGGGGTAGTCTGGGGAAGACTAGGGCTCCCATTAGCGATCCGGTGCAGGCATCCCGGGAGGCGCCGGCTGCCTATTCGACGAGGACCGTCGACGAAACATTGGACATTCTGTAAGTGTTTTACTTGTGTTTCCGTGTTTATTAGTGTTTAATTTGGGACCAGGAGGCAGGCGGCCCTGTCTCCTAGGTCTCTGGTAGCAGAGCGGGTCCTATACCCAACATTTTCTGGTAGCAGAGCATGGTTTATCCCATAACCCTGGGGCCAAACCCGCACTTTGTAGGTTAACTTTGTTTTCGCATATTTTGTAGATAAACTTTGTATACTTACGACTATACTAACAGTTGCAATTGTTGTATGCAAGTACTATCGGTGACAAATGGTTTTGTAAAAGTTGATATGTATTGTTTTTGCTATTATATCTAGGACAGATATTACTTTATAATTTGTTCGGTTTGTACAAGACGGCTCTTGTTAAAACACTTGTTTGTTGTAATATCTAGGACAGATATTTGTTCATAATTATATTGTTCTTGTACAAGACGGCTCTTGTTAATCTTTTATCTTTAATAAAATTGTTAGTCTTTTGTATCTTGGAAAGATGTATGTTAGTAATCTGTGGTAGGGTACCCGTTGCTATATATATATATATATATATATACTGTACTATTTAATATAATTTCATCTACATTGGGCCATTGTTGAGTTTTGGTATTTTGTTAGCGGGGAGCTATCAATAAATTAATATTTGTTGTCAATATTAATTACTCTAACGCGATGGCGAGGGCGTCATTGGCCAATGAATTGCGTTGGTTTACCAATGCCCAGGGGCTATTGTCACGTAGGGATCGTGACGATGCCATATTGGAACGTGCAGAACAGGTGTCTCAACGTCTCATTGAGGCGGAAGGGGCCATGAAGTCGTTGTCAGGCAGTACTCCAGCACCCACCCACGAGGTCTGGGCAGGTTATGAGCAGGACTTCACCCAGATCATGGAGATTGGTGACTCCATAGTCCAAAGGGCATCGGACATCAGGAGACAACGTGAGGGTCATGTTGTACCTACTCATACACCCAGGGAGGATTTAGTAAGCATCACAGGTAGGCTGCCCACCCTACAGCTGTCACATTTTGGAGGCGCTGTGGAAGAATGGGTTCCATTTAAAAATATGTTTACATCTCTAGTGGACTCTAGAGGAGACTTGTCTCGTGGACAAAAAATGGCATATTTGTTGTCCACTCTGGAGGGCGAAGCGAGGTCGCTCGTCCAACATCTCAAGGTCGAGGACGACCACTACAGCATTGCGTGGGAGTTACTGAACACGCGATACCAGAACGTGCGCCTATTGGCTGATGCGCATGTCAGTCAGCTATTGGCTTTGCCCAAGCTGACCAACCGGTTACAATTGAGGCTGCAGTTGTTGACCCCAATTACAGTGGCCTGTAATGCACTGAGGACGTTGGGACTGCCCGTGGACGAGTGGTCCTTTCTCCTCGTGCACATTACTTTAAGTAGGTTGCCGACGGACATGCGTTCTAGGTTCGAACGGGAGTCTGCGGAGCGCGATGTCAACGCGTTGCCTAAATTCGTGGACCTCATTCAGTTCCTCGAATATGAGGCCAGGGTCGTGGAGACCTCACAACCGGACTTGAGGCAGTCAGCGGCGCCGACGTGTAAGTGCGGCGCCTCACCGGCGCGCATTACGTCCCAGCCAGCGCAGCCGCTGCGAGGACGCACTACGGCGCGCTTGGCGGCACTGGCGGCGGCCGGGAAGGACTCGGCTTGTTTGCAGTGTGGGCACGCGGGCCATACTCTGCTGAAGTGCCACGACTGGCAAGGGTTGCCAGTTGCTGATAGGCGGCGCATGGTGAAGCGCAATAGCCTGTGCTTTGGCTGCCTGGGGGACCACTTTGAACGGAACTGCCCCAGGCCCCAGCGTTGTCGTGCATGCGGCGGGCCGCACCACTTAATGTTGTGTGCCAACAGGTCGGGAGCGGACTCTCCGACGGCACAACAGCGGCGCCCTACGGGAGGGGGCCCCTCAGGGCGAGGCCCCCCGTCCGATGGGAGGAGGAGTCCTCCACGAGGCGCACCCCCACACCGGGAGCTGAACCAGGTACCTGCGCGTGGACCCATGGGGGGCCCCGCACCTGGGGGTTACCATGCAGCCGGCCCGAGTGTGAGTTGGGCCCCTACGGGCGGGGGCCCGATGGTTGACACGGGGAGAGGGCCTCCTTTCTGCGCACCGGTTCCTGCGCGCGCTGGCGTGGAGCAGCGCGGCTCAGAGGTGCCACAGCGGTACTCTCCGCCGTGCCACGAGTACCCACGGCTGGAGTACCACCCGCCGTATTACAGGTACGGTAGGGCTGCAGGGTATACCCTGCCTAGGATGGCGATGTGCACTCGCCAGCCATATTACCAGCAGGGGCCCCCCTACGGGAGGGGGAGTCTGTAGCTAGCCTGCCCCTCTGCAAGCGCAGAACCGAGGACGGTTCTGCTGCCCACCGCGGTGGTCCGCGTATGGGGCCCCCAGGGAGATTCGGTTAGGGTTAGGGCCCTGCTAGATTCGGGGGCCCAGGGATGTCTATTATCAACACGAGTGGCCGAGCAATTAGGTTTAGGGCTGGGTGCCCCTTCGGTGCCCCTCTTGGGAATTGGCGGTGTGAAGGTTCCGCGTCTGGCTGGGCAGACGTACTTCACCTTTTCGTCGGTACACTCTTCTACGCTGAGGATTTCGGCTATGGCCATGGTAATGGATACCATTGTAGGATGGCAGCCATCTACAGATCTCCCCTCAGGTATAAAGTTGTGTACGTCGGATCTGGATCTGGCCGATCCACTTTTCTACCATCCCGCTCCAGTGGATCTACTCCTGGGCTCGGATGTATTAGGATGGGTCCTACTAGGCACCCAGAAGGTTCTGGGGCCCTCTTCACTGGTGGCAGTGTCGACAATTTTTGGATTTTCTGTAATGGGGCCAGTCTTTGAGGACTCGACTCCGGACGAGTCGAAGGTCATTGCGTCTGCATCTCTTGCCAAGGCGATGCAAAGATTTTGGGAAGTTGAGGAGCCTCCCATGGTTCCAAGGGTGGATCCGGACCATGAGGAGTGTGAGGCCTTTTATCAAGCCAATACGTCGCGGCTGACGTCCGGTCAATTCGTAACTAGGTTACCGTTCCTTGCTTCTTCTCCTGTTCTAGGGCAGTCCAGGGCACTGGCGGAGAAACGACTGCTGGCCATGGAACGGCGCATGCGGCGTGACCCCGTCCTTCGCGATAAGTACATTGAGTTTATGCGCGAGTATGAGGCATTGGGCCACATGTCTCCGGCTCGAGTTGATTGGAGCTCAACTGAGCATTATTTCTTGCCTCACCATGCGGTGGTGAAGGCGTCGTCAGGTAAGCTGAGGACCGTATTTGACGGCTCAGCCCCCACGTCGACAGGGGTGTCATTAAATCAGTGCTTGCATTCTGGTCCCAAGTTGCACAGGGATGTCGTGGACATTATACTGAACTTTAGAAGACATCAGGTGGTGTTTGGAGCGGACATCCGGATGATGTTTCGGCAGACGGTTATCCACCCAGATGACAGGCGTTTCCAGCTGATTCTCTGGCGTGAACACCCGGAGGACCCGGTGACTGTCTACGAGCTCAACACCAACACATATGGGTTGAAGTCCAGCCCTTATATTGCCATTCGCTGCTTGTTAGAGTTGGCAGAGCGGGAACGGGCCCGCTTTCCCCGCGCAGCCGCCGTGTTGGCACGCGACCTTTATGTTGACGATGTGTGCACCGGGGCCCAAAGTATCGAGGAGGCTCTCATACTGCGGGATGAATTGATTGCCATTCTAGCAGCCGGAGGCTACGAGCTGCGGAAATGGTTGTCTAACGAGCCGGGTCTGTTGGAGGGTATCCCGGAGGATCACCAACAGAACCCTAATTTGTTTGAGGACGTGGAAGATCCCAACATGATAGCGGTGTTAGGAATGCAATACCAACCCGTTAACGATATTTTCACGTTCCAGGTGGACCTGGAGCACCAGAGGGTCTGGAGTAAACGGACAGTGCTGTCCACCATAGCTCGTATGTTTGATCCGAACGGGTGGATTAGCCCAGTGATTTTCCTGGTCAAGTGTCTGCTGCAGCAGCTCTGGATTATGGGCGTCTCGTGGGACGAGCCGCTCATCGGGCCTCCACTGGACACCTGGCTTGCGCTGATATCTTCGATGAAGGAGGTCAACCGGGTTGCCCTGCCTCGTCGGATTTTGCCGCCGGGCAAGTATCAGGCAAGTCTGCATGGGTTTTGTGATGCATCCGAGCGGGGGTACGCTGCGGTAGTGTATCTACGTACGGTTGATTCCGAGGGTCGGGTCAACGTCGTTTTACTCTTGGCAAAGAGCAAGGTGGCTCCTATTAGAACTCGTCTGACCATACCTAAGCTAGAGTTGAGCGGAGCTCATCTGTTGTCCAGATTGTTAAGCCACGTCTCTCGTGAGCTGGCTGCCACCATTGACATCCGGGATGTCTTTGCATGGTCAGACAGTCAAGTCGCGCTGGCATGGTTGCGCGCGGCGCCACATACTTTGGAAATCTTCGTGGGAAACCGGGTTTCCCAGATACAGAACATTGGCATCCCCATCATCTGGAGACACGTCCCAGGTGATTGGAACCCAGCTGACTGTGCTTCCCGGGGCTGCACCGCTCCGGAATTGGTGTCTCATTCACTTTGGTGGGGACCAGCCTGGTTGGAGGAACCAGAGACTTCGTGGCCTGTCCAGCAGGTGGACAGGTCGATTCAAGTTTTGCCTGGCGTGCGGGTGCACGCCCTGGCTGTGGAGACGGCCTTGGATCCCGACTGGCTGCCTGGGCGGTATAGCAGTCTGGATAAACTGCTGGCGGTTACCAGCTGGATTAAAAGATTTGTTCGCAACTGTCGAAATCCGAGTGATAAACATTTGTCCCCAGTTGTGAGTGCAGAGGAGCGTCGGAACGCGCTGCTGCACTGGATTCGTATCCTGCAGGTGGACCGCTTCGAGGCCGAACTTCGGATTCTGCGCGAGGGTCGCACCAAGCTGAAGGGAGCGGTCGCCAGGTTAAATCCTTTTACGGATTCGGAGGGACTTTTGCGTGTTGGGGGTCGACTTCGGAAAGCTGACCTGCCTTACGGAAGTCGCCACCCCTTGCTGTTACCAAAGGATGGACCTCTGGTAAAGCTCTTGGTGTCGGATCGACACATTCGTAATGCCCATGCCGGATGTGGGGCATTATTAGCTATCCTACAAAGGGAGTTTTGGATATTGTCTGCTCGAAGAGTCATTCGAAGCGTCCTCTTTCAGTGTGTACCTTGTTACAGAGTGAAGGCTTCACTCATGCAGCCGCAGATGGGAGATCTGCCGCCGGACCGAGTTAAGCAGTCTCGGCCATTTGAGGGAGTCGCAACGGACTTTGCGGGGCCGTTTTCAGTAAAAACGACCACCCTTCGCAACGCTCGGGTTGTGAAGGCTTACCTATGCGTGTTTGTATGCTTGGCCACCAAGGCTGTCCACTTGGAAGTAGTTTCAGCATTGTCTACTGAGGCCTTCGTCGCCGCGTTGGATCGTTTCGTGTCGCGCAGAGGCTTGCCCTCACTTATTCGCTCCGACAATGGCTCAAATTACAAGGGTACCATAAACTATCTAAAGGATGTTAATGTATTTTTAGAAAATAATGGTGATAGTTTAAGTCAAATCCTCGCCCGGAAAGGGGTAACTTGGCGGTTTAGTCCCCCAAATTGCCCTCACTGGGGAGGTATCTTTGAAGCTGCCGTCAAGTCAGCTAAGACTCACCTCCGCCGCGTGATCGGAGAGACTGTCCTGACGTTTGAGGAGCTTGTTACTGTGTTTTGTAAAGTAGAGGCGGTCCTCAATTCTCGTCCTCTCTGTCCCCTATCCCCTGATCCAAACGATCTAGAGGTCCTGACTCCTGGCCATTTTTTGATTGGGCAGCCACTTACTGCGCTGCCAGAATACCCATGGAGGGATGAACGTACGTCACGGTTGTCACGTTTTCAAATGTTGCAACAAATGGGCCAGGACTTTTGGAATCGTTGGTCGGTTGAATACCTGCATCTGTTGCAGCAAAGGGTGAAGTGGACAGACAGGACCGAGCCTCCTAGGGAAGGGGATTTGGTACTTTTGAAAGAGGCCAATTGGCCATCCTTGTTGTGGCGCCGGGGGCGCATTTTAAAGTTGCTATTTGGGGAGGACGGAACTCCACGCGTCGCGGATGTGTTGGTCGATGGTTCGATTCTGCGACGAGCCGTAGCAACGCTCTCTCGTCTCCCGGTTGATTAGACTAGCGGCCTGAGCCTCTCAGCCCGGAGCGGGGGGATGTTCGGAATAAAGTAGCAACATTGTCTGTGACAGATGACACTTACTTTTGAGGTTATTGCACTTGAAAATTTTCTTGCTTGGTTGGCTCGTGGTTGAGCAAATTATACTTATCTAAATTGTTTGCAATCGGATTGCCGGCTATATATCTTCGCGTGGAGTGAATTATAAGCCAGGAGGGAAGGTTCCCGAGTCATTCCTGACGATTTGTGGTGAGGGGAAAGGATTCCCCTCGTGAAAGTGAGACGAACAGTTCTCCCTTGAGACCGCGAGGTCGTGGTACCAAGAACCTGCACTGAGACGCAGTTTTCTGGGGAAGAGCGCTCTTGGGGTAGTCTGGGGAAGACTAGGGCTCCCATTAGCGATCCGGTGCAGGCATCCCGGGAGGCGCCGGCTGCCTATTCGACGAGGACCGTCGACGAAACATTGGACATTCTGTAAGTGTTTTACTTGTGTTTCCGTGTTTATTAGTGTTTAATTTGGGACCAGGAGGCAGGCGGCCCTGTCTCCTAGGTCTCTGGTAGCAGAGCGGGTCCTATACCCAACAACAACTGACGGTCATTACTGTCGTGACACGCCACGCGTTCGGTCTATATCTAGTGTGCGAGAAGTGAAAACGTGCCACGCCGCGCGTTCGCTCCGCAGTGTGCGAGAAATGATAGCATGACGCGTTGCGCGTTCGTGTCACAATGTGCGAGATGTGAATGCGTGACTCGACCCGCGGACGCGCCTTGCCTGGTTGAGCTAGTACGGCGGCACGTTTACCCTTGGTAGCTAAAAAGCACAACATGATTACGTGGTACGCAAGAAGTTATGCGGTGAAGCGGACGAAGCGCGTTGAGTAAATATCTTTGTTATTTTTAACAAACACAGAGAAGTTGTAAAGAGGCTGCACTTGCCTATTAGCTCAGTTGGGAGAGCGCTGGGACGGTTAGCCAGAGGTCGCGGGTTCAAGTCCCATGGTGGGTGGAATTTTTAGCCTCTAAATAGGTTTTTTAAAATTGTCCTCAGCGTGAGTTAGTGCAACAAAAAGAATATACATAATCATGTAGGTACAGCGATATCATTCCGATGTTAAAACCTAACTGTAAAGTGGGTTACTCGAGGCTGCATGTAATGTAAATTGCTTTGGCCAGATGTCGCTGCCTATACGTAATACAGAGAAGTTTGTAAAGAGGCTCGAAATTTCGCCGATGCCTGCACTTGCCCATTAGATCAGTTGGGGGAGCGGTGGTACGGTAAGCCAGAGGTCGCGGATTCAAGTCCCGGCATGGGTGGAATTTTTAGCCTCTAAATAGGTTTTTCTAAAATACTATGCTCTACCCATACGGGTGTGTAAATTTTTGATGCCTAGTGAAATACCGAATAACACATATCCGACACCGCTCCCAAGATCTCGATAGGACCGTTCACCCCCACTGGGCACTAACTACACTTCATTTGGTCCCAGGATGATTTGGCTGACGACGACATCATGATACTGGATAACGGGTCGCAGGTGTTCCTGTGGCTCGGGGCAAAGTGTTCCGAAGTGGAGATAAAGCTTGCTTACAAGTCTGCTCAGGTGAGAATCGTTGCAGTTTGCTTGGCAACACTTGGAAAAATTCGTAGATGTGGGTTGGAATCTGCTTCCGTCTGAAATTCTCCTTGGGTTACATAAAAGGGAACGTTCATTGATTTCGTATAAATGGTGGGAGGGGTTCAGCAAAATCTCACCAAATCTCACAAAGGGGGCTGCAGGGGGCTAGGGGACGGACAACAAAATCCTCGCGTCGACTTTATAATAATTCATATAGCGTACTAAATTACTATAGTATTTTTCTTCATTGTTTTACTCAAGAATTCTAGGGGTTTCACACGCGTGGGGCGTCCCTGCAGTTCTCACTAAATCTCACCAAACTTTTAAAAAAACTCACAAAGAACATGTAGTTAATAGACATACCTTAATACCTTAAAGAGGAACTTAAGCCTGTCTGGACCCTGACTTATGCGATAGAAATTAGTAGGTATGGAATTTGACAGACGCGAAATATAGGAGCTTATTTCTCGGTCACCGTACTGTGTGTGTGAAGGATTACTTTCAAGTTCTTTCAACTAACTTTTATACACAACTTTACAAAGGATAAATTATTTCGCAGTTTTAATAGGCATCTCTCATGATGACGGATTTTTTTTCGATTGACTGCCTCGTTGGTCTAGCGGTGTCACGTCTGATTGTCATGCCGGAGGTCGTGGGTTCGATTCCCACTGGGGGTCGTCGTACCTTTGTACACATGGCCTCAGTCATCAGTCTGGGTGTATTTCTATATTTCCATGTTTGTGATGTCCTTGTCTGGTTACCATAGCACAGGGTATCCTACTTTGGCACCAGGACAAGTGATTGTGTTGTTTTAAGTTATTTGATATCTGATATTCATTCATTAGTCTTGTCAATGAGCTGAATGAAAATGTGCTAAACTTTAATTCATCACAGTCAAGCAACAAAGGTGTTTCTTCATCAGGTGTACATTCAGCACATGAAGACAGTGCAGCCAGAGCGGCCGCGGAAGCTGTTCCTTACTCTCAAGAACAAGGAGTCGCGGCGATTCACCAAGTGCTTCCACGGCTGGGGCGAGCACAAGAGACCTCCGGAGTAATGCACCATGAGCCAATAAGTCTATCCTACCATATGGTCTTACATGCACGAAGTACTTGCCTAAACTTCGCCTAGAAGAATAAGAATTTTTAAGTCTGACTGAACTCCGACCAGGGCGCCACTATCTAACTTCCTCACTGTATGGATTTGATCAATTTAACCTTCTCCGAACTGTCAAACATATACATATTTCGACACTTCGGAAACATAAAAATGGGTAACCCAATATTGTAGAAAATTACAGAGGAGGACGATTCGTAGTTTATTATGAAAATTGCCTATGCGATGTACACCATTGCATAGCCAATTAGTACAATAAATCTTGCTATTGATTAACAATAATTATTAGATTAATCAGCAATGTGCATCGAATCGTCATAATAAAATGGGGACCAGATGGCAGTCACTGAACGCATAGAGTTTCAATAAGGTGATATATCCTTGGAATTTCATTGGTTAGTAGACTAAAAACAGTGTCAATGAAACAGCAGTCGGCTCACTAATATCACTTTATTGAGCAATGACTTGGACCCCAAAGCTAACTGCTTTTAAATCAATCATGCTGGGACATCCTAAATGTTAATAATAACTAAATATTGGTTCCTTTGGGGTTTCGGAATGTACAGCAATCTATTAATACCCAGGAGTATCAGGGTACCAGTCAGACATATGAGCTTAGAATGAAAGACTTAGTTTGTGCAAGTGATGTTGCTTCAAGATAGACCTATGTCTACATTTCGTAAAAATGTGAAGTCGTCATGATACCTTTGACTAATTTCATGTTGCATTGATTGCTGCCATCCAATAATTCATCTCACAAAATTGTTAGTTATTTCATGTTATTTTTAACAGCAGTTTCAACAATTTACTGGATATTAAGCACTGTCTAAAGGGCTTCCAAAAGACATTGAATTGAATTGAACATAATTGAAAAGAAAAGACTGATTCACGCCATTTTTCAAGTCGTTTATTTCTCTTTTCTCATCAAAGCATTTAAAAGTAGTGACGAGATTAGTATTACTTGATATTCGTGTTTTGCATTGCAATAAGAGTAATAATTTGACTAGCATAGGTTTTCTGCATTTTTGCTATTGTATTGTGAAGACAAAAGTGCATTTAGGAGTTTGTTACAGAGACAAGGAGATAATAAATGTATGATATTATATGACTATGTAATTATGTAAATGTCTACATGTAAATATGTACTGATAATCTTTAGATTGAATCCTCATGTATCACAAATAATATAATATGTAAAAAAAATTGCATAAAACTATGTAAAATTATACTTACTACTCTGTCCTAATTGTAAAGTCTAATAACAATTACTACTGCACAAATCTATTATATTACAACTGTCAAAGTTTTCTAACATTCTTATAATACTTTGTAACAATAAATTATCATTAACTTATATCAAGCTTTATTAATTGGTACCCTGCCTGAGAATAAAGCAATCTGAAACAAAGAAAAATACAACCAATTATATGGCTGAGTTGTTCTAGTACATTATTAGGGTCATTAAGCCATATGATAGTAAACATAATAAGTTTTTGAAAATAATAGATTGTTAACCAAGGGCTGTATGACATCAATTGCACACGAGGTTTTTGGCGCCCGAGCGCAGCGAGGGCGCTAATTAGCCCGAGTATGCAATTGATGCTTACACCCGAGGTAAACACTCTGCTTTACATATCGATTGTGAGGTAAGTAAAAAAACAAGAAAGCAGGACTTTTGAGAAAGAACTCCAAAACACGAAAAAAATTTACTTTCGCGCCTAGCTAGTCGACTGACTTTTTTACTCTTCACGATTTTATGGCACGCAAGCGCGTCAAATCGTGCTGGCCAGTTTGATTTTTAAATCGATTTCAATTAACATACGATGTGACTGCGAAACAAATAGTTCGATTTTTAAAATAAAATCTACATTAATTCTAATATAAATTGTCTCGATTCCGATTCGAGTAAATAATCGATACCGAGAAAAAAAATAACTTTTAATAGTAGTTTATGTGACTGTCACATAATGAGGGTTATTAAAACACGAGCGAGGTTTTAAAAAACGAGACTTGGCGAGTTTTTTAATAGCATTCGCGAGTGTTTTAATACCAAGTTATGTGCAGTCTCATACACTACTTTATCTACACTCATAATGAAATTTTTGAAACAAAATGGCGCAATTTCGACAAAAGTATCTTGACATTCAATCGTCTGCACTCAGTTTTGCGCGCGCAATTTTAGGTATTTTTAGTTGCACTTTTGGTACCACGAAAATGAAATTAGGTTTTTTATAGAGTCAACTTTTGACATTAAAAAAAAAAACTTAAGTTTTGTGACGTGATCACAGCAACACTTTAAAAAAAATAACTGTAACATAAAGTGAAAAATCTGACCTTTAATGTAACTTTATATTACACTTTTTTTTTATTTTCTTTAAAGTTATGTATTGTTTAAAGCCTGTCAATATGTGTTTACCTTTGAATTCTTAATTTGAAGATTATAGATTATTAGAGTGTAGATAAAATATGACAGTTCTTTTTTCAAATTCCAAAACCTATGCTGTAATGCGAACATTACATGGCGTGTTTTGAAACCTATGCTGTAATGATATCAATACACCCCGGCATTCAGGGAAGTAAGTGACTACTTACAGAGCAAGAGATATGTAATAGTACATTACTTCAGAGGGAAGAAAGTGACAGTTCCATACCGAGATTATGGCATTTGCGCCACGAGCTTGCGAGGGGCGCAAACCATTTGAGGTATGGAACTGTACTTTATCCTGAGGTATGTATAGTGCTTTTTATTACACCTACGAGGAAAATTATAGACATAAATGCATAGAAATGTTTACAAAAAACACAAAGATAAATGCTAAATCAATCGAAGTTTTTGCGAAAATGCGCAGGCTTTTCCTTTTTTTATTCGCCCGTTTCTGGAGTAGGCTAAAATCATAAGGTCATGCAGCCACTTCTTCCGTGATTCCGCGCGTTTTATACACAAAAATAATTTCGTTTTTAATTTTCTGTATGCACCAAGGAGGTTGGTAACTGGTAAAAAAAAAACTGTATGTGGCCAGTAACAATTTACTTGAAATTTAATTAGTAGACAGTTAAAGTCTCTTTGCAGTATGACTGCTGACAAATTAAAAAAAAAAAAAAACCGGGTATGTAATGGAATTTCATACATACTTCCCACCCTTGGGTCCGAAGGATTTTCATACAAACTTCCATACCTTGGGATGATAGGATTTGAAGGGCGGGATAAAGGCGTTTCTTCCCTCTAATTGGTATAATTAGTATGTATTTTCAGAGCAGGTGTGATAAAAAAATATTTTGCTGAGCACAATGTTATTATGGCAAAACCCCTCATGGTCGGGAAAACCATGAGGGAGGCCTGTGTCCTGCAGTGGGCGTCAAATGGCTGATGATGATGATGAATGTTATTATAAAGACTGCCAGGTAACCCCCGGTTTCTCGTACACTAACAATCTGTTAATCTACTGTTAACAGCTGTCAGTGTTTTTTTTGTATGCACTTTGGTCAATTGACAGCTGTTAACAGTAGATTAACAGCATGTTAGTGTACTAGAAACTGGGGGTAAGAGTGTCAGAGTTAACAGTATGTTTACCAACCAGTAATTTCTGATAGCATGGATTGTTAACCATGGAAATTGCAGGCAGCCTTAAATGGGAAATGCATACACTAAGTTTTGGAAGTCAATTAATATTTAGATTCAACTCGCATAGGTACAGCTTATTCATGTGCCCACAAAGCCAAAGCCAAAAATGTGCCTAATAAAGCTGTTCCGAGCCAACCCCAAGCTAGTCGATGTCTCTCACAAGAAAGGGCCAAGGCTAATACAACTGGGAAAGTATACTCACTGTTTAGTCATCATCGTCGTCGTCATCCGAGGGCACAAAGAGTTCGTTTTCCTCCAGGAAATTGGCTATGTTCTTACTGATGGCGGCACCGATGAGCAGCCCTGGTACTACGGCGCACACGATGCCCAATAGACCAAAAGGCTGTTTCTCGGGCTCCGGTAGGATCGCGCCCGTTGGTGTGGTAGTAGCGGAACGCCTCTGCACGGCCTGGGCAGGCGTGGTGAGGCTTCTAGATTGTGCCACCAGCCGCGTCAGCTGTAAGAACGACATTTTTCAATGCGTCTTTGTGTAAAGTGGAGAAAACTAGAAATACGCAAGTATTTTTAGAATTTTCGCTGCACGGGAAAGTCATCAGCTGATGTAGCTGACGGATGTAGTCTGTGTATATCAGTGACTGACAGTTAAACGGTTAAACCATCACACTGACAAGTTAGACGTCGTTTCTTTTTGTTTATCGTGCTCTGTCTGACTTATCAGTCAGTGTTTTTCAAAAAGTGTTTTTGGAAATAAATGTAGTTCACTTTCACTTTTCAAACCGCGTGGCGCCGGATTAAGAATAAGATAAGATAAGATAAGATAGCCTTTTATTTCTCTTTACACCTTAATACATCAAAATACAATTTTGCATGCACATGCACTTCTTCGTACCTACTATTTAAATAATACAATTTATTCCTATTTCCTTTTTGTTACATTATTTTTATTTCTCCAATTAACACATTTCACATCAATTAAGTTAATATATATTCTAATCATGTTAAATATTTAAATAATCCAGATATATTCGAATAACTTCAATATTAAATTTCTATAACATTTCAACATAAATAATCATGTTCACATTTCTCAGTTTTACATTTGTAACTACATTACTTCTAGGAACTTCAAAGGCGACTTGCAACCTTTTGTTTTTATTTTTAAGAGCGCCCTCATTGGGCATAGGCCTCCTGCAGCTGTGTCCATATTTCTCTTTCGTGAGCCAATTTTATCCACTCTGGACCTGCAATTGATTTAATGTCGTCTTCCCATCGCATGTACGGGCGTCCACGTCTTCTGTGACCTCCTTCTGGGCCTTTCCATTCTGTCACTTTTAATGTCCATCTATCATCTTTTAGTCTGGCTAAATGACCCGCCCATTTCCATTTCATAGTTTTAATATATTTTGCTACGTCTGTGACTTGTGTTTGTTTCCTGATGTTTTCATTTCGCACTCTGTCTTTCAGGGATTTTCCTAGCAGGCTTCGTTCCATACTCCGTTGACATACAAGTAATTTTTGCATTGCATTCTTAGTAAGTGTCCAGGTCTGGCATCCATATGTAAGACATGGTAGTATGCAGGTGTTCATAACATGTTTCTTAAGATGTAATGGATATTTTCCTTTGAAGATTTCTTTATGAGCCCAAAACTTCTTCCAGGTAATTGCTATTCTCCTTTCTATTTCGTCGAGTTCTCGCGTTGGTTTGAAGGATACTTGTTTGCCCAAGTAGATATAGCTATCGACATATTCAATATTTGTTGTTTCGATCTTGACCTGAGTGGCTTCTCTATTTGTCATAATCTTGGTTTTTTCAAAGTTCATCTCAAGGCCTATCGCGAGACTTGTCTTATACAGATCTTTTAGCATTTGTTGAAGTATTGACGGGCTCTCTGCGAAAATCACTATATCGTCGGCAAAACGTAAATTTGTCAGTCTAGAGCCATTTATATTTATTCCTTTTTCATTCCATGGGAGATTCTTCATTATCGATTGTAAGACAGCGATGAACAATTTTGGGGACATTGGGTCACCCTGTCTAACTCCTCATTTTATATTAATTTCTGGTCCTATTGTCTCCAGCTTGATTGTGCTTGTACATTTCTTGTATATATCTCTAATGATATTTATATATTTGGTTTCTATGTTTTGTTGTCTCATTGCCTCCCATATTGAAGAATGACTAATTGAATCAAATGCTTTTTTATAATCTACAAAATTTTTCGTGCTCTGTCTGTGCAAAGTTTATCGTGTTCTGACTGATACAAAGTGTTTTTGGAAATAAATGTAGTTCACTTTCACTTTTCAAACCGCGTGGCGCCGGATTAAGAATAGCGTCACTCCATTTCCTTCCGTGGATGTCGTAGAAGGCGACTAAGGAAATACATTACCAGGAGACGGGCAGCCGCGTTTTCCTGACATACCAACCGCATACTGCGATCGCCAACCCGCCTGCCAAGCGTGGCGATTATGGCAAAACCCCTCATGGTTAGGAAAACCATGAGGGAGGCCTATGTCCAACAGTGGGCGTCAAATGGCTGATGATGATGATGACTTTCACTTTCACTTTCAAAAGTGACATAAGGCTATTAAAATACGCTACCCGCACCAGATAGCGCGTCCCGTGTAAGCGTAGTTATTTCCTCCTGTGGGGGGGAGGGGAAAAAAGACCGCTGTCAAACTTTATTTGTCTATAGTTTGTTATTATCGGAAGAATGTAAAAATTCGCATAAATTTTAATTTTCGTGGCGATTATTCATATTAAACCGCTATGAATATAACTCTGACCAGCTTGGAAGCGTTAATACGTAAGTCTCCCTCGTTGCAATCCCTGCTTTGTTTATATATTCACTTATTTTCACGGTTCTTTGTAGTGAAAGCTACAAGCGAGTCTTTGCCATGTCCGGACCCAGCTGCGCTCGAGGCCTTCTGCGCTGTGATGCGAGACTCCCCGGAGGGCCCGCAGCTGGCGGCGCAGGCGCTGGCTGCCAGGATCCATGCCTCAAACGCCCGGGAAGCCCTGTTGGGCCTCAGCATGCTGGACCGCTGTATGCGGCGCGGCGACGTAAACTTTCAGGCTGAAGTCGGCAAGTTTCGTTTCCTAAATGAGATGATCAAGCTTGTGTCGCCCAAATACTTTGCGGACAGGACCGCACCCGAAGTGAGGACGAGGGTGAGTCAACCAAGTCAATATGAAAACTAAAACAATAATAGGCACCTATTTACCTGCAACTGCTTAGTTATTATTAGTTAAAAAAATTGAGTTAAAATTTCTGTTACTAGGTGCTACAACTTTTCCACGCTTGGTCGATAGAGTACCCGAAAGAGTCCAAATTCAAAGTAGCCTATGACATGCTGAGGAACCAAGGTGTGATCAGGGAGACTCCACCACCTCTGCCCCTGGAGGATTCGGCACCACGAGCCCGTGCCAAGAGTGCCATCTTTGAGGATGAAGAGAAATCCAAACTTCTGCAGAAGCTACTCCAGAGCAAGAAGCCTGAGGATCTGCAGCATGCTAACAGACTGATCAAGACTATGGTCAAAGAAGTATGTTGTCTTATTTCATGCATCTCTTGTTAGATTATATTTCTAATTGCATAGCAAATCCTATGAGAAACTTGAAATTCCATCTTGTGCACAAAGACTGGATTCTAATCTGAACATCCTTCTATTAGCAATTATCCCTCTCATATTTTTATATGGGAAAATAATTTGATATATTATTTGTGCACATTTATTTTAATTTGATTTAGACCGGATTTTTCAATAGTCAAATAAAACTTAACTGGAGAATAAAACTGATGTTGTCACTGTTTTGTCCTATAATTTAGACAGTGATAGCAAGAAATCTATTCTCCAGTTAAGTTTTATCTGACTATTGAAAAATTGGCTCGAAGTAATCCAACAGGCTCTTCAAGTTATAAAAATATATTAAGCATAACTAATAAGGTCCATTGTTACTATGTTGAAGACAAATAAACATTTTCTATTTCAATTATAGGTTTTTCTTAAATTAAATAAGTAAAACAGGAAACCAATCTCTTAACTGAAAGCTACTTAATTGGCAGTTTACACTAAGCTAATCCAATTTATTCATAAACCTTGATCCAATACATTGATTGCCAAAATGCGAGCTATTTAAACTTTTTGAAACAAGCGTTTCATTGAAGGAGGAACGCCGAAGCGAGGCCAGCAGCCGTCGCGCCGCGGAGACCGGCGCCGCGCTCGACAGCGCGGAACTGCTGAGAGACATGCTCGCACATGCCGCCCACGCCAGCCCTGACGAGCTGCAGCTCATTCACGAGCTGCATGCCAGCTGCCTGCGGCTCCGTCCGGCGCTGCAGCGACTGGCCGCTTCTGACGCTGGCGATTGTCTAGGTCAGTAAAATGAAGCAATCCCTAGGCTATGAAAAGAATGCCGATGATAGCTTTCATCATCATCAGCCATTTGACGCTCACTGCAGGACATAGGCCTCCCTCATGGTCTTCCAAGCTTCCTGGTCTTATGCCGCCCGCATCCAGAGACTCCCCGCCATTTTTACAATACATTTGTTGGAGTTATTACAATATTTTAGGCAAAGCTGTGCCTGAACTAGGTTCTAGACCTGTATCTCAGGCAACAGAGCTCCTTAACGGTCAAAAGAGTATGTATGTTACTTAGACATGGCTGTGTAAAAACCTATTTGGAGGCTAAAATTTCCACCCATGCGGGTTCAAGTCCCGGCATGGGTGGAAATTTTACCCTCTAAATAGGTTTTTAAACTTCTCCTCAGCACGGGTTAGTGCAACAAAAAGAATATACCTAATGACTGTGTACGTGAAAAATAGTACAATACCCAAGTTAAGTAGTATGAGTTATGTGAGAGTATTGTTACTATTAAGATAATATTCTGAATGTTTATTGAGCTGCCTGCTATTACGGCCACTTTAGCGATTTACAGTGTCTAGTGGCCAGGGATGCGGGTCAGTGGCGGGCAAAGATGCTGTGAATACTGTGCCCAGTGGCCAGTGACTCCGCCTGGTTCTACTGTGGCCAGCGATTTTTGACAGCCCTGTGTCAGAAATCTAGCCACTAGTGTAGGCCAGGTTTGGGAAAAGCTAGCCGGAGATGGTATAGTGTAGTCAGCGCCGACTAGCTAGAATATTTCTGTGGCGCAACTAAGCTACAACAGCTGGCGGATAGTGACACAGGGGACAGCCCTAGGCTCCTGCAACAGTGTTGCTAGCCGGGGATAGTGTTTAACCGCGGCTAGTTTAACTAGTTGGGGATAGTGTAGCCAACTAGCAAGTTCTGCGCCTCTGCGCCTATATTCTAGCTACCTTGTATATTCCATTGGATTAAAATGAAATTAACGTTGGTCAGATGACATCCTGCACGCGAGCGACGTCTTGGACGAGGTCTTCGAGGCATACAACGCGTTTGTGAAGGAAAACAAGGAGGGTACAAAAATTGCAGGTACTTAAAAACGACACTTTACGGTACAGTCTAAGCGAGGCTGTCATTTTTGGTCCTGTGGAGACAGAGTCAGAAGCATTGTAGGCCAAAGCCATAACTAAGAATTGGAGATTCTTACGAGATACTTTTTATGATTATTATAAGATACTGTTTTTAACATTGTCAACACAATACCATTTAAATATGGATCGCGCGTACTCCGGGTTGCTTAATTTGTGAAGTAAAAATGAAGTAATCCGGATTTTACTCCACCTTAGTAATACATTCAACAGGTCTAATCACGATTACCTATTAGTATTAAACTTAATTACCTCTAATCCCCGTTAGACCCGTTTTAAATGTATAGACAACGCGAGTTATTAAAAAATACCATTACTTTTTTAGCAGCGCCGTCGAGCAACGGCGACCGACTGCTCGACTTTGCGACCGGCGACCGCGGGGAGGGCGACGCGACTCGCGCGACCGCACAAAGAAACGCGCTGGACGAGCTCGGCGACATATTCGCGACCGGCGACGTAGCGACCGCGGCTGTGGAGCCCCTCAAACCGGTCAATTTGATGACTCAAGGTACTCACTTTGTCACTTTTTTTGAATGTTGAACTGTTTTCCCCCTGAAGGGAAGAAAACGTATATTTTGGGCATTGGCGTAAGTATAGGGTGGCAGGGCTGGCAAAATGCCACGGGCCCCCGACCTGAGGGGGCCCCCGAACTATGAGGCCGTGAGACTGGGAGGGCCCCGTCCAATGAATTTGCTACGGGCCTCAGATGGTATAGTTACGCCACTGATTTTGGGGCTAGCCAAGGCTTGACCCGAGCAAGCCTTGCCTTTCGCCTCCGGAGTAGGTACTGAGGATCACACCGCGCCGCCGGTCGCATCGACCACATCTGGTCCTAGGTTTGAAGTTGAGATTTCTCTGCAAAAATTGGCATATATATAATGTAGCCTACATGCATCCCACTGCAGGGCTCCCTTTTCTCTGCGACTGAGTATGGGCTGAATTACCACGCGTGCCCACCGCGGATTGGCAATTTCAAGCGCTGCGGCATGTGAACACCTGAAATACTCGGGCTTCCTCACGATGTCTTCCTTCACAGTTAGCGAGTGGTCTCCGTCACAAGATTGTCTTGAAGATATTGCTGTTAGCAATAAGGCCGCCCATTGTACTTTTTCATTGTAACTTTCATATTTTATGTCTCGCTTCTTGTGTGCAATAAAGAATATTCTTATCTTATCTTATTGTTACTATAATTTCACAAATGCACATAACTAGAAAACAAAGTCATTGGTACATGTCGGGGTGCGTACCTACCCACGACGTCCCGAATGTGAGGCCGGCGTTCTACCGCTCCGCTACCACCGCGGGAAAAAATAAAATAAAACCATAATAAAATACCACGTTATTTTTTTTCGTTGGTGTTAGTAAGCCGATATTCCAACTCTAACTTGTTGTGCAGACGATACAGACCTATTGGGCGAAGGGCGGACGGAAAAGGCGGAGGGCTGGCTGGAGCTGGACTCGCTCGGCCAGCAACTGCTTCGTCAGTCACTGCCGGAGCACGCGAGACGTCCCTCGAGTTTCACCAGGTGGGTGCAACCAGGAGGCGTCGCCGCGTTTCATAAAACTACTTTTTCATGTAGATTGATAGAATATTCTTTATTGACGACCTCGTGGCGCAGTGGTGGTGCATCTGCATACCATGCGAGAGGTCCCGGGTTCGAATCCCGGCTGGGGACAAAAAAAAAACCCTCCAGGTCTTGGATGTTTACATGTTTGTGATGTCGTTGTTTCTGGTTCCCACGACACAGGGTATCCTAGGCCCGTATTACAGAAGCGTACTCAAGCGCCGATCTCAGTTTAAGACTAGATTTGAGTATGGTTTTCATTTTAGAACGTTACTTGAGTTGACACTTACCAATCACAACTCTACTGAGTAATAGCTAATTCGAGAACGATACTTGGGTTGCAATCTCTACTTAAGTCATGTTCAAATCTGTATTTACTCAAGTGTGGTCGGAACCACGCTTGAGAGTCGATTTTCCTTGTGAATTGTTTCGTAATTATTGTAAAATGAATATATTTGAAGATATTGATCCTTATGACGATATAGAGGGTTATTTTTAAAGTCACTGGATGCAGGTGGCACAAGACCGGGAAGCTTGGAAAACCATGAGGGGGGGGTCTATGTCCTGCAGTGGGCGTCAAATGGCTGATGATGATGATGATGATAAAATGCGTCGTAATCATCATAAGCAGCCTATATACGTCCCACTGCAGGGCACAGGCCTTCTCTCAGAGAGAGTATGGGCTTAATCACCACGCGTGCCCACCGCGGATTGGCGATTTCAAGCGCTTAAAATGCGTAATTCCCCTAATTAGAGTTGCTGTCTGGTAACAACTTTTCATCATCATCAGCCCACCTCTGCCCACTGCTGGTATAGGCCTTTTCTCCATTACGCCATCTTTCACGGTCTATTTCCATTCGCATCCATAGGCCCTTTGACGACTTGGTCACATCGTCCGACGATCGACAACTTTTGTTCTATGAGTTTTTCTCAGGTTTTTATTTTTGATATCAGACTTTATATAATTTTATAATTAAAGTTGTTGTCCCTTGTCTACGCAGAGGTCTAGGTACAATTGATCAGTGTCGAACGTAATTGTTGCATGCGCTGTGCTTTCACAAGTGATGCGACACCAGCAGAGGATGAACATCATAAGCATTCCTCTTCACTGTAGTTGTGACGTATGTTGTTGCTTAGTTACATTAAAAAGTAAGGAAAGAAAATAACACTGCTGTCTTTAATGTCTGAATATATGTAATTTTCTCTCCGAATAAAATATTGCTTTACGTTACATAAAACGCCTTTCCAATTCGTCATAGTAGTGAAGTTCATTTTCCTCATTTTTTCACTCATATTGTTTCAAGACAGCGCGTCTTATAAACAAACTAAACAAATTAATTAGATAGACGTCAGAAGAAATTTTATCGCTGACATTTGTTACGTTCCGTTGTCTAAACAAAACAAACACATAAGAGGCGTGCACGTTTTGCTTATTTATTTATTTTATTTTATTCAAATAACTAAATAATGAAAATTTAAACATCTAATTGACGAATAAATAAAAAAATATTTTATTTTCTTCTGTATATTTCACATAAGTAAACTAATTCTTATCAATATTTTATTACACCATGCGTAGAACGAAATAAGAGTTTATACTTGATTTTTCTTGTCATAGAAAACAAACATTGGTCATAGACAATCTGATTGCAGTTCAGAATCTCTACTTAAGCAGCGATTGGCTGAGGAACCCTTAAGTACTATTTAAAAATAAAGAGTGTGCTTGAGCATCGATTCAGCGCTCAAGTTATGATTGGGCGATCCGAGATCAATCTGCGCTTGAGGATCGTTCTGTAATACGGGCCCTAGTGTGGGGCCAGAACCAATGTATGTGCCTGTATGTAAATGTTTATGTTTATGTTTGTATTTACACCAAGAATTACATATGAGATTTAGAAAATAATTTAGTATAGTACTATATGTATGTAGCCTCCACATCATGGGTTTCCCCCTGATAGACCAAGATTTTCGGTCATTCGCCACCTCTGACCACTCAGGCAAGAATTTGTCAGCTCCTACTCGGCCGCCCCCGTTTGCAATGAACGCCGCCGGCACCCACTCGGTGGCACTGCTATTCATAGTTTATTATGAATATTCGATTCACATTGCGTAGGACGTAGCCGGTTCCAACTTTTTAATCTGTGGGTTAATCGACTGTGCAATGTCATTGAATTGCCATAGTGAACCTTGAACTGTAGTTCTATGAAAGGGGTGTGTACCCAAGCGGGTACACAGACCTGGCGATGGACGGACTGAGAAGCTTTGCTAGGTGGGTGCGATCTGGCGAAGCGAGGCTTTATCAGAGCGGGCGGAGAAGCATGTCTTCGCCAGGTGGGTGCAAAGACCTAGCGACGGGCGGACGGAGAAGCGAGGCTTTACCAGGTGGGTGCGACCTGGCCACGAGGAGACTGAGGAGAAAGGCTTTATCAGGTGGGTGCTCAGATATAGCGATGGGTGGGCGGAGAAGCGAAAGTTCGCCAGGTGGGTGCACCTGGCGATGGGCAGACTGAGAAGCGAGGCTTCGGGCGGGAAGCGAGACTTCGCAAGGTGGGTTCACACAGAGCTGGCGACGGCGGGCGGGGAGAAGCGAGGTATCGCCAGCTGGGCTAAGATGTCATGCAGAGATTCAGTATGCTCACAGACTTGCATTTCTTTCTGGAGGACAGAGCTTTGGCATTTTAATTTGACAATTAATGTACTGTATCATCATCAACCCATTATGTCCCCACCGAGGGGCACGGGTCTCTTCCTTGAGGAAGGTATAGGCCATACTCCACCACGGGGGCCAAGTCCGGATTGGTGGAGGCTTGTAGACTAGTGGCTCGTCTACTGTCAGAAGTTGTCAAGCCGCCCTAAGTCCTCTGACTTGGCTTAACGACTGCCATCTATCGATGGTTAATGTACTGGAAAGCCCCGATTTTGACATCTGAAACACGCGTCTAGCCTCGTCGTAATACTAAGGCTGGCAAGGGGCGGACGGAGAAGGCGAGCACGACTTCGCCATTCACTGCTGCCGCTACTGACGCACGCGGGGTGGCCAGGCGTTTTGTTTGATTTATTAGCATTTGGGAAATATTTAATTATATCAAGAAAAGTAACACGTTACCTTGTATTTTAGATTTAGAACTGTTTTTGTCGTAAAGGCGCAAGTCAGTGTAAATATCCTCAAGTTCACCATTCAAACAAGTTTATCATTAAACACCCAAGGGTGTTTAAACTCGGTTGATGATCAATGATAAACCAGATTCAGTGGAATTAGACCGGTGAAACGGCGGGCAACAAAAAAATCATTTATTTTTTATTTTTTACAGCAAATCATCAAAGAAAATACCAATGAACGCATTAGACAAGATCTCACCGAGTGACGAGGCTAAAAAAACGAATGATTCTCTTCTGGACTTGGATTTTTTCTCCATACGTCCGAAGCCCAAAGGGGCGGTCAGTCAGCAAGCGCAAATCGCTTTCTCCGATCTTAAACCGAAGCGTCCTATGTCAGCATACATGCTATGGCTGAACAGCGCCAGGGAACAGATCAAGGCCGACCATCCAGGACTTCGTGTCACCGAAGTCGCTAAGAAAGGCGGAGAAATTTGGCGGGCGATGAGAGAAAGTGAGAAAACTGTAAGTAGTGCAGATTTTTCGTTGGTAGTCATATAGTAGATTTTACAAGTGCACAAGACGAACCATTTTTATCCGAGACTTTTAGCAGCCCGAGCTGAAGGCGGGGGCTGATAGTAATGTCGAGGTTAAAATGGTTTGTGGACGAGTTATAAACTCTGCTTTTCACTTCGATTGCGAGGAAATAAAACAGTATGATAATGTGGCAAATTTAAGAAGTTAATAAACGCACGAAAAAACAAGACCTGCTTTCCGCCGCTTTATTTTTTGCTTGGGCTATACAGGCTACTATTAAATTAATTTTGTAATAATAATTTTAATTTTTTAATGTCAATAAAGTAAATATTATGAAATAACAAATTGTATCTATGAACTTCTTATTCTGTTTGGCGGTATGGTTCATTTTCTTTGCCTTAATACAGATACATTTATGAGTAGATACGTTAATGCACTTGTGCACAAAATTCGATTTTGTGCAGCCTATATCCTGCACAAATAAGCACTTTCAGAGCATGAGAAATGAAAAAGTTTTTTTCGCACTAGGTATTTGATAAATAAAGATTGAAATACCAATATAAAATCCTACTAATATTATAAATGTGAAAGTTTGTGAAGAGGTTTGGATGTTTGTTACCCAATCACGCAATAACGGCTGAACGGATTTACATGAAACGTGGCGTACCTACCTGATTTGAGACATAGCATGCTTGATATCCTTGGGATAATATTTATTTTAAGCTTAAAATAGATGGCGTTGTGCGAGCGAAGGTTGTGTTTTAAAAATAGATGGCGTTGTGCAAGAATCGTATAAACGGATTCTGTGCCGGGACAGCTAGTTCAATATAATACGAGCTAGGTACGAGTATTATAGCTTGTTAGAAATCTTATAATCTTCTTCAAGAAAGGAGCCTGCCACCTCCTTCTGAATTCGTCCGTTTAGTTTATGTCCGGCGATGATTCTTTGTGACATTGTCCGATATCATTAATTCGTACATCTTTCCCTTTACCACAGACTATGTAAACTGCCTCTGAAGAGTGTTTTAAGGAACCGTGTTTTTATAAATAAGACCCTAATTGTGTAATTAATACACTATAATAATTTTAGTGAGGGAAGGCCTGAATGAGGCTCTCTATGTTTTTTAACAGCTATGGGAGCAGAAAGCTGCGGCAGCCAAAGAGCAATACAAAAGAGATCTCGAAATATACGGCCGCCAACAGGGCACCTCGCAACAAGACAGTCAACAAACATCGAGATCCTTGTTGCAGCTTGATGATCAGACCGAGATTGATAAGGTACTCAAGTTTCCTGCTGTCGATAAACCTATAGTTTCTTGTTTTTTAATAGATTTTTAGCACGAGTCAATCAATTAAATATATTGAATGATACCGCGCAGTGAAAAATTTCCGTTTTCATTTACTTCATTTTTCATCTGGTTCGGATGTTGGCTTAAGGCACTATTAAGACGCGTGTCGAGTCAATTTATTGTTCAAATACTTGCGACAGTCGGTACATCACATAGGTACCTATAATGAACAGAAACGCATTGATTCAGTGTGACGTCTGAACGTTTTAGTTTTAGATTTGTTCATGGATTCAAATCGTACTATACCTAAAACCAGAAACACACCGCCTACACCCGATTTCGATCGACGGGAGAAGGGACTGTATTCTTATACAACTAATGTGTCAGGTTTTCGAGCAGAACATACCAGCCGAAGAACAGTCCAGCAAAGATCTCGCAATGAACGGCGCGGCGGGCGCCTCGCAACCGCCTAGCAACCAAAGCTCCAATAACGGCAGCCCCTCAGACACCATGTTGGATATATCGATGCCCGCCGAGAACACGACTGCTATTGAAGATGACCAGCAGAATACAGGTAAATCTTCGCGAATCCGGGTAACAATGTGGCATTCTAGATGGACCAACTTATTTTCGGTTATGAGAGGCGCCACTCGACATAATTTCAGACAAGCAATGTACCTAATCTCGGTGGTCTCGACAGAATATCAGCGTTGTGGCTAGATACCTCGGTGGCAGCTACAACATATGCTGAGTCGGGAACCATTTTAGGGGCTCAATACTTTAAACTAATACCAATATTATTTATGTTCGAATTATGATATAAAAAAAAAATTGTGCTAATGTATTCAATTTTTATTTTATGTTTTCGTTAAATTTGTCTTTTTTATGTTTTTTTGCCATCGTTTTGTTTATGTTTGGAGTATTGTGCCGTTAAATAAATGGTTTCTCTCTCTCTCTCTAATTCATCTGTTGTGCGCTATCAAGAACTTTAAATCCTTTTTTTCCGAATCGCCAATGGTGTCCATCCCTGAATTTGGCATATGCAAGACAACGGCACGGGTTTTGTGGCGCTCGTATTTATAATAATAATAATTATTATTATTATGGGTTAATTCCAACCAGTCTCGCTGACCATCTGAGGCGGTTGGAACTACGTGTGGCCACTAGAGCTTAAAAAGCGATTTTATGTCGTCTACGCACGATTTAAAGTCGAACTTTACGAGCATGGGAAGGGAAAAGTTAAATTATACATTGTTAACTATAAACTGTCCCCCAGCAAGCAGCGGTCCGCTGGACGACATCCGCGTGTCGCTGGCGCGCGTGACGCCGAGCTGCGCGCCGCCGCTGCCGCTGTTTGCGGCGCGCGTCACGGTCACGCTGCGCGGCTGCCGCGACCGCCCGCGGCCCGGCGTCAGCGTGCTCGTCATCACCGCCGTCAATAACGGGCCGTCGCCCGTCGACGACTACAAGTTTACCGCCGTCGTGCCCAAGGTCAGTTGAGAGTCCCGACTGGCCATCTCTAAAAATAAAAAAGCCGGCCTTTCGAGTCCCAAGGCCAGACGCTAAAAGTAAAAGAAACGGATCGGCTGAGGCTCCATTGGCGTTGCCAGCTTTAAAAATCAAAAAGGCAGACTTATCCGTTAAAAAAGCCTGACTTTTAAGTCCGAAGGCCAGACGCTAAAAAAGAAACGGGCGAGCGAGACGCTACCGGCCACGGCCCGTCGCCAGTTGACGACTAGCAGTCTACCGCCGTCGTGCCCAAGTCAGTTGAGTCTCGACTGGCGTTGCCATCTCTAAAAAAAAGTTCATTGTCCATAAGAAGAGTTTACATAAGGGCTTAGCTTAGTTTACTCAATTTATTGCTAGTAATATAGAGTAGGGGTCGTTGATACTTGTACTAGTTAAAACTGTATTAACACTACTTATTCGATGTACTTGTACGGGGAAAATTACATTTGTGAATAACTAGTTACAGTGGACTTACCGTTTAAAAGGCCGGACTTTTGAGTCTCGGACGCTAAAAGTAAAAGAATCGAGCGATCTAGAGGAGACCGTCCGCCGCCCGTCATCACCGCCGTCAACAACGGCCCGTCGCCCGTCGACGACTGCAAGTTTACCGCCGTCGTCGTCGTGTCCAAGCTCAGCCGACGGGCTTACCGAGCCGCTACTACGTAACTTTATGTTAATTTTATTGTAATAAAACTGGATTTTAAGGGATATTTACTCGTTTACTTTTCCATTTTACAATTTTCCGACGTTTCGGTACTTTTGCAAGTGCCGAAACGTCGGAAAACTGTAAAATGGAAAAGTAAACGAGTAAATATCCGTTAAAATCCAGTTTTATTATGTCTAGTGCCCGTGTTAACCTCAGAAAATTTACTGTAATTATTAAAATTTACATTACACACACTCACGTCACAAGTTGCGAGTGACGCCCTATAAAATATCACGAAGCTTTAAACATTATTGGAGGTATCTCGTAAGATAATGTTTTTATGTATGCGTAATAGAACATGTTCAGAATGTAATGGAAATTTTAAGTCAACAATATGTTTATTATAAGAGTCCCTTCCTAACATAATTTATTACATTGTGTGAGACCCTAAAAAGCAATTAAAATTGTTTTGCATTTGTAACATTTTCGCAAGTGTTTGTAGGTACTCTATGGCACGAGTACCGGGAAACGGGGTGATTAGAAACTGGAGTACGAATGGAAACAAAAAGCGAAAAGTGGAGTATTTTGTCACCACTATAGTTTTGTAAGTTCAGTTCAGCGACGTCTCAATATCTGACCTACGTATCTGTGACTAGACGTCGCTGTAATTTTAATTTGAGCAGGAAATCGGTGACAAAAAATCATTCTTAACTTTTTCTTTAAGTAAAAGAGGAAGAAAAACATTTATCTATCGCCTCAAAGGCATAAGTAACAAGTGATTAAAAACAAACAAAACAATTAAACAAGAAAAAATGTCCCAAAATAATAAGGGACCCAGTGTTTGTGACATGCAGCGGTAAAATGGCCTCGAGCTCAGTATACGCTGCGGTTTGCCCAAAGCACTGATTTTCAGCACTTTGCCAGCATTTTCAGCATTTTGCCACAGCACTGACTTAAGACAAGTCCATACCTACAAGGCGCTCTCTCACCAAAAAACTTGTGTCTACAATGGCAAAGCATGAAAGACACAACATAAAATGTACCATCTTTTAATACGCATGTTTGACAAATAAAATCTTTTATCTTCAGCACGGGCCTTTAGTAACTCACGGAGTTTTAATAATAATAATATGCTTTTATTTCGGAATACACAGTTCCAGATTATAAATAAATAACTTACAATACAATAGAGAAATACAATAAAATAAAATAAAGAAATAAGCACAAGTCATTTTCGATTATTGTCGCGCTGAACGGAATGCCAATGTTGGTACAGTGAACTGCCCACATCCTCACACAGACACGACAGAATCTCATTTTCACCGAAAAAGGAGAAAAGTCAATATTTCTATTCATACCCCAGTTTCCAATCACCCCGTTTGACAAAACAATTTTATCCCAAGCGTACGTACACAGCTCCTATGCTACGCGCACCAAATACTGAAGAATTCCAATCGTCTGACCGTCAAATTAGTATGGAATTTGACAGTTGGACGATTGGAATCGGTCAGGATTTGGTGCACATAATTAGGCCCCTAACGTGTGGTGTTGCCAACAGCCCCCGCAGGGCTGCAAGGTGCGGCTGCAGGAGCCGTCAGCCACCACGCTGCCGCCGCACAACCCCTTCGCGCCCGTCGCGCTCACGCAGGTCAGTCTACACTTGCCTTTAAACCCGTCACGTGATTCGGCAGCGTAATAAACGCATATAGAATTCCCGGCGAACTTCGTACCGCCACAGAATCCGTTTATACGATTATTGCACAACGCCATCTATTTTAAGCTTAAAATAAATGTTATCCCACGGGAACGCATTGCCGGCATATCAAGTATGCTATGTCTCAATTTCAGGTCTTTGTCTATCTGTACGCCAAGTTTCATGGAAATCCGTTCAGCCGTTATTGATTAAGTAATAAACATCCAAACATCTTCACAAACTTTCACATTTATATTATTAGTAGGATATTTATACGCCGAAGAATCGATGGGGTGCTAAGGTTCTTGAGTGAAGACCACGAACTAACAGACGCAGCGTAGAACGCCCACCAGCTCGCTGGACCGACGATCTGAGGCAGTTTGCTGGGAGTGGCTGGATAAGGCTGGCCGAGGACAGAAGGAAGTGGCGTGCCTTCATCATTCAGCCACAAGCAGTCCACTGCTGGACTTAGGCCTCCTCCATGGATTTCCGAATGACCGGTTGGAAGCAGCTTGCATTCAGCGTCTTCCTGCCACTTGGATGAGGTCATCTGTCCATCTTGTAGCTGGTCGTCCTACGCTGCGCTTGCCGATATGTGGTCTGCATTCGAGAACTTTTCGGCCCCATCGGCCATCAGTTCTGCGTGCTATGTGCCCCGCCCACTGCCACTTCAACTTACTAATCCGCTGGGCTATGTCGACGACTTTCGTTCGTCTACGGATCTCATCATTTCTGATTCGATCTCGTAGAGAAATTCCGATCATAGCCCTTTCCTTAGCTCGTTGCGTGACCTTGAGCTTGAGGCGTGCCTTGGAGGAAGCCTATTCCCAGCAGTGGACGAATGCGGTCTGATTGATTGATTGATAGTTTTTAAAAAAAAGTTTTTTATAAATAACACGTTAGTATCTAATTCTGAATTCGTACGTTTCTTTGGCGTTATTTGGCTAGACCGTCTCTAAAAAAAAAACAAACGGCTAATGCCCTTTATGGAGATTTGTTCGAGGTGGTTTCAGCTAGTTTCGTAAGTTTTTAAATTGAAAAAAATATCATGCAAAGAAAACAAATTAGGATTTGAATGGGCCACTGCCGGCATCCGAAAAAGTAGGGACTATCTATACTAATAATAAATCTGTAAGGGTCGGTCATGGAGTAAGTTAGTTTGTTTTCAGAGATATTGTGTTTATAGGCTCAATATATGATACTGAAACTAATTTCACGATTTTTAGAATTTTTTTCTGTATGTGTGTATGTATGTATGTATGTTCCTCCATAACTCTTAAACCAATTATCCGAATTTGATGAAATTTGGTATAAAAACATATAGACATCTGGGACACAGGATAGGCTATTTAAATTCTAGCTCCAGTTATGATAAGACGTGGCCCCCATACAAATGCTGCTTCGTAAAAATCGAAATGTACGCGAACGGAGTCGCGGGCACAGCTAGTTCTAAATAAGAAAACAGGTAAATACAAAACTGGAGACCGCGAATTTTCACTTAAAATTGATGATAAATTAATAACTTCAAATGAAGACATTGCTGCGGCGTTTGAACACTTTTTACAAATGTTCCAATGGGCATTGTCCTAAATATTGACAATAGTTACAAATACCTCATTTTAAAGCCATAATGCTACAATTATAGATTAACTAGCTGTGCCCGCGACTCCGTTCGCGTACATTTCGATTTTTACGAAGCATTTGTATGGGGGCCACGTCTTATCATAACTGGAGCTAGAATTTAAATAGCCTATCCTGTGTCCCAGATGTCTATATGTTTTTATACCAAATTTCATCAAATTCGGATAATTAGTTTAAGAGTTATGGAGGAACATACATACATACACACATACAGAAAAAAATTCTAAAAATCGTGAAATTAGTTTCAGTATCATATATTGAGCCTATAAACACAATATCTCTGAAAACAAACTAACTTACTCCATGACCGACCCTTACAGATTTATTATTAGTATAGATAATATTCACTGATTTCTTGTATTTTTGTGAATTAGTGTGTGTCTAATTCGACCTTCTGACGTTCGTTTTCACACGTGAATGAAAGTAGGTTTAATATTCTTTGATAAAAAACGCCAATATATTGACATGTCGGTATTCCGTACCGAACGTGGCCGAACCGGCCAAGTGCGAGTCGGACTCGCGCACGAAGGGTTCCGTACCATTATCTATACAACATTAGACACAAAGATAAAAAAACAGCAAAAAAATCACATTTGTTGTATGCGAGCCCCCCTTAAATAATTATTTTATTTAGTTTTTAGTATTTGTTGTTATAGCGGCAACAGAAATACATAATCTGTGAAAATTTCAACTCTCTAGCTATCACGGTTCTTGAGATACAGCTTGGTGATAGACAGACGGACGGACGGACAGACAGACAGCAAAGTCTTAGTAATAGGGTCCCGTTTTTACCCTTTGGGTACGGAACCCAAAAAAACAAATATAACAAATAGGTATATCGTTAAACAAATATATCTTCTGCGTCTGTACATATTAGGAGTCTTTTTAGTTTTGTTTAATTAAAGAGATCTTGTATCGAGTCACGTATGGTACAACTAAAAACTGACAGCTCTTATGACTTCCGGTTACTAAGACTCTTGTTTTTTTTGAAATTTGTGGAATTTACTTATCACCACTTTGGTGATAAGTAAATTCCACAAATATTAGACCAGTCCCGGCACTACCCGTTTTGAGTAAAATATTCGAGAAGCTATTTCTAGGTTAACTGCTTACACACTTCGATAACTATCAACTTCTCTCTGGTCAGCAATGCGGCTTCACGCAAGAGCGCTCCACGACGGATTAGTTAAACATATATTTAATGGGAGGATCGCAAGGATGCTAGGCGTATTCGGGGACTTGTCGAAAGCATTCGACATTGTAGTGCATTGAAAGATTACAAAATAAAAAATGGATCTTTTCAATAAATAGCTGCCAAGCTGTTATATCTGTCCATAACAGCTTGGCAGAGTTTGTTAAGTAATTTTCAGTAAGTATAAAACACGCTGACGCGCTGTGGCGGTCCATACGAAATACTACTGCCATAAATGGCGTATGTTTGGACCGCCACCACCACCGCGTTGGTGTGTTTTATCCTTAACTTGTACTGTCAGAGGTGCTAACTCACACATTGGCTCCTTAGGGATCATCACTACAAAAAAAAATTGAATCTACAGCTATGCGCAGAAACCTCTACGGTGGCGTAGACGTAATAATTTTACGAACAATCCCCCGGCAGGTGATGCTGGTATCACGTCCCACGGCGAGCGCCACCGTACCGTTGAAGTGCGCTATCACGTACGTTTGTGACGACGACATGCACTCGGAGGTGAAGGTGTTTGTACTGCCCGCAGAGGTGCTCTGATCCCAGTACGCTCACCCACTCAGGCTGGATGCACATTGTGAAGTCATTTAAACGCTCGCTAAAATACATTTTTCGACACTAAGGCCGAGTTCAGAGTCGCCCCGTAAGGCTGCGTTCTCAAGTACGCTCGGACTGAATGACTTATTTTAGCTAGACTAAGATCTCCGGTCTAAAAGATGCTTATGGCAATCAGTCCGCCGTATTGCAATGAAATAATTAAAAAATAATAATAAATACCTACGTGTTAAACCAGTTTTGGTCACTTCCGGGCGTACTGAGATCGTAATTGACATAATTGTCAGTTCTGACAATGGCGCAGTCCTAGGCTGGAATTGAAACAGCGATAGAATAGTATACGTGTGCATTTATTGCGGTACTTAACCCCGTGTTACCATTTAAGTGTACGTGGGGCCTCGATTTTCATACAAACTACATTGCACCATTTTATGCTTGTGTGCTTTCAATAAAGTGTATGGATAAGTGCTTACTGCATGCTCTCCGTGTATCTTTATGCCTCGTTTATTTGTTAGGCTATTAGTAGGTTCATTATCTGACTGGGTGGACTAATCTGGATCTTAGCTTCCGCAGACAAGGCTCTCTCTATTCTGTCAAATAATAATAGATAGGATCTTCTACGTCTAACTTTGTATGGAAATCGAACGGTGGCGTTTATCCAGTGCTGACTAACCGAGCAATGCTCTGTGCAGTTGCAGCTAATTAAAGAAAGGGACTGAATGAATTTTTGCCTTTTGATCTCACATTATTGTCTGAGCGAGAGGCAAATAGTTGGCCAGTCCCTTTCTTTAACGTGTTATAACGCACTTACGCACAATTCAGAAATTCAATTTCAATGCACACGCGCAGTTGACAGTCAGTGTTAACAGACGATGGTAGGTATTCGACTGTCGGCATTTCATAGCCTAAATCGTTCACTTCACAACTTTCATGTATACATACCTCGACTCAGATAAATGTTATATCAGACGATGCAGTTTTTTTATTCCTCGTTCACACGGGCGTGGTTGAAATGATGTATAAAGGAACGTTCATCCGTATTTTCCGAATGAACAAATGAAAACCTATTTAGAGGCTAGGAATTCCACCCATGCCGGGACTTGAACCCGCGACCTCTGGCTAACCGTGCCAGCGCTCTCCCAACTGAGCTAATGGGCAAGTGCAGGCATCAGTGAAATTTCGAGCCTCTTTACAAACTTCTCTGTATTACGTACAGGCAGCGACATCTGGCCAAAGCAATTTACATCACTTGCGGCCCCGAGTAACCCACCCATTAGCTCAGTTTGGAGAGTGCTGGCACGGTTAGCCAGAGGTCGCGGGTTCAAGTCCCGGCATGGGTGGAATTCCTAGCCTCTAAATAGGTTTTCAAAATTGTCCTCAGCACGGGTTAGTGCAACAAAAAAGAATATGAACAAATAAATACAACGGATAAATTGGATCAAAAACTTTTGTAAGTACTACACGTTATTAACTTCATTGATCAATCAGTAAGTGATTCCGGAATTAAGTTAATAATATTATTAGATCAGTTCACGGATGAATTCGGAATTTGATGTTCTGGGTTTAAACATTCCTTTCCCAATAACGCCTTAAGATATGAGGAGAGTATGGAATGAATTGTTCATATTTTGGATTATCTAACTGTGAGCAACTTCTCACTTTATCTAAACTTCTGGTGGCCTATGCGTCTCACCTCAAGATAAAGCGCAAGCCTGGTTTATGTCTCATGTGACGAATCTCGAAAGTGACGTACATCTCTCAAATCAATCTATGCAATGCTGAATCACTCGGTTTATCGGTACTAGCTTCTGGAGCGTCAATCATAGTAAATATACCAATGGCAAACAACACTGAACTGTACGACGCTTCTTAGCCTATAATTCCGCCACTAATATTAAAGTAATTATTAGCATTTAATGACATGTTATATCGGATCTAGTCGGAAGGAAACAAAATATTTGTATGAACAATTAATGTAGGTATGAAACTCAATTATATTGAAACATTCCAAAATTATAATAAAATATTTAAATTATTTTACGTGGTTTCTAAGACTTGATTAAGTACTTATTATTTCATAATTTGGCTAATAAAGGTCTATTCACGTCACAACGGGCCGCGGATGTGCCGACTCAACCTTACAGCTAAAATAATTCTTAAGGCCGCTCTTACGTGGAGCACGCTGTCTCGCTCGCACAATTTAATAATTTTAGTGATTGTTATAATAATATTGGTATACTTTTGATAAATGTGATCTGAGCGTGTGATAGACAATAAAATTGCGAATATTCAAGGCATATGTTTCTTATCCTGGTGGTAAGTTTTTTATTGAGAAAATTAGATTCCAAAATTAATAATTTTGGAAACAACTTTTCTTTACTAAAAACTACGTATAGGAAAACCAAAATATAATAAACGTCCGTAATTCAATTATGCATTGCGGACCACATTTGTCATAAAAATACTCATATTTACGTATTACTATATTAAAAAATGTTACGGCATGCTCCACGTGAGAACAGCTTTAAGTACTTACGAAGTTAAAGACTACAATACAAGCGCAAAAAAAGTCCGTCCCTGTGACAACCCGTCGACCGCACGGGGCCTGGCTTTTTTTGCACTAGTATTTTAGTCTCTAAACTAAAAGTATTTAAGCTTTATTTTAGTTTGCACGTTGCGCCCGCACGTCGCCGGCTCTTCGTAACTTGGATAGATCTCAACTGTGCTTAGAACGCTTTGGCAAGACGTTTTCATTCATAAGCATATTCTACAGTGTTATCATTATCAGACAAATCATACTTCAATGTTGTAAATTTAATTTTCCTCGTAATTTTGACGATTGAAAAGCTGTGTTAATGTTAACTTAGGTACAATGTATAGAGATCTGTATTATTTAATTACGTTAATACCAACGTGTGTAAGGTTATTATTAAATTGTATCCAAGAACAACTTGCTGGCAATTTCTATAGTAAAACCCCTTCTCAAGATCCAGGAGGAACCAAATAAAGTTTAATTTTGTTTTTGTCATAAATGCTGTATTTGAGTCTCTTATCTAATTATCTTAGAAATATTTACAATGGCTATTTACAGAAAGCTATTTTAGCTATTTATATCGTAAAAAAATGCTTAGTACAAAAATAAGATCCAGTACCAACAAAACTATGTGTCGACACTCAATGACAACTTCTTTTCGTAGGTAGTAACTTCCCCGCGTGCCGTACGTTATGACCTGGGCCCTGTTTCATAAACTTACAATTAGTAATAAATTTTCGGTCGTTCCCGCCCATCCTAGCCTCACGATTGGTCGAAAATTATTGATTACTAATCTTAGTGAAACGGGGTCCTGCCATCACAGGCAACCTAATGCCGGGTACAGACCGACCGAAAGAATGAACGCACGCGAATGAGTGTATATAGTTCATCTATGATTTGTTGGCTGGCAGTGTCTGATGGTGAAACGAATAAACTAGCGGCCGCAGAAGTAAACAGGGGGGGCGAGTCTCTTAAATGCATAGATTTTCAATAGAATGCGATTAGAATGGCAATTGTTATTTCATGGCACTATTCGTAGCCCACTAACTAATCGCATTCCAATGCGTCCCGGGCAACTCAACTCGGCGCCTCGCGCGATTCGACTTTCTTCGCGAGAGATGCCTATTAAAGCGCCGGTTATTTCTATTGCTTAGTAGACTAAGGAATAGAGGCGAATAACAACCTACACCTCCGAAATCAGAGGTAGATCATTTTTTTCTCACCACAGGTAGAGTAGGCATGCTCAGAGAGCCCATTTAGATACACCACAGGCTACATCTATGGTCCTGTTTTATCCGTTTTGTCTGTTATGTATTTAGTTTTCTTTCTGTTGCTATCCCGCCCTCCTCGTCGTACCACCAGCTCGTGCCACCAGTGGTAGGAGAATTATGCATATTATGTTACTTATCTGTTTATTTTGTTTCTGTGATGTGTCTTGTTGGTATAATAAATGTCTTTCTTCTTCCTCATTTTACTAATGTGTGCTCATGCATCCCCTCCCCCACCCTGGCCTCGCGTCTATATGACCTGATCGCGGAAGGCCAGAGCCGTGATGGGTTTCTGGTGTCCGCAGTACTCTCGCTCGAGCGAGCCGTCCGCCACCTTCCACAGCCGCGCGTACCCGTCTGACGAACCTGCGAACAACATTCGCCGGTTAACCTAGGCTGTTCTTACCTGGAGCTCTATTTTTGAATCACTCGTATCGCGTCGAGCGCTCGATTTCTACTGATTTTCGTTCGACATCTGAAATTCCGTATTTTTGAATCACTCGACTGCAACGAATGGTCCTTACCACTCGTCTCGCAGCGCGATCGGTAGATTAATTGTCAAAAAACGTTAAATGTGTGTTGGTACTGTTTGTCATTCTGAGTGTCAACAATCAAAAAAGGTTGACAGTATGTAGTGTTTTGTTTGTAACAAAAGACAAAGATTTTTTATTTAAACAGCCAATAAAACAGTGTTTTACGTTCCGTTTCTGTTACGGTAGTTTCCGGTTTTTTAATTTCTGCGTGGAATGGATAAAATACAATACTTCAAATTGTACTGGCAACACTTCAGGCGAACGATTCAAAAATACGGAAAAACGACATCATGCGACTTAGAAGACGAGTGTGACTTAAGTCGCATTCGACGATACAATTTCATACGAGTGATTCAAAAATAGGTCTCCTGGAGCATGCTGTCTCGCTCGCATTCTAACACTGAGCGTTTACGAGGCAAGATTAGTTTAAAAAATATTACTCCGCAATTTGGCCTATGTTTGGTCTACATTAATCTGTCTGTTGTAATTTTGTGCTGTGGATGTTCAACATTTTTTGTGATTGTAATGAAATTAGTATGCTTGATGAAAGTGGTCTGAGGGTTTGATGGATAATTGAATTGCAGACATTTGAAATATGCTAGTGCGAGCGAGAGAGCATGCTTCACGTAAGAATAGCCTTAATGCCTGGGAGTCTACATTAATATACGTTAAGTGATTTCAGGTAAATTATGATGATTTGAGAAAATATGGTAAGAGTATAGTTTTTTTCGGTGCATTTTTCTCCACTACAAATTATACCCGAACGCAGCGGCTAACGTTGCACATCGACATTCAAAAACAGAATGTCAATTCTTTACGTTAAAAAAAAATCTATCTTAAAACCAATTTTGGATTTGATTTCGAGTGATTGAAGAGTTATCGCGAGTCTGTGCTAAAGACCTCGTCCCACAGCGAGCGAGTCACTCACCGGTGAAAATATAGTGCGAGTTAGCGCTAAAGGCCGCATCCAACATAGTTAAGGGCGGGTCAGAATGATCTTGCATGACGAGATCTTCAAATTGGGAAAAAGTGAGAATGAAATAATTCTCACTAAACACAGTTTTTTTTATTTTTTATTATAAAGTCTCGACATTCGAAAACATCTCCCTCTCCCCGGCCTATCACTAGTCACGCAGCGAGCGAGTCACTCACCTGTAAACAGATATCGCGAGTCAGCGCTAAAGGCCGCGTCACACAGCGAGCGAGTCACTAACCAGTAAACAGATATCGCGAGTCAGCGCTAAAGGCCGCGTCACACAGCGGGCAAGTCACTCACCAGTAAACAGATATCGCGAGTCAGCGCTAAAGGCGGCGTCCCACACCCAGAGCTGTGACTCGTAACGTAACTCGCGCAGCAGAGTCCAGTCGCTGGTGCGCCAGATCTTGGCTGAGCAGTCGCCGGAAGTTGTCACTAGCATCCTGTTGGACATAAGTGTGTCTTGCTTGATTTTAACTTTAATAACTTATTAAAATTGATATCAATAGCCACTTTTAGAACTTACGGTCTGGAACCTAGGGTTAATAACTTATATAAGTCTTATTTATAAAAAGTCGATTCCACTAAAACACTCTTAAGACGGAGTTAAGGCCGGTTTAAAACAGGAGTCTTGCCATAAACCGGCTTTGACTCGGCCTTAAGAGTATTTTAGAGGAATCAACTTTTTATAAATAAAACTGTTAGGACTTCAATATGAAGTTTACGTTTTGCAGAACGTGTCGTCGTACGGCATCCAAAACCGCGAACGTGACTTTCATCAAATTTTACAGGAGACACTAACAACTTTACGAATCATACCGTCGAAATAATGGTTTTCAGACTAACTTACACCATGTTAGTCTAAAAACCATTGCTTCAAAATTTTTGTATGAGTACGACTGATGATTCGTAAAGTTTTTTGTGTCTCCTGTAAAATTTGATAAAAGTCACGTTCGCGGTTTTGGATGCCGTACGACGATATGCTAAAAGAAGATACTCGTATGTTTTTTGTTCATTCATCTCTTTTAGATTCTTTAGAATAGAATCGAAATCGTTTACTACCAAAACACAAACAATTTAAAAAGCAATAATAGCAGAGATATACATTTTTTTAGACTGCGTCTAACCATTTTGGTAATTGGATTAAAGACGTTAGATATTATGCGCGAGCTAGACGCGTAAATACGACGCAACATACGAGACAAAACGATAGAATGCTCCTGTTCTGTGCTCCGGATGCTCCCTGATTCACTCGGGCACGCACTTATGCTCTTTCGGAGCTACTGCACTCTGCGATCTAGATAGTCTCCTATCTGATTAGGAATGGGGAACTTGCGTCTAACTTAGATTGGAGTGACTTGCTTTTATACCATAGAAATCATACAAAAATCTAGGAAAAATTTAAAAAAGAAACAATAAAAATATTTTCTTAGGGGTTTCGGGGTCACAAAATATCCGAAAAATAAGGTTACTTTAATAACATAAAACTTATTGGATTTCGTTTTGTCATTGAATTCTGAACGTTTTCTTATAAGGGTGTACATGCATAAAAACATTATTTTACGAGATAACTCAAACATTGATAAAAGTTTCATACTTTATTATAAGCGTTACGTTAGGGAGTGACGTCATAGTCTAAGGTCGATTTGGCGCGTTTTAGTACCACGTGACTGTATTGACTTTTCGATTGGTTATATAGTAAAAAGTATTAGTCGCAGAGAAAAAAAAATACCACTTTTATTTATCTTTTAACGTGTCCTCTCAAGTGCAAGTTCTCCATTGAAGTCTCTAGAAAGAACTCTGATCTAGATCCAAGTTATTTATACACAAAGATAGGATAAAGTATCGTCGTTTAAGCTGTAACACCGCGTACCTACCTAAGTCATTGTTTGGCGGTTTTGAAAACTCATAAGACGCGTTAAAATGTTTTACTAATAACTAATGGTTCTATTTTTAATGAATCACATGCCTAAGAAGTTACTATTTTTGACATACGAGGTCGGGAAACGAGAGGATGGGGAGTGATCACTGAGTCTATCTTCACAAAGATAGAATTTGCTCACGTCTAGTACTCGCATACGAATGGCCAGAAACCGCGAAAGATGGCGTGATGGGGACAGGGCCATGCCCAGGCGTGGGCAGACGTGGGCTGAAGAAGATGATGGCAAATGAAAAATTAAATGATCAATGTGAAAGGAATGTTGCGTTGGTTTGGACATGTGGAGAGGATGAAGGAAGAAAGATTGACGAAACAAACACATCGAGCGAATGTGGGTGGAAGGACCGGTAAGGGACGACCCAGGCAGACATACTTCGACCGAATAGGGGACGTATTAGCAAAGGGCAAGATAAAAAGTACCCGAAACCGGCGTACGTGCATGCAACGACTAATGAATGTTGAGGAAGCGAAAGTGGTATGTCACGATCGTGGCAAGTGGCAGTCCCTGGTCTCTGCCTACCCCTCTGGGATAAAGGGGTGAGTTTATGTGTGTATGATCGATGTGTTTTGTTCTTCATGAGTACTCACGTGGAGTCGGGGCTGAACTTGCATCTCAGCGCGTACTTGGCGTGCGCGCCGATGTGCATCCGTGGCACGGGCCGCGCCGGCTCGCCGCCGAGCTGCCACACGTAGCAGTTGCCCTTGTTGTTGACGGCGGCCATCAGCTTCCCGGCCGGGTCGATCGCGATGTCCTGGATCGACGCCTCCGCCTCGGGGATCTAGGGGAATTCGCAATGATAGGTACATTTTGCAGTTACGAATCGGACTTGTTCACGGAGTAAATATTAAGTGACTACCTAATTACATAAGCAGCCTATAGACGTCCCACTGTAGGGCACAGGCCTTCTCTCAGGGAGAGAGTATAGGCTTAATCACCACGCGTGCCCACCGCGGATTGGCGATTTCAAGCGCTGAGGTTAGTGAATGATATTGCTACTATAACTTGACAAATGTACATAACTTAGAAAACAAAGTCGTAGGTACATGCCAGCACTGGGAATCGAACCTGGGTCTCTATCTCGCTGGGTCCAATGGCTACCAACGCCCTACCTAATATTTTATGAAAACTCGGACTAGCTACCTATTACGGTTCAAGAGATCGGCCTGAACTGAATGGAGCTCGGCCTTCAGCCTTGCTGTGGCGGGTTACCCGTGAGCGCTCTCCGTGGCCGGCCTTTGCATGTTTTCCCATACGGAATCGATTTTAGGTACAAAAATTTCGATACAAAATTTGTTACTTTCTGTGATACCTATTGTAAAAATGTTTAGGCAGTATATAATGACCCTACGGAACCATTTAAGGCCCTGTTATTAAGATTGAAATCACCAATTTGCAGGGGACATGCTTGGTGATTGAGAAGGTCTTTGCCATACAACAGAATGTTTTCGGAGGCTTATTTCCACTAACCAGCTGATCGTTCTGATCAGTCTTGAGGTCCCAGAGATGGATGATGCCGCTCTGGTCGCCCACCATGATCTGCGACTGGTCCGGGTGCAGACACACGGCGTTCACCGGCGCCGGCACCTGGAATATCCGCTGGCACTGGAGCTGCCGCGATCTGCCAAACGGGATGTGTGTGAGAAAAAACCGTGCGAGTCGGACGAAGGGTTCCGTACCATTATCTATACAAAATTAGGCACAAAGATCGAGAAAAAACGGTAAAAAATCACATTTGTTGTATGGAAGCCCCCTTAAATGTTTATTTTATTTTAATTTTGTTAATTATTTTTGAAGTGAATATAGAACTAAATATTCTGTGAATATTTCAAGCGTCTACATGTTGCAGTCCATACCACAAAAAAAATTAGTTTGTGGTATGGGAGCCCCCTTTAAATATTTATTTTATTCTGTTTTTAGTATTTGTTGTTATAGCGGCAACAGAAATACATTATCTGTGAAAATTTCGCCTGCTTAGCTATCACGGTTCATGAGGTACAGCCTGGTGACAGACAGACGGACGGACGGACAGACAGACAGCGAAGTCTTAGTAATAGGGTCCCGTTTTTTCCCATACAACAAACGTGATTTTTTTTGCTGTTTTTTTTATCTTTGTGTCCAATGTTGTATAGATAATGGTACGGAACCCTTCGTGCGCGAGTCCGACTCGCACTTGACCGTTTTTTTAACAAGTCTCTTTCAGATAGTTGGATCAGTCATTTCCGCGCTTAGCCTCATATTTGGGCAGTTGTATGTAGCAGGGACTTTTAGTTAAGAGTCCCCTTTTATTCCTCTCTGTTTGATTGGAATATTCTGTGTGATTAACTGTCTTTTCTAAATGTTATGGCCCTAGATTTTTGTGCTCTTTTTTTGCGTGTTCCTACCTCAGATCCCAAATCTTGGCGGTGCAGTCCTCCCCTCCGGTATACATCCACTTGCCTTCCTCCTGGAAGCCGACCCGAGTGACATTCTTGGTGACTCCGTCGTAGTTGAGCACTGGATCGGGATTGGCGCTTGCTAGGTCATACATGCGGATGTGCTGGTATCCACAAGCTGCCACCATCTGACCATCAGGAGTGATGTCTAACGCATTCACTTGCTGCAATACAAGTTACCTTTAATTAAATATTTTGGAAAGATATTTAACAACAAAATCATAGAATTTCGTTTTTTAGGTATTATGTATTGATTGAAAATGTTTGATGGTAGTGTTGATTCTTTAAAAAAATAAATCAGTTTGGTTTCGATCCAACAACTGTGTCTACATCTTTTATTGGCGACTGCGGAAAATTATTGTTAATTTTCGGAAAATGGCGTGTAATAAGACGAATATTGTATGCCCTGGATAATCTGACTCTAAGACTGATAAGTGGGATGAATACAAGGAACGGTTGCTATGTGCATTAAACGAGTCGGGAATTACAGATGATGATGTCGACAGAGCGCATTCATTATTCCTTTCTCAATGTGGAAAAAATACTTATTCGCTAAATTGTGTCACTTTTGGTGCCGACTCGACCAACCAGTGTCGGATTTAGGGAAATTCTAGCAGTTTTGGACAAATTCTATGAACCTGAAGTGAACGAAATACTGCAAGCCGGGAAGTTTCACATACGTCTACAATTACAAAGTTAAAGCGTGCAATAATTTGTAGCGGCCATAAGTCTACTGGCTGCTAAGTGTAACTTTACGGACCTAAAACGCCAGTTGCGAGACAGACTAATATTGGGTGATGACCACCTGCGTCATGATCTGTTGAAGACATATGAGATGGCCTTACAGTTATGTATCGACTACCAGGTGACGTTTCAGGAGATGTACCCCAATGCCAGCGAGCCGAAACAAACTCCTTCCGATGTCAACGTACCTATGGACATTGGCAGAATCAAGTCGACTGAGTGTCGACATTGTGCTCGATAGCAAAGGAGAATGAACGTTGTCCATTTGTGAAGGCGAGATTCTTTTACTGCAAGAAGTTCGGGTACATCTCTTCTGCTTGTTCGAAGATGCACTAGGTGGTCAGCGGAGGAAAGCAGTCCTGGAGTTAATTCGGAGGCGGACAAGATGATGGGTGTTTATGTGTGCACGGAAGACTTCCGTTCGCCGATAATAGCGGAGTTGACAATGGACGGCGCCATGCTGTCTATGGAAGTGGACTCAGGCACATCGCGCTCGATCATCTTTGAAAATACCTACCGACGACTGTGGCTGTCTCCACCACCTCTGCGGTCTTCTGATGTAAAATTTGTGACATGGACTCGGAACCCTTTGAAAGTTATGGGTGTAACTGATGGGCTAGTGGTGCTCGGCAATAAAGAAGCACAATGTGAACTCGTAGTGGTGTCTGACAAAGGCCCTAGTTTACTTGGAAGGAACTGGTTCCTGTGTGTGCTGGACTGATGACAGGGTGAAGAACTTAGTGAGCAGTGAATTTCCAGACTTGTTTCAAGAGGAGCTTGGCGATTACAAAGGCCCGGACGTTACCTTACATGTACGAGCAGATGCAACGCCCCGTTTTCTGAAAGCGCGACCGGTGCCGTTTCTAAGGAAGAAGCAGGTCGAGAAAGAGCTGACCCGAATGGTCAAGGCTGGAGTACTGTAAAGTATCCCAAATGGGCCACACCACTGAGAATTGTAAAAATAGAAAACGGATCGCTACATGTGTGCGGCGATTACCGATCCACGATAAACACAGCTATCGATGTGGATACCTATCCATTTCCTGCGGCAGTATAAGTCTTAGTGGAGTCTTCAGAATGTTGGACCTCAAGCTCGCGTACATGCAGCTGAAAGTCGATAGGAGACAGCAATGCTATTAACTCTAAATTTATACGCCACTGGGCCTGATGAGAATGAACCGATTAGCCTTCGGTGTGAATGCGGCGCCTGGAATATTCCAGAGGATGATGTCGTCGGCACTCGCAGGCATGGATGGCGTCTACTGGATGATGTAGCTGAGTCTGGAAAAAACTCGCAGGAGCACAACCAGAGGCTACGTGCTGTACTACAAAAACTGAGCGAGTTGAGCTTCCGGCTCAATGTCAAGAAATGCGTTTTCGCGTTAAACAGCATTAACTTTTTATGACATATGATTGACGTTGAGGGACTTCACCCATACCCACTGATGGTCAAGGAGATCAAAGAGAAGCCAGCCCCAACGAACAAAGAATCTTTGCGTGCCTTCTTGGGCTTGTATAACTTCTGAGAAGTTTCTGCCGGACAAAGCGACGTTGCTAGAGCCTCTGTATCGCCTTCTTGAAGCGAAGAGGCCTTGGACATGGGGCGAGCAAGAACAGAGTGCGTTTGATAAAGCAAGCATTACTGTCCTCGGATGTGACTCTGGTCGGTTATGACTTGAATAAAGAATTACTGCTCATCTGCGTTTCATCTAGTTACCGCTTGGGTCTGATAATTGCCCATTTGATGGATGACGGGTCAGAGAGACCTGTGATTATGGCAACAAGAACTTTACAACCACATGAACGAAAATAGGGCTAGATTCACAAAGAAGCTCTCGCCATAATGTTCGGGATTTCGAAGTCAATTCGTTCTATCAATTCTTGACAAACAATCCTCCGAAGGACCCACAGGCTTGGATTGTTCCTGAAAAGCCCTGGAGTCAAGTCCGCATAGACTTTGCAGGACCCTTTCAAAGAAAAACCTTTTTAGTTCTGATTGACAGCTATTGCAAATGGTTTGAAGCAGAAATTGTGCCATCTATGAGTAGCGAAACTGTAATTGCTATACTCAGGAGAGTGTTTGCTGCGCTAGGCTTGCCAGACATATTGGTGTCTAATAACGAGAGAGCGTTCACTTCTATGGAATTCAATATCATTTTGAAGTTGAATGGAATCAAACATCTATATTCACCATCATGGACAAATTGAGCGAGCCTTACAGACATTCAAGAATAAATTAAAAAAGATGTCCACTACAGAGAAGCCTTGAAATGAAAGCTTCCTTTTAAGCGCTGCGCACCGTGCCTACTAGTAGCACCAACAAGGGCCTGGCCAAGATGCTGAATGGACGGCGCTAGCGGACTTCCGTGTCGGCGCTGCACCTGCACGCCGCGCCACGCAGCAACTAGAAGGCGGCATAGCACCCGCCCGCGTGCAGGTACACTGTGGACCAGCCAGTGCTCGCGCGCACGTACGGGCCCGGTGAGAGGTGGCACCAGGCCGTGGTAGAGGTGATAGAGGAACCTAGCTCGTATATGGTGAGGAAGGAAGATGGCGAGTTACACTGGGATCACGCTGACCAGCTATTGGCACAAATTTAATGGTGAAGGGTAGTGTTGATTCTGTAAGTAAAATAAATCAGTTTGGGTTCGATCCTACAACTGTCTACATCTTTATTAGGAAAAATACGACAAAATAATAGGCAGTTCAACACAGTGTGCAGTGCAGCCTTGTGAAGCATTTGCTGGGCGAGGAGCCCGGCCCTCGACAAACAAGGCCGCTTTGGTCGGATAATTTTCTTACGCGAGGATGGTGTACGCAGGGCACTGGAATCATTTTGTTTGCTCATTTGTGATGCCCGGAACAAAAAACATCCAGGCATCCATCAGCAGCACTCAGGCGACGTAGTGCGTCTGTTTGCCTTGTGCGAGGTACATATACACAGACTGAGCTAATTTGCGTGACAAATGCCTTGCGGATTGCTCAGTCTGTGTGGACCTACCTAATGTAAAGCAATTTTCAGTATCAAAGTATTGAACTTTACTCTTGTAGACAGTAGAACTACGGGTCGACTTACAAGTTTCATGACACAAGGAATGCATGCTACGTGAAAGACGGCAAAGTAAAACCAGAGCGTCGTACCGAGTCTGGGTGCTGCATGGTGCGGAGACAAACTCCACTGTGAGCCTGCCACAGCTTGATCGTGTGGTCATAGCCGCCGGTCACCAACGCCACCTGGCCACCGCCACCGCCCGCGCCATCCCCGGCCATCGCGCTACTCGGCAGTCCAAACCACGAAGTGTAAGGATACAATGTTTACGATGTGATATATAAGAATATCGATAACCTCAAAATGAGAAGAAATCTCTTTCAGCTAATCAAATGCAATTTTCTTTAGTATTCCTGGTCTTCGACAAGGCAAATGGAATCATGAGTGCTACGAAAACCGATAAAATTAAATAGAAATTAGCAAAAAAAGGATTGTTTTGACAGTCAGTATCTTTTGTTATTATTGTACGTAACTTACCTACTAGTGATTATTCTCTGTGCCTACTGTACTTACTTGCACAGACTACATTTTAAGTTTGTTGACAGATATTCACAGATCCATACTCTCAAAATGGCCATTCACTGTCCTGCATTCATGAGATTTGGCTCAGGCACTGAAAAGTTTTGAAATTAAGGTTCCACTGCTTTCTCCATGGTTTTGTGTAATTGTACAGTGGAAAAAAAGAGTGGATATTGAACAGTAACTTTTGTTAAGACTAAAATTATTGTGAACAACATGCCACACAATGCACAATGGGCACAGAACACAATCACAACACAACAATGGGGGTGAAAAAAAATTCAAAATGGAGGATGTCCCGTTTTCTTGACTATTTGTATGGGAAAAGCACTTTTGTAATTATATAAATCCCAGAGATATGTGTAGTGTCTTTCTTCAAAAAGATCAGTGCCTACGCATTTACTGCTCAGTTTACAATAGAAAAATTGTGGCTTAGGAGCCAATGGTTTAGGAACTATTGTGATGAAGTAAGTCGATTATCAAGAAGTTAATAGGTTATCAATTATCATTCTAGTAAACAAATACCAAAAAAATATTTCTGTGCAGGTAAATACGAATAATACTAATGAGATACATTCAGAATCATAGTTAAAAGTTATGTTTTATCATTCTTGTTTGTTTTCAGGTCTACACTAGTTTAAAACTGAGGCAGTTTTTAGGTACCTAGACTGTTAAACCTAAAACTAACTAAAAACAAAAATGCAAGCCTTGATATCAATGATTCAACCCATTTAGCAAATGTAAAGCCAGCACTTGTAAGTGAAGTAAAACAATGTTCCTGGGTACTTGTAAACATCGGTTTTATTTAATAAAATCATAGTCATACATTGTTACACGCATTTCTTTTTGCCTAAGCCCGTACCTACCTTAAAATAAAAAAGCAGCAGCACTTAATTACCCAGAGTCAGCCCATAGCATTGAACTGGGCAGATCTGAATAGATATCAATACTTCTGATAGGACAATTTAGTTGCTGTTGGTAAGAACCTTCAATTAGTAGTCCCTCAGCATCATTTTATGCTTATAAAGCTGCTTCGTCTCCAAACTGGAATAGAATTAAGAGAGTTCATGTAGAAATAGTATAATGTTAGGAGTAAGTTTATATGCTACATAGTGTGGATAATTTTACAACGATTTTCGATGTTTCTGAGTAACTTTCTTAAATAAATTTAACATTTTACACTTTGTAATCGATAAACTAGCCAGTAAAGAGGTATTTCATTACAGGTGTACGATTATTTATGCAAGAAATTCTTAAAAAAGATTTTTAAGGTTACCTTAGTAATAGGGGTTAAAGTATGAAATTGCCGTTTTATTGCAATAGGTTCTTTGAATTGACATAGAATCTTCATGGTTTGAGGTTATCGAATGAAACTTTTTTCAAATGGTTTCTATGATGTTCTTTTTTTTTAAAAAATGTGAAACATTTGAATATCGACTTTCAATTGTTTTTGTTATTCAATTTAGACAAGAAAGATGGATACTGCGAAAATTCGAGTGATTTTTGAATACGAGTTCCGACGCGAAACTAACGCGGCAGAAACAGCCCGCAATATCAATGCTGCGTTTGGAGAGGGGTCTACTAATGAACGCACCGTGCGATTTTGGTTTAAACGCTTTCGTGATGGAAATTTCGACTTAAAAAACGAGCCACGAGGAAGACCGCCCACACAGGTGAATAACGATGAATTAAGAGAGATAGTGGAAGCCGACCCTAGTCAAACTTCCCAGGAATTAGCAATATTGACTCACTTGCGTCAAATCAATAAAATAAAAAAATACGAAAAATGGGTGCCTCATAATCACTTCGAATTTGTGAAGGTGCCACTGGACGCTGTATAAATCATCTCATTTCGTAGATGGAAAGGCCAAAGTTATTCTACACGTTTTTGATAAAAAAAACCGGCCACTATAAAATTATCAACTTCTTACGCCGTTTCTCATTCAAAGTTTTACCACAGATTTAAACTGAATTTATTGAGTGTCTTAGAGGAATCATGTTTTCATAAATACACCTTTTGTATATGAAAATGAAAATACAAAGGATCAGCAAAAAATACGGGTTTGGTGAAATTCAATGGTTTTGGTCAGCTATAGGTACAAGTCTTATGAAAATACGAATAATAAACAATGCACTAAATAATCAAATTAAACAGCAGACAAATGCTAATTGATCAGCAGTACCATCAAATCAAAGTATTTTTATTCAAAATAACACAAAAACTATGACTTAATGAACGTTACAAGTTACACCAGGTGTCCCATCTTAAAATCTAGATCATTTTGGCGGAAAAATTGACAAAAAACTCCAAACGTTAGTCTTTTGTCCTTAATTAACAGAATTTATATAAAAAAGCTGACTAGTATCGTCATGCCACCTGCGCAGCTTTCGTGCGTGTGTAGGAAGTCAACACTTCCATGCTGGATTGTGAATGGAGCATGTAGCTGAGGCCGAAATGTAATCAGTGTTGCCAGAAGCTTACTATTGTAAACTTTTAGGTGATTTTTAACCAAGTAAGGTTCCTTCTAAGTTACATGTCTCAAACGGTTACTTTAGGTGATTTTCTGGCATTTGTAGGATTTTTTTACATGAAAAAAATCTAAAACGGGACATTACGCTCATTTATTTTGTAATTTCGGCATGTCTTGACATCATTTTCGTTTCGTTCATTCATATAGAGAGGGAAACTCCCAAAAATAGGTACGTCTTTCTCTCTCACACTAATGCATACCTACCTAACAAAAATCAAAGCCCCCTCGCTTACTCAGTCGATCTATCATTCTCTCGTTCAGTTCGTCCGTTGATTATTTGTTTCTGATTTATTTTGTGCTTGAAACTTTTCAATTAGGTACTTTAAGATCTGTAAAAGTGTGGTTTGAATAGAAAAGCTTGAAAACAAGATAAGTACAAAAAATTCTACGTACTAAAAACGTTTTAGCGCCTTTTAAGGGTTTCGTAGTCTGACAAGGAACCCTTATAGTTTCGCCATGTCCATCTATCTGTCTGTCCGTCCGCAGCCTAGTGCAAAGACCCACCGGGTACTAGAAAGCTGTAATTTGGTATATGTGTATACATTTTTATCACGCCATTACGCGTGGCCCGACACGTACTTGGCCGGTTTTTATTGGTAAGGTGACTTTTTACACCAAAAGGTTACTTTTTTGTCTCTTTCAGGTAACTTTGGACAAGACCCGGCTTGCAACACTGAATGTAATCAATACTAAGCCTAGACGGAGTTTACACGCTCAGTCTGGCGTCAGTTCAGTCCGTTACCTTGATCAGGCTCGGTTTGACGCCAGACTGATGTAGCTAGGCGAGGTATTACATGGTCACTCAAGACTGATGCCATCAGTCTGTTGGATTTTGCATCAGTCCAGTCCGAACGAAAACACCAATACGACAGCACCAAGCACAGATGTTTTTCTGTGATTATAGATTTAAAAAAAAACCTGCGTTGCAATAATAATAGCTACGGCAATGAAAAAATGCCAAAAGAGGAAGTGGTGTAAACATAATGGTTGTTAAAAAGAGAATCCTCCTCCATGCTGCCTCAAGATTATAGTCACAGACGATAAACAGATATTACATTATAGTATGCTGCCTAAAGTGCCTGAGTGTTGTCCTAGCGTTGACTGGCGTTGACTGATGCGAGACTGATAACACATTCAGACGATCAGTCTGCCGTCAGTCTAACCGTGACTGACGAAAATTATTAAAATCTTCGAATATCCGTCAGTCTGTTCCATCAGTCCATTGAATAGACAATGAGTCTGCCGTCAGTAGACTGATGCCAGACTGAACTGTAAACTCAGTCTTAGGCTCTTATCAAATCCGATACAGGTCTAGGTACCTACAATGACGTATTGGGACCTATTCCTTCTTTCCAAGATCAGGGATATTTTAGGGCCTCGTCCACAGATTTAGAGTAAACCAACCTCTACGCTATTTAGATGTGGTACCCATCCAAAATCCCAATCTTTGTACTGGGAACTGTTTTCGGGAATGGTATTTATCTGCGCCATCTCTTTCATTTCATCTACAAGAGAGTGAGCGGGACAGAGGCGTATTCATGCTTAGCACGCCGTCGCTACAAGATGTCATAGAATTAAAATTCAATGAAGATTAGTTTGTCGCTATAGCCTAGTAGTATTGTTCTGTGGTCGCTAGTGTCATGCTTTGTGCGATCTCGGTACAAAGTTCATGCTGAGCTTGCACACTGGCCTTTCGCTTCCCCCCTACTGCGAGCGACGCGGCGTCGCGTGGCTTGCTCAGAGGCGGGGCGTGGCACAGGGTGCTATGCTCAACGATCGAAGTGACAAGCGTCGCCATACAAGTAATTCAATAGGGGAAGAAGAAGAAGCGTGAAATCAAAGATAGTTTATATGAAATTACTTTATTGAACATGTAAAATCCGTATTGACACGAGGAATGCTAATTCTCATTTACAAAATAACACAAATGTAAAATTTGAGAGACAAATCACATCGAAAACCTACCTATAACTAACTAAAAATACAACATACACATAAATTTCCTAAACTATTATAAATTGCTCAGCATGGTACTCGCCCATTGCCGTTTGTTATAGCTAATACGTTTGGTACCATTATCAGCATTGAAATTTACAATGAGAAGAGGTAGGTTTGATTAACATAAGCCATTTTCATGAAGTCTCTAATTTTACATATTGGTAGAGTATAGTTGAACCAAAACTCCAATGTCCTTGGGAAATAAAAAATAATCTTAAGTTTATACAGTACAACTATGGCATATTTTGATTGGAAAGCACAGCTTCAAAACAAACAGTTCAAAAAATTTCATTCTAGTCTGTAGACATTCCAAGTTTTGATAAAACCACATGAGAGAAGTAATGGTGAGCATCCAGTTGTCACAGCGAACTTAACAAGGGAGGGCTAACTGTACAATTCCCTGGTGTATACATGCTAACACTTAATATTATCTTTTTTTTTGTGAGGCTTAGGGACTACCCTAGCCAAGTGGTGAGACTTTCCAAACTCTGCAGTCCCTAGAATAGACTCCTATTCTATAAATTATACATAGTAAATATCAATGTCCTGTGAACTCCTGTGTCAATATGAATACATAATCATTAAAGCTATACGAAATTTACGCAATGGAAACATTACAAAAACTCTTAGCCATTTACAGAAAATGGTGATGCAGGCTAACTCTTAACATGGGGCCAAACTCTTAAGCAATGTCATAATTTTAAAATGTTAAATTTGAACTTTCAACAGACTTTGGAAAGTCAGTCCCATTTTACTTTGTAATAAATTAAGTCCAAGTAAATTATTCAATATGAACAGATTTAAGAGCCGAGAGATCATTCGCTTTCCTCTTCCTCCTCCTCTCCATCATCATCATCTGATTCTTCCTTCTTCTTCTTAGACTTCTGTAAAATAAAACCAAGTTTAGCTATATAGCACAAATGAGCGAACAGCTAAGCAAACTACTTTTTGAAATTCACATATACCTAAATAAATGCTACTTACAGCTGGCGCCTTTTTGGGGGCCTTCTTTCCGCGCTTCTGTGCCTTCTTGCCACCACCCTCGCCACCACCTCCATTGGCGTTGTATGATTCAAGGTCCCTTGTGTACTTCTCCTTGGCCTCTGCAGCTTTCTCCTCCCAAACCTATACAAAAACGAAAATACATGAATTTTTAATATCTTTCAAGTCTAAAATGGGCAGGTCCTAGACAATTCAATAAACATAAAAATTATTATGGTGCAACTTACGCTCTTATCCTTCATTCCCCGCCAAATTTCTCCGCCTTTCTTAGCGACTTCGGTGACACGGAGTCCTGGATGGTCGGCCTTGATCTGTTCCCTTGCGCTGTTCAGCCATAGCATGTATGCTGACATAGGACGCTTCGGTTTGTCCGACATTTTAACTTTTTTCCTGCGAATAGAAATGAAACATAAGTAAAGAAAATCAAACTAATATTGCTAAAAATAGGCTCCGCGAGTCACAATTCAAAGGATTTCGATATAAGCCATCGTAACCCAACAACGAGACGCCTACGGGGCGATGTATGGGCGCCGTTTTGGCGGGAAACACATTTGTAGCAGAAAAACACTGAAACAATGATCTTCAATATCAAATTAACAACATTTTAAGTTGAAATACAGTAAAACTAACGTTTAAAACACTAAAATCAAGATAATTCACTATCGCCCCATATAACGAGTTCACTGGCCGTGGCTTGGGTCGAACGAGCCATTTTGTTTTAGTGTATTGTGAAGATAATACGCAATAACTAAAAAAGCCACTATTCCCAAATAAAGCCTAAAGCATTAAACTAAAAGTTGTAGAAGAACTGTTTCGAACCTTCAATGGAAAAGATTCGAGAAATTAATAATTGAAATAGCGTCTTTCCCTTCCTATACCCACGCGTACCCAGTCAGTACGGACGCCTAGAGCCATGTTAGAAACGAGAATACCGACGTGGAAACGAAACTAATTTTAGGAATCTTTCGCTAATAAACACAAATACACTTCGTAAAATAATTCACTTCTACTAGAAAAATAGTTAGGCTTACCTGATGGCGAAAATTTTGAAATATTTTTTTGAATTGGTACACAACCAAACTGTAGTCAGTAGAGAGCCAGAAGAAAATGTATGGAGCTCGAAGCAAAATGTTCCCAAGAGCAAGCCCGCTTGGGTCGCCGCGTCGTCACTGCAGCGCCACCTATCTCGATCCTGATTGGCTGACGGCCCCAGGTTTGCCAACTGCGCAAACTTATATAGAGCAACGTGTATTACCTATATCCGTGACAGCGTTTATAGGAAAATGTGTTTTAAGTGATTGAGTTAGGGTCGCCTATTAAAACTAATATTACATCCCATACATTTGCTTGCGAAAAGTAAAATTGGATTTTTAGTATGAAAATATGCATAAAATACTGAAGAAAATTACTTGTTAGAACCTAAATATTGTCTAGAAATATTTTTTAGGGTAATTTCTCATACAATCTTTTAAGAAGTATGTCAAAAAAGTGGTAGTCCGTGAAGGTTCCTTTTGGCCTGCTTAGTACTAAAATATTTCACGCGCCACATTTTGAAAACCGCCAACGTTTGGTAGTGTATTTTAACAAAAAGCGCGGGAATCTTGGCTACCAGTGAACCGGCCAAGTTGCGGGAGGGAAATAAAGAAAAGAGAGGGACGCAGCTAAAACACTTCTCGTTGTTATTGTTTACGTATAGTGAGAATTTGAGAAATAGTTTTTATCCCGTAAGCCATAGGGCGGGTACTTTTGCTAGGGGTATTTGAGCCACACTCTAGGTTTAAATTCAAAAGCATTTCAGTCACGAAGGTGGCGACTTGTTTCTCTACGAACGGTTCTGCTCTTCCGTTCCGAAGCTGCTTCTGACCCGCCTCGAGTTACCTACTCGACATTTCATTTCACCCTTCTAGTAGGAAGCTGTTGCGTGCGGCTGCTGCCGTGCCTGGCCTATTTTACTAAGTAGCTAGGTAGCATATCTGTGGTTTGCCTATGGTGTACTAGGAACACAAGGCGGCATTAATCAGCAAGCCGTGTATTCGGAATCAGTGGCGTATCTTGGTGACCATAGGCAGCGGGGCAAAGTCTGAATTACCATTGAATTTACGTACTTATACACAGTGACTGGGGTTTTTTATTCGTAGTGTACCTTACTGTAGTGTAGGTAATTTTATCGAAGTATAGGCATAGAGTTGTATCGAATTCTACAATAGACTAGCGTTTGCCGCTAAAGGAGTAGATAGTTCTAGACTAATCTGAATGTAACTAGGAAGGTTACTTAGATACCTGAACATGAGTTTGGTACCTACCTACTCAACACAATTAAAACTGGCCTTTGCATCTACGTTTTATACGTAATGGGACCACTCGGACGCTGCAGTTTACATTGTTTTTCAGATGGAGTAGACTCGCCCAGCACCTATACTTATCATCCGGACAGCTTAGTCGGCCTGTACCTACTGCACAACGACATGAACTACCGATAGAGCCTACGTACCACAAGATTTAAGGCTTAGTACAATTCACAGCACATCAACCTTTATACGCGTGCACCCTACTCAGTTAAGTTACGGGCGATATTGAAACAAAAATGTGACGGTTGACCTGATGTCGATTGTACAGAATAAACCGGGAGTGAAGTCAACCGACCGGCGCTTGCGCAGCAACTTAACGGGCAAAACAATCTCCTTCCAAGAAGAAATTAGGAACATAAACTCACCAGGGACTGCCACTTGCCACGATCCTGACAGATCACTTTCGCTTCCTCAACATTCATTAGTCGTTGCATGCACGTACGCCGGTTTCAGGCACTTTTTATCTTGCCCTTTGCTAATACATCCCCTATTTGGTCGAAGTATGTCCGTCTGGGTCGTGTCGAAGTAGGTATGCCCGTCCGGGTCGAAAGAAATTAGGTACCTACACCTAAATAAAATGGGACCGGCACGGCACGCCGGTGGTCTTTTTCACACTCCAGGCAGTGATAGTTAAAAACATTGGTTTTTTTATTTGCAGACTTCAGGCACTTACTTAACTAGAGGCTTAAAGAAACAGTTATAATGAAGAACATAAAATATTTTAATTCGAGTACATAGACGTAATCACCACCCACGTCCACCGCGGATTGGCTATTTCAAGCATTTTGTGACAATACCTCAGATTTGTTAAGAATAATGTCTATAAGTGCTAAATTTATAGCATGTCTCGTATCGATAACTCGCCTAAAAAAAAAATCTCACGCAACGAAACCCCTGCAATGCTTAGCTGCATACAAAAAGTGCACTGTACGGTTCTCGACTTTGCCTGCCGGCGACCCTTCGCTTGTATTGAATAGCACTGCACTGTCGGTTCGGCCCCTACCTAGCGAGGTAGCGAGTGGTGAAAAAACTCAAAAGATCGTTTAAAAACGGGGTCGCCGGTCGTTGGTTCTCTACGCAAGCCGACGCCTTTATCTAGTTTGGCGCCTTTTCACTATCACATTCATTGCGATATTTCTCTTGATAAAAACGCTTCGCTTTTGTACTTTACTGAAAAATAATATCGCGATAGTTCAGTGACGATATTGTGTGCGAATGAATAAAACAACGGCGCTAAAAAACATTGTTTTCTATTATAAAATACTTAAAATTATCACACTGCACTGGTTCGGAATTAATTTTATGGTAGAAACAAAACACATATCGACAAACAGATGCTTTGTAGTTTGCTTATCCCAGACAGAATATTTACAAAATCACATTACTACAAAGAAATCTCAAGATAAATCAGATTTAAGTAGGTACACAAAATGGAATTATGAAGTCGACTCGACCCGCGAGCTCGAGAATTGTATTTCCGGAAATAACCACAAAAGCGCTCTTTAAACCAATTTTGTTTTGAATCAGTTATTTTAATTTGTATCATTAACAAGTAAACATAAGCATAATTATTATCAGTAAAGTAATATCAATAACAGCTAAACGGTCATATATCGTACATAATTATCGGCCTGATCTTCTAGCTAGACAATTTATAAAATGGGATCTTTTGGTTACAAACGCTTTCGAAAAAAAAATTGCGCCATATTAATTGGGGGTGGTGGTATAAAAATAGGAAAGGCGGTTCTAAACAGATATACTTAATGATTATATATAACGGAAACGTGATTTCGTACTATTTTCTTTTTTCAATAGAAATTAATAGAAATTATTTCACTCTACTCCGTACTACCTTACTTCTTAGTTTTCTCATCGAATAAGCAGTTCACATTAGGCAGACTGTACAGAATGGTTTTTTTAGTTTTAGGTCGTACTTATTTCTTAAATAAATCCTAAAATTCAGTTTCTTATGACAATTCGACGTACACTGCGCAGCCGTGTCTTGCTACTATCTGTGGGTTAATCGACGACGTAATTTACATAGAATTGTAGCTCTATGAAATAGGGCCCTGGGCGCGACGTATCGCTGCCTGCCTCCTACGTGCGTGAGATAGCTCCCTTACTTTCTAGCGTACACCCCTTTGATTAGGTACATTGGTTATCTAATAATATGAATTTGAGTCTCGGGCACATCTCATAATGGAATAATTCTAAGTTTTATTTATAAAAACGGGATAATTATGAAAAACTCCTCAAATACACTTTATCCTTGGGTAAAAAAAAGACCGTATAATTACATTTTAGGGAGTATTTTAAGAAATCGTACAAATGACTCCTGGTTTCTCGTATACTAATAATCTGTTAATCTACTGTTAAGTAGAAAACTGTTAACAGTAGATTCATTGTTAGAACACGAGAAACAGAGAGTAAGAGCCGTATGTTTTCTTATAAGACCTTACACAAAACAATCTTTGATTTACTTTGCTTCGAAAGCAACGAAAAAATGATCTAGCATCGAAAATGTCTTGCGCCTGGAAAACGGATTGTTTCCAAAGTATTGTAATGTTTTTAGCGGGAGCCGCTTTTCTATTGAAGATCCACAGTACATTAATTTTAACCATAACAACTTAGAAGTAATCCTAATCACTACGACTGCCACTGCCGCTACCTGACCCCTCGTCCTCGGATCCTTCCGAGGAAGAGCTCTTCGCCTTCTTTTTTGTCTCCTTGCTCTGAAACGAATGAAAATAGCTTATTATCCGTTCACGAGGCGAAACACCGAGGAGGGCTTGGTTTTTAGCTGACTTAAAAACTAAATAAAAGCTGAAAAATGAGGTTCTCAAAATCAAAACATGGTAGGCATATTATCAACAAGTTTACGAATACTTCGACCAAATAGGTGATGTATTAGCAAAGCGCAAGATAAAAAGTACCCGAAATCGGCGTGCGTGCATGCATGCAACGACTAATGAACGTTGAGGAAGTGAAACTGACCTGTCAGGATCGTGGCAAGTGGCCAGTCCCTGGTCTCTGCCTACCCCTCTGGGATACAGGCGTGAGTTTATGTATGTATGTAAGTTTACGAGAATCAATGAAGGTTCCAAGAGTAATCAAACAATTTTTACACGGATTTTAGTTATTAATTTGGACTAATAAATCTCGGAATATTGGGGTGACTGCCTCATTGGTCTAGCGGTTAAAAAGCTTGCCTACTAAAACTGGATTCGATTTTCACTACAGGCCACCGTACTCGATTAGTACAAATGGCCTCAGTCTGGATTTCCATGTTTGTAATATCCTTGCCTGGCTACCACAGCACAGTGTATCCTAGTTTGGGACAAGGGCAAGTGATTGTATGGTGTGGAAGTTATTAATATTAAATATTAGCTTTTGCCCGCGAATTCGTCCGCATGGGATGAGTAATTTCAGGGATGACTATCTCCAAACCAAATTTCATCTAAGTCCGTACAGCCGTTATTGCCTGATTGAGTAACAAACATCCAAACATCTTCACAAACTTTCACATTTATAATATTTGTAGGATTACTTGAGTGTTATGACTAAAACGTATTTCATTTAAACATGTATTACTAATTTAGTAACGTGTATTTATTTTTTACATCTATAACACAAGTGTGCTTAGGTCCTACCAATGTCCAGTAATTGTCTAGGGAAAATGGACAATACAACATTGAGTTTTGCTGATTCACAAAACCTTAATCAGTTTTCCTGGTTACCTATTTAGAGGCTAAAAATTCGACCCATGTGGCTTACCGTGCCAGTTTTCCTGGTATCATCATCATCAACCCATAGCAGTCCACTGCAGGACATGGGTCTCTCCCTGTATGGGAGGTTTTGCCGTAATCTCCACGCTCGGCAGGCGGATTGGAGATCGCAGTGCTTGGTGGTCTGGTGTCACAGGTCGACGCTGCTGCCCGTTCCCTGGTTTCCGTTTTTTAGTCGCCTCTTGCGACACCCACGGGAAGAAATGGGGTGGCTCATTCTAGACCGGAGCCACACGGCATGGTTTCCTGGTATAAAACTAGGATACCCAGTAACCAAGGACACCACAAACATGGAAACACACCTAGGCTAATGCCATTTATTTTGTACAAATCAAAGTACAGCAGCCCCTAGCGGGAATCGAACCCACGACCTCTGTAACGGCAAAAATAACTACACAAAAATCAAATAACTATCTTACACGATTAATTAGACATTAATCATGGGAATAAGAGATTATTTATATTGCCATGATGTATCCATAAACGAACCCTCACACGAATTCCCCCTCATAATCGGGGCGTATTTTATTCGTAGAAATGATACTTATGACAATCCAAGTAATAAAAAAAAAAATTCGCAACTAAATAAAAAATTGGGTCGTAAGCGCGATTCGAACCCTCTTTTTACTAAAATTTGGCGAAGACTCATTGTCTTATACCTCGGCCTACCCCTCTGGGATACAGGCCTGGGATAGTGGCGTTATGTATGTATGTATGAAACTTTTTTATCGGTAAATTTTACAAATTCAACCTTCTATTTACAATTGTTTGTGACCTTTTACTAAATTCTCAGAGGGCTAGAAACAAAACAATCCGATTTGCTTAAGCTGCCTGTGATGTGTGAATATCACTTTCGTCCACTTGTAAAATGTTTCAAGTCGGTTTTTAAATGAATTCACTGAGGGAGTACTAATTACTGTGTCTGGTTGTTTATTCCACACATTCGATATATGGTTAGGCAAGAAGTGTTTTGATTGCTTGTCCATGATTTCATTTAATTTTCATTTTGTATAGCATATTTGCAATTCCCGGTGCATTATTACCCAAAGGGTAAGGGACCCTATTACTAAGTAAAATAAATAAATAAATAAACACTCCGCTGTACGTCCGTCCGTCCGTCTGTCACCAGGCTGTATCTCATGAACCGTCACAGTTAGACAGTTGAAATTTTCACAGAAGATGTATTTCTGTTGCCGCTATAACAACAAATACTAAATACAGAACAAAATAAATATTTAAGGGGGGCTCCCCCCATACAACAAACGTGATTTTATTGGCGTTTTTTGTTCGATATTAATAACGCCAACAGGTAGACGCTTGAAATATTCAAATGTTATATAGATACCCTTCGTGCGCGAGTCCGACTCGCACTTGGCCGGTTTTTTATTTATTACAATACAATAATAACCTGTAAGTTTACCTATTAAATAAAATAAAATAGGTAGCACATTGACAAGAATTATAAATCCTGGCATGAAACCAGGACAAGTGTTGTGTGGAAGTTATTATTCTTAATTACCTCCTCGGTGTCCTTTTTCTCCTTTTTTTTGGTCTTCTCTTTGTCGGAGTCCGAGGAGCTGGAGTCGTCCTCCACGTACTCCTTGCTGGTGAACTTGCCGCCGCTGCCGCTTCCCGCGCTCGTGTTCTTCGACGGAGATTTCTTCGACGGCCCTTTGCTTTTCTTCTCGGCCTGCAATGGTAAATTCTAGTATTCGTCGGTCTCACGACACGGCGCGATTGTCAAATGGAAAATGCTGCTCAAACTTAGATTGGAGCGACATTATTTTTACACCATAGAAAACTCAATAACTCTGTTAATTAACAACCACAAATGGAAAGACTGAGTTTGGAGTTTTTATGTAAATATTGAAAACAATCTAAATTTTGAAATGGAGTTACTTGTTAAGCTTGTGACGTTGATTAAGTTGCAGTTTCTGTGCTACTTTGAATAAAATAAATTAGATTTAGAAAAGTATCATCATCAGCCATTTGACGACCACTGCAGGACATAGGCCTCCCTCATGGTTTTCCAAGCTTCCAGGTTTTGTGCCGCCCGCATCCAGCGACTCCCCGCCACAAAAGTATAGAATGTTAGAATGTGCCACAGAGAAAGTGAAGCAAAAGCAGCTTTAAAAAAAACCAACAAACTCCTACCTGTTTCCGCTCCTTGTCAGCCTGTTTCTTCTTCTCCTTGAACTCTGCGGCGGCGCCGCTGTCTTTGTACTCGGCCATCGCCGTGTTGTACTCTTCCTTCGATTTGCTGGCCTTCTCTTCCCACTCCTGCACAAGTGGCAAAGTTTGAATGATTATAAAATTATTTATTGCACAACAGATAAAAATATTTGTACAAAGGCAAGTACCTATATTTGTCGTATATAATGTAGGTTTATAATAAGTTTTTTTCTCTTCTTGCATTAAGCATAAAAGCTAGCTTGATTAATACTAAGAAGTATTTTCTTCCAGCTATCCTTGTTAGCGCACCTTTATGGTAGGCAGATTAGGTAGGTACATTATAGGTAACAAACGAGCGATCTCGCCATCAAACGTCACAGTTTGGCGAGTTTTATTTGTACTGTATCACCTATATTGTGTTATTTAAAAAATAAAACCCCTCCAAGAGACCAGTGGAGTCATTGTAGGGGTCGTTGGTTACAATCCCTGGCCTTATTGTGGACGTGGAGCAGCGCTGGCCGAGAGTGAACACTTGTTGCGTAGAATATTATAATATGTTATTGCGGAGCACAAGGTACACGTTTTAATGGCGTCGTAGGTGGTAGAAGAGAGAGAGAGATAGCATACAAAATGTTACCATATCACAATAATCTGTTGGGGATGCCAACAGTCATAAGACACAACAGGTAATCAACGCTGCGGGCGAATACCACTTAAAGGATAAAGAAATCGTTTTATTTTGTTTATTTGGTACATTAGCAAAAAATACATTATTGGTAGGTGTTGACACGATGCGAAAAGTTCAGATGAATCCTTTATAAATAATCGTATCAAATAATTAGCAAATATATAGGCCTGCCTGCCGGGAAAGAATAGGAAAATATGTGACGCGTTTTTCCAATTTGTCTTCGAGGATATCCTCCCGTTTCTCGTAGAGCCAGAGCATGAAGATTATGTAAGAAAAACATTGATATTATTAAGAATATTCCTACCTACCTTACGTTCCCTTGTAAATTAACCATTTGTGGACATGTGAAATGCTAGCTGTAAAGAGTACATTAGCCCTGTGAACTTACAGAGTTGTGTTTGAGCTTCCGCCATAATTCGCTGCCCTCCTTGGCAACCTCGGTGACCTTGATCCCCCGGTTTGTCCTCAAGGATACGTTTGCGATTATCGTTGAACCACATCATGGAGATTGTTCTATGGTAAACTAAGCATTTGTGGGCAAGTAAAATGCGTGCTCTAAAGGTATATTTAGCAATGTGAACTTACAGACTTGTCCTTGAGCTCCCGCCACATTTCGCCGCCCTTCTTAGCGACCTCGGTGACCTTGATCCCGGGGTTGTCCTCGAGGATTTTCTTGCGATTATCGTTGAGCCACAGCATGAACGCGGTCGCGGGTCGCTTCGGCGCGTTCGCGTCCTTTTCGCGTTTCTTTGTTTTTTCTTTGCGCTTGCGAGGTGCCTCCGACTGAAATTGGAAGAGGTAGTACTATTGGGATAAATTTATATAAAGAACAATTTGTGCAATAGAATAAATTGGCAACCCCATTTTTTTTTGTTATGGCAATGTAAAAACAAACAAGATTCTATTGGTTCGTTAAAATACTTTTGGTGGTGTTACCAAAAGTATAAAAATACTATTGGTAGTTATTACTACTGGTACACATTTGACACATTCCTTTTTGATACATCATAAGCAGCCTATATACGTCCCACTGTAGGGCACAGGCCTTCTCTCAGTATGGGCTTAATCACCACGCGTGCCCACCGCGGATTGGCGATTTCAAGCGCTGAGTGTCCTCACGGTGTTTTCCTTCATGGTAAGGGAGTGGTATTGCTAATATAACTTCACAAATGTACATAACTTAGAAAACAAAGTCATAGGTAAATGCCTGCACTGGGAATCGAACCTGGGTGTCTGTAAACCAACAGTTAATAAATAGAACTCCGTTAATAATGTCACGATAGTATTGATAGATACTATAAATTTTTTATTATGTTCATTTCGTGTCAAGACGTGACTTTGGCAGAAATTGTCAACACTGGCTGGTTGCCATTTCAACAAGAATATTTTTAAAATCTACTTTCTTTAGGCCACTGCAAAGTTGGTTTACCACGAAATACGTGAATTGTATACATACTGTGTACATAAAAATGTACGAAATGTTGTATAACTTTCTTAATATTTTACAGTTGGTCTTATAACAATTAATATTGGTAAGTATTGAGTGAGTAGAACAGGTAAGTCAATGGATGCTTCATATTTGACAAATACGCTACTCTGAGTGCGGCTTTAGCGCATTGCAGCCACATGGCGTAAGTACTAAAATTCTGAAATTATTTTACTGCCAGTGACAGAATCCTCACGTAGAATCAATGGGCATTGTCCTAAATATTGACAATAGTTACAAAAGGTGGCGACTGACATTGAATATTCGCTCGATGTGAGCACGTTGCAAGTCGAATATTCGGCATGTCAGTACAGAGAGCGGAGCAGCTCGATACGGGCGCCGAGCGCCCGAGCGCGCTCCTCTCGGCTGTCGGTTTTTTGGCGAATCCCTTTGAATGTTACATTACACTACAAGTCGCTGCCTGCGCGAGCACCGCACGCGTCGTCTTGATGCGCTGATTGTGTCGTGATATTTTAGCGCGGTAACAAGTTCAATCCGCCACTTTCATGTCTCATTTTGAATAATTTTTTTGTCCAAACACGCTTTCGCCTCTTCTTTAAATAGCAGTAACGGATTAAAAGAAACGCAGCACCACCACCTCTACGTCCGCCATTTTGACTACAACTGTGGATGGGATGGAGCACAGGCGAATCGCGAATATTCAGGTGTTGTGAGCATGCTCACAACGAACAAATATTCCTCAAATATTCACATCGAGCGAAAATTCAATGTCAGTCGCCACCTTTAAAGGTACAATGTCAGTAAATATAATGTATATATCATGCTACAATCATAAATAAACAATATTCACAGATTTCTTGTGTTTTTGTATATAAGTGTATGACTTTTAAATGACATCTTGTTTTATGGTATGACATTAAATTAAAATGACCTTCTAAAGTTCGTTCTATCACGCGTGAAATAAAACAAAAACAGTAATCTCTTCTACGGCTGCACAGATTAGGATTCATTCTAGTAAGACTATGCCCGTTCTACGTTTTAATACTTACGACAGTGACGGCCTTCTTGGGTTTCTTCTCCTTTTTCTTTTCCTTCTTGCCGGAACCGCCAGAGCCACCTGAAGCGTCTGAGTCCTCCGAGGACGACGGATTCGTGTCATATCTGCAACGACACACATAGTTTTTAACACTAATATTAACTGCAGTATTTGAAGTCCATTACACCACTTGACTCACGTGGAAACTGAATAACCAACTGTTGCCCGAGACTTCTTTCGCGCTGAAATTATGATGTATATAAAGAATAGCAAGTCTTGTGCAATTCCAGACTCTAATCTATCTTTGTGCCAATAACATTTTTCGTTCATACATCGGTTCATTTCATTTCATTCATAAAGTAAGACGACTCCCACACAATACAATTATTTGCCCTGGTCCCAACTAGCATAACTAGGCAAGGACATCACAAACATGGGTCCCACTCAAACTGGGTCCATTTGCACGAATCAGGTACGGTGGTCTCCAGCTGGAATCAAATAAACTCCGTTTTCTTTGACATTATTAATACCTTGTCAGGTCCAGCCGAATGGAAAATCCGCTTTTCCGGAAGCGACACCAATACATTTCTCGGTTTCCAAGTGCTAAACGTGGCGGTTTCCACAAACAAATAAAAAAGTATCATTACACATTGCGCGCTGAAATTTCCAATATATTTTTTAAAAATAAAGCAATTAAAAAACTCTTCACAAAAAAGTGCTAATTTGAACCTCAATATCTCCTAAGCCGTTGACTTCCCAGGCATAGTTCCTTCGGAAAAAATGTTTGTAATGGTGCATAGAATACGTTGGTTCCGGGAAGAGCGTTAGCTAGCTGCTTGAATATGCTTGAATACTCACTCTTCAGCGACGTCGCTTTCCTTGGCCTTGTCGGGGTTGAAATCTTCGTCGGTGCTCTCGTCGGAACCGTCGCTGTCGTCACTGTCTCGCTCCTTAGCCTCGGCCTTCACACGAGCCAAGTACGCGTCAGGCTCCTTCTCCGTGTCGGAGTCACCGAAGTCGTCGTCGTACAATGCCTTGTCCTGTCGGCGACGCGATGAGACATTTCAAAAATAAAATTTTCAATCATAACTTGGGAAAAGCACTCCGATGGGCAGTAGCTTTTTTATTTTTATGTAGCCTATAAACGTCCCACTGCAGGGCACGAGCCTTCTCCCAGAGATAATATGGGCTCGATTACCACGCGTGCACACCGCGAATTGGCAATTTTGAGCGCAGACAACGTTCCAAGTAGTCTTTATATAACATTAGCAGCCTAAATATACGTCCCACTCCAGGGCACACGTCTCCTCTCAACACCTGATAGAGTGGAAAAGAAACAGACCGCCGACAAGCTGAGATATCTTCAGGAGGCCAGCAGTGACATCAGAACACTGCTAGCCTTCTGAAAATATATAGGCTGGCTGGAGTGACGAGCCTCTCCACTCTCACGCTTTCCGACTCCTCGTGGGTATTGGTGGCAATTTGGGTTTCCGCAACTCGACTGCTATTGAGCCTATTTTGCGTAAGGGAAGAGAGCGTCCAATAACTATTCCTGCTACCTTAGCGCCTCCAGGAACGCCAGCAGTATGCGAAAGGCTGTGAATGAATGTGAAGGAGTGTACGATTTCGGTACTCACGTTCTTGCCAGTATTCTTGACGTGCAGCTTCTTAGAGGTGATGTAGTCGAAGAGCTTGCCGTATTCGCCTTTCTCAATGCTGCTGAACGTGTGAACGGCGCCCTGCTTCAGCAAGATCTCGAAATCGAACGATCTGGAAGAAAGATAGGTGAGATGAGGGAAAATGCCATTAGGAGATCTGTTCAGAAAATAAAATACCGTAGAGGAGTGGTGGGAGGGGTCCTGAGTTTCATGACGTCACATTTCAAAAATTATATTAAAATTTATTATTATTTATTTGAATCAGAAATACCTTAGCCTAATTATATATTTTTAACCCGCATTATAACGACAATATATTAGGGGTTAAAGTATGAAATTGCCGTTTTATTGCAATAGGTTCTTTGAATTGACATAGAATCTTCATGGTTTGAGGTTTTCGAATGAAACTTTTTTCAAATGGTTTCTATGATGTTCTTTTTTTAAAAAATGTGAAACATTTGAATATCGACTTTCAATTGTTTTTGTTATTCAATTTAGACAAGAAAGATGGATACTGCGAAAATTCGAGTGATTATGAGGCACCCATTTTTCGTATTTTTTTTATTTTATTGATTTGACGCAAGTGAGTCAATATTGTGGGTAAGGTAACGTTAAACCATGCCGCTAATTCCTGGGTAGTTTGACTAGGGTCGGCTTCCACTATCTCTCTTAATTCATCGTTATTCACCTGTGTGGGCGGTCTTCCTCGTGGCTCGTTCTTTAAGTCGAAATTTCCATCACGAAAGCGTTTAAAGCAAAATCGCACGGTGCGTTCATTAGTAGACCCCTCTCCAAACGCAGCATTGATATTGCGGGCTGTTTCTGCCGCGTTAGTTCCGCGTCGGAACTCGTATTCAAAAATCACTCGAATTTTCGCAGTATCCATCTTTCTTGTCTAAATTGAATAACAAAAACAATTGAAAGTCGATATTCAAATGTTTCACATTTTTTAAAAAAAGAACATCATAGAAACCATTTGAAAAAAGTTTCATTTGAAAACCTCAAACCATGAAGATTCTATGTCAATTCAAAGAACCTATTGCAATAAAACGGCAATTTCATACTTTAACCCCTATTATGTCCATATTATAGACACGTCATATTATTTTGTGTTTTTTTTTCAAATATTTGATGTAATGTTGATAATATTTAGTTAAAAACAATTAAATGGAAATGAAACAAATTTCAGAACTGCTGTTTTAGTTTCATAATTTGTATACGTAAAATGCGTGAACAAAATTGGTCACATTTGTGAGACACAAATTGCAAAATATGTGACGTCGCACTAGGGAGCCGTCCCTAGTGTGACGTCACATATTTTGCAATTTTTGTCTCACAAATGTGACAAGGAACATAATCAGCCTATATACGTCCCACTGTAGGGCACAGGCCTTCTCTCAAGGAGAGAGTATGGGCTTGACACTTAACGGGGAGGGGTAAAAAAAAAAATCACGAAATTAGTGTGACGTACTTTATGGATGACCTCTAAAGGCTCTTTTACGCCGGGGCAACCACTATGCGGCATTGCGGCATGCCACAAGGCCGTATGCTACAATAATAAATGTCGCACATTGTGGCAAGAATCGTGCGGCATAGCAACACCATGCGTCTCATGTGGCAGACTAGGCACACGACTTATCTAGGCACGATGTTGCCTCGGCGTAAAATAGACTGCCGCATGCTACATCGGCCGCAAGATGTTGGCGATTGTAGCATGCGACAAGGAGCCGGATGCCACAACTTGTTGCACGCCGCATTGTAGCAGGATGTTGCTCTGACGTAAAAGAGCCTTTACGGATGATTGTTTTTAAATTTGTGCTTGAAGCCAAGACAGATAATGCTTTGAGTAAGGCTGTGTAACGTGTTAATGTTACTAAAATGAATAATTTTTGCGGCAACTTCTTTCAATCAGAAACTAAGTAGGTACCTATATGATAGTTAAAAAAAATCCTAATTTATCAAATGTCATTAAAAATGTTAGAATGTTATGTTAGAAGACAGAAGCCAGTCGTCATACCATCCCCTTAAAGCTGATTTTACTTCTGGCATCCCTCTCCCAAGTAACACAGACATGCTGAATAAAGATTGAGTAAGAGCAATCATCAAGAGCGTAAGCTATAACGTCTGAGTACTGTCTATTCAGCTGTTATTCAACCAAAATGGGCACAAATTTTGAACGCTGAATAACATCTAAGCAACATCTGGGTAGGAGCTTAATAACGTTTTAATTAGCTTAATAACTTCTGAATCACGTTGTTTTTATTAAGCTGTTACAACTCAGTTATTCAGCTAGGTCGAATTGGTTAGTATATTCAGAATTTATTAAGCATTTTAATTTATTGTTTACATTTTTGCAAACAGTATTCATAAAAATTGTGAAAAGAAGACAAATTGGATTAAATATTTTATTGCCGATACATATTTTACAGGGTGAACTTATAAAATTTGAAAGTAAATATTAATTTTCAAATTAGGTACGCTACATATTATTTGTTAGTGCGCAAAAAAATTTTATCATCAATAGTATGTGTTTTTTTTTCTTATTTATGGCGCGCCGCGTGAAGAAGAAGAAGAAAAACATTTATTTAACGCCACATAGACACATAATTATACAGGAAAAGTAAATAAAGAAAATAAGGCAGATATAAGTGAAAATCAGAAGAAATGTAAACAAAGGCTAAGGGTACAATGGATGTACTCTGTATGGCGATGCAGCGAAAAAAAGGCCTCATGCTCAGTATTAGCTGAGGGTTTGCACCCACAACACTGAATTTCATCTAAGGTGACTCATGGAGCATAAACACGGAACAAACACGCACTCATACATACAGCCATACTTACGCACACAAGCACACTCATGTACTTTTGCTGTATTTTCCATATTCATGTCACAACTTTTTTATTGTGAACTTTGCATTATCACTTCTTAACTCCCAGAAACTTCTTACTTGGTGGAGGAGGCGCCCCCTCTCGCGAAGTTGACGGAGGCGATCTCCTCGAAGCGTATGTGCACAGGGGGTTTGTGCACGTAAATAAACCCTTTCTCGAGCGGGTACAGGTAGCCAGCAGCTGCCTTGTAGGAGCAGGCGATCGCTGGCGTCTTGTGGTGACTATGGACGGGGAAGGAAGAGATTGATTATATTGTGCTTGGTTAGTCGTGAAAGAATAACATATTATGAAGAACATCATACAATACAAAATTATGGAAAACTAGATTAATAAAAATACAGGGTTATTTCTAAAATGCAACAACTTTTGCCGCATTTTGTCGAACAAAAAATGGGGAACTTGTGTCTAACTTAGATTGGAGTGACATTGCTTTTATACCCTAGAAATCATATAAAAACCTAGGAAAAATTAAAAATAAAACAACAAAAATATTTTTTTCGGGGTTTTCGGGGTTGCAAAATATGCGGAAAATAAAGTTACTCTAATAACATAAAACTTATTACATTTCGTTTTGTCATTCAATTCTGAACGTTTTCTTTTAAGGGTGTACATGCATAAAAACATTATTTTACGAGACAACTCAAATAATGATAAACGCTTCATACATATAAGGCGTTACGTTAGGGAGTGACGTCATAATCTAAGGTCGATTTGTATGGCGCGTTTTAGTACCACTGGACTTCGACTGGTTATATTACAAAAAATATTAGTCGCAGAGAAAAAAAATACCACGTTTATTTATCTTTTAACGTGTCCTCTCCTATTCTATTAAAACATTTTTTAGTACAAGTTCAAGTTCAAGAACAAGGGTTGACGGTAGATTAAAAGTAGAAAAAAAATGCAGTTTAAATAATCTGTGGTTACGTTTTTCTCTTTACCACAGACTATTTAAACTGCTTCTGAGAAGTGTTTTAAGAAATCATGTTTCTACCAATAAGACCATACATTTTTTGAATACATATAAGTCATTTAGTCTACATTGTACATACTGTATGTAATGAAGACTCACCCTAAGAAATCTCCAGGCCCTGTGACTCTTCTATTGATGATCACTTTCATTATTTTGGCTAACACCTCATATGTTGGTCCCGACAGCTCTTTTTTGATCTTTCCTTCGTATTTTTCTGCTAACTCTTCACTGAAAGCAACAATAAAATTAACATAGTCAACTGAATGTCTTCTTCAACTCATAGCCACCCAATGTTGAGGGAATGTCTTGGAGACCTTATTCGAAATTTAAATAAGGAATTATATCTAAATGAAAATTAATTACTATACTATACTAAACGAGATACTATTTGTAAATTATGGACTCTCTTTGTGAGTGTAGACCTCCTCTAATCCAATCTATGTGTGCCCATTCTAACCCTTTACTATCCAGTAAAGTCCTGAGCCTTCACTAATCCAATAGTCCATATTCGTCCACTGCTAGGTCCAGGTGGAGGTGGGGGAGGCAAGAAACGCCACTTCTTTGTCCTTGGCGATCCATTACCAGTAACGTCAGATTGTCTGTGAAGTAAACTGATAGGTGTTCTACACTGCATTTGCGAGTTCATGGTCTCCACTCGAAAACTATTTTACCTGAATGGTTAGAGGTTCTCTGGCAGATGTGGCCAGCCCACTGCCTTCTCAAGTTACTAATCTTACAGGCTAGTCTATGTCAATTATCTAAGTTTATGTACATTATGTCAATCATATAATCAATTACAAGGAGACGGGCAGCGGCGTCTTCCTGAGATTCCAACCGCATACTGCAATCGTCAACCCGCCTGCCAAGCGTGGCGATTATGGCAAAACCCCTCATGGTTATGAAAACCACGAAGGAGGCCTATGTCCTGCAGTGGGCGTCAAATGGCTGATCTGCAGTGGGCGTCAAATGGCTGATGATGATGATGTACATATGTTTGCTGATGTACCCTGGTAGCTGCCTACCCCTATGGTTTACAGGTGTGTGTTTAGTTAATCTCAGTGTTACATATTTATTTAATGTGTATATATGTAACACCGAGAGGGAGAACAGAAAAAAAAGCTTTATTTTGTCTCTGACAAATGTTGTTAATGGGTACTATTTCTATTGAAATTGTGTTGATCTGAACTCACTCGGTAAATGGTAGTTCCAAACTAGTCTCTTCTTCAACTCCGAATAGCAGCACTAGGTAGTGGTACCTCGTCTGACCCTGCTTGATGGGAGGGTCCAGTGACACCACAAAGAACATCTGCCTCGTGTCTTTGTGTGGTAGGAGGAAAAGTCGCAGCACTGTCGACATGGGGATCTTGTAGTCGAAGGTTTTACCGTGAAGTTGGAAGAATGTTTGGAACACTTTGATGTCATAGCGACCACTGAAAAAGAAAATACATTTTGATGAGAACCGATTAGCATAGAACAAGTATAAATAATTTCCACACAACACAATCACTTGTTCTGGTCCCAAATTAGCACATAACAAATATGGAAATACATCAGGACCAAGGTCTTTTCTGTGCCTGGAAAATATTTTTGGATGCAGGCCTGTTCACTATCTACCCCATCCTCTCAAGTTATCGTCCAATACTATGAAACCAAATACCTATTCAACTTAAATTCTAGTCAGCATAAGAATCCAGAGACCATACCGAGGTGTAAGACACTGGAGCTCTCTGAAGATAGCAATGGCGTCACCCGAGACCGATATAACACTGGCCTTATTCATGACCTGTTGGTGGAACGCCTCTACAGCATCCATATCTCCGGCAAGCTCGTTTGTTGGAATGTGAAACCGCATCTCCATGAGTGATACTGGGGTGTCGTCATTCTAGAAAACATTAAGGTTTTTGCAAGTCAGTTCACTGTAGGTATTGGTGGAGATTTGGGTTTTCGCAACTCAACTGCATAAAAACTATTTTTGCCAGCACCACTAAAACTTTGGTGGAATTGTAAACAGGCTTATAAAGTCGGTTGTAATTCAAAATTGGTGGTTAGGTACAGAAAGGCTATGTAAAATTATCTAAAGACATGTTAACAGTTAATAAACTTTGATTGATAGTGTATGAGAAACCAGAGGAAGATTTGTAAGTGACAATTTTTGTTAAATCTTTTTGAAGATTTGACTTTGGGTTTGCAGTGTTACCTGATGGAACTCCAGTGTGACTTCATTCTTGCCGGTATTGCACTGTGACACATAGTGCAGCGGAATTTCAAATGCTGTGTTAGAACCTACATTGAAGCTGAGTAGGGCACCATTGAACTTGGCCGTACCCCAGTTCCAACCTTTGAGGGATAGCTCTTTCTCCAACATGTCTTTGTTGTAGTTGGATTTGAAGAACTTGGCCACCTTTTCTTGTTCCTAGAACAAACATTGCATGTTGCATGCAGCAGTTTCTGTATGCAAAAATTACCAACAAATATCAAGCTTCTCCCTGGTGATCGTTAAAAGAATATCTACTTGTTATGTGTCCATACAATCTGAACGAATATTATGAAAATTGTAAATAGATTTTAATATTTTAATGTTGAAATTTTACTCATTATCAGCCTATATCTGCCCCACTGTAGGGCACAGGCCTTCTCTCAGAGAGCTTAATCACGATGCGAGCCCACCATGGATTGGCGATTTCCAGTGCTGAGGTATGTGAATAGCCCAGATACTCAGGTTTCCTCACAATGTTTTCCTTCATGAAATTGTTATGCCATTATCAGTGAAGTTACACTTTTTCCACCATTTTTATATAAATGTCATCATTATACTGTACTGTAATTTATTGCAATAGAATGAATTGAATTGAATTGACACAATAGTACCAGCACCCACTGCAACTGAAATACCTACAGTGCTATGTTGCTTCATGTAGTGAAATAAGATGTTGCAAAAACAGACAAAAACTTTTATAGCCGTTTTGTGCAGTGGGAGTTGGTTAGAAGCCAGCTAACAATGTTTACAATAACCTTTTGTTCTCTTAGCATGCTTGTACAGGCTTGTGATACTATAATATGAAGTTGGTGAGAGAAGCAGAGGCTTTACAAGCCATTATTTAAGTTCTTACCCCTTCTTTGAAGCCGCCATATCGGTGGAGAGTCCCATCTTTCATGAATATTCTGAGGCCCCAAGATCCAATGAATTTTTGGAAGTTTACCAATTCGATATCGTTTGCTGATATCTGCTCCACCTTACCAGTCTTACTGTTCTTGAATATGATACTTTGGTCAGTCATTTTCAACCTTCCGGGCACCTGGAACAGTCATAATGCGAGGTTTACGATTTCGATTTACGATTCCAGTTTTGACTATGAGTTTAAAACAACGTGTTCAGACCATTGTCCCTTTAATTTCTGCTGTAACGTCGTTATATTCCAGAAACTCCATTGTTCACTACAAAGATTACAATTATTTCAAATTCAATGGGAAAATGTAAGCACGCTTTTTTGCCGCAAATCGCAAACAAAAAGTACTCTGTGTCTCTGTCGCAAATTAAAATTGAATGAATGAAAAGAGTTTAAGATGAACTAGCGATGGGCGACACGAGTCAATTTACTCGAGTTACTCGAGTTGGGCTGCCAGCGAGTAAACTCGAGTTGAAAATTCCGTCCACCGAGTTCACTCGGCGGGCGTACGCGAGGGAGCTGACTCGCGAGTGTGGCTGAGTGAGTCAGTACTATGCGACCAAGCTGTGTGTCAGAGTGAGAAGGGTACGTTTGTACGGACCGCTCTACCGTCACCGAGTTGGTGTGTCCGGTCCGACCGACTCGCGCAAGTTGACGGCGGTGTGCGCGTTGGTACAACGCTGACTCGAGTTGACTCGAGTTGCTACTCGAGTCAGCCCTTATTTAAACTCGAGCTACTCGAGTTGAAAAAAATGTGACTCGGCCCATCGCTAAGATGAAGAATGACTGACATCATGTGTCAAGTTTTTTTTGTTTCCGACATGGCTGATTGAAAGCTATATGACTAGGTACATAAAAGTAAATAAATAAAATAAGAAATAAAATAAATCATAAATAAAGTTGCAGTGCCCACTTTCACAAATATTCTTCTGATTACACATAGCGTTTCATTTTGGAATAAATATTCAGCGGTTTTCTTTAGAAAAACAAACTGTACTTTTGTCGGCGAATGTACCTGTCATCAGTCTCATTCATTCAAATTCATCGCTCATGCATAGGGGTGTCCACTTAGAAAAAACATCGATGTTTTTGTTCGATGCAATGCATCGAGGCTGTGCATCGATATTTTCCGTTGCATCGGTTAGAAACATTGATGTTTTCTCAGAATCGAGTACTTTTCCTAACATTGTAATAATAAAATAAACAAACCACAATTTTTTTATTCTACTACACCTTCATCAATACTTTTCTTGTCCGCAGGCCTATTGTGAGTTAAACAAGGTTCAAGGAATCTATTTTACTATAAGAGAAAACGACATTTCATGCAAACATTCAGATGAGGTTTATTAAGAAAAACTTGGTAATCTGACAATATTCTTTGTTATAATTAATCACAAAAAGAACAAATAACTTACAAAACTTAGATTTTCGCGCGAGCTGTTCATTGAAATTATATAACTTTTACCATGGCTGCAAAGGTGTCGAACCGTCGGAAAACCCCAAAAACACCGAAAAATGAATTACAAATAAATCCTGTAGCTACCCGTAAAAGTTGTATATTTTCATAGTACACAAAAAATAAAAATCATCCACAGTTATAGAAATTCCGGTATTAAAGTCCTATATCCAGTGTTCTTTTGGAAGACTGCAAAAACAGAAGCTTATTTAAACGTTTTTACGCCAGTTCAGATATTCTGATTTTCTTTTTTTTAGCTTGGATTTTCCTACTAAAATCTACTAAACGATTTTGAACTAGCAAATAATAGTTTTCGAAGCCTCAAATCTACTAAAAAAGTAGAAGTCTACTAAAAGTGGCCACGCTGCAAGACTATAGCCAATCACAAGCGAATGAAGCTCGTCAGAATTTTGAGGCAATCAGAACTGTTTATCAGGGGGCTATAGAAGGATTATGGTTTTTAGACCGATTGCTTTACTGTAGTTTGATATTGTTGTCTGAAAGAAATTTACCTATAATGTATACAAGAGGGGAATTTACCTGGGAGAGCATAAGTTTAAGATTAGTAGGTCGGACAATGTTATCAGTCAGGTAGGACATCCAAAAGAGAAAACCGGAGATTGAGGCATTTTTTACCAAGTTAAGTTCACAATAGACCAGAGACGAAACAAATGAATTTTTTTAGTTCTCTCTCGCGTAATCAGTGTGGCCAATATCAATTTCTAGATTCTTCCAAACAGCCAAACAAAAAAAAAGATGAAGGTTTTATTTTTGTAATAAATTGCTGATTATAAAGTAATAAATTGCTGATTACCGTTGTTTCGATGTTTTATGAGAATACATCGATACATCGAGTACATCAACAGTTTTTCAAAACATCGGATCGATCCGATGCATCGCATTATAAACATCGAGTGAATCCGATGCATCGATGTATACGAATATCCCTACTCATTCATTCGTGGAATTTTTTCATTCATGTTTTTTGAAGTTTGTGTCTGGCCGTGTTTATGTTCAATATTTAGGATTTACTCTAATTGTATTGCTAAAAGTTTATTCCTAGTTGCAATCAAATCGTATCACGTAAATAGTGTTTGAAACCGCTGTTTTATTCGGAGCAAAACCTGTGCAGTGTTTTTTTCTTTAGTTTTTTTGTGGATTTGCATGATCTATGGCATCGCTATCACTTCCCCGGGTTCTTCAGCTGAAGAAGAACAGCTTAGACGCCGAACGGGAGCAGTTTGAGAAGTTCCAGGTGAGTCTTGCAGCCGAGAAATCATTCCTGCACGCCGTGCCCTTCATCGCTTATACCGCATGTTTGCTAGAATATTCATCACCGAATGATGATACTCTCGAAGATAGATAGATAGATGTAAGACGAATGTAAGGTAATGCTCTCAGTTCTACATTATTTATTTGCTGCGTGCACGCACGCTGGTTCGGGTGTCCTTGCCCTTCACTGATACATTCCCTCCGCCTGGGACGTCCGAATGTTGATAAAGCGAAAAAAGTTTGCCAGGATAGTGGCAAGTGGCAAACCCTGGTCTCTGCCTACCCCTCCGGAATACCGGCGTGAGCTTGTGTGTGTTTGCTCTGAGTTTACTATTGTTATTCACTAGGTATTGTTGTTTTTTTTAGCTTGTTTTTTAATTGTAATTAAAATCTTTATTTATTTTCTTGCTAATTTGAACTACATATATCATCTATCAACAAATATCCTACAGTTGCATCTTTAAATTGTGTCACTGGTTTAAGAGTGGAGGACTTGAACAGGTACCATTTGGCATTGTACCAATGGCTCACCATGCCGATTGTCATCGTGAAGGATTAGCAGACAGTGGCGTAGCATGGGGGGGGCGGAGGGTGCGGTCCGCACCGGGCGGCACTTTGCCGGGGGCGGCGCTGCGGAGGTGGCAGTTAGAAAAAAAAATTAAAATAAAAAAAAAATTTCTTGTTTTGTGTTTTTTTCGTCTTTTTTTATGTTTTGTTACGTAATGTTACGTTTTATGTAATGGAGACGATTTCTCAATTATTCTATTACGTTTTCTCTGTAATTTTTCTGTGATATTCTACCTATGTCAAAAAATGTTAATTTCACTTTTCAATTCAATAAATCATTCAATAATAGTAGTTTATGCAACTGTCATATAATGAAGGGTATTAAAACACGAGTGTGAGTTTATGAAACGAGCCCAGCGAGTTTCATAATAGTAACGAGTGTTTTAATACCCGTGTTATTTGCAGTTGCATACACTACTTTATCTTCACTAATGCAATTAAAAATTAAATTCACGCGTACGTGTATAATCACAGTGATTTTGCCGCCATTAAAATTTAACCAATGAGAGCGCAGCTGCGCGCTTCAATAAAACGCGACCAACCTGATTGGCCCTGCAATCAAGTTGGTCGGGTTTTATTGATGTTATAATGAGATTTTACGATATTGATGTGAATATTATACCATCATGTGAAATTGCTTAAATTGAGTGTTTTGTTGTCTGCGCTATAACAGTAGTAATTATAAGTCAAGTATTGAAAACAAAAGTAGAATGTTACAACATTAGTGTAGATAAAACTAATAAAAGTACTCTTTTTACCATGCCCAAATTTTTTATAATGGATTACAAAAATAAGAGGGCGGCAAATTTGGAATCCGCACCGGGTACTAGTGACCTATGCTACGCCACTGTTAGCAGATTAGCTTCAAGAGAATGCCGATTGTTGCCCAGGGTGCACTAGGCGCATAGGGCAAAGTAGGATGTTGTTTGAGGAGGATTACATCTTTCATGCACTCCATATCATCTAATTGGACTGAAGACTTAACCATTTTGTTGCAAATCACCTCTAGCTCAGGCATGCTATCATCCTGGTCCTGGGTACCCTAGGTACCCAATACCTCTTTTTACTCCATAAAACATTTTGAACCAGGAGTATAGCCTGTCCATGAGAATATTGAATAGAATGCCCTTATCTATAATTGATAATTTTAAATATTAAAAATCATACTGTCATACGCATACAAAAGTTTCGAAATAATGGTTTTTATACAGCAGCCTATATACGTCCCACTGTAGAGAGTATGGGCTTGAGTCTCCTCTAAATTTTATAAAAGTCACATTCGCAGTTCTGGATGCAGAACGACGATATTTAAGGGTTGTCTCATACATGATACCCACTTAGGGCACAGCAACTTTACAGTAGCATGCAATATTAAAACTAAAATAAATTTAACAATATTATTAATTTCATATTAAGTAGGTAAAACTGAAATTGAATTTGATATGGTGGTAATTAAATTATAATTTTTATTAAACTTTTAACTGCGTTATTCAATAGGACTAATAGATAACCCTAAAAAAACAAATAAAATAAAATTTTTGATTTATAATGTCAATAATGGTGAAAGGTTTTTTTGTATGCATAAAATATATGAATTGAAGTTTACTAATATTTTTAATTAGATAGAGATGGTTTATAACAGTTTATTAATATGTAATGTCTTTATCGTCTAGGTACTCATTCACCGAAATAATAGCCTTTTGTAATGAGTAGTTTTTTTCAAGTTAATGATCAAGTTTAAATCTTGTGTTTTTTTTTATGTAACTTGGTAACTTGTAAAGGTTGGCATAATGTTGATCCATGTGATTCACGAGCTATCTACCTTGTATACATCCTGTTGCAGAAAAGTTTGGTGAAACTTTAGGTGGTGGTTCTAGTCGTTAACACAAACAACTTTTATGATCAGAGTAATAACATATTCAAAACATATCAACTGTTCCATAGTAAATTTTGGTACCTGCTAGAGCAAAAGTATGAAACAGATGAGTTGTTTGTATTCACCACACTTAAAGGGGTGACAACATAAATTTTACTAAAACTAAGGAATTTGTTCTAATAAAATAACTACCATATACCTATAATTTATTAGATGGCTCTTTAGTGGTTCTTTCGATGCAGGTTTTTAAAAAAGACCTATGAAAAGACCTAAGTCTTGTACCTATGACTTATCTACAAATTCTCAAATCAGAAACTGGGTTCCATTCATCCTATTTGGCTTCAGGGAAACAGCTCATCATCCCATATGGAGGGATAGACAGACATGCATTGTAAATAGGGCTGCATTTACATTGGGCACTAGTTATTTTATGTTTTTATAGTATCATTATAATTACCACACATGAGTGAAAATTTATGAAATGAGGCCCTGAGGCATGATTATAAGAACTGACTTTGACAGTTGTTCTTATCACATTGATGCATCTAAGACTTACCCCTGGTTTCTCATACACTAACAAGCTGTTAATCTACTGTTAACAGCTATCAGTGGTTTTTTTTTGTATGCACTTTGGTCAATTGACAGCTGTTAACAGTAGATTAACAACGTGTTAGTGTACGAGAAACTGGCGGTTTGTGTTCAGGCAATGCCAATGAGCAATGCATGGAAACCTGAAGCAGCAATGGAACAAAAACATCTGTCAAAAACTTTCAACACTCGATATGGAGTTAAAGGCTAGTTCAGGATCTCACTAAGACATGACTTATAAAATGAAATCTCTACATATCTTTGCAGAATTTAGTGGTTGATGTTTCAATAGTGGTAATGTACCCATAATATTCTGTATAACAGCTGCACACCCACCAACCTACCCACACAAAGTCGATTCTGCAATATTATCTTAATACAAGCAATGTAGGTAGTCCTACCTAGCCCTCACCAGAGACAGTGTAAACACAGCCTTACACTCCGCAGCAGGCAGACCCGACTGTGTCGAGTTACGTCACTCAGTGGATGTACGTATGTTTGTAGGATTTGATACAGCTGAGTACTTTGAAGATTTTTCTGTCTCCCGACTTTTCGTTCACTATTAGTGAGGAAGGAGGTAGTTTGGATTTGTCCTCGCGAAAAAAGTAAAAACCGGTGTGGTGTGCCGGTATGCCAATCGAATACATTGTAAAATACTTATTCAATAGAAAAATAAAACATGCAGGCAGATAGATGAGAATACGACTATAATAAAGCGACTGGAGCGCAGCGTCGTCGGACGATATTCGCAAAGGTCCTGAAAGTACCAAAATAAATAATAAACGCCGCCATCAGTTTTTACGTTATCTGTTGGAACAAAATGCTAGATAGCAGTTGTTGTGGAGAGTTGACGTAGGTATTCGATAACATTTATCAACTGTGCGCCTCCGATTTCGCCATATTACTTAGATAGACACCACAGTGTTCAAACAAAAGTCAAGAACCTTCTATTTGCGAAAATATACAGGACCCTATTCGTAGTTTTGAATTTTCTGTCATCAAAAGGTGAGTCCTTATAACGTAATTTGTGTCTCATCTATAATTTTTTCCTTAGACCGAAATCTTTGATAATAAAAAATACCGCCAATAACATGGTTATGTTCTTAAACAAAGGACTGTCGGATGTAGAGATAGCATGAAAGACGGTGATCTTGTATACTTTCACAGCCCCATGTTTAGTTAACGAGAGAATGAGCGATTTTTGCAGAAGGTTGCTTGAGAATCAATGCCTTCTAAATAAAGATCAGCTTGCTTAGCATGATCTTTCTTTGAGGGTCGTGCCATCTCGTTCTTGTTCGCTACGTGAAGCAAGATGATGCTATTCTTTTGCTTCTTGTCGAGCTCTGTAACATCATGAACGGATCTCTGAAAAAGCGCTGTCTTTTATACCTAAAAAGAACAAAATATTTCCACGGTGTGGCGGATTGTTTGATTGATTGACGATCATTCCCGATCGCGATGGTGGACTTATAAAGAGCCATATGTCCAACAGTGGACAAACAAATGCTGAAGAAGAAGAAATTATATTACAGTTTGGACTAAAACCCACATCAACGCTTCAGTGTAAAAGATCCTTTCCTTTTCACGCATTTTACGAGCTCTCGTGGTCCGCGGTTGCTGACTGTAGGTATTCGCTGAATGTGTGATGTCCAGTAAACCGACCGTGATTGTCCATTTCCGCCCACATCAATTTTATCCCGGGTTCGACCAGCCTCTCGTGGGAGAGAACAAATCATCAACACAATTTCTGTTGGGTTCTGTTTCTATTGCTTTTAAGTTCCATTTCCGTTTGAGCTAATCGAAATGTCTGTCTTAATTCTGAGAGTTGAAAAGGGCTGGGGTGTCCTATTCTTGCCTTCCAGCGAGTCGTTTTCTTATACTTTTTCGTTTGCATAAAGCGTTATGGCTGGATTTATCCTTCGAGAATCGGGCTGTGTCCAAATGCGTACGCGAGTCTCGCAGGATTAAAATGGTGGTTAAAGTGACATCGACGCCTCATAAAGCTGTCAAACTGACGCTGCTCTCGTCTTAATGACAGTTCGTTGAACCTTCGCGTGCATTTCCATTTTGTCATTATGACCGAGCGTCTTTGATATGCAAAGTCGTTTCAATTTGGGCATAACGTGCGACGTCCGTCCTTTTGTGTATGGACGATAAGGTTGGTGTAGTGGACGTAGTGCCTTAGGAAAAGAACATTCCCAGTATTAAACCTCACCTTTTACCCGTATCATCCTAGGAACCTTGCCTAAACTTTAGGCTTAGCGTTAGTTTACGATAAGTCAAACGTCCCATAAAGTACAGGATTCCGCGATCATCATCATCATTATCAGCCCAACGCTGCTCATCACTGCGTAATCTTCAGAGATAGAGAGTTAGCTACAGTTTAGTATTAGATTCTAACTCAAGAATGTTCTGGATTGCTTCATAAATGCAACGTTATTTTACAATGAATGTGTCATTCATTACGCAACGAATAGAAACACCGCTATGCAGGCATGCCGGCGAAGGAGCCGTTTAATAGTAAACAATAAACATAAACACTGACTAATGGAACCACCACGGGGGTTTCCCAAGTGTCCTTCCCGCGTTTGATATCGTCACCATAGAAAAAAAGCCGAAGTATAATTCAAAGGTCATTATGTGATAGAAGGTTTTGAAATGTATATTCAAGAGTCTGGCCCACATCTGTGGTCTGGCCGCTATATGTAATAAATATACAGCAATAAAAAATACCGATATTTGAAGAAGAAGAAGAAAGACATTTATTATATCAACAAGATACATCACAGAAACAAAATAAACATATAAGTAACATAATATGCAAAACAACAGAAAGAAAACTAAATACACAACAGACAAAACGAATAACTAAAACAGGACCATAGATGTAGCCTGTGGTGTATCTAAGTTGCCACAAAAGGCAGCTGACTCAGCGTTGTGCTGAGGAAGTGATCCCTCAGCGCTGATTTTCAGTCAGTGCCTACGGTAACCCTTAATTGTACTACGGAATTGTATTTGCGGATTGACGAAACTGACAACTTGTGAAAGTCTTGAACCTCAGATGATTTTAATACTCTAGAGCACACAAGCGAAGAAACCTATTTAGGCTACCTTCTCCAGATATAATATGTCGCCGCCAACATTCTTGTTATAATAATGAAAAGACAATGTCTGAAAATGTAGGTAATAAGAGAGATAGTAAGGTTAGAAAAAGCGGCCTGGGAACTATCTCACATCAGTATGGGTATTGTCATATCCCTTACACAATGGATGTAATGTCCGCTGGTGGCATATGCCGCTCAATGGGATATGGTAATATTAAACCCCTCGAATAATTTCATTCCTTGCTGCATACCAAACAATGAAAGTCGATATGTGAGATAGTTACTAAAGATCGGAGTCCGATACTGACCCACTTTTACTGATGTAACGTATTATACGGGTGGCCACCTAAAGAACACGTAAGTCGATAACAACGGAACGGAAGATTCCTCAAGAAAAGGACGCAGCTCTAAGCTGACCCGCCACTTTCCCTAGCTTGTTAGAAATCTTCAGACCCTAGCCAGTGTCTCTAATATAATCTAGAACTTTTGTTGCCAAGAGTTGTGCGGTCTAGAGAGACTTCTCCCAACCAAAAAGTGATGTTTCGTTGGGGAAAAAACTAAATTGATTTTCTCTTGCCGTAGACCTAAAAGCATTTCTATTCGTGTTGTGAAGATAAAAAATGCAGCTATTCACAGTCCGTTCGTGCAGCGAAAACGGCATTTCAGAATAGATTCATTTTGGGAATTGAGTTTCTATTTCAACTTGGTATTGTGAGGTCAAGATTGAGTGTATTGCCTTGCTGTTACCTTATTAAATACAAAAGACCTTTGCGCGCTGCAAATGTCACGTACGTAGTTACTTGTAGGTACAGTGCGTCTCAGATAATTCTACCACTTGTTGTATGATACTGGTAGTAAAGCTTCGCGTGGTAAGAGCTACACACGACAATGATTGTCTGGCTTAGCCCGTAGAGATTGCTCTTGAGATCTCAAGTTCTTATGCCGACTTAAATCGATTTCTACTGTTATCTGCTAGTATTGGACTATATAAACACAGAAGTTCAACCTGAGATGTGACGTCTTCATAATTATTAAAATTACCGAAGTGGTAAACCAATATTTCGCTTGAGTAGAAGAAATAAAATTCTTTGTTTTTGCAAATGTCCCGCTCGCTGTCGAGAAACAATAAGACCACATCTCTACTACATCTTGGTTTGTGCATAAGAACATATTAAGTTGATTTTTTACCGGCCTATTATATTTCTTTGTAATCGAAACGTCATTGTGTGCGTGAGCACACAAAATCTATTCAAATAGTTTACATGCTATACAAATTATACATTATGCAGATATGGTCTCGATATCAGTTAATGAACTTTAAATTTAAAGCACTAAAATACGATAGCAAACAAGATTTCACAGTAAGCGGTTTATTTCCAGAACACGGCTTTGGACCGGTTCTGCGGGCATCTGTCCATCCAATATCAAACTCACTCACTGACCTAATAAAGCTAGTTTTGTTTACCTTGTTAGCTTGAAGTCTGCATCGGACGGTACGTCCTAGAACAAACGGAAATAGCTGTTACTGTTTGTTATTAAATGGCTCACCAAGGTTTTATCTGACGGGTCGATAACATTGTGAAGGCGTAAGCGATGTTAAAAAAGAAAGGCCTATTGTGCCCAACAGTGGGCTAGCAGTAGTTAACTTATTAATAAACTTTCTATTCAAATTCTTTTATAGATGATCGCGATTTCAAACATTTGGCTCGGAACAGAATTAAGAAATCATAGCGGTACGACGTATTGTAGCATTAAAATGTTTTGTTAAAAAAAAATCTTGTATTTAAAAAAATTGAGTCTCATCTGATATGCGTAGACAAGTAAAATAACGATTGAGCCGGCCGGTGCCATGCCAACCATAAGGCTCTCGAACTATATATTTTTATAACAGGTGCTGAAATATGGTTTGTCTTTAATAAAATGAAGTACCTACCTATTTAATTTTTATTTGTTTTGAGTCAAAAAATATTAAACAAGGCCAGAATCATGGCCAGAATACCATCCCAAAATTTTACTAACGAATTCGATGTCACTCTTTCCGTACCATGTACATACAAAATCTCAAACCTTGCATACCTGGGCCTCGATTCTGTCAGTGCATTGTTGTATAATGACCGATACACTGTCGAGTCACGTGACGTGTTTTTTCATACCATTGACGCCTAGAAGGTTTGGTACGTATGCCCACGTAGACTTGAAGCAGCAATGAAATGTAATGACCATGTTCATGCTGTTGTCATGATACTACAATGCATTAACAGAATCTAGGCGCAGGACGGGTGAAATGTTTAGATCGTTATTTATTATACTGACCACTAATTGTACGACATTTCAGGCAAATAAACTATTTCATTCATTTAATTTTATTTCATTCAATATCACCGGCACCGTAATGAAAATTTAGTAAATTGCAATTTCAGTTTATTTCTTAGAATTAATTACCGCTTGATTTGTATCAATCAGCGGGTATCAAGTTATATCTTCTTTGCAAGCAAGCAAGCAAGTATGTATGTAATTGTAACTTTCTAGTGAAGTAATTTCCACCATGCTTGGCTCAGCGTCACTTTTCCGTAGCGTTTACTGTTACGTTTACGCTTGTGGTTATAGTATATGAGGCAGCGTGAGTAAACACAGCCCAACTAACAATTCTGTGTCGTACGTTTTTTTATCGCACAAGCTGGGCTAAGTGTCATGAAACAACATTTCGTAGCTTAGTATTATAATTCGATGTAAATTGCGTCGCCGATACTTCCTACTTGTTAATCGGTGGATTTATCAACTCTGCAATGTACATCGCATTGTCATAATGTAGTGAACCATGAATTGTAGTTCTGTGAAACAGGCACCAGCGCCCTGGTCGTGTAAAAGTGTTGATAACGTTTACGGGATGCGAAAGTGGCCCCAATTATCCGACTAAATATTGTCAAATTGTCATAGTAAACTATAAATTGCAGTTTTATGAAATAGGGCGCAGCTGTCTGCCAACCGCAAAAGCTTTATGTCAGCCTTGTGTGAGACTGTTTAGTCGGAAAATTGGGGCCACTTTCGCATCCGGTAAACGTTATCAGCACTTTTACACGACCAGGATGTACATTGTAAACTTGACAAATCCACCGATTAACAAGTAGGAAGTATCGGCTACGCAATTTACATCGTGTGGCGCCGGATTAAGAATAGCGTCACTGCATTACCTTCCGTGGATGTCTTAGAAGGCGACTAAGGAAAAACATTACCAGCAGACAGGCAGCAGCGTCTTCCTGAGATTCCAACCGCATACTGCGATCGCCAACCCGTATGCCAAGCGTGGCGATTATGGCAAAACCCTTCATGGGTAGCAAAACCATGAGGGAGGCCTATGCCCAGCAGTGGGCGTCAAATAGCTGATGATGATGATGAATTTACATCGAATTGTCATAATAAACTACGAATTGTATTTTATGAAACGTGGCCCGTAATGTAACTTAGTCCACAGGTAAAATTTGATGTTCTTTTGACTGCTGATGATTTCGGTTGATGTTGTCCTAACAGCTGAAATAGAAAGACCGTGATAATTTTGCTTCTGAGTAGAGTGCGTATTATTCGATCCTCTGCAAAGGCTTCATATAGCCGGCCATCATCTTTTTGTTTCGGTCCACCTAGAAATAGAAAAAAAAAACTATTTTATCATAAAAATTAGAGAAAGTCTGGAACGACTTAGGCACAGACTTAGGTCAGTATGTCTCATACTGGACATATTCTAGCAGAACCGGTCCAAAATCGTGTTCTGGAAATAAACCGCCCCCTGTGAAATCTGGTTCGCTATACATATTTTAGTGCATTTAATGTTTATTCACTGTTATAGAGACCATCTGCGTATGATTCGTGTAGCATTTGCAATTGTTTGAATAGATTTTATATAATTTCAACTTCACTGGCCGGTTTTTTCGAAACTATTCCTATATCTCGCTATCGAGCTCGATATGGATCTTCGTGCTACAGGGAATGCTCAATTACAGTACTTTTTGTAATTAGTAAGAAGCATTTCCACTTACTTTAATTGAAAAGTATATGCATTATTATTTTAACATGTTTTACACTCGTAAAATATAAACGGATGGGGAGAGCGGCAATAGTGAGGCCGGTTATTGGTATGTTCATATATTATGCAGTCATTCAGTGAGCTTCCTACATCGTTTTCCGCTCTGCATCCCGTATCTCATTCAACTTGTCCCTGTTTTGTTGTGTTAAATAATAGTCATGATTACCTTCTATCATAATTATTATGGGGTCAAACCTGAAACCTAGCAATGATGGTTTGTTCTTAGCGTATCGATGTCAAGCGTCTAAAACTATACGACGTTGACTCATCAGCTGGATACAGATCTTTTGGAGCAATTAGTATTTTTTTCATACAATGAATGCAGTATATTTTTTATTTGTGTAGCAGTATACTTGCAGTATATTTTATATGCAGTGTATTTTTTCATTTGTCTTAATTATTCTCGTACTGCTCTAACCGCAGTACAGGTATCAGGTCGATGTTTCCGTCTAATTTATCGCATTTCTTCACGCCCCAGTGCGCAGGCCGGTCGCCGGCTGACGCAACGGCAACATGCATAGCTGTTGCGAAGTCAGGCTTGGCCATTGTCCTTGCTGCTAAGTACCAATTTCATTTGTTACTTAGTGGAGCCCAGAATTTCAAGCGTGCAGCTCTGTACCCGTACCTACTAGTTTGGTCATAAACTGGGTTGGGTTTCGAGGGAGAAAACGGTTAGACTAATAGGGAAAGTGGACTGATGGTTCCTGACGGGAAATGGACCTTCGAACCATTGAAGAGGAAACATAACATTTACATAATGATGAAACATAACATCCGCACATCACAATCACTTGTCCAGCCCTTCTATTCTATTACGTAACTGGTCTCTGTTTTAAGCTATCCAATATTACGTTTCCGAAATCTCAAAATATGTATTTATTTGACAGTTTTTCCCTCAAGTTTTTCCACTGTTTAGGGTCGCCGAGTCCATACTGTGGAGAGTTACGTAGTATGCCCCCTGGTCCCATACTCGGATACCATCTGGTATGGTAACCAGGCAAAGACATCACAAACATGGAAAAACACCCAGACTGAGTACATTTGTACAAATTTAAGAACATCGGCTTCCAGCGGTAATAATTGAACTCACGACCTCTGAAATGGTAGTCAAACATGTTACCGCTAGACCAACGAGACAGTCAAACGCCAGCATTAAAACTGCATCATACGATGCGGTAAGAAGATATTTAAAGTTTGTATGTGCCTAAGGGTAGCGCTAAAGAGAAAATGGTACAGATGGCAATAGGACCCCGTAGTATTTTCCTATTGGAAGGTTTCGCATACTGTGATATTAGTCAAAGAAGGTATACCAAAAACCTTTGAGCGTCAAATGATAAGGGCATCAAGTCTGTTAGGTTACAAAAAACCAAATCAATCAAATCGAACATTGGGAAGAGTAGAATCATGCTAATGAATGCCCTTGGAGAAATAGTATTCTAAAGGGTGGTCTAACCATAACGTACTTAATTGTAAAAAAAAAAAACAAAAAGTTGTTAGAAAATTATCTTAATATTTTTTATTATGATACAAAGCTCTATGGCAATGATGTGTGGAACAAAATATCGGCCAAAAGCTCGCCGCGGCTCCGGTGGCATACCTCTATCCAATAGTCAATATTTTCAATGACGCTGAGGCATAATTTAGATTCAATGTCGTTAATGTGCCGAATTATTTCATCTTTAAGCTCGCTTGACGTACACTTCTTCTTTTAAATATCCCCAAATAAAGAAATCCAACGGTGTCAAATCACATGATCGTGGTTGCCGATTGACATCGCCACGACGTAAAATAATGTTTAATACAGTTGCTCAAAAAGTGGCGTATTGCAGGGACCTATAGCGTTCGGGATGTGGGCTATTACATACTCGTGCTTTTGTTTTACCTTTCCCGAACTCATGCGTTCTCTTTCCCAACTGTCAAAATAATGTCTATTAAAAAGAAAAACCAACCATGAAGTTTTTACTAAAAAAATTCATAGAAGTTTTTATGATTCATGCAAATACGTATATTTCTAAAAAGGAGCTACTAATTTGTTTCAATATCAGATTTAATGATTTGATTGAATGAGTTTGGTTAGGTTTCATTTCATTTCATCTCATTAAATTTCATTTTCATTTCATACCAATAAAAAACTTCTACTGAAGACTTGGCTGTATGGGCATAGTTCCCTTTGCATACCAGAATGGGTGAAGAAAAAAAAACTCTGCTCTAATTATATTCTACGGTTGGCGCTATTTTTCAGAAATTTTCTTTGCGAGTTTAGTTGTTTGTTGCACAAAAGGAGTAATTTCAACCCTAGTTTTTTTTTAATGAACACCACCGGAACTCAGTATAATTGCACAAAATGCTTCGGAGAACATTTTACCGGAAAAGTCAAAAAGTCGCTACATATCTACATACGACGAATTTATTGCGTGGAGAGAAGAAAAAAAAGCAAATAGTTTTTAATTTTTTCGCAACTGTATTAAAAATAGTCGTTCAGTACACGTGCGGAACCGTCTCATTGCAACTTGTTCCGACTGTCAACCCTCGCCTTCAGCTGCGCCTCGGCTCGGGTAGACATTTGTCGGAACTCTTTGCAATGACAGCCTTTCCACACTTGTAATGAAATATACTATTCTCTATTGAATTTCTCGCGCAAAAGAGCCATTGTTTTGTTGGCTGTGTGGCAAGTGGCAACGTCCTGTTGGAACCACATGTCGTCCAGCTCCATATCCTCAATTTCTGGCATTGAAATTGAAGAAGAGTGGCGAGCAATTGGCCGATATTTTGTTTACATAATTTCCGTAGATCTTTCTGTTATAATAACAAATATGAAGATAATTCTCTGAAAACTTTGTTTTATTTACAATTAACATCGTGCGTTATGATTGGACCACGTTTTAATAATAATATGTTTTACATCTCTTATAACTGTAGGACTCTGGCAATGCTCTGGCATGAATATCATCGGTCGTTGATTGGTCGTTGATCGACCACGTTTAGCAGTCAATAGACTTTTGTGATCATTGATTTTTCACTGTTTGAATCAAACATCAATGCATCGGTGATAGCAATTTAATCTGAGCTAAATCCACATAATATTTAGTACCAGAGTCTTTGTTGACAGTATCATCTTCAAATATCTAAAAGCTTATGATTAGAGCAGATGCTTTGGCAATATTTGCTCTCGAAGGTAATTATGTTTTGCCGAGTTAAAAAACATTGGCAAAATACCGACACTTTATTACCTTCATGACCAAACTATAAGTGGCTTATCAGCGCGATTAAATTAATTGATTTAGCTTGGATTTTTCACACGAACTGCTCAGTATCAACATGTTAGTGATTGCGATGAAAAATTACGAAGTGGAATAAAAAACGAAATGTATCGAACACAGAATTTCAGAACTTGATGTGCTCTATACCTTTTGAAGCACTTACGATGATGATTAATTTAAGTCCGGATCCACATACAGCTTGGTGGCAATATGTGAACATGATGGAGCCCCTTGAATTTGGATTCACATATGACCCCGTGAATTTAATTTAATCTTATATGCTGTTTGTAAGTTTCGCTAAAAGTCTACAACGGCTGGACGTATTTGGTATTTTCTTTTATATCTGTGGAGGTCTAGGGAAAGTTTCAATGGTACGAACAAAAAAAAAGATGGACACAGGGACCAAATACGTCCAGCCGTTGTAGACTTTTAGCGAAACTTACAAACAGCATATAAGATTAAATTAAATTAATTTTTATATATTATATAACATTAACTGACTCGGCAAACGTTGTTTTAACGTATTAATTAGCCTACGATCTATTCTCAGCCCTACCAAATATGTAATACAAAAAAAAAACATAAAAATCGGTGAAGCCGTTTCGGGGGAGATATTGAATTAAATTAAAAGCAAAAATCATCTCAATAATGATGTGAATTGTGATTTTTACCACCCGAACCGAAGTTTACGAGTAATTCCTAAGTTCTTAACAAAAATACTATCGAACAAAAATACTAATATTTTCACTAAAACGGCCGCTTTGGCATAAATGTTCTAATTTACACGAATTGAGAGATTTGTAAAAATTACAAACCTTCCACTTTTTGTAAAAAATTATAGGTATGTAAAAGAAGATTGTGTTTTTATTTATTTGTGACGCTAGTGAAAGCTGTAGCTAAATGAATGGAGCTCCGAAATTAACAATGTGTGACCACTTTAGTTCATATCTACATGGGGTTGTAGATAATTTTAGGTGAACGCAGTAGTATATTGCATGCATGTTGTCTCTTCTATGGGTTTTACGAAACGCCTAAAAGTGTAACGTGGATGCAAAGTAACGCGCTACCGTAGACGATGACCTAGATAATCTTGAAGAGAATCATTAACACATTGTTCGTAATCTTCGCATCGGTCGCCACTTTGTGTTTGTTTAACAACAATACGTTGATGACATCATTATGTGATTTGCACAATCGATTGTGTGTGGATAAAATAATTCAAGGATAAAAGAATTGACGAAAAATCATAAAGAAGGGAAGCGTGAAGCTTGCTGCTTTTATGCAACTATACAATATAAACTACATCATAATTTTATTGCAACTATACCAGCCTTATGCTTTGCATCTTAAGAAGATAAGGAGACTCCACCAATATCTAAGTTATACAGGATTTACACAGGAGTTACACTCGAATTTTCGCAGTATCCATCTTTCTTGTCTAAATTGAATAACAAAAACAATTGAAAGTCGATATTCAAATGTTTCACATTTTTTAAAAAAAGAACATCATAGAAACCATTTGAAAAAAGTTTCATTCGAAAACCTCAAACCATGAAGATTCTATGTCAATTCAAAGAACCTATTGCAATAAAACGGCAAAGTCATACTTTAACCCCTAATATTAATTAAAACATCACGTTTTCTTAAACAGCACAGCACCTACGTTCTGACGTCTGTGCTTAAAAGATGAAAAATGTTTCAATATTTTCGATTGTTTATGTAGGTACCAAGATTGAATTAAATTAAATTCTGCTTGCCGATATGTGGTCTCCATTCGAGAACTTTTCGGCCCCATCGGCCATCAGTTCTGCGTGCTATGTGCCCCGCCCACTGCCACTTCAACTTACTAATCCGCTGGGCTATGTCGACGACTTTCGCTCGTCTACGGACCTCATCATCGGCAAGCGCAGCGTGGGACGACCAGCCACAAGATGGACAGATGACGTCATTCAAGTGGCAGGAAGACGCTGGATGCAGGCCGCTTCCAACCGGTCTTTTTGGAAATCCATGGAGGAGGCCTATGTCCAGCAGTGGACTTCTTGTGGCTGAATGATGATGATGATGAAATTCTGCTTTACGGAATCATTGCACTGATTATCCATTATAATTTTGCCAATGTACGTGTTAGGCAAGAAATAGCCAATTATAAGAGAACGTTTATCCAAATATCAGAAATAAAATGCCTAAAATTCTCAAGTCGAAAAACTTAAAAAAATGTAATAATCGTACCAAGATGTTTCAATTCAATTCAATTCTGCTTTATGGACTCACTGCACTGATTGTCCAGTACAACTTCGCCATGTCACGTGTTAAAAATTAAAGTAAAGCAAGATAATTTATAAATATTACAATGTCATGTCAAAATTTTTCTATAATCTCTACCACAGAGGAAGAAATCTCTACCACAGAGGAAGAAATCTCTACCACAGAGGAAGAAGGAATCTCTACCAAGATTTTTTAACCTATCAGTTGTTTTTTTTTTTCATTAGCGTGGATCACAGATTAAGATAATGGATATTATTATGTGGTCTATCTTGACTTGACTTCCCTAGCTTTAAAAAAAATTTAATGAGGTCGTACGTTCGAAAAGCTTTGCCTACCATAACAACGATGTTTAAAAAAATCCAATCTGTGCAATAATCGGTGAATGTGTTGAATTATTAAGCCGTACATCCTAGCCATTTCATTCATTTAAATCGGAAGTAAAATATAAGTAATATTAATTTTGCCGATAATTCGGCTCTTTTACTATCTACATACATAAACTCACGCCTGTATCTCAGAGGGGTAGCAAAGATCCTGGGACTGCCACTTGCCACGATCCTAACAGATCACTTTCGCTTCCTCAACATTCATTAGTTTATTATTACTATAAGTCATATAAAATTTATGGTCGATATTAAATTAGCCATTATGTTTTGTAACGCCTGTTATTAGGATAGTTATCAGACATACTTAAAAAGTAACTATATATCGTCTCGCCAGTGCCCGCAGTAGTATGTTTACAGGTTGCCATAGCGACCGATTAACTTGGTTACTACCTGGGGCCTGTTTCATAAACCATTGCTCCCCAGCCTCCTTAGTGATATTATCATCTTACGGCTGGTACTTTGCCCGACAATCATGTTGTCTATACAAAGATATTGTAGCTATTATACCTGAGATCTAAGTAGGAGAACGTTAATATAGTGGCTAACTACCACAAAAAACAATGTACAATGGTTGACGGTTAGGAAACCATGCCTATTGTACCGGACAATAGTGGCTCTATCATCGGATTACTATCTTCTTTAGATAAATCAGCTTCAAGTTATGCCCGCAAATCATGTCCACATTGAACAGGATTGACCATAGAGACCCTTATCCTTCTTTATGGTCCCACTGGTACTAATATTTTAAATTAGAAGCATGTATTTGTACCCAGTGCTAACTAGCGCCACCAATATACAAAAACGCATATTCACTTTCACAATACGTCTTTGAAAAAGTAAACATCATAAACTAATCGTGATAGCTATTTTTAGAAACTACAACCTAGAACCTGGGATAACCTATGACTTATTTCCTCTAAAAACAGCTGTTTTTGTCAAAAATGCTTTTCGGGTTGACCGGGTCGCACCTTTGAATGTTTGTCACGCAAAGTTATGCCAGTTTTCCGCGCGACCGAAGTAGCACCATTGGCGTATCTAAGGTTATCTCCCGGCTAGGGGGTTAGCCCTGAAAAGCGATGGCCTGCCATACTGAATCGCAATGCTTGTGGGCTGTTACCTGTTACCGAACATCCAGGGGTGGGTCTAGACTAGACCGTTCTGAGGCGGGTACGGCCCATCGGTCCCCCATCTACGCAAAGGAGTAGCATATATAAGTGCTACTAGTATTGTTTTCGCTAAGTAAGTACAGCCGGCAGAAGCTCGACCATTACGTTTTCGTTGCGAAAATAACGCAACTGTTTATACCCTGTAGGTATATTTAGAAGTTAATTTTTCATCATTTTTTTTAATAGCTTCAGAGAATGCGAGCTTCGGTTTGCTTTGCGGAGGTGGTCGCGTGGGCCAAACAAAGAACGATCTCCATGCGATGTTGTATAATTTACGACCTATGTAGTTCGTTCAACTCTTAAATAACCTACTTTCCGCATGGGCTGCGTTTATGTCGATTGCGAACTATAAAAAACCGGCCAAATGCGAGTCGGACTCGCGCACGAAGGGTTCCGTACCATTATCTATACAACATTAGACACAAAGATCGAGAAAAAACGGCAAAAAATCACGTTTGTTGAATGGGAGCCCCCCTAAAATATTTATTTTATTTTAATTATTAATTTTTAAAGTGAATAAATATTCTGTGAATATTTCAAGCGTCTACCTGTTGCCGTTATTAATATCGAGCAAACACAGCAAAAAATTACGTTTGTTGAATGGGAGCCCCCCTAAAATATTTATTTTATTTTAATTATTTATTTTTAAAGCGACTAAATATTCTGTGGATATTTCAAGCGTGTACCTGTTGCCGTTATTAATATCGAGCAAACACAGCAAAAAATTACGTTTGTTGTATGGAAGACCCCCTCAAATATTTATTTTATTCTGTTTTTAGCATTTGTTGTTATAGCGGTAACAGAAATACAACTATCACGGTATCAATCTGTGAAAATTTCAACTGCCTAGCTATCACGGTTCATGAGATATAGCCTGGTGACAGACAGACAGACAGAGGATAGACAGACCGACAGAGAGACGGACAGTGAAGTCTTAGTAATAGGGTCCCGTTTGGCACCCTTCGGGTACGGAACCCTAAAAAAGTTATGTTTAAAGTGAGATAAACAAACTTCAAACAAACTATTCGCCGAGATAGAAGCCCGCACCAACCAGTACCAGCGCTCGCCAGTCGCGCGTGCGCTGCGGTTACTCTGTGCCCTGCTCGCTGAAGCACCAGAGTGTGATGTGTTTGCGGATGGGATTGGAAGTGTGATGAAGGTGTGTAAGAGAATGCTAGAAGATGTTTGATAGGTAGTGCTCAGTTAAAATATTGTAACGCTTTGGTGTAAAAATAAATAAATAAATAAATAAAACTTATGCAATTCATAGCAAAGACAGTTTTAGCCGTTTTACCGCCGGTCTAAGGATCTGAGGCAGATTGCTGGTAGCCGCTGCATAAGAATGGCTGAGGACAGGAAGTGGCGTGCCTGTGGGGCTATGTCTAGCAATGGGCGAGTACGGGCTGTTTGTACTTTTAATGACTCGCGATGCTCATACACAGTGATACATTTAACGGGTCTAATCGCGATGAGTTATTGGTTAAACCTAATTACCTTAATTCCCGTCGTTTCGGCAAGTTTTTTCTTATCTACGGGACAAACAGATGCGTCCGGTCGGAGCAGGCCTCCTAGCAGCACATGGAAGAAGGGATCGCTGTTTTTTTAACTGCAGCTTCCTCCTGATTTAGCTGCGGACGCACACCCACCGCTTTAGGGTGGCGACAGACCGGGCGAATGAGAGCGAACATGTTGCGAGCATCACGAATCTGCATGCGAATTACTGCTGTTGAACGAAAGTGCTCACTACTTTTTTACAGCGACGGGTATCTGTATCGTGCTCAGTAAGTGTTCTCTTTCCCACTTAATGGAAATAAATAACTTCCACGCAACACAATCGTTTGTACTGGTCGCAGACTATTATACTATGTGCTATGGTAACCACGTAAGGACATCACAAACATGGAAATACGCCCAGACAATGGCCATTTGTACAATCAGTACGACAGCTTTCAAAGGTAATCGAACTTACCTCAGATTGCCAGACCACAGTCGATTTCATGGATTTTTCTAATGGTCCTGTATGTTGGAAAATGCGCAACCTGTTTACAGCTGTACTGTCGATATTTTTTTACAGCACATTTACCTTCAGGTCCTTGCTGAAAATCAATGTAGTGGGCAATAAACCTGAAGCAAATAATGAGCAGTTTTACCGCTACATGGACAATATGGACATAGCTCTTGTATACGTGTACTCTTCTTGTTTGTATACATTTTTTCTTCTAGAAATAAATCAAGTATTTCTTCGTGTTCATGATGCCGGTTACGTTTCAGTCGATATTGTTACGAATATTACGTTGACCGGCCCTTGTGCTGTCTGTTTGGTTTATTTCATGTATCAGGACAGTGTAGCGGCGGATTAAGATAGCGCCACTCCATTTCCTTCTGTGGATGTCGTACAAGGCGACTAAGGAAATACATTACCAGGAGACGGGCAGCAGCGTCTTCCTGAGATTCCAACCGCATACCGCGATCGCCAACCCGCCTGCCAAGCGTGGCGATTATGGCAAAACCCTTAATGGTTAAGAAAGCCATGTTGGAGGCCTGTGTCCTGCCGTGGGCGTCAAGTGTTTGATGATGATGAATCGCACATAGATCATATCCAGGAAACCACATCTTACTGCCCAAATTTTTCTACTTTTCTTACCCCCAGTTTGAACACTAGCGATAATCGCGTGTTGATGATTCTCAGTTGTTTTTTTTCTTCTTTTGAATGAATGAATCAATGAATAACCATTTATTGCCAATAAGACAGATGTGTTACACTTAACTTTAAAATAAGTTCTGCAGTAGAAAAAACTTGGCAATCGGACAGACGCTCAGCCTCTGCTGCGGGATGCAGGGACATTTGGATTTTGGCCACCTGACCACCGTCAACTGTCGATTAATCGCTAGCTAGTGTACGAGGAACTGGGTGTGAGATACGTAGGATAAATTGGGAAGATAAGATAAGATAAGAATATTCTTTATTGCACACAAGAAGCGAGACATAAAATATGAAAGTTACAATAAAAAAGTACAATGGGCGGTCTTATTGCTAACAGCAATTTCTTCCAGACAACCTTAAGGGAAGCTACCTTATTTCTAGCAAACTACGCTCAAAACCAAGCGGAGTCACTTTGCCGAACATTTAATAGTTTAGAATCAAAACTTTGGAAACACTGAAGAATTTCTAGATATCAAATCAGCGGCGCAAGCGTTTGTATGCGGCTATACTCGTGTTCCCAATGACCAACTGTTTGTTATATTTGCTTATTCACACACCCACGACCAACTGCTATATTTGTTTGTTCGCTTGGTCTGTTGCTGCTTAGGTTGCATCGAACACGCGATGCCAGCGTGGGATAAGTTGTTTAAATATAGATAGAATGTTGTGTTTACGAAACAGCTGCTTATAAGTTTTGTTTGTGTCATAATTTGGGAATGTAATTTGTGGTTTCCTGTTTTGTAATGCCAATTCGGTCCGTTCTGATACTTGAAGTGAGCAGAGCAGTCATCGGAAGGCCCGTCAACCTTTACATTTTGGCTATAAAGTAGCGTAGTTATTAATGGAGTTGATTAAGGCGCACAAGATTATGTAAAGGCGTTGTCGGCTAGTAAAAGCGACAAAAAGTTAAAGGCACATACGATCGGATCTATGTGCCATTGATTAGGATGTATTTGTTGTGTTACTCAATACTTTATTGCAGCCGTAGGTTTGGTAGGATGTTAACGGGTAATATCGGGCACAGCAAAAGTCTTATTCTTAATTCTTAGACAATCTTAAAACTAAAGGGGTACATAAATATACGTTGCATAAATTCACGCCTGTATCCCGAAGGGATAGGCAGAGACGAAGGTTTGTCACTTGCCACGATTGACAGATCTCTTTCGCTTAATCAACTTTTGGAATGTTGTGTTTTAACGGGGAATAGAAATTTTTTGATCTCAACGGTTTTGTCTTAAAACTAGGGTAATAGAGCAATTAGAGCAGACATACCGTCGCAAAGCCATGAGTGTTGCTTACTCTACCTATATTTCCCGTCAGTTTTCGTTCAGGCAACGCATGACCTGCTTTTCCCTGAACCACTCGAATGTCTGATGTAATCCCAACTTAAAGGAGCTTAGCAAGAAGTTGTTGTGATACTTTGAAGCCATATTTCAGTCAGTGTTCACTAATCATGTATTTTCTTTGTTGCAGGTAGTTTTGAAGATTTTGGACAGTTCCCAGCATACAGAGATTTTTTATTGCATGAGTTGTATCATTGTTTAATTTAAATACATCATTAAACATTTTAACTGTGTTCGTAACCATTGTACATTTAGTTTTTATCATCTACTTATACCACGTCTTTGTGGAGATTCTTATTCTTACTAATAACCGGACAGCGGTTCTCACGATGTTTTCATTAATTTTGTTTTTACTTATAGTACAATGTTGGATATGCATGTCTAATCAACATTTATTTCATACTTACTCCATTTAAATTTGCTACGCAAAATAAATACACACCGATGTTGTAAAAATTGGCATATAATTTTTCATTCTCCACGTCGTCGAGATAGGTAAAGTTTGGCTTATATTTTGCCCTCTTCTAGAGTGCATCTTTTCCTCTGTTGGAGGAAGTGCATCATTCTCAGTTCAGTATCTTCCTGAACAATAATTATTCCGCAGTTTTGACAATGGTATTTTATAATAAAAACTTGTGAATTGAACCGTGAATTTGCACGGAATTTACTCGTTTATTTTTTCATTTTACAAGTTTCGGTACTTTTGCAAGTGCCGTGGAATCGGTAGACTGAGGTGACAGGCGTCTTTTTGAAAGCATTAAATGTTAGTTTACTAACCTTGGCAAAAATTATTAAGTTACGTACCAAAAAGATTTTGGAACTTTTTTAAAATGGCATTTTATTTTTATTACTTTGGACGAAACGATAATGGTAAGATGAGATTAATGAACGGTTTCAATTATCATGCCAATGATGATTGTATAATACATAAAAAAACACAATGTGCTTGATGTACAAAAATTATTGAGAAACAAATGTCTATGGTAAAACAATGGTCCACTCTTCGATGTTGTGCGAATGTTATTTTTAGACATTTACCTCCAATAACAAAACAAGCCAACTCCTTGAACTTCCGAGTGTGTTTATTTCGCGTCAACGCTAACTAACATTACTAAACGTGTGCGGCGCCACCGTTTCCTTTCAGCGCCACCCATCGGCACTTTGCACTGGGTCACACTAATGCATGCCGCCTGACACCCCACTGAGCACTAACGCGCCGTGTCATCACCATGTCTACTATGACGACCAAGGATGAAAAGCGGTTCCACCAGCTGGTGAGTGGCTACAGGTTCAGACCTCTGCGGCACCTGCAGGGCGTAAGAAGTCAATCCAGGTTCTTAATATTCTAGTGTGAAGACCATCAAATTGGTTAATTTTTGAATCGCCAAATCTGCAATCAATATTTTATATCTCTTATATTGATTTTTATAAGGATGAGTAAACGTGATTATCTTAAATATAACAAGAAGTGATTTTTTTAATATTTATCTTAACTTTCACCGTGGAAATTTCTAAATAGCGATCATATTATCATATACATAACATTCATACATAAGCAGCACGTCCCACTGTAGGGCACAGGCCTTCTCTCAGGGAGAGAGTATACCCACCGCGGATTGGCAATTTTAAGTGCTGCGGCATGGGAATAGCTCAGACACTCAGGTTTCCTCACGATGTCATATGCCCCATACTAAGTTTACCACTTGCGGGCATTATAATTTATGCTGCTGCTGTTGTAAAAGTTGTTCTTATTGTTCGGAATCTCCTATTTTGGGTGGTTATTATAGACATTTTGTATTAGTCTTCGTGAAAGCAACAGCAAACCGAAGCGTAGCTTACCTACAGTCGAAGATACGCCAGCAGATTTTTGACATTAGTTGCAGAAATTTTGTTTTCGTGATTTTTTAATCACTCCCCCGCCCTTTTCCACAGTTGGTCACATTTGTGAGACCCTCCCTAGTGTGACGTCACATATTTTACAATTTTTAAATTAAAACCAGTTCCGAATTTCGGTCAGTATATATCAAAATTTATTTGGCTTCAAGCCTTGCGATTGCAGATTCACCTCTCCTTCTGGAAAATGGCCTAGCTTTCTCTAACCTCGTACAAGTCACGACAGTGATATGCCATGCAGTTGATCCCGCTCTGTTACAACACGATTTAAGGCTCGAATGACAAAACCGCAGGGGCAAGGTATCTAGAGCAGCTGTTAGTGTACGCATATCCAAGATCACTAGAGAGACACACACTATTTTTCTTCGGTCCTTTAACTCCTAGGAGAGCATAGAACCTCAACAACAGATTTCTACTTCTGATGTTGCTTCGCGGCAGCTTCCAATTCAGGATGCTAGGGCCGATCGACTTGGCTTCTTGGGCTATGGATCTTTTCCAGGAGATCCTTGGCCGACCTTTCTTTTGATTGCCCAATGCGGTTTACGTGAGGGCTTGTCTTGTTAGGCATCCCTTGTCACGGTCTAATGTGTGGCCTATCTAGGATACACATTATGCAAAAAAAATAATTGAATAAGCGAGGGAGTTATTTAGTTTTGGTGTTGCAAAATAAATATTCGATTAATAGGGTATATTCTGTGAAAAAAATAGGGTGCCTGCGTAAGATGTCAAGATTTCTGGTTGAGTTAGTACAGATCTACAAATAACTTCTATTGTTCTGCAAGTTTGAGGTGGCGTGAAGTTAGTTATGGCTAAAGCGCGTCCATAAATCACGTGACGCATTCTTGGCAATATTTTGAATAAATCTCTGACCGGTCAGCCAGAAATAGAGTGTAAACGTGTAAGAGCTTGCTTACCTATTCGGTGAACTCACCTTAGTCATATTGGGTGATATTGCTTGAACAATCATATCCGGTAGAAAAGGCTCTACCTAAAATGTTCTAAGTTTGGGTCTCGCGGGCTGTTACATCTGGTAGTTAAGTAACCACCTACATGCTGCACGACTAACCGTCTAAATACTTACTATAATTAATTCCAAATAAGGCTGTTCTTACTCATGGAATACAATATACCTATGCTTATAAAATATTGTGAGTTATAGTATAAAGTATTTGAATGTCTGACATATGATTCATCGCAAGGAAATAGTCAGCGTACCGTATGTCCTTTTTAGGATTCCGTAGGTCTCGAAGGGGACCCCATTACTGAGGCCTGTTTGTTCATCCATCCGTCTGTCTGTGTTACATTTGTAGGACTGTTGATTGAAATAAAAGTATATGTTTAATTATATGATTGTTAAGTGAATTACAGAGTCAAAATAAATTTGTATTTACTTGTCCATAATTAATTGTAAACTAAATTGAGAGTAAATCTGCCAACAAACTATTATTTAGTTTGGCGGAAATGAGACTATTTAGAAATGTATGCACCTTTTACAGAATAAACAATTATTTATTTTTATTTATTTTTTTATAATGACATATTATATTTTGTGAACTTTAATAGGTTTCCAGTTGATATTTCTACAGAATACGTGTCGTTAAGGCGAATTACTAACATTAATAATAAAAATAAACAGTATTATAAGATTAACGAAAAAAAACTAAATATATTAATACAACAATAAAAAATCGGACAAGTGCGAGTAGGACTTCAGTTCTTAGGGTTCCGAACCAACTATTATTTTGCTGATAATAAACATAACTTGTTTAACAGTTTGCTCTCCCATACTGTCCATCTTTATAGTATCCGCTATTGTCTGATTTCTTATGTTTTTGATCTATAGTAAACACAGTTAAATACTCCTGCTAAGTCCCTCGAACAGAATGAAATAAATTTCATTTTTGCGTAACTACATATTATGCTCGTATTGTGGTACGGACGGAACCTTGACCAGTTTTTTACCTATGTGTTTACCAGTCCCTGATAAAACAAATGCAAAGGTCGGTGTAAAATGAACGTTCTTGGGAACTATGCCCCTCTAACCTTGTGTTGATTAAATGAGTCATCGTGCACGGTTCCATAGTAAATACACATCAAGATGACATTGTAGAGCAGCCATACTCAAAGGGAAATCATAAGGGTTTTTTAATAAAAAGGGTCGGCAGACAAGTTTTTGTTTAGCAATAAAATGTTTTCTGTCAGCAATAATAGTTATTTGTTATGCAAGGCTGCAAAGTTAATTTTTGGCGCGAGTACCTTGTATTGAAACCTGAGCAAGCGAAGGATTCTAGGATTGAGCCACGAGCGAAGCGAGTGGTTCAAATATAGAATCCTGAGCGTAGCGAGGGTTTCAAAGGTACGAGACGCTAAATAACTTTGCTGCCGAGCGCAACACACAACTTTTCACCTCACTAAAGCGAGGAAAATGTTAGGTGCAAAAAAAACAGTTTTAATAAATATTAAATTACTGTTTATTTATTTCAAAAATTAAAAGTAAAATTACTACAATTGGTAATATTGCAAGTTAATATTTTTTTTTAAATCAAATTTTCGTGCCGGCCAGTGCAATTCTTTAAATGAGGCTGGCGCATGACATGAAATAAGTATTTGCATTTCAATCATCAATGGACTGGCTGCAGAGAATATAAACTATTACGAAACCAATGAGGTTCTATATATATGTAATTTATTGTACGAAACCTTTATTGAATAAAAATATTCGAATTTTAAAAACACTTTCCACGCTAGCGGATAAAGTGCGATTTTCCACGCAGATTTCGAATGATAAACAGAGCTTTTGCGAGCTAGTGAGGTGAAAAAGTACTTTGAGCAGCCACTAGTGGTTGACAGAAACTACAAAATTGAGCAGCTAAAATATAATAAAATGTAGAGGCAGAAGAGGAATCACCGCAAAAATTTTAATTGATCAGCAGAAAATTCTAAATTGATTAGCTGCCATATTGTTGCGTCTTAAAATTGAATTCCTTAATTCATAATTTCCGCAAAATACCTCCTTAATTTTGATTTCTTCGTCAATCCGCCCTAATAGCGGAAATCTGTAAAAAATTTGACTATTACGGTACAAGAGATAAATCCCTTTATAGATCAGACTGACAGACGTAACAGGTATATTTAAAGGGATCGTCAACAATCGGTTAAACTCTGAGGGTTTGTTAGTGTGTGCTAGAGTTGTATTTTTTCCCGCATATGTAAGTAATTACATAAACGTCTATAAAAAGTTGGAAAACACAGACTCCAGAAATAAACTGCTGAAATTTGTGCGTCTTCGCAAATACTTCACTGGGATTTCTCAGAATCCAGTCTGGTTTTAGAATCTAGCTGAGTTAAAATTATTAAAATGAAGGTCATTTGTAATGTGGTGGATAGAATTATTGAGCCACGATTAAAATCGTGTTTATTGTTTATTCATTGACCAATTTTTTGACTACTAAGTATTTTACTTACTAAGTATTATTTTCCTTCAAACATATCCAACCATACGTAGGGGACAATTTATTACACACTTCGCTTCTTTTTCGCATAAGTATCTTCTATACATATATAAATCATTTGCTGTTCGTTTGTATCGCTAAAACTCGGGAACGGCTGGGCCGATTTGGCAAATTGTTCTTTTTATTTTTGTGGAAGTACAGGGAAGGTTTAAACGGTTAGAAGAAAAAAAAAGATTGATGTAGGTGATACGAAGTTCACGGGCTCATCTAGTTAATAATATACGAAAGATTGATGGTTTCGAATCTAGTCGCTCAATATGCCCATTCGTTTTAGTTTTTTTTCTTAATTTTAAGATTGTTAGAAATGTGAAAAAAAAAATTTATTATAGTAGGAATCACCCAAATACTTACCCTTCCGCTATCCAAGTAAATCGAGGTTAGCTGGAAGAAAATACTCATTAGTATTAAGCTCGCCTTTTTACAAATATGCTTGTTGTGCAATAAAGAATTTTCTAATCTAATCTAAATACTTAATTGTGAATACTTAAGATTTAACCTTTTTTAACGACATTTAACTATGTCAATGGCTTTTTAGGAAAACTACGTAATATCCCAAGGTATGGGGGTCGAAACTTGGCAACTAAATGATCCTGCGCGATTGCATTGGACCTTTTGTCTCAATTGACAATCCTTACACAATCCGGAACGGAACCCTAAAAAATATTGATACAAGAACGCCCGAGAGGAGTAAAATTGCGCTGAATTCTGTACCCAATGTTTTTAAAGTGTTTTAGTTAAGTACCTATATAATATATGCATATTGTTTATTGTAATTTTCTGATGAACTGACGACCTGGGTTACGGTGGCGGGGAGTCGCTGGATGCGGGCGGCACAAGAGCGGGACGCTTGGAAAACCATTAGGGAGGCCTATGTCCTGCAGTGGTCGTCAAATAGCTGATGATGATGATTGTAATTTTTAATTTTCAATTAATAAGTAATAAAAAGAAATTAAAGTAATAAATCTTGTGTAACCATGAATTTCAAAAACTGACGTTCGGCGGGCGCCCTAGCACAGATAAAAGATAAAAATAGCTGTGCTAGAAGACTTTATAGCGATGTGGCATTTGTAGCTATAAGTTACAAATCTAAATAAATAAATTAAGGGCTCTTGAAAGTAGTCCACCATAAAAAATACGTTTTAAGTTATTAACAGAGTTTTCAAGTTATAGTTACACTACACCAGATACAGTCGGTTCGTTGTTATTCAAAGATGTCGTATTAAAGTAATGTTAACGGGAACGCCGTTAACATTATTTTAATACCAGACATCTTTGAATAAGACCGCCAATTGTAATCTGCCAATGGAGAACTTGCACTAAATTTTTTTAATAGAATAAAACTGACACACAATACTTAACACAATAAAACTGAATTTTAACGGATATTTACTCGTTCACTTTTCCATTTTGCAATTTTCCGACGTTTCGGTACTTTTGCAAGTGCAATTCATATTTATTATGTCTAGTGCTCGTGTTAACCTCAGAAAATACTAGGAGAGGGCACGTTAAAAGATAAATAAACGTGGTATTATTTTTCTCTGCGACTAATACTTTTGATAATATAACCAGTCGAAAAGTCAATATAGTCACGTGGTACTATACCGCGCCATACAAATCGACCTTAGACTATGACGTCACTCCCTAACGTAACGCCTATAATTTATGAAGCGTTTATCAATATTTGAGTTATCTCGTAAAATAATGTTTTTATGCATGTACATTGTACACCCTTATAAGAAAACGTTCAGAATAAAATTCAATGACAAAACAAAATCTTATAAATTAGTTTTATGTGTTTGCAGTAACTTTATTTTACGCATATTTTGTGACCTCGAAAACTAGATTCAAGGCATATGATTTCTATGGTATGAAACCAATGTGACTCCAATCTAAGTTAAACGCAAGTTCCTCATACATGTTTTTATGTCTTGTGCTCTGGTGTTCTATAAACAATATTCTTATCTTGTCGTCTTATGTTGAGGGCTATTGTGTTGCAGACGCTCGCGATCCAGAAGGCGATCAACTCGGTGGAGACACCGGTCAAGGAGAAACATGTCCGGAGCACCATCATCGGCACGTTTCAGGAGCAGAGCGCCATCACCTATTGGGTGAGTACCTACTGCTGAAGTTTCTGGGGAGGTCCTAATTGATGTATTATCAAAGACAATCAATGAATCAACCAGCCCGTACTCGTCCAGTGCTGGACATAATGCCTCCCTCAAGGCACGCCACTGTTTTCTGCCCTTGGCAGGGTTTCCTAAAACTACAATTCGTAGTTTATTATGACAATTCGAGGTATATGTACATTGCGAAGCAGAGACTGCTTGTTAATCTGTGTGTTATTCGAATTTGCAATGGACATCGAACTGTCATTGTAAACCATTAATTGTAGTTCTATTAAACAGGCCCCTGGTGGGTGTTCTACATAGCCAATATTAAACACAATATATAAATTAACTCATTACCAATACATCGCAAACAATAATGATAAAATAAGTACATCAGAGAAGTGTGTAACAATGATACCAAATGACCATTGCATTGACGTGTACAATGCGCATTGACAGGATGTGGATTGGCTCGCAGGATGAAAATGGGAAATTGTTTTTTCAGTTTGTGGGTAAATATTTACGGCTATATTTTGTAATAAAAAATAAAGTCTTCGAATTTTCCACCACGTCAATTTCACGAAAAAGTTGTCATAAGCTTGTGACACATTTTGTCGGTGTTAGTCAAGTCATAGGATAAGTCATGTTGGGCTTAGCCAGAAATTCGGTGACTAAACACAATTAACAATACCTATCTAAATCACTATCACTAACGCTCTGAGGCGTTACTTAACAGATAGTGATAGATAACAGATATTCTTCTTCTTCACTGAGGATCGCGATCATGGGTCGCTCTTTTCCACAGCAAACGGTTTTCTGCCATGTGGACCATGGCGCCACCGCCTGCCGCTCTTATGGCATCCAATCGTCTTGTCGGTGTCTGGCACGTTTGCCATCCACCTGTCCGGTGATCATCAGCCTTAGCAGCCTTCAGATATTAAACCCGTTAAATTGCCGTACGCATCAAACACCGGTACCTAACCAACAACAACCGCACAGGTTGTTCTTTGTGACCGCTCTCAATTCATGGGAATGTATGATAATTATCGGTCATTCACAGAATTTGTCACTTTGAGAATCAGTCCTTTATAAAGTTATATTTTGAGAATTGGACTTCCTGCGTCCAAATCATAATTCGAGACTCGCAGTGCAGGAAAACCGCACTGTCGCTTGATAAACACAATAAATTACCTTGCGCCAATGCGGTATGTCATGTCTTGAAGTCGTGACAAACACTCCTCTTTCTGGATCTCCTTGCAGAGCAACCCCGTGCCGTTCGCCATGACGTTGTCGTACCTAAATTTTGTCCGTCTAAAGCATCGTCCATTGTGGCGATCATTTGGCGATTACCAGATGATGGCCATCCGGCATCCGTTTCAGGACAACCGCATCGTGGGACGTGGCCAATGGTCTTGACTCATGTATTGAACCACATCGATAAGGGTTGTTTTTGACCACGATATTGACACACTCTTATGAGATGGTGGCGATCCGGCACCCGTTTTATGACGACCGAATCGTGGTGCGCCCAATGGTCTTGAGTCATATCTTGAACCACATCGATAACAGTTGTTGTTGACGATGGCATTGACACACATGTACCGGGTACTGGTATAATAACAGCTCTAGAATTTTCTTTAATTTCCAGCCCATTTGCCACATCCACTTTATGACTTTTAAATAGTTACCGTACCATAATGACAAATATCAAATGTTCTTATTTAAGCTAAATGCTGAAAGTTGATTCCATATCCATATTTGATTTGTGTTTGCTTACTGCTGCCCCTCAATTTTTTGTGTACTAAGTGTGTGTGGAATATGAATAAATAGGTTAGCAATCTATCTCATTTGCCCTGCATCTAAAGCATCAGCTCTCCCCAGATGGTGGCGATCCGGCTTCCGCTGCAGGATAACCGCATCGTAGCGTGGAAGTTCTGCCACGTGACGCACAAACTGCTGCGGGAGGGCCACCCGGCTTGCCTCGATGACTCCCAGCGGCATATCGGCATGATCGAGAACCTGGGCAAACTGTGGGTATGGACCGACTACCTTTAATGCTTTTTAACCACTGTTATGTATTTACAAACAATAAGCATTGTATTTGAAATTACTCAATAATGAAAACACTGACTGAAAACCAGCGCTGAGAGCTCACACCCTCAGCACAATGCTGTGTCAGATGCCCTCGGTGGCAACTTTGACACACCACAGGATGCACTCTGATGCTCTGACTTTGTCTTGTATTATGTTGTATTTATGTGACTTGTTTTTTCATTGTACTTGTTTATGTTACGTGTCATGCCTTTTTTTCTTGTGATGTTAATTTGTGCCAATAAATTTCTTTCTTCTTCTTCTATATATTCTCGAACTAAAACTTTCGTAAGCACTACACATTATTAACTTAATAATACCGGATAAACTTACTTGGTTTTTTGTCGACGCGAGCTCCGTCTCTATTTACCATGATTAATCTCTGCGAATCAGAACGACACCTGATCTCTTCCGACAAAAATCGAAGTAAGTTTATCCGGTATTAAGTCAATAATGACTATATAGACATACAATCATGTATATTTACATGGAGAATCGTCGTATTGCATGGTCATAAAAAGTATCCGTAGCTTAGTTTCTGCGTCAGTTACAACTTGACGCCGAGTTGATATATAGCAAGCGGACAGGGCGTGCGACTGGGGCGTGGTTTTCTATAAAGAGTCAGGATCGCACCTCAGGGCCTAGGGTTTTTTCCAATGGTGTAACCCATGCGAGTTTGATTAAACATAAACATTTTACATACAGGCACATTCATTGCTTCTGGCCCCGCACTAGGATACCCTGTGTCGTGGGAACCAGAAACAACGACATCACAAACATGTAAACATCCAAGACCTTGGGTGTTTTTTTTGCACCCAGCCGGGATTCGAACCCGGGACCTCGGTATGGTATGCAGATGCACTACCGCTGCGCTACGAGGTCGTCAGGAATAACTATAATTAGGAATATCTCCCGAAGAAGATCGAATCACTCAAATCGCCGAGTTCAGTTTCACGAGTTACACAACTGGAAATCTATTATTTATTAGCTGCCAATAATGTCAATGAAACAGCCATTGCCATACAACTATAAGGGTCTCCCCCTAGGTTTGCGCTGCCATGCCTGCGCCATTGTAACGTCATCTTTGACCCTCCAGGTCCACCTCCGCGAGGGCTACGGGCGTCTGGTGCACCTGTACTGCGCACTTCTCGTATGCAAGCTGCGATTCCACGCGCGCAACCCTCGCTTCCCCGGCAACATGCATCTCACAGCAGACGAACTCGATGCCATTGCCGAGAACGATGTCAACAACTAGTGAGTGTATTTCTCTAGTACCTAACTTGTTGCAACAACGTTTCTCAATTTCCCTACCTAGCTGATGAGATAGATGGAATTTCTGAGAATGTCCTCGACGAATACAATACAATATTGGAATGGAATACTAATAATGATCTCTCATCCTCATGTAATAATTCACTGTGCGTGGAGTGGTTGCATGATTGCCGTCGTAATCGGGAAGTTGAGATTCCAGAAACCCAGTGGTTTAATTTGTTTCAGACACAAATTTAAACTGTAATTTTTGTTTGCAGTTTTCAGTTATGCGTCGAGCTTTTCGACTACTTAGACGATATCCTCAATCTACAAGCCGCAGGTTTGTACCTACACGTCTCACTGCTTGGAAAATCTAGCTCAATTTGGTGTTAGTGCCAATCTACTAAACAGCCGACTCTGAAGTTCGGCTGTGTATGAAATATTGTTGACTGCGAACTTCGTTTCCAGTGTTCGACAGCCTAGGCAACGCGCGTGCCAACTCGATGACGGCCTCTGGGCAGTGCCGGCTGGCGGCGCTCATACCCTGCGCACAAGATTCCTCCCAGATCTACGACTGCAACGTCAGGCTTCTGTTCCGACTGCACGCGTCACTGCCGGCAGATACGCTTCAGGGACATCGGGAGAGGTAATTACTTCCCTGCGCACAAGACTTGTCACAGATTTACGACTGCAACGTGAGGTTTCCATTCAGATCTTTAACCCCATGCGTACAGATATAGTCTCTAGTTTAACTCCCCAGCGCACATGACTCGCCTAAAGTCTTCACTTGTTTTTGGACAAGACTCAAGCAAGTTCCGTTGTGTTTGACCCACTGTGGGCAAGGCTGGATTCAGATTCAAACTCCTTTGACTCGTCCCATATCACTGACTTCTCTGCGCGCAAGACTCCACAATCCACTGAGTTCAGTACGTGTTCTCTTTAACCTGTGTATCTCTCCCATGCGCGTAAGACTAATCCTAGGTAAAATAGTACTCTACGAGTACTATTTTATTATAATATGTTGCACACAAGACATTTAACAGGACAAGACATAAAAAATAACATGTACAAAGGCGAGCTTATCTATGTAAGAGATTTCTTCCAGCAAACCTTAGGGTATAGGAGAAGCAGTAGAAAAACGTACACAAAACTATTAAAAGTGTGGGCCCGACAAAACGAAAACTTTTACCTTACTTCCTGGCCAATAAAGCTCTGTTTTCCCGCACAGGTTCCGACAGCAGTTCAAGAAGCTAAGCTCGTTCTACAAGCACGCTAGCAGCCTACAGTACTACCGTAACTTGCTCTCCCTGCCTGTACTGCCATCTAACCCGCCCAACTTCTTACAGCAGGTAAAAAAAACAAAACAGTGCAGCTAACTATGGTAAATGGATTATGCTATGGAAACAGCTATGTAGAGGATTCTTAATAAATACGCACAGGAATCTGATTAAAAGCACAAGTTAATAACACTGGATATCATTATAGAAAGAGACCGGCATTTTGTTCAAGCTTCTTTCAGTGTAACGTTTTCTGTTACACTGAACTCTGCCTTGACAATAAAGCCCGACAATAAACTAACGGTAGTTCCCAATATTGTTATCGGTATACTTCCCTATTAAACCACTACCCTTCTGGCTCGACAATAAAGCTTTATCTCTCTCGACATTAGTGATGTCATTACAGTGAGGTTCCCAACCGAGCAGTTTTCGTGATTGCTGCTATGAGTATTCTTCCCAAATAAACCGAACACCTCTGCCTTGACAATAAACCTCGATGTTCCTCGACAGAGTGACTTCGGCATTATGTAACATCATTACAATGACGATCTGCCTTGTGCATAAGACTTTGCATCTTAGCAACGCAAGCTAAAATAGTAGAGAGACGAGTACCATTATATACTGATCCGAAAACGGCTCTGATTGGTTCGCAGAGCACCCATTTTTTTTAGCGATTTTATGAGCTGCTTTTTTAGTAACCCTCCCTAGCAAACCAAACCGTTCTGCCTTAAGAATAAAGCTCAATCTTTCACAGAGCGACTTCGGCACGTACGTGACGCCCGTGGTGACGATCCCGGAGCTGCCTCCGGATGAGCCGGACGCGGTTGGCGCTCTCATCGACACTTCCGACACCATGAGTCAGTTTAGTCAGGTGAGATTAGTTTAATTAACTTATTGGTGACTTAAAAACTTACGGTGTTATACGATTCCCTAAATGTTTGAACTGAACTAAGATAAGATAAGAATATTCTTTATTGCACACAAGAAGCGAGATGTAAAATATGAAAGTTACAATGAAAAAGTACAATGGGCGGCCTTATTGCTAACACCAATTTCTTCCAGACAACCTTGTGACGGAAAGGTTGCCGAAGGAGAAAGAGAGTTAAAGAGTCTACTTACTTTAGTACTCCTTTACTTTAGTAAACAGACTTAACTAAAGTTAAAGACTGTTTAATTCAAACGCATTCGAGGAGTGATCTAGAGTTTAAAAGTTCCTCAAATGAAGTTTAAGTCTGTTCAGTTCAGTTTAGTCTTTGTTAAAGGGAAAGCCTTTACCGCAGACCATTTAAAATGCATTTGAGGTTTCCTTTAATACTTCATGTAGGTAAGGTTGTGGAAAACCGTTCATAGTCCCGACCCCCAGGGCTTCGATTCTGTTAGTGCATTATTGTACAATGACAGATACACGGACACCGACAACAGACAGATCCCATTGACGCCTAGAAGGTTTTGTACGTGTGCGCGCGTAGACTTGAAGTGGCAATGAAATTAGATCGGCGCGTTCTAGCAGCTACGTAAGTAACTTTGTGTATAAGTGTAAAAAATCTTTGTTCTTGGCAATAAATAGTTATTGATTGATTGATTCATTCATTCATTCATTCAGCTGGTTTCGTACTACAATACATTAACGGAATCCAGGCTCAGTTTTTCGTTCATTGGTCCCAAGTTGTTAGACATCCTAAGAGCCGGGCACCCTTCCTCGACAGTTATTCGACTGACCCCTGACTGCCTCGTTGGTCTAGCGGTATCACGTCTTATGCCACCATGCCAGAGGTCGTGGTTTCGATCCCCACTGGGGGTTGCCGCACATTTGTATAAATGGCCGTCTGGCTGTATTTCCATGTTTGTGTTGACCTTGCCTGCCACAGCACAGGGTATCGTAGTTTGGGACTAGGCCCTAGAGTCTTGTACAATTACATACATAGTTTTTCAATGGAATGATCTAAGCACGACAATAGTTGTTATTTGCCTCTATTTGGTAGTCTACAACGCAATAGCAGTACAATGTCATTCCAGCGGTATAACCCGCGCAAATTAAATAGGCATCTCTCGAGAGGGTAACCTATCACCCGACGCGCCGAGTTAAATTGCACGGGTTATACCATTGTAATGCGATTAGTTACTAGACTGCCAATAGTGTCAATTCCCAGGTTCGATTCCCAGTGCGGGCATGTACCTATGACTATGTTTATTTTCAAAGTTACGTACATCTGCGAATTTGTAGTAGCAATACCACACGCTACCGGTGAAGGAAAACACCGTGAGGAAACCCGCGTCTTGGTTGGCTCCGCACGTATTGACTCGTCTTTCCTGTGGGCTAGGCCGACTAAGCTGTCAGGATGGTATAGGTGCTGGGCTAGCCTACTCCATCTTAACTACAAATTCTCATGCACTGCAGCGTCCGAGTGGTCCCTTCAACCATCTAGTGTGAGTGAAGGTGCCACTGTACGTCTTATAAATCATCTCATTACGTAGATGCAAATGCCTAAGTAATAGTATAAATGAAATAACCATTAAAGTACTTATATGATTGTATTTTAGAGACTCACCGACCAGTACAGGTGATTGTGTTATGTGGAACTAATTATTTTATTATTCACCTCTGCAGTCATCGACGCCGGAGCAGTTCGAGCGCGAGTTCGAGGCGCGGGAATCGCCGCCGCAGCCCGACCCGCTGCTAGAGCGGGACAGGCTTATCGAGCACCTGCAGGGGGAGCTGAAACGGATGAGGTACTGTCGGTGTCTCTGCACTGTAGCCTAGTAATTGTTTGTGTAAGTGGTTTTCCTTTGGTGGCGCTGGCTGGTTCCCGGGTGGCCCCGATCTGACGAAGTATGGAGCTTTTCTGTTAATTTTTTCTCCGTAACAATCTAGATCTTGCTTGAAATGGGCACCTATGTTTAATATGCAATCATCATTAAGTTTTTGCGCTATAATGCGTAAAAGTAATTTAATTTTTAATTTTTATAATACAAAATATGATTTTTTTCGTTCTCAAGTGATGCGCTTGCATCACTTGAGACCGACTTGACCGTTTTGAACTGACCATTTTTGATGTTCGTCCTGTTAACGAATAAGGTTTTTAGGGAAAGAAAGCTGGACAAGTTGCGCGAAAAATGATCATCGACTAGGTGTCACAGAAGGATCACAAACTGTACTGGACAGAATTACTTCTGCCGGGTCAGCTAGTCATGAATAATAACACAAATATAAAGACCCTGCAATCTGGGTAATTTGAGATGACAGGAAAGGGATTTACCAGCACCTTTCTAGTTACCGGAAAATATTCTTAGGATTTCGTGTGGCGCCGGATTAAGAATAGCTTCACTTTATTTCCTTCCGTGGATGTCGTAGAAGGCGACTAAGGAAATCAATTATCAGGAGACGGGCAGCAGCGTCTTCCTGAGATTCCAACCGCATACTGCTATCGCCAACCCGCCTGCCAAGCGTGGCTACTATGACAAAACCCCTCATGGTTATGAAAACCACGAAGGAGGCCTATGTCCTGCAGTGGGCGTCAAATGGCTGATGATTCTTAGGAAAACACACAAATCTTACAGCATCAGCATTATAAACATCACATTTTTTGCAATATGGGAAAGCCGTCAACAAGGAAAGTGCAATATCTCATTTATTTTAAAATAAGATCAACAGGTGTCTTGATTTCCAGTGTCATAATTTGCAATGTTCTTTTCTAACCGTGAAGGAAAACACCGTGAGGAAACCCGCGGCTTGGTTGGCTCCGCACGTATTGACTTGTCTTTCCTGTGGGCTAGGCCGACTAAGCTGCCAGGACGGTAAGGACGGACAGGCTGGGCAAGCCTACGTCATATAAAATACAATGTCCCAGGCACTGCAGCGTCCAAGTTGTCCCTTCATCCATCTAGTGTGAGTGAAGGTGCCACTGGACGCTGTATAAATCATCTCATTACGTAGGCAACGGCCTAAGTATTTTCTTTATCGAACCCACGCGATAGATAAAAATAAATGAACAACCTGTCTTTTTTATCTCTTTGTTTAATTATTTATTTTTCCAAGTAGTTCTCTACTAAACTATGTAATGTTGCAGGTCGGAAGTGTCCCAAATGGTCCAGGAGCGCAACACGATGATTGGATCCATGCGGGAGCACTGTTCGAGATTGGAGACAAAACTTCAGAGCGCCAAGGTGAACTCACACTAGTATTTTGTTCAAGACTCGCGATGCGAATTAGATTAGAAATCTCTATTGTGCAGACCAGAAAAAATACATTAGTATTTTCATAAGTTTTGCCGTATGCAATTTATGGTCTTATCGCTAAAAGTGACAATTATATCTACATTTAACGGGTATAATCGCGATTTTGTATTAGGTAAATATGTATCGTGTAATAGAATAATGGCATGTATGACACATGAGACATGGCATATGCGTCGCCTATTTTATCTTGATCTTTTTAAAAGTGTTTGCTTATATAATGTTTTTTTCTTCACAATCTTTTGCAATTGTATTTGTTTGTACTAAATTTAAGCCGTCATCACAAGCAGCCTTTATACGTCCCACTGTAGGGCACAGGCCTTGTCTCACCGTCAGAGAACACTGTGATGGTGGAAAGAAGATTTTGGGATAAAGATTATTCTTCTTTTTCAACCTATTGCTACCTAATACTGAGGGTTGAAGGTTCATTTCCATGTAGGCCACTCGTCTCGGTTAAGAAGTGGTGCAAATCAATCAAACTAAGATAGAGTGACCGAAATATCCCTAATTCTCGACGTAAACTACTATAGTACAATTAAGAAAAAAATTTAAACATTACATGTTTTTTACGTATTATTAACATAACAATTGTTAACTATTCCGTTTAGTTTACAATACAGTTTTCTTTACAATTATATGAAAGTAAAGTCGTAATAGTTATCGCAATTGGTCTTCTAATTATCTCTTGGATAGTTTGAGAGTTCTTAATGAATACAATGTGACTTTATTTTGTTACAGACTGAATTAGAAGAGGAAAGACAGAAGGCTGAGATTTTGTCCGTCGAAACGCCAGAAATCAAACGTTAGTAATACAAAACATTCAATAATATTACATTAAAATTATCTTATCTGTTAACAAACTGTTGACTATTGTCTGTTGTTTTTTTTTGTTGTTTAACAGGTGACAACCTTCAACAGTTTTTAGCAGAATTTCCATGTTTGTGATGACCTGGTTACCATAGCATAGGGTATCCTAGTTTGGAATCTGGACAAGTGATTATGTTTTGTGGAAATATTATTAGTAAAGTGGATTGATGTAAAGTTTATATCAATGCACTCTACTCAGTTACGTTACAGGCGAATTTGCCACTAAAATAATAATAGTTTAATTTATAAGTATTACGTATTATTTCATTATACAAATTTATATGATACTATTATTCTGCTTTATATAGTGTACTTTTATTTTAACTGTATTATTTAAAATAGTATTTCCTAATTTGTCGGTTTGGCACTACCCTCCACCTTCTGTCGTCACCCATTGGTTGGCTAGAATAAAATACTGATTAGTATTAAGCCCGCCTATTGTACAATATTTACTTTGTGCGGTAAAGAATTTTAATAATAATAATAAAATGTAAAGGTTGATGTGTTGTCGACGGTACTAACAACCTCTCTATCGTCTTTACTATTTCTTTTATTCTTTATTTATTTAATATAGCAATATGAGCTTACAGTTTCCCAAAGCGCCCCCATTGCTATGACTTCGTACATAATAAATCTTATTAATTACTTACATAAGTGTAATCTTAGTTCAAATGCTATTTTGTTAATAGAGTCAACAAAAATGTCGATATATTGGACCTCTGTAAGAAAACCGTTTTTTTGGTTGAAACCGTTGAAAACTTTTGGTAACATTTTTGAGAAGTAAGTACTTGTTCACAGAGAAACTAACAGAGACTGAAGAAAAGGCGAAAGTGACGGATGAAAAGTTCCAGAAGTTAAAAGGTGCTTACACCCAACTGAGGGAGGAACACATAAATTTGATCAGACAAGTAAGTCGCTGCACAGTACATGGCGATGTACTGAGCTTTAATAAGTGTTTCTACTGGGCTTATGAGTGTTCATTATAAGAGTTCAATAGTTTGAATAATGGATTATGTATGACTCACGACATTCCATCTAAGATAATTTTCCTAGTATCCCATGCAAACCTAAATCCCATCCCAGACCCGATACAGTTGTATAAAGTGTGTCAAAAAGATGAAAACCGAGACAGTTGTATGTAATGTGTCAACACATCTGACCACAGAGACAGCTGTATGGGGTGTGTCAACCCACTGACTACATTCAGTTGTTTGCGGTGTATCAACCTACAGAGACAAATGTATGGAGTGTGGCAACCCACTGACTTAGGAGGTGTATCAACCTACAGAGACAGTTGTGTGAAGTGTGTCAACCCACTGGCTACAGAGACAAAGTGTGTCAACTCATTGACATAGTTGTATGAGCTGTATCAACCTACAGAGACAAATGTATGGAGTGTGTCAACCCACTGACTTAGGAGGTGTATCAACCTCCAGAGACAGTTGTGTGAAGTGTGTCAACCCACTGGCTACAGAGACAAAGTGTGTCAACTCATTGACATAGTTGTATGAGCTGTATCAACCTACAGAGACAAATGTATGGAGTGTGTCAACCCACTGACTTAGGAGGTGTATCAACCTACAGAGACAGTTGTGTGAAGTGTGTCAACCCACTGGCTACAGAGACAAAGTGTGTCAACTCATTGACATAGTTGTATGAGCTGTATCAACCTACAGAGACAAATGTATGGAGTGTGTCAACCCACTGACGTAGGAGGTGTATCAACCTATAGACGTAACAGGTGTAACGACCTACAGAGACAGTTGTACGGAGTGTGTCAATCGACTGACCACAGAGACAGATATATGTAGTGTGTCAACCCATTCACTACAGACTTAGTTGTATGAGGTGTATCAACCTACAGAGACAAATGTATGGAGTGTGTCAACTTACTGACGTATGAGGTTTATCAACCTACAGATACACATGTATGAAGTGTGTCAACCCACTGGCTACAGAGCCGTATGTCAACCCGTGATGGTAAATGACAACTCGTCGCTTAGCAAACAACACCGCTCGCGATTTTAAGCGCGAATCGATCCACCTATAAGATAAACACTAATCAGTGGCCGTTAGTAAAAAAAAATTGTAACCGCGCAAATATTATTCCTATGGAACACCGCAGGAACTGTTTACGAAATTGAAAAGTTTTTTGTCTCTTGTAAATTTTGTTTTCTAAGTTATGTACATTTGTGAAGTTATAGTAGCATAAATGTCTTCTTCTTCAATACGACTCGCTGACGGCGAAGGAAAACATGGTAAGTACCTGATGATGGTGAGGTACCTGAGCTAATCACATACCTCAGCGCTTCAAATCGCAAATCCGCGATGGGCACGCGTGGTGATTAAGCCCATACTCTCTCCCTGAGTGAAGGCCTGTGCCTTCTCGTATGTATCTCGTTCTGTATGACGTATTATAGGCTGCTTGTGTATGTTATGTATGTAAGGTAGGGAAAAAGTCAATCAAGCGACGAATCAATCTGTTTTGCAGAAAGCTGAAGTGGACAAAATGTCGGCGACGCTGCGGGCGGCCGCCGCGCAGCATGAGAGCGCTAAGGTGGCGTTGCAACAGCAACTCAATGATAAGTTGAAGTGAGTATTCTGTTCGCGTTGCTTATTTTAAATCCGAATCTTATTTTAACAGGGATGGTCCTATAGCTCATACCTTGAACGAGATGAATAATCGGAAATCATAAATTTATTTCAACGTAAATAAATGTGTGAAAATACCACGTTGTGAGATGATTTATGCAGCGTCCAGTGGCACCTTCACCCACACTAGATGAGTGAAGGGACCACTAGGACGCTGCAGTGCCTGAGACATTGTTTTTAGATGGAGTAATCTTGGCCAGCACCTATACCATCCTGACATCCTGAATGTCAATGTACAATGTTACCCCTTGTACATTGACAAGTGGTTTATTGCGATAATTAAAAATAAGATTCACACAAAACAATTACTTGTCCTGCCCCTATATTACGCGCACCAAATCCAGAGCGATTCCTATCGTCTAACTGTCAAATTAGTATGAAATTTGATAGACGATTGGAATCGCTCAGGATTTGGTGGGTGTAATTAGACCTCTGGTCCCAAACCCAGACTGAGGCCACTTGAACGAATCAGTGTACGGCGGGACTTCCCATAACCTATGTCGTGGTAATCAAACGTATTACCGTTAGACAAACGAGGCAATGGAGAAAAGTGAATATACTTGTACTAAAGACTGCTGCCTGTTAGGGGCCATTCAAGTATTACGTAAGCACTACAGGGGGTGGGGGGTCTTTGCTTTGCTTATTTTTGATGACATTGGGGGCCCCCGGTCTGGATGGTGATTACTTCAGCAGTAGGTTTTTTTTTACTCTTTGGATTTTCTACAAAATTTGCGCGATGCCGTTTCAAATTAACAAATCCAAGGTTTACCAAAAATTATGTTAATTGTGTGAAAGTTATGTTAACGTTAGACATATTATGTGCGTTAAAGCCCTCTATTCTGCTTCCGATCGATTCCGGTCTAAGTGACTCTTTCCACAGGGACGTCGAACTATTACAACAAAGCGCGTCGTCCAGCGAAGAGATTGAAGCGTACAAGAACGAGATAGCAAACCTGCGCAGCGAACAAGAGCAAACGAGACAGAAAGAGGTCGAGCTGGAAAACCTAAGGGCTAACATTGAAGCTCTGGAGATAGAACACAAGACTGCCAAAACAGAATCTGAAGAGAAAATCAATATAATATATGCCGAGTTGAAGGAAGTGAAAGAAACTCTAGAAAGTATTAAAAAAGAAAAGGAAGAACGAGAGGTAGAATTAAGTAGAGTGAAACAAGAGTTAGTGGGAGTGAAAGAGAAGAGTGGAGAAGAGTACACGAAGGTTGTGGAAGAAAGGGACGCGGCGAAACTGGAAGTCGTTACTCTGACTGAGAAATATCAACAGGAGAAACAGGTTAGTAAAGATAAGTGTAAGGCCTCATTCTGATAGAATTACTCTCTGATTATTATTATTATTAATACGTTTATTGCACATAAGTAAAAAATACAATGGCAATGTGGCGGACTTAATGCTATAAGCATTTTCTGCCAGTCAACCACATTTTTTTATGTTAACAAATGTTAACAAAATAGAAACTAATTAAGTGGGCAAATGCATGTGGTGCATGTAGTTGTAGTCACAGTAACAAAGTAACAAACATAGTATTTAATGGCTTATGCATGTTCAGGAAGCTTTATTATTTAACCTTTATTAACAGCCTTGGAGGACTAACCTTTTTAACATAAATGTTTAACATGTCTGAGATAGGTTCCGGACCAAACTAGGGCTGTTTCCTATAATCGATCTGGACGATAGATAAGCCACCGAAGGTCGATTTTTGTCTGGAGTTATATGAAGTATATCAACAATAGGTCGATAATAGGAAACATATTATTAATAGGTTATTCCCAGGAGGTGTCTGTACTCATAAATTGTTTAAGACAATCCTATCCTAGTTACCCAAAAGATAGTAGGTTATTCATTAAATCTTAATTTCACTAGGAGCACGAAAGACTCGTGACAGACCTACAGGCAGACTTACAAACGTTGGAACTGAAACTAACAGATGTTGAAGCACACTTCGCGACAGAGCATGAGAAACGTATTGCAGATGTAACAAAACAGACTAAAGAATTCGAGAATATAGTCCAACAAAAGGACGTAGATTTGAAAGAAGCCATTGATAAACTGACGAATTTAGAAGTCGAATATGAAAAGTTTAAGGAAGAAAGTAATAGAGAGATCAGAAATAAAATTGAGATTATGCACGGTCTCAAAGATGAAATAAGTATTCTTAAAGAAAAACATTTACTTCTTTTTAAAGAAAAAATAAATAGTGATGAAGTTATTGCAACGCTAGAGCATGAGAAACATACTTTACTTGACAAATTTAATAACGAGGCAACTGAAAAGGCAGAATTGAAAAATGACTTATTTTGTTTGCAAGAGAAAGTGGCTGAATTGGAAAACAATGAAAACAAAATGAAGACTGATTTCAACAATAATATTTCGGAGCTGCAAACAGAAGTTAAGTTGAAAGATGTAAAAATCCAAGAATTAAACACAGAACTCAGTCGGTCTAAAACTGAAACTGACAAAACAACGTCAGATATTGAGAAACAAGTGAAAGAATACAAACAGGAAATCAAAAATCTGAACAACAAAATACAAAATTCTTTAGAAGGCAAGGAAGTGATCATTAACGACTTGAAGAAGATTTTAACAGAAAAAGATGAGAAACTCATTGAATTGAGTGTTGAAATGAAATCTTTCGCTCATGAAGTCTCTAAAATAGAAGAAGAATTAGAAGAAAGAAACGCTGAGTTAGAAATAACTAAGAACGAACTATGGAATTTGAAAGAAGAACACGAATCTATCTCGCACAGAAACGACGCCAACTTGGTCATGAAGAATGATGAAATGAGAAAGCTACGAGAGGAAATAAAAACAGTAATAGGAGAAAAGAAAACAATATGCGATGAACTTGGAAAATTGAAGCTTTCTTCCGAAGAAGATAAACAGGTTTGATCTTACACAAATTATATCTGTTTGTGACATGCTTTATGTAACTTCAAGTTATACTTTATAAACGAGTGCGCACATGATAGTGGCACCAGTTTCACTAACTATTTACTTCTGGCAACCCTCTCGGTGGCACATGCAAATATTTTTAATGATTAACAAAATGAGTATACTTTTGACAATGTGCTCTTTGGGGACAGTAGGAAATAAAATTACGGGCATTTTCTTATAATTCTCAAAAAAGATATTGCTAGTTCAAAAGTTGACGATGCTGTGAATTTTGCAAGAAAAATTGTGAACGAAGGACGCATTGTTTCTCCAACAACTAAGTATACAAAAATTAAAATACAAAGTCTAAAATATCTGGAATTTTATTTTCTAGTGCCGCCCTATATTTTATTTGTCAAAAGTGTAGTAATCAATAAAAAATTAGAATTGGCGAGCGAGAGGTCGCCTGAAGTCAAAGCAGCATTCATGCAAAGTCTCATGTCATTGCAATTCTTCGGTTCAGGGTAAATCCAATTTGTGTCTTCAACAGTATGGTTACACTCCAACAGGTATACGAAACTAAATTGAATAATCTGACAGAAGAACTAGGAACGTTGAGAACAGAACTGTTGAACAGCCAAGCGGAGACTGTTGATTTGAAACGGGATCTAAACCAAGAAATTGAACGTCTCACTTTAGAATACGAACAGTTAAAAGTGTCTAAAGAAACTCAACTTCAAGAAATCAATTACAAAATTGAGACTGATGAAAGAACGTTCATAGAAGAGCTTAACAAAAAAGAAACTGAGTTAAACAATGAAAAGTTACACTCCCAAGAACTAGAAATGAAATTGGATGAGCTGGTCAAAATTAAAGAAGAAGAAATAAAACAATTGAACAGTGATATAACAGAGAAAGACAGAAAGGAACAGGTTAGGATTCATGTGTTGTTCAGAGTGAAAGTGTGCGTCAAAAATGTCCCTTCGTATTCGGTTTGCGTTCAGACGTTCTGTTCTAACATGGTTAACTCGTTTAACGTTGGTGGTGGATTGTGTGCTGTCTCAAATCGTGATCGTATTATTTTATATCTCTGATCGTACATTAGTTCTTTTGTAATACTTACCTAAAGTGATCTAGTTCCAACAAATAGTTTCCTTTATCGCAAGTGTCGACTGATTTTCTATTCTACTTTCAGCCCCGTATAACCTAGTCCTCATTTTATGTCTTTTATTTCATTATCGTAATAGGCGATATTTTTGCGCGTTAAGGCATGAGCTGTCTCTGGAAATCCCCCTCGCTCAAGCATTATATTTTTATTATTGTAACATAAACTACAAATTAAAAAAAAATCTTGGAGTGTTCGAGCGAGAGGCGCATCCGAAGGAAAGCCTACTCTTAAGAGGCTACTCTGTAATAACTAGCGTCACCAATGGATAAATATTTTCTTTTATAATACCTTCTTGCAAAAAGTGAACATCGTAAATCTCACTAATGGTGATAGATATTTTTGGACCTTTAAAGCATTTTTAATTTGAAGATTTCATTTGAAATCGATTAAATTCCTATTGTCCTTAGGTTTTAGTCTGAGATTTGAGATCTAGGTTTATAATAAAAAAAACAACCTATTTAGAGGCTAAAAATTCCACCCATGAGATTTATCATGTTCACTTTATGCAAAAAAGTGTTATTAAGATACATTTTTTTCACTGGTAGCGCTAGTTAGCGCCGGGTCGCCCCTTAAGAAAACTTTCCCGTTTTATTTAGCAACGTACCAATTAGATCGTCTATTGCTTTTAAAAACAAAAACATGCGCGCCTGCTCGCATGGGACCCTTCTAATTGCATGTGTTTTCTTTTTTTTCCTTCCCCTGGCTTCCTCAACTTCGCCTTGGCTTCGCAACTTGGGACCAACGTTGGGCTCGACACCACCAATCTTCTGTGGACCTTACGCGCCTTGCGATAAGTATACTTTTGGCTCGCACGCTGTTAGATGTTGGCAAATAGACTCGAGCACGTGGAAAAGGAGAAACTGAACGCTGAGTGTGAATTGCAGGACTTGCTACAGCACAATACTGTGCTGGAGGATAACGTGGCTGCGCTCAAGAGAGAGCTTGAAGATGCGCGGAACGAGATACGGGATCGTGAGTTTATCTCTGCATTACGTTTATTTTATTAAGCGTAGATTTTATCAACATAGAGAGACATGGCGTCTTTTGTTGGAGGCCAAGATAACATTCGAGTCGTTGCGCCAGTTAGAGTGAAGGAATGAATTAACGTATTCAGATAAATGCAAAGCACGCCTTCGAATAAGTGTAGCGATAAGATTAATTATCATAGTCGATGAATATGATAATTATTTATTATCTTATCTTATGCTAATGGGACGGTAAGGCTAAATGTATTTGATAGAATACTTAACATTGAAGCCACTGAGTTTTTTCACTCATTTTCACACTGTCCAATCCTATATTAACGAGGGACTGAACCCAAGATATCTTGTTTATTTATAACTCATATTTCAAACACATGTCTTGGGGCGTCAATAGAGGGAACAAATTTGTCGTCCTGCCACATTGAGTCTGCTAAATGCATAATTTTTTAATAAAATTATATTAGCAGGGCAATGATTGTTTCATTGACTGTTTGTGCTCTACTAACCAAATACATTCCGATGAATAAACCCGTGCGGATGAATTCGGCACCTCGCACTATCTCCTTCGTACCAGGTGCCTATTTAATTGGCATGGCTTATAACCATTTGAATGGCATAGCAATTTATAGTTTAGTAGACTAAGATCCAGATAAAAATGCAGTCTTTCTTGATCTGGCCACTCCACCTAGTGTTAATTAAAAAAAAACTTCCTAGGCATTTACTTACCTAACTCTTAGCGTGTAAATCAGTATATTCATCATCGATACAATCATGAGCAGCCTAATATTCAGGGCATATTCCTCGTATACAAGACAATATTCTAGGAAGAATGAGGCCATGGAGACCAGAGACCAAAATTATGGCTACACAACGCAACGTTCGTTCGATCAAAGTTCTGGTTCCTTGTTTGTATTTGCAGTGTCGAAAAAATTAGTTCCCAGCCCCCTATAGGAGACGGTACATAAAGAAGTTGCCTCTTAGAGAGAGAGAAAGTATTGGCCTACTCACCAGGAGTATGGATTCTGTTAAAAAAATTTACACACCCAATCACAGAAACACAGAAAGCAAACAAAGGTTCACCTTAACTCTCTTTCCTTAGAGTGCCGCTCTATATTCCGTTGCGCGGGCGACGCGGCGCTGGAAGTGACGGCGGGCGCGCTGACGTCACTCGAGCGGTCAAGCGCGCAGGACAGCAGCCGGGCGGCGGCGGAGCTAGCGGCGCGGGCGCTGCAGGAGCTCGCTTGCCACACTGAGGTGCGTTTGTCTGACTTGCCTATGCGCTTAGCCACTGTGGTACCTACGTCATATATCTCTGTATGGTCGGCCGTCCCCTAGCGCTCCAGCAGGACCGTCCTAGGCGCTTAGAAACTGAGGTACGACATCTGTTTCTAATGGTCACGTAATCTTCGGCCTCGCGCGAAGCTTAATAGGTTACACTGACAGCGATTGCTGTCGCCTAGCGACGGACAAGCGAGCGAATGCGAGAGGCTCTGCAAGGTGGAATGTCCTAAAGAAAGTTCCTGTATAGCTTAAACGTATTGTAACCTTGCTTTAAGTTTTAAAAAACTGTTACACATTACGATTGTATACTATTAAGAACTAGAAATTAAGTAGATAGAATAGAATATTCATTATTCTATGTACATCAGGAATTACATATGAGAATTAAACAATAATATAGTACAGTACAATTGGCGGCCTTATTACTAAAAGTAATTTCTTCCAGAAAACCATTGATGGAAAATATTGAGAAGCTAAATGACGGGTAGTCGGTGCCAGCAAACAATACTAAGCAAAATATTTCTATATTTATACTATCATTGTTTAGGACCTTTTCTAAACATACAAAACGAATCTGTGTGGATTTCGTCTGTGAATTTTTTTCTCTATCTGCCTGACATTTTTTCTGTTTTAAATAAAATAAAACGCTCTATATTTTTATCACGCATTTTATTGTACATGCGTAAGTGGTCCTTCGTAAACTGAGTTAAATAATGAAATAACAGTTCATGCAATAAAAACAACCGTCGTACGGTGGTGGCTGGCTATATCCGGTCGCCCGGCGGAACTTCACGCTATGCCATAGATAGCGTAAAAACATCATTGTTCAGCCTATGCCTGAATCAAATATCAGCCTATGTCTGATTCCAGCCGATGTCTGAGAAGAAACCAGCGAAATAAAGTGTGAATTCATCCATATTTCATCAACAAATATTTTGCAGAAGATAAAAAAGTGACGTTCGTGTTTAGAACATTCTCGATCTCATTTGTCAATGCCAATGGTTGTATGCCGATATTCAAAGTGGTACGTAAATAATAAAAGTTCGTAAAAGTCAGTAGAATATCGACTAGCAAGCACGGAATGGACCATGCCAGCCCTAAATAAACTGAAACTAAAACGATCCCACTGTAAGTGCGTATTAACACAAACTGAAAACTATTTGAACAATACAGAAACTCCAATCCCTACAGAGTTTTTAGAAACACGTAAGGAGAGATTGATTAGTATCTTCAACGACTATGAAGCATTGAGCCTAGAGATAACATTCTTAGATCCCGATGATGCTGAAGATCAAGAGGCATATGAAAACAGATACCATGATCTCTTGGGGCAAATTAACTGCTTATTAAAACAAGAAAAGAGTGCCCCATCGCTGGAAGTAAAAGAAGAAATCAGCTCCACGTGCAAGTTGCCGAATATTGACATCCCGTGCTTTGATGGAAAAGACTTCACGAAGTTCAAGCCTTTCTATGACCTATTCATAGCTGTTATAGGTAACAACAAGTCCATAAGTGATGTCCAAAGGTTATTCTACTTACGGAAGTATTTGTTGGAAGATGCACTATCGCTAATTATTAACCTACCTCTAATTAACGAATCTTATGATGAGGCAATAAAGTTGCTGAAAAGGCGGTTTGATAACAAAGCTAGGTTGGTATCAAATCATATAGGTATCATTTTGGATGTCCAAACCATGCAGAGGGGAACAGCAGCTTCCATAACATGTTTTATTTCCCAAATTCAGCAGCAGCTTCTGGCTCTAAAAAACTTAGATCAGCCCATCGATAAATGGGATATGTTACTGATCTCAATATTGACTAGAAAGTTAGATCCAATCACGAATCGTGCCTATCAACTAGATAGGGATCAAGAAAAGCTGCCTACTATGGCAGACTTTATGTCTTTCTTAGAAAAACGTGCAATGGCGTTAGAGGACAGCACTTAGGCACGTCCTTCAAAAAGTGCTTCCTATGAAGTTCCAAAGGTATGTAATGCTGTCACTAAGACACCACCACCAACATGCAAATTCTGTTCAAAAACAGGGCATGCGCTATATGGCTGCCCAGCTTTTAAGATGGCTCCTATAGAGGCTCGTCAAAGCTTTGTGAAAGAACAGGAGCTCTGCTCTATTTGTTTAAAAAAGCACAACGGTAAGTGTAAATACAATTTTAAATGAAAAACTTGCAAAGAATCTCACAACACTCTTCTGCATGGTGAAGAAATACAAGATGATAGTGCTGTGGCACTGTTATCAAGCAACGTCTCAACTAATATCTTGCTATCTACAGTCAAGGTAAAAATTATTGCTAAAAAAGGTGATTCCTGGTACATAGTGATAGCGCGGTGCGAGTTGTTGATGTACAGTTTAATAAGAAGGTGTACCGAAGGTCAATTAATAAGCTGTGTCCATTACCTATTACTTAAATGTTATTTCTGCCCGGCCCCAATTATGTTTAGGACCTTTTCTAAACATACAAAACGAATCTGTGTGGATTTCGTCTGTGAATTTTTTTCTCTATCTGCCTGACATTTTTTCTGTTTTAAATAAAATAAAACGCTCTATATTTTTATCACGCATTTTATTGTACAATCATCATCATCAACCCATTATGTCCCCACCGAGGGGCACGGGTCTCTTCCCTGAGGAAGGTATAGGCCATACTCCACCACGGGGGCCAAGTCCGGATTGGTGGAGGCTTGTAGACTAGTGGCTCGTCTACTGTCAGAAGTTGTCAAGCCGCACTAAGGCCTCTGACTTGGCTTAACGACTGCCATCTATCGACGGCAGCCGGCACCAACAGCTTAACGTGCCTTGCGAAGCACGGAACCGCTCGGAAAAATGCCACTAGCGTTAGGCATAGACGGCGACCCATCCATGCACTGAACGCGCCCAGTGTTGCTTAACCTTCGTGATCGTTTAAGATCACTCAGGCAGCCGGGGCTACGAGCGATTCTATATACTATACTCATATAATATATAAACGGTCCTTAAATATGAAAGAAATATAAAATAAATATACGTAATAAAAATTGTCATATGGAGGGAGAAGATGAATATACCTAAGTACATACACTATACTACTAGAAAGAGATTTCACTAAAAATAAAAAAGTACCTTATTTCCGTAAATTACTAGTGTGCAATAAAGAGTTATCTATCTATCTACACTATTAGACATTAAAAAGTATTTATGGCGATTGCGGCTGGCGCGGCCAAGCCTACTGGCGTTTACTTACGCGGCACAGGATGTGGCGGTGTGTGCGGCTGCGCTTGCGCTGTATAGAGGTCACCTAACGTGTCACGGGTGTAAAATGTAGTCGTATCTTCCGCAGAAAGAGGACGTGGAGTCGGCGGCGCGCGCGGCCATCTTGGCTGCGCATAATGCGGCGCAGCTCTCCACCTACGTCATGGACGTGTCCAATACATCCACGGATATGGAGCTCTCTGATAGTAAGTCGAGGCGTGTTGGGCACGCAGCATTGTGCGTCTCGGCCGTTGATGTCTCATGTCTCACTGGCCCTGCCGGACCTCAGTTTTCTACCACTAAATTTTTGTGTTAGCACTTTAAAGATTTATTTTGTTAATTTGTCTATTACTTAAAACAAATTATAAATTTTCGCGGGTTTTCTGCTTTGTAGTGGCGTCGTTTTATAGGTAATAATTAATTGTTACATAGAATGGACAATCTTCTATGTAGGACAATGATTTACTGAAGGCTGTGAGATTGGTAGAGCGCGTAAAGCGCGAAATAAATAAAATAATAAAACCCTGATTTAAAAACAATATAAGTTTGAGACTACTCGTATTATGTAAATTCTGATATGTCCAAAATCAATCTGAGAAAAAAAAGCTCATACAACAAAAGTTGTCGTAAAACACGAACTCTAATTGACGTGTTGTAAGGAATTGTGCATTTTAGAAATGACCCTGTATTATACTTCGTTGCACGAGTCGAATTTCTAGGTTAACAATACTCGCATCTCATTGGTCAATGCGCACGGCTAGAGATAAGCGAAACAATAAGCGAAGACGGTCTGCTTCATAGGCTCGGTTTACTTAATGCAGTGGCTATTGAATGTCACGCTCATTAACCAATGGGCGCACATGGACGATTTTCTTTGGGAGCTCGTTTCGTGGAATAGAGTATAGGCTTGGCAGATTGCTGACGGCGGCTGCATGAGGATGACCGAGGACAGAAATAAGTGACGTGCCTTCGGGAGGCCTATGTCCAGCAATGGACGAGTGTGGACTGATTGATTGATAGGCTGCTTACGGTATGGTATGTTACTATATTCATGGTACAATCTCATTCCCTCAGAGCTAACAACCCAATGCCGGGCGATGCTACAAGCGACACGCGACTGCGTCCAGTCAGCAATGGACGAGTGTGGACTGATTGATTGATAGGCTGCTTACGGTATGGTATGTTACTATATTCATGGTACAATCTCATTCCCTCAGAGCTAACAACCCAATGCCGGGCGATGCTACAAGCGACACGCGACTGCGTCCAGTCGCCACTCGGGTCCTCGGCAACTGAGGCGAGTGACCGAGTTCGGACGCTCCTCCAGGCTGCCGCCGCGGCTGATACCAGTATCGGGGGCGGCAGGTCCGTTGACGACGAACTGGCGGACATGGATAGAGCGATCGAGATGGCAGCGGGACAGATCGAGGTGAGAGATGTGTGATGTTCTTGCTGGAAAACGAATGGGTCTCTAAGAATGGTTAGAAGCTAGGAGACTGGTATTACTGGCACGACAAAGCGTATCTTTAAGTTCATTCAAGGTAAAGTCAGGGGGTAGGTAGCTAACTAGTGTTGTCTCTGTCGTTCCTGTTTGATAGAAATACTTTAAAACGTCGACAAATGAGTGCGTTGTGTCTCCACTCGGCCCCTCAGCAACGGAGGCCGGTGACAGATTTCGGACGCTCCTCCAGGCGGCGGCTGCGGCTGATACCAGTATCGGGGGCGGCAGGTCTGTTGACGACGAACTGGCGGACATGGATAGAGCGATTGAGATGCGGGACAAATCGAGGTATAGTGTCTTATTGCACCGTGTTACAGCAAAGAAAAAACCATTTGTACGTGGTGTTTTACCTCAAAACAGTATAGAAGTGTTATTACCTGAAAAAGTGAGTGTTTTCTAGTTAAAAACTGTTCTAACAACAGCGACTTATCACTCCTTGAAGTGGAAGGAATCGCTGGGATCGCAGGTTTGCTGGGATCGCTGGGTAGTTTAACTGGTTCCAGCTTGGCAATAGTAAGATAAGAGGTCTGCAATCGAGTGTCCATTTACCAATGAATGAATGAATGAATGTTAAAATTGAAAAAAAAAAAAATTTATCACATCACATAAAAAAAATCATAATAATATAAATAATTCTAAACTTAGGGATATTGATAAAAAGGGGTTGAGGAAGCGAAAGTGATCTGTCAGGATCGTGACAAGTGGCAGTCCCTGGCCTCTGCCTACCCTCTGGGATACAGGCGTGAGTTAATGTATTATTATACTTTATTGCACACACAAGAATAGAGTACAGGAAAGGTAACAAAAGAAAGTACATGTACAAAGGCGAGCTTATCTCTGTAAGAGATTTCTTCCAGCAAACCTTGGGGAGTCGGAGCGGAGGTGTGAAACGGGTCTACGCACGTGCACATGATATAATATACTACATACATTTTTACACAAATAACAAAATAATAATAATATAAATACCTACCCAAAAATACAATATATATATGACAATAATGAAAAGAATAAACTACATAAACAACGAAAGTAAAATACGTACTTACTTAAAATATATACCTAATGACAACCAACTTATCAGGAAGTTAAGATATTGATAGGTAATGCTCTTTCAACCGTTTTTTGAAAATACTAAGTGATGGGCTAGTACGAATACTCTGCGGCAGTGCATTCCACAGCCTGGCTGAGTGCACCGTGAAGGAATCCCCATCAGCCCCAGTATTGTGGACAGGAATGTGAAGTATGTATGTATATGATTCACATAAGTCATTTAAGCACCCTAAACAAATTATCGTGTTAAAAAACTTAAGACTAAGGTCAGGGTCGTGGTTGCTGCCGGCGCGGCATGAAGCTGGGCTGATGCCATTTTGGTGCAAATTCTTAGTTTTACTTTTTTTGTTTAACTTTTTGTAATGGTACTAAATAGTACATTGTTACCCTAGGAGTGAAAGTAACTCCTAGGGTAACAATCTACTATTTATGGAACGCCAATAGGTTGAGAGACTAAATAAATCTTTCATCCGAGGTAAACACTGTGCTTTTCATTAATGAAATGCACTGTTGTGCATGAAAAGCACAGTGTTCGCAATTACAAATATATGGAATTTAAAAATAAAAACATGTATTAGCTAAAATGCTAATACATCACTGCTATACGGAAGTACAAACAAAACTCTACAACTCGAAAAAAACAAATTCCATTTAAAATTCATATTTTTTATTTTTATTTTTTTCTGGCCTTTTTTTTCCTTGTCGCTGGCTAGCTGAAATTTGAAAATTTAGAACACGGTTCAACAGAAATTTGAAAATAGAACTAGTTTTTTTTAAAATAATTTGACACCTGTCAGTTGAAAACGATTCTCCCTAGGGCTGAAAAGTATTACTTTCGACCTGCTCCTCAGGCAACTTCTGAGCTACTTTCCGAATATACGTAATGAAATAAACATATACGAGTACGTACATCTGTTTATCAACAGGAGATGCTCGCAGCCAGCCGTACAGGCGACGCGGGCGTCAAGCTCGAAGTGAACGAGAAAATCCTAGACGCGTGCACGACGCTCATGGGAGCGGTCAAGATCCTGGTACAGGACGCACGGAAATTGCAGCAGGAATTAGGCGACCCCAAGACGCGGCTCAACATGTATCGCCGCAACCCGCAGTGGTCCGAGGGACTGATATCCGCTGCCAAAGCCGTGGTCTTCGCCGCTAAGTTGCTCGTGTAAGTTCACGTTTAAATCACATTCTTAACTCTAAAAAGTAACGAACACAATTTTGATAGACATTGCCCCTATTTCACAGCTAAAACTCGTGTCATTAAAGCAACCAATCAAAACAAGCCGCTAAGTAACGCGTCCTCTTTCTCTTCGTGATATGATAGAAGCGAGAGGATGCCATGTTTGGCGGCTGGTTTCAGATAGTTTCATTAATGGCACAGGCTATAGCAAGCCTTACACACAATTTACATGGTTGAGAGTAACTTCTATGCAGAATGTCTCGATCTTTTCCTTTGATGTCAGCGCAACATTTTGCCAAAGGTTTATTTAGGGTACTCCAGTCGGTACTACAGTCGTTAGAGCTAGTTACTTCTGTCACATGAAACTTAGATTGCAGTGTTTTTATACCACAGAAAACGCAGAACTTAGAACACAAAAAAAAATTGTTCGAGTTTTTCAGGTCTCAAAAAATGCCTTATAAGATTTCTTTACTTCATTGAATTCTAATAATTCTTTTCTAATAATGGCGTATACGGTTTATTTTATGAGTGACTAAAATATTAATAAACGCTTCATCATAAAGCGTTAGCGTACGATTTGTGAGGCGGGCTTTTTTTTACGACGTGACTAGAACGACTTTTGGACAGGTTATATCATGGAAAGTATTAGTCGCAGAGCAAAAAAAAATTGAGCAGGGTTATTTGTATTTTAACATGGCTTTAATTTTTTTGAGCAAGTTCTCCATCAGCGCAGCTCCGGGTTAAATTAAAATTCACTGTAACGCGCAAGGCCTTCTCAAGTGCGACGCTGGGAGCGTCCGTGGGTATCCGAGCTCCAATTCCCCTCCACAGCACGTCGGCGGACGAGGCGGTCGCGTCTTCCGGACGCGCGGAGGGCGTCTCGGCGGCCGCGCACGAGGTGGCGGGCTCCACGGCGCAGCTGGTGGCCGCGTCCCGCGCGCGCGCCCCGCCCGCCTCGCCCTCTCTCGCGCGCCTCACGCTCGCCTCGCGCTCCGTGGCCGCCGCCACCGGCGCCGTCGTGGCCGCCGTGAGGGCCGGCTCCGCGCTGCTTAACGAACAAGGTGGGATGTCTGACATACAATGACGCTATCTATCTACGTGTGACGCCTGATTAAGAATAGTTTAACTCCATTTCGTTCCGTGGATGACGTACAAGGCGACTAAGGAAATCAATTACCAGGAGGCGGGCAGCAGCGTCTTCCTGAGATTCCAACCGCACACTGCGATCGCCAACTCGCCTGCCCAGCGTGGCGATTATGGTTAAACCCTTTATGGTTAGGAACACCATGAGGGAGGCCTACGTCCTGCAGTAGCCGTCAAATGGCTGATGATGATGATGATGATCTATCTACGTAAAATCTAGGCGTATGGGTAAACAAGGTGAGAGGCGTAATCGGTCCGCGCTGGCGCTAGTTACGCACGCCTCGCGGTGCAGCAACACTTGGATGTTAATAACATTGGGTTTGAGGTTTGACACATGAAGACGTAATCTATTTTCAAACATTTCGTTTTCTTTTTCTTGGTTACGCAACTTGGTTTTTTCCCGTGTTTTCTTGTGATTTCGACAATTTTGGCTAGTTTTTCGAGTCCACATGAGTAGATGTATGATTTCAAAGAGTCTTCTATTACTTTTTTTTTGATAACAAGCCTGAGTTTTCCAATCTCATCCGTTTAGTTGGGACTTGAAATTGCAGAAAGGCTTATGGATAAGAAGTTTAAATACGTAAAAAATAATAATCCCATTTTACTTCCAAATAAAAATTCCGTGAGCTACGTTAGTATTTTTTTTAATACTTCTCTTTTATGAGTAACTAACTATTAATGTCTTTGATGCAATAAGTTTTTCGGTCACACCAGTCTACTTTTTTATAGTAATACAGAAATCTACCGAGTATAACGTTATATTTTACAATGGTAACACTGCTTCTTTCTTTGTGCATCGAATTAAAAAACAGACTTTAGTAGTTGTTGATGACATTGCCTTTCCCTGCGGCAGAGGCCCTGGACACGTCGGCGCTGACGCTGACGGCCACGCGGCGGCTGGAGATGGAGAGCAAGGTGCGCTCGCTGGAGCTGGAGGCCGCGCTGGACGCCGAGCGGGCGCGCCTCGCCGCTCTGCGCCGCCGGCACTACCAGCTGGCGCAGCTGCAGGAGGTAACAGCACTAATATAGCGGTAGATGTAGACCAAATACAGCTACAGGTGGGGAGCAAAGACAGCCGCAGACGGGCAGCAAAGACAGCTGCAGATGGGGAGCAGACAGCTGCAGATGGGGAGCAAAGACAGCTGCAGATGGGGAGCAAAGACAGCCGCAGACGGGCAGCAAAGACAGCTGCAGATGGGGAGCAAAAAGAGCTGCAGATGGGGAGCAAAGACAGCTGCAGATGGGGAGCAAAGACAGCTGCAGTTGGGGAGCAAAGACAGCCGCAGACGGGCAGCAAAGTCAGCTGCAGATGAGGAGCAAAGACAGCTGCAGATGAGGAGCAAAGACAGCTGCAGATGAGGAGCAAAGACAGCTGCAGATGGGAGCAAAGACAGCCGCAGACGGGCAGCAAAGACAGCTGCAGATGAGGAGCAAAGACAGCTGCAGATGGGGAGCAAAGACAGCTATAGATGGGGAGCAAAGACAGCTGCAGATGGGGAGCAAAGACAGCTGCAGATGGGTAGCAAAGACAGCCGCAGACGGGCAGCAAAGACAGCTGCAGATGAGGAGCAAAGACAGCTGCAGATAGGGAGCAAAGACAGCTGCAGATGGGGAGCAAAGACAGCCGCATACGGGCAGCAAAAAGAGCTGCAGATGAGGAGCAAAGACAGCTGCAGATAGGGAGCAAAGGCAGCTGCAGATGGGGAGCAAAGCTGGAGCTGGAGGTAACGGCTTAATGGGCTGCTAGCAGCGGATGGAGAGCAAGGTGCGCCCGCCGGAGCTGGAGGCCGCGCTAGACGCCGAGCGGGCGCGCTTTACCAGCTGAACAGGTAACGTCAAGTGACTTAGCGGCAGACGGGGACGAAGTCAAGATTTGGCCAAAGCGGATCACTGATCTTACTTCGTCGGGCTAAATCCTAACAAACGACGTAGGTTGTCCGTAATCCTCAAGAAATTAAAAAAGGAAACCCCGCCAAGAAATATCTGTGTGTTTTTGTGTACAATAAAGTGATCTCTATCTATCTCTCTATCTGTCTATCCTCTTAAGGATAATATGAGGTTCAGGTGCTGTACGTAGATCTCTTCTCAAGAATCTTCGAACATAAATCCCCTCCTTCCACTTTGATCCACAGTGGCGCTCCACATGTGGATCCTTTGAAACTAATTGTTCCTCTTAAATCCACATGTGGATCCTTTGAAACTAATTGTTCCTCTTAAATCCACATGTGGATCCTTTGAAACTAATTGTTCCTCTTAAATCCACATGTGCATCCTTTGAAACTAATTGTTCCTCTTAAATCCACATGTGGATCCTTTGAAACTAAATATTGATATTATCCAAAATATAAATATAAATATTGATTGATATTATCCTTTGAAACTAATAACTATAATAATAATAATAAAAACTAATATTGGTTTTTTTTTTAATATCGGCATTCACTACATGAATGATAAAACAAAATTTTCACTTGAACTAAAATAAAAAAAACAAGTCGTAAACTTAAAATTAAAATGATAAAATTAAAATTTTAAATTCTTCCCCTATCAAATCATTTTACTTTTTCTAAAAAAAGAGCAACTGTGATTTCTCCAGTTAACAATTCGTTCTGACATTGTAAATAATAATTATCATTGTCTATGTTTTTAATTTTTCTTTTGTTTACTATATTTGCTTTTTCGCGTATTACGTTATATTTCGCCTCCCCTTTTAATACGTGTATAAAATTGACGAAGTTACTATATTTTTTTCCCAATTTTTTGTTTAGCTTCCTATTAAAACCTTCTAAACAGTTATTGGTACGATGTCGATCTTCTAATCCTTCGGGTGTGGCAAACAATATGTCAATGTCAAAAGAACGTACAAATTATATGCAGCCAGTTACTATCTCAAGTGGCGCTAAAGAGTATACTATTCAAGTGGCAGTAAAGAGTTTATCATTCCACTACGATCCACAGTCTACACCAGTGGGGATCAAAGTGGCATTGAAAAATATTATTATTTTTGGATCTACACCAGTGGGGATCAAAGTGGCATTGAAAAATATTATTATTTTTGGATCCACTCCTTTGTGGATTTAAGCGGAAAAAAAAGTATCCCCGGCTCCACATGTGGAGCGCCACTGTGGATTAAAGTGGAAGGACGGCATAAATCGGCACCGAAAAAGATAAATATTCATATAATTTAAATTACATATGCTGAAAGGGTTAATCCCATTTGTTTCAGAACGGCAGCATAACGAACGGGAAAGAATAAACAGGTGAAGGCGCTTTTGCGGGCATCTGGCAACTATAACCACACCACTAATTAATATTGTTAAAGAAGAGAATCTAAAAGTCAGTGAACCACACACATCACTGCGCCAATCAGACATAAGCGGTTTTCTTTCAACGATATTGCATTATGTAATAACATTGAAAGTATTTAGCATTTAACCAGCAACGATTTATTGTTACGAATATGTATCTAAGTTTATAAGTGAACCAAAGTTGTAAGGAGATCAATTGTACTCTGTGGAATCAATAGTGAGAGAATTATAACGTCTTCCTGTTAGGCGAAGGCTCAACTAACACTTATGATTAGTACCTACCTACATTTGAATTGAAAATATATTGATCATTCGTCAGAGTCACGTAGAATCACGATTACTAGTTTCATTAACAATCATACTCTAGTAAAATATTGATGGATAGTTCGGCGTTAGGCATAAAGGCAACTTCACAGAAGAAGGTTTTATATATGCTCGTCTGTTGCATCTTGGCAAATAAGCAGAAAACGGAATTTAGACATTTTTGTCTTACACGTCACATTGGCGAAATTGAATTAGGAACTTTATATTTAGGTAATTTCTATGTTGAGATATTTTCATGGCATGGCGTTATCAACAGTGGTATGGGTAAAATTATATAAGGTACAAAAAACACACATTTAGCGACATCGGTGGCAAAAATTTGTTCTTTGGTAGAACTTACTTTAAATCCTCTTAAACGTGGACATAATTTTTATTCAAATTAATTTAGTTTTGTATATTATTGTCATTATAATAAATTGGTCTAACTCTAAAATTTTTATAGATTGTAAAAATAACGAGTTCTCCAAGATCATCAACTTCCGGTTAATAGCTGTACAAAAAGTTTAAAGTATGGTTTATACGAAGCCAGTGCGCTGGCGTCAGTTCTACAGACAAGCCGCGGCTGGCTTGGCTCGTGTTTAGATGAAGCCAGTCAGGTTGCATCTTGTCGCAGAAATGTTGTTTAGAACAAAAACAAACGCACCTTGAAAAGTAGACGGCCGCTCTATTCTCGCCAGCGCTGGCTTAGCATTAAAAACTGTTTATACAAGGCCAATACCAAGCCAGTGATGACTTCGTATAAACAAACCTTAAGCCCTCTTCCACTGGCATCACAATTTTGCAACGTTGCGCCTATAAATGGGAGGAACTACTACGAGTTAAGGTTTATCAACGTTGCAATGTGCCGGTGCCACGATTTCAATCTTTAAACCTATAAAGTTATTCATGAATATGGTTATAAATATTTTTCTGCACTAAAAAAATGGGTCACTATAATTAGAAAAAAAAAGTATAAAAACTGTCAGTTTTAAATCAGCTGGCGTCCCAGTATATGTGCTGTGCCATCTGTAAAAAAAGCGCTGAACGCTGCGCGTCATAATTTAAATAGCTCGAAAAACCGCGAGATTTCCGATCTTTGCGCTAGTAATATGTGTGTAATTTCCATTTTTATGTACAATAAAGTGTTCTCTGGTATCTATCTAGTACGTCCCCGGCCCGTTGTATCGTGGAATGGACCTTAAGTCCTTGTGTGACCGCGCCTTATGGTGAGGAATGTTACTTTAAGCTTAACGTGATAAGAATACTTAGGCCAAACACGCCTCTAAACTGTATTTGTCCCCCACGACACCAATATGTAATAAGTACTATGTTAGGAGAAAATGGCTTTAATGAAAATTCACGCACTAATCGCGTTTCAGGCTAGAGATGCTGCGCATTTTAAAGTAAGTACATTCGGCAGCACAAACCTTTACTTTACTTGCATGTGCAAATAGAGGCAAGTAACAACTATTCTCGTGCTCATATAATTGTCTTGAAAAACTAACGGTCTTATTTATTCACACTTCAAAAACGCCGATTAAAATAGTCTTTGGTGGAGACTTTACAAGGAGAAGATGTAGCCACAGATTAAATAGAGTTCCAGAGGAATCGTGTTTTTATTAATAAGGCCGTATGTGTGTATTAAGCCGTGTCTCCTGCTCGTGTTTATTATGAAACGTTACACAAAACAATTTGTTTTCAATGCTTCAAATTAACTTTTTATTTTGCTTCCCCTAGCAACGAAAATGTTTTGCACAAAGAAAACGGAATGTTTTGTGAAATGTTTTTTAGCAAGAGACACGGCTTTAGGGCCTGGAAAGTAGCGACTTTTCACATTTGTTCGGGCGGTCATGCTACCTGCTTATCATCATCATCAGCCATTCGACGCCCACTGCAGGACACAGGCCTCCCTCGTGGTTTCCATAACCATGAGGGGTTTTGCCATAATCGCCACGCTTGGCAGGCGGGTTGGCGATCGCAGTATGCGGTTGGCATCTCAGGAAGACGCTGCTGCTGCTAGCTGCTTATAGTTGCTATGTATTTATGTACATAGCTGATCAACCTTTTGTTGCAGTCAACAGCATGTATAGGTTATTAAACGTTGCGACGGGTCGGCGAAGTGCGGTCGCAACGATACAAACTAAAATAAACCCTAAATACTATTAACGGTTAGACTCCAACACTAGCGCAAAAAGAACGGCCAAGTGCGTGTCGGGCTACGCACAGTGTAGGGTTCGGTGGAAAGAGGGATTTATTGTCTGCTTTACAGAACTAACAACTTCATCAAAGTAATCTTAAATGGATTTTCTATTACTCCTATTAGGTACTCGTTGATTTGTAAAGCCTACTTAGCCGTGATAGTTTTCCTTTTAAGTTCATTATGTCCTACTGCTCTGAATTTTTTCACGTTTCTACAATCAACCGTTTAGCCGGGAGAGCGTGGGACAACGCCTTAATTGGAAAATAATTAATTAACCCTAATTAATAATTAATTATTCTTAATTGGGAACCCTAAATCGTCTTCCTACACCCACAATATTTTTAAATGACCAATCCAACGATACCACACACTTTGGTGTAAGCGAGAAAAAAAATTGCATCCCTAAAGTGTAGGGGAGCCTGAGAATTTTTTTTCGATATTTTATTCTACCGTTTTGTCGGCGTAATAACTATGATGCCACATTTCAGCGCTCTAGTATGTACTTACCGTCTTTGTGCTAAGCTGCGGAATAACAGACGGACATGGCGAAACTATAAGGGTTCCGTCTTGACGATGGAACCAGTGTTTAATTTTGTTTCACGTATCCTTAAAACACTCATAAACTCACATAAACCCCAATTAAAATAGTCTGTGGTAGAGATTTTATAAAGAAAAAACGTAACCACAGATTAAATAGCCTCTGAGGAGTGTTTTTTATACATAAGACCGTGTAACTTTCAGTATTTAAGAATTATTTTACATTGAAATCTTGCCGCCCGCACGTTGCCGACCCGTAGTAACGTTTACATGCGGTTGAATGCAACAAAAGGTTGATCAGCTGTGTTTACATCATACTCAATAATTTATTGCATTCCACAATATAGGTGGCATTTAAATATAATATGGAACTTTGTGAACCCTGTAGGGCACGCAACATTATAACTATAGAAGACTTATAAATTAAGCCTATGTAATTTTAATTCTAATTATATTCTAGTACATATTATCAAAAATTATTATTGAAATATTATTTTGATATAACACATTATGCTTCCCATTATCAGCCATTTGACGCCCACTGCAGGACATTGGCCTCACTCATGGTTTTCTAACATTACGGTCTTATGCCGCCCGCATGCAGCGACTCCCTGCCACCCTAACCAGGTCGTCAGACCATCTGGTGTGCGGCTTGCCCACGCTCTGTCGCCCAGTCCGCGGTCGCCAGGTCAGAACTTTCCGCCCCAACGGCCATCAGTTCTCCGAGCTATGTGCCACGCTTACTGCTAATTCAACTGAGCAATTTTCGAGCTTAACTCGGGTTCTTCTGCGGATGTCCTCATTCCGGATTCGATCACAGTGAAACTCCTAACATAGCTCTCTCCATTGCTCGTTGGGTGACCTTGAGCCTTCTTAAGGCCCATAGTCAGCGACCGTCTCACATCCATAAGTCATTGTCAATACAAAGCAACTATAAGTAATTAAAGTCAAAAGTCGCGACTTTCCAGTACAATGTCAAATTTCGAAAATTTAGCGATGCTTGACTCGCTACTTACATGACCTATCATATTTGCTTGTCTGAATAACTAGATCCATTTGAATTTGAATTGCGTATATGTGGTAATGCGCAGTGTTGACGCCACAGATATAGATCTTGACGCCTTTGTGCTAAAACGGTAGGTAGCGAATTATGTTTACACTCGTACAGATGCCGGCTAATATGTTGAGAGCGAAAAGCTGCGCAAAGGGGGAAAGAAAGTGCAGCGCAGGATGCGAGGAGCGACTTATTTTTATTTTAGATTCGTGTTCAATGTTATAATACATAGAAAAAACCGGCTAAGTGCGAGTTGAACTCGCGTGGAGAGGATTCCGTACAATGCCAAAGTCAAAGGTTTTTATTCAATTGTGGTATCACATTTGAAATCCTCACAGTAAGACGCGAGTTCACTACTACTAGCGCTATCTAGTGGTGTTTTAGTTAACTATTTTCCGTAAGTGAACGTATTATATTGAGTTTACCACTTTATTTTCCTGTAATCTACAGGCAATGAACTATTTTTGTATTTTTTTCAAAATTTTACACTCGAAGATCAGGGGGGAATGGTCAATTTTCGCCTCCTTTATAAATAAAATCAAAACTATTTATTTTACAATAATAACAAAAATATATTTGAGATCCTCATAACGACCCCTTTCTTTGATAAATGACAGGTTTGCAAAACTTTTTTTCATATTTCCTAATTTGTGCCCCGAAAATTACCCTTATTTAAAAAAAATATTTATTTACTTTCCACATCTGTGTTTGGGTCATAGGATTACACCATCCTACCAAATTTCACCGGATTTGGTCCAGTAGATTCGGAGCAAATTGGCTGTGACAGACGGGCGGACAGACGAGTGATCCTATACAAATATTTTCATTTTCTCAATCCACAAATCTAGTGCAGTTTATACATATACAAATGGTAGATACCCTATAAGGGTTCCATTTTATACGGTTTAGGGAACCCCAAAAATAGGACACACTAAGCCAATATAAAGTATTCACAATAACATGTAAATTAGATACAACGCTGACAGTTCATAGATCCCGTTCCGTAGAGACGAATATACATCTAAAAAAAAATAGAAACGAGAGTAATTTATTAATTAATTGAGATTAGATTGATTTAATCCAAGCTCCGCCCAGTTAAAAAAAACTTATCAGCCATTCTCGTGGCCGGAACGACCCAGCGCCGCCTGCAATCCGCAACGTCCCAAAAATCGACTACAGATGTTTGCCGGCGTCCGTAACGCTGCCCAAAAAGGCTGCGGCTAATTTGTACATGCAGTTATGGCAACTTAGCACTGTATGTGGAAACGATTGTATATGTGTAGCTACTAGGTTTACGATTTATTTCATTTGTTAGTGTTAGGTAATTTTGTAAGAACCTTGTTTCAGTATAGTCTATCGTGTAAGCAAGTTATGATTTTTAAATTTAACATCACTAATCACCCAATTATGTACGAATGGATAGCTAGTTTAATTATTTTTAACTTTAAGAATAGTCATGAGGACTTTTTGTATACATCAGTGAGAGTGCATATTATAAATTTTACTTTGTGTATTTATACCATTATTTCTATCAAATAAATATGTAGTACACAACTGGACTGTTTATTTTTATTCTCTCCATTACCATTACATCCTTTTATCAATGCTTATCACCTTGTCTTATCACTTTCATGATAAGTGCTTCCTACCCTAGTTTAGTGTTGGTTGGTTTAGCAATGTTCTGTTTGTGTGAAAGAGAAAATAAACTCTCACTCATATAACAGCATAGCAACATAACAAATTGGGACATAAAAGAAAAACTTTTATAAAATGCTTACACATACTATATTCGCTGTTTCATTAATACTGCTACATAATGTAGTAAATCAACACAAAAAAGCACATGGCAAATGTTTCACTGAATTTCATACCTACACAATATTTTGAAATTACTACCCCGCGGTAGACCAGCGCGCCATGTAACCGCTGGAAATTGTTTTTTTAGTGGTCACACAGTCAGATGGACGAGTTGGTCAGCAACTCGTTAGGTCTGTTAGGACCTTTATATTCGATGCAAATTAACAACTTCAAGTATGTTAATAATAAAATAGTACAAAGTGATTAATTTATTCACAAATAAAGTGATGAAAACAGAACAAATTAAAATACTACTGTGGAATGTTAACAGGGTCACTCAATAGGCCAATATAAAACAAAGTGGATGTAATAAGAATTATGAACAATAATGAGCTTAATATTAATAAATACATTTTGTTTTCAAACATTACAAAACGAAAGTAATGGAAAATCACACGACTTTGTGCTTCACCTATGAATAAAATACTATTGTTCATTGCAAGCTATTTGTTAAAAAAATCACATACAATGTTAGGCCAATCATTTGTATGTATACGCAAGAAGCCATTAGCCATACTATGTACCAACTACAAATTGTTATCAAAATCTTACAAAGAGGATGGAAAAACCTTCAAAAATTAGCACCACTTGTTGGCTTCTCACTTTTGTTTAACATTTAATAAGATTTTATGCCAATATATTAGTGAATTTACAAACAAAGATTTAAAAGTAATTTAGTAAATTAAAACACATTTACCAAGTGCAAAACAACATAGAGTACCAGTGGCTTGCTCAGAGGATAAACACAAAGAATAACTACCTATCCTTGCGATAGAGAGTGACATACCTACAAGAAGAGAGATTCCTTACACATACTTTTATGACTACATTGAGTTAGAACAATTCATTACACACTAAATGGTATAGTAAGTTCAGGGTGGCACAAATTATGTGGGTAAGTACTTTAGAGAGAAGACAGGTAAAGTAAACTGATGGCAGTAAGGTGGCAAGTAAAACTGCAAATTAACACGAAACCAAGTTTTTAGCTGGAGCAAGTGACAGGAAGGTTACAGTGGAGGCTCATCCCACTTGAGGTGCTTCTCTGGAGTGAGGTGCATGATGCGGACATGCACTGCTTGGTTCTTCTCAAACTTGGGTGGGATTGGACACAGTCGGTAGGTCACTTCATCGCCCGGCAGTGGAACATACTCGCCTTCGATGCTGTAAATAGCAAATATGAAAAAAAATGTAATCATGAATAGATGGGTCAGGGAGAATGTCATAGGCATACCCAATAAATTATGTCTGTTCAATTAATTCCACAAATATATTGAATTTAATTGAGATAAATTTGCATTGTTTTTCAATTTAAGTTCTTATGAGGTAAGAACATTCTCCCACGCCCAACACTAGTCATGAATGGTGACTTCACTGTTTGTAGCTGGTATGACAGGTTTTTTACTAGCTTTATTGGGAGTTCAGCAATAACATTTAACTACTCCAGCAATAACCTAGAATATTAAGTTGCATCAGATATCACAAGATGGTCAAATACCAGTCTTAGATAATTTGGTAATAGCATCTATCGAGTTGAGTGGCTATGGCGAAACAAATGGAGCAAAATATAAGTCACAGTGCAATAGGAAAATAAATATAAAAGTGAAACCTTATGCACTACAATTTCAAACATTTTTCCCCACAATAAAAAAAACCTTAACCCTAGAGCCCCTAGGTTAGGTTAGTCTTGTAACCTTAAGTTTACAAGACTAACCTAACAAACACTGTTTTAATTACTGTTATATTCTTCTGTCAGAATCAATTTGGTAGTGGTGAGTTATTTACATTGAACTTGTTAAATTGGTTCATCATCATCATCTTCATTCAGCCACAAGAAGTCTACTGCTGGACATAGGCTTCCTCCATGGATTTCCAAAAAGACCGGTTGGAAGTGGCTTGCATCCAGCGTCTTCCTGCCACTTGGATGAGGTCATCGGTCCATCTTGTGGCTGGTCGTCTTATGCTGCGCTTACCAATATGTGGTCTCCATTTCAGAACTTTTCGGCCCCATCGGCCATCAGTTCTGCATGCTATGTGCCCCGCCCACTGCCACTTCAACTTACTAATCCGCTGGACTATGTCGACGACTTTCGTTCCTCTACGAATCTCATTAGATCTGATTTGATCTCATAGAGAAATTCCGAGTATAGCCCTTTCCATAACTCGTTGCGTGACCTTGAGCTTCCTTATGAGGTTGGAACAAAGAAAACCCAGCTTGCAAAATGACAACCATATTCAAACGCTAACCAGATCTACAAATGACCAATTTTCATACATAATTTCCTCCAGGAATTTTTATGTTATCTGTTAGCTGTATTTCTTTTTAATTCAAGCATATTGTAAGGTCCCTCCGTTTATTGTGGTTATTTACACAGTTTGCAACAGTAAGCACAAAACTTACTCGGAAATATGTACGAACAGGTCGTCGCCACCCCTGTCTGGGCTGACGAATCCGTGACCTCTTTCCCGACAAAACGATTTGATTTTACCGCTCTCCTGCGGATTGCCGAGCGCTCTTTCGGACCTAGGGACAATCAAATAACCATGTTACGCAAATTATTTACGCATTCCATCCCGAAATCGTCGGAGTACACGAAAAACTTACGTCGAAGCAGTCCTGTTACGTCTCGTGATTATCGGACTCGGCAGTTGAAGGTGCGAATTGGTTTTGTTCGGCGAATCGTCGCTATTAAATCCGTAATCGTTAGACATAATTACAAGTACAGAAAACACTTAAAGGAGGAAAAATTGTATTTTAATTCACTTCGCAAGAACGACGGAACAAAAACAAAGTGACATTTGACGCATGTGTTGCCAGATGCTGGCCGGCCAATGTCGCCAAAATTTTGAAAAACAGTCGCCCTTATACGCCTATGTTCTCGTAGACCAAATTGCCTAAATTTTCAGCTTTGTAGCCTAAAATCGCCTCAATAAAATGATTTTTTAAATTGTGGCGCTCATAGTTAATTTTGTACGCAGGTGTTTTCTAAAATTATCTTAAGAATGTAAAAATACATTTTTAAGTGAGTAATCCATCTCTGCAATTAATATTCATTGCCCTTATACCGCAACGAAAAATCCAAAAAAACGCAAAGATCAATAAACAAAGATACAATTACCCAATAAATACATATAATTTGTTTTGATTTGACAAGTATCCCAAAAGTCACCGAAAATAAAATTGAGATAGCCCAATTGTCGCCCGGTCGCTAATTGCAATTTTTGGTCGCCAATTCACCCTCGGAGATAGCCCAAATGGCGATAAATCGCCTCGGTATCCTTGTTTGACGCCTTCATTCATTCAAATCGGTACTAGCGATGGGCCGAGTCACATTTTGTCCAACTCGAGTTGCTCGAGTTTAAATAAGGGCTGACTCGAGCAGCAACTCGAGTGAGCGTTGTCTCAGCGCGCACACCGCCGTCAAGTTGCGCGAGTCGGTCGGACCTGACACACCAACGCGGTGGCTCGAGTTGCATGTTGTACCGTTCTCACTCTGTCTGACACATAGCTCGGTTGCATAGTACTGACTCACTCAGCCACACTCGCGAGTCAGCTCGCTCGCGCACACCCGCCGAGTCAACTCGGTTGACGGAATTTCCAACTCGAGTTTACTCGCTGGCAGCCCAACTCGAGTAACTCGAGTAAATTGGCTCGAGTCGCCATCGCTAATCGGTACCTATATCGTTCATTCACTGCCAGTGTTGTCAGATGCGGTATCGTTCAGTGACTGACTATGCTAGCTATGTAGCCCAAAATCGCCTCAATATAATGAATAAAATTGGGTAGGTAAAAATAAAAAAAGTGTTTGTTTTTATATATTATTTAGAAAATATAGGCCATTTCAGGAATACACTTTCAGTAATATATTTTTCCTTGCTTTTGTTAATATTATATTAATATTTTAGTATTTATCGGAAGTGACGTCACCATCCCAGGTTGAATAGTAGCAAATCCATACCCACCAGAATAAAAAAAAAGCTATCAGTTTTGTAAACGTCAAATCTGTCAACTTCATTCAAGTCTTGTTTTTTTAGTGTGACAATCTGTGACAGACAGATGCGATGCATTGGTTTGGTGTGGCCATCACAAATTTTCTAATTAGGAATATAATTTTTGTTTGTCATGATTCTTCATTAGAACTTACCTCAGGGGCACCGATGAACTTGCCGCAATTTTTTATATTTTGTATAATTTTTCGTTTTCTTGGTTATTCTAGTTTTAATACCTAGATTGTACTAATGATTTATAAGTGATAATTGCATTTCTACGAAATAATATAGGAATTTTAACAAATCTGGCAACACAAGTTCGGCATATTGACATATTCAAAACACAGAAGTGCAAAAATACGAGTAAGCTACTTTAAGGTCAAGTTATAAAATAACTATAATACGTAACTTTACCAAAGCACTCTCTAAAGTTATAGTAGATCATTTGCTTAATAAATACATTTTATTTCACGCATTTTATTGCGTTAATTTCGCGATAATAAATTTTACTGTACATGGTTTTAGCATGGAACTGTCGATTTCTGTGACGTCATAAAGATCAAACAAAGGTTATAGGGTTTTTTTCGTATATGTAACAAAATACGACTCTTAAAAATACATATATTTTTTAAATCTGCTAACAAACCTTATTCCTCGAAATGGTTTTTGAATTAGAGACATCCGATATTTTTTTGGATAACCGAATTGTGGCGCCGCTGTTTTCAAAAATTGTCTCAATTAGTTTTAAAAATATAAAACATAACCTGTAATTTTATCTACTCTTCTTAGGTAAAATTACAGGTTAATCCTCTTTTTATATTCAACGAAGCCTTAGAGCGCTACGACCAAAATAAAAACACATAATAGTAGATAAAAGTATGACATCAATTGCATACGAGGTTTTTGGCGCCCGAGCGCAGCGAGTTTGCTTACACCCGAGGTAAACAGTCTGCTTTACATATCGATTGTGAGGTAAGTAAAAAAACAAGAAAGCAGGACTTTTGAGAAAGAACTCCAAAACACGAAAAAAATTTACTTTCGCGCCTAGCTAGTCGACTGACTTTTTTACTCTTCACGATTTTATGGCACGCAAGCGCGTCAAATCGTGCTGGCCAGTTTGATTTTTAAATCGATTTCAATTAACATACGATGTGACTGCGAAACAAATAGTTCGATATCTATTACTAATAATAAATCTGTAAGGGTCGGTCATGGAGTAAGTTAGTTTGTTTTCAGAGATATTGTGTTTATAGGCTCAATATATGATACTGAAACTAATTTCACGATTTTTAGAATTTTTTTCTGTATGTGTGTATGTATGTATGTTCCTCCATAACTCTTAAACCAATTATCCGAATTTGATGAAATTTGGTATAAAAACATATAGACATCTGGGACACAGGATAGGCTATTTAAATTCTAGCTCCAGTTATGATAAGACGCGGCCCCCATACAAATGCTGCTTCGTAAAAATCGAAATATACGCGAACGGAGTCGCGGGCACAGCTAGTTTAAAATAAAATCTTCATAAATTCTAATATAAATTGTCTCGATTCCGATTCGAGTAAATAATCGATACCGAGAAAAAAAATATTAACTTTAAAAAATATTCTTCTTCCAGTATGAGTATGACAGTTCTTTTTTCAAATTCCAAAACCTATGCTGTAATGTTAACATTACATGGTATGTTTTGAAACCTATGCTGTAATGATATCCATACACCCCGGCATTCAGGGAAGTAAGTGACTACTTACAGAGCAAGAGATTATGTAAACAATATTAAATAGTCTAAAAAAAGTTTAAATAGTCCAATGGAAGGTTTTCTTTTTGACTATTAAGAACTATGAATAATTCCCAAGAACTCTGTAGATGGCGCTGAACTGACTAATTTACTAGCCGTGCGTTCCGATTTGCGACTGTGAGCGGTCATGGGCAAATCGGAACGCACTACAGATCGCTCACGGCTCACATATTCGCGTCTATGATATGATAGCCATGCCGAAATTGACGATTGCCATAGCGTCAATGGATCAATTCGGAACGATATTTGAAGCCGTCAGCGCAAAAGTGGCCTAAGCTTAACATAGCTAGTACCTATGGAGATAATAAATACATTTTCATGAATTTAAATCTAATACACAGTCTGCTTCGTAGGCAAAAACAAAACGCGCCAAAATAATGTCTACAACGCCATCTGTTATCCATGGGTAAAACTAGGGATAGGCCGGTTTTGCATCAAAATCTATTATGTTATAAATAAATTGCATTAGATAAGCACGAATATAAAAAATTGTGGGTTAGGCCACTTTTTCGCTGACGGCCTCGTTTATTTGTGATGTGATAATGACATATTATGTAAGTTTCGTTTTATGATCTAAAAATTACATCAAAGTGAAATAATCAAAAATAATGTGACGTTCAGTTCCTTGCAATAACTTATCAAGTTCAGTGCCATCTATGCTATGACTAGGGAATCATTTAAAAAAATAAAAAGAAAATCCCTCATTGGCAACCGGTCGCCGATTGCAATTTTTCCGACCCTGAGGCCATAAACGCCTTCATTAAGGCAGAAAATTAGTCACAGAAAAGGACTTTTTAAAAATTTTACGCCGTAATTATTGCCATTGACCGTAATTTTTTCTTCAAAATGATCTATCTCGATTTTGAAATGGACACCATGTTTAACGTGTAACGTTCGTTAAGTCGCAGTTTCTGTGCTACTTTGAATAAAAAATTTTGATTTTGATTTTTTTTTATAGTAATCCGATGGACCCTTCACGTACATAATTTATTGAATTCCTTTTCATTTAATTTACTCTCCTTATAGGGTATTATTTTTCGGATTTTAGCCACACAGACGTGTTTCACGTCTGTAGTTAGCCGGTTCGATTCTCGGGTTTGGAAAGTATATATACAAAAATATTTTAATGCAGTTTTGCTTCTTTCTTATTTTATTTTTAATAATAAAGCAATGTTTCCTTTGTGCAAAATTTGCTGTCTAATATTTTGAGTACTTTTCCTCCGTGAGGTTCCAATATCGTCGCTTAGCAAACAACACCGCACAAGTCGTTTTTCCCTACTTTACGGGAGAGACAAATAACTTTGTAATTTCGTAAACAGTTTCTACAGTGTTCCATAGAAAGAAATATGTATGTGGTATTCCAATTTTTTTAATAACGGTCGCTGATTAGTCTGAAGGCTTGAATTCTATAGGTAGATCGATTCGCGCTTAAAATCTGCACCCAATGTCAAATGTGAAAACCGTAAAATTTCCACTTGAGCGGTGTTGTTTGCTAAGCGACGATATGCCACCTTATATAGTAGTTAGGGACTAACAAAAATAGGTAGGTACCTAGGTAGGTACGATATTTTCCGGGGTCACATAACGTCGGTCGACTGGAAGTGCTGGAATATTTCTAAATATACTGTTTTGAATCATTGTTTCTTTACTAGTCGAAGTAGTTTTATAATAGTTACAATTAACGTACCTAACCTTTTGTGATTAGAAACAAATCTTAAATTCTTAATAATTCTGCGTACTTAAGGGGATCCAGTGGAAACTAGCGCCACCAATGAAAAAAAAAATCATACCTATCTTTTTTCCCAGATCGTATTTGCAAAAAGTGTCTGTGAAATCTCTCAATATCATGTTAACAGTGATTTTTAGGCCTACGACAAAGAAAATAACATCACGAACCTCGAACTAGATAGCATTAACGCCAAAAATGGCCGTTTTGGCACTACTATAGCCTCCTGATGCCCAACCGTAATAAAAAATATTTTTGACTAACCGCCCATGGTACTCACACGAGTACTTTTGCTTTTACCTAGCTTACTGCCCAGAAACTTAAACTTGAATAAATGTCATACGGTATTTGCAATAGTATACACAGGTAATGCAATAAAAAAGTTACTAGTTTCAACCGTTTTTAAGCGAAAATAAATAGTTCTTGTGTGAGGACTGTAGGCACATAGTACAAAAATAAGACCGATGAAAAAGTCCTTATGTGAGGACCGTGGGCAGGAAATGAAAGTAAAAGAGGACTAATTTACTTTTACAAAAAATGTTTATTAGACAAATTGGTAGCAATCACACCACTTTGAGTACCTACTAAGGAACACAATAAGGTTCATTATTATCAGTCTTACATAAGTTTAGAACCCATATTTCTTTTGGATAATCTCTTACACTTATCACCTATCATATTATTGAGATCTACATTATATCTAATACCTACAAGGCTCGTAAATCAGTCTCTTAATAAAAAATAATAAAAAATAATTATAAAACGAAAATATGTTTCTTCAAAACCTCCACCTACCTACATCTTTCTCAAAATTAAAATTACTTGTGAAAATTTGAATAAGATTTTCTCTCCGTCGTCAAGCACAAGTTGATATCGCAGTATGTACATCTCACTCTAGTTTTATTAGTGTGGCAGTGGCGACATTTCTGCTGAGTCTTCTCCATAGATGGCATATGTTTATCACCATCCAATCTCTTACTTTGGGATGGTAGTTCAACTTTAGGTTTGCCTTTGGAACGTTTAGCTGGAAAAGGATGTTCAATTTCTTCGTCGCACTTTCAGAACGACCGTAATAGTTTTCTATCAGTTCCTCTCCCATCGTAAGTTACGTCGTCGTCATCTTTCTCTGCGAGATCTATATCGGAAATAGCTAAATTTCGTGATTTCTCATTTATTCTGAAAAAAAATTCACATACTAGTTTATATAAAATTATAGTGTAGCGGTCCTATACTATAATTTTATATAAGTCCTTAAGTGAGGACTAAACGTAAAACGTCTTTTATGTAATTAAAGACCACGGTACTCACACGATCACCAATGTAAATTGATGCTCATAGAATGTTATTCACAAACGATATTGATAAAATATTTGTGTCCGCCATTTGTTGACACATTCAACAATAAGGTTTTATGAGACTTATTGAAAGAAATGATAAGATCACATAAATAAAAAGAGATTAAAACTTACTTCCTCGACGTGGCCGCTCTATGGTTCCTTTTTTTGACGTTTGTTGAAGGAACGATTGATTAGGCACAGGTGACACTTATGACAGCTGTGGTTGATTGAATGTCAGTTCCTTCTAGATTCAATCCGTAAAAAATGGCGCTAAATTCAAATAAAAAAAAATGGTGGTAAAGTATTCGTCCTCGAAGAAAGACCGTGGGCATTTAGTCCAGAAAAAAATGTTCATAGCTTGGGCAGTAACGGCTTTACTTATTTAGTACTCACAGAAGTACCGTGGATATCAGGAGGATAGTAGCGCCCCAGAGCCCTATTACTTATGTACACGTAAGTCCTCCACTGTATGGAGTTGTCTCATTTAACCTACCCCGAACTGACAAATATATACATATTTTGACACTTTGAAGTCGTCAAAATGGTAAACCCGATAGAGTGGACAGTTATAATACTTGATATAAGGGCAGGGGTACCAACTGAAAGAATGCCGATGACAGGTTTCAAAAAATCGTAGAACGTAACTTTCCAAAACATTGTTTTGCGTTTAATTCACAATTTTATTGGATTTTTGTAATCGTAATGAATCATCGGCATTCTTAGGCAGATTGAACTGTAATTAAAATTCAATACCTAATAAGTTACAACAGTTTATTTCAACAGTTTTCAACAATGTCTGATAAACAGGATAGGTATTGCGTGTATGACACGTGGTCACAGACAGTAAAGCTATTTTAGCTGTTATTTATAAAATAGTTTATGAACGTGGATAACCAGCAGTGAGTGTCACACGCGAACAGTCTTGTATGATCATGTCACAACCGAATAAAACAACTTTTTTCTAAAGTAAAATTACAATCCGTTAAAATCAGAGATCGGCTACTATTCGGTGCTACGTACATGTTACGTACATAGAGTATAAAAAAAGAGAAATGTTATTTTTAACAATATTGCTTATAAACTTTATTACAAAAAGGAAGACTTTTAATGTGAAATATGAACACAAAGAGTAGTTACTTACTAAAACAACTCGATACCTTAATAATATATAACCAAGTATCTTTTGTAAATATCCATAAAATAAATAAAGACAGTCAAATTACAAACCAATAAACTCGTCAAAAAATGTTTATAGTTAAGGCACTTACAGTTACGGAGTCGGAGGCTCGATGAGAAGAGCTCCTATATTACGCGCCAAAACTAGATAAGCGATTCCACTCGTCTAACTGTCAAATTCCATACTAGGTAACTGCTATCGCAAACGTCACTATTCCGACAGTATTTGGCGTGCGTAATTAGGCCTCTGAGAAGTCCTTGTGGACCTTGCCTAGCAATCAAGCATAATGGCATTAAATTGTGGTGCACATGTTCTAATTGATTAACATGTTTCGAAATGGAATGTCCACGTATTTCAGAATGGGCCGGTAAAACTTAAAGGCGGTCCCGCACCGGGAGCATTCGTCTGTAATGTAAGCAAGGCTTAAAAAAGAATCAGGCCCGAATATTTCAAAAAGGCGTTTTTTAATTAACCCCTTACCGCATTTTATTAAAAAAAGTTAGATATAATAAATTAAAAAAATAAAAACCCAAAATCAGACGCTCCATAATATCGTAAAAAATACATACATTTTCTAAGCATTTATAAAAAAAATATATATGATATTTCGGAGTTGGTGTAAGAATAAAATTTATTTATATTGATTAGTAGAATAAGTCTTTTAAGTTTCACTGAACTTTATAAAACACGCTGTAGGTAGATAAAGAATTAAAATACAGTTCGGCAATCCTAAAAATTACGGCCGCCTTACAGCTGTACAAATGGCCTCAGTCTGGGTGTATTTCCATATTTATAATGTCCTTGTCTGGTTACCGTAGCACAGGGTATCCTAGTTTGGGACCAGGGACAAGTGATTGTGTTGTATATAAGTTATTATTTTTGTTTCCGGTGCACGAGGTCCCACAGCGGCAGCTCGGCCAGCGCCACGTGGAGCACGCGGACGTGGTCTATCCGACGCTTGTGTTTCCCCAAAGTAATAATTGTTATTTTAGTTTGTATTGTTGCGCCCACACGTTGCCTGCCTCCTTTTGAAGACTGCCCACGCCCCGTTAAAGCCGGCCCACGCTCCGCTAGAGCTAGCCCACACCTTGCTGAATACCGCTATTGTTTCCCGTGCACGAGGTCCCACAGCGGCAGCTCGGCCAGCGCCACGTGCAGCTCCCGCTGCAGCTGCGCGGCCAGCGCGGGCGCGGCGTGCGCCAGGCCGGCGCCGCGCGCCCACGCGCTCATTGGCGCGCGCAGCCCGCTCAGCGGGCCCAGCCCCGTTATGTGCACGTCCATCGAGCTGCGGACAGCCGATTGGTTACTTCTAATGACATCCGCTTTGGCTCATAATCTACAACAATCCTGTTTTTTAGTTGCGAAAACAAGTATTTAAGGGGAAAATAATATTTATTTGCAGTTTTTCGCCCGATATTAATAACGGCAACAGGTAGACGCTTGACATATTCAAATGTTGTATAGATAATTGTACGGAACCCTTCGTGCGCGATTCCGACTCGCACTTGGCCGGTTATTTCAAATCAAAGAAGATCCTTTTGTATCACCTGTTATTTCTAGACGTACTTTGTAACCTACTTAGTAAGAAGCAAATAAATGAATAAAGTATTATTATATTAGCTCACTCACTCCATGAGTCGCACGCTGAGGTCGTCGAGTTGGGCGTACGGCTCCCAGTGGGTGAGGCCGACAGTCAGGGCGAGATGCAGCGAGCTCTCGCCGTAAGAAGCTACGAGGCGCCCCCCACAGGCCACGCCCATCGCCTTTATTCGGTACTCGTCGTAGCCGATCTGTTGCGATCGAAATACATAAATTCACGCCTATACCCCTTTGTAGGGTTTCGTACCCAAAGGGGTAAGGGACGCTATTACTAAGACTCCACTGTCCGTCTGTCTGCCTGTCTGTCTGTATGTCACCAGGCTGTATCTCATGAACGGAGATAGCTAGACAGTCCAAATTTTCACAGATGATTTATTTCGGTTGCCGCGATAAGAACAAATATTAAAAACAGAATAAAATAAATATTAAAGGGGGCTTCCATACAACTAACGTTGTCTAAAGACAGCGCTCGCCATCTAGCGGCCATCTATGTAACCTTCAAAACGCCGATGTCATGTCGCTAAATGTCAAGGTTAAACGTTTCTTGCTGGTTCCTATAGATGGCGCTGTTCTCAATGTAATGTGGTACAGATTGGTACGGAACCCTTCGTGCGCGAGTCCGACTCGCACTTGGCCGGTTTTTTCCTACTTATAATTTCAATAAGAAACGAAATGATGAAAGGCGAAAGAATAACATAATAAGAATCAGTCAGAGACAAGCAATAAAAGCGAAACTTCAAGTAAGTGATTCCGGAATGAAGTTAATAATGTCAAGTTTTATTCCAAAAAAAGAAAGAATAAGAAATGAAAGAGGATGGAAGCGTTTTTAAAATGGGTGATCTTAAGATGGCCGCCAAAGAGTGTTTATAAAAAGTGTAGAATGATAAATTATACTTAGTGACTTTTTTTTATGTAGCCTATATACGTCCCACTGCAGGACACAGACCTTCTCTCAGAGAGAGAGTATGGGCTTAATTAGGACGCGTGCCCACCGCGGACTATTTATAAGCGACCTTAATTTGTATTATCTTTTTGGAAATAAATAATTTACTTACTCACACTTACTTACACTCATAAAATTTGTGATTATACTTAGTTATACTAAGTTAGGTAGGTATAAGAGGCACTGTAGAGCACAGATATAGAGGCGTGATAGCCAAACTCAGATAGGGGATGGCACCACAAAAAGAAGAAGAACGGTTGCGATACAAATTATTAGTTATTTCTACCTTCGAAACTTCAAAATAACCTTATAATAATCCTGGCGTAAACCTAATTCACCTGAGCTAATTCACCTAGGTGAATTAGGTATACTATAAGTAAATTTTATTCACTTAGGTGCATTAATTATACGTTAGGTGATATTTATTCACTTAATTCACCTAGGTGCATTTCTGAAGTACTTTAAAAGTACTTGGTTAAAGCCAAATATTTTAAAAGAATGGTCTTGTTTCGGAGAACGTCATCGAACGAGTAATTATGTAGAAGGGTGGCACACGATACTGAGTAAATATATTAAAAAATACAATCGCAACCTGTTAGACGTGATTGTTATTAATACGTTTATTGCACATAAGTAAAAAATACAATGGCAATGTGGCGGACTTAATGCTATAAGAATTTTCAGTCAACCACAGGAGGTGCAAGAAATTAACTGGTAGGCATACGAAGTAAACGGATAAAACGAATAACTTTAACTAAGATTACATAAGAAGACGAATACTCAACAATAAATAAGTAAATATATATACTATGAACTTATAATACATAATATAAATAAACATATAATATATATAATATACACATATAAACTGTAGCAACATAAGTAGATATAAATATAATAAGGAAGAAAGATAGTAGTGAGATTGCAATTACACAGCCGAGATCCTCCTCGCGGGGGCTCAGGGGGTTGTTGCTTTCCAAAAAGATTCAAAGTCAAAGCGTAAGGCAAGGCAGCGCAAACCTGAGACAATAATAGCTATTATAAATGGTTAAATTTGGTTGTAATGGTTTTTTGTTTTTTTCAGTAGTACCTACCTATTAGTTTTGTTTAAAAGAGAGGCATGTGAATTTATTTAAAAAAAAGTGTCAATTATTATTCATATTTTTAGTAAGAAACCTACCTATATCATCCTTCTTGTGTGGGTGAATAAAGTTTACTAAATATTGAATATGAACATAAATGATTTATTTTACTGATGTTAAGGTGATTTTGATTTACTTATAGTATACCTAATTCACCTAGGTGAATTAGCTCAGGCGAATCAGGTGTACGCCGGGATAATAATAGCCTACTGAACCACTTGGTTTTGATTTTGTTGGTTCTTTTTGTATATTTAGTTTATCTTGATTTGTCTCCGTTATTTTGCACCAATTTGCATTGTACTGTAAACATATTTAGGGGAAGTCACTTGCTCCTGACGCACAGGTAATCCTAGTTTGGGGGCAAGAGTTTCAAATTTCACAGTGGCAAATTGTATTTCTCAATAAAGATATTTTGTATTTTTTAAAAAATCTTTATTGAAGGGTTTGGTCACATATTGATCATGTCACCCTAATAGATATTTTGTATTTGTTTTCGATACGACATAACAATCGTCATCAGTCGAGTTGACCACACACCTGTAAGTCTTTTATCCGCAGCGTGACTCTAAAACTCGTCTTCATGGGGTCAGGGCGGGACACGCTGACGTCACTCACTCGGTTGACGGTCGCCAGGTTCTTCACCCAACCCGCGTCGGTCTCAAACTTGCCTACGAAGGAAACGTTCCCGATCTGGAGAGCGGAGAATAGAAGGTCTGAACGATGGTACACGCATAGGCATTGGCGTGTCTCGGGTTACTTTTTAGGCCGGGCTGGCTCCTATTGAAAACAGAAATGTGATAGGAACTACGTCGACGCGATTCGCGCGTTTTAAATGTCAAGTCATATTACCTCCGCAGAAGTGACAGTTTCTGCGCTGCAGTGAATAATATAAATTTGACCACGTTTATTAGGCGCGAGACACACAGATGGGGCGTGGGGCGAGGGCGCGGTAAGATATATAGAGTCACAGACCACGTCCTTGCTCTGCGGTCGCTCTTGGTCTGTGACTCTGTCTGGTATATGGCATACCTAAATCCAACAAAAATATTATATCTAAAATGACAGTAATTTATTATCTGGCAAAGCCCTAGACGACATTAATTATCAAAAGCTTATTCGATTTATTACAATTTAAATTGTGCGGGCGAGACAGCACGCTCACGTAAGAACGGCCTTAAATGCCTAGCACATATAGCAACCTATCTACTAGCAAATAGCAACTTATCTACGTCCCACTGTTGGGCACCTATCTACTTCCCACTGTTGGGCACCTAAGTACGTCCCACTGTTGGGCACCTATCTACTTCCCACTGTTGGGCACCCGCCGCGGCCTTCTCTCAGAGAGAGAGCTTGCTTGCTTACTTTATGCATAAAGGTGGCGTGCATCGGTGGTAACTGCAACATCTCCCGTCGACTCTGCAGCAAGGTCCGTCGCATGTTGATGAGGATCATGTCTACTACTTTATTGCCGCTGGCCGCCATATTGTCCACCTTGGCGCTGAAATATAATAAATAAATAACTTCCACACAACAGCATCACTTGTATTGGCCCCAAACTAGGATATCCTGGGCTATGGTGACCAGGCAAGGATATAAAAAACATGGAAATACACCCAGACTGAGGCCATGTGTACAAATCAAACAGTAGGAATGGAACCCACGACCTCTGTCTTGGTATCGGTGTGTCTCAAGCCTGTTAACCGCTAGACCAACGAGGCAGTCAAACATGTTAATACATAAGACACTCGATTTTTTTCAGTGACCATCTGAAATCAATACTATTTATAATATTCAACAATAGTGATTCAGTAGGTGAAGAAATCAACCACGTCTATTTTTCTACCGATAGAGATGTGTTTCAATATGACCAAATTTCCCTAACTAGTATTAAAATATTCATACAAACCGGACTACTCTGCTAAAAGATATATATATATAAAAAAGTTACGTAGTCAACTGAACTGTCATACATAGAAGTAAGTACTAATTACGTAAAAATATTGTGTCAAGATCATCATACCGCGCATTCGGGTTCAGTACCCAAATATTAAAAAAAAAACTATTTAGAGGCTAAAAATTCCACACATGCCGGGACTTGAACCCGCGACCTCTGGCTCACCGTGCCAGCGCTCTCCCAACTGAGCTAATGGGCAAGTTCCGGCATGAGTGGAATTTTTAGCCTCTAAATAGGTTTTGAAAATTGTCCTCAGCACGGGTTAGTACATCAAAAAGAATATATAACCCAAAATATTTATTTTAAAGTTAACAGAAGATTTTTTTTTGCAAAAAGTAGCAATGTTAAAGACGACTTATTTATAGTTACTATCCTTAAAATAATATAGCAAACCGTTTATTTTAAAGACCACACATTATACATATTTGGAAATCACTGTTTTAAATCGGAAAAAAATTATTATAAATAAAAAACGATTAACGAGAACCCATGTATATTTGCATCTCCAGGCGGTAAATAAATGCGACTTAATTAATTCGGTGTGGCGCCGGATTACGAATAGCGCCACTCCATTTCTTTCCGTGGATGTCGTAGAAGGCGACTAAGGAAATCAATTACCAGGAGACGGGCAGCAGCGTCTTCCTGAGATTCGAACCGCATACTGCGATCGCCAACCCGCCTGCCAAGCGTGGCGATTATGGCAAAACCCTTCATGGTTAGGGAGGCCTGTGTCCTGCAGTGCGCGTCGAATGGCTGATGATGATGATGATGAATTAATTCGGCTCGATTGAGGTTCTCTAGTGGACACCACGAACTGGCAAACGCAGCGCAGGACGCCCACCAGCTCGCTGGGCCAACGATCTGAGGGAGATTGCTGGCAGCATAGTCTGAACGAGGACGGCAGAGAGCAGAAGGAATTGGCGTGCCTCGGGGGAGGCCTATGTCTAGTAGTGGACGAATATGGGCTTATTTATTTATTTTGCGTATGGTATGCAGCGGGTTAAAGTACGAAAGGGAGGCCATTAATCTACTCGGTCGCGGTATGGGCTGATTGATTGATTGAGGAGTCTTCTTTTTGGGTCTCGACATTGTGGAGGGCGGAGGTTGGCCTTCACGTCTGCAAATACCTCTCCGCAAGATGTTAAAATACTGACGCCTCATCGCAAAATATGTACGTATAACACCAGGACAAACTATAAAAAATACCTGTGGATAAAGTATTGAACTTATGACACAGAACGCATGCAATGGAGAATATGCACTAAAAATGTTTTAATAAAATAGGAGAGGATACGTTAAAAGATAAATACATACATACATAAATACATAAATTCACGCCTGTGTGCCTGGGTAGGCAGAGACCAGGGACTGCCACTTGCCACGATCCTGACAGATCACTTTAGCTTCCTCAACATTCATTAGTCGTTGCGTGCACGCACGCCGGGTTCGGGTAAAAGAAAAATAAACGTGGTATTTTTTTCTCTGCGACTAATACTTTTGATAATATAACCAGTCGAAAAGTCAATATAGTCCCGTGGTACTAATACGCGCCATAAAAATCGACCTTAGACCCTGTATGAAGCCTTTATCAATATTTGAGTTATCTCGTAAAATTATGTTTTTATGCATGTACCTTATAAGAAAACGTTCAGAATTTAATGACAAAACGATATTTAATAAGTTTTATGTTATTGCAGTAACTTTATTTTACGCATATTTTGTGACCCTGAAAACCCCGAAATAGTATAAATTTCATTACGAGTGCGGAAAGCCTGTCATTGCAAAGAGTTCCGACCAATGTCTACCCGAGCCGAGGCGCACCCGAAGGTGAGGGTTGACAGTCGGAACAAGTTGCAATGACGGTTCCACACTTCTTTTTGTGTTCTGAGGTTCCACAACTAATTTTAATACAGTTGCGAAAAAATGAAGCAATTGTGATAATGAAAATTTTTGGAAAAAGGCGCCAACCGTAAAATAATATAGCAGAGATTTTTTTTTTCACCCATTCTGGGTAGGCAAAGGGAACTATGCCCATACAGCCAAGTCTTCAGTAGAATTTTTTATTGATATGAAATGAAAATGAAATTTAATGAGATGAAAGGAAATGAAAACTAACCCAACTCACTGAATCAAATCATTAAATCTGATATTGAAACAAATTAGTAGCTTTTTTTTAGAAATATTTGCATGAATCATAAAAACTTCTATGAATTTTTTTTAGTAAAAACTTCATGGTTGGTTTTTTTCTTTTTAATAGACATTATTTTGACAGTTGGGAAAGAGAACGCACGAGTTCGGAAAAGGTAAGAAAAAGCTAGCCCACATCCCGAACGCTATACGTCCCTGCAATACGGCACTTTTTGAGCAACTGTATTAAAAAAATATTTTGACTGTTTTATTTTTAAAATTTTTCAAGGTTTTTATATCGCCGTTCATATTGCAAAATGTCACATGTAAAAAAAAATCGATTTTTGTTTTTTCATCGAAATTGTATGAAAAAATTATTCTGTCACACGTGCAAGACATCGTTATCCTCGGTCTGATTGGCTGTGTATACTATTACGACTTAATTTTCTTGTAATTCACTAATTTTCATACTCTTTCGATGAAAAAACTAAAATCGTATTTTTTTGACATGTGACATTTTGCAATATAAACGACGATATGATTTCTAGGGTATAAAAGCAATGTCACTCCAATCTAAGTTAGACGCAAGTTCTCCATTATGGCCTTTAAGGTACATTAAGGTCCTACATTATTTGACCGCGTACAGTCGCGCTCAAGTCGCGCTTACAGGCTCGAAGCGGTTAGGTCCTCTAGGAAGCGCAGCTCATTCTATTACACAGATAGTCTTCTTTTTAGAAACTGGTGTTGTCAGAAAGTACCTACAGTGCTAAAAAGCCCTATTCAGTTAGACAAAACGCAGTTTGTCGTCAATCTCTATTTGAATGGTACCAGTTCGACTAAATGGGAAACTGGGTCGGTCGATGCATTCAGACGCAATGGCCTGGATTCGCGATGTTTTTTTTGTAACTACTAAGCAGTAGATTAGAAAACCGGCCGTGAAGATGGGAGAAAGCAGTATTCAAAGAATTTTCTTACAATATAAGTATTACTTGGTTTCTTTTCACAGGAAGTTTAGACCACAGAGAAAATAAGTTTAGACGAACGGTTTCATTTGAACATGCGGTGGGCACGTGTGGTGTATAAGCCCATACTCTCCCTCTCTCTGAGCGAAGGCCTGTGCCCTACAGTCGGACGTATATAGGCTGGCCAACGAATCCTATACACGCGATGTGGACGGGCCTCCAGAGAAATTAAATAATGCTAAAATTAAATAATTGCTTTTAGCAACAAGGCCACCAATTGTACCTACCGTGTATTTTTTAAATGTTTATGTCATGTGCTCTGGTGTATAGTAAAGAATATTCTTATCTTATCTTATAATGATTAATTTGTCAACAATATAAATTTTAAAATAATTTTAATTCAATTAAATTTCTGTTTAAACTTTATTTCCAACTTGAACTTAATTTCTGTAATATTCATCAATAATTTATTAATTTGCTATGTTATTTAATGTGACTTTGGCTGGAACAAAAATGATTTATTTATTATTATGCGAAAAGTACTGTGTAAAGTTTAAGTTCATTGTGACGTCAGCGGCAGCGTGCTTAGCACGAACTGCATCTTTTCACACAAATTTGAAACCTAACACGGTCAATACGTATGAAAAATAAAAAAAAATAATATGCAAATTTTAAATTTTTCAGTAATATAATGTTGTTATTATTTTCAAATTAAAGTACATGTGGATCTCGTGACAAAACATAACAGCCTGTTAAAGAACTGGCTTCCGACATGATTACGTAGAAGGTAAGATTTAAAGATATACTTCTAACCGTAGCCGTAGTCGTAGTCCGCCGCCTTGTACGATTTCTTAAGTGCAATAAAAGTATCAATAAATAAATAAAATAAGCCCACTGTTGGGCATAGGCCTCTTCTCTTTTACGCCAACCCATCCGGACCTTTGCTAGTCTCGTCCAATGTTTCCCAGCCCCCTTGACAATGTCGTCGGCCCATCAGGCTGGATGGCGGTCTGCCCATCGACCGAAACACCGAAATACTGCATTAATTTTGGGTGATTTGAAAGACTTAGCAAAATGAACGTGCCCGACAATAGCTATCGAATATGCTAGTTTTTTTAGCAGCATTTTTACAAAATATCTCGACTCAAACTCGAATCTATTAGAACCATCAGTTGCCATCCAGAGCGTCATCGTTCTGTTAGACGGAGAGGCGGTACTAACTGTTCGTGAATTTTTTTAAACAAGATTTCTCAACATTTTTTTTTATTTACCTACGTCTATACTTAAAAGTAATAGTCTAAGGCCAACTTGAACCACTTCTTAAATGTCTAAGTCGCCATTTAAATCTTTGGTTAGAAGAATTTTAGTTTAATGCTGTTTAAGCCACATTTAAGAAAGTGGTGCTAGTCGGCCTAATTAGATGCCACTTTTTAATAATAATTACATAACCGCGGCTTTCAAAGGACCCAGACATCAGCGTGGCTAATGATGATGATGATGATTATTCTACCTGAAGGTCTCGAGCAGGGCGGGCTCGCAGCACATCATGTCGGAGACGCCGACGGCGCGCCGCAGCACACGCCGCAGGTGCAGCAGCAGCCGCTGGCTCAGCAGCGCGTTTAGCGGCAGAGACAGCGCCGCCGTCAGCGGCAGGTCGTCTGGGAAGACGATTTCTTATAATTACGACTACTTCTTACAAAATGGCGGCTGACACATGCCCGAGAGGTTATTTATTCTTTGTGGGGCCTGAATAAAAGCTTGTGTACCTAAATAATAAGCTTTAGTACAGTGTATATGGTCAAGTTACTTCTTCAATAATCATAAGTTCTTCTTTTTACTAATATAATATGGATACGTGTGTATGAAATAAAATAAGTAATTATTATTTACGCAATCAAAACTGAGGATTCGTCTTGTAAAAACCTTCTAAGTTCTTGAACCTACCTTCTTCCTTCCCTCCCTTTCTTCTTTTTTTTTCTTTCTTTTTTACTTATTTCGTAAAACTCGTATCGAGGAGAGTGCACAGATGTTAAGGTTAATTCAAATTTGGCGATTCTTTGTCCATTTTTCCTCTAAAATTTTTAACTTTCAACATTCTTTTAACTTGTATCGTTCATTAAGTCACAGTTTCTGTATTATTTTGAATAAAAATTGATTTTGATTTTGACATCGGCGTACTCTACTCGTTACCCTATTGTGGTCGACTTACACCATTATAGTAAGTAATTTATTTTGACAATACATACAGTAAAAGTTTCAATATATAATGGTATAAAGCTTTCTTAAAATACTACGTAATATCCTGACCCCTAAACTAGGGCAACCTGTATCTTAGGAGTCAGTCCTTCCCTAATAGTGCAATTACCACTATTTTTAACGATCACAATTATAATTTTTTGTAATATGTACCTATGATAATGTGCTTTCATTATTTCCAATAATTTTAAAGAATTTAATTAAGTTTAGAATAGACCTGTTTAGCTGTGTGTTTGTGTGTGTGTGTGTGTGTGTGGGTGCGTGCGTGCGTGTGTGTGTGTGTTTATGAAGGGAAAGTATTATAGGAAGACAATACAAGATTATGTTATTTTTCTTTTCGTTTGTTTTTTAAGGCTTCATTGCCTTCTACGATGACTTCGGTAGCGTATCGCTGGCGTCAGCGGTCGCAACCGCATCAAGCCGTAGTTTCGGCTGTTTAAGGCCGTCTTGCGCCACTTCATAAATGTCACTTAAGTCGCCATTTAAATAGACTTTTGTATGAAGAATTTTAGTTAAACACTGTTTAAGCCGCATTTAAGAAAGTGGTGCAAGTCGGCCTAATTTACTTATCGCTGGTTGGACCTTGCTTCTTTAGTTGCTGGTGTTGCTACCTATGGTTCATTATCTTTGAGTTACGTTGATAACAATGCTAACTATACAGAGCTAGGTTTCCCGAAACAGCTTTTTCAAGGCTAGCTAGGCTACATACTTACTGTATTTCTTTTACGACACAATTTATGACATGTCTCGTAACTGCAAGGGCGTATTAAGCCATGCATAATGCAATGCTGGGTCTCTCATACTCACCAATATGTTTGGCCAGTTGCTCAGTCGTCGTAAACTCGTATCCGCCATTTTTTTGAGGCGACGGCCATGATAACTGTATAAACAAATTCTTAATTACAAAATATGATTACGAAAGGAGGTGAGATTTCCGCGTTTAGCTTCAAAGACGGTGCCTGTTCATAGATGAATGGAAGTTTATCTAGGCTATGGCGTAATCTTCGGCTGACAGACCGCATCTGTGCTTACTTGCTGTACGATTTTGCTTTGTGATTTTCTTTATATGTTCTGTATCTATGTGTGTGTGGAAATGCAAATAAATGGTTTTATCTATCTATCAATAAGGCTGGTCAATGCCGGCCATGGAAAGGCAGATTTCGTAGTCGTGGCGAGTTCTACCGTTCTATTACATACGCGCACCAAATCCTGTCGGATTCGCTAAAATATGCGACTTTGAAATTCGCTTTAACTAAATAAGGAGTTCGCGGAATTAATCTAATATATAATCCTGACGTTTGCGATACCAATCAGTATAAAAGACAGCTACATGTTAAGAAATCCTTGAGGATTTGGTGCCCGTAAATAGGCCTTTGAATGGCTTAGTGGTTGGAGCACTGGCTCGGTATGTGAGATGTTTGGGTTCGAAAAGTTCGAATCTGTATACATGCATCCAGCAAACCCAAGTAGTAGGTCCACGGGTTATTGAGTTGTATCTCGTGTAATTTTCAGTCCACGTTGAAGGGAGTCGGGTGGCTATTTGTTTTCCCGCACCCTTTTTACAACGTTCCTGTTCGCTAGATATATACCCACATTGAACAGGCCTAATCGATTGTTAATTATGTCAATTCAATTACCCTAATTCCTGACTATGTATAACTATGTATGAGCATCGCGGGTCATTAAAAATACTAACAGGTCTGAAATTACTATCATTCCGATGTAAAACCTAACTGCAAAGTGGCTGCAAGTGATGTTTAAAATTACTTCAGCCGGATGTTGCTGCCTGTACGTAATACAGAGAAGTTTGTAAAGAGGTTCGAAATTTCGTCGATGCCTGCTCTTACCCATTAGCTCAGTTGGGAGAGCGCTGGCACGGTTAGCCAGAGGTCGCGGGTTCAAGTCCCGGCATGGATGGAATTTTTAGCCTCTAAATAGCTTTTTAAAATTGTCCTCAGCACGGGTTAGTGCAACAAGAAAAGAATAACTAACAGTCTGATTAATAAAAATACAATTCCTTAAAGGAAAGACTACCACAGACTATTTAAACTACATTTGGAGAGAGATTTAGAGGAATCGTGTTTACCACTGTAAATATACAATATAATGTTTAATTACCTTAACGAGAACTTCGTCGTGGCTGAACTCAATGCCAGGATTGATGAATGAAAACGCGTCATCCTCTATTGTTAAGCCAACATTCACATCTGCAGTCACGTTTGAAACTGATATTCTGAAAATCAACAAACAGTGTGACAAGATACACTATTAGATAACATAATGGGTCAAGAATTAAAAATAAACCAAGCAACCAATAATTATTTATTAATAAAAAAGCAATATTACTGTGTTACTACGACACTTAAAGGGTTAACTTGCATTTTCATTTTGGTAACCTTACCGGTGCTGATTCCCTGTGAGCACAGACCTACCAGACAAAATCCAACACATTAAATTTGAATAACAAGTAACTAAGTACCAAGTATACAGTTTTTGGATACCTCATTCATTTCTACTAACTAAAAAAAAAATGTGCGCTCGTGGAATGCGCTACCTCTGTAGTACAGAGACGTCAGGCGCCGTCAGTCCACGTGTTTAAGAGTAGAATTCATGTGCATTACTTCGGACTTCAGAGTAATCCAATATAACTTTACCTTATTATATAGTTTATATTATATTGTATTTATTATACCTATAGTTATATTATACGACCTCATGGCGCAGCGGTAGTGCATCTGCATACCATGCGAGAGGCCCCGGGTTCGAATCCCGGCTGGGGACAAAAAAAAAAAAACCCCCGGGTCTTGGATGTTTACATGTTTGTGATGTCGTTGTTTCTGGTTCCCACGACACAGGGTATCCTAGTGTGGGACCAGAAGCAATGTATGTGCCTGTATATAAATGTTTAAATGTTTACATGATTATTAAGTAATAGTATAAGAAGGTGTGTATGGTGTGCAATAAAGGGTAGGTATTAATCTAACGATGCACTTAGTAAGTATTGTGTATATTATAGGTGTTTTACGTATATATAGTTATATGTGTTTCATGTTTATATAATTACTACCTAGTTTTAATAATTTTCCCAATAAATATCTCCCGGCACTACCCCATCACCACAGGTTAGCTCGAATAAAAAACTTGTTAGTATTTAGCTCGCCTATGTACAAACGTTTTTACGCCACACCCACTCAGAAATGCTCATTGTTTGTTCATAAACGGGTTACAAAGTTCGTCATTTGTCCCTTATAAAGGTGCGGCGGGAAAAGTTTTATGGAATTTTGTTCCTGCCCTCCGTAGCAGGGCAGGAATATTGTATAAAATCCATTCCTGCCCTGCAAGCATTCTTTTGTTTTTTAGCAGCGAACAAAAAAATACAAACGTCAAATCTCAAAAAGGTTTTATCCTTACTAATATTATAAACGCGAAAGTTTGTATGTATGGATGGATGTTTGTTACTCTTTCACGCAAAAACGGCTGAACGGATCCGGATGAAATTTTTCACAGAGATAGATTATAGTCTGGATGAGCACATAGGCTATTTTTTATCACGGAAAAATACACATCAAAATTACCACGCGAACGAAGTATCAAATAATTAGAAAAAAGAGGCGAGAATTTTTTTTGTACTCGATTTTCAATGAAACGAAAAAAAAACAAGCGCGGCATTTCGTTTTGTCTTGTTAAATTTATTTTTTTACTAAAATGATAATTTAACAGTACGCGTTTAATTATTCTAAATAATTTTATTTTCCTCGTAGGTGTAGTATAAAGCACTATGTATCACTCGGGAGAAAGTTCTATTTCTGTTCTCGAGTTTCCTTTAAGCCGTTCGTTTTCTCCTTTCGGTGTAAGTACAATGTACTATTCTTGTGCAATAAAGGATTTTCAACATTTCATTGTGACACACAGTCATGATGTTCCCTTGTGTTTTCTTTCACCAAATATGCAAGAAATTCGATCTTTACCCGTTTATAAAGCAGCTAATATTTTTTCGCAATTTCGCAATTGGTTGACGTTAAACCAAGAATAGTGTGATGAGAGAATGTAGTGCACTGAAAGAGGATGTATTGACTAGAATTGAAAAAGGGATGTTGAGCTGGCTGATGAAAATAAAATTGTAAAAAATTGACGAAAGAAATATGGTAGAAAGGCTGTAAGGGATGGAGTATCCCTTACAGCCTTTCTACCATATTTCTTTCGTCAATTTTTTACAATTTTCGAAGTGGTCATACTTCGACCAAAAAGGGGATGCGTTAGCGAAGGCCAAGAGAAAAAGTACTCGAAACCGGCGTGCACGTCTGCAGCGACTAATGAGTGCTGATGAAGCGAAAGAGGTTTGTCAGAATTGTGGCATATGGCAAACCTTTGTCTCTACCCACCCCTCCACGATACAGGCATGAGTTTAGAGACGTATGAATGTATGTATGAAAATCTGAAGCAAAAAGTAGACCAACTTACAACAGGTGCCCCTCCGACATGACCGGTAACAAGTTGTACAAGTTCTCATTGAACGCACTGTACAGGCCTTTGATATTGACCTCCCCTAGTGTGCACCGCAGCGATAGTGCCATGGACTGGAGGTCTAAAGACAGATTCTGGACATGAAACGAAGGTGGCTTCATCAGCTCTAGTCGTGACAGGTTACTGAAACATAACAACTTCTTTAACTAGTGTTGATATCAGCAATGAGGGACTGAGGAGAGGAGATAACTTACAAACTCCATTAGAGGATTGTTTTAGAGAAACCGTGCTTTTATACGTAACAACGATTTATAAAAACACAATTCCTTTCACTTTCCATCACACGGTTGTCTGGTGGAAATTGCTTTTACCAATAAGGCCGCCAATTGTACTGTGTATTTGTGCAAATTTTTATGTCATGTGCTATAGTGCACCCAATAAAGAATATTCATATCTTATCTTATCTTATCCCTCTAATACACTCCACGGAGGCAGTTTAAAATTTAAACAAGATAAAAAGAATCTTGTTTACTGTATAAACAACAACTTTTATGTATGAATCTACATAAAAGTTCCTTTCCTTTTTTACCCGGTACATAAAAGTACCCTTCCTTTTTTAGGTTTTGTTTATTTTGGCATGATGTAATTTAATTTAAATTGCCATGTAGATATGTATAGGATATGAAGATATGTATGAACCGTTCGTGATTTCTTAGAACTCATAGTAATGTGTTTGTTTAGAAATAAACTTTATCTTATTTTTTATTTCACATGAAAATTGCAACCAACCAACTGGATGCAACTCATCTAATCTATGATGGTACATGTTTTATACCTAAAAAAACCATTCAGAATCATGAAATACTGTAGGTGCAAACTTCTTATAGAAAAAGAAACACAATCATTTTTTTTCATTGGTTTGTAAATTTTGCAAAATCACACAAAAGTTGTTTGGGGTATCTTCTCGTTGATTCTTAAAGTGGGTTCTGTCTCATTGAATTATTATTATTCTTAAATAATTCCTTAGCTACAATTATTATCATTCTGTTGTGTGGAAGTTATTATTCATCATCATCAGCCATTTGACGCCCACTGCAAGACATAGGCCTTTGTGGTTTTCATAACCAAGAAGCTGCTGCCCGCCTCCTGGTAATGGATTTCCTTTGTCGCCTTCTACGACATCCACGGAAGGAAATGGAGTGACGCTATTCTTAATCCGGCGCCACACGGAATTATTACACGAAGTGCCCTCCCTCACCGGGACGCCATCGCCACGTCGCCGGCTACGTAGCCACGGCTACCTCTGGCTACTTTCAGATGCCAAATGGAGTAGCCATTGGAGTGGCCAGGCCCGTCAGTCAGTCGAACGAATGTCTTGCTTGGCGGACCGTTGGCTACTGAGTGAGTGAGACGCAACTTGCTCGTATACATTTTGTTGGCGACGCCGCCAGGCTACCAAGTATCCAGTCTCTACCCAAGTGATCCGCCGTCGTGGCCACGCTTCCAAATTGGCGACGTTGCCAAACCGTCGCCAAGTGCGTGAGGTGCCATACATGTCAATACTAATTGTTTGGACACGTAGCTGGTGACGTGGCCATGGCGTCCCGGTGAGGGAGGGCATTATTAACGAAAGTTATTACTATTATTGTTAAATTGGAACGGAATGGGCTTTTCCTTTAGAAGTGAAGTGAAATCTTGCATTCAATATTATAATATATTACTAGCTGACTGGGGAAATGTTGCTTTGCCATATTAATTAGCCTACGAGCTATTCTCAGACCTACCAATTATAGACAACAAAAAAAAAACATAAAAACCAGTGAGGCCTTTCGGAGGAGTTTGGTAACAAACACAGTGACACAAGATTTTTATGTATTTGATAAAACTGAACCCCAGTTCCGTAAAATTATAGAGGTTTGTTAATGTTCCGTTGCCTCTAAGATTCAGGAACAGCTGCTCTAGTACAAATTAGCCCATTGAATGCAAGGTGTATATTTTCTTTTCGTTCCATCTTAATAAGTCAATTTAAAAGTTGTATGAAGTCACTCACACTTGTGTGTTTTTAGCGAAGTAAGACGTGTCTTCCAGCAGATCGGGCTTTATCTGTTCACCATTTTTTGTCTGTTGCAGAGCGACGTTCGTAAAACTCTAAATAAAATGGGAAATAAAGTTTAGAAATAAATAATAGATGTTTAATAAATAGGTATACAACTACCGAAGTCTGTGATATCCAGCGTATTAAAGTTTACGAGCCAAAAAACGTAAGGTTTTAAATAAAGTGAGAAGTATTACCCTTTTAATAACATCTTGGAGGTTGGGTTGAATTTTCGTCAATAACTTTTCAAGCTCTTGTTCAATATCAATGGGATCTTCTTCAGACATCATAATTTACATCTTCTATACTAAATTAGAACAAAAAATAATTTATCCGTGCATCTAGAGAAGAGAAACAAATTATTTTACACACGAAACTTGGGCGAACATATGTTTAGGACAACTCAACAAAATAAATGCTTGTGCTCTATGAAGCGCTACAGCGCTTTATGCCAGCGGGCGCTTTAAACTCATAATCAATTTAGTTGCGCTGATTCAAGCACGTTTCGATGCTGCTTTCAGAACAATAACGTCACATTGACAACATTGACAAAGCGTCGTTTAGTACTACGCATAAAATGAAGGACTTCACACACGGCGGCAGCTATAATGTAAAGATGTATATTACCGGAACAGAAATCGTCAGGAGAGTGACAGGGCACAAAAAAGGTAAATTATTCGGTAATCGTAGTTTTATCAAGAGTTTTACAGAGCTTTCCGATGAAAAGTGATTCCGTCAGTTTTTTTTTTTACTTTTGTAAGTACCTAGGTAGTTGTTACAATATCTAAGAACAAATGAAGGCATTTTCGTGACGTGTATAATCGAGTTCTCGTGGGCACTGTCGTCAAAGAAATGAGGTGCTGTCACCATATTCTCTGTGGTCACCAGTACATGTCATTGTAATCTATAGCTGTCACAATGACCGCACAGCTCGCGTCGCAAAGGTTGATCGGGATCATATATAATGTCCTCTCTATTCGTAGTACCTACTTTAACCCAATGGCTATAAAGATATTATTATTTTTACATCTTCGTATCTTAAGATACAGACCGATACGAAAATGTTCATTTATTGAGACGTATATCAATGGAATTAAGGGTGATATTTTAATATAATTTAAAGCTATACATGGGATGTAATGTACATAATGTACATTAACCCCTGAACTGCCCTCGCGGAATGGAAAGTATAGTTGGCCCATACTAAGTTGGACTCAGATCTGCATTATAGCTGCCGTGTGTGAAGTCCTTTACTTTTGTAACGTTTAGGGAGGTCGTGGGTTCCAATCCCGGTATGGTATGGTCTGTACCAATGAATTGGTTTTCTAAGTTAGGTACGTACATTTGTGAAGTTATAGTAGCAATTCCGCTCGCTAATTGTGAGGAAATCTGAGTGTCTGAGGTGTTCACATACCTCAGCGCTTGAGATTGCCAATCCGCGGTGGGCCCGGCGTGCCAATTGAGCCCATACTCTCTCTCTCTCTGTCTCTCTTTAAGAGCAGGCTTTTGCCCAGTGGCACGTATATTACAGGATATATAAAAGTAGTTCCGTTATGTATAGCCACATTTTTTTCGTTATCTTCAAGAATGCGTCAAGATAACAAAAACATACCAGTCTTGCCCACTTCCCGCCATCTTCGAACATCATCGAATATGCTAGAGATTATTTAGTATCTACCTGGGTGACAAGTCGTCTGCCTGGCTCTCAATTACCAGATTGACGATTGAACTCAAAACATTATAAAAACCCGCCACGTGCGTGTCGGGCTACGAGCATTGTAGGGTTCCGTAGAAATACCTGCTTTACACAATTAAGTACTTACTAACGCTGGCACGCGGCTAATACCTGCTCCTGCCATCGTGTAGGTACTGGTACTGGTGCGCTGGCGCAGGCGATCGACTGAAGCTCATCACTTCACATTTGCCTGGATTCGCCTCCATTGATTATCATCATCATCAGCCATTTGACGCCCGCTGCAGGACACCGGCCTCCTCCGTGGTTTTCATAACCATGAAGGGTTTTGCCCACGTTTTGCCATAATCGCCACGCTTGGCAGGCGGGTTGGGGATATCGCAGTACGCGGTTGGCATCTCAGGAAGACGCTGCTGCCCGACTCCTGCTAATGTATTTCCTTAGTCGCCTTCTGTGGTCGCCTTCTACGACATCCACGGAAGGAAATGGGGTGACGCTATTCTTAATCCGGCGCCACACGGAATCATTGATAAACAGCTTTAATGTCTTGTTGCATCAATTCACAATCTTGTTGGATTTCCAATGGATTTTTTTTATAATAATAATAATAATAAAATCTTTATTCAATAAGTAGCGGTTATAGTTTACACACATATAAGTTGCTCGACTATAACTCGTTATCTTGTAAAGTTTTCTTAGCCGTGATAGTTTTCCTTTCAACTTTATTATAATAATTATACAACGTGCTACTGTCCTCAATTTCTTCACGTTTCTACAAACAGCTGTTTAGCCGGGAGAGGAGGGGCTGGGGGGGGGGGGGGGGTTCCGTACTCCGTACAACATTATTTCGCAAACTGATCCGTAAATCGAAAATGCTTTTCCCACAATATGGGCATAGTCCTAAATTTTGACAATATTTACAAATGATACTCCATTTCAAGGTCAGTAGGTAAATATAACGCTACAATTATAAACTAATAACAGATTTCTTTTATTCTTGTGAATAAGGATGTAACTGATTCGACCTTCTAACGTTTGTTTCACACGTAAATGAAATTATTAATACCTATAACTATTTGGATAAAAAACGCCAAGATATTGACATCTCGGTATTCCGTAAAAATAAACAAATATTCATCATAAACCCATTATGTCCCCACCGAGGGGCACGGGTCTCTTCCCTGAGGAAGGTATAGGCCATACTCCACCACGGGGGCCAAGTCCGGATTGGTGGAGGCTTGTAGACTAGTGGCTCGTCTACTGTCAGAAGTTGTCAAGCCGCCCTAAGGCCTCTGACTTGGCTTAACGACTGCCATCTATCGACGGCAGCCGGCACCAACAGCTTAACGTGCCTTGCGAAGCACGGAACCGCTCGGAAAAATGCCTTTCTTTTCCTCTTTGCTTTAGGCCAAGTCGTTGATACTAGCCCATGGTAATTGTTATGGCTTTAATGAATTTTACTTTTATTTCATTCATTTTAATTTGACATACATTGCCTCGCTTTTCAGCGGAATTTTGTTAATCACACTCTGCCAGAGGAGGAGCTACAGCCGAGGTTATTTTATAAAACAAAGAAAGGAATGCAGATAGTTTATTTTAAACTGATAGGTATACTGCTAATCAAATACTAATAATTGACTTTTAGAATTCGTTCCTCCTTTTTTGGCAATCTTTTGCCGACCGACGAACTTACGAAGACCATCCTCGTCGTGAGGACTTCGTTCAGTAATCTCTCGATGGGAATCGTCAATGATATCGTTAGGGTTTCCATCTGGTGTAATCGGGTTATCATTTGGAGGTATAGTTGGTTTCCCATGGCCAATGCTAACATCCTCAATGAGTTTAAGAGGCTCGCCGTGAGAATCTTCACCTGGCCGATCAGAGTCAGCTTTGGAATTTACATCTAGTCCTTCGGGGTCCTCATCAGGATGTTCAGTAGTTCTGTCGTGGTCGTCGGGGACGACTACAACTGGTGTAGTAGGCTCGCTATGGATAGCTTTGGTCGGGATATCCGGATTTTGTTTATTTTTGTAGTCATCAAAGCCTTGTAATCGTGGAAGTGGCCCGGCATCGTTATTGAAAACTGAAGGTAATAAAAATACAGGTACATAGATTTATAATTAGTTGTATGTTGTAGGTAAATATCACCCTACGTATCTTTACTACAGTGGAGATAGGAATTGCTAAGACAAGCGGGCGTTGAAATTAGTTCTCTCTATTTCAAAAGAATGGTTGAAATGTTCGGTATACGATCCATAACTGTACATTTACAAATATGCAAAAATTGTGCGATTTACCTTTACAAAGTACATACGAACTAGTTTTTAAGTCTTTCACTTTCTTAATCAATACATTCGTGAGGAGGGCTGTGATTTGGTTCTCTAGGACATGTTTGAAGTTGCCTATCATCCTGTTTACTGGTCCCTCGATGGTTAGCGTTTGTACTCTGAAACAATATCAATTTTATCTATGAAATCTGTGAAATATAAAACCTCATAGGTAAATGATACACGTTTCGATCTCGAGTCGATTTTTGTCCGATCGTCAAAGAAGTTACGGATATGGTACAATGTTTGTTTAGGTTTGATACGCATCATAAGCAGCCTATATACGTCCCACTGTAGGGCACAGGCCTTCTCTCAGGGAGAGAGTATGGGCGTAATCACCACGCGTGCCCACCGCGGATTGGCGATTTCAAGCGCTGAGGTATGTGAATAGCTCAGACACCCAGGTTTCCTCACGATGTTTTCCTTCACCGTTAGCGAGTGGTATTGCTACTATAACTTCACAAATGTACATAACTTACAAAGAAAAGTCATAGGTACATGCCCGCACTGGGAATCGAACCTGGGTCTCCCGCTTCCGAGTCCAATGTTCTACCCACTAGGCTACCACCGCTTACTAGGCTACCACCGCTTACTAGGCTACCACCGCTTAGGTTTGATACGCGGTTAGTCCTGACAGGTTTGATACGCGGTCAGGACTAATTCTCGAGGTGGCCACGACATGATACGGAGCCATACGATAGCAAACATAAAACGGTGATCGGATCGGGCCAACGATACGTAAGTATCTATGTTGACCCGCCTTAAAACGTTGTTTTATCTCCTGGCAAGGCTGGCACTGTCTTGAAATAATCGTAGTATAATAACACCCCAACGACACAATCACTTGTCCCGATCCCGAACTAGGAAATCACAAACATGGAAAAACGTCTAGACTGAGGCCATTAGTACCAATGTTTCACTGCCCCCAGTGGGAATCGAACCCACGACCGATTTCTGTCATGGTAATCAAAGATGATACAGCTGCACCAACAGGGCAGTCAATAAACACCTAGATCTCAAACTCACTTGATCGGATAGATCTCGTCGAATGTTATGTAGTACGTGCCGATGATTCGGAATGCCATGTGCGCGGCGAGTTCGTTGGCCGTGAGGATCAGATGGCCCTGCATCGGCGTTCCTTCTGCCGGTGTCGTGGCTTCGTACTTATACACCACCTGGGGGCGAGTCCCTTAAATGGTTCGTTGTTCAACAGAGTGAGCCCCGGTTTCTCGTACACTAACAATCTGTTAATCTACTGTTAACAGTTATCAGTGGTTTTATTTTCTGTATGCACTTTGGTCAATTGACAGCTGTTAACAGTAGATTAACAGCGTGTTAGTGTACGAGAAACTGGGGGTAATATTGGTACGGTAATGGTTGTTTCACTGACAATGATGGTAGTCTACTAACCAATCGCGTTCCAATTGTGTAAATCGTGCAGTTTAAATCGCGAGAGATGCCTATTTTATTTGCGCGCTTAGTAGCCTATGAAATAGAGGCACTGGACGTTACCGAAACTACTGGAAAGAATTCGCAGGTTCATACGAGTATAATAGTGAGTAAAAAAATTGTTACTTTTAAGTACGTTTTGAGACTGGCCGTTACCAAAACTAAGCTACGGGAAGGAAATCACGGGCACATCTAATATGGAATAAAAAAATTGTTTACTCTTAAGTACGTTTTGAGACTGGCCGTTACCTTTAAATCACTAAATGCGACGACAGCATCCAACATCATGATGTATGATTCTATAGTCTCCCGCCATCCAGTTCCTGGGCCTCTTCTGTATATTGTATTCAAACCTTCCACCCGCCCATTTGTAAGCTTCAATGTCTGTAATTTATTTATTACGGTATAATTAAAATTTGGCCAAGTGCCAGTCGGACTCTCGCACCGAGGGTTCCGTACTAAGAATATAATACTAGTTATTTATTTTTCAAAATTTATTTTCCTTATAAACTTATTTCTTATACAACCAGTGTGTGTTACCAGTGATGACTTATGGAACTGAAACGTAGTCTCTCACTATGGGCCTCATAAGAAAGCTCAAGGTCACGCAACGAGCTATGGAAAGGGCTATGCTCGGAATTTCTCTACGAGATCGAGTCAGAAATGATGAGATCCGTAGACGAACGAAAGTCGTCGACATATCCCAGCGGATTAGTAAGTTGAAGTGGCAGTGGGCGGGGCACATAGCACGCAGAACTGATGGCCGATGGAGCCGGAAACTTCCATGGAGACCACATATCGGCAAGCGCAGCGTAGGACGACCAGCCACAAGATGGACAGATGACCTCATCCAAGTGGCAGGAAGACTGGATGCAGGCCGCTTCCAACCGGTCTTTTTGAAAATCCATGGAGGAGGCCTATGTCCAGCAGTGGACTTCTTGTGGCTGAATGATGATGATGATGATTTTTCTTGCATTCAGTTTGGGATCCTTAGCCGGAGTCTGACTCAAAAAAGGAGGAGGTTTCCAATTCGCCGAAATATTGTTCCCCGATTACACGAAGACGCGTAGACCGATTTGGAAAATTCTTTGTTTGTTTGAAAGGGTAGACTTAACAGGTGGTCCCATAGTCATCAAGTCAGGATCCTGGAGAAATCGAGGAAACTCTTCAAATTGTAAAGGCACACTTGAAGCGATTTGGGCTTTTTATAGTGACTCGTGCATTTCCTTGGCGGAGTCGTAGCATTGTGATAATAGGGGTTAAAGTATGAAATTGCCGTTTTATTGCAATAGGTTCTTTGAATTGACATAGAATCTTCATGGTTTGAGGTTTTCGAATGAAACTTTTTTCAAATGGTTTCTATGATGTTCTTTTTTTAAAAAATGTGAAACATTTGAATATCGACTTTCAATTGTTTTTGTTATTCAATTTAGACAAGAAAGATGGATACTGCGAAAATTCGAGTGATTTTTTGATTTTTCTTTTCCGGTTATCATAAAGAATCCACTTTTCATCACATGTTACAATTCGATCCAATATTCCTTCATTTCTGTACCGGTTCAACAAGGCAACACAAGTTTCAACACGCGTTTCTTTCTGCAGATCAGTCAAATCATGAGGCACCCATTTTTCGTATTTTTTTTATTTTATTGATTTGACGCAAGTGAGTCAATATTGTGGGTAAGGTAACGTTAAACCATGCCGCTAATTCCTGGGTAGTTTGACTAGGGTCGGCTTCCACTATCTCTCTTAATTCATCGTTATTCACCTGTGTGGGCGGTCTTCCTCGTGGCTCGTTCTTTAAGTCGAAATTTCCATCACGAAAGCGTTTAAACCAAAATCGCACGGTGCGTTCATTAGCAGACCCCTCTCCAAACGCAGCATTGATATTGCGGGCTGTTTCTGCCGCGTTAGTTCCGCGTCGGAACTCGGATTCAAAAATCACTCGAATTTTCGCAGTATCCATCTTTCTTGTCTAAATTGAATAACAAAAACAATTGAAAGTCGATGTTCAAATGTTTCACATTTTTTAAAAAAGAACACCATAAAAACCATTTGAAAAAAGTTTCATTCGAAAACCTCAAACCATGAAGATTCTATGTCAATTCAAAGAACCTATTGCAATAAAACGGCAATTTCATACTTTAACCCCTAATATTTACAAAAAATCGAGAAACACATCATCATCATCATTTCTACGACACCCACGGAAGGAAATGGAGTGACGCTATTCTTAATCCGGCGCCACACCGAGAAACACATATTTTTAAATAAAAAATTAAAACCGACTTCAAAACACTACAGCACTAAAATCAAAGAAATAATGTAAACGAATATGACCTTTCAATTCGATGAAGATATTGTAGAAATATATTTTGGAGTCGGTGTCCAAAATGTATGTGCTGTTCATGTAACTTAAGTTGGCACCGGCTCCAAACTATACTTCTACTATACCATGTATAGAAATTAAAAGTCATATTCGTTTATATTATTTCTGTGTTTTTAGTGCTGTAGTGTTTTGAAGTCGGTTTTTATTTCTTATATAATAGTATTTGTTGTCACAGTATAAGGACTATAGGGGTTGATTATAATAATTTGAATATAATAATAATTGAACCAAGTTTGTTATGTGCATGTGTTACCGTTTTACGATAGAGAAAAACCAAAAAAATATGCTTAGAATCCTACGTTGAGTGAACACCCTAATAGTTTTTGTTGCATTTGTTGATATATTAGGGGTTAAAGTATGAAATTGCCGTTTTATTGCAATAGGTTCTTTGAATTGACATAGAATCTTCATGGTTTGAGGTTTTCGAATGAAACTTTTTTCAATTTGTTTCTATGGTGTTCTTTTTTTAAAAAATGTGAAACATTTGAATATCGACTTTCAATTGTTTTTGTTATTCAATTTAGACAAGAAAGATGAATACTGCGAAAATTCGAGTGATTTTTGAATACGAGTTCCGACGCGGAACTAACGCGGCAGAAACAGCCCGCAATATCAATGCTGCGTTTGGAGAGGGGTCTACTAATGAACGCACCGTGCGATTTTTGGTTTAAACGCTTTCGTGATGGAAATTTCGACTTAAAGAACGAGCCACGAGGAAGACCGCCCGCACAGGTGAATAACGATGAATTAAGAGAGATAGTGGAAGCCGACCCTAGTCAAACTACCCAGGAATTAGCGGCATGGTTTAACGTTACCTTACCCACAATATTGACTCACTTGCGTCAAATCAATAAAATAAAAAAATACGAAAAATGGGTGCCTCATGATTTGACTGATCTGCAGAAAGAAACGCGTGTTGAAACTTGTGTTGCCTTGTTGAACCGGTACAGAAATGAAGGAATATTGGATCGAATTGTAACATGTGATGAAAAGTGGATTCTTTATGATAACCGGAAAAGAAAAATGCAATGGCTGACCCCAGGTCAAGTGCCACAACAGTATTCAAAAATCACTCGAATTTTCGCAGTATCCATCTTTATTGTCTAAATTGAATAACAAAAACAATTGAAAGTCGATATTCAAATGTTTCACATTTTTTAAAAAAAGAACATCATAGAAACCATTTGAAAAAGTTTCATTCGAAAACCTTAAACCATGAAGATTCTATGTCAATTCAAAGAACCTATTGCAATAAAACGGCAATTTCATACTTTAACCCCTATTATTATAAAACATTTTCTGTGAAAAATTCAAGGCAGCCTTTTACCATGTCATAATCTACCATAGCTAGGCGGGCAGCGCAGGCAGGCAGACAGTTAGTCTTATCGTTACTACCTACGTTTCGGCTCCGTAGGGCTTGATCACAAGGATACGCTGGATAAAGACTCTCGCTTCTAGACTCTGACGAATGACGAACTGAGGAGAGCACCTGAGTTTTCCGAATGCAGCCCAACCCAGCCGGATCCTACTCGCGGCCTCTTTCTAAAAGTTGCCCCTGCCCACTCTAATAGTCTACCTTAAGTAGACATATTCCTTTGAGAGCCACCCCGCGATTCTATCAGGCCGTGAGGTGGTCCAGGTTCATGCCAAGAACCTAACACAGTTCGGGTTGCTGAGCATCACTATGAACTATGGATTTTCTTGAAATAGAATAAGAAGAATATGGCAATAGAATAAAAAGGTTATAGAAAAATCAACATGTCGGCAAGAATTGGCGCTGGCTAGCTTGAACCTGGTGAAACATCTAACTTTGTGTCTTAGTGACATGGTCTCAACCATGGCATTATTTATAGATCTCAGCGAGGCTCGATTTTATATTTTTTGAAAAACACGAGTGACTCCAACGAAAACCAATCACATGGCTAACAAAACTTGTACGTGACACAAATACGGTGGAGACTTTTGAATGCTCAGCTAAAGTACTCAGCCAGCAAATATGATTAGTTGGCTCTTATTAGCAGGGATGTCGAATACGTACCATTCCGTTAACGGTGAAAATTGTGAAATCCTGTAGATTGAACAATTTTCTTCCGTCATTCTCATTTGGTTGTAACAGCTCAATGCGCCGTCTCAATACTTTCAAAATGTGGTCAATGTAACCGTCGAACTCCAAACCCTTACGCTTATCATAACGTCTGAAATGATTTAAATGTATTTTTGTATTTAAAGATTTAATTAAAGAAAAATAATAAAAAGGTTGACAAATTTGACAAAATTTGACTGCACAGCAGTTTATCGGCATTTATTTACTTAAGTATTTGAAATTGTAAACAATAATGTCTCAGAAACATGTTGATGGCGAATCAAATAAGTTATATATAATATGCATTACAAAACATTGTTCTTCTTTATGTACCCTCTCCTATTGGAGGTTGGCAACCAATTTGGCTATCTGGCCTTTTCGAAAACACTAAAATAAAAAAACTAATATTAAGTACCAAAGTATGTAGAAAAAAAGGAGGGGGGGGAGGGGATTGGCTCGAAATAATCACAACTGATCAAGCCAGACCTTCGCCGCCCGTCTCTTAAATACTTTTTATGAAATTATGTTATTCTCACAAAAATATCTTCAGGAAATGTGTTATTTAGTTGAGGAACATGTATGTTAAGAACAGCATAGTGTAATTGTAACAGTTTTATTTATATAGAAATAATTCCTTGAAACACTCCTCAGATGCAGTTTAAATAGTCTTGTATGTAAAAAAACACTTTTATCACAAAGAACATTTGCTAAATGTGCTCTGGGTGCGCTATACACTATATTATTCTTCTTAAGGAGATCCAGGGAGTAACACTAGCGCTACCGAGGAAAAAAAAATGTTTTTTATAACGGTACGAATTTGCAACAAGTGTCTAATCTCTCAATCATGTTAATAGGCAAAAGCTGGCATAAATGCTATCTAGTCCCAGGTTCATGTTTGTCGTGGGTCCTAAAAAACACAGTTGACATGATTGACAGATTGTACAGACACTTTTTGCAAATTCCATTTGTAAAATCGATATGATTTGTTTTCCTCGGAGCCCCTTAAGAAAAAAAAGTCCATAAAAATAACATTTTTTAAACGATTTTTCCTGTAGTTAAAAGTGAGTCTAGTTTCGCCCGAACTAATATTGTACTATGAGGAGAGTTATACTGCAATCAGACGGCAATATTGTCTAAGGTAGAGTAATAGCCGGATTCCAGAGGAAATAAATTAGCGATCTCTGCCACGGACGTTGGCTCGGCTTACTTACCCGTTTTACCGATATCACACCGAGTTTGGCACGGAAGACATTATGCCCAACAAATAACCTGAGCAAATAACTTTGAGCATGGTCGGGTCTCATTGTCAGGGGATGGTGGATGTGACTTAGAATTCTACGAACCTTAGTCAAGCTAACAAAACTAACTAACACACAAATAATAAAATATATGCTTTTACGAGTACATCAGAAACTCATCCGGACTGCGCAAATTTTTGTTCAAGTTATCAGCCGTGCATTATAAGTCACTCAGTGTTCACGCCATCTAGTAGGTTATTTAATTACTTAGACCTGAGATTTCCGTACTTGCCTCGTAGGTTTGGCACCCTTGGGGTACGGAACCCTAAAAACAATAAAAAGTGAATTTCACGACAGTCTTTCCATTGGCTTACTGAAACTCAGCGTTGACGCGTTCGCTTGCGAGGCCGAAGTACGTGAGGTAGTCGTTGAAGTAGTCCTTCACCCATTCGTTAAGGTCTATCTTCATCCTGTCCACAAAATCCGCTAAAAAGGAACAAGGAATGGAAGTTGATAACTGCATGTACTTGTACATAAGTATACATAAGCAGCCTATATACGTCCCACTGTAGGGCACAGGCCTTCTCTCAGGTAGAGAGTATGGGCTTAATCACCACGCGTGCCCACCGCCGAATGGCGACTTCAAGCGCTGAGGTATGTGAATAGCTCAGACACTCAGGTTTCGTCACGATGTTTTCTTTCACAGTTACATAAGTATCATCATCATCGTCATCAGCCATTTGACGCCCACTGCAGCACATAAGCCTTGTGGTTTGTATATTTAATTTAATTCATCTTGGTCTACTTGTAAAAACACAGTTGATAGGAATTGAAGCAATAATTTCTATCAAATTGTTTGATATCTCATTAACTCTAGAAACATTAATCCCTATTACGAATTCTTGATTTTGATAGTATTTGATTTTTTTTGTTCACCCAGACCAAAGCTGAATGGAATATATTAGGGGTTAAAGTATGAAATAGCCGTTTTATTGCAATAGGTTCTTTGAACTGACATAGAATCTTCATGGTTTGAGGTTTTCGAATGAAACTTTTTTCAAATGGTTTCTATGATGTTCTTTTTTTAAAAAATGTGAAACATTTGAATATCGACTTTCAATTGTTTTTGTTATTCAATTTAGACAAGAAAGATGGATACTGCGAAAATTCGAGTGATTTTTGAATACGAGTTCCGACGCGGAACTAATGCGGCAGAAACAGCCCGCAATATCAATGCTGCGTTTGGAGAGGGGTCTACTAATACCTACAATAAAACGGCAATTTCATACTTTAACCCTTATTATTTATACGCGCTTATGCCACTGCATAAGCCTTCTCTCTATAAGAGAGACACAGAGAGAGTATGGGCTTTGTCACTATGTGTGTCACCGCAAATTGGCGATTTTAATTGCCAAGATGAGTGAACACATTCACACAGTTTCCTTCATAATTAGTATTAATATTACGAGTAACGTAAGAAAGGACATGAAGTAGTTTTACTGGTATCGACTATAGGTAGAGTCGAAGCACGTACCTATTAAATATTTACATTTCTTTTACTTTGTTCTTCTTAATTAAGGGCTCACCTAATTGTTCGAACTCAATCATTGGACTTGGGACCTTGACATTCAGTGCTGGCACGTCGTCGTCGAACTAAAAAAGTAATGTCTTTTGAATGCGATACCAATACAATCGCTCTTCCTAAGGAGCCGTTCATTTCTGCATAACTAGGAAATAATAATAATGATCATCATCTCCATCACCCCACCGTTGCCCCCTGATGGTCATAGGTCCTTCTTTCCAAATTTCACGGTCCCTAGCCATCTGCATCCATGGACCTTCCGCCGAATTCAACGACATCTTCCGACGGGCTGGTGCTGGTCTGCCCACTGACCTCGGCACTGTGATTGCCAATTTGCTTACTTTGTATTACTATTGACCATAAACAAAGGAGTAAAACAGCTTTTCTACGGAGTCCGCGGTAAGAGTTGTCTGTACTTAGGCAGACGTACTGAAGCACTGATTTCTTTTACTTAGCCTCTTGTTTGCCCCACTGCCGAGTTGAGGCCTCCCCAACTCGGACCAGGGCCTCGATTCTGTTAGTGCATTGTAGTATAATGACAGGTACACTGTCGGGTCACGTGACGTGTTTTTTCGTACCATTGACGCCTAGAAGGTTTGATGGGTGTGCCCGCGTAGACTTAAAGCAGCCATGAAATAAAAACCGCCATGTTCATGCAGTTGTCATGTTACTACAATGCATTAACAGAATCTAGGCCCAGATCTCACTGTCCTGGGCCACCTCAGACCACTCCGGCAAGTGATTTATATATGTACTTACTGATTTCTAATAAAGACCCTGTTTAATCCGCTCACGAGGTTTTTTTTATTTTTTAGATTTTTCTCGCCGTGTAATGTTCAAAATTTCAAATTTTGTTCAACTAGAAAAACCCTCATCTTTGAAACTATACTTTTCTAACTATTTACAAAGAAGTAACGTGTACACGACAATTAGAGAGTAAACTACGGTTTTAATTTTCTTAGACAGATAGATAAATTGTTTATTACGTAGGGCAAGACAAAAAGTACCCGAAAGCGGCGTGCGTGCATATGCAACGACTAATGAATGTTGATGGTGCGAAAGTGATCTGTCAGGATCGTGGCAAGTGGCAGTCCCTGGTCTGTGCCTACCCCTCTGCGATATAGGCGTGAGTTTAGGTTATGTTTTTATCATGAAAACACTGCTTAATCGTGACATAAATATTCAATCAACTTACCGCTATGATACCAGGTTTATTTGATGTTATATTTGAAATTATTTGTTCGATGATTAGTCGTCCACCCGACACTCTGTATCGACCCTCCAACTTATAATGAACATCCCGCAGTAAAATACTAGAAATAAATATTAAAAATATATTGGATAAGACAATTACAAGCAAAACTACCATGTTTTATTGTTGTTGCCATAGATAGTCCGTTATACGAAACTACGTTAAATGTTATAATTTTAACACATAAATTAACTGACAAAGTAATGTTGAGTGACGATGATTTTTATATACGACATAAGGATAAAATTTACTCGTATTTACAACCAAAAATTCTTTTTTTATTTTGTTAATTATTATTGGTTAATAAGTTAAAAGTTTTTAAATTACTCTGTAGAATAAGCACGCGACTCGTTACCATCCTCACACGCATAATGAGGATCATTCAGACATCGAAATATTGGACTTCCCCGTACTAGGGCAGATGGAGCACGAAAATTTAAGCAATACTACGTTTTGAATGACTCAAATACACCAAGAAATGACAAAGCTAGAGAAGTTTAACTTAGGCTGTTTCAAAACCGGCCCAGCGCGCCGCGCGACTCTTGATTACTATTGTGACGTCACAGGATCCGACCGGCCGGCCAGTCGGCGCCACAGTGCACGGTGGTACCGTAGTAGGTCATAGGACTCGGATGGCAATGACTGAGCTAAGCCATGATATCTGGCTCAGTTACCCACTAATTGTCATACTACCTGAGGGTATAAAAGGTTTCGCAATCTATTGTTCCCAACATTCCTTTTTCGGCATCCGAAGTGAACACAAGTAATTAGTCATCAACCTGTTATCACCAAGTGCTTTAATTAGCCCAAGACGCGACGCGTGTGTTTAAGTTCCAACTTGTCTGTGACCTGCTATTTTACAATGGAATTTGAAGTCACAGGTATGTATTATTAATTTACTTTACTATTTTGCCTTTTCCTTCTACATTTTTTTTTTAAATAGAGTGCTACGCCAACGTGGCATTTTTTATGTATTTATGTCTGTATATTTTTTACGTTGAAGCTTTTACTTATGTTTGTACCTACTTGTACCATTCAATTTGGTATAGAAATATGGGTTACAATGTCTACTACTAGGCCTCTCCAAATTTAGCTGCGTCATGCTGCGTCTGTAAGGTGCAGCCAGGTGCTACGCCGCGCGCCTGAACGCGTAGCAGGCGCGTAGCACTTGCTACGAAACATGTATCTATTTTGATCCGCTTTTAACGTATTTTTATTTTGTTTTAGGTACTAGTATTAAGTGTTCTTTCAAAAGAATGCTTGTACTAGATACTTGGCTGTCTATTAAAGACAGCAAATCTGAACTGGAGCGTTGGCATCGAGTTTTTCGAGACCTAATACAATTGCTGCCTGATGTTGAGAATTACATTGCTGATGACTTGGAAAAAAGAGTTACTAAAGTTTGTACAAGATTGGTAGCAATTTGGAAGCAAGTCACGCGCAACCATTCTCGCATGGTCTCTAAGTACGGAGACTGGCTGAACGAAATTGAAGTTTGCGTTCTGCCAACTTGTGCAACAGTAGGGAGCCACAACACCCAACGGCCAGCAGCAGAAGCTTCGACAAGCACCCAACAGCACCAGCACAGGAAGGACTTTGAGGAATGTAGCAAGAGATCAAAACGCCGCAGGCTTGCAGAGTTAAGTAAAGTAGACAGTTCTGCGATAAATTCTTTGTTGGACGATTCTAGTCTATCTAACGCCGCTGCATCTTTAAATTTCAGCACTGACGAAGTCTTGTCTCTTATAAATGAGACAAAACTGACTAAACATCAGTATCTTTTGGTGAAAGACTTCGTTAATGCAAAATCACCTAATGCATTACCATCTTATCAAAAAGTGTTAGAAGCTAAGAAGCGGTGCTATCCATCGCAAGAGTTTATCACGGAATCATCTGCTGAAGTAGAATTACAATCATTGTTAGATCATACTGCTTGCCGGATACTAGATACCCAAAAACCCGTTTTGAATAATATTGACCCTAATAAAGAATTTGTTTTGATTGGAAAATGGGGTTTCGATGGGAGTACGGGGCACAGCGAATATAAACAGATTTTTGGAGATTCTGGTATCGATGATGATGGCAGTATGTTTGTTACTTCATATTGTCCTCTTCAATTGGTTTGTAAGTCCAATACCTCCGACCCAGATCAAATAGTTTGGAAAAATCCGCGCCCTTCTTCCACCAGGTATTGTAGGCCTATTCGATTCCAATTTGCCAAAGAATCCAAAGACCTTTCTGTGCAAGAAGAAGCTTATTTCAAGACTAAAATTGATAGTTTACAACCGACTTCTTTCACTCACGGTGAATATGAAATAAAAGTGCAGCATTCTTTACAATTAACCATGGTTGATGGTAAAGTGTGCAGTGCTCTGAGCGATACATCTTGTAGTAGATGTTATATTTGTGGTTCAACTCCAAAAGAGATGAATGACATTGATAAATCGCTGAGCAAAACTGCAGATAGTGGTACCTATCAATTTGGACTATCTCCTCTTCACTCGTATATCCGATTCTTCGAATATTTAATTCACGTTTCTTATAGATTAGACATAAAGAAATGGCAGGTACGTTCTTCAGACGAAAAAGCTCTTCTTGCACAAAAAAAACAACATGTGCAGCAACAGTTTAGGCAGAAATTTGGTCTAATAGTCGACAAACCGCGAAGTGGAGGAAGTGGCACATCTAACGACGGAAACACTGCCAGAAAGTTTTTTTCTAACTCAGCGGTTTCAGCGGAAATTACTGGATTAGATAAAATCCTTATTGACAGATGTCATAATCTGCTGCAGTGTCTTTCGTCGGGATACAAAATTAATAACGCCACTTTTAAAGAGTATTCTCTAGAAACAGCACGTAAACTTGTTGCTACCTATCCATGGTACAACTTGCCATCGTCTGTACATAAGGTCCTCATTCATGGGTCGGAAGTAATTGAACACGCATTATTGTCAATAGGTGAGCTTTCGGAAGAGGCCGCCGAATCTTGCAATAAATTAATCAAACTCTTCAGGCGTGACAACACGAGGAAAATGTCTCGGGTTGTCACAAACACCGACTTGATACATAGACTTCTCCTTAATTCGGATCCTTATATTTCTAGTTTAAGAAGGTTACCACAGAAGAAGAAGTCTATTCTATCAAAAGAAGTATTAAATTTGTTGTCGGTTTAGGAAAAAATGTAAAAAATAAGATAGGTATTTATGTTATTTTTTACATAACTCCTATTATGTAAATATAATATTTTTTGTCCAATTGTGTGTTTGTACTTAGATGTTAGTTAAGTATTTACTTTATTTGTAATATAAAATGTAAATAGTAAGGTTTAATAGTTATTAAGTTGCAAACCTTCTTTTAAGTGTAATAAAAATGCATAATTTTGTAAATAAAATAAGCTTTTTAAGATTATTTTGTTTTTTTTTTATTGTGTTATGGCTTAAAGTATTACAAAACACCATAATAATAATAATCAGCTATGACAACGACAGTCATTATTATCGCGAAACCCTATGACCGCTACTCTTAGGGCGTGGAACCAGTGTGCAGTGTTTTCTGAGGCCCAACTTTGGTACGTAACCATTTTTATTGCATAAACCGAAAGACTATCTTTTCAAATAGTAGACGAGAGCACCCGAGCGCCAAATATGTTTAGTTAGGGAGGTATGAGCAATTAAAATAGTTCCCATGAAATAGAAAAAAAAAAAACTTTTGATCAAAATTTTGCGCGTAAAGTTGGAAAATTTATTTGTTTTCCTAAGTACATACAAAACCTCATTTTTACGTGCAAATATAAACTTCGTACCATCTCCAGAATTCTGGTAATTTAGGTTTTTAGTTTTTTTTTCTGGAAGATACCAAAATATTGTCCATTTTTAGGGTTCCGTATCTGAAGGGTGCCAAACGGGACCCTACTAAGACTTACAATTACTAAGATTACTAAGACTTCACTGTTCGTCTGTCTGTGTGCTTGCCTGTCTGTCCGTCTGTCTGTCTGTTTGCCTGTCTGTCACCAGACTGTATCTCATGAGCCGTGATAGCTAGGAAGTTGAAATTTTCACAGGTGTTGTATTTCTGTTGCCGCTGTAACAACAAATACTAAAAACAGAATAAAATAAATATTTAAGGGGGGCTCTGATACAACAAACGTGATTTTTTGCCGTTTTTTCTCGATCTTTGTGTCTAATGTTGTATAGATGTACGGAACCCTTCGTGCGCGAGTCCGACTCGCACTTGGCCGATTTTACTACTATGGTGATGATTATTTTCCTTTATGTAGGTTTGGTCTACATTAGACCACAATTGAGTGCGGCAACAGAGTCATTAGTATTCCATCAACAAGAGCTTTTTTTGCTAGGCGGGAAACAAGCACGCGTTATACTATCCTTACACGCATAATTAATTGTACTGTTCCGACTCTCCATGGTTTGCTGGAAGAAATCTCTTACGGAGATAAGCTCGCCTTTGTACATGCTATTTCTTATGTAATGTCCTGTTTAATGTTTTGTGTGCAATTAAATTATTATTGTTTTGTACTGTATTGAGCGGTGGTAGCCTAGTGGGTAGAACATTGGACTCTGAAGCGAGAGACCCAGGTTCGATTCCCAGTGCGGGCATGTACCTATGACTTTGTTTTCTAAGTTATGTACATTTGTACATACCACTCGCTAACGGTGAAGGAAAAAATCGTGAGGAAACTTGAGTATCACCAATCCGCGGTGGGCACGCGTGGTGATTAAGCCCATACTCTCTCCATGAGAGAAGGCCTGTGCCCTATAATGGGACGTTTATAGGCTGCTTATGTATGTTATGCATTGTATGTATTGTATTTCATGGCAATGCATGCATTGAATTGAATTGCACTGTATTTTATTGTTAAGTACCCCCTTGATGGCTCGATGGGATGTTCCATGAATCACTAGATCTGGCCAGTAATCAGTGCTGTGGGCAATAAACCTGCAGCAATTACTGAGCTTTAGGCCGTTTTACTCATGGATGCTGCATGGACGTAGCTCGTGACCCCTAATCATTGTTTTCCGTCTAATGTGTTCTGCCTTCATCATCATCATCATCAGCCATTTGACGCCCACTGCTGGACATAGGCCTCCCTCACGGTTTTCATAACCATGAGGGGTTTTGCCATAATCGCCACGCTTGGCAGACGGGTTGGCGATCGCAGTATGCGGTTGGAATCTCAGGAAGACGCTGCTGCCCGTCTCCTGGTAATTGATTTCCTTAGTCGCCTCCTACGACATCCACGGAAGGAAATGGAGTGACGCTGTTCTTAATAAAGCACCACACGGAATTTTCCGGAATATTCCGTGTGGTTCTGCCTTGTTTGCTTGTATTAACGTCAGTGTGGCGATACATAAATGTATTTCTTCTTTAGAAGCACCGGTTACTCTAGCACAGAGGGTACTTACTTAGCGCTTCCGTAAGTTGGTGCATAATGGAGTTTGCTGGGTATCATCTTATCAATCTTCAATCGTTCGAAGTTACCCGTCAAGTGGAGGTCTCCCAGGACGAGGTATGTCTCCAAAGTCATCTTGTACCAGTCGCTTTTTACAGGACCCAGTAGGAAATCGGTTTTGTTGCGTAGCTTCATGCGATGGAAGAATCTGCAATCAAAATGAGCGATTACGCAATCTTAGAAACCTTGGAAGCCATATTTCCCTATCTAGAGCTAGCAAAACGGAAACTAATATTGTGCCGCAAGAAACCGTCATTTTATTTTCTAGACTTCACATTTGTCTAAAGTTTATTCATTCTCTTAAAACCATACATACATAAACTCACGCATGTACCTCAGAGGGGTAGGCGGAGACCAGGGACTGCCACTTGACACGATCCTGACAGATCACTTTCGCTTCCTCAACATTAATTAGTCGCCGGTTTCAGGTACTTTTTATCTGGCCCTTTGCTAATACATCCCCTATTTGGTCGAATTATGTCCGCCTGGGACGTCCCTTACCGGCCGTTCCACCCACATTCGCTCGATGTATTTGTATCGTCAATCTTTCTCCCTTCATCCATTACAACCATTACCAATGTTAGAATATAAATACGAGAGAGAGGGCTGCCATGCCAGTGCGAAGGGCCTTATTAACTACTAGCTGTGCCCGCGACTCCGTTCGCGTACATTTCGATTTTTACGAAGCAGCATTTGTATGGGGGCCACGTCTTATCATAACTGGAGCTAGAATTTAAATAGCCTATCCTGTGTCCCAGATGTCTATATGTTTTTATACCAAATTTCATCAAATTCGGATAATTGGTTTAAGAGTTATGGAGGAACATACATACATACACACATAAAGAAAAAAATTCTAAAAATCGTGAAATTAGTTTCAGTATCATATATTGAGCCTATAAACACAATATCTCTGAAAACAAACTAACTTACTCCATGACCGACCCTTACAGATTTATTATTAGTATAGATAGATATAGAAAACAATCCAATGAGAATTAGAATATCACTTCTTAACTTACTTCAAAACACGAAAGAGGTTCTCAGTGATAATTCTACTAACTTGTCCGATGTCATTGATTCTTTGTTTCAGAAAGGGTTACCAACCTCAGAGGTGAAGATCTGTTGACGGATCCTTGATCGAATAATCAAACTCTTTAAGGGCATCTTCACGGCATGACACAACCATACCGCGACAAAGAATACCGTCAGCGCCACTTAGTGTTAAAGTCGAACTATAGTTACTGTTTAGTGCGTATTTTGGAGGCTTTTTTTTGTCTTCATCGTCTTGTAAACACTACCTATTAGCCTTGACCCTCTTTTTATAACACACGTGGTTGGTTCCAGACGGTCGTATTATGTCGCTGTGGCCTATTAAACGCCATCCAATCGTCGTTTAGATTTAACGAGTTTGTCCCTGCTCTTTACTAGCCATCTTTTGAGGGGCGCCTTGTCGTGGGTGCCATAAAACTTTACAGTAATGCTCGAATCTGAGAACTGAGACTCGATTCAAACCGCGTTCAAGTTCTCCTACACGGCTGCGTTCGGTTATTTGCAGTAACTTACGATGCATAAACTCTCTCTAAAGACCCAGGACCCCTAGGGGCATTCACTGTACTAGTGAAATTTACATGTAAATTCAGCATGTAAAGTTCACTAGTTTAGAAAACTTTATGTTTCTGAACACGCCCCAGTGTCTGATAAAATTATTTTGTTTTGATTTTTTTCTTGTGTAGTACTAAACAAGTTGTATGAGCTAGCAACTGTTAGTAGGTCGCCTTATCGTTGACAAAGCCCTCCTAAGCAATGCTCAGGCCACCACCACTTGTCCACCGACCGTCTTCAAATGGGGCATTTGGCCCATCTCCATTTTAGCCTTATGATTCGTGTGCCCACTCATCCCCATCTTCGACTTTGGTTTTATGCCGAATATCGATGTTTCGCTCACGATCAATAAGTGTGATGCCAAACGCCCTTTGCGCGACTTGGATTTTCTCCACATTGGCTTTCTTGACGGTCCATGTTTTAGCACCGGTAGGTGAGAATGGGTAGTATACATTGATTGAAGGCCTGGTTTGTGTTGGTTTGAACACACATTTTTCGTTAATGTATAATTCTCACGTATACGTTTATACATACGTAATAACTAGACCTACGTAACTTAGAAAACAATGTAACGGCACAAGTGAGAAATGTGAAGTAACTGGTCTATTGCGCTATCACCGTTACAATTTATGATGGGACGAGTTTTATCAAAGTAAAAAAACAGCCAAGTGCTAATCGGATTCGCGCACCGAGGGTTCCGTACAACTAGTGCAGGAATCGAGTCGCGCAGTTTTTTCCGAGCTTTTCCCGAGCTTCAAAGACAATTTTTTAATGATTTAATAACAAATGTATGTTTTTCAGATTTTTCCCTGTTTTAATAGTATAAGACGATATCACTTGCCAAATTTCATGGTTCTAGGTTACCCTTGAGTGTCAAAATATACGTTTTTTTACGGCAAACTGCGGGAAAGCGGCCGTAACTTTTTTTTTCACATTATTTAGAAGTTTGATTTTTTTACAGCTTTAAGAGACTGTAGCCTTGAGTATACAGTTTTAATTTCAACTCGATAACTCAACGCGTTCCCGAGATAAACGGTCTTGACAGACAGACGGACAACAGAGTGATCCTATAAGGGTTCCGTTTTTTCTTTTAAGGTACGAAACCCTGAAAAACTCGGGTCGAAGCAAAAAGGGTCTCGAAACCTGAGTACAAAAAGCGGTGCTTGCGTTGGCTCGCTAGATTCGTTTCTGTGATGTATATGTGAGCTCTACGTAAGACAAGAATATTAGAATATTCTGCTGTTCCATATTAAGAAGATAAAATAGGAATATTCTTTATTGTACACCAGGAAGAACACAAACATAAAATATTTACGAAGATACAGTACAATAACATTCATTAATGTACAGTATTTATTAACATCGATATACGTATTTATGTATTTATTAATACACAGTATATTCATATTCTTCTATTCTACGTACAAAAGCGTGTTGGCTTCTTTCAAGATGCCGTAGCCACCGAGCTGCAGGCCAGCCGGCACGGCGCCGACCACGCCCCCCGCGATGTGGAGCGCGCGCTCCGACACTGACCGGTTCGCCAACATCACCTGAGGGTCACGGGGAGGGAAAGTGAAAAAGTGATGGAAAAAACTATTACTAGTTCTCCTTATGATCGAAGGCAAAATAAAGTTGAGAAAATTCTCAGTAAATCTTTTTAAATACAGGGTGTGGCGTTTTTATTTGCATTTTAATTTATTTATTTCTTCACAACATTCCTTCCTAAAGCGAGGAAGCGCATTTTAATTATGAAATTTTTAGAGCTTGAACTTTGATGACTTTATTCCATTAATGATAGAATTCAAACTAAAACGACGTTGTGTATCTTAGCCTCCGAACAACTTAAATTAAAAAAAAAATTCCCACTATTTATTTGATGGGCTTCATTACCACGCGTGCCTACTGCGCATTGGCAATTTCAAGCGCGGAGGTAAGCCTATACTTTCTCTCTATGAGAAGGCCTGTACCCTGCAGTGGGACGTATATAGGATACTCGTACATAAAAAAAAAATATTGATACGCCCCACCCCATTAAACGTAGTAACTACGCCGCTACGCCGTAGTCTGTCTACAAGTGCGCTACGACCCACGGCGTAGCCCAGGTACGGTGTATTTCAACTACGCTATTATAATTTAATTTGGCACATATTTTTTGGTAGTGTTCGATGCATCCTACTATTCTACTAATATAATAAATGTGACATTTTTTGAAGATGTTTGGATATTTGTTACTCAATCAAGCAATAACGGCTGAACGGGTTTAGATAAAATTTGGTATGGAGATAGTTTAAGTCCCGAGGAAGAATAAGAATAAACGTTATTTGACAACATTACAAAGAATTACATACAGTAAGAAAGAAAGAAAGAAAGAAAGAAAGAAAGAAAAAGGATATTTATTTAAATTGTCACAGAAACACAAAGTGGGTACATAATTAAGGACAAATGAAGGACATAGGATACTTTTCATCCCGGAAATTACTCATTCCATGCGGACGAAGTGGCGGGCAAAAGCTAGTGTATAATAAACCCGACGGCAATTCTTCATTATATAACGTTATAATGCAGCCTTTTCTTCTCTCAGATTGATTCTCTTGATTGCCACGCGTGCCCAACGCGGATTTGAATTTGGCAATTTCAAGCGCCTCAGCCACTCAGATTTCCTCACGATGTTTTCCTTTACGGTTTAAGAGTGGTATTGCAACTATTCCGACGTGCGATGAGAGAAGATACTTACATCATACATTTCTTTGTCGAATTTGTCCCCTCCTAATTCTTCCACGAAAGCGTCTATCGCTGTCTTATACTTACCTGAAATAAAATGGATCATACATAATTAATAAAGCCATTGATGTTTCCTCGTATCGACCTCAGATTTCGTATGCGTTAATTGATAAGATTGGCTGTTGGCCGTTTGTTTAATATATAGATAATATATATAGACAAAGAAGACATAATTGCTCACCAGCTTAGTTAGCATGATGATACGAGTCGCGCATTTTAAAACGCTCAAGTACATTAACTGCCAAACGTTGACACTTTAGTGTCTCTAGACGCGCGTAGAAATTCCTATATCGATAATCGATATGTGAACTGTTTCTTACATTTTTAAGAATTTTTTATTGGAAATTTATCGACACTGGAGAAGTATCGTTTTCAAGTTAAACGAGTAGCACGTTGTATGAATATCCTAATGGAATAACTTAATGGTTACATGAATAAATTTGTAGGGTGATGTCTGAAATCCATAAAATGTGGACTAAATATACAAACCAGTGAGCGATTTAGATTTTGTTATGAATTTTTCCACATCTTCATTGAATGCTGCCTGACATCCTTCGGGATTTGTCTGAATTATATCGGGGTTTTCCTTGTAGGATTTTCTTAAGTGTGGACGTTTTTTACGAGTATCATGTTTATTTTTCAGCAGTTTGACACTTTTCTTACCGAGCAAATATTTTTTTATTGCACGTTTATGTCTAAAAGATACTTTAGTTGGGGTTTCATTATTAGGATTGATATTTCTTTGTGTCTTTTTAGATGCATTGAAATTAAACTTTTTATATTTATCAAGACCAGGTTGTCGGAATTTTTTGGTATAATGTTTGGACTGATTAAACTTTGGTATTATTGGGTTGGGACGTCCATAAGAGATTTTTGGCTCGTTGAATTGTTTCGTATCTGAATGTTTAAGGTGAGTATTATTTTGAAGTTTTGTTTCCCCTTTGTTTGACACAGCATTGGTTACACTCGTAACTGTGTTAGCTGAAAAAAAGAAACCCATTTAAACGCACTATAAAATTCTTGCAGACCTAAGGATAAAAAATAATGGAAGTAACGATAATAATGATACGAAGAGCAAGGGATATGTATTTTCCCATACAAATTACTAATTGTTACACTCAATAAAATAAATTCCCTGTGATATAAATACAAAATAGTTTACATCTCTTTCATCATCATCAGCCATTTGACGCCCACTGCAGGACATTAGCCTTCCTCGCGGTTTTCCAAGCTTCCCGGTCTTGTGCCGCCCATATCCAGCGACTCCCTGCCACCGTAGCCAGGACGTCAGACCATCTGGTGGGAGGCCTTCCCACGCTGCGTCGTCCAGTCCGCGGTCGCCAGGTCAGAACTTTTTCGCCCCAACAGCCATCAGTTCTCCGAGCTATGAGCTTCGGGGCACATACCCGCCCACTGTCGAGCCATATTAGTAACACGGGTTCTTCTGCGGATCTCCTCATTCCTGATTCGATCACGCAGTGAAACTCCTAACATACTTCTCTCCATTGCTCCTTTAAATTAGGTAATAAACTAAAATACAAAATAACAGTTTTCCATAATTCCACTGTAAGACAAAGCTCTAATGTGTAAAACGCTTTGACGAGAAAAAAATGTCATAGAATGTATTATAATACATAATACCATTTTTTTAAAGATATAATTATATATAACCATAGAAACCTCTTTTTCTAAAAAAGCATTTATACAGTGTAAAAGGGACTCAAATGCTTTGAAGTTATTCATTACATAAATTGAAGAATATTTTATTTATCTTTATTTACATGTTTAATGATCATTTCTTTTTGGAGTAACAATGGTACCACTGGCTGAGAGGATAACGGTGAAGGAAATAATCACCAGCTCTCGAGTGTCTGAGGTAATGAGTAGATATATTCAATTATTCAGAGCTTAAAATCATCATCATCGCGGTGTTTAGATGTTTGGATGTTTGTTACTCAAGTTACGAAATTTTTGGTTAATGAGTATGGAGATAAAAAAAATATCTTACCTTTAAGAGTGGCATTCGCTTGGGTAATGGTAACAAATACAGCGACGGCAGTGATAAGCGCAAAACATTTTGGATTGTTAGTTGCCATAGGTCCTGACCGCGCCGGTGGCTTTAGTAACAGAAAATATATTCAGCACTTCACTTTGAAACAGCGTCGTAAAAAAAACGGCTAAGGGTGGGCCGCGCGCAGAGTAGGGTTCTGTAGTTGAACATCAAACTATGCGGAGTTAGAAGGAGCGGTCTATTCACTGATATTATTATTAGGTTAAAGCGAAGCTTACGTTTAATATGTTGCAAACGGACCCCAGATTAAAAAAGGACGAAAATTTACCTTCAACCACAATACTTTTGAATTTTATAATTACAATTTTATAGTTTTATGATTTATATGTATTATGTACCTACATCTGTGGCACATTTTAATCATCTAGTACTAAATATCTCGAAGCTAACCCGCGGTAAATGGAGGAACGGACGAAGATTGCAAAACTACAAGGCTCCTTGCTGAACGGAACAAGGAACCTTGAAAAGTTATACTTATCGTTGGCTGGTACTGGAAGTCAGAATTTTATTATGCATTTTTTATACTTCGATTTATTTGATAACGTTGCAACGTGCATCTTTCAAAAGAATCAACAAAAGTAATAAAGAAAACGATTGGAAAGAGTTTTAAGAAAATGAGATTCGTCTATTTATTATTTTTTGTACTTTTTATACAATATTCATCGGAAACTTCTATAGAAGATGATATCGTTAATTATTTTAACAGTGGTAAGCTAACAAAACGTGATTCTTACCGTTCTTACAATGACGAAAGTATCATCAATCAATCACAATATATATTTTTTAATATTTATAAATGTTTAAATAATTATATGACACTCTGTAAAAGCCCTGCAAAATTACCTCTTAATACTTTAGTAATTCACAAGTACCATTTCCAGATAAATTAACCTCGTTCCGCACAAGGTGGAATCAGTTCAGGCGAGCGTTTGATGATGCTATTTCGCTGGTGAGTTTTAACATTATGTACGTATAGTATGATTATATTCTTTTTGTTGCACTAACCCGTGCTGAGGACGATTTTAAAAACCTATTTAGAGGCTAAATAGGTTATAGTATGAGTATAAGGTATAGTATGAGTTAGCATACCAGCAGTCCAAGCGTACCGAGTTTTATTGGAGAGAGAGAAAGATAAATGAGTTTGGGGCATGATAAATGGGACGATAAATAGTTGTGTTTAATAAATCTGAATTTTATCCACAATCTTATCAACAAACCTGCACCAAAATTTCAAGTAAGTAAGTGAATCCGGAATTAAGCTGATATGTTATATGTTATACTTTATTGTACAACCTAGTTTGGTTTTTATTTCCAAACGACATGCCAGATCGAAATGAAGCTTTACCAATACGTTTCTAGGACACAAATCAAGGTTTGATCGTGCTTAGAATTGGAAACAAACTTATAAAAAACAAATTATAGCCTTGTGAATAGTTCTTATGAAAAGTCGTATTAAGCCTTAATTTCGTTTTTATTCTGTTATTCACAGTTGTAAGCACGAGCAAACCGTGATTTGTGTCCTCCAAACATATTGGTAAAGTGTCATTGAGATACGGCAAGCCGCAAGCCGAACTAAAACCAAAGTACGAGTATGTTTGTATTGGAATTGCTCACTGAGGGGCCTTAACTCTCTCCATACCTTTCTACCTACGTAACCCTATTCCAAGTAGTACCAAGTAGCACTACATAACTCAGTTATTCTTTAAATTTTAAGACACTCAAGGATGACTACGCGGACAACGTTATGAATATCTACATGGTACATCAAAAGAAAAACTTGATTATCTCCCATGGTCTGTACGCTTCGGACAGCAGCACACAACTGTTAGTATTTGTAATTCCTTTTGCATTAATGGTAGTACACACTTCATCATCATCATCATAATATAGGGTGTAGTGAAAAAAAATCCCCCATCCGGAAAAAGGGTTGAGATTTGTAGGGGTGAATAAAAGTTTGAAATTACAAAACAGTATAAGCTGTATCATACTTAACTCATCACATGCGGAATTAAAATGTATGGAACACTAGTACTAACTTTGCGATTTCAGTTTTCCTCTTAGAACCACTTACATTTTGAGCCGAGCGGCGCTATTAATAAGACTTCACTCTTCGTCTGTCTGTCCGGCTGTCTGCAACCAGGCTGTATCTCATGAACTGTGATAGTTCAGCAGTTGAAATTTTCACAGATGATGTATTTCTGTTACCGCTATAACAACAAATACTAAACACAGAATAAAATGAATATTTAAGGCGGGATACCATACAACAAACGTAATTTTTTTTGCCGTTTTTTGCTCGATATTAATAACGGCAACAGGTTGAAATATTCATAGAATATTTAGTTCTTCATCCGCTTCAAAAATAAATAATTAAATTAAAATAAAATAAATATTTAAGGGGGGCTCCCATACAATAAACGTGATTTTTTGCCATTTTTTCTCGATCTTTGTGTCTAATGTTGTATAGACAAGAGTAATCGGAGACCTTCGTGCGCGAATCCGACTCGCAATTGGCCGGTTTTTATGATATCTCTTAAATCGTTATTTTTGAACGTTATAGAAATAAGAAATTCAGGGTTTTTTGTCAAGCTTGGTGTGATTATATTGCAGTCCTTATAGTATAACAACAAATAATAAAAACCGGCCAAGTATGAGTCACACTCCCGCTAAGGGTCTTGAAATGAATGAAAGAAAACACATTTTTTCTAAATACGTGACACTATTATGGTGCCCGGCTGAACTAGAATAACCGAAGAAGGAAGGAATTGGCGTGCCTTGGGAGAGGCCTATGTCCGGCAGTGGACTAGTAAGAGCTAATTGATTGATCGATTATGGTGCGCGAGTTCGAATTGCACATGGGTGATTTTTACAAAGTGCGCCAGGCCAAGTTCTCGGCCGGCATATATTTACACGAAGCGATTGGAGCATTTTTCGACCCCCCCCTCTATCTTGGAAGCCAGTTATGTGAACTCCTTTCCTACCCCTCAGGATATGTCAAAATTTAGTGTTGCGAGCCTTTCCACGTCTGACGATGCCTGCGGTGAACGTGGCGCTGCCATCAAACGTGATCCGGGTGGAGGCACTGGTCGAGAAGATGTTCCTGGACACCCACTACCAACTCTATCGGAATGAAACGTCCCTACTCGACCAGGGAGAGCAGGATCCTCTGCGTGATTCACCCTTCACTTTCCAGCAAGTGCAGAACGAAGGCGACGTGACGTAAGTAGATATCACACCCACGTTATAGGGTCTTAGTTTTTAACCGACTTCAAACAAGGAGGAGGTTATCAATTCGACGCGTATTTTGTTTTGGCTTTGTTCCTCCATAACTCCGTCAAATCTTAACCGATTTCAACAGTTATTTTTTTGTTCGAACAGATATAACGTCTTATTAGTCCCAGTTTATTTGGTGAAGATCTGATGCAGACTTTCAGAGATGGAGAACGGAACTCTTCAATGGACAGCAGTAAATAAGGCCTAATGGGGCACATCCTGTAGTAAAATCTCTATGTTTCATAAAATTGCGTTAAAGTAGTGCCAAGATAATTTGGTGATGTTCTGGTGAAGACTTTCGGAGATGGAAATTGAGAACCTCAAATTTTAAAGCAACGAATTAAGTAGGGTAAATTATGCTTATAAGGGTCTTATTTATTTTTCTCCCGCTCCCAAACTAAAAATTGAAAATAAATTTTTTTAAATCAAAAATATAAACCGACTTCGGAACGCTACAGCACTAAAAAGGTAGGAATAATTTAAATAATTAGAAGTATGTATACATATAGGTATTGTAGAAGTATAATTTGTAGTCGGTGCCTAGTTTCATGACCAGCACATATATTTTGAGCACCAACTCATATTTCTAACTTTTTAGTGCTGTAGTGTTTCGAAGTCGGTTTTTATTTAAAAAAAAATATGTTTAGCCCAGGATCGCATGATTGCGAAGATATAGGAATAAACTTATCACAATAAGCCATTGCGTCCGTTACGGACCATATAAGCAGTGCCTAAGAGTTACACTTATTTTAATGACTATAAAGTCAGATTCAGAAGCGGTAGGCTCTGCTGTATATAAGGCTCCAAAGGAGGACTCCCGAGTCGGGTCGGTCCTTCATTCCATTTCCTGGAGTCGGGTCGACTTTTGTCTGCCAGTGCCAAGCACTGTACTTCGTCGCGAGTCGTGATCCTCCCGAACTTTTTTTTTCCAGGCGTATCGGTCTACAGCAAGCTTTACCCAGCACTCGTGCTCGATCCCAAAAGCTGCCATGTCACGCTTGATGCAATCTTTAAGGCGGCAGTGACCTGCCAACACCCCTTTTGGCCTCGACAAGCATTACAGCTCTCGACAGTCGAGTCGCTGCACATGCCTCAGCCAATGCTAGTGACGCTCTTTGAGCAAGGCTGTGAGACCGGGGAGCTATATTAGCACTAGGACTGACTTGTTTGTGACTCAGTCCTCCCATGTAAAACTTGTATGTGTTTCAGGATAATAGTCGAGGACTGCATTTTGATCGGCACTATAGTGACGTCACTGGTCGGTCACTCGGTGTCGCTGGGCCATGACACGATTCGACTGACAGAATGCAAATTTAGTGTTGAGGTGAGAATAAAAGACCATCCATACACAATCATGAACATCCATGAACAAAAGAAGACATGCGTTAAGAATGAACATAAAAATGCCTTCATGATGATTTTACATGTCAAATCCCTCCCGCACATTCCATTTTCTATTAACTTTTAATAATTGATAAATAACGAGTATACTTTTGACAAATGTGGTCAAAGGCGTTGCTAGAAAGTATATAATTAGGGACATTTAAAAAAAATTAAGTTCTGTTTTTACATTTGTTTCCTTGCGAGAAAATACAAAAGAGGACATGAGAAGATATGCGTTAAGAATGAACATGAAAAAAATGCCTTCATGATGATTTTACATTTGACACCCCCCCCGCTCGCACATTCTATTTTCTATTAACTTTTAATGATTGATAAATATGAGTATACTTTTGACAAATGTGGCCAAAGGCGTTGCTAGAAAGTATAATTATTTTAGGACATTTTAAACGAGGACAATGGGCATTGTGCTAAAAAAAAAGGTTCTGTTTTTAAATTTGTTTTTTGAGAGAAAATTTTGACAAATAAATTATAAAGCGAAAAAAAAGAGCCAGTGCCTACGAAACCGGAAGTACGTCATGCACTGAAGTACGTCATCAACTGAGATCCTACGAGCTATCAGTTTCTAGTTGTACCATGACTCGATACAAGAACTATTTAAACAAACAAAACTAAAAAGACTCCTAATCTGTGCAAACGTGAAGTTATATTTTTTATTTTTACGAAATACTGAGATGTAAAGATCTTGGCGTTTTTCATTTAAAAGTGTACGACCCCGGCACATGTCAAAGTGACAGTATTTTTTTTGCATCGAATTACAAAACAGACTTTATGTACACAAAAACAAGTGACGCCATTGAATTTTCTTAACTGTTTATTTAAAGAAAACTCATTTTAAGTGGCCTTTCAAGTCTTCCGAGTGTTAATTATTGATTAAACTCTCAGGCGGATAAGTTACTGAGTAGAAATCCTATCTCTAGTTCCTACATGTGCCATATTTCGAACCCCTTAAAGTAGAGTGATAGCTCGGGATACTTGGATTTTAGTCAGATCTGGCAAAACGACCTTCTAAACCAAATTAAAACTAACTTCAATCAATAACAACACTCAGAAGACATAAAGGCCACTTAAAATGAGGTAACTTATCTGTAGTTAACTTATCTAGTTTATATTTTGGGGAATAATGGAACGGGGTATTAGGAAAAACAGGCAGTAATTCTTCAAGTAGCACGTATTTTATTTAACAGTGGCGACGAGGATGGGAATGACTTATCTATAGGTCCTTAATTAAAAATTAAGAAAATTTAATAACTTCACTTTGTTTTCAAGTGTACATAGACTCTTGCCTCCATATTAAGAAATGCTAACAAGAACACTAGAAGTTCTTTGGTGTTTTAATTTCATGAACCAGGTTACTTTAGTATTTGGGGGGCAGTTACAATTAAGCCGGTCTGGTGACGCCGGTCAGAAGAAAATTATTTTAAAATAATTAGTTAGAATGTGCTACGGATGAGGTGGAGCGGTGGTAGTGGAGTGGTAGTATGCCGCCTTCTCATTCGGGAGGTCGTGGGCTTAAAAACCCGGCATCGGCATGTACCGACTTTGTTTTCTAAGTTACGTACATTTGTAAAGTTATAGTAGCAATACCACTCGCTAACTGTAAAGGAAAACATCGTGAGGAAACCTGAGTGACCGAGGTGTTCACATACCTCAGTTCTTGAAATTGTCAATCCGCGGTGGACACGCGTGGTGATTAATCCTATACTCTTTACCTGAGAGAAGGCTCGTGCCCTACAGTGGGACGTATATAGGCATTAACTTGTGCTGTGGGTTTATAAAATGAAAAAAATAAAAAAAATAAAATAAAAAGTTACATAGAACGTGTGACTGGGACGGATACCAGCAGCCCTAACCAACGGGGATATACTCACGTCGCATGACGTCGAAACGCTCTCTGTCTCGCCACATAATATCGTAATAATAGGAGTGGTTTCAATATCAGCTCAAAAACCAATTGGATATCTTGTAGGTACCCACGTGCATATACATAACTAGGTACTGGGTCAAGTGGCAGGTGCGCTAATGATCTCGAATGGGACTTAAAAGTGTGAAGGAATATATCGGGAGAAAATTTGTGGCTAAATTTCCAATAACAAATGTTTCTCAGTTTCGTTCTCTAGCCCTCCTATTACCTAACTGTCCACTGTATTGTTTCTGGCTCAAAAATATATAGGTATAATGACATTTCGGAGAAGATTAAATTGGACGAATCCATGCAGAGGAAAGTTAGGTACGTAGTAGCGCTCCAGGACCGCATTTCGTAAAACTACAATTCTTCGAAACAAAACTATGTACATTGCGTAGCCAAGTCTTCCTACATGTTAATCTGTGGGTTAATCAACTTTGCATTGTACATAGAATTGTCGTAGTAAGTAATTATTTGTAGTTCTATGAAATGGCCCCAGGAATTTAGCGCGGATAATTAAAAACATAGATGTCTAACTAGCGCTAAACATAACCCTACGTTCAATTATGGGAAGGCGAGCGGGGCTTGTCGATTGTGTTACCAATCGGAGCGACTTCAGTATTACCCGGCAAAATATCTATGCACCTGCTACCGTCAGACCGCCATGCGCCATCTTGCGAGGTACCTAGATATTTCGACGGGTTATACATCATGAACTCAATGGTTTGACGTTTTTGTCGAAACCCATCATATGTTACGCTTTCATTTACTATCGCCCATGCGGCAACGCGGTTACGCATGGCGTACAGAATGAACCAATCACAGAGTGATTTACTCTACAGCACATCTTGTGCTCATGGTACAGACTAATCAAGAGGACAGGGACCGCTTTTGAGAGTGAATTTTGTACTTCTATGGTTTTTTTATTCGTAGCATATCAGTAATTGAATGTCTTATAAATTTTAGTCGGAAATTAATTCACTTAAATATATACTTACAACATGATTTGTTATCACAATATAAATTAATTTTCATTTCTAGATATCAGCACGACACTTGGGAGAACCCCCAGTTATTGCGCCGTATTTTTCCAATGAAAAAGGTAAGATGAGATATACAGTTCGGGTGTGATACAGGGGGCTCGATTTTGTTAGTCCATTATAGTACAATGACCGATACATCATACACTATGATCGGTCATTGTACTATAATGTCACGGGTGGTTTCAATGCCACAGCAAATTGAACGTGCCTAAACAATAGCTATCGAATACGCCAGTTAGATTTTTTTAAAAGGCACTTTCCAAAAATGTCTCGACACAACCTCGAAATATTCCTATGTTCTGTGCTCGAATCTCGAATCGAAGAGCCATTAGTAGCCAGCTAGAGCGGTGCGTGCGCGCCGCGGCGGCGGGTCCGCGTGTCATTGTTCTCATAAACGGAGAGGCGGTACTAATTGTTCGCGAATTTTTAGAAACAAGATTTCTGAACTTCTCAAAAGATTTCTCTCATATTATTTTTTTATTTTACGTCTATACATAAAGTAACAGTCTAAATAGATTGCATTTCTAATTACTAATTACATAACCGCGGCTTTCAAAACAACCCAGACTTCAGCGCGGATAATAGGGTCAAATGATGTGTTTTTTTCATACCATTGATTGCCCAGATACGCGCACACGTAGACTCGAAGCGGCAGTAAAATAAAATAAACATGCTCATGCTATTGTCATTGTACTACAATGCATTAAAGAACCTAGGCCAGGTTTGCATCATATATATCCTACATGTCTTCGCACATAATTTCCGAATCACGTGAAGAAAGTCGCAAGCATAGCTTGTCTAAGGACGAAAACTAGACGGTTTACTTTTCATTTATTTCCGTCTTTCATTCCGCATCTTTCACGTTACTCTTCGTTAAACATGTAAACACAGAATGACCGTCAAGTACAGAATGAATTCATTCGTAATCGGATGCAACGACATTGCATCGATTCATTCGGCGTTCTTTATTTTCCTAGAAAGAAAGAAGAGTGAAACGCCCGCTTACATTCGGATAAGATCATTAATTTTCACGTCATATTAAGCACGTCGAATGAACTAGGAATGAAAGAGGAAACTAACGTACTCGTACACTTGAGGGAATAATCTAATAAACTTGATCATCGTTTCTTGCCACGAAAATTAGTACAACTTTCTTTGTACAGTCGACAGCACATCAAACTTTACCCTCGTGCACGCTACTCAGTTACGTTACTGGGGACTTTGCAACAAAATGTAAAAGTTGACTTCCTGTCGTTTCTGTCGTTGACGTACCGCCTGAAATACCCAGAGTTAACAGTTCTGTGTGTTAGGCTTGGAACTGATGCAGCTGCTCAGCAAACCAATAAGAGATTGGCTGAGGGCCCGTCTGCAGGGCACCGTCTTATCCTACATCAATACAACAGACGTTTTTGGAGGCAAACTTGATACCTACAGGTAAGGTTGCTTAGAAACTTTTAACGATTTAAAACCTCCGTGATAGGTTCATCTTCTCTTCTCACTATGCGCAAGATCTTGGACTCGTACATCGGGGTGTTAATGTACCAACGCTCTTCCCGAAACACGTGTATTTTCTGCGTTTTTCATTACGAAAGTTCGTTCCAAACGAACTATACAAATCAACGGCTTCGGAGATAATATTGAGATTCAAAGTAGAACTTTTTTCATCTCTTGATTTCCTGCATTTTCATATAAATTTTCCAGTTTATGATAGAGAAGAAACCTTGCCACATCCAAAACATGTCACTGGTGAAGTCCGTAATAGTGAAGCCACATATCAAGAACTTATTGACTGAAAATAGGCAAGAACAAAAAACCAGCCTAGTGCGAGTCGCACTCGCGCACGAGAGTTCCGTACCATTGTCTATACAATATTAGACACAAAGATCGAGAAAAAACGGCAAAAATCGCTTTTGTTGTATTGGAGCCCCTTTAAATATTTAGATATTTTATTCTGTTTTTAGTATTTGTTGTTATAGCGGCAATAAAAATGCATCATCTGTGAACATTTCAACTGCCTAGCTATCACAGTTCATGCGATACAGCCTGGTGACAGACAGACAAACAGACGGAAAGTAAAGTCTTAGTAATAGGGTCCTGTTTTTTACCCTCCGGGTACGTAACCCTAAAAACGAACGTGTTGCGCTCGTTCTATTCATAGGCTGAATAGATAGAAACTTCTGTCTGTCTATTCAGCCTATGAATAGAACCACTGCTAGGCATAGCATTCTTCCTAGTCAACCCTCTTCTCTCTAAGGCAGTAACAGAGTGGCGGCCGAAGTTGGGTGAACGGATCGGTATGCTGGTATGGCATTACTAAAGAAGACGGTAAGCAATGGACGAGATTAGGGACCGAGAGGGTTGGCGTGGCAGGGAAGGTTCTTATACAAAAATTTAAATGTGTGAGCGAGAAAAATGCCAGAAGTAAAAGTAGCCTTAACACACTGAGTTGTTACTCTAGTGCTTAACGCGCTTGACTACCAAAATAGAGGTCGTGGGTTCCATTCCCACCGGAGGACGCCATAGTTGATTTTTATAAATGGCCTCAGTCAGGGTGTAATTTTTTGGTTGTGATGTCCTGGCCTGGATACACCACTGGTTATCGTAGTTTGGGACCAGGACAAGTGATTTGTTGTGTGGAAGTTATTTATTTAGTTATTTATAAATTCAAGGAAAATGCAGCGCAAAATATTTCAACTAACGCGGGACTACACTTTGGCATTAGTTAACAACATCAACCAAATAACAGTTGAAAGAAATCAATGCTCCTTCACGATTGATGACTTCTTGGTATCTTTGATGGGAAAGGTTTGAGTCAATATTTTTAATAGTGTTTTTCAACAGTAGTCTCTTGGTAAACAAAGTTCATTATCCGGTTCAAATGCTGTTAGGATACGACTTTTTGGAGTTGCGTTACATGACAGTGTTGACTTGTAGAGTCAGAAAAACCGTCAGATGAATATTATTAATGAATGTTCCCGAGTGATCGAGTACGTAATAATAGAACTCTACTTGACCAGTCTAGTATCTTCTGGAAGTACCCAGTATCACATTGAAGATACTAGAAATAGGTTCTAAGAAGACTATTGAACATTTCAGAATGTCTTTCTATCTCTGTCTAACAGATAGCTCTGTCTCTTTCTAGCACGTAGATTATTCTGCAAGGTTCTCTTGTCTCTACATTCATAAGTACCTATCCCGTAATCTATCTGCACCTAGCATCTAGATTAGATTAGATAGAAACACAGTTCGAATCCACTCTCGCCGTCCGTAAGAAATATAATTTAAAAAGAAATACTTCCGATGAAGATGTATTCGTCACTCAAATGTCACGCGCTTTCCCGACAGCGTTGCTAACGGTACTGACAGGCATCAGTTGACGTCACGTGCGGCTCAATTCTAAAAGGTCGTATCCTAACAGCATTTGAACCGGACAATAGAAAGATAATTTCCGGGCCGTTGCGGGATCGCATCCGCTCCTTTAGGATACCGTGCCAGCGCTCTTACCAACTAAGCCATTCGGCCCTCGCCTCGAAGTACCCAGGATACGGCGCTGGTTCGAATTCCGCTTCGGCCCGAAATTTTCCTTTCAACTTGATATTTGTTTAAAGGTATTCCTTCTCCCTAATGGTGCATCCACACCGCAGTATTTTTTTGTGGGGAAAAACATTTTGCAACGTGTTATCACAATATAAGGAACTTCCAATATAATTTTGTCTGGAAGAAGATGCTATTCGCAATAAGGGCGCCGTATGTACCTTTTCTTTGTAACCGTTGTCTCTGTCTGGTGTGCATATTCCATAATAAATCACCATATATCTTGCGTTGCTCTACAAAAAGTTATCTGCGGTATGGGTGTGTCAGTTTATGATATATTATATTTATTAGTTAAGCGGTGGTAGCCTAGTGGGTAGAACATTGGACTCGGAAGCGGGAGACCTAGGTTCGATTCCCAGTGCGGGCATGTACCTATGACTTTGTTTTCTAAGTTATGTACATTTGTGAAGTTATAGTACCAATACCACTCGCTAACGGTGAAGGAAACCATCGTGAGGAAACCTGAGTGTCTGAGCTATTTACATACCTCAGCGCTTGAAATCGCCAATCCGCGGTGGGCACGCGTGGTGATTAAGCCCATACTCTCTCTGAGAGAAGGCCTGTGCCCTACAGTGGGACGTTTAAAGGCTGCTTATGATTAGTTATAATATTCACATTGTATCCAGTTTTGACTTACGTGTTTATGAAGGCAGCGATACGTGGGCCAATGAATTAGGAAGTTCATAGTTCAGCATCTGAACAGTTTTGTCACACACACGAAACGAAAAAGCAGAAGAATGGTAGATACCTATAACTTTACCATGACACGCAATTAGGTCCCTACTTATAATTAAACCATCCTTATATATTAGGGGTTAAAGTATGAAATTGCCGTTTTATTGCAATAGGTTCTTTGAATTGACATAGAATCTTCATGGTTTGAGGTTTTCGAATGAAACTTTTTTCAAATGGTTTCTATGATGTTCTTTTTTTAAAAAATGTGAAACATTTGAATATCGACTTTCAATTGTTTTTGTTATTCAATTTAGACAAGAAAGATGGATACTGCGAAAATTCGAGTGATTATGAGGCACCCATTTTTCGTATTTTTATTTTATTGATTTCACGCAAGTGAGTCAATATTGTGGGTAAGGTAACGTTAAACCATGCCGCTAATTCCTGGGTAGTTTGACTAGGGTCGGCTTCCACTATCTCTCTTAATTCATCGTTATTCACCTGTGTGGGCGGTCTTCCTCGTGGCTCGTTCTTTAAGTCGAAATTTCCATCACGAAAGCGTTTAAACCAAAATCGCACGGTGCGTTCATTAGTAGACCCCTCTCCAAACGCAGCATTGATATTGCGGGCTGTTTCTGCCGCTTTAGTTCCGCGTCGGAACTCGTATTCAAAAATCACTCGAATTTTCGCAGTATCCATCTTTCTTGTCTAAATTGAATAACAAAAACAATTGAAAGTCGATATTGAAATGTTTCACATTTTTTTAAAAAAGAACATCATAGAAACCATTTGAAAAAGTTTCATTCGAAAACCTCAAGCCATGAAGATTCTATGTCAATTCAAAGAACCTATTGCAATAAAACGGCAATTTCATACTTTAACCCCTATTATATTATGACCATACAAAAATTGTCTGAAAGAGATCAGTTTTAGTGATAGGACCGCCGTCTCTTAGGTTAAGAGATATCTATGTGACTTCCTTTTTTGTGTACAATATAGTTTTACTCAATTCTAAATATATTTTGCAGAAAGAGTCAACTATCATCGAGTTAACAAACGTCACTGTGACCGGCTTGGAGACTGCATACTCAGCCAATAACGGTGGACCGTACAAATTGAAAACCCCGAAATTGTCGCAAGCGATAAACTTCAACAGCCTACAGGTACTTGGACGAATTCTAATACTGTTTATATCTCTAATTCTAAAATGTTTACCAAAACGAAAAACGTACATTTTTAAATCACATAGACCTAAATACTAGGTGGTGATAACAAAGACCCAACAGTTTGTAGAAAATCACATTTGTTAACATAATTCAAATGTGTCTCAGGCACTACACCACTAATATAGCACTTTTTAGGGTTCCGTACCCGAAGGGTGCGAAACGGGACCCTATTACTAAGATTTCACTGTCCGTCTGTCTGTCTGTGCGTCTGTCTGTCTCTCCGTCACCAGGATGTATCTCACGAATCGTGATAGACAGTGAAATTTTCACAGAAATAAAATAAATATTTAAAGGGGGCTCCCATAAAACAAACGTGATTTTTTTGCACAATATTAATAACGGGAATAGGTAGTCGCTTGAAATATTCAAATGTTTTATAGACAATGGTACGGAAACCTTCGTGTGCGAGTCTGACTCGCACTTGGTCGGTTTTTATAAACATACCACGTGGGAATGTAAATAATCATAAGATATGATTGAATTGGAATAACCCAATTCAATAATGTTTTATGATAACTTACAGATCCAAAACCTTTCCGCCTCCGTCTAAAATATGTCTCGGGCACTACAACACTAATATAGCACTTTTTTATAATCATTTACCTGTTGGGCATAATCCTTTCCAAGCCGCTTGGTCAATTAACAATCTTGTTTAAAGTGTTTCCGAATTTTTTTGTCACTTTTCTTTTACGTAAAACCATCTTTTATTTTTTACTATTTTCGTACTGGGTGATACTAAAAGAAAAAAAAAATGTTATGTTATACTCTCTAACCACGAGCTACATATTAAAATCAGGGTGGTGGCATCTTTGAAACAGGTTCGAGGAAGCATGCGCTCTGACAATTTTACAACTTCGGCGATCAGCCACTTCGCCGCCGAGGTGATTGATTACACGATCACGGTGTCTGTCGAATTCACAGAGGGCAAAACCGGGAAGGAAGATGTCAAGTTTGCTCCCCAGGGGTGGAGGTGCGGTGTTTTTGTTATTTACGGCTTACTTACTTATACCTTGTTGTCCCTCATCAGGTACATGTACAGTTAATAAGGTTTCTAAATTAGTATAAAACGTACAGTTAGCTACATAAATTACAAAGTTGTTGCTATGATGCTGAAGAAAGGGCCAACATTATAAAAATCTAAATTAATTTAATTAGTGTGAAGTTACTTATTTTTTCATTCTCAGAATGGTTTAAAGACAGCCTAAGCGCTTAAAAATAGTAATAAACAGCTTTGTGTTTCAATTTAGCATCGTCATTGAAAAAAATAAAACAAATAAAGAAAACGAAAATTATGTAAAGTAATCTTTTTTTTACAATTAGTGCTCGAATTGTTTCCCTCCTAAAATTATGCACATGCTGTGATATGTGACAACCTCAGACACCAGACACTTCGGTTTCCTCACAATGTTTACCTTCACAGTTAGCGAGAAGCGTTCGTACTTTTAATAAGGAAATAAAAAAGTGAACTCAGAAACTGAGTGTACTAGAATAGCCCGAAGCTTTTTTTCTACTAAATTTTGTTTGCGTTGCAGGTCTTTGGAGTTTTCAATAATTCATCTGGATGCGTTTAGTACGGAACGTGCACAAATCTACTCTCTTATCACAGGCTATCTGTCCGAAAACATACCCAAGAAGCTAGTCAAACATTTGTCTACAGTGTATAAGCCGGCAGTACATCATACAAATAAGGAAGGCGCTTACAGAGCTAATAAAAAAGACGAGAAATCGAATGAAAATGAACGCGAGGAAGTACATCAAATTGTTAGTGATGAGGAAGTACATCAAATTGTTAGTAATGCGGGAGCACTTGTCGAGCAGGAAAAGAGACCTAACTTCAAAAGAAACGTTGTATCTCAGAGCGAACATGAGGAGGAACGTATTGCTCAAAAAAGGAACGATAAAAACAGGAATTGAGAGACTGGGCAGTTATTATAAGCTGGAGATAATACACCTTATCACCTTTTATTTAAAACACCTATTAAATAATACAAAATTTCGAACAAATTAACCTGAGATCGTCGATCGTGGTGCGCGCGTACCCCGTGGTGATTAAACCCAGACCTTTGCCCTGCAGTGGAACGTATTTAAGCTGCTTATGTAGAAGCAGGATTTTTTTTAATGTAGCATAACGTCCTTGGTCCTATTCGGTTCTCCTACTGGCAGGAGCATAAGGACATATTGGTCCTCGTGGAGACTAATGGAGTCACATACAACGAATATTGTCACTTATTAATTACTAGTCTGACAAAGATATTCCGATAAAAGGGCGTCAAGAGGATCTCGTCACTGATACTTTAATAATGAATACCCAGATGTCGCTTCTACATGGTCAAATTACTGCAGGTAATTTTTTTGAAATACTAAGATCATTTTCTAAAACGTTGATTATAAAAAAAAAATTTAGTACTTAAGTGTACTAATGCATATATGGTCACGAAAGGAGCATAAGGACATAATATTGGTCTTCATGCTCCTACCAGTAGGAGAACCGAGTAGGAGCAAGTGGAAACGGTCGGCATAGGCCTTTTCTTAGGGAGAGGGAGTATGTTTTTAATTATCACGCGTGCCCTTCGCGGATTCACCATTGAAAGGTATGTGAACACCTCAGATACTCAGGTCTCCTCACCATGTTGATGCTGATTAGCACTTGAAAGACTCTCAATTTAGAAACCGATGGTTAACGACGTGGCTGTTTTGTAAACTGCGACAGAAGAAAACTCATTGGGTTGGAAATGACACGCAAAGTGGAATGCAATCCATCACACCGTATGGATCAATGCTAAACATATGCCTCTCCTAAGACAAGCCACTTCTTTCGATACTCGGCAATCCTAATCCAGCCCGATAGAAGTGAAATATAGCGAAGTAACTGTAAATACAGCTATATATATAACTTTGTCATAGAACTTTGTCAGATTTTTATAAGTATAGTACAGGAAATGGAGCCTCTACTCTATCTACTCTTGAAACACATGAATTGATACAAACTAAAGTCCGTTTAGTATTTGTTGCAAAAAAAAAAACTGTAACTTTGACATAAGTCGCAAACCATCACAATCCATCTCATTTGTTGACGTACTCTATGCGGACATCAATACAAGTTTATTTTTAACCGACTTCAAAAAAGGTTATCAATTCGACGCGTATATTTTTTTTCTAGCGTAAAAGTAGTCCCAAGTTAATTTGGTGATGTTCTGGTGAGGACTTTCGGAGATGGAAATTTAGAACATCAAATTTTAAAGCAACGAATTAAGTAGGGTAAATTATGGTTATAAGGGACTTATTTATTTTTCTCCCGCTCCCCCACTAAAAATTGAAAAATAAACATTTTTCAAATAAAAAATAAAAACCTACTTTGAAACACTACAGCACTAAAAAGTTAGAAATAATTTAAATAATTAGAAGTACAAGTATTTATACATGTAGGTATTGTAGAAGTATAATTTGTAGTCGGTGCCTAGTTTCAAGACCAGCACATATATTTTGGGCACCGGCTCCAAATTATACTTCTACTTTTAATTATTTAAATTATTTCTAACTTTTTAGTGCTGCAGTGTTTCAAAGTCGGTTTTTATTTAAAGGTCGTGATAGACGACGGCTGTAAATATATCGCGCGATGTCTTGTTTCATACTAAATCCGACCGCAGTCGTGTATGGACGCGGGTCGCATGTTGGATATCACATGTTGCATCAACTCATGTCGGATATATCATTCTTATCATCGTCGTCGTCACTTTCATCTTGGATACTAATTATATGACGTTGTGTAAACGTAAACTTGCAGGTTCGGGATCGGTAGAATTTCTGACAAAGCCGAAGTAAACAGGCGATTAGAGAACGAAGTCCAGGTAAACAACAGTCAAAATCACGTATATAAAACAAGAATCAGTCCAAAAACAAGCCAAAATGGTCAAAATCACGAGAGAACACGGGAAACAACATTCGTGTACTTATCCAAAAAAGAAACATAATGTTTGAAAATAAAGACGTCATTTAATGACGTCTTGAAATTCTTGATGAATGAGTGAAACCAATATGTAAAAAACAAATAAGCCCATTTTACTTCCAAGAAAAAATTGTAACTTCCATTTAAAATAATAACTTCCACACATAAAATCACTTGACCTGGTCCCAAACTAGGATACCCTGTGCTATGTTGGTGTTGTTTTAAATACTTTTCTTTTATGAGTAATTAAATAATTTTATTGTCTTTGTTGCAATAGGTTTTTGGTCACACGAGTCTACTTTATTACAGTAAAAAGTCAAGGGTCAACTCCATATGCGTGCTGTTCAAGAATAGGGCATCTGATATTTGGCATCTCAGTTACACTTTCAATTAGTGCCCCATTTTTACCTGAGCCTACACAAATACGAGCGGGGGTTGGGGGCGGTACGTCAACACATTTTACTTGAGTGAATATGCGTAATTATAGGTGGAAAAAGTATTAGGCCACGTGAAATTAGGCGTGGGGCATATAGGAAGAACGTGGGACTAGTACTAGTATTAGTAATAATTTAGGAGCGGGCTCAAACACAGAATCGGTGGATTTAAACGGGCATCGCAGACAAAGGAAAACCCTAAGTTAGGTCTAAATTTAGTTGCACAAAACATACAGGGTTTTTCCGGCAAAGACAATTTAATAGAACTATTTTTAGAGGATTTTTAATGTAGATATTTTGTGTTTAATGCCGCGTGTTTTCCGTGCCCTCGTCCACACATATACTCTTTATTTGTACTGTGCAGATACGCGCGAACTCTATACAACGCACCGCGTCTTTTCCGCGTCCTCGTCCCACGTCCTTCCTATGACCCCACGCCTAATATATTGTTCTAGGGTCGTCGGAATTGAGAACGGTGTAATGGTTTGCGTTACATAAGTAATAAGGAGGTTTCTGTGATTGTTCCAAAGTGTAAATTCAAAGGCAAATAATGGCCCGAGTATTTTTTATTACAAATCTAAAGTTTGCGCTTGATTTTGATGATAAAATCTGAACTTAACTACTCGTACTATTGGTCTGTTGTAAGAAAAACTTTCCATTTGATCCCGTCCAATATTGGGTTACTTGTAATGGTGGTGACTCTTTTCCCAATGTATTGCCTAAACTTCACTTAGAACAATGTTACTCTGGTATATAATAGTACATTACTTCAGAGGGAAGAAAGTGACAGTTCCATACCGAGATTATGGCATTTGCGCCACGAGCTTGCGAGGGGCGCAAACCATTTAAGGTATGGAACTGTACTTTATCCTGAGGTATGTATAGTGCTTTTTATTACACCTACGAGGAAAATTATAGACATAAATGCATAGAAATGTTTACAAAAAACACAAAGATAAATGCTAAATCAATCGAAGTTTTTGCGAAAATGCGCGGGCTTTTCCTTTTTTTATTCGCCCGTTTCTGGAGTAGGCTAAGATCATAAGGCCACTTCTTCCGTGATTCCGCGCGTTTTATATACAAAAATAATTTCGTTTTTAATTTTCTGTATGCACCAAGGAGGTTGGTAACTGGTAAAAAAAAACTGTATGTGGCCAGTAACAATTTACTTGAAATTTAATTAGTAGACAGTTAAAGTCTCTTTGCAGTAGGACTGCTGACAAATTAAAAAAAAAACCGGGTATGTAATGGAATTTTATACATACTTCCCACCCTTGGGTCGGAAGGATTTTCATACAAACTTCCATACCATGGGATGAAAGGATTTGAAGGGCGGGATAAAGGCGTTTCTTCCCTCTAATTGGTATAATCAGTATGTATTTTCAGAGCAGGTGTGATAAAAAAACACTTTGTATGCCACAAAAATTATGGCGTAATTGCAGGGCGGTGTAGAAAAAGATAAAACCAAGTAAGTTTATCCGGTATTAACTTAATAATGTGTAGGTAGTGCTTACGAAAGTTTTAGTTCCATCGGTGCCACCATTGTTTAAATGTTACACTTAAGTAGGTTAAATACTCACTTGAAAACTTAGGGAGTGCTCCTCGGCCTCGTCGGATGTAGACGGTCAAATCGTTTTCTGAAACAATCCATTACCAAATGGTAAAAGCTCTCTAGTCGATGAATTCGTTCTTCAAAATCATCGATATTGATGTGCGAATAAAACACTACGCTCTAAGGAATTTCCGAGTTGAAATGGCGCTGCCACCATGAATGGCGATTTGTGTCGTTTTAGGACGTGGGTATATTTAAGAGGAAAAGGCCACTAGGCAGAGGCGGACTTTCCTCAAGGCCTATGGGAGGCCTATCTAATTGCAGAAATACACTAATTCTTCAGAGTAACTCAATCATTTTAAAAATTTGTAGAACATCTAAATGGCTCCCACGATACGGGGTTTTGTAGTGTGGGCGCCGCCATAAAATGTAAAGTAGGATTAAGTTACTGGAAATAATAGTAGATTGTACAACAAGTGCATAAAACGCACCATTTTACTCGAGACGTTTATCCATCCGAGCGAGCTTGCGAGCGAGGATAGATATAAAGTCGAGTGTAAAATGGGTTTTATGGACGAGTTGTACACTCTACTTTTCACTTCGATTGACGACATTATTTATCGTTAATCAAAAAACAATTTTAAGTTGTAACACAAATATTACAATGAAAAAATAATTATGGTTCCCGCCAATTAACTTTTTTTTCTTTTTTTTTTCTGTAGGGACGTGACACCTGACTTAAGGTCGTTACATACTGCTCAGTTATAAAAACATTTTCTTTTTATAACTATGATAAGTTGTTGTTATGGCTTAAATACTATACTGATCTACTAAATTGAAAAATAAACAAATATAAAAAATAATAAATGAGACGAAATACAAATTATAAGTTTATTTCATGAAGTTTTATTGTGTACTTTGGCTGTTGGTATCTTTGCCTTGGTCTTAGAATACGAACGAAACGAAATAAAATAAAGAGGTTGTTGTATGAAGTTAAAGATGTTCGTGTGGCTGTTGCAGCGATTGCCTTGGTCTTCGACGAAGATTTTACTTTATGCTCTAGAGCATAAAAAGCGACTTTATGTCGCCTACGCACGACATAAAGACGAACTTTTAGAGCATGAGAAGTGAAAATATTATTTACATATCTCTTGCTCTGTAAGTAGTCACTTACTTCTCTGAATGTCAGGGTGTATGGATATCATTAGAGCATAGGTTTCAAAACATACCATGTAATGTTAACATTACAGCATAGGTTTTGGAATTTGAAAAAAGAACTGTCATATTCATACTGTAAGAAGAATATTTTTTAAAAGTTAATATTTTTTTTCTCGGTATCGATTATTTACTCGAATCGGAATCGAGACAATTTATATTAGAATTTATGAAGATTTTATTTTAAATATCGAATTATTTGTTTCGCAGTCACATCGTATGTTAATTAAAATCGATTTAAAAATCAAACTGGCCAGCATGATTTGACGCGCTTGCGTGCCATAAAATCGTGAAGAGTAAAAAAGTCAGTGGACTAGCTAGGCGCGAAAGTAAATTTTTTTCGTGTTTTGGAGTTCTTTCTCAAAAGTCCTGCTTTCTTGTTTTTTTACTTACCTCACAATCGATATGTAAAGCAGAGTGTTTACCTCGGGTGTAAGCATCAATTGCATACTCGGGCTAATTAGCCAAAAACCTCGTATGCAATTGAGGTCATGCAGTCCTTGGTTATCAATCTACTATTATCTTATCGTTCATTTCAGAACAATGGAGCGAGCGGGAGAACTACGCGGTCTAGGGCGGTTAATCTAGCCCTATTGTCACCATACACCACAACTTTGTCAAAAGTATACTAATATTTTTACGATCGTTAGAAATGCCAAAAGTGAAGCAGCGAAATTTAGGGCCTGATGGCTAGTTACTTACTGGAAAGAGCTATGGACTCTGATATGGAGTAGTTATATCCGTAGGCGACCCCGGCGCTGATGGCGATTATCATCGAGAGGTACACCACGAACCCGATGCACATTGCAAGCCCGAACGAGAGGATCCTGCGGAGGACAAGAATAAGAGTAAGAATAAGAAAACAGAAATCAATCATTTATTTCAACGTAAAGAATTTACATTCTGTTTGCTGAGTGTCAATGTGCTATGTTAGCCATTGGGGGAAAAAAAATCCACTCTGACCATCTTTTCTCAAATCATCTTAAACTTAATGCTTTAGAGCCTATATGATAAGATTCCACGATTGCCATCAATAACTTTAAAGCCAAAACATTAGTTAATTTTCTTACAAAAGTAGGACAAACATTAATGCTGCGGCCAGATACACGAACAGCACTCGTTCACGATCATAACGCAGGGGTCAGCCATCACCAGTCTCAACTATTTTAGAGGGAGATAGGAGACCTGGCTACCACGCCACCATTTGAATGAGCTTCAGCAAACCTGCAGATTGAGTTCTTGTCAGAATAACTTCTACACAACACAATCACTTGTGCTGCTCCTAAACTAAGATACCCTGTGCTATGGTGACTAGACAAGGACATCACAAGCATGGAAATACACCCAGACTGAGGCCATTTGTACAAATGTACGACGGCCCCCAGTGGAAATCGAACCTCCGGCATGGTAATCTCGTGATACCGCTAGACCAATGAGGCAGTAAACAAGGTTCTACAGGGCATTTTTTAATGACTCGCGATGCTTATATATCATCATAAACTTAAAGGCCCCCATTGACGATGCGTCCAACACTCCAAATGGACTGCTAGCATTCCAAAATCGGCTCTTCAATGTAGAAAACGCCGTCCATTTTTAAGACAGCGTCCAGGAATGAATTTCTATTCGGATGTAAATCCATCACGCCATTCCAAACGGATTGCATAGGTCTAGTGCGTTTGAATTGGCCGTTGTCAGTGTGAAAAAACGTACACTAGATGCAAGCCTGCTCGTGAATATCCGAAACGGCGTCCATTTTTCATTCATTCCGCGCTGTGCAGCCGTCCACATTGGTCGTGCTTATAAACCATACAATTTTATCGATGCTTTTGATGCCGGCGGTATGTCACGTAAAGAGATTTCATTTGGGTATTCATTTAAATGAACAGAAAAAACAAATAATAAAAGTACACTTATTTTATTAAAATCATTAAGGCCGGGTTCTCCGAGCGCACGGATTTGCATAGGACTTATTGCGCTGCGTGAGCGAATAGTTGGGGAAAAGGAGGCATTTGAAATTATTGAAATTACAAATATACAAATCCTATAAAAAGAATTTTGACGACCGACGTCGCTTACATATTCAGTGATAGTCATTTTGGTATATTTTTCAGCCTGAAAGGTACGTTAAGGAATGCCAGTAAGGTACATTACCTTTGAACCAAGTCTAGGATCTACGGCACAAATTGCGAGGCACCAAAGAGAAAAAATAAAAAGCAAAGTTATTTTTCGTATTGAGTATCTAATTACGGACATAAAGCTGAGGTAAAAAGTATAGTATGTGAAATCGCCTTCTGTAATTATTTCGCACAATCTGTAATTATTTCGTCTTTAACCAGATAAGCGTGTGGTAGAGATCATCATAGCGCAAAAATTGTGACTAATAAACGTTACAAATTAAACATAGGTGTCCATTTCAAGAAAGACCTATGTATATTGTTATGAAGAAAAAACCGGCCAAGTGTCTACCTGTTGCCGTCATTAATCTCGAGCAAAAAACTCACTTAAGATAAATACTTACGGGGCGCTCTCACACAACTTCTTTTGCCGTTTTGGCTCTATATTAATAAAGGCGACAGGTAGACGCTTGAAATATTCAAATGTTGTAAGACAATGGTACGAAGGGCTCCCCTTCGTGCGCGAGTCCAACTCGTACTTGGCCGGTTTTTACGTATCTTTTTTAGGAAATTACGTTATAGGGAAACATAAATGTCTTTATCACCACCCTCTTTCTATAAATTTACGATCTGTATATTTTGTAAAGGAAAATATTTTTTTGAAACGTATCAAATCTAAAGAAAGGCCGACACGACCAGACATTTCGTTTGAGATAATTTTACAATTACCAACGAACATTTACTTGGCCCCTCTTCCTGGTGACCTTCGTCACTGTTACAAAGTAATTTGGATACTTTCAAAGGGCTATGAGAAATCAAATAATTTTGGTAGCCATTTCCACAATTTTACTGAGCACGCCTTTGCTAACCGCTGGCTACAAACTTCTTGATAGCACAAAGTGACCTTCTCAGGATAATAATAATATTGTAATAATAATATAATACTATATTTATTATCTGTGCCTGTATTTTCTCCAAATATATAAAAAAATAAATTACAACACAATTATTGGGTTACTGTGAGCAGGCTCATTTATGCAATAAACTAAATTGAAAAAGTGATTCGAAAGTAGAAGAATTATCATCAAAATATTTCTCAATTATAATGTAATTACTTCCATACAACAAAATCACTTGTTGAGGGGCGCTACCACATAAGTCCCCCATAAGACCTTCGGAGTAGCCCGATTAAGCCCGATAAGCTCCGAGTTTGAATATTGTTGTTTTCTTTGTGTGCTGATAGGCAAGCCAATCGGTCCAATATTTTTTACTATTCCAATGTAGGTACCTAACCTACATGTGTCCTTTATTTCGACAGTAGCATATAAATGTAATTAATATAGCGCTCCGCTCGCTTTGCTCGCTCCGCTACGTGAGTTCACAAGCAACCTACCATAACCTAGTCAGTCCAACCGTTTATTTAACTTTTGACAGTATTATTATTTTTGTTGCACTAACCCGTGCTGAGGACAACACGTAATACAGAGAAGTTTGTAAAGAGGCTCGAAATTGCGCCGATGCCTACACTTGCCCGTTACCTCAGTTGGGAGAGCGCTGGCATGGTTAGCCAGAGGTCGCGGGTTCAAGTCCCGGCATGGGTGGAATTTTTAGCCTCTAAATAGGATTTGACAGTTCAATTTAGTGATGTTCTGTGAAGTTACCGATTCGATTATTTATGATCATCGATTTAAATTATGTTGAAGGTTTACTCGATTGTTTGCATTGCTATTTATTTTGATATTTTATAGTAATAAACTAAAAACTACCCAACGCGTTTTCATATTCATTTGTTTTTATAATATTAAAACCTAATTTTTTACAGCTTAGATCTTTGTAACAAGATAAGTTTATATTTTTTTATAGCCTTTTTTCGGTTTATTTTTTTTAAATAATGGAGGGAATCTTTGTATTAAAAAATCACTCTGACAGTTATTGCAGAAAATATTGTCTTTTTAATCTGTGGAAAAAAAACTTAAAAAGATGTTGAAATTAATACGGAGCATGAAACCTATTTTAATTATTTTCTCTGCAAATACAACAATCGGAAGCCGTGTGTGACTCGCTCGAGCAGTCCTAGCAAATATCCACTTCACTCTCCAGTCGCCTCAAGTCCGTTGCCTGGGCGGTCGTGCGCCCGCCCGCCCTCGGCGCTACTGGCATAAAGACGCGCTGCCCGACACTCCCGGCAAAAAAAGTTTTTCTCCTTTCAAGAATGTAAAAGTAAATCCATAAAGGTTAGGAACATTTCCAGCCAGCTTTAGTGGTTCCAGAAAGCTCAGAGTGAAAACTTTTTTATCGCTTGTGGGTACAGAGGAGTTTCAGTTAGCGGTGAGTAAATTTTGTGGTACATGTAGCTTACTGTTGCATAAACGATAAGTTACCCAGGTAATACGTAACTGGTATAATCCGATCTTGATCAAATTTTAGCTTGGGCGGTCGTGTTCCCGTCGCCCTTGGGTCTACTGGCATAAAGACGCGGTATTCAACAGTAAAAAAACTGTTTCCTTTTTCTTAAATTAATGTTAAAGTGGGTCCATAAAGGTTAGGAACATTTCCAGCCAGCTTTAGTGGTTGGATTAAGATGATAGATTTTTTTTGTGCTTTTGGGTGCAAAGGAAGGTAGGACTTGAGTCGATTTTATGCATATTATCTTACTGTTGCATAAAATATGATAACTTGCCGAGGCAATACATATATCATACTAACACGTTGATGGATTTATCGGATATTGGTCACGTTTTAGCTATTAGGTAGCTGTTAAGTTCTATTTTCAGATAAAGCAAGACATCCGCGAGCGATGATAGCGATGATAGATTAATCAGTTGCTTCACATGCGCGAGGTCCTGGGTTTGAATCTAAGTTTAAATGTCTTGGTTCTTTTAAGCTACATACGTACATTTGTTCAACTGAAAAACGTTGCGAGGAAACCAGTGTTGGAGGTGTTAATACAGTTGTCAGAGCTTGAAATCGTCATTGCGATAACCTCTACATGTTATTATAGTGCATGGCCCGTAAAATAAAAAGACAAATGAAAAGTAAAATAACCGACCAACTTCAAATCAAATCTTAAACTTTTATTCAAAATAGCACACAAACTGTGACTTAATGAACGTTGCAAGTAAAACTAGGTGTCCATTTCAAAACGTAGATTATTTTGGAGAAAAAACGCACAAAAAAACTTCAAACTTAGACTTTTCAAATATGTTTCTTAATAATTAACAGAGTTTACATAATTATTCTAAAACCTAGAACTCATACATTGGACTGGCTTTAAATACAAACATCTTTGTCATATAAATAATTTTTAATGTTATAGTAGCTGTTTTGGCACAAAGTATGCTTTACGCATTTTTTGAACCCCATTTCTGGCAAGCATAAAATATCTTCAGGGATCTTATTGTAGAAACGTATACAATGCCCCATAAAGGCTGTATTAACCTTTGCCAGCCTATATCTTGGGAACGAAAATTTATGTTTATTTCTAGTATTTACATTATGTTGTCTACCTACAGTGTTAAAGTTACTGATATTTTTCCTGACGTCCATAATATTGTCATAGATATGCTGACTAGCAACTGTCAGGATGTTAGTATCTGATCGCTCTCTTCTGCAAGACGAAGATGGTCTCAATGTTTGCTGCCCGACCCCACAGTAGTATGCCATAGGACCCCTCCGGACTCGTGATAATGCTATGGAAGTAACTAAAATAAACAAGCCTAGCAGTTGCGACCCCAGTTCTTCCCCAGATTCTTTTAACTGCATAATTATGCTGCAGAATTAAGCTTATTTGCCATTTTTTCTATATGAGGACCCCATTGAAGCTTTGCATCAATTGTGATAAATAGAAACACAGTTTCTTCTACAAGGTCTAGTTTGCCATTACCCAATATTACGTTGCTGTCAACGATTTTCACATTTTGTAGAGTGAACATTATACATTTACTCTTTTTTGAATTTAAACCTGAGAAAGAGCATTATTTGTATCGGCAAGGTCATTTTCTGGTCTCTTAATAAGGACAAGATAATAAGTACCTGAAACCAGCGTGCGTGCATGAAACGACTAATGAATGTCGAGGAAGCGAAAGTGATCTGTCAGGATCGTGGCAAGTGGCAGTCCCTGGTCTCTGCCTACCCCTCTGGGATACAGGCGAGAGTTTATGTATGTGTAAATGCTACGCAAGCCACATTGAATGAGTTTTTATATGTATGTACTAGGGGTGTTCAATATGTAGTGAGAATGAATAAGATGCTATTTTATTTTTCAATATTTCAAGTCACCTTTTAGTTGTATAAACTTAGCGTATCTTCTTTCTAAACCCAAAATTACTTTCCTAAAAAAAAACCTTGTACTACGGCGATCACTGTGTCATCTTCGTCGAATTTCTGGCCTCTTAGATATTCTTTCAATCTCGAAAATAGATAAAAGTCACTGTCTGGTGCAAGGTCTGGAGAATATGGAGGATGTTAAATCATTTCGAAGCCAGCTTGGACCCAGATAGACAGCGTGACGAAAATCACCACAGAATGTGTTCTAGGAGACGAACATTGTATGGGTGGCCGACCAGGACGGAGATGGCGTGACGACCTTTCAAGCTTTTGCCTCGGGACACGTATTAAGGCCCGCCTTTGTCCCGGAGGGTAAAGCAGAGACCAGGGTTTGTCACGTGCCACGATTCTGACAAACCTCTTTATCTTTATAAACATAACACACAAACCTAGTTATAATTATACCTACCCATGACATGACAACCCTTCACTTTAATTGCAATTCATTTTCAAAATTAACCCCAAGACAATCACCCAAGAAAGTATAGGCGACTTATACCACTTTCTTCAATGTGGCTTGCGTAGCATTTACACATACATAAACTCTCGCCTGTATCCCGGAGGGGTAGACAGAAACCAGGGTCTCTCACTTGCCACGATCCTGGCAGATATCTTTCGCTTCATCAACATTCATTAGTCGTTGCATGCACGCACGCCGGTTTCGGGTGCTTTTTATTTTGCCCTTTGCCAGTGAATTCCTTCGCTAAAACTTGCGATATTTGGTCGAAGTGTGCCCGCCTGGGACGTCCCTTAACTATTATTCGTACAAAATTCAATTTAAATGGTTACTTAAGTGACATTTACGAAATGGTACAAGTCGGCCCAAGTCCTCGGGGATGATTGGTTTCGCTTGACGCGGACTTAAAATGAGAAAAAAGTGTGAATTATATTTATACAAATGAATAGCAATTGCCCGCGACGTCGTTCGTGTGGAAATTTTGATTCGGGATAGAAAGAAGCCTGTGTGCTATTATTTTTTTTCTATCTCTGTGCCAAATTTTTGTGCCTCTGTGCAAAATTGAGTAACAAACGACCATCCATACTTTCGTATTTGTAATAGTAGTAAGAATTACAATAAACTAAGATTACAGTGAACAACTGAGCGAGTTTAATTGAATGAAATGATGAAAATATATATATTAAAAATCTTTATTTAGCCGCCCCATAAAATCTTACTTTGCTAAGACCGGACTTTTCATGTTGTCACTCTCTTGTCGTATGATTTAGACAGTGACAGCATGCAATTTATTTTTCAGTTAAGTTTCATCTGACTATTTAAAAATTGGCCTTTAGGATATACCTATATAAATATAGTAGGTACAAGAAAAACGAGATATAAACTAAACAAGACAAAAAAGCAGTAAGTAACTAACATATGATTGTTTGATTACAAAAGGTAAGTAGGCAGCAAAAGTCTGATTTGTGAGTTCACAGCGACTCCACACGGTGCACGAAGCTCACAATTTGATTGCTAAGTACGAAGCGGGCGCATCAGCGATAGCGATTCGGTTACTCGTATTACATGCATCATTTTTCAATTGAAAGGTCTTGTCATGCGAGAAAAATTTCGAAGAACATTTTCCCGGTCCCATCTCTAGTCCTCGCAGACTTGCACGGAATTGTGTGTGTACAAACGTACATTCGCCTTTAGAGTCGCATTTATGTCGAGGGTTAGGTTGGGTAATGAGGCTATTACACGGAGCCAAATGTAGCAGGGACTTACGAGTCTGTTATCTTAACGCTACAGTACCGACTGCTACGAGATTGCTACGAGTTTTCGTTTCAAATTGAATTTTAAATAGTAATCCCGTCCCTACGTCGAGTTTCAACTGGCTTGTCCCATTTGTTATTCTTGTACGGTTGTACGGTACGGTATATACGGTAAATATTTAAGTATGCTGACGCTTTTACCTGCACATTTTTATTAGTTTACGGATCGACTTCGATGATAAATCGACGTAAGTGAACACCGTAATTATAACTGTACAAATATTTACGTATTCTATGTGTCCAAGTGTTTTTCGCCAGTATATACGCAGCTTTAATGGCGCTATTTGGTAGGTACTGCTCGAAACACAATCGTTTATCGGAAGCTGTTAGAACGCGTAAAGTGTGAATTTGAGAAAATGACCTACGCCAACACATATAAATCAGAGATATGTATACCTCGTAAAACAAAAATTGTTGTAAAATACGCAACCATGCAATAACCAACCAACCATAATAATAATAAATTGAAAATCACAATCATACATTTATTCCGTTTAATCAAAACGTTTCAAACAAAAGTTGCTCAAAATCGAGGATTGAAGAACTATAAGCTTGATGAACTATTAATACCATCCCATATAGTTAAATAGCTGTTACATTATGTAGAGCATGCTGTGCCTGCAACTTCGTGCGTGTAAGGTTAAAATCAAAGAATTAATCTAATTATATGAAAATCTCGTGTTACACTGTTTGCTATCGAACTCCGCCGAAACGGCTTTACTAATTCTTATGAGTTTCTTTGTGTATGTTTGGTAGGTCTGAGAATAGGTCGTAGGCTGATTAATATGGCAAAACAACGTTTGCAGGATCAGCTAGTAATAATAACTAATAATAACTTCCACACAACACAACCACTTGTCCTGGTCCCAAGCTAAGATACCCTGCTATGGTAATGTACATTTGTCACGCAAACATGAACTAGCGCCTTTGATGGCTCTATTTGGATGAAATTCGTCACACTCATAGCGCATGCCTTGGACACGAAGAACATTGTACACAATTTTATTAAATTCTCTCTACCAAGGTTGCAGCATCCGGTAAATCATTGTCCTACGCACAAGAATGTCCGTTCTACGTAACATATTAATGGTTCTAAACATTATCTATCAAGTAGCGCCGCTTTGAAGCAGAAAAACTGTAATGAAACGCAAAAAAAAATTTAAAATAACTAGTGTTGTAGAACAATAGATGTAAATAAAAACTCTAATTGATGTGCTCATCCGCATCCTATGGGAATAAAGTCACGGACACAGCTCATTCACAATCTTTCATGTAATTCCATCAATCAATGGTTGAATAGGCATTAGGCACGTAATTAGGCACCTATTCAATCAATGGTTGAATAGGCATTAGGCTGACTGATGGTCAGATTTTTTATCCATGATCTGTGCTTTAAAAAAAAAAACAACAAAAATGGCGTCGCAAGTAAAATGGACACGCGATTTAACAATTAAAGTAATAAACGAATATGAAAAACATGAGTGCCTGTGGGATTCCTACAGTGAAAGCTACATAAACAAAATTCTAAGAGACAATGCGTATGCAGAAATTTAAAAAACTTTAATCTTTTAAGTATCCTGTTTTTCAGGCGTTCAGCCGATAACTATGATATTATTTCAACAGCTTGCAAAATTATTAGAGATTCCATATTTTCGTCTTGCAATGCGAGTGCTTTCTTCGCATTTTCTATCTTTTATGATGAAAAAAGAATAGCAAATGTAAATCGGCGTCTTTTTTTAGCACTCTTTTATTTAGCATGCTTAAAAATCAATGCTTAAATAGCACGGAAATTTAGCAAATGTAAACCAGCCTTTAGGCTCAGCGAGCTAGTGGGCGTTTTACGCTGAGTTTGTCGGTTCGTGGCGTCCACTCGGAAACTTTTATTCTTCGGCAAATGTGATCAGCCCACTGCCTTAGTTCTTTGGCGAATTGTCTCAATTCTGATGTGGATCATCAAAGATACAACGAGACAATTTTTAAGTATTCAATAAAGTTACTCTCATTTTTTTAAGTTTATTTATTCACACGTTATAAAAACAAAATATTTAATAGTACTAAACTGTGTACATTACTATCTTAATTTACATTTAAAGCCTTTAAAAAGCAATACGGCTTCATTTTGATAGGACAACAAGACGAAGATATTCGGCTACGGCGTCTATTAGGGCTCGGTCTAGATAGCGGGGGAATAGCTCCCGAAATTACCCGGATTGCTAATTAAACGAAGGAAAATGACAGATCTGATGTTGCCACATTTTGGTGAAAAAAAAATAGTGATGGGGTAAAGAATTATTTAGTTGATTCTCAAGAATTATCTTTTATGACAAAATATAATGATATCCTAAAATGTAACGATAGCTAATGGTTGGAGGTTCGTTGTTGTGAAAAAAACCATGAATTTTTCGACCAATCGCCGAAAACGTGAAGTCATCCAACTTGTCTTTAAATGTTTTCTTAGGCCCTGATTTTTCAGGTGAAGTTTTAGTCTGGGTCGTCCCTTACCGGCAAAACAAAACAAAACTTAACAAAAATAGCAAACACAACGTAACCGGAACAACAAAAACAGCAAAATCACAATGAAACAAAGAACGCATTCGTGCACTCACTCAGAAGAATGGAAGACGAATGAAGGGGGTGCTGTAAATCTGTTCCCCGAGTAGGATAAATTTCGTAAATTAACCCTTAGTCTCTTGTCTCTTTTCATCATCATCATCATTCAGCCACAAGAAGTCCACTGCTGGACATAGGCCTCCTCCATGGATTTCCAAAAAGACCGGTTGGAAGCGGCTTGCATCCAGCGTCTTCCTGCCACTTGGATGAGATCATTTTTCCATCTTGTGGGTGGTCGACCTACGCTGCTCTTGCCGATATGTGGTCTCCATTCGAGAACTTTTCGGCCCCATCGGCCATCAGTTCCGCGTGCTATGTGCCCCGTCCACTGCCACTTCAACTTACTAATCCGCTGGGCTATGTCAACGACTTTCGTTCGTCTACGGTCTCTTTTGTTCGCGCATAAATTATAAGGCTCTGCACTCGCACAGTTGAATTGCGAGCATTTGCGAAATTTTGTCGGAAGCCGACCGCAACTGCAGACAGCAGGTGGGTGGGAGACATAGACAGAGCGTAGTAAATGCGAGTGAGCGTGACAGCATACCTACGTACAACGCTCGCTGTCACGCTTACTCGCGCGCGTCGCAACTATATATTTGTGATCGCCGATGAAACCGATCGACTCGGTTGGGGATATCTTATTTTATGATAATATGTGAAACCAGTAACCGGCAATTAATTTGTTATATATTTGAACGAGTGAGCAAAGCGCGTGAACAATCCGGAACATTAAAAGAAAATAAAATTTATATAAGCTCAAAGGAGGAGAAAAAAAAATCAGGGATTACTGAGATATGGGTCACGAGTTCAAAGTTCGTGGCGAACTACTAGTTTATCAGATACTTATTGTAGTCTCTAACATATTCACTAAATTTTTATTCTCTTTAGAATTAATGAGAACATAACTATCAAACTGTAGATGGCAACATTATTTCGAATGATGCTGTCAGTTTCCTTCGTTTAATTACCAATAATTAGACTTGCAATTTCGTTATGCCCTTTACAGACTGTCTGCCACCTGAGACCGCTCATTCAAAGAATATAACGCGGAGATTCAGAAGTACGCAGAAGTATTTGCGTGCCGAAGTACCTTAATCTGAACACTGAATTTAATTTAACTCCAACCTTATGGACCCTGGTAAAAGGATAAAAAAATGTTCCACACAACATAAATCACTTGTCCAGGTCCTAAGCTAAGATGCCCTGTGCTATGATAATCCAAACATCCAAGGACATCACAAATACAGAAATACACCGTTTGTACAAAACAAGAACGGCGGCCTCCAGTGGGAATTGAACCTAATTGTGAAGGAAAATCTCGTAAGCAAACCCCACTCGGGTTTTCACATATCTTAGCGCTATCGGAATCGCGAAATCGGCAATCTTCGATGGGCACGCGTAGTGATTAAGCCCATACTCTTACTGAGGAAGGCCTGTGCGCTGCAGTGGGACATATTATATAGGGTGCTTATGCTGTGGATTCGATAAAGTGGTCATGTTCCACGGGCCGGTTTTATGTATTCTGGAGCATAATTCTCTTTACGGGAATGAAACAAAGTGCACGTGCCTCTACCTACACATACAAATAAGACCTAACCGCATTCGTGAGATAAAAAATTTTTTAAATAAAAAACGAAAACCGACTTCGAAACACTACAGCACTAAAAAGTTAGAAATAATTTAAATAATTAGAAGTATTTTTACATGTAGGTATTGTAGAAGTATAATTTGTAGTCGGTGCCCAGTTTCAAGACCAGCACATATATTTTTGGCACCGGCTCCAAATTTTTTATTTTTCAGTTTTTATTTTTTATTTAAAAAATATAATTTTCAATTTTTAGTGTCGGAGCGGGAGAAAAATAAATAAATCCCTTATAACCATAATTTACCCTTCTTAATTCGTTGCTTTAAAATTTGATGTTCTAAATTTCCATCTCCGAAAGTCTTCACCACAACATCACCAAATTAACTTGGGACTACTTTTACGCTATTTCATGAAACATACGGATATTACTAAAGGATGGGCCCCATTCGGGCTTATTTACTGCTGTCCATTGAAGAGTTCCGTTCTCCATCTCTGAAAGTCTCCATCAGATCTTCACCAAATTAAAATGGGACCAATGGGACGTTATACCTGTTCGAACAAAAAAAGAATTGTCGAAATCGGTTAAGATTTGATGGAGTTATGGAGGAACATAGCCAAAAAAAATAAAATATACGCGTCGAATTGATGACCTCCTTCTTTTTGAAGTCGGTTAATAATTACCATAGATCACCAAAACTTCAATGTGAGGTCTGAGATACATCCAGGGCACAGACTCTAATAAACACATAGTTCTTCAGTAAAAAGACGACAACAGCTGTTATTTGCCTCTATTCCGTAGTCAGCAATACGAGTACAATGTCATTCGCTTGGTTTAACCCTCCTAGACAGACGGACTGCATTTCAGCTGCATTCCAACTGCAAAATTGCAGTTCAGATGCGGTTTAAATGCCGTTGGTACTACTGCAATAAAACTGCCAATCTAGACCCTAAGATGACTGAGAAAACTGTTCCTCTGGATTTAGTTTTCTGTGCTCAATATTTTTGCGAATGCGGAATTAATTTTGAATTAATGGCCCTTTATAAGGTAAAACTGCTTGTTTGGGAATTCTTTGGGATTTGGAGGCCGTTCTTTTCATTATTTATTTACTTATTCATTAAGAAAAAGATTGATTGATTAATAAATTATATGGCATACAATATTTACAATTTAATTATACTACTTGATTAGTTGTGGTAACGCAGCGGTAGTACGCCGGTACGCCTCACAGTCGGGAGGTCGTGGGTTCGAATATCGGCACCGACTTTGTTTTCTAAGTTACTTACATTTGTGAAGTTGCAGTAGCAATACCACTAGCGACCACTCAATAAAAAGATCGTGAGGTCAGGTGCATGAAGTGTTTACATACCTACCTCAGCGCCTGTAGTTGCCAATCCATGGTGGACACTGTTTCTTTGAGAGAAGGCCTGTTCCCTACAGTGAAACGTAAATAGCCTGCATTATGACACAGAAAACTCAGACAAAGTTACTTCTGTTGACGTTGATGTAGGTACCCCGATCGGATTAGTATTTACCTAGCCCGCATAATTATTTATGGCCGGCAGGTCCTAAACTCTCTGCCGCAGCCTTCTCTAAGTATTAGCTCGCTACTTACGACAAACTTTTCACATGACTGAGGTAATAGGCCGTGGGCAGGGGGCCGATGACCTGATGTTATACATTACCGAGATGAGAACAATTTAGGGTTCAATATCTTCAAACTGTGTAGGGTGGCCAGCTGTAAGTCGAGAACTCTTTCCACAAGCCCAGAAGATTGGATTTGTCAACTAAGTTTTCTGTCTTAAATAAATCGTAAACACGACACACAAATTGGCTGAAAATAATAATCTTTCATAAAGGGCTATGCTCGGAATTTCTCTACGAGCTCGAATCAGAAATCATGAGATTCGTAGACGAACGAAAGTCGTCGACAAGCGACATAGCCCAGCGGATTACTAAGTGGCAGTGGGCGGGGCACATAGCACTCAGAACTGATGGCCGATGGGGCCGAAAAGTTCTCGTATGGAGACCGCATATCGGCAAGCGCAGCGTAGGACGACCAGCCACAAGGTTGACAGAAGACCTCATCCAAGTGACAGGAAAACACTGGATGCAAGCCGCTTACAACCGGTCTTTTTGGAAATCCATGGAGGAGGCCTATGTCCAGTATTGGACTTCTTGTAGCTGAATGATGATGATGAATGGGGAACTTGCGTCAAACTTAGATTGAAGTGGCATTACTTTTATACCATAGAAGATATAGAAAGAGTCAAGGAAAATTTAAAAATAAAACCACAAATATAATTTTTTCGGGGTTTTCGAGGTCCCAAAAACTGCGAAAAAATTAAGTTACTCTATTAAAAAATATAATATGCTAGATGTTGTTTTTGCATTGCTTTCTAAACATTTTCTAAACAGGGTGTAGATGCATAAAAACATTATTTTGATAGGGGTGCAAAAACAAAAGGAGAGGAGAAAAAAGTAGAAATGCAATTTAAAATATACTCATACACACAAGGTGTTGATTTGTAAAGTAACGCCCGGCTCAGGGTACTTTCTACTCATCAATAGGAACAACTTTTGCTATGGGACCAATTCTAAAAGCTTAAAAAAAAATCAGCTGTTCCATTCATTTTGCTCAGTAGGTATCGAATTTTAGTATCGCACTGCTGTTTTTTTCGCGATTTTGAGGTCGACCCGATAGCAGGTAAAAGTTGTTCGTGTTGATGAGTAGAAAGTACTCTGAGTTGGGTTAGGTTACTTTACAAATCAACACGTTGTATAAGTTTCAATATTATGAGACCATAGTTATAACTTTGCAGCCTGTGAACACAATATTTTTTTAATTTCTCAGGTAGTTCTCAATTTTTTTTTGTAGCCTATGAACGTCCTAATGCAGGGTACAGGCCTTCTCTCCGAGAGAGAGAGAGTATGGGCTTAATTACCACACATGCCCACCGCGGTTTGGCACCTTCAAGCGCTGAGGCATGTGAACACCTCTCTCAGGACAATCAGGTTTCCTCACGATGTTTTCCTTCAAGGTTAGCGAGTGGTATTGCTACTAGAACTTCACAAATGTATGTAACTAAAATTACAAGATCATTATTGGTACATGCCGGAATTCGTACCCACGACCTCCCGAATGAGAAGCCGGCGTTCTACAGCTCCGCTACCGCCGCATTGGTTCTTAAATAAATACTTTTTTACATTACTTTAATTTATTTGTTGAGTGTTTTAGAGGAATCCCGTTGTTAAATGTGACAATATAAGTTTTTACCTGCGTGGCCGGCGTTGAGTGAAATGTAGAATATCCGAACTCTTCAGAGCGCTAGTGAAACTCTAGTAATTCCACGTCGTGAAGTGGTGTTCTGTTTATTCGTATATACCTACTCACGCTGAGTACGATCGTACTTTCATAATTATCTAAAAGCTCTGGGTTTAGCTTCTGAGGTAGTTTATAATGTTCTGCCTCCAGCGTGTATGATATTCAGTTCAAAGAGATGGTATAATTTATTCAGTTACTGAATAAGCGGCTTTTTGTTGTTGAAATGAATGTTGAAAACTTATTTTCAACATTCATTTCAACAACAAAAAGCCGTTTATTCAGTGTAATGCTGCGTTCTCACGATGGGCCAAACATTGGCCAACATTGTACATGGTATTCTTTAAGTACTCTTTCAGTCTTATTTATAAAAAAAAAACACGATTTCTTAAGATACTTTTCAAATGCAGTTTAAAATGGTCTTTCTTGACAGATTTATGTAAACTGTATGAATCGTGTTTTAATAATTATCTTTATGTTTGGACAAAACAAAGCACACGATCATGAACACTAGGTTGCTTCGACACAATGGTATAACGACGAGTGATGATATCGAGGACATTGTGTGAACGCAGTACCCCTAACTCTCCCTACTAACGTCAGAAATAAAAAAGTGTGTTTGCTGAGACTGGCTCATTTTTGGCAACTTTGTGTGTCTAAGTTTCATGTATGTACTTAGGTACAGGTATTTCGCCAAATGTGTCCTATGGTTTGCTAACTTAATTATGCACCTATTGTTTGTAATTCTTTGTAAGGATATGGCTTATGTGCCTACTGTATGTAATTCTTTGTAATGTTGTCAAATAAAGTTTATTCTTATTCTTATCGTATCCTTATCCATAATACTATCTAGCCTGGCTGTGAGCTTACAATAACCGAACCTCCTTACTACGAGTACAATATATTTTGTTCATAGAATGAATTTTGCACATAGTATTGGTCTTCGAGTAGGCAATTCACCGGTACCCCAGACTATGGGGTACCCAAGACTATGCGGCAGGGGTGATTAAAAATTGTGAAATAATAATGAAATTAATTTGAGTAGGTAAGTATACCCGCTATAACATTTAAAAATTGTACCAACTTATGGAACTTTTACCTCTAAATTCGTAGAACTCAGAAGAAATATGTGTAACTTCCACACAACTGTCCTGGTCCCAAACTAGGATACCCTGTACTATGGCAACCAGGCAAGGACATTACAAATATGAAAATACACCCAGACTGAGGCCATACAATTCTACGGTGGCCGCCAGTGGGAATCAAACCCGCGACTTCCGGCATGGTAATCAGACGTGATACCGCTAGACCAACGAGGCAGTCGAGTGTAGTACGTGTAACTCATTGTTTTCTGAAGGAACGCAAAATAAACATTTTCGAGACAGTCGTTTAATAAAACTAACTAAACAATCTGAAACTAAAGCCATTAAAGTTCTCCCTCAAGCGTCCAGCGTAGGTACCTACCCAAGTCCAAGTTGTTTTGACGTGACTTATCTTACCTCATGTTAGTAGATTGCGCAAATCCTAAAATAAGTCAGTTATGCTTCGGTCATACACAGTGACTAATCGCTGCGAGTGCCCACTCGCCGCGAGTATTCGCTGTGCGTGACAAGCTATTCGCAGTGAGTAGATTCACTCGCCGCGAGTTGCAGTCGCCGCGACTAGAATTTTATTGAGCATGTTCAATTTTACTCGCTGACACTGACAGTGGAAATTCTCGTGTAGAACTCGCTGTGTGTGACAGGCAGGCAGCGAATTGTCGCTGCGGCTATTATTCGCGGCGAGTGCAGTCGCTGTGTGTGACCGAAGCTTTAGAGATTGTCATGGCTCTTATCAAACAGGAGCAAGTGATGGTAACGGAGCGGTAGAAGGCCGTTCTGCCGTTACCATAGCATCTGAAGTTATTATTAATTCTTTATTTTAAAACAACAATATGATACAAATGTTTTTTTAGCAACAAGAAATAGACAACTCTAGCGCATTTAGCGTTAGTATTTGATTTGTAGCAGTAATTTAGGGCGTCTCATTAAAATCCATAGCAGTGAATTATTCAGCCGAGATGCAATCACGCTCAGAATGTCGGCTCACCAATTATGCTGACTTTTTTTTTTTTTTTTTTTTAATTAAGCACAGTGACAAAGTTATACAATATATTCCCTTCTGCCAAACTGTATCCTAGTTTAACGGCAGACACTTCAAATGGCGTCAAATCATTACATAAAAATTACATTAAAAAAAAAATCCAAGTGTGGATTAACATAAAAAGTTTGGTAATGAGCATTTCGTCCGACCGGCCAGTCCTCTTTATTGTCGTTTCTACATGTCTAGATCGGCTATACCACCGATGCCGAAGGTAAAATTAACAAAACCTCATAATATAAGTTAACTAGGTGGTCTAGCCGTTGCAGAGGTATCCCAACTAAAAAAGTGGTTGCACCAAGACTGTTAAGATTGCTCTCAACATACGCACGGGAGGAGACGCGCGGGCGGCGGATCGCCGCGACGTGACGTCACGGACACGAGCGGCGCGACGATGCGGGGACTCCGTCTCGATACTCCACCGGCAACGGACGCTACCGAATTTAAGTAACATCTGTTTGACGGGATTTCTGTAATTTTTGACGGCTAATACACCAGCCCTATCCCTTTATACAGTCCACGTTTTATTTCACGTCCCATAGGACCCTTGACAAAGACCATAAAATTTCGATTATTTTTTTTATATTGAAATTGTTAATCTCGACCAAGCAAGACATAATAATATGAGCTAATGCTGTCTAAGCTGCTTATTATTTAGGTACCACTTACTCACTTACAAGGAGCTTGACGCCAATATAATTACCTGTACACCGTAGCACGTAGTTTCATAAACCCATCGTTAGGCACAGGCCTCTTCCCTGTTACGCCAACCCTCCCGGTCCCCGCCAGTTTCATCCATTGCCTTCGTTCTATCGGAAAAGTGACTAACCTACCGAACGACGGACACTCTGTGGCCGCCGTCGTCCACCGTACATCCTCTTGTCTAACCGTCCAGATGGACTGGACGTCGGTTAGACAAGTTGTAGCTTTGCGATGGGTGTGCTCACTTGTTCTACGTTTTCTTACCTGGTTTCCGCTTGCCAATAGCCATGGGCCACCGTTGCATTGCCAAAACCATTAGAGAGGACTAGGGCTGTAGGCTTGGCGAGATCTTTTTATTGAGCTATAGATTTGATATATACTTGGCATGTACCTATGATTTTGTTTTCTAACTTATGTACATTTGTGAAGTTATAGTAGCAATACCACTCGCTAGCTGTGAAGGAAAACAGGAAAACCTGAGGAGGAAACCTGAGTGTATGAGTTATTCACATACCTCAGCGCCTGAAATCGCCAATCCGTGATGGGCACGGGCGGTGATTAAGCCCATACTCTCTCTCTGAGAGAAGGCCTGTGCCCTGCAGTGGGACCTAGGCAGCTTTTGATGATGTAGAGTGTGCGACTCTTTACCTCCCACTCGGTACAGAAAGCAGACAATGTTATACTATGTTGCCCCCCCCTAATATTACGTAATTATTGGGTTATCCTTTTTTCGCACAGTTCGGATAGGTTAAGCAGACAAGTCCGTGGAGGGAAAAGTTAGGTGATAGCATCCCAGGGGCGCTACTATGTATGTCCTCCAATACATAATATTTTGACACTTTGTAATCGACAAAATGGTTAACCCGATAGAGTGGATTGTTACGTGATAGAAGGGCTGATTGTAAGGGAAGACGAAGCCAAAGATGTTACGATCTCGTCAGAACAAGACAAATCGCGTGGTTGTGAGTCTTAGCGCCGGTTTCTGAATAGAGAGTTTCGCTGGGTAAATAATTATCTCACAAAAGAGCATGACAGAACGTTACTTAAGTATTTAGTGAAATTCTCAATTCAGAAACAGGTCCTTAGTCTATGTCTGGTTGTTCGGAATAAGTATGTTTATCTCAAACCTGTAGGCAGCTTTCTAACTAGGTATCCGTCACCACAGTATCCAACTTAGCTCTACCTCTAGCCGTCACTGGTTTGCGCTGCCACATTCATTAATTACCTACTTCAAAGCTTCTCTCTAATAATAGAGGCCAACAGAGCCTGTGCTCTGCTAAATACAGTTGTGGCTAGTAGCTTAAACAAACATTACGTATTCGAGTAGTTTGGTTTCCGAGACTAATTTATTGGTTTCCAAGTCAAATCATGTGGGGGGTTGGCATGCAAATGAGATCAAACATTCTTGGTACAGTCCGCGAGATCCGAAAGTATCATGATTCAGCCACAAGGGGTCCACTGCTGGACATAGGCCTCCTCCATGGATTTCCAAAAAGATCGGTTGGAAGCGGCCTGCATCCAGCGCCTTACTGCCACTTGGATGAGGTCATCTGTCCATCTTGTGGCTGGTCGTCCTACGCTGCGCTTGCCGATATGTGGTCTCCATTCGAAAGTATACAATGATGCTTTTGCTTTACGAATTCTTTGCAGCATTCCCAAAGTACCCGAGCACTTGTACGGGCTATTGAAAGAGTGACGCCGGACCTGTGACCCACGTATTATTTGCACCATTACGTTCGTTTTTTCCAATGGAATCATGCCTGGGAATTCAACGGTTTAGGAGATATTGAGATTCGATGCCGAACTTCTCGTTTCCATATTTTTACGATAGGTGTGCAAATGGATCGTTTAAAAGATTGATGTGCTGTCGTTTGACGATATACGTTGTATAACAGATAATTTGTAACCGAAACATATTTTAATTTACTTTTAACTAATTCTTTACAATAACGTAGATTTATAGATTTGGGCAAAATATTTGCCATTTTTTCGATGATGAAAATGAAAAATAGTGGCTAAATAGCTGGCCGGTCACAGAACAAAAAATAGGCAGGAAAGCAATCCGATCTTTTTCGAGTTGTAGAGTTTATTTATTTATTTTTACTTTCCTTATATTCGTAATGAAAAGCACAGTGATTACCTCGTGTTAAAGGTTTATTTAGTCCTGAACTATTGGCCAAACCCCGTCCAAAAAAAATTACTTTCATCCCTAAGGTAACAATGTACTATATCATAATAGGACCAGTCCACAAGTGATTCAGGGTAAAATCCAATAAAGCACTTGGTATATTAATTCGGCGTAAACTATAACTTTACAATTTGTTCGTAAAGCCTAGAAATGTATTTTTTGATTATTAGTGTATTGTGTTATTTTTTTTTCGATATCCTTATGGCTTAGGTACATACAATGTAATTCCAATGGCGCTCTAGAATAAATACAATGTCACTCCAATGAAAGGTATGTTCTCCATTATATAAAAAAAATGATCGCACTAGGTACTTTTAAAGCCTTTAGGTACTTTCGAGAGCTGGCATGTCTGTACTTTGCGCTGAACATTGATGTTTTAGTAGCAATTATATTTTAAAGTCGTTAATTTTAGCAGCAATTAAAAAGTTTTAACAAGGGAATTAATGTATTTTCCCTCTGTTACACGAGGGATGGATCTTGACTAATTGGTAAAACTTCATCTTTTCAGGGTTCCATACCTCAAATGGAAAAACGGAACCCAAAGAAAAAAACTCGCTTATAAATTAATTGGTAAGCTGTGGACAACTGTTATTGGCCTTATTTTTAGTAATTAGTTATGAGTAATTATAATCAGATTACGCTGTTGTTCCTAATAAAGTAAAATAAAATAAAACCCGAAAACGATAATATGCAGTTATTTCACATAATTATACTTTTAAAAAAGATCAATGCAGGCTCACAATTTAAATAGAGATATTTTAATATTGGGAAAATAACGTTAGACGACATAAAACTCGATGTCTTTGGTGCACCCACAAAAGTAGTTACCTACATAAGGTACTTTACAGTCCATTACCAACTTTCAACTCACAGTTTTCTTACAGAGTCATAATAATTCCGCTTGATTTGTGGTGAAGCAATAAATCAATCTATTATTTCACTATTACCATCAAGGTCAGTTAATGCTTTTACTACGAACCTAGGTGTGGGAAGTAGACTAACAATAACGTAGATTCACAAACAACATACCGTCACTCCCCACGTACAGTCGACAGCACATCAACCTCATACACACTCATATACCCACATACGTGCACTCTAATCGGTTACGTTAAGGGTGACTTTGCAACAGAAACGTAAAGGTTGACCTGGGGCCTGTTTCATAGAACCTACAATTCATGGTTTCTTCTATTTCAATTTCAAAAAAGGTCTTGCCAAACAGAGTATGCCTGTCTCTACGGTATGTTACCAGACGGATAGACAAAGAGACGGATATAAAAGTGATCCTATAAGGGCTCCGTATTTTCCTTTTGAGATGGTGATTGTGTTGTGTGTATGCTATGAAGCTATTTTACGGTTACGTGGACGAATTACGGCCGTGGCTGGTAGAAGGCAGGTCGGTATGCACTAATTCTGCGGTGGCGCCCAAAGAGCACATTAACCTCCTCAGTCCTGACCTTGAAAATAACAATTGAAGACCATTGTTATTTTCAAGGTCAGGACTGAGGAGGTTAACCGAACTATTAGTCACAGAATCACGCTGTAAAGAAGATGTAGGCTAACTGTGCACCATTTCTTAAATGAATCGTGTGATTTTAAAACAACACAAGTCACATGTGTTTTTAAAATAACACTTGCCCATTTTTTTTATTAAATTATTTACAGCTACCTATTGATTTACATTAGAAAAAAAATTGTAGTTTATTCATACAGAAATCAATATAATATGCTAAAATATTGCTGTTGTAGATATTAGTATTTGAATACAACAGTTTTTTCTATTTCCTGCAAAGTTGTAATGAAAGGACATGTGTCGTTTTAAAATCACACGATTCAAATATGGTTTACATAAGCAGCCTAAGGGACGTACATACGTCCCTCTGCAGGACACAGGACTTCTCTCAGAGAGTATGGGCTTAATCACCGCTCGTGCCCATCGCGGATTGGCGATTTCAGGCGCTGAGGCATGTGAATAGCTCATACACTCAGGTTTCCTCACGGTGTTTTCCTTCACAGCTAGCGAGTGGTATTGCTACTATAACTTCAAAAATGTACATAACTTATAAAACAAAGTCATAGGTACATGCCCGCACTGGGAATCGAATCTGGGTCTCTCGCTTCCGAGTCCAAAGTTCTACCCACTAGGCTACTACCGCCTTGAGATTAGAGATTGAGGTTTTACTCGTAGTAGCAATTAAATCGATTTTGATTTTTTACTTAGATAGGTAGATAGATAAATTATTTAAAAGTCACACATGTATACAAAGCCATACACATCTAATCAGAAATAACCGTACGAAATAAACACACATATATAAAATAGAAGTACATAGTATAAAAATAGCAGAAAGACACCAATTTGCCATACACGGTACGCGTTTCTGAAAAGTGACGATCTTGAAAATGTGACCAGTGAAAATGGGCTCCGACTCAGCATTATTAAGCTACATTTAGGAAGTAATTTAATGCAAGACGGCCCCAAACATGCGATGTTGTCTCTCGCTATTCTCCGCGACGCAGAGGATAACTTTTTCGGCATGGCGTGTGCATATAATTTTTAAGGTCCCACACATACGAGCACGGCACGAACGCCGAGCACGACCTTGCCTCTTCGGCATCGATTTTGTAGCTGTGTCGGTCGTATATCGATACTATTTATTATACGTCCATAAGGCCCACGTTTTCATTTACATTCCTCGTTAAAAGACCCCCTTATCGAGGCCGTGTGGTAAAACGGCGCCGTGTTGTTACTTTTCCTTCGACAATAGACGTGTGTTGCTAGCTCCCACTCACGGTGCCATTAATGCATAGTGGTTCAATAGAGTGATATTAGTACGGTAATGATCGTTTCTACCCAACCAATCGGATTCCAATGGTACACCCCGTGCATCTTAACTAGGCGATTCGCACCTCGCGCGATTCCATCTGCTTTGAGAGAGCTGCCTGATTATTTATTTGCGCCGTTTATACTGTTATTCCGTGTGGCGCCGGATTAAGAATAGCGTCATTCCATTTCCTTCTGTGGATGTGGTAGAAGACGACTAAGGAAATTACCAAGAGACGGGCTGAGATTCCCATCGTATACTGCGATCGTCAACCCGCCTGCCAAGCGTGGCGATTATGGCAAAACCCCTCATAGTCATGGAAACCACGAGGGAGGCCTGTGTCCTGCAGTGGGCGTCAAATGGCTGATAATGATACTGTTATGAGGCTACGAAATAGCGTCACATAACAACCATTGTCGGGCTAGTACCACTCTATTGTACAACGATGTGCTTATTATAAGACTCTAGACCTGTTGATTTGCCTTCCGCATCGTGATTTATTGATTTTATTGCTGAGAAGATATTGTTGCTTTAGCTAATTTGTACCTAGGAAGCGGGACGAACGAAATTTCACAGGCCTTAATTACTACTGTATAGCCAAAGTGTGTTTCATGAGATATCATATTTTAAGGGTTCCGTACCGTAAATAATAAGGGACCCTGTTACTAAGACTCCGCTGTTCGTCCGTCCGTCTGTCACCAGGCTGTATCTCATGAAACGTGATAGTTAAACAGTTGAAATTTTTACAGATGATGTATTTCTGTTGCCGCTTTATTAAAAAATACTAAAAACAGAATCAAATAAATATTCAAGGGGGGCTCCCATACAACAAACGTGACTTTTTTGCCGCTTTTTGCTCGATATTAATAACGGCATCAGGTAGTCACTTGAAATATTCAAATGTTGTTTAGATAATGGTACGGAACATTTCGTGCGCGAGTCTGACTCGCACTTGGACGGTTTTTTTTTTATGGCCTCACCGACCATCCTTTCAAAGCCCCTATTAAATTATGTACGAGGAAGTCGAAGCAGGAAGATTTTTTGCCAAAAATGCCGACTCCACGCTGAATAATGTATCTTGTTTTGTCACACCTAATGAAACCGTATAAAATGCGACGTTAACGTGATTAGGGTAGGTATAACGCAACCAAAGCATAGTTGGGGTCCCATTACATTATCCGCTTGGTACATTTAGCGCCAGAAATTCCTTCTTGGGCAGGAATTAATGTCGCTCGTGGAGACGTTGGGGCGAAGATTAACTTTATGAGAGCAGTAGGGCCCGAGTGGCTCCCTTGGGTATAAGAATGAACGTTCCTCCTGAAATTCAATCCATAAATGCCAATTTGTATTCATAGCAACTTCGTGTGATGTTGGAGTAAAAAATTATGGGAAAGCGGATCATGCTTGGGTCTTTTCGGATTGTGGACGGCAAAAGAGTGTATGTAGTGCGGGCCTTAAATCCAATGTTTAAAAAATACAAGTGAAAAAGTATTTATTTAAAAACCCCACAAGAGATTAAAATATATTGTGTTCAGAGGGTGCAAAATTACAACCTATGGTCACATCATGATATTGAAACATAGGTAGAAATTATAGCGGATTTCACGATAGACTAGAGTCTCTGTTTTGGTAATCCAGGAAAGACAAATTATAACATTGTCGAGTATCTGTGTAGATAGATTTAACTTTACTAAGTAGAGCCGACACACCACTACAAATGAAAGTTGATTTGAAACACAAACTCAGGGGTTTATAGGAATTGCGCATTTTTGAGGTTACCTTGTATAGTTACATAAAGTTTCTGCAACCCAGAAATGTCCTATTTTTCCATGTGAACTAGAATACCATTATTTCTTATCTTTTTCCAACGGCCACTCCTTCGCTATGAAAATATTACAACTTATTTTAGTACTATCGATTTCGTCGTAATATACCTCTCTTTACGACTGACAAAAATATGTGTTAATGGTCCTAATACATTTGATGGTGTACAGTCAACAGCATGTGGTACTATACAGGGCTATCATAACTCATATAACTCATAACTTTTTATTGGCATACGTATTTGTACAAGCTGTTAAATAAAAATCGAGTGTGTCGGTAGTTTGGTATAATAAACAATTTTTAGTAACAACAAAAGCTTGGGCTACCCTCCGTGCTAGCTAGAACTGTGTTGCGGTAGAGTAGCATTCGCCGTCCCTTACGTGACAAGTATGTATACATACAGTTATCGATCTTCGCTACATGCAAATATGGTACAAATCGTTTGTAGTTGACAAATGCGACAGCAAAAACAAGTCATAGTGTATGGTAAAAAAAACTGAGGGATCTTACGTATGACCGTTTCAAAGAATGTTTTCAAAGAAGGTGTAGTTTATAACAAGTAATTTTTATGTACAGAAATAGGTCTGTTCCAATGTATGAGTATCAGTTACTTAATAATAATCAAAGTGGTAATATTTGGATAACTTCCTTCGCCCTATAGTGATGGCGAGTTCTTAGCTAATTAAGTTAATTTAATATTAACGATGGTACAATAATCTTTTAAATTAGGTATATAGTTGTGTAGGTAGTTATTCTACACATTAGGTAAAAATATATTACGTGTATTTTATTTGCAACAAATGTGAGAATTATATTTCATAAATTTGATACTATAAGCAATGTGTATATATGTAAAGGTATATGTATGTATGAATGTATGAAGAAACACTTGAATATATAAGTATTGAAACAATTATAATTATTTTTATTTTACAACTTTAGTAATTGCTCTGCCATATTGTAGTCAAGACTTTTTAAGTAATTTTCGACAACTTTTTTACATTAAAATTTATTGTGATTCCTTATTGAGAAGGTTTTACTGATTTTATTATATAAGTATGGTCCAAGTTGTGATGGAAAAGAGCGCGCAAAAGTAGTTCTGAAACGCGGTATCTTGAAAACGTTATCAAATACCAAAAATGCTCAAAAACTCGTCAACTGTAATTGAGTAATTGTTAATTGCGTTTGTAATCTTCTAATACATAAAAGACAAAATCCTGACTGACTCATCAACGCCTAGCCCAAACCCAACGGTTTGGAGTCCAACTACTCAGAAAGTCGAAATTTTGCACATAGAGTCCCTTTATGACGTAGATTAGAAATAAGGTCGGGTTTTACGAACTTCAACCCCCAAAGGGGGAGTAAGTGGGTGTCAAAGTTTGTATGGGAAGTAAATCAATGAGATCGGCGAAATACGTATTTAATAATAAGTACATCTCAGTTTTTTTTTAATTCAACCCTTAAGAGGGTGGAAAAGGAGCGCCAAATATATATGGTCGGATTTTCTCGAAATGTAGTACAAATGCAAGTCAATACAATTTGTTGAAACGCGTATTTCACCGTATTTCAAACTTCAACCCCTATGAGGGCTTAACAGAATAAGTGAAATAAAATAGAGATGTCAGAATCAAAGATTTTGTGTTCTCATTTTAGGTACCCACACTACTATTCTATGTCATCCGAGATGGTCTCTTAAGGATTCGACACTTCCAATGACAATTAGTAAGTCACAGGGACAGTATGTCCCTGTAAAGCTAGGCCGTAATTTAATTATACCTACACTTTTTTTTATTTATTTGCAATATTTATTTCACATGGACTTAAAAGCATTTGTAACTTATTTATAACCACTTTTATCAAGTAAAAGTCCGCGCGGACGAAGTCACGGGCAAAAGATAGTTTTCAATAACTTTTTAAGGCACATTTTTTGTTCTATTTTAAATTTTTTCAATGTTTTTTTATATGGTTGTACGGTTTTTCTGCTTTATTGTGGCGCTTTCTTATACTAGTAGATAATGCTTAAAACAATGTGTTAAATAGGATAAACCTTATTCTGTGTAAGATAATGAAGATAATGAGGCTCTAATCAGCTGTCAACAGTGCCCTGTCGACGTTGTTTATGTTGTTATCTCTTTTTTTATATAATCAATGGATTGATATGTATTTTTCTTTTTGTGATGCATGCAGAGCAATAAGCAGTTTCTTAGTTTAAAAATTGACTATTGTGTTTAATAATTAATTAGTTTAATAAATTTATGATTTCTGTAATCCTGAACCTATAATAAATACATTTTCATTTTTTCATAATTTAGGCAGAGCGCGTAAAGCACGAATTTAATAAAATTATGTAAGCCGGAATGTAAGAATAGCGTCACTCCATTTCCTTCCGTGGATGTCGTAGAAGGCGACCAAGGAAATAAATTACCAGGAGACGGGCAGCAGCGTCTTCCTGAGATTCCAACCGCATATATATGCGATCGCCAACCCACCTGTCAAGCGTGGCGATTGTGGCAAAACCCCTCATGGTTATGAAAACCATAAGTGAGGCCTATGGTCTGCAGTGGACGTCAAAGGGCTGATGATGATGATGATGATGATGATGTAAGCAGTGGTGGTAGCCTAGTGGATAGAACATTGTACCCCGAAACGGGAGACCCAGGTTCGGTTCCCAGTGCGGGCATGCACCCATGACTTTGTTTTCTAAGTTATGTACATTTGTGAAATTATAGTAACAATACCACTCGCTAACAGTGAAGAAAAACATCATGAGGAAACCTGAGTGTCTTAGCTATTCACATACCTCAGCGCTTGAAATCGCCAATCCGCGGTGGGCACGCATGGTGATCAAGCCTGAGAGAAGGCCTGTGCCCTACAGTGGGACGTACATAGGCTGCTTATTTATGTGAGCAGAGGCATTTAAAAAAAAAATATTTGAGAAAAAGCCCATCGAACAAAAGTTACTGAAGAATATAACCTCTAATTAGGGCGTTTCTGGAGTTGCGCGTTTTATAATAAAAATTGAAAAAACGCCCGACACAAAAAACTAACTTTTAAAAAAGTAAAACCGCATCAATGTCGCTAATTTCAGCCAAATCAAAGCAACAAAATTTTTGGTGGCAATTTTTTTCCGCCATATTGTTTTTTTATTGCACTTAAATTTTCCTAGGGTGTATGTTGTTTTAGTCGAAGCACCATCCCTATATCTCTTATCGTATTGTCAAGTAGTTGACCTTGTCCATAAACGGCTGAGTGGATTTCCATCAAGCAGGGCTAAGAACCATCTCGATAAATCTAGCTTTCAATTAAAAAAAACCGCATCGAAATCGCTTGATCCGTTTAGGCGCTACGACGGAACGTACAGACACACAGACATAGGCTTCAAACTTATAACACCCCTCTTTGCGTTGCGTCTTGGGTTGAAAAATCCTGTACATGCATGTACTCTACTCAGTTACGTTACGGGCGATTGTGTAACAAAAAATGTAATGTTTACCAGCTGTCGACTTATTACATATACGAGTATGTATACACCTCCGTTACCGGCGACTTAAGCAGTATCATACTTTTTCGAATGTTTAAAAACTCCGCTTCGGAAGCGGTAGTCCTTTCTGCATATAGGAGATACAGATTTGGCGCCTCCAGACTCTTGACTGATATAATTTAGGTATACTGTCGCTTTGATTTACCTTATCGTTTTCCTTTTTTATCTATATATATAAAAATTAATTGCTGTTCGTTAGTCTCACTAAAACTCAAGAACGGCTGAACAGATTTATCTTAGTCTTGAAATGTTCGTGGAGGTCTAGGGAAGGTTTAAAAGGCGAGAAAAAATCGAATAATTTCCGGGAAAACCCTAAAAACAGCCCTTTTCTATTTCCCATACAATCGTTTTCTGTGGCGTTACGAAGTTCGCCGGGACAGCTAGTTTACAATAAAGTTTTCTCTATCTATATAATGATTTAGGTACTTATACGGGGTAATTTCGACCATCGAAAAGGGGTGACAGTGCAGCTAATTTGCAACAAATTATGTTCCATGAACGACTGGTCTCACATTGGATGACATCACAATCGTTTGTATTAATTTTCCCGACACATGTCCCGAACGTAGTCTACAGATGCGCCATACCTGGAACACATAGTTTAGAGTTTGTTTTGACATTGGAAATGTCTTGTCGTTCGCTCCAGTGTACCTAGGCTCCGATTTCAGGAACAAGTGCGATGCCTTTATATCTCGGAGAGTTGTGAAGATATTATATTAAAAAAAGGGTGGCCGAAATAGTGAAAAAAACATTTTTTTTTCAGAATTTTTTATTTTGGCGCTCGATATTTTGAGAACTAAGAATGATATTAAAAATTTCAGAAAACTCCTCTGAAAAACTCAGTCAGCTACAATTTGAGCCTAAAAATAAGACGATCGGGCTAAGGGTTTGCCCTATAGCCAAACCTTTTTGAAAAAAGTCAGAACGACATTTTTCACATGACATCTATGACTCGATTCATTTCCAATGTGCTCGAGAGTCGTGAGAGGCACGAAATCTGTAAATTTTTTCAAACTGCTTTTGTTCTACAATTTACTAAGAATATTATTTTTCGAAACATCGGGGCACACATAATTTTAAAAATGCATTGCACGCATCTCCCGAGATAGCATTATTAGATAGGTCTATCTTATTTATTTGACAAATAATGTCCGGAAACCATAATTATGATGGATGTGAATATCATTTTCCAGACAGCGCCACTATAAAGCTGAAAAACATATTTCCTTTTAAAAAAGTCCTTTTTAAAAATGGAAAATCTAATTTAAGAAAACCAACGGTGTTATGTAACGATTCCTCTAAAACACTCAAAGGCAGTTTATGTAATCTGTGGTTAAGTGTTTCCTTTACAGACTATTTAAACTGCCTCCGAGGAGTATTTTCAGCAAAAAAAAAAAAAAACTTGAAAAATTTTATTCGTCGAATAATGAATGACCAAATACAGTTGACATGCAGGAATGGCGCATTTTAGACCCAAAAATAAATTGAATGTACCAAACTTTGAAGCTCAGTAGTCCGGTTGCATCGCATCACCTAACTACAGAGGCTGAAATTTCGGTCAATTTCTAAACAACCGAACTACTGATGCAAGGGGATAATGTAGAAAAGTAAAAAGTAAAAAAATGGTTTATTGTTCATAACTTAAAATTAGGTATATTTTCCAGCGGCACCCACACTAGGAGACCCCGTATCGTGGGTGCCAGTTTGTCATATGTTGTATTATGTTACCACACATATTGCCATTCAGTTCGTCTACCTGCTTAAGAGCTAGGTCTAGTATTAATTTTAAATTTCCTCTACGTGTTAATTTTGGCTAGGACGATTCGTCTGTACGGCTGCACGACAGTAAATCAATACCTTATGAGAGCTATTTTCAACAAACTGACCTAATTCGCGGATCCACGTCTCTATTCTTGGGAAATTAACACGCTGGGAGCTAAAAGCATATTGTCACATTGTTTGTCATTGGTCTCAGTTTGTGTTTCCATGGTATTTTAAATGACTCCCAATGTTTGAATACATAGATATAGATTAAACGGCTCTAAAAGCGATTTTTATTGGGTAAAATTTAATTACCTTAGATTACTGACATTTCGGCAACGTTGCAGCTGCCGTGGTCACGGGTAGGCTGAAGTGGCGAATACAGTCAATTAATAATCGTGATTAGACCCGTTTTATATTAAAAAAATCTGTTTAATTTTCATAACTATGTATTTCCACGTTTTTTCAGATGGGATGAAAAGTTTTTTTCTTGGGAAAAGTTTTTTCTTCTGGAAGTAAACAAACCGTTGACAGAAATTCTTAAAATACGGAAAGCAATGTCCATCAAGATGTTTGGTCGCCCCAGGTCATTAATTAGACTCATTAATTAGAGGATTATTCTTGACTTTGTTATTATTAAAAAAAAACACCCAGATATATATAAAATAGTACGTTATGTTTTTTTCTCTATTATGTTTTTTTTTGCAACAATCTCTCCTATGACTCGTCACTCCTTCGTGTCTTATGCCATTCGGGCAAAAATATGAAAAACTCATCCCGCGCTCTCTGCCTTCATCATCAACCCATTATGTCCCCACCGAGGGGCACGGGTCTCTTCCCTGAGGAAGGTATAGGCCATACTCCACCATGGGGGCCAAGTCCGGATTGGTGGAGGCTTGTAGACTAGTGGCTCGTCTACTGTCAGAAGTTGTCAAGCCGCCCTAAGGCCTCTGACTTGGCTTAACGACTGCCATCTATCGATGGCAGCCGGCACCAACAGCTTAACGTGCCTTGCGAAGCACGGAACCGCTCGGAAAAATGCCACTAGCGTTAGGCATAGACGGCGACCCATCCATGCACTGAACGCGCCCTGTGCTGCTTAACCTTCGTGATCGTTTAAGATCACTCAGGCAGCCGGGGCCACGATCGATTCTTGATTCTTGCAATGCCTTGGGTCACTAGTTTTAATATCAATTTTTCGGCATATATTTAAGCGAATATATTTAGCCATTTTTGGTTTGGAGCTTTGGCCGCGTAGTTTAACAACCTAGAAATTAGGTACCTAAAAATTATATAAATTACGAGTAGAGTGGTGCCTGTTATCGAGGTACGATCGATCTGATTAGACAATATTAAAATATATTGATGACGCCGTCAGCTAAAAGGGCTCTTACCTGAACAGCCTCTCGGCATCTTGTAGACGTACCTCACGGCAAAAGCTATCATATTTCCTCCCGTGCGCCTCATCAACTTATTGTGATCAAGTTTTATTAGGTTCTGCAAAAAAGATAAAAGCGGCCAAGCGCGAGTCGGCCTCGCGTACGTAGGTTCCATACCATTATCTATATAACATTAGACACAAAGATCGAGAAAAAACGGCAAAAAATCACGTTTGTTGTATATTTTATTCTGTTTTTAGTATTTCTTGTTATAACGGCAATAGAAATACATCATTTGTGAACATTTCAACTGCCTAGCTATCGCCTAGGTTCATGAGATAACCCTAAATAACGCACTTATAACCTGCTACCACCGCGCCGACTTGCGCTTGGCCGCTTTTATCTTTTTTGCAGAACCTAATAAAACGGAGCGGTGCACCGCTCCGGTTGCTTCTGAATCAAAAACCAATAATAAAATACGTCGAGGAAGCTTCTCGTTTTAGGTGGCCCAACTTTTTGCCCAATACACTTATTGACATAAGCAGTGGTAGCCCAGTGGGTAGAACATTGGACTCGGAAGCGAGACCCAGGTTCGATTCCTGCGGGCATGTAACTATGACTTGGTTTTCTAAGTTATATACATTTGTGACGTTACAGTAGCAATACCACTCGCTAACCGTGAAGGAAAACATCGTGAGGAAACCTAAGTTTCTGAGCTATTCACATACCTCAGCGCTTGAAATCGCCAATCCGCGGTAGGCACGCGTGGTGATTAAGCCCATACTCTCTCCCTGAGAGAAGGCCTGTTCCCTACGGTGGGACGTATATAGGCTGCTTATGCACTTATTGACATTGCTATACTTTTGACGATATATGTGCAATTAAGTTTAATGTTTTAGCCAACTTTTTCACTGAGCAGGACTTTGACGAGGCTCACGCCAAGCGTGCCGCCAACGAAGCGACTGGTCCGACGACATTAAGCGCAGTGCTATGGCAATTAAGCTACCCTCGTTTGCTTTGCATGTGTTGATTGGTACGAGCCGTGTTGAAGCGAGTAATTGACTCGCGTTACTTGATGAATCGAGCGAGACCGAGAATTTGAAGCAGAAAGCAGAAAGTCATGTAACCCAAAAGTAGAGATGAATGTGTAACTAAGCTCTCGCGAGTTTTATCTCATTATTTCCATCTCAAGAACACTTCGCAGCTAGTAAATTTGCGTATGTGTGGTGTTACTTTGAGTGACACGATATACGCATTAGTTTGATTAGAGAACGTCGTGGGCTGAAAGAGGATGTAGTGACTAGAACTGAGAAGGAAATGTTATGTTGGTTTGGACATAAAGAGAAAATGAAGGAAGAAATATTGACGAAACAAATATATAGAGCGATTGTGGGTGTCGTCTCAGTCGGGCATACTTCGATCAAGTAGGGGATGTATTAGCAAATGGCAAGATAAAAATTACTCGAAACCGGCGTGCGTGCATTCAACCACTAATGAACGTTGATGAAGCGAAACAGATCTGTCTGGATCGTGGCGAGTGGAAGTCCCTGACATCTGCCTCCCCTCTGGGATACATGCGTGAGGTTATGTTATGTTGTGTAAATTTTGCGTTACGGGGACTTTTGCACTTAAACCCTCTGTGAGTAAGCAGGAGCAATTGCTATAATGGTAGGAATAACGGCAAAATGTGTCACATTACACACACACACACACACACACACACACAGCTAAACAGGTCTATTCTAAACATAATAAAATTCTTTAAACTTAAAATTATTGGAAATAATGAAAGCACATTATCATAGGTACATTACAAAAAATTATAATTGTGATCGTTAAAAATAGTGGTAATTGCACTATTAGGGAAGGACTGACTCCTAAGATACAGGTTGCCCTAGTTTAGGAGTCAGGACATTACGTAGTATTTTAAGAAATCTGTATACCATTGTATATTGAAACTTGTACTGTATGTATTATCAAATAAATTACTTACTTACTTACTTATTAACCATCGCCAAGCAGACGGCGCAGCAGTGTGTCACGCCACTCCGTGTCATACACACATTTTGCTTTGCTCCAGCTGACGTTGACAGAGCTCCAGCTCAGCTTGCGACAAGAAACACCTCGCTTGCAAAATGCCAACGCGACAGCCGTTACTCTTGGGGAAAATACGCGCTTGACAAGGACCTTCATGGACCTACAGGGGCAAAGTGGATGTGACGTGGCTGTAAGGGCAAGTGCGCAAGTGTCATCAGTCAGAGGGGCGGCTGCATCTGTTGGCTTAGGCGGGCGGTCACCAAATACTCGTACTAACGACAGAAGTGCGGTTCAGGTGCACTGTCTCGCAATTTACGTCTCTGACTGACATGCCGAGAGATAACTTCCTAATGCCCTTCTCGATATCCACTGCGCACTTCCCTCTCTACAGGGTTAACCATATAGTATCTAAATAAAGATTTCAATGCGAGTTTTTCTCAATTATTCGTTTTTTTCAATTTATCTAATATATAAAAATCTCGTGTCACAGTGGTTGTTATCGAACTCCTTCGAAACGGCTTCACCGATTTGTATGATTTTTTTTTGTGTATATTTGGTAGGTCTAAGAATAGGTCATAGGCTAATTAATATGGCAAAACAATGTTTGCCGAGTCAGCTAGTAATTTTATAAAATGTGCGCACAGTATGTCGCAGCCCCCGGTAAAAATGGACGCCCTACATAGAAGATCTATCCTTACAGATTATTAAACCCCCCCATAAGACCATAAGCGTTTTGGGCAATTCTGCTTCGCAAAAAGCCTAAGTTTACTAAAAATGTATAAAAAGTCGAAATGGTGGACACTATCATCCTTCTCAGTCCTGACCTTGAAAATAACAATTAAAAACCATTGTTATTTTCAAGGTCAGGAGAAACGACGAAAGACGTGAACTTACGCAGAAAAAAATTGAAAGAGCAACCGGGGAGTAAGGTTGTATGATCATGCATGAAATATCAATAGGACACACTTTTGAAAAATTTTGATATTATCAATTTATTGATTAGTAATTTGCCAAGGTTGTCTGGAAGCGATCGCTTAAGCAATAAGACTGCCAATTTTATACGGAAAAACTTAGATGTAAGCCTTCTAATGTATTTTGTTTTCCGGTGTGTACAATAAAGAGTTCTAAATGTAATCTTATTAGTAAAATGTATATCTGGACATTATGTCCCCTTGTACGTTTTGTTTGACACTCTGTCCAATATAACCCGGAGGCAAAGAAACCAGCCTGGTGCGTGTGGGGCTACGCAAAGTTTAGGGTTCCGTAGAAAAAAGGGATTTATCTGATTATAGAACTAACTGAAGTTGTTAGTTCTGTATAGTGTCAACGGAATTTTCAATGGATCTTGTACGAAGTTTCCTTTGATAAGCTGGCCTAATAGGCATTACTCGTTAACTTGTAAAACCTACTTGGGCGTGATAGTTTTCCTTTTAAGTTCATTATTATATGTGCTATGCCCTCAATTTCTTCACGGTTCTACAATCCGGGAGAGGGGGGGAAGGTCATGCAAAAGAGTCAATTGGTCGAGTGTCCGGCCTTATTTCGTAATAGTAAACTCGCCCAACAGTAAAAAATCTATTCGGCGAGTGAACGAATAGCAATTGTAGGAGGTGTAATATCGCCTATTGGCGATAGTGGAAATATGATGCTTTTGAAAAAAAAATGCCCCTTACTGTGTTTATTTTTGGGACAGCCGAAATTCTTCTTTTTATGCTTATTCTATGAAACGGTGCGGATAATAATGGCCACGACAGTGCTTGTCACTTAATTAAGTAAAAGAAAACCGCCCAGCGCGCTTTCGTAAAATAAATCCCTTAAGGGGCTCCATGGTTACTGCACTAGCGCCACAATCATATCTTTTTAGGATTCCGTACCCGAAAGGTAAGGGACCCTGTCACTAAGACTCCGCTGTCCGTCCGTCCGTCCGTCTGTCAGCAGGCGGACACACGTCTCATGAACCGTACCTAATAGTTAGGCAGTTGAAATTTTCACAGATGATGTATTTCTGTTGCCGCTATAACAAAAAATACTAAAAAAATAATAAAATTGATATTTAAGAGGGGCTCCCATACAAGAAGCGTAATTTATTTTGCCGTTTTTTTGCTCAATTTTAAAAACGGCAACAGGTAAATGCTTGAAATATTCACAGAATATTATTAGAAAAATTCTTTATTGCATAGAAAACAATTTTCATACAAAGGCGTGCTTAATGCTAAATACCATTTTCTTCAAGTCAACCTTGGGTTTGTGGTTGGACAGTGCACGATACATACTATAAGTACATAAATTACTTAAATACAAGAAAAAAACAGAGGGTTTTTGACCAATGACCCCCCATCATAATTATATACATGGTCAATAAATAAATACAAACATATAGATATATACCTAACAGACATGTACAATAAACTTACTAAAAATAATAATGAATAGTCCATCGTCATATTATTATGCGGGAAGGGTATTTAAGATACGATATTATGATTTTTAAGATAAATAAAGTGATTATATACTTTGGTTTTAAAAACCTTCAATGATTCCGCCTGTCGAATATGCAGAGGTAGGCTGTTCCACAGGCGAATCGCAGTCACGGTGAACGAGTTTGAATATCTAGCCGCATTGTGCTCGGGGGTGCGGAGAAGAAGGGTCCGGGACGAGCGCAGAGGGCGCCCATCAGTTTGGAGAAATTCAAAACGATTCTTGAGATAAGAAGGCGAGCACTGATTGTGCAATATGCCATATAAAGTGGAGAGAATATGAGCATTATTGCGGAACCGGATGTTAGGCCATTTAAGCTGGGCACGAAATTGGGAAATGTGGCCATACTTACGCAATCCGAAAATGTATCGGATGCATAAATTAAGCAGTCTGTCAAGCTTGTTGAGTAGCTCTTGACTTGTGTCAGGATAGCATACATCTGCATAGTCAATGACGGGAAGTAATAGGAAATTAACCAGGATAACCCTGGGTGAAAAAGGGAGAAAGTTCTGTAAACGCTTAAGGGAGTGCATAGAGGAAAATATACTCCTACTTATCTCAGCCACGTGCCGGTCCCAAGATAAATCTGATGAAGAGATCGAGGTATTTAGAGAATATTTAGTTCTGTATTCGCTTCAAAAATAAACAATTAAATTAAAATAAAACAAATATTTAAACAGGGCTCCCATACAACGAACGTGATTTTTTGCCGTTTTTTCCCGATCTTTATGTCTAATGTTGTATAGATAATGAACCCTTCGTGCGTGAGTCCGAATCGCACTTGGCCGGTTTTTTTCCATTAGTGGCGCTGGTTAACTCCGGGTAGTCCCTTAAATTTACTGTATAGAATTTGTCAGGAGTGGATGCTTGGGAATAATAAGGTTAAGCAACCTAATTTGGCAGGCTAGAAGCACCAATCAGAAGAGTCATATGTAACCCTTAAAACTTTGGTTGTCGTTGTAATTAACCAACTTTCGGCGGAAAAGGGAGGTATAGACAAAAGTTAGGAGGTTACATGAATTTCGAATGTTTCTACGAAGTTTTTTTGTTAATAATACCGCGTGCAACGTCTATATAAAAGTCGATAGAGCGAAATAAGTTGCCAAACCTTTGGTATCTGCCTACCCCTTAGGGATACATGCGTGAGTTTATGTAATATTGTTGTTAAAGAAACATGACTCCTGCCGCGATTTATTTATTTCAATATCATCAGTCGTGTGTATATGTGTATAAGTGATAGTAGGAGGAGAATGTACTCAGAGAATATTCCCGTAAGACGATACTAAAAATATCCTGCTACAATATTATAAATATGAAAGTTTGTGAAGATGTTTGGATGTTTGTTACTCAATCACGCAATAACGGCTGAATGGATTTAGATGAAATTTGGTATGGAGATAGTTTCAGTCCCGGGGAAAGATATAGAATACTTTTCATCCCGGAAATTACTCATGCGGACGAAGTAGCGAGCAAAAGCTAGTTTTCTAGTTAGAAATTGATATGGTGGTCATGCAGCTCGGCACCGAGTCTAAATATTTTGGCATATTTTTCTAGCATTTTTATAGGTTTCGGTACGTCAAAAGGAAAAAAAAAGGAACCTTTATAGGATCACTTATATGTATGTCCGCCGCCCGTCTATCCGCCTGGAAGACCCTTCTTCTCAGGAAGATCTACTAATACTAAGGTCAAACAATTCTTTTTCTTTGATTCAAAATAAAAATGATTGAGTTATGTTGTCGCAGAGTTTTCTTTCAGTGACGTTGAGAATCAACAGATTCTCGTGTGACAAAATAATAAAGTTGGACATTTGCCAATGTTAATGAAAGTTTGATGTTATCAGTTTATTATTTTTATACCGTACCATAACATTCGACCCCTGGGGACGTTGGACGGGATGCAATAAAATATGTACGTACTTGTTTATTATTGGCGTAAATATACCGTGGTAGCCCAGTGGGTAGAACAATGGACTCGGAAGCGGGAGACGCAGGTTCGATTCCCAGCGCGGGCATGTACCTACAACTTTGATTATTTTCAAAGTTACGTACATCTGCGAATTTGTGGTAGCAATACCACACGCTAGCGGTGAAGGAAAACATCGTGAGGAAACCCGCGGCCTGGTTGGCTCCGCACGTATTGACTTGTCTTTCCTGCGGGCTAGGCCGACTAAGCTGTCAGGATGGTATAGGTGCTGGGCAAGCCTACTCCATCTAAAACAATGTCCCACGCACTGCAGCGTGCGAGTGGTTCCTTCACCCATCTAGTGTGAGTGAAGGTGCCACTGGACGCTGTATAAATCATCTCATTACGTAGATGCCAAGGCCAAAGAATAATTACACGGTAACCCGTAGTTTATAAACCGAATTGAATGTGCAGTAAAAAAGACTACACATTTAGCGTACCGTTCTACCGACCTATCAGTGAAAAATTAAAAATAGCGCACTTAAATAGACTTTATGCTTCTATATGACGCGCACCAAATCCTGAACGATTCCAATCGCCTAACTGTCAAATTTTACACTAATTCCTATCGCAAACGTCACGATTCCAACAGGATTTGGTGCGCATAATTCACCCAGGTGGTCCCAGGAGGTGGACCATGGGTAAGGAGCGATAATTAGGCTTCTAATTAGGTCTCATGACTAGGGGGTATAAGGGGCGCGCAAGCAACCACGCTAAGCGAGCCCAAATGCCAACCTCACCTGTAGGTCGTGCACCCTGCTGTTAACAGACGAGGCAAAGGCGACCGAATATATTTGGCGGTATAACCATCCAAATAGTAAAAAAAAAACTGATGATTGGAGATGGGCAGCAGCGTGGCCAATACGAGGTGCCTAACTCTGCGGTCACCAACCCTTCTTCGCAATGCTGAAATTCCTCAGCCACGTCTATAAGCTGTTCTCGAGGGTGATACAAATTGTCTTGCCCAAAGATTCCATGAATTCCCGCCCCCAGAGGGTTTTGAAAAGGCTTTAGCACCATAGAGAAAGTCTTCTGGTTTGGGGTAAGCCATTCCCAGAAGACTCATTCTTTTTCCGGCAAGGATATATCAGTGGCACAGTACGAGTACCATCGACTCCACTTAAAAACCGCATGCTCTGCAAGCGTCATCTTAGCATAACCTCATTCTGCGGAATTGTGTCCCTGTAGGGAAGTGCCCCGTCAGAGCACCAGTATGCGCCCTCGTGCGTCGTCCTCCTCACAGAATAAACTTTGCTGAGCTTGCGATTTCTTCACCAATGAAGTTTTTAGAATCTTGCAGTCCGTCAGTGGCTGCCCATTCGCGTTTGTGCATTTCATTGGCCTTCGATTTGATAGCACAGTTGATGGTGCTCAATGAGAGCCCCACGCATAGTTCAGGACCGAGCAAAGGCTGCGCAGATCCCTCTCTCGCCCGCCCGTCAGCTGCCTCATTGCCCATGTGTCCCGCGTGCTCAGGGATCCAGACTAGTTTCACCCTGTTTTCGCAGCCCAGTTCGTTTCACAGTTAAGCACCAGCCTTGAATCCACCACCCGGGATTTTAGAGCCATGAGCGCCGCTTGGCTGTCACTGAAAATATGAACAGTTTTGTTTTTAACATTCCTGTCTATATTATCCTGTGCGCAGGCAATGGTTGCATAAGTTTCTGCCTTGAACACTATTGTATATTGCCCCAGACCGAAACTTCTTTTGAAGTCCTCTGCATAGATGGCAGCACCGATGCTAGATGTCATTCTTGACCCAGTAAACCATATAATGGTGTCAGGTCCTATAGTTTTCAGACAATATCTCAATTCTTCCCTAGTGGGTAGATGCTGTATTTTGACATAAAGATGTGCACACGTAACATTTTATCATTCCCCATGCACATCTCCAACATGCAGTTCTCGAATGGAGACCACATATCGGCAAGCGCAGCGTAGGCCGACCAGCCACAATGTGGACAGATGACCTCATCCAAGTGGCAGGAAGACGCTGGATGCAAGCCGCTTCCAACCGGTCTTTTTGGAAATCCATGGAGGAGGCCCATCTCGAGTTGAGGTCCAATTTCCAAGTCTGTATGCCTAGTCATCAGCCTAGAGGCTGGTTAAAGTTCCACGAATCGTTGACTGCTATTCCTTTTACTGTTTGAGTCAGAATGTAAAGTGGTTTCTGGATATAGACGGAAACATTACACCTAAATATTTGACACAAATATTTGAATTGGTCCAATTCAATTCGCGCCCATACATTAGCCCACCCTGTGGACATCCTTTGGTCGTTAATGCGCTAACATCGTTGCCTACTAGTGACGATGTAATTCCTCTTCCGAAGCATACTATCGATCCATTTGAATAAAGTTGCCTCTTTGTTATGATCAATGGCCGCCTTTTTGATGACTTAAAGTTCGTTCTGTCGAATGCTCCCTCTATGTTGAGAAAAGCACCAGCACAGATTTATTAGTGCTCTATTGCGTATTCCGCCTTTGAGACTACGTAGTGCAGAGCAGTCTCCATAGATTTGTCTCGTCGATAGGTACACTGAAGTTCATGAAATGGCTGTTTTTTGGGCGGCCCTTCTCCGACGTATTGATCTATAATTTTTTCTAGAAATTTAAGCAGAAAAGATGAGACTAATCGGTCTGTACGATTTAGCTTCTTCATAACTTTCTCAGCCCTTTTTCTATGGCTACTTAGGGCAGACTACTCAACTGGGCAGAGGCAACTTTGACAAAGAGACCTCGAGAAGGATCCAACTGGGTTGAGCTGCATTCGGAAAACTGCGCCAGGTTTTCTTATCAGCTATTCCTCAGTCTTCAACAAGGGTCTTCAACCAGTGCGTCCTACCAGTTATTACCTACAGAGCTGAAATGTGGGCACTGTCGGCAGGACTAGTCCACCGATTCAAGGTCGCTCAGCGTGCTATGGAACGGATTATGCTCGGAGTCTCTTTGATGGATCACATCAGAAATGAGATAATCCGCCAAAGACTGACTGATATAACTTATAAGATTAGCAAGCTGAAGTGGCATTGGGCTGGTCACATATGTCGATAAACCGATGGTCTATGGGGTGCAAAGGTTTTCGAGTGGAGGCCACAAGCTGGCAAGCGCAGCGTGGGACGTCCACCGGCACGCTGGACCGACGACCTGAGGCAGGGATGAGGGATGAGGATGATTGAATTCGGCCTCTGCTTCTATATTAAGCGCGCTAAATAGTGACCGATTCCAATCGTCTGTCAAATCGAAAACGTCACGATTCTTAGACCGACTTGCACCGCTATCTTAAATGAACTTGACATTTGACTAACATTCTTTAAACAAAATTTGATGTAGTTTGACACAAGCCTCGGCTATCACTGTCAGTGTAGATACGAGCGACAGAAAAGAAAATCAGGGCGTGTTACTGAAATTAAATGAAGAATTGGTGGTCAGAGGTTGTGGATTCGATTTGTATAAACGGCCTCAGTCTGGGTGTATTTGCATGTTTGTGATATCCTTGCCTGGTCACCTGGGCCTAGATTCTGTTAATGCATTGTAGTAACATGACAACTGCATGAACATGGCGATTTCATTTCATGGCTGCTTTAAGTCTACGCGGGCACACCCATTAAACCTTCTAGGCGTCAATGGTACGAAAAAACACGTCACGTGACCCGACAGTGTACCTGTCATTATACTACAATGCACTAACAGAATCGAGGCCCTGGTATAGTACAGGGTATCCTAGTTTGGGACCAGGACAATTAGTGATCTGAATTAACAGCTATCAGCGCCTTAAAAGGGTACTTAAGTACCATTTAAGGTATGCCAGTAGGCTCAAAACGCTAAGGTTGCTATTCAGCGACTTTGGGCGATGATATACCGCTTCACCATCACGTCCTTGAGCAGGAGTGACGAACCTTTGTGGTAGTATGTGCCAATTTTTATAAAAAATAATATATGTAGCCATGACGTGCCAACTTTATATGAAGAAACTTTGCCTGAATTAGCAGCTTTTTCAAACACCTGCATCTGACTGGAATTAAATTCCACGTTTCCATAATTTTGGTACTGGAATTTTTACCCATTTAGCTTGAAGTCTTTTCTTATTTCGATAAGTTTTTGAATTCGTATTGAAATTAATAAAAAAATTTACAAGTTTCCAAGTAGTAGCAGAGTAGTTTTAATAGTAGTTTCTAAGTAGCTGTAGACTTTAATTAAAAAAAACTTTACATAAACTCCGTAATAATTGGCGTTGCCGAGTTATTATGTCGCGTGCCATCAATATCACGTGTGCCGTTGGTTCGCCATCGCTGGCCTAGGCGTGGGACACATCGGAAGGACGTGGGACGAGGGCGCGGAAAAGACACGGACTGAAACGATGGGCCATAGCCCACACATACAAGACGGGGCGAGGATTCAAACTCTATCGCGTCGAGTTTTTTCTGCGCCCTCGTCCCACGTCCTTCCTATGTGCCCCTACGCCATAGAGGATCGCGTGTCGATGGCACTTTTGCTTGATCATTGTTGTCTGCCTTTTTATGTTTTAGGTACATTTTATTAACACGCCGTCACGGGCACATGGTGCATAATCTATTTCTAAATAGCGCGACATATTGACAACAAGCTGCCAGCACAAGACGTGCTCTATTTTTAGCATGTCGAATTGTCTGCTATGCCTAGTTCTAACCCGCTCTGTCTCCAGGGCCCCAGAAAGCGCAATTCATGGTTTAATTGACAATTCATTGTACATTACACAGCCGATTATCCCATAGGAACAAATAGGAAGATTAATTATTCTAATCAGCTAGGCAATGTAGATCGAACTGGCATAATAAACATAATATGATAATTCTTACATATTTTTTTCTATAGCCTATACCTCGCCAGTCTGTAATGCTTCGGCCACACACAGCGATTAATCGCTGCAAGTGCCTAGCATAGCGTTTCAATTAACGCATGGTACGTAAGAGACAATACGCGGCGGGCACCAATTGTGCGCCAAACCGTTATAATAAGCTTCCTATCTGCCGGGCTCGGTAATAGTATGTAAATTAGAAATGGTATAATCCCGCATTCCGAGACGTTGATGGAATTTTCATTGGTGTGTCCTCAAGACGTTTTATTAGCTCTAAGTACGTCGCAAATGCGAGCTGAGCGCGTTTATATGGGAGAATTTCGTGGGATAGAGTCGAGATTCAATAAGGTATATTGGATTATCGTGCTTAAACTTCTAGTATATGGGGTGGAACGGGCGAAGGATTTTATTGGACTAGCCTCTTGGAACTGCTATTTTCAGCCAGTGAATATGTAAGTAGAGGTTTGAAGGTCAGTCTTTCAAAACATCATTCTCACTAAAGGGCATAGTGAGACAGAGACAAACGAGTTGCGCGTTCATTGCATGCTATAATACTCAACAAAAAAAATTATTGCCTAGATTTTTTTTTATTATCAAAGCGGTCTTTAATTAAGAATAGCGTCACTCCATTTCCTTCCGTGGATGTCGTAGAAGGCGACTAAGGAAATACATTACCAGGAGACGGGCAGCAGCGTCTTCCTGAGATTCCAACCGCATACTGCGATCGCCAACCCACCTGCCAAGCGTGGCGATTATGGCAAACCCCTTCATGGTTAGAAAACCATGAGGGAGGCCTATGTCCTGCAGTGGGCGTCAAATGGCTGATGATGATGATGATGAAAGCAGTCTTTCACGGTGTCCAGTAAGTATGTACTTAGGCGACTCTCCCAGTGCCAACGCGTCCCGTCGCCACGCTGGGTAATCTTCATAGAAAGTCGCGAGCGCAGCTGCACACACACAGCCTCGATCCGTTCCGCGTTTGTACACGCCGCCAAACGCACACACAGGCGAATATCGACCGGTACGGGAGGTATTCAGGCGGGTCGCCCAATGCGCCCGGCCGGCAAATATTGACAATAGTTACAAATGATACTTTATTTTAAGATATAAGGTCAGTGAATATAATGCTGCAATTGTCTAATATATAAAAATCTAGTGTCAAAGTGTTTGTTATCAAACTACTCCGAAATGGTTTCACCGATTTTTATGATTTTTTTTTGTTTTGGTAGGTCTGAGAATAGGTGGGAGGCTAATTAATACGGCAAAACAACGTTTGCCGAGTAAGCTAGTAAATTAATAATATTCACTGATTTCCTTTACTTTAATGAATAACCGTGTGACTAACTCGACCTTCTCAAGTAAAAATAAATGATTATCTATCTATCTTATATGCTTTTTGTTGCACTAACCCGTGCTGAGTACAATTTTAAAAACCTATTTAGACGCTAAAAAATTCCAGCCATGCCGGACTTGAACCCGCGACCTCTGGCTAACCGTGCTATCTATCTATTTAACGTTCGTTTTACACGTAAATGAAAGTACCTATCTTTAATATTATTGAGTGAAAAACGCCATGATATTGACGTCTCGGTATTCCGTAAATATACAAGTATAACATTACTTTAACGTTGTATTATTATCTATATAACTAATTTGATAACGAAGGATGAACGGGATGGCTGCCGGCTTATACTTGATAGGCCTTGCGCCGCTCTCGCTGCATGGATATTGCACCTTGTAGAGCCCCTCGCATTCGCGCGCTCGCCCGTCGCGTAGCCCGTCCGTCGTGTAGGCTATTATGCTTCGCGCGGGCCCGAAGATTCCTTACTATCTTTATTTGTACTGTGTCGTCGCGGTGCGCGGAGCGGCGAATACGCGCGCGGCGACGACGGAAGCGCGGATTCGCGTCACCTAGCATTTTGATCGGCACGGAGTGGCGGTGTGTATGACGGCCTCGCAGTCGACCGTCGTGGAAAATGGTTAATACCGAACTTTTTCACGATGCTACAGTTATTTCATCAAATTGGTTTTTGTGTACTCGAATTAGGAAACTATTTAGGATCGAGATCCACAAATCGATCGTCCTTTATGCATAAAAACACGCGCGGTACTGCGGTGTGTTCCCCGCGGCACGCCCCGCGCTTCCGCGCGGTTTGGCGGAATTCGCGCGCGGGACGCGCTCCCGCGCGGTGACGCATCGGCAGTGTGTTGTCCTAGGCGTATTTTCTATACAAACTGAGATACTTGCATACAATTAAAAAATCAGTGCAGTGTGATAATCGTCTAAATAGATAAATCATTTAGGTCTGGTGTATGTTTTTACAGCCTGTATATTTGAAAAAAGGAACAAGAAAATTTTATGCCATAACAAATAGAAATGATTGAAAGGTTTAATTACTTCAAACAACCTCATAGGATTGATAGTGAGTTGATAAAGAAACCGGATCAGGTTAAAAATTCGTTACCGAGTGAATGGGTAAAATAAACAATGGCAAGAACAATACTAAGTTGAACAAGTTGTTTTCGGAGAAGCTGGAAGTTTGTTAGCTCAGATTTTCTGTTTGTGTTACACAAGTGGACTGCGGGGGACGATAAGATTACGTGTTAAGATATCTACGTCTGGCATACCTAGCTTAATTCTGTATTCATTTACTTAGTTGATTTTTTTTTAAAGAGCGATGGGAGTTGCGTCTCTACTCACCTCATGGTGAGCTCTGTGAATCAGAGCGAAACCTGGTTGGGCTCGTCCGACAAAAAATCAAGTCAATCAGGAATTAAGCTAATAATGTTTAGTGCTTTACGAATGTTTTAGTTCGAAAATTATCAATGATTGTAAAAGTAAAATTTTGATAAAATGTGGTCTGAGGACTGCTAGATAATAAAGTTACTTGTTAATTTTGACATGTTACCTATACTTTCCTCTGTGCCTATACCTAGATTTTGATGGAGAAAATTTGATACTAAAATGAATAATTTGGAAACAACTTTTTTTATTTGCCTTTCAGGAGTGTTTTAGGGGAAAACGCTTCTCCGACGCAGTTTAAATAGACTGTGGATACGTTTTACCCTTTACCGCAGACTATTTAAACTACCTCTGAGGAATGTTTTTAACCAACTTCAAAAAAGGAGGAGGATATCAATTCAACGCGTATATTATATAATTATATTTTTTGGCTATGTTCCTTAATAACTCCGTCAAATCTTAACCGATTTCGACAATTTTTTTTCGTTCGAATAGATATAACGTGTGGGCCTTGAAATGAACATGGACAAAACGAAGGTCATGTTGAACGCCCGTGTTGTGCCCACCCCAATAACATTGGGGAACTTGACTCTCGAAGTTGTAGACGAACACGTCTAGTTAGGACAAACAGTCCAACTAGGCCGGTCCAACTTCGTGAAAGAGGTCAATCGTCTAATCCAACTCGGCTGGGCAGCATTCGGGAAACTTAGAAAAGTCTTTTCGTCTAATATACCTCAATCGCTCAAGACAAAATTATATAACCAGTGTGTGTTACCAGTGATGACGTATGGCACTGAAACGTGGCCTCTCACTATGGGCCCCATAAGAAAGCTTAAGGTCCCGCAACGAGTTATGGAAAGGGCTATGCTCGGAAATTCTCTACGAGATCGAATCAGAAATGATGGGATCCGTAGACGAACGAAAGTCGTCGATATAGCCCAGCGGATTAGTAAGTTGAAGTGGCAGTGGGCGGGGCACATAGCACGCAGAACTGATGGTCGATGGGGCCGAAAAGTTCTCGAATGGAGACCACATATCGGCAAGCGCAGCGTAGGACGACCAACCACAAGATGGACAGATGATCTCATCCAAGTGGCAGGAAGACGCAGGATGCAAGCCGCTTCCAACCGGTCTTTTTGGAAATCCATGGAGGAGGCCTATGTCCAGCAGTGGACTGCTTGTGGCTGAATGATGATGAATAATGAGATACAACGTCCCATTGGTGTCATTTTAATTTGGTGAAGATCTGATGAAGACTTTCAGAGATGGAGAAAGGAACTCTTCAATGGACAGCAGTAGATAAGGACTAATGGGGCCCATCCTTTAGTAACATCCGTGAGTTTCATAAAATAGCCTAAAAGTAGTCCCAAGGTAATTTGGTGATGTTCTGGTGAAGAGTTTCGGAGATGGAAATTGAGAACGTCTTTTAATGCAACGAATTAAGTAGGGTAATTTATGATTAAAAGGGTCTTGTTTATTTTTCTCCCCCTCCCCCACTAAAATTTGAAAAATAAAAATTTTTAAATAAAAAATAAAAACCGACGTCGAAACAATACAGCACTAAAAAATTTGAAATAATTTAAATAATTAGAAGTATGTATACATACATGTAGGCATTGTATACATACTTTGTATGTATAATTTGTAGTCGGTGCCCATTTTCATGACCAGCACATATATTTTGGGCACCGACTCCAAATTATACTTCTATAATACCTACATGTATACCTAATTCTATTTATTTAAACTATTTCTAACTTCTTTGTGCTGTAGTGTTTCGAAGTCGATTTTTTATTTTTTATTTAATTTTTTTTACAAGGAATCGTGTTTTTATAAAAATAAGACCGCGAGAGTTTATGTAACTATATCTAATAAGTAGTGTTTTATCAAAAAAGAAACGAGTGAAGCTCTCTCTCTCTATTTCTATCTCTCTCTGAGAGAAGGCATGTGCCCTGTATTAGGACGTATACAGGCTAGATAACAAAAAAATAAAAATATATCTGTCCCTCTACCTCTCACGTGCTTATTTTGTTACTTATCCTTGCTGCCACTGTCAGTTCCAGTCCGTATTATCTTCTAACATCTTTCACAGTATCGTATATTTTTACTGAGATATTATAGATAATAAATTCGCCTGCATAAGGGTATCGCTTATGTGGGCGAATTTTCTTTATCTGAGTTTTATTGAAGTATTGTGTTCGATGGGGTGATGTTGAGTTGATGCATGTTATTCTCAGTTTTTGCCAGGAGTTTCGCGTGAAAAAGCAAACACTATTTCCTGACAAAGTGTTCGTTTGCAGCCTAATTACTAATTCAGCTTCGACCTCCGAGAGATTTTTAAAGCTCTCCGCGAAGACGTGGTGTGGCTCTTAATTTTGTTCTCAGCGAATGGGCAGTGAGCTATTTGTTATTTTTCATAGCTCCGACCAATAATTTCTCTCTTTTCATCGCAATCTTGCTTCAATAAACGTCTATAAATCGATTACGCCTGTCGCGAATGAACGCGATCTTTATGTTCATATTTTTTATTGGGGGTAGTTATATTTTTTACCAAGCAGCGCGCGGATAGCCGCCGCGCGGGGAAGACAGACAGCTACCGAGCGACCAACCAAGTGGGTGATGTTCTGAGGAAACTCAGGTATTTATTCTCAGAATATGTATTATCTCGATCTGGCTGCATAACATTTATTGAGTTGTGTTTTTAATGTTTGAATTAAGTATGTGTCAAGTTCAGTGTCATAGCAATGCTCAGTGTCCCGCCTGCTACATGTGATGATCGTGGTCAACTGGCCAGTGTAGTGATTGCGATGCTCAGTATCTCAGATGTTATCAACCAAGGTGTGCTCAGTGATCTCAGTACGTGTGGAAAGGGGTCGCTATTAGGGGAGGTTGGAGGCGACGAGGAGGCCGGCTCCGATAACGCTCAGTTGATACTCAGTTTGTGATCAGTTCATGCTCAGTCGATGCTCAGTGGAAGCTCAGCTAAACTCAAGATCGCTCAGTAAACCCATGACGTTATCATCCGTAGGTATCCTTCAAGCAAGATCATACATCTCTGGTATTTGATACCTGAATCATATTCGCCAAATCATGTTTTTATTTTAACTTGGCTCAGGCAATTGAAGGAACTTGGCGACATGGTGGAGGAGCTGGGATCCTCTTCATTCTCATGGCTACTTTAATAAAATTGATTACTATCGGCACCCGTTCAACTATAGATATTTTGTTGCGAAGTCGACCTCGATGTAATTGAGTGAAGTGTGAACGTAACGTTATTGTTGTCCTGTCGGCAGTACCTATTTTTTGTCTGTAAAATTTCTTAAAATAACTATGATCTAAATTAACTAAATCAGCTAAACACCAAAGTCAAGTAAAACATGATCAGACACTATTTAGAAGAATTTTTTTTTCTGGTTGTACATATATCTCATACCTATTTATCATCATTTCAGATCGATAATATTTACTCACTTGCGTATTCTTGTGGTCCTAAGTAAATACTTTCAAGACATTTCGACCTGTGTTAAAATTATTTGTTGCTCAAGAGTAGCCTTTGTTGCACGCAATCTATATTTATTCCGAGATTACCTGGCCACCTGGTTTCTATTGTGCATTCGAAATTGTACTTTATTTCCTACTTATGAAAACTATATTAGCTTGAATTATTAACGCAATAAGAAGGGAATAGTGCCTGGTTGCCCTTGCGGACTGCCTCGTTGGTCTGGCGGTTGGGGGCGCTTGGCTGCCGAGACAGAGGTCGTGGGTTCGATTCCCTCTGAGGATTGCCGTGGATTTGCAAATGGCCCCAGTCTGGATGTGTTTTCATATTTGTGGTGTTTTTGCCTCGTTACTATGGTGCGGGGTGTTCTGGTTTGGTACAGAGTCAAACGATTGTGTTGTGGAAATTTATTTAGCACAAGTTTCAAAGATGTTATCTGCCTGGATGAGACAAAGGGTATTCTGTTGTTGATTAGATTGACGACCTCTGTGGCGTAGCGGTTGGCGCATCTGCTTACTATGCGAGAGGTCCCGGGTTCGAACCCCGGCTGGGGAGAAAATAAGAAACCCTAGATCTTCGATGTTTGCTTGTCTGTGACGTCGCTGTTTCTGGTTCCCGCGACGCGGGGTATCCTGGTGTGGGGCCAGGAGCAGGTAGGTATGTTCCTGTATGTAAATGTTAATGTAAATTAACAGCATCCTGTTCTAAAATTTGTCAACACTTTGAATGTTATTTACTTAATAAAAAGTTACTTTAAAAAACGCGAGAACCGTGAACGAGTGATCTTTATTAACCCGATTTCTCTCATTCGTGTTTAATAATTGTGGTTTTATTTCCCAATTGGGTGCGATACCGGTGCGACATCGGCAAGGATAATATGCCGTAAAATACGAGACATTTTTCTGTATAACTCAGACGGTTTTTTTTTCATTGTTACAGCCAGAACTAAAGACTTGGTTGGGTTGCGTTTTGATTGTTTCGTGGTAGCCTGTGCATTTTATCATTTACTCAGTGTTGACGGACTTAGTTACTTTTCACACTCAGCAATGGAGGAGGTGGTCAGGACTAGACTCAAGCTAATTATAGAGCACTTAGTATCCCTTATCGAGGTGGGCCAAGGTGCCTTGCAAAAACTAAAAAGTGAACCTGGTGACACAAATGACGCGCAAATGGTGTCGTCAAAACTCAAACTTGCAGTAGAACGTTTTGTCTCAGAAACCTACAATTATTTCAAGGTCATCCAAAATCCATGCGCTGATGAGATATGTCAGTACACACTAATCCAAATTAAAGGAGAAGAGTTGGTCACAGAATTAAACTTCTATACTCAGAAAAGACTTTGTCCTACTAACTCATCACTGAACACCAAGGCCGATACACTCAATGTCGCTAGTAAGTTGCCGAAGATGGAACTGGCAAAATTTGACGGAGATGTCTTAAAATGGCATCAATTCTGGGACCAGTTTGCATCCAATGTCGATAATCGCAATATCAATGACGTCGACAAGCTTCTATACCTACAGTCAGTTCTAGAGGGTGAAGCAAAAAGAGCTATAGATGGCTTAGATACGACAAATTCAAATTATCACATAGCTGTCTCTACTCTCAAGGATAGATACGGTAAGCCCGGTACCATAATTGATGCTCATTATGCGGCATTATACAGAGTCAAAATGGCTGACAAGTCAATATCTGATTGTCGACGTGCGTTCAATGAGATTGAAAGGCATCTCCGTGTTCTGAACTCCTTAGGAGAGGACGTTAATCATAATCACTTAAGAGTCATGATAATGCAAAAATTCTCAGAAGAAATCATATATGAATTGCGCATAAAAATGGGAACCGAGACCGATACGATAGAAAATATTCGAAAACACCTGGAACACATTATATCTGCACGCGAAGCTTCCAACAGGATGAAAGAGGACACATTCCAATCTGAAGGGCCTAGTATCAGTAAAGCTGAGGGTGAAAGATTTACATTGGAAGCGTTACACGCTCGAACGGAAGGTCACACAAAGCCACGGTTTCCATCGAGGAAACAATTTCTCTCTCATCATCAAGACCGAAGTAGATTTCTAAGAAAAGGCAATCATGACAAATCTTACACGGAAAGGAGATACTCGCACAATAATACTAATAAAATTAGTGATAAACGGAAGAGGCAATATACTAGAGAGACACACAACCCACAAGAACCAGAAACAAAGAGAAAAAGACCTACATGCATCTTCTGCGGACACGGACATTTCAATGATGAGTGCAATATTGCCAAGACGGTACAAGAAAGAAAAAACAAACTACTAGGGCGATGTTATAATTGTCTGTCTAAAGGCCATAGGTCATCGGACTGCAGATCACATAAAAAATGCCATCACTGCGGAAAATATGGGGACCACAATCGAGCTTTATGTCCAACTAAGGATCCTATCAAAACAAATAACTTATATGTGAGCCAACGACCAAATAGCAAGGGACTTATAATCTTACAAACCGCAGTCGTACGCGTAAATAAAGTTGGAGATACATCACAAATACTTTGTCGAGTTTTACTTGACTGTGGAAGCCAACGCACGTATGTAACTAAAGATCTGGCTAAAAAACTAAAGCTCTCGGAATTGGAGGTGAATAATCTATCAGTATTTACCTTTGGTGCCGACCATCCAGATGAAATCGAAAGCCCAGTGGTAAACTTTGAAATTACAACAAGGACCAATAAACGTAAAACACTTTATGCCAACGTGGTTCCACATATTACTAATAGTGTTCCAACTTTAACTTGCAATGGCGTACAGTACATGCACGCAAAAAACATCATCATGGCGGACGACGCCTCACTGGGTGATCGCGTGGATGTATTGATCGGCAATGATTATTACTTCGCCTTGATCGGCGGAGAGAAACTACAGATGGCTGAAAATCTATTCCTTGTTGAATCCATCTTCGGATGGATTTGGTCTGGAAGGTGCACGGAAACGATTAAGGACGAGCAAGACAAACTTTCGGTACTCACATATTTCCAATCGAGCATGGAATACACCAGCCTTTGTGAACCTGATCCACCGCTTAAGAGCGACAGTCTGAAGAAATTATGGGACTTGGAATCCATCGGGATCACAGATTCTCCAAAGGCTGACAGAGATGATGAAGCTGTCCAGCAATTCAATGAAACTATTGAGTTTTCCAACAGCAGGTATCACGTGAAATGGCCGTGGATTGAGTATCCACCACTACTACCCTCAAATTTTGGACTATCTCTCGGACGATTAAAGAGCTTATTGAAGAGACTTGACGATGACACTATGCTGTCTTACGATAATATTATCAAAGAACAGCTTGATAAAGGTATAATAGAGATTGTGCCAAACGCTTTAAGCTCTGTGGAACATCCTGTCCACTACCTCCCTCACCACTGCGTGGCGCAAGGAGAGAAGCTGCGTCTAGTTTACGATGCCTCGTCAAAAACTAAAGGCAATAAGAGCTTAAATGAGTGTCTGTATCGAGGGCCACTTCTTTTGGAGGATTTGACTGGCTTATTAATTCGTTTTCGCGAACATCGTATAGGCTTAGTAGCTGATGTGGAGAAGGCGTTTTTACAGATAGGACTGCAAGACAAAGATAGAGACGTTACACGATTTTTGTGGCCCATGAACTTAAAGGACGACTTGTCTCCCGAAAATTTGATGCATCTAAGATTTAAAAGAGTACCTTTCGGAGTGATTTCAAGTCCTTTTCTATTAAATGCGACAGTCCGTTATCATTTGAATAAGAGTCATGACGTTGTTCATAAGCAGATTGCTCAAGACCTTTACGTTGATAATCTTGTCAGCGGAGCTGAGTCAGTTAACAAGGCTATGAATATTTATCAGAGTTCCAAACGGGCCTTCGACGACCTCTCAATGAACCTCCGTGAATGGAACTCTAATTCAGACGAATTTTTAAAGTCTATCCCCACGCAGTATCGCAGCCAAGAGAGAAAAGTCATGAAAGTGTTGGGCTTAAATTGGGATCTCGTAAACGACACAATAGGTTTAAAATTCGATCTAGCAGCGAAGGACGTGGATCAAGTAGTTACAAAAAGAGAAGTCCTCAGGCTTCTAGCGTCAGTCTTTGATCCATGTGGATTTTCGGTCCCTCTTGTGCTACCGATCAAGTTATTTCTTCAGAACCTGTGGCACCAAAAGTTCGAGTGGGATACGAGACTAAGTGAAGAAGCTCTTGTGGAACTGAAAACCGTAATAGAGAGCTTAAGCTATGTTCACGGCATTAGCGTCCCAAGAAGTTTTAAAAACCTAAGCGAGTCCGAAACTGGTACTTATTATCATGAACTACACGCTTTTGCAGACGCGTCGATGCAGGCCTATGCAGCGGTAATCTATCTCAGGAGAGTCAGCGAAAGAGATATTAAATTGAACTTTGTTATAGGCAAATCTCGTTTAGTTGGAAAAGCAGAACAGACGGATCTACAGATTCCAAAGCTGGAACTATTGGGCGTTTTGATTGGTAGTAGGCTTATCAAGACTGTGTTAAAATCACTGCGCTTAAAGGTGAACCACCTGTATTTATGGACGGATAGTCAGATTGTTATGAGCTGGTGTAAATCAGAGAAACTGCTTCCGCCTTTTATAGCAAAACGTGTAGATGAGATTAAGCGAAGCGATGTACGCATAAGATACGTTCCATCACAGCTTAATCCAGCTGACATTGCGACCAGAACAAAAGCTTGTCAAGAGGACGTAGAACGTTGGTTAAATGGGCCCGATTTTCTGTATAATAGCGGCGACAAATGGCCTGTGAATTTAGCAGGATTAATACATAATCAAGATCTTGTACATAATCTTTCGGCTGGGCAGGGTCCTACGGAATCCTCACAAGATGAGAATGGTAACTCAGTAGCACCGCAGCAACACACTACTCAGAGCGTTAATCAACCCGAAATAAGACCCCAATCCAACTCCATGGATGTAGACTCAGAGACAGCCGCGCACAATCACGTCAGTAAGTTACGACAAATACAAGCAGAATGTTTCCCGAGAGAACTTGATGGAAAAAAGACGGACCTAGTAAGATCACTAGGATTATACAAGGATAATGAAGGACTATTACGCTGTGAGGGAAGGCTAGGAAATACAGATTGGCCAGATCATCAGAAAAATCCAATTCTTCTCCCAAGAAATCATAACTTCACTTCGAAATTGATTGATGATATACACAGGAAAAATTATCACGTAGGTGTTTCCCAGACACTTTCACTAATTCGACGGCGGTATTGGATTTCCAAAGGTAGAGCTCAGGTGCAGAAAGTATTAAAACAATGTCAATCTTGCCGCAAGTATGCAGGAGGTCCTTTCAAACTGCCTCCAATGGCCTCATTACCATCAGAGAGAGTCACATACAGTGAAGCTTTTTCATATGTCGGAATTGACTATTTTGGGCCTCTTTTAGTCAATGTTAACGGTGCCTCAGTAAAACGTTGGGTATCTTTGTATACTTGTTTAGCTGTTCGAGCTATCCACATGGAAGTGGTGGCTGACCTTACGGCGGAGGAATGCTTACTAGCAATGAGACGTTTCGTATCTTCACGGGGCGTACCCAAGATAATCACTTCAGATAACGCTTCACAGTTCAAATTAACAGCTGAAGTGCTGACAAGCGAATACTGCATAACCAATGGTATAAAATGGAAGTTTATTCCAGAGCTAGCTCCTTGGTTCGGTGGTTTTTATGAGCGACTGATAGGCATTGTGAAAACTTGTATGAAAAAGACACTTGATAAACATTTATTGAACCATACACAGTTATGCACAGTTGTTAAAGAAATTGAATCCATAGTTAACTCTCGGCCTTTGACAGTTGTAGGTGATGAGTTGGAACATATTTTAACTCCGGCGGATTTCCTGCGCACCGGCGGACCCTCAATGCCTGAGACTTCGGATAGAGATTTTTTGGAGCCAGCAACCGTGACAAAGGCTAATTTGATTGATGGTTGGAAACGTGGCCAGAGAGTTTTACAAGAGTACGTCCAAATGTTTTCAAACCACTATTTAAACAGCCTAAGAGAACGCAGAACCACTCATCGTCAAGGAAGGGTAGTGGTGGATGCAATTCCGAAAGTGGGCGATCTAGTACAAGTTAAGGGTGATTCCAATAGGGCACTTTGGAAGGTAGGTCGGATTTCAGCTACATTTCAAGGGAAGGATGGCAAAATTCGTGTGGCTAAAGTAACCATTTCTCCGAATGAAACCTTGACCCGATCTATAGCTCACCTTTATCCGCTTGAAATTCAAGAACCCGCTGACACATCTCAGGCTTTAGGGCAAGGTGAACGTAACGAAACCGAAACGCCAGTTACTAGCTCAGATTATACTCAGATGCCAAACTCAGATACCAGATCTCGTACGACTGACCAGACTCTCAGACCATCTCAGACAGACGATTTCTCTGACCGTGCACAGGCTACTCTCGATAACTCAGATCAGGTCTCGGCGTCAACCCAATCGAGGAACACTCAGCTCAGACCAAAGCGATTAACAGCTCAGAAGGCAATGGAAAAGATAAAAATGTGGACAGCGCATTTGCTCAGCATCCTGCAAACTGATGAAAGTTATTTGTTTAATTAAATTTGCTAGAAAGGGTTATTTTGTCATTTAATCAGAGTTTTATTATTTGTCGATTAAATTTGATTGTATCCTTTCTGTCATCTATCCTGTGTTTCCTTTGGTGTCCCTCAAGGTAATATGTTATGCCCGATTTAATTTATTTTCTCAATAAATTTATTTCTCGTGTGGGGAGTGTCGCGAATGAACGCGATCTTTATGTTCATATTTTTTATTGGGGGTAGTTATATTTTTTACCAAGCAGCGCGCGGATAGCCGCCGCGCGGGGAAGACAGACAGCTACCGAGCGACCAACCAAGTGGGTGATGTTCTGAGGAAACTCAGGTATTTATTCTCAGAATATGTATTATCTCGATCTGGCTGCATAACATTTATTGAGTTGTGTTTTTAATGTTTGAATTAAGTATGTGTCAAGTTCAGTGTCATAGCAATGCTCAGTGTCCCGCCTGCTACATGTGATGATCGTGGTCAACTGGCCAGTGTAGTGATTGCGATGCTCAGTATCTCAGATGTTATCAACCAAGGTGTGCTCAGTGATCTCAGTACGTGTGGAAAGGGGTCGCTATTAGGGGAGGTTGGAGGCGACGAGGAGGCCGGCTCCGATAACGCTCAGTTGATACTCAGTTTGTGATCAGTTCATGCTCAGTCGATGCTCAGTGGAAGCTCAGCTAAACTCAAGATCGCTCAGTAAACCCATGACGTTATCATCCGTAGGTATCCTTCAAGCAAGATCATACATCTCTGGTATTTGATACCTGAATCATATTCGCCAAATCATGTTTTTATTTTAACTTGGCTCAGGCAATTGAAGGAACTTGGCGACAACGCCTGTGGCGAGCACATGTCAACTCTGCGCGCGCACTATAAACTCCAACATTCCTGCATCGCGCAAGCAAAATGTTTCACATGACATACCATACATATAACGTCCGACGAACATCAGTCGGACCGGCCGTCCCCAGGCATATGATCTGCCTGGGGGGAAATTTCCCTTTATAGAGGAAGAGCACGATCACCCGCTCTTCCCTATACGCCGATCCAAAGCATAAAATCCACAACGCACATAAAGTGCAACTTTTCCAAAAATTTACAGATCTGGTCAAGCAAACACCATCTTTATTGGCATTATTTCAGCTCTGTTACTCAGCTCAATGACCGAGTGTGCGTGCGTGCGTGCGTGCGTGCGTTCGTGCGTTCGTGCGTTCGTGCGTGGGTGCGTGCGTGTGGGCGGCCGGGCGCGCGCGCGCGATCGCTCGTCCACCCGTCCGTCCGTCCGTCCGTCAGTGCGTGCGTGCGTGCGTGCGTGCGTGCGTGCGTGCGTGCGTGCGTGCGTGCGTGTGTGTGTGTGTGTGCGCTCGCGTATATGTATGTGTTAAGAAAATAAGGAAACTGACACGATTCTGGGAGTTTATATTTGGCGATAGACTAAATACACTATGGATCTCAACAAAGGATCCAACGTAAATTAGGGTAAAGTTCTCGTCCTAAGTCTGATATTTGCGCGAAGGGCGATAAAACCCTAGAGTGTGTAAACTCACAATTGCATCGGATACGTCGCGTATATTTACTTGGTACATGATTGGGAATAGGAGGAGGAACGACGATCTTGGGCACAAAGCACACGTGAGCTGGAAATTCTCGCTGGGATATATTCACGTTACGTTACATTGATAAATTTTCAGTGTAAAATGCTTAGGCTTTCAGAGCATTTCGGGTAGTGGATCGTTGTAGAGGCTGGGCAGGAAGATAAGAGAAATGAAACCGACCAAGTGCGCGATGAACTCGCGTACTGAGGGGTCCGTATCAACATACGTAATATGACATATTTAGCAAAAATACGACACTCCAATATCTCCTGCACCGCAAGTTCCGCTTACGTTGGAGCACGTTATGAAACGACTAGACGGCTTGTCCCAACAATTGGCACCGCTGAAAAGCCTTGAAACCTGTGTAAAGTCCATTAAGAGTGACATGGCGAATCTTAAAACCTCATTAGAAGCCATCAACACTAAGGTTCAAGATCTTGACAAAAGAGTGACTAAAATTGAAGAAATTAATCAGCAAGGTTCCTCACCACTGCTAGACAAGATGTCCCAACTCGAGGAAGCCTTCGAAACTAAGGAGCAGTGGCTAAGATCGAATAACGTTGAGATTAAAGGCATACCGATGAAGCAGGGTGAAAATATTTTCACCATACTGTTTAAAGTGGCCGATGTGATCCAGTATCCAGTCATCAAGGATAAAGTCAATTTCATCGCTAGGGTACCCGTTCGTGATGGAGTGCAGTCTGGAGGTCAGACTAGAATCAAACCGATAATAGTATCCTTCACAAGTCGATACGACAAGGAAAACTTTATAGCTGCCAGTAAGACATTTAAGAACCTATCAACCACTGACGTTGGACTACAGGGTTCCAGTCGTATTTACATAAACGATCACCTTACCGTCAAACAAAAACAACTGCTATCTGCTGCTAAATCACTGGCTAGGGAGAAGAATTTTCAGTTTGTATGGGTGAGCTATGGAAAAATCCAGATGCGACGAGATCAAACATCTCCCAAGATCCTGATCAAGTCTTCCGACGACCTTGCGAAGCTTCAATAACCGAAGTGCCTTTTTACGTTCTATTTTTCTTAATAAGTTTGAGAACCAGTGTACTCTCCTACCAAATAGCCAACACATTGTCAACGCTATTCACCAACTTGTTTTTTGCGCTACACACACCAGCGCGCGTCGCCGTTCTCGTTTTCTTCATTTATTTACAAAAACAACAAAATAAAACGAACCTTATATGCCTATTAATAGAAACTAATCTCCTAAGTTACGATCCACTGCCACTATTTGCCATAGTATACCTAATCACCTTTATCTCTTTGTTTGCTTGTTACCTCGGCCGACCGATTGATAAAAAGATGATTTCTTGCCTACTGTCTATTCACCTAGTTATTGCTAATTATGTTGCCTACTTATTTATCATGTTTCTATACAATGTCGGGACTTAACATTTACTATCAAAATACTCGCGGACTGCGCAGCAAAACGAATACCTTTAAACGTAATCTGCTACTTTGCAACTACGATATTATTTGCCTAACGGAAACATGGTTGTTGGATGGTATATACGATCAAGAACTGTTCGACAGTAGGTATTTTGTGTGGAGGCGCGACCGGAATTACGATCTGACGAATCAATCCCGCGGAGGTGGCGTGCTTATTGCGGTAAGGCGCGATCTCTCGACTTCTGATCGCCCGGAGTGGCGGTCATCAGCGGAGGATATTTGGGTCACGATTACCTTACGAAATAGAGGTTCCAGAGATCTGATAACCCTTCATATTTGCAACTTATATTTGTGTACTCAGAGCCGTGGTAATTCTTTTTCAACTCAACTTTCCAACTTTACTGATAAGCTATTTGATATTGTCTCAGCTACTCCCAACGATGCATTTTTAGTTTTAGGAGATTTTAACTTACCCAATGTCGATTGGACACCTCAGTCAGTGAACCTTGAACCTTTTAATGTATCAGGAGATAGTCAGTTACACTTTTTTGACACCTTAGTGCAATGTAATCTCTTACAGTATAATAATATAAGAAACTGCAACGATAGGATTCTTGACTTAGTATTTAGTAATTGTATTCTTAAAATTGCATCATGTAATGATCCTCTCGTACCGGAGGACCCACATCATAGGTCGCTTGATATCAAGGTTGAATCTATTCGGGTCTTGCCCTTGAAAGAAAAACCAAGAGTTAAATATTTTTATAATTCTGGCAATTACGAAAGTATATGTTCCGAACTACGAAGTATTAACTGGGCCTCGACTTTATATGGTATCTCTCTCGATTCAGCAGTAAAAAAATTCTATGATATTTTATATAAACTCCGCGATAAATTCATACCTCATAAATTATTATCTGTTAACAAATGCCCACCGTGGCATAGCCCGGCCTTAAAAAAGATACTTAAAGAAAAGCGCAAGTTTTATAAAAAATTCAAGACATATGGCAATCTCGGAGATTATAATACGTTTACTTCTGGAAAGTATAAATACATGCAAAGCTGACTTCCAATTCACCCATATAAGTCCCTTTGCTATTGTCAAAATATTTAAAGAGTTAAACTTAAAAAAAACCGAAGATTTGTGGGGATTATCGGTTAAACTTATATCCACGGTTATCCATATTCTAGCACCTTACCTTGCTACAATTTTCAATAAATGCATTGACCAGGGAACCTTTCCTAATCTATTAAAGTTAAGTAAAATAGTACCCTTATTTAAATCTGGCGATAGTGAAGATCCCAATAATTTCAGACCAATAGCAATATTGCCGGTCCTAAGTAAAGTTTTTGAGAAAGTAATTTTGCATCAATTGCAGACTCATTTTAGTATGAATCAGCTATTTCATAAGAAACAGTTTGGATTTACGAAGGGCCGCTCAACGACGGACGCAGGCATAGCATTAATAAAGCACATCTTTGATGCGTGGGAGGAGGCGCAGGATGCCATCGGGGTGTTCTGTGACCTGTCCAAGGCGTTCGATTGCGTCGACCACGAAACGCTCCTTATAAAATTACACCGATATGGTTTAAGTAATAAATCGCTAGCTCTTCTTCCATCTTACTTAACAGACAGAACCCTAAAAGTAGATATCAATAGAGTTAAATCCTCAGGATCTAATGTAAAAGTAGGAGTTCCTCAAGGTTCTATACTAGGACCGTTCCTTTTTTTGGTTTACGTAAATGATTTGCCCTACCTAGTAGAAAAACTATCGCAGATAGTACTGTTTGCTGATGATACTTCCTTAATTTTTAAAGTAAAGAGAGGTTTAGGTAATGTTGACGATGTAAACAATGCTCTATCTACAGTTCTAAACTGGTTCACGGTAAACAATTTGATGTTAAATGCGAAAAAGACAAAATGTGTCAAGTTCTCCTTGCCCAATGTTAAAAATGTTGACACGTGTCTAAAAATATCTGGTGAGAAATTAGAGCTGGTAGAGTCCACACTATTTTTAGGCATAACAATAGACTCAAAACTGCAATGGGGTCCGCATATTGAAAAACTATCGGGTAGGTTGAGTTCAGCTGCATTTGCAGTTAGAAAAATTAGGCAACTTACAGATATATCGACTGCGAGGCTGGTCTATTTTAGTTATTTTCACAGTATTATGTCATATGGGCTGTTATTATGGGGACGGGCAGCAGATATAGAAACAATATTTATTTTGCAAAAAAGAGCAGTAAGAGCAATTTACAACTTAAGCAGTAGGGAATCGCTAAGGGAGCGTTTCAAAGAAATAGGAATTCTTACACTGGCTTGCCAATATATATTCGATAATATAATGTATGTCCGTAAAAATATAACAATGTTCAAATTAAATAGGGACGTCCATAACGTAAACACTAGAAATAGAAATAAGCTTGCTTATTCTAAATTTCGTTTAGCCAAGGTAAATACATCGTTCGTAGGCTATTGCGTTCGTTTTTACAACAGAATTCCAGAACATGTTCTATCCTTGTCTGAAAATAAATTTAAAACATTCATTAAAAAATCGCTATGTAAAAAAGCCTATTATAGAATAGACGAGTATATGAACGATATAAGCCCTTGGTAGTAAGCAAATTCCACTGCGATTTCATTGTTATTTAATTATTAATATTATAATTTATTTAATTTTAAAAACGTGTACTGACGACGTGATTGCACATTAATAACTATAGTACACATTTTATATCTGACAAGAACTCAATCTGCAGGTTTGCTAAAGGTCATTCGAATGGTGGCGTGGTGGCCGGGTCACCTATCTCCCTCTAAAATGGTTGAGACTGGTGATGGCTGACCCCTGCGTTATGCTCGTGAACGGGTGCTGTTCGTGTGTCTGGCCGCAGCATTACTGTTTTTCCTACTTTTGTAAGAAGTGTTATTTTGGCTTTTAAAGTTATTAGTGGCTATCACGGAATCATATCATATAGGCTTTGATGTATAAGTTTAAGATGATTTGAGAAAAGATGGTCAGAGTGGAGTTTTTTTTCCCGCTGCCTTTTTCTCCACTACAAATACGGCCCGAAGGCAGCGGCTAACATAGTAACATAGTACATTGACATTCAGCAAACAGAATGTAAATTCTTTACGTTGAAATAAATTATTGATTTCTGATTTCTGATTGATTTCACGGTACTCAAAACGCGGGCAATTGCAGTGGAGAAGGAATGCTTTCAGATATTTATCAAAAATACCGAAGAATCAATTATTAAAAATCCCAAAGCATTTTGGTCCTATGTAAAGTCATTAAAGAATGCTAATGGCACATATCCTTCTTCAATGTATTTTAATGATACTATAGCTAATAATGGCAAAGATATTTGCGATCTTTTTGCGAACTACTTTCAAACAACCTTTCTTCCTCCCAATAGCCTAGACCCCACTACCTCCCAATGCCTAAGAAACGATGAACATGTTATCCATCCGATGAGCAAGACAGTTAGTATTGGAGAGGTGGAGGTTGAGCCTACTCACATTTTAAAACTACTGAAATGCTTAGACTTAACGAAAGGTGCGGGGCCAGACGATATACCCCCGATTTTAATTGTTAAATGTGCCTCATGTATAGTAGTCCCACTATGCATACTTTTTTGTAGATCCTTGGAGGAGGGTATTGTGCCATCATTATGGAAATCAGCCTTTGTTACACCTATACACAAAAAAGATGATAGAAATAGCATAAATAATTATAGACCAATATCGAAGCTATGTATTTTTTCAAAAGTATTTGAACGCATAGTATACCAACAAGTTTACGCGGCTCTTAGTATATCTTTTATTCCGGAACAACACGGGTTCTTGCGCAAACGCTCTACCACATCAAATCTAATTCTCTCATGTGAGTACATTTCAGATAAAATGCAGGCAGGCGGCCAAGTAGATGTAATATTTACTGACTATAGTAAGGCTTTTGATCGCATTGACCACTCACGTCTCTTACGTAAACTAGGCGATGCTGGCATTCATGGCAACTTATTCAGATGGTTTGCCTCTTATATAGACAACCGGTCACAGGCAGTTCCTATCAATGGGTTCTTGTCGTCGTGGACGCCGGTACCGTCAGGTGTGCCGCAGCGCTCGTTACTTGGCCCCTTATTGTTTGTCTTATTTTTAAACGACATCTATTCATGTTTTAAATGGTCCAAATTTCTCCTTTTTGCCGATGACATGAAGATTATTAAACAAATAAGCAATGTTACCGACTGTCACCAGCTACAGGAGGATCTTTTAAGATTCGAAAACTATTGCGAATTAAACAAGCTGGACCTAAACGCTTCAAAATGTTTTAAGATGTCTTTTACTCGAAAAACTAACGTAACTAATTTTAACTATATTATTAAGGGTCAACTATTGTTAAATGTTACTTCTATAAGAGACCTGGGTGTGATTCAGGATTACAATCTCAAATATGACTATCACATAGATTCAGTCGTTAAAAAGGCCTCTAGATCTCTGGGCTTTGTCATAAGATGCAGTTCTAAATTTAACAATATTAAAACTATTAAAATACTTTACTGCTCGTTCGTTCGTAGTATACTGGAGTACGCATCACAGGTTTGGAACCCACGTTATGCTTGCTATGTTGATAGAATTGAGTCAATCCAGAAGAGATTCTTAAGATATTTACAATTCAAATCAAATACAATGGATAAAGATTATCTATCGCGCTGCGTAAGACAACATTTCTTACCGCTACAGGTTCGTAGGAGTGTAGCCGATCTCATCTATCTCCTTCAAATAGCCAATGGTTCCATAGATAGCCCTGAATTACTAGCTAATATTAATATTGTTGTGCCTGCAAGGTCCAGTTCGCGGAGATCAATGAGATTGCACGTTCCCGTTGCGAAGACTAACTATAGACAAAATAGCTTCTTTGCACGAGCGACTAGCGAGTAATCTATTTAACTCTTTAAGTGATAGTTTAGACGTTGATCTATTTAATTCAAACATAGCCACAGTAAGGCAAGAGATCATCAAACATCATTTCGGTTCCCTTTCTGCGTGAACAAGAAGTATTCTCTCTGGAGATAAGTACCTAGTTATTTAATTTGGTCTAATGGCAGTGGTGAACTTTCGCGCCTGACGCGCCCTCGGTGTTGTAGAGTGTAAGTGTGGTGTAGACTTACTTTAATTTTTTTTTTATTCACTTGCACATGTTTGCCACTTAGTTACTATATGCGGAAACTTATTCTTAGCTTATGTGTAGTCATTCTAAGTCTCTGTTCATTTATTATGTAAGCTGTAAGTTTCCCAAATAAATAATAATAATAATAATAATAATAATAATAAAAATGAGTTTTCTTTTGTTCAGTTCGGGACCCTTAGCGGGTGGCGAATTCAGGATTGACAGGTTTTTTTTCCCGGGATATATCTATTTTATAGGAACTACGCCTCTTCAGATGGCCAGACTCATCCTCTGGCCATGGTGCGCGCCAGCCCTCTTGTCTCTCAATGCGTCGATAAGGCGCGCCGCGAGGTCTCTGAACAGTAGGCGCGCCTCTGGGCCCCAAGTGCCCAAGCGTTTCGACGGTGCAAATATTTAACCGTTGCGCCGTATGAAGCTTTCGGCCGCTCCAGCCGCTGAACCAGCGGCTCTTCCACTCTGAGAAACATGGGAGGGTGCCAGCGTGTCGACGCAGGTGGCGTCCCATACCAGCGGCCTCCCATGTTTCCAGGGGATCAATGTCATCCCATCGGGCCTTTTATTTTTTGTTTTATTCATGTGATTTTATGTGTGCAATAAAGTATAAAGTATGCCTAGAGGTTCCAGCGGGGCCAGGACCCCAGTTGTGGCAAAGATGTCATTGAGAGCCGCGTAGCATGAAAGGCGGCCGGCACTGCGCTGATACGACAGACCATGGTGGCCCAGGCGATCGACGTCGATGCCGCAGGGACAGCGATGGAGCACGGTGATTGGGCAACCCAGTCGCAGTCCGATGGCGGTGCTGAAAGAAGTATTGTCCATCAGGGTCCCTATCAACGCTGATGGGGCAACCAACCAACCATCATTACATTATAAAATGAACCATATGTACATTCTAAATAAATAGGTTTTTTAAAATTAATAAAATTATTTTAACATTTATTTTGAATCGTAACAATAAAATTCCTGCTTGATAAGATAGCTACGCAATTTATTTTTAACTCTGCAAGTGGAGATCACAAGCTATCCTACTGTTCCCGGGCGAGCATTTTTTTTAATACGGGGGGCTTCGCCCACCGAGCCCCCCTCGCAAGGGGGCTCCACCCCCCTGCACCGCACGTTCCCTGTTTTCTGACTTGCGTGAACTGTAGGTATGTTTTAAATCATATTAGCGAAACTTTTTCGATTTAATGCATTTAACATAACATAACATAACATTTACATACAGGCACATACATTGCTTCTGGCCCCACACTAGGATACCCTGTGTCGTGGGAACAAGAAACAACGACATCACAAACATGTAAACATCCAAGACCTGGGTTTTTTTTTTTTTTGTCCCCAGCCGGGATTCGAACCCGGGACCTCTCGCATGGTATGCAGTGCACTACCGCTGCGCCACGAGGTCGTCTTTGTGTTAAGAAAACTTAGGTAATGTTAATGCCAAATGACATTATAAGAAAGAATTGCTTTATGAAATGTAAGTTTTGTGAAACATTTTTATGTGAAATGTTGAGTTGTGAAATGATAGATTTACATTATGTTGTTTCTTATCTGACAATTTGTTTAATAACTGTCGTACATTTGAAGGGGGTCCTTTGTTGTGACGAGAGCTAGAGACATTTTAAGGAGATTTTTATCTGTTCGGGGTTTTGTTTATAAAATACTAGACAACACAATATTTGTTATGCTTTCAAGCGAAAAAGTCCTTAGGTCTACTGTCCTACTGGACAGACGTCATTGGTATATTAATAGAGCTACGTTCGGCAGCCTTTAGGTATAGAACCCTAAACAGAGCATATCTTACAAATTATTTAGACTTGGGTTCATCATTTCTTACAACTCTTAATACAGCGATAATAAATGTTTAACTTCGACTACTTAAAAAAAAGGTCTTGAAAGTCACGGAGTTCGTTTAAATTACGAAAAAACAGTTTAACTTGTAAACTACGAATATTCGTGTACCAACTTGAGGGTGATTTGGATAGCCCTATGGGTTCTCTACCTGTAGTATTTCGTTTGACTGTAGGTACGTATTGGGGCGGCCTTTATAGACTGAATCGTTGTGCAAACTGACTCTGTGAAACTCATCACGAAACCTACCTAGCTCAGCCAAATAGCGGGGAAAACGCCGCTGCCTCGATTCGAATCGAGTTTGATAGATAAATGCGGTAGAGCTTTAAATGCTCAGGAGATTGTCGAAATATCTACAGACAGATAACGTTTCCCGATTGCATCATGATCAACCACGTCCATACGCTGACGGTAAGCCACTCATTTTAGTACCGTTTGATAGATTATCCTGTCCTAAAATGCCTGGAGTAATTTTTCGACGGCTCTATAAAACGTACGTACGTACACATCTGTCATGTTGCCACTAGCTACATCTATGGTCCTGTTTTATTTATTCATTTTGTCTGTTGTGTATTAAGTTTTCTTTCTGTTGTTGTGCATATTATGTTGCTTGTGTGCTTGTTTTGTTTCTGTGATGTATCTTGTTGGTATAATAAATGTCTTTCTTCTTCTTCTTCTTCTTCTTCATATTCTTCGTACCGCTCAATCTCAACACCATCTACTACCTAACTCTCAGAAAACTGTACTGAGATATCTATGACGTTACTACTATTATGAATGCGAAAGAGAGAGAGAGAGAGTATGTGCTTAATTACTATGCGTACCCGCAGCGGATTGGCCATTTCCTTCGCTGAGGTATGGGAACACCTCAGTCAGGTCATCAGGTGTCCCGGGATTTGAACCCTCGATTTCCGTTCTTCCGCTGCGCTACCACCGTTGTCATAATATCCGCTACATTGCCTGTTCCACGCTATCCATAAATCAAGGCATTTCCTCAAGTCACGTCTACTTAGATTCCTATAAAAATAACCGATAAATTACCGGCAGTTGTCGTTGTGAACCAGTTAGGGCCCTTGAATGAATATTCCATAACAATCGGTCGGTCATTTCAAGAAGTCTATTTCCAAACCAGTCGATACCAGCCAAGGTCGATGGAAAATGTATTTATTTATTGTAACCTTAGATTTAGGTTCGAACATTTAGAATTAAGATAATCGCTAATATGGTTATAAGTTTAAAAACCAGCCAAGTGCGTGTTGGGCATTGTAGGGTTCCGTAGAAGTACACAAGTAACAACTTCATTAAAGTAATTTTCATTGGAATTTGTACGAACTTTTCCTTTTTAAGTTGATCGACTATTACTCTTTAACTCTTGTTACCGACTACCCGTTTCTCTTTCCTTCACAATTTTTCGTTGTCTGGAAGAAATTGCTATTAGCAATAAGTGGCGGCCTTACTGTACTGTATCTTTATAAATATTTTATGTTGTGTTTTTCCTGGTACAATAAAGAATATTCTTATCTTATCTTATCTAATTTGCATAAAAAAACCAGTCAAGTGTGAGTCGGACTCGCGTACGTAGGATTCCGTACCATTATCTATACAACCTTTGAATATTTCAAGCGTCTATCTGTTGCCGTTATTAATATCGAGCAAAAAACGGCAAAAAATCACGTTTGTTGTATGGGAGCCGCCCTTAAATATTTATTGTATTCTGTTTTTAGTATTTATTGTTATAGCAGCAATAGAAATACATCATCTTTGAAAATGTCAACTGTCTAACTATAACGGTTCATGAAATACAGCCTGGTGACGGACGAGCGGACGGAACGGGGCGGACAGCGGCGTCTTAGTAATAGGGTCCCTTACCCCTTGCGTACGGAACCCTAAAAACCCTTTACGGAACCCTTTTATTTTACTTCTAAACGACTTATTCTGGATCCATAAATATGTAATTTTAGCTTGTAGCGCTCTGTTTTTCACTTTCCATGCGTTCATCGTAAAATACCTACAGAAAATGCTTTGTCAACTTAACTTGGTTTACTTTCAAAAGGCTGACAAGCAACTAATGTTAGGGCTAGTGCTAACGTTATAAAAGTGATTTTTTTGCTGAATGGTTGTTTTTTACTTAATCGCGCCAGAATCGCTGAATGGATCTGGATAAAATTGGGCAATAGTTTTGGCGAGAAATAAAGGAATATCTAAAAACATAGTTGCACAACCATGTTTATTCTTGGAATTTTCTTGGAAGGCCTTACCGACGTATAATTTTGTTTTGACACCTCCCAAGAGAAATAAACATCGGTTGTGACTTGTGAGTGACAAAGGAGAAATTGCTATTAGCAAACGGATATTATTATACGGCAAATTGAATATTTTCTATTTGTAACTTTTGTTATGTTCTGGTAGAGTAATCAAGTCGGAAAACTCCGCCAGATTTTCATCTTGGCTATTCTTCAGAGCCTAAAGATAAGAGTATTTAACCAGTACGCTCTGCCAGTTATGACCCACGGAGCCGAAACGTGACCACTGAAAGTGGAACTAGTCAACCGAATGAAAGTCACTCAGTGTGCTATGGAACGGGCTATGCTTGGAGTCTCTTTGATTGATCACATCAGAAATGAGACAATTCGCCAAAGAGCTAAGGTGACTGACGTCTACCTGTAATACCTTCAAACGAGCAATTCTTGTGTTATAAACTGCTAAAATATCATTAAAGTGCAAATAAAGTGTACCATTTCGCGGTCCCGAAACCATAAACCACCCGTTTCGAGTCCAGATCAGACGTCCGATTATTTTTTTCCCTTTTTTTTCATCGTTCATCATCATCATCATCACAAGCCATTTGACGTCCACTGCAGGACATTGGCCTTTCTCATGGTTTTCCAAGTTTCCCAGTCTTGTGCCGCCCGCATCCAGCAACACCCGGCCACCCTAACCAGGCCTCGTCAGACCATCTGGTGGAGGGCCTTCCCACCCTGCGTCTTCGTCATCGTATCTAAATATAATTTCCAAAAAACACCATTAACAAAAAAAATTCCAAGCAAAGCTCAGTCATCCAGGTACTAGGCTATAAGATTAGCTGAAGTGTCATTGGGCTGAAAAACCGATAGTCGATGGGAAACAAAGGTTATCGAGTGGTGGCCAGGAACAGACAAACGCAGTGTAGGATACCCACCAGCTCACTGGACCGAAGATCTGAAGCGGATTGGTGGCAGCGGTTGGATAAGAACGGCCGACGAGAGAAAGAATCCTTATATGGAAGCCTATTGAGGCTATGTCCAGCAGTGGACGAATACGGGCTGGTTGATTCTCCTTCTTCTTTCAGTGCCTCTCCGCTACTGGAGGTTTGCCGTCGGCTCTTCATATTCCTCGCTTCTCTTTGCAAGCGAAATAGATCTTCGACGCTGTCCATTCTCTGTGGTTACGGAGCCATGATTTTCTTTTTGTATCGGCGCGCCTCTTGCCCTCAATAGATTGATTGATTGTGATTGATTGATTGATTGACGATAATAAAGAAAATGCCAACTATGGTCGGTGTCATTGGATGATAACGGTAATTGCACGATATTTTGTTATACACTGGTCGACCAAGGGCGTGGTAAATGTATGAAACGAGATGTGTCGTTACGGCTATCGTCCAATATGAAACAATACAATTCTGTTGCTTTTGTTTATCTCTTGCTCTCTTGCTAACAAGTAAATTGTACTTTCAATGAAGATCCCAAACAATAGATGCGAAAAGTTCTCTCACCCCGCAACACGCCCGGTTTATTACAAAACTATTTCAAATGAACAATCCATCCCCAGAAGATAACTATAATGCTATAGAAGGTTTTCTTCAGTTAAGGCTGCTGTTACGTTGGCACGACGTCTCGACCGCACGTTCTAATATTTTTAATGATTCTAATAAATTAGTAACTTTACTTTTGATAAATGTGGTCTGACGCTTTGCTAGATAAATGTAAAATTGCGGGCATGTAACACTTCCACACAACACAATCAAATGACCTGGTCCGAAACTAGGATACCCTGTACTATGGTAACCAGGCAAGGACATCACAAACATGGAAATACACCCAGACTGTGGACATTTGTACACATGTACGGCGGCCCCAAGTGGGAATCGAACCCACGACCTCTGTTTTGGTAGCCAAGCGCCTGAACGGCTAGACCAACGAGGCAGTCAAATACATACTGTATTTCAACATTTAGTTGTTAGTTCGTCTGGTAAATACTTTTCTAATCTACATAGTTTTCTCAATATTTAAGATTAAGAAATACGGCATTTTCTTTGATACATTGTTGCCCTTTTCACAATAATTTAAAGACTCAGTTAATTGTTAACGGATCCCTTTGATATTCATCACATCACAGAACAAAAACAAAGAGATATTCATAGGAGATGAATCTATATTTTTGTGATCAGATTTTGTTAAAAATCATTAATTGGCGTGTTATCGCATGTTACACTAAACGACTGGCGCCGTCCACCGGTCTCCAGACTGAAATAAAAAGTGCGAAAAGTTCACGTAAATCTATAGAAAAATATCTAATATGGCTGAAGTACAGTCGACTGCACATCAACCTTTGCAATGTAGTTGCAAAGTCACCCATAACATAACTGAATTGTGTGCATGGGCGTAACGATTTATGTGCTGTCGAATGGACAATAAAGAATATTTGAGGCATTGAGAGCAGAAATGGTGTTACCCTCAATTTTCCCATACAATTTTTACTTGGCCTATACGAAAGGTATCATCTAAAGTAACAGAGTATTCTAAATTGGGGTTACGCCACTTCTGCTCTCAAGGCCTCATTTTATCTATCTATTTGCCTACCAGGCTGTAGAATTAGGGCCGTCTCAAATCATGCGTTTGAAATAATTTTCAAGGTTTGAAGATTATCGTGTATTCTTTATTAACCAAATTCATTTTTTTCGAAGAATGTCAAAAAATCGCATTATATTGGAGTGTTTACCCATATACGTTTGAGGAGCTTTTAATCAATCAACCTTTTGAGTTCTGTGGCAACGCCCTTGGCAAACAACGGACTGCCTACGCTCTAACTAATATTTAAGAGCGTTGTTTAACCCTCAACTTGCATAAAGCAACTTCATAATCATGGCATTAATAACTAACTCTTAGTGCTACGCAACAAAGGCGGTTATTCGTTGTTAAACAGGTTTTAAAGTGCTCCGTGTGCGGTGTGGACCTTGGGGTAGAAGTTATTCTCCGCTGAGAACTTTTCTTAAAAACACAACGCCGACACAAAGGTGGCTGTGTTAATTATTAGAGAGTAGCTGTAGGGAATAGATCAAACCTCGGACAGAAAAAACTAAATTAAAAAATACCCAACAACCCGACTGTTGAGCATTCAATAAATGTATTTCTTCTTCTTCTTCATGTACTACTAACCAGACAAGACGAACCTAGATTCAAGGACGACTAGATACTAGCTGCAAAGAGTTTTATCGTTGAATTTGGGTCCCGCCTGCTTAGTAATTAATGCTCAGCCATCGGGTTGTTGGTTATTTTTTTATTTAGTTTTTTATTTTTGTTTTTTTTTACTTAGGCTGATTTCATACGACCATGACACACGACCATGCGCAAACACGACGAATCGAATGAGATCCTATTTGTCATAATCTGACCATTAGTTAAGGAGTTATGAGAGAACATAGAATCGGGCATACATACATACATACATACATACATACATACATACATACATACATACATACATACATACATACATACATACATACATACATACATACATACATACATACATACATACATACATACATACATACATACATATGAGCCAAACACATTGCCCTCCTTTTGGGCTCCGCCGCAGTCTGGTAAAAACATAACAGACTAACTCAACCTTGTTAGTTTTGACAACGGATATTGTATTTTTTTTTTAATTTATCAAGGATGAAACACAACGCGGTGGCGCATACATACGCCATTTACTGCAGTAGTATTTGGACGTATGCAAGGACCACCATCCACCGCGTTGGTGTGTTTCATCCTTTTCCTCTTCGGTTTACGAAGTTCTGTGAGTGACTACATTTTTTCTACGAAATAATATTTTATTGTAAAGTATACATTTACGATGACGATAAAAAAAGACAGTCGATTGGAGTGGATTGGGTGGAGTGAAAATCCGGTCTAATACTTCCTTCCGTCCACAAGGCAGTTACTGGGACTGAAACTATTTCCAGTTGAATAAGCGTTTATCACGACAGGCAGTGAGTATCTGTCTGTTTGAAATAATCGACTCTCCTTCGGGAGACAATAGGACGGTGCCCAAGATTCAAAAAGCTAGATAAAAGAAAGACAGTTGTAGCTGGCAAACAGTGGTAGCTGATAGCTACAAAAAGTAGTTAGGCCCAATTTAACTTCTCAGATTAAACGCGGTTTGTCACTAATCACAGCTCGTCATCACGAGTATGTGGTGGGTACCAAAGCTCTGTAAGCCCTGTATGCCCTCAGGCATTATGCCTATTTATATAAATAATTCATTATCTTTTATTCGTATTCTTTTTTATTAGTTTTTACAGACCAACCGATTGAATGCGAACGAATTAAAGTTACGTAATATAATAGACATTTGTCCTATGGCCCTGGCTACACAGAAGAGACGGGGGGCAAGGGCGTGCAAAAGACGCGTCGCATTGTATAGAGTTCGCGCCCTCGCCCCGTCTCTTCTGTGTGGGCTTCGTCCCATCCCTTCAGTACATTTTGTATGAAAGTGTATTGGAAAGACAACGCGTCTTTTCCGCACCCTCGCTCCACGTCCCTTCTGTGTGGCCAGAGCCTATGACTTTGGATGAACGAATTTCGGGTTTCACTGTCGGGGGACGCGGGATTTAATTTAGAATTCTTTGGATGTTAATCTAGTAAAAATAACAGATATAAAATGCTTGTTACATCTGCCGGGCATTATACCTATCGTTTGCCATAGAACCGATTTTAAGTCTAATCTGTCTGTTCAGATGCTTAAGAAAATTCTGCCAAGTACTGAAAATTCCCAGTAAACACCTTTGCAAGGCGGGGTAAGAAAGTAATTAAATCGAATCGATACGCATTCGATAGTACCTACATAGTAGGGTCAGGGTGGCTAAGATCAGCTACTGCTAGAAGTGTTAAATCGTAGTGCTAAATAGTAATAGGATCCCTTACTCTTTGGGTACGGAACCCTAAAAATGGTCGTTGGATGGCCCGGGTCCCGTTTTATTCCCGGGTCCCGTTCCCATAATATTACAATTTATAGTTTTTTTTGAAAATCGGATGTACTTAAATTACATAGCCGAGTTTTCCCACTGGTTAATCTATGGGTTAATCGACTTACCAATATATGTATATCGAATTGTCATAGTAAACCATGAATTGTAATTCTATGAAATAGGGCCCTGGCTGAGTCGTTGGTCGAGGTAGCTCGTTTTGTTGTCGATGTATACTGACAAGTATTTTATGACGTGGTCGAGCGCACAATTTCTATTGGACTGATTGAGCGAATAGTTGCGCGAGCATATAGTTGTAGGCATTTCATATGAAATGACAGAAATGCACTTCTATTTACTACAATTATGACGACCAACGACACTAACTCATTCAATCATTTTAGTATATTTGTTATTACTAAAGCTCATCGTAGCTCGAATAAAACCATGTTAGGGGTATTGATGACAAACGAGATTTGCCAAATAAATACCTGTATAACGTGTCCTCAGCACGGATTAGTGCAACAAAAAGAAGATAAGTATTACATATTTTTCAGATCATTTATACTAATAATTTGAGAGTAATATGCATTTTAAAACACTTGTTTATAGGGGTACGGTCTGACAAATTCGCCTTAGCACACTTTATAAGTGTAATAGAGGCCGATAGTGAGATGATAGTGATAGTGGTCGGTCTTCCGCACCCTGACCTCAAAAAACTACTAATTGCGAACTTAAAAACTCAACTTGCGCTCCAACGCTCCACCGTTTACTTTTTTTAATTGCATCGGAACTTAATGAAAGTTTTTCTCTTCCCAGCGAGCGACGTAAATGAACTTTTATTTTTATTTGTCGGTAACTTCTTATTCATAGTGGTGGTAAAACATCTCACATGCATGGGTAGCACGATGACGTGAGTCGCACGTTTTAACGTCAAAAGTTGTGACTTGCCAGTACATTAATAGTAAAATTTTGGCATTTTAGCGCCACAAAACGCGTGACGCGCGCCATCATATTACCCACGCAGCTTAATTAATTAAGTGCCATGAGGCACAAGCACCACAAAAAACATATTTTTCTATTACAGATGCATAATTGGCAAAAAGTGTCTTACAGTCCTCTTAACTATGTAAATAGGGATTTTTATGTACACGAAAGGAAATGGGCCTCGATTTTCTTAGTGCATATAGTATAGTATTATGGTATTATAGTACAATACATTTATTTATAATGGGCATTCTCCTAAAACAATTAAATTCTGTTTTTGTATTTTTTTCGAGAGCTTCATATTTCGATTTAGGCTGCTTTAATAAATTCTTAAAGCGAGAAAAAGAATCAAAGTCTACGAAACCGGCAGTACGCAATCCACGGAAGTACGTCATCAAGTGAAATCTTACGAGCTGTTTTTAGTGATACCATGACTCGATACAAGAACACTTCAAATAACCAAAACTAAAAAAGGCTCCTAATCTGCAAACGTAAAAGATATTATTTATTTGTACTGAGGTACGGCCGTTTGAGCTTCTGTGGCACACCCATATATGGCCTAAAAGTGCCATATAACCTTATGTTTATACATATAAGTTAGTTTGTAAGATAAGTCTGTACTTGTACCTAAACTATTGTATGTCATCAACTTTTATGTACTTATTGCTTTATGTGTAAATAAATGATTTATCTATCTATCTATCTTCAATCTGTGTCAAGTTCGCCAAAAGCCAGTCAAGGTGAGTAGAGCTTTCTTTAACTCGTCATGCAGACTGGCGGTAATTGCTCGCCTCCTACAGATGTCACTGGACTATTAAACTGGCTTATCGTATCCCCTGTTCCGTGGCTTGATTCGCTTTGTCATGGCTATAAGCTACGAGGGCATAGTGCCTGTAATAAAGCAATTTGTAACGATATACGCGTCACATACACACACACACACACACACACACACACACACACACATATACATACACAGACACTAGCACACTCTACTCACAACTCACTCACCCTTACACACACAAATAACATACACACACTCGTACACACCTTCTATCTCCTGTAAATACCTTTTATATTATGTATCTGGTTTTTCTCTTTTTCTGTATTTTGTTTGTACTTAGTTTTTTTACATAAAAATTACATGAGTATTTCGTCGGATTGGGAGAAAAAGGACTTTTTAGTTCGTGTTAGTTAATGGTTGTGTTTCCTCCTCCTTATTCCCTATAACATCGTTAAAATAATGCCTGATACTAAAACACCACTATTGTATCATTGTTCAATACATCTCTATGTCCATACCTTTAAAAAAAGCGGTTAGTGAGCTTTTGCAGTTAATGACTTCTTGCAATAAGCCGACGATTTAGTAATCGATGGTCAACGTTTGTAATTGTGCATAAGTAGAAATCGTAACTCTGGCCTTCACGATACAGGCTCTGCTTAGCGTTGGGCAACGTCTAACTTTTAAGAAAATATTTTTTTTTTATATATTAAGTAAACGTATGTAAATTTTTTTGGTAATAAACTTATCATCAAAAGCAGCCTATATGCGTCCCACTATAGGCCTTCTCTCAGAGAGAGAGTATGGGCTTAATCAGCACGCGTGCCCACCGTGGATTGGCGATTTCAAGCGCTGAGGTATGTGAATAGCTCAGACACGCAGGTTTCCTTACGATGTTTTCCTTCACAGTTAGCGAGTGGTATTGCTACTATAACTTTAAAAATGTACATAACTTAGAAAACAAAGTCATAGGTACATGCCCGCATTGGGATCGAACCTGGGTCTCCCGTTTCCGAGTCCAATGTTCTACCCACTAGGCTACCACCGCTTCTTATCATATCTTATCTTTATACATCTCCATGTGTGTACATTATTGACTCGGTACGGACATATTTTTCACTAGCAGTTCCCGCGAGTACGGTTTTGGGTAGAACATAGCGCTCTAAAATATACTATAAGACCTTTATTGTAAAAACAACTATGTTCAAAAATAAATATATTGGTTGATTGATTGATATAGGATATGTCCACCCGGAAGGTCCTTTTGAAATCGGATAATTATGTAGTTTCGGAGATCAGGTACCTCTTACATACAAACATATAAACTTTTCTCCTTTATAATATTAGTATAGAAGGTCATAAAGAGAATATACTCGATAGACGAAAAAATGTGGATATGTTATCACGAATAAAAAGGCATTTAATACCTAAGTTCTGAGTTAGTTGATTAGTTGACCCAGGAAGCTGATTCCGTGTGGCGCCGGATTAAGAATAGCGTCACTCCATTTCCTTCCGTGGATGTCGTAGAAGGCTACTAAGGAAATCAACCAGGAGACGGGGCAGCAGCGTCTTCCTGAGATTTCAACCGCATACTGCGATTGCCAACCCGCCTGCCAAGCGTGGCGATTATGGCAAAACCCCTCATGGTTATAAAAACCACGAAGGAGGCCTACGTCCTGCTATGACCCGGGAAACGTTATTTCGCCATATTTATTAGCATACGACCTATTCCCTGACATACCAAATATACACAAAAAAATGATGGTTGTTGTATACCTATTAGATTTGTGACATACAGTGAGAACACAAAAACTTTCCAAAAAAGGGGGAGAGGATGGGGGTTAGGCGGGGTGGATGACATTCCATAAGTCTTTTGCAATTAACTGGAACTCACCCTAACTGAAGTTTGTTGTGAACGGCAAAACACAGCACGTACCTACAGTTTTTCCGAAAATTTGGGGAAAAATTTTTTAAAGGTATCCGATAGGTTTCTGAGTCAGGGATGGACTGTTCACCGCATGCACCTAGTACATGATTGTATAACAGACATTGCGCGGCGAGATTACTTATGTCCGCAAAATTGGAAAATGAGAACCTTTACATTTTAGTTGCAAGTCGTCCGTAACGTAACTGAGTAGAGTGTACGCGTATGAAGCTAGAAGATGGATACGCTTGAGATCTATTATATCTACGTATCGACTTTACATTGACGGACGTCTTCTTCGTCTGCGTGTCGATAACGGCTTCACGGCTGGACTTGAGTTTGCCATCGTGGTGAAAGGATTTGCCAATCAGCGTTAGGGTCTTGCTGTTTGTTGCCCAGGGTGCGCCAGACGTATGGTCTCACAGTAAGTAGTCCTTCGGGAGGCTCCTTTAGTGCATCCTATTGTCGCAGAATTCTACTCCACGGTCTTACCATAAGAACCTTCCAATATCATTCCTAATAAATAATATTCTATCTATCTACTTGTCAAGCCTATCTGCTATCGATAAAAATTCAACATTCTTAATTCAGAGGCCGTGGCTTATCTCAAATAAACGGAAGCTTATATGACATTCAAGCGGTTTGTCATCCCTCAGCATCGAAAATAATGAAAAACAAACCTATAAACTTGTTTATACTTTTCACAATGTTCTATGTTGTGTTCCCACGGGACATGTTGGTGTGGTGCGGGTATACAAGGCTACAGTTCGTTCTGTGCTCTCCCGCCTAGCCTCCGGAACACGTAGGTAAACATAAACATTCATTACCCTAGTGAGTATCCAATACTGCATGGTTTTTTATTCTTTATGGACTTTTATTCTCCAGCGGTGTGAGCTGAGCATTCAGGAAAATTATATTGCTGACGCGGTGGTAGCCTAGTGGGTAGAACATTGGACTCGGAAGCGGGAGACCCAGGCTCGATTCCCGTGCGGGCATGTACCTATGACTTTGTTGTCTAAGTTATGTACATTTGTGAAGTTATAATAGCAATACCACTCGCTAACGGTGAACATCGGAAACATCGTGAGGAAACCTGAGTGTCTGAGCTATTCATATACCTCAGCTCTTGAAATCGCCAATCCGCGGTGGGCACGCGTGGTGATTAAGCCCATACTCTCTCCCTGAGAGAAGGCCAGTGCCCTATAGTAGGACGTATATAGGCTGCTTATGCTATATTGCTGAGGCTACCGCTTGCAACGTATGAAACTTCCAAAGTTCCAAAAGTTCGTCTATTCATTACATTTATGGGAAACATGACCCAAACAAACAGATCAGAGTTCTGTTTGTTTGGGTCACGATTCCCATAAATGTAATGAATAAATGAGCTTTTGTTCTATCATTTTCGTAAACACTCGCGTTTCGCAGGCCTTTATTTTCCTAAAACGTAATGCTCCAACCACAAACGCTACGAAGCATCTTCAGACCCTTTAGAAAAATCGCGTATGCGTATACAGGGTTACCCACAAATGGCGCAATTACTTAATATACCAATTAGAGTTTGTGTTTTACAACTACTTTTATTCTATAAGTTTTTTCTGTGATTTATGTTTTTTGAATTATCAGGGTTTATATAGTTTTATTATATTCACGCTTTAGGCGCAATATAAATGTCGCAGCCTTTAGTAAATCGTTGTCATACATAAGAAGATTATCTGTTTATGCGCTAACCTACCTAGTACTTGTTGCTGCTATGCACAAGAAATAATATTGTGAATCCAGAACTGAAGGTATGGTTTTATAAATGTGGAGTTTCTTTGTTAGCTTCTTCTCCGCATAATCTATTAATTGTGAAACTAACAGCTTTGACGTTCATTAAGTAAACTTTTTGTTTTTATAGTGAATAACCCTTGCATGTGGCCAAAAGTTATATTTATATGATGCGATTTAGCTTCATCATCACCGACCACATATACATTATATAAAATGGAATATGCCTTGAACCATGCCCATTCTATATAAGACATTTATGGTTTGAATTATCTCTCAAACAGCACCACTTACAGAAAGAGAACTTTTTAATGTTTAAATTTATAAAGACAATTTAAAAAAAATTAAAACTTTGAAATTAAAATGTGAATGACAAACTATTTCAGGGATTTCGCATTTTAAAAATAACCCTGTAAATACTTAAGCAGATTCAATTTGTCACAAAGGCAGATAAAGTTCCCTCTTTACTAGCGACCTATGTTAACCCTATTGCAGAGTGGGATCCCTTTGATGCAAAGCTCGGCCGGACCCTGCCAGTTATTACAGTCCTACCTGATTAAAGACTCTCAATGTGATTCCTGCAGCTATAAACGGCAGCGGGTCAGACTACCTGGCGATCTATACGCTCCATCGATTCCCGCCCTTAGCTGTATCGCAAGAAAGCGCAAAATGCTGCAACCCCTTTTTGCATCCAATTAATTACATAAAACAATGGTGAGTAGGGATGTGGCGGGGCAGTATTCTGATGGAATTGAATTTCAATTTGGAAAGTAGAGCAGGGAGCGGAAGTGACCTGCACTTTGGCAGTTGCATCAGAGCGAGTCTCACTTTTTTTTTTTTGAGCGAGTCCCACTACCAAACAGTAGGTACGTATTCGTAGGTACCACTGCAGGGCTGGAATGGGCTTAGTCACCACACTTGTCTATCTCGGAAGGCCCTGAGTTCTACAGTGGCATGTATAACACGATTATACATAGAAAAAGTAAGTGGAAAACAAAGTGTCAGGCGAATAGTTGTGGAGTTATTATTTATCAACTTGATTCCGGACTTTCTTAATAGAATTTATGTCGGAAGACTCCGACCAGGTTTCGCTTTTATTCAAAGAGCTTAGAGTAGTGTTTACTAGTCCTGTTTCTGTTTTTAAAATAAGTTTAAATTTTGTTTCTCACAACCCACTCTTTGAAAAACTGTTTTGGGCGTCCGCGATACAGGTTTTAACTAATGCGGGGCCCGCTGTGTACCGCTCATGTAAAAATGTTGCTATGGTAATAAATATTTTTGATTTTTTTTTAACAGTATTGAATTTTCCTTTAACTATTTATTTTCATTTCAACTTAATAAAAGGTAGCGACCAGTATATTAGGGTGAATTATATTACAATCAGTAATACTACTTAATACTCTCTCCGAAAGAAGGTTTGTGCCCAGCATTGGTACGTATACAGGCTACATAAAAAAAAAAAACCCAAACCCAGACTGTTATTATTATTATTAAATTCTTTAGAATTGCATAGAAAACATTTTTATACAAAGGCGTACTTAATGCTAAATAGCATTTTCTTCCAGTCAACCTTGGGTTTGTGGATTGTGTGGCTTGGGCAATGCCCGATACATACTATAAGTACATAAATTACTTAAATACAAGAAAAATAAAAAATAAAACCGTTGGAGGGTTATAATTATATACATGGTCAATAAATAAATACGTACATATATATATACCTAACAGACAAGTACAATAAGTTACTAAAAATAATAATGAATAGTCCATCGTCATATTATTATGCGGGAAGGGTATTTAAGATACGATATTATGATTTAATAATAAGTAATAATAAATAATCATATATATAATAATAATAACAACAATAATAATAATAAATAATAACAATAAGTCTTAAACAGAACCTAAACGAGTCCATTGAATTGAAAACGTCCCTAGATGGGATCTCATGTTAAAAAAAAACCTGCCAAATGCGAGTCGGACTCGCGCACGAAGGGTTCCGTACCATTATCTATACAAAATTAGACACAAACATAAAAAACAGCAAAAAAATCACGTTTTTCAACGTCGTTTGTTGTATGGGAGCCCCCTTAAATAATTATTTTATTTTGTTTTTAATATTTGTTGTTATAGCGGCAAGAGAAATACATAATCTGTGGAAATTTCAACTCTCTAGCTATCACGGTTCTTGAGATACAGCCTGGTGACAGACAGACGGACGGACGGACGGACAGACAGACAGCGAAGTCTTAGTAATAGGGTCCCGTTTTTACCCTTACGGTACGGAACCCTAATTAATGCAACAAGTAGGAAATTTTTCTGTAAGCCTCGTTAAGATTTTTTTCAATCGGTTTTTCAATCAAAATTCGTTCTGTTTTGCTCCTGTATTTGTCCTTTTCTTTCAAATGCGCGGAACATAATGTATGTATGGTTCAAAGGTATGCATGTTTCTTCTTTTCGGTTGTCTTTGACATATTTGATCCATGACTCATCGTCATCGGCGATGACTCTTCGCCCAAGCGAAGAAACCTAAAAAAAAAATTGTGAACAATCTAAACAATATTTTGGTGTCGTAAGATCATTGTAGGTAAGTGAGCTTGAACCTTCTGTACTTACTTTATAATCTATGAAATTACCGCCATATTAGCCACCGATGTGACGACAGGGCATGAAAGAGTAAAATTATTCTGTAATCATAGTTTTATCAAGAGTTTTGCAGAACTTTCCGATAAAGAGTGATTCCATCAGGCTTTTTACTTTTCGTGAGTAATTCTTAGAATATCTAAGAATACATTGAAGGTATTTTTGTAACGTGTATAATCACGTTCTCGCGGCAAGCACTCATCATGGACTACATCACGACTGAATGAGTTGCTGTCACAATGACCGCACAGCTTGCGTCGCAAAGGTTGGTCGGGATATCCTCTTTAACTCAATGACCTGCCACCGCAATTTTGCGTTAGCGAAATATGTTTAACTTTTGTGCGAACCGCAACAAAAACGCGTCAAAATAATTTCGCAGCACATTTTTGCGGTTTCATACTCGCCTGCTGAAACTCTGCAAAAAGAATGAGACGCGCTCACGCTGCCCGCGTGTTTACCTTCATAACACATCGTCCATAGAATTACTAGGTGTAGCACCGTACACCGCAGTCCGAGCTTCCAAAGCGTAGCCGGTTGTAGTGTTGCGAATGATTGCGTGTCTACGAACGTTACTTACTGCAATCCGTTTAGGCTATGCCTTACGTAAATGTGTGCGTATCACTTACGTAAATGTTACTTACGTAAATGTGTGCGTATCACTTCGCTTTTTAACGGAATTTTGTTCGACACAGTCCGTCTTTGCGAAGTATGTCTATGACATGGCTAACATTTATACAATGCTCTGAACTTTTTCTTTCCATTCGGAAAGCTGTCTGCCGAGACAGAATCCGCAACCCACGTCAACGTAATTGCACAAATGGTCGCTCCTGGAGGAAAATGTCTAATTTACTTTTTCCAGTGCGTTCAAATGCCACAACATAGAGTAAACAAGACACGGATTAACCAGACAGCGGAGACCTTTGTCACAGAGAAAATCACGTTTACGTTACCTTTGGGAAGATTGTCTCTCCACTGCTTAAATTAATTACTTAAATTATTAATTAAAGATTGGAGCACTTAGAAGTGCCTCAATCTTTTGTGACCGTCGACGTACTAGTAACTAATCAGTCTTACGATATAGCAAATTTTCACTTCCATTTGCGGGCTTATAATGCCTGACAAATAACTTGAACAAATTATTTTGTGTGGAAAATAGAATGTGGCTTAGAATTCGTCGGATTCTTCGGAACAATCAAATTAACGTAATTTAAGAAAATAATTTAAAGAAAATGCTTTTACGGGTCCATCTTTTCGATAATTTAAACTAAAATCGGCTTCGTCCGATTTTAGTTTAAATTATCTGTCGTGTATTATACCATCAAACCACGAAATCGTAATTTCAAAGTCCGGGGGTCTCCCTAGCTGGTGGTTGTATGTAGAAACAAGCAACAGATGGTCGTCGGGTGGCTATTAAGGAGTCGGGTCCTTCCTAATGCGATTAGTTAGACTCAGCACAAAAACTTACTACCTAACGTAGTTACTTCCCCAGGGTTTTTTTTTACTTCTTTGTTTTATGTTCCGCAGCTCGCTTTGAACTTTTGCAATCGAGTCATCAAAGTGAAATATAGGTATTAGAGGTCTACCATAATCTCATGGCATAAAACAAAAATAAATGTAGATTTAAACCGATTTCAAAAAGGAGGAGGTTATTAATTAGACGCGTATATATATTTTTTGGCTATGTTTTCGCATAACTCCGTCAAATCTTAAAGAGAGCTTTAAAAATATCAAACGAATTCGAATTCACCCTTATTATTTAATTTTTCTGAAAAGAAATCTATCAAAATTATACAAATCTCAATTGTATGTCTCGCTTCTTGTGTGCAATAAAGAATATTCTTATCTTCTTATCTTATCTTATCCCAATATTACTTCCAAGTTAGGCGCAAAATTGTTTTCATAGAAGCTCAGAGACTCTTAGTACGAATTGAACCAACCATTGATTTACCTCGATGGAGAGGTAATTAAAAAAACCTTATCGCATAAACTTAAAATAGTTTCGATCAATACCTAAAGTTTTAGAATTAGGCGCAAAATAATTCTTATAGAAGCGGGATAAAAGCGCTGCAAGAGACGAGGCACTTTCGCTTAATTCCCTCTTTGGAAAATTTGCGGAAAATCGCTTTATTCAAGAGGGTTGGAAGCGGATTCCGATAAAATGTCTTTCGAATCGTTTTAGCATTTCGCAGTCCTGTACAAAGCCATTACAATTTCGTACAGTTTTTCTTTTTCATAATATCCGGGCTTTATTTCATAAAACTACAATACACAGCTTACTATGACTATGCGATATACATTGCATAGTCGATTAGCCACAGATTAACAAATAGGATTGATTGCACTAAACGGATACGTAATGTACCTACATCGAATTGGTGTAAATTTTTCCTTTTTTCAAATTACTAATATAAATAGTAACCTACTGCTGGTCAATTTTATCTACCTAATACTTGGGTTTTCCTGGCACAGGAATAAGTTTCTATACACTTTATACTAGGAAGTCCCCACCAGTGTTAAATTAATGATAATTTGGTAACAAAAATCTTTTTTTCTCTCTCTGAGAGAAAACCCTGCAGTGGGATGAATATAGGCTGCATAAAAAAAAACTCGTGTACACGTATAATTACACTATTGATTGTAGATACTTTACCAACCTCGTAGTAGCTAAAACAAGCTAGTCCACAAATGTAGCATCTTAAATTTACTCTATATCGTTTCAAGCTGCTCATAGAATGAGTTCCCAAACGAGATATTTCAGCTGGCGCTGGCGTGGCGGTCTCATCTGACTGTTTCAGTGAAAGAAAACATTGGAAACCAAATAAACACATCTCATTTGCGAGTGCGGCGTCCGCACACGGCTAGTGTTGCCAGGCCCCCAAACAAAAGCCGGACTCGGCGACATAAAAACCCGGACATTTGGAACTCAAAACCAGACACATCTGTTTGAGAATGAATTCACTCCTTCATTATGTGCCGTATCCTATCGGAGATTGGCAATAAATTTCGCTATCTTGCTTTTCGAGGCCACCAATACAAACAGGGAACTGGTACTGTATTCAAACCACTGTCGTTAGTTGTATAGCCATGATAACTTTTGTCTCTCAGGTCTCCTTGTTTCTGGAAACTGGCCAATGTTGAATCTCAAAAACGAATTAAGGATATAAAAAATATGAAGGTAATGCGGCTGCTTGCCGCAGCTGTGGATCGGCATACCGCATGACCTAAAAGCAGACTTGAAGGCTCATCAAACACCCCATTAACCGTACCATCCCACGCGTAAAATTTACGTCATACTGGAAAATTATTTTGATGGACTCAAAGGCTCTTAAAATAATAATAATAACTTTCACACAATACAATTACTTGTCCTGGTTCCAAAATAGGGTACCCTGTGCTATGGTAACCAGACAAAGACAACACAAACATGGAAATACACCCAGACTGCCATTTATAAAAAAAGCACGAAAATAATGTGACTCGCTTTCTGGCTGACCCCGTAGTGTATGTTTAGTCGGGCATGTGACCGTAAAAAGCCAAGCATATCCGGCTAAATACGAACGTCTGGCAACCCTACACGCGGCTGAAGGCCGACATAAGCTCGTAAACCTTTTTTCGGCTCACTTCGTGACCAATGGCCATTCCCGTGGATAGGATTCATAAGTGAAGTCATAAGATAAATTACAGTAGTGAAGAGCTACGTGTACAACGTGTTATTGAAATTACGTAAAACCAGGAAAACGCTTCTTCAGTACACTATAACTTAAACTGTTACTAGAAAAAAAAATTAAAATTCATTATTTTATTTTTGTACTTTTCATACAAATTGATCGCGTAATGTTTCAAGATTGTAAGAAAAATAAAGTTTATGAGAACACGATTCACAATCAAAAGAAAATTTTAAAAACATCATCTGACACTTTGTTTTTGGTCTTTCCCTTTATCGTATTGAACCTAGTGTTTTAAGGAATCGTCTTTATAAGCGACTTCAAAAAAGGAGGAGTTTCTCAATTCGAGGCGTATATTCTTTTTTTTGCTATGTACCTTCATCACTCTGTCAAATCTTAACAGATTTCGATATTTCTTTTTGAATAGATATAACGTCCCATTGGTCCTATTTTAATTTGGTGAAGATCTGATGAAGACTTTCAGAGATGAAGAACGGAACTCTTCAATGGACAGCAGTACATGGGCTTCATGTACTGCTGTCCAGCCTGCAATCCTTTAGTAATATGCATATGTATGGTTATGAAAACCACGAAGGAGGCCTATGTCCTGCAGCGGGCGGTAAATGGCTGATGATGATGCAGATGTTTTTTTTAAAATATAGCGTAAAATAGTCCTAAGGTAATTTTGTCATGTTCTGGTAAAGACTTTCGGAGATGGAAATTGACAACTTTAAATTTTAAAGCAAAGAATTTAGTAGGGTAAATTATGGTTATAAGAGACATTTTTTTTTCGCTCCCTCACCAAAAATCTAAAAATAACCTACGTGTATACGTACTTCTAATTTAAAGGTATTCTTTTCAATTATTTGTAACTTTTTAGTGCTGTAGTGTTTTTAAGTCGGTTTTACACTATAAGACATAAACATAAAATAACACTGATAAACATTTCAACCAAGCAAAAAGCAATTACATAAATCCACACAAAAACTTAAACCTGTATCACAGAGGGGAAGTACTAACTTTTTTCTATTTTTCACACAAATTGATCGCATCAAGTACTACGGCTATATGAAAAAAGAAACATAACGGTAACATACTTTTCTCTTACTTGCTGGCAGTAGTTCAATTACACGTTGTATGTACGCTTAGTAATTTTGAGGTTTTACCCGGATTTTTCCAACGAATATATTTTTTTGTAGTACGTTCTTATTGACTTAAATAATATTATTAAATCCTGCGTAAGGAGTACTTTGAAGTTTATGAAATATACATGTTAACGAATAGGTTTTTACATAATACGTTCCCACGCAAAAATATGCCTTTGCTGAAGCCACCATTTGAAATAATATAGATATTTGTTTCTTATAAAGCTTTGATACTAGCTTCGGGCAAGAAAATAATGAGTTATGTGAGGGCTCTCATTCGATTTTAGGGCATCGAAAGGAAATTACTTGCCTATATACCTGCTTAAAGAAGATTACATTACACATGTAATATTTTATTTTGTGTTCCAGTAAAGCCGGTTTTACCGATATCAGTAACTTTGGACCGATACCAAGATCTTTGTCAAATAAAACAACCGCACATTGTGGTCTATTGGGATTTTTGTCCGAGAAAGTACCCAAACCGAACGTATATGCCCAACCGAACATATAGGTTCCGTGTGGCACCGGATTAAGAATAGCGTCACTCCATTCCCTTCCGTGGATGTCGTAGAAGGCGAGTAAGGAAATCAATTACTAGGAGATGGGCAGCAGCGTCTTCCTGAGAATCCAACCGCGTACTGCGATCGCCAACCCGCCTGCCAAGCGTGGCGATTATGGCGAAACCCTTCATGGTTATGAAAACCACGAAGGAGGCCTATGTCCTGCAGTGGGCGTCAAATGGCTGATGCTGATGATGATGATGAACGTATATGCAACGACTAATGAATGTTGATGAAGCAAAAGAGGTTTGTCGGGATCGTAGCAAGTGGCAAACCCCGGGCTCTGTCTACCCCTACAGGCGTGACTTTATGTAATGTAATGTGTAGTTTGGTGTAGTGCGTGTTTTGTTACAAACGGTCACGCAGCTCGTATCAGAATGGCCCTAGAGTTACTGCTAATAGATATATGGAGGTGGTGCAAAATGTATGTTTATCGTCGACATTCAACGGCAGAAGAATAAAAAGAAAAGGGTAAGAACATTTTGGTGATGGGATCTGTATCTGGCAACCGTTTACAAGCATCAACATTTGTTCTTACTACATAGACATGGAAATTTCTTCTAACGAAGCCACTTTGTCTGGAATGTAAGAGGAAATTGAACACAAATTGGTCGTTTTTATCCGAGTGTACTAAGATCGCCGGTATACACGATACGAGTATTTATTTTTGTCTATTTATTTGGTACATTGGCAAAATACAGTAGTATAGGCAGATATGGCACTATAAGAAAAGTTACCATGTATATTATAAATGCATACGGCCTTCGCTTGTACTAGGAATTACTACTTAACACATATGTAAGGAAAAGAAAGAAAAGTAACCAATAAAGTATATTGTCATTTAAGTTCACTCATTCAGAGAGCACTAAGTTTGTGAAAAGGTAAATCGAACTCACACACCGCGGGTGTACAAAAATTTGTGTTACTCAGAAAAAATGGAATTCAGTTCAAGATCCTCAGTGGAAATACAACTTACACTTGGCCGGTATTTACAATAGTTTTGTTTATTTTGCTACAATATTCTGTAAAAACATTCAACTAGCTTCCTATTACGGTTTAAATTATAAATCAGCCCATAAACAGAGCCCACTGTTAGGCACAGGCCTCTTCTCTTTCAGGCCAACCCAACCGGTCCCTTGCCAGTCTCGTCCAATGTTTCCTGGTCGCTTTCACAATGTCGTCGGCCCACCGGGCTGGTGGTCTGCCCACTGACCGTCGACCCGTTCTTGGCCACCACTCGGTGGCTATCTTCGTCCACCGACCGTCTAACCAAATGCCCCGCCCATTTCCATTAAGCCTTATGATTCGTGTGCCCTACATCTTTGACTTTGGACACGCTCCATAGACCTTTGCAAGACTTGCATTTTCTCCATATTGGCTTTCTTGCGGGTCCATGTTTCAGCACCGTTGGTGAGAATGGTTAATATACATTGGTTGAAGGGCTTTGTCTTCAGGCTTCGTGAAATTTTGGCTCTAAATACGAATTCAATTCAATTCAATTCAAATATTTTTATTCATTGTAAAAACAGAATGTTTACTTAATGAACGTCAAAGTTGTTAGTTTCACAATTAATGGATTATGTGGAGAAGAAGCTAACAAAGAAACTCCACATTTATTCTTTTCAAAACACGTTTTAACTTAATTAACAGAGTTTTCAACTTAAAATATTAGTCATGAATGTGTTGAACACTAGTCACAATCGTCCTTTAAATAATATTAATCTACTGTTTAATGCCAAACATCTTTGTCTTCTAAATAATCCTTGATGTTATAGTAAGCCTTTTTGCACAGAATGTGCTTAACACATTTTTTAAATCGCGTTGGAGGTAACTCTAATATATCTTGAGGAATTTTGTTGTAGAACCTTATACAGTGCCCCATAAAGGACGTGTTAACTTTTGCAAGTCTAAATAGTGGAAATGACAATTTATGTTTATTTCTAGTATTAACATTATGGTGGCCACCAACTTTTTCGAAGTCTTTGATATTTTTTCTAACGTACATAATATTTTCATAAATGTATTGACATGCAACTGTTAAGATGTTGTTTTCTTTGAAGAAATCTCTTAGCGAATCCCTACTACCTAACTTGTAAATAAATCGGATGGCTCTCTTCTGTAAGATGAAGATCGTCTCAATGTCTGCTGCCCGACCCCACAGTAGTATGCCGTAGGACATAATACTATGGAAGTAAGTAAAATAAACAAGCCTAGCAGTTGCAACGTCAGTGAGCTCTCTAATTCTTTTGACTGCATATGCTGCAGAACTAAGCCTGTGTGCTAGTTTTACAATATGAGGACCCCATTGCAATTTTGAATCGATTGTGATGCCTAGAAAAACGGTATCTTCTACAAATTCTAGTTTTTCTTTTCCAAGTACAATGTTGTTTTCAACTAATCTTACGTACGAATGACTTTAGATAAGATAGGATAAAAATATTCTTTATTTTACACCAGGAAAAACACAAAAATAAAATATTGACAAAGATGCAGTACAATTGGTCGCCTTACTACTATCTGCCTGACGGCAGATACATATCTGGAATAGATACTCGTAGATAGATAAATTATTTATTTGCACTTGCACACAGGTACATACAGAGAGCGTAATACAAAGACAATAGGTAATAACAATAACATGAAGCATATAAACAACAAGAAGCAAGCACTGTTTAACGCAATCGACAGCAATTGAATCGTGTGATTTTAAAACGACACATGTCCTTTCATTACAACTTTGCAGGAAATAGAAAAAACTGTTTTATTTAAATACTAATATCTACAACAGCAATATTCTAGCATATTAAATTGATTTCTGTATGAATAAACTACAATTTTTTTTTCTAATGTAAATCAATAGGTAGGTGTAAAAAATTTAATAAAAAAACAATGGACAAGTGTTATTTTAAAAACACATGTGACTTGTGTTGTTTTAAAATCACACGATTCAATTGGACACGCAGTAATATTAACAAATAATAATATATTATAACATTCAATCACAGTTTAGGATGGGCGGGGATCTGCCTGACGGGAAATTGCCCTTTATAGTGGAAGAGCACGAACACCCGCTCTTCCTTAACCACCGTTTTACCCCCAGTTACTCGTACAGCTGTCAGTTGACCAAATTGCATAAAAAAAAAAACCACTAACAGCTCGTAACAGTTGCTTTAAAGATTGTTAGTGTGCGAGAAACTGAAGGTAAACCATCAACATTGTAAAGGCCAGTAAAGGATTGCTCATGGGTCCGCGTGTAGTAAAAATTGTCTTACGTAATAAATGAACCCCTAAGGGAGTGTCGCCCGAGACAATCACTTATGTTTGCTCTTGTCGTAAAAATCATGACACGCAACTACCTACATTGAACAGTCCTTCAATTTTTGCACGCGTGCTCAGCATGATATTTTTTTTAGAAATACTCTAGAGATTTTTTTTCACCGAGTTAGGGCCCGTACACAAAACTGCGATGCGATGTCGCATCGTAAAAATCTGCGAGCTCGCGCGACGCATCGCAAACACTTGCGAAATGATTCGCATCGGCGTTCATAATAGTATTAAATGGATTAACCCAAAACCTTCTTTGTTTCTTTTTCCTGCATCAATTTTAGCAATAACAGAAGTGAGCACATCTTTTTACGATTCATGTCACGACCTAGTTTACAAAATACGGGAATGGAAGGAAGCACGAAATCGTATCGCAACAATTCGTGTCGCAGTTTTCTGCGTTGCGAATTCGCATCGCGCCGATTCGCAGTTTTGTGTACGGAACCTTACCAGATTTTGTTAAAAACCTCCCTATTTAACAGCATTTTATGATGATTAGTCTTAATATACCTTTTTATACCTATACAATGTCACACCCAACAAATTATTAAAACTTCTCAATTTTTTATTTTAATTAAATACTGTCTTAAAATAATCGCTTTCGTGCTTTTTATCTTTGGGGTTTTAAATAGGTGCACTATGAAGATCTAAGATACAGTTGTGCATCCATATCGCAGTTACTTTTGGAGTAACAATGTATTGAATTATAAGGGTTCCTTTTTGACTACAGAACTCTAAAAAGCAGTTTTTTTTTTGCAATATCGAAGTTTTTTCAAAGCAAAAGTTGTTGTTATTAATGATAAGGTAAAACCCTCCATTTTCTGATAGATCATGTCGAGTTTGTTACGCCCGTATGGCCCTGGCCACACGGAAGGTACGTAGGGCGAGGGCGCGAAAAAGACGCGTCGTCTTTCCAATTCGCTTTCATACAAAATGCACTGAAGGGCCCGTCCCTCGAAGCCCACATAGAAGAGACGGGGTGAGGGCGTGAACTCTATGCAACGTCGTAGTCCAGTCAACATAGACGAAAAAAGGCGCTGAGTTTGCATTAACTCCCAACAAGCTGGATTTTTGTATAGGTACGTCATTACAAATGCTGTGTCAAAAGTCCCCATCGTTTTTTATCCGAGTTCAAATGGCACAAGTTTTCGTTTTTTGCGTACATCTCTCAAACTGAGAGAGCTACCCGAAGAATGCATGAACCAAGTGTGTACATGGTGAAATTTTCTACAAAAAAAGGTATCAATACTTTTTTAAGCACCGTTCTCGAGCTATCGTGGTTTCAAATGCGCTTTGAAGCTTAATATTTCGCAAACAGATTCCCGAATCAAAAAATGGTTGTCCTTTTAAACAAGCAATGTAACGATAACCTACACTATGGGAAACACGAGAATTATTACGAATTATTATTGAGGCACGTTCATTTTGCTATTTCTTTAAGAATGAGCGTGTGAATAGAGGTGTAGGGAGGTACACCAAAAACGATTTTTTTTTCCAAACGTTTTTGTTTTACTGTTTTGTCGGCGTGATTGATTCGTATATTTTTGCCAAAATTTAGCTTTCTAAAGTCTGTTTTATAATTCGATGCAAAAAAAATTACTTTCACTTTGACATGTGCCCGGGTCGTAAACCATCACAACATTTGCAAATTGAATATCTATTTTGACTGGACTATCGCGTCTTTTCCGCGGCCTCGCCCCACGCCCCTATAATTAGATGCTTTATCTGCGTGCGGTAAACTGTTGAAAATCACAATAGATTTGAGCACTGGTAATGCCGTTCAATTTGCCCCCGCCGCCGATGCCAAATAATAGGGAACTCGCGAAAAAAATATTTTGATCTCATCGAAAAGGCCTTGTCTAAATAATCGTTATAATTAATACTTACCTAGCGAAAAGCAATTCTAGTTACGTGGTACAAAAACGCTCCATACATATAAAGCGTAACCTGTGGCGTCACAAGGGTGTTGATGCCTAATTATTATAGCAAATAAGTATGAGTAGAGCAAATTATCAACATTTGAGTTATTACGTCAAATGACATCACATACGGTGCTGAAACGTAGACACTCACGGTGGGGCTGGTCCACGAATTTAAAGTCGGTCAGCGTGCTATGGAAAGGGCTATGCTCGGGGTTTCTCTGAAAGATCGAATTCGAAACGAGGTGATCCGACAGAGAAACAAAGTCACCGACATAGCCCACCGAATTAGCATGCTGAAGTGGCAGTGGGCCGGCCATATTACCCGAAGAACTGATAACCGATGGGGTAGACGATTTGTTGAGTGGAGACTGCGGATCGGTAAACGTAGTGTAGGACGACCTAACACTCGGTCTAGCGATGACCGTCGCAGTTCGGCTGGCAAGAGCTGGATGTGAGTAGCCGAGGACCGTGCTCAGTGGCGTGCAATAGGATATTCCTATGTCCAGCAGTGGACAAACGTAGGCCGATGATGATGATGACGATGATGATGATTTATTTCGTAAAATAATATATTGTTACGTGTTTACTAATGACATAATGTGTACCATAAGTGTTTTTTATTATCAGAGTAAGTTGAACTTTTGCAGTTTTTGAGACATGTAATAAACCCCAAAAAAAGGATTTCTATTATTTTCTGAGTTTTTCTATAATAATAATACGTTTACACAAGATGTTCACAGATTTCCTCTGATAGATTTTTATACAGTGTACTCTTACGGCTCTACGGTAGAGACCTATTAATCAAATAGGTTACACAGTTCTGACTAGCGCAACAATAAAAAACATCGAATCTTCTTATATAGATGTTTGCAAATATTTTACATTCTAAATCTCAATAAGCTTAGCAATCCTACATATAGCCCAAATCCTCAGAACTAGGCCGTTTTTAGCAACAAAGCCGTAAGTGACTGAAAACGTTGGTGAAAATAGAATAACTTTCAAGTTCTAACTAGCGCAACAATGAAAAACATCGAATCTTCTTATATAGATGTTTGCAAATATTTTACATTCTAAATCTCAATAAGCTTAGCAATCCTACATATAGCCCAAATCCTCAGAACTAGGCCGTTTTTAGCAACAAAGCCGTAAGTGACTGAAAACGTTGGTGAAAATAGAATAACTTTCAAGAAGCCTTTTAAACGGAAAAGTCGGTAAAATCGGGCATAAGCTAAGTATGGATATGTACCAAATGATTTTCGCATTAGCAAATAAGTAAAACTGCACAGTGACATTTTCCACGACTCGAAGATTTAATAATATCGTGTGCACGAACTGTATCACTATTTTTAGGCTGGTACGATAAATATCGAAGATGTATTCAGCGGAATAATCAACTGATCATTCGATAGCGTGATCGGGTGACGTTTTTCTTTAGTGCCTCCCCAGACCGCTTCAGAAGGCAATTTATAAAAGGTTGCCTCGAAAAATGCTTGTCAGACAATATTAATAAGCTTAGACATTTTAAGCGGATTATAAAATAACAATTTCACTGTAGCGCTTCTTATTTCCAACGATGTTTTCCGCTACACCGCGGACGCTTTTCCGGTTAAATTTACGTTTCGTAATTCGCTCGTGCAAATACGGGACTTTGGACTTCAGTAAAATAAACGAAGTAAATACCTACTTGCAAAACACCTTGTTTGTCGATATTTTGATCCTCATTGACTTGTTTACGAGGGTCCACTAGCGCCCCAATAAAAAAAAAACGTTTTGGAAAACACCGGCCAAGAGGGTTTCGTGCAATGCCAAAGTCAAATGTTTTTATTCAATTGTTGTACCACATTTGAAGTCCTCACAGTAAGACGCGAGTTAACTGTTGCTAGCGCTATCTAATGGTGTTTTAGTAAACTATTTTCCGTAAGTGAACGTATTATCTTCTTCTTCTGTGGTATTATACTGAGTTTACCACTTTATTTTCAATTGATAGAATTCTTATAGGTTTTCCTGTGATTTACGCGCAATTAATATATATTTGTATTTTTTTTCAAAATTTTAGACGCGTTAGTTTTAGAGATCAGGGGGGGGATGGTTAACTTTCGTCTTCTTTCATGAATAAAATCAAAAACTATCTATTTTACAATAATAACAAAAGCATATTTGTGATCCTCATAACAAGCCCTTTCATTTGATATATGACACAGTAAGGTTTGCGAAGCTAATTTGGTCCAGTAGTTTCGGAGCAAATTGGGTATGACGGACGGACGGACAGACAGACGCACGAGTGATCCTACAAGGGTTCCGTTTCTTTTACGAATCCCTAAAAAGTGTCAGGCCAATCTCATAATCATGTTAATAGTGATTTTAAGGACCCATGGCCGCAACCCTAAGGCAAAAACCCAGGACTAGGTAACATTAATGTCAAAAAAGGCCATTTTGGCTTAAATGCTATCTGGTCCCAGGTCTGTGATCCTAGGTTTTCGGTCGTGGGTCCTTAAAATCACTATTGACGTGATTGAGAGATTGTTCTGACACTTGATAAGAACGATCTGTATTTTTTTTTTCCATTGTTGGCGCTAGCGTTACGGATTTTATTTACCCAATCCTACTCCATTTACTCGCAAGTGAAGTTAAAATAGCTTAGCCGACCTCGAGTGTTAACACGACAATGCTGGAGAATACGAGCAGCATTTTTTTTATGTAGCCTATACTTCCCACTGCATCAGTGCACAGGCCTTCTCACAGAGAGAGAGAGAGAGAGAGAGAGAGAGTACGGGCTTAATCACCACGCGTGCCCACCATGGATTGGCAGTTTCAAGCGCTGAGGTGTGGAATACCTCAGACACTCAGGTTTCCTCACGATGTTTTCCTTCACATTATTTGTGTGACGAGCAGCATAAATATAGGGTTATTTCTACAATGCGCAATTCCTGAGACACCCCACGTGGGGTTTTTGTTTGGCTACACCTTTTGTTCTATACATCTTTCTGAGATGTTTATTTTTCGAAACAGAGTTTATACAATTTTATTGAATTTGCGTTTTACTCGCTCTACCGATTTCGCAGCCTCCTGTAAATCGTTGTCCTACATCTAATAGAAGAATGTCCATTCTATTTATTTTATTTCTCCATTTTATTTATTCTATTTGGATTTTATCATTATCTATCAAACGCAAAAGCAGGGTAACCGCGAAATTTCCTTTTTAGGGTTCCTAAGTCAACGCGGAACACTTAAAGTTTCACCATGCCGTCCGTCTGTCTGTCCGCGGCTTAGCACAGAGACGATAAGTACTAAAGTGCTGAAGTTTGGGATAGATATACACATTTATTACGCCGACAAAACGGTAGAACAAAATCTTGAAAAAAATATTTGTAGGCTACCTCCCCTAGACGTAAATAAAGGGAATGCACTTTTTTTTCTCGCCTGCATTATAGTGTGGGGTATCGTTGGATTGGTCATTGAAACATATTGTGTGTAGGAAGACCATTTATTGATTTGGTCGTCTCGAAGCTATAATATTAATAAAAGCTTGACCAAATGTTTTTAATAAAATTTCGTTTTTATTTTCGTTCAAATTAAAATTATCCTGACATACATGTTTTTACAATAAAAATGTTGCCAAGCAACTAGAAAAAGGTTAAAAAGAAAGGTATAAAAAGAAACAAAAAGACTATATCCTCAATTCCTGATGCACAGTAGTCGTGCACACTCCCCTTTTCTCAAAGTAGAATGATCTTTTTGAGCGGCCGGCGCAAAGTACCAGCGGAGGTCCTCACATCCACCACTCTGATGATCCCGTCGCGGCCCGGAAACAGCGCCGCTATCACTCCCCGTGGCCAGGTCCCTCGTGGCAGATTCCCATCTGCAACCAAAACAGGGTCGCCGACCTTAACAGTTGGCTTTGCGGCACCGCGAACACGCCGGGGGGCCAGACTTGGCAAGTACTCCCGCACCCACCTCCTCCAAAAATGGTCCGCCAGCCTGAAGGCTCGACGCCACCCGTTCCTATTACAAAGGTCCGCGTCAGTGAGCTGTGCTGGGATTTGCCGACCCGATGAGGTTCCCAACAGGAAATGGAACGGTGTCAGGGCTTCTGGGTCTTCCGGATCGGGCGAAACGTGCGTAAGTGGTCGTGCGTTGACAATAGCTTCCGCTTCCGAAAGAAGCGTTCCCAGGACTTCGTCAGATGGTGTTCGATCTCTAAGTGTAACACGAAGCGCTGTTTTCACACTCTTCACCAATCGTTCCCATCCACCGCCCATAAATGGTGCCGATGGAGGAATAAACTTCCATTCTATTCTACTGTTACTTGCAAAGTCCGCCACCTCCTGGCCATACAGCTGCCGCAACTGTTTGTTTGCTCCAACGAAAGTCGTGCCGTTATCTGAGAAGATTTCATTTGGAGTTCCTCGGCGCGCAATGAAACGGCGAAGGCACATTATAGCGGCGTCGGTTGATAGGCTGTGGACTATCTCCAGATGTACGGCCATTGAAGTCATGCATGTGAAGAGGGCCACCCAGCGTTTTTCATGCCTGCGTCGAACGGCTGTTAGCAGTGGCCCAAAGTAGTCCAGACCCACGAACGTAAATGGCCGTTTTCCAAACGACAGGCGAGCATTCGGCAAATCCCCCATGGGTGGTTGAGGTGGTGCCCCACGTACTAACTTGCAGAGCTGGCAGCTGCGTACAATAGACCTGACAGAGTTCCGTAGTCCCAGGATCCAGTATTTTTGTCGGCGTTTGTTGATCACGGTTTCCGCGTTGGCGTGGCCGAACTTGTCGTGGAAGTGTGTTATGAGGAGGCGCACGGCTGGGTCTTTCCCATCCAATATAATAGGCCTCGTGTCTGCCGAGATACCTACTATGGCAGCGGCCCGTCCTTGAACGTACAACAAACCTTTCTCGTTCACACGTGGGCTGAGGGTAGCGAGCCGGCTTTTCGGTGGGATTGGATTCTCTCGGCGAAGACATTGTAATTCCTGTCGGAATGCATTGTTCTGGCTATTGCGTAGAATGTGGACCTCCGCGTGTTCTAGATTTTGCGCAGTCAGTACTCGTAAGGGAGTTTGCGTGGGAGTGTGCGACGACGAAGAGCTATGTTGGGTAAGAACAAAGTTATTTGAAGCCCCCCTCACCCTTGTGATGCATGCGGCGATAAACTGATGCGCTCTAGCGGTCGCCCTAACCATTCTAAGCCATGAACTAAAATGAGCTGGGTCAGCTGAAACTGGTGATGATGACTCAACTGTGCTAATACAGTTGCAGCTGACATGATTGCATGACGAAAGGATGGATGTTGTTTTCGGATGCAATAATGTTGATGGCGCTTTATTAATACGTGCAGATGGCTTCAGTTCCAGACCAATTAATGATTCTACCTTGTTACCTCCCGCTGCTGGTTCTGTTGGCCACTCGGCGGGGGAAGACAACAAAAATGATGGCCCGCTCATCCAGCGCGATTCTACGTTCAACACGGTTCTATCTAAACGTGTCGCGTCATCAGCGACGTTTAATGCAGTCGGAATCCAGTGCCATTCTGTAACGACACTATTTTCTAGGATCTCTCCCACACGATTGGCCACAAAAGGTTTAAATTTTCGAGCATCGCTTCGTAGCCAACCTAAAACGGTCATGGAATCGGACCAGAAGTAACGCCGAATCGGTTTATTACGATGAGTGTTACAGATGGAATGAGCGAGACGTGAGGCTATCAACGCCCCTTGTAACTCAAGTCGCGGTATTGATACGGGCTTCAGAGGCGTCACACGAGCTTTACTTGCTATCAAAGCTAAGCTAAATTGGCCGGAAATATCACAAAACCTCCAATAAGCAACCGCAACATAGGCAGACTCACTCGCATCGCAAAACACGTGCAGTTCACGCTCTGAAATCTGTGTGTTTCCCAAAAAATACTGCCTTGGTATGCTTAATTGTGAAATTAGTTTTAAACTTTCAAACCACTCTTGCCACGTATCGCAATCGACTACGTCAAATTGGTCGTCCCATCCCAAACCTTTCCGCCACAAGTTTTGAAAAAGAATACGACCTTTTATAATTATAGGCATTAGAATGCCCAAAGGGTCGTATATTTGCATAACCATTGTTAGAGCTTGGCGCTTAGTTACTGGAGGCGATGAACTACTCGAAACGCCAAAACTAAACTTCAACTCATCGCGGATTGGTTTCCAGATGAGATGTTCTAGTGGCGGCGTCGCTACACAACTCTACGTTATCACTACTAACTACGTCTGATAACAGCTCAGCTGGCAATAGGGCTAGAGCCGCGGGATCGTTTGCTATCCAACCTCGCATTTCGAACCCTCCGCGGTTGTGGATCGTCACGACGTCGGAAGCCAGACGAGCCGCATCGTTTAGACTATCTAAACTACTAATAAAATCGTCCATGTATGTGTCATCCTTGATTGCTTCCACGGCCACGGGAAATTCCTTTTGGAATTCTGATGCGTTTAGATTTGTTATGTAAATTGCCGTCGATGGGCTGGAGCAAGCGCCAAACATCATCGACGACATTCGATATACTTTAAGGGGACTAGAAGGATCGTCCCGCCAGAGGAATCGCTGGGCGTCCCTATCCTGCTGTATTATTTTTACTTGTGGGAACATTTCCTTAATATCAGCGGTGAGGGCGATCCTCCCTTCCCTGAAACGCATCAGTATTCCCAATAAGGGTTGTAGAAAATCGGGTCCCGGTAATAGTATTGAGTTTAACGAAACTCCCTGCGATCGAGCTGCGGCATCATGAACGACGCGAAGTTTGGCCGGTTTGTTGGGATTTATCACACCAAAGTGTGGCAAATACCAACAAACACCTTTAGGATCTACCCCGGTACACTCCTCGGCGTACCCTTTAGTTATCGTGTCGCGGATATTATTCCTATATCGTTTCGCATACTCGGGTTCCTTTAACATCTTTGCCTCAAGGCTCCTGAACCTAGATAGGGCTAACGGGTAGCTATACGGAACATGCAAATGATCTGCCCTCCAAAGAAGTCCCACCTCGAAACGTCCCTCGGGGAGTCGGCGGGCCGTACGTTCGAGTATACTAAGCGCGCGTTGGTCATCGGTACTACGTGCTTCGTGCTTAGATATACCTATTGCGTCTAGCTTATACTGGGCTTTAATAAGATCCTCGAGCTCAGACCTAACATCAGTTTCTGTGACTTGGGCATGGTACGCCATTTCGACGGTTTCGACGGGTCTAGTCCTACTACTAGCAAACCCGAAAAGTACCCAACCTAACGCTGTTCGTATTGCAACTGGTTGTGATCGTGTTCCCTTTCTGGTGGCTGAAGCTATAGACAAGTGCCAGTTGTCCATACCTATTACCAGCATTGGTTTAGCACAGTCATAGCAAAGCTCTGTGGTTATGTCCTCTAGGTACGAGTAGCTACGTAAGTCAGTACAGCTAATAGTTTGTTTGCATACTACGCCTAAATTTTTAATTGAACGTGCTCTATGTACCCAGAAAGTTTCGGTTGCATGTTTACCACTAATCTTGAAATCTACGTACTGTACCGCAGTCTGCCTACTTAATCCACCTACACAGTCTAATTGAATTTGCCCCTCGCGTCCTGTGGCCCCAATACGATCAGAAATTACAGAATCGATAAACGTCGTTGAAGAGCCATCATCTAATAATGCGAACGTGTCTACCTTGCCTGCGGGTCCTGAGACCGTTACCGCGACTATCTTCAGGTAGGGGTTGAAGCTGGGCCGGTCACCCGTTTCGCTTGTAGAGTTCGGCGTCGCGGTCGTGTGAGCGGCTACCTCGCGCATCGTGTCGCCCCCCGAAGCGGTTGGGGTAGAGGGTCCCAAGGAAGACTCATCATGTGCAGAGATGGCGTCGCGTTCATCAACATGAGCTGTAGTTGTAGGAGAAAAATCAGGATCGTGAAGCAAAGTGTGATGCTTGCGGTTACAATTTCCTACTTCGCATTTGGTTTTATTTTTATTACATAGACGAAAAACGTGAGAACTCTTCGTCAAACAACGATAACAGATTTTTTCTTTTTTGATAAACTGCCACCTGTCACTAACTGACACTAACTTGAAGCTGTCGCACATCGATATGTCATGAGATTGATTACAAAACAAACAAGAGATATTTTTGTAATTATTTTGGTTTTGAGCATGTTTTTTAGGTGCGGCCTGGTGATGCGATTGACTAGGTTTGTATGAAGCCTCTGATACTGCATGAGTGCGCTCCCGTAGTACGTAGCCATAAGTGGTTTCCGCGACGCTGTCGAACCTCGCGTGTAAGTCTACTTCGCGAGCTAGAAAGTTGGACAGCATCTCCACTCTCCCGCTGCTCGAGGCGGTCTCATGATCAGTTTGTGCCGCAGCGTAGTCCATCCATCTCGTGCGTAGTAGCAGGGGTAACTTACTCATAAGGGCCGAGAACAACTCTGGGGAACACAAATAGTCAGTAGCGTCTAATAACTTAACTACCTCTACACAGTTGCGTACTCGAGACGAGAAAATCGACAGCTCCTTAAGCTCATTGTTCACCTTTGGCAAGTTTCGGATCGCTGCAACCTCTCTCAGTACGATTTGCTCCGGGCGCCCAAAACGCCGCTTTAGTTCTTTCATGATAAGATGGGGTCCCTGAGCTGTTGCCAAGAGTACACATACCGCCTCTCGTGCTGTCCCCTTAAGAGCTATGCTAAGCCGGGCTAGGTTTTCAGACGGCGTGTATCTCTTTTCAGAATCATAATAGGATCGTTCGAATACTAACCAATCGAGTGGCGACTTACCATCAAACATAGCTAGGTTAACGTTAGACTTCTGGCGGTTTTCATTATTACAAAAAACCAGACCCTCTATCGCAGAAGCCAGTTTGAGCACAGGGTCTGTGCCGTCTCTGTGATGATGATCCGCGGGAGCCTCCGGTTCGTACGAGTAGTCTCGCTGAAGGCCGGCCTGGATCTTGATCGTCGTTGTCGGCTGTTCTGTTCTCAAAGCATTTTGCTTATTATAATGAGAAGCCTGAGGAAAATCAAAATTATTAGTGTAGTCAATTCCAGCCTGTGGGCTTGCTTGAGGGTTAACTATTTGTGTGGCTGCTAGTGCATTATCTCGGCGGTCGTTTGGTAAAATGTCGATGTCACCGTCGCCGGGCAAATCGACATTTTCGTTACCTTTCTGAAGCCAACTTTCAATACTACCAACACTTCGGCGGCTACTGCGTGTGCCACGCTGGCTGCATTCGGCCTCAATTGCGGCCAAATCGGCTTGGTGCTGTAGCTCAGCGGTATTTCTGTCGAGCTGTAATTTTTTGGCAGCTAACTGCGCCTCTAACTCCTGCAACTCTAGTTGTGCGAGGTGGCGGGCGTGCTGTGCCTCGGCGGCGAGTTTCCTCGCAACCACCACGGTCGCAGAGGAGCGGCTCGTGCGCGTGGAGACGGAGCGTGGCCGCAAGGCGGTGGGTGCGCCACCGGTGCTCGTGGTGGGCGTCTCACTTTGTGCCTGCGACGGCGGCGCTACATTCGTGTCAACAGCTTGCAAGGCGGGGGCAGCGCTAGTATTTAGAGCGCCTGTACCCGTTGGTGGTATGAGCCCCGATTGGCTTCTAGTCACAACCATAATAAATATTTCAACACTTTTAACATAGACACTGTTTCATTTGCCGGTAAAAGGACCACTATTTGGTCGTCTCGAAGCTATAATATTAATAAAAGCTTGACCAAATGTTTTTAATAAAATTTCGTTTTTATTTTCGTTCAAATTAAAATTATCCTGACATACATGTTTTTACAATAAAAATGTTGCCAAGCAACTAGAAAAAGGTTAAAAAGAAAGGTATAAAAAGAAACAAAAAGACTATATCCTCAATTCCTGATGCACAGTAGTCGTGCACAATTGATTTAGGGTTCCGTTTAGAGCGCAAATTATCGCCAGAGTAGGGCAACCCCTCAGCACTTTTTTTAAGAAAGGCGAAAAACAGTAATCACTGCATTACTGTTCATTGCAGGAGTTCCGCGCCGGATTAAGAATAGCGTCACTCCAATTCCTTCCGTGGATGTCGTAGAAGGCAACTAAGGAAATCAATTACCAGGAGACTGGCAGCAGCGTCTTCCTGAGATTCCAATCGCATACTGCGATTGCCAACCCGCCTGCCAAGCATGGCGATTATGGCAAAAAACGTGGGTATGAAAACCACGAAGGAGGCCTGTGTCCTGCAGTGGGCGTCAAATGGCTGATGATGATGATGATGACCTATAAAATTACTACAAATAAAATTCTAACCTTCCTTCCAAACCTTCCGTTTTATAAAAGAACTATAAGTCCACATCTAAAATCACATTTGGCTTTTATTCATACTACTAACTAATAACATGAACTAATAATTTTAGATTTTAAACACGAACGCCATTACAATAAAATTGTATACTCCAGAATAAGTACAAACTCAAAAGAACACAGAATTTTGAGGTTAACTAATCACAGCAATGAAACTATTTAAATTTGAATACAGTTTTGAGTATCGTTATTTAACCATAATCTACTAAGACAGTCTCTTTCTCTCTTTTTTTCTCCACTACAACCAACTCCAACTACAAACTCGATCCGATGGCAGCGGCTAACATTGTACAAGTACATTGAAATTCAAAAAAAGAATGCAATGTCATTACGTTGAAATGTCTTTTTTATTACTAATTAAATTTCTACTTTTAGTGTTTTTTGTATTTAAAATAAAATAACCTCACATGAATACTTTTTTTTTTGCACTTTTGACGTAATTTTAATCCACAGAATTTACTAACTGTATCTCTCTAAATTCTAACTGTAACGTCCATATGTACACTTGTTTCTCTGATTTTGACAAAGACGGGTAGGCTTGCCGAAGTTTTTCATCATTTTGGTGACTTTCGATCTCTACTTTGCTGGTTTCAGTACCTTTTGACACTTTTTTTCTAACAAGGGCTGCTGGCAATTAATTAGGTACTCATTATCATCTTCCGTGTCCGACGAACAATTATTTTTTTATGAACTTGCGCTACTACTGCTGGAGGAAGACAACGATACATTAATACCTTAGAAGAGGTCTTACTTTTGTAAATAAATCTGAAATTGGCATCCCCATCGGAGTCATCGACGTTGCCCTCACCGCTTCGGATTGGTGAAATATAATAATTTGGTACACCGGTCTTCTGTTGTTTAGACGTGCTCGGGATATATTTATCAACCACGGATAAGGCAGCACGAGTGTTTAAAGATGAGACATGAAGTCTCTTGACTTGATGCCATTTTCTAAAGTTTCATGATGAGTAAGCGTGACAGGAGGAGTGACGTTTTATTTGTTCCTTTTTCTACCATAATTATTTACTAAGAACTGTCTACATTTCATTATTTATCTGTAGTGGAAAATTTTAATTTCACTCACGCTGAGGACATTTTCCAGGAATTGCGCATTTTAGAAATACCCACTGCAGGGCACAGGCCTTCTCTCGGGTAGAGAGTAAGATGAAGTCCATCGCGGATTGTCGATTTCAAGCGGTGAGATATGTTAACTCCTTAGACGTTTGGGTTTCCTTACGACGTAATTATATGTGAAATCCTGCTTAAATATGTATCTAATCACTTTAGAAAGAGAAGAGAACACTTTTTTGTACATAAAAATGGAAATTATTCTCAGAAGGCAAAAAAATACCTATTGTTATCCAATTCATTGAAATAGTTAAAACCTCTAGGTTAAAACTTACTGGAATGTGAAAATCTATGAACGTTTGAGTTATTGTTTGATTTTTGGGTCATTTGGTGTTTTAATCATTGGGTGTTTCAGAAGGACCTTTTGAAAGGTCCTGTAAATACTTTCAAATCTTGAACGAACTAAACGAAAGTTCTATTTTCAGAGTAGTGTTTGCCTTGGTTGGGTTGGTACCTAAGTTAGTGTGGCTGTCACAAGGCAAAGAGCCAAATAACGTCTCTGTTGTTGCCAACATCGACGAACAGGCTAGCTTACAGCAAACATCGGCCCTGTCTCTTGATGTATTTTCTGTGTGAATTTCCAATAAGGATAATTGGCCCATTTAGTTTGTAAATTGAGGAAATTCTAAATGAAAAGTTAAATCTTGTGCGAGACGGAAACGATAAACGTCGAACGGTGCTATTTACATAAACAGGATTCCTTTAAAACACTCCACAAAGAAGTGCGCTTGAGGAGTATTTTAAGGAATCGTGTTTTTATAAACAAGACTACAAGAGTTTTTATTGGACTACGTTATTTTAGAAGAAACAGCAAACATGGTCAGGAAATAATTTAATTCAATTTTAAAGCAACATTTTGGACGCTATTTTTTTCTATCTCATCTGCTATGTTAGGCAAAGATAAATAGATAGAGAGATAGAATATTCTTTATTGTATACAGACATTACATTAAGGAGACCCAGTGGGCTCACTAGCGCAACCAATTAAAAAAAAATCATGTCTTCATAGATCGAATTTGCATTCTGTACAATCTCTCAGTCATGATAATAGTGATTTTTAGGATCCATGGCCGTGAACATAATGCAAAAAAACCTAGGACTAGACGGCATTAATGCCAAAAACGGTCATTTTTTCATAAATGCTATCTAGTCCCAGGTTCGGGATCCTAGGTTCTTTGTCGTGGGTCCTAAAAATCACTTAACATGATTGAGAGATTGTACAGGCACTTTATTATATGTAAATACGATCCGTAAAAGAAGATATGATTTTTTTTTTCATTGGTGTCGCTAGTTAGCCCACTGGATCCCCTTAACAGAAATTATTATATCACCTGGTTTCCCGTACGCTGACAATTTGTTAATCTACCATTAACAGCTGTCAGTTAGCCAAAGTGCATACAAAAACCTGAGAATTTTTTTTTTTAATTTTATCTTATGTGAGTAGGCAATTACAGTTTATCAATCTTATATGCACCTCCATGGCTGGCGCCAACAACATTTGCCTCCATATCAATAATAAGATCTACATCTTCATAATCTGTTTCTGTTACCCCACACTAGGGCTCTCAAAACATACTTCCATAGCAGCCGATTTGGCGCCTTCCATCTATATTTATTCCGATACTCGTGCCTTCCTGTTCGACTGAGCGTCTCCAGGTGGTTTTAGGACGTCTTCTCTTTCTCGTTCCATTGGGGCACCATTATAGAGCAACTTTGGATGGGTGATTACAATTAGATCTTAGCCTAACTAATAACTAAAAAATAACTTTCTTTGCCTCAGATCTAAGCAGCCCGCAAAGATGCAATGGAGCGCGGCGGCGGCTGTCAGGTGACGCGAGCAACCTTCAGCCACAGACTCGCTGACCGAACGAAGCATGGCTAACTCGGGCTAGACAGAGAGAGAGAGAGAGAGAGAGCCACGCCCCCTGGAGATGAACGAGACGCAAGTCCAGGGCGAGGAGGCTGGGCTAGAGCTGATGGTCAGTGTCGCCGTCACAGTCATCTCCGCCATTGGTCTCCTACTCAACGCGTACATCCTCTTCGTCATTGTCATTACTAAGCAGGTACCTGACTCATTATTCTTTTTAAAACACACAAAAATTGCGGCTCATGTGGCGATACCTATACGTACGTAATTAGGTTTAAATATGTAAGCCACAGGCTGGAATAAAAATAAATTAGAGCCTTGTAAGCCTTCTTATAGAACTTCTCACAAAGCTCGAATTTATTTTTAATTAATAAATTCTCGATTTTAAATACGTCTTAAGCTCGCTTTGTGTCCTCTTAACATATTGGCAAAGTTTTCCGGCACGTTGTTTGTAAATTAAAACCTACGTTTTCATGGGAACCGCCTCTCGAGGCGCCCGTCCATAAATCTTGAATAGAGAAAAGCCGACGTCGAATCGTAATATGTGTTACTGTTTCTGTACAGCCACTTCGACTATTACATTACGTATACAGAAGAGTATACTAATGTAATAGTAAAACATTATTGTATACTCTTCTTGATCATGTTATAAGCGACGCCCCGGCGGTAACCAGCGCCACCAATGAAAAAAATATATACATACATACATAAACTCACGCCTGGATCTCAGAGGGGAAGGCAGAGACCAGGGACTGCTACTTGCTACGATCCTGAAAGATCACTTTCGATGAATGTTGAGGAAACGAAAAAAAATATTTTTGTCGTTACTTATAAGTTATAATACGTTTTTTCTACGATGTGAAGTAACTATTTTTAGAATCTACAGCTTTGAATCTAAGGTCAAGAACTTAGGACTTTAAAGAATATTTCCTAAAACTTTAAAGGATTTAAGCTGTAGGTTCTACAAATACCTATCAATTCAATTCTGCTTTATTGACTCACTGCACTGATTGTCCAGTACAAGAAATGGCTATCACAGTTATTTAAATTTATAATGATGACTTCATGCAAAAACGTTTTAGGAAAGATTTGTTTAGCGCTAGTTAGTACTTAAGAACGACTAGTTCACGAACGAAGTACCTGCCGCATGAGTAATCGTAAAAGCCTAAAGCGACTACTGCGTCTGGGAACATCTAGGCTAAGTGAAACCTCGACACTCAGCATAAAACCAAAGTCGAAGATGTAGGGCACACGAATCATAAGGCTAAAATGGCAAAGATAGCCACTGAGTGGTGGCCAAGAACGGGTCGACGGTCGGTGGGCAGACCACCAGGTCGATGGGCCGACAACATTGCGAAAGCGGCTGGAAAACATTGGACGAGACTGGCAAGGGACCGGATGGGTTGGCCTGAAAGAGAAGAGGCTTACTCCCAACAGTGGGCTCTGTTTATGGACTGATTAGATAGATAGCGCGTCTGAGAATACCCAAAGTTGGGATTGTACATAGTAAAACTTTGACCACGAGCCTTCTACCGGATTTATTATTAATATGCCTTCCCTGAACGTGTATTAGCCGGTAGCCAAAGCAACCGTAACACCGTATTCGTACTCTCGGCGAGTAAACAACGTTTATTATGCAAAACACTTCATCGATAATAACTTAAACCAGTAACGACGTAAAATTATTTTTGTGTGACGAAAATAACCTAAATAAAAAATTGTATGAAAATTTAAATAGAGAAATTGTTTATCGATACTGATGAAACGGTATTGTTGGGTAAAAACGTGCAAACGGTAGGGCAAAAACGCGGCACAGTCGCATCAAGAACTAAAATTTGTAATTATATCATTCTTTATAATTAAATTACATACCTACATACATAAACTCACGCCTGTATCCCAGAGGGGTAGGCAGAGACCAGGGACTGCCACTTGCCACCAATTGAAGGTGGCGAGGTTGGTCGCCGCACCTCACGCCCCCTCACGAGGGGGCGGAAAGCGGACTTTGGACACCCGCTTTGCTACGATAATTAAATTTCACGAATAAAATGCTTTACCAACGTTTTCTGAATTGAAAATTTCACTGAGTAAAAAACTTATGAAGGTATCAGACTGGTTATAATTATGAATAGTATTAGTCGTAGAGAAAAAAAATTACCACCGTTAATTATCTTTTAACATGGCCTCTCCAATTAAATTAAATTACGTCATTTATCTCTTTCCGCGTGGCGCCGGATTAAGAATAGCGTCACTCCGTTTCCTTCCGTGAATGTCGTAGAAGGCGACTAAGGAAATCAATTACCAAGAGACGGGCAGCAGTTTCTTCCTGAGATTCCAACCGCATAATGCGATCGCCGACCCGCCTGCCAAGCGTGGCGATTATGGCCAAACCCCTCATGGTTATGAAAACCACGAAGGAGGGCCATGTCCTGCAGTGGGCGTGAAATGGCTGATGATGATTATGATGATGTCATTTATTTGGACTCGGAAGCGAGAGACCCAAGTTCGATTCCCAGTGCGGGCATGTACCTATGACTTTGTTTTCTAAGTTATGTACCACTCGCTAACGGTGAAGGCAAACATCGTGAGGAAACCTGAGTGTCTGAGCTATTCGCATACCTCAGCGCTTGAAATCGCCAATCCGCGGTGGGCAAGCGTGGTGATTAAGCCCATAACTCTCTCTCTCTCTCTCTCTCTCTGAGAGAATGCTTATGTATGTTACATCATTTATTTCGACCAACGGGGATCGTAATAACATATTAAAACTTATGAAGATACAATGAAGTTGTGTAAGTAAGTGAAATAATAAATAAAAATCAAATTCAAAATATTTTTTGTGCAAGTTCTCCGTTGCAGGCGAGAGTGTGGCCGCAGCAGATATTGTGGGCTTCTCAGGGCAGCTTAAGTCAAGTCCTCGCCCGCGCTTCGCTGATAAACCTGTTAGCTGAACGGATGAAGAACCCATTGACAACTTTCTGGGGAGCGATACTGTCGGATCAATGTTCGCTCTGGGTACTTATGGGTACTTATGTGTACGTGTGAATAGAGCTTCTTATCGCGTAGAGCAATATCTTGATGGTATGCTGGAATAAATAAATATTGTAGTAAATATCGTATTTACCGCTTCACAAACACATGTTAGGACAAGCTTTTGCGCGCAACTTCGTCCGTGCAAACTTTAGTTGAGAAGAGTGGTTCTAAATAAGTTGCAGATGCTTTTAGCGCATGTAAAATAAATATTTAAAGAACAAATAGCATAAAAAAAGTGTAACATATAATCTTTTTGTTGCATTAACCCGTGCTGAGGACAAGGACAATTTTAGAAAACCTATTTAGAGGCTAAAAATGCCACCCATGCCGGGATTTGAACCCGCGACCTCTTAATAACCGTGCCAGCGCTCTCCTAACTGAGCTGGGTACTAAACTTTGGTAACCCTCTTCATCCTCTTGGGGATGGAATAAAAAAAAATGAGAAATATGTATTTCGCCAACTGTACCGAAGTATGATTAGACTAAGTTTCAAGAAAATAACAAACAGTAAAAATACCATCACCCCTTTTCACCCTCTTACGGGTTGAATTTTGAAAAACCATTAAATACGTATTTCATCAATTGCATTGAAGTACGTTTTTGCTGACTTTCAAAAAAATGCGACCACAAATATTTTACTCCCCATATAAAACTTGGCACCCCTTTTCACCCTCTTTGGGGTGGAATTTTGAAAAAAAAGTGTCTCATTAACTAAGGCACGGCGAAAGGGGTCTCAAAGTATGTCAACATAATTATTATGTATGTCAGTTTCTATGTCAAAATAATTATTATATTGACATACAAACTTCCTCTTTCGCCGTGTCTTAGGGGTTGAATTTTGAAAAACCATAGAATACATATTTCATCAATTGTATTGAAGTACATTTGTACCAACTTTCAAGAAAATCTGAGTATAAATATTTTACTCCCCGTAAAAACATGGCACGCTTTTTCACCCTCTAGAGGTAGAAGTTCACCTCATCAATTGTGTTGACATGCATTTGTACTAAGTTTCATGTAAATCTGACTATAAATATTTTCCTTGGGTCTATGATGTCTTACAACCAAATCTAGCAAAGTATCATTCCACAAGCAACGTTTGTCAACGTTTTGTTTTACAAACTGTTGTTTCACAATGACATCCAAATAACGGGTCTTTCATTAAGCGTGTCCTATTTTTAAATTTAAATAAAACAAAGTGTGTGTGAGATATTATCGAAATTATTTATTTATTTGAAAGATGTAGTGATGCCATTATGTGTGAAATATGACATCATTCAAGTGTCCACCACGGCTTTTCTGGGTGGAGCGCATGCGAGATAGGTTTTTAAAATTAAAATTTTAAAATTAGGATATTTTTCCATGACTTCTGCGCATAAATCAGGCTGAATTTGACCTATGGCATAGGTTATGTTGGCTTTGAGGGCCGCTGTGGTTTGTGGTTTATTCGCATAGACCCGTGACTTAAGAAAACCCCACAAGAAAAAGTCTAGTGGGGTTAAGTCACAAGATCTCGGTGGCCAGTTCACATGAGCTCCACGTGAGATGACCGAAATGGGCGAAGCGCGCGGTGCGTTGCCCGAACAGGACACTCATTTTGATAAAACAATTTTATCATTTGCACGTGTTGTTGAATGCTATAACTATCCATGATGATTTGGCAAAAGAGAATGAATAAATGACAACCAATTTGACAGATGTAGCTTCAACAAGATGGCCGCTACCAACTGTCAAAGTTCGGACGTGCCTATTGGAAGACCCTATACAAGTATTCATTTGAGTTGGCATTAATTTTTTAAATTCATCGTTTATAATATGTTTAAAAACAAAATATTAATATAATTTCGAAAATGTTATTCTGCAAGGGTGTCATTTCCATTCGAACAAATAATTTAAAGTAACCTAATAAGTAACCGAATTTATTTTGTTAACTTTCTGGTAACCACTAAGGAGATCACAGTGAGATCACAAGTCTGACCTAACCCACTGTTGCGATGAGGGGGATTTTTTTTAATGGGGGTGCTCCATCCCCCGACCCCCACGCGGGTGGCTGCGCCCCCAGCACCTCCCCCCCCCGTGTAATGTGTTTAAAATGATAAATTCCCTAATGTCTTTAGACCAAGTAACCATAATGTGAAAGAAAAATATGTCCATAGAACTTTGTTGATATAATGTATTTATGTAAAGAAAACTTATGTAATGTTATGTTGCCAAATGACATTATATGAAATAATTGCTTTATGAAGTGTAAGGTTTGCGAAACATTTTTATATCGAATGGTGAGTTGTCTAATGATAAATGTGCATTTCGTTGTTTGTTGTCTTAGAATTTGTTAAATAACTGTTGAACTTTCGAATGGTACCCATTTTACTTTCCATACAAACCTTGACACCACCTTTTGCGTGGCTGGGCGTTGATGAGTCAGTCAGGCCTTTTTTTGTATCACTAGCTGGCTCGGCAAACGTTTTTTCGCCATATTAATTAGGCTACCACCTATTCTCAAACCTACCAAATATACACAACAAAAATTCATAAAAATCGGTGAAGCCGTTCGGAGGAGTTCGATAACAAACACTGACACGAGATGATTATGAACTGCCCATATTTTTGGAATTACTCAGTAAATTATTAGTAAATATGTAACTGACGTAACTAGCAAAATCGATATCCACATAATTTTAAATTAAAATGACACTTTCAGGAAAATTATTCAGAGTGTATCAGAGAAATTATGTCTTATTTTGAGAGGTTGTTACGTCACTAAATTAATATGTAACTGTAGTAAAATGCGTTATACACAAACTCTCTGTTACATAGGTATATGCTGTCAGGCGTATTCTACCTTATTTTGGAAAGATGACATACCAATTGCCTCATCCCGGTAGACGGAAATAACAGGTTTCATATAAATTCGAGAAAAAGGAATATTAGTTGGCTTAGTCTTAGGTTAGTTTGTGTAAAAGAATGGGACAAAGATATATGTCTCTCACTAATCAGCCCATAAACAGAGTCCACTGTTGGGCATAGGCCTCTTCTGTTTCAAGCCAACCAAAAGATGTGAAACCCTCAAACAACCCAAAAGGTGGGTTCGAAACCACCCTGTATCACTGTTAGACTTTGTTATCTGAGTAAAGTACTTATAACTCTTCACTGCCATTCACTAGAATACTACTTGTAAAAGAAAACATCGTGACGAAACCGTTAATACACTAATACACCGGAATTAATACACCTCAGCGCTTGAATCGCCAACCCGCGGTGGCCACGTGTTGTGAGAAGGCCTGTGCCCTAAGATAAAAAGGCTACGTTATGTTACGCCATGTTATAATAAATAGCAGTTTCTTTTGATATTAATTGCTAAATAATTAAATGCATCCAGCAAAATGAAGCCAAGAAACTTAAATTAGGCCTTAATTTGATGAATAAAACGTCTGGCTTCCTTATACAAAACAAACTTGGTAAGTTTAATTAAAAATCAGGAAGCCGCGTATGCGAATCCTCATTAAGAATGACTAAGGAATTAATTTTCCTCTGTTTTACATAATCTTCGGATTTTCTAATTCATATTTACTTTGACAACATTTTGTTCTATCACTTATACCCTTGTATACCACTAATAATGCACTTAGAAGCTAATAGTTAAGAACCTTAAGATTCAAACACGGTCTGTAAACCGATTGATTTCAAGCAAAAACATTACAGCTACAACTCTGTTCTTAGAGAAAATGTAAAGCCTTAGTCTTAGCCGTCCCAGTCGAGACAGGATTTTTATTTGAATTAAATTGCTTATTGGACACAGAAATGCTTTATTTCTGTTAATATCATCAAGTACAATTTCACAGTTACAATTTAATATACAAAACAAGCAATAAATCGACATGTACAAAACAGTAGACGATATTTTTGTTTTTCGTTTATTTATCAAACTGACTCAGTAAGTACTAGATATCACCGTCGATTCGTACAAATTTAATTAAAATTAAGAGCAATTAAGGCAGAACTGAAATATATACTATTACACTTACCTACGGTATCAAAATTAAAACACTGCATATATTACTCAGAACTGCTTAGTTTGGCGTTAAATATTTCCTTCATGAAGATACATTAACTTATCCTTTTAATGATAGTCGTAGCTATGATCTAAAAATCCATTAGCCTTTTCGCTTACCAGCTCCTGGACCGGATTTATATAAATAACTTCCACACAACACAATCGCTTGACCTGATTCAAAATTAGGATACCCTATGCACAGGGTAACCTGGTAACCAGGTAAGAACATCCTAGATATGGAAATACACAGACTGAGGCTATTTGTACAAATCCAGTACGATGACTACCATCGCCAGTGCGAATCGAACCCACGACACTATTTTTGTATATAAACTGAAACATTGGTCCTATTCGGCCCGGCAGCAGCGCCAACCGGGCCGTTTAACTTGTAACGTTCATTGAGTCGCAGTTTCTGTGCTACTTTGAATAAAAAAAAAAAAATTTGATTTTGAATAAAGACTAGCACGGAAGGATGTGGCGTGCCGTGGCCTGTCCAGCGTGGATGGATATGGACCGTGTCTTAGATGGTGAGATCTACAACCCTCTTTGGATACCGCGACGCCTCGCTGGATCGTCATAATAATCGGCCCTGCCTCCGTTATCATGAGCTGGAGGCTCAACCATCAACTTTCTGGAATTACAGATAAATAATTTATTGACGAACAAGCCATCAACGACTAAACATCTTTTTAAACTTTAATATTAGTGATCATTTACTACGGTACTACCCGAGTATAACGTAAACTTTCATCATGTGGAGGAGAATAAACAACCTACGAATAAATCTACGTGAATGATCACGTAAACCAACTTCCAAGAGTTGACTAAATCTACGTAAGTGATTACGTAAAGTTATTGCCGAGAGCCAAATAAATCTACGTAAGCTTCCTCGGGAGTAAAATAATTCTACGTAAGAGACCTAATTGCATTATTAATTAGATAAACTTAATAACCGTGACCACGGAACTGCACCTTTGCCGAAACATTGGGAATTAAGCTAATTACTTTAATAAATAATGGCGATTAAACCCGTTTAATGTAAAACAATGTATGAGCAACGCGAGTAAATAAAAAATACTATTTATTGTAAGAGAAGAACCAAATACGGGTTTTCAAACAAATCTGCGTAAGTGATTACGTAAACTTACTTCCGGGAGTCGAACTTTGCCAGCAGCTGGTTCTCGTTGAACCTCTCCGAGGGTTCGGGGGGCAGCGTGGCGGGCGGCCACTGCGGGGCCTGCCGCTCGGGGGGGCCGGGGCTGTCCGAGCGTGTGGGCGGGCCCGCCGGCCGCGTGGGCCGCACCGGACCCATTTGCAGCCTCACCGGCGGCGGGTACGTCATGGCCGCCAGACTGAAGTCCTCCGCGTTGCCCGCCATCGGGTCCCTCCATACCTTCCACAAATTCAAACTTATTTACGTAACGAATCAAAATTGCACCAATTAGATTATGCACGCAGAACTGATGGATGATGAGGCCGAAAAGTTCTCGAATGCCAAATCGACCAGCCACAAGATGGACAGATGACCTCATCCAAGTGGCAGGAAGACGCTGGATGCAAGCCGCTTGAAACCAGTCTTTTTGGAAATCCATGGAAGAGGCCTATGTTCAGCAGTGGACTTCTTGTGGCTGAATGATGATGAGATTATACTCTTAAGGGCCCAGCGCTTATATGCAGTGCACCGGGAACGTCACGAGCGTCAGCCAGGATCCGATGGCAAGCGACGGAAGACTATAGAGTCAACCGCGTTGCTTACAATCGGGTCCACCCATCAATCAGTGGACGCAAGGCACTAAGGCCTCGGCCAAAAAAAAATGGTTCACCCATCTTACGAAAATACAAGCGGAAGTTGTAATTTTGATTGTAAACATAAATGACATAATTGAAATTTTTGGGTATCTCCATATTCTCCATAATTACATCCCACTAATATCATACCTCTACCGGTTCGGGTGGTTTCGCTACTGAGCGTTTAGGTGGACGGCGGACTCACCGGTGCACCGGTCACAAAAAATCACAAAATTTCTCAAATGATGCTACACTAGTTTAGTACACTTATCAAGCCACCGTAGTAAGATAAGCCTCTCTCGTCTGGTCCAACCTGCTTCAGCTTCGGGTCAATGTCGCCCTTCACAGCGGCCGCGCGCCGCCAAGCCTGCGTGTCTATGTAATCAGGCACGGCCTGACGGTAAGGACTCTCGGGGTTCTTCCCCTGCGATATGGCCTTCCTGGCAGACTCCGGCATCTCCTTCAGGAGCTCGGGCGGGAAGAACCTCTCATCCAGTTGTGGCGTCGTGTCGTACACCTGATGTGAAATTGATAATGACAAGAAACCCTGGATCGGTTACTAGGCGACGACGGCTAGTCTGACCACATTACACTTTGTCGTTATTAGTGAAAGCATGGAATTGATGAAAGTTACTCTTACATTATGTATTTTATCTCCGCCCACCCTGCGGGCTATTTCGTTCTGTTTCTTGCTATTGATAAGACTTTGTATCGCTTTCAACCGATCCATGGACCGTTGGTCAGGCTGTAGCATCAATGGCTCCTGAAAGACAAATAACATCGACAATGTTTACTAAAATCCGTGATTAAAAAATTAAAACCGGCCAAGTACGATTCGGACTAGAGACAACATGTCGCTACAAGATCAAGGACGTCAAGTAATTACAGTACGATTAAAATCAGTTAACGATTCGGCCAACGTCGGTAATTGTCGTGAATCCCTCATATCTCACATAGAGTTATCAATTTACAGATATGACCTTTAATTATATTACTCGTTGTCTTATTGAATACAATACAAGAACGATATGAGCAACAAAACCTCCTTTGTAGCTCAAAACTAACACAACCTTTATATTGAAATAAGAAAAATAATTGACAATTTTGACAGTATGACTTCTTAGTGTCAATAAAAACAGTTTGACGTATATGACATTTATGTTTATTAACGCTAATTTCATTCGTGAAAATATTCGATTCTATCAAATTTTATCAAAATTAACTTACAATAGTTATGTATCATGGCTTCAACAAATTTAAAGCGTGGTAAAAAAATTGTTGCTCAATCTCGTGAAATTGTAAATAATGTATATAACTATCTTAGAAAAGAAGCTAATTTATTTAAAAAGAAGAAAGTAATTATCATAAAAAAATTTTGGAAAGGGTGGGTGAAGCAACCAGAGTTTCGAAAAGCAGCGTGTTTAAAAATGTTGAAGGAAAACGACAAGCTCTCAGATCAGTCATCTAAAGATCAACAATCCAAAGAAGTGCCCGGCAAAGAATATCGTTTAAAAATGGATATTTTTGATTATTGCGTGATACAACGAATGATATATAACTTTCATGAAAGATTTAAAGAGCTTCCTACGTTGCAATCACTTCTGCGTAATAAATTTCTTAGGTCTACCGGTTAGTAATGTCATCATGGCAGGTGCTATACATTGCGTTTATGACACTTCAAATTGAATGCTACCTAAAAGAAATCGCGGTAATGTATTTCGTGTCATTTCCGTCTCGGGATTTAGGCGATGATATCCAAGAAAATCCGAATCGTTAACTGATTTTAATCGCATTGTACATACATACAAACATATACATAAACTCACGCCTTGTATCCCAGAGGGGTAGGCAGAGACCAGGGACTGCCACTTGCCACGATCCTGACAGATCACTTTCGCTTCCTCAACATTCATTAGTCGTTGCATGCATGCACGCCGGTTTCGGGTACTTTTTATCTTGCCCTTTACTAATACATCCCCTATTTGGTCGTAGTACCTATATCCGCCTAGGTCGTCCCTTACCGGCCTTTCCATCCACATTCGCTCGATATATTTGTTTCGTCCATCTTTCTTCCTTCATCCTCTCCACATGTCCAAACCGACGCAACATTCCTTTCTCAATTCTAGACACTATATCCTCTTTCAGTCCACAACGTTCTCTAATCAAACTATTGCGTACCTATCCTGTCATTCAAAGTAACACCAGAGTCATCATCATCAGCCATTTGACGTCCACTGCAGAACATAGGCCTCTCTCATGGTTATGAAAACCATGCGGAGTTTTGCCATAATCGCCACGCTTGGCTGGCAGGTTGGCGATCGCAGTATTCGGTTGGATTCTCAGGGAGACGCTGCTGCCCGTCTCCTGAGAACACCAGAGTAATGTCAAGTAATTTGAACTTCTAAAGTGTTACTAAGTTGCACAATTTGATTTTAGTATGTACTAATTGCATCACTGACTGAATACATGAGTTAATTTCGTTCTCCGGGAAGCTACTAATCAACATAACATAACATAACATAAACTCAAGCCATGTATCCCAGAGGGGTAGGCAGAGACCAGGGACTGCCACTTCCCAAGATCCTGACAGATCACTTTCGCTTCCTCAACATTGATTAGTCGTTGCATGCACGCACGCCGGTTTCGGGTACTTTTTATCTTGCCCTTTGCTAAGACATCCCCTATTTGGTCGAAGTATGTCCGTCTGGGTCGTCCCTTACCGGCCCTTACTAATCAATGAAATTAATAATATCCTACTTTCGCTCTCGAAACTGTACAAAAATGCCTTCTTATTTGAAGTGCTAAATGATACAATACGAATACGCCAATTTCATCATTCCAACTGAGTCGCCACCAAAATATCTTCGATATTAGAAAAGAGTCAACTGTTAGTTACCTTTTGACACTTCGGGGCTTATGCCCAGATACAATCCGTCCGTCATTCAAACCATTACGTTTTTTTCTAGGTCGGTTTATTACATGAAAACCTTTCGCTAACGGTGAAGGAAAACACCGTGAGGAAACCTGAGCGTCTGAGCTATTCATATATCTCAGCGCTTGAAATCGCCAGTCCGCGGTGGGCACGCGTGGTGGTTAAGCCCATACTCTCTCCCTGAGAGAAGGCCTGTGCCCTACAGTGAGACCTGTATAGGCTGCTTATGCTTTTGATCCAGAACGAGTTTCCCAAGCTATTAGTCTGAGACGGGGGTCCAGAGAGTAGCTTGTGTTACTCCCGCCACCAGGGAAAAAAAATCAAATTTTTTTTTGTTAAATAAAAAATATTTATTGATTTTTTTTTAGAAAGAAAGAAAAAATATTTTTACCAGGGGTCCTTACACTAGGCTTAGCCTGTATCGCGAGGAACAAACCTAAATTTAACAACATAATTTGTTATGGTAAACAGTAACTATAAAATATTTAATAATAGGCTAAACATTACTTTATGGAGAACCTTATGGGATATAAAACATGTACTAAAATTAACCCAATGTCGTGTCTTCCTCAAATTTTTACAGATCAAATTTTCAAAAAGTGTCAGTACAATCTCTCAATCATGTTAATAGTGATTTTTACGACCGTGTAAGAAAAGATATTATGTTTTTTTTTTTTTCTCGGTGGCGCTAGTGTTACTCCCTGGACCCCCTTAACTTTCAATAGCAAGACTAGTAGTAATTGTTACCCTTAGCAGCGCGCCGGCTCCTCCCCCACATCCACTCCCACGCTCCGTGGAGGAGATTCGAAACTTGTTTAATGGCAAATTGAGTTTAGTCTCAACAGTGGAATTGTCTTTAAATGAATCGTGTGATTTTAAAACAACACAAGTCACATGAGTTTTTAAAATAACACTTGTACATTTTTTTTTTATTAAATTATTTACACCTACCTATTGATTTACATTAGAAAAAAAAATTGTAGTTTATTCATACAGAAATCAATATAATATGCTAAAATATTGCTGTTGTTGATATTAGTATTTGAATAAAACAGTTTTTTCTATTTCCTGCAAAGTTGTAATGAAAGGACATGTGTCGTTTTAAAATCACACGATTCAAATGTCACCTGGTGACTGTAGAACTACAATTCGTGGTTTACTATGACATTTCGATGTACATTGCAAAGTCGATTAACCCACTGCCTCGAATTGTCATAATAAACTAAAAATTGTGCTTTTATGAAACTCGGCCCTGCATCGACTAGCGCTTGTCGGCCGTCTTACTAGAATACTTATCTCAAGCTTTATCCACATCAAGAATTTTATGGCAGTCAAAAAAGGAGATTGTCGGATTTGTACCGCGTGCCCGTTTGTCTCGACACAAACGCGGGATTGATTCTATTGAAATTTGCGAAAGTTTACTGGTTGGGTTTGAATCTCGTTTAAAATGCGTCTCTTGTCGTCGTCGGCACGCACAAAATAATCCGTTTGCAAAGGCCCTAACAATAGCTTATTGTAAAATTGTACAATACAACGCGACTATTTTGTTTTAATTTTTAAAATAAAGGTATTTCTTTCTTTCTTTCGATTCGTATAGATCTCTAGTTTACTGTTTATTTCTTTCTAATGTCTATATTTATGTGTAAAGTGTGTTCTTGGCAATAAATGTAGTTCCTGGTGTACATACAATAAAGAATATTCTATTCTATTCATTTTCACTTTCCGTGTGGTGCCGGATTAAGAATAGCGTCACTCCATTTCATTCCGTGGATGTCGTAGAAGGCGACTAAGGAAATAAATTACCAGGAGACGGACAGCAGCGTCTTCCTGAGATTCCAACCGCATACTGCGTTCGCCAACCCGCCTACCAAGCGTGGCGATTATGGCAAAACCCTTCATGGTTAGGGAAAACCATGCGGGAGGCCTATGTCCTGCAGTGGGCGTAAAATGGCTGATGATGATGATTTTCACTTTCACTTTATCAGAATCAGAACTTTCTGCTTGCTTCCAGTTCGAACCTTAGTTTCAATAAGCACCTGTGTCGTATGTCGCTCGTCGTCCTTGTCAGGGGGTAAGGCAGTGCTGGCAACGGGGGCGGCGGTCAGCCGCTTCAGGTTGCTCTCGTAGCGGCCCGGCTCCTCGCCCACCATGTCCTCGAGCCGGCGGCGCGACTTTGGCGGAGGGCCACCCTCCTCCGGGAGGGTCCTCACTGGGTACAAAGTGCAGAGATATGTTTATTTTCATCAAACTTTTATTTTTCATTTTTCATGGTATCTTGCTTGAAACTTGAAGCCATCAATTCGTATGATAAATAAAAGAAGTGGAGAAATTTTGATTTTTCTGCTGCCACGGAGCGATTCGAGCACTTTTCGACCCCCTCTATTTTGGAAGACTAAAAATTTGCAGAGGGGTTACTAAATTGAATGATAGTTCTATATTTCATGATTGCAATTTTCGGCACTCACTGACTCACTTACTGATGGAACATCAAAAGTTTAGAGTACTTCTAATTGAACTAAAGATTTGAAATTTGGAATATAAGCAACATTTATTGAGTAAGTAACGGAAAAACGAAAAAAAAAACAAAAGTCGTAATTTGAGGGGAACTACCTAATTCGTTGTAGAAAGAGAAAAAGTTTGTTAGAAGACTTATCCTAATTAATAAATTTATGAAAACCTATTTAGAGGCTAACCATGCCGGGACTTGAACCCGTGACCTCTGGCTAACCGTGCCCGCGCTCTCCCAACTGAGCTAAAATACAATCGACATTGAATTGTCATAATAAACTATGAATTGTAGATTTATGAAACGCGACCCAGGACGCACGCAGACGCACCTATATCGCCGTCCTTGATGGCCGGCGGCGGCAACTCGCCGGAGCGCCGCGCGCTGTCTAGGTCTTCTTGTAAGTCGTCGTCAAAAATGCCGCGCCGCAGCTTTATGTCCACCCGGGTCTCTGCGGAAACATTTCTGTTATTATAGTTAACCCTTAGTATAGTGCATGGGTCGCATGAATTTTTTATTGGTTTTGGAGTTTATATCTTGGTGATAAGATTCAATTTAAAGCGATTTTTTTTAGGGTTCCATACGGAGGGTGCCAAGGAGGACCCTAATAATGTGGCTACTGCCTATTTTGTCTATCTTTCCGTCTAACGTATGAAGCGTAATAGTAGTTCGTTAAAAATATCACAAATTATGCTATCAAGGTGGACAGAGTGCGCCTGCCAAGTTCTCGGCCGGCCCGCACCATGCATTCCAAGCTATTCGAGCACTTTTCATCCCCCCCTGTATCTTTGAAGCCAGTTATATCACATGACAAAAAATTTGCGGAGGCGTTAAGGTTACCGAATTGAAAGATCATTCTTCAAGCTTCCAGCTACTGTAGTTTAGAAGAATCCAAAAGTGGGGGTCCAAAAAGTGCAATTTTCGGCACTCACTGGTGGATCATCAAAAGTCTAGGGTCCTTCTAATTAAACTAGAAATTTGGAATACAAACAGTGTTTGTTGAGTAAGTAAAGTATGGTTTATACGAAGCCAGTACGCTGGCACCAGTTCTACAGATAAGCCACCGCTGACTTGGCTCGTGTTGTTTAGATGAAGCCAGTCAGCCTGCATTTTGTCACAGAAATGCTAAACAAAATCAAACTCACATGGCTGGCGTGGACGTTGAGGGGTTAGCGGACAGAGGTTGAGGGGTTAGCGGTCTGCCAGCGCTGGCTTGGCATGAAAAACTGTTTATACAGGGCTAATACCAAGCCAACATCACGGGCAGCCAGCGATGGCTTAGTTATACTAACATAGGTATATGGCAAGGCTTAAAAAAATGACAAGGTGACTGGGTGACAGGGTGAACTACCTAATTCGTTGTATTCGTTGTTTTAAGTGCCTAATCCGTTATGATTAGACAAACTAATTAAATTTTTACCGAACACAATTTTCAAAGTTGTATACTCCTGTAAAGGTGTTTCACACATAATTATACATAAGAATAAGTAGTTTTTAAATGAAATGTACAAATACTGTTGGAGTAGAAAATAAATAATAATAATTATTATTATTATTAAAAAAAAATATAAGAAAACGTCTATTTATTAAAGTTACGCATTCCTGCATTCATAAATAAAACTTATTATAAGCAGCAGCAAAATAAAATAAAAAAAAAATTCGTCGTAAATAACTTATTAGGACCACCAAGACATATAAAGACCCTGACAAAAATCGAAAATCAAAAATATTATATCTATAGGGTAAACGTGTTATACAGGATCGTAAGTTGAGACGGTGCATTAAGTGCTATCATGTATTCCGTTGTAGATAGAAAAAGCTTTGTTAGGAGTTGTCATAAACAGAAAATAAAATTAAACTATTGTATTTTACTATAATGGCCGTTCTTTATTACTAAGACTCCGCTGACCGCCCGTCCGTCCGTTCGTACGTCTGTCACCAGGATGTCTGTCACCGTGATAGTTAGAAAGTTGAAATTTTCACAGATGATGTACTTCTGTTGCCGCTATAACAAAAAATACTAAAAACAGAATAAAATAAATATTAAAGCGGGGCTCCCATGCAACAAACGTGATTTTTTTTGCCATTTTTTGCTTGATATTAATAACGGCAACAGTCTACATGTCGCTTGAAATATCCAAATGTTGTATAGATACGGAACCCTTCGTGCGCGTGTCTGACTCGCAATTGGCCGGTTTTTTATAAGGCTATTATGCGCATCATCAGATTAACGTTCTTAACAAAAAGTCACAAAATCCCACCAAAAAATAAATGTAAAAAAACTGGCCAATTTTTCGTCCCAAAAAATACTTGATTTATAAGAACTTGCCAAGTTCCTTGGCTTCGCGGAATTAGCAGTGTTATAATAAATAGGGATTTTTTTAATTATAACACTGCTATTTTCGCGAAGACAGGGAACTTGGCAAGTTTTTATATATGAAGTATTTTTTGGGACGAGAAGTGCCCAGTTTTTTTTACATTTTTGTTTTGGTGGGATAGTACTATTTTCCTAACAGATCACCCCATCCTGCGCTCACGCAGCGGATGACTTATAAACTTGCCACAAGTTTCTTATTTCCGCTCGTTTTATTCCCAATCCCCATCTTCCAATCTAATCGATGGGTTTAGTCACGAGGACACAAGAAAAAAAATTAAATGGGTACCTTACTTACTGTAAGCTTCAATCTAACTTCCCATACCTAGTTTCCGCTCGTCACAAATAAACTTAAATAAGAATAAACATTAAAAAGGTACCCTTTTAATACTTATTTATAATTCCCGCTCGTCAACTTCTTGCTATCAGGGATGTTGTGATCTCTACTCCCAATCTAATCAAGGGGTTTAGTCATGAGGATACTGTACCAGAAATTAAAGGCGTACCTTGTTTCATCTTCCTGCCGCGAACTCTCATGCGATGGGGCCCTTCAGGGTTCTCACGTAACTTGGTGAGGACGTGATCGTGGGTCTGCACGCCGGTTTCTGTTCAAAAAAAAATTAAATATTAAATTAAAACTATAAGAGTACCTTATGACAAATGCCGGCTTATGAGAAATTCAAGTTATACTCGTGTGGCGAGCACAATGACATGTCAACTCTGCGCGTGCACTATAAACTCCAACATTCCTAAATCGCGCAAGCAAAATGTTTCACATGATATACCATAAATATAACGTCCGACGAACATCAGTCGGACAGGCCGTCCCCAGGCATACGATCTGCCTGGCAGGAAATTTCCCTTTATAGTGGAAGAGCACGATCACCTGCTCTTCCCTATAGTGGTGACCCCGACGTGATACCGGGCATTAAATATAAAAGTAAAAAAATATCTAAAATGTTCGTAATTTAATTTTCTAAAATTACGGACATTTCAGATACGTTATACCATGGATATGCTATGTGCTACCATGGATGTCGGTGCTCAGGCCAGCTTATCCTTATGGCGGATTAATCTAAATTATAAAAAAACAATAGAATGTGCGAGCGAAAGGGGATGTCACAAGAAAAGGGTTACCCGGTGCTAGAAAAGGGTTACAAACGCCACCAATGGAAGTCTTTTTTTTTATGTAGCCCATAAACGTCCCACAGCATGGCACAGGCCTTCTCTCAGTGAGAGAGTACGGGCTTAATTACCACGCGTGCCCACTGCGGATTGGCAAGTTCAAACGCTGAGGTATGTGATCACCTCAGATGCTCAAGTTTCCTCACCATGTTTTCCTTATCTTCTATTATAATACGTTTTTACAAAAAGTGAACATCATAATTTTCTATAATAGTGATAGCTATTTTAAGAACGAATAGCCTAGTACTTAGGTCCGAGAAAGTAGGACTTGAATGCATTTCTGCCAAAAGACGTATTGTAAAAAAAGATATGATTTTTTAACCGACTTCAAAAAAGGAGGAGGTTATCAATTCGAAGCGTATTTTTTTTTTTGCTATTTCCCTCCATAACTCTGTCAAATCTTAACCGATTTCGACAATTCTTTTTTTGTTCAAACAGGTATAACGTCCCATTGGTCCCATTTTAATTTGGTGAAGATCTGATGAAGGCTTTCAGAGATGAAGAACAGAACTCTTCAATGGACAGCAGTAAATAAGCCCTATTGGGGCTCATTCTTTAGTAATATCCGTATGTTTCATAAAATAGCGTAAAAGTAGTCCCAAGTTAATTTGGTGATGTTCTGGTGAAGACTTTCGGAGATGGAAATTTAGAACATCAAATTTTAAAGCAACGAATTAAGTAGGGTAAATTATGGTTATAAGGGAATTATTTATTTTTTCCCGCTCCCCCACTAAAAATTGAAAAAAAAAAATTTTTAATAAAAAATTAAAACCGACTTCGAAACACTAAAAAGTTAGAAATAATTTAAATAATTAGAAGAATTTATACATGGAGGTATTGTAGAAGTATAATTTGTAGTCGGTGCCCAGTTTCAAGACCAGTACATATATTTTGGGCACCGGCTCCAAATTATCCTTCTACAATGACGACCTCCGTGGCGCAGCGGTAGCGCATTTGCCTACCATGCGAGAGGTCCCGGGTTCGAATCCCGGCTGGGGGCAAAAAAAAAAACCCAGGTCTTGGATGTTTACGTGTTTGTGATGTCGTTGTTTCTGGTTCCCACGACACAGGGTATCCTAGTGTGGGGGCAGAAGCAATGTATGTGCCTGTACGTAAATGTTTAATACCTACATGTATAAATACTTCTAATTACTTAAATTATTTCTAACTTTTTAGTGCTGTAGTGTTTCGAAGTCGGTTTTTATTTTTTATTTAAATTTTTTTAGCATTGGTGGCACTAGTTAGCACCGGGTCACCCCTTGAAGCTCATTTCTCAACGAAAGAGACTCGCCTCTCAGGTCCATGTACTCGTGTATGGAGTAGTTGTATCCGAGCGCGATGCCCGCCGTGCCGGCCACCAGGAAGGCGCAAAAAGCCGCCGCCACGATGGTGCATGACATCGTGAACGTTATAGCCCTGCATAGCAACGGACAGTCAGTCTTACCCCCGGTGTCTGTTACAGTAACAATCTGTTAATCTTCTGTAAACAGCTGTCAGTTGGCCTAGTGATTAACACGTTCCCTGTCCCCATACAAGAGGTTTGGTACTACCCATACGTCCAATAGATTTTTGATTTTCAAATTTAGTAATGCTCTAATACTTTCCCAAAATATGCGTTTACAAATGGAAAATTTATTAATTTTCCCGGAAAAACACGATGACTCCGTATGGAGTCATGGACGTATGAGCATAAATGTGTGTGACTCTATACGGAGTCATGGGTGTATGAATGCAAATCCTTGTAACTCCGCTTAGAGTTACGAACGTATGACGATATAAATGTGTTTATTTGCAATGGTACCACCTACCAGAATTATAGTATTTTTAATATACCCTCATATTAAAATGACCACTAGCTTGTGAATTGTGCATTCTAACGTACTATGAAAGATATTCCGTAACTTGTGCAACAAAAATGGATAAAATACTTCGTGATACAGATATATTGCGAGTGTTGGAAAACAGTGACGTGAAGCTGAGTTCCGAAGAAGAAGAGGATATTGTTTTTGATCGGGAATCTCCTCCACCACTTCTACGTGAATCCATGGAAGACATCACCGATTTCATTCAAGCTGAAGAGGTATATGACCAGGACCTAGATACAGAAAACCAGTCTTTATTATCCAGTCTTGATATATTTTTCCCAAGTGATCCCCAGCTGCCAGAAGAATCAACGACCTGGCCACAGAATAATTCTCTAGCTGGGATATCCTTCCTCGTCAACTTATTCACTTTGACGAGAAGACGAGCGTTTTCTCTATTTTCCGCCAAATCATCGACGATAAAGTCATAAAACTCATGGTAGTGGAGTATAATAAGGGTAAAAAAGGCATCGACGTTTCAGATCAGCTAAGCAGCTACAATAACCCTTCTAGAAAAACTATGGTATGGTACAAAAAAATTGCCATTGACTTGTTGTCAATCGCTGTTATAAATACATACATTATTTACAACGAAGTCCGTAAGAACACTGGCCGAAAAAACTTACTGTCTTAGCAGCTCATGAAGATATGATAAAAGAATTGCTTGCAATAAAAAATGAGGACCAACAGTCAACTTCTGCCACTGCAGAGCCATCATCAGGAAGTAAACAAAGTTTTGAGAAGATTGAGAAACCAGAAGCCCGAACCTCTAACATGAAACGCTGTGTAGGATTATAGATTATATAATAAACTTGCTTCAGAAGGTAAAACTTGGTGCCTAAAATGTAAAAAAGCTTTGTGTCGTACTTGTTATAATGCTATTCATTGATTTGTTTTTCATTAAATACAAAACTTACATTTCAAAAATAGTTTAGTTTATGATGCCACATAAAAACTTCTTAGAAAAAAAAATACATCGGGTTTTTTACGTTTTAAATACTTAATTTTGTAACTCATACGCCCATGGGAATATCTTTGCTCCTACTCACACGTCCACAACATAAATTTACTTTGTTCTACCTTGCGAATGTGACTCCTACTGGAGTCATGGACGTCCCAGTCAGTATACTCTCTGTGACTCCATGTGGAGTCACTGGACTGGCAACGTGTTAAAAAGAACAAGTGACGGCTGTTGTCAACAGTTGAAATATTTTAGAATTTCGGTCCACTTTTCTAGATACACCAACTGCATAGATAACAGTCAATCTATTTATTTAAAACATAAAAGATCTTTAATATTTATATGGTCACTATAAGATGTGGTTAGGTTAGCTAATTACGTAATAACCAGTAATAACTTAACACAGAAGGACCCTTAAGTAGGGACTGAATAAATTAACCGACTTGGTACCACATGGATCTCACAACTTTTTACGGTAGAAGAACTGAGTTGCGAGACTTGGTTTTTTTACAAGTAATGTTTTTAATGGCATCTAATGATTATTTAGACTCATGTTCGGGATTTTTTTTGATGCTATAAAGTTAAAAAAAATCATAAAAATAATGACCGACGGCCTAATAGGACATTGAAGAGTAATGTATTTTTTCGACTTTTAAACCTAACCATTAGAGAGTAAAATGTATTTTAAAACACTTCATTTAGAAGTTATGCCGGAGAACCCAGCTTTAAGTTAAGAATGTAGGTAGCGCTTATGAAAGTTTTAATTACAAAAGAAGACCTGTTATTGCTCAACAAAACGGTATTTTGTTGCTGATGGTTCTAATTTAAACGATATTTGCTAAAAATACCTATTTATCAGGTCCAAGAACCAGCCGCAGCAGGTAAATATGCAACACATGATGGCGGGATTTCACTTCATCAGCCGCTGAAAAGGAAAACCTTCAAGTTTAATTTATTTTCCACCGTTTGCCTCAATAAGAAATTGAATCGCTCATGGTATGAGCGACCTTGCTCAGGTAGCTAAGCTTTTTTGCACAAAGTATTTTAACCCGCGTCGGTGGTAACAGTAACAAATCTTGAGGAATCCTACTGTAGAACCGTATTCGAACCATTCGTCTCATTAATTTAAGAATTATTCTTAACAAAATGTTTTTCACCTAGCCAAAAGCTGAATTATTTTAACAACACGTACCAATTAGTATATGTGTTGTAGCAGCATTCAGCTTTTGGCCTGTTCTATGATTCGTGACTCCTTCCTGTCTTAGGCCATTCGGGCAAAAAGGTAGAAAACTCATCCCGGGGCCCGTTTCACAGAACTTCAATTCATGGTTTACTATGACAATTCGATGTAAATTGCAAATTCGATCAACCCACAGATTAACAAGTAGAAAGACTCAGCTACGATTGCGTAGCTACGTAAAATTGTCATAGTGATGAATTGTAGTTTTATGAAACAGGTGACGTTGAGGTTTGGTAATTTACAATTTATTACATCTTCTTGCTGTATAATGACTTACGAATATTCTTTGTTGTAACTTTTATCCATATACATATACATACACAGTAAGCGTGATGAAATATTGACGAAAGAAATATATGGAGCGAACGTGGGCGGGAGGGCCGTTAATGGAAGTCCCAGGCGGACATACTTCGACAAAATAGGGGATTTATTAGTTAAAGGCAAAATGTAAATGTATCGGATACAGCCAGCGTGCGTATATGCAACGACTAATGTATGTTGATGAAGCGAAAGAGATCTTTCGGGATCGTGGCAAGTGGCAGACTCTGGTATCTGCCTACCCCTTCGGGTTACAGGCGTTAGTTTATGTTATGTTTACAGATAGCTCTAAAAACTATAATTTACAAAATTTTAACTGGTATATTAGGTATATTAAATAAAAATATCGCGATTAGACATCTAAAAAAAATTTATTTATCAAAAAGGAAATGGTATAAAGTATGGAAGGAATAGTATAAAGTAAGGAAACAGTACGAGGCCATCGCAATCTAGTATATACGACACTGCAGGCCACAGGCATTGTCTCAGAGAGAGAAATAGAATATAGGTTTAAGGTGCTCTAAGCAGTCAGACCAATGGAAAAAAACCGGCCCATGCGAGTCAGACTCGCGCACGAAGGGTTCGGTACCCAAAGATCGAGAAAAAACGGCAAAAAGCACGTTTTTTGTATGGGGAAAAATATTTATTAATTTTAGAAGCGAATATAGAACTAAATATTCTGTGAACATTTCAAGCGTCTACGTGTCGCCGTTATTAATATCGAGCAAAAAACGGCAAAAAATAACGTTTGTTGCATGGGAGCCCCCCTTAAATATTTATTTTATTCTGTTTTTAGTATTTGTTGTTATAGCGGCAACAGAAATACAGCCACGATATACAGCCTGGTGACAGATAGACAGACAGACATACGGACAGACAGACAGAGAGAGAGAGACAGTGAAGTCTTAGTAATAGGGTCCCGTTTGGCACCCTTCGGACACGGAACCCTAAAAAGATATCTTTTTTTTACAGATCGTTTTTGCAAAAACTGTCTGACCAATCTCTTAATCGCATCAATGCTATCTATTCCTAGGTTATTTGCCTTAGATTCACCGTCATGGGTCCTAAAAATCACTATTAAACTGCCTCTGAGGAGTGTTTTGACAGGACTTCCTCTTATAAACTTTAACTCCGTCTTAAGAGTGTTTTAGTGGAATCAACTTTTTATAAATAAGACTGTTACACGTTATTGGTGAGCTAGTGGGATTCTCTTATAAGTTACAAGTAGACATAGAGGTTCCACCGCAAGAATTTCTCTTGGGCGAAAAGCGCTCAGTGAAGCGCGTAATTGATCTATCGCATCGATTTATGATTGCACGAGTCGAGTACAGTCGACAGCACATAAACCTTTGAACTTGTGCACTCTAGTCAGCGACGTTACGGGCGGCAATGCAACAAACATGTAAAGATTAACCTGCTCTCGACTGTTACTACATATTTCATGTAGCCACCTAACGAGAGCTTCGTGTCGTGACCTCACAAACTGTGGCAATAAATATCCTTTCCTAAGACCTCTGCCTCTAATAGACATGACGGTTTTCAAATGTAGGAAATAGTTTGGTGATAGAAAGAGCGATATACCTAGCTTAATAATTGCACGATATGGCTAAAAAAAATAAGATAAAAAAGGACACACATACATATGGTGGTCCGTGTGGTGCCGGATTAAGAATAGCGTCACTCCGTTTCCTTCCGTGGATGTCATAGGAGGCGACTAAGGAAATCAATTACCAGGAGACGGGCAGCAGCGTCTTCCTGAGATTCCAACCGCATACTGCGATCGCCAACCCGCCTGCCAAGCGTGGCGATTCTGGCGAAACCCTTCATGGTTATGAAAACCACGAAGGAGGCCTGTATCCTGCAGTGGGCTTCAAAGGGCTGATGATGATGATGACACATACATAAAGTCTGTATCCCGGAGAGGTTTTCATAAAACAATTCATAATTTACTAGCTGACGCGGCCAACGTTGTTTTGTAGCCTACGACCTGTTCTCAGACCTACCAAATATACACAAAAAAATTCATAAAAATCTTTGAAGCCGTTTCGGAGGAGTTCGATAACAAACACTGAGACACGAGATATTAGAAGCTGATTATTACAATTCGATGTTCATTGCGTAGCCGTAGTAGGAAGAAGTAGGCGTAGCTATTTGTTAATTTGTGGGTTCATCGTCTATGCAAGTACATTGAATTGTCAAAGTGAATTGTAATTCTATGAAATAGGGCTCAGGGTTTACCACATGCCACGATCATCTAGAAAATATAACCTATAGCTAGCTATAGACTACGGGGCAGAATTATGTGTGAATTAATGAATAAATGGGTCGAATGAATGATTTATTATCACAAACAGACATGTATAACAATAATAGTAAATTAAAGAAGGTGCTTGTGACAATCATACAATTTCAGCGATTGCTGTTATTATTTGAAACAGCTCTGGTTGTCAAATAGCACCGCCACACCAAATAAACAAAACGTGTCATGTAAGAGCGCCGGTTTCACATTCGGGAGGTCGTGGGTTCGAATCCCGGCATGTACCAATGATTTTGTTTTCTAAGGCCCGAAGGCAGCGGCTAATATATTAACATAGTACATTGACATTCAGCAAACAGAATGTAAATTCTTTACGTTGAAATAAATTATTGATTTCTGATTTCTGATTTCTGATTTCTAAGTTACGTATATTTGTGAACCACTCGCTAACGGTGAAGGAAAACATCGTGAGGAAACCTGAGTGTCTGAGGTGTTCACATACCTCGGTGCTTAAAATTGCCAATCGGCGGCGGGTACCTGTGGTGTTTAAGCCCATACTCTCCCTGAAAGAAAGCCTGTGCCCTACAGTGGGACGTATTAGGCTGAATACAGGCAGGGGTTACCGCTGGAAATAACTTAAAACTACTAATTAAAAATAGATAAAAAGATGTGAAGTAATTAACCTTAAATTTTGTCCACACTATGCTGGAACCCAAAAATGAGCGGAGTCTAGGATACGCAACGAGAATTTTTATTGTAACAAGCATAACGAGTAATTTTTAATCGCTAAATTCCACCCGAAACATTTTACCATCGCATCGCAAGCGAATTATTGTTTATTAAAAACACATTTTTCTTGACTTCCTTCTGCTTATAATTTTTTAATCTGTGCTCATACATTTTGCTAATCTGTGGTTGTCATTCTTGCATCGACACGATCATTTGACATAGATAAATTATTTGGAGAATAGAGTACCTACCTACCGCATATAAAGAAGTATTTATTTTATCTCAATGGTATGAAAATATAAGACGTTGTTAACGCATCGGCATTCAAGACGTTCTAGATTCGATTCCGGCATGTACCAATGACTTGGTTTCCTAATTTTCTTAGGGCCGGTATCTGAATTGAGAATTTCACTAAGTAAAGACCTACTTAAGTAACGTTCTGTCATGCTGTTTTCTGAGTTTGAAGAGACAGCACTACAGTTAACTATTTACTTAGCGAAATTCTCAATTCAGAAACTGGCCCTTACATTTGTGAATTTATAGTAACAGTACCTACCACTCGCTAACTTGGAAGGAAAATATCGTGGGTAAACTTAAGTGTCTTACGTATTCACATACTTCTACGCTTAAAATCGCCAAGCCTCGGTTGGCACGCGCTGTGATTAAGCCCATACTCTCTCTCTGAGATACGGCCTGTGCCCTGAGATGGGACATAAGTATATAGCGTTCTTATGGCAATATACGCGTCGAATTGATAACCTCCTCCTTTTTTGAAGTCGGTTAAAAAAAGTGCGTGTAAGAATTAAAACAGATTATTTTACATTCCCGAAATAAAACGTGAAACGCGCTGCGTGTGATCGTTTCGACTGGTCGGTCCCAGCCACTTCCTACATAGCAAATACTAACAACAACACCTCTTAGAAATACATACTTCTTTAATGTTCGACACCTGATTCAACTTACAGCTGAAAACTTACATGTTCGAACGGTCACCTCGATTCACCCCACAAGTGGGGACTTATCGTTGCGCCGGAAACGGAAGTAGGCTCTACAGCGCGCTAGTTAGCATTGAGGAAGTGAACGCCTACGATAATTTCCGGTGGAGGCTCTCTTCGTAAAAACCGGATTACATCGTCTGCTGTTCTTAGATAAGTTTGTTTTTAGACAAGCTTGACTCATTCACTATTGCATATAAATTACTATGTAAGTACTCTATGTCTACGCCATCATAGAGGTTCTCATTGATAGGAGGTTTCATTGTACATATTGACATTCCTCTTCTTCTCCTTTTTTGTTCTTTTTCCTAATGATATTACATTTTCTCCTGGCAAAACCTGAAAACTGAGCTCTTATTTCACGCACAGCTTAAAATAATAAACTGAACGTAATATTAATACAGTCCACTCAAACACCATTTAGACGGCCTAACCACTCTATCTAATCGACTTTACAAATAAACGCAGCGAATCTTAAAAAAAAAACACATAGGACTTTCCTTAAGAACACTTAAATAAATCACTTTTTATCAACTCTAAAGATAGAATTAGTATACTTAGAACACTTTTAGATAAAGAAAGGAACTAAACCACTTTTTGCCACTCGTTCATACATAAATAGTTCAAGTATTTAGTGGGCCCTAAATCTTCTTCAACCAACCATTGTACTATGAACTTTAAAGAATCAACGTAACCTTGGATCTACCGACTAGGAATAGCGTAATATCCGTATTAATTGGTACTCTTATGATTATTCCTCTGGCAGTGGGACTGGGGCTCCTAACAGCTCCCCCTAGTAAGCTGTAGGTAAGCCTCTGTCGAAGTTCGATAAAGTTGTTCGATATGCTGCCGCCTCTACCCATAGAATTAATATAAGGTAGATGGAACCGCAGTCCGAGCTTCCAGTGAGGCAATAAATTGGCATGCTTAGCGTAGCTGGTTGTCAGTATTGCACTGTTAACGCTAATGTGTGCATGCTGCGAACGTCACTACTGCACAGTGGTGTTATATGTGCCATAATTATGATATATTTACCTTAATTAGTGTAATAAAGTTATGGTTTCTGTAATCCTGAACCGATGATGAATACATTTTAATTTTTTTCATTTTCATAATTCAGCCGTTCGTACCATGTACCATAATACATCCATTATGGTAGGCTAAAGTACCATAATTTTGTTAATTATCATGTCAGCCTTGTATGTCTCATAATTAAACATAGTGGCTTTGCAAAAGTTTTGTTTGCTTTTGCTGTTGACAGGTAACTTCTTGTTTTTCCTGTTTTTCTTTTCAAAAAGACGACAAGGATTCTGTCCTTGCCACAATCGCAAACTAATGTTAAACGCTAAATTGGTTGACTTTTTGATCAAAACCATTTAAATTCTTTAAATCACGCAAAAAATGTTACGTCTACAAAAAAACTGTGATATATGGAAATAAAATTAATGCCCAAATGGAGCTACATTTGGGCATTATTAAGGTAAAAATTTTGTTTTGATTTTTTGTTGGATTAGGTACACAACATAGATTACTTGCTCAAACTTTTGAAAATGTACTATATTTTTGCCATAATTTTGTGTATCCGGTGCCATAATTGCAGAGTTGGCAAATAACATCCCTGCTACTACACTTCGCATAGGCACACACTGTCATGTTATATTAATGTGTGCGTATCGTCTCGCTTTTGTCGAGCGAAATTTTGTTAGACACACTCTGTCTATGCGTGATATGTCTATGACCCCGAGAGCCAGCGAGTTTATCTTTAATTGCTGATTCCACAAGACGAAACTTTAGTACCTACCGATTATGTAAAGCCGGTAGGTAGATACTAAAAATCGATAATCAGTCCGGTTCAGATTTTAACTGGTCTAATCACGATTATTTATTAGGTATGATACCTTAATTTCCGACTTATTGGTAACGTTGCAGTTGGCGTGCTTACCTAATAAATAATCGCGATTAGACCCGTTAAATGTATAACTATTTATGAGCATCGTGAGTTATTTATATAAAAACACTACCACTCGGGCCCTCAGGCGAGCTGCCCTGAAAGAGCCGTGGCTGACCGTGGGCATAATCTGCTGGTAAATAAATATAAGCCACGTGATTTCACTTTAACCTTCGAAGTCCTAACTTTGAAAATTACTAGCGAAAACCGTTGTTATTTTCAAAGTCACGACTTAGGAGGATAAAAGCAATATTTTCACAATAAAAGGTACTATCGAAATTGGGTTGGAGAAAGTCGGGACTGAGAAGAAAAAAATTTGCTTGTCAAACATATTATTAAACATACAAATGGCTTCCATTGCATAAGAGAGTACCTAGAATATAAGGATTAATTAAGATAAAGATCATCTAATATAATATAATATGTTTTCTTACAATAAAATAAACAAACTAATATTTTAATAACTTATGTTGTATAGAACAATTCATCATCATCATTCATCCACAAGAAGTCCACTACTGGATATAGGCCTCCTCCATGGATTTCCAAAAAGACCGGTTGGAAGCGGCTTACATCCAGCGTCTTCCTGCCGTTTATAAGCTGTTTTCGAGGGTCCTCACAAATCGTCTCGAACGCAGGTTTGATGACTTCCAGCCTCCCGAAGAAGCCGGTTTCCGAAAGGGCTATAGAACCATAGACCACATCCATACGCTGCGGCAAATTATACGGACCATTACGCTTAGCGTTTGTGGACTATGAGAAAGCCTTCGATTCGATCGAGACATGGGCAGTGCTCGAGTCTCTCCAGCGTTGCTGTGTTGACTATCGGTATATCGAGGTGCTTAAGTGCTTGTACAACAACGCCACTATGTCGGTCCGAGTACAGGAACAGAATTCGGAGGCAATTCCATTGAAAAGGGGCATGAGACAGGGAGACGTTATCTCTCCGAAACTGTTTAGATAATTAAGTAATTCACTGTACATAATGCAATGTAATAATAGAGTTAAGATTAGCTGTCCATAGTTACGTTTAATAAAGTATGTGATTCCATGGTATGTGTTTACACCTGAAAAGGTAGACATCTGTTACCGCTACCTACTGTAAACTCACAGTCAAACACATTAAAGATATCATTTCATTTCAAGATTTCATTATTGAAGGCAGCCCTTTATCGCGGACGCGCGTGCACAAACCGTAACAGCATGTTCGTTTACAGCGGCAAACAGCGGCGTGCCCATAAAATATTCAGGTGCGGGCCGATTTGACTGGCTGGCCTTGCATAGGTCGTTTGGCCGGGTTGTCTCGGTATTGTGGGGTTGAATTGGACAGGTACAGAAACGTGAATTATTGTTCTGAATATTTTATCTCAGACCGAAATAGAAATGCCGCAGTCATCAGTTGTTCGTCTTGAAAACGAGCGCTAGCATTAGGTAACCCTGGAGGAGTGTAAAGATTTTCTCTTTTACGGAACAGTTGATAATCGTATTTTCATCGAACTAAGTATGACTGTGGCTTTTGCCATGTCCTTTTATAACTTAGTAGAACGACTACCTGTAGTAAGAATAACAGAACATTGAAAATCACCCCGTATTAAAATAAATAGAGAATCGAAAAAATAATTATTTCATTTAGCTCACGACTTTGTTCGCATGGAAAGCCGATGGAAATTATGGATAGTGTATCTATTTGAGCTAAATCTGGACAGTCGTTTATTTATTGATCACTTGAGTTACAAAATCATGAAAAAAATGGTAGGTTAAATTTTCATATAGCACGGTTAATTAAAGAAGGGGACTGAATAACTATTTGCCTTTCGCCCACACGATATTGACGATAATATTGTTTGATCGAGAGGTATACATTTTAGAGCCTTGATTGATTGAAAGAGTCGAATAACCGATGGTCTTTATCAGAGACGCAAAGGTTCTCGAGTGGAGACCACCAACTGGCAAACGCAGCGTTGGATGCCTACCAGCTGGACCGACGTTGTGAGGCAGATCGCTGGCAGCGACTGGATGAGGCATGCCAAGGACAAAAAGAAGTGGCGTGCCTCAGGGAGGCCAATGTAGCATTGGACGAATACGGCTGATTGTTTGATGACATAAGCAGCCTATAAACGTCCCACTGTAGGGCACAGGCCTTCTCTCAGGGAGAGAGTATGGGCTTAATCACCACGCGTGCCCACCGCGGATTGGCAATTTCAAGCGCTGAGGTATGTGAATAGCTCCGACACTCAGGTTTCCTCACGATGTTTTCCTTCACAGTTAGCCAGTGGTATTGCTACTATAACTTCACAAATATACATAACTTAGAAAACCAAGTCATAGGTACATGCCCGCACTGGGGATTGAATCTGGGTCTCCCACTTCCGAGTCCGAGGTTCTACCCACTAGGTTACCACCGCTGTTTGTTTGATTAAATGAGATTAAAGGAATGTGCTTCATTCAAGTTTTAATTTATAATTGCACTATAACCAGAAATTATCAATCGCCCTTTCCCATTCCAGCCGGCGAGCGCATCGTCGGTGCTGCTGATGCACCTGGGCGCGGTGGGCGCGCTAGCGAGCGGCGCGGCGCTGTGCGGCGGGCGCGGCGCCACCGCCTGCGCGTGCGGCGCGCTGCTGCACGCGCTGCACCCGCTGCAGCTGTGGACGGTTTGCGGGCTGCACGCCGACCGCGCCGCTGCCATCGCGGCGCCGCTGCACTACGCCGCGCTCGTCTCTGCTAGGAAGGTAATATAATATGCAGTACTTTTTTCCGCTGGTGCTCTTGGGCGCGCTGCTGTACTAGCTTCATCCGCTGCAGCCGTGGACGGTCTGCGGGCTACATGCCATCGCGGCGCCGCGCTCGGCTCTGCTATGAGGGTAACATAATATGCAGTATTTTTTCCACTGATGCACTTGAGCGCGCTGCTGTAAGCGTTGCTACACTCGCTGCATCCGCTGCAGTTGTGGAGAGTCAGCGGGCTGCACACTGACCGCGCCGCCGGCATCACAGCGCTACTGCACTACGTCGCGCTCGTCGTCGCTGGGAAGGTAAGATTATATGCAGTGTGTTTTCTCTGCTGATACACTTGGGTGCTGTGGGCGCGCTCCTGCACGTACGGCCGCACGCGCTGCACCCGTTGCAGGCGGGCGGCTGCACGCTGACCGCGCTGCCTGCTGCACTACGCCGCGCTCGTCTCGAAGGTAACATAATGAACTCGCCATGTACACTTTCTTATTTTGTAATTTTTGTTTTTTTATGTGTGCCTTTTGCCTTTCCGCGGTGGGCACGCACGGTAATTAAGTACATACTCTTTCTATCTCTGACAGAAGTCCTGTGCCCTATGGTGGGACGTGTATAGGCTACAACGGCCAAATGCGTGACGGGCCACGCGCAATGTAGGGTCCCGTAGAAAGATCGTTTTTTATCTGTTTAACAGAACTAATAACTTCATCGAAGTTATTTTCAATGGGTTTTGTACGAAATTTTACTATTATAAGTTGGTTGCCTATTACTCCTTAACTAGTAAAGCCTACTCAACCGTTTAGCCAGGAGGGGGGGGGGGGGGGCGACGCCCTACTCTGACAAAAATTTGCGCCTTGAAGCTTAATATTTCGCAAACGGAACCCTACATCAAAAAAAGGTCTTCCTACACCTACAATATTTTTCAATGAGCAATCCAACGATGCCCCACATGATAGGGTAGACGAGAAAAAAAATCATCATGTTAGGGGTACGGTAAAAAAAAAATCCAACATTGTATTCTTTAACTTTGTTGGCGTGATAAATATGTGTACACATACCAAATTACACCTTTCTAGTACCACCGGTCTTTGCGCTAGGCCGCGGGCGGACAGACAGACAGACAGACAGACGGACATGGCGAAACTATAAGGGTTCCTTGTCGGACTAGGGAACCCTAAAAATGAATGCCTTTCATGTATCCAATAAAGGAAGTAAAGTAACGTGCAGGGTGTTTCAGGAAGATACGGGGGTATATTTTAGTATAGTTATATAAGTTTGTAAGCTTTGATGGTTAGAGCAACTCCGCAATACCTATTGATAAAAATGTTCAATACATGAATATTATAGAGCACGTATGCAAGATTTGATTATATTTTTTTTCGATATTTATACTTTTGATATCAAGTAGAGTCACCAACTTATGGACTCCATCAATAGGTACCATACATCGAAGTGACCTTTTCGTAGGCAAAGTGGCCTTCGTTTACCAAAAGCTAATTCAACCTGACGGCTGCTAACTTATAATGGAGGCAACTAAGGAAACTTCGGCGCCACCGAATGTTGTGTCTAGCCAATTACAAAAGCAATTTCGCCTTGATGGCACCATCCAGGAAAGCGCACCTAAAGTCTATTTCAACTTCTAAGATGATAAGTTACAGCTATATTTCCATCTTGATGGAGGTCACTCCATAGAGTAAACTACATAGGTCAATAGAAACTACAATGAGCTTTGATGGCTGTTTCAGGCTATAATCTGCGTGGCCAGCGGGTGGGTAGCAACGGCGGCGCTGCTGTCCCCGCTGGCGGTCGACCGTCCGCCGCTGGCCTGCTGCGCGGGACTGCGCGGCTGCGCGCCGGACTGCGGCGCCGGGCCTGCCGCCCTCACCTTCTGCCTGATCTACGCCTTTCTCACGCTAGTCCTCCCAGCCGCACTGATCCTTCTCTGCAGTCTCAAGATCCTCCGCATCGCGCGCTACCACCGACACCGCATCGCCGCCGCCATCTACGAGGTGACCCTGTCCGCGCAAGTCACTGTCACCCACCAACGCAACCCCTTTGCGCCGCCACCCGCACCCCGCAGAAGTGCACTCTCAGCTGTCATACAGCCCCTCGGATCCCTCGCCCTCTTGTACTTTCCGTATTACTGTGTACTCGTCTGGCCGGCCGTGGACACACCTCCTTTGCCCCTAGCGGCACTGTCAGTGACGCTGCTGGCTGCGGCGCCACCCGTCAATGGGATACTGTACGGCATCAGAAGCCGAGCGCTCCGGGATGCTCTGCGCAACTATCGTCGGAAAAGAATGACGAAGAGTGAAGTGACGCAGGAGATCCAGGCGCGGACGCCGAGCGTGTGCGGGTCGCGGCGGCCCTCGCTGTCAGCAGGCTCGGGCGTGGTGCGGCCGCAGACCACGCGGCGGCTGTCGGACGCGGCGGCGATGGGCGCGCGTGGGACCGAGCGGCCCGCGCCGCGCGCCTCGTCATGCAATATGCTGCAGGACGCGCAGCAGGAGGATGCGGTACCGACGCGCACCTGTGCCATCCCGGTGCTGCGCGCGCCGCCGCACGTGGTGCTGGGCCGAGCGCTGGGACTGGAGGAGTCGCGCGAGCGGCGGCGCAGGCGATCGCCGCGCATCACGGTGACGCGCGCCATGTCGGACGAGAGCGAGTCGCCAACGCGGCGGCCGCTGTGCCGGCAGCAGTCGCGCTCGAGCAGCGCGCTGCTGGCGGGCGCGGGCTACTCGCCCGTGCTGGCGGACTGCGACGGGCGCCGCGCCGCCGCCGCCACCGAGCAGCTGCCGCTCATTTGGCCGCAGCATAAGCCGATCGCTTCTGAAGACGTTGTATAAATCATCAAGTTGTATAATTTTAGTCGGTCTCACTGTCAGTGTAACGTGTAACGATTACTATTTAATGCTCTGAGGTAACGATAAAGACAATAATTAAGATTGCGTACTTATAGTGAAGTTTGCTTTGGTGTACGAATATTTGAAAATTAAACAGTTATTTTTTATCGCTTTTTACTACACACTCGGCACTTTCTCAGCGTTCTCCGGACCAAGCAGTGACCACATAATGAAGACGTTATTGATCGTTCAACGCCCCGTGTGTAATGTAATAAATATCTCCTACAGGGTTCCTCCATATCGTTAGCCTTACCTACTGAACATAACTCAGTATCTATTTAATATTTCGAATATTATTATTATTATGAAAATTCCATAGGTTTAAGAAGAGCCTTTATCTATTTACTTATTGCTTTTAATTATTTTTTGAGAGAATTTTATATTTATTGACCAGGTTTCGGCTCTGACTAAACTTTGACTAAAAGATCTCGATTAGAGACATTTTTGTCCTACCATACCATAACGAAGAGTTCACTCTTCTTTTACCTGACTATGGCATAGCCTACAGTAGACGGGTACCGTCATGTTTTAATTTATTATAACTCGGAAGGAAAATTATTCTATTACCTCGTATCCACTAGTTTTGTTTTTAGTCGCTGTTGTAGGTTATTGGTATTAGTGAATGAATTTTAGTTGATACCTAAATAGGAAAAAAGATCATTAGCAAAAGGATTATACTATGTCCTTGTTAATAAGTGTGTATAACAGATTTATAAAATAGGTTGTTACACGAATTCTAGTCAAATGTTGTCTGTGTTAATTGAAATAAAGGATTTTAATTTACGGGGATTTTCATTCTATATATTTTTCTGTGGTTCTAATGCTTTATTTGCTAAGTTATCCTGGTTTCAAACTAGGCAAACATGAAAATACACCCAGACTGAGTTTTTATCAAGTTTTACGTGGTTTGCCAAATTTTACAATTTTATGGTTAGTCACGGGTGCTACATAATTACAAATTTAAAAAATTCAAATACTTGTATTCAAAGTAACACAGAAACTGTGACTTATTGAAGGTTACAAGTAAAACGAGGTACTTATCCGTTTCAAAATCTAAATCATTTGGATAAAAAAACTCCAAACATAGTCTTTTCAAATATGTTCCTTAATTAACAGAGCTTACATAATAGGGGTTAAAGTATGAAATTGCCGTTTTATTGCAATAGGTTCTTTGAATTGACATAGAATCTTCATGGTTTGAGGTTTTCGAATGAAACTTTTTTCAAATGGTTTCTATGATGTTCTGTTTTTAAAAAATGTGAAACATTTGAATATCGACTTTCAATTGCTTTTGTTATTCAATTTAGACAAGAAAGATGGATACTGCGAAAATTCGAGTGATTTTTTAATACGAGTTCCGACGCGGAACTAACGCGGCAGAAACAGCCCGCAATATCAATGCTGCGTTTGGAGAGGGGTCTACTAATGAACGCACCGTGCGATTTTGGTTTAAACGCTTTCGTGATGGAAATTTTGACTTAAAGAACGAGCCACGAGGAAGACCGCCCACACAGGTGAATAACGATGAATTAAGAGAGATAGTGGAAGCCGACCCTAGTCAAACTACCCAGGATTTAGCGGCATGGTTTAACGTTACCTTACCCACAATATTGACTCACTTACGTCAAATCAATAAAATAAAAAATACGAAAAATGGGTGCCTCATAATCACTCGAATTTTCGCAGTATCCATCTTTCTTGTCTAAATTGAATAACAAAAACAATTGAAAGTCGATATTCAAATGTTTCACATTTTTTAAAAAAAGAACATCATAGAAACCATTTGAAAAAAGTTTCATTCGAAAACCTCAAACCATGAAGATTCTATGTCAATTCAAAGAACCTATTGCAATGAAACGGCAATTTCATACTTTAACCCCTAATATTTTAATCTTCTAAAACCTGGTACTAATGCATTGAACTGACTTTAATTCCAGACATCTTTGTTATCCAAATAATCCTTAATGCTATAGTAGCCCTTTTAGCACAAAGTGCGCTTTACACATTTTTTAAACCGCGCTTCTGCCAAATTTATTATATTTTCAGGGATCTTATTGTAGAAACGAATACAATGCCCCATAAAAGATGTATTAACCTTTGCCAGCCCAAATCTTGTGAACGAAGGTTTACGTTTTAAAATTACTGATATTTTCCCAGACGTACATAATATTCTCATAGATACACTGACTAACAAATGTCAGGATGTTAGTTTATTTAAAGAAATCTCTTAACGAATCCCTACTGCCTAGCTTATAAATGAATCTGATCGCTCTTTTCTGTAAGACGAAGATGGTCTCAATTTCTGCTGCCCGACCCTGTCTATATGAGGACCCCATTGAAGCTTTGCATCAATTGTCATACCTAGAAATACAGTTTCTTCTACAAGGTCTAGTTTATCATTCCCAACGTTGTTGTCAACTATTATGACATTTGGGAGAGTAAACTTTATACATTTTGCTTTTTTTTATATTTAACAATAAATAGTTTAGTATAACCAGTTTAGTACCTGAGAAAGAGAGCATCATATTTGTATCGTCGAGGTCATCTTCTGGTCTCTTAATTTAAAAAATGAGTGACGTGTCATCGTCAAATAATACTATCTCTGATATGTTTTGAACCATGAATTATTCAATACGTTCAATAATCTATAATTACTCATTACCGTCGGAGTCTTGCTTCTTCATTCAATGGTACTATGAAGAAAAATATCCACTGAGTAGAGTGTAGGCATGCATGCATACAGACGAACGGGCTGTCGACTACGATCCTTGCTTTGATCGGCGAATTCTTGGAAGTGGTAGGAGGAATGTATTTTCAGCCCAAATGAAGTCGTCCAGCAAGCCAACTACGAGTGATGGCGACCACACATTAAATGGTCGTAAAGTCTCGTTCGTTCCAATAAACATAGCCGTGAAAATCGTGCATCAACGAAATTTGCAATTTACAATGCACAACTAAATTGCTATTGTTGGCAGCGAAACGTTCACTGATTGTAAATACCTTTCTAAACGGTACAAGCTACAAGCTAGCAATTGTCCAGTCAAAATATAGTTTGCATTAATTCCCGAATTTTATGATCTACAAACTTTCATACATCCATAAAATCAGCGCTGAAGGCTTGCTCATTCGCATACTGCTGAGCCAGTTGCCAATTATAATAACAGTGACACTCCGTGACCTCTTTTAGGGTTCCGTAGTCGACAAAGAACCCTTATAGTTTCACCACGTCCTAGCGGCCTAGCTCAGAGACGATTAGTACTAGAAAGCTGAAACTTGGCATAACATATATATACAATAAATCACGCCGACAAAACGGTAGAATAAAATCTTAATTTTTTTAGAGTATCTCCCCTACACCTAAATTAGGGATGCAATTTTTTTTCTCGCTCACACCATAGTGTGGGGTATCGTTGGATTGGTCGCTTAAATTTTAAATAGTTTAAAACCATATTGAGGGTATAGGAAAAGCTTTTGTCGATTTAGGGTTCCGTTTGCGCAAGCTTGAAAGGGCAAATTTTTGTTCAAGTTGGGCGCCCATCTCCGGGCTAAATGGTTTATTGTAGAAACGTGAAAAAACTGAGAGCGGCAGCACATATAGTGAACTTAAAAGGAAAACTATCACGGCTAAGTAGGCTTTACAAGTTAACGAGTAACAGGCGACCAACTTATAAAAGGAAAACTTAGTACAAATTCGATTGAAAATTACTTTGATGAAGTTGTTAGTTCTGTAAAGCAGATAAAAACCCTCTTTCTATGGAACTCTACATAGCGCGTGGCCGGACACGCCGAGGCCGGTTTTTTTCATCTTTTTTTTATGTAGTATTTATTTTTGTTATTGTCCACGGGTAAAGGTACCTTAGGGCTGGTATGGAGTTATGCATATCCCTGTCATTTTCAACGGATAAGCAATCGATATCAGTAAAAATCAAGCACGTAAGATGTGTAGTTAATTTATTATAATTAAAAATATATATCATATAATGCACATTCGAGAAACAGTCTGAGCTATGTTGTAGTTGGAATTACGTAGAGGGCTACAGTTTATTATTCTTCGTGCTTTTATCTTTCGCAAAAACATGAAAGACGTAATTTTAAGCAAACCAGAAGTTTCATATAGATCAAATAACATGCCCCCAAACAATAACAAAAAACACGTTATTTCTATTTTTTCAATGGTTTTTAGCAATGTGTCAAAAGTTTGTTACCAGGCTGTATCTCATGAACCATGATAGCTAGGAATTTGAAATGTTCACAGATGATGTGATTCTGTTGCCGCTATAACAACAAATACTAAGGGGCTGCTTCCAAACAACAATCGTTGTCTAAAGACAGCGCTCACCATCTAGCGGCCATCTATGTAACCTTCACAGCGCCGATGTCATGTCGTCAAATGTCAATGTTAAACGCTTCTTGTTGGTTTCTATAGATGGCCCTGTTCTCAAACTCAATCTTTGTCTAATGTTGTATAGATTATGCTTTATTGTACACAAGAAAGAAATATGTTACACATAAAACAAAGCAATAAGAACGGGTACATAGGCGAGCTTATTTCTACAGAAATTTCTTCCAGCCAACAATGATTCTGAACCCTTCGTGCGCGAGTCCGACTCGCACTTGGCCGTTTTTTTTAAGTTGCATAACATAAAAATACAAATTTTGTATTTTTATGTTATGCAACTTAAGTGTAAAAATGCAATTTTTTATTATCTATAGCTACACACAAGCATATCGTGATGAAAATTCACACAAGGATTTGTATAAATTGGACTTAACTATGGTTTATACGAAGCCAGTGCGCTGGCTTGGCCCGTGTTGTTTAAATGAAGCCACTGCATCTTGTCGCAGAAATTCTAAACAAAAACAAACGCACACGCCTGGCGCGGGGGTTAGCGGGCGGAAGCCACTGGCTTGAAAAATAGACGGTCGCTCTATTCTCGCCAGCGCTGGCTTGGCATAAAAAATTGTTTATACAAGGCCAATACCAGATACTGGCAGCCAGCGAGGGCTTCGTATAAACAAGGCTTTACACGTCCCGCAGGCCTAATAACAACGGAATAATTGCATTAACATCCGCGCGAAAGTTATATCAGCCTGAAAACGTCAGTGTTTGTATCGGGCTCTGTCCGATAAATGTCGCCCTGAAATATGCATGAGGCAACAAAGCGGTAAGTGCAAATTGTATCCCGAAATGCAACGCGGAGCTGAATAAGTATTTTATTTATTCGACTCTCCAATTTCGTTCGCGGGTCACGAGTGCGCTCGCCTCACTATTCCGTCTCTGTAGCCGCGGATTCGATAAGTAAATATCAGGTGAAATAAGAGTCGAAAGAAATTGGTTCATAGAGGGTTTTATCCACCTAAACTCTTTCAATCGTTCAATCATTTGACTGCCTCTTTGGTCTAGCCGTTAAGGCACTTAGCTACTAAAACAGAGGTCGTGGGTTCGATACTCACTAGGGGCCGCGTACATTTGTACAAATGGCCTCAGTCTGGGTGTATTTTTATGTTTGTGGCGTCCTTGCCTGGTTACCATAGCACAGGGTATCCTAGTTTGGGACCAGGTCAAGTGATTGTATTGTGTGGAAGTTATTATTATTATTATTGATCTAATCCAATCCGTCTGTTCCACAGTGCTGTGCCTAGGATCGTATGTGTCATGTTATGGGATAGATGAAGAGTGGTCCTGTCTGACCCAGCCACTTAAGGACCGTCAAGGCTCCGTTTCATAAACCTACAATTAGTAACAAATAAACAATAAACGTTAGTTATTTTCGCCCGTTCTAGCCTCACGATTGGCAGGAAAACTTTGTTTATATCCAGAACATTAGCCCCTCTGTAAAAGTAAGTTGTCGGCACAAAAAATCCAACAGTATGCAATAACCGCGGCGGGTGACCTACAAAACTGGCCCGTTGTTGTTGTTGTTCTCCGAGCGGAAATACTGCTGTTGGTCAAACAGAGCTGATAGCCGTCACTGAGCTGGAAGAGTTCTGCAATTGTCTACAGCTAGTATTTATAAACAAAATACGAATAAAGGGGCAGGTTTTGCGGAAAACAAAACGAGACTGACGCAGTATGGCCTCAAGGCGGAGATAGCGATTAGTCCGCTAGTCCCTACCTATATATACCACAGTATAGTGAACACCAACAGGCAATGTTGGCCGTCCGCTGGATTTAACTACATGTATACGCTCGCTCGATCGGAGTAGGCGTGACAGGGTTGACGCGCTTGTGTTTCGAATTCTATAATGCCACATTTAAATATTGTCGTCTCATTTACCAGGTGTTTCGAGAGTTGTAGGTAGTTATTTATATTAAGTGCTTACTTAGTATGAAGTATAATAAGTTGATACGAAACAATAATGTCTAGTTCCTACTCACAGTGTAATAGAAAAACGAAGTTTGTAATACATTCTCATGGAAAAAAGAGAGGTAATTTAAAAAAAAGTTCTCTCGTCTTGATACTGTCGAGTTTAGACACCCGACGCGTCGCCCGTCTGCACTCACGCGTGGTGAACACCGGCCGGCCTGCGGTGTGCCTGAAGCTCACCGAGATCTCATGTTTTGTAGTTATGTAGGTATATTGTAAGGCGCGTTTCGACGTTAGTAAGAAGATTGGTAACTGATTCTTATTTAAACTGTGCCTATACCTAGTGTTGATCATGTAGGAAAACCAGTTTGATTCGTTATACTAAATGAGATTAGTTCCGTTACAATCCGTCCTTCTTTCCAGAATAATTGGCTTCAAAACATGACCTTCAGACAGTGGAATGCGTGAATGTACTTAGTGGAATATTTTTTTACGTCAGTTCAAAATTTTTTTTTGTTGTTTCACATACTAAGTACTTAAATCAAATGAACATTATTGATATCCTGTTGAAAAAAACATCAATCTAATATACAAAAATGTCGTGTCACAGTGTTTGTTATCGAACTCCCCCGAAACGGCTTCACCGATTTTGAGTATTTTTGGTAGGTCTGAAAATAGGCTGTAGGCTAATTAGGCGATTCTTCCACTAGCAACGCGTCCCGCCGCGGTGCGCGGGCAGAACACGCGTGCGGCGACGAGGCGAGGTCGCAGGTCTAGCGGTTTCATCTGCTTCCCCGCACGGGGTGGCAGTGTATGAAGGACTCATTCACGATGCTGCAGTTACATTACCAATTTGGTTTTTGTAAGCACGAACTAGTTTCGTGAAATATTGAGATGCTTGTTTACAATTTAAAAATCTGCGGCCCGCGCTACGCGACGGAGCGCGGTGCAGTGTGATAATCGCCTTAACCGTTAGATTATGACCTTGAAAAGAATAATTAAAAACCATCAGCTAGTAATAATAATAAATTCCACACAACACAATTACTTCAAATCAATACTTATCATACAATCTTGAATCTTTACCGGGCAATCTGTTTTCCCTCCGGACGACCTTGTCTACTTCCTAAGTTGACCACTTCCAAAGTTGTCCACTTCCTAACTTGACCACCTCCAAAGTAATCCATTTCCGAAATCGTCACTTCCTAGTTTGACCACTTCCTAACTTGACCACTTCTTAGTTTGTCTTTATCCTAACTTGACTATTAATTTTTATTTTCCTAACTTAACTTTTGTATTACAATAATATAGTAATGATACCCGTTTCTATGTACAGAGGCCAGCACATCAAGTTGAACACTGACAGGTGACAGCTGAGCTCTGATTTCTTTCTACTCCATACAAGTCACAGCTCAGTTTATACTGGCACTGTATAGCTTGTTGTGCTGGCCTCTGTACCTATATAATCCTTCATACATACGTGGTTTGTTTCTTATTAGTTCTAGTTCAGTTTAAGTGAAATAATTTTAATTGTTAATAAAGTTTACGTTAAGTTTTAAATTTTCTGTACTAGGTAATAAAATTAAGTTTAAAATTATTTCAGTTTTTTTTTTTTTGTTCAACTATTGTTAAATAGGAACTAGCTCAAGTTAAGGATCCGGAGTGCCTAGTAATAAAAAGTGGACACGTTAAAAGAGATTTAATAGGAAATGACGAGTGGGGAATGGACTGTTTAGGAAGTAGACAAAAGTTGGAATAAAGGAGTGAAAATACAGGAAAATAAAAATGTAAGAGTGGACGAACTAGGAAATGGACAACTTTGGAAGTGGTCAAGTTAGGAAGTAGACAAGATCGTCCGGAGGGTCTGTTTTGCTTATTGGAAGATATTGAAGAAACAGTTTTTGTGTTTTGCGTTGTTGTATGAGAATGAAATCGATTCTAACCTCCGGTTTCTCGTACACATATAGTATGTGTACGAGAAACCGGTATTTTTGTTGTCTGCACTTTGACCAACCGATAGATGTTAACAGTAGATTACTCAATTATGCGATAAACAGGGGTTTTTTTACATAAAAGCCATCCAAAGACCAAAATTTACATTACCTACTGAGGTCATTTAATCTTTAAAGTGTAGCCTTATAAAGGTGACATTGTCGCCGTGCGACTAAACCTTTTTCTAATAAAGATTATTAAAAAAAGACCAAAATTGTGAGCGTTAAAATATAGATAAACGGTCTTATTAATAAAAACACACAATTCTTTAATAAGGCCGTAGAAAATATTTCTGTAGGTAGATAAAAAAATAAAATAAAGGTAATTTAAAGTGTTGTCTATTTATCTATCTATCTGTCTAATATCCTAATCGACTTTTGACAATTCAATAAGAAGATAAATGTAGTTTTACTTCAATAGCGTACAACTTTTACTTTATTCATACATAACATAGTTTTGATCAAATACATAAAATAATCGTAGATAATATGACGAATATCTATTTAAACGAGGAAAATTAAAAGTAACACTTTCCTGTGCTGCGATTTTCCTATTCAGTAGTTGTGATAAATTATCACTACAAGCACAATGATGGATATCACCAGAATAGCTCCTTTATATTCACTTAATATACAACTGAAAAAGAACGTTATTTTATGAAAATGCAAAAGTCAATATGTACCAAAGGAAACTAAACTAAATGGTAAATAGGAGAATGGCGGGGTTCTACTCGTACGTAGTTTTTCTGGTAACGTTCAATAAGTCACAGTTTCTGTGTTACTTTGAATAAAAATTTTTGGCTTGACTTTGACGTTTAAATACGAACAACTTACTATGGGGATAACTGCAAAAAAAATTGTATATAGCTGATATTATATGATTTCAAAATGTTCCATGTATCAAAACTCAATATTGAATTGACCCGTGGAAAGGATGACACACACCCACACGGTGGCGGTCCATACATGAATCATTTACGACAGTAGTATTTTTTATGGATCCAGGTCTGTGCCTCGGCTTGTAACTATTGATATTGTTTTCGCGATTTCAGAACTGCTCCCGTAACAAAAGTGGTTTCTACTGAGAAGTAGAATAAACTTTGATTTAATTAAGGCGTAATTAAAGTCAACACCAAAAATCTCAAAGAAAGAACAAACCAAAGCGGTCGCTGTCGCGTTGGCGGTGGCGATCATTTACTGCAGCTGTTTTTGCATGGAGCCCATACAAATGGACAGTCATACCGCCACTGCCACCGCTTAGGTTTGTAAGTTCCTTTAGTTTTGTTCGAGTAATATAGGCGGTGTTGGCGTAGTTTTTTTTTTGAAGGCTTTGAGAATTATCATCATAGTTTAACTAAGCAGAAAACACGGTTCCTTAGGGCTCCGAACCACGATAGCTAATAATTAACTATACAATGTGTTATTAAAATAATGCACCTGAAAACTGTTTCTTCAGTATAGAACACTTTGTTGAACAATTCCCTACAACGGAAATGTTTATAATTCTCCGATTCTAATTTCAAGCTTTAAGCAAAAATTTCGTAATAATAAAAAGTGAAAGTTATAATTAAATTTTTCGATTTACCTAGTTACCGTAGTACAGGGGTTCCTAGTTTGGGACTAGGACAAGTGATCGTGTGGAAGTTATTATTGTTATATACTATTGGAAGCTTATTGGAAGTGAACAAACTGTTTTCAAGCTTTGTACTACTTAAATAACACGCTTTAAAGCGTTGGTTTAAACCAATATTACCTCTTTTCTCAATGAGTACTAGTTGTCGTTGCGAAACATTCTGTACCGTGAAAAGTTTCTCAAGCCAATTCCAACTGGCGTCTTAGAGTAATCCATCGAAGTGAGGATTATGAGAACGATCAACAATATTATGAGCACTGGTACGAAACTGAAAGTTAATAAAATAATTTAGAAATCGGTTGCAAATAATATTTTTGTTGCAAAGCCGCCCTCAACGTAACCGAGTAGAGTAAACGTATGTAGAGTTTGACGTGCTGTCGACTGTACTACTACTAACTAGCTAAATACTGTTTTATCGTAGTATATTAGCAAAGGGCAAGATAAAATTACCTAAAACCGGCGTGCGTGCATGCAACGACTAATGAATGTTGATGAAGCGCAAAAGATCTGTCAGGAATTCAGTATCGTGGCTAGTGGCGGACCCTAGTCTCTGTCTCCAGGGGGATCCTGCCTTTTCGCAGAAAATTGTTACGCTGATTATCACTTGCCAACCAACATTTCACCTATTTTTCACTTTGACAACAAACGATTTACAAATTTTTGTATGGCAACGTTTCATTTGGTAGGATTGTTGTTAAGCTGATTATTATAATGAAACAAAACGTTTTGGGTATTTATTATTTTTCAAATCTTTTACTAGGCCAAACAACTATTAGATGAATAACGTTTCGTCTGTGAAACAGTTCCCTTTTCGTAAATAGATGGTTTTGCAAACCTATAGGTTAGGTTAGGTTAGAACTGTGACCAACACACGCACGAGCCGAGCGAGCGAAGCGAGCGTGCCGCGGCAGCGGCCGGCGAGTGCTAGGAAAATTCTATCCATTTTACTAGGTTTTCCTAACCTTTAGGTTATTAATAGCTCAAACCCACATAAGTTACTTAACGAAACTTAATGCAACATTTGGTATACAATAAACAACTGAATGAATATTACGCTAAGTAAAACATACGCTACTTAAAAGTTGGCATTTTGAAAAAATGTCATTATAAAAAGCAAACCAAACAAACAGTTGGCAACTGCGAGGTTGGGAAATAAAAAAAAATAATAAGAAAAGTTGGCAAATGATTATTCCGCAAAATAATATTCTTCGAAACGTTAGTTGCCAAATGAAAATCGGCCAAAAATGTTTCTGCAAAAAGGCAGAGAACCGTCTCCAGGATATAGACGTGGCTTAATTCGATGCAATGAAACATACATTGCAGTGTAATAACTACACCGTTCTACTAATCTTTCACGAGAACAAATAGAAAAACAGATAATAAGGTAGTAAGCTCGCTATACTAAAACTAAACTTACTATACTAAAACTAAATTTATCAATCCAGTGCGTCAGATCGTTGTGATACGGAACCCTGATTCATATTTATCTAAAATGTTTTAACTCAAGGATGTGTGATTACCTGAACCGTTTACATTGAGGATCGATGTCGCAATGAAATTATTCGTTCAGAGCCGCAAACGTTTTATTATAAAAATAATCCATGCAATTAGAATGATCCATAAAATCGCCTGTTACGGTTATTCAGGGAATTTTTTGCCTCCAAAGTATATTGCAATGAAAAATATAATCGCAAGCGTGATTCCCGCTAAGCACGTGATACCAAATATTGTTTTCAATACACAGCTGAAAAATAAATTTGTAGAGCTTAACATCTTGAACGTAGTCACCCAGCAGAGGAATAAGCTCTCTATAGAAACAGCCCAGAGAAGAATTATGTACTAATCAAACGAGGGGTCCAGTATCTAGCAAGCCCAAAAAATGCTCGTAAGCATATTTGTGAATATTCGTGAACCTGACCTTTGGTTCGAAACTGTGAATCCATAAAGTTGAAAAATGTTTTCTATTATGTTATATGTTTAAGAGTCTGTCGTCCGATGTGTGTAAATAAAAGAATACAGGCGCCCATCACACAACGCCCGAACCATCGTTATTTTTTCGATTATTATTTCTTTACGTCCTGATAATGTTTGTTAAGGGGATCCAGTGGGCTAGCTGGCGTCACCATTGAACAAAAATCATATCTTCTTTTACAGATGGTACTCGCAAAAAGTGTCTGTAGAATCTCTCAATCATGTTAACAGTATTTTTAGGATCCACGACAAAGAACCTAGGATCACGAACCTGGGACTAGGTAACATTTATGCCAAAAACGGCCTATCTAGTCCTAGGTTTTTTGCCTTAGGTCCTATTACTATTAACATGATTGAGTGATTGTTTGCAAATCCAATCTGTAAAAAACGATATGATTTTTTTTCCTCGGTGGCGGGCGCTAGTGTTACTCCCTGGATCCCCTTAATGCTTATGTGAAATAATTTGGGAAACAAAGAATTATTACGACGCGCCATTTTTTCCAAACTAGCGCCATATGTTTCTGAATAATGGTTAGAATGTCCCCTTCAAATATGGTGAACGAACTCGGAGTCACCCTGTGATGGGACTTTGCTGCGTTTCTCACCAGAAGGTGCAGCGCGACTGTCCGCCGCCGGCTTCACATTCGCGTTCCTCTGGACAAGCTGGCGTCTTTGGTGCCTTCTCGCTGTTGCAAAATAATCCTCTCTGAATTACCCGTCAAAATGACATGAGTAACCTTAGCAATTGATGCCTTCCTAGTTTCAATTTCTTTAAAAGTAAAGTTCATTCTATAAAAGGAAATACTGAAGTAGATTACATTACGTTACGTTGGTTCTATTAGCTGATAAGTCTGAACTGTTTTTGGGTGCGGCTGCTAGAAAGCTGTATATCCTCTGATGGGTTTTCGCTCACTATTGATTGAGAGTTCGTCAACAAACTGTTTTTTGCTTAGAAAATTCATTGAAATTAGAATTCAGTTTTTGTTTTTGAACGTCTTTGTCCAATTAGGATTCCGTACCACTTCTTACAATAACTACTGTGTGCAGTAGACTATGTGCTACTAAAGATACACGCGATGCAAAAGATAAATAGACGGTGTCGATGTGTAAATTTCAAACCGATTGAAGGATAATTAGTCCGCGATAATAATTAAGCTGTAGTCCGCGAATTAACTAACTTGTCAAATAAAAGTAATTCAGTATGATGAGTAGAATCATCCCTTAATAGATTTAAAATTTACAAATTTACACCGTACAAGAGCAAGAACTGTACATGTTTATAAATTCAGAAAAGTCATTTAAATATTTATAAAAACACAAATCTATAAAACACTACTCAGAGTCAGTTTAAATAGTCTGTGGTAAAGGGAAAATGTAACCACAGATTATTTAAGCTGTCTCTGAGGAGTAATTTAGAGGACTCGTGGTTTTATGAATAAGACCGTTAGTGTATATTTAAAAACCTAGATAGAAAATTGAAACTTAAAGCCTTATTTTTCGTATCTTGTTATTATTCTGTCACTGAAATTGGTTCGGAACCCTAAAATTAGGCGCGGAGTAAAGCATGACATTGTTCTCGATTATTGGATACAATCCTTCATATAGGTTGTACTCTTTCTGTTACGCAATGAACGAATAATAACGAATAGATACAATAACTAAATGATACAATCAATTAGTAGAGCCTATGAGCCTAGAGTCATGAGTATTATCTAGTAATAATCAGTAATCTGTAATCTCTAATTCGCAGTAGCGTCGAGCATCTTAATAATTCAACAGAAGCCAGGTTAGGTTTTAAACGTTGTAAAGTGTTTCACTCAAAGGATCTAACTGCCGCAGCTCTTGAGTTGCTAGTTCGCGTATGTGTTATAGAAACGTGGCCATTAGGTAAGTCCCTGAGCATCGCAGGAAGGAAATGCAAGAATTGCAACACTATCGCGAGCTCGTTACTTTGAAGTGTTTTGCTGGTAATAACTGTGCGTCTCGCTTTTGTTGAAACTGTTTCACGTTGTTTAGTGGTACAGACGTCAGCATATTGTCTTTTACACGGATGACTTTGCAAATAAAATGAAAAGGTTGAGCTGCAGCCGAATATACTTAATAGTCAAAGATTTCCTTGCTTCTGAAATAACTACACAAATGCAGAAGTGTTTGTGCCGAATACTATTTACACCCTTACCAGAATGATAGAACAGAATTAAAGTACTCGCACTAGTTCTTAAATATTCTACTTCTCTTCTTCTTCTTCTTCACTCCCTTCCTCCTTAACTACAAAACGTATTTAATTTCGAATACTCAAGGTGCATTACCACATAATTACTTTTGATTCGTATCGCAACGCTTTAGTCGTATATATCCGACGGTCTATGTAACTGTATACGAGTTAATAAGATCAATAATTATTCTATAAAAAGCAATCACGCTAATAATAAATTTGAAATATTATATCTTATGATTGACATCACAGAATGACTTGACAGTTCAGAATCTTCAGAAGGAGACTGTCATAGGTAATCCTTTCTCTTTGCTACTGACACAAAGAGATTAGAGTCTCTTAAGAGGCTACATGAAAAATTATTGCAAAAAGTTAAAATCGTAAGTCTTAATAATGATGATAACTATGACAATATTTATTCAAAGTTGCAAGGAAATTCAATGTTACCCAACTTGACTGTACAGAAAACGTCAATAGAATTCATGCCAATTATATAAAAAATGTCAACAGTGTTTCAATAATCAAAAATTACATTTAAAAAAAGTCAATCAATTAGACTTAATAACAAGTAAAAACAATGTCAAAAATATAAAAAACAAAATAAGAATAAAGGAAACAAAAAAACACACACACACACACATACACACACACAAGTACAGTCAATTAAATAAACCGCCCCGAGACATGTCCGACCCAAAGGTACCCATGACACTGGCAGCGTTACCGCGCTGCACAGCGAGGGATATCCTTTGCATCAAAAATGCCCCTGAGCGGTAGTTAAAGCCACGGTTCCTGAGACTATTATAAAACCTCCAGTACAGTAAAACCAGATCCAAGAACCCAAGACTTGAAGACTTTAAATAATTTTTACCAATAACGGTCGGTTTTAGCAGAAATCGATGAGTTCTAGGTTTTTGACACATTGGTTTTTGGCTAACCGTGACTACCGTATAAGCTCACACAGGTGGGCAAAGATCGCGACTGACTAGGTCCCGCAAAACGGACATCGACGTCGCGGCAGACGAAGCCGGCGATTAGGACCCAATTCTTATTTTTCGATGTGTGTAATTTTCCCGGGACGAGCTCTTCTTTACGAAGATTCTTAATTTTACTAATTCTTAATTTTCCAAATTTTTCTTATCCCTAATTATGGTTAGGACGAATTCGCATTTCTGGTAAACAATAAAAGTATTAAACAATAAAAGTGGTTTCGCACGCACTTCTTTGGGCCTAAGCCCGTACCTATCTCTTAATAGGAAAGCAGCACTTAATTACCCAGAGCCAGCCCATAGCATTGAACTGGGCAGATCTGAATAGATATCAATACTTCTGATAGGAATTTAGTTACTGGTGATAGGAACCTTCAAGTAGTAGTCCCGCAGCATAATTTTATGCTCGTAAAGCTGCTTCGTCTCCAAACTGGAATAACATTAAGAGAGTTCATGTAGAAATAGTAGACATTTATTAGTAAGTTTATATGATACATAGTGTAGATAATTTCACAAAGATGTTTTATGTTTCTGAGTGACTTTCTTACTTAAATATAACATTTTATTCTTTATAATCAATAAATCATCCAACAAAGAGGTATTTAATCAAAGGTATGCGATTATTTCTGCAAGAAAAGGTTAATAAATATTTTATATCACAGTCTGTATTCCTTTCTCGGTGTACAGAACTTTGGTTTTTCAGTTTTGGTATAAACTATAGCTTTCCCTTTTTTAGTGAAAAGCATTTCGTGACGTTTTATATTGAATTTCCATGAAAAAATCTGAAAATAACCAACACTTCTAAAATATATAAACATTGTCGCGGCAAATCTCAGTGGCGCCATCTGTAATTAGTTTCGTGTTGCCATCCCCATCGCGTAATCCGATTCGAACGTCGCCTCAGAACACAAAAAACGTCGCATATAGGATAAAAAACTGGCCAAGTGCGAGTCGGACTCGCGCACGGAGGGATACCATTATCTATACAATATTTGAATGTCTCAAGCGTCTATATGTTGCCGTTATTAATATCGAGCCAGAAATGGCAAAAAACATCAAATTAGACGTGCAAAATTTTATGTTCATGTAGGTACCTACTTAAACGGTTGAGGAGTTTCCTCATAAGAACACAATCCTGGCTGCAGCATCAGCTCATGGCTAGTGCTTTCAACTATTCATACAATTGCATATACATTTTGGTAAATACAATTCAAACACAGAAGGTAGATTCAACTAAACATTTATTTTTTACATTTTACAAATCTCACTGGATGTCTTCTGCAAACCAATTACTTAAATCTGCTAAATACTTCGCCCACGACACAGGGCTAGCCTAGTGTGGGGAAAATGAAAAATCTGTAAACCTCTTATAAGAAAAATTATATCTTTATTACATTGTATAAGTAATCGTGTCTACTTGATATCAATGCCTCCTCATATGCACAGTGTAAAAAAGTGAATATTTTATCTGTAACACCTTTTTGACTTAAATAAGTATTTTTGATTTTATTTTTTTTAATATCGAGAACTCTGCACTACTAAATTACCAAATAATAATATGATGTTTTATAAATTCTAGGGTCGTCGGCACATAAGTTCAAAACACAAATTTTTGAGGCAGTGAAAAACCCTATTATAAAATTTACTCTTTTACATTTTTATTATCTTAATTAATGCATGTTGCATGTAATACATTAACAGAGATCTGTCAATCAACAATGAATTGAACAAATATGTTTTCTTACAATAAAATAAACAAACTAATATTTTAATAAGTTATGTTGTGTAGAACAATTCATCATCATCATTCAGCCACAAGAAGTCCATTGACCGGTTGGAAGCGGCCTGCATCCAGCGCCTTCCTGCCACTTGGATAAGGTCATCTGTCCATCTCGTGGCTGGTCGTCCTACGCTGCGCTTGCCGATAGTGGTCTCCATTCGAGAACTTTTCGGCTCCATCAGCCATCAGTTCTGCGTGCTATGTGCCCCGCCCACTGCCACTTCAACTTACTAATCCTAAATCAAAAATAGAACAATTATTTAATGACAATTTGATATAATAATATGTGCTTTAGTCCGCCGACCCTAGAAATATTTCTTTTGGGAAACTCCTCGCCCTTCACATATATCACGGCAAAATCCAGAAAACGGAAGATAGGCGACTCTTTGCTATTGTTCTCGACTTATCTTTCACCTCTCCTTGCTATCACTAAGTACCTGAGATGGAGTTGAGTTGAGTAATCACTTGTCCTGGTCCCAAACTAGGTTATGCAACGCAACGCATTGCAACGGTAAAATACTGGCCTCGCATTCAATAGGTCGTCGGTTGGATTCCCGGCATGTACCTACCAAAGACTTAGTTTTCCACGCTACGTACATTTGAAGTTGTCAAACTGAGAATTAAAACATCGTGAAGAATATATTCTTTTTGTTGCACTAAGCCGTGCTGAGGACAATTTTAAATTTTAGCCTCTAAATAGGTTTTTAAAAACGTGAAGAATTCCAAGTGTCTGAGTTGTTCACATAACTTAGCGCTTGAAATAGTTAATCCGCGGTGAGCACGCGTGGTGAAGCCTATACACACTCTCTCTCTCTCTTTCTCTGGAAGAAGATCTGTTCCCGGCAGTGGGACGTATACATGCTACTTATGCTTACTCGTACTGACTGCATCGTTTGTCTAGTTAGTTTACAACAAACGTCGTAGTTTCGATTCTCAGTGGAGGCCTTGTACAAATATACTCAGTCTGAGTGTTTATGAATAAAAAAAATATTTGCTTACTTAATTATTAGTTTAGGTCGCAAAAAAACGTATATTTCGACACTCAAGGGAATCAAAATTTATAGGGTACTTTCCGTTGACTAAGGGCCTATGAAATTTGGCAAGTACAGGAAAAAATCTGAAAACATTTGAAAAAAAAACAAAACAAAAACATATTACTTACAAGTATTAAATCATAAAAAAATTAGTCTTCGAAGCTGTAAAAGCTCGAAGAAAACTGCGAGACTCGATTCCTGAACTATTTGTAATATGTAAGTACCTACCTACAAATTTGTACGGAACCATCGGTGCGTGAGTCCGACTCGCACTTGGCCGGTTTTTTTAAAGATTTTATCCTGCTGTTTTGCCGGCGTGATTAAAGTAATTATAAGGAACCCTAAGGAATAAGGAGCACTAAGTTCGGGTGTGCTGTCCACTGTGCTATTTAGTACACTTAACAGTAGGACAAGCTTTACAACCGCACACTCTTCTCAGTTACGTTACAGGCCAGTTTGCATCTAGAACGTAAATGTTGATGTGCTGTCGACTGTACAGTCGATGCTGATTTTAGTAGGCACAGTACAAACGCTAACGCAAATTAATCAACGGTTTGTATAATTATGTCACAAGCTAGGCACAAGGCATGACGTAATGATCAGGCAACTCCTTAGCAACGAGTGGGCGAATAAACTCAACTGTGTACATTGATGAATCAGCCTACAGTAGTCTGTATAGGCTATTCATCCTTACTTGTACAATTTAGTAAACAAGATTCTACCTGCAAAGTATGACTTTTTAGTCGAAAACTGCCATATTCCCATAAATGAAGTAACCTGGGACACCATTTTGGATAACACGCTGCTATGTTTATAAAAAAAGTGCACGAACTTGCAAGAAAATATCTAGATTCGGCATCAAATGTCAATTTTGAGGTTAGAATATTGTTTACTAAATTGGACAAGTAAGGATGAACAGACTGTAGCTTCATTCGGTATCCAGTGAAGTTTAATTGAGATAAAAAGTAATACCATGGTCACAAGATTGAGTAAAATTAATTAAATTCTGTTTTTTAATTCGATGCAAAAAATACTGTCACTTTGACATGTTGTGCCACGGTCGTAAACCATCACCACCCATTACATTTGTTGACGTACAATGTGGATATCAATACAAGTTTATTTTTAAAGGTCGTGACAGACGACTTCAATAAATAATAATACATCGCGCGATGTTCTGTTCTACACTAAGTCCAACCGCAGAGTCGTGTATGGACGCGAGTTGCACGTTGCATATTGTGTGGAAAAAATATCGCACATATTAACGCCGTCGTCTGTGACGACCATAAATCTAAGGTTCCAATGAGATATGTGCCTACAAAAAACACTGTTATCAAAAGTAAAAGTAGAAAGATCTGTTATTTGACAATAGAAATCTCTTTCTCGAAAAACGAGCCAAATTGTCGAAGTCACAACGGAACACGAGTGACAACATTCGCGGAACAAAGAAAAAAAACGGAATGTTAGAAAATAAATTACGTCTTCATGAATGTCTCGCATCGCAAACCCAAGGTTATCAACATCCATGTGTTGCCAAAACGTAAAAAACTAATAATCCCATTTTACTTCCAAATAAAAACTGTCCGTCTGTCTGTCACCACGCTGTATCTCGTGAACCGTGATAGCTAAACAGTTGTTTTTTACAGATTCTGTATTCTGCTGTAGCTATAACAACAAATACTAAAAACAGAATAAAATAAATATTAAAGGGAGGATTTAAACATCGCTTATGAAAGTTGATAAATTAATTATACTCGCATTAACCGGTGTCACCATAACGCACTGTATTTGAGAGGTAGATATAAAAAACAAAAAACACCCAACTACCCAGTGATCTGTCACTCGAGCGGCTGTCATTCACATTTCAGTGCTCCGCCAGATCGCACGTGTACCATTTTTTTCAGCAAAGTTTTTTTCAGCAAAAATTTAAGTCGGAAGTCAACAACTAGAACAGAATGCCAAATGCTGAAAAATCTGGGACAACGGAAACACCAGAAAACAAATGGATTCGTCGTCTTTGTCCAGTCCTTCCGAGTCATCGTGCGTTGACAAAAATTTTGAAATACTGGAAGTAGTTCCAGTATTTCTAAATTCCATATGCGCTATACGTCGGCCGTTTATCTAAACTAGAACTCATTATAAACATCAGAATGAGACCAATTCGAGTTGCCTTTAAGAAAACATCAAAATTACATCACATCGGCGATATATTTTACCAAAAATTGAAAGTTTGATGAAGGGGGTGGACAGATACCAGGGTCTGCCACTTGCCACGATCCTGACCTCAGAACACAAAAGTTCTGAGATCCTGACAGATCTCTTTCACTTCATCAACATTCATTAGTCGTTGCATGCGCGCGCGCCGGTTTCGGTTTTTTTTTTTTATAAAAACACGATTCCTTTAAACACCCTATAAATAGACTGCAATAGAGACTAGGAAAAGACAACCACAGACTAGTTATACTATGTTTATGGAGTGTTTATGGTTTTGGAGGGGTTAAGGGGGTGTTTTTATAAACACCGTTTTCTTTACCACAGAGTATTCAAGCTGCGGAGTGTTTTAAGGAGTAGGAGATTTGAGGAGTGTTAAGAAGTCGTATTTTCTATTAGTATCTAATACTGCCCATGCCTATTTATCCGTATGTAGTTTTGACCAAATTTACATTTGTTTCATTATAATTGTAATTAATAATATTGTAATTACCACTACTATCCTTCTAATAACTAGACTGATTTCAATAACTATAGATGCGCATAATAGTCTTTCTATAGCTAATATTAAACACAATATTTAATAACATAAATATGACATGAACAGTATCATTTGTTTGATCAATCAAAATGTGGTCAAACTGAAGACAAAAAACCTAAACTTACATACACAGACATAAACATACGCCTGTATTGCGGAGAGGTAAACAGAGATCAGGGTTTCTCACTATGGTTTTCCTTCAATACGTGGGTATAAATATTTTGCCTTACTTTTTAATTTAATATTATTATTGAAGTATCTAGTTCATAACAATTATCAAAAATTTTATTAATAATGAACGTCATACCTATCTAAGTTTTATTTTAATTACCTACTATCGCAATAGGTTCTATCTCAAAGGAGAAAGCATGGCTGAATTACTCCAACATGATTCAGGTTTATCCTCTGATTTCAAAGTCCAGTAAGAACAGACAGACGTTTTCAATCTAGGCACTGGAGGCGGGCGGGACCATAAAAAGTGGTCCCACAACAACCGAGCAGCGTTGTGCGCTCGTGATTGGTGTTCCGTCTGATTGAGCATGCGCAGCCAGTGTGCTCCGGCCGACCGTTCAGGACCAGCGCATCGGCAAGTTAACACAGCATTAACTCGCGATGAACCGGCCGTAAAAAGAAACGACCTTTTCCGAAGCAACTATAAAGAAATATCACTGATACTTGCGAACAATACGAGCTCTCTGTGTTGGAACTTTAACCAAAACGCCGGGTCTGGGTCAAGGTGGTTGTGAATTAACTTGCAGGAGAAAGTTGTGCTCTCACAATATTGTGTCGTCTCTCGGCATGAAATGCGAGTGTATATCGCATAGTGTGTGTTTTATTTGTTTTGGTTTGTGATATTCGCCACGTGAAGCAAAATCGATAACAGAAAAGCGTAAGTACTTGCTTTTGCTATAATTCATAATTTATGTTACGCCTGTTTTTTTATAGGTAAGTATGTATACTGTTATTATAACTGGAGTATTATTATTCTATCAAGGATTAAGGAAAATGACGATAACCACTTTGATCGACACTGATTGAGAGAAAACCAGTTAACGATCATTTTTAAAAAGAAATCATTTTTTCTCTCATTATCTCAATCAATTTAAATAATATCAGCTGTCCCATTCATTTACATTAGCAATCTTAACAAATGCGACTTTCAAACTCTGGATTGAAATACAAACACGCTCCAAAATGCCCATTCTCACAATAATGTTGGTCAGATTCTCGCAGTCATGTCGACGTCACAATTTTATTCTGGATTTTTTCGGTGAATGTTCACTGATTTCCTGCTAAAAGTCACTCAAGTTATTGTCCCAATTCATCAGAGGCAGCTACAAAATTAATAGTATTGCATACTGCATTCCATTCCATCGTAGCATTTTTCAAATATCCGTAAATTCTGGAGTTAATTTAATTGCACGAAAAGATACATCATGTAGTCTCCTACGTTTTCAAGGATTTACAAAGAATCTAGTTTACCTTGCTGTCCCATCTTAAATTACCAACTTGTATATTATATGATAGTGTCAATTACCGCAGGCACTGACTGAAAACCAGCGCTAAGAGCTCACACCTTCAGCACAATGCTGAGCAAGATGCCCTTTGTAGCAACTTTGACACACCACAGGATGCACTCTGACGCTCTGACTTTGTCTTGTATTATGTTGTATTTATGTGACTTGTTTTTCCTTTGTACTTGTTTATCTTACTTGTTATGCCTTTTTTTCTTGTGATGTGTTAATTTGTCCCAATAAAAGTCTTTCTTCTTCTTCTTCTATATCAGATATGAGTTTTAACCCAAACATATTATTGTTATTATCTATTAATTCTTTATTGCACAAAGACAGTTTACAAAAGGTGGACTTAATGCTAATGGCATTTTCTACCAGTCAACCTGCAGGAGGTACAAGAGAGGCAAATAATTCCAGAAATAAACTCTACCGACCATTTTCTATTGTACCTATATCTAGCCACACATACGAGTATTAGGCCACCGCAACGCGCGCGAATCAAATGTAGTTCTAGTTCGACTGGAGATTTCCGCACTTAGCCTCATAGTTGGGCCATTGTACGTAGCAAGTGCTAAGGTATGTAAATACCTCAGACACTATGGTTTCCTCACGATGTTTTCCTTCACCGTTAGAGAGTGGTATTGCTACTATAACTTCACAAATGTACGTAACTTAGAAAACAAAGTCATTGGTACATGCCGGGATTCGAACCCACGACCTCCCGAATGAGAAGCCGGCGTTCTACCGCTCCGCTACCACAGCTCTGAATCAAATGTATTCTTGACTGTATTCATGTATTCTAATAAAAAAATCATGTGAACATCGGCATCGTCCATACGTATTATGCAAATCTGAGCCAATTGACGATACAACCCATATTAAATTAGCAGTAAAAAAATGAAGCCTGTACATTAATCCTTTGGATATTGGTGGTCGTCGGAATATTAATAGGTATATGAATACATTCAGTATTTTTGATATTAAACGAATAGAAATATTTGATCCGTTCCATCTTTACTAAAATATCTTCACTTCATTGCATATAATAAATAGTATCCTCTTGTTTTAATAAAACAATCCACGAACGTGTTTATTTACCTATTCTATATGATGTGGATAATTTTGAAAGTTATTTTACAAATCCTTCTTTGACAGTACACAAAAGATCATCTAAGGCAGTGTTTCGCAAAGTGTTTGTGTTCAAGGTACAACTACGAAAAATCAGGAAACTTCAGAGGTACACTACAAAAGTATAAACTAATATAAAAAAATAATTCTTTTCAATTATAGTGCATTCCAGATAACATTAGACGCTAGGAGTTTACAGAAGCAGCCGTAGCTAACATTTTAAAACAGCCGTCGACTACCGGAAGTAGTTTTTATTAATATTAAAGTTCACCAGGGTGCCAAAAATAATTCCTAGTGCCAAATATGGTAGAAACTTCGTTTAGGCGCAGTACAAATAAAAAGTATAGGGATCACGCTCAAACTAGTGGGAAAAATCAGAAACTGGGAAATTCTGCTCTCCGCAACTTTTTCGTCGACGGCCCAGTAACTCTTGGATGAAACCTTGTTCGGACGGTAATGGCAACTTACTTTTTCAAAATAACAAAATGCATGTAACAATCAATACCTACATTTAAATACATCCAAATCAAATTGAAAACGAATGTTTTCCTTGCTCTAACAATAAAAACCATAAACAGATAAAATCATTTGGCAGTGCCTTCGCAGCCTTATCAAACTCTTCCTACTTTTCAGGGTTCCGTACCCAAAGGGTAAAAACGGGACCCTATTACTAAGACTTCGCTGTCTGTCTGTCTGTCACCAGGCTGTATCTCATGAACCGAGATAGCTAGGCAGTTGAAATTTTCACAGATGATGTGTTTCTGTCATCGCTATAACAAAAAATACTGAAAACAGAATAAAATAAATATTAGGGGTTAAAGTATGAAATTGCCGTTTTATTGCAATAGGTTCTTTGAATTGACATAGAATCTTCATGGTTTGAGGTTTTCGAATGAAACTTTTTTCAAATGGTTTCTATGATGTTCTTTTTTTAAAAAATTGTGAAACATTTGAATATCGACTTTCAATTGTTTTTGTTATTCAATTTAGACAAGAAAGATGGATACTGCGAAAATTAGAGTGATTTTTGAATACGAGTTCCGACGCGGAACTAACGCGGCAGAAACAGCCCGCAATATCAATGCTGCGTTTGGAGAGGGGTCTACTAATGAACGCACCGTGCGATTTTGGTTTAAACGCTTTCGTGATGGAAATTTCGACTTAAAGAACGAGCCACGAGGAAGACCGCCCACACAGGTGAATAACGATGAATTAAGAGAGATAGTGGAAGCCGACCCTAGTCAAACTACCCAGGAATTAGCGGCATGGTTTAACGTTACCTTACCCACAATATTGACTCACTTGCATCAAATCAATAAAATAAAAAAATACGAAAAATGGGTGCCTCATGATTTGACTGATCTGCAGAAAGAAACGCGTGTTGAAACTTGTGTTGCCTTGTTGAACCGGTACAGAAATGAAGGAATATTGGATCGAATTGTAACATGTGATGAAAAGTGGATTCTTTATGATAACCGGAAAAGAAAAATGCAACGGCTGACCCCAGGTCAAATGCCACAACAGTATTCAAAAATCACTCGAATTTTCGCAGTATCCATCTTTCTTGTCTAAATTGAATAACAAAAACAATTGAAAGTCGATATTCAAATGGTTCACAATTTTTTAAAAAAAGAACATCATAGAAACCATTTGAAAAAAGTTTCATTCGAAAACCTCAAACCATGAAGATTCTATGTCAATTCAAAGAACCTATTGCAATAAAACGGCAATTTCATACTTTAACCCCTATTATTATATTTAAGGGGGGCTCCCATAATATAACAAACGTGATTTTTTGCCGGGTTTTTCTAGATCTTTGTGTCCAATGTTGTATAGATAATGGTACGGAACCCTTCGTGCGCAAGTCCGACTCGCACTTGGCCGGTTTTTTCTATTCGTAGCGAATCAGCCCACAATCGTCCACTGCTAGACGATATTAGATGTATATTACGCAGCCGAGTCTTCCCACTTGTTAATCTTTGGCTTAAGCGACTTTGCTATGTTCATCGAATTGTCATAGACCATGAATTGTAGTTTTATGAAACAGGCCCCTGGTGGGCGACCTAAGATGCGTTTGCCAATTCATGGTGTGCAATAGTCTGCGACTTTTGGTTAATTGTACATTCGGCAACAGATCAACCTTTACGTTTTATTGGCAAGGTCGCCTGTAACGTAATTGAGTAGAGTGCACGCGTGTAAAGGTTCATGTGCTGTCGACTGTACTTACTAAACTTATTTGAAATTATTAGAAGACAGTTTTTTTTAGTTTTTTCGGCTGCGTAGGCGTTGCCAAATTAATTTCGTCAAATAACCAAGTCATACCAATAATGCATACCAGTGTGACTAATAATAACAGCATTAACTTATTGGAACGTCAGAGCACATCGGAATCTGAAAGCATATTTTAGCTGAATTAATAAATAAAAGCACTCAATTGTAACGCAATTTGGATAAATAGTGTCGAGAGTAGATGGGCTGTAGGGTTTGTCAAGCTAGTGGGTATACCTACTTTGTTTGCTTTCCTGGGAGCCGATTCTCACTTCATTAGCAAATAATTCGTATACGACTCTAAGGCGTATGACTTGAATTCTACATAAAAAAGTCGAACGACAGCTAAAATCTGTATTCTGAACGCCATTCTACATTGAATTCGAATGAAAAAATAAATGTCTAACGACTTAAAACAGTTATCTGTGAATCATACGTTCCATTTTCTCGATTGTAAATTGAAAGTTAGTCGAATTTTATAACATTTACAATTTCACTTTTAAATTGATACATTTTGCGGCAAAATTTTAATTTATGTGTTATTTTATAGACTAAAGAAACCATTTAGGTATAAAATACATGGTATTAAAAGTTTAATAAAATTAACTCTCAAAATTTTCAAATGAAATGTAACCTATAACGAAACGTCAACTGATCGTCGACTTGTGTGTGGTGTTTGTTTACAAATCACAAACTTTTCATGCAAAAACAAGAAATCAGAGCAAGTCAAGGAGTAAAGAAAAAATGGTTAAAGGGGCTTAAAAAAAAGGAAAGCTGGCTATGCTTCGGCCAGTCAGACGAGGAGGCTCACTGAGCTACTGGATGCCGACCCCGAGCTAAGATCGGGGAAGTTTTCCGCCCATTAAATAAACTCACGTTGGTTTTCAAATCAATTTCCTTTTGTGGGACGAGAAGTTCTACTATACTTATGAGATTCCTTGCTAAGTATTTCGAGAACCGAAAGCTCTTTAAAATTAGCGTCGCTCATATCAAATGGCTCTACCCTTCATGTAGCACGGCGCCTTGGTGTCGCTGAAGCTATTGCCACTTCACTCAAAATTTTTTCAACAAAAGCAGCTACAAACTTGTTCATTTTTAGTAGCACCACACTCCAAAAGTTTCTCAAAAGTTTCCAAATCTAACCTAACCTCTTTCTTCTTTGGACTTTCCAATCAAGAAACGTCAACTATCAATGAATGCGTTCAAATTTCATACGCCTTTTCCCAGTCGCATGGTAATTACCATGCGACAAGATGACACCTCAAAGCGAGCGAAATTTATTAGCAAATTTGCGCATACGACTTTGTGAGAATACGTGAAACTGATTTTTATGCGACAAATGTCTAATCCTTCGAATATTTTGCGTGTACGCTTTCAATTCGCATGGGCGAGAATCAGCCCCCTGGAGATTTAATTGTTGTATCTTGCCATGCAGTTTTTTGTGTGGCCTAAAAGGATAAAGAAATAAAATTCTGTATTATCTACCGAAAAAAGAATAGGTTCATCATCATTCAGCCACAAGAGGTCCACTACTGGACATAGGCCTCCTCCATGGATTTCCAAAAAGATCGGTTGGAAGCGGCCTGCATCCAGCGCCTTCCTGCCATTTGGATGAGGTCATCTGTCCAACTTGTGGCTGGTCGTCCCACGCTGCGCTTGCCGATATGTGGTCTCCATTCGAGAACTTTTCGGTGAATAGGTGCTTAGTTATTAATATTGTCTTTGAAAAATCAATGGTATTATAAATTAAACGGTGTCATTACTCATTATGTACAGTGTCATTACCAGTGATCGGAGCAGGTAGAGTGATTTTATGTACCTACGTGATAGTTTGTGCACGATATTTTAATATGGCATGCCCTTTTCGGGAAACAAAAAATCCGGGAAATTCCGGGATTGATATAATTGAACTAGATGTCATTTCGGTAAAAAATATATGTTAAATTGGTTACAATGAAAAAACTAAAAAACAAAAACACTACAGTGGGGAACTTGCGTCTAACTTAGATTGAAGTGACATTGCTTTTATACCATACAAATCATATAAAAACCCTTTTTCTCTAAATGGAAACATATTAAGAACTTCGTCAAGTACCTCCGATTCCGACTCCGATTTTATTCTGTATTAATGGAATTTCAGCATAAAGACATTTTATTTCTGTTTTTGTGTTTGCTTTTATTTGTGTTTTATTTTTACCAAGCCGGTTCGGTATGCGAGCAACCTACGCGGCTTAGGTCGGCAAACTGTTAGCTGTCTGGTAAAGTTCTTGGAGTGTGTTATTTTAAAAAAGAAATATTTGCTCGTACTAATAAATATATTAGGAATCATTTTAATAACGTTATACGTGGTACATAATAATCGCTCGATGTGTCTATATCCTCTTACAACTAGAATAGTATTCATAACCAAGAGGGGTTTTGTCATAATCACCACGCTTGGCAGGCGGATTGGCGATCGCAGTAAGCTGTTGGAATCTCAGGAAGACGCTGCTGCCCGTCTCCTGGTAATTTATTTCCTTAGTCGCCTTCTACGACATCCACGGAAGGAAATGGAGTGACGCTATTCTTAATCCGGCGCCACACGGCGCGCGGCGGTGGTAGCCTAGTGGGTAGAACATCGGACTCGGAAGCGAGAGACCCAGGTTCGATCCCCAGTGCGGGCATATACCTATGAGTTGGTTTTCTAAGTTATGTACATTTGTGAAGATGAGTAGCAATACCACTCGCTAACGGTGAAGGAAACCTGAGTGTCTGAGCTATTCACATACCTCAGCGCTTGAAATCGCCAATCCGCGGTAGGCACGCGTGGTGATTAAGCCCACACTCTCTCCCTGAGAGAAGGCCTGTGCCCTACAGAATAGTATTAATTAAAATTAAATATTTTTTAAATTCCAGAGGCATATCGATATTAACATTATGCATGATACATCAATTTCCCGGAATCACTCTACCTACTCCGATCACTGGTCATTACGTACAGTCGAAAGCACATCAACCTTTACATTTTAGTTGCAAAGTCACCCATAACATAACTGAATACAAGACAGCTCTTGTAGTTTATTTAAATGTAATGTTAAGAAGTGCTCTACCTGAAATGTTTATTTTACGTCTTCCAAAAATTTTGCAAGTAACTTTGATTTTTTATTAAAAGCATACAACGGTACAATAAAAATTTTGCGAAAAAAATTTAAAACTTATTTTATAATAAAACTGATGAGGTATAAGGATTTTGTTTAGCCCCCCCCCCATCCCCCTAACCCTCCTCACATCGATCAATTAAATTTGGCACCAAACATCCCGTATTTATTTAATTTTAGTAGGTATCATAAAAAAAATTAAATAAGTCGAATTTCCGGCTACCATGTATAATTGGCCTACCGTGTGGCGCCGGGTTAAGAATAGTGTCACTCCATTTCCTCCCGTGGATGTCGTAGAAGGCGACTAGGAAATCAATTACCAGGAGACGGGCAGCAGCGTCTTTCTGAGATTCCAACTGCATACTGCGATCGCCAACCCGCCTGCCAAGCGTGGCGATTATGGCAAAACCCCTCATGGTTAGGAAAACCATGAGGGAGGCCTATGTCCTGCAGTGGGCGTCAAATGGCTGATGATGATGATGTATTATTAAATCTATCATCACGTCTATTTATATGCTGTTGATACAACAGCCTTGACATACGTGTAGTCTACTCAGTTACGTTACAGGCGATATTTTGCTACTAAAATGTAAAAGTTAATGTGCTGTGGACTGTAAGAAGTTCCCACAAAATATTTTATTTATTGTGTCTAAAAAAATCTAAATTTATGTTTTTTTTTTTCAGTTAAAAGATGGCCATCCGCAGCATGACAGTCACCGACGCACGCGCTTCCAAACCCTGGTGGTCACGGTAAGCAGCCCATCTACGATTTTTGTAAACCGAAGCAAAAATAAAGCAAAAAAAATTTGACATTGATGTCCCTCTTACCCCAACCCCTAGAAACTTACAAAACAATGTATCAGCCGCAGTGGTGGACTAAGCTCCCAGGTTATCTTTTGTACCTACAAAATATTTTTAAGAAAAAAGTCTTAGGCACGTAATGTATCTAGCAATCGTGGTATAAAACTAAAACTTGGTAAAAAAAAAACTAAAACTAAAACGTGGTATAAGACTAACACCTTTTATTTTAGCTAACCGAAACCTTTCATGCATCTGATGTACAATAAAGGATGTTTTACCTATCTGTCTAACGTTCCGAAAAGCAGTCTCTTTTATTTTAATGAAACCAGCTGCGCATCAGCACGCCTATACACGCATATTTTTTTAGCGTACCACCCCCACACCTAAATAAGAGATGATTTTTTTCCTCGTGTACCCCACAGTATGTGTGGTCTCATTGGATTAGTCATTTAAAAACATTGCAGGCGTATGGGGAACCATATTTCGATCTGGGGATCCGTTCAGTGATTTGTCATTTGTTTTTTTTTTGCGGAGGGTCCACTATGTAGTTTCGATAGCCGTTGTTGCGATTTTTTTTTCCACTGCCTCATAGGTTCGAAAGCTTATGGACTCGAATAATGTAGTCGGGAAAGACGCTGTTTCGAAAAACTCTCGAATGTTTGTCATTTCGATTCATTCAGTCATAATGTGTATAAAAGAAATTCAACTAGTAATTATTATTACTACCAGCAATTCATAATGTAAATGCCTATAAAATCTCTGATTTAATTAAAACGTTTTTATCGTACATCGCACATACTTAACTATTCGTGAGTCTCGCGACGTAGATTTATAATTGCACAATTTTGCTTCCCATCTGCCTAGATAATATTATAATGCATAATGTGCTACAGATAGAAAATCTTTAAAAATGAATCATTTATCATTTGTTAATAAAATAAATCTTGATTGACACCGACTTTTTTGTGTTTTATTCACTACTTTTTTTATACACATTAAGACTGAATGAATCGAAATGACAAGCATTCGAGCGTATGCGGCAGTGAATAGAATAGAATAGAATACTCTTTATTTGGCACATAAAAATACAATAGAATAAATTAAACTTAAAATTATTACAGTCATACGTATTATATATGCACCAAAAAGGTCTCAGCCTTATTCCATGGTTGGGCCACGGCGCTGATTTTCAGTGGATGCCTTACATTTAAATATTAAACGTGAAAATGTTTTTCGAAACAGCGTCTTTCGCGACTACATCATTCGAATCCATAAGCTTGAGGCAGTAAAAAAAATTCGCAACAACGGCTATCGAAACTACGTAGCGGACCCGTTTGCGGAATAAGGCGAGACGCAGCAGAGGACCTCCATCAGCTCACTGGACCAACGATCCGGATGGCCGAGAACAAAGAAGTGTCGTGCTTTGGGGAGGCTTATGCCCAACTCGAATATTCGCGATAGAATGTTGAATGATAGATTTGATTGAACTGACCCACCCAAACATGTTAATTAAAACTTCGAACGAAATATCAATTGTACGCACAATTATACATAGTTTTTTTTTATGGCAACTCGAATCGGAATTTTGATGCGATATTTTACCCCCGGCGCGAGATCGTGTTATTCGCTAACAGTCAAAAGTCAGGAATTTGACAGAAGTTGGTGCGAATTTTTGAGAGTTTTTTTTTCCATAAAAACCTTTGTGATCGCTTGCACACACAGATTTGTTTCTTTCCCGTCCACACATTAATCTTTTTGGCGGTAAAGTGAACATAGTTTAATCACAGATCGTTCGCACTAACTGTCTTTACAGTGTATGTGATGACGTAGTGTAATGCGTCCTGATGTGCAAAGTAAAAAATATTTAATCTATAAATAAATTTCGATTATATGCAAGAACAATAGACTGATAATGATTATCGAGGGATTTAGGGCGTTTACTCGTTCATTAACTTATAATACGTTTACCCAATTTCGTTTTGTTTATCATCTGACAAAAAAAAGATTATTTTATAGGCTGCCATGAGTATACTCGTATTGTTCTTTTTGAATCGGCAAAACCAGACATTACTATGTAGAGGAGCTTACAGATTCATATAGTACTTACCTATGTCATATAGTCAAAATAATTTAAATACAAGAGATGGCAGAGTTTCTGCCACTTTCATAGAGATAGAAGGTTTTAATGTATAAATATCTCTCGCTTCCGTTTTATTTTAGTAATTTCGTTCCTTCGACGATCTACTCCCCAACCACTTGACGAAGATTGTGACGTGTGATTTTTTTCAAGAGTGGTAATCCCTAGTGACAGTCAAAAAGATTTACGAGGATTATAGGCCATTTCTACCTCATTCGATGTAAACTTTTTTTTAAGTGACAGAAATAAAAATAAACATTGCAAACATAAATATATTAGGGGTTAAAGTATGAAATTGCCGTTTTATTGCAATAGGTTCTTTGAATTGACATAGAATCTTCATGGTTTGAGGTTTTCGAATGAAACTTTTTTCAAATGGTTTCTATGATGTTCTTTTTTTTAAAAATGTGAAACCTTTGAATATCGACTTTCAATTGTTTTTGTTATTCAATTTAGACAAGAAAGATGGATACTGCGAAAATTCGAGTGATTATGAGGCACCCATTTTTCGTATTTTTTTATTTTATTGATTTGACGCAAGTGAGTCAATATTGTGGGTAAGGTAACGTTAAACCATGCCGCTAATTCCTGGGTAGTTTGACTAGGGTCGGCTTCCACTATCTCTCTTAATTCATCGTTATTCACCTGTGTGGGCGGTCTTCCTCGTGGCTCGTTCTTTAAGTCGAAATTTCCATAACGAAAGCGTTTAAACCAAAATCGCACGGTGCGTTCATTAGTAGACCCTCTGTGTTCTGAGAGTAGACCCCTCTCCAAACGCAGCATTGATATTGCGGGCTGTTTCTGCCGCGTTAGTTCCGCGTCGGAACTCGTATTCAAAAATCACTCGAATTTTCGCAGTATCCATCTTTCTTGTCTAAATTGAATAACAAAAACATTTGAAAGTCGATATTCAAATGTTTCACATTTTTTAAAAAAAGAACATCATAGAAACCATTTGAAAAAAGTTTCATTCGAAAACCTCAAACCATGAAGATTCTATGTCAATTCAAAGAACCTATTGCAATAAAACGGCAATTTCATACTTTAACCCCTATTACTAATAAAAAAACTACCAAGCGCTACGTTCTGAAACGTAAACGAAATTTGACCCCCATTTTGCAGGTGCTAAAAAAACTAATATTAGTACATTATGATACAAGTGTGGTATGTTGGTCATTACACTCGAGTCGGTTTTTAAGCCTGAGCCGAAGGCGAAGGCTTAATGGAGACGAGAAGTGTAATGACCAATGCTCACGTGTTTCATACGACTTTTTTCAACACACTTGCGAGGAAAAGTAAATAAAAAAACAACACTAACGAAATGCAATACTGTGAATAAACTTAACAAACAGAAACCCATTTAAAAGATGGCGTATTTTTCGTGCGTGATTCGTGTTATGTATGGCGGTAAAATTCAAAACAGTATTCTTGTGCGCGCGCATCCATCAAAGATGGCTGCATTGCATGGCCATCTAGATATAATGAGGTTGCTAACCTATTCATAAATTTTATGTTAATTATTAGGTTTACATTAATTATTGTAGTGTTTGCTTAAAAATGCTAAAACAAGCAGTTTCATGAAATTCTTTAATTATTTATCACATTTTGAATTTAATTTTATATTTACGCAAATAACTACTTAGCTGTTTTCGAAACATTAATACTTCTTGCTAATATTTAAAAAGATATGTAATGAAAAGGCACTAGTGCGATAATGTAATGTAAAAGGCACGCCATGGGTAATATTCTGCATTATCAGTGTAAATACGCTGTAATAAGACCTACTTTACGAGCAGGTGTGTTGAAAAGTATTATTATGATTATAATTTAATAGCTCTTTATATTTCTCTGACACAATTGTAATTGTAAAACCCAGAATCAAATAGTTGTCCAAGTAGTATAAACAATGATCGTTTGGTTTAAATACCTGTAATGCTCATTTGCATGTAAGAAAGTTGGGACGCTCTCTACAATATGATGTGGCCACTGTGTTAAAATTTAAAATTAATATTACATAATCCCACCATTCACAGCAGCGGCTGAGAACCGGGCAGTCGGTAGACCAACAGCCCGATGGTCGGACGATGTGGTCAAGTCGGCAGGGGATGCGATGCCTCATTTTATTTTTATGGTTCCGTAGTTAACAAGAAACCCAGTCTCGCCATGTCCGTCTGTCTGTCTGTCCGCGGCCACGCTCAGAGAAGATTAGTAAATTACACCTACACCTAAATTAGGGATGATTTTGTTCACGTCTACCCCGTAGTGTGGGATATTGTTGGATTGGTAAGTTACATCGTTGATATTGATGGAGCACACAATATTAATCATTCTATTTCCTGCACCTTGATTTAAATCAGTTAATGATAAGCAGTTTTAGATAAGAGTGGTCTTGAGAGCAAGTAAAGTACATGCTCGTTGGCCTCGGCTTGGGACAATATCAATATTATTATACAACCTTCACATTTCTATTGACTCAACATTATATTTGTTGAAATACATCGTCTTTTTGTATTAAAAACGTTCGAGAGCACATCAACAAAATTGCAACAAAAATGTAAAGGTTAATCTGCTGTAGACTGTAGGTACTCTTCGTTCCCATTAGATCCATTGAGTAGTTCAAGAATGGAACTACCCGGGCCTAGCAACTGTTAAAGCATTGTAGTACAATGACAACAGCATGGAAGTGACGACTTAATTTCATTGTCGCTTCAAGTCTACGCGCGCACATGGATGTATCAAACATTCTAGGCGTTGGTATGAAAAACACGTCAAGCGAACCGACACTATGTAGCTGTCATAACAGATATACTCAAAGTAGAGTACATCGAGGCTCTGTGCTCAAAGTAGTTGAACCATTTAATGAAAAATGAGAAAAGCTGAGAGAAAACACAAATATGGCGATTATGACAAACCCCTTCATGGTTAGGAAAACCACGAGGGAGGCCTGTGTCCTGCAGTGGGCATCAAATGGCTGATGATGATGATGAAACACAAATAAAACATACGGAGAGCATTCACGATTTAGATTCAAAAGGATTTTGAAATAATTGTACAGCATTTTAGATTTGCCATTATTGCACGGTAAGTACCTGTAAGTGATATTGTAGGAGTGGCAAATGCAAATTGGCTCCGACTCAGCATGCGCTGGAAAGTACGCTCATTGACGCGCTTAGCGTATTGCCCCTATTAGGGAACCGTCCACTGTATAGAGCTATCCATTTTCACGTCTCCGAAATCTCAAAATTATGTATAGCTTCGAGCGGGTGACATCGGAGGAGTCCATATGCCCCGCAGCGTTTTTGAGTAATCTAGCCATGCAAATGTTATGAATAGAGAAGAAAATAATAACCGTTCTGTTACGGTGCCACTGGAAGCTGCATCATCTCATTACGTAGATACAAAGGCCAAAGTTTTTTTTATCGGCTATGCAATGTACCGTAATCTGGGGTGTTTTGCAACTACAGGGGTGTTTAACAACACTTTCAAGAATAAAGTAAAGAAAGACTTTTAAGCAAAATCTATGCCTAATGTTCAATAAAAAAGTTACGTGTCTATGGTCAGTGCTCTTGTTTTTTATTTTGACAACACTACTTGATGACAGGTGTCAAAGTAAATACATAAAAACGGCCATTTTTGAAACGGTTAGTTTGCTAACGAATTTTTGTGGAAAAAACTTTATCGTTTTCGGCAGAAAAAAACGCAACAAGATCAGTTTTTCTGTGGTATTCTATGGCTTTTGTTCATCGTTAACAGGATACATTGAGTATTTTAGGAGTTTCTGTACACTTAAAATTAGAGGTTAGAATTTTATTGCCAAACGGGGTGATTAAAAACGCGCTATGGGGTCACTAACAACGACATGTGGGTGAATACCAACGACTTATGGGGTCAATAACAACACATTTTGGCTTGTATTTTGGGTAATATTTTTCGAGTTACTTGTATGTTTTTATACTATTTATAAACAGAATCTCAATCTGTGTACATGTTATTTACAGGGTGATTATTCAAACAAAACAGAAAAGCTGTAAAAATCTCAAAAAAACCGATGAAAGCTAAAGGAACCAACAAACTGAAAAGTGAAAGTGAAATTATTTTATATGACTTTAATGAGGGCTTTCTAGACATGAAAGTTAATGGTGAAAGACATGAAAATGAAGCAGGTCCTTCAAATGTAACAATGTGTCGGGTTTGCCATTGCATTAATAATCAGACCGAAAAATGGTTGAAATGCAATATGTGCAAAAACCTGATATGCCACAAATGTTCAGGACATGACGTCTTGGCCATTGAATTTATATGTCGTCATTGTTTAGAAGCAGACAGTGATGACAGCGTGGCAGATGAGGACTTTAATCCCATCAAATCTGGCTATGGGCCTGATGATAATGAAAGCTCATAGTGAGCAGATTCAACTTTTTTATACTAGTTTTAAAAATAAATTGTGATCTCCAACGTTCCTGTTTTCTGCTATCTTTTAAAAAGATTTAAGGTCTGTTTTTTATTTACTTTTGTAGTACCTATATAGTTAAGCAAACTCTAATAAAGTTATCAACATAAAAATTAACGTTATTTCATTGCAAATCTGTCAATTTGTCAATAAAATCCTATACTTTTTGAAACTGTTGCTAATGACCCCATATCTCGTTTTTAGTGACCCCAGTCAAAGTCTGAATTGCAACACGCAATCTTTTAATGGACAATTTATTAAAACTAATAGTTTAACGTATTGGGGTCACTAGAAACGAAAAATCTATCCAAGACTCGCATCTATAAGTTATTACTTGAAGGATTCAGCTCGGGTTTGTAAAAATATATGGCATTAAACCTTGAAACATGTTGTTATTCACCCCTTCTTTACTAGTCACAAAGCAAATTCATCTGGTCTAGTTTGTTCTGTTCGAACCACAGATATTTTTGTGGTTCACCCACTGGGCACGGGAGGCTAACCGCCGGTTTCCGAATCGATAGTTTCGCTAAGTAATTACCTAATATCAATCTGAATCCATTTATTTTGAGAAACCTGAAGAGACAGAATAGTCGTAATAAACTATGATTTTGTAGTTTTATGAAACGCCGCCCGGATGGGATGATGATGCGAACCGCGCGGTAGCGAAACGCGTATTTTGCATCTCGCTCGATCTGTCTGCAGTTGGTTTCTTATTGACATTGAGTGTCTGAATCGTCGGCATTATCGCTAAAAAGCCCCTGCAAATGTTTCGCAATCATTTCGCAATTCACGGCGACACTGACGAGGCGTCATTGTAAACACTACGTAGTAAAATACCTTTTTTCGTACACAACAACTTTTAACGATCATATATTAGGAAATGTCATAAACTTCAGATTAAAAAAAAATTGTCAGTGTAAACGTCTATGAACTACAGAAAAAAAAAATTGATCTGCCGACCAAAATAAAATATATTTTCAATATTTCAATTCAAATAGTTCGTTAAATAAAAGAAATGAACAGGTGTAGATATTCCATAAAATAAATAAATGTGACGCAACTTATGTTTCTAATGATTCTTTAAAGTGTTCCTCAATCTTTAACCGGAAGATTCTCTTTCATAACAAGGTATGTAATTCAAGTACCTATTTACCCCCGGTTTGTGGATCGAGAATTTTACTAAGAAAAACTTACGTATTAAGTCTAAGTATTGAGCATCAGTCTGTCTCTTCAGGTTTCTCAAAATAAATGGATTCAGATTGATATTAGGTAATTACTTAGCGAAACTCTCGATTCGGAAACCGGCGGTTAGCCTCCCCTGCCCAGTGGGTGAACCACAAAAATATCTGTGGTTCGAACAGAACAAACTAGACCAGATGAATTTGCTTTGTGACTAGTAAAGATGACATGAACTCTACCATTGAGTGTCAAATGCTTCTTATCGAAGCTACAGTGACTCCATTCACAAATTAAACCTTGATGTTTTAATAATCTCCGTGTACAATAAAGAATATTCTATCTTCCATCTATCTATAACAGGAGATCGTTACTTAAGCGGGCGTATTATGACCATGCCATAACCATGGTGTTGAAAGGTATATAGGTACCTATATTCTGAAATAATGGCTTGTTTCTGATGATACTTGAACTATTTATCTCTAAGGTTCATAGCATTTTTTCCTAATAATTACAGAAAATATGTACGTTACGCTACGTGTGAGGTTAGGACGTACCTAAACATCAAAATTGTAAGTGATATTGGGACTCCTAGGTAGGCCTGGCGGAAGGGTTAAGTGTACTAACTACTTGTTATACAAGTTAAGGCAGTTAGTTGGTTGACGCGGGCAACAGGCCAATTGTTTGCACATAGCGTACAAGTGAGATATTAATCTTGTTTGTAACCAAAATGACGTGATCGCATTTATGAAAAGTGAACCATGTTGGACGCGAATCAGTGAGCGAGGTCATTTTGGCGGAACATCACAGTGGAGTTCATTTTTGTTTTAGCCTCCCGCCGGGGCTGGATACAAAGAGGATTATTACATTATTATGAGAGAAAATAGTTAATTGTTTATTGAAATGTGTGACAAGGATCTTCTGCGTGAGACTCCGGTGGCGCGGCCGCGGCAAGAGAGGAGGAAAGGTCGCCATGTGCTCATAAATGCGGAGCCAGCTCTACGTGAGAACAATTTTCAAAGGTGCGTTTTTGATTGAATACCTCTTTCGCAAATTTTTGTTGTAGCGTCCTACTCCCATTCTCTCGGCTAAACGGTTGCTGTAGAAACGTGATAAAAAATCAGGTTAGTAGCACATAAGGTAACGAATTTAAAAAGGAAAACCATAACAGCTTAGTAGGGTTTGCAAGACAACGAGTAATAGTATGTTTATAAAGGGAAAACTTTGTACACATTCCATTGAAAATTGATTGATCAAATAAAACGTTGTCAGGTAAACCGTGTACTCAACTAATATGTTCATAGTAACAAAAAAACCCTCCTTCTAAGGCCGCAAATTTTTACGGCCGACTAGCGACTCCGGAATCCTACGCCGCGCGTGACCCGACATGCACTTGGCCGGTAATGAATTCGTTCTGTTTTGTGCTCTTATCACTATGTTACCAAAAAGCTTTGAGGAAATCACAGGCAGTCTCTCAGAAACACAGAGGGAGAGAGAGAGAAGATGCATGCACCGTTGAATACACAGAACATTGTGGTTGGATAAATTTCACACCACGTTATCACTTGTCCTGGTCTCAAAGTGGAATACCCTATGCTGTGGTTACCAGGCAAGGACATCACAAACATGGAAATATACCCACCCTCCGTATATATGTACGGAGACCCCCGATGGGAATCGAACCCGTTCTCCGGCATAACCAACGAGGCAGTCAAGACGATTTCAAGCCTTGAGTTACTATTGTTATTTATTCATTTAAAGTGTAAAACATTACAGCCTTAAGCTTACTATTATGTTGTACAACATAACATAACATAACATAAACTCACGCCTGTATCCCAGAGGGGTAGGCAGAGACCAGGGAGTGCCACTTGCTACGATCCTGACAGATCACTTTCGCTTCCTCAACATTCATTAGTCGTTGCATGCACGCACGCCCAGACGGACATATTTCGACCAAATAGAGGATGTATTAACAAAGGGCAAGATGTTGTACAATTAGCAATTAAATTAACTACAGTAAAAAAATTTGAATCACTTAATAAATGAAACATTAGGAATGTAAATATTAAATTAAAACAGATCCAATTAAGATACATAGAACATAGAATAAAATTAAGATACAATAATTATACATAATTTAGAACACCCTTTCGTCCATCTCGTTCACAGTATTTCAGGCATTCATCAGCTTCATTCATAATCTTCGGACACTTTGTTGTTTTTTTTCTCATCGTAGTTATTGTGTGCGACGTTTTACTTCGCCGTAAGCGAGTGGTATTGGTAATACAAATTCAGAAATTAAGATAAGGGAAGAATATTCTTTATTGTACCAGAAAAAACACAACATAAAATATTTACAGGCGGCCTTATTGCTAATAGCAATTTCCCTCAATGAAGCAATGATCTCAGGATCCCAGATTAAATCTATCAATTAAAGGGTCCAAGGGTCCTTGGCCTTACGTTCTAGGCGGTAGGTTTTAAAAATACTTATTAAAATAATTGAAATTTCAGATTTTCACTTTTTGCAACAGCTTATTGTAAAATATAAAAGAAGGTACCTACTCATGGTTTTTTCCGTTCGTTGCGTTAGTTAGCTCCGGGTAGGCCGATAAATGTAGGGTACGCAACTAAACTGCTCATTACAGCACTGAAAACTTATGAAATTAAATGTAAAAAACCGGCCAAGTGCGAGTCGCACTCACGCACAAAGGGATAAAGTATAGATAAAGAAACACCATTATCTATACAACATTTGAATATTTCAAGCGTCTACCTGTTGCCGTTATTAATGTCAAGCAAATAACGGCAAAAATGTCACGTTTATTGTATGGGAGCCCCATTATAATATTTATTTAATTCTATTTTTAGTATTTGTTGTCATAGTGGCAACAGAAGTACATCATCTGTGAAAATGTCAACTATCATTTTCATGAGATACAGCCTGGTGACAGACGGACGGATGGACGAACAGCAGAGTCTTAGTAACAGGGTCCCTTACCATTTGGGTAATGGAACCCTAACCCCTGGCGATAAGACAGCCAGTTGTATACTATATAACTTAGATATTTAAGATAGTTCATGTATCTTTATAATGTATGGTGTGCAATAACGAGTATTAATCTAATCCAATCAAATCTAAAAGTAGGTAAGTCAACACCATCTAGCAGCGACGACATAAAACTAAACATGGTCGTAGTTGAGTCGCCGGGCGCTCAAGAACAGCTTCCTGTATCGATTTTCTCCGCCCGCGTGCCAGTTTTCACGACGTAACTTTAGTTCTCTGCATTTTGTTGGCCGGATAATTGTTTTGTACGCAGTACGCCACAGCTCACTTCATTTTAATGAAACATTCCATTTTATGTTATATCTAAAAACGTTAATTCCTGAAGTGGTACATAGAGATTTTAACAGTTACATCTCGCTGAAAAACTGAGTGTGTGAATAACGAAACGCAGCGGAAACATTTGCATCTTGCGATAAAAATAACAAACATTGCATCGCATTGTTTGGCACAAAACTGAAGATAATACTTCACTCAAAGGCTTGATTGGTTATTGCTTATTGTAATCGAGGATAAAATGAATAAGGTTAAACGAAAATTAAAGCTTAAGGTACATTTAATAGAAAGCTTAAACATTTTATAGTGTTGTGTAATTTTTTGCTCGAAGCAAACTGTAAGGTAAAACAGCTCGCCGAAGTGTACGCCATGGCTGTAAGTTCATTTGTTTAGTGAACGTTACCTATTTGAAGAGAAAAACATTCAAATTAAAATGATGAGCAATTCGTGGAGGCCCGGGTTGCACCGGCGCGGATTCATCAACACTCACATGGATGACCACTCTATGGACACTCTGAACCTCGTCTCACCGCTCAACAGATTCGCTAGGTTTCATGGGAATGTTAGCTTCAATTATTCTTATCCGGAAAAGTGAGTTACCTTTCATAACCTAGAATTTACTTTTCTATGCAGGGTTATTTTGAAGAAGAGGTTGGATGTTGAAAAGTGCTAGCCTGCCACACCGCACCGAAAAACAATGCTGGTTTGCCAGTTGGAGACATCTTGGAGTGGGCTTAAAACATTCTGGGGCATGGCCCGGCTGTCCCCTTATCTACACTAATGCCTAGGTACTTAGGGTACATATTATATATTTAACATATAGAGGGTTGTTTATAAAACTCTTCAAAAGTCGTAGAAGAAAAGCTGTTGTAATTGACAAACTCGAACCGATATATTTCCGCAATAACCCTGTATAGGTGCCTACATTATTATTAGGTCATGTTTCGCATCATCTTGATAATTTCCCATTCACTATCTGGCATTTTTTTTTTTAATAAATTATATCATATATTAAAAATCCAAACTTTGTGAAAAATATTTCGGCTGTCCCAGAAATAAACACAATAAGGGACATAATTTTTTTCAAAACTGAGAAATATCCGTATTGGTTACTAGTTAGTTCCAGTAACCAATAGTAGGAATATCTAGGTTTTGAAAAAAAATGCCCTTTACAGTGTTTATTTTTGGGACAGCCGATTTGTAGAGCGAACTCACTGACTCCTGCTTAAAAGAAATAGCAATCACTTTAGCATGTGATAGATTCTTATATTGCTATTCGTATAACTAAGGTTAGGTTCTCGAGACTCGAGAGAGGAGCATAACGTCACGATAAAAGTTTTATCCATTAACGGCTAGCGCCATCTTGTTTTATTTTACCGCATAAAGCGAGATGCCGCTACCCGATAGTGGGATAAAACTTTTATCTTGACCTTGTGCGTGCTCCCCTAGCAGGTAGGTACACAAAAAACCACTTCTTGTGAACTTCTTTCCACCTCACGTTACTCCCCAATAGATGGAGTTGTAGTCAAGAAAAAATGTTTACAAGTCACATTTCTGTCGCATCGGACAAATCAGTAAGCCACGCTATGTTGACATTGAAATTGAAATATAGTACATACTGACAAATTCGGTTTTTTGTTTCAGACCCAAAACCCGAGTCAAAGTGATCATAGCAGTGCTGGTCACTCTAGTGATCATCTCAGCTCTCTGTGGGTACTTCATCGGCTCCAGTGAGTCCTCGAGGCGACTGAGGGAGGAGCCGCCCGATCCTGTGGTGCAGCCTCCCCCCAGCTGGTCGAAGCTGCATATATTCAAGAAAAGTGCCGTCTGTACCGACGCACCACAATGCTCGCAGATTGGCAGGTTGGTGCAGTTTGTTAGCTTCTGATGTAGGTACCTCAAAGTCAAAAGTCACAGTCAAAAATTTTTATTCACTATATAAACAAGATGTTTACTTAATGAACGTCAAAGCTGTTAGTTTCACAATTAATAGATTATGCGGAGAAGTAGCTAAAAAAAAACTCCACATTTATTCTTTTCAAAACAGGTTTGCTTAATTAACAGAGTTTTCAACTTAAAGTTACACTACACTAGATACAATCGTTCCTGTTAACATTATTTAAATACCAGACATCCTTGTCTTCAAAATAATCCTTAATGTTATAATAGGCTTTTTTGCACAGAGTATGCTTAATAAACAAGTTTTACATTAAAACTTGTATTATTGAGCAGAGACGATGCACAGCATTAAAGTGAGATTGCGCTGTCTTTCTTTCTGGCAACACACAGGAAATACGTCATAATTTCGATAAATTTAGTCTATGAAAATGGTACGATACAACCTGATTTCCGGTTCTGGTCACCTGAGCTTGAGCAAAGGCGATTTACCCTCATAGAAGTCTCTCACTCACCAGGAGGCCTGAAAGGCATGCTGTGCATCGTCTCTGCTCAATAATACAAGTTTTATTTAATGTAAAACTTGTTTATTATATCGGCATGTGACGATGCACAGCATTAAAGTGAGAGATGTGTTTATTGGCTCCTGGTGGCCACGGACGATGCTATGTGAAGAAAACAGTAAAAAAGAAATTGGTGTGGATCATTCATTTTACTATTGAATAAAATGCGGCCTTGAACACAAGCTACATATAATATTGATAATGAATAGTTTACAATCAAGTAATAGAAATAAAGTACTTCTCAAATCAAATGATTAGGTATTCACACAATCGGCTCAAAATTTAAAGCAAGACAATGCCCTGATTGATTATTATCAGATTTTCTTAAAATTTGTTTACAATAAAAATTTTTGAAGGTATTTTCACTCCGCCAGTTACCGCGAGACAAAATATCTTCAATGGGAAGGTTTTCAAACCAATTAAGGGACGCTACCGCTGAGCGAAAACTGCCAGGAGAAGCCTTAATATTGGCGTCTTTCAAAACTGTCTTTACCCAGTTACCAATTAAGGTTCTAGAAGCTGATTTGCAATCGCCAGTAATTGACACAAAAAGGGAATTACTACAATCCGCTGTGCGTCTATTCTTTCCCAATTCTATAACTTTTCTTATCCAAAAAACTGGACAAACATTTTTATTGGGATGTTCCAAAAGTTTCCACCCTGATTGTCTATATGTGGCAGTGTCAGTCTTTGAACCAAAAACTGGCCACAATGTTATGGCCTTACCATCGTCTACAAAATTTTCTGAAGATATTCTTAGAAGAGTAAGGTCATGCACACGCCTGCCTGATGCTAACAAAAGTATACAGCTTAATCTGCGTGACGCTTCAAACAGAGAAATCCTACGCGGGAGATTATTGCCTAGCCACGTAAACATTTCATTTGGGTCCCAAACTGAAAGTTTTGTAGCTTTTGGATTCTGTAAAGATATAGCTTTTAAGATATGTTTGATTAGGAAATGAGAGCTAAGATCAGGGTGTTTTGATTGGCTAAAACAATTTACAACAGACTTATGCAATAATATTGTAGAATAGGCATACTTTTTATCTATATGCAAATGTGCCAGATACCTTGCCAGCGAGTTTGGATTAGCCAGTTTATAATTAAAGTTATTGGCTGCGCACCATTCTATCCAACGATCCCAGGCTGGTTTATAAGTTTTAAGAGTTGATTCGCGCCAGCTCGCTCTAAGTAGATTTCTTTCCGCATCGGACCATGATTCTATTAAGTTAGCCCACCCCGAACTTTCCATACAAAAAGTTTCATTTCTTGTACACGTGGAGGAGGCAAGCCCGTGCTCTGGTCTACTAAGACCTGGGGTAGGTTCTGAATCCTGATCGGTCTGCTGAGAGCTCGGAGGCGCAGGTCCGGTAGCCAGAAGGCGTTTGACCACATCGGAGCTACTAACAGGTAGGTGCCTTTCGCAGTGTTCAGGTGATGGAGAACACGAGGGATCAGGTTCGGCGGAGGAAATACCCACGCTAGCTCGTACTGCCATGTTCTGCTGAAGGCATTGTGAAACACTGCTGATTTGTCTGAGCAATCCATGGTGGCATAATTCCTCACAATTTTGGTTTGCTTTGAGGCAAACAAATCTATTCTGGGCACCCCGAACTTCCGAAACACCGGGACTAGGGCTGGCCTTAGTAAATGCCATTCCGATACACCTTTCCCTCGGGACAACCCGTCGGCAATATGGTTGAGTCTGCCTGGTAGGTACACGGCTGTCAGAGTTATAGTCCACCTGTCTAGAAGATGCATCAGTTGGTAGGTTAGGTCTTGTAGTGCAACTGACTTCGTCCCTCCCTCGTTTCTGATATGTGCCACAACGGTTCGGTTGTCTGTCTGTAGAATAACATGACATCCTGTCAATTTGTGTTTGAAGTGGGATATTGCTGCTATGGTTGCATACATTTCTTTCCGGTTGCAATGCCAATTGAGTTGGGACTGGTCCCACCTGCCAGATATCAGGGAGTCGTCCATCTGAGCTCCCCAACCGTAGTCTGCTGCATCCGTTGTCAAAAAGTGCTGGATTCGAGATTGATGCAGACAGTCTGTTGTATGCGACTGTTCGGCTACTGTTATCCACCACTTTAAGTCCGTTCTTACTGCAGGAGGGATCTGCACCCGATATAGAGCTGATTGGTGTTGTAGAGTCCTTGCCAGTCGCTGCATGTGGCGACAGTGCAGCCGACCTCGGGGCGTCACGAAACTTGCGAAGTTGTAAGTGCCCAGCAGAATCTGACATTCTTTCAGAGATATCTTGTTTCTTTGTAGAACTCGACTCGTCATCTGTACGATAGTCCGTACCTTCTTGACAGGAAGCGCTTTGGTATTTTGACGCGTGTCCCAAATCAGACCGAGGTATTCCAAGGATTGAGATGGGCGCAGGACGGATTTCTCGTAGTTTATACTCCACCCCAGGGACTCCAGGAGGCAAGTAGTTTGCTTGGCCTGTGATTCGAGTAGGCTTCGAGATTGACTTACAATCAAAAAATCGTCCAAGTAGACTAGTACTCTCATGCCTCTGTTCCGAAGCAGCTGCGCCATCCAGTTCGAGAGAGCGGCGAAGATTTTCGGTGCGCATGACAGTCCGAATGGGAGGCTGGTCATTTGTAAAACCTGATGCTTGTATATCAGGCGAAGGAATTTCCGGTGGGCCTCCGCTATGGGGACGTGGAAGTATGCTGATGAAATATCCAGTTTTATCATCCAATATTTTTTCTGAAGAAAGTGTGGCACTTGAGGATGAGAAATCAATCTGAATTTCTTCGGTACTATGTATTGATTCAGTCGTTTCAAGTTGAAAATTGGCCTGTCCGATCCATCGCTCTTCTTGGTTAGGAACATTGTCGAAAAGAAACCGGGCCCCAGTTGATTCTGATCGGGTATTTCTAGAACTTGTTGTTCCACCAACCTGTTTAAGGCTTCTGTCATCTGGGCGGTCTCTATTGTCTTGAAACGCCGGCATGTATGTGGATTTGGTTGAACAAGCACAGGCTTGGAGGTAAATGGTAGACGCATTCCGGTGATTACTCTCAGAAGGGCCTGCGGAGCCCGAAGCGTCTGCCACTGTCTTCGATATGCTCGAAGACAGCCTCCCTGAAAACGACGGGTGGGGAAGTGGTAGTCACTTGCGGTCATACTTTTTCCTTCCTTGCTGCCCTTCTTTCCCAACGGGTCTTTTGTCTTTTGCAGCGTTCTTCGCAGAGAAGCCAAAGTCGCGCTTATCATCTTTGGGGCGTTGGGTCGAGTTTTCGGAGCGAAAGAACTGTTTACCTGTGTCACGGGGAGCAGCAGGTTTGGTCTTGGGCCCCTGGCCGGAACTTTTTGAGTTCTTGCTTTGATTGAACCACGGCCGAACCCACTTGTCTATACCGCCAGTGTTTTTGATGTAAGACTGTACCATCGTGTCATCGAAGAGATGCTGAGTACTCGGGGGGATTTTACGCAAACCTTCCCGAAGAGTTTTGTTGGTGATTTCCATCAGGATACGCTCCCGACGATTTTCAATGCATTCAGCTCGTTTTCCGCAAACGATCTGCATGACTTCTTCACTAGTTTTGTGAAATTTTGATGCAGGGCTAAACAGTTCTGAAATACTATTGAAAATATTGGGGGGCGTGAGAGCCGTGGTTGGGTTAGCGACCCAGTCTACGAACTGTTGCAGGTTCTGCTTTAAAGTATCATGCTGTGTCAACAAAGCATTACACAGCCCTGCTAACGCCTTTTCAGTAGTGTTCAGACAATCTTTTCCCTTCAAAAGTTGACGAAGTCCGTCGTTAATTTCGAGGTCTATAAAACCGGGAGTAGCAAGATGGCTTTTTAAGGCATCGTTGTACCTGACATCCTTCCAGGAAGATTCTCCAAATTTCTGCAGATTTTGTAGGCGGTTCAAATGCTGGGGGTCCGCAGGAGGTGCAATTGGTTCTTTAATGGACGTTTTAATAAAACCTAGATCGAGTTTTGGAAGAATTTCTCGATCAATGCAGTTCTCTGGTCTATTCAATAGCGCAAACGATTCCGGACCTTGTGGGTGCAACGGTTGCTGTGAAGTGCTAGGCCCAGAAAAAATGGCGGGAATCACCGTTTCATTTTTCTGTTCGTTACGTGTCAAAAACTCCGAAATTGCTCGCATTTCTTTTAGAAGTTCATTAAAACCACTGTGCATCTCACCTGGCTTCCTCTTCTTTACCTCTGCTCCTTCGTAGTGATCGGACGAGGCCAGCCGCTTGCGAAAGCGCGGCGGCGGCTCGTCGTCCGATGAGGCCTGCCGCTTACCGGAGCGCGAGTCACCGGACGAGGCCTGACGCTTGCGAGTGCGCGGCCCTGGCTCATCCTCGAGGCCCGCCTCCAAGACAGGTGAAGGCAAGTCGTTACTTGTCGGTACCACGAGGTACACATCCCGATCACTATATTCATGATCACTCATTGCACTAACAATTAATCCGTTATCTTCTGTAGCACTCGCGCAACTCAGTAGACAAATAACTTATTTTAAAATATTCAAATTAACGATTTTTTCACAAAATCGATCAATTTCGACTTAAGTTGTTGCTTCAACGAAAAAAGACGACGCTATGAGGGTAAATCGCCTTTGCTCAAGCTCAGGTGACCAGAACCGGAAATCAGGTTGTATCGTACCATTTTCATAGACTAAATTTATCGAAATTATGACGTATTTCCTGTGTGTTGCCAGAAAGAAAGACAGCGCAATCTCACTTTAATGCTGTGCATCGTCACATGCCGATATAATACATTTTTTAAACCGCGTCGGTGGTAACTGTAATATTATTATATCTTAAGGAATCTTATTGTAGAACCGTATACAGTGCCCCATAAAATATGTATTAACTTTTGCAAGTCTAAAACGTACCTCAATCACTTTCATAACAAGTCAGATAAGACAAATACCTACATTTTAAAAACATATAGGTATGCTTGATATAGACAAATTGTTGACAAACAAAGTTATGCAGGCTCAGCATCTGAAAAAAAGAAAGAAGACATTTATTTAAATTGTCACAGAAACACAAACTAAACAGGAAGGTACACCAACAAAATACACAAATGTGCTGCGCTCTGCGCATAATAAGATAAGTTAAGAAAACAAAATCATCATCAGCCATTTGACTCCCACTGCAGGACATAGGCCTCTTTCGTGGTTTTCATAACCATGAGGGGTTTTGTTTTGCCATAATCGCCACGCTTGGCAGGCGGGTTGGCGATCGCAGTATGCCGTTGGAATCTCAGGAAGACGCTGCTGCCCGTCTCCTGGTAATTGATTTCCTTAGTCGCCTTCTACGACATGCACGGAAGGAAATGGAGTGACGCTATTCTTAATCCGGCACCACACGGAATAGAAGACAGAATATTCCAATGTAATCTTTATTAACATTTACACAAGAGCTGAAATCAGTTGGTGCAGTCAACATCACGTCAACCTTTACACGCATTCTATTACTCTAAAGTAGTATAGTAGCACAGAGGTCGTTGTTTCAATTGCCGGCATGTACCCAATGACTTTATTAATAAGTAGGTAAGTAGATACAATATTGTACTTCTTCATAAATATATGTCTTCTTCTATATTCCAATGTGAGCTTTCTTTGCTTTGACATAAGAACTGAAATCAATTGGAACTCTGCAATATTAAGCCTGCCGTCGACTACAGCAGAAACCACAGAACATAGGGTCGCATTTATTCCAAGTGCGTCCATCTCTGAAGAATCGAATCGAATTGTTCATTCATCGCAACTCTTCATCAAATTAGGTCGTTTATGAAAGCTCGGATGAACAGATGTTTTTATTTCAAGTACTTTATTTTGATGAAGAAGAGGAGAATATAAGAAAAAGGACATGGCGTGCTCCAAAATACTGGGTACACGACATTCATATTTTTATTTAAACAAAAATACGTTGGCGTGGCTCGCATCCACTTCTCCACATCGAGGGAGGCACGCCGAGTTGAATCGAATCTTATCGTTGAAGAAATAATTCGCCTTTCGAGCAATTCGCGCGCTCGATTCAATTCGGCGCGGCGCGGCTCGTCGCGAATAGATACAGTTTCGTAGTAAATAAATATACTCGTAGAAGGCGACTTTCTCAATTCGATTCGACTCGGCTCGGCGAGCCTAGTGGACGCGAGCCTTTACAAAGACCTAGATACAAACTACCTGCAGAGGGCGTTGGCAGTATTCTGCTGCCGAATGTAAGTATATAGGTACCTATATTGCATAGGAATGGTCCACCTGCATAGAGGAACCATATTTTATATAATAGTTTCTCCCGCATTCTGTTGATTAGTAGAAACTTCTGATAAGTAAACATGACCACGTGGTTGATCACCACACCACACATTACTTATCTAATAAACGAGGTTAGCTATTTTTCTCGGACTTGAAGATAACGGCAACGGATATCGCTTTCAACTCAATTAGCAAAAAAATGCATCCCTACCTACATAGTTGATAGAAGGTTCTGGAAACTACACGAGACAGCTAGCTGGAAATGTTGAAAAACATACGTCGGCAATACAGCTGGTTCACGCACACAAGGACCGCAGAACCAAACAAACAACGTTTCAAAATAACCGGGTTGCCGGCGCGCCTCCGCCAATCAGCGAGCTCGTAGCGTTATCGACGCGCCGCGGTCACTGACGGACTTGTCCGCTATAAATACCCGCCGCGCACCCACACGCCAAACATTCGAACGCCAGAAATTCAGTGACACCCATCGCCGCGTTTACGCCGCGTAAGAAAACAAATAAATCAACCAACTCCGTTATAAATATGTCCGAGGCCTTCTTTGACGAGTACGACTACTACAACTTCGACCACGACAAGCACATCTTCACCGCGCACGGCGGCAAGCAGCGCACCAAGAAGGAGGCCAGCGTTCACACCAACCACAACGACCCCTCCGGCCACTCCAGGAAGCTGCTCACCAAGCTGCAGAACACCGAGAACAACAAGAAGTTCACTCCGAAGCACTAGATGGACGCGTAAGCGATTACAGACCATGGCGAGCCAACGGACTGTCGATTATATGCCGAGCGAGAGGAGGACGTTATGGCGGATTCCCGAGGAGAATCCGAGTCATTGCTCGTTTCGAAGATCAGTGGAACACCCCCGACGGTTCCTGGTGACCAGCGGCTTCTATTGGGGCCAGCACAGCAGCCGGCCGCGGCTCCGCGCGCGGGCGCGGCCCTAGTCGGCCCCTCGCCGCCCCTGGAGCGCCCGCACTGTGCACTACTATTTATAAACACCGTTCCAATGACTGATCTCATCTCGAATTGGGCTTGTTGTAAAGCTCTAACTTGCTGTGTTACTAGTTAGTTTTAATTATTATTACGTTTTAATTTGTAATCTTGTGACCCCGTTTATGTTTGAGGGTTAAGGATTCGCAGTAGACTGTAATAATTTAAGTTTGAATAAAGAAAATTATTTCTTAGACGTTTCGTTTCAATGTTTTATTCATTGTGGCTGGGCGATGAGGCGGAAACACCGAGGTGATCCGTTGTAGGTGGTTATTATTGAGTTATTAGTTCTTGCTTGCAGTCGCCTTCGCGTAGTCATAACATGTGTTTATACACAAAAACAACCTTGGGCGACCAACGCTGACCGAGCTCGATGACCTTGCCGCTATTATCAGCATTGTGGTGGAATTACTAAGTCTTTTCTTTGTCAATAAAAAGTCCATAATCGCAGTAGTTCCTTGATGACAGAAACAATTACACTTGGTAGGTATAATTGTTATCGTACAATTGTATCATAAGGCCATCTCATGATTAAGAATAAAAAAATTATGTTATTCATTGCCTTAAAATTGTCATGGTATAATATAACTTATTGGAAACAAGTTACCTAGGTACCTAGTAGGTAAAAGGTGGTGAACCATCTTCGTTGTAAGGTCGCTTGCCTTTTCGACTTATACAAGATTTGTATTTTGGAGAGTGTGTGCAGGGGCTACATGAACTTATACCCCCATCCCCTTTCTTCCATCGGACAACCAGAGGGCTGGCTCATATGCATGCATTTGTGGAAATACCGCGAATTCGCACCGAGGGATTCACGAATACGCGTTGCCGTCGTCTGGTTTTCCAGAGACATATACCCTGGGTGTCTTTAAAACTAGAGTCAACCGGCATTTAACAGGTAAACACGTAACATCTTCCCAGTCTTCGTTTACCATCAAGCGTGATTGGAGTCGAGTGTCAACGTGTCCTAAATAAAAAAACGGCCACGTGCGAGTCGGATTCGCGCACGAAGGGTCGCGTACCATTATGTATACAACATTAGACACAAAATCGACAAAAAACGGCAAAAAATCACGTTTGTTATATGGGAGCCCTCCTTAAATATTTATTTTATTTTAATTGAATTATTTATTTTGAAGCGAATATACAACTAAATAGTCTGTGAATATTTCAATTGTCTACCTGTTGCGGTTATTAATATCGAGCAAAAACACTCCCCTTAAATATTTATTTTATTCTATTTTTAGTATTTGTTGTTATAGCGGCAACAGAAAAACATCATCTGTAAAAATTTTAACTGCCTGGCTATCACGGTTCTTGAGATACAGCCTGGTGACAGACAGACAGACAGACAGACGGACAATGAGATCTTAGTAATAGGGTCCCGTTTGGTAGCCTTCGGGTACGGAACCCTAAAAAGCTAAGCACTGATAGTTAATTGTTTTCAAAAATGCATTATCTACAATTTTCAATGCATTCGAAGATTTTTGAACAATATGCCGCTCCTAAAAACTGTTCAACTTCCACCTAGGTATATCCCCAGGAAAGCCTCAATCTTTATAAGTATTTTGGACAATAATGGAAGGTGCTACTTATTCGGACGCCTAGCAGGAGCCCAAAATCCTACACCAAATCCTGAGCGATAGTGTAATTCCATTACTAATTTGACAGGTAGACGATTGGAATCGTTCAGGATTTGGTGCGCGTAATATGGGCGCCGTTCTAGGAATGCATGAAGACTACAAACATCACGTTACAGATCCGTGTAACTAATGTAATAGCGCAATAGGTAGGTATCATTGAATTTTACTTAAAATTCAATGGTACGTATATATGTTTTTAAATAGGCACACGATACGTTTACTCAGATGAAGTTACGTTGACTATATACTCAGAGGATAAAGGAAGCTGGCCATATTTGAATAAGGTATTTTAACTACGAATCGGTGCGGTTTTCAAACCAACGTGCCGAGTATGCCGCATATTATTAAGGATTTTATGTTATCACAAGATAGTGGAAGAACGAGTCCTACTCTAGTGACACTGGTCCTACGATTAAGCAGCTAGATTATCAATGCCTGATTTGAAACAATAGTACCTACTCTATCTATCAACCTAAATTGACTCATTCATTTATCTGGACAAATTAATTTCCGTTATAAAAAAAAGTAAGTAAATAAAAAATACTAACATCGTTGTTTTTAGGTTCAGTATTTTTACTTTATTTTGAATTGAAAATCAAGTTGAGAAATTCACTAACTTAAGTCTGGGAATTATAAAATTATAATAAACCTACTTATAAACGATAATACGTAGTTACCTATACGTAATTTCATGCAGCTTTTATCTGGAGGTAGGTATACAAACAATTTTTTGACATACCTACTATGAAAATCAAAAAATTAATAATAGGAAAATAGATAAAATAGTTTATATTTGTTGAATTAATTAAATGAATAAATGCCACAGGACGAGCAATCAACATGACAAATACCTATTTAATTTTCATTTCATTTCCGTATTTATCCGGTCTATTAACTATTTAGGTCTATACAAATACTGTATAAAATGAAATATATTGACGATGATAAGTTAACAAGAATAGGTACTCCCATTTCCGAATTTATGATTAGGACCACTCTGTTTTGTGATTAGGACAAATTCTGCACATTATTAAATACGTTGTTCTTGAAAATGTCCAGGGATGGAGCCTGACGAACGTCCAGGGGCAGGCTGCCTACTCTCCAAGCGAATCACAATCACTGTAAAATAGTTCAAATATCCTACCTCATTTTGTGTACTCCTCCACATTACAGTGGTATCTTCTTATTAACAGCGAGATTCTACAGAAGAACGGCTCGGCGGTGGACGCGGCCATCGCGGCGATGACCTGCAATGGCCTCGTTAATATGCAGAGCATGGGTATCGGTGGTGGATTTTTCATGACCGTCTACATCAAAGCCGAGGAGAAAACCTACTCCGTAGTCGCGAGGGAAAGCGCCCCGGCTGCAGCCAGCGAGAATATGTACCATGGGGACTACGCTAAGGCTTCCAAAGGTAAGAATATTCTTTATTGTACACCAGATTGAACAATATATCATAAACAGTGTTATTTATAAAAAGTCGTTTTCTCTAAAACACTCTTAACACGGTGTTGAAGCCAATTTATGACAGGAATTCTTGATACAAAGCTGCTTTAACTCCGTCTGATGAATGTTTTAGTGAAATCGAATTGTAATAAATAAGACTTTCCGTCTGTAATTCCTTTTGCGATGATGCCGAGTACCTTTATCGCCTTTCTTTTGGCTACCTCCACTTCTTCCCATAAAGTTAATCTTCTAAATCGCCGAAGTCTCAAGTTACATATAAAAGACATCGACGATCACGTAAGTTTTGACGTTAACTTCTGAACAGATATTTGAAACGTTTATATTGTTGGTGCTGCTGAAGATTTTCCGCTAATGTAATAGCGTTTGAATGCAAGCATTCATTGTTTTGTTTGTAATATTGCACAATTCATTGGATAATACTTTGCATAATTATGTGTGCATTAGCTTTTTGAGGTAATAGGAATATCCATTCAGTTGTATCAATGAACTTTGTGAATAATATAGCAAATTCAGATTAAATAACTTTTATAGATTACTAGCTGATCCTTCAAACGTTGTTTTGCCATACTAATTAGCCTACAACCTACTCTCAGACCTACCGAATATACACAAAAAAAATCATAAAAATCGGTGAAGCCGTTTCGGAAGATCTCGATAACAAACACTGTGACACGAGATTTTTATATATTAGATAGCCCAGAAAGTAAAGTTTATTTCTCGCGGTAAAATTCCCACAAACGAAATGGACGTACTATTTCTTTTTAGGGTTCCGTACCCGAAGGGTGCCAAACGGGGCCCTATTGCTCTGACTTGCTAATAATTCGCCTCCGCTGTCTGTCTGTCTGTCTGTCTGTCCGTCCGTCTGTCCGTCCGTCCGTCCGTCCGTCCGTCCGACCTATAAAGAGCTCTATCATACGAACCATAATAGATTTTCATAGAATATGTATTATTATCGGCGGATTATCTAACAAATAATAAAATTTTAAAAATAATATAAAATAAGGGCTTCCCTATACAACAAACGTGTTTTTCGTCGTTTTTTTTTTCGTTTATGCTCTATCGTAAAATCGGTGATACATAGAGGCATCAAACTTGGCGTGATTGTGGAACTTATTATGATTACTAACGAGAAATAATAAAAAATGGCCAAGCGCGAGTACGGAATCCTCGGTGTGCGGGTTTTTTTGTATTAAACTACTACGCTGTAAACTGAACTGTGTTGTTAACGAATAGTAGGGTAGTATAGATAATAACATGATATGTAAAGAAATACAGATACAGAAATACAGACAATAGCCGATAAATTGCTCAAATGCTCACAAATTCATTGTTATCGATGCTCTATATTTTGTAATTTTACTTCTATTGAACAATTGTTCAAACAATTACATTTAATGCGTTTAGGTAAATACGCCTACCTTTATACTCTTGCTGCGTAGGGTAGTTATATTGGTCACGTTTTAGTAAGTATGGTTATATTAAAATTAATATTGCATCATACTAGGTATTGAAAACAAAAAACAGTGTCGGTGACGCAAAACTGATATCAAATTCTAGCCACATCCGAGGTTGACTAGGTTTTAGGGTTATGTAGTCAAACGAGGAACCCTAGAAGCGCATGTTATTTAGTATTTTCTAAGAGCATGAAGTTTATTAGGTAACTACAAATTTATAGCAAATAAATACATTACATAACATAAACTCACGCCTGTATCCTGGAGGGGTAGGCCCGGGTATGCCCAGAGGCGCTGTATGCCCAGAGACCCGGGTCTTTCACTTGCCACGATCCTGACAGATCTATTTCGTTTCATCAGCATTGATTAGTCGTTGCATGCCCGTTTCGGATACTTTTAGCAATTATACACCTAGCTGTAAAGCTGCATACGTCGACTCACGGAGTATCAAGCAAGACTTTCGCAAGTTCCAGATAGAGTAGAATTGCAAGATACGGAAGACCGATAGGTCGCTCCGTCGCGAAATGTCCACTTCGCGAAATGTCCACTTCCCGAAATGTCCACTTCGCAAAATGTCCACCATTCACAAAATAGCCACTTCTCAGAACGTCTCTTTCACAAAATGTCCCTTTCGCAGAATGCCCATTTCGCAAAATGTCCACATCACTTAATGTATCCTTCGCAAAATGTCCCTTTCGCAAAATATCAACTTTTATTCATTGTTGTTTGAAATGAAACAAAAAACAAACACTTTAAATTTAATAATCTTTATTTGTTAAGACACTAAATGGTTAAAAATGGTTATATGGACGAGTATAATGGACGAGTTATAAACTCTGCTTTTCACTTCAATTGCGAGGAAATAAAGCAGTAGGTAGTATAATTTAGCAAATTGAAGAAATTAATAAACGCACGAAAAAACAAGAGCTGTTTCCCGCCGTTTTATTTTTTGCTTGGGCTGCAGACCTATACAGCCTACTATTAAATAAATTTTATTAGGTAGGTTATTTAATTAATTTTCTTAAATTAATTAAATAACCTACCGTACTTGATTTAAATTTTAATGTCTTTTATGTCTTAAAAAAACACAAAAGGCAAATAAATTTAAGTAAATATTATAAAATAACAAATTCTATCTATGAACTTCTTATTGTGTTTGACTGTATGGCTCATTTTCTTTGCCTTAATACAAATAAATTTTTGAGTATATAAGTTAATGCACTTGTACACAAAATTAGATTTTGTGCAGCCTATATCCTGCACAAATAAGCACTTTCAGAGCATGAGAAATGAAAAACACATTACTGAAAACGTCATTTATCAATGTCGATTGCTGTAAAATTATCTGACAGCTGTTCAAGTTGGTCTATTTTAAAACTTTTATGAGTTTCTTGGATCGTTTCTTATGAGTCCGTTGACTATTTACATTCTGAATATGATGATTGATTGATAAACGATTACTAAGTAAGATTGTGCATGAATGAATGGTTCTGTTTACTTGATTTCAATGTAAATATAACCAATTTAAAATTATAAAAGGTTACCTAAGGCACAGCCTAAGGTTACTCTCCTCTTACTTAAATATATACACCCACCTTTGTAAAAAAGTCCTCATTATAATTTAATATATAACAATCTCGTGTCACATCTTTGTTATCGAATTCCTCCGAAACTGTTACACCGATTCATGTTTTTTTTTTTGTGTATAATTGGTAAGTCTCAGAAGAGGTCATAGGCTAATTAATATGGCAAAACAACGTAAAAATAAAAAATGAAGTACCTACCTAGCTAATTCAAATTGGTATTACCATACTAAGTGATGCCGTATAAAATGGAAATATTAAATTTAATTCGGGTATTCTATTTTTATAGACAGGCTTTAAACACCAAAATACAAAAAGATTTCTAAAAGAAATAAATTGTCTGGAAAAATAATTGCAAATCCAAACCTACCAAAATCCATAAATTTTATATTTTATTAATGCAATTTATTGAGAATTTATCCGTTTCGGTTGAGCTTTGCACTTTTTTATTAAACGCAATTTGGTGAGCATAAATTTAAAAAAGCCAAATAAATTCTCATCATCATCATTCAGCCACAAGAAGTCCACTGCTGGACATAGGCCTCCTCCATGGATTTCCAAAAAGACCGGTTGGAAGCGGCTTGCATCCAACGTCTTCCTAACACTTGGATGAGGTCATCTGTCCATCTTGTGGCTGGTCGTCCTACGCTGCGCTTGCCGATATGTGGTCTCTATTCGAGAACTGCCACTTCAATTCGTCTACGGATCTCATCATTTTTTATTCGATCTCGTAGAGAAATTCCGACCATAGTCGTTTCCATACCTTGAGCTTTGCCATAAGTCATCACTGGTAACACACACTGGTTGCATATTTTTGTCTTGAGCGAATTCTCATCAGAATTTATTTAATTTGGTGCTCGATTTTTTTGGTAGCATAGCACCTAAGTAAATACTTTTTGACCGATGATGATGATGTGATAATAAGATACTTTAGACCTTGTGATGCTTTTTTACCAACGATCCTTCTGGTTCCAAACAATCTGTGCTTGAACTGCTAAAACTCGATTGTGCGAATTTCTCCTGAACTTTCTCTGATCTGGTTCGCACATAATATCGCCCGGGAGATACAATAACTACTCTAGCAAAAGTTAATAATTCAAGGCTAATGGCTAGTTTCTGAATTGAGAATTTCGCTAAGTAAATGGTTAAGTGTCTCTTCGAATTTCTCAGAAAACACTTAATTAATTATACCACTCGGTAACGGTGAAGGAAAACATTGTGAGGAAACGTGAGTGTCTGAACTATTCAGATACCTCAGCGCTTGAAATCGCCAATCCGCGGTGGGCACGCGTGGTGATTAAGCCCATACTCTCACATTCTGAGAGAAGGCCTGTTCCTTACAGCGGGACGTATATATATAGGCTGCCTATGTGTGATCTGATTAATGATTTTTGTATACCAACTGAAAAATATCAAAACCTATCAGAATAATTTTTACCTTAACTGTCCCATGATTTACAGTCACAGCACTGCAAACGAATTATGGCAAAACCAGTATCTGCAACTATGTACTACTGTAGTAAATTTACAACAACCTACACTGTATCAGGCAAAGTTACACTTCTCTAAACTACTTCTACTTCTACAATAATTTCATGTACGTACCGACTTCGAATTTAGAGGTCATATTCATTTAAATTATTTCTGTTTTTAGTGCTGTACTGTTTTAAAGTCGGTTTATTTTATTATTATAAATAAAAACTTCTAACAAAAATGCAGCCCATATACGTCCCACTGTAGGGCACAGGCCTTCTCTCGGAGACGAGTATGGGCTTAATCGTGACGCGTGGCGACGCGTGCCCTCAGACACTCAGGTTTCCTCGCGACGTTTTCCTTCACTATTAGCGATTGGTATTGCTACTATAACTTCACAAATGTACGTAACTTACAAAACATGCCGGGATCCGAACCCACGACCTCTCGAGACCATCATAGAGTCTCGCAAATCACAGATTTATCAAAATATACCTGGCCCACACTGTCACGCTTCGCCACTGCTTAAATCAGTCTGAACCATTGAATTAATTCAATGGTCTAAACATAATGGTATCCAGCACTTGGGAGCAAAACACTCAAAATCTGAAAATACTTCAACGCTTCCAAAATAATGTGCTGAGGGACATTGCACATGCACCGTGGTTCGCAAGGGCAGAAGAGCTGCACGAGTACCTAAAAATGCCCACCGTCAAGTAAAAACCAGTCCACATGAAGAAAAAACATAAAAACAGACTTGCCTATAGCATTCTGGTACCACTACCCACAATATGGTTAAAGACTCCACACATGGGATGGAATACAGTAAGTGTTAAAAGCGCATTAGGGCAAACCAATGGAAGGGGACGCCTGATACGCCAATGTTCATACAAAAGAACTACTTATGGACGTTTTTTTTTTATAAAATACTTCCGCTGACGTTAATTCGTACAGGTGTTATGGTACTACACACGTTCTTCTTATTCTAATTCCTTATAACTAGTCTTTTTTTTTCTGTTACTTCTTTCTGTGTTCGAGAAATATGTTGTGCTTGTCTGTTTGTTTTTTTTTTAATTTTTTTATTAACACATCTTAAATTATGGACGTTAGACGGATCACAAGGAAAAGAGTTAAAAAAAATTGCAGCGCGAGGCCCCTCAGACCGCGAGGCCGTGGGCGGTCGCTCACGCCTTCCGCCGCCACTGCCACGCTCAAGCATATTAGAGGGAGATAGGCATTTTTAGTAGTAACTTACTATAATATTCACAATAGAGGGAGGGAACCATGAGGGACGCGTATATCCTGCAGTGGACGTCAAGTGGCTGATGATGATAATGATGATGGTAATAATATTGACGTCACGCAATGACCCCCAGGGCCCCTTTCCGTGGCGGTGCCGGGCGAAGTACGCGGCATGTGGGCGGCGCACCAACGCTGGGGCCAGCTGCCCTGGGCCGAGGTACTGGCGCCGACCCTGAGGCTCTGCCGAGAGGGCTTCCTCGTCTCCAAGGCCATGCACGACAGCCTACTCAGCGCCCCCTACATCATCAACGATAGCAACCTTAGGTGAGTTGATATTGTCATTTCATTAGCAATGACACATTACCAATGACGGTTGTCATTGGTAAGTACCTACCTAATTTCAAAAATTGTTGAACGCCGCGTCCACAGCACAACCTTTAAGAAGAAGAAAGACATTTATTATACCAACAAGATACATCACAGAAACAAAACAAGCACACAAGCAACATAATATGCACAACAACAGAAAGAAAACTAAATACACAACAGACAAAATGAATAAATAAAACAGGACCATAGATGTAGCCTGTGGTGTATCTACATTGCCACAAAAGGCAGCTGACTCAGCGTTGTGCTGAGGAAGTGATCCCTCAGCGCTGATTTTCAGTCAGTCAACATGCACTCTAATTATTAACGTTAAGGGCGACTTTGCAACAAAAGTGTTAAGGTTGATTTTACAACAGACAACACATCAATTTTTATATACGCCGTTTTGTTATGTACCGCAAGCATAGCACGGTCCAGTGTAGACAACTACACCATCTAGGGCCTAGCGTCTAATACAAAGATAGTTTTTCAATTGTGTGATATTAGCACGACAATACCTGTTATTTGCCTCTATTTGGTAGTCCACCAAGCAATAACATTACAATGTCATGGTAGGTATAACTCGTGCAAATTAAATAGGCTGCTCTTGCAAAGAAGATCCAATCGCGCGAGGCGGGTTATACGGTATAACCAATCCCATTCCAATGGTATAACCAATCCCATTCCAGTGGTATAACTTATACCATTGGAATGGGATTGGTTAGTAGACTACCAATGAAGCAACTATTGCCGTACTTATATCACTCTATTGAACAACTATGCATTAAATTGTTTTCGATGGTTTTTTTTTTTAAGGAAAATGTACTACGACGAGGGCCGCAAAGCTTTCTATCCGCCCGGGGCGCTGGTGAAGCCCTACGCGGCCCTGTGCGACACCCTGGACCGATTGGCGACGAAGGGCGGTGACGATCTTTACAACGGCAGCTTGGCCGTCGACTTCGCCGATGACCTTCACAAAGTCGGCTCCATTATCACTGCTGACGACTTGAGGAATTACCAGTAAGTCGTCTGCCTTTTTGTCTTTAACCAACCCGGAAATAAAGTGCTTAGTCTTCTTTATCTCGATCTTTCGGGTTATCTGTCCAACACGTGGAAACGTAGCCCAGTGCCGGTGATCTAATCTTATCAGTATAATAACACGTATTTTTGAAAGCGTGAGGTAGGTAGGCACTTAAGAAGTGAACAAGTTTTTAGGGTTCCGTAGTCGAAAAGGAACCCTTATAGTTTCGCCATGTCCGTCTGTCCGTCTGTTTGTCTGTACGTTTGTCCGTCTGTCCGTCTGTCCGTCTGTCCGTCTGTCCGTCTGTCCGTCTGTCCGTCTGTCCGTCTGTCCGTCTGTCCGTCTGTCCGTCTGTCCGTCTGTCCGTCTGTCCGTCTGTCCGTCTGTCCGTCTGTCCGTCTGTCCGTCTGTCCGTCTGTCCGTCTGTCCGTCTGTCCGTCTGTCCGTCTGTCCGTCTGTCTGTTGGCGGCCTAACTCAGAGACGATTAGTACGAGAAAGCTGAAATTTGGCATAGACATACCTACATATTAATCACGCCTACAAAACGGTAAAATAAACAATAGAAAAAACTATATTTAGGGTAACCATTGAATGTGCCCCTACACCTAAATTAGGGATGCAATTTTTTTCCCCGCCTTTCTCGCTTTCAATTGGTCGTTTAACCTCCCAAGTCCTGATCTGGACAATAACAATCGTAAACCATTGTTATTTTCAAGGTCAGAGGAGGTTCAAAATATTGTGGGTGTAGGAAGACCATTTTTAATTTAGGGTTCCGTTTACGAAATATTAAGATTTGAAGCGCTAATTTTTGTCTGAGTAGGGCGTCAACTCCCGGCTAACCGGTTCCGTGTAGAAACGTGAAAAAATTCAGGGCAGTAGCACATATGATGAATTTAAAAGGAAAACAATTACGGCTACAGCTAGGAAACCGTTTAGTCAGGAGAGGAGGGGGGGCTCTCCTAGCTAAACGGTTGAGTATAGAAACGTGAAAATCTTCAGGGTAGTAACACATATAATCAACTTAAATGTAAAATTACCACGGTTAAGTAGGCTTTCCAAGTTAACGAGTAGCATTCACGAGTAACGACCAACATATAAAAGGAAAACTTCGCACAATATCTATTCAAAATCACGTTGATAAAGTTGTTAGTTCTAGTATAAAGCAGATAAAACCCCTCTTTCTACGGAACCTTACACTGCGCGTGGCCTGAGACGCAGTTGGCCGGTTTTAGGTAGTGGCTCGACAAAATGAAAATACATCTCGGTCACAAGTTCAGAATACCTTGAATACTTGTCCGGTTTTTATATCTGCCTAGGCGTGCCGTTTCTTTTATAGATAATGCTTAAACCATAATACATAATGTGTAGAATTGTCATTTTTTTATGTAGGACAAAGATTTACGGAAGGCTATAGACAGCGCGCGTAAACGCGGTTAAAAAAAACCGGCCAGTTGCGAGTCGAACTCGCGCACGAAGGGTTCCGTACCAATATCTATACCACATTAGACACAAAGATAGAGAAAAAACGGCAAAAAATCACGTTTGTTGTATGGGAGCCCCCCTTAAATATTTATTTTATTTTTGAAGTGAATATACAACTAAATATTCTGTGAATATTTCAAGGGTCTACCTGTTGCCGTTATTAATATCGAGCAAAAAATTTTCTGATGCACACTTATGCCATGTTCCCTAACATTTTCTTTTGCGTCGAACCATGTGGAACTGAGGAAGTGATTTCCATTTTCAAGCTTTGTTAAAATTCCGCGATAACAATTGTTTCGATGGATTCCGGAGTGAGTCACGACTTACATGTAGGTACCCACTAGATGTAAGTCATTTCACAGTTAGGTACTGAAGTATTTCACAAGCAAACGGTTGGAATGACTGTTATTAAACACAATGAAGCACCTGCATAAAGATATGATTCACTTCTGTTCGGAAAAGTCGTTTAATTCCGAATTCATTATTCTAGAAAAACACTGTTGTTATCGTTATTTTATGACCATATCAGTCAAGTTTTTTTGTCTTGCGTTTATTGTATTGTTGTTTAAGTACACAACAATTCTAAGTGGGCAATTTTTTTGTTACCTACATTATTTTAAAGAATGCCTATAAAGCTATCAATCTGCTTAAAAAATATACAAAAATATTTAACTTCACACGCGTGCATTCGCAGAACAGAAAAATATTCTGTGCGTGCATTCTTCTCAATTACGTTACGGGCGACTTTGCAACAACGATTTAAAGTTTGCTGTCGACTTTTCGTCCTTACTATCAAGTACTTTATCGGGTTAGGTATATACAACAGGAAATTAAAAAGTCTATAATTACATTTTCATCCCCCCCCCCCCATCTCGGAAAGAGTATTTTTGCTCTTCCATATCTGAGTGCAAAAGCCGTTTTTATCCGCTAGAGGATAATAGTAGTTTATGCAACTGTCATATAATGAAGGGTATTAAAACACGAGTGTGAGTTTATGAAACGAGCGCAGCGAGTTTCATAATAGTAACGAGTGTTTTAATACCCGTGTTATATGCAGTTGCATACACTACTTTATCTTCACTAATGCAATTAATCAAACAACAAATTTATTAAATTAAATTCACGCGTACGTGTATAATCAATCACAGTGATTTTGCCGCCATTAAAATTTAACCAATGAGAGCGCAGCTGCGCGCTTCAATAAAACGCGACCAACCTGCAATCAAGTTGGTCGCGTTTTATTGATGTTATAATGTGATTTTACGATATCGATGTTAATATTATACCATCATGTGAAATTGCTTAAATTGAGTGTTTTGTTGTCTGCGCTATAACAGTAGTAATTATAAGTCAAGTATTGAAAACATAAGTAGAATGTTACAACATTAGTGTAGATAAAGTAATTAATTGAATTTAGAACATATCGTGTGCACTAAGTTTGTAAATTCAAAAGATCTTATTTACTTCTTATTAAAATAACCTATTTACTTCTACCTCCATGGTGCCGAATTTATCATACAACTTTTTTTAATTTGTTAAAAACTCAGACTCGGAACCTCCTTTGTATTTTTTTTTTGCATTTAGTCATTTCCTTGCTGAGGTGGGATGAAAAGTTACGTGTTGTACTCGAGTACAAAGATTTTTCACCTCGTGCTCTTTTGATTCCTTCACTAACGCTCAGGATTCTAATTTTTAAATCACTCGCTGCGCTCGTGATTCAATTTTAGAATCCTTCGCTTGCTCGGTCATCAAAATTGAGTACGCGGTTAAAAAGCAACTTTGCACTCTTGTATAACAAATAACTATTATATCTACGCCTCCAGCAGAACATACAATAAAATAAAAAAATACTATGCATAAAAAATTTATATAAAATGACAATTATACGCAAACTTTTAGACCTCTAATAACACCAATACTTTTGAACTGAATCCGCTAACATATCGACGTGTCTGCAGTTTTCATCACATTGACTGAAGACCGCGTCGCTTCTTTCCCAGGCCCTGGATCACAGAGCCAATAGCCGTAAAGCTGAGCGATGGAGATACTCTGTATACGCCCCCACCACCGTCGAGCGGAGTTCTACTGGCCTACATCCTAAATATCGTCAGCGGCTACAACTTTACACCTGACAGCATCTCCACCGTTGATAGTCTCATACTGACTTACCAAAGGATCATAGAAGCGTTCAAATTCGCCTATGCAACGAGAACCAAGCTGGGCGATGCGAAATTCTTGGATTTAAACGATGTAAGTTGCCTATGAGTCCTTAGAACATTTAAGACTGGGCAACATAGATAAGTGTGAAAGTTGTATAGTGTGTTGACCCCTAGTACTTGTATGTGACGATCATGACTAAACAAATTACCTACACATTTAAAGTGTTGTTCAGTGTTGTAAGTACTCCTAAAATGTGCTATTTCAATCGACTATTAGCAGGTATCACTTTGTGGTATCACCGCCAAATCCAATTAGGTACGACAAACATCCTGCAATTAATCACCAAACATGATACTGCGAACAATTATTTCAAATATGATACGTTATAGTTGGAAACCTCTATAATAAAAACCGAATTTGCACGGATATTTAATAAGCAGCCTATATACGTCCCACTGTAGGGCACAGGCCTTCTCTCAGGGAGAGAGTCTGCTTCGCACGGATATTTACTCGTTTATTTTTAAATTTTTCAATAACTGTTCAATAATTGTTCAATAACTAATAATCAATATTTTTGAGTTTATATAAAATTATTGTTTTGCCAATTTAAATTTAAAAATTTGGCAAAATATTTTTAGAACGTAACTTAGTCATTTTAAACAGTAGTAAACTAACAGTTAATACTTTAAAAATACGCCTGTGACCTCAGTCTACAGCGTCCACGGGGCACTTTCAAAAGTACCGAAGCGTCGGAAAATTTAAAGTAAAAAAATAAACGAGTAAATATCCGTGCAAATTCAGTTTTTATTATGTCTAGTGCTCGTGTTAACCTTAAAAAATACTATGGAAGCCTCTATACCAAAATACATTTAATATTAACCCTAAAATGCGGAATTCTTTCTTTCAGCTGATGCACAACATATCCTCAGTGGAGTTCGCCGCAGCGACACGGCAGAAGATCAACGATACGATCACCAGCAATGACACGACCACGTACGGCGCCACGGAGTACACCACCGGCGACGGCGGCACAGCGCACATCTCCATCTTGGCGCCTAATGGAGACGCTGTGTCGGTCACCAGCTCCATAAATTTCTAGTAAGTTTCGTCTAGCTCACCAAATCCTGAACGATTCCAATCGTCTAACTGACAAGTTCCATATTAACTGCTGTCGCAAACCTCAGGATTCCGACAGAATTTGGTACCTACGCTAATTATGCCTCAGATCCGATAGTTCACAGTGACATCTACTTGCAACAAGTTGGGCCAGTTTCTGAATTGAGAATTTCGCTAAGTAAGTAGTTAACTACAGTGCTGTCTCTTCGAATTTCTCAGAAAAAAGCGTGATAGAACGTAACTTAAGTATTTACTTAGTGAAATTCTCAATTCAGAAACCTGCCTACTGTGTTTTTAAATTCTGCAGGTTTAGGCGAATACATTGGGACAGTTTAAGAGCCCCAGGGAGCGATTCCCATACAAACGCAGATTGCTTTTTATTTGCGGCCCGAAGACAGCGGCTAACATAGTAACATAGTACATTGACATTCGGCAAACAGAATGTAAATTCTTTACGTTGAAGTAAATTATTGATTTCTGATTTATTTACAAACGACATGCGCCCGATCGCAATGAAACTTTACCACGTTTACGGTACGTTTAGAGGACACAAATTAAGGTTTGATCATGCTTAGAATTGAAAATAAACAAAAACATTTACATGCAGGCACATACATTGCTTCTGGCCCCACACTAGGATACCCTGTGTCATGGGTGACCGTCGACACGCCGTGACCGTTCGTTTTCCTTTCTTTTTTATAACATTTCGGTTGAAATATTTTCTTTGTTGTTTTTTTGTTTTGTTATTGGGGCGTGTGCACTGTTTTTATAATAAATGTTTTTTCTTCTTCTTCTTTTTTCATGGGAACCAGAAACAGCGACATCACAAACATGTAAACATCCAAGACCTGGAGGGTTTTTTTTTTGTCCCCAGCTGGGATTCGAACCCGGGACCTCTCGCACGGTAGGCAGATGCGCTACCGTTGCGCCAACTAAACTTATAAAAAATAAATTATAGCTTTGTAAATTGTTTCTATGAGAATTCTCATGAGGCTCTAATTTCTAATACTGTCAGTTCTAAGCACAAACAAACCTTGATTTGTATCCTCTAAAAATTTTTGGTAGTGCCAATGAGATCCGGCATTTCGTTTGTGAATTAAAACCAAACTATTTTTTTACGGGAATTTCTCCTGAGGGAACCTTATCATAAAGACTGAATTGAATATCATTCAAAGATTCTCTAGTCGAGACCACGGACTGGTAAACGCAACGTACCATGCCTACTAACTAAGCAGCTCCATTCCCACTAACTTATGCGCTAAACCGACGATCAGAGACCGATTGTTGGTGTTCCTGGATGGGGAAAAGTGGCGTATTGCAGGAAGGCCTCCACATCCAGTATCAAATTAAATCAAAATCTAACGCCACAAACTATACGAATCTCGAATGGAATCTCGGTTTGATAAGTTTATCCGAGAAGTCTGGGGCACAGCTAGTAAAACAAATTTAAAAGAATTGCAGAGGTCACAAAATAAAGTTATCAAAATCTTATTTAACTACAAATATGACACCCCGACAAAAACTTTATACGAAAACACAAAACATGCATACTAATTAAAAAAATCCTGAAGAAAGATATACATACTAATATAAACCTAAGTCGAGTTAAATCACCTCAATATAACTTGAGAAGCAAACGGAAAAACAAACTTAAACTAAGAACACCACGAACTGAATATGGTAAAAGAAATGTGATGTATGAAGGAGTCCAACTTTATAATAATTTACCGACTGCAATAAAGAACTTCGAAAATATGAATGCTTTTAAAAATAAACTTAAACTACATGTCTTAAATTATTAACTTAAAAATAATTAACCTTAATCTTACCTTAATGCATGCCATATAAATTCAATCTAATTTTAAGTTTAATTTTCTCATTAATTAAGTGAATTGTTAAGTTCTTTATGAGAAATAAATATCTTTGAACCCAACTTTCAACGCGCGTCACTCTACTGCCAAATTGACGGTGTCTTCTCCTTCTTCGACGCAAGATCAAAAAATCGTTCTTATTTTGTCTGTCCTTAGAATCTGCTTATGTTTTATTATTTTAGAGATAAAGATCCCAGTAAGATTGAGCTATCTAAGTAGGTAGGTAGTTCGCGATAACGACCAACTGGAATAATATTATTGGATCTGCCATTACTATAAAATTTAACGCTATCATCAATTTTTGTTATTGTTTATTTTACAAAAAGGTTTGGTTAGGTATTTTCGAATGTTATTTGTTTTGCCATATGTAAGTAGGATGTGTATCATATTGCATCATAGTATCTTCTCGTGGCCTGTAAGGTGATGATTTCAGCTATAAATAATTTGTTATCATGAATGTAGCGCAATGAACGGAAACTACGTAGATATTTCATACTTTGTTGCGTAAGAAATAAACAATTAATAAACCCACTTATGTATGGTTCGAATCCCGGCATCGACTTTGTTTTCTAAGTTACGTACATTTGTGAAGTTATAGAAGCAATACCACTCGCTAACTGTAGAGGAAATCATCGTGAGGAAACCTGAGTGTCTGAGGTGTTCACATGCCTCCGCGCTTGAAATTGCCAATCCGCGGTGGGCAAGCGTGGTGATACTCTCTTTCTGAGAGAAGGCCTGGGCCCTGCAGTGGGGCATAATATATATGCTACCTACTTAAAATATGTATGGGTCCCTCGCAAAGTGGTGGTCACACGCCCCTTAAATTGCTAACGATCTTTGGAAGAAAAATAAGGAAGGAGCAAAAGGAGCCTAATTAGGAAATTATAATGAAATGTAGGAAAGTACCTAAGGCAAGTAGCGGCTAGCTACTCTCTAACAAAATAGTCCGTATTCTTATAAGAATACGGACTTCTTTTTAAAGAAGATGTATCGAAGCTGTCCGCAAGCTGCAGTAAAGACCGACTTGTTTACACTCGCTTAATTGTACAATAGACTAGCTATGTTTTACTAGCGGTGCCCCCGACTTGGTTCGCGTCAGATTCGGATAAATAGTATGTAACCTGTAAGTAAGCGGCCCATAAACTATCTAAAGTATCTACCTTCGTCGGAAAAATCACGACGATCAACGGTTCGGCACTAACCAACAGACACTTCTTACTTTTCATAATATTATTAGTACGGATAGAGATATACAAGGTCGTCGGTCCCCAGTAAAAAGGGCTTAGGCGGCAACTGACCCTCAACTAAATGAGTTATCACCTTGTGAATTTTGGAGTGGTAGATTCACCCAGTGTGCTAACCGAGTCTAGATGAGTTGCCAGCTGAAAATTTCAGAAATCCTACCAAGTACATCAATTCGGGTTTCTTTTCGTTTCTTATCAACACAAACAGTAATTTTTAGTCAGCTTGTATTAAATTAATTTGTAAATTTTAAAGTGGACTGAGTTTATCACCCTAAAATTTTGCAGTTGGCAACTCACCTACACTGGAGAACACTGGATGAATCTTCCACTCAAAAATTGACAAGGTGATAACTCACTCGCAGGTTGAGTTTAGTTGAGGGCTAGTTGACGCCTAAGCCGTAAAAAGTAGCTCAAAAAGGTCAAATTCCATAAACCAAGATGGGACATAGCGACCTAATAATAATTAGAATTATATCAGCTACGGCGCCGGCTTCACCACCCTCAAAACGGGCATCGTGATGAACAACGTGATGGACGACTTCTCGTCGCCTGGCATCACAAACTACTTCGGCATCAAGCCGTCGCCCGCCAACTACATCGCGCCGGGGAAGCGGCCACTGTCATCCATGTCTCCCAGCATTATCGTCGACAAGGTCGGCAATGCAAAGCTGGTCATCGGAGCATCGGGTGGGACTAAGATTACCACGGCTGTTGCTCTGGTAAGTTGGGAGACTTCAGCTCCCTATCAATATTAACTTCCATTGTTAGCCATTTCGCGCCGGCGACTGTCATCCATGTCTTCCAGTACTATTTTCGAATTAGTCGGCAACGGAAATCTGGTTAATAGCGTCAGGTGGAAACCAAGATAACTGCTTGGGCTGGTGAGTTTGGATCAGTCCCCATTGAAGAAATAGATAGTAGGTAGCCGTATAATTGTATACTGCTAAAGAAGCGGCTATTGTCCATTTCTCGGGCAAGTATAATCTGATCAAGGGAGAGTAAGCAGGATCAATATTATTATATACATGTTGTACTTTTGAATTTGGAGAGGCTTGGGAGACAGTTCTTGGTCAGTGGTATGAATGGCGTACCTATTATATAGTCCCTTGTTTCTAACAGGGCTGTAGGTATTCATTGATTTGTTGAATATAATAGAAATTGTCGATTTTTTTTAGGTGACGATAAGAAAGCTGTGGTTCAAGCAATCTCTAAAAGAGGCTATCGATGCGCCACGGATCCATCATCAGATATTGCCCATGAGGGTCGACTACGAGTTTGGTATACCCGAGGTATGTACCTATATACCACACGACCACCGTCTATCCTTACTATAGTGGTAAGGCTAGCGTGGGGGTTGAAGCTTCTCGTGTCCGTGGTTATTCTCTCCTTGACCTTTACGTGGCTCACGAGTGGTGCCAAACGAGAAGCATTACTGGTGGTAGGCCTAGCCTGCGGCTAGTAACCATTCAACAGAGTAAACCATGAATTGTAGTTTTATGAAACAGTTCCCAACTAGCTCCTGATCTGATTGGCATTTCACTTCGATGGTGGACGTCGCTTGCCTCGAGCGTAGTGATGAGGCCACACCAAGAACGTTTTCCTAACAGGCAAGCACGTATCACTTAGGCCTCGTCCTCACTTGCCATCAGCCCTGGTAGCATTAGCCCTATCTCGCACACGAGAAATAGACAAGGACTCAAACCACCCCGCCCTCATACACTCCGTGAACACGAGATGAGGAGATAATTTGTTCGATATTCGATACTGGTGGTAGTTGAGCCAGTGCGAGTGGGGCTTAGGGCTCGGGGCGTAAGCGGGCGTAAGGTTCCATCGGGCGCTGTTATCAATTTCGATGGCGATACTGAATTCTATACATGCAAACAGAAAAGTCTGACGCGTAAAGATTTAATCAACTGTAATGTGTGCGATATCTCTTACAACATTCTAACAGTAAAATGAAGCGGTAGAGTCGAATCCAGAAATTACTTATTTCTGAGCATTGACCTAGTTTTAATTATATCTGCACAGCAAAGAAGTTTTTTATTACAAATAATTTGTTCTATTTTGAAGGTAAAATAATGGCCAACAGCTGAAGATCGACGCCCTCTCCTATTACTTTAATCGCACCATTCGCATATGAGGTCAAAGTAGCAATAACCTGAATAACGACCAAATACAGAGTGATGTAGAAGCACAGTACAGTAGATAACATTTCGAACTTTACAAATTCGATCTGCATTCGACGCTTCTGTTAGACAAAACTTAAGGTCGAATATTTTTGCAGTTTTTGGATATTTTTAGATCATCACATACCTAGCCCCATTCATTTAGATTTTGACTCGGTATCTAACCCCATTCGTGCATTTTAAGTGCTTTGTTGTTTAATATGTTCGTATCACGTCTTAGTACCTAACACGAGTTACGACGGGGCTGACAAAATCAATAAGTGCCAGAAACCCCCCAAAAAAAAAAAACGATTAAAAACAACTATGGGTCGATGAAACCCTTGGACAGGCGGCACTTATTAGTTATAAATAAACATTTTCTTTATTTCAGAGCATTGTGGACGGTCTCAAATCGAAGGGTCACGCAATGCATCGATACAGGGATAGGGGGTCAGTCATCTGCGCACTATACAGGAACAAAACAGCGATCTACGCTAACGCTGACTTCAGAAAAGGGGGCGACGTTGTCGGCGTAGACTAAACCTGTCACAATTCTTAGCTGTAAGATAAACGGTCTTATTTATAACAAACACGATTCTTTAAAACACTCCTCAGAGGCAATTTAAATAGTCTGTGGTAAGGGGAAAAACTCTGGAGAGTGATTTAGAGGAATCATGACTAACTAGAGAATAACACCGAGAGCATTTAAATTAAGAATATAAAAGTTAACTAACATCGCAATTCAAACGGGTTTTGTATACGGATTGAAACTTGGCCAGTATATTATTATGTTAATTAATACCTATGTACTTGCGCTATTTAGATTTTGGCTTCGATGACAGAGGGCTTTATAAAAGAGCTCCCGTCAAGAATTTTGCTAATGACTTGCTAATGAGTGTTTGGCCCGTTTCTAAATTGAGAATTTCACTAAGCAAATACTCAAGTAACGTTCTGTCACGCTCTTTTCTGACACATTCTAAGAAATAGCACTACAGTTAACTATTTACCTACTTCTCAATTCAGAAACTGGCCTGTAGACCAGTTTTTTGTATACTGCATTTCTTTTATCAAATCGTGGCGGGAGAACTCCATTACGAATGAACTACAGGTTTACCTCTAAAATTAGCAATTCTTGTCAATTAGGTATGTCGAGTTTGTGTTTTCAACAACGTTGTTTCTATGATTTTCTCGGAATACCAAGGGCTACAGTTTTATTAAATGCGCGCTCTACGCCAGCCTCCGGCAAATAATTTTCCTACGATGAAGAATAGCCATTGTGTTTAAGCATTAAATATTTGAATTCGAACAGCACAGCCACGTAGTAGAAAATAACACAATTTCTGCTTTAAATGGATAATGCTTAAATCCATACGGCGATGAATAAAAAACCATATAAAATTGTTCACCAAGAAGCCTATATCAACAAAATATTTAACTGGGTGGTAAGAATTCGCCACGGACAAGTGGATATCTGAAGGAGAGGCCTTCGCCCAGCAGTGGGACACAATCATGGCTACGTAAAAACCCGGACAAGTGCAAATCGGATTCGCCCACTGAGGGTTCCGTACGTAATTTGTAGTCTCGCAGTTTTTCCAAGCTTTTCCCGAACTTCAGACTATTTTTTTATGATTTAATTACAAATGTACAGTTTCAGATTTTTCCTTGCACTTGTAGGACCTATACGACGACATTACTTTCCAAATTTCATAGTAGCATAACAAGGGAAAATTAATTTGCTAAATTCCGTCAAAATCCCACAAGCACCATGCGGTTAGTAAATGCACCGCCCTCCCTCACACTTTTTCAAGCAGAAGCAAGACACAAACACGCCACCATCAGTCAGTAGACCATCGGAGCCTGAGGATGCCTCATGTTAGAGGCGAAACGCGTGGCAACGCATTTTTTCACACATACTTGTTGTCGGTGGTGGTGTGTTTGTTTCTTGCTTCTGCTTGAAAAAGTGGGAGGGAGGGCGGTACATTAACTAACCGTATGGTGCTTGTGGGATTTTGGCGGAATTCAGAAAAGTAATTTTCACATTTTAATTCCATTATGGATTTCCGCAAAGTAACGCCTGATTCCATACAATACATAGTTCTAGGTCGGGTACGGAAAGTAGGCTAAAAATTTTAATTCCCTTGAGTGACGATATACTCAATACGCTTTTTGCGGCATAAACGGCCGTAACTTTACGTTAACTCAGAAGTTTACACAGCTTCAAGAGACTGTAGACCTGAGCACATGGTTTTAATTTCAACTCGATACCTCCACGCGCTCCCGAGATAAAGGGTCTTACTTGACAGACAGAGGACGGACGGACGGACGTGAAGTGATCCTATAAGGGTTCCGTTTTTCCTTTTGAGGTACATACTGAAACCCAAAAAAATAAGATTATATTCTTTATTGTATACTGGAAAAAATGTTACAGATACAGCAATGACAAAAGAAAAGATACAATTGGCGGCCTTACGTCCAATATTAGCTAAAAATACGCTGAACATAAAGTAATTTTATTAAAAATTGTAAAAAATAAAATAAAATCTAGAACAAAAGTTGGTTGCAAATGACAAACTCTAATTCGGTATTTGACACGATCAACAATAAATTATTACATATGCTCGATTAAAACAAAAATTACAAAATATTTCGGAAAATGTATCTCTTTTAGTCAATTATCTAGTTATTACAATTTTTAATAGAGTAAACATAAAAAGAGTGCTCTGAAATGTGACGTCATAAGCCAGTATTTTCATACAAAATTCCATTTTAAAAGTAACTCATTTGTTATTTTGTCAAATACCCAATTGCTTTAGGTAATTCTGTAAACCTAATAGGTAAGTCGGTAGATCTATTATTTTACATTCCGTTACCCACATCGAATAAAGCCTTGTTTCAAATTAAGCCATCACTGGCTGGCTGCCAGTATCCCAAGGTATCCCAGTACCGGGTTAGCTGGAAGAAAATACTTACTAGTATTAAGCTCGCCTTTGTACAAACACCCCTTTTGTGCAAAAAAGTATTTTTGAATTGAGTATCACTGGCAGCCAGCACTGCCTTGGTATTGGCCTTGTAAACAGTTTTTCATGCCAAGTCAGCGCTGGCCAGAATAGAGTGCCCGTCTATTTTTCATGCCAGTTACCTTCGCCCGCTAACACCTCAAGCCCCGCGCCAGCCATGTGCGTTTGTTTTTGTTTAGAATTTCTGCGACAAGATGCACCCCAACTGGCTTTATCTAAATAACACGAGCCAAGCCAGCGGTGGCTTGTCTGTAGAACTGGCGCCAGCGCACTGGTTTCGTATAAACCATACTTTCATTTTTTACTTTCATCAAAAATATAAAAATATCAGTTATTTTATTGTGCTGGCGATGAAAGCGCCACCAACTGAGCTCGTATTTCTTCTTTAGACATAAAATTAGCTAGCTGTGGTTTGGAATGTACAGTCGACAGCAGGTTACGCATTCCATTTTTGTTGCAAAGTCAGCCGTAGCGCAACTGTGTAGCTGTCGACTGTACTTGGAATGTATGGGAGAGGCAGGGTTCATATTTTTATACGGTTATGACCCGATACATAACTGTTTATTTTTGTTTACATCGGGTGTGAAAAAAATAGAATTATTTAAAAATAAGTGAATATATTAATTGGAAGGCAGGCCTTACATTTAGGCTATGACAATGTTTGACAATACTATCTTAATTAATGTTTTCATTGTTGAACCTTATAGTAATAGTAACGCTTCTTTGAATAGTCAATAGTCTGAAATGCAGTGAAATATAAGCGTTAGGTTTTAAAATATAATTATATAAAATCACATGAAGTATTAATTAGAATCTAGGTATCAAATACCACGTTCTTTATCAATTAGTTAATGAAAAAAAAATACATACAATTACGGAAAGTATCATGATTACAAATTTTATTTACAACCTGGGCATTTATTGTAATTTTTTACACACCATCTACTGCACACTACTACAATACCAACACCAGGGCCGCGTTTCATGAAAATACTATTCATAGTTTATTATGACAAATCGTTCACCGTGACTGCGGTTCGCCTGTGGAACAGCCTACCTCTGCATATTCGACAGGCGGAATCATTGAAGGTTTTTAAAACCAAAGTATATAATCACTTTATTTATCTTCAAAATAATAATATCGTATCGTATCTTAAATACCCTTCTACTATTCATTATTATTTTTAGCAAGTTTATTGTACGTCTGTTAGGTATATATATATATGTATGTATGTATGTATTTATTTATTTATTGACCTTGTATATAATTATGACCCCTCCCCCGCCCCCCTAGTTTTATTTTTATTTTTCTTGTATTTAAGTAATTTATGTACTTATAGTATGTATCGTGCATTGCCCAAGCTACACTATCCACAAACCCAAGGTTGACTGGAAGAAAATGCTATTTAGCATTAAGTACGCCTTTGTAAGAAAATTGTTTTCTATGCAATAAAGAATTTAATAATGTAAAGCTTCCCTATTGTCTGTGAGTAAATCGACTTTGCAATGGACATTGAATTGTCATAGTTAACCATGAATTGTAGTTCTATGAAACTGGGCCAAAATGACATCATACTACCCTGGATAAATGTATAGTCTGGAATTACCTTACATAAGCTATAAAATAGATAGGTATCTTATACCGTATCCATTCAATCAAATATATTAATATAAAAAATGCATAATCGTAATAAATTTATTTTGTATACTTTTGATGTGATCTGAGGGTTTCATAGATAATAAAATTCCGGACATTTTAAACATATTAATGTTTTCCTATACTTGGGTTTCAATAAGGAGAAGGTGTTTCCAAAATTATTATTTTTAGTACCAAATTTTCTCAATCAAAAACAATGTACAGGATAAGAAAAAGTCTCGAATGTCCGTAATTTTCAAACCGTCAGACCACATTTTATCAAAAGTATACTCATTTTATTACAATGTTAGAATGTGCGAGCGGGACAGCATGTCAGGTGTAGCCGCAACGTTAACGACCCTTACTGACTGACACCGTTTGATCTAACCCAATCAGTGGCGTAGCATGGGGGGGGCGGAGGGTGCGGTCCGCACCGGGCGGCACTTTGCCGGGGGCGGCGCTGCGGAGGTGGCAGTTAGAAAAAAAAATTAAAATAAAAAAAAAAAAATTCTTTCAGTGTTTTTTTCGTCTTTTTTATGTTTCGTTACGTAATGTTACGTTTTATGTAATGGAGACGATTTCTCAATTATTCTATTACGTTTTCTCTGTAATTTTTCTGTGATATTCTACCTATGTCAAAAAATTTTAATTTCACTTTTCAATTCAATAAATCATTCAATAAAACTAATAAAAGTACTCTTTTTACCATGCCCAAATTTTTTATAATGGATTACAAAAATAAGAGGGCGGCAAATTTGGAATCCGCACCGGGTACTAGTGACCTACATAGGTCACTAGTACCCGGTGCGGATTCCAAATTTGCCGCCCTCTTATTTTTGTAATGCTACGCCACTGAACCCAATCTAACCCATTTACTTCAATAATAATTAAATTGTTTTGCATTGTAATTGCATTGCGCATACTAAAGTAACACTTATATGCTATTTACGCTTAGCGCTATCCTTCATAAGATGCAACTTAGTTGCCTTGTTACTTATGAGCTAGTTATTATGTATCTTTCGGAAATCAAAATGTGTCAAGTAAAATTGAATGGTAAACTAATCCTTACTAATATTATAAACGCGAAAGTTTGTATGTATGGATGGATGTTTGTTACTCTTGCACGCAAAAACGGCTGATTGGATCCGGATGAAATTTTGCACAGAGATAGATTATAGTCTGGATTAGCACATAGGCTATTTTTTATCTCGGAAAAATACACATCAAAATTACCACGCGAACGAAGTCGCGGGCAACAGCTAGTGGTAAATGAAATCAAAACCTACTGCATTAGATTATTAGGAGCACAAACAATAGAATAGAATAATTTATCGAAAAATTAAAAAGTAACGAGAGAAAACGAACATTTTATTGAATTATTAGTTGACTCGGCAAACGTTGTTTGCATACGATCTATTCTCAGACCTACCAAATATACACAAAAAAATTCATAATAATCCGTGAAGCCGTTTCGGCGCAGTTCGATAACAATCACTGTATACGAGATTTTTATATACATATTAGAAGATGAATTTCAAAGATGATGGAGCTAAGTTTCAAAATTCTACATTAGACTGTTTTTCAACAATCTTGAAACTTAACGAGGTAGTATGAAAAACTAAAAAAAATATATATTTTTTAACCTTAGGTTACTGAAGAAAAGGCCTGAAGATTGCGCACTCCTCGCCGCCGATCGTAGATGATCAAATTCATATTGCTCGAATTATGTATGAATGAACAAGGATTTACAAATATGACTTTTTCTCCAGCATTTTGGAAGGAAGCCGATTGAGTTGAATGTATGTGAGGTGGTGTCTTATGGGTGTATATATTCCGAAATAAACGTATTTACATTGTAATGCTATATCTACGTCCGAAGTATCAAATGCTTCCTAATCCATCTTGAAGGTAACGTATCTTTACAGACTACAGTTCATCAACAATCATAAAAGTGCCGAGAGGTCAGCATTATTTCATTTCCGTTTGCCTCTGCAGTTACCAGTATTTCATGTCACTGTCTGACACACGACTTCGGAGATTTCTAACCAAGGCAGACCGCTTAATTGCTCGCCTTAGTGACAAGCCGCGCGTAGTTTTTCTCACTTCGTTACCTTGTTGGGTGGTCTGGCGTTATAACCCGAGCGCTTCACGCATGGCCTCAGTCGGGGCTATGAGCCGCGCGGCGCCCACTACTACGGTGGCGTCAAGCCCGCTCGTGATCACGCTGCGATGTAAACGCGCGCATTCCTCGCCTGTCACGCCGCCGATCACATAGATTATCACCGTGGGGTTGTCGATCGGGTGCTTCGTGCCACGCGTCTTCTTGCTCGTGAGGATGCTGCGGAAAGTTATATAATTTATTGACCAACTAGACGACCCCGTGAAATTCGCATCACCTACACCAATCTTTTTTTTTCTTCTCACCGTTCAAACCTTCCCTGTACCTCCACAAAAAGAAAGGCCAAATCGGCCCAACCATTCTCGAGACAAACGAACAGCAATTGATTTTTTATACATATAAATAGATAAGCACAAGAGACCCAGGTCTGTGCCTACGTCTCCAAAATACAGGCTTGAGTTTATGTAATGTAAGTACAAGATATTATTTAGTTACATTGCACTGATACAAGTTCAATAGCACGCTCTGGCACATCAACGAAGGCTGACGGTTCAACTACAATCGCCATAGCCGGATCTGCCTGGACGACATAACTGAAGCCAACGTTTAGTAACAATTCTGACATGTCTCGGGGCGGTTTATTTAATTGACTGTACTTGTGTGTGTGTTTTTTTTTTTTTTTTTATTGACATTATATTGTATTTTAAAGTGACATTTTATTGGTTTGGAAATACCTTTTTTAACATTTAATTGAATTATTTTTATTTGACATAATAGAATTGTATGTGACATTGTATAATAAGGGTGATTAAGTCATGTTACTATAAAAAATTATGGTTTTTAACGTTATACTAAATGTTAAGGTGGTCAGAGGCCTAATTATGCACACCAAATCCAGAGCGATTACAATCGTCTAACTGTCAAATTCCATACCAATTTGACAGACGATTGTAATCGCTCAGGATTTGGTGCGCGTAATATAGGGGCTGCTCCAAAGCCCTTGACATAAAATGATCTCGTATTATAATCATAACCTGTGGGACCTAATTGCGGAGGGAGAATGTATTAATAAAGCGTGTCCACCGCAATTTAAACACCTCAGACCGCCAGGTTCCCTCGAAATATTTTCCTGGAGCATTCTCTCGCTGACTGTCCTAAGGAAAATGTGAAAACCAAACTAACTTGAGCCCGCTGCGCAGTAGGTCCTTGAGGCCCTCGTTCCGGTGGCGCAGGTCAGGCATCTCTGGCCGATCGCCGTCCACAAGGTCGTCCGCAAGCTGCAGCAGTAAACCGCGGTACTCGTGGCCGGCGCCCGTCTCCGTGGGCTTCAAGACTGAGTTGTATCTGGAACATTTGTAACTTGATTTTCTAAGAGTCAACTCACTTATCCATTTGTGCAAAAAAAAAGCTTTGTGCAAAAAAAGGCTACTATAACATTAAAGATTATTTAAAAGACAATGATGTCTGGAATTAAAGCCAGTTCAATGCATGAATTCGAGGTTTAAGAATATTTATATTTACAGAGATAAGCTCGCCTTTGTACATGTAATTTCTTATGTAATGTCCTGTTAAATGTCTTGTGTGGAATAACGTATAATAATAATAATCAGCCTATATGCGTCCCACTGTCGGGCACAGGCCTTCTCTCAAGGTGAGAGTATGGGCTTAATCACCACGCGTGCCCACCGCGGATTGGCGATTTCAAGCGCTGAGGTATGTGTGTGGCGAGCACATGTCAACTCTGCGCGCGCACTATAAACTCCAACATTCCTGCATCGCGCAAGCAAAATGTTTCACATGACATACCATAAATATAACGTCTGACGAACATCAGTTGGACCGGCCGTCCCCAGGCATACGATCTGCCTGGCGGGAAATTTCCCTTTATAGTGGAAGAGCACGATCACCCGCTCTTCCCTATTGTGGTGACCCTCGACAGAACATTGTCAACCTTCCTTCGCTCTCGCAGCACCCCACATACAATCAGTCTCAAAGCAAACCCAGCATCCTCTTCCCTCTCACCTCATCAGATCCACTACAGTCAACGCACCGACTACTGGTACTGATGGTGATCTCCCCCAACCCTTCGGCACGGCAGCCACACAGCAACAGCGCACGTTGCCAGTGGTACAGCAGCCTTCACCGGTTCCTACCACATGCGCGGACCCCATGGTACTGTCGCCGGTGAAGTGACTGTTAGCCGCCGAACACCCTCAACCGCTAGTCGACTCACTGACTCAGCGCCTCCTGGCACTTGCAGGCTTTAGAGCACAGACTTCGATTCCTATCAGACCTAGCTATGCGTAGCTACGGTCTTGAAGGGGAGTGATGTGGGGAGCACATGTCAACTCTGCGCGCGCACTATAAACTCCAACATTCCTGCATGGCGCAAGCAAAATGTTTCACATGACATACCATAAATATAACGTCTGACGAACATCAGTTGGACCGGCCGTCCCCAGGCATACGATCTGCCTGGCGGGAAATTTCCCTTTATAGTGGAAGAGCACGATCACCCGCTCTTCCCTATATGTGAATAGCTCAGACACTCAGGTTTCCTCACGATGTTTTCCTTCACCGTTAGCGTGTGGTATTGCTACTATAACTTCACAATGTACATAACTTAGAAAACCAAGTCATAGGTACATGCCCGCACTTGTTAAGAATATTTATATAAATTCTGTAAATTAAGGACTTGAAAAAACTAAGTTTGGAGTTTTTTTGTCTACTTTTTCTCCAAAATGATCTAGATTTTGAAAAGGACACTAGTTTAACTTGTAACGTTCATTAAGTCGCAGTTTCTGTGCTACTTTGAATAAAAAAAAAAATATTTCTATTTTGCCCAAGCAAGCTAAAGTAAAACATAATTTTATCTATTTGTGGATATCTGTTATTGGCCTTGTGGACTGTATCTTTATTATTGTGTTCAAATTATTGGTTTTCGCTGTTGATGTCCTTAATAAAATAAATAAATAAAATATTTAATACAAACTACTCTACTCCAAAGTAGAGTGAAGTATTGTTTTACTTGAATGTTCAATAATACATAAATAAAATGAGCCTTTTCAAAGGCAAAATATTTATTTAAAGCAGCGCAGGAACTGCGACCTATGTTTATGTTAAGACCTAGATCGTTTTGGACAAAAAAGAACAGGAAAACTCCAAACTAACGGCCTTATTTATAAAAACACGATTCCTCTAAAGCAGTGTTTTTCAATCTGTGGTCGTGACGTCTTGCCCGGGTGGTCGCGGTCGCCAGCCAGATAAAAGTAAAATGCAAGATTTGTAGTTAATGTTGCCAGTGGCAAAATAAAACAAACGGTCAGGATTTGAGGGACTGTAAAATCGAGTTTCTATTGTTTTATTTTCGAGGGCGCCGTGTTTTGAGATATCGAAGTGACTCTATGTCACTCAATTAAATTTTCGGCACCATCAAATTTCTGTTTTTACAGATCTAATGAATTTTTCACCGTAAATTTATTTTCAAGACATCTTTTATTTATGGGAGTATAAGTTGTTACAAAAATTCCACCGTCAATTTAATTTTTGGGCGTCATTATAAGGCCAGCGCCCTCTGCCTTTTAAGTTTTTTACAGAACTGAATGAAATTGGCACCATCAATTTAATAATTTTTTGGTAAAAAGGATATGGTAACACTTAATTGTAGGTTTTAACTACATATTCTTTGAAATTACTGATACTTTTAATATGGTCTTGGAGGCCTGGGGGGTCGCTAGAAATTTTTACTTGTAAAAGAGGTCGCCGCGTCTTCAAAAAGATTGAAAAACACTGCTTTAAATCACTCCTTAGGCAGTTTATTTAATCTCTGGTTACAACTTTTCGTTGTAACATGTACACCACAGATAATAGGTAGGAATCGTGTTTTCTATAAATAAGCCTGTTAGGGCCGGTTTCTTAATTCACTAAGAAAATATTTAAGTAACGTTTTGTCACGCTCTTTTCTGAGAAATTCGAAGAGACAGCACTACAGTTAACTATATACTTAGCGGAATTCTCAATTCAGAAACTGGCCGGTAGTGTTTTAAGTGTTGGTTCATAATGAACGGAGTTGAAATTATTATTCTAAAACCTACAACTCAATGCAATGTAATGCACCCACAATAGTAATGTAATGTACTCACTTGTGCAGTATCCTACGCATCTGCGCGACATCCTTCAGCCGTCCCATTATCATCTTCGCTACGTCCTCGCAGTCCTCTGGCGCGGCCACATGCCCCCCGTCCGGGAACAGGGCCACGTGGTCCTCGAATATGGCCACGCTCAACGTCTCGGCGAGGGCGGCCTCGTGCTGTTTGTTGAACGCCACTTCGGTGCCGGTCAGCGAGTACACGTGGACGAGCAGCGCTAAGAGACGCTCTAGCGGCAGATTGCGGTCTCTGCGGCTTTTTATCAGATGGCTCACCTAGAAAATGTATTACAAATCATTGAGTAGTATCCCTGTGGTATAGCTACAAGCGTAGCGTAGCGTCATTCATAGCGTCACTTCATTTCCTCCCGCGGATGTCGTTGAAGGCGACTAAGGAAATCAATTACTAGGAGATGGGCAGCAGCGTCTTCCTGAGATTCCAACCGAATCCTGCGATCGCCAACCCACCTGCCAAGCGTGGCGATTATGGCAAAACCCCTCATGGTTATGAAAACCACGAGGGAGGCCTATGTCCTGCAGTGGGCATCAAATGGCCGATGATGATGATGATGATAGCTACAAGCGACTTCGCGTCTTTTGGGTATCTGTTTAAATTAGCTATAACAGCGCCATCTAGTGCCGAATAGAAAGATTAAATATATAGCGATATCAAGATTAATACATAGCGTTTTTGCGTGAAAGAGTAACAAACATACACACAAACTTTCGCGTTTATAATATTAGTATGGATTTATTTTCTGTTACCTGACTAAGCACACTGGTGGACTCGCGACTCGTGGCAATGTTCTGCAGCACCTGTCTCTCCAGGGTCGCCAGGAGCTCGAGCTGCGCGTGTCGCGGCGACTTTAGCGTCTGCACCACGGCCAGCGACTGCTGCAGCAGCCCCAGGTGGCTCTCTATCACCTCGTAATTCCCTGTAATGGAATCAGAATCAGAATAACAAGTATTGTTTGTCATTTCTTAGCCTACATTTACAAAGCGCCCAGGCCAGGGACGTTCAAAAAATAAGTATGCGTACTTTCGGATATTACCATCTTGGTATGTTTAACTTAGCCAAAAGTTTAGGCCACATCTAAAGTGTATGTTACAATCGCAATTACCAAACATAAGTGGTAGGTGCATATTTAGATTACAATTAAGTTACAACTAGTGATGAGAAAACGCCCGGATTTAAATCCACCGCTGGATTAAAATCCATTTCTGCCCAATAAACGCCGGGCATTTTTAATAAAGGTCGGGCGGATATGAAATTTAATTTTGTTCCTACATTTGGTGCATAATCGGTACCAAAAGAAGCTACAGCAAGCTGAAATACGAACATAATTTAAATGTTTGTATATGAAACCTCATGTGGCGATTAAATTCGCAATAAATAAAAGAATGAAATAATTAACGTTGATCAAGGTTTACTGGAAAAAATAACTTACAGAGATAAGCTCGCCTATGTCTTTTGTCTCAGAATAAAAGGCTATATTATATTATTATGTCTTTTGTAATTTTTATGGATTCACGACGAAGTTACTAACCTTTCGAAGCAGCGACGATCTTCTCAACGCTTTGCGGCGTGACCTTCAGCAGAGTCTTCGGGCCTGGCGAGCGCAGAACGTCGATCTTGGACAATTTGTTGTACAGATCGAACATAACTTCTTTCTGCGACTTATGGATCATTTGCTCGAACGTTTGCACGCACGACTCATCGTTGGCGTGGAAGAGACAGCCGGGGCTCAGCTGCACGTCCTCTGTTACTGATATGCTGCAAACGAGAATTTTTTTGAAGGGAGCGTAGCTCGACTTGTTAACGATTTCTACTCGACATAGCTATAGTCAAGCGTCAATACCAAGATATCGACTGCAGCGATTTCTGAATACTTTAAGATATGAAGTCACAATGAAAATTCAGCCAGAGGCTAACATATAGTCTGATTTATTTATAAATTCAGTTGTAAAAGTTTTATCGACCGTTTGATAAATAACGACTTAAAGGGATCCAGTGGTAGCCCACTAAAAAACAGGATTAATATGATTGAGATTCAAATTAAATTGCAAATTCTATCTGTAAAAAAATACATGATTTTTTTTTCCTCAGTGACGCTAGTAAGACACACTCTGCTGGGAACTACTGGAGTAATCGAATTTTCTGCAAAATAAAAAATATGCCGGTCAATATGCTGCCACCCGAAGAGGTAAAACATGTCAGCTCTGAAATTCAGTGAGGACGCAGATTTTCACAGGGCAGAAATTCAGTGAGGACATTCTCAGGGCGACATTACAGTCCTGACATCAATAATTTGAAATATCAGCTTATAACTTACACATTAGCTTCACACAGAGATGACATATCAACAGCAACCTCAGTAGAATGCCCTGGAAACCTGGGTAGTACTGACATGACCTTATCAATCACAGCTTCCATGGAGTGACTGGTCACCCCACACAAGTCCAGCGTTCGGTCCACTAGGATGAGTGAAGCTGGGTTTGTGCATTTCTAGAAAAAATATGTTATTCGAGATCTTTGCTTAAATTACAAGAATTTTTTTAGCTTAGGTTAATTAGTTTAGAGTTAGTTTTACAAGTTTATTTGTAATTGATTGATTGCAGATGTAATAATAAACATAACAATAAACTATTTTTACAGAATAGAGTATTCTGTCATGTACATTAGGAATAGAATATACACACCTTCCTCCTCCCAACACAGACTGGAGAATTCTCCAAAACACCAGCCACTATAGAGCTGTAAGTCCCAACATAGTAGACATCTTCCTTCAAGTTCATCTCATCAAACATACTGTTCAAAGTACTGGCCAGCCTTCGCACTTGAGACCTCTCCTCACTAGCCAAGGTGTAGAGGTCAACTGAAGCAGTGTCGGGGATCAATTTGCCATTGTAAAGAGGATAAACTTTGCTATGTTGAGGTGTGAGGAAAAGAACATTCGTCAATGATATTGTGGATATTGGTATGTGTAGAACTTCCACTGCTGATTGCTGAAAACAAAATAAGTTAATGGTAAAACAAACTAAGATAATAGGTGTATTATGACTGATTATTGGTGGTTTTACCTAAGTAGTAAAGGGCAAAATGTGGTCCGTAACTTAGTAGGTAAATGGTATTCACAGAAAGTAAAAAAACCGGCCAAGTGAGGGTCGGACTCGCGCATGAAGGGCTCCAGACAACATTTGAATATTTCAAGCATCTACCTGCTGCCGTTATTAATATAGAGCAAATGGTCCCTTAAATATTTCTTTTATTGTGTTTTTAGTATTTATTGTTATAGCAGCAATAGAAATACATCTGTGAAAATTTCAACTGTCTAACTATCAAGGTTCCTAAAATCTGGTGACAGACAGATGGTCGGGCCCATTTGGGTACAGAACCCTAAAAAAATTACAGGCTCAAATATTCCAGTTTCTGCTTTAAATTACTTTTTCCTATATTTAAACATATTTAATTAATTCTTGATACTTCTTGCATGAAAAATATCGCATGAAAAGTACCCAAAACCGGCGTGCGTGCATGTAACGACTAATGAATGTTGAGGAAGCGAAAGTGATCTGCCAGGATTGTGGCAAATGGCAGTCCCTGGCCTCTGCCTACCTCTTTGGGATAAAGGCGTGATTTCATTTTTGTATGTATGTAATAAAATATTCAGTTGGTTCTTCTGCTTTTTTCCTATTTTCTGTGATAGCCAAGATTCTGTAACTCTCTAATTTATGCTTTTTTAGCAACTTTTAGTATATAATGTGAGTATCCTTTAAGACTGGGCAGATCTCGTAGGTTGTTTATTATTGTCATGAGTTTACTAGAAATACTTACTTTTTTATTAATCCATTCAAGGAGCATACCCTCCAGCTGTTTAGCAGCTTCAGCTGGAGCCTTTCCAGATATGACATCGCTGACATCTCGGCCTTCATTCAGCTCCAAATAAATAGCATCCAAACTAATGGTAGAGGCTAAGATGCAATGAGTAAAGTCACTGTTGCGAATAATCTCCTTTATAGTTTGAAGCTGCGTAGATGTTGCTTGTGTTATGAATACAGCTTTCTTGTGCTCCGGCCTGCAAAACTGAACCATACCAACTTTAATTTAGAGTTGCCAGCAGGTGCTCAAAACATGTAATAATTGTTACTTCTGAATTTACCTCAAATGGAGACAGTGACTTAACCGCAACGGCTCCTCCTGTGAGCAGATTGAACAGTCCACCGTCCCAATGCAGGCATTCTGCGCTGGCATCGTCGAGAAACACTACAGCACCGATTATACGATTATACACCTCCAACCAAGCAGACTTGCCGAACTCTGTTATAGACGAAGCAGGCATGGTGCTAGTTTATTAAAAACTACTATCTATATGTAATTTATCACTTCATCAGTTGCCTTTTTATTATTTTTGAAAAAGACATAAGACGCTTCATTCAATCTGCACCTCTATGGCACTGATCACGGAACATAATTATACCCAACTGTGCACTGTGCACTGAATCCGTGCACAGTTTGGATTAATTATATATTATGGTATGGCACACCGACCGACACCAGCACACCGCACAAAGTGGTCATATTCTCTTTGCCGCACAATATTAAATCTGAGGCACACACACCAGCATCACACAACCCCGTAGACAGCTGTCATTACATACTCTACTCATCTACTCTTTGCAGGTTGCAGCTGTCTACGCACAAGTTATGGAATCACAGACTAAATAGATAGAGATAGAGCACGCGCCACCATTCATGTCCCACGGAGAAGACCTTGTACGTAATTTACATAAGAACGAAAATGTCTTAGCTCAACGGACTTCAGTGGTGGCGCGGACGATACTACGGAATTATGCACAAAGTATCGAAATATTGATATTTTTTCAGTAAATAATCGATATACATCGGTGATTTACTTTTTTTTTTTGATATATCGATTTAAAAAAAATTCGATACCAAAATCGATATATTTTTAAGATTTCTGCTCAATCTTCATACGTTAGGTGTTCAACAATAACAATATAAATAATTAATACCTAATTAACAAATAATCGCAATTAGACTCGTTAAATATAAAACAGTTATTCAGTCCGTCTTATACTAACTTATAAATCTATATCGATATTTTTGCCTAATATTATGTATGCCGTACACATATATTAGGCAAAAATGTCGATATTAAAATATTTCGATACATTTGAAAAATATCGATACCTACGATGTATTTTTCCATTTTTCTAATCTACTCAACTAATAGGAACAATATCATTAAAAGCTATCAGACAAAACTCCACAGTATACGCAGAGATGTAACGAACGATTGCCATCACAGTATCTGAGACCGACTACATACATATTGCCATCCAGTGGTGAATAGCAAAACTACTTTTATCGGTCCTTTGATTTTTAGTAGGGCTTACGTCTGACTTGCAGAAATGGGGCAAGAAGCTCAGCATCACATGCAAAAACTGCAGACTGACTTACTGCTACGGTCCATATGTTGGAGACGACACCAATCCATGAGTGGATGGATTATTCATGAAATTAAAAGTCCAGATCGGTTCTACGCTGCAGACTAATTTAAAGACATGTTGAAGCATTCACCCCTCGGATAGCTTTTTTCCAAGATCTTATTACCTACATAGAATTTGAAGAAAATTCACACTTTCGTTTTGTTAACTTTTATTGGCTTATCTTATTACAATTTTGAAATCTAACATCCATCTTCAACCACTTTCTAGACTATTAAATCAAATCTGGATTTAGTGTTCATCTTCATAGCCTGATGGCAGAGCATTGACATGGGGGTTGTGGAAGAGTGACTTCTGGCCATCACCCCACGGGAAACGCTGCAAAGTAAAAGAACTAAATATTTACACCTAGTTTTATCACTTCTACAACTTTAACTAAAATGTAAAAATGCAGAATCATTCATTGTTAACATTGAAATAGGATAATTTGGACAATCAGTACAGTGAGTCCATAAAACCATGAGATGAGGTTTCATGGGATAATATGACATTCTAGTCCCAAATTAGCAACCCAGTAGTGTGTATTGCATTTGTGGCAATGAAAGTTTCAACTCCCTTCTCACTTGTTTACTTTAGAAAAGCATTGCTATGTTAAACTGCCCTTCTATTACTAACAAGCTGTTAAGTGTATATCCAACTCATAAGTTTAACAGCCTTTTATTGAAAACCTATTTCAATAAATATTTCCTCAGCACGGGTTAGTGCAACAAAAAGAATATAGCCTTTTATTGGTTGTTTGGCCTTTTAGTGAAAAGGAGATAGATATTTTTATGTTTTAAATTTATAAACACACCTTTGTGCGAACACGCATGTGTTCGTAGGGAACAAACGGGGGCCTCTCGTGGCTGTGCTCACTGTGAGCAAGGAACACATTCAGCATGCCCAGCCCAACAGCTGGCCCCCCCACGAAAAATGACAGCTTCTTCCACAGCTTGTGGCCACCTGTGTAAATATTAGAATTGATAGGATTATGCTAAATATTGGGATGGCTCAATTCGTAATGCCCGCTTAGTGGGTAGGAGTAGTGGGGGGCAGAGGAGAGGAAGGGAAGATAACTTCTCAATCCCCCAATATAGGAAACATATTTTTTAAGTTAATGTCATAATCTCTGTCATTGTGGATCCTCTGGATTACTCTTAATAAATGGCCTCAATCTACTTCTCCAGCGCTGCGGGAAGTGGAGCCCCTTCAGCCTAGCATAACGAAGTACATGCACCCATGCTGACCTTTTTACTGATGCCCTTCATTTGTTAGAGTTCATGGGGGCTGCCTTCCCTTGTAAAATAGGTTAAATGGTACCCAAGTATCCACTTACAGTAACACAATAATTAAAATCTATCTATAACCAACCCAATTTTTTCTTATTAAAATTATTGGAAATATTATTTAATTGTCAAATATTACGGTCTTGTAAGTTGTAAAATTTTAATAAAACGGGTGCTGAGTAAGATAAAGGCCCAGATTGTAGGTTAGAAAAGGGAGTGATTACATAATTTCATAACAAACGATTTTTTCTTACCTCCGTGGCCACCGGCGGTGGCAGCATGGGACACGGAACGGGCCGAGTTCCTAAGGTATTGAATAGCTGCTCTCTGAATAATTGCAGCCATTTTTTTGGACGATTTGCGACCGAATCACACACAGATTTTCTTTTCTTGAATTTGACAAATAACAGACAGCTGTCAAGTTTTCCAAAATGGACGCTAAATGTCATTACGTTTTACGTTCCGTTTTCGCAAAAAATCAATTATTTAAACTCCGCTGTATAATTTTAAAAGTAAAAGGGTACCTAATTAATTTTATTCCGCCGATTAATTTTAAAAACTAAAATATAGTATGGGAACCGACAAAAAAAGATCTTGTTAAGCGCGGTTGTATTTCATGCTCTGTTATCCTCTGTCGTCCTCTTTCCAGTATTGCCCTCAGTCCTCCTCCCTCTGGTGTAATCTTCCTCCTCATTCATAGAAGAGAACGTCAGTCCCCTTGTAAGAACTATCATAGCCAGCGTTTCCAAGTCCATTATCAAAGTCGGTAACGCCCATTATCTAAGCCGGCGCTTCTTACCTAATATCGAAGCAGGCGGCTCTGCGACGGAGGCACTACATACCTTATGAAAAGGTTCGTTCGATTCGATTGGCAATGGCAAAAGTTCCCCCGAAATGGAAAGGGAAAACTCAAATCAAGAAAGAAGGTAACTATATTTATTACGCTATCTTCAACGTTATTATAAGGCATGGCACTGTAGGTATGTTTCTAGAAATGAACTTATTAAACACAAGTTGGTTGGTCAAAAGAACCAAAAATATTTTGTTGAATGGCCTGAACATCATAATGTTCTAACTCTGAAGGGCCTTCAGGAAAATACTTATCGAGTAGAGATTTTGGAGACACCTGAAACAATAGTTTAAATTAAAACTAAGTCAACGATTAAAAACTCCAAAAAAACTAATATTTATCTGAGCTTCTTACTTTCATAGACTTGACATGATCGAAGTTGTAACTCATATAGAAAGCGATCTGCTGCAGTTGCCGTAAAGTTCGCAGACGCTGGCGAGGATCGCGCTCTAACAACCGCATTAGGAGACCTCGAGAAGCTGTGGACAACGATGCAGAACTCTCTGGTAGAGTCCCAGGCGGTAGTACTAAGTGCTTGGAATCATCCCTGTGAAAACAAAAGTGTCTTAGAATGCCCATCCTAAAAGGTAAGTAGGTAGGTGTCTTTCACGCAGTTATTATTTTTTTCTAACTTACGCGAGGTTCATGTTGCTTAGCCTATCGGCACCTTCTATTGACATTGTAGCCATACTGGCAATTTTCAGCGAAGCAGCATCATTAGTAATTGCTCTCGCACTCATAGCAGGCGTTGGATACTGGAACAAAATACAGGATTTCAATGATACACAGATTAGAGAGTCAGGCACAGTCAACAAAAGAAGATAAGAGTTATACGTAAGTCAAAAACTTTTTCTTTAGAAAGTAAGTGGCCAGCAAATGGGCTACCAAAAAAAAAAAAAAATAGTTAAAACAATATTTCTTATTTTGATCTAAAGGAATTATACCTACTTCCCAGGTTTCTCCTCAATTTTCCGCCAAGTTTTATGCATGGTTTTATGGTGGATGTATTGTGCATAGAGGCCAGTGATTGGAGGTAGCATCTACCTATTTGCTAAGTGAACTTCAAGCGAATCAAAAAAATTGAGAATTTTATCTTTCGTTTATTGGCTGGTATTGATAGTGAAGAAGCCGTTTTCAGGTACTGCGTTATTTCAATTAACACATTGGATAATATAATAGATGTAGACAGAAAAGTCACGTGAAAAGGGGTTATTCTACCCATCAATACAAATAACTTTTATCATGAGACCAACTCAGAATACAGAAAAAATATATCTATCAGTCTTTGGATCACGTAACTTTCCACTCTATCGGGTTAAGCAATTAGACGACTCCAAAGTGTCAAAAAATGTATGTATTTGTCAGTTCGGAGTAGGCTAAATCAGACAACTCCATACAGTGGAGGACTTACGTGGTGGCACCCCAGCTGCTCTATACAAAATTTTAATATTTTCTCTAATGAATTTATGAAAAATCAGGTACTTTTTTCGATATTGCCCTCATAATAAAAATTTGTATGGACAAGTAGAGGCCCCGTTAAGTTTCCGACTTTTCTGAACTAGGTACCTTGTATGAATAAGTTAACTCACGTGTTGGCGACAAAAGGGCAGGCTTGTAAGTACTTATTAGCTAGTATTTTTGGAGTACCTGGATGAATGAGCTTTGCTCGGTATTTTTTTTGGTTAATCGTGTTTTTTGGAAATTATATCTAAATACGATGAAAAAAAGGGAAAAAAGGGAAAAAAATAATCGAATTGGAGACATCTGCACTCGAACCGGGGTCTTCTGGTTTCAGGACAGCCCGATTTCCCACCTGAGCTATTACAACCTTGTGAATGGTGGCGAACGTATTTTAATGATATTGTAGCAATTTTTCATTACCTACCTGAAAACACGAATAAAACGACGTTTTCTAAAAATGAAACCAAGCTAGATCGACTTATCGGCCCCGAAACTCCCTGCATACTAAATTTCATGAACATCGGTGGAGCCGTTTCTGAGATTCAGATTATATATACAATAATTGCTCGTTTAAAGGTATTAGCTTAGATAGATTAGTTTTATGTCCGTTAGAATTACTACGTGAAATTATTATTAAAAGCTACCTGAGTGCCATTCGAAAATAAGGGGTCAAATACCTGCCATCCCGGTGGATAACACCGATCTTTATACAACCTGTCTCGCTAAAGCGAAGAAAAAAGGCAACGAGTGGGAACGCCGCACTGGCTAAAAATAAACCATTTACAACTGGAATACAATATTGGAGATAGATTTATCTTTTCATGCCTCCACATGATGAGGCCTTGCGCCATGATTTTAAAAATAAACCAACAATGTAACGAAATTACGTAAGGTACCTAGGTCCTACTCATTACTTTTGGAAACACCTAACTGCAGGGTGTAAGCGAAGTCGTCAGCAAAATTTTAACCATGATTAGTACTAATGTAGTCTTTTATCAGTGCGTCTTACCCGTCAAGACATACGGAGCCGAGACGTGGACACTCACGGTTGGACTCTCAGAACACAAAAAGAAGTTGGACTAGTCCACCAATTTAAAGTCGCTCAGCGATCTATGGAGAGAGCTATGCTCGGTGTTTCTCTGCGGGATAGAATCCGAAACGAAGTAATTCGCCAGAGAACTAAAGTAATCGACATAGCTGAACGGATTAGCAAACTGAAGTGGCAGTGGGCTGGTCATATCTGCCGCAGCACCGATAACCGTTGGGGTAGACTGGTTCTAGAGTGGAGCCCGCGAATTGGCAAACGTAGCGCAGGACGCCCTGTCACCAGGTGGAGCGACGACATTCGCAAAGCGGTGGGCAGTGACTAGAAAAGAAGAGCCGAAGATCGGGCTCAGTGGCGTGTCTTGGGAGAGGCCTATTTCCAGCAGTAGACTGACACCGGCTGATTATGATGATGATGCTGATGATGATGATGACTAATGTAATAGTAATAACTTCCACACATCACAATCACTTGTCCTGTATCCAGGTAAGGCATTACAAACATGGAAATACACCCAGAATGAGGTCATGTGTAGAAATATTCGGTGGCCCTCAGTGGCCATGGAACCCACGACCTCCGGCATGGTAATCAGACGTGATACCGCTAGACCAACGAGGCAGTATAAGAAACCTTACGCAACTTTTAATGGTATTTTTACTCGTGTGCTATACAAATAGTATTTTTTAAATACTTAATTCTAGTTTTAAAAAAAGTGTTGACGTAAAAAAAATGTGCCCAATATTTTTAACACTTAGGTACTCATACATTGTTTACAAATATTTTTCAACGCTACGTTACTTCCCATCGTTTTGTATTGAGATTCACAGTTTAGAAGCAATGTCTGAAAATCATACGGTTATACCTACTAACCTTTAAGTACTTATTGTCATTAATATTAATAAATTATTGTCTTAGATGAAAAAAAATCATACTGTAGTAGAAGATGATCTAATAATAGGGCAAGGGATCTAATTAAATGTGATAAATTGTAAGTAATCTGTTTCCAATAAAAAAACGGTCACACAAATCCTTGCGCTTGTTGCCTTTGAGCTCAGGTCTTTGCTCTTGTTTCTCATGTCTGATAAAAATAAAACCTGTCAAATAGTAAATACTTAGATCAGTAACAATTTAGCAAACATAGTTATACATTTATCGCCATTAAGGTATGTATAGCGTGGTTAATTTAAGAAAGGACCGAATAACTATTTACTCCTTACTCACACAATAAAGTCTGCAATATTGTGTGAGCGAGAGGGAAATAGTTGTCCAGTCCATTTTTTTTATTAACAGCGTTGTAATAAACCTAATCGGAAATTGCGATTATTCGCGGCTCGTTCATTGTATAAATGTATGAGTATCGCGATTCAGACTCGCTCATCGAGTGTACCGTACCACTATAAAGATAACATAACGTAGGTATTTAGAAATGTAGTGTTCTTTTTAATTATGTATTTTTTATTTGTAATGCGATCCGCTAATAACACATGTTCTGTAAGAATTTCAACTTGCTACCTATTACGGTTCTAGAGAAAATACCCTTTCATGTCAGTCGGACAGGCAGACGTCGTAGATATATTAATAGGGTCACGTTAACCAACCTTCGGATAAGGAACCCTAAAAATATTGTAGCAAACACTGTCAGTGCCTCACTCACCTAAGCCTTCGAGGACGATCCTATTTACTTACTGTCTCAAATGTAGAGTCACTTTAAGTAAAGATTCTCTTAAAACTATAGGTCTGTACTTTATTCAATATTTATGATTTGTTTTTGAAAAACATGTATTAACTCTTTACAAATCAATTTAAAAAAAAGTTTCAATTATAGTATTAACTAAAAACCGGTCAAATGCGAGTCGGACCATCGCAACGAGGGTTCCTCGCGCTTGGCCGTTTTTTATTATTTGTCGTTAGAATATATAATAAGTCCCACAATCACGCCAAGTTTGATGCCTGTATGTAATACCGTTTTTAGAGCATACCTAAACAAAAAAACGGCGAAATAACGTTTTTTCCATGGAGAACCCCTTATTTTATAAAATTTATAATTTTTTTTTTAATATTTTGTGAAAATTTCAACTGATTACTTATTATGGTTCCAAAGACAGAGCCCTTTAAGGTCGGACGAACGAACATACAGACAGACAGCGGGGACAGAGTAATAGAGTCCCGTTTGGCACCCTTCGGGTACGGAACCCTGGTAGATAATGCTAAGTAGCATTAAGTTCGCCTATGAGCAAAACTGTGTGTTTAAATGCAATAAAGGAATTTAATAATAATAAAAGAAAGGATGTATTTTTTTTGCTGAGGATGATGACTGGCTGTGATTTTTTTTTGTGTTTATTGAAATGTAGGGTAATGAAATGATTTACCGGCAGCTGATATTGGTAAAGTGTCTAAGGGGAGAATTGAAGTAATTTTGTCCCCGATATTTCAAAAAAAATTATAAATCAGGGTAGAAACTCATAGAACGAAAGTCTAAATCTACTTAAGGTTGGGGATTATAATTTTTAAACATCGTGAGGAAACCGGTGTCCCATACCTTAGAGCTGAAATTGGCAATCCGCGGCGGGCACGCGTGGAGAAGGCCTGTGCCCTGCCGTGGGACGTATATAGGCTACATAAAAAAAATTAAGCAATGCTTATTTATAGATTTGTAGAGCACAAAGCCTCTAAGGAAAGAACGAAATGGAAATAGCCTTTCTTTAGGGACTGCACTATAATCACACATTTGTTTTATTGACAATTGCATGCAGGTATTACCGTTTTAACAATAGGTCAGACAGAGACCCCCTCTTTTTACTTTCTGTAAATTGTTTTTATAGTTTGTTGGGCAATCTACCGAAAATATTCTGTGAAAATTTCAACGGCCAATTTAAAAAGTAAAGCACCTTTTGTTACCAAAATACGCGAACAAAATTGCATACGGTTGGTGTCGACAGTCGACATGGGACGACACATGCATGATAAAGTGAAAACTAACATTGTCCTCCAATATTAGTTTTGGCTTTTTACAGCTATGTACATAACATTTTCAGACCCACTTTGCCAATTTTTTGTTACTTACCTACTAATAAATAATCTTTTTAGAGTAAAAAAATGTAACGCGAAGAAGTAACAGTGAATACGACGCTTAACTACAATGTGTAGGAAAAAATTCATAAGTTGTTTGTATACATACAAACTAATCTAATCTGTGGTGGTAGCCATCGGTCGAGCATCGGTCGGACTTCGTTATCTAAGTTACGTACATTTGTGAATAAAGCTCGGTCCGGGCGCACTGACCGTCGTCATAAAACTGTACGCACACGGTCCGAGTGTATTAAGACCGTCAAAACCCGGCTTTATCTAACGGTAACTGTGAAGGGAAACATTATGGGGAAACCCGAGTATCTGAGGTAGTAGGACGACGCTAGTAGCGCGTTTTGAAAGTCAATGGTCGCGACTTTCCAGTACATTAATCGTCAAATTCTGATGCGTTAGCGCCACAGAACGCGCGACTCGCACCGTCATCCTACCCAGGCAGGTTTATGCCATGCTAGTGGCCCGTAGTTGCAGTGTGAACCAGAATCACGGCTGACTTTCTGTTTTGCGTTTTGCGCTTGTATTTGTTTTGCGCCGTACTCACCTAGGTCAGGGCTGGTAAACAAATCTAACGGTGCCCGCAACGGAAGACCGCTTCAACCATCGGCTGGCAGATTTGTCAGTGCCACCTTTCGTGATAGAGTATGTCTGCCTACATAGATAAGTTGAACTCGACCCAAAAAAGCCTTCGTTTTTTTCTGTCGTGGCTTTAGTAGTAAAAATATCTGACAGGATCGGAATGGCTGCATCCATCATTTAGGTAACATGCGGAGCTTTAATTATTTTATTTATAAAGCACCTACAATAATCACGCCTGCAGCGTCTGTAACTGCAAGGTTGAAAAAAATCCTTATTTACTTCTGTGGTTGAACAAAAAACTCTACATCCGTACCTAACCAAATAGTGGAGGTTACTAGTATCACCCAACTGACGATGACGTTCTAAAATTATCTTCACTTGATAATAATAAATTACATAAACTCACGCCTGTATCCCGGAGGGGTAAGCCGAGACCATGGACTGCCATTTGCCTGACAGATCTATTTCGCTTTTTCAACATTAGGTTAAAGAAAATCTAAGAAACCTAAAATAAAGACGGTCAGTGTCAAATCAACATCAAGAATATTTTCGCGTGGGTACCGTCGACAGCACATCAATCTTTACATTCGAGAATTCTATTCAGTTACGGCAAATTGGCAAGTAAAATGTAAAGGTTGATGTGATGTTGACTGTAAGTAGAGTCTAGAGTTCGATTGATAGATAATTCATTTATTTAACGGCATAGTAATGAAACGTCATACAAATACAACAACATGAAAACAAAACATACACCATTAAATTTACAGCAACTCAAATATAAGCACAAAAAGATAAAATAAATAGAAAAAATGTTCTCGAGTATAATTGCTGTAGACTCTAGAGATACGACTTCTTCAGTTAAGTACCAAAAAGGTTTGACCTTACGCTGCGACATACAGAAAAAGGTGAAAGATCATCATTTCTTAATTTCCATCACGGGGGAATTACGAAGTTACAATCACAACAATGGCAGTTTAATTAAAGTGGCGTTTTTGCAATTTTCTGGACATACTCGCACGATTGTAATAGATTGAGACGTACAATGGACCTTGACATTTGATTGCAGGATTGTACATTGCCTATCAGGTGTTTAATGTTGCATTGTGCAATTTTAGTGCCGTTAATAGATTTACGTTTCCTTAAAACTACGGGTAGGTTACAATGGTAGCTGCTTACTCAAGAAGACTATCTGTAATACAACTCCGCTGTTGCTTAGTTTCACCTTGTGTCATCAGCAGTTTGACGCAAGTTCAACGCTGTGTGTTTGATACCAATCAAGGAATTTAAAACCAAACATGTCAATGGCAGGAATCCCGGTCCCCAATCTACATAAAACGTGTTGCTATTTCGACGTGAAGCTAACTCGTATATTCTACACTTTAGACTCAAACATGTAGAGAAAGAGAGAGTTAAAAAGTAATGCCCTTCCAGGGGTCATAGAAATACAATCATAGTTTACTATGACAATTCGATGTGCATTGCAAAGTCGATTAACACACAGATTAACAAGTAAGACTCGGCTACGCAATGTACATCGAATTGTCATTATAAAGTGTGAATTGTAGTTTTATGAAACGCGGCCCAGATAGTTGTTTTGTTACTGTACTAACGTTTTCGAGATCAAGTTATTAAATTCGCAATGCACCACTGATTACATAGATAGGTAGAGAACGCTTTACAAATAGTAATAAATTGAACCTGGGGCTTAAAGTTTATTATCGATCAGACTCAGCGCCAGTTTCTGAGTTGAGAATTTCACTAACTATATTAATACTTTAAATTATCAGTATGTCACTTCAGACTTATCAAAAACGAACGAGACAGAACGTTACTAGGTAAAGTATGTACTTAGTGAAATTCTTAATTACGAATACGTTGCATAAGGTGCTCTATACAGTAACACTAGCGCCATTAATGGAAACAATTATATCTTTTTTAGGGTTCCGTAGTCGACAAGGAATCCTTATAGTTTCGCCATGTCTATCCGTCTGTCTGCCTGTCTGTCCGCGGCCTAGCTCGGAGACGATTAGTACTAGAAAATTTAAATTAAGCATAGACATACCCATTAATCTCGCCGACAAAACGATAGAATAAAATGTGAAAAAAACAATTTTTAGCGTACCTCCCCTAACCTAGGGATGCATTTTTTTTCGCCTGCATCATAGTGTGGGGTATCGTTGGATTGGTCGTTTAAAAATATCGTAATCGTATCGTTTAAAAAGACCATTATTCGATTTACGGTTCCGTAGCTTTAAAGCGCAAATTTTTGTCCAAGTAGCACTTTCCCTTCCCTCTCCTGGCTAAACGCTCGATTGTAGAAACGCGAAAAAATTGAGGGTAGTAGAACATATAATGGACTTAAAAGCAAATCTATCACGGCCAAGTAGGCTTACAAGTTAACGAGTAATAGGCGACCAACTTATAAAAGGAACACTTTGTGCAAAATCCATTGAAAATTACTGATGAAGTTGTTAGTTCTGTAATGCAGATAAAACCCCCTCTTTCTACGGAATCCTACACTGCGCGTAGCCCGACACGCACTTGGTCGGTTTTACAGTTCATTTTTGCAAAAAGTGTCCGATCAAACGATCTGCAAAAAAGATTATTTTTTTCCATTGAGACGCTAGTGGTACTGTATGGAGCCCCTTAACAGTCTACAACTGTGAAGTGTTGAGTAGGTAGGTATTAACCTTCACTCAGCCGTCTTCATTCAAATCACTCTATTTATCGTTTGTTTTATTTATTAAGAAGCTAACACAGGTCCACTAAATTTTATGTCCATGTTATGTTACAATTTACTTGCTTTAATACAATAGGGAAAACCACCACAAAAAGAGTGTTTGCCGATACAGCGACGGACGGAGCAAGCCTCGCGCCTGCCGCGGTCATCAGCCTTGACATTGAACTTGTTTTTACCTTTATGCCAACATCTAAGTTAGTAATGAAGTAAGACGCGAGGCGCCGAGATACTCTTTATATGCTAATCATCATGAAGGAAGTAACAATGTAATATAATTTTTATTGCGAACTAAGGCTCGCGGGAAATCATCTTCTGTGTGTCATCCGTAACTTCCTATCTACATCCCTTAAGAGGCTGAAAATATTCATTTGGTTCAGTATTTTACTGTGGATTTCCGTTAAAACGAAAATTGTGTATTTTAATATTGGTTAGGTAAGGGGGCGTGAAACGTGATGAGCAGAAAGTAATGGATAAATGTATCCCCGTTGAAATTATGCGATTAGCAAAAAATAGGGGAGGAGGCCTCAATGAAAATCTCACGTCTACTTTGTAATTCAGAAAAAGTATAGTAAATTTACGGTTCTTACTGATTACAGTAAATTCATGGTTAAATTTACCGTTTCTAATTACTTGATGACCACAAAATTGGGGAGGAGGGTATAAATCAATTGCTTATCTAATTAATGGACGTCACCTAATTAGGTATCCCTACTATAAATAAAGATCGCTACAATGACGGATAATTGCACACAAAAATGCAACCAAGACGAAAGTGCACAGTAACTGTTACTTAATAGTTTTCGCCGACGTCCAAGAACATCTATTGTCTCACTATTCATGTTGGAGACTCCTGCATAAATGTCTGACCCTGATTTGATGGCTTCTGCTGTTTAGGCCGGCCACATACAGTCGGAATTCCGTTTCGGAATTAAAATTCATACAAGCCTATAGACCTACCACATACATACTAGGTAGTAGTTTTCCGTTCGAAATTTTCTTCGATTCGGAATTCCGCAAGGCAGCCTATGCGTCCGGAATTCCGTACGAAAAAGCCGGTCCAAACGCTACTTGCAACGTATTTTCTTCTTCTTAGAAGACACAGCAACAACGCAATCGCAATCAGAAAATCGTCATCCATATTCGCTGAATAAAAGCCTGAACTCAAAAGCTAGCTTCTCAACGGAGCGTTGGTATTCCGAACGATATAACGTAGTATGTGTGTGATGTATTTACGAAATTCCGAATCGATATTTTGAATCGAAATTCTGTATGTGGCCGGCCTTATTCATCGTGTCCAATTTAAAAAGCTGTCCAGTCACATTTTCGATACAATATGCTAAGCGGAAACAGCATTTACTGTAAAGAGCCGCCATTAGTCCTGGCTATATGAAAACCTGATAGAGACTGCAGATTCCAGCTACTTGGTATTTGTCTCTGTTTTTCTATTGAAAGTTATTCTCATGCATATTTTAAGCGATAACACAGTCTATATTGGGATGACATGTGAGGCGCCTAATAAATTGTCACGTTTTTCGGTGAGAGCTGTACATACCTAGTAGAACCAGTTCAGATCTAGCCCATCTGATAGCTGTTATTGTAATATATAATGTTTTAATTGCTATTCTGTCGCTACATTTTACTGATATAATTGCTAGAATAACATTCGACAAATATTTCCTTAATGGATTAAGGACACAACATACCTTAACCAGTTCATCAAGGATGCGAAACTTAAGTAAACATTGCGTAATAATGGTCCAATTTGGTGGTGGAACCGATTTACGTAAATATTTTTTTTAAACACAGCTTGATGGTCTACTTGTCCCTATTTCTAAAAGCATAATCCGTACGCGTCCTTATTAACTCATGTTGAGAACATTAGAGATAATTGCTATTATCGTTTAACTTGCGCGGATAAAAACCAACACAAATTACCCAAGGCCTTTGGAAAACTTATATGAGTACATTATAAAAGTTACACATTACTATGGTCATCGGCTTACAATCAGTTTACCTCTTGCCTTAAATCTCTTTTATGCGAGTAGGCCCTTTGTCTCATGGTGCTAATGATACTAGTTCCGAAATACTATTAAGTCATACCGTTAACGGTGCAGACGGTTAACGGGTAAACCGGAACGTGGTAAATAATTGCCTTAAGTAATTAATGTCACCACGCTGTGTCGGGCTGACTATAATAATAATTCATACTCAACAGCGACTAAGTTAAAGAGGCGTTGTCTAAGAAATGGGTGCCGCAGTTGAACAAAAGCCTATAATTTTAAAATAGTTGAAGCTGAACTCCAGGTGAAAATGATGCAAACGGAAAACTGGAACGTTTTACGGCCGATTACTGAACTGAGAATTTTACTAAGTTCTAGGTACGTGTCAAAGTGAAGTGTCGTTCTGTCTGGTTCTTTTTTGAGAAATCTAAAGACACAGACTCAGTAAAATTCTTAATTCGGAATACCTACCTACTGTAGTTAGTCGTAGTAGAATTGGGACTTAACTTACTTTTTAAGTTAAGTAAGTATTCAGTAGAACTCTCTTTCATTTCGAAAGCAGTACCCAGACGGCTCGAGTATGATTTTTTTGGCACTGTGGCGTTTAAAACATTTACGTTTGTCTACATAAATAATGAAGTAGGTTGAAGCACTCAGGTGTATCGTTATTCAGTTAATTATAACTTTTCTATGTATTAGGTCCTTATACATAGACAAATAGATATGTTCTGGCAGAAATAATTACTGTGATTAAATAACCAAATTTTGACCCGTCTGATAAATTTTGACATTAGGTATTTATGTTATCGTGGGATAATCTCGAGTTATAAGGTTGTGTTGATAATTATTATCCTAATTAAGCGCATTATGGGCCATAAATTACAGAGTCTAACGACGATCCCATTGTTCTGGCTTATATTTTGACAAAAGTATTTTTAGGTGTGACATTTTAACTTACTTGTTAAACTTTAATTCTTATTAATTTCGAAAATATCCTTTAATTTTACCACCATATGATAGGTCTCGATTATATTTATTAAAAAATAAACCAAACATGTACTCACGAAATTACTTTTTTTTTAATTTGTCAACGATTTTAATCACTGTGATGGGTCTGACGCGTTCATCCCGTTTCCTCGGTTTTTTCTGTATTTTCTGTATTCTGGACAGAAATATTTTTCTATCCGACGCTATCATTATCCAACCGCAGTATAGTTCTTTTTTTTTGCGTGTTTTTGCGTGTTTTTCCGTTCCCCAGATGTGTGTTTGTGAAAAATTGGTTGAAAGATAAACTTTATTGTTAATCATTTTAATTGTTTGTTCATTGGGGCAGAGAAATAGTCAGCAGAATTATATGTATTTAGTTATTTTATTTCAAACGATTGCGATTGACAAACATTATTATTGTTATTTTTATATTATGACTTGTCACGAAGGCAGACCACACCAACCAGCTAGACAACAATACAATCTGTCTGAAAAACGATAAGTCCAAAAGTTATTCTCATACAAATTGTAACCTTTATTGCGTAACATCTAGGCTATAAAGTATTTAACTATATTGATTTAAGAGATTTTATTGATTTTCAAAAAGCGGTCATGGCCAACGCATCAGAGAATTGGGGTTGTCATGTTAGCTGTGAGAGCTCTATTCTAGTAGCATAATATAATAAAAATATTTTAGTTACGTGACAAAACAATAGTGACTCGAACAAATCGAAGCTGTTGCCTAAGCTGATCCCTTTGAGATTCCATATGCATGCAGAATCTCATCGCTCTATCTACACTGTACAGCTGTCAAGCTATAGCTTGACTCATTTGACCATAACAATAAAAAATTGTCACTCCTTTTGTCGCAGGCGCAAGTGACAGATAGATAGCCAACCGTGAAGATGATTTTTTAACGTGCACAATGCGACGATGACCAGTCAAAGTAAATGAGTAACCTTCGAGTCTCTTTTTACTCGAAAATCAATCGCGTACAAAATCTAATGGCACTTTTTCATACAGGGTGTTTCAGAAAGGTGAAACTTAATGGAGTTGTTCTACTCATCAATACAAATAACTTTACGTATAATATTACGATAAAACTCTGAAATAACGAAAACAATATCAGCCATATCATACATGGAGCAGATAGAGCTAGAGCAAACATCGACATTTTTGCATGGAACAGCTGATATTTTATACTATTTTATTTTACGAGTATGTTTACGATATTTCGCACTTGGTCTCACAGTCAAAGTACTTTTATTGATGAGTAGAATACCTACCTTCTTTAAGTTTCAGCGGACCTTTCTGAAACACTGTGTTAAAATGTGCCATCAGGTTTTGTATGCGATTTATTTTCGGGCAAAAAAAGACGCGAAGGCTACTCGCTTGCTTCGACTGGTAATCGTCGTATTGTGCACATAAGTTTCATAAGACCTTTCTGAAAAAGTTTACATTTTACCTCCAAGGCGTCACGCTACAACCAACGAAAGTCTGGCTCTAGGTTCAATAAAGGGCTACATTGCGCTCTGTCCCATCTTGCAAAGCGCAGTCGAGCTCTACTTACACTAATTTTCGTCAAGCGTCTGACTGGACATAATAATGACACTGTCAAAGTGCAAATGAGTCACACACAGTCATCACGAGGCGTGCGCAGGAGCCGTATACACGATGCGAATACGTTACAGCCTTTCAACGTCATCATCATTTTGCAGATCTGATAAGTTTTTATCAGCAGCCGTGAAAATCGTAGTCTGTATGGTTATAGAAACATAAATCAAACACATATGTAGTTGTATGACGTTAATACACTTATTGAAAAGACGTAGGAAAAGAAATAAATATTGGAGATATTGTATAGTATAGTATTTCTTCTTTTTCTTCAGACAAAGTGCTTGGTTACACGGATTAGGAATACATGCTCAGAGCTGAAATATCAGGGAGATGTAGTTCTGTGGTTTCCCGTCGTCTTTTGCACCAGATGTTGTAGGGGTTGTTCAAATCCCAAGGCCACTGAACCTCTTTCGCCGGGTGGACGCCGCCTCGTTCGTTGTCTAGCAGGGAGCACCACGTGCAGGTGAGGTTGATAATAGGGTAGCCTTAGATGTTAACTCCATTCTCCCATGAAAAACACAACCGCGGAGACAGACCCACTGGACGTCATTGATTTCAATGCGCTCCCAACGACAAAGCCCGAAAATCGACGAAGACCGCTTCAATTTTCGCGGAACGAGAATTTATTATGAGTTCTGTCAGAAATCTGAGCTCTTGTGATGTAAATAACATCCATTCGCTTAACTGACATCACAGCCGCATTATGCTCGCCGGTCAGTCCATGCGTCACACGATAGACGTTAAACTGACACTGATTTAAGGACGCAATGAATCCGCAGTAGCTGCTAAAAATTGGCAAGGAATTTCTGATAAAGGACTAACCGTCAGTTTCCCGTACACTAACAATCGGTTAATGTGGGTACTGTTAGCAGCAGTCAGTGGTTTTTTTTTGTATGCTGTTTGCCAAACTGACGCTGCTAACAGTAGATAATAGGGGTTAAAGTATGAAATTGCCGTTTTATTGCAAGAGGTTCTTTGAATTGACATAGAATCTTCATGGTTTGAGGTTTTCGAATGAAACTTTTTTCAAATGGTTTCTATGGTGTTCTTTTTTTAAAAAATGTGAAACATTTGAATATCGACTTTCAATTGTTTTTGTTATTCAATTTAGACAAGAAAGATGGATACTGCGAAAATTCGAGTGATTTTTGAATACGAGTTCCGACGCGGAACTAACGCGGCAGAAACAGCCCGCAATATCAATGCTGCGTTTGGAGAGGGGTCTACTAATGAACGCACCGTGCGATTTTGGTTTGAACGCTTTCGTGATGGAAATTTCGACTTAAAGAACGAGCCACGAGGAAGACCGCCCACACAGGTGAATAACGATGAATTAAGAGAGATAGTGGAAGCCGACCCTAGTCAAACTACCCAGGAATTAGCGGCATGGTTTAACGTTACCTTACCCACAATATTGACTCACTTGCGTCAAATCAATAAAATAAAAAAATACGAAAAATGGGTGCCTCATAATCACTCGAATTTTCACAGTATCCATATTTCTTGTCTAAATTGAATGACAAAAACAATTGAAAGTCGATATTCATATGTTTCACATCTTTTAAAAAAAGAACATCATAGAAACCATTTGAAAAAAGTTTCATTCGAAAACCTCAAACCATGAAGATTCTATGTCAATTCAAAGAACCTATTGCAATAAAACGGCAATTTCATACTTTAACCCCTAATATTATAAGCAGATTGTTAGTGTACGGCAACCCGAGGGCAAGTTTTATACCTCAGGGGCAGGTTTACATCTTTACATCGAGCTCGGAACAACTTTGTACCGAGCTCGATGTAAAGATCGTGCTAAGCATATGGGTAGGTAGAGAGCACTGAAAGTTGCCAAGTAAACGAGTTTCAGTATGTACAATCGACAACACATCAACCTTTATATGCATGCACTCTACTTAGTTAAGTTACGGGTGACTTTGCAACAAAAATGTAAAGGTTAACCTGCTGTTGACTGTATATTATTATGCAAAATTTTGTAGACCTGGTAGATACAAAGGATTGCAGTAAGCGCGTAGTGCTGCTTGTGAGATTCGACCGTTTTCCGTTAGTTCATCATCGTAGGATGCCTATGTAAATATTGCGCGACAGAATGTTTCTATTCGACTGCGAAATTTTAGGTGGACTAGACCGATTTTAACAAATGCGGTGTCAATTGAAAAGTATGGACGACGCGAGTTTAAAATAAATATCTAAACAAGGCCTAGACACCTGCAATACTTTCTTGCAGACGGGTTTTTTATGTTTCATAATAAGTTTTTTTTATATATATAAGATCCATTTGAAAAAAGTTTCATTCGAAAACCTCAAACCATGAAGATTCTATGTCAATTCAAAGAACCTATTGCAATAAAACGGCAATTTCATACTTTAACCCCTATTAATAAGCAGATGCAGCCGCAAATATTGAAAATAGACTAAATTCGTTCAAACTAGACTAGACATGCGTGAAACTTCTAATAAACTAAGTTGAATAGTAAGTGGTTTTATCGCCAAAAGCAATCTCTTCGACACAATCGTAGGACGAATAAGACTGAAAGGTGAAGAAAGTAAGAAGGTATTTATGCCTTATATAAAAACAAATTGGAAGAGGAAAGTATGAATGAATTTCTATTTATATTAGTACAAATGTATTCTTAGTGTGTTATTTATATAAACACGATCCCCATAAATTACGCAGTTACTTTTGCGCAAGGCTATTGCAACTAAATTTTAAGATTGTTGTAGGAATCGTGTTTTTATAAATAACATTGTCAATCTCAAGAACATCCACAAGGAAATGATAAGCGAAATAAGCTCCAAGTGGTGCCGGCAGATTCTCCGGCGCAGCGTGCACGGCGCAGGCGCAAAGCTAACGCGCGGTAACGAACTATAAAAGCGCGGACATTATCAGGCAACCACCAATACATTGCAGGTCGGCACCGCGGACGTTCCTATCCCACACTTTACACTTTAGCTTTTTTAATTTATTTTTCTTTCCAAGTAAAGCTTGTGTCAGTGGCAGCTCGCAACTTTTTACCGACAACAGGACCAATACATACACTCAGGTAAGCTCTAATTTAGATTCTAAGAAAGCTGGACTTCCAGACTGCTTTCAAAGCTGGACAAAAGCTAGTTACTACCTTTTTCTTTTTTATCAATTTGTGAATATTTTACGAGCAAAAGAAAGCTCTTCAGAATAAATATTTAAGCCGCCTATTTCAACCCAAAACTGTGCTAAAGATAAATTCAGCTGCAGTATATTGCAGAGTCAATAAAATGTGCGTGTAGGACAAACAATGAACGTCACAATGGAGACTTCATGGTGGCATGACCAGGCGCGCCTTGCTGTCCGGGACAAAGGACGTAAACATCCTCACCGCGAATTAGCTACGTACTAAGTACATACAGATTATGGCCGAAAACAAGCTTGTGCCAAGCTTCAGTTCAACATAACAGCCGATACGCAGCTATCCATATCTTAAATATTTTTTTACGTAAATCGAAGAACTTTCCTACTTTCCTTTATAGCCGTATAGTAGTATATTGAAACAGTCTTATGAGGTTCCTCGATGAAGATACGCCTGATTTTCAAGACTTTCATTACTTAAAAGCAAAATACACTTGTTTTTTTCTTGCACTTATTGGAAGATTGTAATTTATTAGAGAATCTAGATAAGTATTGGGGATGTTCCAACTTCCAGCTCTGAATTTGGATTCAGTCAAAGATGTCAGAAACGACAGAATTTGGTAAGATCAAAAGTTAAATACAGTAGTGGAATATGAAAAAATAAAGGGTAAGGAAAGAGGGAACGTTAAAAAACAAAGATAAGTACTTCAGTTCTCTCTTTCGTTTTTCTGCTTAAGAATTTTGTGATAAAGATTAACCTGTCACAAAAAGTACTCTTATAAGGAATCGTTAAAATTCGGTCTTCGGCAGGTACGTACCTACCAAGGGCCGATACCAATTCACACTTACGCGACAGTCAATAGGAACCACAAATTATGTCTTGTTTACGGTAACACACCTAATATTTACTAAAAACAATGACGTCAATCCTGAAAATGAAACAATATTTCCAGCACATTTAGTAACTTTAGTCACGTGCTTATGGTTTTGTCACGGATCGTTATTCTGTGGAATAGTTTAACGATATCTAGAGCGGCTTACCGTGCGAACTATCTTTAATGGATAAAAAATAAAAACCGACTTCGAAACACTACAGCACTTAAAAGTTAGAAATAATTAAAACAATTAGAAGTATTTATACATGTACGTATTGTAGAAGTATAAAATATATGTGTTGGTCATGAAACTGGGCACCGACAATAAATTATACTTCTACAATACCTACATGTATAAATACTTCTAATTGTTTAAATTATTTCTAACTTTTTTGTGCTGTAGTGTTTCAAAGTCTGTTTTTATTTTTTATTTAAAAAAAATATTTTTAATTTTTTGGTGGGGGAGCGGGAGAAAAATAAACAAGTCCCTTATAACCATAATTTACCCTACTTAATTCGTTGCTCTAAAATTTGATGTTCTAAATTTCCATCTCCGAAAGTCTTCACCAGAGCATCACCAAATTAACTTGGGTCTACTTTTACGCTATTTTATAAAACATACGGATATTACTAATGGATGGGCCCCATTAGGGCTTATTTACTGGTATCCATTGAAGAGTTCCGTTCTCCATCTCTGAAAGTCTTCATCAGATCTTCACCAAATTAAAATGGGGCCAATGGGACTCGTTCGAACAAAAAAAGAATTGTCGAAATCGGTTAAGATTTGAGGGAGTTATGGAGGAACATAGCAAAAAATATATATATACGCGTCGAATTGATAACCTCCTCCTTTTTTGAAGTCGGTTAATTAAGGAATAACTAAGGATGGCCAGCTATGTACTTAGGTCCCAATTAGATACATCCTCAGCTACACGCGTATCGTTCCTCAGTAATGAAAAAAATTAAAAAGATACATTTTTAAATCTAAACTAAAAGATCTCTTCACAAGAATATAATATTCTTTTAGTTTAGATCGGCAAACAGAAAGCAACCAGTATCGGGACAAATTATGGATGGCAATCACTTTTAAGAGCCCTGTCCTTAGTGAAGGATAACAGAAACTGATGACGATTATGAAAAGATTAGTAAGTTAATAAAAATTTTTAATGGATCTATCACTTACTTTATTATTTAAGAAGTATTGTACCACACGAAGCAATAAACTGAATTTAAATTTATATTCTTGTATATTCGTTAATTCCTTAGGGGATTCGTAAATTCTATATTTTGCTGTCTTGTTGCCGTATTCACAAGATTAACAAATATATTAAATTACATATGTATATGTAAGTGAACTGTAAATAATACTTTAAAAATGTTGTTATTCCCTTAGAGTCCATAATGGTAGGTACTCATAATTCTACCCACGCCTCGCAAACTTATGGTTGATATTATAGGAAAATGAGGGGACCAGTACACGAAAAAAAAAACGCTCATCGCGCCAAACACCGGTCGGAGGCGCAGCGAAGGTGTGACAAAACAGTTCAAGAAACCTGAGTCAATCTAACTCAACTTGATGACTTTCAGTGCCGCAAAATTAATGCTGTAGCTCCGCCAACTAGCGGAAATTTGGAGTTTTAACAATTTTCAGTGAATCTGCTAATCTACTAAGATATAGGAAGTACTTTCATTAAGAAATACTGGATCAGCAACAAAAATCACCAAAAGTTAATAATTAATTTTATTACAATTAAATTAATAATTTTGGCCAGGAGTATAATAAATAGGTGGTCAGCGAATAAAACAAATATGGTCAGTAAGTAAATAAGATTTGGTTAGCAAATAAATACATTTTGGTCAGCAGAACAAATAACGATCAGCAACATGTGGTCAGCAAATAAATTCACAATTTGAAAACGGAACTATTTAGATTTTCTGATCACTACAATTTTTCGCTGATTAATTTTGAATTTTCTCTGATTAATTCGCAATTTTCTGCTTTTTTTCCGCTGCAAATATTTTATATTGATTTTTATGACTGAGAGAAAATATTTTATTGCTGACCTAAACCTTTTTGTGATAATTTAAATAATACCCCTAAGATGTATATCGAATATATAAAAGCACTCACCAAATAATATATAACATCACTAATATGTTGCCAGATGAGTTGAGATTTTTGTGAAGATTTTTGTTGACGAATTATTGCAGTCGGTCAAGTATAATTTGTATGCTTACCAGCGAACGATCGAGATAAGAACATAACAAAAGAGTTAAATATAGTAATAAACTCTACATTCGTCAGTAAGCAGAGAGCGTTTACCTCATAAATTAGGAGACAATTAACACGGATTGATATTTAATATTTCTATAATGCAAACTTTGAGATGCAAGTTCGTTAAGTACATATATCGAAACCGTTCTCGAATAAATTAGAATTAGACACACACTCGCAGGCGGCAGACCGTGATGCTGAGTGACTGGCGCGAAACAAAACCCCGATAAAAAAGTCTATCCGGATCATAACCAACTTGCTTCTTAATTTAGGGCTCAATGTCATGAAATAAATGGTCAAAACGCAAAGGAACGAGTGACATTTAGAGGTGCATTCTATGCTCCAGACAGAGCGGATGCGAACCTTCTTGATGTCCCGAACAATACAGGCTCATGGCATCCCCCTATCCGCTAGTGAACCAGTAACGAACTAAAAATATTTTTCGCGCAATGACGTGACGTTAAATGTGAGAGAAAAAAGGATCCGGTTTGATTCCCAAGAGACGTGTTGCTCTAAGCAAATGATTAATTTGCTTACACTCAGCCCTTGTATACACTTGCCTTAGAGATTTTTTTTTTTTTCATGTAGCATTCTATGACGGTCACGCGTTCAGCCCATTGAAAAAGGCTTTCGATTTCACGCCACTTTCTTGGTTCTGTCCAGAACTTGTGACGTGTCAATCAATCAGCCCGTACTTGACCACTGCTGGAAGTAAGCCTCCCACAAGGACATCACTTCTTTCTGTCCTCGGCTATCCTGATCCAGCCGCTGCCAGCATTCTTCAGATCGGCGGATTGCTTCAGACAGGCGTCTACTCATACCTAAATAAACAACGCATTTTTAAACACTACATAATATTGTATTCCTGCCACAACAATCAAGATGACGCATAGTATGCACGATTTGCGCAGTAGGTACCACCAGGTACTCGGGTACGATTCCATGGCACGTGAAGAACGTTTAGAACACACATTACATAGTAATGGACCATTAACCTGTCAACTTACTAGGTCGTGGAATCATAAATTGGGAACTCTCAAACTTGCAACGCCACAACCAACTAAATATTAGCCAAAACAGGCAGATATAGTGGTAGCATTAAATTATGCACTTTGGAACTAACAGTTTAAAGAAAGTTTAGTCTGATGGATGGGATTACCAACCAACACATAGATGTTCCCATCACGGAAATAATGACAATAAGTACCGTGTGCCAAATTGTATAGGTAAACATTTTTAGACTCTATCGGTCTCATAAATAAACGACACGATTCCTTAAAACACCGATTAAAATAGTCTACGGTGGAGATTTTACAAGGAAAAGTCGTAACCACAGATTAAATAATCTGCCTCTTAGGAGTGCTTTAGAGAAATCGTATTTTTATAAATAAGGTCAAAATAAAAAAATTATTCACTCAAATAAAGGAACTTTTGCCAAGCTTTAGGTTGGTAGTTTCCATTGGGCGTGGCTTCCAACATAACTTACTATAGATAGACAATTCAACTATTCACGCATATCAAACATACGCGATCGGTGGGATAGAAGATAACCAAACGAAAGGCTAATGCAATAGAACGGAACGTACAAGGCCTCTTCCAAACTCTAGTTTCGCCAATCATGCGATATAATGGTAACAAATTACCGCGGATCATGGATGGTTAACAAAACAATAGGAACCAGATATAGAGCGGGTTTTTCGGAGAAATATTCTGACAAAAATTTATTACTTGAAGGTCGTCCGGTAGTGGACAAAAACTTTGCGAGGTTATACCTGAAAGAACTCGCTATTAGAATTACAAAACGAAGAATTAACTAATACGGTAGAGCATTTTTTAGGGTTCCGTATCCGAAGGGTGCAAAACGGGACGCTATTACTCTGCCTCCGCTGTCTGTCTGTCTGCCTGTCTGTCCGTCCGTCCGTCAGTACGTCCGTAATTGGTCTTTGGAACCGTAATAGGTAGGCAGTTGAAATTTTCACAAGAATATGTGTTATTACGGCGTTATTATAAAAAAGAAGGGGGGTCTCCATACAAAAGCGTGTTTTTTCGCTGTTTTTTGTTTATGCTCTATCGTAAAAACGGTAATGCATACAGGCATCGAACTTAGCGTGATTCTGGGACTTATTATATATTCCCTCGGAACCCTCGGTGCGCGAGTCCGACTCGCACTTGGCCGGTTTTTTCCACGTCATCACGAACGACAATTTTATGTACATCTAACGCGCCACACCTCAAGCCGAAAGCTGCAACCGGAATAAAATTATTTTAGAAACCCAAACCAGAATGACAACGATAACTGTTCTGAGACCAAACGAGATACGCATGCCTATACGAGAAATTCTATCGGGTGCATCATACAGACGATTTGAACGGAGATCAATTTAACTAAGCATCAAGTTCCGTTATGCAAACCGCGGGTTCTAATACGAGAGTCCAGTCGTCCGCTATGGCATTGACCCGTGCTATTACTGCCGCGAAGAAAGCTTTGTGTTTGTACAACCACAGAATAATTACAGAAAAGGGCCTGCCATTTTTATCCGACTATCGACTGCAAAAGCAAAGGAATTTTTTTGCGCGAATGTATAGATACTTCTGCTGTAAGTCGTACCTGCATTATTCGTTTTTTATTTGGTGTGAAGACGTTAAGTATTTGAAAACCAGCGCTGTTTCGAATAGAAACAGCAAACGCTGAAATAGTACCATTGTCACAGGCACACGTACACTTTATGACCACGCAGAGGTCATACGGCTGGACCGATTTCGACAAAGGAAAGCTATTAACGACGCTAGTGTCACTGGCTATGCCCAAATGATGCACGTCATTGTTAGTAAAAAGCCACTAAAAATCAAGTTCTAAGTTACAAATTGTGGAGCAATACCTACAACTCGCTGACTGTGAAGGACCCGAGAAACCTGAGGTTTTCAAACCTCAGCGTTTAAAATCGCCAATCCGCGGTGGGCACGCGTGGTGATTAAGCCCATATTATCTCTCTCTGAGAGAAGGCCTGTGCCCTGCAACAGATTTACAGTCTGCTTTATAATGCCACGGGTCAATAAAGGCAACCAGTGACACTACAATGGCCAAAGAAAAACTGAGAAAAAAAATATCCTCATTTTTTTGCAGAATTTATCGACATTTTTATATTTACTTAGTGAGGGACCAGTTACAAAGCAGCTGGTGGTTTTTCAAAATCTGTCCAAATTTTGATTGAGTTTTCAAAGTTCAACCATCATGATCGATGGATGGAAATCTATTCTACAGCAAAATCCCTGTCTACGGTGGGGGTCAGCGGACACAAATTTATTCAATTCAATTCATTTAGTATTATAATAACATTATAAAGAGGAAAAGTTCGTAAGTCTATATGTTTGTGAGTTTGTATGTAGGTAGGGGGTAATCTCCGAAGTACTTATCCGATTTCAAAAATTCTTTCGCCAGTATTTAGAATGGACGTTTAGGGTGGACTAAGCTATATGCTGCTCCGTTTACCACGCGATCTTAGTCGCGGAAACAGCTAGTTTAGTATAATTTACATAGATACCCAGAAATCAAAGACTTAACAGGATTCAATTAAATTAGACTTCGTAGGAGTCAGGACTGGTGCCGTGGCATCGTTATTATGAAAGTAATTATGCTGACAGTCATATAAGTGTAAGTAATGACACCAAGTAAGAATATTTGAATGAATGTACACTGCGTTTTCAAATGCGAGTCAGATGATAGTTGGTCTTCAGAATGACCATTTAGCTGATTGTCATTCCGACAGCAGATAAATTATGGTATATCCAAGTTACAACGTGCCAGCGACTTACGAGCGCAACGATACTAAGTAAAATAATTCTTACATACTTGAGACGTGTCCTTAAGACACAGATAACTCAAATGCTCTGTCCCTGTAGACCTAAGACGTCTTTAAGGTTTATATCAGTTTGTATGGTTGCGCCCACACATCACGTTATAATGTGGATAGACGTTTAATTGCATGCATCTTTTACCAGTGAATTAATTTGTGCCAAGTGCGTAGGACATAGCATCCTGATAGATTATGACCTTGAAAAGAACAATTAAAATTTTAGATTATTAGATTTAGATTTTTATAATAACCATAACAATGGTGGCCCTTTGAAAATCTACAGATTACAATCACTTGTAGAGGTGAATTAACTATCTTTAACAGTTCGGCTGTCCCAAAAATAAACACAGTAAGGGACATTTTTTTTTTCAAAACTATTGGTTAGTAGTTGGTTCCAGTATTAACCAACAGTGGAATTATCTCGGTTTTGAAAAAAAAATGTCCCTTACTGTGTTTATTTTTAGGACAGCCGAGTTATATCTAAAGTCACGACTGTAAAATTGGCGACTGCATGAGTGCTGAGACGTGGTAGTGGGAAGGTGCTCCCGTACCTATCTATAATAGAGAATTTAGAAATTTCACAACAATGGGCACGACACTGTAGAAAAAACTATTTAAGTCCTGCTATCTCTCAGAGAGTTTCAAGGCTGAGGAGACGAGTTTGTAATTGAAAGGCATCCTAAAACGCATCAACATGAGCGCTAGACTGGACTGCCATCGATCCAGTTCAATATTTATCATCTTTGGAATGCCGCGTTGGTCTAGCGGTATCACGCTTGACTACACAGAGGTTTTGGATTCGATTCCCGCTTGAGGCGGCCCTAATGCATGTGTACAAATGGCCTCAGTATAGGTATTTCTATGTTGTGACGTCATTGGCAGGTGGTTACCATAACACAAGTGTAGAATTATTATTGTTAATATTTAAGGAGCCAAGGGTCTCGCAACGTGCGCTTTTCTCATACATATCAGTGCGAAACGGTGTCATCTGTCATCAAATTGACAGTTTGATTTATACGGCCGCGGGCGCAGCTCGAGACATTGTTGTATCGGCGCGGATAATAGGATCGATCAGCAGGCTCGACAATGAACTGTGGGTCGGCTTGCGCAACCAACCCACTTCACCTACAACGGGTTTCGACATTATTTTCAACCAGCCTTTTCGCCCGCGACTTCGTCCACGAAACTACTTAGCCCCCAGAGGGTAATGACTGCTTCCCTGGTCTAGCGCTTGAAGCCGCCGTAATGAATATGTACATAATATGGTCTCCCTCTGCCTGGTTACCACAGCACAGCGTATCCTAATTTGTGACCAGGACAACAAGTGACTGTGTTGTGTGGAAAATATTATTATTAATGTGAAGTCAGAGCCAGGAAGAAGCCAACGGCACTACCAGTTACTCTTCGATCAGACGCCCAATTATACGCAACAAATTCTGAAGACTTCCTTACGAGACAGCAAAGGTCAGGAATCGGTCAGGATTTGGTGCGCATAATACGTTCGTGGTAAGGGGAAAACTTGCCAAATTCATATTATGTTCCAACTTTCTGCTCACGCCTGTTTCGTTGAGTTCATATTGTAACCAAGACCTAGGTACTTCATAAGTATCCTCAAACTTTCCAATTCTTTCATTACAATATTAGTGAAGATAGAGAGGCCCTGCAACCTGCAACTATACTACGCCGAAACCAGAATAATCGGCGGCTGTCTATTCGGCAATCGTTGCGTTTTGACACCCAATAGAAACTGATGCAGTATACTTTCGCCAGTTTGTCACGTGCAAGGGTGTAACCCTCGTAGAAATCGAATTTTGTGCTGTGCACATGATTGCAAACAAAACGTACGGCGACACCGGGGGATATCTCTTTCTGTTATTGCTTCTACAATTTCACAAATAAGTATACGAAACTTGAAGAACCAAGTGCTGAAATGGATTCCACGACCTCTTGGAGTTTTACCTACGCGCTACCACCCCTACGATCATGCAATTTTTTTATAGAATAATCTGCGCAGTAAATGTGTTTGTGAATAGGAACCCATGATAAGTCAGTCACTATCACGATGCGCAGATTGTCAATAACTGAATGGACATTATACAATTGCAGGGTTTAAATTCAGTGCATTCAGGAGTTAGGTAAAATATTTAATGTGTTTTTTATACAAATGCGTAGCTACGGAGGAGCTTCGATTAATGAAATAACACTTATTTCTGAAATAGACGCCTTACCTCTTTTGTATCGACAGTAACTGGCAGGTTAAAGGGTCAGAAGGTGATAGCATTTATAGAGATTAACTCGGCGTTAATTGACTTCGGAAACCACGTAGCAAGCCCACTCGTTAGAGACTATAAAGCAATTTTGATGGCTGATGCAAGAACATATATATAAATAACGTGCATTTTAATTTATATGTACGGTTTCCCAAGAATTCCTGCCGACCGAATGTCGAGAAAGCCAAAACCCGTTTTATAGTTTTGTAATTGTGATGACTTGAAAGTGTATGAATTCCTGTTAGATAGTCGTAACTATATTTAACGCACCCATCAGTGTCGTGTAAACTATCCTAAGCACCGAGCACTTAGGCGATTTATAAATCTTGTTATTTATACCTTTTGCGAGACAGATAATAGTGGAACTACGAGTAATTTACATATTTAATACTGTTGTTACGATTAGTGGATGGTAATTTTATTTTATAGTATGTAAAGATGACTAGTACATGGCACTGATACCTATGTAGGAAGTTTTGAAAGCAATAAAATGAAACATCCGACTCAGTGGCCCCTAAATAGCTCTGGCTTTGAACACTAGGAGCAATCCGGCCTGGAACGAAATGGAACTAACTCACCCTCTATATTACGATCTATTAAGAGCAGATAGACGTTACGAATCATTTAGGATTTGGTGCTCATAATCAGGCTTCGTTCCTATATTACGCACACCAAATCCTGAAGGATTCCCATCATCTAAATGTCAAGTTCCAGACTGATTGCTATCAAGAACGTCAGGACTTCGATAGGGTTTGGTGCGAACTTCACAGGCACCCAATAAAAATGGGTAATTTTTTTAAAACTTCATATAAAACTTTAGGCCCTAGTAATAAGAGCCGCCGTGTGGCGCCGGGTTAAGAATAGTGTCACTCCATTTCCTTCCGTGGATGTCGTAGAAGGCGACTAAGGAAATCAATTACCAGGAGACGGGCAGCAGCGTCTTTCGAGATTCCAACCGCATACTGCGATCGCCAACCCGCCTGCCAAGCGTGGCGATTGTGGCAAAACCCCTCATGGTTAGGAAAACTATGAGGGAGGCCTATGTTCTGCAGTGGGCGTCAAATGGCTGATGATGATGATGATGAATAAGAGCCAAATCAAATTGCTAAATAACTAAAACGTACCAACATACACACATACATAGCGGCTTCCTAGAGTAAATAATGTAAAATGAACGAATTCTTCCCAAAATAGATAAACGCTGTAATGCCCTGTTCAATGTTTTGTGTGCAATAAAGTATATATGTAAACGCTCAGAAAACTAGACAAATCCTTCCCAAAATAAATCCTCAAAATGGATAAATGCTCACAATATTTTAAATAAGCACTTGCGGAATTTTTTGGTAAGTATATAAAATCTGGTAAGAATTAAACCGTTCTGGAAAAAGATTTGTAATGTCGGTGGTAAATGCAATGATTTATTTAATTTTTTTATGAATGTTGATTATATTATTATGAGTAAATTTGTGAACAGTCAAAATCTACGCTCGAACAACGTATACGGCGAATAATACATCATACTGTGAAATAAAACATAAATAATTACACCGCTATTACTATTGCCATGAGCATAACCATCCAGCGGCCTCGTAACATATATCAAGGCATATTCTATTCACAATATTAAATAAAAAACGCCACGAGAACAAGACGCTAAGGATAATGAGCCAATACGAATTTATCATTCAAAGTCAGGAATTTTAAATACATACTTGAGAAATAATAGCCGTGAAAAAGGCAACCCTGATCTACATTTTATATGCAAAATATATTAACTCTGTCAGTTAAATAGATACTTATGTTGAATGGGAGATAGCCAGCATTAGTACGAATTTCGTAAAATCCACCGGTCAACCGTGACGCTGTTACGAAACCCAGCCCGACATCGGTAAACAGGAGAATAGAATCAATTTATACGGCCCACAAAATTGGCTAGCATTCATAGAGAACCATGTGTGGGACATGCCTTTGAATATGGAAATTTCTAATCACGAAACCACTATACCTGTTATTCAAATAACGCAAATCCTGCAAACATCTTGTTCAGTATCGATAATTAAATCACTTCCAATATTAACTATGGTTAGCATGCTAGACTACCAAAACAGAGGTCGTTGGTTCGATTCCTACTGGAGGCCGCCGTGCTTGATTTGTACACAAGGCCTGTCTTTCTTTGTTTCCATGTTTGTGATGTCCTTGTCTGGTTACCACAGCACAGGGTATCCTAGTTTGGGACCAGGACAAGTGAATATGTATGTGGAAGTTATTTAAGGGGGTCCATGGAATAACACTAGCGCCACCGAGGAAAAAAATCATATCTTTTTTACAAACCCAATTTGCAAAAAGTGTCAGTACAATCTCTCAATCATGATAACAGTGATTTTTAGGACCCACGACAAAGAACCTAGGATCACGAAACTGGGACTAGGCATTTATGCCAAAACGGCTTTCTGGCATTAATGCTATGTAGTCCTAGGTTTTTTGCCTTAGGTTCAGGGCCGTGGGTCCTAAAAATCACTATTAACATGATTGAGAGATTGTTAACAATTTTTGCAAATTTGATCTGTAAAAAAATATATGATTTTTTTTCCTCGTTGGCGCTTGTGTTACTCCCTGGACCCCCTTAAGCGGATTAACTACCGCTAGTAAAGAAAGGGCTTTCAGGATTTGCTTTATTTTAATAACACGTTTTGTATTGGGACTTTCTTCAGGAATTCATCCATGCAACACATTTTCCTTTTCCGATATTAGAGTAAAAATGTTCTAAGAATCACTTGTAAGGGATCAGAAACTATGAGACAGCTCAAGCCATTTTTTCATTGGCACAATGAGCCGGTATACCAACTGTAGTTCAATTGGAAGATTGGTCGGGCGTGTGGGAAGACGGCAATTCTTTGCCCTCCGCTGGCTGCGGATATCCTTCCAGAAAACAAACCTATATTGGGACAACGTACTCTACGGAAACTTTTTCATGCTAAAAATGTCTCAACCGTGCCACAGTGTTCATTTGTAAATTTTAATTTGATTAATATATTAGTCATACTGAACAATTTTTGTTGTAAACTTTTTCCGAATAGGCGAAAAAAATCTAATATTCAAAAGAAAGAGAGAGAGACAGGGTTCAGTAGAGTCATCTCTATCGAGCAGAACGACCCATCAATCGCTTTGTAATGCTCAAATAAAAACTTCGTATATATCAGCGATCAGCTCCTATATTATGCGCACCAAAATCTTGAACGATTCCAATCGTCTGTCATTTTCCATACTAATTGCTATCGCAAACGTCACGATCTCGACAGGCTTCAGATAGTTCGATGACATGGCAGTACTCGGAAAGCATTGGACGAGATTGCAAGGGGACCGAGGGTTGGCGTGACAGGAAAGAGGTCTATACCCAGCAGTGGGCTCTATTTATGGACTGGTTAGAAGGAATAAACAGAACTTTCTTGCTCATATATACAGCGTGTCACTACCTCATAGAGGCACTAACAATAATGAAATTCCAGACTAAATAAAGATCGCTTGTGATGCGCCCGGTGGCAATGGCCTGCGCTTGCTGGCCCTTTGTAAATTACTTATGGAGGGAACCAGTTTCGCGTGGCCACGTCAAGATGCTTTTTATAGCGCTTTTGGACTCTACAAAAGGATTTCTTCCCACATCTCGCATCAATTAAGTCCAGACAGGCTGGAGATAATACTGACAGGGGATAAACTTTTAAATAATAAAACGTAAGAAACGCCGCGCATCGGCCGTCGCACGGAGTAAGAAACACGAATGCGTAATAACAGGTAACTGGCCCGGTGAGGAGTTACGAAACCGGGCCTCATTACGTACTGAACTTGAATGTGCGCCGCCGACGCGGCCGAAGCCATAAAAATAAAACAAAACATGGTCATCTCCCTCCACATAAAAGACTCAACGAAATTACAAAAAACCTGTCTGTTAATTCGCCATAAAAGTCGGAAAATCATCTGGGAGCTTGCCAGTAGGTACAACTAGACTAGGCGTAGCTAGCGATTCAATTGAAGGCAGTTAAAATTCTGGTAATGTGCAGTCTCGCCTGCCGGATCAGCCATAACTTGAGCGCGTGCTTAGAATGGCGAGGCGCCACGCCGGGAGGAAGTGCCTGTCATAGACGATGCGCTGAAGCAACTCTGCGCAAACGATGACAAGCCATATAATTATACGTTACGGCACATAGTCTTCATCCTTGATAATCTTCCGCAAATTACCCAAGCAGTCATTTACAAAAGCGCGATGATACAGAAATAGCCCGTGCATATTCCGGGAAAGGAAATCACAGCTAATCAATGTAATGATGCCTCCGAGACACCGCTGTTCAGTCCTAGATGATTATCTGCAAACAGGGGCCATAATCTATTTCCAGTGCGGCGCCAGACCGCATTCCTCCGGGGCCTGGAACAGCACCTTAATGCCCTACCTTTAGCTAGCCTTCGCTAAAAATAGAGCCTCACAGGGAGGTGCTCGACCTTCCTGGCTAATGGAAAATTAATGAGCCCTCGACGTGGAATTACAATTATCTCACAACCTCTAAGCCAGGGACAATACAGCGATAGAACCTGATTGGACAAGTGGAATCAAAAGTTACTAGTAATAGGCACTTATATTTAGCAAGTAATCATCGCAATTTAAATAGACCACATCCTACTTATGCATATCAACATTATCCGATATGACTACAACATGCCGCTCACGATTACATCGGGGCCCTTAGGCGGTCCGGTCTTAATAGGAAAATTGTCGTAAACCGCCGCCGATATGCCGGCCGCCGCGTAACATTGGCCTTACAGACATCACGACTTCGCAACGGTGCCTCGTATTCTACGGCGATTTACAAACCACTAATGGCGGTTTTTTTGTTTGTTTCAGGATGAAGGTGTTGTTATTATGTATGGCCTTCGCGGCTGTTGCCCTGGCGATGCCCCTGGACAAGCCAGAGGAACCAGCGGCGCCCGTCGCCACTGCGGTGGAGGAAGCCAAGCCCCAAGCTGACGCGGCGGCGCCGGCTGACAACAAGGATGCGCCTGCTGCCGCAAGCGAGGCAGAATCCAAGAGCGCGGCTCCCGAGCCCAAACCTGACGCCAAAGAACCCGAAGCACCAACGCCTGCCGATGAAGGAAAAAAAGACGAAGCAGCTGCTGACGAGAAGAAAGATGAGCCCGCAGCCGAATTGAAATCCGCCGCCCCGGAGCCAGAGAATAAGGCCGAGGCTCCCAGCGCTGAGCCCAAGGCCGAGGAGAAGCGCGACGAAGCCGCCGTCAAGCCGGCGTCCGAGGCTAAAGCCGAAGAGACCCAGGCCACAGTCAAGGAGGTCGCAGCTGAGGCTTCCAGCAAATCCAGGGCTCCCGAGAACGTGGACGTAGTGAACGCTGCCAATAAGGACGCCGCTGTTGCCGAGGAGCCCGCGCTCGTTCCCATGCCGGAGAAGAAGATCGATTTGCCTGCTAGCCTCGGCAAAAGTGCTGCCCCAGAAGCAGCGCCAGAAGCTGTACCAGAAGCTGCACCTTCCGTCGACGCCGCCAAGCCCGCCGAAAAGGAGAAACCCGCTGAAGCCCAGCCTATCGACAAAGAACTCAGAGTAGCCCGCGACACCGTCGACGACAAACCCAAGCCCGAGGCCGAGCCCGCGAAAGAAGCTGAGCCTGCCAAGGACGCAGAAGCGCCCAAAGAGGAAGACCAGAAGCCTAAGGAGGAAGATAAGAAAGACGAGCCCGCTAAGGCAGAGAAGGCTGCGACGCCCGTTGAAGGAGAGGCCAAACCCGAGGCCGGTGACGCGAAGGCCAAAGCTGCTCCCGAACCCAAAACCGACGTGGAGAAGGAAGTGAAGTCCGAGGCCCCCAAAGAGGAGGAGAAGAAGCCTGAGCCGAAGCCCGAAGTCAAGTCCGCCAAGCCTGACGAGAAGCCCTCCGGTGACCAGCCCAACGCTAGCGGAGAGAGCGCCGAGAAAGACAGCTCAGAGTCCGACGAGAGCAAGGAGAGCGGGGAGAAGAAACAATGAATATCTTAAAGACATGGGAGGGACGCCGCGGCGGCGAGCGCCTGTCGGCCGCCCTCGACAAGCGCCCCCCGCCCCCGGCCGTGTGCATGTGTGAGTGACGTGTCTGCGACACGCGCGCACGTGTGTGCCGTGTGCCCGTGACACCGCGGCCGTACGTTAGATCTAGAGACTTATTTAAATTACCCCCTAACTGAAGCACAATTACAGCTGTTGTAATTATCGATGCGAGTAAATGATCGAATTTCCGATATTAGTGAGTAAATAAATAATGTTTTTATAATATGGAGTTGTTTGACTAACCTCGTCAGTCAGCATGCGACAGGCTATGACGCCGAGAGACCACCAATCGACGGCGTGTCCATAGGGCTCGCGACTCAGCACTTCAGGGGCTGCCGACAAAAACATAATCGCTCAACAAAATTGTCTATGTACAAAGTAAATATTTCATTTCACATGCAACCACTCATGCTTCTTGTGCTGAACGTCAACTAGCATTCCTTGCCAATCTCACACTTAAAAACTTTTATATTATTTAAATAGACGTTAAAAACAATGTATTTACTTATCGATGGAAGGAACATCTTGATGTCGTCAAGCACTCGAAGTCCAACGGTTGTCAAAACCAGCGTCGTTTTATACCAACAAATAATTACAGTTAATATGATAGCTACTCGCATAACCATATATACAGTCGACAACACAGACCATGTAGAGGTCGACCACGTATCAAACATTACCTAATGTGTACTCTTCACAGATAAACTACTCAAAATTCAAAATTCAAAAATGTTTATTCAAAGTAACACAGAAACTGCGCCTTATTGGACGTTACAAGTCCGTTTCCAAATCTACATTATTTGGAGAAAAAACCGACAAAAATATGCCAAGCTTATGTACGGTTTCTCGTACACTGACAAGCAGTTAATCTACTGTTAACAGCTGTCAGTGGTTTTTTCTGTATGCACTTTGGTCAATTGACAGCTGTTAACAGTAGATTAACAGCGTGTTAGTGTACGAGAAACTGGGGGTTAGTCTTTTCAAATATGTACTTGTCAAATTTTCACTCAAACTTTCAAATATGTACAAATAAGTACTTGCAATCATTTAACTTCACCGAGTCTGAGGATGATCTCCGCAGGGCGGCTGGCAAGAGCTGGATGAGAATAGCCGAGGACCGTGCTCAGTGGCGTGCAATAGGAGAGGCCTATGTCCAGCAGTGGACAAGCATAGGCTGATGATGATGAATCATTTAACTTCAATCAATCAATCAGCCCGTACCCGTCCCCAGCTGGACACAGGCTTTGGGGGAGGCAGGCCACTTTTTTCTGTCCTCGACCATCCTTATCCAGCCGCCAAACGTTTGACATAATCCTGGTATTATTAACTTAAAACCGGATAAACTTACTTGGTTTTTTGTCGGAAGAGTAAGTTTATCCGCTATAAAGTTAATACTGTGCAGTGCCTACGAAAGTTTTAGTTCGAAAATGATCATTGTATTTTTAAAATGATTTAATTTGAAAAAAGAAAACATAGTACTAAGAGCTTTGGTGAGCTTACGTCTTTGCTTTTCATCGGAATCATCGGAGTTTCCGGCTCGAACCAAAAGGGCCTTTTATAAAATATACATAAAGGTTGACCAGTTGGTCAGAGGAGAGAAAAGCTGACGATAGGAGAACGCTTTATAATGGTAGGCACTACTTTTTTTACTAGAAAGCTATCGAGTAATGCGGGTTCGTAGAATCTGATCACGCGATCCGATGTGGGTGGAAACTGATATCACACTCAGGGTTTGTTCTGATATCGATATCAGTTTCACCTAAAAAAAAATGAAAAGTAGAATCTGACCGTGATCCGATTTCACCGAACAAAAAAAAATTAAAATATCGACTCTGATCACACAAAGTTTACAGTGTGGTAGAAAGACAATCAATTTGATGAAACAGATTGTTTGTTTTCAAATTATTTGTAGCTGCTGCTATTAGTCATTTGTTATTTTTTTATTAAAATATGTAAGTAGGTAAGTACAAAGGTGTTCACGTTTGCAAGCTGCCGAATCGGTACCTACCAAAGTTGCCCACTCCTGTCACGAGGCGGTTAAGGGTTCTCAAGATATTACGATAAAATTTCTCGAAATTTGTTGGACAAATCGATAGATCTAATACCCGCCAATAACTTGAACAAATGACCTTGACTTCGCATGGACTTATTTTGTATCTCATTGCCGGGGGACGCGGGATGTGACTTATAATTTTTCGGACTGTAGTTTAGTCAAATTAACAAATAATAAAAAAAATGCTCTTACGAGTCCATCGCAAACGGGATGAGTTTGCGAGCTGCGTGGATTTTTGTTCAAATTATCTTTCGGGCATTATACAAGAAATCTATGCACGAAAAGCCGAAGTCATTTGAGATCAAGATATCAAGATCGAATCCCTCGAAATCTGAGCGAGTCTCATTAGTTGGCAAATTGGTAGATATGTTACACAATTTGCAAGAAATTTTGTAGCTGTTCGCAAATAATTAAGAGTACCTTATACTGTTGTCATGAAATTGCCTCAATTAAACTGTGGGTTTCACAGTCTTGTTACGATAAATGAAAAGACTTAGGTAATACTTTATCGTTTATTAATTTTTTATATAAATTATCACAAGACAATCCTTTTTCTTATTTTTTGAACTATTCATCACAACATACACCTCTTCACTTCATATAGTCATAAAATCTAATATGTAACAGCCATTTATTATACACGCTTCACGATATTGTATTTTAAATCATTTCTCTAAAACAAGGCCTTAGTGGGTTCACGCATAATTTTAGAAGAACATCACTAACGTGCCTAGATTCATCAACGCACAAATTACACACCAAACAATTAAAAACACTCTTATTGATAAACAGTTTAAAAAAAATTATTTACTTTAGAATTTAGTAAAATAGGCAATCTATGCTAAACAAACTAGCCAGTTATCCGTAATCATTGATATTTCCGTAATCATTAATATTTCCGTAATCATGTATAGTATAAAATGAACCGATGACCTGATAAGGTGCCTTTGGGAGATGCAGGCACGCATACCAGATCGAGTATATTAAGGTCATGTATAAAATATACAGCCTTTCTTTGGTGAAACAAAGGCTTAAGAGCGGAAGCCAGTTAACTCTTGACGGTTATTGGAAAATCATAAGTTCAGTACTTTCACGACAGAAAGCAGATATATCGAGAACAAAATTTAGTTAAAAGTAATCTAAAACTCCTTGGCCACCACATGACATAGATGCAATGATACACTAGCGCTATAAAATAAGGTAGGAGTGTAAAAACGAGAAGTTCAACCATTTAGAAAGTGACGAGGCGACTTTCTGCACTGCAATTCTTATGAACGTATTCATGTACAATTTGTAAGGTTTACTTCAAGTAAAGCATTTTAAGTCGAAAAGTGGCAAGTGTTGCGATTCAAAAACATTAGAGTTTAGAGACATTCAGCGATCAAGCATCAATTGGATGGCACGGAGGACCAGAGCTACCACAAAACTGCACATAACATAACACGACACAGCGAGAAGTGCACGTTTTAAAATTACATACCTACAAAGTCGTCGAATCAAAACGTTAGCTAAGTGTATGTTACGTAAAACATTATACTCTATGAGAAGTTCCATGCACCATTACTAAACTAACACTTAATCGCGATAAACATACTCGAATTACAAAATTAAACCTAAGACATAACATACCTATTTTATGTTATCTTAAAGCTCAATAGCAATCATCAAAGTTATCAAATGAGAGAATTCGGACAAGCTATGTACAGGCAACTAAATATTATAACTAGGGTGGAAAATCAAAATCATTTATTTACAATCGATCATCGCACAGAGTTATTACTAAAGAAACAAACTATCTCTAACAGGTATTCATAGTTTTTATGTACAAAGTATGTATTAGACCCTACAATATGAACTAGGGCCAAGTCGTTATAATATCGTGCATCATTATCTACAAATTGACCTCCACAAACTTCTTCGTAATCTGAGCATTATAATGCTTATTAGAAAATACAAGAACGAACTTTACAGGTAAACAACTTTACAATCAAAGACTCTGAATGTTCACATTCCTGGCGGAATTAGAGCATAAGGTATGCACATCTTTCCCAGAACTATAGTTTTATCGAGAATGGATGTAATTATAGCGATACAATGACTTGCGGAAAAAAACTAAAAATTATGTAAAACACTTCACTTACAAAAACCTATTTAGAGACTAACTTCATTTATAACCATTCGAACGTAACATCGCGCATACGTTTATGTTTGTCAAAATTCAAGGGCTATTAAAGTAACTCAAAATCTTCCGTGCTTTATACTTATTTTTGCAGTACGACAACATGCGTGCAAACACTTATTGTTCCTCTATAATGTAGTTTAAATAACTATGCTCCTATTTACACAAATCCTTATACCTAGGCTGATCCTAAATAAAATTGTGTGCATTGTTAGTTAAGAAGTCCTACGTACCGACTCTAAATGTTACCATAAAGAAATCAAAATCACTTAAACTATAGCGAAATTCAAATCTTAAATCATATAAATGAGTGGACACATCAACCAGCCTTCCGAGTCAAAGCTCTGAAATAATAATTATTACAACTAAATTTACCTTAATTCACGTACAATCTAATAAAATTACAACAGAGTTCTTCAAGCCGTATACACATGGGCATAAATCAATGCAATATCAAGAAGTTATACAGGCGAGAGTATACAACTGAACACAAAATATCTAATGAGAAGCGTAAGGGAGAGGTAACCATTCAAACTACGAAGAACAAACAGTAAAATATACTTGTGCTATAATTTATTTGTTTGTGATCCCTTTATCTAGTTAGTTATTTAAAAATCATCGTACACTTATTGTCAAGCCATTATAAGTACGAAAATAGAATAAATCCCAAGACTTAATTATCAAGTTTCTTTCTTCCAATAGTGAGGATTTTGTCGATTTATCCCGTTCCTAGTTGCTTATATAATTTTACATGTACTTACTTTAAACCTAAACAAAACAAACACGCAACGCACAATTTAGACACAATTTTCGCGGTTCAGTTGAATGTTGATTTGCCGATCGATAATCAAAAATAAACGTTCAGATACTAAAGTACATTATCACATTGTAATTTTTGGAGGGCGTTAAGCTGTCGTGTTTCTTGTTGGGGTGCGGGGAGTGCGATCACAAGGCGAGCGTGTCGCGTATGAGCTTGCGGACCGTGTTACCCACCGTGGCCGAGGGCGCGCCCGCTAGGCTATAGTGCACCTTGAAAAGATAGGGCTGGATGTCAGCGTACGACGTGTCAAATATGAGATCGGCGTCGGAGCGGCTCGGCATCTTCGGCACGTACTCGTGCCGGTTGATGATCTCCGTGATGAACACGATCTTGTCTTGGAGCATCTCGACGACGCTCTCGTGCTTGGCGCGCGCGTCGTGTTCCTCCCGCGCCTCCGCTAGCTCGCAGCACACTGTCCACACCTCCCAGGGCACGCACTCAGGCTGGAAGGGCCAGCGGGCGCGCCGCTTCTGGTAGAACTCGAGGCTAATGGTCCCGTGGACAGGCGCCGTCGACGTCGCCTCGGCGGCGCGAAGCATCTCGGAGAAATCGCTGATCTCGCGCTTGATGGCGTCCGCGAGGTCCTCGGAAGAGCAGCACACGTACGTGAAGTCGATGAAGTCGCAGTCAACGTCTAAGTAGCTGACGGTGCGGATGGAGTAGCTCTCCTCGCCGGTGTAGGTGAATTTTCCGCAGGAGCGGTGAAACATCACCGTGTGGAAGAGGCTGGCGACTACCTCGTCCACCTGCCGTCCCTGCATCGACAGTTCGAACGTGATAGTGCGCGCGTTCATCTCGCCGCTGCTTCGCTGTCACTGGCGCGTCACTGACATGCCGACGGTCCCGCGCCGTCACTGGCTCGCTCGCCCGGTCTCACTGCTGGTGCCTCGCGCACATCCACCCATGTCCCTCTACAATACGCTACTCAAGATCCGCACTGAAATGGAAAATTATCCTGTTTACTTGGTCGGTCGGTCTCGATTGACTACGCATCACAGCGCGCAAACACGCGGTTATAAGTAATTACACCATTCGACAACAATGGCTGTACAATGTAGATTAATTACTTATCAGTTAATGAGACGGCGCGGCGGAAGGCGACGCATTACTTTTAATTTGGGGACCTTGAGTAAATCGTACTTGGTAAAAGGCATTGACATTTGGGTCAAACTTCCAAAAGGCATGCAAGTGTTAACTAAAACCGCAATGAACTGATTTCCATTAATCCACTGCCAAATTGAACACAGACGAGACTTAATTTCAACTGACCTAGAAATCGTGACGATCCTTGGTAACGTGATAATATAGACTTCCTTTTATTGGCAATAATAAATACCTACCTTTTTCTACCTACTTACTTAACAACTTTTCTGCATTGGCTCGTGAGAATGATGAGTTACTAAGTGGAATACCGCTTAATTTTTGTCTCGTTTGACGCATTTGTGACTTCCAGTTTACTAACGTAATAGATTGACAGCTTAGCGATAGCCGCTTTACAAAGATCTCGTTTAGTCGTTTCTAAGCGATACATTTTTGCGATGCGCACAAATGAAGGACAAAAATGAGGAAAGTATAACCTCTGTTAACGATTTGTAATGACAAACGGTATTTTGTTTTTCAATGGCATCTGACACCTCTCTGGGTGTAAACAAATACATACAATCAAGCATACACACATAAACTCACGCCTGTATCGCTAAGGGGCAGGCAGAGACCAGTATCTGCCACTTGCCACGATCCTGACAGATCTCTTTCGCTTCATCAACATTCTTTAATCGTTGCATGCACGCATGCCGACGAAACCGGTTGGTTTTTATCTTGCCCTTCACTAATGCATCCCTTATTTGTAAACTAATCTTTTTTTGTGATCTGTCAGGATCGTGCCAGGTGGCAGTCCCTGGTCTCTGGGATAAAGGCGTGAGTTTGTGTACGTATGTATGTATATTTTTTGAAATAATACTAAACGCCACAAATCTGATATTTGAATTAATGAGATGAATGCCCTAAGACGATCAAACAACTTTATAGACTTTAATGCATTCCACACTAAAACGATTTCTATCAATCGTTTGTTTACATGCAGGCAAAATCTATATGAAAAACACAAGGAGTATCAAAATTCCCATAACCATCCAAAAATGAAAATGATCCCTTTAGAAAACATCACATAAGCAGCCCATAACTATATGTCCCACTGTAGGGCACAGGCCTTCTCTCAGGGAGAGAGTATGGGCTTAATCACCATGCGTGCCCACCGCGGATTGGCGATGTCAAGCGCCGAGGTATATGAATAGCTCAAACACTCAGGTTTCCTCACGATGTTTTCCTTCACCGCTAGCGAGTGGTATTGCTACAGGAGAGAACATCGAAATCGCGAAAAATATCAGTTGTTCCATACATGTTATTGCCGCAGGTGGTAACTTTAGTATGGTACCGCTGATATTTTTTTCGTGATATTATAATTTTCCTCCGAGTAAAAATTTTTCTATTCACGAGTAGAGAAACATTTTCGGAAATGTATGAGAATTTTGCTACCTCCAGAACTAAGATAGAGTTTCCAGGCTAAGCTACTCACCCATATATTTGGCAAAGCAGCATATTTGGCAGTGTGAGTTGGCCAGGCCGTGGCCAGGCTGAGATTTTTTCACGATTTCAAAGTCTTCCCCACTTCCCCGTAAAAGCTCGTATTGACGAGTAGATCCCCCCCATTTTCCGATGTGCAAAGGGATTTTGTTATTTGTTTTGGGGATTTTGCTACCCTGAAGAACTAAGATGGAGTTTGCAAAGAGGCACATGAAGAAGAACTGCGATGTATTTTGCAGGCTAAGCGACTCACACATACACTTGAGCGTATTCACGAGTACAACCCCCACGTTCGGATGTGTATAGGGACTAACAAAGTCCCTGTCTGAGAACTCAATCTGCAGGTTTGCTAAAGGTCATTCGAATGGTGGCGTGGTGGCCGGGTCACCTATCTCCCTCTAAAATGGTTGACCCCTGCGTTATGCTCGTGAACGGGTGCTGTTCGTGTGTCTGGCCGCAGCATCAATGTTTTTCCTACTTTTGTAAGAAGTATTATTTTGGCTTTTAAAGTTATTGATGACAATCACGAAATCATATCAGGCTTTGATGTAGTAAGTTTAAGATGATTTTCGAAAAGATGGTCAGAGTGGAGTTTTTTTTTCGGCTGCCTTTTTCTCCACTACAAACACGGCCCGAAGGTAGCGGCTAACATAGTACATTGACATTCAGCATACAGAATGTAAATTCTTTCATCATCATCATCAGCCACTTAACGCCCACTGCAGGACATAGGCCTCCCTCATGGTTATTCTAACCATGAAGGGTTTTGCCATAATCGCCACGCTTGGCAGGCGGGCTGGCGATCACAGTATGCGGTTGGAATCTCAGGAAGACGCTGCTGCCCGCCTCCTGGTAATGTATTTCCTTTATACATTCATTTGTAAATTCTTTACGTTGAAATAAATCATTGATTTCTGATTTCCTGTAGAACTAAAACAGAGTTTGTAGGCCAAGCGACTCACCCATGTACTTGAGCGTGCCGCAAAGCGTAGCAGTGCGCGCGCCAAGCGACAGCCACTTGGCCAGGCCGAAGTCCGTAAGCTGCACGTGCAAGCGGGCGTCCAGCAGAATATTCTCGGGCTTCAGGTCGCGGTAGATCACGCCGGCGTTGTGCAGGAAGTCTGCAGGTTGAGATCGTACCCTATAACACTGGTAATTAAAGAAAGAACTATTTGCTTCTCGATTTTACAGTAATGCCGTCTATATTGTGTAACCGGGAGGCAAACAGTTATTCTGTCCACATAACATTACGTAAACGCCTGTATCCCGAAGGGGTAGGTAGAGACCAGGATTTGGCACTAATTTATACGTGCTTTACAAACCGTTAACCAGCTGACCTGCCCTTCTATCACGTTACTGTCCACTCTATTGAGTTAACCTATTTGACGATTTCAATGTATATATTTGACAGTTCAGAGCAGGCTAGATCGGACAACTCCATACAATGGAGGACTTTCGTAGAAGTTGACCGACGTTGTCCGGTGAAATAATGCATCCTACACAAGTCACACTGGCTGCTTACCTACTTGCCCACTCTCATCTTCTTTTAGTCCTGTCCATCCTAAGGTTGACTGGAAGAGATCGCTTTCAGCGATAAGACCGCCGATTGTATACTATTAAGAACTGGATATTTTGTAAATTACTGGTGTGCAATAAAGTGTTAACTATCTATGTATCTATCATTGAATTATAATACAAATACAAAATTCTTTATTCGTTATCCACTAAATCTTAGTCTACGTACATTGACGGTATCTACTTGTAAGTATAAAAATACCTGTAGCAGTAGACACCGGTCTTCCGGTGTTGCAAAATAGTGGATGAACACAATACAATTTTACAGCATTAACCTTAATAATATAATGATAGTGACATGAACTTTGCTGAGATTCATTCATTTGAGTAAGAAAATACGTCCGCATAACAGTACATACGCTAGATTTGAAAAAAACTTGTTCGATTTCCGTGATACGAGTATTTTATAAATGTGAATCCTTATCACATACCTACTATTTGACCCTCGAAAATATCGTAAGCTATTTTTGTTAGACCACACACACACACACACACACACAGGTAGACTTTAATAATATTTGTTTGCCATCGACACGCTAAAAAGAAGAAGGGCTCAGGCTTTCTCTCAGAGAGAAAATGCGGGCTTAATCACCACGCGTACCCAGGATTTTCAGGCGGTTACCGTATGTGAGCACCTCAGACAATTCTTATAATATCTTCCAATGTGTTTCTTCTTCTGCTTCCTCCAATTATGTCAAATATTATCTACTGATAGGCTTGGGTTGTAAATAGAAAACTACTATAAATAAAGAAATAGATAAAAAGTTTATTTGCAATACAAAAAAAAGCACACACCAAACTGCCCCATTTTGGTCTAGGGGTATTACCTCTGATTACCGCGCCGGAGGTCGTGGGTTCTATTCCCACTGGGGGCCGCCGTACATTTGTAGAAATGGCCTCAGTCTGGGTGTATTTCCATGTTCGTGATGTCCTTGTCTGGCTACAATAACCCAGGGTATCCTAGTTTGGGACCAGGACAAGTGATTTTGTTGCGTAGAAGTTATTTATTATTCAAACCAACTTTGGTTCCATAAACTCAAACTCAATTTGTTTTTTTATTCACTAAAAAAATTGGCCTCATTTATAAAAACACGATTTCTCTAAAGCACTCCTAAGAGGCAGCTTATTTAATCTGTGGTTAGGACTTTTCCTTGTAAAATCTCCTGCACAGACTATTTTAATCAGCGTTTTTTTATAAATAAAAACGTAAATGTTTACTTAATGAACCTCGAAACTGTTACTTTAAGAATTAATAGGTTTAGAGAAGAACCTAACAAAGAAACTTCATCAATCAATATGTTTTATATTCGAAGTAACACACAAACTGCGACTTAATAAATGTTACAAGTTAAATCAGATGTCCATTTCGAAATCTAGATCATTTTGGAGAAAGAATGGACAAAAGAAATCCAAACTTAGAAATTTAAATTTAAAATGAACGGTGATAGCCTGGTGGGTAGAACATTGGACTCGGAAGCGAGAGACCCAGGTTCGATTCCCAGTGCGGGCATGTACCAGTGACTTTGTTTTTTAAGTTATGTACATTTGTGAAGTTATAGTAGCAATACCAACGGTGAAGTGTCTGAGCTAATCACATACCTCAGCGCTTGAAATCGCCAAACCGCGGTGGGCACGCGTGGTGATTAAGCCCATACTCTCTCCCTGAGAGAAGGCCTGTGCCCTACAATGGGACGTATAAAGGCTCCTTATGTTATGTTATGTTATGTGCTGACCAATGGAACCACCCGTTTTTGTTAAGATGAGACGATTGTTACACCATGCGTAATCTCGACCACTTTCTACGCGCCGCTCTGTGGGGTACAGTGCACCCCACACGGCTCGCGGCCTCTATATGAGTCGAGGCGAGGGTGCGGACGGTGGGGCAGGGAGGGCCTTTCCCGTATCACCCCTGCATCGAACTCAAAGCCCCCTCCCTTGCCTTCAGCCTAGCAACAATAGCAAAATAGCACGCGACATCGGGCACGTTAATCACTAAGGAGTTTACATAAACTTTAAAAAATTTGATTCACCAATGTTTTAATCGGCTGTTTAATAATTATTTAAAACAATTTTCATATTTACCACGCGCTAACTAAAAGTTATTTAAATACCCGATCAACTTAACCGCTCGCGTATTATTTGACAATGGAGAACTTGCACTAAAAAATGTTTTAATAGAATAGGACACACGTTAAAAGATAAATAAACGTGGTTTTTTTTTATCTGCGACCAATACTTTTTACATACTACGACTAATACCAGGCGAAAAGTCAATATAGTCACGTGGTACTATAACGCGCCATACAAATCGACCTTAGACTATGAAGTCACTCCCTAACGTAACGCTTATAACCTCCTCAGTCCTGACCTTGAAAATAACAATGGTTTTCAATTAATTGTTATTTTCAAGGTCAGGACTGAGGAGGATAATGTATGAAGCGTTTATCAAAGTTCGAGTTATCTCGTAAAATTATGTTTTTATGCATGTACACCCTTGTAAGAAAACGTTCAGAATTCAATGACAAAACGAAATCTATTAAGTTTTATGTTATTAGAGTAAATTTATTTTTCGCATAATTTGTGACCCCGAAAAACCCGAAGAAAATATATTTATTGTTTCATTTTTAAATTTTCCTGTTTTTATGTGATTTCTACGGTATGAAAGCAAAGTCACACCAATCTCAGTTAGACGCAGGTTCGCCATTATTGTCCGCTTGTTCGTCTAGTCTAGCTACTCGTAATATAATATAACTTTCACACAACACAATAACTTGTCCTGTTTCCAAGCTAGGACACCCTGTGCCTTGGTGACAGGGTCAGCACAAACATGGAAACACACCTAGATGGGGGCTATTTGTACAGATCAAGTACGGTGACCTCCAGTGAGAGCCGAACCCACGACCTGTTTCGTTAGTCAAGCTTGTTAACCGCTAGACCAAAGAGGCAGTCTCAGATAAGATCTTAGACGAGATTAGAAACGTTAAATCTATAATCAGCTCTATCCATCCTAAGTTTGTCTGAAAGAGATCGCTTTTAGCGACTACCAACTGTGTACGGCAAAACTTCCTTTTAATGTATTTTGTTTACTGGTGTGTACAATAATAAAGTGTTATGAATAAAGTGTTATTAATCTAATCTAATTATGAATGTGCATGAAGTTACTCACCTAAAGCAAGCGCTATCTCGGCTACGAATAGTTTGACCAGTTCCTCGGGCAGTTTCCCGTACTTGTCGAGCAACGCCAGCAACTCACCCCCAGGAATGTATTCTGAAACTGTACAAAAACACTCAATTAGTATTGAGTTCACTCACAAAATACGCCAGCTTTAACGGGTCATTGGTTCAGATGTGTCTCAGGTAGGGCTACCACCTCTCCGGGTTTGACTCGGAGTCTACGGGTTTGAATGGTGCTTGTCTGGGCTCCGGGTGAGCATTATAATTATCCGGGTCCGGAAAACACTTTTGTTTACCCAATATTAGGCAATTAATTCCTATTTAAGAATATAATATAGATATTTAATTTGATCCGGGCCTGACTTTTGTAAGGTGGCAGCCCTAGTCTCAGGGCGGTTTATTTAACTGGTTTTTGTGTGTTTGTTTTGTTTTTTTTTTGTTGTTGGGGGTGTTTAATTTTATTATACTGTTTACGTGTGTGCCTTTTAAAAATTAATAGTACTAAATGTCCACAGTCAGCAGCAACTACTTAGCGCGAAGGTCGGATTCAAGTATTCCTTGTGTTAACTGGTACGTTCGAACTCTGTAGCTTTTTTGCGTAACTGCAAACGCCCAGAGATATAAATTACACAATAATTACAAACTGTTGCAGTCACAAAAAGGCTAGTACAAAAGTTCGAGATCTCTTATTTTAAAAAAGCGACGTTTACAATAGGCATGACGACAAAGTTTGAAAAACCGTCCTACAATGTTCCAAAACGTAAATAATATTTACAATTTCATATTTTTGGTCACACCTTAAGTGAGACCAAAATGTTAATTATTTACAATCAATTTCATATTTGTGGTCACAGTTAAGGTTTAGTATTAAAGAAAGACATTTTAGTTTTTAGATTTAAAATTCCCACCGAAACGCTCGCCAGTGTCATTCGCTTAAGTGTCAAAATATACATTTTTTGCGGCATAAACGGCCTTAACCTTTTTTACGTTAACTTAGAAATTTTGATTTTTTCGTGGCTTTATGGGACTGTAGACCTGAGTATATGGTTTTAGCTTCAACTCGATACCTCCACGCGTTCCCGAGATATAGGGTCTTGACAGACAGACGGACGGACGGATGGACGACAAAGTGATCCTATAAGGGTTCGGTTTCTATAAGGGTCCAGTCCGCAGACTGCAGACAAGCCAGGGCAGCAAGGCAGAAACCCTCGTCTCTCCCGCAGCCTCCTCCGCCTCACCAAGGCAAAACTTCGCCTAGCAACGGGGCTCTCACAGGCCACGGTCATTACAATAAACATCTCTTCACAATAGGTGTTACAGATAGTCCTTTATGCAGAGCATGCATGGACGCGGAAGAGACAGCCGCCCGTGTGCTGGTGGAATGCGCGCGGCTGGCCACACAACGGACGGCTCTCCTCGGAAATCCGGAGACACTGCGGGAGGCCCGCAGTGACGCTCGCAAGCTCCTGGCTTTCCTGGAGGAGCTGGGGTCACCAATATAAGGGTTCCATTTTTCCTTTTGAGGTACAGAACCCTAATAACACTACATAAAAAAATGCTGTGAGTTCATTTTTTTATCACACCCGCAGAACTGTGATTAGCAACTAATAAAACTGACGCTAAACTAAAGTATAATTCAAGGACAGGGCCAGGCAGCTGCGTCGACGCGAGCCGGTCAACTAGCTGACCAAAGCTTGGTCATAAGGATAAATTCACCACGCGGCAACAGCTATTGTCTACGAGTTTTTTTTTCTCCCGACCATTCGGGAAGTGCCCTATTTCTTGCATCTATTTATTGACGTCTACCTGCTTACTTACGTCGTGTCTTGCCATTGTATTTTTACTTATGTGCAATAAACGTATTAATAATAATAATTTAAGATAAGGACAAAAAACACAATATGGACGGCAAACAATGTTGTATGAGTGAGAGGCAAATAGTTGTCCGGTCCATTTCTTTAATTAACAGTACTTACATAGTCAAACCGTCCCGCTCGGGCTCTTTATGTACAGAAAGATGAATTTCTCGTTGAGCGAGCATTTGGCGCAGCATTCCACAAAACGAACTAAGGCAGACTTGCACCGTTTTCTTGAATAAGTCAACATAAACGAGTACTTTAACCTCCTCACTCCTGACCTTGAAAATAACAATGGTTTTCAATTGTTATTTTCAAGGTCAGGACTGAGGAGAATAAAGTCGCCCTTAGAAATTTGTTTTATTTAATTAAGCATTTAAAGGCTGAACGAATTCGAACGAAATCTGGCACATAGATAACGCCGAATCAGTCTGCGTTAAATGTAACCACAATGCTAACAAACCACAAATATTTATTCTTTTGAGAAGATGGTCGTTACTTAGTTACTTAGAAAGGCTTAACAAATCTGGATCGAATAGGTACGCTTAGCATGCCACGCTCCAGAAATGCCCTTCTCTATGCAAAAATGTTATTTTATCTGTCGAGCCCGAGATGTCTCGACGTTAGCATGGCGACCGCGACCGAGATGGAGACGACCGAAACTTGTCTACAACCGGTAACATGGCGGCATTGCCGAGATGATTTCGGCCGAGTTAGACACTAATTTTAACATATGCGACCGAGACATGTCTGGTACCCACAGAGGTGAAGACAAGGATTCGAGACCATGGAATGCAACAGAAAATACATATTTTGTTACTGTTTTTTGTGTATAATACTTTCTTTTTGAGGTTCGTTTCTTAATTTTCTCCATATTTATTGCATAGAACTATTTCTTTTAAAAAGGCCCCAGTCCAAGCAGAAAGAAAACAAGAAAATGACAGGAATGCGTTTTGTTATTAATATTGTAAAGTGTATTCATTAAAAAAATCGTATAAAATGAATGGTTTTCATTAGTTACATGCGTGGGAACGAAACGCAATTCGTAACTTTCTAGTCAAGTTCCGCTGTCGGTAAAAACCGGTAACAGTTTTTTCTCAAACATGCTTGGAAATTTGAGCATTATTTCGACAACCTTCTTCGAGATACATCGAAATTGCTGTACTGGCTAAGCTAAGCAAACTGGTGCATAGTTATAATCTGTGTTCTGGATTAACACTCAGGCTACTTTTCCAGGAGCTCTATTTTTGAATCAATCGTATCGCGTCGAGCGCTCGATTTCTACTGATTTTCGTTCGACATCTGAAATTCCGTATTTTTTAATCACTCGACTGCAACGAATGGTCCTTACCACTCGTTTCGCATGGCGATCGGTAGATTAATTGTCAAAAAACGATAACTGTGTGTTGGTACTGTTTGTCATTCTGAGTGTCAACAATCAAAAAGAGTTGACAGTATATAGTTTTTGTTTGTAACAAAAGACAAAGATTTTTTATTTAAACAGCCAATAAAACAGTGTTTTACGTTCCGTTTCTGTTACGGTAGTTTCCGGTTTTTTTAATTTCTGCGTGAAATGGATAAAATACAATACTTCAAATTGTACTGGCAACACTTCAGGCGAACGATTCAAAAATACGGAAAAACGACATCATGCGACTTAGAAGACGAGTGTGACTTAAGTCGCATTCGACGATACAATTTCATACGAGTGATTCAAAAATAGAGCTCCAGGTATTCAACGTCATCATCAGCCTAGCGCTGTCAAGGTGCATTGCTGTGCGATATTTTATATTTGTGCGTAAAGGAAGAGCGGATGAGATAAACGTGTTTTGGCTATCAGCGAACTTTCGACTATAACGGGGCTACACTACAAGGAATTAGGCTTAATAAGAATTCCATTCGAATTCGCCGATACATTAGCGTTGCCGATAACGTAATTAAAGTAAAGTTTGTTAATATTGTGATAAACTAATAAAGGTTTGCAAGCTATATTTGACGAACGGTGGAGCCGTAAACTGGAACAGAAATTGGGCAAGATTCTCTTTCACATAAACAATCGTGCTGTAATTAATATGATAGTTTGTTTAAAATCTTATCTTTGAACTGTCAATTTGTTTCAATCGCGCATAACAGGTCGCTATTTAGGGTAGATAGATAGAGAACACTATATTGAACAACCATGTGAAAGGTATTACAAATAGCAGCCTCAGACTGAGACCGTACCTTTTGCTTTTTAGCTCGTACATTTCAACTTTTTAAATTATTGTAATAAGAGGGCATCCAGTTATCACTTGACGTTATTTTTACAGAAGTTTGTCCCCCTCGTTGATACCTTAGTAACAAGGCTCTAAACAAAGCTTGCCAAGACCCCTCGCCTTCCTCTATTAAGCATCACGTGATTTTTGGACAGCCTCTAATGATGTTCATCACAACACAGTAATTGGCATATTCCGTTATTCATGATGACCTGAAAGGCGTACGTAAGTATGTACATCGGAAATGGGTTAATAGTGACACGACGAGATTAAACATCCGATTGTTTACCGACGACAGATTTGAAGAAACAAAAAATATTAGGGGTTAAAGTATGAAATTGCCGTTTTATTGCAATAGGTTCTTTGAATTGACATAGAATCTTCATGGTTTGAGGTTTTCGAATGAAACTTTTTTCAAATGGTTTCTATGATGTTCTTTTTTTAAAAAATGTGAAACATTTGAATATCGACTTTCAATTGTTTTTGTTATTCAATTTAGACAAGAAAGATGGATACTGCGAAAATTCGAGTGATTTTTGAATACGAGTTTCGACGCGGAACTAACGCGGCAGAAACAGCCTGCAATATTAATGCTGCGTTTGGAGAGGGGTCTACTAATGAACGCACCGTGCGATTTTGGTTTAAACGCTTTCGTGATGGAAATTTCGACTTAAAGAACGAGCCACGAGGAAGACCGCCCACACAGGTGAATAACGATGAATTAAGAGAGATAGTGGAAGCCGACCCTAGTCAAACTACCCAGGAATTAGCGGCATGGTTTAACGTTACCTTACCCACAATATTGACTCACTTGCGTCAAATCAATAAAAAAAAAAATACGAAAAATGGGTGCCTCATAATCACTCGAATTTTCGCAGTATCCATCTTTCTTGTCTAAATTGAATAACAAAAACAAGTGAAAGTAGATAAACAAATGTTTCACATTTTTTAAAAAAAGAACATCATAGAAACCATTTGAAAAAAGTTTCATTCGAAAACCTCAAACCATGAAGATTCTATGTCAATTCAAAGAACCTATTGCAATAAAACGGCAATTTCATAATTTAACCCCTATTAAAAAATAACGGTACAACGCGATTAGTTAGGAATAGGGCTGCCGCCTTTAAAAAATGTAAGGCCTGGCGATTTTATAATTATCCTCTAGCACATCGCCTGTATTTTTTTTTATTAAGCAACATTTGATAAAATGACGAAAAAATCGGCCAAGTGCGTGTCGGGCCACGCTCAGTGTAGCGTTCTATAGAAAGAGAGGGTTTTATCTGCTTTTCAGAAATATCAATAGTACCTATCTACCTTGAATTTTTTCTACAGTCAACCAATTAGCCCGGAGAGGAAGGGGGGGGGGGGGGGGGGGGGCGCTACTCGGACAAAAACTTGCGCTTTAAATAAATTTCTCAAACGGAACCTTAAATAAAATAACGGGCCTGGCTAAGTGCGAGTCGGACTCGCGCACGAAAGGTTCCGTACTATTATCTATACTACATTAACATCGAGCAAAAAAACCGCAATAAATATTTATTTTATTCTGTTTTTAGTATTTGTTGTTATGGCGGCAACATCATCATGAAATACATCATCTGTGAAAATTTCAACTGTCTAACTATCCCGGTTCATAAGATACAGCCTGGTGATAGACAGGCAGGTAGACGGACAGACAGACAGTGAAGTCTTAGTAATAGGGTCCCGTTTGGCACGCTTCGGGTACGGAACCCTAAAAACAACAAATAGCGGTTAACTGTAGATTAACAGATCGATGTAATTTAACAGACAACCGATTTTTAGATTATTTCTTTCCTACATGGTTATGCCAGGTAAATAAAGTTATACTAACTTATATGAAATACATGTTTAAAAAGATCGAATTTGAGAACAGAGCCATATATGTATAGAAACCAACAAGAAGCGTTTAACATTGACATTTAACGACATGACATCGGCGCTGTGAAGGTTACATAGATGGCCGCTAGATGGCGAGCGCTGTCTTTAGACAACGTTTGTTGTATGGGAGTCCCCCTTAAATATTTATTTTATTCTGTTTTTAGTATTTGTTGTTATAGCGGCAACAGAAATTCATCATCTGTGAAAATTTCAACTGTCTAACTATCCCGGTTCATAAGATACAGCCTGTTGACAAACGGACGGACGGACGGACGGACAGACAGCGGAGTCTTAGTAATAGGGTCCTTTACCCTTTGCGTACGGAACCCTAAAAATATTGTGTCATTGTGTTTGTTATCGAACTCCTCCGAAACGGCTTTCCGGATTTTTATGAATTTTTTGTGTACATTTGGTAGGTCTGAGAATATGTCGCAGGCTAATTAAGATGGGCAAAACAACGTTTGCCGAGTCAGCTAGTAATGGCTTATGTCATTACTTCCTATAGTGAATTAATACCCTTCAGTGGACAAAAGAAGATATAGAAAGGGTCCTTTTTTTTCGGAAAGGGACCAGGCTGATAAAAAAATTTAACTACCAAAGGTGCGGTAAATTGTGCGTCGTTTGGTGTCATTTTCAACTTCCTAGTTAGGAAGTTTCCGAGGGGATTGGCGTGACAGAGAAGAGGGCTAGGCACAGCAGTGGGCTTGATTCATAGGCCGGATAGATATATACCAGTGTTCGATAACATCAGATATTTATGTTACACAGTGTTGTTATCGAACTCCTGCGAAACAGCATCACCGATTTTTATGTTTTTTTTTGTGTATTGACTTTTGTTTGATGGATTGTTTTGTGTAAAGTGCATGACCGAAAAACACACATTAAATGTTTTTTGTTTTTAATTGGTATTACAACTTTCGAAACAAAAACCAATGTGTATCGCTATAATATAGTATTCAATAGGCTTCTTTTTTCAGCTTTTTAGGTTGCCATTCACCCCAGCAACCAACAACCTCGATGCGGCGTGGTCAAAGACCTTTTAACTACTGACATGACCAACTATTTCCCTTCTCATCCTTACCCCTGATATAATATCATTGATATAAATCGCGGATATATTACATATGAGTCACTTTTCAGCGAAATTCTGTTTACCCATAATACAGAGTTTTCAACTTTGGGGGCCAGGCACTATCTTTGTACACTTTTATGACCATACGGTTTGTATTGTATTTGTATATATCATCGAATCAAGATAATACAGAGGTTCTGCGCAAATTTACGAGGCATTATTCTCAACGACCCAGTTTTCTAGTAGGCCAATCTTGCCCGTAATCTCGCCGTCACAACCCCGATAAAACGTACCTAATCAACTACCGTACAGTCACCTCTATTTTCATGTGTTTGAATAAATTTTCTCTTATCACACTGACACAAAAAATAACAAAGTGTGTTGTTTACCGGTCGAGATAATTTTAGTAAAAAATAACACTTTTGCAAATTACTTGTTTGTGTGCAAATTGCAAAACACACTTATAATAACCCACAAACCTTAACGAACTAAGGCCGACTTGCACCACTTTCTTAAATTTGACTTAAACAGCATTTAACTATAATTCCTTATATAAAAGTCTATTTAAATGGCGACTTAAGTACATATAAGCAGTGGTACAAGTCGGCCTGAGAGTCAATAATAACAGTTTGTGTTTACAAATGACCATTTGCCATTTAATTAGATGAAAGATGTGCCTATATATTTTAAGCGCGATAAGGGATCACTGGGCGTACTTGTGACAATCACAGTCTCTGCAAGTGATCCTACGCCGCCGCCGTATTTTCTCGTAGAAATGTAGAATAATTTGGTGTAATTGCGTTTAATTAAACCCTTATCTCTTGAACAATAAGAGTATTCATAATTGCGCAATATCATAGATGACGAACGACTCAAGTTACGAGTAGTTTTGCCTGGGCAGACATTTTCTAAAAAAAAAACATTATGATAAAAAAACCAAACACATGGCATTAAGTTCACTGCATTGTACGATTAGTTTGACTGTAATAAAGGTAGTAATGATGAAAAAAATACAAATTTAAAATCATATGGAACTTCTTGTTAGCAAATTAGCTAACCTCTGCAGCGACTTACAGTCATAAGATAACTTTTATCGAAAACCACGTTAAATGGCAAGATAAAAGTACCCAAAACCGGAGTGCGTGCATGCAACGGCTAATGAATGTTGAGGAAGCGAAAGTGATCTGTCAGGATCGTGGCAAGTGGCAGTCCCTCCGCCTACCCCTGTGGGATACAGGCGTGAGTTTATGTATGTATGTATATATGTACGTTAAATAAAGACAAGTGTTACGAAATACACCGTTAATAATTTGCACTTACTGATATAGAGTCTTTTCTTGGTCTGCCAGCGGGACGCAGTGCCGACAATGAAGGAGTGATGGCCGCACACCTCTTGTATTCTTACTTCTTCCTTCACTTGGCGCACCGCGTTTTCACTAACAATCTGAAAGAAGTCACAAAATTACTTAGAACCCCTGCACGAAATAAATTGTCTATATTTCGTAACGACAAAAACTAAATAAATAAGTCACAATACATTATCAAGTGAATTAACCATTTTTCTTAGGTGGCTCCATCTGACAACCAGAATTTAAAAGTACCAGTAGAGTTCTCACTTTTTAGGATTCCATAGTCCGCCAAGGAACCCTTATAGTTTCGCCATGTCTGTCTGTCTGTCCGTCCGTAGCCTAGCGCAAAGACCGGTGGTACTAGAAAGCTGTAATTTGGTATGTGTATACATATTTATCACGCCGACAAAGTTAATGAATTAAATGTAGAAAAAATCTCTGTTTTACTGTACCTCTCCCTCTCCCCTCCCCTGTTGAAAAATGGGGATGATTTGTTTTTCTCGTCTACCCTATGATGTGGGGCATCGTTGGATTGGTCGTTGATATATTGTGGGTGTAGCAAGACCATTTTTTGATTTAGGGTTCCGTTTGCGAAATATTAAGCTTTAAAGCGCAAATTTTTGTCAGAGTAGAGCGTCCGCCCCCCGTTCTCTCCTGGCTAAACGGTTGATTGTAGAAACGTGAAAAATCTCAGGGTATTAGCACATATAATGAACATAAAAAGAAAAGTATCATAGCTAAGTAGGCTTTACTAGTTAACGAGTAATAGGCAACCAACTTATAAAAGTAAAACTTCGTATAGAATTCATTGAAAATGACTTCGATGAAGTTGTTAGTTCTGTAAAGCAGATAAAAAAACCCACATTCAACCCTACATTGCGCGTGGCCCGACACGCACTTGGCCGGTTTTAACAAAGTAAATACAAACAATTGACCTTTTCATACATTTACACAGCATGATTTAATCTTCAGTCATGTCGCAATGAATAACCCACGACAAAGTTTTATGGTTAATTTGCTGGCTACCATGCTGTTGCTATATCCACAAGTTTTTGTGATAGAGACCTTGTTGACCTGAGGTGAACTTGGTTACTTTTTATAAGAGTCCAATGTGAAGGCCATGTTATTGAAGCAGTTATGACAAACCTACAAAGTAGTTCCACACATTACATAAACTCACGCATGTATCCTGGAGGTACCCCTTGAGAGACCATGGTTTGGCACATTCCATGATCCTCACAAATCTCCTTTGCTTATGTTTGTTATCATTATTGGTAATGGTACAATTATGATAGGCATGTTAAATTATTAAATACTAGCTGTCCCGGCGAACTTCGTACCGCCACAGAATACGTCTATATTCTTGCACCATCTATTTTTAAAACACAACATTCGCTCACACAGCGCCATCTATTTTAAACTTAAAATAAATATTATCCCACGGGTATGCATTACCGGAATATCAAGTATGATATGTCTCAATTCAGGTCTTTGTCTATCTGTACGCCAAGTTTCATGTAAATCCGTTCCGTTATTGCGTGATTGAGTAACAAACATCTTCACAAACTTTCACATTTATAATATATTATATATATAGTAGGATCTTACTAAGTGGAAAGGCAAAAGAGATGGACAGCAGGAAACAATTTGCTATCAAAAATTATCTAAATGGATATTATTAATGTATTACAACATTTTATAGGTCAGCTAGATAAGCCACATTGTGATAAGCTGGTATTAAAATATATATACCACACTCTAAAGCTTTCTTTTAGACGGGGGTCGTTACGTGATTTTCGCGAAACGTAAAGAAACCGGTTTCTCGTAACGCGTCAGTTTTTCAAAAAAGGAGGAGGTTATCAATTCGGCGCGTATATTTTTTTTTTTTTGCTATGTTCCTCCATAACTCCGTCAAATGTTAACCCATTTCGACAATTCTTTTTTTGTTCGAACAGGTATAACGTCAGGTATAATCTGTAGTCGTTGCCCAGTTTCCAGACCAGCTCATATATTTTGGGCACCGCCTTCAAATTATACTTCTACAATACCTACTACATCTATACATACTTCTAACTCTTTAGTGCTGTAGTGTTTCGAAGTCGGTTTTTATTTTATATTTAATTAAACACGTGATTTTAGTAACAGTTCTTTTCGAACTCTTTTACGGGGTCGCCGTTACAGAACAACTGCTATCCTAATGGTTACCTGGTCGGCTTGTAAACAGTGACGCGACGCGTCGCGGTGACGTGCGAAATAGTGACAGGCGTAGCATCGATACAAAAATCAAATGTTCACAAAAAAAACTGGTTTGAAAAAACACTAGTTTGTCGTGTGACTTAAAACTGTGAAACCATTAAATGCCAAGTAACCAGTTATTGTAAATACTTACGTGAAATAAAGGCCCCGCCTACTTTCTTTAATACTAGGGATTTTGAATAATCTATAAAGTGCTCTCTATCTACCTATCTAAACATTTACTGATTTGAAACAGATGATTTTATAACAGAGTTAGATAGACTGTCCTCCTTACAGAAAGATGAAATAAATACTCTTCAAATCACTTGGCACAAGCAGCAAAATTGTCACTGCCATAGTGAAATAATTTACCAAGATGCAGCTGAAGAATCTTCCCCACTTTGAAAGTATAGTTACCTAGTATTAGTATTAGTATTAGTATTATACTTTATTGCACACAAGACTTACCTACTATATTTTTATAATATCAATGCTTATCACATGCAAGAGGTCTTGAATTTTTATGATTGTAATGGCAATGCCACATGTTAACATCGTGAGGAAACCTGAGTGCCTGAGATGTTCACATACCACAGCACTTGAAATTATTTGGATGGCCACACAATGAGATTAAACCCACTCTCTCTCTCTCTCTCTCTCTCTCTGAGGGAAGGCCCGTGCCCTGCAGTAGGATGTAGATGGAATAGAATTTAATTTTCTTTATTGCACAACAGAAATAAATAGTCTGCTTATATAAGTGATCAATTTTGTTGTTACCTGTGATTTGTTCAGGACTTTCAGTGCATAATCCTTGCCCACACTAAGTTTCTTCACCTTGCACACTTCCCCAAATGCACCCCTGGCAATGGTTTCATGGATTTCAAAGTCCCTTTGCAGTAATTCTGTAGTGATGGGGAACTCTGGCAGGAATATTGACTCTTTGTGTGCCACTGGCCAGGCGGTTTTGCTTGCCTCGAGTGGATTCTTCAGTGTTGTATCATTCCACCTTGAAATGTAATTAACAGTTACACATTGGTCTTTCGAATGTTCTTGACTAAAATTTTCTCAATAATTTTTTTTTTTTGAGTCTACTAAAGAATACATAATAAAAAAGAATAGAATATGGTCACAAAAGTCTACAATTCATATTGTTATGGAAGAAGGAAGTTCATAATTCTAAAAACCTATTTAGAGGATAAAGTTCATAATCGTTATGAAAAATGAAACTATGGCCGATGACTGAAGTGCCGAAGTAAATGTGTTGTAGTTGCAATTAAGTACTTATTAATTAATTAACCACTTAACTGCCGCGACACAGATCTGTGCCCAACTTAGTATAGGCCACCTATACGTTCCATTCCACAAGCACAGTTTAGGGGTTAAGTTAGATTTGATAAACTACTGAGGTATTAGTATGTGAAGGACTTAGGTGTGGGGCCATTCAAGTTTTACATAACCACTACAGGGGGCCAGGGGGTCTCTGCTTTACTTATTGTTGGGGGTATATGGAACAAGTCATATGGAAAAAGACCAAGTTAAACTGCATTTGAAGAGTGTTTCAAGGAATTGTGTTTTTATAAATAATTGTTAGTATTTTTGTTATTTATAAGTTATACCAAAACAATCCCAAATAATAAAGAATGTCAATCAATTAATAAAACTACATAATAAATTGCATGAAATGTGGTGAACATTGTGGTCAACAACAAAAGATTTAAAAGTGACATGGACTGCTCAGTACACTTCCATAATTTATTCGACTAACCTTCGCCTAGAGACCCGAGACCAAGGCCGCGACGCGCTGTATACCGACTGACCGCTGGTCACGCTCGCAAAGGATCGCCCGCTGAGGTTCCCGACGAATTGGGACAGGCTGAACTGCACACAAATATAACGTGCTAAACACTCCGTTTGAAACAAAGGGCTCGAGCTGTCAAATTACAGTGATGCCAAAATTGTAGAATCACGCAACGGGACAGTGCAGAAAGGATGCGCTCATTGATTCGACGCACAAAAAACGCGAAGGCACGGAAATAGGAAAAGGTATTGTGCTCTGTTACGTATCTTCACCTGAGAATGACATTAGCAACTTTCCACGCTCTTTACCTGGCTCGCAAAGGCTTGTCCTTCGCGATCTGAGTGGGCGGATTGCTTAGGGATCCGTTGCTGGCTATTCCTGTTCTGCGTATTTCCCATGAAATTGTCTTACATTTTGCTAATAGGATTTAGAGAATTGTCTTTTCCACAACACAGCTGAATTTTGTGCACATTTTGTGACAAAATTATGGTCATAGACAAACTAAAGAAAACAATTATGATGTTGCCAGATGATAATAATGTTTTTATACCAAACTTCCGGTTACAAAATATTGTCTATGCATGCTGTCTAGATTTCAACAGCAGATGGCGCTACTCTACTCGACGCTAAAGGGCGCTAAACTAAATTGAAGTAAAGTACTTGATAATGGCGTTATACTTTTGGGTACCTAGTTTTGTGCTATGCTTGGTGCTATGGCAGTCCTAAGCAGTTTTTTTATATTCGTAGCTAGCAGCTATAGTAGTGGTTTTTTATTCGTTTTCGTTCGTACGTAGGTAAAAAAAAAAGTTTTATGACGGAAATGTTTTAAGTGTTCAAAATTAGTTAATTATTTTAACACAATCCATGGTTTTTTTTTAACATAACGCAATGAATAGATCTATAACAATAATTTAATTCATACACACAAGTGTTTTCAACTTCATTCAGACAAAAACAAGTGAAAGAATCTCTTTCAGTGCTTTTTCCTGCAAGACAAAATTGTGCTGTCGCCACTCGCCACCTCTCACACGATATATTTCAAAGTGCTAATAACAAACTTACAAGGAAATCTATAGAAAGTAAGATAAATTACCAAAATACGAACCAAAAGAATAAAATAGGCGATTAATTTTCAAAAGTTACACGAATTTTGCTACACACGTTTGAGGGCGGTCTAGTGAACTTCCAGTGCTACCAACCTATCCTAAACACAAAGTTGCCAGCCATTGCGCGAGAATTTCTACTACTCGCCCGGAGTTGCCAGTCGAAAAGCAAGGCGCCATCTACTACCATGAAGCGGAACAACTGCAAAATGTCTCCAAAAATACTTCCATAAGATAAAAATTCTTCCTTTAGATAATAAGAGGAAGAGAATTCATAAAATACACTGAATGCTTATGCATGTACGACTTAAACTGCGCTGTTGTGTCCATCCAAAGATTTTAAGATTTCATATTAGGACAAAAGAGCACAAAAGCACATGGACTTGAATTCCATTTAGTATTGAAAAACAAAATTTCTGCAATGGACCAAATAGAAACCTGAACAAAAAGGGTACAATAATTAAGAAACCTGCATCTAATATGAAAACGAAGCCTGTGCATCATCTGCCTCGCGCGCCCAGAATGAGATAGAAGCAAACGGGCAAATATTTCCCAGCGATAATGATCTATCTGATGGAGACGTGAGTCTACTGGGAAATGCAATGCAAACAGAAACATCACAAAATGAACACCAATCCCTTTCACAAATTTCTGTAGAACGAGTTGAACAGATACCTAGATACTCGAAGAAATGGTGAAAATTTATTGCGGTATAACATCTTACAATTTAATTAAAAGCCAGCTTTAATTACTACTGAAATTATATGTACCTACTCAAAGTATAAATATCCTATCTGTAAAACAAAAGAAACTCGATTCTGAGATTGGCAAAATGACTAGGTACACGATTTGACTGGTTTGCCTCATACCTAAAAAACCGCAGACAGAAAGTTGAAATAGCACATATTGATCTAGGAACCGGTTTAATAAGTAAAACCTCTGCTACAATATAAGTTACCCAATCCATCCCCCAAGGTAGTATAATTATTAGGATGCATAACATAAATGACCGAAAATCATCAGTAATAAATGCATTCTCTTTGCCGACGATATTGTAGTTTTTCCCTAGGAGAATAATGTTGATCTTTCCGTCACAAGGTTGTCTGGAAGAAATTGCTGTTAGCAATAAGGCCGCCCATTGTACTTTTTCATTGTAACTTTCATATTTTATGTCCCGTTTCTTGTGTGCAATAAAGAATATTCTTATCTTATCTTCTTGATCTCAAAAATAGTTAGATAATATCCTCTCTAGTATAATCAGCTGGCTAAATGACCATAAGTTAGAACTTAACTTTAAAAATACCAAACTTAGAACTTAACTTTAAAAAAATACAGTACCTATAAACCCCATAAACCTTATCAAGATAAGATAAGATAAGATAAGATAAGAATATCAAAAGCGAGAACTAAATATTGATTAGGTTCAGTTAATTTGTGTATTAATTCAGTTAAAACAACCTATTAAAATCAAATTCATTCGCAAAAAGCTTCGTCAAATACAAAAATGTGAAATGAAAACAACAGAAAACACAAAATCATGACGAGAATAAGCCGCCCCGGGACACATCCGACCCAAAGGTTCCCACTACGCTGGCAGCGTTACCTCGCTGCACTGCAAGGGAAATTCTTTGCATAAGATAGGCCCCAGAGCGGCAATCATAGCCACAGACCCTCAAGCGACGACTTATCTCTCTCACAAAGGTCTCCCCAGACCCCAGTGGTTTCTATTGCGAGAGGCACAAAAATGTACCTACTGGCCCAAAAGCGCAGAATACTTTTGGACCTTCAACCTCGCAGCCTCTTCTGCCGCAGCGCGCGGGGTGGACACGGTAGAAGCTAAGTGAGAGGGGGCGAATGTGCAGACACACGTAGCATCCCAAAGGAGCGCCCCCTCTCCCAGGGTATCATCGTCAGGCCATCCGGACGTTTCCCATTAGGTATTCTTACAATAACACAAAATTACAGAGCGTAGATTTATTTCCGTTGCCAGGGCTAAACATAGATACACGAATTGACTGGAAAGCTCATATTCAAATAATAGCTAGTAAACTGTCATGTTTTACTTATGCACTAAATCAACTAAAGAGATCCATAAATATAAAAACAGCACTTACAGCCTTGCACGCGCTTGGCTAAGCTAACTAACCACTTTGGGGAAATAGTACTGATACACATAGCTTATTCATCCTCCAAAAAAGAATCATTCGAATTTATAAACAACGTAGATAACGTAGATAAAATAGAAAACTGTAAAAAACACTTCATCCCTACACTTGCGTCGTTGTATATAGGTAGGTACTAGAGATATGTAAGTTTGTCAGAAAACATTACCAACTATTCTCTCTCGCAAAGGACCAGTGCAACTAAGCCTTTGAATCTAAGAAACCAACATAAATTAGCCATACCTACCTCAACGTTAAAACTGCATAGTCCAGGTCCACATGCGGTGGCAACTAGGATATAATGTAATAAATTACCTAAATATATTTTAGAAGAGACGGTTTATAATTTACTTTTTGTAAATAAGCTAAAACACAATTTCATTAAAAAGTGCTATTATACAACCAAATAATTTATGGAAGAAAGCCACAGGCGTTAATAATAATAATTTCTTATTTTGTTTCTGATACTTAAGTAGGTAAGTTACTATTTACTTAGTATAAAATTTGCAGTGCCGTTACAGAGCTCATTTTTAGGACCATTATTTTTGTTAAGAACCACACCACATAAAGTACCACATAAAGCAATAAACTAACCTGAAACTAGTTAGTAACTAACACAACACACCTAGCCTTAGCCAATAACGCCGAAAAATGTATCAGCAGAGGTGCTAAGCAGACAACACAGGCTGTTAATGATGACGAAGAATAACATAGAAACGATAATTTACACCAGAGCCGAGTTTCATAAAACTACAATTTGTAGTATTATATTATGACAATTCGATGCAGGTAGGTACACCGCGGACACCACGTAACCGAGTCTTCCTACTTGTTAATCTGTGGGTTAATCGGCTATGCAACGTACATCGAATTGTCATAGTAAACCATAAGTTGTAGTTTTATGAAATGGGGGCGTACACACCAGCCGTCAATTCTACAACGAAAATAACAGAACTCAGCGCGATCATTACCCCATATAATTCGAATATCCCAATGAGATCTTCAAATCCCAGCGGCTTTATTGGAACCTCCTCTTTTATGTCGGTGTACCTGTACTGCTCCCATTTTTTTACCAAGCCGGCTTCTACGAATGCCAGCAAGTACTTGCTCATGTGTGGGGTCATCGGAGAGTGCTTAATTTGCATCATGCTGAGGTATCGATTATGGATGCGGTCTTGCATGACATGCATGTACTGTTGCCCTTTGCTGTTCAGTTCGTTCCGTTCCAAGTAGCGCGCGGTGGAGCACTCCATCAGACAAAACCAGCTACTGTCGTTGGCCAGCTGGCGCACGCAGTCCATTAAGTCCTCCGTCCCCACCAACCTGTTATTTATCGTCTTGAAACGCTCTTCCGTTTCTGGTAAAAGCACGTCGGGTGTCGTCAGGCCTTTGATGCCGTAACCTTTTGCAATAATATCTTCAAATGTCTCCATATCTTTACCTCGCTTGACTACAGTGAAAAACGATATTATCGCAGCTTGTGTCACGTAGTTAATAATGAAAAAGCCCCAAATAGAAGCCATCAACAAGATGCGTATTTTAAAATTTCTTGGTGGTTTGTACAGTGTTATTGATAGGGCGTTTCTTATAGTATTCATCAAGTCTTTCCCAGCTTGGTCGAAGCTGGCACCTTTTTCTACAAGGCTAAAAAGGAAGAATCCGAGCCACAAACTAAGGAAACAACATACGTATTTTATAAATAAGGGATAGTTTTCGATCAAGAGTTTTAGATCGAAGAGAACAGTTTCAAAACCCGCTCGATGCGAGAGAAAGCACATGCCGCTCTCCTTGTAGGGGATAGTCAAATCGAGTTCAATGACTATGAAGTCCATTATAAACACAGGAAGAGTGAAAAGGTCGACTTTTCTCCGCGTCACTTCGATCAGCTGCCCGACGACGAAACCGAAGTTAAAATTGTCTTTCACTCTATTCTCGTTCGGCGAAAAATCTAGTGTAAAATTTAAGAGTCTTGACAGCTCATTCCATATTACTCCGTCGCGCCTGTAAAATTTAGAAGTTCCATCGGGTAGTCTGTCGACTCTCGTGAAAGGTCCGACGTCAGTGACGAACGCAGTCAACGCGAATCCGTGGAGGTTTCTGGCGAAGTCTTCGAACGGGTCCAGTTGGCTCAATAACTCGACATCTCCTAAAGGCATCTCACTAGTGCTGTAGCCAATGCACGTACCCATATTCTTAAGTCTTAATTTCGACATCGACGTCACATTGTGGCAACCCTTCTCGCAAGCAAAGCTTTGAGCGTAACCTTCCAATGGCTTGTCTACGTTTTTTACAGTCCAGCATCCGTAGCTATAATCCAGCTTAAAGCTCTCGCTAATGTATGGGTTGAAGTGTGATACCTGGAGCTTCAGGTTGTCGTAATGAATGATAATGGGTTTGCTGGCCATATGGTACCACAGGATGAAGAATATTCTGGCAATAAGTTCTTCGCTCATCGGTGCATCGTAGTAGAGCACTAAATGCGTAAGTGGATGCCAGTAAGGACGGTTCACAGTTTTGATGATGGCTTCTTCAAACTCTTCAAAACTGTGACAGTGAATTACTATTGTATTGGGGCTGTATGGGACGACTTCTTTGATTTCGTAATCGTCGTTTTTAATTTGTCTCGTGACGTGGCAGCCGAGGGACGACAGCTTGCTGTGGAATTCATCAGGGAATTGACCCAGGAGAACTATTATGTTCCAACCGTTTTTATTGTAATTGTTAATGATTAATTCAGCCTGAAAGGACAAGAACAAACATGTAAGTCGGGGCTGCTTCTGTAAAAATATACATAAAAAAATCATCAATATAACAATAATTACTTCCACACAACTCAATCAATTGTCCTAGTCCCAAACTAGGCTAACGTGCGATGGTAAACAGGCAAGGATATCACAAACATGGAGATCAACCTCCTGTGGGAATCGAACCCACGACCTCCGTTTTGATAGGCAAGCGTGTTAACCACTGGACCAACAAGGCAATTACGAAGAAAAGAGTACGTGAAAGAATGGTGCACCGACAAGATCTCTTAAATAAAAATATGTAAGTATCAAACTTACAATGAAATCGAACTTTTGTATCTCCAAATCAGATTTCAGTAAGTCAGTAATGTTTGCATTAGAGAAATAAATAAATCCGACAAAGATAAATATCGCTTTGACCACAAACATGTCTACTAAGTCGGATTAAAAAAATATGTGTGCACTACTCTGAATTGAAACTACCCCAATTACGATAATGAGCTTGATCCACTTATGGATCATACGGTTCTAATATGTGTGAGAGCTTCTAATCCATACTAATCCATAATACATTATAAAATGTGATAGTAACTCTATCGATTTCATTTTGTTTGTTACCTTTTCACTAAACCGCTGAACAGATTTACATACAATTTTGTAAGGATATTATTATCTACCTACTACACCGTCAGGGGCTCCATGTGGTAACACTAGCACCACCTATGGGTTTTTTTAAGATTTTTAGGTATTGCAATAAGTGCACCAATCTCTCAATCATTATGTAAGTATAAGTATGTCAAGGAAAAACGTTCTTTGAAGTTTGTATGTCAAAATTCATATTGCACCGACTACGCGTCTTAGGTACTTTTCCTTTAGCAACTCTCCATCGTCGGTTGTCTGGAAGGAGTTGCTATAAGCAATAAGGCCGCTAATTGTGCTGTACCTATCTTTGAAAATATTTTATGTCTGTGTTTTTCCTGGTGTAAAATAAAGAATATTCTTATCTTATCTTATTTTAATTGTGATTGTTTAGGATCCATGTCCGAGAACCTAGGATAACGAACTACGTAGATAGAAATATTACCAAAAGCGGTACTTTTTGACGTTAATGCTATCCAGTCCTGGGTTTTTTGCCTTAGGTTCACGGCCATGGGTCCTTAAAATCACTATTAACTGACATAGGGAATCCAATCCCGAGATACTGGGATCCCCATTTCGCGGAGCTAATTCCGGTCGAAAATTTTACGGGATTACGGAAAGCGTGATCAAGCGTGGATCATACGCGTACTCGACGCGTGGCTGTTAATTTGATAATTTCGTGATATTTAAGCGACTTGATATGGTGACTATGTCGATTTATTATTCTGATGTTTATGTTACCTACTATGTAAATTTATGTCTTAATGTTTATAACTAAAAGTATAATTAAACCATTTAAAATGTACCAAAAGCTTGTTTAATTTGGGTTAAAATGTAAAGCATGAAGACGAGGTTTAAGTATTAAGTCTCTATTACGATTGATTTCAGAGGTGTAACTCCACCTTGCTGGATCCCGCAAATACCTGGATTGAAATTATCTTGCGGGATGGCATTCCCTAGTCTGACACTTTTTCAAAAACGATCTGTAGAAAATATACCTATATATAATGATTTTTCTATTGATGGCGCTATTGTTACTGCATGGAGCCCCTTAGGTACCTACTTCTTGTCTCAAAAGAAACACACAAAGAGCATGAAATAAGGAGTGAAATAGGGGTGGATAGCTGCTATCGCTATCAACTTGTCTTTGTAAGAAGACTGATAATAAGGTACCTACTTTTAGTGACATTTTATCCGAATCCCATGTGAATGAAGTCGAGGGCAAGGCAAGTAAACCATAACATGTATTAGATCTATAAGATAATGTAACGACATTGATTTGGGCATCGTTTAGCCCCTATTTTTTAATCTAGAAATTGAAAATATAGACTGATATAAGAAAGTAATTCGAATATTTTCTCAATTTTCGATACCGTTAGTACCGTTACTTTTCTATTAATCATCTAATAGCTTAGTAAGTATGACGTCACCACTGGCATAATTATGTATGGTCCTTTGATTTTTTTCATGTTTTTTAAAAATAAAAATACCTACGTTGACGTTGCACAATGTCAAACAAATGAATGTCAGTCAGTCAGTGTCAACTACTTGACGACCTCGTGGCGCAACGGTATTGCATCTGCATACCATGCGAGAGGTCTCGGGTTAGAATCCCGGCTGGGGACAAAAAAAAACCCCCCAGTTCTTGGATGTTTACATATGTTCGTGATGTCGCTGTTTCTGGTTCCCACGACACAGGGTATCCTAGTGTGGGGCCAGAAGCAATGTATGTGCCTGTATGTAAATGTTTATGTTTACTTACCAATATTTTCTTTTCTAATCATATTGCCAATAACCAAGAATCGAATTAAATTGATCTTTTCATGTAAATACCAAGCGTAATAACAACGAATGTATTTTTATAGTTGAAGGCAATGGAACTTACCGTATTAGAACCAAAGATGACGTAATTGAAGGACAAATGAATGTTAAAATTTTTTTGCGATAAATATTAATAATCCGTCTTTATTTTACTTATTTAAGCCCCTAATAGTAATCAGTAACCCTATTCCTCGAAATGGTTTTCACTTTACGACGATCGATGCCTCCCTGAGCCATGCCCGCATATTACATCAACAGTTTAGTAGGTATCTGAAATAAAATGCATATCCAAATGTAATAGAAAAAAATATATTTTAACAGCGTAACATTCTTAAATACCTACCTACAAGGAATAACGACACTTATAAAATTTCCCCAATTCAGCCCACCACTGACAGTCTACAAATCGCAATACGGTAGATGACTCGAAATTAGATTAGAGTGAAATTGTATTCATACTACAGAGGACATACAGAAACACTCCCGACTCGGCCAAGCAATGCACATCAGATTGTCATAATAAAAGCGAACGTGGATTGGCTTTAAAAAAAATTTACTCCATTCAACCCACATGGAGTCTTACGGTCTTATTTACAAAAACACTCATCAGAAACAATTTAAATAATCTGCGGTTACGTCTTTCTCCTTACCACAGACTATTTAAACTGCCTCTGAGGATTGTTTTAAGGAGTCGTGTTTTTATAAATAATACCACGACATAATAGAGACAGAGTTTGCTTAGGGTTCGTTCAGATACCGGACGTAAATCGCGGGGAGAGTCAATATCGCGAAAAGTCAACAGTAACCGGGGCCTGTTTCATTAAACTACAATTCATAGTTTCTTATGACAATTCGACGTACCTACATCGCGTAGGCGAGTCTTCTTAAATTTGTGGGTTGATCGACTTTGCAATGTAGATCGAATTGTCATAGTAAACGATCAATAATGGACAACTTGAAAAATGTTTAAGAAATGTTTTAATAGAAAGGAGAGGACACGTGGTATGTTTTTTTTTCTCTGCGACTAATACTTTTGTAATATAACCAGTCGAAAAGTGAATTTATTATTAATTTTTGTTTATTAATTTATATTTAGAAACAAATGTGTTATTGTACTTCGAAATAAATAAATGCTTCTACTGACTTATTACAGAAAAACATAGTCACGTGGTACTAAAACGCGCCATACAAATCGACCTTAGACAATGACGTCACTTCCGAACGTAACGCCTTATATGTATGTAGTAGCGTTTATCAATATTTAAGTTATCTCATAAATGATTTTATGCATTAAGAAAACGTTCAGAATTCAATGACAAAACGAAATCTAATAAGTTTTATGTTATTAGAGTAATTCTATTTTTCGCATAATTTGTGACCCCGAAAACCCCGAAAAAAATATTTTTATTGTTTTATTTTTAAATTTTTCCTAGGTTTTTATATGATTTCTATGATATAAAAGCAATGTCACTCCAATCTAAGTTAGACGCAAGTTCCCCATTGATATTCATTGATGTGCCTGTTTCATAGAACTACAATTGTAGTTCTATGAAACAGGCCCCAGCCCGTCAAAAACCACACTATCCCTATGCCCTGTCGCTCAAGTGAGCCTGGAGCTCATCCCAAGCCTTGTCTATTTGACTCTGCGTGTACTCGTAGCTCCAGTAGGGACTGAACACGACGTTGGCGTGGGCAACTTGCTCCACGTTGGAGGGTTGGGAGGCGATGCGCTGTCTCGCTTGCTCTTCGGTGAGGCCATTCCGTTTCTGTATCCTTTTTACTGCCTGAAAAGAAATATAATTTTGTGTAAGTACACAGGGTTAGGCAAGGGTCAACGTGACAGGAAAGAGGCCCATTAGCAGTGAGCTCTATACTTGGGAGACACGCCAATCAAAGTTTGTGTTTTACAATATGGTTTACATTAATTCACACTTTACGCGCCCCACCAATGCGCCACGGTAAATCATTCTCCTACAAGAATTTTCAATTTCTTTCACACATATGGTTCTAGACACTATCTATCAGACAGCATACACTACATTACATTACATAAACTTACGCCTGTACCCCAGATCGGCTGGCAGAGACCAAGGTTTGCCACAATCCCGACAAACCTCTGATCTATTATTCGCTGCACGCACGCCGGTTTCGGGTAGGCACTTTTTATCAGACAACGCGTCTTTAAAATTTTAAAATAACCTATCAAAATAAAAACATATATAACAAAAAGTACTACAACAAAAGTTGTTGTAAACGCCAAACTCTAATTGATGTGTTTTAGAAATTGCGCAGTTTAACCCTTTCACGTAAATGGGACACCGGTGTCCCCAAACAATATTAGCATATTGTGGCTCAATTAATCGGTATATAAACTTATTTTTATTTTTAAACGCTAGTATCTGGACGCATCTTTAATTTTTTGCCATATTGGCAGCACTTTTTAAAGAAAAAAACAAAAAAGTTGAACCATATAGAGTGACATTTTCGCGCGCTCATTCAAGTTTTTTTCAACATAAGTAAAAGAATGATTTTTGTAAATTGATTGATTGGAATGTGCTAAATTTCGTAGAAATGGTAAGTAAAAATGTGTTTTTTATCCATATTTTGTGTGATTTGTTTAAATAATTCATCTAATATTGCATTTCAAGTTGTCGGGACGTATATGTCCCAATATGCGTCATAGGTCAATTTTAAAAATATTTTATCCGCACAATATAGTTTTGTTTTACAAGTTATTACACAATCATTTATAATGTTTTAATTGTTTTAGGCTCATCAAGGATAAGGAATGTTTTCTCTAAATGAAAATGAAATAGAAGAATATTTGGTAGCCGACAACACTGACTATAAAGATGCTCTACTGGTAGACGACGAAGACTAAATTCCTAGAGCAAAACGTGAAAGCGGGTGCAACGGAAGTTATCATTGATCCTGCAAATGACCCACAGCCTCCTCCTTGTACTCCCACTTCACTTGAACCTTCCACTGACGCCATTCCGAATTTTTTATGAAAAATAAACTCGTATTGTCCCTATATATTTTCTGAAAGATATATTTTGTACAGCTACAGACATGTAACTTTTATTCAAAGACATAATACTACTTGAATCAATTACATATAACATGCACATCGTAATGGATCTGTATTTACTATTGAGATCCCTGAAATCGCTGCATTTATCGGTATAAACTACGTCATGGGTTATCATGTCTTGCCTACGTTGCGATGTTACTGGTTCACTGAACCTGACATGGGTATACCTTTGTGGCTCAAGTAATGCCACTATCAAGATTCGAAGAAATCAGGAGAACTCTTAATTTTTGTGATAATAATAAACAGAAAACGACATCTCCAAATTTTAACAGGGCATACAAAGTACGCCCGGTGGTACATAACTCATTTCAATAACATTTTTCAAGCAGCTTTGAATCACTATAATAAGGCTGTACACCTCCTCACCAATTCTCTTTCACCAATTCCGACACTAACTGTGAAACGACGTCAAATAGGTTCGGCTCAAAAGCTGGATGTAACATGCCCGGATACCATATGTAAATATAATAAGTTCATGGGCGGCGTGGATCTCATGGATCAGAAGAAGATTACCTACGAAGTCGACCGAAAATCAAGAATTAAATATTACTTGAGGGTATTTTTTTATTAGTAGGATATTGCAATGAATAACGCCTATACGCTTTATGTGAAATTGTACGAGGCTCATCGAGTCAAGGAACAACGCTTTCTTCAGTATAACGGCAGGCCGTGGCTAGAGCAATGATAGGAGACTTTTGTGCGAAAAAATGCCTTGCCGACTATGTCTATGACAAGGAAGAGGATCCAAATAACGGTTTCAAAAGACAAATACCCGCTCATGTCATGAAAAAAGACCAAAACCGGAAGAGATGCGTCAATTGTGCCAATTTCCTTCCATTCGTGAACTGTGCAATGTTCACCTATGTTTTACTTCTAAACGAAATTGATTTGCGGCTTACCATGTTACGTAAGTAAATAAAAATTATATTTTTTTCATTATATTATGTTTTTTTATTCCATAGTATATGATAAATACCTTAAAAATAATGCAATTTGCAATGTTTAAATTACGTGAAAATCGACCTTTGACGCATATTGGGACAGGGTTGTCCCAGAGTTTTTCCAAAAAACTATTTAAAAAAACATTTTTTTTCTTATACATACATTTCTAATACGTTGTAATAAACCTAATTTTATAATAATTTGCTTAAAAATACCAACGGTCTACTTTTGTCCGTCAAAGGGTTAAGCCCTTTACCTTGTACCTTGTAGTGGCTTTGAAGTGGCAAAAAAGTTGCCACCTTAAATTGAACCTTATCACTTTGAAATAAAGTGCAAAACCATTGAATTTTTTTACTAGTCTACGAGTTAAAGCAGTAGCAGCAGGTGCTCCTGGAGACGCTTAGTCCAGCAGGAACCAACCAATATCGGGACAGATATGAGCTTCAATTGGAGGCACAAAATCGACCACTATGGAAATCTGTTTTGAGAGCCCTATGTCCCTGACGAGGGATAAATAACTGAAAGTGATGATGATGATGAGAAGGTGCGCAATCCCCGTACCTCGTCCGGCGGTATGATGACAGACCAGAGCTGGTGGCAGTAGACGAACCAGCGCGCGCGCACCATGACGGCCGCCTCCATCACCACGACCCGGTGGCCCTCGCTCCCGAGCGCGCGGATCCGCCGCTGCGCCTCCGCGATCACCGCTGGCCAGACCAGCTCGTTTAAACGCTCCAGTTGGTTCTGAAAGCGAAATTTCTTGCACCACCTGTGGTTGACTGGTAGAAAATGCTTATAGGATTAAGTCCGCCACATTGCCATTGTATTTTTTTCTTATGTGCAACAAACGTATTAATAAATCAGAAATCAAAAAAATATTTCAAAGTAAGGAACATTATGTTCCATAATGCAGCCTATATACGTCCCAATATATACGGCAGAGGCCTCTCAGAAGGGGAGTATGAAATCACAAATCAAAATTTTATTGGCTACATGCGTCCATAGGTTTTTACTTTTTACACGTAAGCGAGTGGTGCCAAAGGAGTAGCGTTAGGCGTTGGACACATAGAATAGAAAGGGCGTGGGGCGAGAACGCGGAAAACTATTTGTCTAGTATATTTTTTGCATGCTTTACAGTGAAAACGTAAACCGAATTAGAACGGGGCAAATTTTGTAATGGGACGATTTGACAGCAGCACAAATCTAACCCAACAATTATTTCGCTGACATAAATTTATTTGCTGACCATGTTTGACTTACTGACCACACGATAACATAAATTAATTCATACACTCACCGTGGCCTCGCGGAGAGGTAGGAGAGACGGCCTAGATTCTGTTAATGCATTGTAGTAACATGACAACTGCATGAACATGGCGGTTTTCATTTCATGGCTGCTTTAAGTCTACGCGGGCACACCCATCAAACCTTCTAAGCGTCAATGGTACGAAAAAACACGTCACGTGACCCGACAGTGTACCTGTCATTATACTACAATGCACTAACAGAATCGAGGCCCAGTGTCTGCTACTTGCCACGATGCTGACAAACCCGTTTCGCTTCATCAACATTCATTAGTCGTTGCATGGACGTACCGTATCAAACATAGTCAGCAAATTTTACAAGGAACAAAACAAAACTTAAAACATAAAGCAATTCTTCCTAACAAGTAAACCTGTTTAATAAACTCTTTATACTAGTCTTTCTAGTAATTTATAATTAAATACGGCCCCGCTGGCCTGACGCACACGCGCGCCGGTTGCTCGGTGGGTTTTCGCACTTGCATGGCCATTTATTTATATTCATATTTTTGGAAACTTAAAAAATTTATTTTTTAGAATGTGTATTTACTGAGAGTGTCTGCCGTTAAACTGCGATACAGTTTGGCAGAAGGGAATATATTCGGTTACTTATATGTCACTCTACTTAAAAAAGAAATGTATTATATATTAACCTGATCACTAAAGACAATTTGCCCAAGCTTCACGCGGTCGACTTCGCCATTATCAGCGATGACTTCCTTGCCGAAGGACTCGGCGATGGTACTGTTCAGAGGTAAGCCGGGCTTGTAGAGGTCGTGCGCTATAGTGTCGCAGTTCACCACAGCCGCGCCCTTTCCTCTGGAGAATAAGATTACGTTTTAGGATGTTATGGCATATTATTATCTGCATATTATTAGGATGATATGGCATATTATAACATTCATGCTATCTGAGCTTAAATCTAAAATCGAGCAGATGTATTAGGGATCATTCAAGGATCGTAATCGTAACCAATCGTAACTTTTGCTTTTACATATACTTACTTCAGACGATCGGCAATGTTGCTCTTACCGCTGGCTATGCCGCCAGCGAGCCCGATGACGTACGGCCAGGGGGGAATATTCGGGTTCGGCTGAAAGAAATCAAAACTCGCTTACAGGCTAACCACTTAAAAAAACTGCAACAGATCTCAATAATGTCCAGTTTCATAGTGATCATAAGTCTCAATGAACCGTGAAATTGCAAGAGAAAACAAGGACTTGAAAGTCGCGGTCTGTGTGCTGTATCGAAAAACCTTTTACTGGTTGCAACGGGCCACAAAATGACGATAGCTGGGCTGGGCGTTATGGTGCATCGCCACCGTATTTACTCTCTGTGTAGCAATATCTTGCAACATAATTTCATTACTTAAAATGTTGCGCAACGATGCTCCACAAAAAAACTAAGGTGTTAAACAATATGGACAAATTATTTTTATTCAATTATTGATTTTCAGTACATTAACAACATTTTATGCTTCGAGTCCCTAATGCACCAAGACTGCGGTGCAAAAAAATAATAATAAATGAAAGTTATTTATTTCCATCTCACAAAGATATGAAGAAGAAATAACATTATATACCGCCACAGAAGGGGTCGTAAAACAGACGGTACTAGGCATTACTGTACAATTTTAGAAATCCAATTGTGTAAATCCAATAAGTCCACACTAGGAAAGGTCCTAGGCGCGAGACACACAGATGGGACGTGGGGCAAGGGCACGATAAGTAAGATGTATAGTCACAGACCACAGTCACCCACAGTCCTTGCTCTGCTGCGGCCGCTCTTGGTCTGTGACTATACAATACATCTTACCACGCCCTCGCCGCACGTCCCATCTGTGTCTCTCGCGCCCTATGTGACAGATCTCCCGCATCGATACTATCTTGCTTGACACTGTCACTCACAGTTCACTTGTTTGACGATCTGCGACGCGGTTATTAGGCATTTAACGGGTCTAATCGCGATTATTTATGAAGTAATTCTGTAATTCCCACAGGTACCTGAACTGGTAGGTACCTACATTCCTGACGCAACCATATATGAGTATCTCTCTCTCTTCCCAGCTTTAGTCCCACATGGTGGTGGTGGGGTCAGCTTTCCTTGTTTTCTTTCCCCACTTCGACCTATTCATAACCACGTTTATCGAGGCTCCGCATACTGTGAGATCTTTCTATGTCCATCCACCTACGTGGGAGTATCGTGAATCATCTACATCTACATTATTATAAAGAGGAAAAGTTTGTGTTTGTAAGTTATATGTTTGTAACTTTGTACGTTTGAATGTAGGGTGTTATTTCCGAAAGTACTTATCTGATTTCAAAAATTATTTTATCAGTACCTATTTAGAATGAACTTTCATGGTGGACAGAGGCTACAACAGACGTCGTGGGTTCGATTCCCACTGGGGGCCGCCGTACATTTGTACAAATGGCCTCAGTCTGGGCGTATTTTCATTTTTGTGACGTCCTCGCCTGGTTAGGTTAGGTTAAAAAATAGGTTCGGTTAGGTTAGTTGAAAAATACATATATCGACGTGGTCGATCCTACTAATATTATAAATGTGAATGTTTGTGAAGATGTTTGGGCATTTGGATGTTTTGTTACTCAATCACGCAATAACGGCTGAACAGATTTACATGAAACTTGGCGTACAGATAGACAAAGACCTGAATTGAGACGTAGCTTACTTGACATCCCGGTAATGCATTCCCGTGGGATAATATTTATTTTAAGTTTAAAATAGATGGCGTTGTGCGAGCGAACGTTGTGTTTAACAAAAATAGATGGCGTTGTGCAAGAATCGTATAAATGGATTCTGTGGCGGTACGAAGTTCGCCGGGACAGCTACTTGTTATATAAGTCAGTCACCACAGGTGGTCTCAGCAGGGTACCCAGCAGCCGCATCCGCTGGTTGCTGGAGCTGACTTTGGCCTCCTCCTCCTCACTACGTCGCTCCTCGCGCGCCAACTCCACCACAAACTTCTCGAGCTGCGACAGCCCGCGCTCGCGCCGGAGCTCGTTCACCATATCGGCGCCTCGCGCCGTCTCCTCGCTCACTACAATCAACTGAAATGTGTTTCAACTTCATAGGGAATTGGGCAGAATATTATTGTTATTAAACTATTCATTGCGCACGAAAAAATGTTTTGTACAAATGCGTACCTACTTAATGCTATATTGTAAGCAGTTCGTTTAAATCTTTTGGGTTTGTCGATTCTGTTTTTCTTCTTAAGTGTTTAAATAAATATGGCGAAGTTTTATAGTGTCGTCACGGCCGAGGTAAATAGAGTTTTAAGCATTTCAAATCAAAGGTTAAAAAAGATATTTTTAAATTGAATTCCTACAACTATATTCTATCGATAACGGTATTCAAATCGATATATTTAAATTCTCTGGTTCAGAACTGTAGGCTTTAGGTACTATAGCAAATATATATTTTTTTAATTAACTTAGGTGGCACATGATGTCAGTCAACTACTATATTACATATGACATGTACCTGGAACCTCGGGTCCTCCTTTGTGGGGCCATACATGTCCTGAATGGGCAGCACATGGTACTCAACCCCAGGATTGATGTCTGTCAGGAAGTCCAGCACTGACTGCACTCTCTGTTCCACCGGCTCGATCAGTTCAAACAGTTTCTTGGCTGAAAGTACAATTATTAAATTATGTTAAATTTTGAAAGAGCATAAGCAATTTTGTTTCAAAGTTCTTATGTAAAGTATCACTCACATTTTATCATGCTGACATCGGTCACCCCTACAGTGAGCAGTTTTGTAGTGCGGAGGGCTGCTTCGGAGAGCAGTATTTTGTGTCCATTGTGCAGACGGTCAAATGTCCCTCCGAGCACTACATAGTCGTACATTTTCACCGTATCTTGCGTCACATCTTGGGACCCATCTTGGAGTTCTGGGGACAAACACAATAATAATAAAATATTGAAACTAAGAAAAGGTCTTTTGATAAAAGAAAAGAGTGATACCCAATTTCTATAACAGAATAAAAACAAAACTAAAATATGTTGGGACCAATTGACAGCACATCAACCTTTAAATTTTAGTTGCAGTCACTCATAATGTTACAGATTAGAGTGCAGGGGCATAAAGGCTTATGTCTGTACTCATTTATCAACAATTATTTGGGCAAAATACTAAAATTTTTATGAACCTTCCAATCTTACCAATGGTTTTCATTGAGTAGCCAGTGTTCAGGGAAACTACAGATCTTTTTAGGGTATCAATATCTTTTGAAAGTGAGTGATCATATAGGATGAGGTCTATTGGGTACTTGGTGTTGATTTCCTTGGTTGTCGCCAAGGGCTTCAGAATCAGTCTCACATCCAAATTGTTGCATTGTGATGTGGCCTGAAAACATAAAATCAGAGATGTAGTGATACAATCTGAGCACTTCATCAAAATATAATATAATCCATCATAATATATTTTAGAGTATGTAAATGGGGGTTCGAAACAATGTGAAAGAAAAGACCGCAATGCCCAACATTGGGTTCTTTTTATGGGTTGGTTAAATGGATAGATACTAAAAGGGTCCCATTAAAATGTGTTTATGATCTGATTGAAAGAAAGAAAGACATTTACTGTAACAAGACACATCACAGATAAAAAACAAACAGATAAGTGACATAATATGAAAATAAAAGTGAGAAAACATACACAGCAGAGCAAAAAACAAAAATATAACAAACGTTTTGGTAGCCTGTGGTGAGTATTGGTGAATATCTCTTACCAACGTAGTAGGTAATATGGTTTCAAAACCATATTAAGTAAGGGTTCAATTGTTAGCTGGTACAAACCTTAGAGTACACATTGACAATTTGCTGAGTGATTGTGCTCTCATTGGAAACATTCACACTGATGTAGAGTACTTTCTTCACATACTGGGATGCTTTACTAAAGATGTTGTTCACTTTTGTTATGTTTGATACAAAAAGCAGCCCCGAGTTTGCCATTGTGACAACTGGAAGTGAATATTTAAATTTTTTATTGAGTTGATGCTTGCTGTATATTAGGGATCCTGGGTTTGATTCCAGCATACACGAATGAATTTGTTTTTGAAGTTACATTTGTGAATTTGTAGTAGCAATACAGCCTGCTAATGGTAAAGAAAACATAGTGAGGGAAATTGAGTGTCAGAGGTATTCACATACCTCAGTGCTTATAGACAGTAGGCACATGTAGTGATTAAGCCACACTCCCTATAGAGAAATAGAAAGGAATAGTCACTTTCAGTGTGGGGGCTTTTCCCTGCAGTGGGTCATAAAGTAGAAGATGGTTATGTCATGTACAGGTATTTGGATAGTGAGTACCTAAAGATAATTCTTCCTGTTTAACAGGGTACATTTTGTCTAAATCCGTAGCTGAACAATAAGTCCATACTTTCCTGGTATCGACTTATTGGATTTACAAAACATTTTTTGTACGGGTTTTAGATAAAATATATTCACTATCTGGCCCCCCCTAAAAAAACTAGTGACCATATATATTATATCATAGATAGACAAATTATTAAATTTCAAAATTAAAGTGTTAGTGAAGCTACCTGTTTTACGTCCACTATTGAAGTAAATATGCAAACATGATATGACTACAGCAAGACACACCACTCCACACGATATTTGAGTGTTACTGAACATTAGTTATATTGTAGCACAATACATGTCCAAAGGTTATGTTTATCTTATCACACTTTTACCGCCCAAGAACTGATTAAACTGATGTCGTTAATGATAAGCGGGCGCTAATATATGCAAATAAATTTGTGAAGACTATCATTCTTAATGTAAATTTCTAAGTAATAATATTACTAACTAACCAACGACTAACGCCGATTTTGATACTAAAATAGAGTAAACAAAAATAGTTTTTTGGTTAGCTATGTAGGTACACAAAATAGTAACACTTTATTGTCTTATTAGCAGTGAGTCCAAAAAGCAGAATAGAAAAGGTATTTATTATCTTATTGGTTATCTATGAAGCTACACAACACAGAAAACACAGGAAGAAACCTATCCCGTGTAAACCTTCCGGTTATGTCCCATCCCAACTAGCCATAATACCTACTCAATATACCTACTACTAGCGCTTCTTAGTATTGTCATGATAACACATACTATTAGATTAAAATTAAATAATATCAACTTTAAATTCGCCCGATAATGTACAGCCAATAATCCGTGCACATGTACACGGATTATTGGCTGTACACTATCGGGGTGCGCATTATCGGGCTGTACGAAATCGGTACGGGGCAATAATCCGTGTCCAACCATAGACAAGAAAATCACTTGATAGAGTGGTGCCTATTTTACAGAAGCTAATTTGATTTACTTATTTTCAAAGCTGCGTTCAAAATAAATATAAAATAATTCTCAGACATGATTCTGTTTACGCATCAGATTAACTAGATATGTTAAAGTTTAGTATTTTTATACGTAAGCTGAGAGTTATACGAGAGTTAAGCCTAAGACAAACAATATCAGCCGGATTATGGTTGGAGAGAAGTTCTCAGACCAACCTTCGTGTGACTGCTAAGGCTCGTGGTGCTCCGTCTTGATCGAGAGCGTTCCATAAAGGATTATCCATATTACAATCTTTGAATACAATGCGGTGCCGGTGACGTGCTGGCACAACGGTACAGACTAAAAAACAACTTCAAATACATTTACATGCATAAAAGCTATCGTAAAAAATTCATATCATAAATATCATAAAAATTTTTTTGCATACTTCCTCTGCACCCAAATTAGGTATGCAATTTCTCGCCTACACACACTCACATACAATGAAAATGTGGGTAAACAATTTTTCGATTTAGGGATCCGTTTTCGAAAATTAAATATTTAGCTCTGAAGCTCATATTTTGGTTCGTGTTGGGCACCCCATCTCCCGGATACAAGGTTAGAAACGTGTAAAAAGTATAGTAGTAGCACATATAATGAACTTAAAATCAAAACTATCACGGCTAAGTAGGCTTTACAAGTTAACAGGCGACGAGGATGAAGTGGTTTATGGTTAGGTTAAACTATTTTATAAACTTACAAAATTTCAGATGAAATCTAAGCTAGTCTATACTCGGCTTCATCTAGTCTCCGTGGAACACGAAATGAGTTGATAGCCAAAGATCATTTAGAAAGGAGGCCACGTTTATTGGCTATGGCTGGCCGCCCCTTAAAGTCGGTCTATGGATGGAGCCGTTGCTCAAGCTTCCCGGAATTCAAAAACAAAGAAGAAGAACAGCAGAAGCTTGTTGGCACAGTAGCACATAGACATTGTTTGTCGATACAAATTGATTAAATTGAAGATAACACTAAGATGGATTTTTTCTTGTACTCCCTTATTCATGGTAGGCACACAAGTTCATCATTGACTTAGCTGTCATTGAAAATTATTTGCCACTGCGGGGATAACATGTCAGTATTTTTGCATCTACGATGAAAAGGAGTAGTAATGAAGTTTAATAAAATATTTAATACCTACTTAGCTTTAATTTTATTACAAAAGTAGCTTAGACTGAAAAAAAAAACTATCTACGACCTAAAATAGCATCAAAAATTACCTATCAGTGCTTTTTTCACTATCTCCTATTTTACAATATATCTTCAAAGACATTAAAGTAACATTTTGTTATATAAGTTTATTGGTGCTCATCGAAGAAAACACTCCTTAGATTGCAAAGTGATAGTGTTAATTCAGTTCTATTTTTACTACGTACAGGGTGTCCCAAAAATCAACGTCAAGCCGAAAATGGTTGATAGGCCAGGTGGTGAGAGTTATCAGAAAAATAATAAAAAAATCTAAGTTAAGTACTTTTCAAATTATTGACATAAATGTTTTTTTTGAGAAAATTGACAACTTGTGATGATCTTTTAAGTACTGTGACTACAAATCTTTACTTTTCATAAAAAAACAATATGTGGTGTAATCCTCAATAACCCTTCTGTTAACTACAGTCTAAAATTAAAACACAACTGCCTCAGTTTTAAAGAAAATATCACTTTTTTGCCCCACCATGTAGTAAAAATTATTACATTGCCCAACTTTAACTGACTGTACTGAAAAAAAAATTTACTAGGCTATTTCGGCAAGTGACTTTAAAAGTTGGCGTATTTAGTCAGGATTCCAAAAAGGTATAATACTAGCTAGATTATTTATCAAATAAGAAAAAAAAAATCATTTTTCGAAAGAAACCCGTTATTAAGCTAATTCTTTTTACTCAGAAAAAATGCTTTTATTGCACGTTAGGCTTTCTCTAAGTCCCTAATTTTCAGGTAAAAGTTTGAGTGAGATGGATAATGACCTTTTTAGTCAAGTGTGAGCGAGACAGATAGATACGCCACTACCAGGCTAAAATAATATGACAAAATTGTTTGTTAAATATGGTTAAATAAAGTTTTAAATAAAATGCAATAATTAATATTCAAAGTTTATTCAACTTATAGCAAATGCTCAAATTGTTTGCCTTCAGCTTCAATGCAGGCCCTACATCTTCTTAAAAAAGATCGTTTTACAAAACGAGCGTATCCTCTATTATTTATGATTTCAACCGCATCCGCAATTTTTTGGCGCAGCTCGACTATGTCTTCAATGGGTTTAGAGTAAACTTTTTCTTTCACGGCTCCCCAGAAAAAGAAATCCAACGGATTTAAATCAGGTGAACGGGCTGGCCATGAAATTGATCCAGACCGCCCTATCCATCTATCCGGGTATTCTTGGTTTAAAAATTCTCTGACTGGGCGAGCAAAATGTGCTGGGCAGCCATCTTGTTGGAACCACATGCTTCCGTAAATGCTTAGCGGCACATCTTCTAATAATTGTGGTAGGTTGTTTTGTAAGAAGTCCAAATAGACCTCGCCGGTTAAGTTCTCCGGCAGCTCAAATGGTCCAATAATTTTCCCATTTACAATGCCGGTCCACATGTTCACTTTAAAGCGATACTGCGATCTGTCTTCTCGCATCAAATGTGGATTTTCCACATGCCACTCATGTAAATTGTGGAGGTTCATGTAACCATCCTTTTTGAACGTTGATTCATCGGACCATATTATTTTGTCCAAGAATCGCGGATCTTCCCTGTGCTTTTGCAACATCGTTTGACAAAATGTAACTCTTTCAGGGTAATCACGAGGTAAAAGACATTGTACTCGTTGTACGTGGTACGGGTGGAGCTCGTTTTTCTTTAAAATTCGGTGAACGGTACTTTTAGACACTCCTGTCCTCAATTGAATTTCACGTACTGAGGTACTTCGATCTTGTGCGACTTCTTGTAGAACTGTGTCCTCGTAGGGTATGAGGGGTCTTCCCTCACTAGCCATTTGATTTGGAAATCGACCCTTTAAGAGTGACCGGTGAACATTCACAAACACTCGATGATCCGGATAACGCTCAGCGTTTGGATATCTCTCTCGATAAAGTCTAGCTGCAGCACTTGCATTGCATCTGCATTCCCCATAAATGAGGTGCATGTTTGCATACTCTTCAACAGTGTACCGAGATGGCATGGTGGTAGTCACACTTTACAATCACGCGATCAGTATAGTCCAGAAGAAAGCCAGAGTCGTCAGAAACGGTCAGATAACAAATCCAATTCACAAGGCAATCGAGTCCAATACACAAAGCCGTAAGTTGTAAGCACGAAATCAACACGAATACAGAAAGATGCGCAGTAAACGAAGGAGCGTAACGTACTGCTGCAGTAATGCATATTGTGCCTGTGGGTCACTATTTGGCCAAGATGGCGTCACTATCCGTTTCACTCACACTGGCCTAAGTGGCGTATCTATCCGTCTCACTCATCTTGGTAAAAGTGGCGTATCTATCTGTCTCGCTCACACTTGACTAAAAAGGTCACTATCCATCTCACTCAAACTTTTACCTGAAAATTAGGGACTTAGAGAAAGCCTAACGTGCAATAAAAGCATTTTTTCTGAGTAAAAAGAATTAGCTTAATAACGGGTTTCTTTCGAAAAATGTTTTTTTTTTCTTATTTAATAAATAATCTAGCTAGTATTATACCTTTTTGGAATCCTGACTAAATACGCCAACTTTTAAAGTCACTTGCCGAAATAGCCTAGTACATTTTTTTTTCAGTACAGTCAGTTAAAGTTGGGCGATGTAATAATTTTTACTACATGGTGGGGCAAAAAAGTGATATTTTCTTTAAAACTGAGGCAGATGTGTTTTAATTTTAGACTGTAGTTAACAGAAGGGTTATTGAGGATTACACCACAAATTTTTTTTTATGAAAAGTAAAGATTTGTAGTCACAGTACTTAAAAGATCATCACAAGTTGTCAATTTTCTCAAAAAAAACATTTATGTCAATAATTTGAAAAGTACTTAACTTAGATTTTTTTTATTATTTTTCTGATAACTCTCACCACCTGGCCTATCAACCATTTTCGGCTTGACGTTGATTTTTGGGACACCCTGTATATGTCTATCACGCAAGCAGCTGAAGAATTATATTAATTTGTGTACTTAACGTACTTAAATCTATTAGCAAAGAAACAATAAAGGCCCCTCACCCACGGCGGCATTTTGTAGTGATGCTGTCGCGCGTTTCGTAAACGCGCAACAGCATCGCTACGAACACGCTTTAGTCGCATTTGCAACGCGCTGCAGAAGCGATGCCATCGCGCTACTAACGCGCTACAGCATCGCGACTGTATCGATGCAAACGCGCGAGCGTATCGGAAGACATCAGGAGGAGAACGGAGCAAGGGTGGCATGAGTAGTGCAACATAGAGAGATCGAGAGTGCTGTTGTCCATCGGTCCAACGGAGTCCAACGGAGTCCATCTTGCAACTGTAGCGATCGCAGGCATTTTGGTTCCGTTACTGAATCGCATTTGCATCGCGACAGAAGCGCGACGGTATTGCGTTTGCATCGCTACTGAATCGTGTTTATGGTGGGCGAGGGCACACAACTATGTTTAAGCATGTTTGTTTGTGGCAATAAATCATTCATTCATTCATTCATTCATTCAACTAGCGCCCGCATCGCGACTGTGTCGATGCGAACGCGCGACAGCATCGCTACTGCATCGCTACAAAAAGTCGCCGTGGGCGAGGGCCCTAACAAGTATGTAACATAAATAAAAATATGTACTTATGCCGACTTGCACCACTTCATAAATGACACTTAAGTCACCATTCAAATCGACTTCTGTAAGAAGAATTATAGTTAAATGCTGTGTAAGTCAGCCTTAAAGATAAAAAATATTTATTGTTTATAAAAAAAGATACAGTTCTCCTTGTGGATTATGCAACAGTACTTAAATGATTGAAAGAAAAATTTTGTGAAATTAGGTATAAGTAAGGATAGTCAGTTGGCACCTATTCTACGGTAGTTAAATTACACTACTTTATTGAATAGTCTAGTTTCTTTCTTAGGGTATAAATACTATTACTATGGTTTCTTTACAAAGAATAGTAGGTAACTAATGTTTTAGCATTGCAAGTTGTTGATTGCACTCATGATGGGATCTTGTACTCATGCCAATTTATGTTTTAGATGTAAGATAAGATAAGATGTAATAGGTATGATTTGAGAAAAGATTGGCAGAGTGGAGTTTTTTTTTCTGCCTTATTCTCCACAACTCGACCATAGGGCAGCGGCTCAAATTGTACCTGGACATTTAACAAAGAGAATCTAAATTAGTATTTTCAGATAAGTTTCTAATTTCCGTCAACATCAGAAGAGTAGCTTGTGTGCAAAGTAATACAATACCTACTCAAGCAAATTATTGTTATCTGGCTCGTATGTAAGCATATGGATGAGTTCATTAGTAGAGTTAATGAATAAGAAAGTATGACAGGCATCTACCAGAGCGCTTGTGATAGACTGGTGAAGAAAGTTGCGGCACGAGAAGCTATCCTTATATTGTCCACGTTTGAAACTTCAAGGACAACTCAGCAGCTGCTACATGTAGGTTCATGAAGCTGGCTCATCTCGCCATTGATAGATTTGGCACGGGAACTGGCTGCAGGAAGGATGGCAGCACCGAGATGAAGGCGTAGGCAACGAAACTTGGTTTCGGGCATTTTCATTTAGGCATTGCGATCAGTTGTAATGGTTGTAATGGCTGACACGCCGACACCCACAAGTAATCGGTTTCTCATACTGAAAAACGCGTCTTTCGTTTCGAGTTCAGCTGAGCTAAAGCCGTCAATAACCTTGAAGAAGAATAGGTACCCATTAATAGGGATTTATTATTTATTAGTTTGTGCGTTACCCTTTTCGAAGTTCAGAAATTACATTCGGTTTTTTGAATTGAATGAATGAATGTCAAAAACAACTTAGATTATGGAATAAATTTGTAAACGAATCCTAAGCGCAAATGCGCTAAGCATATGTGAACGGAGCACCGATATGGACGCCAATTATTGGTCGTGCAAAATTGTTCGTGCATTTTCGGTCCGTACCGATATTGCGCGACCCGATAACGTACGGGCAATAATACACACCCCAATAATTGGTGTCCCGTGGGCACGAATTATTGGAATGTGCATTATTGGCTGTACGTTATCGGGTCGTACAATATACTGACCCTATTTGACACAAGAAAAAATCCAATGTCGAGTTTTGAAAAAAAAAAAACTTGCTATCTCCAAAACTCGACATTGGCAGAATCCTTAGGGTAACCATAATTAAGAATTGAATTGAATTGAGTTTTGGATTTCCACGTCCTTTCCTTGACATTGACACACACATGTTGACATTGACAACCATAGAACCACAAATAAAAATGTTGCCAAACTCAAAAATCTCTGTAATCTGTGTTAGAAAAGGGTCTGTGTACGTAATTAATAATCCATAGAATAAAGAAGCGAAAGTGACCGGCAAATATCGGTTTTCTCTTAGTTCTATTGTTCTTCCGGTTTGTTTGAAACTTTTGAAGCGGCAAACAGAAAATTTTCTTTGCTGAGACGGGACGCGCAGACGTGCTTAAAATGAATTCGGCATTCAGAAAGTTATTCTCAGATAATCTAATGTAAGGAAAACCTTTTGTTGACTAGTAATACCAAAAAAATAATGCGAACTTTTCTGTTTTTCAGATTGAATGAAACGTTAGCATGGGTGCGACCATATAATAAAAACTTGAGCCACGTACACGCCTATCTAAAGGGATTCAAAACTCTTTACTTGCCGTACATAGCACTCCTTCTCGTAGTGTGCATAAAAATGTTGAAAAGGTTTTTATCGAGGCATGGAAATAGGCAACATACTCTAGGCATCCGCCCGCTAAGGAGTATGAAACACTTACATGACATCGTCATAGAAGTGCACTACGCCGCTTGTGTGAGTACAGATTTTCCTCTTTGACGTCTAGGTATTTTCTGTGAGCGAGAGGCAAAGAATCGTGCAGTCCCTTTCTTAAATTAACAGTGCTTTCTTATATTAACTATACATCTTCGGCCTTATTTATAAAAACAAGATTCCCTTAAAACACTAGGTACTTTGAGGAAATTGCAATAAGTCGTGGATACGTCTTTGCCTTTACCACAGACTATTTGCATGTAACTGGAAAACCGTAGATTTTTTAGGGTTCCGTACTCGAAGAGGGCCAAACGGGACCATATTAAAATACCTGCAATACTGTCTGTCTATCTAACTTGCAAAAGAATTTATCTCTTGAATAGCTTAGTTGAATATACGCACATAGAGGTACATGGGTAGCTAATTTTTCACAGAATATGTGTTATTATGGCACTTTGTGTAATAAATAATAAAAAAAATCAAGGAGCCCTTGATGAAACGTGTTTTTTATGGTTTTCTTGTCTATGCTTTATAATAAAAACGGTGATACTGTATACAAGAATGCCAAGCTTGGTATGGTTAAATAAGCAGGACCCTTAGAGGGAGTGCAACTCACACTTATCTAGTTTTTATTGTTTGCTGTAATTTAGTTAACATAGTCAACTAAATGAAAGAAAATACATTTCTACTCACATACAAAAATAGCCTTTATTTCTCTGACTTGACTAAATTATTTAGATGTACTAAATTACATTTCGAATTACATTTTTAAGTTACATTTTCGAATTACATTTTCGAATTACATTTTTACATTTATTTTATTTTTAATATTATTGTATGAATTTAATTTAGAATTATTTTGAAATGATTATATTCTTTTTGTTGCACTAACCTGTGCTGAGGACAATTTTATAAACCTATTTATTTCCTATTTGTTAGCCAGAGGTCGCGGGTTCAAGTCCCGGTATGGGTGGAATTTTTAGCCTCTAAATAGGTTTTTAATATTTTGGAATGAATTTAAATTTCAATAAGAAATAATAAGAAATTTTATTCAGAATTATTTTGGAATGAATTTAAATTTTAACATGCATTGTGCGTTAAAGATTTTTGCCGACATCAGCCACCACTGAGTCATCGTCAAGCTGTCCTTCGCCATAGGCCTCTTCTCACATACAGTCGACAGCAAATCGACCTTTACACGCGTGCACTCTACTCAGTTACGTTACGGGAGACTTTGCAACAAACTGTAAAGGTTGACCTGCGGTTGATTGTCCCTGTAATCTTTTTTTAGTATTGCGGAAGGGAAAGTAAACTGATACGTCGATGCAAACAGCTTTTGGACATTTATCCTGCTGCGTGCAACATTCCTATGCACGGACACAGCTACACGCCATTCTTGGTAAGCTCCTTAGACGTAAGGTACGTGATACGCTCAGTTTTCATGATAAAATTATAATTCCAAGTGCGCTTAAACAGGATTCAGAAAGAAAATGACATTTCAAATTATTGACTTTCGTTCTTATGCCACAAGTAATAAGTGCCATGAGCTGCAACCTTCATATTTTAGCAAAGTTGCCCGTTAGGCGTGGGCCACAAAGGAAGGACGTGGAATGAGGGCGCGGACAAGATGCGGCGTCCTTTTAAATTACTTTCCTACAAAATGTACTGAAGCGATGGCACATAGCCTACGCAGAAGACGGAGCGAGGACGCGAACTCTGTACGACGCGTCGCGTCTTTTCGGCGCCCTTGTCCTACGTCCTTCCTGCCTGTGTGCCCCAGGCATTACGTAACTGAGCATAGTGAATGATGCGTGTAAAGGTGTGCTGTCGACTATACAAATAATTCCATCAGTGAATGATTTGGCCCTTCGAATCGGTCTTTACCGACCCGCTGCTCTTGTTGCGTGTGGCTAAGAACGAGTGTAGCTTGGCAGCCAGTTTCATTCAGATAAGTGTAAATAATCGACTTAGGGGGGTCCAAGGAGTAACACTAGCGCCACCGAGGAAAGAAAAATTATATCTTTTTTTACAGATCAAATTTGCAAAAAGTGTCAGTACAATGTCTCAATCATGTTAACAGTTATTTTTAGGAGCCACGACAAAGGACCTAGGATCACTAACTATACACATCTTAACTATACATAGCATGTACGCCAAAAACGGCCGTTTCTGGCGTTAATGCGTCTAGTTCTAGGTTTTTTTTCCTTAGCCATGGCTCCTAAAAATCACTATCGACATGATTGAGAGATTTTACTGGCAATTTTTGCAAATTTGATCTGTAAAAAGAGATATGATTTTTTTTCCTAAGCGGCGTTAGTGTTAATCCCTGGACCCCCTTAATTGTGCATTGCAGAGGGTGTGCTGGAATGGCTGCGCTGAATTGATTTCATACATGATACGAATTGGTAAGAAAATTATTTATCTTTAAAAAAACCTGTAATTAAGTACTTGCACAGGTGAAATACTGAAGCCTGACCCGAAAGCAGGACAGTTTGCTGGGATTTTTTTATATTTTTAATTTAGTAAAAAAAGTATTAGCGCGCAATGGCATTGAAAAAAATATTGTTTCAGTTTTCAATATTCTTATGGCACGGAGCGCTTGTTTGAAATCCCGATGTTTGAAATACCTGCACTGCGCATTGACTTCAAATAAATTCGTTTTGATACGGGGTCTCTGTGTAGTCGCCGCTTATAAAATGTACCTACTTTTTAGTTATTGCCTAAAAGCATGGTATCCCAGCCATGGTTTGTTTAAAACAAAGTTTCTAATGATACGTGGGTTTCGGCAAGCAGGTAAGTAATTTAACGTTCAGTATAGAGCGTCTACTGACTCCTGCACTAGATCTTTAAAATGACCACTCAGGTGCTGCTGTTCCTGGGACATGTGTAGATGGAGCAGGCTTGCCTAACTCTCTCAGCATCAGACTTACCCCTATAAACCGTGTGTTTTCACTCGACACCTTGATCGATGCTATCGCTATTGCCAATGTGTCGCACGGGATATACAGGGTGTAACAAAATCCCCATATCAATGATGTGGGTTTCGTCAGAACGAATTACTTTTAATAGGGGAAAACTTTGCGAAAAATCTACAGGTGTTTATTATATACATTTAAATGCCTACAATGAATGCCACTTGAATGCCGAGTGGGTAACTTTTTTATTCATAAGAAAACATGCCGGGGGCGGCCGAGAAGACGATGGGCGGGATGATCTCGACAAGGTTTTACAAGAAAATCTTGGTCTTAAAGTAAGAAGGTTGGAGGCTACACAAAAAAAAGAAAACTTGTAAGTTAATAATTTCACAAAAAAATAAACAGCTTCTTTACTTTTTTGAAGTTGTTCCTACTGACAAGTAGAAGGCTCTATTTTCGCATGTACCGGGGTACATGGGGATTTAGTTACATCTGGTATAAAAGCCAGCTTTTCACATCGGCATTTCTTACAGTCAAATGGCTGATGATGATGATAATTTCTTACAGGCGCCAACATCGAAGCGACCACAGACGCTGGAGAAGGAGCAATATATTTGACCACCTATTCGACGATCCGAAAGAAGAGCAACGATTTTGGCGCTATCAAAATACTTCTTTCTGCAGGTTTAATATTTTACAAGCTGTGCCCGCAATTGGGTATTTGACAAAATATCAAATGAGTTACTTTTAAAACGGAATTTTGTATGAAAATAATTACTTGCTTATGACGTCACATTTCAGAGCACTCTTCTTATATTTAATCTATTTAAAAATTGTAATAACTAGTAATTGACTAAAGTACTAAATACATTTTCCGAGATATTTTGTAATTTTTGTGTTAATCGAGTATATGAAATAATTTATTGTTGATCGTGTCAAATACCGTATTTCGTTCACTTGGGAAGTTTTTGGATAAAGAAGTTTCTTTTTGTGTACAACATAGCTGTATCTTGCTTGTAGCTTGTTGGTTTTATTTTTGTGTACAATATAGTTGTAGCTTGTAGCTTTCGGTTCAGGCGTTATATTTTAAACACCCCGTATAAACAAAAATAGCTACACAAATGTTGTTATTCACCTATAATAATGGAGGCATAGAACAAAATAAACCCGTGGAAAGAAAATAATTCTACTAAATATTCTAAATCTTAAAGTCGCGAAGATAAAATTTTTGTTACTCAATCATGTAGAAAGGCTAGGTTGGATTTGGGTCACATTTATTTATTTAAAGTAATTTAATATTTCATTAAAAAAATCATCTAATTTAACACAAACAATTCTTAAACACGTCATTACGATAAAACATACATACATAATAGTATTAAAAACCTATTTAGAGGCTAAAAATTCCACCCATGCCGGGAATTGAACCCATAATATTATGTTAAATATTTATTTAACTAGTTATTCGTAGTATTTACTACGAATTTCGTAGCAGTCTGTCGTAGCACCATCGTAGCTAGCCGCGTAGCCAGTAGACCTCTACGCGCGTAGCACCGCCTAACTCCGTACATCACGCACGCTATCTAGTTATTATCCCGCGTATCTTCATCATAAATTCTAATCTCTATATTTCATTCTCGACCCATCCATTTCGATGCTTATTATATTTTTAATTCTGGCTCATTCCATGGTGACGGGTGTGACTTCAGAGCATTGAGATATCTGTGTGACATTTTAACTTACATTTTGAACTTTAATTCTTATTAATTTCGAAAATGTCTTACATTTTTAAGACAGTACGATAGATTTCTAGAAATATTAACGAAACTTGTGTTATTAAAATTTGGCAACGATTTTAATCTCTGTGACGGGTGTGACGCGTAAGGAAACTAAATTCGTTACTACAAACAAGATTCACGGTATTTACGCTACTTATGATATATTATTTATTTATTGGAATAGTTCAGCAGTTAGTGAAAGAATGTTGCCTGCATGACTATAATTCTTTTTAACTTATCGTTGAACTTATTACAAATTTTACATTCAAAATTCAACAGTGACGGGTGTGACCGGACATTGTGACGGGTGTGACCGGACATTGTGACGGGTGTGACGAGTACAGAATGAACATTAAAAAAATTTCAGTTACAGCCATAAAAATTTTATTTTTCTAAGATATCAACTGAATTTATAAAGTTATAAAAATCCTATCGTTTTTGTAAGAGATTTACAGTTGATCTCATCATATAGATTTTTTAGTTACAATTTTAATTACGAATTTTTGGTAATTATATTGTGGTATCGATTACCGTGGAATGGCCCTTTTTTAGACTTTCGTAAACGAAATTCTTATTATTCGTTCGCTGTTACCATATAGTATAAATATTTGTAAGCTCCAAATGGGTAAAAAACCATAACAAAAAAAATCCTTTTTCCACTCGCAAAACATTTGTTACTAGGCGAAATAAAAAAGTTGTTGTGGGCATTGATTCTTTTGCCTAGTGTTTCACGAAAACACGAGACCCGGCTTTTGATACGACTTTTAACTCTTTTACTTGTTATTTATAATGGTCCCACTTTGTATGTTTAGATGTCACGCAATCGCGCATTTGATTTGCATGAAATATGTATATGTTTTCACAAAAAAATCTAAATTCCACGCATACTAAGTCACGGGCGCGGCTGATTATATTTTACTTTGTCCAAAGGCTATAGTAGTATGGTCCAAAGCATATAATCGGTCACGTTACTGGCGTTTTCGCATCTTAAATATACTATACGTTGGTACATTACACGTACATAATGGCTGTTGATGTCGACTGTACAATAATTTTTTTTTTAAGTAATAGCTAAAACATTAAGAAGATACGTTATAGCTTTCATTTGTTTACTAGACTTTTTCCTTAATCTGAGTTGCACTGCATTCCAGGCAGATTCATAAAAAAAACAAACAACTCCGATCTGTCGAATAAATACTTATTTGGAAACTTCAGGGTGGATAAAAAAGTATATTCACACATTACAAAGTTATATGTCTTGTATGGTAGTTGGTACGTCTTGTTCATTGCTTCGTTCCTTCGAAAGACTTATGTTATTGACAGGAGCGGACGTAAACGTCGGGCGCCACGATGGTCTCACGCCACTAGAGTTGGCCATCCTGAAGGGCCACCGACGCCTCGCGCGGTGGCTGGCCCGCCACGGGGCCCGTACTCCTGGAGCTGACACTGGCGACTTACTGCGGCCCTGAGTTCCATGACTTCTAATGTGATCCTGGATGGCGAGTCTCTTAAATACATATTCATATTTTTCATGGTTTATTTTGACAGTTCGATGCAAAGTCGATTAACCCACAGATTAAGATGTAGGAAGTCACTGCTACGCAATATGCAACGAATTGCCATCTATCTATATCTATACTAATAATAAATCTGTAAGGGTCGGTCATGGAGTAAGTTAGTTTGTTTTCAGAGATATTGTGTTTATAGGCTCAATATATGATACTGAAACTAATTTCACGATTTTTAGAATTTTTTTCTGTATGTGTGTATGTATGTATGTATGTTCCTCCATAACTCTTAAACCAATTATCCGAATTTGATGAAATTAGGTATAAAAACATATAGACATCTGGGACACAGGATAGGCTATTTAAATTCTAGCTCCAGTTATGATAAGACGTGGCCCCCATACAAATGCTGCTTCGTAAAAATCGAAATGTACGCGAACGGAGTCGCGGGCACAGCTAGTGATAAATATGAATTGTAGTCTTATGAAACGTGGCCCAGCGGGGCAAGTTGTTCAATAGAGAGATATTACTACGGTTATGGTTGTTTCACTGACACTTCTAACACTATTGGTAGTCTCGTGCAACTTAACTCGGTGCCTCGCACGACTCGATCTCCTTCGCGAGAGTTGCTTATTTAGTTTTCGCGGGGGGGAAATGACATTGCAGTGCTATTGATTAGTAGACTTTGAAATAACGACGAATAACGCCATTGTCGTGCTAATATCATTCTACTAAACAACGCGATGGTTTTATTAGACTCTAGGCCTCGTTGTAGTCTACCCGTCTAAGTTGGTTTTCGGTCGTATATGCTATGTTATCGCTATGTTTAGGAAAGATTTATGAAATTAATTTTAATATTCTGATTTTAGTGCGATGTTCTTTATTAGTTAACTAGGTTCTAACACGATCCTGATCGTGTGGTCGTGTAGTCGATTATTTGTTTTGGCGTGTTTGAAATGAAATGAAATGAAAAAACTTTATTGTAAAAAGGTTACAACAAAAATGGCCACTGGCTCCCAAACTAGGATTCCCTGTGTTATGTGTAGGTAGTTTGGTTTAGATTTATGAAATTATATTTGATATTCCGACTAGATAGGATACTTTGTGAAACAAAACGCTGTCTCTTGTGAAATATTATTATTTATTAATTAGTAATACATTTACTTGATAAAAATAGCAGTTTAGGTGCAGTGTCGGCTCTTCCCTGTGATTATAAAGTAGGACCGTAACTTAAATTGTTCTGAAACACGTATTATAATAATTGTTCATGTTAGATTAAAACTAATTTCAATAGTTCTAGTAATAAATACTGATACTTAAAATTACTAATAGAGTTCTCAATTTGAATTTGGTACTTGCGTACCTCGCGACACTCCATCAAAATTAAATTAACAATACAAATAGGTATAATACAAAATTTATTTACTACATAGACGCTTTACCTTCTATTTTAATTAAATTGACTTACTTAAATAAAACAATATCATAAAGAGAGGTGGAGCCATCTTGTTCTCTTTTGTAAGTTCAAAAATGTATTATGAAAGTTGAAGCAGTTGAAATCAGGAACCTTTTGTGCCACCAGTAAATAAATTCAGTAATACTTACCTATGATGATATGGTAAACAGCTCCCAGGATTAATTTAAGGCTATAGTACTTTTAAAGCTTACAAAAACTAACTAAACGACATTTGACATCAATTTAACAAAAACTGTTTGGAACAATAAGTTCGTTAGCCAAACGCAGCATAACCACCGGTTTCTAGTGCATCTTTTAATATACTGGCGACAGTAGATTAACATATTTTTTAATGTACGAGAAACAGGGGGTAAGTGAAATCATGGTGGTGGTAGATGCCAAGCTTCCTAAACGTGACAACGACAGAAGCCATTAAAGTGAATTGTAGAAATTGAATTAACATTCAGAACCTCTGCCCCTATAGCATGATCCCTAAACACCCGAAAACGGGAGGTAACACTCGTAAAGACAAACTTTAATATAAGAAAAACTTCAAAATCGCGAATAAAATATCATTTTCATCCCCTCATCTCGGAAAGAGTATTATTTTTGCTCTTCGATATCTGAGTGCAAAAGCCGTTTTTATCCGCTAGAGGATAAAGTAAATTGAATTTAGAACATCGAGTGCACTAAGTTTGTAAATTCAAAACATCATTAAACCTATTTACTTATACCTATGGTGCCGAATTTATTATACTACTTTTTTAATTTGTTATAAACTCATCCTCGGAACCTCCTTTGTGTTTTTTTGCATTAGTCATTTCCTCCCTGAGGTGGGATGAAAAGTTACGTGTTGCACTCGAGTGCAAAGATTTTTCACCTCGTGCTCTTTTGATTCCCTCGCTAACGCTCAGGGTTCTAAGTTTTGAATTTCAATTTTAGAATCCTTCGCTTGCTCTGTCATCAAAATTTGAGCACGCGGTTAAAAAGCAACTTAGCACTCTTGTATAACACATAAAAAATTTCATCCCCCATCTCGGAAAGAGTATTTTTGCTCTTCCATATCTGAGTGCAAAAGCCGTTTTTATCCGCTAGAGGATAAAGTAAATTTAATTTAGAACATATCGTGTGCACTAAGTTTGTAAATTCAAAACATCATTAAACCTATTTACTTCTACCTCCATGGTGTCGAATTTATCATACAACTTTTTTTAATTTGTTAAAAACTCGGACTCGGAACCTCCTTTGTTTTTTTTTTGCATTTAGTCATTTCCTCGCTGAGGTGGGATGAAAAGTTACGTGTTGCACTCGAGTGCAAAGATTTTTCACCTCGTGCTCTTTTGATTCCTTCGCTTGCTCGGTCATCAAAATTGAGCACGCGGTTAAAAAGCAACTTTGCACTCTTGTATAACAAATAACTATTGTCCCATACATATTAATGCCGCAGGCGGTGATCTTAGTATGGATCAGCTAATATTTTTTTGCGATTCCGAAGAAATACTGACGGCCTTATTTATAAAAACAGGATCCCTCTAAAGCACTTCTAAGAGGCAGTTTATTTAATCTGTGGTTACGACTTTTCCTTGTAAAATCTCCACCACAGACTATTTTAAACGGCGTTCTAAGGAATCGTTTTTTTGTAAATAAGACCGTATAAGTCGTTCGTATTTTCCCTTTTTATGTTTGACGAGACATTTTGCGAATGAATTTAATTTAAATATTTTGTTCGTATAGAACCCCAATTTTCGGACGGGAACTTTGTTGCAGCCTGTATAAGCCTCACTAGAGAAAGGATAGAATATGCCGGTAGACAGAGACCAGACAGAGAGCTTTGCCACTTACTACTATCCTGACGAACACTCTTTCGCTTCATAGATAGAAGGATAGAATATTTTTTATTGTACACAGAGATTACATTAACAGAAATTCAATAAATCGCAGTACAACTGGCGGCCATATTACTACAAGAAATTTCTTCCAGGCAACCATAGACGGAGACCAGAAAGAAGTTAGAGACGGGTAGTCGGTGCAATTAAGAAATACGAGTTGAAAAGTATATAAACTTACTTAAACCATACATAAATATTTAAACAAATAGACATACATACATACTAATAATCAAATTATATATGTATGGGAAGAGGAAATAATATAATATACCTACGTAATATTGGAGAGATTATCTATTCTAAAATAGGTAATATTCTTTCACTCTGCTTTTAAAGACCGCTGGTGAAGCGGACTGTCTTATTGCTAATGGCAATTCATTCCACAGTCGGACGGCTGTGGCTGAAAAAGAGTTACTGAATAACTTCGTCGAGTGAGTAGGTATCTTCAGCAACAGATTTTTAGCTGATCGCAACGTGCGACTGTGGGAATCATTTAGAAAAGCAAAGCGTTGTTTGAGATAAATAGGAGTGGTAGGATTGAACAACACGGAGTAGAGAAGTGAGACAAGGTGAACATTCCTGCGGAGGCGGATAGGGAGCCACTTGGGCTTAGTACGATATTCTGATATGTGGTCATATTTCATCATCATTCACTACTCGCTGAATGCTCGCACACTGGTTTCGGATACTTTTCACCTAACCCTTCGCTAATACATCCCCTATTTGGTCGTTTTACGCGATAAGAAGACGAAAACGTTTGTCGCAGTACCGTGCACCGGTGATAATTAACTTTAGAAGTTCCGTCGTCACGCAGAACCCCCGGTTCCCTCCAACTTCTAGCAGGTAGGCCAAGATTCAGTGGTGCTCCTTGAGTCGCATCGCGGTCTCGTCGGCAGAGATACGAGTGTCCTCAGTGGGCGCGGAGCTGGACCGCGTGGCCCAGCGCCCGTGGCCAGAATCTGTGGCCGACGTCACGCCTCGGACGCTCCTTATCCTGAGGCGAAAACAGTGTTAGTTAAAACCATAGATGTCTAACTAGTTCTAAAAAATTACCCCACGATCAATCTTGAGATGGCGGGCAGGGTTTGTAAGCTGCGTTACCAATCAGAGCGAGTTCAGTAGTACTAATCTGTCATTGAGAAATTTCTACGGGTTATACATCAATAAAGTCAATGATTTGAGGTTTTTGTGTAAAACCAACCATCAGTTGCACTGTCACTAAAGGCAAATAATACAGACTTCAATTTCGATTAAATATTGCTTTCAATTTCATGGAGACGTCTTAAACTTCAATGCGATTGCGCAATTTCATTGAAAGCTATGTATCGCCGAATGTTTTCAATGCCATTGACTCAATATTGAAAATCATTTAATGCGATTGAAAGGTGTAAATAAGGAGATTAAACGATCGGGCGATTGCTTTTATTTAAAATGGCATTTAAGTTGGGTGGCAGTCACGTGGCGCACTTTTTGGAACATTTCCAAACATATGAAAAAATATAAAATCACAAAATTATAAGGTCAGAAAACATCGTGAGAATGAAAGGTTATTTATTAAAAGGAGATTGAAATATTGACGGTATCACGGGAGAAGACATAAAGTTGCAAATAAAAAGTAGGTACCTATATTTTCCTTTTTTACGGTTCCGTACCCAAGAGGTAAGGGACCTTATTATTAAGACTCCGCTGTCCGTCCGTCCGTCTGTCTGTCACCAGGCTGTATCTCATGAACCGTTATAGTTAGACAGTTGAAATTTTCACAGATGATGTATTTCTGTTGCCGCTATAACAACAAATACTAGAAACAGATAAAATAAATATTTAACGGGGCTCCCATGCAACGAGTAACAGTCGAGAGAACTGGGCCCGTTTTTGAGTGTGAATTTAGTAGGTATAAATACTTTTATGACACACACATACACATATCTGCTTCTATTTTTCTTTTTCTTTCTCTGTGATTCTGTGACAATTTGGATAAATGTCTTCTTTCTTTCTATGGTTTTTTATTTGTAGGGTGAAAAGTTAAGAAAAATAAGCAAGCAGTTAGGTAATATACATAAGCATTAAGTTCCGCTGCAGGGCACATGCGTTTTCTCAAAGAGGGAGAGTTCTTAACGGCTTGGCCACCGCGGTTTGCCGATTTCAAGTGCCGAGATTAGTAGCAGGTATCTAATCATTATATTTTTTATTTATGTATTTCTAAAAGGCAAAACATAAAAGTATGTATTAAGTAAATAACGGATTGGTTTTTCTATGTGGTCCCAGTCGTGCTATTGTGCCTAGGTTTATTCGTTTTAATTGAATAAAAGTATCTTTGTTTCGTTTTGCGGCTTCTAAATGTAAAATTGATTTCATATACAATACTATTAATTAAATACTTATACCAAACAAAGGAAGTAGGTGATATGACTACGACTGTGACTACGATCTAGTTTTTGGTCAGAACAAAGGTAAGTATATCGATGCCCAGATCGGCCTTTTTTGGTTACCCGAAGTTTGGAAATATATGAGACGGTACTACAAATAAATAGGTACCTAAGTATAAGTTCATACGTGGCATAAATTTGCCCAAGTTCCTCTTGAGTCTATGTGTAGCATAAATTAGGTAGGTACCTGATAAAACTGCGGTTAGAGCTAACTTAGTAGAGACCAAGTTGAATCCATCACTTTGTCCGGCGAGTCTGCCTTGTTAGCAAAGTAAACAGGTGAGAGAAACTCGTATGAGAGTTTCATTTGGGTATCCAAGCGAGAAGCTTTTAGCGTTATGTATGATTAAAATTATAGATTTCCAGCTTGAAACTCTATTCGCTTACTAACTAGTATGAAACAATAATAATAACATTGTTTTTCCATTTCTGTGATGTCCTTGTCTGGTAACCATATTACCATACAACGGCATCACAAACACTCCGACTGAGATCATATAAATAGGGCTAAAACAATTTAGTTTTGCCGTACCTACTCTACGAAGTACACTTATGGAGTAGGTGGTTGCTGCTAATTTATTGTAGCCATAAATTACTAGTTCTCACTCACAAAGTTCTATCATGTAGCTGATGGTACATGTTGGGCTTACTGACCTCAATTTGTAACTATCAAATGACGTCATCCAATCTACTCCCCTCGATGAGGGCGGACAAAGCTCATCAATGGCTGTCAACAAGCAAGTAAACGGCCTGCAATAGATTCGATGGCACATACCGTGGCAATTAATCTATCTATGTGCCAGTTTCTGAATTGAGAATTTAGCTAAGTAAATAATTAACTGTAGTGCTGTCTCTTCGAATTTATCAAAAAAGAGCGTGACAGAACGTTACTTAAGTATTTACTTAGTGAATTTTTCAATTCAGAAACCGGTCCTATGCGTAGGTAATCAGTCGTTTCTAGATCAGAACTGGTGCTTTGGATGCACCTAACTACATAAATTTAGTAAAGTTGCACAATTGTTTGCAGGTATACTTTGTGAAAATACCGCCCTTTCCTAAAAGGAGAATTTCCCTATGTAAATTCCTAAATATCCATATCGTTAAATGCCACCACATTTAAGAAAGTTGTTTGGTGCATCAAGTGCCAAATAGAAATGACCGACAGAAGGGGTTATCAGCTACCTTTTCGGACAGAAGATACATTTTACTTCGCAGGAGTGATATAGCAAATCTCTCATGTATTTATGCAAAAATATTTTTTTAAACAGAATTTTGAATATATTTACCTTATGTGATCCGATTCGCCGCTTTAGCTTTACTAAACGAAGTTGCTAAAATATTTTTATGACACGTGGCACATCATTAGCAAGAGGACAGGCTAGAAACTTTGTAATGGAGTTGGAAGATCCCGGTTGCTGTTAATTTTTGACATTGGAAATGTCTGTTCGTTCGCTCCAGTGTAGGCTCCGATTTTATGAATAAGTGCGATCCCCTTATGTCTCGGAGAGTTGTGAAGATATGATTTAAAGGCTCAAAAGACGCGTATAAACGAGAGCTGTAAGGTGCAAAAAGATTATCAGGAAAATAAAAAAGCTTTGGCCGAAATAGTGAAAAAAAAAAAACTTTTTTTTTCCGAATTTTTTATTTTGGCGCTCGATATTTTGGAAACGAAAATGATATAAAATATTTCAGAAAAGTTCCTAAGGAGAATTTAGTCGACTACAATGTGAGCCTAAAACAAAGACGACCGGGTTAAGGGTTTGCCCTGTAGCCTAACCTTTTTGATAAAGTCAACAAGTCATAACATTTTTCACATGACATTTATGACTCAATTCATTTTCAATGTGCTCGATAGTCGTGTGTGTGAGGCATGAAATCTGTGAATTTTTTTTTATAGCCTTGAAAAGCGGAAGTTCAAATTAATTTAAAATTTTACTTGTTTAGAAACTTTGTAAGTAAAAAAACAGATGATTAATGATATTTATTTTGAATTTAAAAGAACCCCCACATCTAAATTAAATTAAATTTGAAAGTCTACGCCTAATACTTTTTTTATAATTTTAACTTACATGTATAATTAATTTTTTTTAATAAGAATATGAAGACTTCATTTTAAAATATCCTGCTGGGCATAGAAAGTGTTAAGGGGTCTGAAAGAGTAGCTGATAACCTTTTCTGTCTGCCATTTCCATTTGGAACACAATGCACCAAATACCCTGTACCTACTATAATTATCTACCATGACAGCTCGTGCAACACCGAGCAAATACCTGCAGTCTCTGAAGATTCCACTGAAGTGACAATGCAAATCCTTCAATGGCACGGTTGATACACGGTTGATATACCTGCCTGTCACACAATGGGCCAGTTTCTGAATTGAGAATTCCTCTAAGTAAATAGTTAACTGTATTGCTGTCTCTTCGAATTCCTCCGAAAAGAGCGTAACAGAACGTTACTTAAGTATTTACTTAGTAAAATTCTCAATTTAGAAACTGGCCCTGAGTATTCAAAAAATATATTTTCACTTCTCATCGTGCGTAGACGACATAAAATCGCTTTTTAAGCTCTAGTACATAATAGTAGTTTATGCAACTGTCATATAATGAAGGGTATTAAAACACGAGTATGAGTTTATGAAACGAGTGCAGCGAGTTTCATAATAGTAACGAGTGTTTTAATACCCGTGTTATATGCAGTTGCATACACTACTTTATCTTCACTAATGGAATTAAAAATTAAATTCACGCGTACGTGTATAATCACAGTGATTTTGCCGCCATTAAAATTTAACCAATGAGAGCGCAGCTGCGCGCTTCAATAAAACGCGACCAACCTGATTGGCCCTGCAATCAAGTTGGTCGCGTTTTATTGATGTTATAATGAGATTTTACGATATCGATGTGAATATTATACTATCATGTGAAATTGCTTAAATTGAGTGTTTTGTTGTCTGCGCTATAACAGTAGTAATTATAAGTCAAGTATTGAAAACATAAGTAGAATGTTACAACATTAGTATAGATAAAGTATTGTACTCAATTTAAGCAATTTCACATGATGGTATAATATTCACATCGATATCGTAAAATCTCATTATAACATCAATAAAACGCGACCAACTTGATTGCAGGGCCAATCAGGTTGGTCGCGTTTTATTGAAGCGCGCTCGTTTCATAAACTCACACTCGTGTTTTAATACCCTTCATTATATGACAGTTGCATAAACTACAATTTTTTTCTAAAAGTAAGATAATGAGGCTCAACAGCCAAACAGAGTCAAAATATATTTTACAGTTTAATTGAGCGGTAAAATTTCGTAGAATACTGAAAATTGTTGTTTTATTTTATTCTTGCTATAATTATTTGAATTCATTACGTTTTCTATAATTAAATTAATGAAATCAGATAAAATATGAGTTGATTATTGTTTAAAAATGCGCCGAAATGTTTTTATGACTTGTTGCCGAAATGTTGTAAAAATAAAAAATAAAATTGCCGGGAATTGGTTACTTTTTATGTTCTTTCACTGTACGATGATTTTGTTGTCCGAAATTTTCCTCGTAATCGAAGTGAAAAGCAGAGTGTATAACTCAGGCCTAAAATGTCCGTTTTTATTGCCTCCAAATTGCCTCGGATTAAAATGGATCGCTTTAAGCCCTTCTTGTACAATCTACTATTTTACCACATAAAGTATTAGTACTTTATGCACTTGTGCGCCCATTCTTGAAGCGACCACGGAATCATATCAACTTACATCTGAGAAAGACATTGTTTCTTTGCAATCCACGTTTAAAATGAATAGGATAGAGTTAGGACAATATCAAAGCCGAATTCAAAATACCAACGAGCTAAGGGGCACTCACCTCCTACGTATCAGGTTGCGCACTTTGTTCTTCCATACGAAGATGATGAAGATGAAGAAACCGAGCGCGACGTTGGACACGTCAATCAGCACCCAGTACCAGTTGGAGCCGCCGGCGGCAAAGCCCACCAGCTCCACGGTCCAGTTTACGCCCATCACCACAAACAACTTCAGGTATAGTGCGTATCTGGAATTGCAGTAGTTGTTTACACGTGGAATCTTGACTACCTATTCAGAGTTCATGAGTTCGATTCCCACTGACGACTGGCGTACTTGATTTGTATGACTGGCTATGGCCTCAGTCTTGGTGTATTTCCACGTATGCGATGTATTGTTTGGGACCAGGACAAGTGATTGTGTGTTGTATGGAAGTAATTTCTATATTGGAAGTTGTCTTCTAACAGCAGGGGCACATAAAATACTCGTAGTTGAGGTATGTTGTAGGTTTTGTATCTAGGGTGAAAATATTTATAAAAACACGATTCCTCGGTAGAACCCGTGCCTCAGATGCGAGAGGTCGCGGCACAGCTCTCTCTCTCTCTCTCTCTCTCTCTGTCTGAGAGAAGGCATACAGTGGGACGTATATAGGCTGCTTATTTCCGACTTGTCACCAAGGTAGGTTGTAACAGTAAGCTAGACCAACATTCTTACCTCTGCTTGTCTCTCTTGAGTTTATCGCTGCGTGCTGATTCCGAGCCCTTCAGTATAGCAGTCTCTTGTCGGATCGAGCGGATGCGGTGGGCGGTGAAGGCGAAGAGAACCACGTTGCACACCACCAAGATGAGGACCGGCAGGAAAAAATACAGCAGCTCACCATGCCAGGCTGCCGAACGAAGTGGTTAACAATGAAGTGGCGACAACAACGAAGTGGTGAACGGAGGGACTAACAGGTGATAGTTAAAAAGATAGATATACGTCTAAACTAGCGCTAAAAACCGGCCAAGTGCGTGACAGGGCACGCGCAGAATAGTTCCGTAAAAGGAGCGGATTTTACCAGCTTTACAGAACTATATGTGCTACTGCCCTTTTTTCACGTTTCTACAATCAAACATTTAGCCATGAGAAGAGGGAGGGGGAGTGCAGGGGAGGGACGCCCTACTCGGACAAAAATTTGCTGTTTAAAGCTTAATATTTCGTAAACGGAAGCCCCAAATCATTCATTTTCATTCATTCATTCATTCAAAAAATGATCTTCATACACCCACAATATTTTTAAAAGATAAATCTAAAAATACCCCAAAATATGGTGTAGGCGAGAAAATGAATTGCAATTGAGATACCCTAAAAAAAGTTTTTTAAGATTTTATTCTACCGTTTTTTTGGCACGATTAAGTATGTCTATGCCAAATTTCAGCTTTCTAGTACTAATCGCCTCTGAGCTAGGCCGCGGACAGACAGACAGACAGACGGACATGGCGAATCTGTAAGAGTTCCTTGTCGACTACGGAACCCTACAAATGACCCCATCTTCAATGGGCATTGTCGTAAATATTGACAATAATTACAAATAATACCACATTTTAAAGGTCAGGAAATATAATACTAGAATTATAAATTAATACCATCAATATTTTTGAATTAAAAAAGCCAACACATTGACATTTCGGTATTCCGACATCATCATCATCATCAGCCATTTGACGCCCACTGCAGGACATAGGCCTTCCCCATGATTTTCCAAGCATCCAGCGACTCCCTGCCACCGTAACCAGATAAACCATCAGGTAAAAAAAATATAATAATCATAATATTTTTGCCAAGAACGGCTGTTTTGCAAAACTGGATTATAAAAATGATGATTTGATTCGTGAATGAAATTCGTGAGCTAAATAGGGTATAAGAGATATATATATAAGAGAAGGGCAAGATAAAAAGCATCCGAAACAGGCTTGCGTGCTTACAACGACTAATTAATGTTTATGAAGCGAAAGATGTTTATCAGGATCGCGGCATATGACCAACTCTGGTCTCTGCCTACCCTTCCGGGATACAGGGCGTGAGTTTATGTATGTGTGAATTATAAAAAAGATATGTTGTTTACATGTTCACCTAAAACTCATGATTTTAATTTGCTATGGAATCTTTACCGTCTATACTAAACCGGCCTTGACCCACAATGCGTAACATTTCACATTCTAGCTTCAAAACTCCAGTGGCGGAATGCATAATTCGCCTAGCATGTTGTATTTAGGTATAGTTTTGTTTTATTACGAACAAAGTAGGAACAATAAAAGTTACCTGCATTTCCAAGCCAAAGCTAATAAGAATATTATCTTACTAGTCGCGTAGGCGCGCGCCGTAGCGTCTCGTGGCCAGTCATTGACGCCTCATGGGAGGATGTCGCTCGCTACGCTCGCTAGGAAGTAATGTCAGTATACTTTGTTTTAAGGTGCAAGCTATTTTGTTTTCATGCCCGCTTTTTCTTAGGTTGTCGATCAAATCTACTATATAGAAAGTACCTATAAAGCTCACATGACCTTGTGACTCGTGTCTCGGTGAGTTTCAGTGGCAGCATTTCGCCATCGGAATTGGACTATGATTTCGTTCTGTTAATTTTAATGGTGTGACAAACCTAATTACTTTTAGAATAGGTAAATCGTAGTTTTGTAAGTAAGTAAATGTTAAGGACTCGAAAAACATATTACTTACTACCTGTGCCCGCGACAACGTTCGCGTTTGATTTGAGTATATGAAGTGCCCTTGCCCCTTAATCAAGGCCATGGTCTATCTCCATTCTAAATTTCGTCCTTTAAGACCTTTTCGCGATCGTATTAAATTTACTACCTATCTATTCTATTATTCCTACCTCACCACGCCGTCTCCCGCCGGCGCAGCACGTCGCAAACTTATTACAGCGTAGGTAGTACGAAATTGTGGGACACGCGTTTTTTAGCGCTAAAACGTCAGAATTTGACAATAAATAATTAAATAGGTTTTTAATAAATAAACAGTAAAGGTGAGCTTTAAACATTAAAAACGAGCGACTCCCGTCGACTTACTACCCATCTTCTTATCGTGTCAGTGACCAAACCAGTTAGATTTCATTGGCCCAGAACTCGGCCCCGCGCACTCCAGCGTCTTCTGTGGTACAGCAAGTCTTCTCGAGTGCATTTGGACTGGCACAAGGGATACACAGAGAGGTGCTCCATAGTCTAAGGGAAGACTCCGCAATAGCAGTGGTGCGATGCGATGTTACTACCATGCTGGTCGAATAGAATGCTCTATATAATACGAAATATTGCCAAACGCAGCGTTGGACGCCCACCAGAGCCGCGTTTCATAAAACAACAATTCATAGTTTATTATTACAATTTCATGTACTTTGCGTAGCAGTCTTCCTACTTATTAATCTATGGGTTGATCGACTTTGCAATGTGCAAAGATTTGTCATATTAAAACATTAATAACGCAGATTGTTGGTAGCGGCTGGATGAGGATGGTCGAGTACAAAAACATGTGATGTGCATTGGGCAAGCTTATGCCCACAGGGGTGCTTATGCCCAACATAAACACTCGCGCTAAAATGATAGATAAGATTGGATTGAGCCAAGCAAACATATTAATTAAAACATCACTTTCGCAGCACAGCACTTACTTAAGTACTCTAACAAGAATAGTTATTTGTTATGCAAGGCTGCAAAGTAAATTTTTGGCGCGAGTACCTTGTATTGAAACCTGAGCAAGCGAAGGATTCTAGGATTGAGCCACGAGCGAAGCGAGTGGTTCAAATATAGAATCCTGAGCGTAGCGAGGGTTTCAAAGGTACGAGACGCTAAATAACTTTGCTGCCGAGCGCAACACACAACTTTTCACCTCACTAAAGCGAGGAAAATGTTAGGTGCAAGAAAAACTGTTTTAATAAATATTAAATTACTGTTAATTTATATCTTCGTCGCTGCTAGCTTCGCTCATATTTTATGATATCTTTCGATTTTATCAAAAAACAAACCAAAATAATGGAAGTAAAGTAAATTCAATAAAGAGAAGAAAATTTTAAAGTTTTTTTTTAAATCAAATTTTCTTGCCGGCCAGTGCGATTCTTTTCACCTCACTAGCTCGTAAAAGCTCTGTTTATCATTCGAAATCTGCGTGGAAAATCGCACTTTATCCGCTAGCGTGGAAAGTGTTTTTAAAATTCGAATATTTTTATTCAATAAAGGTTTCGTACAATAAATTACATATATATAGAACCTCATTGGTTTCGTAATAGTTTTTATTCTCTGCAGCCAGTCCATTGATGATTAAAATGCAAATACTTATTTCATGTCATGCGCCAGCCTCATTTAAAGAATCGCACTGGCCGGCAAGAAAATTTGATTTAAAAAAAAACTTTCAAATTTTCTTCTCTTTATTGAATTCACTTTACTTCCATTATTTTGGTTTGTTTTTTGATAAAATCGAAAGATATCATAAAATATGAGCGAAGCTAGCAGCGACGAAGATATAAATTAACAGTAATTTAATATTTATTAAAACAGTTTTTCTTGCACCTAACATTTTCCTCGCTTTAGTGAGGTGAAAAGTTGTGTGTTGCGCTCGGCAGCAAAGTTATTTAGCGTCTCGTACCTTTGAAACCCTCGCTACGCTCAGGATTCTATATTTGAACCACTCGCTTCGCTCGTGGCTCAATCCTAGAATCCTTCGCTTGCTCAGGTTTCAATACAAGGTACTCGCGCCAAAAATTAACTTTGCAGGCATGCATAACAAATAACTATTGTCCGCACAATCATACGTAGTTTTGCGTAATATTTCTTTGACGTCTGTGCTTAAAAGATGAAAAATGTTTCAATTGCTTTATGGACTGCAAATGTTTCAATATTTTCGATTGTTTATGTAGGTACCATAACTCAATGGTAGGTACCAAGTTTGATGTAACCTATAAATTGTTTTTTTTTTCATTAGCATGGATATTATTGTGTGGTCTATCTTCCGTCGCTTTAAAAAAAATTACATATAATGAGGCGTACGTTCGAATACCTTTGCCTACCAGAACAACGACTTTCATAGTTAATTTAGTTTCTTTTCTGTGAATAAATAATTCAGTTCCGTTATCACGCTGCACACTACTAGTAATAGTGTACTATTAAAATTAAAGCCTGAAAAAAATCTTTTTTCAAAGCGACTTTGCCATTAAGCCACCACTTACCTTCAAACCAGCAGCGTCTCTCCCCAAAGCTGGGTCTTATAAAGTGGCTCGGCAGGCCATCGCTGAATTGCATGGCCGCTGTGCAGGCTGTCAGAACCAGCGGGATTCCCCATGCGTAAACACCGTAAAGGGCGAACCGCTTTAATTCCCGCCTCTTGAAGTTGCTGCCCCCGCGGTAGCCACTGCCAACATAAATCTGGTAAAGAACAGCTCCGGAACACGAGCCTTATAAAAAATACGTGGCTAGTCACTAGACGTGAGTCACTACTAACTAGGTATAAAGTATATTTTACCAATACTAGGTAGGTACTTATTAGACTTTTTTTATTGATGTGTGTTTTCTCTCGCAAGTTAAGCTTTAAACTAGGTAATAAATATTGAGTTACATGAGGTTTTTTATGGGTAAAGAGGTTAAATAATTACCTACTTAATTTCAGATTGGTTCTCATTTATTACGTAGGTACAAAGTTTATTGTACGGTTATTGTATTCTGTATCCATGCTATTTAGAGGCCAAAGGCCGAAACCATTGCTTAGCTGGGTACGTTGTCATGCTGCCGAGACACTCGAGTATTCCAGTTGACCAACGACTCATTAAACTTTAAAAATTACACACTATTAGTGAAAATTCTGTGAGGAAAATCAACTTTTTCTAGTTCTACATTAATGTATCTTAAATTATTATTTATCCTTCATATGTAAATAGACGTGGGAACTCACGCGAGCCATATTTCCGAACACGTGTTTTTGGTTGGCACAGTTTGCTTCCATATGCTATTGCTTTGATAGAAAAAAATACTTTGCTATAATTATGTAAACGGTGCATTGCTGCTCAGAATCATGCCATAGTTCTAACTTAATGTTCTTACCGTTGCGACTGTTGGGACGAGAACAAACTTCCAGTCCTTAAAAGGTAGCATAAAGAAAGAACATGATTGTAATTTGTTCTTAAAACTTAAATACGACTCTTCTGCTATATTGAGAGCCTGCAGAGCTACAGGCACATTTAACAAGACTTTCATGCTCCACGTACCATGCAAACTATCAAAATCCTACCTGTGAATCGCGGGTACCCTACCTTCTTGGTGTCAAGCTATACTAGACTCTAGAGAAACATAACTTTCATTACTGCGGCTGCGCGGACTAAACTGCCACTGCTTCACTAACCAAAAACTTAGTTTGTCTCGTCTTTTTCACACTCTTACAAATACCGAAGTAACGAGAGATCAAACAACACCAACTTAACATGCGGTACAAGGGTACAACAGTAGGTATACCAGTTTAGTCACGTTCTTCGACAAACTTTAGCAAATAGAATTTAAGGATTAAGGTCCGGATATAGACCCGCAACTGGATTGAGATTTTCGTCACATACGATGAAGGTTAAAGAAATCTACACTTTGGTCGGGTTGTAAAAGAGATGTTTGGGACAGTTTATCGAAGAAACCCATAATTAGACATCAAAAGCGTAAAGTGACTTCTTGTGACATACAGCTTGACTGAGCAGGTTTTCGGGTTCGGCATAGCTGATCTGCAATATATACCTTTTAAATCTACCTGGTAAGAAGAATGTGCATTTTTGAAATATATGTACAATTAGATCTTTTGTTTTGTTATCTTCCCTACGTTACACGTCAAGGTACATCAATTTGATGCGTTACTATTTTTCAAGACAAACATGCTTCCCTTCAGTATCACCTCTATGTAATTCATCATCATCATCATAATCATCGTCATGATCAGCCGGTATCAGTCCATTGCTGGACATAGGTCTCTCTCAAGACACGCCACTGAGCCCAATCTTCGGCTCTTCCTTTTCAGTTACTGCCCACCGCTTTGCGAATGTCGTCGCTCCATCTGGCCACAGGGCGTCCTACGCTACGTTTGCCGATTTGTGGTCTTCACCGCAACGGTTATCGGACCTGCGCCTGCCACTTCAGTTTGCTAATCCGTTGAGCTATGTCGATCACTTTACTTCTCTGGCGAATTACTTCGTTTCGGATTCGATCCCACACAGAAACACCGAGCATAACTCGCTCTATGTCATTCATTTAGCTAAAACGTAGTTTCTTAGTCAGGTACTTATTTAAAAAAATACAAAATGTGCTCTTAATAAGACAGGAAATAGTCTCACAGCCGGTTTCTGAATTGAGAATTTCACTTATTCATTATTTCAGCATCTGTGTATTCTGGATTGTTCTTGTTTTGAGAAATTTAAGAGAAAGGCTGATACTTACGTAAGTATTTAGATATGATTCTCAATTCAGTAAGGCTATTTTGTTTACTGGCGAAATGTACTACGGTAAGGCTAGACACCCTATTCGAACTACCAAATAATAGCCGATATTTAAATAGGTATTAACTTATTGTATGTGTCCTCAGGTTCATTACCTGAAGGTTCTCCAAATATCGAAGCACATCACGTTCAGCCAGAAGAAACTCGTTTGGAAGAAGTAGTAGACGATGAATGCTGAAAATAATTTGGTAGCCAGTTAAGGATTACTGTAATCTATGAACACCGTCACGGAGTGAATAAATATCCACACGAATATGTGGGCGTGTTTTTATTCAACATTTTTTAACTAATGTAATGACACGTGATTCTGGATGAGCAATAAAGAAAACTATATTTTATTCAGCGCTACGCTTAATCTGTCTTTATTAGCGTAGCGCTCAATAAAATGTAGTTTTCACACCTGCTATTCAGAAAAGATCCCTTGATTCCCTCAAATGAGGGATCAAAGTTGTACTTTTCTTCCCTGATATTCTAGTTTTTTTTTATTGCCCTCAGCATGATCCATGTGCAGATTTTCACAAAATGTAATTCCAATTCGATTTTTATTTTGTTGCAATCGATCATAATAATAATTGTCTTCCACGGCACATATTGTGTTTGATTAAAATTTTCCTTATAGCAGGTGTGAAAAGCAGTATGTGTCACTCGGTAGCAAAATTATTTCCGTCTTGGGCGTAAACACTTGAATCCCTCGCTACGCTCAAGATTCTACTTTAGAATCCCTCGCTACGCTCGGGATTCTATTGTAGAATCTTTCGCTTCACTCAGGATTCAATATACCGCCCTCGCCGTAAATATATCATTTTGCTCCCTTGAGACACAATCTACTATTTCTTCCTTCTTTCTTTCCTTTCTCCCTTCCTCCCTCACTCCTTAGGTTGATGTGCTTTTGACTGTCCCAGGAGACAGTCGATCTTTATACCTACCAAATTTAGCAGGAAAAACGTCCAAACAAACTCTATATACTTTCACATGTTTTATAATATCCATACATCCAAATTTTATCAAGTACATTTGTCCTACTTCAAAGTGGACTAGTCTGATATTTTTGTATTTGTCTGGTCCAAACATATTTACGGGAAGAATTAAAGGCATCAACTAGTCCAATTCATGAGCATCTAGTGGTGGAGAAACTATAAACAAAAAGCAGCCGATAGTCCCTGCGTTACAAAAACTTTTCCAAGAATTCCACATTAACATTATATTCGCTCATGCGTATTCTCTATTCGAGCCATTTTGTGGTTGCCATATCTGGTAATCACGTTTCTCAGGGTGGGTAACCGGCTTTTAGGATGAAATCTTTTGACTTGAAAATGGTTTCATGCACTTAACAGAATCCAAGGTCTGACCGATTGACCCAATTGTTCTTCTGTAGGGATGTAGATTCTAAGGAATGAGTCGGTAGGTAAAGTAGGTTGTCTGTCAGTCGGCTCCGGCAATCTTTCATCTTTAGGACCGTTTTGTTTATCGTTTATTTCCTCAGCCGATGGATATATCAACATACCAATCAGTCGAGCGAAGATTTTATTTAGCTTTCTTACTTACTACTACTGCTAAGCTATTGATGTTTCTTTTCGGCGTCAAACCACTGACGACGTAACAACACTGGGAAATATCGATACGCGTCACCTTGCCTCACGTCCCACGGATTTTTTTATATATTTTTGGCATATATTTTAACCACTCAAATAATTAAATTAACACAATTCCTTGCGTTTTTTGTAAGTTATTATTGTGCTTGTGTAATTGTAACCAGGCAAGAACATTACAAACATGGAAATACACCCAGACTGAGGCTGTGTGTAAAACGTACGGCGGCCCCTAGTGGGAATCGAAATCACAACCTCCAGCGTGGTATTCAGACGTGATAACGCTAGACCAACGAGACAATCAAATGAAATAAGTAAGATTTCTCTACCAAGAGATGAATTGCGAATTATTATGAATTACTTTATTATTATTACGAATGACTTTACTGAAATTGAGAGAGAGTTAATTTCTGACCCAATAGATGACTTGTCTTAAGCTTTCCTTATTCTCAGATCATTACAATTTTACGGCCTCAAATATATTATCTGAACCGTTTCCCGATCCTATCGTTCACCTATTTATTCGTCCGTATAAACTAGCTGAGTGTCTCGTCAACAGTACGAGAGACGCAAATCAGCGCAAAGCAAACATCAACACCAATAACGTTTATTATGTGTGATCTGTGTGACATAGATACAACTGTAGCATAAAACCCTTCATCATGTTCGGGTCAGTCGTAATGAGGTGAGATTAGAAAGGGCTGGCCCTTTCCTGCGAAATGGTCAATTTGGTGTCTCCTCGGAACGGAAGGTATCTCATATCACGTAGAGTAGAGCAGAGAACAATTTATTGTACACAAGAGATGAACATACAAACATACAGGTTTATTTTTAATAAGCTAATTTAATCATACCTGAAATATGCTAATTACAGTTTGTGTCTTACTTACTACTTTTGTTTCTTCTCAGTTTTTTTTTAAATATCAGGACTTACATAACACAACATAACATAAACTCACGCATGTATCCCGAAGAGATAGGTAGAGACCAGGAACTGCCACTTGCCACGATCCTGACAGATCTCTTTCGCTTCATCAACATTTATTATTAGTCGTTGCATGCATGCAGGCCTATTTCGGATACTTTTTATCTTGCCCTTTTTGGTTTGCATAACCCTGGTTTTGGCTTACATAATTTTATTAAATTCCCGCTATATAATGCTCTATCAATGTGGCATAGATTAATGTCAATTATAGAATATTATATTAATTAAACATATTATTTTAAAAGCAAAATTGAACAGAACTATTTCAAAGGTGCCAGAATAAATGTTTCTGTAGGTAAATCACAAACTCTTACCTACATGAATTCAGGAATTGTGCATTTTAGAAATAACCCTGTATATTATAAGTACTCATGTTCAATATGTTGTAGGTACTCTTTTAGTTAAGAAATAATTTTGTTTTACGCATCTTATATTGACAGTAGGTACTTCGGAAAACAATATATAAAGAATAAACAACAGCATGAAGCGTCAGAAAAAGGCAGGGTCAGAAAAAGAGTCAGATGAATAATATTAATCAGTTAATTTATTTTTTTTGCAAGTATCAAGGTGCCTAAAAGTTCTCACCAGTCTAGAAACTTCGGGAAGTACCTAGAAGGACGTCGAAGGTACTAGAAAACTGTAAAACATTCCAGAATATCTTCTGGAAGTATGCAGTATCACATCGAAGATCCTAGAAATAGGTTCTAGAAGACGATCGAGCATTCCAGAATGTATTTTTATCTCTGTCTAACAGATAGCTGTCTCTTTCTAGCACATAGATTATTCTACACAGTTCGTCTAGACCCTCGCCTCGCCTGCATTGAAAGCTTTTTTAATCTAATTAGCGTAATTTGTGCAGAAAATGTTATTAGGTTGCCTCAATTAAGTTTGAGTTTGGGAGTGGCCCATGGTCGAGTGGTCGACGCATGTAATTAGTATAAATGGGAACTTGCGTCTAACAGATTGGAGTAGGAGAGCGGTGGTAGCCTAGTGGGTAGAACATTGGACTCGGAAGCGAGAGACCCAGGTTCGATTCCCAGAGCCGGCATGTACCTATGTCTTTGTTTTATATTTTCAAAGTTACGCACATCTGCGAACTTTTAGTAGCAATACCACACGCTAACGGTGAAGTAAAACGTTGTGAGGAAACTCCTGCCTTGGTTGGCTCTACACTTATTGACTCGTCTTTCCTGTGGGCTAGGTCGACTAAGCTGTCAGGGTGTCAGGTGCTGGGCAAGCCTACTACATCTAAAAAACAATGTCCCAAGCACTGCAGCGTCCGAGTACTCCCATCACCCATCTAGTGTGAGTGAAGGTGCCACTGGACGCTGTATAAATCATCTCACGTAGATGCAAAGGCGAAAATCTTTTTTTTTTCAGGGTTTTCGGGATCACAAAAAATGCGGAAAATAAACTTACTACACTAATAAAAAACTTATTACATTTAGTCTTTTCATTGAATTCTGAACGTTTTCTTATAAGAAGGGTGTAAATGTAAATGCATAAAAGCATTATTTTACGAGATAACTCAAATATTGTTAACGTTTCATACATTATAAGGCGTTTCGTGCAAGTTCTTACGTCATAGTTTGAGCCCGATTTGTATGGCTCGTTTTTGTACCACGTGACTAAATTGACTTTTCGACAGTCATTATTATGAAAAGTATTAGGGGTTAAAGTATGAAATTGCCGTTTTATTGCAATAGGTTCTTTGAAATGACATAGAATCTTCATGGTTTGAGGTTTTCGAATGAAACTTTTTTCAAATGGTTTCTATGATGTTCTTTTTTTAAAAAATGTGAAACATTTGAATATCGACTTTCAATTGTTTTTGGTATTCAATTTAGACAAGAAAGATGGATACTGCGAAAATTCGAGTGATTATGAGGCACCCATTTTTCGTATTTTTTTATTTTATTGATTTGACGCAAGTGAGTCAATATTGTGGGTAAGGTAACGTTAAACCATGCCGCTAATTCCTGGGTAGTTTGACTAGGGTCGGCTTCCACTCTCTCCATCTCTCTTTTAAGTCATAGAGAAAAAAATTACCACTTTTATTTATCTTTTAACATCGTCGGTCGGAATGATTACCGGAACATCTTCTGTCTCGTGTATGTTTACTCTGTGCTGTTACTTTGTGAATCAATTTATGACGCTTTGTATACGTGTACAAATGGCCTCAGTCTGGATGTTTTCCCCCATGTTTGTGATGTTATTCTCTGATAACCATATCACAGGGTATTCTAGTTTGGTACCAGGACAAGTGATTTTAATGCATTTATGTTTGGATGCTATAGCTTTACTAACCAATGGCGAGGCAGCCCGTTATCAAAACGCTGACCTGGCTCGTGTTCAGCTTGAGGTAGGACCGAAAGTTGCAGACCATTATAATGTACAAATGGCTTCAGTCTGGGTATTTTTCCATGTTTTTTATGTTCTTCTCGGTCTCATGACCAATATGACAATATCACAGGATATCCTTGTTAGGTTAGGTACGTGGATGTGGACGTTTGGATGTCAATAATCCCACTCACCAATAGCAAGGCAGCCAGTCATCGGGACGCCGACCTGGCTCGTGTTCAGCTTGAGGTAGGCCAGGAAGACGTAGGCCACGACGAGGCCGCCGCAGTAGGCCATTAGGCACATGCCGTGCAGGTTGCGCAGCTCCGGGATGAACGCGTACACGAGGAACGTCGCCAGCAGGAACGGGACTGACAGTAATAAACCTGGGACGCAGAAACTATTTTAGGCACAAAAAGGGCGAAAGCAATAGACGAGATTGGCAGGGGACCGGAAGGGTTGGCGTGACATAGAAGAGGCCTTTGCTCAACCGCTTCTACCTATCTATCTGTTCATGGGCTAGATAGACAGCTGGAAGCTTTACTGTGGACCTGGGCCTTGGGCCTTGGGCACACAGAAAGGACGTGGGACGAGGGCGCAGAAAAGACGCGACGCGTTGTGGAGTTGTAAATAATCGCTCTGTCTTATCTGTCGCTTCAGTAAATTTAGTTTAAAAGTGAATTGAAAAGACGCCGCGTCCTCTCCGCGCTGTCGTCCTACGTTCTTCCTAAAGTGCCCCACGCCTTAGTGACGGGGAAGAAGCCTGAGCCCGATTTCACATTGTACGATAACCGTAACCGCACGACATCGTTTGACTAGTATTCTTAGAAAGTTTGCACAACGGTCATAGTAAATGTATGAAATTAGCTTCTTTCATGGGCTGGATAAATAAATGGACAGACAGACAGACAGACGGACGGACCAAGTGACCGACCGACGGATAGATAGATAGAAGCACTACCGATCATGACATTAAACTTCTGAACATAGTTGATGCCTCCTTCATAGCTTTTTTTTAGTCAGAAATAGAAAAGACGCTAACTACGTGGGACACTCAGAAAATTTTTCGAAAATTAAATAATGTGTAAATATTTTATTTATTAAATCTTTTTATAGTACTCTCCACCAGCCTCTATACAAAGTTTCATGCATCTGAACTAGTTTTCGAAACACTTTTTCCGGTCCGCCGCAGACACCTCGTTTATAGCCTCCTCGAACGCTGACAGCGCATCTTTCGGCGACAATTTCGGCGAACCCTTTGAGCTGTTTTTTTCAGGAATAAAAAGAAGTCACACTAGGGCTGTTAGGAGGGTGACCCAGGTTTGAGCGGCGTGCTGTCCAGGAAGTACCTTGTTTTGAGCGCGTGTGCGCGGGCGCATTAAAGTGGTGGAGTAGTAGCCCGCGGAACCCTGTCTTTGGTCGCTTGTTGCTCACAACAGAGAAAACTTCTGCTTGGCATTTGGAAGTATACCATTTGGCGTTGATGCTTCTTTGGTTCCGTAAAGTAATTGATACCAAATAGCCAGTCAAATTGAAAAACACCATTATAAAAATCTTCCCCACGCTTCTAGATTGCTTTACTTCATCGATTTACTCTGAAATAGCGAAAATAATATCAGCTGTTTCATATATAGCAAAAGGTATCATTTATAGTACAGTTTTTCGCGTTTTCTGAGTTGATCCCATGATAAAAGATTGATATTGATTGATGAGTAACTTAACGCCTGACTAGGTAGAGGCGACTGCCTAGGAAATTCCCTGAAAATTATTTTCTTTGAAATATTGTTTAACTATTTACTAAACAGCATTGTACAAGAATAAAAGTTAAAAAATGTACCCGTAAGAGCGGTTTCGCACTACGTCCGATCCGAATCAGTGAAAATACGGATCTAGAAATCTCAGACCTAATTCAGATTTAGATCAAAGATCGGACTAGTGCATGCTTTGATTTAAATCCAAGTAGTTCAGGGTCGACGGGGCCACGCATACGGCCACACGCAGTGCGCGAGTGTTCATACAAAAAATACTATGACTACTTCAGTCCGTCAATAATCTTATCCGAAATGGAGATTCACGGATGACGGAGAGACATCGGATGACGGAAGCCGGATCTGGTGCGTAAACCACCATAGAAATAGTTCTACGACTACTTCGGACCGTATTTTCACGCGCTCGGATCGGATTCGGATCGGACGTAGTGCGAAGCGAACCCGCTCTAAGTGTATATCTGTCGATGATATTATTTCAGAAATCAATAATCAGAAATCAATAATTTATTTCAACGTAAAGAATTTACATTCTGTTTGCTGAATGTCAATGTACTATGTTACTATGTTAGCCGCTGCCTTCGGGTCGTATTTGTAGTGGAGAAAAAGGCAGAGGAAAAAAAAAATCCACTCTGACCATCTTTTCTCAAATCATCTTAAACTTATACATCAAAGCCTATATGATATGTTTCCGTGATAGCCACCAATTTAAAAGCCAAAATAACACTTCTTACAAAAGTAGGAAAAACATTAATGCTGCGGCCAGACACACGAACAGCACCCGTTCACGAGGATAACGCAGGGGTCAGCCATCACCAGTCTCAACCATTTTAGAGGGAGATAGGTGACCCGGCCATCACGCCACCATTCGAATGACCTTTAGCAAACCTGCAGATTGAGTTCTTGTCAGCTATAAAATGTGTGCTATAGTTATTGATGTGCAATCACGTCGTCGTACACCTTTTTAAAACTAAATAAATAAGAATATTATTAATAATTAAATAACAATGAAATCGCAATGGAATTGGTTTACTACCAAGGGCTTATATCGTTCATATACTCGTCTATTCTATAATAGGCTTTTTTACATAACGATTTTTTAATGAATGTTTTAAACTTATTTTCAGACAAGGATAGAACATGTTCTGGAATTCTGTTGTAAAAAAGAACGCAATAGCCTACAAACAATGTATTTACCTTGGCTTAACGAAATTTAGAAGCTTATTTCTATTTCTAGTGTTTACGTTATGGACGTCCCTATTTAATATAAACATTGTTATGTTTTACGGACATACATTATATTATCGAATATATATTGGCAAGCCAGTGTAAGAATTCCTATTTCTTTGAAACGCTCCCTTAGCGATTCCCTACTGCTTAAGTTGTAAATTGCTCTTACTGCTCTTTTTTGCAAAATAAATATTGTTTCTATATCTGCTGCCCGTCCCCATAATAACAGCCCATATGACATGATACTGTGAAAATAACTAAAATAGACAATCGATATGTCTGTAAGTTGCCTAATTTTTTTAACTGCAAATGCAGCTGAACTCAACCTACCCGATAGTTTTTTAATATGCGGACCCCATTGCAGTCTATTGTTATGCCTAAAAATAGTGTGGACTCTACCAGCTCTAATTTCTTACCAGATATTTTTAGATACGTGTCAACATTTTCAACATTGGGCAAGGAGAACTTGACGCATTTTGTCTTTTTCGCATTTAACATCAAATTGTCTCCGATTTCATAAAAACCAGACACAAAGATTGCCTTTATCAACATTAGTTCGAAATTGAATTTCACAAAATACTTTTTAATACAGTTGCTCAAAAAGTGGCGTATTGCAGGGACGTATAGCGTTCGGGATGTGGGCTATTACATACTCGTCCTTTTTTTTTACCTTTCCCGAACTCGTGCGTTCTCTTTCCCAACTGTCAAAATAATGTCTATTAAAAAGAAAAACCAACCATGAAGTTTTTAGTAAAAAAACTCATAGAAGTTTTTATGATTCATGCAAATACGTATATTTCTAAAAAGAAGCTACTAATTTGGGGATACCGCCGTTTAGCCAAAGTATTTTTCGCCAAATTTTACTTCCCAATAAACTTATGGCATCAGTTTCATTTCCCAAATGAAACTTTAGCAAGTTTTCATTTCGCATTTTATTCATTTGGTCAAATTATCATTTCGCATAATTTTACTGCGTCAAGTTTTATTAAGACAAACGTTTATTATGCTAACGTTTTATTTTGGCAAGTGTTATATAGCAAATAATTGTTTAATTAAAAAATAGGTTCGAAGTTCCGCTCCGCTGCGCTCCGCTCCATCCTGAAACTTCGGGTGTTAGTTCTTTTTTTTTATATAAAAGCGAAAAAAAATATTTCACTAAAAAACTTAGTTTTGAGTCAAACAAAAAAATTTTTGTTCTAGTTTACATTTCGCATTTTTGTAACATTACCAAGTATTTATTTGGTAAACAATAACTTGCCATAATAACTTTTGCTAACTGTTTATTTGCTTTAAGTTGTTTTGAGAAATGTTTTTTTGCCAAGTGATAATTTGCGGAAAATAGTTTGGGAAGTAATACTTTGGGAAACGATTTTTGGCAATACATTAGTATGTATTGCCACTAATTTGTTTCAATATCAGATTTAATGATTTGATTGAATGAGTTTGGTTAGGTTTCATTTCATTTATTCATCTCATTAAATTTCATTTTCATTTCATATCAATAAAAAACTTCTACTGAAGACGTATAATTTGGCTGCATGGGCATAGTTCCCTTTGCCTACCAGAATGGGTGAAGAAAAAAAAAACTCTGCTTATATTCTACGGTTGGCGCCATTTTTCAGAAATTTTCTTTGCGAGTTTAGTTGTTTGTTGTACAAAATGAGTAATTTCGACCCTAGTTTTTTTGAAGTAACACCACCGGAACGCAGTATAATTTGCACAAAATGCTTCGGAGAACATTTTACCGGAAAAGTCAAAAAGTCGCTACATAACTACATACGACGAATATTGAGTGGAGAGAAGAGAAAAAGGCAAATAGTTTTTCATTTTTTCGCAACTGTATTAAAAATAGTCGTTCAGTACACGTGCGGAACCGTCATTGCAACTTGTTCCGACTGTCAACCCTCGCCTTCGGCTGCGCCTCGGCTCGTGTAGACATTTGTCGGAACTCTTTGCAATGACAGCCTTTCCACACTTGTAATGAAATACTATTCCAACATCCTTGTTTCCAACGCAACTTATTAAAAGCATTCGCCAAGATCATTTGAGTTTGATTGATCTTGCAAGAAGATTTGAAATGATCATTTCTGTAAATTAAGATCGAACCTTTCTGAAGCACCCTGTAGAGGTGAATGTCAATCAGGAATGAGTCTCAATAAAGCGTTCTCTATTATTTCTTCCTCTCAAAGTTGCCCCAACCATAGACACTGATATTAAGGATAATTCTTAGTGGACAGAGCGACGGGTTGGTGGCTCTTACAAAATAGGTATGTAGAGCTAGCTTATCAACTAGGTGTTGTTGGACTTTTGTAAACGACAACTGTGAGTGATAACAATGTCCGCTTGAGCAAGGTGGCTAGCAAAACTAGATAATTATCATGTGGCATGATAGATACAGACGGCACATTTTATAAGGCTTTTTTACTTAGATCTGTTTCTACTTTGTGTTCGGTTAGATATACACATTTTTGGTAAACGAGGCAGTCGGAATACTTGTCACGGCTGAATCAACGTCCTAAGTGGCACAAAAATCACCAGAGTTTGAAATTGGCGACATAGTATTATTAAAGGATGAGCATCTGCCCCCCAGCAAGTGGGCATTAGCACGCATCATGGAAAAATAATCTGGCTTAGATAGTATTACACGGGTATATACCGTACGTTACAACGGGAAATCTACTCGAAGATCTGTTTCTAAGTTATGTGCTTTACCCATTTCTACAAGAGAATAAGTTTATTTCATTGGAGTCAAGTTTTTTTAATCTGTGTGCTTAAAGTTTAGATTGATTGATTCAACTTTATTTGTTTATATGGTCTTAGTGCGGTTCATTTGTGTTGCCTCAAATCAAATGTTCTTTAATTTACTTAAATAGATATTTCTTTTATACATTTTTTGGGTAATCCTGTTAGTAATTTAGTGGGTATACTCAAATACTTGTGTTAATTTTTCATAAATGTCAAGTAAAAGGTAGGTCGGTTTTACATAGAAATTCGGGTAGATAGATATTTATAGTATAAGAATGTAAATATAGAAGTAGATATTTAGTGAGGGTCTGATTTTAAATGAAAAGGCCTCAAAGTCCTTTTGGTGGGCGGCATGTTCGGTTAGATACACACGTTTTTGGTTTGCTGTCTTTATAATCTTGTCTCTTCAGAAAAAAAAGTCAGTGTCAACAGTGTCAAACAAACCACACAAGCTTTTTATTGCAATCATCATCATCATCATCAGCCATTTGACCCCCACTGCAGGACGTAGGCCTCCCTCATGGTTTTCATAACCATGAGGGGTTTTGCCATAATCGCCACGCTTGGCAGGCGGGTTGGCGATCGCAGTATGGCCGTGTGGCGCCGGATTAAGAATAGCGTCACTCCGTTTCCTCCCGTGGATGTCGTAGAAGGCGACTAAGGGAATAAATTACCAGGAGATGGGCAGCAGCGTCTTCCTTATTGCAATATTATAATTTAAATACAATTAGAGGGCAAATAGAGCTATATATTCTTGCCCAAATACTTTGATAATGAGGATCATTCAGACATCGAAATATTGGACTACCAAGTACTAAGACGGATAGAGCACCAAAATTTAAGCATACTACTTTTTGAATTACTCAAATCCATCAAGAAATGACAAAGTTAGAGAAGTTTAAACTTAGGCTGTTTCGAAACGCGCCCGGCTGGTCTTGATTTCTATTGTGATGTCATAGGATCCGACCGGCCGGCCCCCGGGCCAGTTGACCGAGGCGCCACAATGTTTTCTGAGACCCGATTTTCGTGCCTGCCCGGGCCATTTGGGCCGGGGCGCCACAATGTTTTCTGAGACTGAGACCCGATTTTCGTGCGTGCCCATTTTTATTGCATAAACCGAAATATTATATTTTCAAATAGAAGACGAGAACACCTGAGTGTCAGATATGTTTCGTTAGGGAGGTATGAGTAATTAAAAATCGAACATTGACATTGGAAATGTCTTTTCTTTCGCTGCGATCCACTTATATCTCGGAGAGCTGTGAAGATATCAAAAAAATGCTCAAAAGAGGCGTATTCACGAGAACTGTAAGGTGCTACTCGAGAAAGTCAAAAACAAAAAAGTTATGGCCGGAATAGTGGAAAAAAAATTCAGTTCCGATTTTTTTATTTTAGCGCTCGATATTTTGCTCGAATTATATAAAAAATTTGAGAAAAACTCCTCTGAGCAATTGAGTCACCTTCAATTTGAGCCTAAAACAAAGACGATCGATTAAGGGTTTGCCCTGTAACCTAACCTTTTTGAATAAAATCAAAAAGTCAAAACGAAATTTTTCACTTGACATTTATGACTCGATTCATTTCGAATGTGCTCGATAGTCGTGTGAGGCACGAAATCGGTGAATTTTTTGTTCCCGTAAAACAAAAAAAAAACAATTTCTTGGTCAAAATTTTGCATGTCGCCGTCGCTTGGAAAATTTATTTGTGTTCCTGAAGTTCAAACAACTTGTCTAAGTTTTAGAGTCGCTATACCCATCGTCTTCCCGAATGAAATCGGCGCTCGGCGTTCACTTTAAAACGTTTTGTTATTCCAAAGTTTTTAGTTTATCGACTAATCGTTTTAACTTAGAAATTTAAATATTTAAAAAATAAACATAATTATTTCAACAAAACCAAACCCAATATAAGTATAATATTGTTATATAAAAAAAAAGTATTTAATTTTCATAAAAGTGCCTATTGTGCGTGCAATGCATTAACGAAAAGCAGTTAAAACGTCAAATTTGCGATTTAGTTCATTCAATACCCTTTAAAAACGTGTCGCAATGCCTATCCCTACCACGTTCAATGGCATCTCGTATCAAATAAATGCAGTCTGAAGTTCGTCAGCACCTTTCAAACGTCAAATTGAAAGGGTCTCGCGATAGTTTCGAAAGATAGACAATTAGGCCCCAGAATTCTAGTATTTAGGTTATTAGTTTTTTTTTCGTAGTTATTACCGTAATAGGACGCGATTAATTTATTTTATTTTAGTTTTGTGTACGAATCGCACGCAAATACCCCGGGATTTTTATGATTATTATGACATAGGATTTGCGCATGTAACAAAATTGAATATTCGTAAAGGTAATTTGACGAAGGGTTTAGATATTGTGGTCTAATGTGGACCAGACCTACACAAATACGAAATTGCTTGTATTTGAAAACGAAAATAATCATCACGACATGAGAAATTATTTTAATGCAATATTTACAATTTCAATTCAATACACATTTTCTTAATATAAAAATAGCCTATTGTGTGTAATAATTAATTAGTGTAATAAAGTTATCGTTTCTGCAATCCAGAATCGATAACAAATACATTTTCATTTTTCATTTTCATTGTCATTACTAATATTATAGCTACAATCCGGTATACTAACTGACTGACTGACTGACTGACTGACATCATCTATAGGTTTCCTCGGAAACGGTAAGAGCTACGTGAAAATTTTGTATGAGAAAGTTGTAGGAAATGTATGATATATAATTTCGAACGCCTTCTCCTATACAAATGGAGTAACTTTTTTGTTTACTGGCCGATTTGGCTGAAATTGGAACAGGTGATAGTTTCGTGATCTCATTTTGAAAAAAAATTTTGAACGTTCGAAATTCAAAATAGGGGCGAGAATATGGAAAAAAGTCGGCAGCCAAATGGGCATATGCTGGAGATATGCTGTAAACGGCATCGGGTTGTCAAAGGACTCAGGTATATGAGAAAAATTGGACATTTTGGATTTTCAAGATGGCGGCCGAGATATCGACAATTGAACATGAGAAAATTTTGTATGGAGAATTTGTACTGAAAATCGACTTTTAGTACAAAATTTAAAACGAAACTGAGAAGGGGGACAATTTTGTGACGTCGAAGCGGGTATGAGAAACCCCGACGCGGCGAGGCCGAAGGCCGAGCTCCGTTCAGGCCGAGGCCAAAGGCCGAGACTATACATTTTCCGGCGAACAAGCACCAACGCAGAAGCCAGATGGGACAAACTTGCAAGGCCGAAGGCTGAGCTCCGCGAAGCGGGCTCGAGGAACCCTGCCGCAGTGAGGCCAAAGGCCGAGCTCCATCCAGGCCGAGGCCGAAGGTCGAGACCATACAGGTTCCGGCGTACAAGTGGCAACGCAAAAGCCAGATGGAAGAAACTTGCGAGGCCGAAGGCCAAGCTCCACAAAGCGGGCCCAAGGAACACCGCCTCGGCGAGGCCGAAGGCCGAGCTCCGTTCAGGCCGCGGCCGAAGGCCGAGACCATACATGTTCCCACTTATCGAATCCCTACCCCAAGTGTCTAGCGAGGCCCTAGACCGAGCGCCACGGAGAGCGAAGCTCGGAGCGGCTGAGGGTTGGCGCGCGTAAGCGCGCAGGGGGCCCGCCCCCTAGTTTTCAATATAAGCCTAAATAAAGAATCCTGTTTGCACTACCGTTGAATGAGAAGTACGATATGTTTTGTAGGTATGTATGTGCATGCACAGCGCAGTGAACAGATCCATAAAGTGCAATGAAAGTATCATTAAATAAATAAATAAATCAGATGAGTGAGATGGTGAGGCTCTTCCTACCTAATTTTATTTTCTAAGTAACGATAAAACATGAACCATACAATATCCAATAAAGTTTCGTCAAGAAGTTACGTATGTTTGTTAATTTGTAGTAGCAATACCACTCGCTAACTTCGAAGACCCCCACCTATGCTATGCTAAAGTAAAATTTCACTGCTGTGTTTCTAAGTAAATTTTATGAAGACGTTCGTTATCGGCCATTAACTAAAGCGCTCGTGTTTAATGACCACCGCACGTCTGGCTGTCTGCTTTTTCGCTAACTCGACTCTAGTAAATAAATACGCGAACGTAAAATCCCCACGAGAACGCGGAAGCGGGATTCTCGAGAGTTCAATCTTTTACAGCATATACCTAACTTTGGGAGTGACAAACACATCTTTTCTATGCTATTGTTCAATCAATTTACTGAGTAAGGCACTGTATGCTTACTGAAATACAGCAAGCTGACAGCAAGAGAATTGTTACCAAGAACGTTAACATCCTCGATGGTTACCTTTGGTTAGATCTTTGCTCTTAAATAGATAGAGATAGGGAACACTTTATTGAAAAACAGTCATTCTTTTTTTTTACTTTGATTTCTTAACCTAGTCCAGACGGCCACCTATATACTCGTAAAAGTTAGGTAACCCTTTGAAGTAGTATCTTACCGACGGCGTAGGCGATGTAGAGCCCCTCGCTGTCCTCCGTGGAGACTTCCTCCGCGAAGCAGACGGCGGCCACCATCCGCGGCGGGGCGTCCGTCACCCGCACGTCCACACAGTACGAGGCCGGCAGGTGCCATTGCTGCCGACCCTTCGAGATCTCGTACAGCGTGCCATTCTGAAACAATGCTGTTATAAGGGGCTATCCGTAAATTACGTTACATGTTAAGGGAGCGGGGCGGTCAACAAAGTGTGACAAGCGGAGGGACGAGTCATAAGTTTCGTGACGTCAAGTATTAGAAATCTTCACAACAAAACTTCGATTCAAGCGAAAAACTTAAGACATTACACCAGGGCAGGGGCGGGGTGTTACAAAAATGTAACCACATGTGACAAAAACGGGGGGGGGGCTCCTAAATTCATGAAATTTTTGTGACGATGTGGAGCCATATGTCCTAACTTGAGCTAACTCATTCAGCGTGTCTTGTAAGTTGATTGAAATTCTGATGATGTATTTCTGTTGCCGCTATAAGAACAAAGCTAAAAACAGAATAAAATCAATATTTAAGTGGGCTCCCATACAAAAAAGGTAATTTTTTCGCCGTTTTTTGCTCGATATTAATAGCGGCAACAGGTAGACGCATGAATATTCACAGAATAACTAATAATTATAAAAGCTCCCATACAACAAACGCGATTTTTTGCCGTTTTTTTTTCGATCTTTGTGTCGAATGTTGGTTAGATAATGGTACGGAACCCTTCGTGCGCGAGTCCGACTCGCACTTGGCTGGTTTCTTCAATTTAACAATAAGTCATTAGAAGTGAACCAGTTTATCTATGAGAGAGCATTATGTGCATCGCCAAGGTTTCTTATCTTTTAAATTTAAAAATAAGTGACGTGTCATCTGCAAATAATACTTATCTCTGTCATATTGTTTTGAACCATGAACGGCAAATTATTTACGCCCCCAAAATACATCGCTCTGGCACTCCTATATTAACCTCTGCCCCTGATGGTTTAGTTCTATTTATGCCAGCATTCTGAACTCTCCCTTCTAAATATTATATCATAAGTTTTAGGCTGTTTTTATTTTAAAAGAAGTTTTTTATGGTTTACGCAATCAAATGCTTTCGAAAAGTCACAGAATACGCTTATAGCATGCGGTACTCCAATAAAGTGCTTCGGATGCCGTGGCAGGTATTATTTTCTTTGGATGAATATTTTTTTAATTTTAATTTTTTTTCGTAACTTCTGAAACATCTCCATAAAGGGCATTAGCATTTTGAGTTTTATTTTTTTTAAGTAGGTAACCTACTTTTTAAGTCAATCTTAAATAATTCTAGTTTTTTAGTTATTATGGGCCTCCAAAGTATATCTTGCTCTGATTTTTTAAAATCTGCTTCGTAATGTACAATTAGACCACTGTGGGCTTACTTTAGGCAATTTATCGAAAATTCACAGTCACAGTATACGTTATCAAGGCAGGTGGCAGTGATTTCGGTAATTCTAGGATTCTAAAAAAATATTTACCAAATTGAAAGACTTGAAAATAACTTTTATTTAGTACTAGCTATTGCCCGCGACTTCGTTCGCATAGTAATTTTGATGTGTATTTTCCCGGGATAAAAATAGCCTATATGCTAATCCTGACTATAATCTATCTCCGTCAAGATATTTTTTGCGTGAAAGAGTAACAAACATCCATCCATACATACACACTTTCGCGTTTATAATATTAGTAAGGATAAAAGGGAATCAAGTCGACATTAAAATCTCCACAGACTAACTTCGAGGCTAACTTTAAAGCATCCTCTAGTTAGTACCGATTCAAATAAACTGTAGTCACTGACTGACGGGGGCCTCTATACGCTTACTCCTGAGTGTATAGCCCACAGAAGAGAGAAAATAAGTATGTTCTGTGGTATAAAGTATATATAGCCAGTTCCACACGTGATAGTTTAACTACTTTTTCAACAGAAATTCTGCAAATATCTTTGCGTTCTCTATATTTTAAACTACTTTTTACTATAATCGAGGATCCCCCGGTGCAATGCAGACTTTCTATTGAAGCAACTGGCTATTTCATAGGAGAAATTCATTTGTGACTCTAGTGGCCAGTGCTCAGTGACACAAAGTACATCCACTCTATATTTTTCTAAGAACAATTCTAATCCTAGCAATTAACCAGAAAAGCCACCCTGTAAGTTTTGGTTCGATAAGATAAGTTTTTTTAAGGGGGTGATCTTTTATAGTTACATAGAGAACAGTTTATTGTACATAAAAATGTAAATTACACAGATATTTCTTAACCTAAGAGTACAAATGGCGGCCTTTATACCATGTAACTTAGATATTTAACATTTTTCGTGTATCTTTATAATGTACCATACATTGCAAGGAAGAGTCTTAATCTAATCTAATCGGTTGTCTACGCTGACAGTCTTAACCTACTTATGCTAGGTTTTTCTACAGCCTCAGAATACCTGACAGACGTTTGTTAGTAGAACCTCTGTGGTAGAACTTATTCTACAGTTTTTATTGTTAACTGGTTAATTGTTTTAGCAATAATGGGGTCATAAATATTGAATGCCGATAATTTGGCAATCTGTCGCTTGTCAGTATAAAGTTTCGAATAAATTTATTTGTATTAAAATGCAATACTTCGTCTCGATATCCAAAGGTCATATTATATAATACAATAGCCGACTTAGCTTATATTATCTATTTTGAGTCTCTGATAGAGTTTTAGAATAAGAGTACTGTATTAATATAATTATAATATGACGAAAGTATTGCTTTTTAGGTTGTTTATGTCCGAGCATTTCTTACCAGCGAAACGAAAACTAATTAGTAATCGCTACGTTTTAAACAGTGATCTTAAAAAAGCTTAGCGATGGTTTATACTTACTCTCCGCTCCGTGCAATAACAACGCGGAAAGTTACGCTTCCATTGCGCGCTAACATTTTTCGGTATCTAGTTGCGTAGCTTTCGGGTAGCACGTCAGTATTTTAGCACCCTGTATATGCTAATGAAACTGAAATACAGGCTCAATCTAGTTCAGCAACAGAAGCTGACTTCTTATTTATTTTAACTAACAAAATGTTACATTCTTAATTTTTTAGGGTTCCGTAGTCGACGATACCCTTATAGTTTTTCCATGTAGGTACGTCAATTGAGCAATTTTTTTTCTCGCCTACACCATAGTATGGGTTATCGTTGTAAAATATTGTGGGTGTAGTAAGACCATTTTTTTATTTAGGGTTTCGTTTGCGAAATAATAGGGGTTAAAGTATGAAATTGCCGTTTTATTGCAATAGGTTCTTTGAATTGACACAGAATCTTCATGGTTTGAGGTTTTCGAATGAAACTTTTTTCAAATGGTTTCTATGATGTTCTTTTTTTAAAAAATGTGAAACATTTGAATATCGACTTTCAATTGTTTTTGTTATTCAATTTAGACAAGAAAGGTGGATACTGCGAAAATTCGAGTCATTTTTGAATACGAGTTCCGACGCAGAACTAACGCGGCAGAAACAGCCCGCAATATCAATGCTGCGTTTGGAGAGGGGTCTACTAATGAACGCACCGTGCGATTTTGGTTTAAACGCTGTCGTGATGGAAATTTCGACTTAAAGAACGAGCCACGAGGAAGACCGCCCACACAGGTGAATAACGATGAATTAAGAGAGATAGTGGAAGTCGACACTAGCCAAACAACCCAGGAATTAGCGGCATGGTTTAACGTTACCTTACCCACAATATTGACTCACTTGCGTCAAATCAATAAAATAAAAAAATACGAAAAATGGGTGCCTCATAATCACTCGAATTTTCGCAGTATCCATCTTTCTTGTCTAAATTGAATAAGAAAAACAATTGAAAGTCGATATTCAAATGTTTCACATGTTTTAAAAAAAGAACATCATAGAAACCATTTGAAAAAAGTTTCATTCGAAAACCTCAAACCATGAAGATTCTACGTCAATTCAAAGAATCTATTGCAATAAAACGGCAATTTCATACTTTAACCCCAATATTAAGCTATGAAGTGCAAATTTTTGTCCGAGTAGGGCGTGTCCCACCAACTTCTAACAGGAAAACTCCATGTAAAATCCATTGAAGTTGTTAGTTCTGTAAAGGAGACAAAACCTGTTTTTACGGAACCCTACACTGCACGTGGCCCGACACGCACTTAGCCGGTTTTCTGAAGAGCAGTTCAACAAGCGAAATATAATATCAGGGCAAATATTTTCCATACAACATCCAAAAGTCCACACTCGGGGGTTATTTAAGTAATAACAGGTATTATACAGTGTCACACCCCTGTTCTATAGTCACACACCACACATCATAACAAGCTACAGGCAGCACCTTGCAAATAATTTATTACGATTCTCGTACTTCATCTGCGTACAATAAGCGCTACAGTTGGATAGCGCCAGCTGTCGCTGGATATAGGTACGTATTTCTCTGAACCCAGCTAAATACCGTGTGGGATTCATCAGTTCAGTGCTGTGTGTAAACCGACTATCTGCAAAATACCACTCGAATAGTAATAATAAACATCGTAGTGTACAGCATACACACATACGATCGAAATATCATCCTTTAAACTTATAAGTACTACTATCAACATGTAATGTCTATCCATCTATCTAAACAGCCCATAAACAGAGCCCACTGTTGGGCATAGGCCTCTTCTCTTTCATTCCAACCCAATCGGTACTTTGCTAGTCTCGGCCAATGTTTCCCAGCCGCTTTCGGTAGTCGGTAGGCATGTAATCAACTGAATAATTATTCTAGCTGACGGTTTATTTGTTTATTTATTTAGGTTCACATAATAGTACAATTTAAAGGGATTGGGACATCATAAGACCATAACTGGTTTGTCTCGAGGTCCGTGTCTTCACATCTTACATTACACAATACTAAGACCAACTTGCACCACCTCCCAAACGTTTGTTTGTTTGTTACACTTTATTGCACAAAATACAAAATTTAGCACTTAAAAAAACAGGAATGTCTTAGACTATGAGCAAGGGCGGACTTATTTCAAGAGAAATTTCTCACTTCACTTATGTCGCCATTTAGATCGAATTTTGTATGAAGAATTTTAGTCAAATGCTATTCAAGCCACGTCTAAGAAAGTGGCGCAAGCCAGTCCAAGACACTTGGTAGCCGTAAGCGAGTTAATCGGCGAACAAAGACAAAGGAGCAGTTGCGGGATATTTTATAATTTACCGAATTGTTTGTAGGTATTTATATTAGCATTCCACTTACTGCTGGCGGAGAATTAAACGAGGTATTTATGCTAATAGAATAAATAAACTGATATATTTTTGGAACAAAACTTTCGTGACTTTCAGGTGAACTGGAGAGAAACACCTTGAACTAACTAAACATTATGAAAAACTGTGAATAATATTTTGCTTTGTTATGGAATATTTTGTTTGCTGAAAATAAAGTATCGAAGCCATATCCTAGCAAGTCGAACAACGACAAGGCCGTCTTCTCTATACCTATATTGTTAGTTTAAGCAGCCTATATATACGTCCCACTGTAGGAAACAGGCCTTCTCAGGGAGAGAGTATGGGCTCAATCGCCACGCATGCCCACCGCGGATTGGCGATTTCAAGCGCTGAGGTATGTGAGCAGCTCAGACACTAAGGTTTCCTCATGATTTTTTCCTTCACCCTTATATAGCGACGGGTATTGCTACTATAACTTCACATCATCATCATTATCAGCCATTTGACGTCCACTGCAGGACATAGGCCTCCCTCATGGTTTTCCAAGCTTCCCGGTCTTGTGCCGCCCGCATCCACCGACTCTCCGCCACCGTAACCACCTTCAACTGAGCAATTCTTCGAGCTATACATATAAGTAACTCGGGTTCTTCTGCGGATCTCCTCATGCCTGATTCGATCACGAAGTGAAACTCCTAAAATAGCTCTCTCCATTGTTCGTTGGGCGACCTTGAGCCTTCTTATGAGGCCCATAGTCAGCGACTAGGTCTCACATCCATAAGCCATCAATGGCAACACACATTGGTTATACAACTTTGTCTTGAGACACAGGTATTTTGGATACGAAAATGTGTTTTAGTTTCCCGAACGCTGCTCATCCGAGTTGGATTGGACGAGTGACCTCTTTCTCGAAGTTGGACTTACCTAACTGGACTGTTTGTCCCAGGTATTCGTAGTCCATAAACGCTAAGCATAGTGATACCTAGATTATACTCCTTGGACTTCTGGATAATCTGCCGCAGCGTATGTATGTAGTCCAACGTACTAATGCCTTTTCGGAAATCGGCTTGTTCGGGAGGCTGGAAGTCATCTTGAAGCTTGCGTGCGAGACGATGCGTAATGACTCTTGAGAACAGCTTATATACATGGCTCAGAAGTGAGATGCGTCCATAATTGTTTAATAGGGTTTTATCACCTTTCTTAAAGAAAAGTAGCACGCAAGAAAAGCTTTTGCAGAACCCTAAGAACCGGATTGCTTGCAGTTTTCAGCTGTAATTCCGTCATCACTCGGTGCCTTGTTGTTCATAAGCTGTTTGAAAGAAAGAAAGAAAGAAAGAAAGAGGATATTTATTTAAATTGTCACAGAAACACAAAGTAAACATAAAGGAACACAAACAATCATTCTAATAAATGTACGTAACTTTTGAGAGTTGAACAAATTGGTACAATCCGGAATTCGACCCTATGACCTTCCGAACGTGAGACCAGCGTTTTATGCGATACCACCCCTGGAACTTCCTAAGTATTTAGAATGAGTATTTAAGGATTATCTTAGATTAATTCGTGGCGTCCCCGTCGCGTCGTCGTCACCGCCCCCTTGTAACTTGGACCTTTTAAGATAAAAACTCAATGGACGAAGGGACTAATTTGTCAACAAGCCGCGGTCTCTTTCATGTTAACAAATGGGTAATTACCGTGTGGTTTTAAGAATGGCGCTTCATCAATATTTACTCGTTTCCTTGCAGTGTTTACTTATTTTACGAATCAAGGCTAAATACTTTAGTGTTCAAATATCCGCGCGTAACAGATGTGATTCTTTTTTTTTTATAACGTTGACGGTCCTTGGCCTCTTTCAAGACAAATCTGCTAATTTGTTGATGGACGACTGAGATGCTAAACCAGCTACGGTAAACCATGAAAGTTTCTTACGGAAAACATCAATATCATCAGCCATTTGATTGCCACGCGTGTCCACCGTAAAATTCTATTCAACAACTAGCTGACTCGGCAAACGTTGTTTTGCCATATTAATTAGCCTACGACCTATTCTCAGACCTACAAAATGTACACAAAAAATTTCAAAAAAGCGGGTGAAGCTGTTTCGGATGAATTCGATAACAAACACTGTGATACGAGATTTTTATATATTAGAAGATAAAATATTTTCTGTCACTAACAAAAGTCCTTTGAGCTCCAGAGTGGACAGCAAATACAAAATTTAACAGGAAAATGATCAAATTGAACAGCAGAAAATAATTGGTCACAAAATCGTGAATTACATTTACTTATTTATTAAATTTGTTTCGATAAGCAAGTGGTCTGGAAGAGATGTGACAAAACAGCCCTATAAACACTGACTTCTGCTCTGCAGACCAAGTAATAATTTTGCAGATCAATTTAGATAGAGAGATAGATAAATCATTATATTATTTTTGTTGCACTAACCCGTGCTGAGGACAATTTGAAAAACGTGCCGTGCCACGGCACGGTTAGCCAGAGGTCACGGGTTCAAGTCCCGGTATGGGTGGAATTGAATAGGTTTTTAAAATAGTTGAATCATTTATTTAATTTATTCATTTTACTGACCAGAATGAATTTATTTTCTGACTTATTTCATTCATTGCTCACCACGTGTTGCGGCTCATATTTTTATTCTGATGGTCGAAATATTTTTTGTTGTTCGTTGATGAAATTATTTTTTTGCTTTTAATATAATTTTTTCGGGTTATTTGATTAGTTCCCGAAACTCTGGAATCATAAAATGCGCAGGAGTTCTTTATTAACGCATCCTTAGAAAGACTGAGCACTGAAAAAAAGATTTTTCATACATACTTACTTCATCATGGGATGGCCCCCATCATCGGGGGTTAAATAGAGGACGAAAGTGTGTTCCTAACATAATAAATTAAATTTTGTTATTTTCGTACATTGGTTGAAAAAGTCTTAACGCACCTGTTTGAAAACTAAAGCAGATTTTTTATTTGATTTTTTATTTTATTCCGTAACAAGAAGCTCACAGCACAAATATAATTAGGATGGACAATTTTGATTCGACTATACATAGGCCAATTACGAGCTTTTTCTATATGGTTACAATCACAAATGGTAAGTGTTTTATGAAAAACATTAAATGCATGCAAAGTAAAGGAAAACCAAAAACTATACTTTCAATAAATTTTGTTAAAATTTTGTCAGCACCTTTGGAAAAGTCATGGTGGGGTGCCCTGCAGTGGCCTTTATGTAATATGTTACGTAGGTGTTTAAAGGTACTTACGCCTGTTGATAAATAAAAATTTATTGTATCAATGTTTTGAATCGCCGTGCCCAAAGAGGTTAAATAATGGAGAATGGAGAGTTTGTATCAGAAAAAAAATCCTAGCCCGCGGCAACCAAAGGGTAAAAAGTAACCTCAAAAATCTAACCCTAAACACGATGCCTCTAAAACACTCCTCAAATGCAATTTGAATAGACTACAGTATTGACGTTCGTGTCTTTTGTTTGTGTACCTTTTGTTCACTTTGTGTTTCTGTGACAATTTAAATAAATATCCACTTTATTTCTTTCTTTCTAAAGACCTTCTCTTTACCACAGACTATTTTAAACTGCATTTGGGGAGTATTTTAAAGAATCGTGATTTTATAAATCAGACAGTCAAGCCAAGTCCGTAAAAAAACGATATAACTCTTAAACTTAAACTAGGTAGGTATACAGGGTGTCCCGAAACTCAACGATAACCTGGCACCGGGCGAGCGGCCATGGTATACCAGTTATGGAAAAAATAAGAAAAAAAATCCACGTCACTTAGTCAAGCGATAATAGACATATTTCGAAAAAGCTGAAAATTTGACACGCTTTGTCACATTTTTAAGTATTGTGATCACAGTTTTCACAATTTTTCAGCGATTTTTTTAATAATGTAATTTCAAATGACTGTGCTACTAATCGCAACCACAAATCAAAGTAATAAACATTGTTAACTAAGTAAAATAAATTAAGTTTTGACGCGTTATGGTTTACAAAATTATTGTCTGTTAACTTTGACACTCCATGTTGGGAAAAAAATGTACCACACTACCCTGGCAAGTTATTTCAAAAGATGGCCCATTTAGTCTAGATTTCAAAATGGTCCAACACTTGCTACTTTTCTTGCCAATAAAAGTGCTATTTCGTATTTTTTGCGAATGGACCTCATGGAAAACTTAATCAAAATAAAACAATTATCGTAACACTCTAATATCCTTCTAAAACTAAAGTAGATGCTCAAATTGTTTTCCTCCGGCACGAATATAAGCTCTGCATCGCCTTAGAAATGACCTCTTCACCAATCGTGCAAATCTACTCGCCTTTAATTTTTCAGTCAGCTCAAATGGTCCAATTATTTGACCATTTAAAATTCCTGTACACATGTTGACTTTAAATTGTATTGGGATCGGTCCTCACGCATCAAATGGGGGTTTTCCATGTACCAACCATGTAGGTTGTGTAAGTTTAAATAACCATCTTTTTTGAACGTCGATTCGTCAGTCCATAAAATTTTATTTAGAAAATTTCCGAATTTTGTAAACCATAACGCGTCAAAACTTAATTTACTTTACTTAGTTAACAATGTTTATTACTTTGATTTGTGGTTGCGATTAGTAGCACAGTCATTTGAGATAACATTATTAAAAAATCGCTGTAAAATTGTGAAAACTGTGATCACAGTACTTAAAAATGTGACCAAGCGTGTCAAATTTTCAGCTTTTTCGAAATATGTCTATTATTGCTTGACTAAGTGACATGGATTTTTTTTCTTATTTTTTCCATAACTGGTATGCCATGGCCTCTCGCCCGGTGCCAGGTTATCGTTGAGTTTCGGGACACCCTGTATAAGATCCTGATTAGAATTTGACTGAGACTTCTCTACCTTTCGCTACACTGTACTTTTCGGGACAGCTGGACCTATAAAATATGCTAGAAAGTATCCTTTTCGTTCACTACGCTTACTAAATGCTATAAGACGCGGTCGTGTGTGTTACAGCGAACATCACCAGCAGCTTCCCCACAGCTCTTACCATCCGCTGCTCAAAGGGTTAACAACAAAGGGTACCTAACCAGAGATGAGGTCTACTAATGAAAAAAAACGCACCTGTTGAATGTACAACTCATCAGAGGACACAGTGGGATCTACGAGATACCGCGCTGTACAAAGCCTGCTGTACATGAAGAAAAAGTGTCCTTGCGCTGCCAAACTCAGCGGCTCCTGGCCTTTGAAGATCGTTGGACTAAACGGATTCACTTCGCTGATATCTGTCGTATTACATGAACTGTTCAAAAATGCCTCTCCGTCGCCGCAGCACTTCCACAAGCAGATCCTCTTGATGCAGGGACAACCGAGGCGCGTCTGAACACCTTCTTCCTCAATCTCGTACCACTCATCCGCGGTGTACTCGATGCCATCGTGTAATATCGAACCGTTCCCAGCACTCTCACCACTGCTTATGTCCAAGCTCTCAACCCTTGGGCACGGGTTGCATGATAACGAGTTCACTAACAAAACAACAGTTAAAACAACTTGTAACAGCACCGATTCCATTTCGAACTTTTTGTCTTCAATTACAGCAACCTCTGTTCGAACTTTTCTTGGTAAGCATAATCGTGACTAAACATTTTGTTTTCACACTCAAAACTTGCTCACTTTTTTGTAATGAGTAATAAATAAAAAAATTAAATCGGTTCGTAATAGAGCGTTATTTATTAGTATCTCCAAGTGTTCGTAATCACGCCGTGCAAGATAGAGCGGTGTGTCATGTCTTTTTATTAGTGATAAGAGATAAGGCGATAACGGCCGAGGTTTAGTGGCAAGCTGAGTGAGCTGGGGCGTGGTGTCCCGCCGCGCTTGTGTTCCAGACTGGGTCTCGGGCCGGGCTCTGCTGGGTGGTGGGCGGACGCGATCGCGTCGTACGGCCATGCCTGTTTGTTGTCATTCGCAGCCAAGTTAAACGCATCTCTAGCGCTATACCGTACATAGTATACTATCTCATAGCGGGGCATAAAACACGTTGGCCTTTGCAAACTTACGTAATGAGATGATTTATGCAGCGTCCAGTAGCACCGTCACTCACACTAGATGGGTGACCACTCGGACGCTGTAGTGCCTAGAACACTGTTTCGGGACATAGCGGACATGTTGGTTCCAGTAGTCACTCTTGAGACCACACATCTGTGCTTGAGACCGTGCATGAGTCTCCGTGGACTGAATTAGAATTAAGTCCTCATTTAAGTATTTTATTGTTCATTTTTTTACTGAGATTTTAGACTAAGACCTTAGTAATCCTACTTGATATTATGAATGTAGAAAGTTTGTGAAGATGTTCCAAACATGTTTGGATGTTTGTAACTCAATCACGCAATAACAGGCTGAACGGATTTACACGAAACTTGGGGTACAGATAGACAAAGACCTGAATTTATTGCGACATAGGATACTTGATATGCTTATGGCATTAAGTCCGCCGAATTGTACGATTTTTTTAAGTGCAATAAAAGTATCAATAAATAAATAAGTAATACGTTCCCGTGGGATAATATTAGGGGTTAAAGTATGAAATTGCCGTTTTATTGCAATAGGTTCTTTGAATTGACATAGAATCTTCATGGTTTGAGGTTTTCGAATGAAACTTTTTTCAAATGGTTTCTATGATGTTCTTTTTTTAAAAAATGTGAAACATTTGAATATCGACTTTCAATTGTTTTTGTTATTTAATTTAGACAAGAAAGATGGATACTGCGAAAATTCGAGTGATTATTGAATACGAGTTCCGACGCGGAACTAACGCGGCAGAAACAGACTCACTTGCGTCAAATCAATAAAATAAAAAAATACGAAAAATGGGTGCCTCATAACTGACAGTTAGCGTTCAAGAAACCGGAACTGTCTCTCCTGGGCCTAGATTCTGTTAATGCATTGTAGTAACATGACAACTGCATGAACATGGCGGTTTTCATTTCATGACTGCTTTAAGTCTACGCGGGGACACCCATCAAACCTTCTAGGCGTCAATGGTACGAAAAAACACGTCACGTGACCCGACAGTGTACCTGTCATTATACTACAATGCACTAACAGAATCGAGGCCCTGGAAATTAACCTGGCGCGAGACACACAGATGGGACGTGGGGCGAGGGCGCGGTAAGATGTAAGAGTCACAGACCACAGTCCTTGCCCTGCGGTCGCTCTTGTTCTGTGACTTTATACATCTTACCTACCATGCCCTCGCCCCACGTCCTTTCTGTGTGTCTCGCGTCTAACAGTTGGCTGACGAAATAAACATACAAAATATACGAGGCCGTCAGCGCAAAAGTGGAGTACCCGTCTCTAACTATGGTTGCCTGGAAGAAATTGCTTGTAGTAATAAGGCCGCCAATTGTACTGCGATTTATTGAATTTCTGTTAATGTAATCTCTGTGTACAATAAAGAATATTCTATCTATCTATCTATCTAACCCACAATTTTTCATATTCGGATTTTCTATTGCAATTTTGATGCAAAACCGGCCTATCCCTAGTTTCACCTATGGATAACAGATGCGGAAACATTCTTTTTGCGCGTATTGTTTTTCCATGCAAATTCATGAAAATGTATACCTCATTATCTCCATACTAACTATGTTAAGCTTAGGCCACTTGCGCTGACGGCCTCTATGTGTTGCCTAAAGGTGCGGTCCAGTGGCCCGCGCCGCGGCCGCACCGCCCGCACGGCACGCACCGGATTGAACTGAACGATGCATGCGTCCACTGATCCGGATTTTTAGTTTTTGTGTTAACAGATGGGAGGGGGGTTTACTTGGAGTATAGTAAATGAAAATGTAAAAGGGAGAAAACATCAAAAAGTTGACAGTTTTGTTGGACTCACTGACGGAGTCAAAAAAATTGAAAAGGAGTTAGAAGCTGCTGATTTATTTAATACATATTTTTCAAATATATCTAAATGTAATAGTGGCATAGAAATATCATCTGATCTGCAACTTCCCAGCTACCGAATGAACTCTATGTTTGTTTCACCAATAACTAAACGCGAGCTTAAGTTTAAACAACAAAAAGTCTTTTGGATATGATGGCCTACCTACCCATTACTATTTTAAAGTACATCATTGAGGGCATAGCCGATATTATGGTTTATCTTATAAATGTATCAATAAATACGGGTACATTTCCAGATAGACTTAAAAAAGCTCACATCCTACCTGTTAAAGAGAATTTGTATAGGCCTGGCAACTCACCGGTCTCCGCACCTTAACTCTAGCGCGATCGGGCTCGCTGCTCTGCGTCAGTCCTTGTTGGGCGTTTTCCAGGCACCACAAATTATTCTTCAACGTCCATAGGGCATAATGAAGCTCGTTGGCACATTTAAGATCTTCGACTTTGAAATGATTCCGCATAAATCACGAAACACATAGAGCGCACCTCCTCTCACGTTTTTATTTTCACCAAGTCCAAAAGTGTGCCATGTCGCCGATAGGGGCGCGACGATCACCCGGAAGGCACCAGTGCGAGTATTCAGATTGGATCACGGATCGTCACCAGAACAAAAAACTTTTATTATCTAAAATACGCGAACCATTCCAGAATGTGTTGTTTGTAAGAAAACAAATAAAAATAGAATTTAAAACTCTATTACAGTACGAAACACTACCATTGCATAAAGGTGACAGTCGTCTGGATGTTAGAAATTATCGCCCGATTGCACTATTACCGATTATTTCAAAAATATATGAAAAGTTTTTTGCAAACCGAATGGAATCATATTTAATTAAATTCAAAATTTTGTCATCGAGTCAATTTGGCTTTCAAAAGGGCAGATCAACAGTGGATGCAGTCTTCGACATGATGGACTTTGTTTCCGAATCATTGAACAAAAAATCAAATGTAGTGACAGTGCTGCTTGATCTGTCCAAAGCATTCGATCATGTAAATCATAAGGTCTTAGCTCTCATTCTTGATCGGTATGGAATAAGAGGGAACAGCTTGAATTGGCTAAAATCTTACCTAACAAAACGCACACAAAATGTAATACTTTCTACCGTTGACCCCAGAACAAAGTTAATATTGAACACTGAATCCTTAAGCACGGAGACAACATGTGGCATACCACATGGAGTGTATTGGGCCCTCTGCTTTTTATCCTCTATTTAAATCACTTACCAGAACTCCTAGAAAACAAGGTTATAATGTTTGCTGACGACGTATCACTTTCTTTCCTGTTTGAAAAAAATGACGCCACTTTATTATCGGACAATATATGCAAATCATTAAAAATTGTTGTTGAATGGTTGCTGGCTTTAGGACTAAAAACAAACGGAAACAAAACCAAACTAATTCATTTCCGAAATTACAATACTCCAAGAGCTACACTGGATGTTAAAATAGACAGTACACAAATTGAACTCATAGAAATCGCAAAGTTTTTGGGTATATTCACGGACGAATTCATGAGCTGGATAAAGCACATTGAAGTTTTAGAAGGAAAACTGAGTAGCTTTATATGCTTTGAGATGTTTGAAAAAAGTCAGCACAACCCATGCATCTATGCAAGCGTACTACGCATTCTTCCACTCGAGACTCCTTCACGGGTTGGCGCTTTGGGGTGGAAGTGTAGAGATAAAAAAAAAATTGTCTTACAGAAGAGACGCGTCCGCATTTAAAACGGAATTTAATAAGATCAAATAGAGTATCCTGTCGTGATCTTTTCTCCAAATTGAAAATACATACTGCTACGGCCCTTTACATTATAGTTGGTAAGGCGTCATCCAGATAAACCGATCAGTGCGGGTCACAAATGCAGCCGACTTCAAAATCGTAACCATTTTAACCTTGAAATGCTACCTAACAGAACCAGGCGGTATGGGCTTAAGCTCTTAGCCTTTTCCATAAAGGAAAAAATAGTACAAAAAAAACTAGTAGGTATGCCTATATCGTCTGTGAAATAAACTAACAACGGATAATAGATGCTGAGTGAGATGGATGCCCAAAATGAAGTAAGTATAGTCCGCGTAAATCTTTTTGGCGGTTGAGTGAAGTTCGGCAATTCCTGCGCAATGACTAATTTTAGGTGTCAACAAAGGGGAGCTGTGCGGGGCATGGATGTAAATGGTGCGGGGAGTCACTAGGGTCGTACCACTGGTTGAATAGGTACTATTTTTTTGTAAGACTTGCCTCGTATACTTCTTTTTGTTTATGGTCAGTGTCAACCTTATTGGCTTAATTGCGGATTCATTTACTAGATTTTTAAGCTAATAATCTGTAGTGCTAACGAAAGGTTTGGTTAAAAAAAATCATAGTAACCTTTTAGCGGTGGCAGCGGGCGGTAGAACGCCGGCTTGGGAGGTCGTGGGTTCGAATCCCGGCATGTACTAATGACTTTGTTTTCTAAAGGCCGAAAGAATTTCACTAAATAAATACTTAAGTAACGTTCTGTCACGCTCTTTTCTGAGGAATTCTAAGAGACAGCACTACAGTTAACTATTTCTCTCCGTATAAACATAAACATTTACTACAGGCACATACATTGCTTCTGGCCCTACACTAGGATACCCTGTGTCGTGGGAACCAGAAACAACGACATCACAAACGTGTAAACATCCAAGACCTGGGTTTCTTTTTTGTCCCCAGCCGGGATTCGAACCCGGGACCTCTCGCATGGTATGCAGATGCACTACCGCTGCGCCACGAGGTCGTCAGGTCGAGGTATCAGAAGGTCTATCAGGGAAATTGACGATGATGGCAAAACAGCGACATGCTATTTAGTTGAGATAGGGTTGACTTCACCGGCAGAACGACGTACTAGTAAAACGTCGACAATTTGAAATGGTCAAGAATGTGAAATTCTCAATTTAGAAACTGGCCCTTAGTTACGTACATTTGTGAAGTTATAGTAGAAATACCAAAGGAAAAAAATCGTGAGGAAACCTGAGTGTGAGTTGTTCACATACCTCAGCGCTTAATATTGCCAATCCGCGGTTGGCACGCGTGGTCCCTGTGCCCTAGGGGAGGACGTATATAGGCAGCATTATTATAGCAATCTATAAACATACATTTCAAGATGAATTACATTAGCTTTATAATATTATGTCGAAGTATGTACCAAATTTTGGTTATCTCTTTCATGCATCTAGTCGGAACTTATTAATTGATTGATTAAATCTTTTCTACTTTGCACATCACTACGCATCACACTACATCAATTACTCACACATACACTGTAAAGACAGAAAGCAATGTGCAAACAATCTGTGACTATGTTCACGTTACCTCAAGGAAGCAAAATGATATATTTACGGCGAGGGAGGTATATTGAATCCTGAGTGAAGCGAAAGATTCTACAATAGAATCCCGAGCGTAGCGAGGGATTCAAGTGTTTACGCCCAAGACGGAAATAATTTTGCTACCGAGTGACACATACTGCTTTTCACACCTGCTATAAGGAAAATTTAAATCAAACACAATATGTGCCGTGGAAGACAATTATTATTATGATCGATTGCAACAAAATAAAAATCGAATTGGAATTAAATTTTGTGAAAATCTGCACACGGATCATGCTGAGGGCAATAAAAAAAAACTAGAATATCAGGGAAGAAAAGTACAACTTTGATCCCTCATTTGAGGGAATCAAGGGATTTTTTCTGAATAGCAGGTGTGAAAACTTTATAGCCATTGCATTTAATTTATACAATATGTACTACAATAGTTAGAGATCCCTCCTACAAGCTAATACGGACATCACAATCGTACACAAGTCACTCATCGGCACTACAATATTTTTCTGTTTTAGAGTACCTATGCAGTAACCAAAACCAACTGAGTATGACTCAAGTGATTATTTTCTCTGTGGTATGACTGACTGTATATGACATGAGTTTTCTGGCCCCATGGGAAATTTTAAAAAAGAAAATCACTATGACAAGTTGATGATCTATGATCTACGTACCTACTTTTTTTTTCAGTGTGAAATGAAGAGGGGTAGGGTAGGTAAAACGATAAGAATAATAAGAGGGAAGCTGAAAAATATCGAAATTGAACGAAAACAAACAATCAAAACAACTCCTCAGAAATATTTTTAGCTTTTCGCGTCAAGACGTTTCGATTTACACAGTCTATGTAATAGAAACTTGACGCGAGTGATGTATGGCGAGGCGTGTGCGCTAGTATAAAACGGAACGTTTATTAATTTTTTTCGCGAATGAAAAGGAAAATGCCCATTCGGCCTAATGAGATATGATATTATTTTGCAAACAATTTGATAGAAAATACGTAGATTCCAGGACTGAAGTTCGTAGGTTTGCAGGAAAGGCCTAAAGTACCTACGTAGATCTACGTAAAAAGACGTAGAATTCACGCGTCCACACGCTTGCGGAGTCTCCACAAGCCGTCACAAACTTGCCGTGTCGTCGCTTGTGAGCACTTGCCGCCGATATCCGAACTGTGTCGGCATCAGTGCTGCCAACTCTGCTAAGCCAAAACGGGCTGCCAGGCCTTTGAAAAAGCGCTAGAAAGCGCTAAATAGCAACTGGAAATAAAGCGCCAAATCTGGCGCCAAATTAAAACTACCAATGCATTAATCGTACTTTGATTTGACGTTGATTGATTGATTGATTGTTCCGACCGGTTTCGGCCATGGCGACCACTTTGACCCCTAATCAGTGATGAGGCGCTGGTGCGCTCGAAGATGGCTTATGTAGCCTATCTTCACGGCGAAACTCCGTGCACACTGAGGGCACGTGAGAATGCCGTTCTCGTAATTATATATTATGGCAGCAGGTGGGCGAGCCTTTAACTGGTCGCGTTTGGCATCCAGGTCAGCTTTACGCTGAACCTCGAACTCGCGTACTTGACTGTTCACCAACCTGCGCCATTCTGGCCGCTGTGCTGCCAACCGTTCCCAGCGGGAGGGCTCTATTTTGCATCTCTTCATGTGTCGCTTTTGGACATCCTTGTACCGGAGGAGGGGACCGCCATGATTCCGCTTAAAATAAACAGTCTGGGTGTGTCCGTCCCATACAACAAAATCAAATAACACAGTAAAATTAAAACAATTCAAGCAAAATACAAAGTTGTCAATAAATTACGACACTGTCAATACTGTCATCAGATTCGACTACTTCACCGTGAGACACTACGTTTGCTCTAGAACCAGACGAAGTAGATGGTTGGCCTTCGTCAATGTTTGATCTTATTTTAAATTTATATTTGTCTGTAGATGTAATTTTTTTCAAAACCAAGAATGGCAGCTGATAATTTGCACAGTTACTTTTTTTGAAAGAAAGTTTATAGCGAATATTACGTCTAAGCCTAAAGAATTTCGCAGCTTAGTTTTGACCACATTCATGGTGCTGAACACTCTTTCAAAATCAGCATTAGAGTGTGGCACAGACGATAAAGAGATATTAATAGTCAACGAGAGTGCGGACGAGAGAGACACATCTGGTTTTCTTTTAAAAAGCGCTAGTTTTAGCGCTAGGCGCTAAAGGGCGCTATATACAGTTAAAAGCGCTAGATCTGGCGCCGAAAGCGCTAAGTTGGCAGCACTGGTCGGCATGTCGGCATACTCGGCATTTTGGGCACAAGTCAAAGGAGTAGCCATAGATTAAATAAACAGAGTTTTAGATTGGCTATAGAAGAATGTTGTTTTTATAAATAAGGCCGTTATGTTCTTGCTGATTTTAAACTTCATGTTGTATTCATTTATCCGAGTTTCAATTTCAATCACAAAAAAAAAAAATCACAAAACAAATAAAATATGAGCTTGACGCCTACGCTTGTACTTGTTGTCTATGTTCTGTGAAATCCCAAACTAACTGTTCACTTTGGTCAATACAAAGAGGTTTGCCAGACGTAAAGAAAAGGCATGAATTTAGGGAATGCAAGCTCAGGTGGTACTCGTCGCGATATTGTGGACAGGTTTCCGCCTGACTAGGTAATATTAGAAGAATAAAGTAGGAATTATTTATTACCAAAACACACAACAATTAATAAAAATAATAATAATAGAGATTTACAATTTTTAATGTCTAACAATTTTCGTAATTGAAGAGCTCAGCTAACATGTCGGTTACCACCAAGTATTACCTAGTTTTCGACACCCTCCAGCTGTTAAGTTGTAATTTTTTAATACATTTTATATTAATATTTATTTGCCATAAGTATAGAAACTTCAGCATAATCTAAACTAATTACTTATACTAATTAATATTATTTTTACATTGATAAAGTACCAACAGAGTTGTTTAATTTAGAATTTAGAACAGGAGTTAAAGGCAGGTAGGTATTTACACAATAAAATACAAAATTATATAAATTCTCTCTTCATCTTTCAGTTCTATCCATTCTAAGGTTGGCTGGGAGAGATCGCTTTTAGCGATAAGACTGCCAATTGTATACGGCAAAACTTAGGCATGTAAGCCTTTTAATGTATTTTGTTTTCTGGTGTGTATAATAGAGTTCTAATCTTGACGACCTCGTGGCGCAGCGGTAGTGCATCTGCATTCCATGCGAGAGGACCCGGGTTCGAATCCCGGCTGGGGACAAAAAAACCCCAGGTCCATGTTTACATGTTTGTGATGTCGTTGTTTCTGGTTCCCACGACACAGGGTATCCTAGTGTGGGGCCAGAAGCAATGTATGTGCCTGTATGTAAATGTTTATGTTTGTTTTAATCTAATCTAATTTAATTAAAACCAATATACTGCTCAAAACAATTAGAGGAATAGGATTTAAAAGTGGAATAAAAAAGTTCTTTGTTTTTAGGGTTCCGTACCCGAAGGGTACCAAACGAGACCCTATTACTAAGACTTTACTGTCTGTCTCTCTCTTTGTCCGCATGTCTGTCTGTCTGTCTGTCACCAGGCTGTATCTCATGAACCGAGATAGCTAAGCAGTTGAAATTTTCACAGATGATGTATTTCTGTAGCCGCTATAACAAATACGAAAAACTGAATAAAATAAATATTTAAGGGGGGCTCCAGGGCAGGTTTTTGCCGTTTTTTGCTCGAAATGTTCACAGAATATGTAGTTCTATATTCGCTTCAAAAATAAATAATAAAATTAAATTTAAGGGGAGCTCCCCGTAGAAGACGGGGTTTCTGTAGAAGGTGTTTTTACCAGCTTTAAAGAACTAACAACTGCATCGAAGTAATTTTGTAATTTTAATTTAAGTTGGTCGCCTATTACTCGTTAACTTGTAAAGCCGACTTAACCGTGATAGTATTCCTTTTAATTTCATTATATGTGCTACTGTCCAGAATGTTTTCACGTATCTACAATCAACGGTTCAGCCAGGAGGGGAAGGGGGACGCCCTACTCAAATAAAAAATTTCGCTTTAAAGCTTAATATTTTGCAAACGGATCCCTAAATCGACAAATTGTTTTCCTACACTTACAATATTCTTGAATGAACCATCCAACGATAGCCCACACTAAAAATGCGTCCCTAATTTAGGTGTATGGGAGGTATCCTAAAAAAATTGTTTAATATTTTATTCTACCATTTTATCGGCGTAATTAATATGCATGTCCGTGCCAAATTTCAGCTTTTTAGACTTGACTTTTTGGAATGACTATCCCGACCGACTTCTCAATGTCTGTATTCGTTACAATTTTGGCCTCCGTAAATATGACCATGTTTCCCAGTTTCGCACTCAGCTTAATTGGCTAAATATCCGCTCTCGTAGGAATGCCCACATTGTGACACTTTTTTATGGGATCTTACATAACCCCTCCTCTCCCCAGTATCTCCGTGAACGTTTCGACCCTCGTGGCGTACATAGTCGCCTTCAGCGGCCATGCAAAGACCTGCTTCTAGACATCCCCGTGCATGGTACGGTAGGCTATTCGAATTCTTTCACTGTGACAGCGGTGCGCTTGTGGAACGCGCTACCCCTGTACATACGCCAGGCCCCGTCAGTCGACGTGTTTAAAAGTAGAATCCATGAGCACTACTTCGAACTTCAGAGTAATAATTCTATTATATAAGTAAATTTTATATAGTTGTGTTTATTGTGTTATAGTGTGTATTTTATATGTATTTGGTATGTATCTTGTTATAATAACAATGTAATTTTATTGTAATATAGTTTATATAATTATTATTATTTATTCATTTTTTTATCTTTGTTCTTGCAATAAATCTTTCTTGGCACTACTCCTTGCACTATCCACATAACCCAAGGTTAGCTGGAAGAAAATACTTACTAGTATTAAGCTCGCCTTTGTACAAACACTGTTGTAAATTGCTAGTTTTGAACGCATCTTGTCAAACTATTAGATTAAAAAAAAAAACAATAAAAGTGGTCTATGGTCAACCGATAAAAGTGCGATGGTTGTGTTTTTATTTTCTCTCAAAAATATCCAACTTTATCAAGCCCATCCTTCAAAATAAAGACGTATAAAATATACGTCGCAACATCTGGCGACCGTGATTTTATCAAATATGGATCTAGCGAAGAAAGAAAGGTCAGTGGCGAGAAGATTATTCACAAAGTATGCCAACGAACTTGAGGCCATATTACAACATGAAAAGACCGACGTAGAATGGCATATCTTGCACCAGAAACTGGACGAAATGCGGATAAACCTTAAAGGTCTGGACTCCAAGATTAAGGAGACTATCCTCGTGGACTTTGAAGAGGACGAACTCGAAAAAGAAATGGAAGATGCCATGAGGTACCAAACAAAATGGCTTCGACTACACGCGCTGTACAATGAGAAAATTTCAACCGAAGAAACGAGAACTGAAAATAGTAAAGATTCTACGCTAAAAATGTCTCATATACACCGAAATTACAAGCTGCCGAAATTGCAACTTACCACCTTTGATGGAGAGCTGAAAAATTGGCTTGCCTTCTGGGGCCAATTCAGCAAGATACACAATGACAATACGATGGATGATGTTGATAAACACCAGTACCTGATTCAATCCATGAAAGAATACACTGAGGTTAGGTCACTGGTAGAGAGTTTTCCGCCAACGGCATATGAAGACTGCATCAGCCAGATTAAAGCGAGATATGCTAGAGAAGAACTGCTAATTCAGGTTTATGTGAGAGAGATATTGGCTCTGGTACTTATGAAGAAAGAGACAACTCTCACCCAGCTGTATGACAAGCTTAATGCAAACCTCAGAGCCTTAGATGCATTAGGAGTAACGAAAGACAAGTATGCCGCCTTCCTTCTACCGATGGTAGAGTCTGCAATGTCTCAAGAACTACTCCGCACATGGGAGAGGACAAGAATAAGCATTAGCAAGGATGTCGCAGAAGAACTAGCATGCCTTTTAGAGTTTCTGAAGAAGGAAGTTGATGGTGAGCAACGAATCAAGATAACCAGAGAAACCTTTCAGACTGAAACAACAGATATGAAGAGAAGTAGCAATATCCCAACAGCAGAATGCCTACTTAGTAATGCACAGAAAACACAGCCAAAGAAACTGAATACCTGTATATGGTGCGAAAAGGAGACACATTCTAGCCTTGAATGCTACAAAGGATTAAAGATGACGATCGAGCAGCGAAGAGCGTACCTGAAAGACAAGAAAGCCTGTGCAATTTGCCTGAGAAAGGGCCATCACCCTAAGGTATGTAGAGCCTCTGTTAAGTGCCTAAGATGTGGAAAGCGTCACTCTACATTATTATGCCAAGAAGATACAGTGCACAGTGAAGAAACAAGCAAGGCTGCAACCCTATCAACCATGTACCCTAGAGGAGAGACACTGTTACAGACTGTGATTGTGGAGATTGAATGCAACAACAAGAAGTTGCCTGTACGAGCTTTGTTCGACTCTGGATCTCAGCGTACCTACATCAAACAAGAGGTGGTGGATAATCTCAAGATCCCACCATGCGGCAAGGAAGTACTAGCCCATAGTTTATTTGGTGGAGTTGAGACAAGACCAAAGGAGTATAATGTATATGATGTCAAGCTCAAAAGTACAGTGAGCTCATTTAACATGAATGTAATGGCCATCAGCCAATCACAGATTTGCGGGAATGTCCCTAAGAGGAACCCAAGTGATATTCAACTGAATAAGTTGTTGTGTGACCATAACATTACTCTGACGGACAGGGAGGGTATCACAGATATAGGGATGTTGATTGGGGCAGACTTTTTAGGATTTCTGTTGACAGGTACAATGATACAGCTGCGAGAGGGACTGGTGGCAATAAATACAAGACTGGGTTGGACACTGCAGGGAACTCAGGTATGTACAAAATCCAGTAACAATCTAACAACATTACTCCATTGTAAATGTGATAATTTATCAGGTTACTGGGCGTTGGAGACACTTGGTATACAAGATCCGGTTGAGGTCAAGACAAAAGCGGAGACAGCAACCGAAATAATGACTAATTTCGAGACAACTATAGCAGAACAGGATGACAGGTATGTGGTTCAGCTCCCCTTTAAGCCTAATTACCAAGACCTGCATCCCAACTATGGCAAGGCCAAAATGCGGTTAGAAGTTATGTCGAAAAGACTGGTGAGCAGTGGAAGGTTTGAACAGTATGACTCCATACTGAAAAATTGGGAAAACTTAGGAGTCATTGAAAAGGTGAAACCAACCCACGATACAGGTCACTTTTTACCCCACCGACCAGTCATGAAGGAACAAAGTCTCACTTGTGCCATGAGGCCGGTGTTCGATGCATCTGCCACAGATAAGAATGGTCTAAGTCTCAATGCTTGCTTAGAGAAAGGTATTAACTTGATAGATTGCATACCAAATCTGATTCATAGTTTCCGAAAGGGGGCTATTGGAATAACATCAGATATAGAAAAGGCATTTTTACAGATTAGTCTAAAAGAACAAGACAGGGATTTTCTGAAATTCCTATGGTATCAGGATAATACCATGAAAGAAATTATAACCTATAGACATTGTAGGGTAGTATTTGGGTTAACTTCCAGTCCGTTTTTACTGTCTGCTACACTGCAACACCACATAAGAAAGATGAAAGATGGTCCGCTAGGTAGTACAGCAGAGACACTGGAGAAATCACTGTATGTTGACAACTGTTTGGTAAGTGTGAACACTGAAGAAGAAGCTAACAGGTTCATTGAAGAGGCGAAGAAGATTATGCTCGCAGCTAAATTTAACCTCAGAATGTGGGTAACATCCCAAGGAATTAATGAGACAGGTAAGACCACTATTTCGGTGCTGGGTTTGCAATGGGACACTGTCTCAGACAAACTGTACTGCAATAATAACAGCCTGCCGCCCTATGACAGTCTTCAGTGCATTACAAAACGAGGTTTGTTGTCACTTACGCAGAAGGTGTATGATCCAATAGGTTATACATCTCCAGTTATGTTAACTCCGAAGTTAATACTACAAGAAACATGGCGACGTCAACTAACATGGGACGAGGAGCTGCCTCATGACTTGATTATTAGATTTAAAGATTGGTATAAGTATATACATTTCTTGAAGGACTGCAGAATACCCCGTCGGATTACAGCAGACATCCTCAATGAAAGTAAGGTCAGTCTTCATTTATTTTCTGATGCTAGTCAAAATGGGTATGGCATATGTGTCATGTTGAGAGCCGAAAAAGGAGGAAATGTCACAGTCCAGCTTATTTCTGCTAAAGCAAGGGTAACAGCATCACAGAGAGTCACTATACCTCGAGCAGAGCTGATAGCAGCATTATTAGGCGCACGCTTACTGTCTAATGTAAGAGATAGCTTATCCCTTACTGATTGCCCAGAATATTGTTGGACAGACTCTGCTGTAGCACTGTGTTGGATAAAACGAGATTTAGCTTGGAATACATTTGTAGGGAACCGAGTAAAAGAGATAAGACAGCACACTAATACTAAGAATTGGTATCACATTCCAGGTGAATATAATTGGGCGGATCTGGCATCCAGAGGTTGCACTGCAAAGACACTCTTCGATCTTCGCTGGTGGGAGGGGCCGTCGTGGTTGCATCTGCCGCCGGTGGAGTGGCCGCGCTCTGAGTTGGTCGTAGATGAACGCGAGGTACACCGGGAAACCAAAAAATCTGTATGTAATACAAGTCTGTCTAAGAAAGATAATATGCTACATGCATTACAGAGCTATTTTTCTAAATACTCAAAACTAATAAGATCAACAGCCTGGGTACTTAGATTTTTACATAACATAAGGCATGTCAATAACAAAAGGAGAGGAGAAATAACTTTTATGGAATATGATAAAGCAGAAAAGGCTATAATAAGATTAATACAGCAGGATAGCAGTGAGATCATGCAAAGCAAATCTGGAAATTTGACAAAATTTGATGATAAAGAAGGACTTGTTAGGATAAAAACTAAACTTCTACTGTCAGACTTACCAGAATGTACGCGAACCCCTTATCTGCTCCCAGCAAAACATACAGTGGTGGCATTGATGGTGACACAAAGGCATGTGCAGTTACAACATGCAGGTACTAATCAACTGATTGCAGACCTTCGAACGAGATACTGGATTATAGGTATACGACGTCTTGTAAGGTCAGTAATTTCATCCTGTATTATATGCACGAGATACCGTTCAAAACCTACACAAGCACCTGCTGCGCCGCTACCCAATGAACGCATCACGTGTTTAGCGCCGTTCCAGACGACAGGAGTCGATCTAGCAGGTCCATTACATCTACGTGGAGGAGAGAAATGCTGGATAGTATTGTACACCTGTGCTGTGTATCGTGCAGTACATCTGGAACTAACAAGATCTTTATCAACAGAAGCCTTCATTATGGCACTACGCAGATTTATAGCACGTAGAGGACGAGTTCACATGTTGATGTCAGATCAAGGTACGAATTTTCACGGTACAAAAAACCTACTCACCTCATTAAATTGGGATGCAATCCAGACAGAGTCGACAATTCGACGAATAAACTGGAAGATGAACGCACCTTCAGCTGCCTGGTGGGGAGGCTATTGGGAACGACTCATTCGAATAATGAAAGATCTTCTGCGACGTATATTAGGTAAAGCTTCAATTTCATACATCGAATTTGAGACATTGCTGTGTGACGTGGAGGCCACAATGAATGGGCGTCCACTTACCTACATAAATGATGATAAAGGTGAGTGTTTGGAGCCATTAACTCCAGCACATTTTATACAACCCCTACCTAACTCAGATGTAACTGATCTCGATTTTATTGATGCTAATAACACGAATAGTCGGCTACGATATTTACAAATTATCCGAGAACAGTTCCGTCAAAGGTTCAAATCAGAATACTTAACTGTTTTAATACAAAAGGGTAATGAAAGAACAGATGACATTGCCAAGGGCGATATTGTTTTAGTAGAGTCAGATGAAAAGAGGGTTAAATGGCCGTTAGGTATTCTGGAAGAATTATATACAGGTAAAGATGGTGTTCAGAGGACAGCACGAGTGAAGACTGCTACAGGCATAAAAATCCGTCCTGTTCAGAGACTCTATAAACTGGAAGTATCAGGTAACAACTTCCCTTTGATACCAACCTCTCAGATTCCAACATTTCCTAACAATAATAAAATCAATCCGCAACCTGTCATTCCTGACAGCATAGGATCAGATGGTGCTACACCAAGTCTCCAGGACAATCAGCAACAGTCCACACGTTGTGGAAGAAAGGTAAGATTCCCTAGTAAATATGATTTATATATTTAGGTTTCTGGTTTTGGTTATCTGTTATGTTTAAATTCAACAATAATAATTATAATAAACTGGTAAATTTATGTCTGGTCCCTATCTTGACTGTCAGAGTGGTATTATGATTAATAATAATATATGGTTTTGTGAACAGTAGCTACTAATTAAGAAAGTTTGTTGATTGTTTCATTCATGATTGTTTGATATACACCATTCTATTAAAACTATTCTTACTTATTCTATTCTATTAAAACTGATACCTACAGTTAGAAAAGTTCCATAATTATTTGATGATTGTGTGAGAAGGAAAACAATTTTATGTTCAACATTTGAGCAACATACCTAAGATTATTTTGTGAAAATTATGATTGTCTTAAGATAAGAATAGTTAACTAATAAGATAAATTATTGTTCTTTTTGGTGTTGGAGGATGTTGTAAATTGCTAGTTTTGAACGCATCTTGTCAAACTATTAGATTAAAAAAAAAAACAATAAAAGTGGTCTATGGTCAACCGATAAAAGTGCGATGGTTGTGTTTTTATTTTCTCTCAAAAATATCCAACTTTATCAAGCCCATCCTTCAAAATAAAGACGTATAAAATATACGTCGCAACAAACACCCTTTTTGTGCAATAAAGTATTTTTGAATTTAATTGAAAAATACGTAATGTATTAATTGCCAAATTTAATTTTATGTTTACATAATGATGATTACTCCAAGGTAGCATGTAAATTTATTTATTTATAATTTACTATCAATAAAATACATAGGTATCTTACTAACATAGACTAAGTTCGTACTAACAACTCTATGGATTTGTTTATCTGAAATAAACGTATATAATAACAATAATAATACCTGTAATGTTAAAATATCTTCTTAGGTTTTTCGCAATTCATATATTTTTTTGGAAGTGTAAAGAAGTTTTAGCCCAATCTATCTTTCAGTTATTTTCATACTTTTCAGCAATATTTCATTTCCTATCCGCGGAACTACAACTGCCAGACCGAAACCGAAAAGTCGGTAATTCGGGTATCTACAGCTCTGGCAATACCCCAGTACTATACCACCAGAATGACCAGGCCTACAGACGCGACCCCGCTTCTACAGCCGTCCCCCGCTCGGCTCTGCAAGCTCAAGGCGACAGCGGGCGGGGACCGCTCCCGCCCGACAATCACACGGTTCACATAACTTGGTTCGTCCACACTATATTAATTCGTTTTTGCATGTTGTGGTGGCTGTAGTGAGCAAGCATTCCGCGAACTGACGTAATATTCAGAGCGCTCTCCACGAATACTGTAAGTACTAAAGTAAATTTTATTATTTCCACACCAAAACCCGTTGTTCAATGCAGAAATCTATACCTACTAAGAAAGTGTCTACTTATTACAAGTATTTCCTTGAACTTAGTCTACCCTGATTAGATTAATTTATTTCCCCGCGGGGAAAAAACAAATAACCCACACCCCGTTATAACGGTATTATTGACGGTGTATTTTGTATTTAAGGGTACATACAAATATATTTTTTTTGTTATCACCGGTCTTGGGTTTAGTGTGTAACAAATAAAATTTTAATCCGCCATTTTGTGAGTGACTCACGAACCTTTATCGTAACTGTCGATTAGGTACCTAGGTACTATTTAATACTTCATTGTTTCCAGTCAAAGCAGTTCCTAAAAATGGGGTTCTTCTCGGCGCTAGCAGTAAACCTTATCGGGGGCGCAGTGATCTACGGGACGGGCGGGCTGGGTGCCGGCCTGGTGGCGCCGTTGCTGGGTTTTGGCAGCGCGGGCATCGCTGCAGGCACCACTGCAGCCGCGGCGCAGGCGTATTATGGGAATTTAGTAGCCGGGAGTATCATCTCCCAGCTTACTTCTGTAGCCATGCTCGCGCCTATTCCGTAAGTTGATTTTGACTTCGTGCTTCGGCCATTTTATATAATAGGATCGATACTAAGAGAAGTCCACGAACATTGGCCCCTATTCCGTCAATAGGTATTACTTTGTTTTTCATCGAAACGGTATTGTAACAGCCATTTGATACAAAGGGATCGCTGTATGGTCGTCCCTATTCCATCAGTAGATTCAGATTTCAGATTTCTTTATTGCAATAATCATGTATCATTACAGTTCTTATGTAATTCAAAAGGTACACCCTGTAAGGGCACTACAATATAACTTAACTAGGTAATTCCTTAATGCTAGCTTATAATTGTCTATTACTTAAATTCTATTCGAGTATACTTTAAATTATATATATTTTCTTTTCTATTGTGTAATTTAACATTATTCTTGTAGAGAATAGTAACATTCAGTATATTCCAGACAAGCTCGAAAAAGTATAATTAACAAGAATGAGAACGAAGCCTTCTCAAGACCATGTCAGTACTTTTTAAATTGCTCACCAACCGAATGTTGTCAAAATAGAAAAAATCCCATCCACCTACCTACAATTCGCAGTTTTTTTTTTGGGCTACTTATTATATATTTTTTTCGATTAAGACAAAATTATAAGAAACTAATTTCATTTTTCTGCGATTAATCAAGTTTATTACTCGCTATGATTTTATAAAAGTAGATATTGTAAGTGTGACGTCATTTATACGGGTACGAAAATGAACAAAATCTGACACTCTGTCTGTGAAACTTCATTCAAATATTGTGTTTCGGTGTTTTCTCGAGATTCTTATTTCATTATTACCTACATTTTGACCCGGCTGTTTTGCCCACGGACTTTTATTTCCTACATTCCTCGACGACCACTGCACATTTGGACGGTTGTAAAGATATTTTTGCGCTTTAGATTTTGAAAAAGAATCGCGGCTCGTACGTTAGATGCTTTGTACCGTTTTGTGCAAACAACTAACAGCCGGAACAAAGATTTTTACATATCGTAATCGCAGCTACATAGAAATCGAGATGGTGGCACAAACTCTGCATTGAATAAAAGCACATAATACTATATGATCTGTGAATAAAAGCCTCAAGCCGCCGACAAACAACAGACTTACCAACGTCATCGTCCGTTTGACAACTGTCAGCTTGAGAGGAAGGAGGCGCACAGACGAAAGGCCAGATATTACCTTACAGTGACGTCACTGTAGAAGTCAAATGAAGGGAATTGATAATTTTCTTGTTTGCTGAATATAAATTTAACTATACAATATTTATTCCTCTAACATGGAAATATTGCTTCTTTGGGCTTTGTTCTCGAAATAGTTTTCGATACAGCCCTCCAAAAAATACTTTGCATCCCCAATTAAGCATTAGGTACCTACTTTTATACAATGTAGACCTATGAATAAAAAAACCGTAGAAGTATTTGTCCCTACAAAGTTTAGACTAAAAAACGGCCCTTTGAAAATGAGCTTTACGTTTCAGCATCCCCCCCTTTCCCCTGGGAAACCTAAGTTTTTGAGAAAAATTAAAAACAGATTTTGAGGTTTGACAAAATTTCGGTCAGTTTATTACTAGAAACCTTATTCTAGCCTAAATTTAGTAAAGATACACTATGGTAATACATTCACATAAATCAGGACTTATTCACAGTGAAACCTGAAACAAAGTAAGAAGATTTATGTTACAAAAGTCAGTTTCGTTTTTGCGTTAACCGAACAAAATAAACTGGTTTTGCCCATCTTTCCTATCCAGTAACGTTGTCTGGAAGAAATTGCTGTTAGCAATAAGGCCGCCCATTGTACTTTTTCATTGTAACTTCATATTTTATGTCTCGCTTCTTGTGTGCAATAAAGAATATTCTTTTCTTATCTTATCTTACTTTATGGTACCTACAGATTCAACCCATATATGATTAATCTTAGTAAATGGCCCGATTTTACTATTGCAATAGCATTGTGTCTAAAAAAACGCGTCGTGATTCGTAATAACGCTTTGTAAGAAAAAACGAAGTGTGCATATGGCCTGAACCATGTATAAAACTGGACGACCTTTATAACGCTGAGAATTCTATGGTTTACCTATATTTTTTTCAGTTTCACTCATAACTTCCTCAGAGTTCAAGGGTAAATCCGCCATTTTGATTCCGTCTGATTTATTTTATCCCCTTTATTACCCTTTACGAAATTGCTGAAGGTATTAAAATCCAATTGGAATCAAATTTTAAAGTTACTTGTTTTAAATGGTAATGACGTCTGTAGCATGCCAATGCCTTTTTTAAACGGCAATGACGATATTAAATGGTAATGATGAAAACGTAAGAAACACACCTTTCTGCTTTAAATCCCTTTGTAATCATAACTAGGTATCACACAAAAACGATTAATACATAGTAGATATATAAAGGCAACTTAAAAAAGAACAAAAAAGTTGTAATTAACACCTTTCTCGACAAAGCGATGTAGTCCAGTCATTAAGTTAAAAAAAAACTTGTTAGAAATGCATGTGAAAAATAAAAAATAATAGAACTAAATTGTAGGTCACGGCAGGTTCACGCTGAACACGTTCTACAAGTTTGATTCTAGACACGTTCGATATCTTTTACGAGAAAGAAGAAAATAGCAAAAAACAAATTACCCGACCTAAATTTATGGTTTTTCAATAAATCGATTGATATGTCAATAACGATGAACGATAGGTGAAAATGTAAAGGACCTTAATTGTAGATCGTATAAAAAATAACGGAGAACCGAGGTATATTGTAAAAAAACTGAATTTAACCCTTTTTTTCAAGAGGGCGGAAAATGCACATAGGAAATCATGGTCGACAGTTTAAAGTTAAGCTTTTCGGTTCTCATGCACCGGAAAGAAGTGTTAAGGTCGCGGAGCATCCTACTGAGGTCGTGCATCGATTCTGCCGTTACCACTATATCGTCGCTGTGCCTCGTCCAGTCCGATCTCCTGTTTTGAAGACATTTTCCAATGCATTAGTGAACAGTTTTGGAAATGTGACAATGCCAAACTTCGGGCGGGCGATTGTACTCGTCGGTCTTCTGTATTATCTGGTACACTGTGTGTATTGAAAGGGGATATAGACATTTTGAAATATGGCCTGCTCTGAGGGCTGGAATTCATCGAATCTTTGGGCAAGACGATTTATAATCACCCTCGAGAAAAGCTTTTAGACGTGACCGAGGAGTTATAACCCGACTAAATTTCCTCTCTACGTCTTTGGTATAATGGCATTGTAAAGGACAGTGTTAAAAAGCTTCTGTAACTTATCTATGCGCTTGTGATGCGCTCCTCATCACGTCAGAGTTTTACCTTTCTTAAGCTGCCGGAGAGGTCGATATCCGGAATATCCTTAGTGAAGTGGCGTATTAGTGGGGCTCTGAAGTCGATGTCAAGGGGTGCAGTTTAAGGCATATGTAAGGCATAGAGGTGTCCATAAAATCTCTCAACCTCAGCAAGGAGCTCTGGTTTAGAGACAACTACTATATCATCCAGTTTTGAGCCACTTTGAGTGGCTCCTCACAAACTGCAGGGCAAATACTGTATATTGTATCCCCAATTTTTTCTTGCATTGTATAGAACCTCTTGTATAGAAACGACGGAGGTCTCGTCATATTTCTCTTCTCATTCTCTTCCCAGCATTTGTCCCACATAGTGATGCGGTCAGCTTTACTTACGAGTATTTTCTCTCACTACTTCGCCCAATTCTTTACTACATCCACCCACCTAGTTTTCGGTCTTCTTCTGGATTCCGCCCAGGAGTTGATAGAGGTTGCACTTCGTTACCAATGTAGTCAGGAGGCCTCGTTGTATTTTCTTTCTTTTAAGATCTGTCTCATGGATTCCAGAGTCTCACTTGAGAGTTTGAATCTCTTACCTTCGCGCCGAGGACTAAAATGCCTATACTTTACGGAGAGCTTCCAATATGCGATTAGTAGCCTTGTAAATATTGGTGTTCGCCTTCCCACAATTTTTAACTATCAATCACTGATGTAGACATAAGCCGGGTTTATGGTACAGTTTTACTAAAACCATTGAATTTTAAGTAGGGAAAATTCAATGCTAAAACGTACAGTTTTAGTTGATTATGACGAGGGCGTCGCACACGGTCCGAGCGTAGCAAGACCGTCAAAACCCGGCTTTAATCACAACAAGGAAACTCAAATTAGGTAGTTTGTAAAAATCGTCGTCAGAATCCCGTTCAAGGCGCGAGACACACAGATGGGACGTGGGGCGAGGGCGCGGTAAGATGTATAGAGTCGCAGACCAAGAGCGACCCGCAGAGCAAGGACTGTGGACTGTGGTCTGTGACTCTATACATCTTACCGCGCCCTCGCCCCACGTCTCCGTCCCACCTGTGTGTCACGCGCCTAAGAAGGTGACATTACCACCATACCAATATTACCAGTGAACTAATTCTTGGTTTCAGATAAACATCTCGCGAAGTCACCTACGTACTCACCCAACTACAAAATAGTGAGGCGTGTAATGCTATTTTCAATTTTGCGTAAGTCGTTGGTAAATTCTTAAACAGTCTATGGTCTACTTAAAAACACTTGATTGATAAATAAAAATAAATAAAAAACATGTGATATTTCTTTATGTCTGGCCCCTGCCCTGTTTCAAGCACACTAACAGCACACAGACACTTAATACTTGTTAGTATTAACATCGCCTATGTACAAATGTTTTCTATTTTGCAATAAAGGATTTTCAATCAATCAATCACTAACAAAGTGTTATTCTTAATTTGTACTGTGGTGTAATGATCTTATTTATAAAAAGTCTATTCCACTTAAACACTCTTGAGACGGTGTTAGAGCCGGTTTATAACAGGAACTCCTCTCATAAACCGGCTTTAATTCTGTAAGACACCCAGTCTTAGGGGAATCTACTTTTTATAATAAAAAATGGGCTTTTAGTTCGTTGCCTTGGATCCCAACAAAGATGTTAAACCATAGACTAGGTATATAACTAGGCCCTTATTACTGCATCGCGTGATTCAACGGTGTACTTAATTATACTTTATCCATCAGCGCAATTAATGCTATTTGTTTTTAGGTAGGTACCCGAAGGGTGCCAAACGGGACCCTATTACTGAGACTTTACGGTCCTTCTGTCACCAGACCGTGAGAGCTAGGAAGTTGAAAATTTTACAGATGTAGGTATTTCTGTTGCCGCTATAACAACAAATAAAATAAATTTAATATTTAAGGGGGCTCCCATACAACAAACGCTGTGTAAAGACAGCGCTGACCATCTATGTAACCTTCATAGCGCCGATGATGTCATGTCGTTAAATGTCAATGTTAAACGCTTGTTGGTTTCTGTAGATGGTGCTGTTCTCAAATTCGATCTTTGTCTAATGTTGTATAGATAATGGTACGGAACCCTTCGTGCGCGAGTCTGTCTCGCACAAGGCTGTTTTTTTTTTTCATTTTACATAAGTAGTAGCATTAGTTTAGAACCATAATTTTAACGTGATTCCATTATCTTTGAAGTGTCTTTAAAAAGGCCCTGTTGAAAACTAGCAAGCAAATTTTGAAACGACTTACTACATACATGCAACAAACATTGCAAATTAGGTAAATAAAAGGTTCAAAAAATTTGTGTATGTGAACCTACGAATAAAAAAAAAACGGCCAAGTGCGAATCAGACTCGCGCACGAAGGGTTCCGTACTATTATCCATACAAAATTAGATACAAAGATCGAGAAAAGATAGATTAGGTAGGTACATTGATAACATCGCCATCTATAGAAACCAACATTGCCATTTAACGACATGACATCGGCGCTGTGAAGAAGAAGAAGGAAGACATTTATTAAGTATACCATCAAAACACATCACAGGAACAAAATAAACCTGTTTTTATGCAACGGTTGTTGTATGGGAGCGCCCCTTAAATCCAATATCCACAGAGTTTGTCATTTAGCTACAACTTTAAACTCGAAATTATTTTGCTCTATTTTCCATTATTCAATAAAAAAAAAATAAAGCGCGAGTTTATTAAAATTATAATAACCCTCATAACTATTTAGAAAAATACAGATCTGCGAAAAAACTCTTAGAACACAGTCGTAAAGCACAAAGTCTACCTACTTGAGGTGTTTTTATGTTGGTAGAAAATGCATTAAGTCCGCCAAATTTCCCTTGTATTTTTTTACTTATGTGCAATAAACGTATTAATAATAATACCTTAGGTCACACAATAGAATGAAGGTAGGTGGCATGCGGTGGAGTGGATAGTGACACGATATGAGTGACTAACTACCTACCTACTTCGCTCTTTTCATTTATCGATATCAGTTGGATAGTGAGCTCGACGAGATAGAGTAGAGCAAACGCTCCCTAGTTTGTTCTGTGGACGTAATTAGCAATACAGAGTGTGAATATGGTTAGAGCAAAGAAGTATGTTGTTCTTAACCCTTTTAAAGGAAAGCCAAATCAAAATGACTTCAGAATAGAGGAGGAGGAATTGCCACCTTTGTGCCATGAAGGTAATTACAAGTTAATATACCTACCTATGCTATATTTAGATTTATACTGAGTCGAGCAAAGAACGAACAACTTTATGTCTCGCTGCGTGTATGGCGATTGGCGATGCGATAAGGATTATTATATGTGCACGGGTAAAGGTACCTTATCTGCAACGGATAAGCAATCATTATCAAAAGAGATCGGTGCCCGACTACAAATTATACTTCTACAATACCTACATTTTTAGAGCTGTAGTGTTTTGAAGTGGGTTTTTAATTTTATTTTTTTTATATTTGAAGCCATCGCGTATACACGTCATTCACTATAACTTGTCCCTTGCCACCGTCATGTTTGCACGCCATGACAGGGGCACAGAGTACAGTACGATTAAAATCAGTTAACGATTCGGCCAACCTCGGTAATTGTCGTGAATCCCTCATCTCTCACATAGAGTTATCAATTTACAGATATGACCTTTAATTATATTACTCGTTGTCTTATTGAATACAATACAAGAACGATATGAGCAACAAAACCTCCTTTGTAGCTTAAAACTAACACAACCTTTATTGAAATAAGAAAAATAATTGACTATTTTGACAGTATGACTTCTCAGTGTCAATAAAAACAGTTTGACGTATATGACACATTTTTGTTTATGAACGCTAATTTCATTCGTGAAAATATTCGATTCTATCAAATTTTATCAAAATTAACTTACAATAGTTATGTATCATGGCTTCAACAAATTTAGTGTGGTAAAAAAATTGTTGCTCAATCTCGTGAAATTGTAAATTATGTATATAACTATTTTAGAAAAGAAGATAATTTATTTAAAATAGAAGAAAGTAATTATCATAAAAAAAATTTTGGACAGGGTTTGTGAAGCAACCGGAGTTTCGAAAAGCAGCGTGTTAAAAATTTTGAAGGAAAACGACAAGCTCTCAGATCAGTCACCTAAAGATCAACAATCCAAAGAAGTGCCCGGCAAAAAATATCGTTTAAAATGGATGATTTTGATTATTGCGTGATACAAAAATGATATAAATAACTTTCATGAAAGATTTAAAGAGCTTCCTACTACGTTGCGATCACTACACAAAAAACTAAAAGAGGAAATCGGATTCAAAGGCTCAATTTCATCTCTGCGAAATATAATCCGAGACATGGGATTCAGTTTTAGAAGAACCGACATACAGGAGCATTTTGATGGAAAAACATGACGTCCGTTTAAAAAGAATAAAATATTTGAAAGAAATCCGACAATTAAGGGCTACTGGTAAAATATTGTCTATACTGATGAATATGAAATATCAACAAAAATCGGTTGAAGTCGGTTTTTAATTTTTTTAATTTGGTGATTAATTATTAATCCGACGTAATATCGTACTGTTACTTACATCAAACAGTAAAATATTGACTTATACAGGGTGTCCCAAAAGGTTACGTAGCTGGGAAGGGGGGTGATAGGGGTGGTCACAAGGGTCACCAGAAAAATAAAATAAAAAATCCCCTCTGGGTATTTAAAAAAATAAATGGCATTTTTAAAAAAACTAAAAATGTTACACCTTGTGGGGCTATTTTGCTAACTGTACCTACAATTATTGCTGTATTTAAAAAAAAAAAGCTGTTATGTAATCGTCAATAACCCTTTATCAAATTGAAATAAAAAAAACCATACATATCTAACCAAGATTTTAAAGAAAATTAAGTTCTTGTCCAGTCAAGGACTTAGTAATTACGATTTCACTCAACTTCCTCCAAGTGTACTGAAAAAAAAAAGTACTATGCAACTCCGGCGAGTAACTTAAATAGATAGGTAATTTTATTGTCATTCCAAAATGGTATAACACTTATTTAAAAAAATCATACTAGGACATTTAAAAATAATTTTCGGGTACAATACCCCTGTAAAACAAAACATATCAATAAAATGACAGTCTCAAATTCGTACGCAAATACATTTTTAAATGTCTCTTCTGTTCCTTTGATGTTACTGGCCGTTATAATTCTCAAGATTGGAGTACAGACATACCTCAAACACTCAAGTACAGTCTAGGCCAGATCAAGCTTTACCATATGACAGGGAAAATAACCTTTACTGCATTTACTCAAGTACGCGAAAGTTGTAAAGGATCAAGCTCCATCTTGTCTAGTCTGTACGAAAGCAAAAGTTGATGGATTTGATTGGCTTATCCAGCTGATCTCGACCCTAAAAGTAGCTTATTTATTAATAGTTTCAGCTCATCCCCAAAATAATTTTGGTAATATTCATCATCGTTTTTGTATAGGCCTTAGACCCTGTACAGTCTAAGACTAGGTAAGCTGTGATAACAAAGAAAAAAATCATTCCTATTTCCATACAAAAAAAAATTGTTTAATTATTTTCAAAACGGTCACAGCTTACCGTGTCTTAGACTGTACATTACAGTTGCGGTTTTAAATGAAACTCGAAAATAAAACAAAATTGTAATTATTTATTTAAATAAAATGCTCGAAATGTCTACCACCAACATAAATACACGCCCTACATCGTTTTAAAAATGAGCGGGAGATATGGCGAGCAAATCTTCTATTGTTAATTGATTCCGCAGCCTCTGTGATCCTCGCCCTCAAATCAGCCAAGTCCCTGATGGGTTTTCCATAAACTTTTTCTTTTATAGCACCCCAGTAAAAGAAATCTAACGGGTTTAAATCCGGTGAACGAGCTGGCCACCGGCCCTTCCCATCCACCTACCAGGGTATTCTTCGTCTAGGAAATCCCTTACAGGACGCGCATAATGTGCTGGGCACCCATCTTGCTGGAACCACATATTCCTTACTGTTTCCAGCGGCACATCTTCCAATAGATTTGGTAATTCGTTTTGTAAGAAGTGTAAGTACGCCTCGCCAGTCAGTGCCTCAGGTAGCTCAAAGGGTCCGATTATTTTACCATTTAGTATTCCGGTCCACATGTTCACTTTAAAACGATATTGGGACCGATCTTCTCTAAGTAGGTGGGGATTTTCTACGTGCCACTCGTGTAAATTGTGTAGGTTCATGTATCCGTCCTTTTTAAAAGTAGACTCGTCGGACCACAATATTTTATTGAAAAATTGAGGGTCCTCCCTATGCATGCGCAACATCCTACGACAAAATGCAAGTCTCGCAGGATAATCGCGTGGTAACAGACCCTGTACGCGTTGCACGTGGTACGGGTGAAGCTTCTCAGCTTGCAATATGCGATGAGCAGTACTTTTTGGTACACCTGTACTTGCTTCAATTGCCCGAACTGAAGTACTCGGGTCGTCTGCGACGGCTTGAAGCACTTCATCTTCTACATCGAACCGAGGTCTGCCTTCATTAACCGCTTGTTGTGGAAATCGACCCTCAGAAAATAGTCGGTGGACATTGACGAAAACACGGCTATCCGGGTGACGTGCGGCGTTCGGATATCTTTCTCGGTAGAGTCTTGCTGCAGCACCGCCATTACATCTACATTCGCCGTAAATAAGATGCATGTTCGCATATTCTTGTGGAGTGTACGTGGGTGGCATGATGGCACTGTATCACACACTTTAGTCCTTAAGAAAGCCGGGTCGTTGGAAGAAATCACAAACAATGTCCAAATCACAAAGAAATAATCAAGTCCAGAAAGCGAAGCAAAGTTGTTAGTACAAAATGAACACAAACGAATACAAAGGATGCGCAGTAAACGAGAGAGCTTAATGTACTGACCGACTATTTGACTAACCAAAGATAGCACACCTACTTTTTCTCTTCCTTGTATCTACCTGTGTCTCTCACTCACCAAACTTCTTTTGTTTGGTTTCATTGTTCTCGCGCATGACTAACGGTACGATAGGGGTACCTGCCTGTTCAAGGAATTAATTTTATGTGCTTTAAGATGGATAAGTAAGCCATTTATTTCAACTAATATTTGCTTTTGTACAGAGTAGGCCAGATCAAACTCCATATTTTTACAACTTTCGCGTAGATCTGTTGATCTGGCCTAGACTGTACTTGAGTGTTTGAGGTATGTCTGTACTCCAATCTTGAGAATTATAACGGTCAGTAACATCAAAGGAACAGAATAGACATTTAAAAATGTATTTGCGTACGAATTTGAGACTATCATTTTATTGATATGTTTTGTTTTACAGGGGTATTGTTCCCGAAAATTATTTTTAAATGTCCTAGTATGAATTTTTTAAATAAGTGTTATACCATTTTGGAATGGCAATAAAATTACCTATCTATTTAAGTTACTCGCCGGAGTTGCATAGTACTTTTTTTTTTCAGTACACTTGGAGGAAGTTGAGTGAAATCGTAATTACTAAGTCCTTGACTGGACAAGAACTTAATTTTCTTTAAAATCTTGGTTAGATATGTATGGTTTTTTTTATTTCAATTTGATAAAGGGTTATTGACGATTACATAACAGCTTTTTTTTTTTAAATACAGCAATATTTGTAGGTACAGTTAGCAAAATAGCCCCACAAGGTGTAACATTTTTAGTTTTTTTAAAAATGTCATTTATTTTTTTAAATACCCAGAGGGGATTTTTTATTTTATTTTTCTGGTGACCCTTGTGACCACCCTTATCACCCCCCTTCCCAGCTACGTAACCTTTTGGGACACCCTGTATATGTATTTTTTATATATATTGTATACAAGTATAGCTTCAGTAAATAATTAATGTTGAAATTCATGTCGCTTCTGCATAATACATTTCTTAGGTCTACCGGTTAGTAATGTCATCTTGGCAGGTGATATACATTGCGTTTATGATACTTCAAATTGAATGCTAGCTAAAAGAAATCGCGGTAATGTATTTCGTGTCATTTCCGTCTCAGGATTTAGGCGATGACATCCGAGAAAAGCCGAATCGTTAACTGATTTTAATCGTATTGATTGTACATTATTGAATAATGACAGGGGACTTCTTATGGTGAACGCACTGCACTGTAGTTTGCGCTTGCGACGAATCATGTCTACAGACAGAAAAAATTGTTGCACGTTAAAACGACAGTAGCCAATGTATGCCGTGCATCCTCGGAACAACACAGATACGCGCATTACGCGCCCCAAATCCTTCTCGATTCCAATCGTCTACTGTCACATTCCTACAGACCAAGATCTATTATTATGGGTTAAAGTATGAAATTGCCGTTTTATTGCAATAGGTTCTTTGAATTGACATAGAATCTTCATGGTTTGAGGTTTTCGAATGAAACTTTTTTCAAATGGTTTCTATGATGTTCTTTTTTAAAAAAATGTGAAACATTTGAATATCGACTTTCAATTGTTTTTCTTATTCCATTTAGACAAGAAAGATGGATACTGCGAAAATTCGAGTGATTATGAGGCTCCCATTTTTCGTATTTTTTTATTTTATTGATTTGACGCAAGTGAGTCAATATTGTGGGTAAGGTAATGTTAAACCATGCCGCTAATTCCTGGGTAGTTTGACTAGGGTCGGCTTCCACTATCTCTCTTAATTCATCGTTATTCACCTGTGTGGGCGGTCTTCCTCGTGGCTCGTTCTTTAAGTCGAAATTTCCATCACGAAAGCGTTTAAACCAAAATCGCACGGTGCGTTCATTAGTAGACCCCACTCCAAACGCAGCATTGATATTGCGGGCTGTTTCTGCCGCGTTAGTTCGGCGTCGGAACTCGTATTCAAAAATCACTCGAATTTTCGCAGTATCCATCTTTCTTGTCTAAATTGAATAACAAAAACAATTGAAAGTCGATATTCAAATGTTTCACATTTTTTAAAAAAAGAACATCATAGAAACCATTTGAAAAAAGTTTCATTCGAAAACCTCAAACCATGAAGATTCTATGTCAATTCAAAGAACCTATTGCAATAAAACGGCAATTTCATACTTTAACCCCTATTATTATCTGTCCAAATTCCCTACTAATTGCTATCGTCAGGATTTCTAGAGGATTTGGTGCGCATAATTTATTTAGGCCACGATTTTTATACGGACGATCTGGATTAGGCCTCCAGCTAATATTTTTTTTAAGCTAAAAGTAGCAATTCGACGACTTTTTTATTACTAGACGTCAAAATATAGAGAGAACCAGTTACTTAAAAAAGGTATAGTTGGAAAGCTCTTTTCGCGGCTGAAAGGATTTTAAGTACTACGTTTAAATATAATCCTTTTGAAGGTCAGGTAATTTTTCAGAGTTTCTGGCAGAGGCTATTTACTTGAGCGTTGATCCATATCAACGTATGAAGCTCGGAGATCAGTTTCCGTGCGAAATGATCGGAGGGCAGATAGCCAGGTAAGTAGGTACAGATAATCCTAGCCTACTTATAATATCATAAATGTGAAATGTTTGGATGTTTGTTACTCAATAACGCAATAACGGCTGAACGGCTTTACAAAGACCTGAGATGTGACGTGTTTAAAAATAGATGGCGTTGTGCAAGAATCGTATAAACGGATTCTGTGGCGGTACGAAGTTCGCCGGGACAGCTAGTACTACCTATTACTATTAGGCAGGTTTACTAAGTAAGCATTTAATTTTCCAGATTATTTTTATAGCTCTTTTCCCTTGCACGCTCATCTCAAAATACCACCCCGTGTAATTTGACGTAAAATAGTACGATAACTGTCAATGGCGTCCTTGCCTGGTTACTATAGCACAGGGTATCTTAGTTTGGGACCAAATTAAGTGATTGTATTGTGTGGAAGTTATTATTAATAATTTCTTAGTTAACTCAGGATGAGTTTCTATGGATTATTTTGCAAACTCTGCGTATGTGCACCTACCTAGTAAAGCTTGCAAGTTTTTCAGAGTCATCGAGTCTAAAAACAGCAATTACCCAGTAGGGACCGCAGTCATGGGGCACTTCGGTTGGAGGACACATACAGTGGTTAACCCGAACAACGCTACAACGTGCGGACAGAAGCCCTACATGTATGCCCTCCCAGAGTTCGAGGGGTTGCCACTGTCCTTGGGATTAGGCGTACTTGGTAGAGTGGGGTAAGTTTTGTATGTATATTGACACTTAAAAATATACCGGGCGGCATTTTAGCAAGGATGTTTTAGCCTTTTCTCTCGTGGTACCACCAGACGGGGCAGCTCAACACTATAACGGGCAACGTGGTCTCCGAGGCCACCGCCTGGCACAAGAAGTACAATAAGCCCGTACTCATGTCCGAGTACGGTGCCGACACGCTCGCCGGATTACATTTGGTGAGCTACCCAACGTCTTTCTCTTTTCCCTCTGTGTTGACATCGCCCGTCTCTTTCCTTTCTCTGTTGCCTAAAATCGAGGCAAGAGGTACGCCTTTAACTTGCATTTTAGTCACCTGACAAACATTGAGGGGTCTTTCTACTCGTCAATACAAACAACTTTTATCAGAGCAAAAAATATTTATGTTTATGAGCAAAAAGCCCCTTTAAAGTTCGGCAGTTGACTAAAATGCCACCCGGTATACTTACTTAATAAAAAATATAACGCCATAATCTTTCTAAATCTTAGTTAGAATGTTCCCTTAAAAACGATGAACGAATTTGAAAGTCACCCTGTAGATTACGTTAATGCAAGAAAACGTGGTCAAGCTAAGTCAAGCCACTGTATTTGATAGATGTTTTTATTCCATTTGTTTCAAGTTCGTCAGCGTAAACATAATATCATTCTTTGATTTTTCAATGTAATTAAGACATCTAACTATTCTGTCAGTCACTGGTTTTGTAAATACACGTTTATCATAACAGGATAATGCCCTAGTAGTTCGCTGAACCGACGATCTGAGGTTGGGTGAGGATGAGGAAGGACAGAAGGAAGTTGGGCGCTTTGGGGGACACCTATGTTCAGCAGTAGAATAACGAGGGACGATTGATTGAAGCTAGCCGCACCTTACTCTCGATGTCAATATGGCGCCATTGTGTTTCAACTAAGATGTCGGTAGCTTAGGCACCTCACACTTTCAGAAATAAACGCGCACAAAACCACAGAACATTGGTTCTCTTGTCTGTGCACATTTTAGCTTGTCTTATTTTAGCGACACAAAACAGCAAGGCGATGACATTTGAATGTTTGAAAGGATGTAATAGATTGTTTGGGGGTCAGCAGATGTAGCATAACGAATGTTTTTCGCACTACGCAGGGCAAACTGTACCTTTTTGGCCAATAGCTGCCAATAATTTTTGTGCCTATTGTTGTAGAAACACGGCGTACTTTGGTTTGATGGAAATCTGCCGGCCGCGGGCTGGCGAGACGGTGGTGGTCACAGCCGCTGCGGGTGCTGTTGGCTCCCACGTCGGACAGATCGCTAAAATACAAGGCATGTGTTGTTTTATTATATCGTTCACTACACAACTCCCCAAGTTGATCAAAGTTATTTAGACTCTATTGTGTAGTGGACTACGAAATGCTGATATTGATACTATTTTGATATTGATATTGATAGGAGAATAGCGTAAGAGTGACGCTTCTGCCGTCCACAAGCTAAAATGCCGTTATCGACCATCCCGTCGATTTTGACGTTTTGATGACGTCATAAGGCTGCTCTTACGTGGAGCATGCTGTCTCGCTCGCACAATTTTACATTTTTAGTTATTGTTGTAATAAAATGAGTTAACTTTTGAGGATTTGATGCATAGTACAATTACGGACATTTTAATTACATCCTCGTTTTCCTGTATGTAGTGTTTAACAAAAAGTTAAGTTGTTCTAAAAATTATTAATTTTGGAATCAAATTATCGGGATACCGCCGTTTAGCCAAAGTATTTTTTGCCAAATTTTACTACATATAAACTTATGGCATCAGTTTCATTTCCCAAATGAAACTTTAGCAAGTTTTCATTTCGCATTTTATTCATTTGGTCAAATTATCATTTCGCATAATTTTACTGCGTCAAGTTTTATTAAGACAAACGTTTATTATGCTAACGTTTTATTTTGGCAAGTGTTATATAGCAAATAATTGTTTGATTAAATTTATATTTCGCATTTTGTTCAAATTTTGGGTTGGTTGTTAGGTCAGTACACATAAGCAAAAATAGGTTCGAAGTTCCTGGATGGAGCGGAGCGCAGCGACGCTCCATCCTGAAACTTCGGGTGTTAGTTCTTTTTTTTTATATAAAAGCGAAAAAAAATATTTCACTAAAAAACTTAGTTTTGAGTCAAACTTAAATAAGGTTGGTGCATGGAAAAGTCATAGGTACTCCACATTATGATATGGCAAAATGGTATGCCATTCAATATTTTGGGAAAGGTACTTTTTGCCAAACGATACTTTTGACTGAATAATGCTTGGTAAAATGAATTTTGACCAAGTATTTATTAGGTAAACAATAACTTTCCATAATAACTTTTGCTAACTGTTTATTTGCTTTAAGTTGTTTTGAGAAATGTTTTTTTTCCAAGTGATAATTTGCGGAAAATAGTTTGGGAAGTAATACTTTGGGAAACGATTTTTGGCTATACATTAGTAAACCCAAATTATCTCAATCAAAAACTTAGTACAGTATTTAGAAAAATATGCCTCAAATATCCGCAATTTTATTATCCATCAAACCCTCAGACCACATTTATCAAAAGTAAACTCATTTTATTACAATCATAAAAAAAAATTAAATTGTGCGAGCGAGACAGCATGCTCCACTAATCTCTGTCGATCCCTCCAACCCAAGTTTTCCTAGCTTTTATACTTCCAGAGAAAAAAAAAATTAAAATGCCGTTACGTTAGTTTAATTATCAGATATTTAAATAATAATTGTGTTTAATAACGACAAAAATATTTTTTGTGAAGCTGAATTTATCGTTACCAAATTAAAAATCATCCGGGTGTACCTCTCCCATCTATCCAAGCTCATAGTGTCGCTTTAATCCCGCCATATCTTGTGATTGTCCTTTCATTCACGAAACAGATAAAATAAAATAGGTACCTAGGTGTGATCATTGATAAAATAAATTAAATAAAAAATTAAAACTGACCTAAAAACACTACAGCACTAAAAAGATAGAAATAATTTAAAAAAAATCTTTAAATTAGAAGTATGTACACATACTGACTTAGTGTCTACGCAAGAACATCCTTGGCTGCAGGTGACTAAAGTCGCAAGCCCTAACGTAGACTAGCATCAGACTTTTGCCCGCACGGCGAACGACCGTGAAAATAGTCAGTCGCTTCTTATTTTTCTTCATCTTTCTTTGTTTTTCAAGCAATTCTTGAATAATTGATTTGCTAATTATTTCAATGCCGGCATGTAAAATATCTTCTGCTCAACGTTTTCGAAGATAATTAGGGCGTGTACACACGGGCGGCATGTCGCAAACGACAGTGCCAACTGCAGCCGTCGACGCGTCGATCAGCGTCGGCGCATCGACGACGGCTGCTCTTGCCCTGCCGTCGTCGACGCGTGCCGCCCGTGTATAAGCGCACTTACCTAGTCGCTTGCGATTTCAGTCACCTTAGCTTCGGTCACACACAGCAAGTAATCGTTGCGAGTGCACTTGCCTGTCACACACAGCGAGTTCTACACGAGAATTTCGAGTTTGTTGATGCGCAAATTCAAATATGTCGTCTGCTCGTCGCACACGTCTAAAACAGTATATTCGGTTAGCATGTGCAGTTAGCTAACTAAATGCTGATTAAGCTCAAAACTCTCAAGCGAAAATGGGTTCGTAAATGGATTGAACGCAGAGAACAGTTTGGGGCTTCTAATACTCTCATCTCATCATATTATACTCGTATCCATGCAGCGACGAAACGTGAATCTATTCGCAGCGAATAGCCTGTCATGTCACACAGCAAATACTCGCGGCGAGTAGGCATTCGCAGCGATTAGGACCAAGTTACGAACCCCAAATCCTGAAGTTTGTGAGAGCAATTTCTATGGAATTTGACAATTGGAATATCGTTCAGGATTTGGTGCCCGTAATACCTAAAGGGCCCATCAGTCTTGGCATGATTAGACAGCCCAATCTATGGAATTTGACGTAGGTAATACCTACGCTGCGTACACACCGCCCCAACGAATGCCAACGATTGGGTTTCGCTGGCCTTCGTTGGTCCTGTCTGGACGGTTTGTCGAACGCTAACGATCGTTCGTTGGCGTGTGCCGGCGATCCGGAGCGTGGCTGTAACATCAAAGGAATTGAGCCATTAGATCGAACTCAGCGGAGACGGTGACCAAAGGCCAACGAACGAAACGCTCAGTTGAAGCGAGAGAGGGTATCAGCGTAGCCGCGTAGCGTGCAGACGTCTAACCTAATAAATATTTCCCATTCCCGCCAATTATTAAGAAAAGCAAAGAGTGGAGTCAATGATGAAATGTTTTTGTTTAGATTTACACAGAGAAAAACCATGTCTTTGGGAGCCTACTAATAAGGAATATAAATTAAAAACGAAAAGAAGTGATTGCTGAATTCTATATGGCTAATATTTTCAATTGCAATGCGTTCGTTTAATTTTTCTTGTCCTTGGCGGGCCGCGGTGTGTACGCAGCATTAAAATTAAATAGTTCCTGCAAATAATTCGGTTAGGTACTAAACTTGCACTTAATTTATTTTTAGGGTGTCGTGTGGTCGGTTTGGCCGGTACAGACGAGAAATGTGAATGGCTAGTCAACGAGCTGGGGTTCGACAGCGCTGCCAACTACAAGACCACCCATATCGCAGAGTTTTTGAAGAAAAACGCTCCAAATGGAATTGACTGTTACTTTGACAACGTGCGTACATGGTTATTTTTTTAAATTCGCAATCTCTGAAACATGTTTTAGGTAAGTACTTACTTACTAGTTTTATTTTTGCATGTTTATGACTTTGAAGCAAGTTTAGTTAAAATCGTTTTGTACCGGTGTAGGTACTGTAACGATTCCTCGTTGTAGAAGCTGGCTGGCAGAGCCAGAAGGCTCTAGAAAGTCTTATTTTGGATATTTTGAAGGGAATCGTTACGTTTTGTTTTAGATGTCAGTCGATCCCCAGCTAGGCTAGGGAATCGATGAAAAAGAGTATAATAAAAAAATATATTTTCCCTTAATCTGGGTTTTAATAAAATAGCGTATTACAGTACCTACCTACTGGCCTTTTTAGCTTCGCTTGCATACAATTCTAATGTAGTACATTAACGCCCGGTTTCTTGTACCTACACTAACAAGCAGTTAATGAACTGTTAACAGCTGCCAGATGACCGAAGTGCATACGAAGAAAACATTTGACAGCTGGTAACAGTAGATTAACAGATTGTTAGCGTACGAGAAACTGGGGGTAATGCCCCTATTTACACGTAGTGATTATATACTCTTTGCTATTTACGATACGACCAAATGGCGGCATCCAAATGGATTACTTAATCCAAATTGATGCACACTGAATTTGAAGCCTACGACAACGGTCATCCGGGCGTTCTTCAAAATGAATGAATCAATAGGTACGCAATCTTCTTTTTCACACCTGCTATTCAGAAAAGATCCCTTGATTACCTCAAATGAGGGATTTTTCTTCCCTGATATTCTAGTTTTTTTTATTGCCCTCAGCATGATCCGTGTGCAGATTTTCACAAAACAGGTTTGTATATTGGGATTACTTTATAACTGATACAATTTGCTTACAAATAATAAACTTCTTTCGATATCTTAATTGTGTTTGATTTAAATTTTCCTTATAGCAGGTGTGAAAAGCAGTATGTGTCACTCGGTAGCAAAATTATTTCCGTCTTGGGCGTAAACACTTGAATCCCTCGCTACGCTCAAGATTCTACGCCCTCGCCGTAAATATATCATTTTTCTCCCTTGAGACACAATCTACTATTTCACAGTATTAGCAATTGCGTTGTCGTCTTTCGTCCTTAAAAATTAATTGTAGCTTCAGAGGAGCGGCATTTCTCTCATATTTATTATGGTAGTCGGCGTCATTGATTTTCCACAAAAAAGGATTTTCCTTGTACCTACATTTAATGAATGCCCAAATAAAATCTCTTGTCGATGGCAAACCAGTATGAAAGTATCCACGAGCTACAACCAGAACTAAGACGTATTATTCTACGTATGGTGGATACCATACCATGATCAAAAAATCGACAGGGATCGAAATAATCAAAAGAGTGCGACTTTGTATTCAACAGAATGGGACTCATTTTGAGCATTTGATAAATTAAAATTGTATAATTTTGAATTAAATGTTAAAATTCATGGTCTTCCTTTTATTTCTACATTATGTTATTTAAAAAAAATAATCCTTACGATAAAGCCTTTCGATCGGTATGATAAAGCTACAGGGCAATTTTTTTTTCTCGTGTAGCGGGTTCGATTCCCGGTTCAACCATGTAATTATATGAATATGAAATTCTATGAATGCCGTTTAAATAGCTTTTTAAATTAAAATAATGTCTTCTTTCAGTAAAATGTTCCATCTACAATATTCAAGGTTCTTCCCCTCTATGTGGCATAGCCGTGTGGGACGCCCTGTAGATTTATACATTATTCTTTAGGAGGATGTGTTTGGCTCGTATGTACCTATGCCCGATCCTAGCTCAGTAGTTAATGCTCAGCAGTCAGGTTTTTGGCTATTTTTTAGAGTTCCGTACCCAAAGGGTAAGGGACCCTATTAGTCTCCATTGTCCGTCTGTCTGTCTGTCACCAGGCTTTATCTATGAACTAGACAGTTAAAATTTTCACAGATGACGTATTTTTGTTGCCGCTATAACAACAAACACTAAAAACAGAATAAAGTAAATATTTAAGTAGGGCTCCGATACAAGAAATGTGAAATTTTTGCAGTTTATTGCTCGATATCAATGATGGTAACAGGTAGACGCTTGCAATATTCAAACGGTACGGAACCTTTCGTGCACGAGACCGACTCGCACTTGTTTTATTTAAACATTTTTTTGGTACGTTAATCATAACATCAATGTACGTAATTTATAAATTTCATTCAAATTATATTAAACAGTGCTCGATCGAGAAAAATTATAGGCAAGTGCATAGGTATTATAAAATTCGCGTTTATAGTCCAGTTACCTACAAATGTCGCAACTTCCCCCAAATCACTATTCTTACTAAGCAGACGGGACCTAAATTCAGCAATATAATTCCTTAGGTTGGTCCCGCCTGCTTGGTTGTAGGTTATTTTTTATTTCAGTATTTTATTTTTGTCTTTTTAGTGATTATTTAGTGCTGATTTATTTATAGTCTATTACACCCGCGTACTGATGCATACATCAATCACATGTGATTGGCCGATGATCTAAGACCCGAACATAATACATTAAATATAACAGCGCCATCTAGTTACTGCTACATCTACATCTACGGTTGTACTATAACGTTATCTAATAACGGCCACGTTTAATTTATCTAAGGATATGAACAGAATAAATTAAATGTAGCAGCGCCATCTAGTGACTCAATGTGGTACTTTAACGTAGCATAATAGCGAATTTGATTCTTTGGGACTTTTCTGTTCAATAATTCCGATTTTATATAGCCTATGACACTCCGGCAGGGGTGACGAATCGATTGAGACCGCATTTGTCAAAATCTGACCATGCATTGATTAAGGAGTTATGAGGGAACATAGAATCGGACATACATACGAGCACACATTACCCTCCTTTTGGGCTCCGCCGCAGTCGGGTACTTAATAAGAATATTTAACATTACAGGTACCTTTAAGTTTTGTGAGCATTACCATTTAACACTTTTTCTGCTACCCAAATGTCTAAACATAGGTACCTATATGGCATTCCACGAAAGAATGCCATAGGACTCGGGAGCCGGGTGCATTGCATAGAATGGTGTTACGTCTAGCATGCTGTCTCGCTCGCTCAATATAACAATAAAATTTGCATATTTTTTGTGGTCTTAGGGTTCTATAATCTGTATTTACCTAACCTGTATACTTATACTTAATTACTATATTTGTAACGAATCGTTCCACAGGTGGGTGGAGAATTGAGCAGCACAATAATATCACAAATGAATGATTATGGACGCATAGCTGTATGTGGAGCAATATCCGGCTACAATGTTACTTCCACAGAGAATTGCAAAGGTATAGTACAAAAAATCCGTGTGGCGCCGGATTAAGAATAGCGTAGGTAACTCCATTTCCTTCCGTGGATGTCGTAGAAAGCGACTAAGGAAATACATTACCAGAAGACGAGCAGCAGCGTCTTCCTGAGATTCCAACCACATACTGCGATCTCCAACCCGCCTGCCAAGCGTGGCGATTATGGCAAAACCCTTAATGGTTAGGAAAACCATGAGGGAGGCCTATGTCCTGCAGTAGGCGTCAAATGGCTGATGATGATAGTAGAAAATATATTTATTAAAACACACTAAAAAAGAAAAACTACAAAACCTTTAATAAATCCATTAAGGCCGACTTGCACCACTTTCTTAAATGTGGCCATTGAATTATAATGTGGCTTAAACAGCATGTAACTAAAATTCTTCATACAAAAGACGATTTAAATGGAGACTTAAGTGACATTTAAGAAGTGGTGCAGGTCGGCCTAAGAATAACATTATAAATTATATAAGTATTTATATTTGTATAAGTATACAGAGTGCAATGTAATCCCCCATCTAGGTACCAATACGAACAGGGGAGTTCTATAAGAAAAAACAACTTTTAAAAACTTCAATACCAAAAAAATATGGATGAGATATTTTTCACTGTTTCAAAGTAGGTATCATGTAAAAGAAATTACATTTTTCGGATTGTAATGGAAATTATGTAACACAAACCTGTATAACTTAGAGTAAACCTACTTACATAATCAATATTTACAATATTGCAGCTACATTAATACAACCGTTTATTGTTGGGAAGCAGTTAAGAATGGAAGGTTTCCTGGTGAACAGATTTGCTGACAAGACTACGAAGGGCATCGAGCAAAATCTGCAGTGGGTTAAAGAGAAGAAACTCAAGTATCGTGAACATGTTTACGAAGGATTTGAGAATGCTGTTAATGCCTTTATTGGATTGTTCAGTGGTAATAACATAGGAAAGACATTAGTCAAAGTGTAGTGAACTTATGGCAAACAGACATGATATTGTAATAAATACAACTTTGGTAGGTACCGTCGTCTCCTGTAACTTCGCCTTTTGTACCTAACTTCGCCCAAAAAAATTAAATGGGAATAATATTTTTATTATAATGGCAATACTGCTGCCTGCTCATTGGTTGGTTCAATAATTTGTCTATGGTCCTATTGCGCCTCCATTGGTCAAAATCGGAACGGCCATTTTGTCAATATGACGGAAAAATTCATAGAAAGCGTGTGCGTTTTTTTTGCGACTGGCAGCAAAGCGATCAATATTGAAAAGCACGCTAAAGGTAAGATCTAGATACTTTTACAGTAGTTAACTTATGTATTAGGCTTTCTGTTGCGCAAATATTTGTGGGCTAGGTCTCAGTTGAAAAAAAATATCTAGTAAATATTGTTACCGAGGGTGCTTCCGACAATAACCTGCCAAACTTCGCCTACCTGCAGGGTTGTCACTTTTATGATTTTTTTTTCTCACAAAAAATGGTGACTTTGTTATTATATATTATCTATGTAAGAGTAATGGAGGTGTGTCAAAGATATATGACAGTATATTTAGTCTATTTCTAGTAATTTTAGTGTCTTGTCTATGTTAGTAAAATAGATATTAAAAAGTCTAACATTTCTTAAAAAGTACCTGATTGTTCGACAATTGTTGTACAAAGTACAGTAAAAACTGTAAAAAAGTGTGTTTATTAATAAATATAATTCATGTTTTTACATTCGGTTTTATATTTCCTATAGTTACACCAAAAAAAAAAACATTTAGTGATAAAATATTTCATAGTGACACATTTTTTTTATTTTTAAAAGTGACAACCCTAAAGTTTGTTCCTACTTTCGAAAAAAGCCGTCCTAACTTCGCCTACCTCCAATAAAAAAAATAAAAGATAGGTTTATAGTAGTTCCATTATTATATAATGGTTCTAAATGTTTTTCAATGCAATTGGAAATTTTTCTTTGACATTAAATGTATTTTTATAGAAAATACGCGAAGCAGGCGAAGTTAAGATTTGCTCCCAAACTTCGCCGTCCTTTTTCAAATGCAGATTACAAGCTGATTGGCTAATATCGGTGGCTTAACACACGCACACTAGAAAAGCGCTCATATTTACACAACGTGGTAGAAGAACGATAGCAACGGACTATCTTAGTTTGGCGGGAAATTTAAAAAATATGAAAATTTGAGCCAAAAATAGGCGAAGTTACAGGAGTTAACGGTACTTGCTAGAAACTTGCGTTTCAATTTCTATTACACTACGAAACATTCCCTAGAATATAAATAGTGTTTAGATTCTAGGGAATAAGTAGTTGAAAAATGTTAGAAATAGTCCATACTAAAAACAATGAATTACCCAATACCTTTTGTCCATGTTTTTGGTCCTCCTGATGAGGTGTCTAAATCCAAATCAAGAATAAAATTTACCTGCCTAAGTACTGTACCAAGTTCTTATTTATTTTATCTTTCTCCTTTTGTTAGCCCTAGTTATTTTCATTGATTCAGATGTAGCTGATTTTGGTCGAACGTGTTTGTTAATAAAAAGTTCCTCATAAACAAGACTTTTTGCATCAGCAGTAAGGTACTTCGATATTTCAAGAAAGAGATTCTTTTTATGTAGCTCTTCAGGAATACCAGTTTGAGTATAAGATGAATGTTTCTTTTCTGAGCCTGTTTTTATATCAGATATTACATTCTTCATCTCTAACAATAGTTTTCTATTGCTGTCAATTTTTTGCAATAGTGTCTCTTCCATTCTGTTCATTCTAACATCAAAATACTTTACTAACTGTTTCTGGATAACTGGAGACTCTGGTTCACATCTTATTTCATCTTTGGCTTTTGTAGCATTTTTATTGACTGGTTCGTCTAATGAATTTAAACTATCTGTTATAATATCCCTAAGCTTTTTGTTGAATTTTCTCTTTTCTTGGATAGCTGCTAAACGCTCGTGAGATATGCCTCTGCTTTTTGGTAATGTTGGTGTTGCAACATTGCTTTTGTGCTGGTTATCAGTAGTAAATAATGTACTTTCATTGTTCTGGTGACAAATGTTTTGTTCAATAAATTTTGGTTTATTATTCTCATTGTCTTCGACCACAGCAGTCTGATAGTATGCTTGTACAGTGTTATCTGTTTGTATCATATTATCTGTTTGTATTCTATTATCCGTTTTTACAGTATTTTGTGAAAGGCCCAAATTATAAACATAAGAATTATCATTATTCTCAGATATATTTTTTCTCTCAGGAATATGCAACACATAATTTGAAGGAATGGGAGTCAGCGTTGGCACCGCTGGTAATGGTTGATTAAATGGTTCCTCAGACAATATTTTGACTTTGGACCTAAGGCTTTTTTGCTTACTGCCATCAATCTTATTTTGTACTGTTAAATCATTTATATTTAGTATTGCTTCACGTGTCATAGTAATTTGTTCTGGTGTGCTAAACACAACATTTTGAATATCACCACTGGCATCCTTATTTGTTTCAGCAAGCATTGGTTTTTCAGAATTTCGATCAATTTCAAAAAAATATTTCTTGTCCAAAAATTCCACTTCATTATCAATGTGAACTTTAATGACTGGTTGCAGGTTTGTCAATTTCCTCTTTCTTCTTACCAAACTTTTTTGGTTTCCGTCTGTCTTCTTTTCTGCATCTTTTAGGGCTTCAGAAGTCTTTTGTTCCATATCAGTGAGCTCCATAAGCTCACAATTTGTTAAGAAGTCACCATATTTCACAGAAAAATTTGCATTTTTGTCAGTTACACTGTTTACAAATTCATTCTCAATTTGTTCAATATTAATTGGATAAAGAATGTTATTACTTTTCTCTAGATTAATTGGTTCACAGAATGGTCCATTTTCTGTAGGTATGGCTGAGCATTTCAGTTTATCCTTCTGCAAAAACAAAAGATCATGTGGTTACATAATTTACACAACACCAGCCTAAGTAGATCACATGACCTAATAATTTCCAACCTTGTATTGGACCCAATAGGCATACCTTAAAATTCATGAACATGTCATCAGTAAAATGGTTTTGGCATACTACTCTATTCTTGAGCTGAGATACTTTGAGATTGAGGAAGTCCAGTCGCTGAGCATTTGTCAACCATTTATGACAGCGGTACTTGTCAAATACTGGATAGTGGAACAGATGAGTTGATCCATCTGACTTCACTGTGCAGTTGCGGTATGTGCAGCGACACCCCCCCATATTAGACTATGAATACTGAAACATGAAAATATTTGTAATATTAACCTTCCGAAAGCCACTATTATTAACTGTACAATTGCGAACTTTGTCTAAAGGAACCTTGCCTAGCAAATCAACCGCTCAGGAGATATTGGGGCTAAGGAACTGTATTTTTTTGTGAAATGTATACAGAATTCATGGTTTTAGGCTAGGGTTCCAGTATTTTAACACCTGTATACTTGCCTAATCAAAGACTTATTTGACATATTGTTCATACTTTGCTCACCTTTTAGGCGTCAATGTCATAAAAAGATTAGGGCCTATTTCATAAAGCTACAATTAGTAATGAACATTGTCCAACCAACCAATTGTGAGGGACAGGTTTGATGAAAATTACCGACAATTAGAAGTCAGAGCTAAATTAAAAAGAACCCTGTGAATGAGGGGTTTTACATTGGTTTATTACACTTTTGGCTTGATAACAAATTGAACCATTGTGGTCTACACTTGGGAAGCTTATGACTAAGGTCTGCAGTACAAACGAGGCGAGGATGTACACACTAAAATCTCAAAGAACGTTCAAGGCTTCCGATACTTCTGGCATCCATTGCAAGAGCCCAATGAAACATGCAAATGCGTAGTTTTTTACAGCAGAAAAGGAACATCATTTTATTATTTCGGGTCCCAACTTTACCCACCAACCGGGTATTTTTTACTCCAAAACAAATATCGTCTCCACGCACTCCACGAGATGGCATAAAGCTTACGAGTAAAGCCAGGGTAGCTATAAATAAGAATTATTACAGGTTACTAGTCATAATAAACGCCAAGATCTGATTAATTACCTGCCTCAAAAACGAGTAAATCGAGCTCAAATCAAAAAGGATTTCGGTGAAAATACTGGAATAAAGTAGAATATTAGGTACAGGGGACTATTGATACCTAATTTCAGACCAAAACAAACAAACCAAACCACCCGACGAACACAGACTACTTAAATAGAGCAATCTATTTTGTCTACCGCACGGCACGGCACAACAGTGTCCACAGACTAAGAGATACAGAGTTCGGATATCAACAGAATTGTATTCAGACATAGCTGATTGCGCGACACGCCGAGCTCTTTTTTCTGTATGATTATGTTTTAGTTAGAGAAGGGCAAGAACCCGACTGTAACAAGGGAATGCGAACCGTATTGCTAGCAGTAGCTACATCTACAAATGTTCTGCGCATAGAGGGGAACCTTTCAGAGGCCTCTCTGAATGATATGGATTCTTGTGACATCAGCATCTTGGTGTTCTTCTGGCGTGCTAGTTCAGGACATTTGAGGAGCGTCGGAACAAAAACCGATAAACGCCACCCTTCGCCAAAATTTTTTTATTTTTTATTTCTGTTCTTTGTGTTGAATCTCATAACTTTCTGCAAACAGATCTCTTCAAAAACAGTCAAATCTTCTTCAAAATAATTATATAAAACCGATGGTCATTTCTAAATCCGACAAATCCATGAGCCAAATTATTACCGTATAAATGGTCGATACGAAAACCGATAAATCCAGTGAAATTTTGTGCATTGAATCGAAAGATTGCTTAAAAATCTGTTAAATCCATTTCAAAATACTGTGTCTTCAGTTTAAAAAAGATTTTTTCTTTGGGGATTAATCTGTGCTAGCACCCAACCCTTTTTAATCGCATTCGACCTTCATAAACACACTCAATTTTGAATCTGGCAACTATAACTGTCTGTCAATGTCACTGTCATGTAATTTAGCGCTATTACCGCTATTCAATCAATTCATCCGAGTTAATATTACCAGTTGTCTGAGATTTATGTTAATTTTATAATTATAAATAAATAATGTGTGTTATTTGTTTAACTCCCACACCCAAAAAAATTAATTAATGTAAGATAAATTAACCGAAAAAAGAGCTTAATAACTAGATGTGCTTTGTATGTATGTATGAATATTTTAAACCTGAAAAAGAGCTTAATAAATAGATATGATATGAATGTTTTAAACCTGAAAAACAGCTTAATAACTAGACGTTTTGTGTATGTATAATTTTTTTTGCCTGAAAAATAGCTTAAAAACTAGATGTGTTATATGTATGAAAGTTTTAAGCCTGAAAAAAGAGCTTAATAACTAGATTTGTTGCGCATTTATGAATGTTTTAAACCTGAAAAAGATATTATTAACTAAAAGTGCTAACCTGCTTGACGGCAGAATAAGTTTTACCAAAACCCGATAAATCCATTTTGATCGTATCAAAAACAGATTCATCCAACTCCAGTTCCGTCAAAAACCGATATATCCAAATGATCGCGTCTAAACCCGATTTATCCAAACTTTTTCGCTCAATATCTCGCCAAATTAGGTACCTATCTTCCGTTTCGTTTCACACGTTAATGTAGGTTATGTTGAACTGCAAATTGGTATACTTAATTTTTCCGCTATTGCAACATAAACAAAATTATCAAGATTTTTCTAATTTGTGAAGACTGGTAAATTTGATATATCGCTTTTTGTTCTGATGCTCCTCATTTATAATCAGTAGCTGAGTGGTTACCAGAGCAATGTAGACATAGGGGAACTTTATCGCAACTATCACCAGAGTGAGTGATAAAGTATGATAAGAAGTGGCCGAATTGAATGGATCTTATAGATGAGCCAGATTTTGGGTGCGTCTCCTCTATAACTACTTGAACAATTAAGGGGCCCTGGTCAGCCGGACCATACTTTTGCAATTGTGTAAACGTAGGGTTGACGTAGAAGTTATTGTTTGTCGGAGTATCCTCCTTGTCGTTCCTGTTGCGACTGATAGATGGATCTATGTTTTTTTTGATGAAATTGGAGTAGCAACAACATCTACCTCGGTCAATCCACGCTTACGTGAATTTCCGACATTTGTAAGTGAGTCCATAGACTGTGAGAAAAGCGAAGGGGACGAGTTAAAATCGGCGTGGATTGTAGTCGGTGCCCAGTTTCAAGACCAGCACATATATTTTGGGCACCAGCTCCAAATTATACTTGTACAATACTTCCATGTATAAATACTTCTAATTATTTAAATTATTTCTAACTTTTTAGTGCTGTAGTGCTTCGAAGTCGGTTTTTATTTTTTATTTAAAAATTTTTATTTTTCAATTTTTAGTGGGGGAGCGGGAGAAAATTAAATAAGTACCTTTTAACCATAATTTACCCTACTTAATTCGTTGCTTTAAAATTTGATGTTCTAAATTTCCATCTCCGAAAGTCTTCACCAGAACATCACCAAATTAACGTGGGACTACTTTTACGCTATTTTATGAATCATACGGATATTACTAAAGGATGGGCGCCAATAGAGCTTATTTACTGCTGTCCATTGAAGAGTTCCGTTCGCCATCTCTGAAAGTCTCCTTCAAATCTTCACCAAATTAAAATGGGACTAATGAGACGTTATACCTGTTCGAACAAAAAAATAATTGTCGAAATCGGTTAAGATTTGACGGAGTTATGGAGGAACATAGCCAAAAAAAAAAAGAAAAAAAATACGCGTCGAATTGATAACCTCACGGTAGTAAATAAGAGATTAAGAAAGACTTAAAATTCCAGTTCTACAATAGAGGCACGATTCGTTTAAAAAAAAGGTTTACTTGACAAAACCTAGGCCGTAATTAAATTCTAATTTACACTTTTTTTTTGTAATGTTCATTTCACATTCGCTAAAGGCATCTTAAACAATCATCGGTGCAATCATCGGTATCTAAAAGTATCAGGCAATAGCGGCGTATAATCTGTGTTGGCTGTCTTCTTAATCTATACCTAGTCCAACATAGGATGATCTCTGACAGCTTGTCACTGTGACTTTACTAGGCATGGGGATAATGTCGAAATAAATTATCGATATTCTAACCAAAGTTTCTGAATGTTTCAAGCAAATCAAACAAAAGGATGTTGTAACATGTTTTTATTCTTGTTAAATCGGTTCACAGCCCAAATCACTATCATCAAAGTCTGATTCTGACTCGCTGGAGCAGTCTTGTAGATTTATAATCAGTTCCTGGGTAGATTGGTCGAATCGTACGTCACGCTCCCAATCATCTTCCATAATTTTTCTTGTTCTGTCTATGTCTTTCTTCCAATTGTCCGATGTGACACTGTCACATGCATCCTTCAGTAACTTCAGCATTTTATTTGCTGTAAAAGGCGGTGTTGTATTATGTCTGGCTGCGTAACCTGTAACAAAGAAATAAAATACATATAAAACACACCATGGCTTGTTGGAAGAGATGTCTTAATAGCTAATCGATGTTTTATTAGCTAATTGATGTTTTATGAGATATTTTTACATTCTTATCTTCCTATGCTATCAAAATGTATTTGATTATAATTTTATGTGAGTACAATAAATTAGAAATATTAATCTAATTGACTTTTTTTAAGCAAACGAGAGAAATGCGAGCGATGGTGAAAGAAACACATAAGCACGTTTACCTTTGACTTGAGCCCAGATCAGCTCTATCGGGTTGTACGGGCAGTGGTATGGAGGTAGCCGAATTACAGTATGGCCCTTTTCTTTTGCTATTTCATCCAAGATGTATGTTGGAGTACGGGGTTTGTGTATACGGACCAATCGTAGTAATTCAGTTTTCAACATCTTTTCGTTGGCCTCTATACCTTTGCTTTGCAGCCACGAAATTAAATCCAATTTCCGGTTGCTTGACGTTGGTGCTTTATCTCTTTGTACGGAGTGGTACGATGCATTGTCCATCACGATGGTATGCGGTTCTTTCAGGTTTTCCAAAAGAGTTAAAAACCACTTTTTGAATCTTTCGAAATCCATTTCTTCATGATATTCGGTGGTCTTTACTGATTTAAACGCCAGCAAACAATTCGGCACAAAGCCAGACGACGTCCCAGCATGTGTTATAATTAATCTTTGCCCTTTGCCTTCGGGCACTTTTGTAGTTGACTCAGCTGTGTCATCCGTCCAAGATCTTGAAACTGTGTGATTTGCGTTTAGCCACGTTTCGTCCAGAAAAACCACTTTGTCCCAGTTTGAGATCTCTTTAATTTTTCGGAGAAAATCAATTCTCTTGAGCGCAACATCTGTCCGCTCCATTAGTATTTTTCTTTTGTCACTTTTTTTGTAGCGGAACCCGATGCTTTTTAGTGTTTTGGCTAACGACGAGTGGCCACCTTTAAATAATTCAGCGTCTTCAAGAGATGTTTGTAGTTTTCTGAGTGTTGGTAACTCTCCACGCGTGTAGTACCCATAAATATGGTTCCGGATTGCTGCGGCATCAAAATCGTCAATTTTTGATATTGGACACGTCTTCTTCCTTTTTTTATTTGGCGTCGACAGTTTTTGCTCTTCGTTTTCCTCTGTCGTCGTTGTCGCAGATGATTGCTCACCATACTTTTCTCTGCTGACACGAATCACTGTAGCAATCCCGATTCCCAGAGCATCAGCAACTCTGTTGCACGCTTGTGTTAATGGCAACAACGGTCCGCCATTTTGACTCTCGCGTTCAAAGTATTCGCGCAAGCGAATCACAAACTCCCGGCTTTCACTATTTAAAACAGTTTTCTTTGTTCTTTTTGGCATACTGTATCCAAAAACAGAACAAACTTAACAAACAAATAACAGCAAAACTCAACAAATTAATAACAGTAACGATAACCGAATGGAGACTGAATGAAAACACGTGGCGTATACAAGGCGTTGGCACTCGTACTGAACAAGATGGCAGAATGGCAGATGCAATGCAATCAAACAAGATGGCGGCATGGCGCGGTGAAGCCCACTCTACACACTCACGCGCAAAGCCCGCGAAACATGCATGAATGGATGAATGGGATTTCATTATTGTTTCACGCGCGAGTGTGGAGCGCCCATGAAGCGCCACTCGTTAAAAATTCAGTTTGCTATTTTTTATCGTTGTTTTAATAGTATTTCTATTTCATTTACCTTGTTGTTTGCAATCTATTTTATTTACAAAATATCATCAATATTCTATTATATGTTTCGAGTCAAGATCGATAACTTGTCTTACGATAAGTGTAGCACGTCACTATTTGCCAATAAAGTATTTAAATTGTCTCTATACATTTTACCGTCGAAAAATACGATACTTCATAGGCGTGTTTTGACACTGACAGCTGTCAGAGATCATCCTATGTTGGACTAGGTATAATCTGATCCGATTTAGTCTGTGTTCTATGTGCATGTCAAAAAAGTAGAAAAGGGGGCGCATCACTTTCATTTAAATAAATATCAACTAGAATATTTATGTACTGTTTTATTTAGGTATTTACAATTTGGTTATAAGTTCCTCAACTACCTGCACTGTGCGAGACGACTGTGGAAAAAAACTTGCCATCTCCACAAACCTGTAGGTTTAGCACGCTGAACATTTTGCCACGTCACAGAGGGATATCTCGCCGGTGCGAACATGAAGACCGCGTGAGCTGTCTTAAAACGCGCCTCCTTCTGTCATTTTAATACCGTTTGTCTATGGTTTGCCGCAACCGCGAACATGAAGGTGTTTTTTTCTCGCAAAATGACAGCTTAACTAAGAGAAATTTCTGTTGGTGTCGAGGTAAAGACAAGGCTTTTAGGTTATAATTTAACTTTGCTGTCATACTCATACATATTTGCGTTTTTAGTTTTCGTGTTGATTTATGTTATGTATGTGAGGATGACGAGCATACCCAATGAGGATGGCTTTACTACTAGGTCTTCACTTCACTTACCAGCCACGAGAGGTCTAGTAAGTATAGCAAATGAATTGTGTGAAATTAGATGACGGCGTTATTGTACAAGGCAGAAACGACATATAATTACATAAAACAGTTTTGCATTGAGTTTAAAGACAGCCTAATAAACAAATACACAATGCAATTCATAGTCAGTTCAGACTTCAGACAAAACACTTAGTTTATCGACTGTTCTTAGGGGAAAAAAATTGTGAACAAAACGCAAAATAGCTAAATGAACAAATGAATAGTGTTGTCATACAGTCGAAGTGTACTGATTGAGTGTGACCAACCCAAAAAAATATTAAAATTGAAGCCTTTTCTTTAACTGACATCTCCATTTTGCCGCCTGCGAGAAAGACTTTAAACAGTGTTTAAATTTCTCTTCCACTCACATCATGTTCGCTGTTGCGACAAAACTAATAAAGCGGCAAAGTTTGTGCCGCGGCGCCTGTCATTTTCTCGCATGCTAGTGTGCTAAGCCTACTGACGTTGGCAGAATCATTCCTAGGGGTGCCATAAAAAAAAACTTGGACTAGGTAATGGATCAATCCGCGGAAATCCATGAATGGCGAATATATGCTAATAATAAATTGAATATAACAGCTGCATTTTTTTTTACTTTACAAGTAATTTCTAACATGATTTGGCAAAAGGCGCCACTGTTTAATATTTTAAATATTACGGCTATAACATCTTTATTTAATTTAAATTTCAATAAACACGCACCAAACAATATTACCATTTACGACAAAAGCCTCGAGACACTGTCAAATATTTGCATCATCACAATTGACAGAGCAAATCAGGTAAGCACAAATACTATATCTTTTCAATATGTCCCAGCTTCTGTGTTTTATGTACGACACCATCACAATGACTGGTTGTTCTCTTTGCAGTGGTATTTAGTTAAAAAAAACATAAGTTGCCATTCGTCATAACCATGACCATCATTACCATTTATATTGTGGCAATGGTAATGATAATATGTAAATGGTAATGACATACTGTGTGGTTCTCTCATATATATTCCTATTATAATGTAATGTTTCTTTAAAATATATGAAAATAATGTATGTTTAAGACTTTCGCTCTTTTAGAAAACGTCGTGGGGTGCCGGCTTTAGAATAGTACCCCCCCATCTCTTCCCGTGGGTGCCGTAAAAACCGGCTAAGGGACACATTACCAGGAGGTGGGCAGCAGCGCCTTCTGCGGAAATACGATACACTACGCTCGCCAACCCGCATGCCAAGCGTGGCGAGTATGGCAAATACCCTCATGGCAGTAAACCAGGAAACCAGGCCCCCAGTCCCCGGTAGCTCCGCGATTCCTGGCTACGGTAGCGGCCACGGTAATGGCGGAGCAAGGGGTGCTAAGAATCTCCGGCAGAGATCCGGCTACCACCCTCAACAATAAAAACGACTGGCCCTGGTAACACACAACATTCGCACATTGAGGACAGACGAAAAGCTAATTGAGCTGGAAGAGGAAATGAATAGGTTACACTGGGATATCCTAGGGTTATCTGAAGTCCGTCGAGAGGGCGAGGACACGATAACCCTGAAATCCGGTAACCTGCTCAACGGGAGGGCGAGCAACAGTCACAGGGTGGTGTCGGGTTTCTCGTCCACAAGTCCCTCGTAAATAACATTTTGGCGATCAACAGTGTCGAGCAGGGTGGTGTACCTAATACTCAGAATATCTAAGAGATATTCGCTGAAGGTCATTTAGGTATACGCTCCGACCTCGTCACACTCCGATGAGGAGGTAGAGGCGATATATGAGGACATTAGTAGGCCCATACATACCTCGGACACCTATTTTAATGTGGTTATGGGGGACTTCAATGCGAAGCTGGGCACAAAAAGCGAAGGTGAGATGAGAGTGGGGCAATTTGGTCATGGGCAACGGAACCCGAGAGGACAAAGGTTGGCAGACTTCCTGGAGAAACAGGGACTCTTTATGATGAACTCTTTCTTTCAGAAGCCACCTCACAGGAAATGGATGAGTCCCGATGGTTCCACGAGAAACGAGATAGACTTCATCCTGACCTCTAAGATTCAATGACGTCTCTGTGATCAACATGGTGAAAACCGGAAGCGATCACCGAATAGTAAGAGGCACATTGAATATCAATGTCAAACTTGAGAGGTCTCGTCTCATGAAGTCCACGCTCCGACCTACTCGTGCCCATATCCAAAACCCCGAGAACTTTTAACTCGAATTGTCAAATCACTTTGAGTGCCTGGAGAGCGCCGCATCGGTGGAAGAGATCAATAACAGGTTTGTAGAAACTGTTCGTACAGTGGGCTCGAGGTTCTATAGGCTCAACCATACGAGTAGACCACAAAAGCTCTCAAACTATACTCTCGACCTCATGGCTAAACGTCGCGCGTTGCAACTGCAGACCTCCGAGGATGCTGAGTCATATAGGCAGCTCAATAGACACATCTCAAAGTCTATGCGGCACGATATTCGGTCCTTTAATACCGAACGTATTAAAGAGACTATAGAGCGGAACAAGGGCTCCAAGTGTTCGCAAAAGACTTGTCTATTGGGCAAAGCCAGCTGACGAAGTTGAAGAGAGAGGACGGCAGTATAGCGTCGACCAAATTAGAGGTGCTGAGGGAGATTGAGAGCTTCTACGGACAGCTATACACCTCAATCGCAAAACCTGTTAGCAGTTTGAACAAAGATCCGAGAGCCACACTGACCCGACATTATACCGAAGATATCTCGGACATCAGCCTGTATGAGATTAGGATGGCCCTGAAACAGCTCAAGAATAATAAGGCAACAGGAGAGGACGGAATCACATCAGAGCTCCTGAAAGCGGGTGGAACACCAGTACTTAAAGTCCTTCAGAAGTGTCGCGACGTAAGGGTCGCGAAATCTGTAAATATGTACATAGCAACACCGGAAAAGGAAATGCGATGAAGGGAGGTTCCACGTGACGCCGCCTGACAGATCGGTGAGTATCGCGGGAAGTGTTGAACATGAACATGTGCTGTGTGTGTAAAATGCCAAGGAAGATGAAGTTCGAGTCAGGTGGACGCCAGAGATGAAGCTAAGTAGTCTGAGAGATCTCGGTATTCCATTATACTATTCCGTGTATTATGATTGATTAGTAATGAGCTTGTATTTGAATGAGGAATGTCAAAGGACGTATGAGTGATGATACAAGTGATGCCCTGCCCGGCCGATGATGTAGGCAGAGGGTCAAGGGGTCACTAACAGCCCTGCTGGTTCTAGCCGATGATTGAGAGGGAGATCAGCAGGTCAAGAGACTTATGAGAGACAATACGAGTGATGCCCTGCCCAGCCGATGATGTAGGCAGGGGATGAGGGGTCACTAACAGCCCTGCTGGATCTAGCCGATGATTAAGAGGGAGATCAGCAGGTCAAGAGACTTATGAGAAACAAGACGAGTGATGCCCTGCCTAGCCGATGATGTAGGCAGAGGTTAAGGGGTCACTAACAGCCCTGCTGGATCTAGCCGATGATTGAGAGGGAGGTCAGCAGGTCAAGAGACTTATGAGAGACAATATGAGCGATGCCCTGCCCTGCCGATGATGTAGGCAGGGTTTAAGGGGTCACCAACAGCCCTGCTGTATCTAGCCGATGATTGAGAGGGAGATCAGCAGGTCAAGAGACTTATGAGAGACGATACGAGTGATGCTCTGCCCAGCCGATGATGTAGGCAAGGGTCAAGGGGTCACTAACAGCCCTGCTGGATCTAGCCGATGATTGAGAGGTAGATCAGCAGGTCAAGAGCTTGGTATGAGAGTTGTGATGAATGATGCCCACCCAGCCGATGATGTAGGCTAAGGGTCAGTGGGTTACGAACAGCACTGCTGGTTCTCACCAATGATTAGGTAGAACAGCAGTTCAAGAGCCTATTTATGAAAGACAATGTGAGTGTAGTGCAGGTATAGCATAGATGCTACTGGGAGTATATGCCGTGAGATGACATAGCATATCCTCCCGAGTGGCCACTGCAGATGGCACCGAGTCAGTCGGTGTCATCTGCCTTTATTTCACAGGAGGTGGATGGGTTCCCCGCTCTTCGGCCCACCAGTGATGCGAAGCAAAGCAGCCGTCAACTGTCAGGCTAACTTCACTTGGGTATGATAATTTAATTTTTTCTTTTCACTTCTCCATTCGCGATGCTCCATGGTTTCTCATCCTCTAAATATCCCTACATTATTAATAACTAATATAAAGGAAGCGTCGCGACAAGAAGCTCTTCAATTCCGTCGTGCTCGAAGGAAAAACGCCAGAAGCATGGAACAGAGGCGTGGTGACGCTGTTCTTCAAGAAAGGAGATAACTCTCTATTGAAGAACTACCGACTCATCTCGCTTCTGAGCCATGTTTATAAGCTGTTTTCGAGGGTCCTCAAGAATCGTCTCGAACGCAGGTTTGATGACTTCCAGCCTCCCGAACAAGCCGGTTTCCAAAAGGGCTTTAGTACCATAGACCACATCCACACGCTGCGGCTTTTACAGAAGACTGAGTGTCTGCTTAGCGGTTGTGGACTATGAGAAAGCCTTCGATTTGATCGAGACATGGGCAGTGCTCGAGTCTCTCCAGCGTTGCCGTATTGACTATCGGTATATCGAGGTGCTGAAGAGCTTATACAACAACGAAGGTTATTAAAGAGCCTTTAAATTTATTGTGTTTAGCACGCATTTCAGACAGTTTTAAAAAATATTTAAAAATAAACATGAAAGAATTAAAACGACGGATTCATCCTAATATTAGCTTGCTTAAATGAATATTAGCTTGCTACATTAATAGTTAATCTGTGACTTCAACTTTTTTTTGAGTAGGTAGGTACCAGTAAAGTAAACAATATGCTTTTAAAAGAACGTTTACAAAAATATTCCAAACACGATTATTCTATAAGGTTATCAGTTTCCACCTTCGAAACTCCTGTAGGTATTTTAGTTGGAGTCGCAGATGATAAGCATTTGCACTTTGTCAGCTTCGAAGATTCGAAGAACCTTGAAAAAAAGCTGCAGTCGCTGCATCAAGAGCTTTCATGTTCCTTCGTGGAGGATGAGGAGAACAAGGTCTTACAGAAACTCAAGCAAGAATTAGAAGCCTACTTTGATGGAAAGTTGAAGAAGTTTTCAGTCCCACTCAAGATTACAGGTTCAGAGTTTCAAAAGGTAGGTAAAACTTTCAATGTTATTAATTGATTTTCAACATTTGTACCCATTTTAGGCTTAGGCGTGGGTCACATAGAAAGGGCTGGAGGCGGACAAGAAAAAATAGTGACGCGTTGACGCGCCCTCGCCCCACGTTCTTTCTATTTGGCCCACTCCTCGACAAACTTCGCAAAACAAGAAAAAATCCAGACCGAAGTTTGACTCGGGCATGGGCATACAATCATTGGTGAAATGTATCCAGAGTGTTTTCCAGGAGTGTGGCTCTGAAAAGAAATGGCCTATCCAACCAAACCCCACAAATGTATGCAGTAACCCAATATCCTTGGATGGACCTAGACCAATCTGAATGAAAACGGCCCACCCAGCAAAATGTAATGAAATGAAGGATAGCTGAGCTTGAGACTTTGTTTTTCATTATATTAAATAGAAAACAGTTCTTTACAAAGTGAGCGTTGACGTCGATGACAGACCGAGAACAATAGACGAAAAAAAAGTAAAGCTTGAGGCAACTTTGCTACGACATATCACAGAGAAAATAAACATATTATGTGGCAGGCATTCCCTGCATTGCGTTCGATATTGCATCATCCTCCCCTGGACGCAATAACATTGCACGTGTGAACGTTTCGTGCTTGGGTCGTGGTAATCCTTTCGTCAGTACATCGGCGACCATGTGTTGAGTTCTTCTATAATGCATTTTGACAAGATTAGCAGCTGTCTTCTCTTGTATGAAGTGGTAGCGCACGTCTATATGCTTGGTGCGCGCATGGTAGTGGTAGCAGAGCGTGGTTTCGAACATTTCATCAAAATGTTAGATGGGTTGGTGAGTAAAGTGTGATCCGAGAACACACAAACCTACACCACACAATAGTAATATCCTAGTAGCTGTGGCTACTAGAAGAAGGTGCACTCCCGCAACAACATACTTCAGCGCCTCACCACCACCAGATGGGGAGCTTCCCCCCAGGTCATGCGGACCATTCTCCGCTGGAGAATACGCGTGCCCTGTATGGAGCCGATCTGCCCATGCAAAGCTAGTGGATACAGCGTTGAATGAAACATGCCGGCTTATTACTGGTTGCCTCAAACCGACCCCGGTACGACTGCTGTACCCACTGGCTGGCATTGCGCCCCCAAACGTCCGCAAGGCTGTGGCAAGCTCCATGGAGAAATCCAAAATGGACACTGACGTACGACACTCGATGCACGGCTACGCCGCAGTGCGGCAAAGGCTGCCAAGCCGAAGCAGCTTTCTGAAATGCCGAGATGAAGAGCCTGCGCAAGCGAGGTGCAACCTCTGAGCCAGGGCGGCTTTTCTGCCTACTCCATTTGTGCCGCTGTCGGAGAGCCTTCCGCCAGGACATAAATTGACCTGGGCAACCTGGAAATCCCGATTGCCGTAAATGGAATCCCACTCGAAGTTGTTTCGCAGTATGTTTACCTAGGGCAGACGTTCCAACTAGGCAGACATAACTTCGAGAAGGAAATCCAGAGAAGAATTCAGCTGGGCTGGGCAGCATTCAGGAAACTCCGTCGAGTCTTCTCGTCGCCTATACCGCAGTCTCTAAAGACAAAAGTCTTTAATCAGTGCGTCCTACCCGTCATGACATACGGGGCCGAAACGTTGACACTCACGGTTCGACTAGTCCACCAATTTAAAGTCGCTCAGCGAGCTATGGAGAGAGCTATGCTAGGTGTTTCTCTGCGGGATCGAATCCGAAACGAAGTAATTCGCCAGAGAACCAAAGTGATCGACATAGCTGAACGGATTAGCAAACTGAAGTGGCAGTGGGTTGGTCATATCTGCCGCAGGACCGATAACCGTTGGGGAAGACTGGTCCTAGAATGGAGACCGCGAATCGGCAAACGTAGCGTAGGACGCCCTGTGACCAGGTGGAGCGACGACATTCGCAAAGCGGTGGGCAGTGACTGGGAAAGAAGAGCCTTAGATCGAGCTCAGTGGCGTGTCTTGGGAGAGGCCTATGTCCAGCAGTGGACTGACACCGGCTGATGATGATGATGAACCTGGAAATCCCTAAACCGGCTGCGGACCCGTGTCGGCCGAAGTAAGAATAACATGTCCAGGTGGATGTTCGCGGACAGCGATAATTTGAACTGTCTGTGCGGTACTTCGCAGACCATGGACCATCTTTCATTGTGCCCTGCGTGCCCTCACACCTGTACTCAGGAGGACCTAAACAAGTTATAACGCTGTCAGCGTCGCAAAGTTCTCAGCCGCAACCGTTTAATAAAGACTAATAAGATTTGTTTGCGATCGACACGCTAAGAAGAAGAAGTAGCTTGGTATCATGGTATCACGCCTGTGCCCTACAGTGGTATACGTCCCACTGTAGGGCACAGGCCTTATCGCAGAGAGAGTGAGTATGGGCTTAATCACCATACTCACTCTCTCTGCGTGCCCACCGCGGATCGGCGATTTCGAGCGCTGAGGTATGCGAATAGCTCAGACACTCAGGTTTCCTCACGATTGTTTTCCTTCACCGTTAGCGAGTGGTATTGCTACTATAACTTCACAAATGTACATGACTTGGTATGGTTGTGGTTAATTATGTAATATGAGTACTTTTTTTCCAAACAGGAAGTCTGGCAGAAGCTTCAAGAGATCCCTTATTCTTCGACTCAAACCTATGGTGAGTTTGCCACGGCCATGGGACGGGACGGAGGCGCGCGGGCGGTCGGCGCGGCCTGCGGTGCCAACTCGCACCTACTCCTCGTCCCGTGCCACAGACTAGTAGCCTCCGCCTCAAAGGGTGGCTTCAGCTGTGGTATAGACCGTAAGCATTGGCTTTTGCAACATGAAAAGAAACATTCCACTTAATATATTTCTATTGCGTAAACTTATTATTACATTATAAAAATTACTTAATTTACCTGCTAAGTACAAAAAGTAAAAAAAAAAACATTGTGATAAATTAGTTGTACTCTAATAAATGCACACGCACATAAATGTTATGAAAGCTTGTGAAATTTTTGCTACTAAAATATGTAGATAATGTACATTTTATTACTTGCAACTAATATCATGTATATCCTCTTTTGTTAAGTGCATAATATAACCCCTTGGTAGCCATGAGCTCTGTGTGCGTTCCTCTCTCAGCCACATGACCCTCGTGTACGACACAGATGACATCAGCATCGCGCACTGTGCTCAGTCGGTGAGCAATAGTCACACATGTCCGGCCTGCCTTGGCTTTGTCCAGAGCCTCTTGCACCACCTAGAATTTTAAAGTAATACCGGGCGGCATTTTAGTCACCTAACAAATTTTGAGGTACTTTGGTGCAGTACTGTTTCAATCTTATGTATGGAACAGCTCATTTATTTTTTGCTCTGATTTTTTTGGCTCTATAGTAAAAGTTGTTTATATGTTCCGTGTGGCGCCGGATTAAGAAAAATCACTCCATTTCTTGCCGTGGATGTCGTAGAAGGCGACTAAGGAAATACATTAGCAGGAGACGGGCAGCAGCGTCTACCTGAGACTCCAATTTCCGACTCCAAACTCCGATGATGATTTGTATGAGTAAAAAGCCCTTTTAAAGATTGGCAGTTGATTAAAATGCCACCTGGTATAAAAAGGTGGCGCCCCACTCTATCCTATCAACATCAATGCGCGTCAACCTCATACTTCTGGATAATTAACTTGAAACTCATTAAATGTTGAAGTTTCCACATGGGTTGGTAGTTATTTAAGGACAGGCATTCAACTAACCCCGTGGTGGAGTATGGCCTATACCTTCCTCAGGAAGAGACCCGTGCCCCTCGGTGGGGACATAATGGGTTGATGATGATTCAACTAACGGGCAAGTAGCATTCTAGTTCCTACCTAATCGTATTTCATAAAAACTCAACTATTGTAGATACACTTTCTACTTCTGACTATTGTAATAGGGGTTAAAGTATGAAATTGCCGTTTTATTGCAATAGGTTCCTTGAATTGACATAGAATCTTCATGGTTTGAGGTTTTCGAATGAAACTTTTTTCAAATGGTTTCTATGATGTTCTTTTTTTAAAAAATGTGAAACATTTGAATATCGAATTTCAATTGTTTTTGTTATTCAATTTAGTCAAGAAAGATGATACTGCGAAAATTCGAGTGATTTTTGAATACGAGTTCCGACGCGGAACTAACGCGGCAGAAACAGCCCGCAATATCAATGTTGCGTTTGGAGAGGGGTCTACTAATGAACGCACCGTGCGATTTTGTTTTAAACGCTTTCGTGATGGAAATTTCGACTTAAAGAACGAGCCACGAGGAAGACCGCCCACATAGGTGAATAACGATGAAGAGAGATAGTGGAAGCCGACCCTAGTCAAACTACCCAGGAATTAGCGGCATGGTTTAACGTTACCTTACCCACAATATTGACTCACTTGCGTCAAATCAATAAAATAAAAAAATACGAAAAATGGGTGCCTCATAATCACTCGAATTTTTGCAGTATCCATCTTTCTTGTCTAAATTGAATAACAAAAACAATTGAAAGTCGATATTCAAATGTTTCACATTTTTTAAAAAAAGAACATCATAGAAACCATTTGAAAAAAGTTTCATTCGAAAACCTCAAACCATAAAGATTCTATGTCAATTCAAAGGACCTATTGCAATAAAACGGCAATTTCATACTTTAACCCCTAATACCTTTTCGCTCTCGGTGTCAAGCGCGCTGGTTGCTTCGTCGAGCAGAAGCATTTTAGGTCGGCGAACCAGTGCCCGCGCTATTGCAACGCGTTGCTTCTGTCCACCAGACAGCTGGGTTCCCTTGGAACCTATGTTTGTTTCATAACCCTGCGAAAAACAGTCAGTAAAGTACTCAAGACCTTTTCGTAACTGCAGACCCCCACTCAGCTAAGCTGTTATTCATACCAGAGTTTTATAGGGAAGAGCGGGTGATCGTGCTCTTCCACTATAAAGGGAAATTTCCCGCCAGGCAGATCGTATGCCTGGGGACGGCCGGTCCGACTAATGTTCGTCGGACGTTATATTTATAGCATGTCATGTGAAACATTTTTGCTTGCGCGATGCAGGAATGTTGGAGTTTATAGTGCGCGTGCAGAGTTGACATGTACTCGCCACAGTTTAAATAAGAAATATGGCGCATCATAAACAAAACATAGTAGACTTTTGTCACTCATAGGTGATTGCCTAAGCTTAGTAAATATACTCCTGCAGAGCTGTACATTCATTAGCGTATCTAGGGTTATTTTTCAGGAGCAATGTTCTATCTATTACATCAAAACCGCATTGCAGCAGTATGCAGTAACCCAACATTCTGGGGTGGAGTTAGACAGTTCTGGGATGGGCACAGCCCGCCCGGCTCCCCCCTAGCCCAATGTAGACGTCAAATTCATTTATCAAAATTCTATGATTTAGTACGATCTCATTCATCTTACCATAGGAAGAGATGTAACGAAGTTATGAATATTAGCTTGTTTCGCTGCGTCAATGATTTCGTCCATATTCGGACTTCTCAAATTATCTCCATAAGCTATGTTGTCGGCGATAGTTCGATCAAACAATACGGGTTCCTGTTGTACGAAACCTATTGCTTGTCTTGAATCTGCTAAACGAAGCATTGTCAGAGGAATGCCATCCTGACCCTAAAAACATATAATTTGGAATCTTAACTTAGCTAAACATTTCCTAAGCAAAGTTCTACGCGTTATTAATACAGAGACGAGCTGCCGACGCGAACTCAGTCTCTAGTCACCATGATTAGGCTCTGTGAATCAGAGCCAAACCTGGCTTCTGACAAACTCTTCTTGACAAAATTATTATAAGTGAATCTTAAATTAACAGTCAAGATAGGTATTGTATTCCTACAAGTATTCCATTCCAAATACTCTTTCCAGACAAACCGTTGATTTAAAACGTTAAAGTAGGAAACAAAATAATATATATTAGTTATTTCTTACTTAGATACTTCATTGAACTCACGGCGTCGGGACCACACAGAGCGGCAAATGTCTCGAGAAGCTGCTCGGTCTGTTTGGACCTACCGACCTAATGATTCAATAATTATTGATACCCGATTTCAATTTTTTGACTGATCTTATTTCACATAATAGTTTACATGCAGAAAAAGCGTGTCTGGAATGGAATGGGTATACAACTTACGTTAGTTTAGAATATTGCTTCAACCTCCCAATGACCAGATATGAAATTATGATAAGTAATATATAACTCACCACAACACCATCATCAGGGTCATAGTACCTCTCGAGCAACTGAATGACTGTGCTCTTTCCGCAGCCGCTGGCACCAACTAAAGCAATCGTCTTTCCGCGTTCGACTTCCAGATCCAAACTTTTTAGAACTTGACTCATAGGCCGAGTCGGGTACCTAAATTGCACCTTCTGGAGACTCGCTTCTCCTGTTCCCCTCTAAAACAAAACAAAAGCGTAAGCCTAGAAAATATATGCTTTTAGGATTGGTGAAAGATTAAGGATTATCTATAATACATACAAAGTTCTCGACAGCAGGTTGGTCGGGATCCATTATTTTGGACCTTCTGTTCAACAAGTGTATAATACGCCCTGCGGCCTTGATACCTTTCTGAAAGTTTGGTGCAAAGGCGAATGCTTGGGCCGAAGAACTGGCTCCCATTAGAAGGGCTTGCGCTGATCTAAAAAAACGTAATGCAATGGGTGCAATTGAAGCCCCTTTCCCCCGACTCATGACAGAAACAATTTATTTCGACCGAAATTTTTATAAGGACATCACTATTAGCTGTTTATAAGATTTCACACATTTTGTATATATGTGTCTACCACATACAAAAATATTAATACAATCAAGATCATATCAACCTATCCGTGTACTGTACCTACTATTCAGATACGTTACGTCGACGCTTTCCACACGAAAGAAGAAGACACGTTACGGGTGACGTTGCACCCAAAATGTGAAGGTGGATGTACTGAGGACTGTACGTAAGTACTTGTCGCGACGGACAGATAAACAACTGCGTTTCATTCAAAATTTCAATGAAAGATTTAAATGCAGTTGTCTATCTGATAAAAATTGCGAACTGCTTTTGTAAGCACGGCAAAAACTATTAAAGTGGAAGTAACACAAGGAGAGTTCCTCGGACGCGAGCGGCGAACAATCGTAAGCGATTAGGTATCCCATGGCAAAACTCGCTATTCGATTCTCGCCTGCGGTTGTTTACATCTTGACGAAAACTCGTATTGATCAAGCGATTCTCGAATGCGAGTATCAGGTGAGATTCACTTCTCTTGGGGCTGTTACACAAGGAGAGTTTCTCGCACGCGAGGGGCGATTTCTTGTAAGCAATAATTATGGTCGCCTAGTGTAAACAAATGCCCCGAGCTTGGCCTCTCGAATACAATTATCGCTAGTTAAACTCCTAGGCCGCCAGCCTGTGTAAACAAACTATACGAGTTTCTCTTACGAGTTTCGCCGTTCCAAAAGTCAACTTTTTTGATTAGAGGTTACATAATACAGATATTACAAAAATATATTCCACCCTAAACATTGTACTAAACATCGCCGCACGTGTACTTGTAATTGCAGCACTATTGCGATATGAGATACCAGATTTATATACATGAAACATTTAGGTCGCGAATCTAGTGACCTACATGTTTCATGTCGAGTCTAGTGTCTAAATCTGTACAGTGTGATTAGCGCGAGTATCGCATCGACACTTGCGATTCTCGCTCGAGCATTCTTTCTTTATACAAGTCGAGAATACGTATGCGTCTATAGATCCGCCTGTAGTGTAAACATTAAGAGAAGTGAGTCTCGCCCGTGATACTCGCATTCGAGAATCTCTTGATTAATACGAGTTTTTGACAAAATGTAAACAATGGCAGGCGAGAAACAAATAGGTAGCGAGTTTTGTGAGGGGATAATCGCTTACGATTATTCGCCGCACGCGTGCGAGAAACTCCTTGTGTAACTTCCGCTCTAATGTTAACACTAATTAATGTTATCTCGACCTGCATAAACAGGCGAGAATCGCATGTGTCGATGCGAGACTCGCGCTAATCACTCTGTCTGTACCTACTGAGTTTGATGCAAGACTCGCCATTGTTTTTCTTGCTATTCAAAATCTGGTACCTAACTTATTAGAGCTGCAATTATAAGTACACCTTGTGCCACCTCCGAAGACATTATAGCACAATCACTGACACTACTAGACTAAACAAAAAAGTCGGGTTTTTGAATGGCGAAACTCGTAAAGAGATACTCGTATAGTTTGTTTACACGCGCTCGCGGCCTAGGGAGTTTAAAGATAAAGTATTTATTGCCTCACCAGAAAAAAAAAACTTAGAACAAGTAAGGCTACCAACTACCGTTCACAGTTATTTTACCTCTAGCTATTAGGTTGGCCCACCTGAGCATTGTGTTGCCATATTTAGCTTTATGATTTTCGACACAAAATATGAAAAAGACTATGTAATAAGGTACTTTATAAGCATACCAAAACGGATCTCTTGTCTGCATTAATAGTATTATAATATTCAAATTTATGGTCGTAATAAGTTTCTGATAACGGCACGGTTGATCGTACTTATAACTCTGTGAAAGCAGCAGTGTATCTCGATTCCTATTAAGATGCGTTCCAAACGATTATCTGGTATCCAAGAATTAAAATTTGTATCAATGAATCTCGTACAATATCGTACGAGGATGGATGTGAGCTCGTACCTCGTACCGGGACCTCTAAATCTCGTATTTGTACGAGAAACCTCGTGCGGATGGCAACCCTGAGCCGAATAAGTGATTTTTTCTCTGTGTACCAACATAACGAAAGGATAGAATGAAATCTGTCAGAGGTAAAATAACTGAACGGACTGTACCTGTAACACATAGCTTGAGCTCCGCGACAGCTGTCATCGAAATTGCGTCCATGAAGTTTTGAATTTTTTCACAGAATATTTGTACTGCGAAAACTCCGTACTTACTGCACAGATAGTCCTTTTTTCCCATGTCTACAGAATCTCATTTCTACAGATTTTTATTTCTACAGAATCTCATTTCTACAGATTTTTATTTCTACAGAATCTCATTTCTACAGATTTTTATTTCTACAGAATCCCATTTCTACAGATTTTTATTTCTACAGAATCTCATTTCTACAGATTTTTATTTCTACAGAATCCCATTTCTATTAATTTTCAATTCAACAGAGTAACATTTCTACAGATTTGCATGTAAAGGTACATAATTACAATTTTAGGATTCCGTACCAAAGGGTAAAAACCGGCCAAGTGCGTGTCGGGCCACGCGCTCAGTATCGTAACTGCAATTTAAATTACAAACTTTCGATGATTTGGTGATGGATGATCTAAACTGCAGGTTTATTTGTTTGAAAAGCATTATCAAATTATACAGCGAATAAAATGCTAACGTTGCTGCAAAATGCATGTAAGCATGTTACGCCAGAAAATTGGAAAAAGGCAGTTACGAAATGCAGAAATACTATGCAAGACGATTGGGAGCGAGATGTTCGCTTTGATAAACTTGAACAAGACTTGATTATAAATTTGGAAGACTGCTCCAGTGACTCTGATTCAGAATTCGAATCAGAAACTGATTTAGGGATTTTAGGATGTACACCTCTACTGGAATAAAACTTTGTAAAATAATATTTCTCGTGTTTGATTTCATATTTCCAACTGCTCGAAATTCTTCTTTCCATCCACGTTATCAACACGCTTTAAGTGACATTTGATGTCGACATCGTTCCATCCCTAGCCCTGTTAGTGTGACGGCTGTAGTGCAGCTCAAGCTGTTTTACAGACATGATATGAAATAAGGCAAAAGGTAGTGGCTCAGCTGGTGCTGACCCGGGTCAGTCCCGGGCAGCGGGCAGCGCTGGTTTAAATAGCGATAATTGTATTCGAGAGGCGAAGCTCTGATTTGTTTACACTAGGAGACCATATTTTTGCCTAGAAGAAATCGCCACTCGCGTACGAGAGACTCGTAGTGCAACAGCTCCTTAAAAAAATATTTAGTACTTACATCCGGAATACGATTCACAATAAATAGAATCCCTATAGAACTAACTTGAGCACGGCGGAGTAGTCAACTCCATCATTGACGATTAACGTCGCGCCGTAGTACAAAGCAGCTGCGTATACAAAGTTGAATGCTCCTCTAGAAAGTCCAAAAATGAGGCCACGCCAATGCGCCGAGGTATTAGCAAGGGCGAGAGCTGGTACAAGTTGTTCAGTATATTCGCGTAGAAACAGTTGTTCGCGGCCCAACGATGCTACGGTTCGGACGTTTGCGACTGCCTCGACAGCGATCTGTAACACGTAACAACACAACGTACCTACATTACATTACATAAAGTCATGCCTGTATCCAGAATGGGTAGGAAGAGACCAGGGTTTGCCTCTTGCCATGATCCTGACAGACCCCTTTTGCTTTCTCAACATTCATTTCATTAGTAACATACATGCACGCACGCCCATACGCAACGTATTAATAACAGAAAGGATCTGTCACATATTGAGAGGCCGTTCTAATCACCAAAAGAATTTTAATGTGATTATGGGGTCAATTAAGTTAGAGTGACTTGCGAAAAAAGGCGATTTTTTAAACAAAAAAACAAAAATACCTTTGAACTAGTCTCCATTGTTTTGGCCGTTCCAAACGATTCTGCTGTTGCCATTTTGCCTTGTTTGTATAGGATAGCACCCATGATCGGCACAAAGGTTAGTGCTACCAAACCAACTTGCCACTGGTAAATCAAAGCAAGAACTAGAGAGAATGAAAATGTTCCGACTGCCTGGACCACTGTTCCGATACGCTGGCCCGTGGCCTATAAATAAAATACACATTGTAACAAATTAATATTGTTTTTGGCATATTCTTTGCGTCGTCTGTCTCTTACCAGACATAATTATAGTTATTTAACTATTTGTAGTAAAGAAAATGAGGTGGTCACATAAAATATGAATCAATCCATCATCATCGTTGTTGCCAGGATTATTGTGTCTCGTTGTACCAGAGACGAGAATATATCGAAGTGCGCTGACGCCTATGACTTTCGACACGCTTGTGCTTCCCTTTCGTGCTTGAGCGTTTCTGACAGAGATAGATAGAACATTCTTTATTGTACACCAGGACAAGATTACAGACTTATTTCAGTATTTAAATATTACTTGACAACTGAACATGTTTTAATATTTATTTTGCCATTTTTGCAGTATCGAAACATCGGGAAATCAACTAAATTTCGTTTCCTTAACTTATTACCCCTTGCACTGAAGCTGCTTCCCCTGAAAGGCGAGCGCACAGAGCGCCTGTCGAATTGTTTCGGTCATCGAAGAATCCCACTTCTTGTTGGAGCAGTTTCTCAAACATCTGTTTCCTGAGACGTGCTGTCAAATGCTCGCCTGCTATGCCATAGAAGAATACCTGAAAGTGGTTTGTATTATTTTTACATACACTAAAGAAGCAATTCTGTCTAAAATTCTGTACTTACCTGTGTGAAACTTGATAGACCCGTCACTACTCCGATGCCAATAAAGAAAAATACAAATCTTCGAACTTCAACTAAAACTTGATCGGTATCAACATTTGAGAGGACCTGTTGATCAATTTAATTTATGAACGTGAGCACCATACATATATCCAGAAAAAAATCTTATAAAAAACTGGCTAGAAGTAAATGATTTATGTCTTAACTTACCCCAACGAAATCACCCAATATAACTGCAATTAAAGGCATACCAAAACCAGCTATTAGGGAGCAGGCGCTGGCGATCGTAACAGATTTCCACTCTGGTTTACTTAGCCGCACCACACGCCAGAAAGTCTCAACCGGAATAACTTCGACGGTTTTGGTCTCCTAAAACAAAAGAACGACTGATTTGACTGAGTTTCAAGACGAATTCCATGTTAGGCTAGAAAAATTTCAGGAAAATTCCGGGTTTTTTTATAGGTAGTTATTTATTCAAGAAATTTCACAAAGTACATATTTAATATAGCAGACCCTCACTCAAATCTGTATTGGTTTATCTGTGAGGTGGGTCGAAGCGGCATTTTCTTCGACGTGACATTTTCTTTTTTTACGTGAAGTCTGTCTATTGAGACATTGAGAGTTTTGGTTGGTTGATCAATTTTTGGCTTTACTGGTGGTTTGCTGATTCTCACCAAACCGTCAGATAAAACTTAATTTTACTTACCTCAACTGCTGGAATATCGTCTTCGTCTTTTTCACTTTTAGCGGACATTTCTCGTTTTAATTCTCTTCCAGTTCCTGAAATTGCATTTAATGAAAAAAAAATCGTTTAAGTACTTCGGCCTTTATAAGCAGATTTTTTAAATTAACCTTTACCCTGCTCTTGGTCATCTGGAAGTATCTGTAAAGTGACCATATCATAGTAGTGTCCTTTCTTATCCATGAGTTCCTCATGATTTCCGGATTCCACAACTTCTCCGTCTTTGAAAACATAAATCAAATCAACATTCCTAATCGTAGAAAGGCGATGTGCCACCACTACAGTTGTTCTTCCTTCTTGAGCCTGAAATTTTGTGACACATTAGAAGTTTCTTTGTTTTTATCTGCACTTGGATTTTATCAGAAATCCGTAAGGGTACCTTGTCCAGCGCTTGTTGTACTTTCGCTTCTGAGGCAGTGTCGAGCGCGCTAGTAGCCTCGTCGAGTAGCAGTACTTTCGGGTCACGCACAAGTGCGCGCGCGATTGCTATCCTCTGCTTCTGCCCTCCAGACAGCGAAGCGCCGCGCTCACCCACCAGCGTGTCGTAACCCTGTACACGAACGCATAATAGATGATGATTCTTTCCGACCGGGTTCGGTCACGGCGGCTGCTACGGCTGGGGACAGCGTCGGTAATGTGCCGTCATGTGACTGATTTAGCCTATCTTGGCTACAAAGTGACCACACCACATGTAACACTACGTGTAGTTTTCCGTTTTAGTCTTGGTATTGTATGGAAGCTGGTGGTGTACATCTGAGTCCATCACGTATGGTGTCCAGAGCAGTTCTTTTGCACTTTGATCGACCTCGAAATTAAAGACATTTAGTGAATGATAATTATTTAGATATTAAAATACGTGTCATTCATTTAGCGTCGGCTGACGGCCCGATGCATTACCTTGGGCAGTTTCATGATGAAATGGTGCGCGTTGGCTTGCCGTGCCACGGCTTCTATCTCCTCGTCAGTGGCGTCCTGGCGGCCATAGCGGATGTTCTCGCGCACTGTCGTGTTGAACAGCACCGGCTCCTGACCCACGAGGCCCACTTGTGCGCGTAGCCAGCGCACCGATAAGTCGCGGACATCTCGACCGTCCACCGACACCTAAGTTCAAATATGTAAAGTCGTAAGAAAAAATAACGGCGGTGGTAGCCTAGTGGGTCGAACATTGGGCTCGGAAGCGAGAGACCCAGGTTCGATTCCCAGTGCGGGCATGTAGATAGATAGAGAACACTTTATTGCACAACCAGGTGAAAGATATTACAAAATAGTTTCTTATATCTAAGTAGTGGTATACTTGGCAGTATTATCGCTTAGAGCGATCTCTTCCTGACAACGTTTGGATAGAGTGGATTGCAGGAAGAATATAGAATATACGAATAAGAATATACCTATGACATTGTTTTCTAAGTTATGTACATTGTGAAAGTTATGGTACCACTCGCTAACGGTGAAGGAAAACATCGTGAGGAAACCTGAGCGTCGGAGATATTTACATACCTCTGCGCTTGAAATCACCAATCCGCGGTGGACACGCGTGGTGATTAAGCCCATACTCTCTCCCTGAGACAAGGCCTACAGTGGTACGTATATAGGCTGCTTATGTATGTAAAAAAAATAGATGCTTTATGTATGAACTGTCACCTTCACGACCCTCCAGGGAGTATAGCTCCTAGCCTTGCGGGACCCGCTAGCAATACCCGCATTTTTGGACGTTTCGGGTTTGGCTCTTAAGAGGTATTGATGACGCACTAGGCTTTGCCCACGCGGAGCTTGAATGCGGCCTCGCCATCATCAGCAATTTGACGCCCACTGCAGGACATAGGCCTCCCTCATGGTTTTCCAAGCTTCCCGGTCTTATGCCGCCCGCATCCAGCGACTCCCCGCCACCGTAACCAGGAACCAGAGATCCACTGCACACCCATTATGTATGGTTGTGTAGAAGAAGCTATCTCTGTGCACATCCCCAATGAACTGCAGAATCGATTAATGCCTTGTACGCTTTAGTTTACATGTAAAACAAACCATTGCAAGAAATAGTTAAAATACGGGAAGCAACAATGTCTATCAGGTTGTTTAAATTTCACGACATTGCGAAAAAAATGTTTGCACCCAGACTAAAGCCGAATGAAACCAAATATACTTACTTACAAATGCTTCGAACCTAGAACCTATGTAGCTTAAAACTTATTAAAACGAAACCCGGCTCAGTCATTTGTTAGTGAAAGAAGTAATAAATAAGAAACCTATTATAAAAGCAAAAACCCCACTACTAAAGTCCAAGATCACCTCTCGATCGATTGTTTGAAAATTCATGTAACATCAAGGTCTTGTTTAATAGCTTTATGGTTTTATACGCAATACTTATTTAATTTAATCTGTTAACTGATGACCTTGGAATGAACAATTAAAAATCATTGTTGTGTGGCCGATCGGGCTATTTAACAGCTAACGGGTTTATATTTTTTACTAGCAGTATGACAGATGGCGTCTGACATTGTGTATTTTTTACATTATAGTCATGCAGCCAGTGACATTCGCGTCGTTATTATATTCCGTTGACAAAATCGGTTCAACTTTTTAGCCTCTGCGTGGTCATTAAGAAACGTCACACTCGTACATACATACGCGCGAAATACATATTAAATAACCCTCCTTTGCTTTTGAAGTCGGGTAAAAATTTGATATACACACTTACAGTTCCGTCGATGACATCGTAATATCTGGAGATGAGTTGAATGATGGTCGACTTGCCAGAGCCCGAGTGTCCCACCAGAGCCACCGATTGGCCTCGCTTCACGCTGATTGTAACTCCTTTGAGTACCTTTTAGAGAAAATAAAAATCGTTGATTAAACTATTTAATAAATTTTAACAGGATTGATAATTATTGAAAAAACGGGGAGGAGCTTGGAGGGCTGAAGCAGTCGGAGCGAGGTCCGAAGTTAAGTTTATTTTCCTGGTTTTAGTTGAAGAAATTAAATAAAAATCGGATAAATTATTGAAATATTAGTTTTTTTTCTTCAAGTACCTAATTAAAGTTTTGCATCCGTGCAGGATACAGGCGTAAGATTAGGTACGACAGCAGGGTTACCTCTAAAATGCGCAATTCCTGGAACACGTCAATTCGTTGTAAGCATAAGTTTTTTCTTAGATTGATATTTTTCGAAATATTATTACATGATTTTGATAAATCTGGGGGCACTGTAGTGCCCCCGCCAAGTCGAGCAAAAAAGCGGCACTGCCGTACCATCCTTTTCTCGAAGCAGTTCAGGCCATTTTCGACCCCTATAACTTTGTTGTGGATAAAACGAGAAGCCTGAATTTAATAAACCAAGGCAGGCATTGTATAAATACGGTATGTTTCAAAGTTCATTCAATTTGAACCAGTAGTTTCTTAATTTTGTCATTCACTGACTGACCGATCATCAAAAGTCCAAAAGAACTTCTAGCTGACGTAGAAGCTTCAAATTTAGAATACAATGTATAAATAAATTAAAAACTAAAATATTTTGCAATTTCGGTCCAGTTTTCTAGATACACCAACTGCATAAATATAACCATTTAAATATATAGGATTACAAGTTACATTTTCAGTGAATAAATCAGTGTACCTATATATGTATAATATAATGGATTAATAGGTGTAGATAGGTACCTAGATATAATTATGTTCAAAAGTAAGTTGTAAAATGGTCCACGGAATGGAAAAACAAGAATGGGACATGTCTTATGAAGTTGTACCAAAATCTGGCAAAGTATTAAGTAGACTAAATTGCTCGAAATTGCCATGAATGAACACTAACAAAAAGAAATGACATGCTATTAAAAACATAACTTGTAAAAAAACCAAGTCTCACAACTCAGTTCTCCTACCGTAAAGAGTCGTGAGATCCACGTAATACCAAGTCGATTAATTTATTCAATAAATGGATTGACTTGGCCATCGCATGAAAACACAACGCATCTCACAAGTAATACATATTATAATATTTAATTAGATTGTTTAGTGCGATTGCCAAGTCAATCAATTTATTGAATAAATTAACCGACTTGATACCTATTACGTGGATCTCACAAATTTTTATGGGAGACGAACTGAGTCGCGAGACTTGGCTTTTTTACAAGTTTAGTTTTTAATAGTGACAAGTGAAAGTGAAAGTGTCCTACATAGAAAAATGTCAATTTTGTAACCCCTGTGATTTCAAACAATATTATATCTACCGGACAGTAGACCAAAAAGCAGAACACCCGTAAAACGAACGTACAAATCTTTTTGGCGGTAATGTGAAAACATCGTTTGCACATCGCTTACTATCTTTACAGTGTATGTGTGAGTAATTAAATACCTACTTTAGTAATTTATTGACTAATAGTAATTTACTACGCATAACAATACGTCAATTACTCACACATACACTGTAAAGACAGTAAGCGATGTGCAAACGATCTGTGACTATGTTCACGTTACCGCCATAAAGATCTGTGCGGACTTGGTAGGTATATCACTCTAGTACCGTTATGAGTAAACAAAAAAAAACTCGCAACAAAAACTATGTCAAATCTGGTCTGCTCTTACCGGTACGTCGGGTCTGGAAGGATAGTGGAAGATGACGTCCTTAAATTCTATATTTCCCTCGACGGTATCTGGGGTTACGCCGCGGTTCATGAGAGGATTAATTGATGGTATATTATCAATCAGGTTGAAAATCTGAGCACCGGCGCCACGAGCGATACCAAAAACTTCCATTAAAGTCGATGATATGCCAAAATTCGCAGAGCCCATAAGAACTCCAAAGAACACCTGGAACATACATTGAAGCACAATATAAGTTTACAATTACAAAATTTAAGTATAAAACTCCTAAAACAAACAAGACCTTACAGCTATCATGGTTTGAACGTCGTAGTTGTCAGGATCATTTATAATGAATTGGTAACCAAACCAAAACGATAGAGCATACGAACAGAAAATGCAGAAAAAAAGAATTCCCATGGCCATTCCATTGAAAAAAGCTGCAACAAAAAATATTTTTGGTAAATAAGTAGACCTAAGTGCTTTCAGAGTAATATAAGAGTATCACAACCAACATTTCTTAATATTAATTGTCCTGGCTTCTTCCAGATGTGTTTCGTATCTAGCTATTTCTTTCTGTTGTCCATTGAAAGCGTACACTGTGCGTATAGCCGAAAGAACCTCTTCCGCCACGGAACCAGCTCGTCCTACAGCAACTGCTTCTAACTTTGACAACCTCGCTGCTACCTACAACAGAACAATTTTAGTTTTTCTGTTCAGAGAAATTTAGAATTTGAAAAACACCAAGACTTACCAATCCAGCTATTCCGACTAAGCCAAGAGTAACAGGAAATGTTATGAGACACAAAAGTGCCAATTTCCATCCCTTGACAAGTGCCATTATGATTGAGCTTAGAAACGACGTTTGATAAAAGATAAATATTGCTAATTTCTCCCCAATACCATCCTCCAATTTCACTACATCCCTGGAAATAATAATGAACGTTAGACATTTTTATCGTTCAAGAAAGAAAACAATTTATTGATAGCAAAAGATCTTACTCCGTCATTTTAGATGCAAAATCACCAGTTTGATGCATATCGAAATATTCGAAGTCCTGGTTCATTGCTGCTTTCAAGTATTCCTGTCTTATCTTGTAAATCTATAAAAATAATTTTGCGTATCCTTTAAGTATTTCGAACTAGGAGTAAAATTATAAAGTAGTTATCTTGAAGGCATTGGCACCTGTCTGTACGCTGCAATACTCATCATAGCTGTTGCTGCATATAATAGCACAACTATTATGACTCCGACTATGCAATTATATATTGCAAACTCCGTCACAGATTGCATGAAGGCATCATTACCCGGCATTCCAATTTCCAGTGAAAAGCCATAATCTACCATGCTTTGTAGGAGAGATGCAAAAAGCAAGGTGTTTATTGGGGTCGTGGATCCGCTAATTGCAGCAAACAGTAGAGCTACATATATGAACAGTTTATCTTTTGTGCTCGCAAATCTATACTGAAAAAGTAGCGAAATATATTAATACCTAATAATTAACTCACAACTTCACGAATGTTCAATATTGAAACAAGTTAAGACTGAATCTAACCAACGTGAAGAACGATATACTAGGCACATCCTGGAATGTTTCTGCGTTCCCTTCTGAATCCGAAAACCTGTAATCCACGCAATTTTATTTTTTAGTACAAAATTATTTAGCCATATTTTCGTTTTTAGTGGAAATTTCATAATATGACGTAGGTACTTACTTGTCTATTGATGATTGACTTTTTGTGAATTTAACATTCGATAAATCTGTCCCTTTTTTATTGTCTTCATCCATTTCACGCTTATGCGGCGATTTATTCATTTCATATTCTTTCTTCATTGTTATTGTAGGAAGTATGGAAAGCCATACGGACTTTAGACCCGGACACTGATAATTTTACTAGGCTCAACCTAAATCACGTCGGTTACTATAATGTTAGAAATAGCTCTCCCAAAATAAGTTTACCCACACAGCGCACAAGTTGCACAACTGAACACGATTTAACTAAGGGTACGTGTACCAGCACAATAAAACAGGTATCAAGCATGAGTTGACAATTGAGATAGACGCTAACAATACCTATTTTCGATACCGTATCAGTTTGATATCGTTGAAGTGTATGCTTATCTTCACAAAATAACGGCAGATATACCAACAACTACGTGTACAAAAATTCCTATTATCTTGCGAAGCGGCCGTCCGACAGGTTTAATAGGTAGTGTTATTGACACTAAAAGTTTAATGTTTGTAATTTTTTAGGAGACGGGCAGCGGCGTCTTCCTGAGATTCCAACCGCATACTGCGATCGCCAACCCGCCTGCCAAGCGTGGCGATTATGGCAAAACCACTCATGGTTATGAAAACCACGAAGGAGGCCTATGTCCTGCAGTGGGCCTCAAATGGCTGATGATGGAGGGGTCTGGACATTTGGCTTCGCTCTCGCTCGCACATTCTTAGTGATTGTAAAATTCTAATGTTCTTATTTTTGCCGAATTTGATCTGAGCGAGTTCATTACCCGGCAAAATATCTTCGCACCTGACATCGTCAGACCGACATCTTGCCCTTCGTTCGGTTAAGGACAGATTCTGGCATCGATATTTCGACATCAGTGGTTTGACCTCGAATTGTGACTTTTAAAAGTAAGGTGACCTCTAAGGTAAAGTTTCATTGCCATCCTGCATGTCGTTTGTAAATAAAAATCAAACTACTCGCCTCGTGAGGCGCCATCTTAAGGTGGGACGATTCCCATACAAATGATTATTTCCAAATATGTTAAAAAAATACATAATTATGCACTGGAATTATATCTGTCTGCATTAATTAAGATTTTTATTTGTAGGTATCTTTTGTATTTTTATACGCCTTCTATGAAACTTTTCAAGGCCGCTGTTACGACTGGCATCCGTCTCGGTCGCATATTCTAACATGATATCGCTGAACGACGTAATAAAATTTTTGGAAATTTAACAGGAGAACTTTCCACGGTTATAGATTATTCGATGGTTAGTTACAACAGTTATGGAGAAACATAGGTACTTAATGTATAAAGAAACTCATAATAAAAACAAAACAAAAAAACCTATAAAAACAATACACTAAAATAAAATAAATAACCTGAAGCTTCAGCCAAGGTTGTCTCCTTACGAGGTCACTCGTAACGGTTAGCGCGCTTTTGCACGGGCGGCACGTGTGCCAACTGCAGCCGTAGATGCGCTGACGCGGATATTCGACGCCGACATGTCGGCTGCAGTTGGTACACGTAGATGCGCTGACGCGGATATTCGACGCCGACATGTCGGCTGCAGTTGGTACACGTAGATGCGCTGACGCGGATATTCGACGCCGACATGTCGGCTGCAGTTGGTACACGTAGATGCGCTGACGCGGATATTCGACGCCGACATGTCGGCTGCAGTTGGTACACGTAGATGCGCTGACGCGGATATTCGACGCCGACATGTCGGCTGCAGTTGGTACACGTAGATGCGCTGACGCGGATATTCGACGCCGACATGTCGGCTGCAGTTGGTACACGTGCCACCCGTGTATAAGCTCGCGAACCGTTAAGGAGTGACCTCGTAAGGAGACAGACAAAAACAAAGTTCTGGGCCGCGTTTCATAAAACTACAATTCATAGTTCATTATGACATGTCGATGTACATTGCGTAATCTTCCTATTTAATCTGTTGGTTAAGCGACTTTGCAATGTACATCGAATTGTCATACTAAACCATGAATTGTAGTTTTATGAAATACGGTCCAGATCTACAAAGTAGCTCAAAGGTACCAATCGGGTATGAAAACACACTACCGCAACTGGAGGCGAAATGTTTGCTATAACATGTCAAAAGTATCTTGTCTCAAAATTGCTACAATTTTGTCAAGGGTACCAACATACTAGTAGTTAAGTACCTATATTACCGGAGCAGAGAAGGCGAGAAGTTACCTGATGTGATGCCGCACCTGCACGGCAGTCGATCAGAAGTAAAGCCATAATATGGCTCTTTTTTTCTCTTCTCTATTTTCCGCGACGGCCGCACATAGCCGAGCTTTTTTGCGTTAGTATTGTAGTCTCTAGCTTTAAAAGTAATTAAGGTTTATTTTTTATTGAAATCCTAGGTACCGCCTGCAAGTGCCTAAACCACAGTACAAATAAAGACCTCCTGTACCGGTCGATATTCGCCTGTGTGTGCGTTTGGCGGTGTGTACAAACACGGAACGGAATGAGGCTGTGTGTGTGCGGCTGCGCTCGCGCCTTTCTATGGAGATTACCTAGCGTGCTTAACCATTACAAGATCTACGAGATCTGTAGCAAAGAAAGACTACACAAATCCCTTAGCCGCACGGCGTAGCGCATGCTACGCTGTAGCTCCACTAGCGTACAACGCTCGTAGCTCTACTAGCGTACTACGCTCGTAGCTCCACTAGCGTACAACGCTCGTAGCTCTACTAGCGTACTACGCTCGTAGCTCTACTAGCGTACTACGCTCGTAGCTCTACTAGCGTACTACGCTCGTAGCTCTACTAGCGTACTACGCTCGTAGAGCTACGATCTCCCTCCCTCTATCCCCCCGGTTTCGGACTTTTCTCTTGACATCTATCTAATACCTTTAAACGAGCAATTTTTGTATATATAATCTGAATCTCGGAAACGGCTCTAACGATTTTCATGATATTTAGTATGCAGGGGATTTCGGGGGCGATAAATCGATTAGCTAGGTTTCATTTTTAGAAAATGTCATTTTATCGGTGTTTTCAGGCAATGAAAAAACTGCTAAAATATCGTTAAAATACGAAGGCAAATTTCGCCACCATAAGGTTGTAATAGCTCAGGTGGGAAATCGGGCTGTCCCGAAACCAGAAGACCCCGGTTCGAGCCCAGATGTCACCAGTTGGATTATTTTTTGCCCCCTTTCTTTCATCGTATCTAAATATAATTTTCAATAAAATAAAAATAAAAACCGAGCAAAGCTCGGTTCTCCGGGTACTCTTTTATTGCTATCAAAATCAGGAATTTTGTTTTTAAACTTACTATTTTTGTACATAATATAACTCACGCCTCTATCCCGAAGGGGTAGGCACAGGCCAGGGAGTGCCACTTGCCACGATCATGACAGATCACTTTCGCTTCCTCAACATTGATTAGTTGTTGCATGCGCGCACGCCGGTTTCGGGTACTTTTTATCTTGCCCTTTGCTAATACATCCCCTATTTGGTCGAAGCATGTCCGACTGGGAAGTCCCTTACCGGCCCTTCCACCCACATCCGCTCGATATATTGATTTCGTCACTCTTTCTTTCTTCATCCTCTCCACATGTTCAAACCAACGCAACATTCCATTCTCAATTCTAGTCCTCTTTCAGTCCACAAAGTTATCTAATCAAACTATTGCATATCCTGTTATTCAAAGTAACACCACCACATACTTCTCAAGGACCTATTACTATTTTGTGTCGCAAATTAATAAAATAAAAAGAAATAAATAATATGTGCCCTGCTTGAAATGGGCAAACAGCAGAGCTTTGTAGACAATATTACTTTCCTTTTTAACGCAGACAGCCACAGTACAAATTAAGGTAAAGCGGTAGAACGCATTTGAGAGGTCATGAGTTCGAATTGCGGAAGGAATGTGTCTTAAAATTACTTTTTCTGAATTTGTGCACTCGTTAACAGTGAAGGAAAACCTCGTAAGAAAATCGGAACGCCTGAGGTGTACGCGGATTGGCATTTTCACGCTTGACCATTTCAATCCTCGGTGGGCACGCATGAGGCACATGCCTACAATGGGACGTATTACTCGTATTATTATTAATTTTCTAATTATAACGACATTTCGAATTTAAACCGCGTGATCGTATTTCTGGTGCGACTGAAGAATGTTGAAGAATGAACTGCAGAACTTTAATTTAGTCATTATTTAACAAATAACTAACAACATTTTTGCTCTTAAGTAGGTATCCATCGCAAACTCATCCCGCCTACGAGGATTTGTGGTAATTTAAGTGCCGGGCATTATAGGGAAGAGCGGGTGATCGTGCTCTTCCACTATAAAGGGAAATTTCCCGCCAGGCAGATCGTATGCCTGGGGACGGCCGGTCCGACTGATGTTCGTCGGACGTTATATTTATGGTATGTCATGTGAAACATTTTGCTTGCGCGATGTAGGAATGTTGGAGTTTATAGTGCGCGCGCAGAGTTGACATGTGCTCGCCACATCACTCCCCTTCAAGACCGTAGCTACGCATAGCTAGGTCTGATAGGAATCGAAGTCTGTGCTCTAAAGCCTGCAAGTGCCAGGAGGCGCTGAGTCAGTGAGTCGACTAGCGGTTGAGGGTGTTCGGCGGCTAACAGTCACTTCACCGGCGACAGTACCATGGGGACCGCGCATGTGGTAGGAACCGGTGAAGGCTGCTGTACCACTGGCAACGTGCGCTGTTGCTGTGTGGCTGCCGTGCCGAGGGGTTGGGGGAGATCACCATCAGTACCAGTAGTCGGTGCGTTGACTGTAGTGGAACTGATGAGGTGAGAGGGAAGAGGATGCTGGCCTTGCTTTGAGACTGGTTGTATGTGGGGTGCTGCGAGAGCGAAGGAAGGTTGACAATGTTCTGTCGGGGGTCACCACTATAGGGAAGAGTGGGTGATCGTGCTCTTCCACTATAAAGGGAAATTTCCCGCCAGGCAGATCGTATGCCTGGGGACGGCCGGTCCGACTGATGTTCGTCGGACGTTATATTTATGGTATGTCATGTGAAACATTTTGCTTGCGCGATGTAGGAATGTTGGAGTTTATAGTGCGCGCGCAGAGTTGACATGTGCTCGCCACAGGCATAATATCGACCGTTTGCTTAAATATAGGGAAATGCTGAATGAAATTCAATATACGCTCTGGGGCGGCGGCAGTGTCGCATGCTCGCAGACCTCGTACTGTGCCTTGTAGCTGCAAGTTGTACTGTGGGTGCAAGGCGTAACGATGACTGCTTGTAGACCTACTATGCTCGTAGATCTACTACGCTTGTAGATCTACTTTGGCTATTTCTTTGAAGGGGCTAAAAACATGTAATTTTAGATATTTCTCTGATGAAGTTGAAATGTCATGACAAGCCAAAATGTCACGACTGTCAATTTCATTATATTAATTTACCGTAAACTAGACAAAAAAGTTATTTTGTGGGAGGAAAAGGGAAAATACCTATTTAGTGTAAAAATTATTTTTTTCAACTTTGCCCTGGCATTCTAAATTTTGTTTTGCGAGGTACCTACCTACTTGATCCGTTGCGTCATCCGCAATCTTGATTTTAAGAGTTAATTTTTGTTTGTTGAATAACTCCTTTATTTTCAATTTCACACGAAAAAATGGTAATTGCAAAAGTAGTTTAGAACTAACTTTTCCTACAATTTTGGTTCTCATCAATTTTTCCTAGGCTCAATATTTTCCGATTAACTGGGTGAATTTTTGTTTGATTAACAACTCGTTTATTTTCAATTTTACATTAAAAATTGTTCAAAGCAAAGTTCTTTAAAATTCAATTTTCTACAATTTTGGTTCTTATACATTTTTTCGTCAGATCGATATTTTTCGATTTATATCCGAAAAGAGGTGGGTGTAAAATCTTATCATTGCATTATCACGTTTGTCAATTTTACGTGAAGCATGGTTATAGACAAAGTTGTTTAAAATAAAATTTGTTACAGTTTCGGTTCTTATAATTTTTTTGGTAGGATCGATATTTTTCGGTTTTTTACCCGAAAAGAGGTGGGTAAATCTTATCACTGCATTCACGTTTTTTTTTTTCAATCATATAATAATAGGGGTTAAAGTATGAAATTGTCGTTTTATTGCAATAGGTTCTTTGAATTGACATAGAATCTTCATGGTTTGAGGTTTTCGAATGAAACTTTTTTCAAATGGTTTCTATGATGTTCTTTTTTTAAAAAATGTGAAACATTTGAATCATCATCATCATCATTCAGCCACAAGAAGTCCACTGCTGGACATAGGCCTCCTCCATGGATTTCCAAAAAGACCGGTTGGAAGCGGCCTGCATCCAGCGTCTTCCTGCCACTTGAATGACGTCATCTGTCCATCTTGTCGCTGGTCGTCCCACGCTGCGCTTGCCGATATGTGGTCTCCATTCGAGAACTTTTCGGCCCCATCGGCCATCAGTTCTGCGTGCTATGTGCCCCGCCCACTGCCACTTCAACTTACTAATCCGCTGGGCTATGTCGACGACTTTCGTTCGTCTACGGATCCCATCATTTCTGATTCGATCTCGTAGAGAAATTCCGAGCATAGCCCTTTCCATAGCTCGTTGCGTGACCTTGAGCCTTCTTATGAGGCCCATAGTGAGAGACCACGTTTCAGTGCCATAAGTCATCACTGGTAACACACACTGGTTGTATAATTTTGTCTTGAGCGATTGAGGTATATTAGACGAAAAGACTTTTCTAAGTTTCCCGAAAGCTGCCCAGCCGAGTTGGATTCGACGATTGACCTCTTTCACGAAGTTGGACCGGCCTAGTTGGATTGTTTGTCCTAAGTAGATGTATTCGTCTACAACTTCGAGAGTCGTGTTCCCCAATGTTATTGGGGTGGGCACAACACGAGCGTTCGACATGACCTTCGTTTTGTCCATGTTCATTTTAAGGCCCACACGTTGGGAAACTCGACTGAGGTCGTCGAGCATTATGCCGAGGTCTTCCATCGTTTCTGCCATGACTACTATATCGTCGGCAAATCGAAGGTGCGTGATGTACTCGCCATTGATATTGATGCCGCGTCCCTGCCATTCCAGAAGCTTGAAGGCATCTTCCAGTGCGTTCGTGAACAGTTTCGGAGAGATAACGTCTCCCTGTCTCACGCCTCTTCTCAATGGAATTGCCTCCGAATTCTGCTCCTGTACTCGGACCGACATGGTGGCGCTGTTGTACAAGCACTTCAGCACCTCGATATACCGATAGTCAATACGGCAACGCTGGAGAGACTCGAGCACTGCCCATGTCTCGATCGAATCGAAGGCTTTCTCATAGTCCACAAACGCTAAGCAGAATGGCAAATTATACTCCTCAGTCTTTTGAATACATTTGAATATCGACTTTCAATTGTTTTTGTTATTCAATTTAGACAAGAAAGATGGATACTGCGAAAATTCGAGTGATTTTTGAATACGAGTTCCGACGCGGAACTAACGCGGCAGAAACAGCCCGCCATATCAATGCTGCGTTTGGAGAGGGGTCTACTAATGAACGCACCGTGCGATTTTGGTTTAAACGCTTTCGTGATGGAAATTTCGACTTAAAGAACGAGCCACGAGGAAGACCGCCCACACAGGTGAATAACGATGAATTAAGAGAGATAGTGGAAGCCGATCCTAGTCAAACTACCCAGGAATTAGCGGCATGGTTTAACGTTACCTTACCCACAATATTGACTCACTTGCGTCAAATCAATAAAATAAAAAAATACGAAAAATGGGTGCCTCATGATTTGACTGATCTGCAGAAAGAAACGCGTATTGAAACTTGTGTTGCCTTGTTGATATTCAATATTCGATATTCAAATGTTTCACATTTTTTAAAAAAAGAACATCATAGAAACCATTTGAGAAAAATTTCATTCGAAAACCTCAAACCATGAAGATTCTATGTCAATTCAAAGAACCTATTGCAATAAAACGGCAATTTCATACTTTAACCCCTAATATACGAAAAATTGTGACAACCAAGTTGTTTGAAATTAAATTTCCTACAATTTTGTTCGTCCTAATGTCGCGCTTCGATAAGCTGGGTAGGAAAATGAGAAGATGAGATAAGTACAGTATTTACAAATATTTATTTACAGAAGAATATAATAAGTGGACTGTGGGAAAACAATGGGTTCGTTCCCTACACTGGTTCAGTTGGTTCAGCCCGGAAATGTTGTTGAAAGGTACTCCCCTAGCCTGGACGGGATGACGCGCCATGTTGCCTCAGTAGAGACGCTGAAGGTAGGCGCCGATCCCTTCGAGAAGCCGCAGAAACTCGTAGAAAAGGTGTGAGGAATGGTAGGGCCGGTCAGTAACCGTAGCGACCGGGCTTCGTATGCTGTGAGACCGGAAGTTGTTGATCCGCTCTTAAACTGGACTACGGAAGTTCTCAAACTGGACTTCGAGCCCTGAAATCGTTTTCCAGTATTAAAATAGAGACATGAAAACCCCTGTCCCTGTGCATCGCCACCCAAACCGGAAAGCACCAGAAGGGAGTTTGAAGGAGGTGGTACACAACTTTACCTACCAACCCTAAAATAGGCAGAACGGCGGAAAATTAGGTAGGTACCTAGATAGTAAAACATGCAAAGCCCATTTAGCAATAGATATTTACACAGTTAATTGCAAACGGAACAACTTTTAGTAATAAACACAACCAGATACGTGTTCAAACTCACCCAAAAGTGGGGGCAATCGTCGCAGACTTTATAATATAAATTTTAATGAAAATACATATGAAAAAATGGCCGCTAGGGCGGTTGGAGCAGAGCGCACACCCAACTCCTTCCGTGGTTAAAATTTCAATGATTGCGAGATTTGCGAGAGCTGAGATGAGTGAACGGAATAATGTTTGAATGAATGTATCGAATGAGCAAACGCCATAGGCAATCACTCATTCAAAGAGCGTCCAAAATAGAGGCTAAGCACGAGTTAATTTTAGGCGGGAAAATAAAATAAAAATATTAATTTCTTGAGAAAATAACTGAACTTTGGAATTATACAAAAATATAGATACCTTCCTCAGGGAAGAGACCCGTGCCCCTCGGTGGGGACATAATGGGTTGATGATGATAGATTTTAGGAGCGTATTTTGAAAGTAAAAGAAATAACGCTACACTAAGATAAGAACTTAAATTGTAGAAAATTGAATGTTTTAATAACAAACAACAACAACATCAGCCATTTGACGCCCACTGCAGGACATAGGCCTCCTTTGTGGTTTTCATAACCATGAGGAGTTTTGCCATAATCGCCACGCTTGGCAGGCGGGTTGGCGATATCGCAGTATGCGGTTGGAATCTCAGGAAGACGCTGCTGCCCGTCTCCTGGTAATGTATTTTCTTAGTCGCCTTCTACTACATCCACGGAAGGGAATGGAGTGACGTTATTCTTAATCCAGCGGCACACGGAAAAGTTTGTTTCTGTGTTTTGAATCTTTTTTTGTTTTAATAACTTTGTTTATAATAATTTTTCATGTAAAATTAAAAATAAGCGAATCGTTCAAACAAAAAATCACACCCTCTTTTGGGGTATGAATCGGAAATTATCGATCCTACGAAAAAAAATTATGCTTTTAGCATAATTTTTTTTTGTAGGATCTTAAATTAACATTTTAGCTAGTTTAGGCTTAAAGATAGTAAGTAATCTTCGCGCGGGCCCGAAGATTACTTAATATCTTTATTTGTACTGTGCCTTCACAGTGAATGATGAATGTAGTCACTACCGCAATCATTTTGTCATTACCGCTTTACATTTCCATAAATATCTTCTAAACTATTAGTATTACATAAGGTTACACCTAAGTAAAGTTGTTTGTTATGACCGTAAGAATCCATTTTAGGCAACAGTACCTAAACAAATACCTAAGCTTTTTATTCGTTCTTCAAAATTCATTGATTTCGAAGAACTACGCTTGTAGACCTACTACGCTCAAAGACCGACAGAGCTACAGCGGTCTGCTTACACACACATAGACTATAACACTGATAATAAAAGAAAGGGACTGGAAATCTATTTGCCTCGCACATATACAGCATTGGCATATATATCGCGTGAATGAGAGGCGAATATTTGGTCAGTCCTTTCCTTAAATTAACAGTGCCATACGCCTCATCGCCATACTAATTTGCCTCGTTTATAGCACTTGACCTAGTAGCTTCTTTAGAGCGGCATTTACCTTTTAATCGCCTAATTTGAGTGAAGTAAAGATCGATATGCTAACGTGTATAAATCATAACTTAATTACATAAAAAATCATATAAGTATTTATTCCTACAAAATTCACTCTCAAAAACGGCCCCTAGCTGTCCTCTCGACAGACTGTACCAATTAAATGAGCGCCAGATGTGCTGTAGATTAAATCACTGTTCATTCTGTGCGCCATGCGTGACGCGGCGTGAACGTTGATTAGGTAAATGACAACGTAACTTAGGTTGGTTTTGTACAAAAATGTCAAACCATTGACTTCATGATGCTTAACCCGTCGAAATATTGATGACATTTGAAAACCAGATATAGTAGATTGTTAATTGCATTTAAGCAAATAACTAATAAGTATTCTAATCTTTTCATCATCGGAATGCGGGGTGCCTACTAATGAAATTGTTGCAAAGCAAAAAGTAAAAGTAAAAACACTTCAGGATTTACATAATAAAACAGATCTTTGAGTCAGATACACGTAGTTATAACAATTTGTAGTCAGATTGTTTATCCTACTAGAAAGTTTGTGAAGATATTTGGAGGGTTGGATGTTGGGATGTTTGTTACTCAATCACGCAATAACGGCTGAACGGATTTACATGAAACTTTGCGTACAGATAGACAAAAATCTGCATTGAGACATAGCATATCCCGGTAATGCGTTCCCGTGGGATAATATTAATTTCAAGTTTAAAATAGATGGCGTTGTGCAAGAATCGTATAAACGGATTCTGTGGCGGTAGGAAGTTTGCCGGGACAGCTAGTATAAAATAAATCCGCGGATGAGGTATAATGTGTATGCCGCCAACCGCATTTCTGTTGTAGTAGAGGTTGGTACCTACCTCTACTACCGCAGGAATGCGGTTAAATACATGGTATGTATTTGATAGGAAATTTGGATCCAGACCGGACACACAGCCCGGTTCTCACTGGGTGGCTATTCATATTGATGCAAATCAAACTGGAGAATATTTCGATTCGTACGGTCGCAAGCCATCAGGTGCCTATCACAGGTTTATACTGAGAAATATTAGGCAATGGCGATACAACGGTGCAATTTTGCAGAATCTGTGGCAGAATGAATCAACGTCGGTTTGTGGAGAATACTGTGTGATGTACTTAGCCCATAAGTAGGTATAGAGGAAGAAGTTTAGATAATTTTATAAATCTTTTTACTGAGTTTTTTTTTTGTTTTAAATTATTTAATGGTCAAAGAGTTGTTTAACGTATGTTTTATGTGATCTGTATAAGTAAAAAATAAAGAAGAAATTTAAGCTCAGTTGGGAGAGCCCTGGCAAGATTAGCCAGAGGTTACGGGTTCAAGTCCCGGCATGGGTGGATTTTTTAGCCTCTAAATAGGTTTTTAATAAAGAAAGAATATAAAGAAAGTAGGTAAGTAGTTGTTATTAGGTGACTAATCACCTTAACGTCCTAACGACCTTCGTTTTCGTTTCGTTCGACCTCATTCCATTAAAAAGTTTCCCGAATTTATCGATCGGGTAGATGTGTCGATTTGGAACCTCCAACTTCGAAAAACGAGTGTTGTTAGCAGTTTTACGCCTATGTCTGCTGTGTGTATGTTTTACGCCTATTTCTGCTGTGTGTATGTTTGTGTCTATCTGTAGCATCAATGCGTTTTTTTACTGGAAGTGCAGCCAATATAGTTTCATTGACAATTGTAGGGGATTCTGACTGTTTTAGGTAGAAGCCTATTGTAATCCTCTGACAGATCCCTTTAAAAATAAAAAAAATATGGTTAAATATTGTTATTATGAACCCTTCAATGCGTCGGAGGACAGTTATGTCAATTAAATAAGTAGTTTAGTTTAGGCCAGTAAATTTGAACAGAATAGAGCAAATCATTAAGAATCCACGGCATTGTCTCATATTTTTAGGTACGTACCTATACACGTCATATAAGTAATTTCTATTCCAGTTACTTGCTTTCAAAATTTAGCTAAAATTATAACTTTGTGCTTACTTAGCTTGCACAGCGGTCCCCCCGACGGATTTTAAGTTTCAAGAATATTTGTGATAATCATATGTTTTAACTTTTTTATAATATAATAATGTGGAGCCAACTATGATTACAAAAAAAAAACTGTTTAGCATAACCAGAACCATTTAAGTCCATTCAAGTTTTTATTGAGTCCTTCCATAGTTTGTTTCATTATTGCCTAGCTAGCTTAATAGAGTTAGCATTATAGGTAGATGCCTACTTAACTTTAACTATGGCTTTTCCTGTATTTTCGCCTCGTAATATTCCTACTAAAGCATCCACCATATTTTCAAATCCATGGTAAACCTTTTCTTTGTATTTTAGTTTCCCTTGGTTCAACCAGTTCAGGTTTGCTTGAATGCCTTCATCCCAGCGGTCTGTCCATCGGTTGACTAAGAATCCGTCCACTTTTAATTCTTTTAGCACCATTGCTGGCTGGAGTATCGTAGCTGAAATATATTAACAATTTATTACTGTTTACCTGGGCTCACATGAAGTAGGTACTCTGAGAGAAGATCCGTGCCCTGCAGTACAAATACAGAGTAGAGTTAGGACGTTAATATTAGGACGTTAAATTATAAGACATTTTCGATTAGTAATTGTATCGTAATTGTAGTAATTGTAATAAAAGTAATTGTATTGGGATATGTCATGTTTTTGGCCCAGCTCGGATAAATTGTTGATCCGGAACTGCAGGAGATTGAGTGGTCCGCAGAATATATGGCTACCACGTAAAATAAATATTTTAAGCGGTGTAAAATTCTCCTTGTCGACGTAACCAAATAAGTAGGTACCTTTTGGTAATGATGCGTCATTGTACGACGATATGGATCCACAAACTGCCACTCGGCCGTATTTATTCATGTAGTTTATTATAGTTGAGCTAATTTCTCCACCAACCTACGAAAAGAAAAAGTTCAAGCAGTGAGGATAAAGCTAATCCAATATTTACGTTTACTTAATATTTTTAAAATACACATTTCACTACGTTAATTCAATCAATAAACCAAGAGTTCCATTTTTTGTCTCGTAAGATTTATATCAGGTCACCATCAACTCAGCCTGGGACCACCTTGACAAAACATTTTTTAAAACGTGAACTGTTTGCCTCCGATTAGACCTAATTTGATGTTTTTCAGTAGAGTTCTCTTCTCCATCTCCGAGGTTCAATAACAGATCTTTACTAAATCAAAATGGGTCCAGTCAAATACCCTTGCGAAAAAAAATCATAAAAATCGGGTTAGATTTAACTGTGAAGGAAAACATCCTGAGGAAATCGGCGGTGGGCATGCGTAGTAATTTAGCCCATACTCTTTTTCTCTCTCAGAGAAGGCCTGCGCAGTGAGACATCTACCCCTATACATCTACCCCTATACCCCTATAGAGTCATGTGCGTGTGGATTGAGTGAGCATAAGAAATTATTTGTAAAACCTTAAATACGTTACCTACTAGGTGATCTACAAATTACCTATAAAGGTAAGTATGCATAGGTTTTACCAAAGACTAGTATAATATAAACATTATAGTTGGTAGTTTGTGAGAACTGAGTGAGCGCACGTTAAATAATATATTTTTTGTTTATATATTTTGACAAGAATTGAGAAAGGAATGTTGCGTTGGTTTGGACATGTGGAGAGGATGAAGGAAGAAAGATTGACAAAACAAATATATCGAGCGAATGTGGATGGAAGGGCCGGTAAGGGACGACCCAGACGGACATACTTCGACCAAATAGAAGATGTATTAACAAAGGGCAAGATAAAAAGTACCCGAAACCGGCGTGCGTGCACGCAACGACTAATGAATGTTGAGGAAGCGAAAGTGATCTGTCAGGATCGTAGCAAGTGGCACTCCCTGGTCTCTGCCTACCCCTCTGGGATACAGGCGTGAGTTTATGTTGTTATGTTATGTTTATTTTGTTTTATCTTTTTACAAATACAGAGATTACTTTTACAATCATTGTCTTAGGGGCATATTACACTATCATCATTTATCTTGGATCATAGTGTTCTTCATTGCAACCACATATGACGTAAAATAGAATCAAAGAACTTTGATAGTGTAATACACAGATATGACTCTAATAGTCAATTACATTGGATCAAATATATGATCATTTAGATGATCAGAGATCAGAGCTTAATGCTTTATCTACCAGCTAACCTAAGTTTACTTTTACTAAATGAACAGCAATTTTTCTTTTGTTTTTAGATGGGCGCTCACCCAATATACTTAAAAAAAGATTTGACGGATTTACGAAGAAGTAGCACAAAATTTAAGTTAACAAACCAGTAAAATAAACAGGTAAATAATATAAAATAACTTACGTTATCGAAATAGCAGTCGACCCGTTTTGGGGCACCTTCCTTTAGCGCAGCTTTGATGTCGACAGTTTTGTAATTGAAAGCTCTGTCGAATCCAAGTTCCTTTTCCAAATATTCACACTTCTCGTTTGTTCCGGCAAATCCGACCACGTTGCATCCTAGAAACCATAAATATAAGGGGATTTTGATACACCATGTACAAGGCCTTTGCCCAGCAGTTTTTTCAGTCATCGTAAGAAAACCTTAAATCGACACAATATGTATAATTAAATATAGCTGACCAATATTTAAATTTTTGTGGAATGTCCTTAAAACGTCCCCCGCCCCACCTGTGTCCCAATGCTGGGCAAATACCTTGGCTTCAGCTCTTCACTCCTCTGTATCGGCAATGATAGAGAATGTTCTTCTGATGTCTGACCTCAATCGAATAAATTTAGTACATAGCATACGTAACCTTAGACATATTTGCAGTAAAATAGTCTTAGGTAGGAGATAACCCATATCGTTTTAATTAAAATAAGTCGATTCCGTACCTCCACAGCATATATTATATATTAGGTGGATAAATTTCGCTATCTGGGGAACACTGTAACATCCAAGTGTGACCTTAATGCTGAGATCAATAGCAGGGTCGGTGCCGCAGCTGCAGCATTCGGCAAGCTACGTTCCAAGGTCTTCTGCTCTCATGACCTTAAGTTGGCCACTAAGATATCAACATATATGGCAATCGTGCTGCCAAACCTCTTATACTCCTCTGAGACGTGGTGTGTTTACTGCCGCCACATTCGCACTCTGGATCGCTTCCACCTTAAATGCCTCCGTACCATCATGAAGATCAGATGGTCTGATAGAGTGCGAAATACCGAAGTTCTGCGACGAGCCAATGTTGGTGGCATTGAGGCCTATTTAATGCGTCGACAGCTTCGGTGGTGCGGTCACGTATCTCGTATGGCGGAGGAAAGAGTGGCGAAGCGCATCTTCTATACTGAACTAGAGGAGGGCAGGCGGAATCATGGCGGTCCTCTACTCCAGTACAAGGATGTCCAAAAGCGACACATGAAGAGATGCAACATAGAGCCCTCCCGCTGGGAACGTTTGGCAGCACAGCGGCCAGAATGGCATAGGATGGTGAACAGCCAAGTACGCGAGTTCGAGGTTCAGCGTAAAGCTGACCTGGATACCAAACGCGACCAGTTAAAGGCTCGCTCACCTGCTGCCATAACATATAATTATGAGAACGGCATTCTCACTTGCCCTCAGTGTGCACGGAGTTGCCGTGAACATAGGCTACATAAGCCATCTTCGAGCGCACCAGCGCCACATCTCTGATTAGGGGTCAAAGTGGTCGCCATGGCCGAAACCGGTCGGAACAATCATCATCATCATATTATATACAATCCATCCATCAGTTATCCATCAAATACGTACCGATAATTTTCCCGATTTGACCAACGTGGGAGCCAACAGCCCCTGCTGCGCCCGTTATTACAATGGTTTCACCGGGTTTTGGTTGACATATTTCTTTAACTCCAAAATAAGCTGTGTTACTGGAACGGAAATTGTTTGAAATTTTTTAAACTGCCCAAAACTGCCTTCGCGTTTGCTGCAGTCCACACAAAGGGTGTTATTTATAAAAACACGATTCCTTAAAACACTTCGTAAACGTCGTATAACCAGTCTGCGGTAGACACTCCCACCGACACATTTTTACTGCGTTTAAGGATACTCTTTTAAGGGAATCGTTTTTAATAAATATCGGATACCTACTACGGACACAATATTTTACTTTTGTACAAACGTGAATGCAGTGATTGTTGATGATGTCATTATCGTGGCAAATGCCAAATCCTGGTCTCCGCCTACCTCTCCAGGATACAGGCGTGAGTTTATGTAATTCACGCTGACATAACATAACATAAACTCACGCCTATATCCCAGAGGGGTAGGCAGAGACCAGGGACTGCCACGATCCTGACAGATCATTTTCGCTTCCTCAACATTCATTAGTCGTTGCATGCACGCACGCCGGTTTCGGGTCCTTTTTATCTTGCCCTTTGCTAATACATCCCCTATTTGGTCGAAGTATGTCCGTCTGGGTCGTCCCTTACCGGCCCTTCCATCCACATTCGCTCGATATATTTGTTTCGTCAATCTTTCTTCCTTCATCCTCTCCACATGTCCAAACCAACGCAACATTCCTTTCTCAATTCTAGTCACTACATCCTCTTTCAGTCCACAACGTTCTCTAATCACATTATTGCGTATCCTGTCATTCAAAGTAACACCAGACATACTTCTCAAGGACCTCATTTCTACTGCATTAATCCTACTTTCTTGCTTCTTTTGCTATACCCAAGTCTCGCTAGCATACATAAGTGTTGGGACCAGCACTCCATTATGGATAGCCAATCTAGCTCTTTTGGAGATGTTTTGGCCACTCACAAAGGAGTGCAATGCACCGTTTACACAATTTCCTGCTTTTACTCTTCTTTCTATATCACCTTCACACTTTCCATCCCTGGTAAAAAGGCTCCCCAAATAGACAAATTCTTTCACTTGTTCCACCCTTTCACCTCTAATCATTCTTCACGCTGAGCCAGCCCTAAAACACAGCCTAAACAGACACTTACCCAGGCATTCCAAGGATTCCCAATCCCAAAGATACTGAGTGTGGACTTAAATCTGGAAGGAGTGTGGTTGGCAGCAGACCCAGGCTCGATTGCTTGCTAGGATCGGAGACTGTGTGGGTGCGCCAACCGAAGGCTCCAGCCACGTACTTTCCAACCGGATAATTTGCATTGCGAGATGCTATAATTCTGCGAACGTATTATTTGTAGTTTACTCTCAGTGGACCTGGGGCACTACTCGTAACTTGTCCACTGTATGGACTCGTCCGGTTTAAGCTACTTCGAACTGTCAAATGCTTACATATTGTGACACTTCGGAAACGTGAAAACTGGTAACCCGATAAAGTAGACAGTTATGTAATAGGCGGGCTGGACCTCATCGTCGTCTTTGGCTACGACAATTTTATCGTCCGATTTAAGGTAACTTTCAAATGCACACATATTTTTAAACTTCGAACACGTGAAAATGGATAACCCGATAAAGTGACAACTATAGGCGGGCTGGACCTCATCGTCGTTGGCTACGACGATTTAATTGTCCGATTTAAGCTACAATATTGTGACACTTCGGAAACTTGAAAATGGATAACCCGATAAAGTTCGGGGCTGGACCTCACCGTAGTTGGCTAGGTACCTATCTCTTTTGCTCCATACTATATACGCGTGTAGCAGCGACAGGAGCTTTATTGAGGTGTGTGTGTGTGTGTGTGTGTGTGTGTGTGTGTGTGCGTGCGTGCGTGCGTGCGTGCGTGCGTGCGTGTGTGTGTGTGGTTTTGATGTCACTCTGTATGTTCACTATAATATTCAGCTTTTTTCTGAATGTAAACATTTTTTTTAAATACTATCAAAATCTAGAATTTGTTGACTTTTATTGGAATAGGTAGTGAAATCCTAGAACTGGCAAAAACTTGACTTATTTCTTATTTAACATTTTTTATCATTATGTTGTTTTCATGCAAATTGCAGACAAAAGCTGAATAAAATATAGTTACAGATCTACTATAACTACAGGTAACAATTAATTTTAAAATTTAAAAATTTCTTTGTAAGAATAATGGCGACTAAAAAAATTTTTATTTAAGTAGGTAAGTACTAAAAATTACTTCACCTTATCACATACAAACCATATCGTAACAAATCGTTATAAAAAAATTATTATATACACGTACATAAATCGTTGTAAATGATATATATATATACAGACTAATTAAACTGCATTTGAGGAGTGTTCACAAACAAACCATATCGATGCAAATCGTTATATATATATATATATATATATTATTATTCTTACAAAGAAATTTTTAAATTTTAATTTTATATATATATATATAACGATTTGCATCGATATGGTTTGTTTGTGAACACTCCTCAAATGCAGTTTAATTAGTCTGTAGTGAAGCCTTTTCCTGAGGCGCGAGACATACCTACAGATGGGACGTGGGAAAGGGCATAAACTGGACAAATAGGGCAAAAACGAATTTATGCCCAAATAAATGTCCAATTACAGGGCAGAAACCATAATTTCTCATTTTTTTTATTATCAATACGTAATCCACAGACATAGATCAAGATAGACCAAAGGTGCGCTCCAAACTGTATGAGAACCGAGCGTGTCGAATTTTTCGTACCTACGGTGACGTCACGAGCGAGATTTAGTGATGGGAAAACAAGGTGCGCGAAATCGATACCGCCACCGATTCTAAGGAGTGCCGCCACCGATTCAAAGCCACCGCGCTGTGTCTTTTCGCCGCGCCGCCGTCCGCGTCGCTGCTCGTGTCTCCCTCCGCGCCACCCCTCGCGCCTACCCACCCCAACTTCCTAGTTGATCTATGTCTGTGACGTAATCGTTAAATAGTGATAAGGTTTAGGTATTTATACCAAAATATAATATTTAGGAATAAGGTGATTGCCAATTTTTTTTTATTTGTACGATTTTATTAAATAAAGCAAGTTATCTATAATCGAAAATATCACTGATTCTTTATTTATTATGTGCGTCATTCATACATAATTAATTATAACTAAACAATTTCGTACAATTATTTAAAAAATCTGTAGTACTGTAACTGTAGAATTTAGAGTTATTTATCAATTCAAATCACGTTCGGTACCTAATTTTCAATCAAGACCGCCGGATTTACCCTGAGTGCGTGAGGAAAAACTAATGATTTCGATCAACTATAATCACTGTCACTAAGTATATCGAGTGATTGAACTGGAACAAAGTCAAATGCTCTGGATGTAGATGGTTGGGGTTCATTTGAGGATGTTTCATTCGTGTCGACATCAGATTCGATGTCTGATATATCTTCCAGGTCATCGTCCGTAGTGACATCATCATCGAGTATATTGCTTTTTTCCACTCTTTTATTTAGCAAATTCCAGTTGTATGCCAGAAATGAAATCTTGGCTGCTCTTTCGTTAGTTAGGCGATTTCTTTTTGCACTGTGAATGAAGCTTTGCATGCTGGGCGTTTATTGGGCATAAATGGACAGTTATTGGGCGTTTATTCAATACGTCCGTAAATGTCCGGGCAAAAACCCATCGCTAGACGTGGGGCGAGGGCGCGGTAAGATGTATAGAGTCACAGACCACAGTCCTTGCTCTGCGGTCGCTCTTAGTCTGTAACTCTATACATATTACCTACCGCGTTCTCGCCCCACGTACGTCCCATCTGGGTGTCTCGCGCCTTAAACTGCCTTTTGGGAGGGGAGGAATCGAGTTTTTTTATAAATAAAAGCATATATGTTTAACGTACAGAAGACTTACTTGGCAACTTGCCCTCCAATCATGTCTGTTGGCAGCTTGTATCCAATCATGTAAGCTCGCATGTAAGGGTCAACGCTTAAATATTCCGCTTCGGTTAAAATTTCTGCAGGTAAATAATTCATTTAATAAGGTTCAAAGTAGATTAACAGTCGCTGATATAAAGCAGTAATTAGTAAGGGTTTTAACAGGTCATACTTATTATTCTGTCAAGCATAGGCATTATTATAAATACTACCATAAGTAGATGTACCTCGAAACAATTCGGGGAATAAGATTTCAAAGTGGAGTAAAACTTTTTGCTTAGGTTTTTAATTATAACTGGCCACTAAATAAAAAAACGAAAGAATATGGTGAACAAGAGTGAGTAACCTAAAACCAAGGTGACGCCATTGTCTTTTTAATTACAAGAAACTCATTTTAAGTGGCCTTTCAAGTCTTCTGAGTGTTGTTATTGATTGACTATTTACTCTCAGGGGGATAGTGAGTAAAAATCCCATCTCTAGATCCTACATAATATGCCGTCCTTATTTCAATGCCAACATGCGCATGCTCTAGTTCGACCTTTTTGAAGCAGAGTGACAGGTCCGGATTCTTGGATTTCAGTCACATATGGCATAATGACCTAAACCAAATGAACAATTATCTCAATCAATAACAACACTCAAACACTTGAAAGGCCACATAAAATTAGAGGACTTCTATGTACCTAATTAAAAGCATTGAATTTTAATTAAAAGTTAAGAAAATTCAATGACATCACTTTGTTTTTAGGTCTGCCTAGACTCTTGGCCACCATTTATTAAGAACTGCTAACAAAAACGCTGAAATTCTTTGTTCTTTTTTTATTTTTATGAACAAGGTCTCTTTAACATTTGGTGGGACTGCCATATGTGGCAGTTATATTAAAAAAATAATATTAATAATAAATAACTTCCACACAACACACTTATTGTCCTGGGGGTACGACCACGTCAGTCCTCCACTTTATGAAGTTATTGGAGTTGTCTGGTTTAGCCTACTCCGAACTGCCAAATACTCAGAAATACATACATATTTTGACATCTAGGAGTCTTCTAAATGCAATACCCGATAGAGTGGAAAGCTATGTGATGCAAGGGGTGGTCCCAAATTAAAAACGTTTTTTTTTATTGCACTTTTAAATCTTATTCCCCTAATTGTTTTACCAAGAGTCGGCAACTTGATTTTTTATTTGTAGCTTTCATTTCGGTGGCTCTCATGAAGTTTATTTTATTTTTATTTTCCGTGACCAGTACCTAATGAGTACTCACCTCCATCTTTTAACTCCGGAAGCTTTTCTTCGACTATTTTAAAATCACTCTTTTTCGGCTCTCCTTGGAAGTATTTGGTGAGAACATATTTTTGTGCTTGTACGTTTCTCGCAACTCCGGAATAGAAACGTTTGTAAACACATCCCAACATTTCAATCGCTGATGATTAAAAAACTGCAACACCTGCCTATAAGAAGATGAATATGAAGGTATGTTAATTGTTAGTTTCAAATACCTAATTGGGAAATCGATGGATCTAAGGATCTCGATTTAAGGGAGGAAGAGCCAGGCCCACGCGAGCGGTTGCTTAAGGGGGCGCCAAATTCGAGGTAGATGTACCTAGGTTCTTATTAGCAGCTAAGGTTACTATAGTAAGTGCGTGTATTGCCCATTTTTCTGTCTTGCAAAAGTGGGTAGTCCAAGTCAAGGACATCAATCCTATTATAATAGCTCATCCTAAGCTTATGGTTGTACCGGAACTCCGAGCTACTCTTGTGTGAAAACGTAGTGATTATATTCTCTGTGCTTGTGTGTGTGGACCGAGGAGCCACTCCTTGGTTTGCTATTTCGCGAATCCCAAGAGTGGTCCCTCGGTCCACACCACGCCTACCACTACGAGCAAAATGCACACAGATTACACTTGTATTTATGTTTTAATTAATCTCTGATTTTATGATAACGCTTTAATAAAAGTACTATGACAGAGAGATAGGTATCGCGAAGGCTTCTTATTGGTGGTTTCTGTAGCCCACTTTTTCTGACCAATCAAAGACTATCGCTGACGCTCCATACAAAGTCGACCCACCCTGGTCTACACATTGCACACACACATCTTATTTCGTGTGCATGATGTTTATTATTATAGCAGATCGGTCTGTGTTTATGTACGTGCTTGTAAGTGGGATATTACATTGTCAAATATCTCTGATCATCTAAATGATCATGGTATTTTGATCCAATATAATTGACTATTTGAGTCATATCTGTGTATTACACATCATTATTATGTAATACATCATGTGTCATATGTGGTTGCAATAAATAACGCGTGGTGTGCGCTACTATTGCTTCAGCAGTGCCCTTTATTTTACTATTAAAAAAAAGAAAAAATAGAAAAGTGACGCGACAGATTGATGACAGGTATTGACGTCAGGAGGGTTTACCAGATCTCAGAGAATTCGAGTTGCCAAAAGACATCGTCATTTTAGTATGGCTTGTTTTTTGTTATTTCAACAATATTGTGCAAGTGTATAATTAGAAAAAGAATTACATTACATTATTTGAAACATATTAACGAACAAGAAATTAAAAACTCTTTTTTTATATTAAATAACTGGCAACACCTGTTTCTATTACCCATATATTACCGTATTCGATCCAATCTGTCAGCAGATGTCAAAAATCTATGATCAAGGAGAAAATGATATCATTGACTCATAGATCTGATCCAAGATAAATGAGTGTAATATGCCCCTATGACCGTTTAACTTATAGTTCTTATGCCATTATGTTGGTAGCAATGCAAGTCAGTGTTGCTACGTTAGTCAAAAGTTAGTCTTGAAATTATTAGGAATCTGAGATGTTTTCAGTTTGAGAGTGAGATGTCAAGACACCAATATATTATTTAATGACATAGAGTTATCTAATATGCACATTATTTAATTTTATGAAATCAGGTTGGTAATAAAAACTAAAAAAAAATCACAATGGAATGGTCGTTGGTTTGAAGGTGTTGCTTGAGGTAAAATGCAGGCTTTGAGTTAACATGTTAACTTGCTACAACAGCCCTAACATAAATAACATTTAAGTAATAATGTAACAGTAAAACTCTTCATGGGGTTTATTATATTTAAAACTTATAGAAATTTAAATGTTCTTTAATCTACTTTTGATTCAGATTGTACCCATGTAATTTAAATATGAAAGTCCATCATCGTACTTTATTAAAAACATCTGACACCTTTGGCAACTGTATTTCACTAACCTGTAATGCACAGATTAAAAAGAAAAAAAGACACGTCTTTGTAATGGCGGCAACACGAAACTGAAACGTTACGTTTTTCACGCTTAGAGAAGTTTTCTTCTTTCAACACCATCCTGTCTTTCACCGCTTTAAATGTTTTGGACATGGGCATTTTATTACAGAAACATTCAAAAACAGCGTTTTGCAAATTCTATATCCTTGGCAAACAAGGGTACCAACATTAAAGCATGGGATCTATTTGTTGAATGAAACCAAGGATAGAGTATCCTTGAATGAAACGGACTCTACTCTACTGGTGGCACTGTTTCGCGCGCAAATGCCTTACGAGACTGCTCGGCCTGTGTAACGACCTGCCTAACGGCTACAAAGGTCAACCTTTATGTTTTTGTTGCAATCGCCCATAACGTAACTGAATACAGCGCAGGAATGTAAAGGTTGATGTGCTGTCGACTAGACCCTACAAATAAGAACCTGTGATTGCCACATCGCAAACTAAAACGGGCTTGCTTGACACGCCGCGCGCACGCTTTTCATGGCAAATGACTTTAATTTGAAACCGCTGTCGAAAGTTATGCACAAGTGTAGCGTACCTAGTTACAATCAGGCCCTCGTCACTCCATACAAAAAATATTATGAACGTACTTTGTGCCAACAATGAAACAAAAAATATAATCCTGCTAAAACAAAAGACATTAACTCCGCAGTGAATCACGTAGATGTATCATGATTTAAAATTAAGTCGGGTTATATGGGAAATCTTATGTTGGTAATGTTGGTATTACGTATTTTGCAAATGGCCGGTAATTTTGTTCGTTTGTTGTTTTTGTGTGGCATTATTTTATTTTATTTAACTTTAGCAACAGGTGTAGTGCGTGAAAAGTGATTAAACAAGAAATATGGGAGGAAAAGCATTGAGGAAATGTGAAATTTGTGGCATTAGAAGAGTCAGAAATTAATGTACGTCTGGCATATTCTTAGCCAGATATCCACTGGAGCCAAACAGGTAAAATTAGTAAGTTTATCATAATAAATGTACGCAAATTTTGATATTTATTTAATGCGCTTGGATAAAACAACTGAATTATTTAGAACAATTTACGATTTTGACAAATTTAAATTAACGCCGGTTGTAGTGCGGTACCCATAGGTAGGTACATTTTTTTTATCGATATTTTGGACGATTGATTTCTGCCAGATATTTCTACATGCTGTCTAAAATTGATCACAACTACTTAATTTTAAACGTCGAACACCACACAGCAAGAACAGAAATTATTTATGTTGTTTTATTTTGCTCAAAGCATTCAGGTTTGTTTTATATTTTTAAAAATACATTGTACCGCTTTGTTTTGTATTCTAGATGCCGCTTATGGGTTAAAGCGACAGGCAATGAATATTTGCATGGTGGAGCTGTAATAGCCACCGTTATATGACGGAGAGAATGATTGCCTTAATTGTAAAAAAATTTATTCGAAGACAATGTCAAATATATAATTTTGATTTCATAAAGGCAGAAGAAATTAACGCGAACGCAAATAAAATTTTGCAAGCTCAAAGTACAGCAAAATAGTAAACAGGTGATACAAACGTTCCTTGACATTATTATTATTAGCAGTACCTATACCATATTTATTTGGGGCTGAGACAAAGTGTAAACAACTTTTCAGTACTCTTTAGACTATTTTCATCGTCGAAAAATGTTATATCGGTTTTTTAACTAAGAAATTAGTAAATTAGATTTAATACTTTATAAAAAAATTACGTATACAACATTATCAGACAGTATCATTTTAAAAGTATTAAAAAGTTTCATTTTGTCTCAGCCTCAAATAAATATGGTATAGATAATATATTTTTTGACTTATTGTTTTGTTTGTTGCAGACTCCAAAGATCTGAAATTCGACCAAAGTGCAAAGTTTTGATAGCGACGTGACGCATTGGTGACATTAAGTTTTCTACACTTGATGCTAAATAAATGATTTGATTTAAAAAAATGCCTTTTTCATTATGAAAGTAAGCGATAAGCCATTCACACCATGTCATACTCGAAATAATTGAGTTGACCTACTGTGTTGGGATTTATCGCCTACTTTAATTTCCAAAGCATGAAAATGAGGTAGGAGGAGAGACGTCTCGAATTTTTTTTTATCGATATCGATATGTGATACGTAGTCAATCACTAATGTTTTGCAATTTCATTCTCATGTTGGTATTAAACTATTTTTTGTTAGGTTGGTACAAACTACGTTCATGAATAATTTTGAAAACGTGTTGTTAGCAAGTGCCGACTCTTATAACGTAGTGATTACATACTCTTTGGTTACAATCTTCGGCAAGGGGAAAAGCCGCTGCGCACGGCGCATTGCGAGTCAATGTAAGCCATCGTGTGGAGGCACAGAAAACTACACTCAGAGTGTAGTTTTCTGTGCCTCCATAAAAAAATACAAATCAGTCGGTCGGACTAGTGATTACAATTTTTAGAACCGGTTTTTCCAACTAAGTTTACAAAAAAAAGTGGTTATTTATTTTATTTACTTTTGGGTTCTTTCTTTTCATCAAAAGAGTCTTGTAATATATGAAAAGTCACGAAAACGCCTGTCTGTTTTCTAATAAAAAAAAATTCGTGCAAAAACAGGTCTACGGCATAATATTATAATCTGCTTAACCTTAACTATTACCAATTACTGTCAGCAGAGATTACTAAAATATAACCAGAATCAAATTAGCATTTATACAATACATGTCTTAGATGGAAAATAAGGGTTTTATTTAAAAAACAACGTGAATTTGTCTTGTCTCCCGTCCGGGCCCTATAAATTACGATATAAAAAAGTAATCGATTACGTTTTAAAAAATATCGGTTCTTTCAAAAACCGGTTTTAGTAGAGCCGGTTAATATCACTAGGCCGGGCCGGACAGATGTCGCCTCTGTCGAAAAAAATACATTGCTTTTCTTTGCTTTGCAAACACACAGCAGGCAAACAAAAATGTTGAAATGAAGATTTTACTCTAAAATACTGTTTGTTAACCCTGAGGAAGATATAAAATACGGTTCATCCAGTTATCAACGACAACATTATAAAATTCTTCACTAGCTCCACCAATCATAGAAGTATGGAATGTTATGGGAGTCATCCGGGGTTGTCACGAGTGAATAAATAAAATGAGTTCCGCCGAGGAAAGTCTCAATTGTGTTTTCTGCAATGAATCTTTTACTGATAAGGAGACGTTACAGATCCATTTCAGGTACTTATTAAGTTGGAATAGTGTTGTGTGGAATGGAAATGCATTAACACCTCCATACCACCATTTTTGAACCGCGAAGTGTTGTGTGTTTCTTTCACTAACTCCATTTACCTATCTCGTTGTAGGAAACACGGCGATCCCCAATTCATGAAAGAATCGCCCAGTAAAAGTAAAACACCTGAACATGTCCAAGGGCCTGAGACTGTCACAGAAAAGAAAGTTGAATTGGTCAGTTGCGATGTCTGTACCGAAGTGTTCCCGACAATATCTAAAGCGATCACTCACAAACACAAGGTGCATCCGGACCACGACGCGAAGTACTTCTGTTGCTGGTGCGGAAAACTCTTCACACTCAAGGTAAAGTAAATTAATCTTGGTGCCTCCCTGCCTGTGTCTGCTCCAAAGGTCGAACTATATCCCCTCCACATTTATGCGTCGCATTTATGCCTAATCGTTTATCTGTGTTATCTTCATAATAGGTATTTTTGACTATCATGTGTATTGAAGTTTTTACCTAGTTACCTACTAAGATGACAGCAAATACTTTCAAGTACTATCCTATGATGTTTATGTATGTTTAATTTTTTAATTTTAATTTTTGGTTAGCAATAAACTGGTTAATAATAATCGACGTGCATGCATGCAACAAATAATTAATGTTGAAGCGAAAGTGATATGTCAGGATAGTGGCAAGTGGCAGCTCCTGGTCTCTGCCTACCACTATGGGATACAGGTGTGAGTTTATGTATGTATGGTTAGCAATAAAATATTTTCTGTCAACAATAACTCTTGAGCATCTACTCAAGACGAGACTGGAAGTAAATACAAAATTGAGTAGCAAAAAATTCGGCAGCAACAGAAATTAATGACCATGTCTGATCTATTTGCTACCAGGAACTATGTGTTTCTGCTCATTTATTTATAATAGTGACCAAAATAATTGTTGGCTGATCAAATTTTCTTGTTGGCATATTTCTAATCTTTCTGAACTTTTGCTGGTCATTTAATTCGTTTTCCCTAAGCATCTTTTTTATTTCAGCATCTCTACAACAAACACTTGACTAGCCATGAGACTAAAAACAAAGGCAGTGGCAATATTTATCACTGCGATTGCTGCAATGTAGACTTCAATGTTCCGTCAGCAATGATATACCATAACAAGATCTTTCATCGTCAAGATTCTGATTTCTCATCCATAGGCCAGTCAACAAAGCAAAAGCTTGTAGACCAGGTATGTTCCATATGGACCATGTTACACAGAAACGTGTGCGTTTCAACTGATCGGCCACAGCATATTTACAAAAAAAGTTATATGCCAAGTTTTTGTCGATTTGGTTCAATTCCCAAAACGTGAATTTGTCAAAGCAATGGTTTCAAAGATATAAGGGTTTGAATGTGGCCGCGCCATCGAAACGCAGAGAACTGCGCAGCCTCGGAGATCTTTTAAACTAACCATTGCAGAGACTTGAAGTTTAGGTAAACAACAGAATATAGTTCACGAGTTGTGAGACAAAAACCCCGTGTTTTTCAATGTTTCGACTGCGCGTCGATTTAAACCATTGGTTTGAGCAATTCACGGTTTTGGGAATCAACTTTTGACAAATTTTTACAGAAACTTGGCTTATAACTTTTTATGAAAATACGCCGTGGCCGAGCAGTCGAAACGCAATCCACAGAAGCATCCAAACACATCCCCGTAACTTGTGAGAGAAATGGATTTTTAGATGTTTTTGCAATGTTTTTGTTAGTGATTACAACATAAAACTTCTGACCAAAACCATGGAATAAAATAATCCAATCGATAATAATTATTAACTTAACTTCTTCATTCAGATAACACAGATCCACTTTATAAAATAATAAGAGACAATAAATAATTAATTTACAGGAACTTAAAATAATAGAAAAATTTGTTATAACATTTTATTAATAACATTGATTTGATTTGGATAGATAGATAGAGATAGAAAACACTATATTGCACAACCAGGTGAGATATTACAAATAGTTTCTTATATCTAAGTAGTGGTATACAATTGGCGATCTTATCGCTTAGAGCGATCTCTTCCAGACAACCTTTGGATGGAGTGGATTCCAGCAAGAATATAGTCGGTAGATGGATGTACATAAGAGAATCTGAAATGCTATGTGAAGTAACAAATATGTATAGCGAGAGATTACAAGAAATATAAGTACTTAAATTGCATTACATTAGTAATATTGATAAAAAAAGCTTCATATATGGACCAAACCCGATAGCCTTCATAATACTGTTGATGCTGTCCCGCACTCTGCAGCAAAGAGCCGTTTTTTATTGCATATTATTGTACTAAACCATCCTATTTTATTGTATAAATATAAACTAAAAATTTAGAAATAGGTATCAAACACAGAAAAATATTCGTGTCTTCAAGTGTCGCTGTTGAGGTCCCCACCTCCGAAGACACGTATTAAAAATAGGTATATCTATTGTTGCGGTCAAGCTGAGCACTTGCCGAACGCGGAATTTTTTATGAACCTAATGTGATAAAGATAAAGAAAAAGTAAATTGAAATTAGAAGGTTCAATTATAATTCACGTTTGGCGCGAACAAATATTTATTATTGCTCTCTGTTAAGTAAAGTCTCGTTTAGAATATAGGTTTAATTACACTCCAGACGAGACAAAGTGGGGGGCGCTACAAAATAACTGATTTTCAAAGTGGGCGTTAGACGAAATAAGTTTAGGAACCTCTGTGTTCAGATGAACCTATGCATCTGCATGCAAACATTATTTTACGAGATAACTCAAATATCGATAAACGCTTCATACATTATAATAAGGCGTTACGTGCAAGTTGTGACGTCATAGTTTGAGCCCAATTTGTATGGCGCGTTTTTGTACCACGGGACTATATTGACTTTTCGACTTATATTATTACTTATATTATTCGGTTATATTATGAAAAGTATTAGTCATAGAGAAAAACAATTACCACGTTTATTTCTTTTTTCTTTATATTAAAACATTTTTTAGTGCAAGTTCTCCATTTGGGTGACCTTAGCCCATCCTGCCTCACTCCACACTTCAGCTGGTACTGATCCGACACCTCATTATCCCATCTAACCACATTACCCTGATTTTGGTACCAGTATTTGACTATACCGCTTAGCTCTCTAGGGACTCCCGTGCTGTTGTCCCCAAAGAATGTCGTATGAGAAAAGGTCAAACGCTTTAGGAAGGTCCAGAAAGCACGCACAAACCGGCTAAAAAAAGATCTTTTTCTCACAAGTTACGTATTGTGGGTTGGAATGTTTCTGCGTAACATGGTCCATTTGTGATTTTGGGTTTAGCCTAGTTTAATTTAGCCTCAAGATGCTGCAAGTGATGTAATACACAATAACAACTTTTGGGCACATAAAATATTAATATTTTACCTGCATAAAGGATTAAAAACCGGCCAGGTGCGAGTCGGACTCGCGCACGAAAGCTTCCGTACCATTATCTATACAACAATAGACACAAAGGTCGGGAAAAGACCGCAAAAAAATTACGTTTGTTGTATGGGAGCCGCCTTGAATATTTATTTTAATTTATTTATTTTTGAAGCGAATATAGAACTAAATATTCTGTGAATATTTCAAGCGTCTACCTGTTGCCGTTATTAATATCGAGCAAAAAACAGCGAAAAAATTACGTTGGTTGTATGGGTGGCCCCCTAAATATTTATTTTATTCTGTTGTTATAGCGGCAACAGAAATACATCATTTGTGAATCAGACAGACGGACGGTGATGTCTTAGTAATAGGGTCCTGTTAGGCACCCTTCGAGTACGAAGCCCAAAAAACTAACTGTCGTATTGTTTATAAAAACACGATTCCTTAAAACACTCCATAAACGCCAATTAAAATAGTCTGTGGTGGAGATTTTACGAGGAAAAGATGTAACGACGGATTAAATAAACTGCCCCTGAGAAGTGTTTAGGGAATCATGTTTTTATAAATAAGGCTGTTATTGATTCCGCGGCAGTTTAAATAGTCTGGTTTACCACTCCTTAAGTCTAGGAATTTGTAAGATTTTAACTAAATCCGTTGCAATAATTTGTATGAATTCTCCAACATTTTTTACGTAAGTAATTTACCTAAAACAAGAAACGTTTAAAATTATTTTATTTGTTGCAGGAGTTATGTCCACTGTATTATTGTGTTTTCTGTGGTGAAGAACATATAAACAAAGTTAATCTTCATGTAAGTATACCCTTACTTTTTGTTTAACCTTTTAACTGTGGACTGTGGGTCTCACAGACCCGGTCCTTACTTGAGTTTTGGGAAAACAAGCCCTCCCCTCACGCACCGGACCCGAGAGCGCAGTAGCTTCAGTTTTAGGTGCACTAGGATCGCGGATGATGAAGGTATTGTTGTATGGCACTCAGTGCGTAAATAATATGCTATCAAAAATTTGTTCGGTGGGTCCATAAGACCCGCTGTCCGTATTTCTCATACAGTTTCAGGTTTCAGACCCATTAATATTTTGTGTTTCTTTTATAGTTTAAACTTTTGTAATTTGGGTGGCATGGGTGGTAAGTTTTGTTTCGCACTACAAAAACACTTTTTATTAGAGTTAATGTCACTCCTACAATAATTTACCTAGTCCTTCAAATAATCTAGTCAATTAAGACTAAAAAGTTCCTAAGCTCGTTGATTTTCTCTATAATTATGAAAGTTGTAATAAATGTTGATTATTTGTACTTTTACCATAATCGCCACGCTTGGCAGGCGGGTTGGCGATCGCAGTATGCGGTTAGGATCTCAGGAAGACGCTGCTGCCCGTCTCCTGGTAATTTATTTTCTTAGTCTCCTTCTACGACATCCACGGGAGGCAATGGAGTGACGCTATTCTTAATCCGGCCCCACAGATAAAACCCCTCATGGTTATGAAAACCATAAGGGATGATGATGATGATTTGTACTTTTATCTCTGTATTTTAAACCTTATGAATTTATATTACCTCCTTTAAGAATTGAAAAAGACCTGGGGCTGTGGATCTAATACAGCAACTTATAAAGGGGCTCTGTGACACCCAGCGTCCATGGGTGTGTGATTTTTTTTCACTTCTGTAGTTAAAGGTGCTAAAGCTTACAGCTATGTTTTTTTGGTCAGCGATTATATAATTATGAAGAAGGTATATTTTATTACCGTCCAGTACTTACTAGACATGAGCGTTGTGTCGTCGCCGGTTTTTGCTACGCCGCCGCCGCAGGTTTTCACAACGGCGTGAAAAAAAGACAGATTTTGCTGCATAACGTGTCAGGTATTCAAATAACGGAACATCAGAAAATAGTTCCTTCAATAGTGATAGTTAACCCACTTCCAATAAGCAAGATTTCTGTATACAATCATTTAGAAAAAAATGTCGAACGATAGATAGAGAACACTTTGTTGTAGATAAAAAAGGGAATTGCACAGATATTTCTTAACCTAAGACGGCGGCCTTATCACTAAAAGTGATCTCTTCCAGACAATCTTTGGATAAACTGGATCAATACATTGGAGAATGAAGTAGATGTACAAACAAAGAAAAATAACTTTTCCAGAAGGATTCCTTCACTGGATTGTGTATGAATGGATTGTATATGACCACTTTTTTTTTATAAAATCTCTCCCAAATCTCTAGTGTTACATACACGCCGATTATGTCGCCGCCGCTGACTAATTTTTGCCCTCGTACGCCGCCAAAGTAAATCACATCAATCCAAATCATAATTTGCAGAAACACATGACTGACGATCACAGTGATGAGAACCAGAGTCCAAACGAAGTGCTTCGGTGCCCACTGTGCCAAGCAATATTTTATCACTTGGATGCTTACGAGGTTCACCTGACATTCCATTCCTCAGAAGATGTATACAACGACAATGATGAGTATGTATTCAGAATCTCTACCCAAAAACCCAACCAAGAGGTCCTAAAAATATTTGTTTGTAACAAATGTACATAAATATTTTTCAGAAGTAAAAGTGAACTCTCCGAGTTTACTTTGGACTCAGTTCCACCAGTAACTGAGAAGGTAGAAGACTATGAGCCAGAGTCAGAAGTCAGAAGTCCAGGTGACAGCATGGATATAGTAAGTATCCCCGTATAAAAGTAGTGTAACAACATAATAGTGAAATATGGGGCAGTTATTCAGGCTGACCTTGTTTTCTAGCACAAGATATCCAGCATAGATAAAACTCAAAAACATACCTCTATTTCAGGATCAACTTCTACAGCTCGCTTCAGATGGTGAGACTAAAAAGAGACCCAAAAAACATAAGAAGCACAAAAAATCGAAAAAATCTGCTATAACGTTAGATGAGTTCCTTAACATGAATACAGATGTGTTTGGCGAGGGACTAAATATTCAAGGAGTTGAAGAGGTGCCGACACGAGTTGTCTCTAAACAGCTCAAGGTTAAAGGAGCCACCACAGGGGCCACCGTAAAGAAGGAACTTAACAAACTAAAACAACAAGGCATTGTTGTAAGAAAGAAAAGTAACAAAGTACCTGTATTTCCTGGAGTCAAAGTTCAGCTAGGAATGCAAAATAAAGTGCAGAAGCCATTGAAAATAGCTCCCTGTGCTCTCAAACCACTCCCAAATGTCCCTAATACTGAAGCCCAACTAAAAAAACTTTTGCCAAAATCCAATGAAGAGGTTCTTTCTAACTTGCTTAGTCAAAGTAATAGTCAAATCCAAATTATTAAGAAGCCTGTACTAAAGAACTCCGATGAATCGTTACAGAGTGATCAGACAAATAAAAACTGGAATCCATCTGTTACGCCGGAAAAGATTGAAGTGGAATGTGATTTATTGCTCAGATCGTCTGAACCATCCTCAGAATTAGACCCCGAAGATCGTTTAGACGAAAATAAAAGTGAAGGCATAGCTCTTACATCTGTCTCACCAGATCCAACAAGTATCAAAGAGAGCAATATAACAAACTTAATTCACGAAAACAATGAATGTAACAATTCAACTAAAATATGTAAAAGTCTTGAGAAAGGACCTGATGAACATAGCACAATAATTTCAAATGACAAAAATAACTTGGAATTCAAAACTTCTGACGGCGTAAAGAACTTAAACTCTTTAAAAGCTTTAAAAAGTATTCAACATCTAACCATAAAGCAACTAAAGCCATCTGAAAGCAATTTCAAATTGGATCTTTCTGTCTCTAAAACAGAGAACGTGGAGAAAGATATCACAGATTCGGACTTTGAAGATGCAATCCCTGCAACAAAAATCGTTAATATTACACCCACTAAAAATTCTGGTACTGAAGAAAAGACAAAACTGTCTGCAAAAGACTCGAATAACTCTACTCAAAAACAGCCTATTGCTTCAGTAACTCAATCTGTGACACAGTTTAAACCAGATAAGAACGAAGATAACAAGATTCCAAACAGGGTTAATGAAAAATCCAATACCATGCAGGAAAAGCAAAATTTTAATGCTAATACAGGAATAGGAGCGGGAAATTTTCTAAAAAATATAAGTCAACAAATTGCACTCAAACCTGTTTCCACAAATACAGTAAAATCAAGCACACTTGTTGAACAAAAACAAGAAACAACTGATAAAACAACCGATACTCTGAAAAACTTAAGTAAACATATTACAATAAAATCTGTCACTCAATCACCGAAATCGTCTAACAATGACGAAGATGATAATAATTCTATGGCAAATAATAATGTTATTACAAGTCCAAAGAAAGTGATACCTATGCCACAAGGTAATATTAAACATTTCCCACAAATAACAGTAACATCCCTATCAAAAAAAGGCGCTGATGACTACGAACAAAGTGATAATGACGAAGACTTTGATAGATTCGATTCTGATCTTGAAAGTGAGATAAAACCTACAATTGTCAATTCTGTGTCAAATATAGAACATAATAAAAACCGTAATCTACAGCAAATGCAATACAGCAAACAAAGGGTCATAAAATCGGATAAAATCTCACAGAATGTACTACACAACAAACAAGTTACTATAAAATCGTCAAGCCATACGTTCATTTCATCAACAAATGTAACAAAAAGCAAAGACGAAAATGAACATGTCGATAGACACTTCAGTGATAATGACGACGATGCAGATGACGAAAACATAATGCTACCCAGTTATAATCAATCTCTTCAAGGTAAGATCAATAAAAACTTAATTATAAAACCGGCTAAGAATAATAGTCCGACAAATATAAATCGAGAAAAATCTGTTCCATCTCCATGTCATTCGCCAAACGCAAAGAAAGTCTTTCCTGCAAATAATCAAAACCAAAAACTTAACGACGCCGCATCTAAACGATTTGGTGTGTTACGAAAATTAAACCAAGGAATAACAATAAAATCGTTACCTCAAAAAGAAAATGCAGTATCTGAAGAACCAGAAATATTTAACATTGAAGATTCTGATAGCGACAATAGTGAGATGCCAGTAGTTCCTACAAACTCACAAAAGCCAATCAATACAAGTCGAGCTAATCTAGACGTGCAAAAGAGTAACACGAAGCAAAATGAACAACAACAGAAGAAACAAAAGGGTCCTCAACAGACAAAATCCACACCAGCAGATCATCAGAAATGGCAGTTGGTAAAACATACAGCACAGCCTACTCCAAAAATTGAAGAAGGTATCAATAATGATTACTTCAGCACAGACGAAGAAGGTCAACAGCAGTACAGTGACTCAGATGACGCTCCAGACATCTGCCCAAACATTTCGAAATTACTGAGTAACAAAAACATTTCGCTCAAAAATACAAAAGGCTGTGTGCCTCAAGCTTTAAAAAAATCAATACCTAACAGCCACGAATTAATTGGAAAGTCTATAAAAAAATCACAAAATGGCCAATCCAAATCGGATCTGTTAAAGGATTTCCATTTTAATGAAAGCAGTGAAGACGATGTTGATTGTTCTGCACCGCTAAGAGACAACAAAATCAAAATAATTGGGAATGAACTAGCAATAAAACAATCCGACGAGTTCCTGAGTGATAATGATGATGAAAATGTTGAGGACACAAATGAAGACGAAGATGCACTCTTCGAGGACAAACATCAAGATATAATCAATAAATTAAAAAACATGAACGCTAATGTATCAATTAAGACTAATAATCCAAGTGGCCAGCAGATTCTAAATCAAATTACTCAAAACCTCGGTGAAGGAGCACTTAATTCATCGTCGCAACAGAGTAAAAAAACTGTAACATACACTCAATCGCGAGCTATGAAAAGGAATGCGTCTGAATCATTCTCAGGAAATACTAACATAAGAAGAAATATACCAACAAATCCCTGTAAACAAATAAAGCTAGCTGATGAAGAACCACAATCTGAAGACATGTTCAATTCTTCTTCCAATCAATCGAAGATGTTGAGTCAACTGTCTGATATGAACACTGTAAATCAAGAAGTATCGACAAGCGTGAAAACTATTCAAACTAAAACAGTAGTCCAAGAAATAACGACGACGGTTACCAGAACAATAAAAACCGTCAATCAAGAAGTTGCTGTAACGTCTTCTCAGGTGGCAGGCAATGCTACTGTGACAAATCCACCCAGGATGCAGAAATTTATTCAAGGCATGCCGAAAAATCCAGCACAAGTAAGAAATTTTAATAACACAGGAACACCTCAAAGGTTTAGGGCTCCGACTAATACACGCAATTTTAGACCTACGAATCCTGTTCGGCCATCGGGAAATACTGCTATCAGATCACCAAATAACGCAATTCGTGTGAGGCCTCCAGTAGCACAGCAAGTCAAACCTGGACCTAACAGAATGCCTGGTATGAAGAAAGTCGCGCCAGCACAAGGTAACCAGTCACAGAATCAACCTGCATGTAAACCAATCAAAATAGCGCCCAATGTTTTGAAGCAGCGGCAGCAACTCTCGAAACCAGTGACAGAACCAGGACCGTTTAGCTGTTTTAAAAAACCCAACGAATCTTTATTTCCTTCCGGTTTGTCAGGTGACACAGCTTCGGTAGCCTCTACCTCTCAGATTAGCCGTTCCAATGTCAGCAGCTCAACTCGAACTTTTAAATCGGACTCTTATGTTACGGCAACCAATACGAAATCGGAATTTCATAGTTCTCACCAGGAAATTAAGAAGTTAAGTAATTTGTCTGGGCTTAAAGTGGTTAGAAGCAGCCAGTCGACCCAAGCCGTCAACGAAGTCCAGAAAATTGAAGTGAGTGATCCCAAGAGACAAAGCACTTTAGATGCAATACAAAGGCTACAGAGACAGGGTCTACTATTGAAAAAACCGCGACTTGAAGAGCCTGATGAATGCGAGCAATCAGATTCCGGTTGTGAGGATAACGATAATCATAATTTGGCTTTAGAAGATAGTGGGTAGTGGAAACAGATATAATAATATCTTTCCTTGTACATACACAATATTTAAATAGTTCTTGGTGTAAGTAATTGTTTTTGACATTAAGTAATTATTCAGTTATGATGATTCGTACAGTCGACAACACATCAAACTTTATTTGCAAATAAGCCTATACCGCAATTGAGCAGACTGTACGGATATAAAGATTGATGTGTTGTCGACAGTCCCTAGGTAGACACAAAATTAGTTTTTCATTTATAGTCTTTTTTTCCTATTACATACAGACTTACCGTATTAATGTAAGATGATTACTATTAAGTAAAATAAATAAAAGGAAGTTTCCTATAAAAAATTATATTGAGATTAGATAAAAGTTTTTTTATGAATGATTAATTAAAAGTGGATATGAAGTTGTTTTGCTTTTATTTTAACAAATAGTCTAATGTACTATAATATGTTGCGGATAGCAAGGGACCGTGAGAGATGACATTTGGAGGAGTAGATGGTGCATCATCCCACCCAGCAGTGGGCTGATGATGATGTGCTGTCTCCATGATATAATGGTGCCATTATGCCTCATAGAAAAACAGCGATAAATCGTGCTGTATTGTAGCACAAATATTTGAAAAGATAACAAAATAAACCTTTGAAGTTTTTATCAAATATTATATTTGTCTTACGTCCGTGAAACGGATAATATAAGTATGTAAATACCAATGCATTACATGCCATCGATAAAATTATAATTCACATCCATCACCGGTGGTGGTTTTATTCTTATTCTGTCTTGTTCTCCGGCTTATTCGGCCGCCACTTTTGCTCCTGTAAGGTAATAAATATTAGTTTACTTTTCATTTACACTTTTTCCATCCAGTCCAGCATAGAGCCCTTGAACAAACTACATATTATATAAAATGTAGCAAAAGTTACATGCTTCAGTTTTCTATTCTATTGATGTTCGTGAACTCCCGCCAGCACAAACCGTATCGGTACGGAACTAGGAAGCAGAATGGCCAATACCCAAAATGGCGTACGAGTCTACGATTGATAAGGATTTCTCAAGTTCATCTTACTAATTAGGCATTACAAGAATTTGCCATAAGGCTACTTAACCATCCCGTGGCGTCCCGGCTAAGTAGTGTGCCTCGCCGGAATAAATGGAATTTATCGAAAGGTCTAAAGGATTTTTTTTCTTATCTACCACACCAAAAGCCAAGACAATACACAAACACATATCTAAGGACTAGCACCACTAAGTAATAAATACCTCACTAACCACCTGTTTCTCGTCCACTGACAATATATTAATATACTGTTAACAGCTGTCAGTTGGCCAAAGTGCTTTACAAATGGGTATTTGACAAAATATCAAATGAGTTAGGTACTTTTAAAATACTGGCTTATGACGTCACATTTCAGAGCACTCTTTTTAATGTTTCATTTAAAAATTGTAATAACTAGTAGGTAATTGACTAAAAGAGACACATTTTCCGAGATATTTTGTATTTTTATCGAGCATATGAAATAATTTCTAGTCGATCGTGTCAAATACCGAATTGCCAGCTGATAATACTACATACACAGACAGCGTAAGAGAAACCGGAAGTTAGAATGACGTACTTACAGCAAAAATATAACTTAGAAAATAGTACTTACCTACCATCACCTGCCGTTAGCTTATAAGTTTGGAATTTAGGCCTGCAATCTAACAAACAGCCGAGGGGTGAACTTATAAAATTAACAGGTAAGGAAGTACCTGATACAATTATCTAGCATATCAATTCGATAGTCCAGCAAGCGGCCTTAGCTGAGTGAAAGGTGAACCTTAAAATTTTACTGGCGAATTCCGATCCACTTGCAGAGGATTTCACTTGTATCCTATACACGGTTTCCTTTCGAGAGGACCAGGCTACGAATAAAAAATCCACTGGGACTAGAGTTATACTATACCTACTCACCGCACGGGTTATTAGATTCTTGAAAAATACCCCATATTGGACCAAGTGTCAAAACGTACAAGGGGACATAATGTCCAATTGCTAGAAGGACCACTACCTAGTCAAATAGTGCAAGTGTTAAAATGTCCAAGGGGCCATAATGTCCAGATGCTAAAAAGAACACTAGTCAGTTAGTGATAGTGTCAAAATGTCCAAGGGGCCATAGTGTCCAGATGCTAGGAAGAATTTTGCCTATTATTTCGGTTCAAAAGATACAGCGCTTTATATGTCGGACGGACAGACAGACAAACGACGTAGGCTTAGTAATAGAGTCACATTCGGGATCCTTCTGCTATGGAACCCTATAAACCACTGATCAGTACACTGAATCAGGGTTGTTACGAATATTCGCATTCCACCGTAAACGATTCAGTAGCGATGCAAACGCGATACTGTCGCGATGCAAATGCGATTCAGTAACGGAACCAAAATGCCAGCGATCGCTACATTTGCAAGATGGACTCTGTTGGACCGATGGACAACAGCACTCTCGATCTCTCTATGTTGCACTACTCATGCGCCACCCTTCCTCCGTTCTCCTCCCGATGTCTCCCGATACGCTCGCGCGTTTGCATCGATACAGTCGCGATGCTGTAACGCGTTAGTAGCGCGTTGGCATCGCTTTTGCAGCGCGTTGCAAATGCGACTAAAGCGCGTTCGTAGCATTAACAGTTCGTAGCGTTTACGTTTACGAAACGCGCGACAGCATCACTACAAAAAGTCGCCGTGGGCGAGGGGCCTTATATATCCTTTGGGGTGAAATATTAGACATATTGGCAATTGGATGTTTTAGTAACATGACATTTTGACTAATAAACTTTTTGGCATATGAGTGTTTTAGCATCTGGCCATTCTGACCAGTTGATGTTATAGCAATTGGACAATTTGACCACTAGACATGTTGCCACTTTGATATTATTTCCTTGACGTTTTACACTTGGCCTTTTTGACACATTATCCAATATACCTGAAGGGAAAAATACTCACCCTCGGTTTCTCGTACACTAACGAGCTGTTAATCTAGTGTTAACAGCTGTCAGTGGTTTTGTTTGTATGCACTTTGGTCAATTGACAGCTGTTAACAGTAGATTAACAGCGCGTCATTGTACGAGAAACTGGGGCTAAGTAGCTGTGTACATAGCATATGACTTCTCTCCTTCCATTCTCACTTCAATTGAACCAGCGGACCAGTAAGAATTTTTAATAGTTCTACTTTTGTATCATTGAGAATTTCACTGCGTAAGTATCTATCAACATAACATAAACTCACGCCCGTATCCCAGAGGAGTAGGTAGAGATCAGGGACTGCCACTTGCCACGATCCTGGCAGATCACTTTCGCACTTCATTTTTTAAGTATCTATATGACCCATTCTATTTCCAGAAATTCGCACAGGATATACCTATTTTACCCACTTAGCGCAAATCTCAATCCAGAATCCGGTGGGTGACCATTCAAAAATTCTCACTAGTCCATTGGTAGACTAGTCAAACGAGTGAGTAACCAATCCACAAAGGTTTAGATTAGCAGATCAAAATCTCTAAAACCACGAAAGTTTCCATAATGTAGTACGGTAGTGTAAAGTCCGTGTAAGTGTGTACTTGGAAATGGAATGCAGCGGCAATAACTGGCTCCCACTTAGCGACCTCTAGGGACGTTAGACAACGAGTGGCTCCCACTTAGCGACCTAGGGACGTTAGACAATAGCTCGACGGCACCTGGGACAGTCACAGTAGGGCTAGAGCAATGCGCTGCACGTACCAGAACCGCGAGCTCATTCGACAGGCGGATGGCGATCGCGCGAAGCTTGTAGCGCAGCTTCAAGCCACCCTGCGTTTTCTTGCGCATCGTCCGCAGAAGCGTATACGTGTTACCGATGTGCAACACAAGAAACAGGGCCGCCAGGTAAGAGATCTGCCGGATGGCGCAAAACAGAACATAAATAAAACATAACGCAACATTATATTTCAACGGAAAACAATTTTATTACTTACAAGTAAACTTAAACACGATAATGCATCAGAAGTGAGATTTCAAAAATATAAAATCAAATATACAAACAGAAATGCTATTATATTTTAATTTATTATTATTACAATAAGTACATTCATAGTTATAGATAGGTCAGTGTTAATTTCCTACACTACCCAAATTGTTAATTAATTTAGGTATGTACTAGTTTACGTATTGTGCATTGAGATTCCTTGAGATTGTGTCTTACGGTTTAGTGTAGGTACCTACATCCCTTATTATAATTTTCTCACAAGTTGGATCACAAAAGATAATTTACATAATACACTAGATACTATTTACATAAATTCAGAGTTTTTCACCGCTTAGGTAGGTAAGTATAAATAGATGGCCCCACACTAGGGTGTCCCTTAAAAGATCAAAGACGTTTTGTTGCATCGCGTACCTTCTTGTTTTCCCCCTTCTATATTGACTTTAAATCAAGTTTTACATAAGTTATTTGAACTACAGGTACCTGGCACCTAAACGTAAAGTCGACAGCACATTAACCTTACGTTGCATTATACCACGAATACTATCACTGGCACTATTAGTGTACTCTAATCAGTCACGTTAAGGGCGGCTTTGCAAAAAAATTGTAAAGATTGGTCTGCTGTCGACTGTATCAGCACTATTTTGCATCATTTATAAATTATTATAAAAAAAATTGGGTTTGATTCATAAGTTTTTTTATTAGTCAATGTGACATTTCTTACTTGTAATCACAGATATAGATCTAGCTAGGTAGATGCCACATGTTGACCTGTCTTGCACGCCCGCTTGTGATATTCACAACATTGAGGCGCCCCACAGTAGGCCGAAAATCACGTTTCATAGACATTCAAACTGACATGTCATAAGTGACGCTTTTTTTGCTTGGATGTGATGGAGAATACTTGCTATATGCCTTACATAATGAACTTTTAGGTTTATAATCGTAAACAATGCGCTCAGATTTTTTTTCGAAAAAAATTGTATGGAGTCGGCATAAAAAATTATGATATCTCCGTAATCGCACAATTGCGCCTAATATCCTCTGAGGTTATTAATATATACATTATTTAGGATTTTTTGGCATACTTCATGTTGCGGTCAACCATGCGTTTTTTTTTTCTTCGATTTTTAAAAATTTACCAATTTTTTTTGTTTATTTTTTCATTTTTACCTAATATTAAGCTTAACATAGGCGTATATAGACTAGGCATTAATGCAAAATAATTATGTACAATAGTAGAAAGCGAAAATAGCTTACTCATTAGCTGATATCTGACAATTGTCTAATGATCCTCTAAATCTTCAATAAAATTAGGGAAATTATAGTTTGTAAATGATGTTTTAAATAACTGCCGACTTGTTGAATACCTTTATCTATAGAATAATTAGTTTCTCATAAGTTAGTACATTAGAGGGTAGTTAGTAAATTACTTGTTCGGGCACATACACTAAAATCGATCGCAATAAATAGGAATACACTTGAAGAAAATAATTTAGTATACTTCAATCATTGAAAGTAAAAACATTATGGCAAGCATCGTAACTAATTTGGATTTGTTCGTTATTTTGAGAAAAGCACACAAACTCAGTGACTATAATTTTTTGTTCGAAACAGTGCTATCTCATTTAAACAACAGTGTATCTGAAGAAGATTGTGTGACTTTAAAATAATTTTGCCGGAGATTCACTAGGGCTGCACAGAAACGATATGAATCAACACATCGGAAATATGAGATATTCCGAACTCACTACGAAAGTTGGCTTGAAACTGATGTTGATTGGCCGAGTTGCTTGAAAGAAAATATGCAATCGATTATTCAGCATGAAGGAAGTCCTATAGTGCCCCTTTTGGAGTCATCATCAAGCGCTACTGGTTCATCTAGTGAGCCATCTACATCATCAACTGGAACAATGACGAAAAGAAAAATCGCCAATCGTAAACCTTTTGAAGACTTGGGAACGAAACAGAAAAAGAGGCGAAGTGGAGACCTGACTGACAAAGATTCCAGTGAGCTCGTATTTGCTACGATTTCAAAGTTAAAAGATGAAGGCCAGAACAACATGGGTTCTGTGATTGAATACATGGTACAACATCCAGAATCAATCAAAAATCTACATGATTTAACTCCCATACCAACCACTAAAGAAACGTTTTCACCTCAAAAAGCATTTGGTTTACTAATATCTCTGAAATTATCAAAGTGGCAATACATAACTCTGCGAGAATCAGCAATTCGAGAAGGCCTTAAACACTTGTACCCTTCGAATTACTGCGTGCAAAAAGAGAAGAGTGTGTGCTTTCCACCTGAACCAAAAAATGCAATTACGGTGACAGATTCCTCAGCGAAAATTTCACTGCAAGTTTTGCTAGATCTGACAGCAAAAAGAATAATTCAATCGTTGCCAGAAAGTATGCAAAATAAAGAACTGGTTTTAATATCAAAATACGGTTTTGACGGAGCATCCAGCCAAAGCAGATACAAACAGAAAATGGATTCTACAGAAGATGACTCAAGTATCTTCATGACTTCGTTGTCACCACTGAAGATGACTTGTGAAGATGTTACAGTTTGGGAGAACCCAAAGTCATGCTCCGCAGCGTATTGTCGTCCAGTGCAGTTCATCTTTGTTAAAGAAAGTGAAACAGTGGTGAAGAAAGAAAATGAAAGAGTCAAAGCTGAGATATCAGCTCTCCAACCATCTGATTGTGATAGCAATATGGTGAGTCATAAGCTAATGCTCACCATGGTTGATGCCAAAATAAAAACTTACCTCTCTCCTTACGTAAGATCGAATGCAGCTTGCTATATTTGTTTGGCGAAACCTTCGGAGATGAACAAGTTAGAAGAAGTTAGAAAGAAATGTACAGAAGATGACTTGATGGATCTCGGACTTTCATCACTACATGCGCGCATTAACATTATGGAATGTCTTTTGCATATCGCATATAAATTAGATATTAAGAAGTGGTCTGCTAGAACAGAAAGTGAGAAAGCTGCAGTGGATGCAAGAAAAAAATCAATCCAAGCCAAGTTCAAAACGGAACTCAACCTATTGATTGATGTCGTAAAACAAGGCTATGGCACAACTAATGACGGCAACACTGCACGACGATTCTTCGAATTTCCTGAAAAGACTGCAAGTATCACTGGACTAGATGAAGATCTGATCCGAAGATTTAATGTGATTTTGCAAGCCATAACTTCAGGTCAATCCATCAATGTTTCAAAATTTAAAGAATATGCCTACACAACTGCTGAAAAGTATGTAGAATTATACAACTGGTACTACATGTCATCAACAGTGCACACGATACTGCTTCATGGAGCTGAAATTATTGCTGCTAACGCAATAGTACCGATTGGGAGTTTATCAGAAGAAGCTTCAGAAGCGCGAAATAAGGATTTCAGAAGATTCAGGGAACATCACTCACGTAAGAAGAGCAGACTGAGTTCAAACGAAGATATATTTAATTTCCTTATTATCTCTTCCGATCCGTTTATTTCAGCAATACGACCAACGATGGATGCAAAAAAAAGAAAACTTTGTTTGCGGAAACATTGGATCTGCTGAACATTGAAACGCCTGAATTCGAGTTTAGGGATATTGCTGATATAAACTCTGACTCGGAGTTTGACTCTGAAGATAGTGATTCAGATTAGGCAATATTTTAAAGTAATATATTTATTGTTTTATTTATATTTTTATCATATAATTTTATTGTAATAATTTTTAAATCAATTTTTTTAGCATTTTTAGAGAGTCGAAACACAATTATTTTGTTAGTTCATCATCAGTACACTTAGTTGTTAATTAAACTTAGTTTGATATGTGTAAATGTTCCTATGATGTAAATATATAATATGTTGAAAAAATCAAGATATTAAGCTTTTTTAATGTATTTTACCTTCTAATATAGCACACAATTAATTTTCATGAATGCCCAGTCTATATGCATTCATGTAAAACTTAATATTTGTAAAAATGGAAAAAAACTTTAGTGAAATTTTTAAAATCGAAGAAAAAAAAAACGCATGGTTGACCGCAACATCAAGTATGCCAAAAAATCCTAAATAATGTATATATTAATAACCTCAGAGGATATTAGGCGCAATTGTGCGATTACGGAGATATCATAATTTTTTATGTCGACCCCATACAAATTTTTTCGAAAAAAATTCTGAGCGCGTTGTTTACGATTATAAACCTGAAAGTTCATTATGTAAGGCATATAGCAAGTATTCTCCATCACATCTAAGCAAAAAAAGCGTCACTTATGACATGTCAGTTTGAATGTCTATGAAACGTGATTTTCGGCCTACTGTGCGCCCCCCGCTCGCTCAGTCAGGCAGGTGGCGACCTTCAATGTAATAGTGCGTTAGACGAAAGCAGGAAAATGACTTGCGCGATAATAAGGCGTAAAAACACTACGAGATTGATTAATTAATTGAATGGGTACATATTGATGAACCTGTATTTTATTTAAAAAACTATTATTATTGGTTTCACCATGATCATTATAGTTACACAAACCTATTCCGTGGTTGTGTGATTAGTTGCTGTATTTATTTGACGCAATAGAAAAAGTAGCCCTAGGCGGTTTGTTGCCACGCAATGAAAATTAAATCAATCGATACTTTCGTTTGCAGTTGAAATTTGGTATGGTGCAGGGGAAAACACAGTCCCGCCCTTTTCCACTGAATATAGAGAATAGTGTTGTTCGTCCAACCGATTTCGATTCTAACTCGTGATTCGTTCGTGATAAGGTATGCGGTACAAAAAATAGGTACTTCGATTTGTTAAGAGACACATTACCCCCCATACACATACATATTAGCTAAATTAAAAATTGTAATAAATTATCATCACACAACATGGACTAAATATGACTAGTCTTGTCGTTACAAGCCGGTCAACAGACGCAAAAATGTTTACACTTTCATATCAAGCCCAGTTTCATTTTATCATATTGATTAATCATCATCAGCCATTTGACGCCCACTGCAGGGCATAGGCCTCCTTCATGGTTTTCCAAGCTTCCCGCCACGATCCTCAGCATTAAAGGACCGCCTGATTGAATGCCAGCTTATTTACCATAAAAACTACACCCACTAAAATGATTATATGATGGTTTACCGCCTGATTAGATGCCAGCTTATTTATCATAAAAACTACACCCACTAAAATGATTAGATCATGGTTTAAACTAAATTAACATGCATATTTCATTTTTGCATCATTTACACATAGTTTGCGCTTTACCTGCCTCACAATCTCGTACAGCGCATAGGTACTTAATTAGATCTATTTGTTCGGACTAAATGTGCACCAATAATTATTTATACCTAACTACATTTCTATGCAACGTTATCTATAGTCACAGCTTGGTCTTGTACACAAAATACTGCTATGCTGTTAGATAGAAACTTGCAAACCACTAAATACAAAAATAAGTTACTACATTATTTCGAGGTATGCATCAAGTTTTAAATGCCGTCCTTAGCGAGATAAGATAGACAGTGCCTTATAATGGCCGATGTTGGATCTACCGGCGATGGTACGTGCTCTCCTGTCAGTCGATGCCAAGGACCTAAGTTGTGTTCAAGTCACACTGGCTGGTCGAGGGTACTTTCCCAGTGTCGTTTTGGCACGAAGAGATTTAACGCAAGTTAATCCGCCAGCAGATTAGTAACCATGGTTAAAGAATGATGAGAGTAGTACACTTAAAAAGTTGTCCGTTTCCGAGAAACTCCTGATTCACGCTATCCATGATTATAGAAATTATTAAGAATCCTTTTATACAGGTGCTGGGAATAAAAAGTACCACTGCGTCTTTACGCTCATTTGTTATTGACCGGATTGGTTTTTATGTGAAGACTAAGTACCGACGTACATTCGGCAGGTGATCAACCTTCACATTTTGGGTGCAGTCATAGAATCCACGTAATGTAAAAGTTGAACTGCTGTCGAGTGTACCCTTCTTCTTTCGACTTTAATTTTGAATACGCGTTTATTTCAGGAATAAGCCTGCTAGATTTACACTTTTGGCATATTCAGTTAAAACAAGATCCTCTGAGCGACAATCGTGTATTCCCGTTGTCCACTGATTTCGAATCCAGCGCTCTATAGACAACGGAAATTTTAATAAATATGTAATTAGTTCTCCCGCTGACCATTGAATTTAACAATTTCATTGAAATCTTCAACAATCAAATTTTACTTTTTTGGGATAAAAACTGGTGGTATTTATATGTAAATAGGTACAACTTCAACATTTTACAGAAAGGCCCTGTCCGTATGTGTCTGTTTGCACGGTCCTGCACCTATATTATACTACGCGGCCAAATCCAATTGTAAGTCAAATTCTATAGGCAAACATTAGGATTCCGACAGGATTTGTTATTAAGGCCTCTGGCCAAATTTATTTAGTTTATCGCGATCTTTCTACTTATCAACACTAATGCATGCTAAAACATTGATTGGATCTTTAACTTACTCAGCGCCAAGCAAGATAGTAAAGTTGAGTCGTAGGCAAGTCGTAGGACACTATCATGATTTTTTGCATCACGAGTGTTTTTGTGTCTTGGCGGCGGTGAAATGGTTTGGGGCTGTTTAACAATCTCTTGATAAAATCAGGTAAATTCTGTTTTAAATCCTATCCAGATATTAGAGCCTTAACGAGAGGCCAGGGCGACGTCTTAAAAAAGTAAGACAAAAACTTTTTGTGAAACAACCAATAAGGTATTATGTACTACTTACTAGGAGACAGCCCAAACAAGTTTCGTGTCGCAAAATTAAGGTTTTGCTGAACATACCGATGAAAAAAGACGGTTTTTATTTGAATATGTCTTACTGATAACCATATTTCCAGATACCGGATGGCATTTTCTTTTATTCGTGTTAAAACATGCAAGCGCTCATCATACGCTTTTGCGAGACAACTTGTTTGGGATGTCTCCTGTACCAAGTAACCATTGGAAACAACATCCTCTAAGCTACTACGCATGCAGGTCGATGCTCGTACAGTTTACTTCACACCATCGATAAGTAACACCGAGACAAATACGAGGAGCTGCGCTCTGCGGCAGGTTACGTTGCGGTGGCGGGGCGGGCGGGGCGGGCGGGGCTCCCCTCTCAGTCGCACTCTACCTGCTCGTTGAGTTTCTGCGGTATGACGAGGATTGTTGTGGCCATGTTGCCGAGTCCCAGCGTCAGGAACGACATACTTAACGCGGCCACCTGTACGCGAGCGGTCATAGGGAAAGAGCACTTTTAAATTTGCCAATTAGGATGACTCGTTAACCATTGATCACTTGTTAATCGCCATCTTGAGTTGATAACAACTTAAGTAGTGTATTGTATCCACAGTAGCCCCCGCCCCGTCTGTAACTTGGGATGTTTAGTGACGTTACACGCGCAATTTTATTATGTGTTTTTTTCTTTGATGTATCTATTGCTTAAGTAATTATCAACTTAAGATAGTGATTTTTGGTTCAGTAGCTAAACAATTAATGGTTTACAGTCTTTACAATAAAATTTTAGCGCTCACTGGCCGCTTCGAATGAACATAATAATTTTAGTAAACTTGGACGCACTGTACGCATGAACACAATAAGTTCATGAGGGTTAAAAGCAAGTTTATGAATTTTACAGTGCTTGACCAAAATCTTCGAGTAGTCAGCGACATTCAGCATCACCGGAATGAATCAGCACTTTTTGTTAAATACTCGAACTTATTTCGGGCGCAACCGGGGGTGGGGTTGACGCTCGCTCACTTTCTGGTACAATAAATCGATTCCTTTATCACATTAAGGGGTGACCCGGTGTATTCCTTATTCCTCATAACGCTAACTGGTGCCACCAAGGGAAAACAATTATATCTTCTTTTCTTTTGCAAAATGTTAACATAATAAATTTCCATAACTGTTATAACTATTTCTAGAACCAAGGGTCAATCACTTTAATCGATTTCCGCTAAAAACGGCCGTTTTTAGAAAAAGTGCTTTGTAGTCCTTGTTCAGTTTTTGCAAAAATGTGTTAAAAAGATATGATTTCTGCCATTGGTGGCGATGGTGAGAACCTGGTGACCCCTTAAAGATAGATTTTTCACCCTTACGTTATAGATACGCTTTTTCACATATGAAAACCGCTCTTTTTCTGATGTGTGGCGGACGTGTTTCGGAAAATTGCAAAAGAAAGGGATAAACTACTACCAATACACCGGCGTATACCGCAAAATAGAAAGGTTGCCAAACCATAGCGTAAACACGAGTTTGCTTGCAGCAGAGCTTGCTTGCAACCGATGTAAATTTAAAGCCTTTCTGTTTTGCAGCAGTACCTATGTAAAAATGTGACTCCGGTCAACGGTGCAGACGGCAGACAGCAACAATGGCTGCCACGATGACAAGCAGAACTTTTTCGCAGGAAATTTCATACAAATTGAAACCGGTAGTAGCGCATCGGTAAAAAAAGAAAAACTTAGTTATAGAAAAAAGTGCGACTTTGAGCTTCAATACCTCCAAAACCGCTGATTTCCCAGGCATGGTTTTTTTTGCTGAAGATGTTCGTTATAAAATGCAAAGAATATTTGGCGTTCAGTATAGACCGTTCGTGTAGGCTGAGAAATAGAAACCGGAAGTGGTGCCTGAGGTCGCGACTGGCTCGGCTAGTTTTAGTAATATAATAAACGGGTCCAACCGCGATTATTTATTAGGTAAAATATAAATGTAAATTAGACCCGTTTAATATATTACTATTATGACCATCGCGAGTCACAAAAAAATACTTTTGCTAGTTTTATCTGCAGTCTGCAGCGTTACTCCCATGTTCACGCAATTCAGTTTGGCTGAAAATCGAATCGTGACATTAAACTTTAATGCTGCTGTTACGTCTCGTGCTTTCTCGCTCGTACAGTCAAAATTTTTTGGTGATTGAAAAAAAAAACTTTTGTTAAACGTGGTCTGAAGCTTTGCTAGATAATAAAACTATGAACATTTAAGACATATTTTTGTCATTTTATACGTACTTTTTGAATGAGATAATTTGATAGTGAAACGTATAATTTTGGAAACAATGTATAGGAAAAACAAATAAAAATATATTTCAAATATCCATTACCTATTATCTAGCAAAGCCTCAAACCACATTTATCAAAAGTATACACATTTTTCGACAATCATAAAAAAATACAATGTGCGAGAGAGACGGCCTGCCAGACACAACAACAGCCTTAAGGATGTTGTGAAGCGTACCTGCCACGTGGCCTCGGGATGATGGCTGAGCTGGTACAGCGTGTAAGCGATGTACAGCTGGAACATGTAGCCCCCGAAGAGGAATGGCAGCAGGTAGGACAGTCCGCGCCACATCCAGGAGTGGAAGCCTTCGATTGTGATGTCCATATTATGTCGCGCCCCCAGCGCCTTCAGCCGGTACAGAACGCCGCGCTGGTACCGGAACTGCATGTACTGGACTACGCCTGTAAGCGATGCGAGACGCTTTTTAGCTATATCGGCGTATCTCTGGTTAATTTTCAAGGGGAAGAGGGGGGGGGCTGTCCCTGAAAAACAATGGCCTGCCACAAAATGCCGGCCACGTAAGCCGCATGCACCCGAATAGGTGGGCGAGACTTATCACTGAGTAGGTAGCGCGCGGCGGTCATCGCAAACGGGGGCGACCGAGAAGACGATGCCAGGATTATCTCGACATATTCTTGTCGGATTTAATGTCAAAAATAGGGTAGGGGATATTTTGAATAACTAAAATTAGGTTAAGATCAGCATTTTCTATTCATTAATTTGAAATAAAAAAAATCTGTGATGCATAATCCCCAAGTAGATAGGTATTAGTTAGTTGAGCCTGATATTTTCGCACTGACACGAAACTTCATCATCATCATCATCAGCCTACGCTTGTCCACTGCTGGACATAGGCCTCTCCTATTGCTGGCCATTGAGCAGTGTCCTCGGCTACCCTCATCTAGCTCTTGCCAGCCGCCCTGCGGAGATCATCGCTCCACCGAGTCGGAGGACGTCCTACACTACGTTTCCCGATCCGCGGTCTCCACTCAAGAACTCGTCTTATCATCATCATCAGCCATTTCACGCCCACTGCAGGACATAGGTCTCCTTCGTGGTTTTCATAACCATGAAGGGTTTTGCCATAATCGCCACGCTTGGCAGGCGGGTTGGCGATCGCAGTATGCGGTTGGTTCTCAGGAAGACGCAGCTGCACGTCTCCTGGTATTTGATTTCCTTAGTCGCCTTCCACGACATCCATGGAAGGAAATGGAGTGACGCTATTCTTAAACCGGCGCCACACGGACACTCGTCTCGTCAACCCCATCGGTTATCAGTTCTTCGCATGACATGGCCGGCCCACTGTCACTTCAGCATGCTAATTCGGTGGGCTATGTCGGTGATTTATGATAATCTACGATAGATATTAGTCAGTTAGACCTCAGATTTCCGGTTTCTCGTGCACTAACAATCTGTTACACAAGCAGCCTATATATGTCCCACTGTAGGGCACAGGCCTTCTCTCAGGGAGAGAGCATGGGCTTAATCACCACGCGTGCCCACCGCGGATTGGCGATTTCAAGCGCTGAGGTATGTGAATAGCTCAGACAGTCAGGCTTCCTCACGATGTTTTCCTTCATCGTTAGCGAGTGGTATTGCTACAATAACTTCACAAATGTACATAACTTGCAAAACAAAGTCATAGGTACTTGCCCGCACTGGGAATACGACCTGGGTCTCTCGCTTCCGATTCCGATGTTCTACCCACTACTAAAAACGCTCGCATTCAATCTGTTAATCTACTGTTAACTACCGCCGGTGATTGTTTTTGGTTGCCCTTTGGCTAACATGTCAGTTGGTAACTAAACAACTAAACAGTCAGCGTCATAGAAGGCCATTGTATGCAATAGGTATTAATAAATTACTCGTAGTATCTTCAATGTAATAAAGAACACCGGGGTATCTGTAATACAGGTTCCGACTTATTACTGAACTCCAACGTAAAACTGTTAGTTAAAGTCAAACTTTAGATACTTTTCATTCTACCCTTCGGCTTATCCACACAATGCAGGACGACATTCGCATATGAATATGCAAAGCTTTATACCATATACCGAGCTATTCTGTTGTTGGTTGCCAAATGAGTATGCGAATAATTTTCAGGGTGAGTGACCGGAGGTGAGGATCAAATGGTACCTAATATTTACACCGAACCTTTCGTTATTAATTTGTTTTCATCAAAAAGTTTTCCGCACAATTGCAATCGAATTAAAATGTTTCTTTAGGAACATTAATTAAGCCTAGTGTTTTTTGTAATGGCGATTTTTTGCAAAAATGCTTTTTAATACAGTTTCTCAAAAAGTGCATTCTCTTTCCCAACTGTCAAAATAATGTCTATTAAAAAGAAAAAAACCAACCACGAAGTTTTTACTAAAAAAATTTCATGGAAGTTTTTATGATTCATTCAAATATTTCTAAAAAGAAGCTACTAATTTGTTTCAATATCAGATTTAATGATTTGATTCAATGAGTTAGGTTAGGTTTCATTTCATCTCATTAAATTTCATTTACATTTCATATCAATAAAAAAAATCTACTGAAGACTTGACTGTATGGACATAGTTCCCTTTTCCTACCCAGAAAGGGTGAAGAAAAGAAAATCTGCTTATATTCTTTTACGGTTGGCGCCATTTTCCAAAAATTTTCTTTATTAAATTGCTTCATTTTTTCGCAACTGTATTAAAAATATTTGTTCAGTACACGTGCGGAACCGTCATTGCAACTTGTTCCGACTGTCAACCCTCACCTTCGGCTGCGCCTCGGCTCGGGTAGACATTGGTCGGAACTCTTTGCAATGACAGGCTTTCCGCACTCGTAATGAAATACACTATTAAGTCCTAAGGCCTCACGTTTTATGCTTATTGACATTTCGGCTGTCCCAAAAATAAACACAGAGGCTATTTAGACGCTAAATAGGTTTTTAAATTGTCCTCAGCACGGGATAGTCCAACAAAAAGAATATAATCATGTAGGTACAGCGATATCATTCCAATGTTAAAACCTAACTGCAAAGTGGGCTACTCGGGGCTGCAAGTGATGTAAATTGCTTCGGCCAGATGTCGCTGCATGTACGTAATACAGAGAAGTTTGTAAAGAGGCTCGAAATTTCATCAATGCTTGCACTTGCCCATTAGCTCATTTGGGAGAGCGCTGGCACGGTGAGCCAGAAGTCGCGGGTTATGGGTGGAATTTTTAGCCTCTAAATAGGTTTTTAAATTGTCCTAAGCACGGGTTAGTGCAACAAAAAGAATATAAGATCACTTTTTCCCAAAAATTTACTATAAAAGAAGTTACGATATTTTCCACAAGCGGCTAGTTATCACAGGGTGTCCCCTTAAATATGATTACCATAAATTACCATACCAATCGAGTGTAGAAATACTCACTGATATAGGCGTTGAACCACATAAATGTGTGGCGGAACTCGCTCCATGGCTGATTCTGTGGCCAGATGAGCAGGATGCCGGCGACCACGGTCGAGATGAAGTGGTGCAGCCGCCACCAGCCCTTGATGCGAGACCCGTTCACCTTCAGGATAGACTCGCGGATCGTCAGCGTGCAGTAGTACCACACCAGAAGGAATATGAGGATCAGTTGGAGTGGCCTGCAAGAAACCGGTGCCAATGCTATGTTAAGACAGAGCTCCCTAAAAAATCGATCGAGTGAAAATTACAGGTCACTACAGCGCGATTTTGAAATCGTTCTGTGGCAAAACCCTTCATGGTTATGAAAAAAACCATGAGGGAGGCCTATGTCCCGCAGTGGGCGTCAAATGGCTGATGATGATGATGATAACAGCGCGATTTTGACATCGTTAATATTTTGAGGGAATGTTTTGTATAGACAGTATTATTGACGTTTTAACAGAAATGGTATAACATATTTGTTCGAGATGATGAAATGTCGCAATTTAGTTGTTTAGTTAACTGGTTATCCAAATTCGAAGTGGTAGAAAGTATCGTGGCGTTTAAAAATGTTTTCTATTGTGTAAATGTAGCGTAGAACGACCTGTGACCAGGTGGAGCGACGACATTCGCAACGCGGTGGGCAGTGACTGAAAAAGAAGAGCCGAAGATCGGGCTCAGTGGCGTGTCTTGAGAGAGGCCTATGTCCAGCAGTGGACTGACACCGGCTGATTATGATGATGATGAAATGTTTAAAAGCCTATTGGATCCTAATCACAGATCTACATGAGAAACTGATTTTGCGGCTCACTTAACTTAAAGAAACTCATAATTAGCCTAATTATGCCGCCGTAGTCCACAGATGATTACCCAACATCCGACACCATCAGTATTTACTTACTTTATTTTACCTCGAAAAAGATCGTATACAATTTAGGATGCGTGAATTCTGTAAATACATACAGAAAAAAAAATTGCATATGTTATCCACAAGTGGCAATCTGAATCGGGTTGGCGAATCGGATCTAGGCATATCGGATCGTAATCGAAATCTCGAATCATCGACATTTTAAGCGTTGCTAAGGTAAGAAAGATAAGCAAATTCGTGAAATTTTAGTTAGCAACGAGGATCATTAATACAAAATGTGGAGTATGTTTACGAATTTGTAATCAAACCATTTTGTAACCAAGTTAAGCCGCGATTAATTGGCAAAAAGCTTTTCGAATGGGATCTGCATCGTAGCTACTTAATCTAAATCACAAATATGTAATAACATACACAAACTTTAGCTGGCTTTGTATTAGTCACGATACAGCAAACTCTTGATTTAAGCAAATAAAGAAAGAGCTTTATATAGGTGTTGATTTGTAAAGTGACGCTCGTCTCAGGGTTCTTTCTACTCATCAACTCAGAAATCTCAACAAAAACATTATATAATAAAAGTATTGAATTTTAGGTTTTTATGAATTTGCTGTTTTTTTCGATTTCGAGGTCGACACCACACTAAAAGTGTTTCGTGTTGACATGTAGAAAAACCAATGAGTCGGGCGTCGCTTTACAAATCAACACCGTATATACTGTACCTGAAGTCTATCATGATATTTAGAACAGCTAACACGAAGGCAATAACACTGAGGATCAGCTTGAATTTTTCGTACTCATCTTTGTATTTAAATCTGCAAAAGAAGAAATAAATTATTATATTAACTAGGTACTGTTTATACTGAGCTCCAAAGTATGATTATTTGAAATACCTTCGTTTAATTTTAGAAATATGAGTACCTACCTGAAAGTTGCTGGATGCCTTTTGATATTTCTAGCAGGAAGTTCTCTATCACATGACAAACAATATTGTTAGACGCGTGTTGGACGGCATCCAGCGTCCACTAAACCTATGCGTCCATTTGACGTGATGGATTTACATCAGATTGGAAATCCATTCCTTGACGGCGTTTTCGAGCAGATTTTGGAATGCTAGCAGTCCATTTGGAGTGTTGGACGCCTCGTCAATGGGGGCCTTTAGACGACTTTGTAACAAAAATATTATGGTTGACCTGCTGTCGACTGAACATACTAATTGCTGGTTGTGTAGATTATGTATGAAGAAAAGGTAATAACCAAGCACTATAAATAAACTGTATCATGTATACGGATAAACTGCATCAGCAGTTTGGCAATTTTGTGTTAGTTAACTTTCATGTTGACCGCCTCGTTGGTCTAGCGTATCACACCTGATTACCACGCCGGAGGTCGTGGGTACCATTCCCACTCGGGGCCGCCATACAATTGTACATGGCCTCAGTTTGGTGAATTTCCATGTTTGTGATGTTCTAGCCTGGTTACCATAGTATAGGGTACCCTAGTTTGGGTCCAGGACAAGTGATTGTGTTGTGTTGAAGTTATTTATGTTTCCCTATAAGCATAGTTAAATTTCGAAACATAAAATTATTGGCAAAAAATATTAGACATTATAAATGGTATCCGTATACAACAGTGGTAATAAGGGAAGAACTGAGTCCTAAGATACAGGTTACCATATAATATGATTCAATATGTGGTCAGTATACTAGCCAGTCTTGTAAGAAAACTGTATCTAGATATTGAAAAGTGGATTGTATGTACCGTTGTATCATTGTATGTAAAGTGTATTATTACAATCCACTTGGATTGTAGTGGATTTTATGTATTGTAGTCTCGAACTAAAACTGTCCTAAGCACTACACATTATAAGCTTAATTCCAGATTCAAATTCGTCCGCAGTCAGAGACGAGCAACCAACGACGCGACCTCCGTCCCTACTCACCATGTTAACCTCTGCGAACCAAAGCGAAACCTGGTCCCAAAATTCAAGTAAAGTGAATCCAGAATTAAGCTATTAGTCATTCAACTATTAGTCAATAAATTACTTACTACAAATAAATGATAATAAAAGTTGACATATCTCAAGAATTGAATTTGAAGCTCTATGGCACAGCACTTACTTGTCATTTTTGTTCAGTATCGAGACATTGACGTTGCCAAGTATGATGCGCAGATAGAGGCTGTTCTGTTTGGGCAGCGTGGCCTCGATCTCGTGCAGCATGGCTTTCCGCTTCATGATCTCTTTCTCGAGCGTCGCGACACGCTCGTCCTTCGTCAAGCCCTTCTTTTCTAACCTAATGACGTAAATAGAGATAGATAAATAGACAGACTGGGGACTTTCTTTACTCATCCTTCGTCAAGCTCTTCTTTTCTAATTTATTGACATTAACAGAGATAGTTAGATCGGGAACTCTTTCTCGTCCTTCGTCGAGCTCTTCATTTCTAACCTATGGAAGAGATACGAGTAAAGGCTTTCTTTTTGTGTTCTGTGGATAAAGGACTCTTTAATCGTCCTACGTCAAACCCGTCATTTCTATAAACTATTGACGGCTCTTTACTCGTCCTTCGTCCAATCCTTCTTTTCTAATGCTTGCGTTTCACTAGCCTATTCGTATTCGAGTTTTTGTCGACATCAGTGCTAAAGATTCCTAAGAAAATCCGGCGGTGGATGGTTGATATTTGAAAAACAGGCAAATACGTATGGCCGAGTGAGGCGCCGGCTTAACCTATCGACGTAATCGCGAAAAAGTTATCAGTCGTTTCATACTAAAGTTACCATCTACGGCGTTGCTATTTTTTGCCAATATGTCAATAAAAAAAAAGGGTTCGAGCCCTCGAGCCACATATTTCCAGCTGCATGTGATTTTTTCAAAGAAACCATGCCTGGGAACGCAACAGCATATTTTTGCTGAAAAACATCCAGTATCATACACCAAACGTTCCTTCCCTAGGAAACTTTTAAAACTTCTTTTAGACCACGAATTCAAAATTCCAAGGCGCAATTTAAGGCCCCTCGCCCACGGCGACTTTTTGTAGTGATGCTATTGCGCGTTTCGTAAACGCGCAACTGCATCGCTACGAACGCGCGTTAGTCGCATTTGCAACGCGCTGCAGAAGCGATGCCAACGCGCTACTAACGCGGTACAGCATCGCGACTGTATCGATGCAAACGCGCGAGCGTATCGGAAGACATCGGGAGGAGAACGGAGGAAGGGTGGCGCATGAGTAGTGCAACACAGAGAGATCGAGAGTGCTGTTGTCCATCGGTCCAACAGAGTCCTTCTTGCAACTGTAGCGATCGCAGGCATTTTGGTTCCGTTACTGAATCGCATTTGCATCGCGACAGAAGCGCGACGGTATCGCGTTTGCATCGCGACTGAATCGTGTTTATGCGAACGCGCGACAGCAACGCTACTGCATCGCGGGATCTCAAACAAGCGTAGCGCTGGTTTACATAAGAGGCCTGCCAGTTACGTGTCCACTGCGCGCTAACGTTTTTGACATTGTCACCCAAAAAAATTAATCGATTTCGCGAAATAAATGTTGTACGTAGGTATTGTACAAATTGAAAGCGGATGCAAACAATTTCTGTACAACTTCTTTGCTACTTTATTCCCATCCACGTAAAAATATTGCGAAATAATGTAGATGCACACTGAAAAAATCTGGTAGTGCATCTAGACAGGTTTGTAGGAGTAGGGAGTAAGTTTTAGAAAAAGAAGATTAGTTAAGACGAAAATAAGCTGCTTCTTGCCTTATATGGGGAATAAAAGCCCCCCATTCTTATGTGAACAGGTCTATAAAGCCAAGAAGCGTGTTCCCCTTTGATATAAACAGGATAAAGGCAATCTAATGCCAGAGAAATAATCCAACAATTGTTTTATTATCACAAATTGATACCCATGCTCAATGTAGGCGGATGGGTTAGCATGTCATTGATCTCACATTACTTTGGTTGTTTAATTCCAAATAAAGGTGGTGTGAGTCACTGCAGTTGCCCACGACTGCATGGATGTCATTAAACAAAATCGACATCTAATCCAAAGACCAGCGACACAATGGGTTGATATTATTACTAAAGCCATTGGAAAGTAAGTGGAAAGGGGCCGACTGTCCAACGCGATTGTACAAAATGGCGTCGACGGTGATAATCGCGGAGATATCACCGCGACGACGTAGCGTCATCGTCATCGCGGCGTGTACGCTGCGCAATCGCGGCGAGCTCGCAGCGCAATCGCATCGCTTTCAAATCGCTCGCAAATCGCTAGTGTGATAGTGCGGAAGTGCGAGTCGGACTCGCGCACGAAGGGTTGCGTACAAGAACGTTATTCTTGGTTGCGTACCATTATCTAAATTTGAGAATAGCACCATCTATAGAAATCAACGAGAAGCGTTTAACATTGATATTTAACGACATGGCACCTAAATCTTATCTTAAGAAATGTGGGTTTAGTTCAAAGATTGAAAAGGCAAGTCGTATTATTGGCTTGCCCACTATCTGTAACATTTAGCTCGCTATTGGGCAACCAGTCAACAAAATTATTAATCACTAGTTTATCATGTCTTGAATGGCTGATAAGTGTAATAAATTAACCAAGGAATTGTACTATCAAACAGTAATATATTATTTGGATTAATCTAGTAATCATTTAAGCCAACTTTCTTTGTACCTATGTCATTTAGAAGATTCAAGGTTCACCAGTGCCACCAATGAAATAAAAATCATATCTTTTTTTATAGATTGTTATTGGGTACGAGGGGTGAGGGGAGGGGGTGGGGATGTCCCCGTTAAGACCCCTCTTCAGGAAAGGTTTTTGCGTTATGATCACTTTTCACTTCTCTTTTCTCTTTCTATTTTTCTCTTACATGCTTACTAAATTACTCTTTGTAAATGGACTGAATTTACTTCTGCGACAGCTCCGGGACTGCGGGAAGTCCCTTCGCTCTTGCTTAACAAAATGCAGGCACCCATTGCTCACCTTCGCAGATTTGGCTTGCTCAGCCTCATCCGCTACAGATTGCATGGGTGCCTGTACTTTGTTACAGCGGGTGGGGGCTGCCCTCCCTCTGCGCCTCCAGCTCTCTATATACACAGTATAGAGGTAACCACCACCACAGGGTGCTCTGAGTTTGTTTTCAAACCATTTGAACCTATCATAAACCGAATCATGAGTGCACCAATCCTGTTTTTAAGCCAGTTAAACCTATGGACCTTCGAATGGTCCATGGATAGTACGATGGAAGAAAAAATCGTTGAATTCACATTAATTAAAAGTCACCAATAACGAACGAAAGTGAGAAAAACGGTTTTTGAGAGAATAAAATTTAGCGCCATAATTTCGTTCCGTTTTTGCTCCCTCAAATGTTTGTGCGTTTTTTTTAATTTTGTCGCCATACTTTTGACAGGTCTTAACGGCAGACGTTTTATTTTTGCTTATATTTTGTAGATTTTGTTTTATCGTTATCAATTAATATTTCGGCACCTGTACTAAAAGATACGGTAAATGGGTTTAATAGAACCCCGACAAACCCTCTACACTTATATCATAATTAAAGTCTACTAGGCAGTCCCTATAGCCAACCCATGTACCTAGTTTACAAAACATTAGCAGATAAAACTGTAATCTTTTTTTTTTTTTTTTTTTTTTTTTTTTTTTTTTGTGATGGCTTTCCTAAGGATTCTGTCGGCTATGTAAGGGCATGATCTGTGCCAATGATAACTGTAATCTTATCATTGGCACAGATCATGCCCTTACATAGCCGACATTACAACTGACCTTTTAAGTGCTCCCCCGATAACAGACATACGGTAGCGCTGATGGTTCAGCTCCTTCATACAGGAAGCCTGCAGCTCGCCGACCTCTTCGAGTTTCGCCGCATATTCTTTGTTCACGCCCTTAAAAGTCATGGGTCAATGTACAATATATAAACATGGTTAGTGGGTAAAGTACATGCAATACTGCATTTATTAATGATTAGGTACTTATTAATAAAATTAAGTCATAAGTGAAACGGATAGGGTGTCAAGGCAATGCAGCAAAACAAGTTGAAAACTGGCTTTAGTAGTACCTCACCAGTAACAGGCTAATAAACAGGCCAGTGTAATTGCAAACTGAAATACAAACTATCTAACCTTTTAAGGATTACAGATTCCTATGTGTTGCAGTTTCGAATCTATCAAATCCATTTATTTGACACAAATTATGTACTTTTACTCATAAAATAACTGGGAAATTATGAAAGCGGCACCATGACGTGACTGTACCTTACCTCTAGCTTTTTGTAATCAGCCAACAGATCCTCCCATTCCTTAACACACTCCTCCACATCCATTGTTGTTTGCGAACAATATACGATAAAAAATAGTAGGTAATTACAATTTATAAATCACTTTCATGCAATTTCTAACAATACGCGCATCACACAAGCACGCACAGAGCACTACACCACAGAACAGACGATATGACAGATGGATACTAGAGATACTGAGATACAGATACGGCATATAGAATAGAATAGACAGCCACACAGATAGTAATGTGAACCAGTTCTACGAAAACCGATGAAAAACTGTTTTGTTAACCGATATTAACCGGTTATTTTAGAGAGTAGGTAATCGATTATTTTGTAACTTTGTAAGGTGCGGCCAGTGGCCAAGAGAAAATTCACATTGATTTTTTTAGATGAAACTCTTATTTTCAAAGTAAAATATTGTATGCTCTAAAGAAAAACGCATTCATTAATACTGTGAATACATTTTCTGAATCCACAAAAGCAATATAAAATCTGTTGAACTATTTTTTTAAATTGCTTGCATAATATTTATTAGATGTTTTAAATTCTTCCATAAGTTTTCATCATCCATGGTTTTCATTCATTTATTATTTCAATACACGCATAAAATGTCATTACCGTTTTGCAGGCAGTTCCGATAGTTTAAAAATAGTAGTTTATCTACACTAATGTTGTAACATTCTACTTATGTTTTCAATACTTGACTTATAATTACTACTGTTATAGCGCAGACAACAAAACACTCAATTTAAGCAATTTCACATGATGGTATAATATTCACATCGATATCGTAAAATCTCATTATAACATCAATAAAACGCGACCAACTTGATTGCAGGGCCAATCAGGTTGGTCGCGTTTTATTGAAGCGCGCAGCTGCGCTCTCATTGGTTAAATTTTAATGGCGGCAAAATCACTGTGATTTTACACGTACGCGTGAATTTAATTTTTAATTGCATTAGTGAAGATAAAGTAGTGTATGCAACTGCATACAACACGGGTATTAAAACACTCGTTACTATTATGAAACTCGCTGCGCTCGTTTCATAAACTCACACTCGTGTTTTAATACCCTTCATTATATGACAGTTGCATAAACTACTATTATGTGACTGTCACATAATGAGGGTTATTAAAACACGAGCGAGATTTTAAAAAACGAGCCTTGACGAGTTTTTTAATTGCATTCGCGAGTGTTTTAATACCAAGTTATGTGCAGTCTCATACACTACTTTATCTACACTCATGTCTTAATCTTCAAAGTAAGGAATCAAAGGAAAACACGTTTGACAAGCTTTGTACTATAGGTACATAAATCTATCTACGGTTATTTTTGAAACAAAATGGCGCAATTTCGACTAAAGTATCTTGACATTCAATCGTCTGCACTCAGTTTTGCGCGCGCAATTTTAGGTATTTTTAGTTGCACTTTTCGTACCACGAAAATGAAATTAGGTTTTTTATAGTCAACTTTTGACATTAAAAAAAAAACTTAAGTTTTTATCCGTGATCACACACAGCAACACTTTAAAAAAAATAACTGTAACATTGAAAAATCTGAACTTTTTTTTTTTTCTTTAAAGTTATGTATTGTTAACCCCTTACTTCATTTCATGACATATCGGGCATTGACGGTGTTCGGTGCATTATTTAAATTTGACACATATTTTTACTCTTGCAACATTAAAAAATGAAAAACCGATATATTTTTTTGACATCTATGCCAACAAATGGGGTACAGCACTACTAGAACTTAAAAAAAAAACATTACTTTCTTAGCGGTCGCCAAGAGGTAAGTTGCTTATGTTCTCAAGGTATTTTTGACTGGATTTTCTTAATGAAAGGGTTCAACATTGCATTTGCGTGGTGTGGTGGTCTATTGACAAGCCAAATAACAAGAAAAAAATAGATTTGTAGTTAACCATTTATATGATTTATGTGTTTGAAAGTAGTTGCCTAATATGGCATAGTATGCAGCCGTGAGAAAAATCGAAAGACAGATATGGGATTTCATGCATAATGATCGATTTCCTTGAATGGCATAGCATGCAGTTGAGGCGCTTTAGATTACTTACCCAGTAGGAACTTGACTGATGTTTGGAAACAGCTTACTTACCTTATTATTTCTTCAATAACGTAACGCAATTTCCTTCTAACGCTTGCTTTTTTTACTAACAGTTTGTAACGAACTAACTATGCCAAGACGAAAAGAAGCGCACGCGGTTATTCCAGACTGGAGCGAAGATGAGGAGTGTTCTGATGATGAATGGAAACCCGAGCCCAAAAGAAACCCTCTTCTGTTACCGGACGAAAGTAGTGACGAAGAGTCAGATTCGTCGGTCAGAGAAATCGTCCGGCCGTCAACAAGCCAATCTGCTCCAAAAAAGGCTAAGAGCAACAAATATCAATGGGTAACAGGTGAGAGTCAATATAAGGAAGAAAACTACGCCTTTCTAGGAGATAGTAGTCTCACTGATGAAATAAAAGCTTTAAAAACGCCAGCACAACTTTTTGAGTACTTTTTTACGCCAGAAATGGTCACATACATAACCACTGAATCAAATCGTTATGCTAATCAAAATGGAAAAGAAGCCAACATTACAGAGTTGGAAATTCGTCAATTTGTTGGTATTCTTATTTACATGTCTGTGGTACAATATCCTACGACTCGACATTACTGGAAAACTGGGATGGATTTTGCACCAATATCCTTCATGATGACTTGCAACAGATTTGAACAAATAAAAATGTATACTCATTTTGTCGACAATTCGTCAAATCTTATGCCAGACAATCCTCAATACGACAAACTTCAGAAAATACGACCTTTTCTCTCTCAAGTCAGAGACCGACTACTGCAGGTACCCAAAGAAGAGTATCTTGCAGTAGATGAACAAATTATTCCAACAAAAACCCGGCAAAGTAGCCTAAAGCAATATAATCCCAAGAAACCCTACAAATGGGGTTACAAAAATCTTGTGCTAAGCGGCGTATCGGGATTTTCCTACGACTTCGATTTGTACGCAGGAAAGCAATCTGATGTTATCCCAGAAGGTGAAAATGATATTGGAACCAGCAGTAATGTAGTATTGAGACTGACTCAGACAGTTCCAAAACATCTCAATTACAAGGTGTTTTTTGACAACTGGTTTACAAGTATAGACTTAATGGTCGAAATGGATAAGAGAGGAATCTTACCCTTAGGAACAGTTAGGGCTAACCGATTGCCAGGAGCCAATTTGCCAACAAAACCAGAGCTCACGAAGAAAGGACGTGGTTCGGCGGTAGAAGTAGAAACTACTGTAGATGGCACAACAATCACTGCAGTAAGCTGGCTTGACAACAAAGTTGTGAACTTATGTTCAACTTACGTTGGAATGAACCCCACCAGCACCGTAAAACGGTATAATAGAAAAAAAAAATGTTACGATGAAATTACTTGTCCGAAAGCGGTCTTGCTGTACAATAGTCACATGGGTGGCGTGGACACTCTCGATTCAATGCTGGGATACTACCGTATCAAAGTGAGATCAAAGAAATGGTACATGAGAGTCTTTTTCCATATGATTGATCTAATGTCGGTCAATGCTTGGCTTTTGTGGAGGCGTCTAAACCAAGATACTTACATGCCTCTTCTGGACTTTAAACTGTTAGTTGCAGAAATTTGGACGCAGAAAGACTCTTTTGTTTATACGCCAACGACAAGAAATAGACCAGCACTCTCAGCTACCGAAAACCTGCCGAAACGAAGCAGAAAACGCTTGTATGTGACCTCGCGAGAAGTTGCTGAAGATGGCTATCATCACTTCCCAGAATGGACGGATCACCGTCAAGTGTGCAAAAATATTGGATGTAACGGAAAATCTTTTATATGGTGCCTAAAATGTAAAGCGCATTTATGTCTAAATAAAACCAGAAATTGCTTCATGGAATACCATGTTCATTAATTGTAGTAATTGAATAAACTTCATTATTATGTATTATTACTATTATTTCTTAAAAAAACAAAATTCCTAGACTACCATCATTACCTTTCATTCCATAGTTTACATAAATGCATACAATGACATATTTGTATCTGAGCATATTTAAGGGATCATTGCATACAATGGCATATTTGGGATTTAAAGTTTTTTGGAATTATTTACAAAAATAAGTAGGATAGATTTTTTTGCTCATTTTTCCTAGGCTCCTATGTGTTAGTATAACGTTATATTCTTTTCTCAATCAAATTCATGTGTCCATGCAGTAAGGGGTTAAAGCCTGTCAATATGTGTTTACCTTTGAATTCTTAATTTGAAGATTATGATATGAGTGTAGATAAAATCATAAACAATCTAAACGGCGGATTCTTATCTTCACAGACGAACACATGATATAATATGGATTTAGTATTAATTTGTCAAGCAAGCGAGTCGACCTAAATTCCGAAAATTCTGACACAGTCGCTCGCTATATTCGTAGGGTGCTACTACGTAAGTAATCCACTGTATGGAGTTGTCCGATCTAACCTACTCAACTCAGTACTGTCAAATACATACAACACGAGTCGTCAAAATGGTTAGCCCCATTGAGTTGAGTGGACAGTTACAGTAGGTACGTGTTAGAAGGGCTAATCAAAATTCAAACCGGAAGTGAACATCATTGGGGATGAGAGGCGTATCAAAATTATATACAACGTAGTAAATTATTAAATTGATTTATTTACAGGAAATACTAAACCAAATTCTGTTACATTTTGGTAGATTCCCTTTTTATTTTAGACAAACAAATGCAAAATTCTCTTATAGTTGGCCAAACAGGTTACCTTTCTGCTAATGTTATAGTAGAAAGAGAATTTTGCACACACAAGAGGATTATTAGATATTATTTAGATTAAGCAAACTTTATCAGTGCTGACAATGTATAATCTAATAATTAAGTAAAACGTACACTAGCATGTTCGCAAGCGATTACATTTGGGCGAATATTGGCGGAACTCGCAGTGTATTTACCAATTTACAATGAAAACGGTATTGAGTAATCAAGTCATCATTGCCAACGGTTTGAAAGAATGTTATACTTACGCCATCTAATACTTGAAAGCATCTAACTTTATGACCGTTCTTAGCTAGACTACTACTAATTTCTAGTAAAAATACCAGGCAACCTATAACCTCAAATGCCGAAATAAATAATTAGTATATCAAACATATTATTATACTTTTCCAAAATATCAAAATAACACTGCATTTATGTACCTAACTCGAAGAGATGTATTAAATTAAAATAATTATGTTGTATCACACACTTTTATTCATTTAAAACTATAAAATCTCGAATAACTAATGAATTTACTATTGCAATCAATTATAATAAGCTTAACTGATAATTTAAAGTTGGATACATATTGAGTAACAAATACTATCCTAGCATGTAATAGCTAATTGCGAATTTATTTCTTTGCGATCAGAAGTTGTAGTTAGAAATAAAATAATTAATTAAAACTTTTAAAATAGATGCTCTAACTTACAGTTAAAGTTTTGTATTGGCAAAACTAAAACAAGTCCATACGGTAGGATGCAAGGATGCTAGAAATGCGGGCGCGCCGGCGCCGGCGCCTCCGGCCGCGCCCCGAGCGCATCGGTGTGCTGTTGGCGCGCGCTAACAGACACCATGCCACTCTCCGAGTACGCGACACAACACTCAAAGCTGTATACTATGTACAATGGCAGATTATAATTATCTATTGTGATTTGCATTACAAAATGACTAAATATGATTGAGATGATTGTCATGAATAACCATCGATATCAATATAATTAATAACAAATCAAGGTACAAGTTCTCCCAGAGCGGACACATATGAAAACATTTCTAACTAATTTATACCAAATAAAAATTTACTTATAAACGCCCTTATGAATAAACAATAACTATAAAATAAATCATAGAATAATGAAATGTTAAATTATAACACAGCTTTTACCCCTCACTCCGTCGTTCCAATCGGGTACGTGACGAATGCTACGCCGCTGCCACCTCGTGGTCACTGTTACACTAAGTTTTCTCAAAACTCAGGAACATCGCTACCTTATATCAGGCACTACCACATCTTAATGGAATGTGTGAATCCAAACTTAGGGCAATTAGGAAATTAGTAGTCTGGGGGGCTCTGACAAATGTAAGGTTTTAGAGAGACATAAACTTTGGCCTTAGCATTTACATAATGCGATGATTTATACAGGATCCAGTGGCACCTTCACTCACACTAGATGGGTGAAGGAACCACTCGGACACTGCAGTGCCTGGGACATAGCATCGTCAAGTATTCAGTACGGACCACAATGAGCACAGGGAAGAAATATTTAACAATAAATTATCATAACTATTTCTCCGTTCAAAAATGATTAGCTAAAAATCGCAAAACATTTTCATCTCATTGTAGCATTAAGTGTGAAAGTATAATGATAAAGATATCATCGGTGAGTTTAAGTTACTAAAATGGCAATGCTCTTAGCGACACTCCCAGACTTTAACGGTCTGATCAACGCTGCCTGATATCACGTATGGCAAGCTCCTGTGGAAATCTGAAATAGAAAGAAGACACATAAGAAAAATGAGTGATGGTCTAACAACGTCAAGGCTGCTGCAGGGTGAACATTGACTACACTAGCCACAGATCGATCGCATTGGACAATAAAATGGTGTACACCATATGTTTTAGAAAAACACGGGCAACCAATGTGGGGGGAAGGAATAATTGTAGTTGATACTTCGGAGTAGGTTAAATAGGATGAGTCCATTCAGTGTCATTATTTGCACATCATACATGTGAAAAAGATGTCTCCAGAAGGACCAAGTGGCCAAGGACCTGCGTGAGCTTCAAGTAGGCTTGGTAAGAGAACGCGCTCTCACCCGACTCAGACAAGTGGCGACTTCTGTATCGGAGGCGAAGCCCCACGCATCGAGACTAAGGGACTAGTCACAACAAGCGCCCGAGGCGCGCGCCTAGAACGCCGCGCTCCGGCCACTCCAAAAACATTGTATGAGTTTGTATGCAACGAATCACATCAAGCGCTAGGCGCGCGACGTACAAATTCTAGGACGCCTGAAACGCAGCGCTCCGAACGCGCGCCCCGGGCGCTTGTTATGAATAGTCTCTAAGTGGAGTAAGTAAGTATGAAATAAAGTGAAGTACGCACCGAGACTGGTGGTGAAGTGCTGGTGTGCGTAGAGCGTCTTGAGGGCGCGTGTGTGCGCCACGTCCCACACGCGCAGCGTCTTGTCGTCGGACGCCGTGAGCAGGTAGCGGCCGCCCGGGTGCCACGCCAGCCCGCGCACCCAGTTGTCGTGCCCCACCAGCGTCGCCAGACACTGGCCCGTGCTCACGTCCCAGATCTGTGAGGCGGCGCGTTCGTCGATTAGTCATGACACTTAAGGCGACACTTTAAAGAGCAATTCCCATACAAACCGACGTAGGAAAACGTAATTGCTGTAAGTAGCCAAAATCCAGCTTTTCAGCAGAGCCAATAAACCATTTTTAAATTAGAAAAAAATCATAGCTTCTTATTTATCAGTGACAGCAAGATGATATTTTATACATTTTTTTGTGAAAATAATGTTTACTATCTAGAACACTGTCATATAGGACAACACTAGTTGATAGTCTATGTCACAGTAAGTGTTCTGCGTTGTATTTCTTGCTCCAATATAAATACTTAATAAACGTAAATACAAGTATTTCAGTGTTTTAAAACAGTAGTGCTGGCTCACACACCTCACCTACAATTATAACAAACACAAACATTGGTTTTAAAATTATGAGAAGTAGGTTTTTCACTACTTACAGCAATTGACTTTTTATTTAAAAACCTTAAGAACGTCGTAAGTAGTTGAATGATTTGTAGGAGGTAGCTCAGTTCCATATGTTTCATGACCTATAAATGCTGTACTTGAAATATTTTTTTCAATCATGTAACACTTAAAGAGATGCAAGGCTATTTATAAAATGTTCTGATACTAAGGTATTGTTTTAAATTGCGAAAATATTGGATGTGTAGAAATGAAATGCTGTAATATCATTAGTTGTTTATTAATCTTACTATTAAATTGCAGCTTGTGCTAAAGGAAAACCTATAAGTAGGAACATTTGACCTCAGATTCAAATACACTCAAGGACACAATTATCCGGTCACCCAAATAACCCATTCTAAGTTAGAAAAAAATCATGATTTAATGTTTTATGGATTAAAAATTATTGTTATTTCGGACCAGATGTTACAAAAACCAAAAACTAAAAAAAAAAAACGAAAATGATTGATAAAAAAGTAATACCCAGCCATTGTTCTAAAGACTATTTATATTTGAAATACAGTAAAAAGACAGTTGATTGTTTACTAGACACCGATGAAGAAGACATAATTTAGCATTATAATTCCTTAATTAATTTGGAGTTATTCTATATTTTTATTTTATAATCGTTTCAGTCAAATTATCTGCTCTAATTAAAAAAAATTCTTGATTTAATTTTTTAATACGAAAATTAACTAGACAGTAAGTTATTCTTTACTATTTCAACATTTGGTAGTTGTCAAAACATAAAATATTAAATCATGATTTTTTTCTAACTTAGAATGGGTTATTTGGGTGACCGGATAAATGTGTCCTTGAGTGTATTTGAATCTAAACCTGACGACTAATCTAAATTACAAACTGGAAGAACACTGTAATTAATATTGAATTTACATCCTCAAAAGAACGCTGTAAGTAAGTGAGCCCATATTTTCAGACCACAAGAACGCTGTAAGTAATATCAGGTACATAAACACTAACAGTATATTTGCTTTTAGTCGAATAGTATAGAAAACACCCTTTTTTAGGAGATTTACAGCAAAATCAACGTGAAAATTTTTCAAATATGTTCCGGGTTAGTAGATTTTTTCATCGTAGCGGTATGAGACCTATACCATTCAACGGCGAAAAAAATCTGAATCTGACTGTGCTTTCAGTCTACTTACGCCATTTTTGCTACTTACACCAATTACGTTTTCTTGCATCGAAACGTAGTTTCGTTTTCATTCACAAACGACATGCCGGATCGCAATGAAACTTTGCCAAAACGTTTAGAGGACACAAATCCAGGTTTGATCGTGCTTAGAATTAGAAATAAACTTATCAAAAAGAAATTATAGCCTTGAGAATAGCTTCTATGAAAAGTCTTATGAGGCTATAATTTCTTTTTTATTCTCAGTTATCTATCAAGACATCTAATCAAGAACACAAAAGTTATCTATGAAGACCACTTCGATGCGCGCCGCTGAGGCCATTGAGAAGTCCACTTGCAGCCGGCAAGTTGGCGAATTCCCTTCGGCAAGGGAAGGGAACCACCGGGAAATACAAAACTCGCAGATGAGTAAAAGAAGGTACTTTGATGAGGTAATAACTCATCAAGGTAAACAGAAAGCCGGTGGAGAAGTCGTTTTGCACTCAGCAAGTTTAGTAGAATGGTGTGTTACCTTGACGGCCTTGTCCCGCGAGCCGCTGGCGAGGAAGGGCCCCGGGTGGTGTGCGCGCCGGTTATCGCCGGCCGCCTCGTTGATGGCGGCGGCGGCGGCCTCGGGCGCCCAGGCCACGCACTCCACCACATGCTCGTGCTCGCGGAGCTCCATCTACCGGTCGGGCACGGTGATATTATTTACTTCACTCTCTCACTTAAGCACACACACGCGTTTACTCACTCACACAAACCTATCGCAAACGACAGGATTCCGACAGGATTTGATTAGGCCTCTGCCCCTGTATTACGCTCACCAAATCCTGAGCGATTCCAATCGTCTAACTTTCAAATTAGTATGGGATTTGACAGTTAGACGATTGGAATCGGTTAGGATTTGGTGCGCGTAATTGGGCCCTTGACCACACTTATCAAAAGTATAATTTTTTTTTACAATCATTAAAAATTTTAAGCGGTGTTAGCGAATCGGTAGAACACGGCCTCACATTCGGGAGGTAGTAAGTTTAAACCCCGGCGCTTGTACCAGTGAGTTTGTTTTGTAAGTTACGTTACAATTTTGTGAATTTGTAGTGAGAATACCACTCGCTAACTGAAGGAAAACAGCGTGAGGAAACCTTATTTCCTGAGGTGTTTACATACTTCAGCGCTTGAAATTGCCAATCCGCGGTGGGCACGCGTGGTAAATAAGCGCGTACTATCTCTCTAAGAGAAGGCCGCTGCAGTTAGGGGTCCTAACTTTTTTCACAAGAAATACAGTATATTTAGGTCTGAGAAGAATATTAAACAGTATTTTAGAAAAATAAACTTCTTTATTTATTTAATCTATTAAATACATATTTTTTAGAACTTCTCACACAACTCATTAATTTAGTCTTTTTTAAAACTTCATATGCCTCACCACTATTATAACTAAAATTAAAATAATTCAGCTCATTTTTTATTATTAATAATTGCTCTATTTCTATCCTCCCGCCAGCTTGCATTAATTAAAAATACTGAAAATACTCTTTCAGTAAATGCTGAGGCGGCAGGAACAGAAAGTAGATCTGAGACAATTTTAGTAATATTTTTAAATTCTTCTGAGGTGTAATAAATGGCTCCACTTTTGGCCAGTACTCATTTCAAGAAAATCTTTGGCTTCTGATACTCTTTCATAAATTTCTTTGAAAGCGGTTATTTCTGAATATAAACAAAAAGCCTTATCAATAAAAAGTATGAAGTTATTATTAGTTCTATTAAAAACTTCTTGGGAAGACTGTAATAGTTTTTAATACTTTTTTGGTGTCACGGTCAAAATACTTATAATTTTTTCTTTGAATTAGCTCAGTCTTTAAAGCAGTGATAATGTTATAAACATATAAAATATGTTATAAAATAGTTTGTGGCTGCAGTGCACTGAGCACCCTCTGACTAAATAAAAAAAATGTGTGAGCGTCTAAGTCTAAGGCCGACATGCACCACTTTTTTAAATGTGCCTTAATCAGCATTTAACTACAACTCTTCATACAAAGTCGATTTAAATGGCGACTTGACTGACATTTAAGCAGTGGTGCAAGTCGGCCTAACACTTATAGTGTTAAGCATTTTTATGCTGAAAACAGTATTTTGTATACCACTGTTTTTTGCAAACTATGTATAGTGTTAAAAACAGTATAATACTGCTTTTAACACTATAGTTGGCAACCCTTCCTGCAGTGGGACATGTATAGCGGGCGAGACAGTATGCCAGACGTAACAGCAGCCTACCAACAAGCGTGGCGCCAGTTACCTTGCACTCGTTCGTATCGGCGTTCCAGATGCGCACAGTCTGGTCGTTGGAGCAGGAGGCGAGGAGCGAGCCGTCACCCGACACACGCACCGAGCGAACCCACTCGCGGTGACCCTTGTACGTCTTGATACAGTAGCTGCGGGGAAGATTAGAGTAGAATAGAACACTATATTGCACACACACCAGAAAACAAAATACATACATTAAAAGGCTTACATATCATAGGGGAAGGGCGCCCTTCGTTACGGTTTCAATAATGAATGCGGATAACAAGTTACACCGAGTTTGAGTTTGAAATAAGGACTCACATCCATAAGAAACATTCTTAAACCTAATTGTCCACTGTATTTGGTTATCCATTCCACTATAGCAGCGAGCCCTGCGAACTGCACCAGTCCCACCAAGGTTCTATAGGCTATATGTCGATGACACTTTTGCTATATTACCTACTAGCGGAGTAGCAGCTTTCTTAGACCACTTTAATTCCATAAACAATAAGATCCAGTTTATAATGGAGTTAGAAGCAGATTGTTGTTTGACTTTCTTGGATATTTTTCTCATCAGGAATCCAAATGAAACTTTAGGCCATACAGTTTATAGAAAAAAGACCAATATTGATAGGTACTTAAAGTTGACAAGAATACTTCCCCGAGTGACATAATTGATTACATAAGATCAAAGACTAACTTGTCTATATCTATGGAAAAAATTACCATGAAACAGGAAAAGGATTACGATGCCTATAAAATTTTTGTACCTAGGTCCAAGATAGACCTATTTATGGATGACCATATGTGGCCTGAGGGAATAACATTTCGCCGCTTTATAGAATTTCGGAAAAGACAAATAAACTCTGATGTATGGTACAAAAACAAAGATCATTACGTATAACTGCAAGTCAGTCAAAAGGTCGTCAGAATGTGTTAAAATGTTGTGTAAATCAGCCGATATAGTAGCGCTGCAGGAAACATGGCTGCTGCCACACGACATACCCACGTTAGGCAGTTTAGATAAGGATTTTGCTTACACCGGTAAATCAGCTGTTGACCTATCGGCGGGCCCGTTGCGAGGTAGGCCTTTTGGTGGTGTCGCTATACTGTGGAGGAAAAGTCTGTTCTCGTCGGTATCGGTAATTAACTGTAAAAGTGTACGTCTGTGTGCAATAAGGATAATGATAAATGGTCGCTCCATCGTTGTATTTAGTGTCTACATGCCTACTGACGCCACGGAGAATTTACCTGAGTTTGCGGAGTGTCTCAGTGAAATTAGTGCGGTAATAGATGACTGTGACACTGAATCAGTGTATGTGCTGGGTGATTTTAATGCCCACCGTGAAGAGCTCTTTTGTAACGAACTACTTAGTCACTGCCTTGAACAATCTTGGGTTTGTGCGGACATAGAAAAGCTAGGATCAACATCTGATACCTACACCTTTATAAGTGAGGCCCATGGCTGTAGGCGCTGGTTAGACCATTGTTTGGTTACTAAAGCTGCGTGGGATACAGTTTGTGAAGTGGCTGTTAGGAATTATGTATTTTGGTCTGATCACTATCCTCTATCTATTACTTGTAATCTCGACCTAATAAGTAAAAAAATAGAACCAAAAAGCTATATCCAAAATAAAGTTGTATGGGGAGAGAGAAGTCCCGATCAGATAAATAATTACGCATTGCTATGTAATGAAAAACTCAGACTTATCGACTTTCCGGAAGAGTGCCGGGATTGTTGTAAAACCATGTGTAATGACCACGAACACAAAGCTCTGCTCGCTAACATGTACTCTAATATTGTAAACACTCTTAGAGAATGCTCTGTAACTACCAATATAAGAAAAGCCGACGCCAGGAAAAAGGGCTACATAACTGGGTGGAATAAGCACGTAAAAAAGGCTCACGGGGAGGCTAGACTGAAATTTCAAGAGTGGGTTTGGGCAGGTAAGCCGATAGCCGGTAGGGTTTATGATGAAATGTCTATGGCTCGACGGATTTTCAAGTCGAAACTGAGATGGTGTCAGAACCATCAGGATCAGATCCGGATGGATCTGATAGCATCTCATCATAGTAAAAAAGACTTCCGTGGTTTTTGGAAATGCACAAATAAATTGAACAGCAGTCCTGGTCTGCCTGTGAGTGTGGATGGAGTCACTGAACCCGAGGGTATTGCAGAGCTCTTCAGAAGTCAATTTACGGTTAAATCGCCCTTGGGACCATCAAGCTCTACGCCTGGCAAATTAAGGTGCCCTGAAGATAAAATAGAAACGCGTTTTACAGCAGCAGATATCAAACATGTGATAAGACACATGGTAAGAGGTAAGTCACCAGGCCACGATGGCCTTAGTGTAGAGCATTTGCGATACGCTGGGGTTCACCTGCCTCGAGTCCTGGCCCTTTTCTATAATCTATGTATAGCTCACTCATATCTGCCCAGCGAGTTTATGAAAGCAACGGTGGTTCCAATAGTGAAGAATAAAACCGGTGACATCTCAGATAAAACAAACTATAGACCTATTTCTTTGGCCACTGTAATGTCAAAGGTTTTGGACAGCCTATTGAACCGTGAACTGGATAGATATCTCCAGCTGCATCATGCCCAGTTTGGATTCAGACCTGGACTCTCGACGGAAAGTGCTATTCTTAGCCTCAAACACACTGTCAGATACTACGTTGATAGGCAAACACCAGTTCTGGCATGTTTCTTAGATCTGTCCAAAGCGTTTGACCTTATGTCATACGATGTTTTGTGGAGAAAAATGGAGGAGATGAACGTGTCAGTCGAAGTTGTTAATATTTCTAAATATTGGTACAGTAGTCAGCAAAATTGTGTTAAGTGGGGTGACTCGTACTCAAAGTCTTACAAACTAGAATGCGGAGTAAGACAAGGAGGGTTGACCTCGCCTAAATTGTTTAATTTATATGTAAACGCTCTGATCGTCGAGCTTAGCAGCGCCAGAGTCGGTTGTCATGTTGATAATGTCTGCATGAATAATTTGAGCTACGCGGACATGGTTCTGCTGGGCCCGACGGTCAGAGCGCTTAGAAAACTGCTGGGTATTTGTGAAGCGTATGCCTCTAGTCACGGACTTGTATATAATGTGAAGAAGAGTGAGTACATGCTGTTTAGGTCACGTGGTAGGTATCGTGATATAGAAATGCCCCCCCTTAAACTAAATGGCATGCTGCTTAACAAAGTTAACTTTTTTAAGTATCTGGGCCATTACGTCACTGACGACCTGAAAGATGACATGGACATTGAACGGGAGCGCAGAGCATTAGCAGTCAGAAGTAATATGCTGGCCCGCAGGTTTGCACGGTGTACAAACAGTGTTAAGCTAACACTCTTTCAAGCATACTGTACAGGTTTCTATACCTGCAGCCTGTGGGTAGACTATACTCGTAAATCCTGGAATGCTCTGCGCATCCAGTACAATAATGCTTTCAGGATGCTGTTGGGGTTGCCTCGGTACTGTAGTGCGTCGGGCATGTTTGCGGGCGCGCGTGTTGACGATTTCCACGCTATCCTCCGCAACAGATGCGCATCGTCGCTATACAGACTCCGGGCTAGCACTAGCAGTATCCTGAAAGTTATAGCAGAGAGGATGGACAGTCCAATAATTAGACACTGGGACGTCACTCACATAAGCTAACTGTACCATCCCACTAGCCCATACTTACGTAAACCTATTTTAAGTAAGTTTAAATTCAATTTTATATTAGATCTCACTAACATACTTAGTTTTATTATTAAATGTAATTTTACTAACAACCTATGGATTATTTTTTATCTGAAATAAAGTGATACAATACAATACAATACAATTAAACGGTGAATCTCATCATCACCCATGTCAGCTAGAGATGGGTAGTGGATTATAACCCAGTAGTTATAATCCAGTTTTAATCCGGGTTATAACGTTATCGACCAGTTTTATCCCATTAACTACTTTTTTGGTGGGTCAAAATGAAAGACAAGAGCGATACGATTTAACAAGAACAAATTACAACTAAACAAATATGCTTTGGGTAATCGGGAGTTTTGCTTGACATTATAGTGCCACAGTGATTTATATTTGCACCACTGAAGTATTTTTAAGTTTTAATGAACTGCATACACTTTCAATATACTATGTTTTCTATAAATAAAAGTACAAATAAAAGCGTGTCGGGCCACGCGTAGCTTAGGGTTCCACAGACATCTAGTTATTACAACCTATTACCTAACATAATCACAAAATTCAGCTATCAAACAAAATAGGAGGCTTTTTTACTAATCCCATTAATGTAATCGACCATTAACCTGTAAAGCCTAGTCAGCTGTGATAATTTTTCTTTTAAATTTATTATATTTGCTACTATCGTGATTTTTTTTAGATTTTTAAATGCAAAGGTTTAGATTTTAGAGGGGGGGACACAGGTACAAGCTAAATATTTCGAAAATGGATGCCTCAATTGTACAATGATCTTAGTAAACTCCCAATGTTTTTAAAATACCTATCCAACGATTCCCCACACGGTGGGGTAGAGAAGAAAAAAACGCCCCCCCCCCTTTTCATGTTAGGGGAGGTACATTAAAAAAAACTTTCTGAGATTTTCTTATTTAACTTTGTCGGCGTGATAAATATGTATACACATACCAAATTACAGCTTTCTAGTACCACCGGTCTTTGCGCTAGGCCGCGGACGGACGGACGGACAGACAGACAGACAGACAGGCGGACATGGCGAAACTATAAGGGTTCCTTGTCGGACTGCGGAACCCTAAAAATGGAAGATTTAACCTAAGTAACATGTTGTAAGATTTGGACTAAGTGACACGCTGCACTAAGTGCCCGTGAAATATTTTCAGATAATCCTAATTCAGATAGTCCTAATAATGATTCTGCATCTATACTTTCTAAATAATCCAGAAATATTTAAGTAAAACGCCAAGTGCATTCAACACAGGCGGGCATCATCACTTCATCGGGAACTGCAGTGAGTGACTGAATCCTTTACCTACTTAAAATGCACGAACTGTCAAAATCTCGACTTAAACTCCATTTAGGACACTGGCCTTTAGTACAATGCGAGCGCAAGAGATAAAAACTAAACATGGAAGTGAAATCCCAACCTAATATTGTATTGTATGGAGAATTTCCTGTATATTTTTGCGTGCATAATTTCATAACGATACATGCAGCTTACAACTACAACGCCGTGCACATTATTCGACGTAATCCGTATTACTATTGAACGAAATCATTATGAACCGCCATAATGGGTTATAACGGGTGCATAACTGGGTCAAAACTGGATTATAACTCACCAGTGGTTTATAACCTGGGCCATTACCCATCTCTAATGTCAGCTATCTACCGTTGGGAAATTTCTGTTACAGAGGGCCCATCGAATCTGCGACAAAACCAGACACAGTCGAGCGAGTTCCAGCATTTCTGCCCTTTGTGAGAGGAGTGACTGACGAAATTGGGAGTATTTTGAAAACTGCTTCAATCAAAACCATCAAGAAGCTGCTAAGAAAGATACACCAATTCATGCGTCAAGCACAGGATTCTCTTAGAAGAGGCAGGAGTATACAAACTTGACTGTGAATGTGGTTCCTCGTACATTGGTCAAACTAAGCGTACTATAGTTGAACGGTTGAAGACACATATCTCAGAAGTGAAACAACGTTACCAACAACTTCATAAATTTTGATAAAGGTCAAGATCTAGCCCGAGAGGGCCGTTTCTTTCCTAGAATGATACGCGAGGCAATAGAGATCCACCGGCATCCAAATTTCAATAGAGAGCTTAAGCTTAAGTGCATGAGACTTCCTTACTAGAAGTAAAGTAAACTGTAAAAAATTATTTATTACCAAATGAATTATGTTACATGCATTTGGATTAATAATTATTAATCTTAGTTTCAATTTAAAACATAATTAACAATAATATAAGTGTGACTGTAGATTTAATTTTAATTTCAATAACTAATAATCAATATCTTTGAGTAAATAAAATTTTAATTTCAGTAACTAATAATCAATATCTTTGAGTAAATAAAATTTTAATTTCAGTAACTAATAATCAATATTTTAGAGTTTATATAAAATAATTGTTTTGCCAATTTAAATATTGCCAAAATATTTTTGGAACGTATTATTAATACTTTATAGCACACAAGACTTTTAACAGGATATTACATAAGAAATTACATGTACAAAGGCGAGCTTATAAGGCGTAACTTTTTTTTTCTTTTTTTTGTATTTTTTGCCGAGGGTAGTAAACTAACAGTTAATGCTTTCAAAAAGACGCCTGTCACCTCAGTCTACCAAGACCACGGTACTTGCAAAAGTACCGAAACGTCGGAAAATTTTAAAATGAAAAAATAAATGTGTAAATTTAGTTTGTATTATGTCTAGTGTTCGTGTTAACCTTAGAAAATACTATGCTAACTTTAAGTAGCCAGGCTCTTAAATTAATTCAGCTAGGATTGTATGTAACTCGTGTACAAACAAATCTGGTAGGGACCTCGATAGTCTTGTCGCAGTTAGAGGTATACCACGTCGCCACTTGATGACATGGCGACCGAAGAGACATAGTCACATCTCTACTGTCGACGACACATGGTGTAGCGAAAAGAATTGATAAGCAGAAAACCGTATCTTCAGTATCGATAATAAATAATTAAACCACTCCTGACAAGCATTTCAATACTATATATTTTTCTAACTATCTTGACACGTGACACTGTCAATTCGTAAGATAAATAAAAAAATCAAATTGAAAATTTTTGAATACTAGCAGTGGTCAAATTATCGATACTGAAGATACGGTTTTCTGGTTATACATTCTTCAAGCCACACCTGTATTATATAGAAACGCTGCGACACTATGCCAGGGAGAAATGAAACTGTACCCACCCGGTAGCGACCTCCCAAGCCTTGATGGTCTTGTCGCGGCTGGCCGAATAGACCACGTCACCACTGGGCGAGAAGGCGACCGAAGAAACATTGTGGTCATGACCGTGCATCGTCTTCACACACTCGAACGTCTGGTTGAAGTCCCAGAGCTTGATCGACATGTCGGCGCTGCACGACACTGGAAACGGAACGTGTTGTTTATTGTTTTAAGCTTCGAACGCACAGATTGATCTAGCGTATCGATCACGATTTCGTGAAGTGAAGTCACAAATAAATCGTGTGTATGCGTACGTAAGCGGATTATAGATTTGTTCGCCGTATTCGGCTTGACAACGTAGGTAAGTCGTTCGTTACACTGAGCCAAGTTGGCTCAGTATTTAAGATTTGATTTCGAGAGCGCGGACCGCGGTCCTGTATCATTTTCGTTGTAGTACTACAGCGCATCCTGTTAATATAAACAGACAAAGCCTCGGAATAGTTTCTTCCTTTAATATAGAAAAGTGTGAACTTAGCCTACAGGCTTTTTATCAAGCTAATTTAGTGGATAAAGGTTGAATGTATTTGAACTTAAGACAAGTAATACAAGGGACATTAGAGTGGTTTCAAGAAGGTAACAGGGTAAGAAAGCGAATGTCTCACCCAGAAGTTTGCCATGATGGTCGAAGGCAATGTCCTGCACTGAGTCGGTGTGCCCCTTGAGGGTTCGTTCGTACTCGCCACTCTCGAAGTCCCACACCTTGATGGTGGCATCCTCGCTTGACGACACCATCAAACTGAACACCGGGTGGAATATTACCTGGAAATTGCAATGGTCAGTTTTAAATCTTCGCAATGTGTTCTTCTCCTTATTCAACCTATAGCCACTCCACGCTGGGCGGAATATGTCTCGTCCTATGCATGATATTAGCTTCGGTTTTGGGTTGTGCTCATCTGTACATTGTGTACATTCAACATTCTGAACTCTAATGGATCTTTTAGAGGAACTGAAAGAACTGGTATGTTCGCTTATATATTTTTTGGCGACGCAATCCGCCAGAGCAGTTCCCAAACTTCATGTTAACGCAATGCCAATAAGGTGACAGAAAAAGAGCGATTACCAGCTATTTGTCTTGTTAGTGCTAGTGGCGCTGTGGCCGATGACGCATCAATTCTCCGACGGGCGCGGGATCCACTCGGCCGGGGCGTTAAATCGGCCACGACAAGAATTCCTCTACCCAAGTATTACATATCTTAGTGCTGGTGGAAAGACCCGACGCGGGAAATGTTTGAAGACGTCGATGTCACAGCTCAAGACCGCAGTAAGTGGAGATCTTTTGTAAAGGCCCTATGTGCCTGATGAGGGGCCACATGATATAAACAACAACTGCTGGTGGCCCGGTAGCCAGGGAGGCAGAACCTCTCCGGCGGGCGCTAGATCCACTCGGTACAAGTCTTCCATATCCAAGTATGTACTTGTACGAACGTCAGAGCTGGTGGCGCGGTGGCCGGTGAGGCAGAACTTCTCCGGCGAACACGGGATCCACTCAGCAGCGGCAAATCTTCCTTTATCCAAGTAAGTACCTTATCTAGCTTATAAACGCGCGAAGGGGCATGCACACATAAGCCTTAAACTCCTACCAGCCGCCTAAGCATACCGAGTATGCGGAAGAGAAGTCCTCTCCGGAATAGGACTTTTTAGTCCCAAGTGTAAATGTTCAAAAAACATTGTACCATAAGTCATCTACAATAGATTGGTAAGACTCTGGCCACACAAAAGGAACGTTGGGCGAGGGCGAGGAAACGCGACGCGTTGCATAGAGTTCGTGCCCCCGACCCGTCGCCTCTGTATGGGCTTCGTCCGGTCCCTTCACACGGTGGTACCGTAGTAGGTCATAGGACTCGGATGGCAATGACTGAGCTAAGCCATGATATCTGGCTCAGTTACCCACTAATTGTCATACTACCTGAGGGTATAAAAGGTTTCGCAATCTATTGTTCCCAACATTCCTTTTTCGGCATCCGAAGTGAACACAAGTAATTAGTCATCAACCTGTTATCACCAAGTGCTTTAATTAGCCCAAGACGCGACGCGTGTGTTTAAGTTCCAACTTGTCTGTGACCTGCTATTTTACAATGGAATTTGAAGTCACAGGTATGTATTATTAATTTACTTTACTATTTTGCCTTTTCCTTCTACATTTTTTTTTTAAATAGAGTGCTACGCCAACGTGGCATTTTTTATGTATTTATGTCTGTATATTTTTTACGTTGAAGCTTTTACTTATGTTTGTACCTACTTGTACCATTCAATTTGGTATAGAAATATGGGTTACAATGTCTACTACTAGGCCTCTCCAAATTTAGCTGCGTCATGCTGCGTCTGTAAGGTGCAGCCAGGTGCTACGCCGCGCGCCTGAACGCGTAGCAGGCGCGTAGCACTTGCTACGAAACATGTATCTATTTTGATCCGCTTTTAACGTATTTTTATTTTGTTTTAGGTACTAGTATTAAGTGTTCTTTCAAAAGAATGCTTGTACTAGATACTTGGCTGTCTATTAAAGACAGCAAATCTGAACTGGAGCGTTGGCATCGAGTTTTTCGAGACCTAATACAATTGCTGCCTGATGTTGAGAATTACATTGCTGATGACTTGGAAAAAAGAGTTACTAAAGTTTGTACAAGATTGGTAGCAATTTGGAAGCAAGTCACGCGCAACCATTCTCGCATGGTCTCTAAGTACGGAGACTGGCTGAACGAAATTGAAGTTTGCGTTCTGCCAACTTGTGCAACAGTAGGGAGCCACAACACCCAACGGCCAGCAGCAGAAGCTTCGACAAGCACCCAACAGCACCAGCACAGGAAGGACTTTGAGGAATGTAGCAAGAGATCAAAACGCCGCAGGCTTGCAGAGTTAAGTAAAGTAGACAGTTCTGCGATAAATTCTTTGTTGGACGATTCTAGTCTATCTAACGCCGCTGCATCTTTAAATTTCAGCACTGACGAAGTCTTGTCTCTTATAAATGAGACAAAACTGACTAAACATCAGTATCTTTTGGTGAAAGACTTCGTTAATGCAAAATCACCTAATGCATTACCATCTTATCAAAAAGTGTTAGAAGCTAAGAAGCGGTGCTATCCATCGCAAGAGTTTATCACGGAATCATCTGCTGAAGTAGAATTACAATCATTGTTAGATCATACTGCTTGCCGGATACTAGAATCCCAAAAACCCGTTTTGAATAATATTGACCCTAATAAAGAATTTGTTTTGATTGGAAAATGGGGTTTCGATGGGAGTACGGGGCACAGCGAATATAAACAGATTTTTGGAGATTCTGGTATCGATGATGATGGCAGTATGTTTGTTACTTCATATTGTCCTCTTCAATTGGTTTGTAAGTCCAATACCTCCGACCCAGATCAAATAGTTTGGAAAAATCCGCGCCCTTCTTCCACCAGGTATTGTAGGCCTATTCGATTCCAATTTGCCAAAGAATCCAAAGACCTTTCTGTGCAAGAAGAAGCTTATTTCAAGACTAAAATTGATAGTTTACAACCGACTTCTTTCACTCACGGTGAATATGAAATAAAAGTGCAGCATTCTTTACAATTAACCATGGTTGATGGTAAAGTGTGCAGTGCTCTGAGCGATACATCTTGTAGTAGATGTTATATTTGTGGTTCAACTCCAAAAGAGATGAATGACATTGATAAATCGCTGAGCAAAACTGCAGATAGTGGTACCTATCAATTTGGACTATCTCCTCTTCACTCGTATATCCGATTCTTCGAATATTTAATTCACGTTTCTTATAGATTAGACATAAAGAAATGGCAGGTACGTTCTTCAGACGAAAAAGCTCTTCTTGCACAAAAAAAACAACATGTGCAGCAACAGTTTAGGCAGAAACTTGGTCTAATAGTCGACAAACCGCGAAGTGGAGGAAGTGGCACATCTAACGACGGAAACACTGCCAGAAAGTTTTTTTCTAACTCAGCGGTTTCAGCGGAAATTACTGGATTAGATAAAATCCTTATTGACAGATGTCATAATCTGCTGCAGTGTCTTTCGTCGGGATACAAAATTAATAACGCCACTTTTAAAGAGTATTCTCTAGAAACAGCACGTAAACTTGTTGCTACCTATCCATGGTACAACTTGCCATCGTCTGTACATAAGGTCCTCATTCATGGGTCGGAAGTAATTGAACACGCATTATTGTCAATAGGTGAGCTTTCGGAAGAGGCCGCCGAATCTTGCAATAAATTAATCAAACTCTTCAGGCGTGACAACACGAGGAAAATGTCTCGGGTTGTCACAAACACCGACTTGATACATAGACTTCTCCTTAATTCGGATCCTTATATTTCTAGTTTAAGAAGGTTACCACAGAAGAAGAAGTCTATTCTATCAAAAGAAGTATTAAATTTGTTGTCGGTTTAGGAAAAAATGTAAAAAATAAGATAGGTATTTATGTTATTTTTTACATAACTCCTATTATGTAAATATAATATTTTTTGTCCAATTGTGTGTTTGTACTTAGATGTTAGTTAAGTATTTACTTTATTTGTAATATAAAATGTAAATAGTAAGGTTTAATAGTTATTAAGTTGCAAACCTTCTTTTAAGTGTAATAAAAATGCATAATTTTGTAAATAAAATAAGCTTTTTAAGATTATTTTGTTTTTTTTTTATTGTGTTATGGCTTAAAGTATTACAAAACACCATAATAATAATAATCAGCTATGACAACGACAGTCATTATTATCGCGAAACCCTATGACCGCTACTCTTAGGGCGTGGAACCAGTGTGCTTCAGTCCATTTTGTATGAAAGTGAATTGAAAAAACGACGCGTCTTTCCCGTGCCTTCTCCCCACGTCCTTTTTGTGTGTCTCAGGCCTAAGGGCCATTGATTGACGCACCTTAGTGATGGTGGCGCGATGGCCAGTGAGGCAGAACTTCTCCGGCGGACGCGGGATCCACTCTGCTGGCGTGCGCTTGGCCCGCGTAGGCGCGCCCTCGATGAACTCCTTCTGCGCCTCGGAGAGCTTCGACTCAAGCTCCATAACCTACAATGTGAATCAGAAAGGAATGTTTAATAGACATACTATACATAGCTAGAAAAAAGTCTATCAAGTTTGTTCATCAATTCTAATGAGAATGGGACGACCCATTCATGTTAATAAAACAATTAAAAACATTTTTGGTTTTTAAATTATCCTCAGCACGGGTTTGTGCGACAAAAAGAATATAATTATGTAGGTACAGATAATTATATTAAGAATATAATTATGTAGGTATCATTCCGATGTAAAAACCTAACTGCAAAGTTGGTTACTCGGGGCTGCAAGTGCTGTAAATCGCTTCGATCAGATGTCGCTGCCTGTACGTAATACAGAGTATGTACGTATACAAGTTTGTAAAGAGGCTCGAAATTTCATTGATGCTTGCACTTGCCCATTAGCTCAGTTGGGAGAGCGCTGGCACGGTGAGCCAGAGGTCGCGGGTTCAAGTCCCGGCATCGGTGGAATTTTCAGCCTCTAAATAGCTATTTAAATTGTCCTCAGCACGGGTTAGTGCAACAAAAAGAATATAATTAAAAACATTGTTTTAGCAGAGTGCTTAAGTAACGTGTTTATATAATTACTATATTTTCAAGAAGAGTAATCGATAACGGACATCGTCCAGATTGAACCAATTGATTGTAACGGTGGTAGCGCATCGGCGGACTCGCCTCCAAGAGGTGCTGGTTTCGATTTCCACATCTAGTGATAACTTTGTTCACGTACATTTGCGAAGTTGCACTAGCAATACCGCACGCTAACAGCTGAACACGGTGAGGACACCAGAGTGTATGTTTGTAAGCCCATTCTCTCTATCTTATACTCTGTAGTGGAACGTATACAGGATTTAACAAAATCCCCATACATAGGTATTAGAAAATGGTCTATTCTATTCTATTCGTCAATACGAACAACTTTTACTAAGGGGAAAACTTGGACATCGCGAATAATAATTGTGTAAATAATAAACCTCCGTTGCTATTGCTTTAAAGCAAGATTCCCTAGTGACATCCCGTGATTGTCACTAGCGACAATGAAAAAAAATCATAGGTATAACAAAAACACATCTTTTTGAAAAAAGGCTATTTCTACTCTCTGAACCAGGGTGGCTTTGAAATTTCCGACTCTCCAAGGTTTGCTGGAAGATATCTCTTACAGAGATAAGCTCGCCTATGTACATGTTATTTCTTATGTAATTTCCTGTTAAATGTTTCGTGTGCAATAAAGAATAATCATTAATTATACGTAGATAGCAGTTTTTAGGACCCACGATCGAGGATCTGGGACTAGATACAATTTATGCCAAAAAGAGGCGCCCTTAAAAGACTACCGTTGTAACGCAAAATAAAAATGCAGCGTTTTTCTTTGCAGTTGTCGATTGAGGAACAACGAACAGCTGCGTGAGCTTTAGTAGAGCAAGGTTTATTACGAGGCGTGTAAAATATTTTCGTAGCCGTATTTGCTTATTTGTGTTCGTTTCACTTTGTTTATTTGTGTTCGTTTCACTGCTATCTTTTTAGCGTCACATGAAGATCTTTTCTTTGCCAACATTTGAAGCGGAATCCATGGATGGAACCGGCATTATTATCTTTTATACTCGAGGGCAAAGTAGGTGGTGATTTGTTTTAAGTTGTTACAGTACATAATTTATGTTATCTAAGTACAGGCCGCGTTGTAGAAGTACTGGGACAAGTTATGCAAAGCAAAGTTATACGAGGCCGTGTGGCTCCGGCCTAGAATGAGCCACCCCATTTCTTCCCGTGGGGTGTCGTAAGAGGCGACTAAAAAAGGAAACCAGGGAACGGGCAGCAGCGTCGACCTGTGCCACTAGACCACCAAATGACCAAACACTGCGATCTCCAATCCGCCTGCCAAGCGTGGAGATTACGGCAAAACCTCCCATACAGGGAGAGACTCATGTCCTGCAGTGGACTGCTATGGGTTGATGATGAAATATTTTGTGGAAATGTTGTTTTCATTTTGATAAACAGTAGTATTAATTATTTTACAGAAATCGTGTAACATATCTTTGTAAATGCTTGTCATTTCCGACCTTTAGTTCAAAACGGTAAAAAGTGGTAGGAAGTACAGAAAAGTTGAAAAATGTTTTCTATTACATTGTTACGACGGTGGATAGGAGATAAAACTTTAAACGCGTTCTTCCGTGCCTTGGTGGCGTTTTTAGCAGGCTGAAATACCGTTTCGGAGCGTTTCAGAGGGTGCTCTGTCTTGTCACATACTAGTTTATCAAAATTTACCGTTACCGTTGTTTTCAGGTGCCTGAAACATGTTTTCATTCCGTTTCAGGCCACCCTCTATCAGATGACGCCATCACATGAAAACAAGTTTTCAGGAATTTTTAGGACCCTTATGGGCCCTCGAAGTACATTTCAGTATATGACGAAATTTTCAATAGAAGTGAAAAAAATAGCACTATTAGAGAGAGATAGTTATAGTCCGAACATTCCGGAAAGATATGACAGTGGCAACACGATCGATTGAGCGAGACGGCAGTATTGTAGATACCAGGACTTGATTGCGTTTTCGAGAACATTTCAAACGGAATATAAGCGGGGACGACGCGTGCCGCCAGTCACTTTTATTTTGGAAGCCGAAGCGAAACGAAATACATCGAAGGAAGAAGTACTACGAGAATTATCGGATTATAGTGCAAAGTGTTATTAAGAGTGGTTATTTAAAGAAAAGCGTTGTAAAGTTAAGAAGTACTTCAAGGGCCCATAAGGGGTCCTGAAAATGTCTGTAAACGGGCTTTCAGGTTATGGCTTAATCTGATAGAGGGTGGCCTGAAACTGACTGAAAGCATGTTTCAGGCGCCTGGAAACAATGGTAACTTGGGTGAAATTTTGATAAACTAGTATGTGACAGAGCACGGTAAAACGGTATTTCAGCCTGCTGAAAACGCCTCCAAGGCACGGAAGAACGCGTTCAAAGTTTTTTCCTATCCACCGTCGTAACAATATTAATGTTTAAGATTATGTCGTCTGATATGCGTAAACAAGAGAAAGAGCAATTGAGTTGGCTGGCGCCGACCATAAGACGCTCGACCCATAAATTTCTTGAAAATGAGTCTCGGTTTTTACAAATGTCAGAGATCCAATATGTATAAAGATGTTAGGATAAGTAATTTGTACAGCTTTGCCTGTTGCTTATTTGGGCTATTATTATGACACATTTCTTTTGTAGAATGTATTCATGTGCATTTACGCTGTTACCCCACCGCATCACACCATATCGCAACCAAGAGTATGCATTAGAACAGTAAGCTAAAAGAGCTGTTGCATGCAGTGTTTGTGTTGCACTTTAATTCAAAGAGAGCGTATATAAATTTGGACAGTTTTGTTTTATGTGGTCTATATGAGATTTCCAATTTAAGTGTGTGTCTATATTAATGCCAAGCAAGTAAAAAGTTTTGACTTCTTCTATCGTTCTGTTGTTAAAATTTAAATTAATATCTAAAGGTGCTTTTTTGTAGGATCTAAATTGGATTATTTTTGTTTTATTATCATTTATTTCGAGGTTGTGGTCTTGAAGCCAAATTGCTACATTTTGAAGTGTTTGAGTTATTACTAGTTCGGGATTGGTTAGTTTATCGAGTTTAAATAGTAATCATGGTTAGAACGTCCCCTTAAAAACGGTTAACGAATTCGAAGTCACCTTACAGTTAAATAGGTCGCCAAAAAACAACTAACCCATATCACTTGAACAGTAAACCTTTTATATTGGCATCGTAGTTATAGACTGGTGGTAATAGGTAGATGTATGGATAGGAAAGCGTCATGGATGACCTAGAAACTCCACTGGCACGACACAGATCGATCGAAAGGCACAGGCTATCTCGGTGGGCGAGATGTGTTTGCGGCTAAAGTATAACGAGCTGACTAGATGAGTTATTGTTATGCTTGAACGACTTCTTAGAGTAAAGGAGCTGTTATGTTACACAAGGAGAATTTCTTGCACGCGAGTGGCGATTTTTTCCATTCCATAATATGGTCGCCTAGTGTAAACAAATGTCCCGAGCTTTGCCTTTCGAATACAATTATCGCTACTCAAACTCTCCTAGGCTGTGTAAACAACTTATACGAATTTCTCTTACGAGTTTCGCTATACAAAACAGGACGTTTTTGTTTTGTCTAGTAGTATCAGTGGTGGTGCTATAATGTCTTTGGAGGTGGCACAAGGTGTAATTGTAATTGGAGCTCTAATGAGATGCCAGATTTATATGATTATGATGTAAGTTTTAGGTCACGATTGGCGAGTCTCGTGTCGAAATCAGTACAGAGTGATTAGGGCGAGTCTCGCATCGACACTTGCAATTCTCGCCCGAACATTGTTTATAGAAGTCGAGACACGTATGCGTCTATAGATCTACGATTACTCGCGATTAGTGTACACATTAAGAAAAGTGAGTTTCGCATACGATTATTCGCCGCACGCGTGAGAGAAACTCTCCTTGTGTAACTTCCGCTTGACGATTGGACTCGAGCTACAAAACAAATGTACCTATGAATCTTCATCTCTTTGATTTATTTATCAGGGAAAGCATTGGCAAGATAGCGAGAGATGAGGCGCGTAAGAGAAGACAAGCCTAGAACTCTATTCATGAGGGAGAGACATACCTTTTTCATATTCTCGACCTGTTTTTTGTCTCCAGATGCAAGGGCAAGTTTAATCGGTGACCTTACAGAGGACTTAGTACTGTTTGCAAAATAATCATCCCTCTAATGTTATAAATCTGAATGTTATCAATGGAAGCCATAATTGAAAGGTACGGCGTCCATGTCCTGAATTGAAATATATAATACTTCTTATGTGAATCCCAAGTTATACAAACAGTTAAACAAATTATTCAAAGGTTTCACGGACTTCAGTCCAGCTGTATTCGGTGAATTCGCTTAAAAGTTTACAAGGTGTACCCAATGAGGCAGGTTGCGATGTTAATAGATAGATAGAATATTCTTTATTGTATGTACACCAGGAATTACATATGAGAATTTAACAATAATATAGTACAGTACAGTTAATGATCGTGCAACCTCGTTGACGACCTCGTGGCGCAGCGGTAGTGCATCTGCATACCATGCGAACCCAGGACGGTTCGAATCCCGGCTGGGGACAAAAAAAAAACCCCAGGTCTTGGATGTTTACATGTTTGTGATGTCGTTGTTTCTGGTTCCCACAACACAGGGTATCCTAGTGTGGGGCCAGACGCAATGTATGTGCCTGTATGTAAATGTTTATGTTTAAGTAAGGTCACTCAGTCAGATGCTGGCCAACCGAGTTTAGCATGTCAAGAAAACAATGCTGTGGGTGTAATTTGTAATTTGTTTTGTAGTAAAGTCTTCACGTGTGTCGGATTAAATAATAATGATCTTAAGTTGTACCTTCATACAAAGGGGATGTTGGTGGGCCTATTTTTTGGCTGTTACAAGGATTAAATGACAAAGAACTAATCCGGAACATGTTTAATTGATTTTTAGAGCGCTGTTGCCAGTTCTATCTGTGAAAACTGGTATTATTTTAGGGGATTTTCAACTAACAGAATACTAGATGAGTATGATGCGGTGTACAATATATTTTTCATAGTGTATCCTGGAAAGCACTATAAACGGTAAAAAAAAAATTTTGGCAACCCTACCTTCTTCTGTAGCCTGATGACCGAGGTCCATTTCTTCTCGAGCAGCCCGCCGAACTTACGGTCCATCTCGCCGCTCATGTCGGCCTCCTTCTTGAACGCTTCCAGCGCGTCGTTGTACCCATTGCTGCCGAGGTAGTCGGCGATCGCTTTGTTCCTGCAACAAAAAAAAAATTGCTACGTGATGTCCATAGATCTGATATAAAAATCGTGTCAGTGTTTGTTATCGAACTCCTCTAAATTGGCGTCACCGATTTTTATGAAATTTTTTGTGTATATTTGGTAGGTCTGAGAAAAGGGCGTAGGCTAGTTAATATGGCAAAACAACGTTTGCCAGGTCAGCTAGTATTTATATAAATTACCTAATATATACAAAGAAAAACCAGGGGGAAAAAAATCCACGTGTCAGACCACAAAGGGCTTGTGATATTAGGACCCGACAAGTTCCTGCCTGCAACTCACAGTTTTACTTCAAGTCCTTTTCTGTGAGTGCTGCTCGTATGTGGAACGGTCTACCCAAGTCAAGGATGCTTGAAGCAAGTCCATCAGGAAGAGTCCACTGTTGCTGTCTTCAAGGCCAAATTGAAAGAGCACTTCCTTTTTTCACTATTAAAATTGGTTTATTTAGTTAAGTATGTAATTAATAAAAGTCTATGTAATTCTTTTTTAACTTTATAGCCGATAAATGTTTAAGTAGGTACATACATGGTACATATGTATGATTGTATTGGGTTAATGTATAATACTAAAGAGTACACTTTCCCCCCTTCGTTTATAATGTTCGTATCACCACATCACGAGTTGGCTGGAAGAGATTATGCTGCTGAAATAAGCTTGCCATGTACACTTTGTATTTGTTTTTGTAAATGTTGTTAAAACACAACATTTATAAAAAGAAACACAAAATGTATTTTTATGTGTGCCATAAAGTATAAAGTAAAATAAAAAACACTTGGTACTTTTAAAACGCCTATTTTAGGCATCTTACAGAAAAATGTTTAAAGTATGAAATTGCCGTTTTATTGCAATAGGTTCTTTGAATTGACATAGAATCTTCATGGTTTGAGGTTTTCGAATGAAACTTTTTTCAAATGGTTTCTATGATGTTCTTTTTTTAAAAAATGTGAAACATTTGAATATCGACTTTCAATTGTTTTTGTTATTCAATTTAGACAAGAAAGATGGATACTGCGAAAATTCGAGTGATTATGAGGCACCCATTTTTCGTATTTTTTTATTTTATTGATTTGACGCAAGTGAGTCAATATTGTGGGTAAGGTAACGTTAAACCATGCCGCTAATTCCTGGGTAGACTAGGGTCGGCTTCCACTATCTCTCTTAATTCATCGTTATTCACCTGTGTGGGCGGTCTTCCTCGTGGCTCGTTCTTTAAGTCGAAATTTCCATCACGAAAGCGTTTGAACCAAAATCGCACGGTGCGTTCATTAGTAGACCCCTCTCCAAACGCAGCATTGATATTGCGGGCTGTTTCTGCCGCGTTAGTTCCGCGTCGGAACACGTATTCAAAAATCACTCGAATTTTCGCAGTATCCATCTTTCCTGTCTAAATTGAATAACAAAAACAATTGAAAGTCGATATTCAAATGTTTCACATTTTTTAAAAAAAGAACTTCATAGAAACCATTTGAAAAAAGTTTCATTCGAAAACCTCAAACCATGAAGATTCTATGTCAATTCAAAGAACCTATTGCAATAAAACGGCAATTTCATACTTTAACCCCTAATACTAATATCTACAACAGCAATATTTAGCATATTATATTGATTTCTGTATGAATAAACTACAATTTTTTTTCTAATGTAAATCAATAGGTAGGTGTAAATAATTTAATAAAAAAAAATGGACAAGTGTTATTTTAAAAACACATGTGACTTGTGTTGTTTTAAAATCACACGATTCATTTAGAGTCATAAGGGTCATAAGGGTTTAGCTACATAAGCTGTGATGATAGATCTAAGATTTTGTGTTTATGAATAGTCATTAAAAACATATAGGGGTAAACTATAGTATTGTTGGCACCCTACAGTGATTGGCACTTTGTATTTTAAACACAAATATTAAGAATTTCCATCGCAGAAAAAGCATTTTAGTATTTTTTTTTCAATTCTGCAATGGTTACTTTAATATTTTTCACTGATTAAGTTGGTAGTACGACGCCTGGCAACACTGGTAAAAAAAATCAAATCCTTAGTAGGAGGAGAGCACGTTTTGGCGGCAGTTTTACTGAAGATTTGACAAGCTACAAGGTAAGTTCAAACGTTCGTAAATTATATTTGGGATTACATTTTAGTTAAAGGCTGTGTTATTTTGTTTTTTGTATTGATTGTTGACCAGTTTCGATGCTTTTCATACATTTTTTCCTAACATAACTTCAATATATTGCAGTGCCAATCACTAGTTCATAGGTATCTACTGGAGTACAATACATTAGCACCCGTGCCAATCACTAAAATGTCGGTCTCGATATTTTCCCTGTAGTTTACACCCTTAGAACGTTGTATAATAAAATTCTATTTGGAATACATTAGGGGAATTTTTTTTTTCAACATACTATCAATTCTTGGCACTGCCAATCATTGTACTTAGGGTAGGGCCAATCATTGTAGAGTGAGGCCGTGCCAATTGCTGCAACTGTAGGCAGTGTGCTAATGTATGTGCTATAACAATGTGCTAAGGAACGTAGAATCATAATTTTTTTGACACAATATCGTAATTTTAGGATCAAATACTTTTGTACGGATTAAATAGTTATTAAAAACCACCCGACATCAGTATTGCTGTACTTTTTTCAGCTTCTGAGTCGTGCTCGTCTACGTACCTAGTTAGAAACGTTTAAGTTCATATTTCTCAAACTTAAAGATTAGTTTTGCTTTGTCGAAATGTAAAATATTGTTAGTGAGCATAAACAATGCCATTTGTAATGACACCTCTCACCACAGTCCCCCGTAACCATGAGTTCGCTAAAGAGCTTGAAAAGTAAGATAAAAATTGTGTACTGAATAGAGTGTTAAATCTTTGCAATAATAAAATAAAAATGGTTAAAAGTATTCGCGGACTTTTAGGATTAATTTGAGTATTTCGATTTATTTCAGAATAAAATTATAATGCCTAAAGTTGTCGAAATCGCTTGTTATGCCAAAATATATACAGAAGAGGATATAAAGAAGGCTATCGAAGCTGTACAAAATGGTATGCCCAAGAAAACTGCAGCAACAAAATTTGGTGTTCCTAGAGCTACAATACAATTTAGGCTTAGTTCACAATTCGTTAAAGCAAAACCAGGGCCAACAACCGTCTTAACGGAAGACGAAGAAAAAAACTTTGGTGGAATGGTTAATCACATAACATAAAATAACATAAACTCACGCCTGTATCCCAGAGGGGTAGGCAGAGACCAGGGACTGCCACTTGCTACGATCCTGACAGATCACTTTCGCTTCCTCAACATTCATTAATCACCTGCAGCAAGAAAGGATATCCTAGATGAAAAAAACCCAAGACCCAACTGCTTCTCAGATAACAGACCTGGTGAAGGATGGTATCGCCTATTCCTAAAACGACATCCAGAGATCACACACAGAACCGCTGAAGCTGTTACTGCTGCTAGCGCAAACGTATCCGAAGCCAATATAATGCAATGCTTTGTTCAAATAGAACAAACCTTACAAGAAAATGATCTGATAGAGATTCTACAATAACCTGAAAGGATTTTTAATGGTGACGAAACAAACTTTCAGTTGTGACCCAAGAATTTCAAGGCGTTTCTGCAAGTGGCCAGGTTACTCCATCGATGGTGATAAATCCGCTGAAGAGGATGAGAGTAGATATCAGGGCTTCTGTGCCGTCGCATTGGGGCTTAGGGCTATCTCACAATGGGTGGATGAATACTGAATTTTTTTTCCAATATATCCAGAACATTTTCCACCCTCACATTGTTGAAAAAGAAATTCCATTGCCGGTGGTACTGTTTTTGGACGGGCATAAAAGTCATCTAAATTACGATCTAAATTTTGACCCTCAAACAGTTGGAGGAAGTAATAGGACCATCCATTGTAAATGAATTGCAACAGGATTCAACAGGAGAGATAAATTAAATAGTTTACTACCGAGCTTTGGTTAAGGTACACAAATTCTCAAAATGAGACATAACTAACAGGGACACCATTCTTGAGGGAGCAGAAATAAATAATAGGAACTTTATTCTCATCAACAATGAGTAGGTGCCTGTTGATGACGTTCCTATCATCTTTAACGATGATACATTACATATTAATGATGACCTTGATTTGGTTCAAGACGAAGAAATTTTGAGCCAACAAGCAACAACTAATACTGTCTTACCAGAGGAAGAACCACCACTCACAAATCATGCTCAACTGACAGAAATGGAGCAAATACCTGAAAAAAATACTGATGACGTTTATGACGATCTACTCATGGTTCAAAATACCTTAAGCCAACAATCAACGCCTAACACCACCTTGCTAAGGGAAGAAAGTTCTACAGAGTAAACTACTAAAGTGATAAAGCAGACCCCTGAAAAAAGAACTTTGAAGACAAATTTGTTATGACCAAAAACACCTGTACGCAAATGTAGACAAATGACCGACAAACCCGTATATGTGTTGACTAGCTCTAGGTGGCTAGAAAAAGGAAAAAATAAAGTTAAATGACAAACAAAGGAAGGAAGATGAGAAACAAGAACAAAAACGCAAAAGAGAAGAAAAATCTAAAAGTAAAGTTGATATACCTAAAAAGAAAATGAACAAGAAGACTGAGAAACAAACTGAAAATAATGATAATTTACCAAAGAAGACAGAAAAACAATCTAAACACAATGATAATGTACCGAAGAAGACAGAAAAACAAACTGAAAACAGTGATTATATACCGAAGAAGATAGAAAAATAAACTGAAAACAATGATAGATCCGAAGCCGAATGCACCAAAGATAAAAATCTTAAAAACGGCTAGAGGCTAAAAATTCCACCCATGCTGGGACTTGAACCCGCGACCTCTGGCTAACCGTGCCAGTGCTCTCCCAACTGAGCTAATGGGCAAGTGCAGGCATCAGCGAAATTGTCCTCAGCACGGGTTAGTGCAACAAAAAGAATATGATAAAATTTTGATTTGCACGCATATTTTATCAAACATAGGAGTTAAGACTGTAGTGAGTGGTTTCGCGTTTGTTTTTCAGTCTTAACTCCTATGTTTGATAAAAATGTTGTTGCACTAATCCTTATTGAGACATTTCGAAACCATGAAGAATTAGAAGATTTCTTAAAGAATTTCTTAAATTCTTAAAAAAGAAATTCTTAAAGATTCTCAACAGTCAGATGTGAGATTTATTCATGTGTTTTTATTCCACACCATGCATCGTCATCATCATCAGCCATTTGACGCCCACTGCAGGACATAGGCCTCCTTTGTGGTTTTCATACCCATGAGGGGTTTTGCCATAATCGCCACGCTCGGCAGGCGAGTTGGCGATCGCAGTATGCGGTTGGAATCTCAGGAAGACGCTGCTGCCCGTCTCCTGGTAATTGATTTCCTTCTACGAAATCCACGGAAGAAAATGGAATAACGCTATTCTTAATCCGGCACCACACGGAAAAGTAAAATTATATAAAAAAATTATATACGTACACCTACAAATATAGATATAATTGTAAGTGCCAATGACTGATTTTAATGGTGACAATGTTTGTATTTGTAATGCCAATGACTGTAGTTTTGGTGAGATTTAAATATACATATATATATATTTTATAAATCTATGACAACAAACAATAATTAGTTTTTATTTAGAACCTGAACTCATATTCTATCAAATATAAATGGTTATTGGTAATTGAAGATGAAATTGAATTTTTAGAAAGAAAATTAATTGTAAGTTTTGCTTAAGTGCCAATCATTGTATAGTTTACCTACTAGCTTTATGTAAATAAATGTTTATATGTCGCCGCCAACTGGTAAAATTAACCGTCGAATTAATCTGAAAATGTAGAACCTGGTGACCTAAATATAAGCAACTACGACTGCTAAATGTAACCCATGTTCTAACACAATAAATTCATCACTATGGGCTAACGTTCTTTAAAGCTGCTGGCATGCTCCGGATGGATTAAGGGAAGTTTTCGTCCAGCAGCGGACGAATGTGGTCTGACGGTTTGGACTTGTAGTGGTAATAGTCATTGGAGGATATTGACCTTTGCAGGAAATGGACGCTAGGGCCCACTTATGGACACTACGCCACTTCTTAAATGTGACTTTAAATTGTATGAAGAAGAGAAGTTAAAAGTAGTGCAAGTCGACCTAGCTGTAAAAGATTTGAGAGAAATTGTACATTCGTGCCGATTCGTGGAAAGAGACCTCTCGGAGCTACTTGGACATTTCTGTAATAGGAACGAAACTGATTGTATTCGCCGACAAGAGACTGAGTCAGCAACAATTCGTAAAATTCAGAAACCTCTGCTGCAAACAGGAACTTACTATTCGACTACAACAAAGATTACACCTCTTTAAAACTATTGTATAATCCGAAAAAGAACAAAACAAATCTGGCAACAGAAGCTCTGTTGTAATTTCAAGCAACATTGCGGTATCCAGATAAAAATGTAGCAGCTGGGAGCTCGAGTGACGAGTACAGGATTTCCTGGTGTCGTGAAAAAATCGTTACACATGTTGATTTGAGATCCCGAGTGTTTTTAAAACGATACTTAAACTCGAGCTTACCCCCGGATACCGCTTGCTTGCTCCCATCTTACTCCCCTACGTGCACTGCCTCTCGAGACGAGTCTCTTGACGCTCCTATAGGCAAGCTCTATAACATGTTAGTGAAATTACGCAAAACCTTCAAACCGTTTCTTCATCCTAACAATAATTAAACCGTAATAATTCTCAGTTTATTAAATATATTAAAATCTCGTGTCACAGTCTTTGTTATCGTTATGATTTTTTATGTTATGACTTTTTTTGTGTTTGTTATTTTGGTAGGTCTCAGAATAGGTCGTAGGCTAATTAATATGGGAAAACAACGTTTGCCCGGTCAGCTAGTTTATTTTATACATATTGACCGTGCAGTTTCAAGATTGAGAGAATTATTACATAACATAAACTCACGCTCTATCCCGGAGAGGCAGGTAGAGTTCAGGGTTTGCTATAGTGGCAAACCACGATCCTGACAAACCTCTTTCGTTCTATCAACATAGTCGCTGCATGCACGCAGGCCTCGGTTTCAGGTTTTAATTTTTTTTAAACAATTTATTGATATTGAAGAAACCGTTTTTAGGTTTCATATTATTTTAATAACACATTGTAAACGACAACCTGCAGTACAGGCTTCCTCTCAGAGAGTATGAGTGGGCCCAACGCGGATTGAGGAGGAGGAGCGCCGAGGTAGGTACGGAGAACCTCTGACACTCGGGGTTGTTCACGGTGTTTCATTCACTGTCAGCGAGTGGTATTGCTACCACATGACTTTACATTTGCATATACTCACGCCTGTATCTCGGAGAGATAGGCAAAGACCAGGTATAATACTTGCCACGATCCTGACAAACATTCACATTAGTTGATCGTTACATGCACGCCGGTATCGGGTACCTTTTTAATGCTACCACAAAGTCACAAATTTACTTAGGAAGCAAATTAATTGGTGCGAGCTGGGACGAATCCTGGACCTCATGCTTGTGAAGTAACAGGTTTATTCAACGAGGTACCACCGCCCTCCGCATCTTATGCGCTACGAAAAAAACTTCCATAGTATACCGAACAAGGGGATACAGGTTTAACAAGTTCTTTCAAAAAACTTGAGGAAGCCGACATTGATATCGGCACGATGCAGAGCCGGTCATTAATGATTCAGTATTCGCTACGAGAGGCGAAGCAAGGTTGATAGACGACATCGAATCGCCACCGGGCCTAGCCGGAAATTACACCTTGTACGGCGAAACGAGACATTTACCTCGATTGAGTTCAAACGGGCGGGCGTGGGGAAATTTGGAGTCGGGCAAAGGAACGATAGGCTCATCTACTAGCTGCTTACTTGGAGAGATAGGGCCTCTTTATGATGAACTCTTTCTTCAGGAAGTCAGAATTCTGGAAGTGGATCTGGATGAGTCCAGACGGCAATGGCAGTGGGCGGGGAACATAGCTCGGAGAACTGATGGCCGTTGGAGCGAAAAAGTTCTGACCTGGCGACCGTGGACCAGACGACGCAGCGTGGGAAGGCCCTCCACGTGATGGTCTGACGACCTGGTTACGGTGGCGGGAAGTCGCTGGATGCGGGCGGCACAAGACCGGGAAGCTTGGAAAACCATAAGGGAGGCCTATGTCCTGCAGTGGGCGTGAAATGGCTGATGATGATAAGTTCAAACGTCCAGTCGACAGCCGGTCAACCTATACAACTAGATTAATGTGTTATTATAACATAATCTTTTGTGTGATGCAAAAAATAAAATAATGTAATATATAAAAATCTCGTGTCACAGTGTTTGTTATCGAAGTCCTCCGAAACCGCTTCACCGATTTTTATGATTTTTTTTATATATAGTAGGTAGGACTGAGAATAGGTCTTAGGCCAATTAATAAGGCAAAATAAAGTTTGCCAGGTCTGCAAGTGCTTGTATGAGAATGAGAAGGTTATTCAACTGTCAAATAGTACATAATAAATCACCTTCTACAATTTACCAATAGATTGTTTATCTAAGTAGACCACATTTCGGAGTTGATGGTTTAGACTTAGAGGTCACCACCCTGAGAATACGTTGAACTTGTCCTATTTAGATACCCCGGCCTTCTGTTTTATAGTTTTCAATTCACCAAGATGATTAGTCAGTCCCATACACACATGTTCTACCGTTTGATAAAGTCACTCAAATGTTTTAATAAAATTTTGAGTTAGCATGACTTTATCTTTAGATAAATGTATATACTTTTTCGTCCGTGTCCGTGTAGCGCCGGATTAAGAATAGCGTCACTTTATTTCCTTCAGTGGATGTCGTAGAAAGCCACTAAGGAAATTAATAACCAGGAGACGGGCAGCAGCGTCTTCCTGAGATTCCAACCACATACTGCGATCGCCAACCCGCCTGCCAAGCGTGGCGATTATGGCAAAACCATTCATGGTTTGAAAACCACGAAGGCCTGTGTCGTGCAGTGGGCGTCGAATGGCTGATGATGATGATGATATATTTTTTAAATACGGTGAAAGTAAAGAAATGGAGTATAGGGTTGATATTTCTTGAATCTCATACTTACAAAATAAAATCATGCCGGTAACCCGGAGAGGTAGCACAGAGAACAGTTTGCCACTTGTCACGATTCAATGAGATGAACACTAGCAAACAATTTAATAGACATTATTTCTTTTCACATTTCAACAAATTTTTTCGTCGGTTTGTTTGTATCTAGGGAAAAGTCATGTCAAACCGAAGCGAATTCTTCTAATAATATTACCGTACTGCGTCATTCAAACCAGTAATGATTGAATTAAATACACCACAGGCATGACACATCAGCTCGTACTTGACATTTGTGAATATTATGATGAGGTCAGATGCTCAAAGCAAACACGGTTAAGAGCTGAAGTAACATTATGTAAAGATCGCATAAATATCAATAGATTATTCGGTCACTACCTACTTAATTCTATGGTGTACGGTCAGTCATGTAGATGCTCCTTCACTGCTGACTGTACATACTCACAGTTCGATACTCGCCCTTTTGTCGCACACGAATAAAGTTCACAAACACATAGTAAAGTTACTTATCAAATTGGAAAGCTGGTGGATTATTACCTCAATTACCCATTACTACTGAGAGAGTGACGAGAATTAATCTACACGAGATATCACTCGATAATAGAATTTAATTTCAAATGATGGACTCGTGAGAATGATGTCGAGAGGTCAATATAGAAATCGTTTTCAGAAAATACGGACATTGACTTGGTTACTTGTACAGGTTAAGTTTAAAACGAGTATGTATCACAATACTATATAACAACTCCCATATGTTCAGCGAAAATAATATGCACATGTCTGTGATTTGCTTAGAAAACCATTAATTCAATCTTTAAATTTAAGGATCATAGAGTTGCGTCAAAATCGTGGGGCGTTAGTTTGATAAAACAAGCGTAGCGTTTGTTTACATCAGCTACGCATCCGCTCGGGAGAGGCTTTATCTACGAGTTGATATCTCAGGCTGCCGGCTGGTGTGAATAACCGCTCTTAAGCGTCCAAGCGGGGAACCAAGCAACCGCCCTGCACTCACTCGTATAATAAACCTAAACGAGTTCTAGAAACGTCTCAAGTTATTAGACCTACACATAGGAACAGAAATCCTCCACTGTGGGATATACTTAGTTCATTCGCTGCCCACGACCACGTATTTTATTCTACTTTCTAAACGTACTAAAGCACAGTTTTATCGAGAGCGGTTAGCGTGTAGTTAGAAAAATATTAATTGTATAGAAGTTATGTTTGATTGAGCAACGAGCAAACCACCGTAGGTTAACTGTTAGCTAACGTCTCTGAATTGGTATATACCGACCAACATTTTGTTGCGGCGGGCTTATCAATGGTCTTCAGTCAGACTATTGTGCGGAGTAACTTATGTTTCTCTTTCTCAATCGAGAGAGAACGCAATCTTGTTTCGACAACGCAAATCCGAACGACAATTTCACGTGTTGGGACGGCGGCGACAACGTTTCAATATATTAGCAACTAAGAGCCGAAACGAAGAAAACAACTCTCTCTGTTGATAAGTACAACCAACACTGTTAGGCTCCGTACACAAAACTGCGAATCAGCGCGATGCGAATTCGCAATGCAGAAAACTGCGACACGAATTGCTGCGATGCCATTTCGTGCGGCAAGGCATCTCCCTTCCACGATTCGGGTGATCATTCCTTCGACGACCGTCAACCGTACTGAACGAATTGTGTACACTAGGTCGTGACATGGACCGTATAAAGAAGTGCTCACTTCTGTTATTGCTAAGAAGCTACAGGAAAAAGAAGCAAAGAAGATTTTGGGTCCACCCATTTATTACTGTCATAAACGCCCCGATACGAATCAATTCGCAAGTTCGTGCGATGCGTCAAGCGAGCTCGCAGATTTTACGATGCGACGTCGCATCGCAGTTTTGTGTACGGGCCCCTAGTATCATCTGTAACAATGGTATGTGGGAACCAATACTGCTTGATTGAAGCACAGAATGATAAATACTACAAGATTTTTTACTGCGAATATTGATACGGCAAATGTAAAAGAGGAATGCAAAGATCACTTGCCATATAATACCACTTCACCATAGAATATCAAAAGCAAAGCAAATAAAAGAGTTCCTGCAAAGGTAGCACGACGACGCCAGTCGGTCGCGACTTTCCAGTACATTGTCAAATTCTGACATTTTAGCGCCACAATTTGCGTGACTCGTATCATCGTGCTACCCATGCTGGCTTTCGTTATGACTTATAATAGCAATCAGATATTTTTTTTGCTAGTCAACTCTCTACTTGTGAGCTTTAAAAATTGCCGTAAAGAGGCGACTTTTCATTCTGTAGCGAGCAACATTCATCGAAACAAAATTCACGGTATCACGCTTTGTTTAATTTAGTACTTCGAATAGGTTCGAATAGTCGCTTCAAATAGTACAGTCGACAGCACATCATGGTATACATCCATGCACTCTACTCCTTTGCATTACGGGCGACATTGCAACTAAAATTTAGAGGTTGACGTGCTGTCTACACAAGGAAAGTCCTACGTTTTTAATCTATGGCCAAGACAGACTTGGACAGTCTTGCTAAATGAAATCAATGGAAGGTGTGACATCTCGAACACAGGTTGTGCAACGTGCGACATAATGTAAAGCAACACTCGCGGCACAATACATCGTGTCGACATCTCGTCTCGTCTCAGACCGGGATCGATCGACGAGGCATGAGGCTCGCGCGACACGGAGGAGGCTCACCTGTGGTCTCGTTGCGTCATCAGTTACCGTACAAATACAACACAATGGCAATACTTGTCGCCTCAGTACAAACCGACAGGTTTGTTCTAATTCAATTTCGAACGGTTCATGGTTAAAAGTGAAACTGGAAAGAGCTTCGAGCTTTCGATCTTATCTTATTATATGTATGATCTATATAGACTTTGGGAGATGAGGAGGGGATGTCCATGAAATAATGAACTTTTATCAGGCAATAAATAATATTGTAGTCGCAAAATTGGATGGCACTGATATATTTTATGAGTCATTATCCAAATTTAGTAATATTTCCAGTGTTCTCATAGCATTCCCAGATTCATTAAAAGTTATATCCTGCTTTATATCATAAGTTATAGTTAAAAATGTAGTTAATAATAATGCATAATTTTATTATTGGACATATGATATGTCTATTTATTCAAATATTTATGTATTGTTTAATTAAGTCTATATTAAAAATTAACATCTTTCTTAATTGCACCTACTACCCGACTCTTATTTCTTTCTTTTCTCCGCCTATGGTGGTCTGGAAGAAATTGCTTTTAGTAATAAGGCCGCCAATTGTATTTCGATTTTTTTAATTTCTGTGTACAACAAAGAATATTCTATCTATATGCAGTGGCAATGATTCGTGTACAATAAAGTATAATCATTAAATTACTATTTATTGTACAGGAATTACTTTGAGAAACTTCAAATTTTAAATTATTCGCAACCTTATTACTAATAGAAAACACTGAACTTGTGACATCACAACAAATTCCATATTCTTTCTTAGACCTCAGTTCGTTACCACCCGGACTACCGAGTACTAGCAGAGTACTAACTCTGCTCTCAGCTCTCTGAGAAGAGAAAATGAATCGATAGCTAGACAATCAAAGCGGTTGGAGACCCTATTGTTCGCGTGGGAGCAATCAAGTTAAGACCCCCGTCTAGGTGAGCGATGTAGCGGGAAGCGGAGTGGCTATTGTTGCGAATGAAAGCTGAGGGCATATCAGGGTCCAAACGGAACAACGACGATAAGTCATAATAGGTTTAAACGTTTTTTTTTTTAAATCGGCCGAGGGTCCATAGATGCGAACGGGAAGAGACCGAGAAAGATGGCGTGACGAGGAAAAGGCCTATTATATCCAGCAGTGGGCAGGGGTTACATTCATGACGTGCATTACGAGTCAATACACCCGAAGGTGTAAATTGATTTCTTCAGCCTTCATGATTAAGATGATTCAGAAAACTGAAAATCTGGCATAACGACATCGGAGGCGATTTTGAAGCATCATTAATCGTAGTCAGGTTTGCTAGGTTCACAGTAACAGAGCCGAGTTGCGAATACCGCTGAAATGACCGCTCCGCTCCGCGCCAGTGGGATTAGTTTGGTAGAGGCGGAGCGAAAGTGGTTTCGTGCGTACTAAACTACTAGGCGAGCTTCAGAACGCTGAGAAAATAACTTTCACGGTACGTTTGTATAACGTTATGGCTCGGTCTGATTGGAGGGCCATTGCTGCGTCACATCGTAATAACTTATTGAAGTGACGTATCCAATCATTATTGGACGGCCCTTTGTAATAAAACCGTACAAATTCTAACGCAGTATTTTGGTCAATTTATAAGCAGCAGTTAAGGTGATTCGGGTTATTAAACAGAGAACATTATAACGAAATTGATCTTACAACTTTTTATCTACTAAAGAATGAACTTAATTCGTTATCAGATAACATTACGGCCAAAAGATTTGCAAGTGATCCGTAGTGAGATCAATACTATCGTAAAATTAAAGCGATTTCTTACTCAAAGTTTCCAAATGTAAGACTTCCTCAAGTAAGTAATTCCGGAATTAGGTTAAGAATGAATAAGATTGCCTCCCACAAATTCTTAAATCTTGTAGTCGTCCACAAGGCACTCACGAGAGACGTGCTTAGCTTACATACTAATTTCGGTGAGTAGAACTTCTATTGTGACGATATTGCGCAGTAGCAAGCAGCACTGCAATTTACAAACTGTACTGTACCATCTCAAATAACAACTCGTAAAAAATATTTCGGAACAAATAGCAATTAGCCAGTCGTAGGTTTGTCAGTATGAGGGGCACGTAACGTCTTATTTACATATGTTCGTGACGCGAAAACTGATGTGCCGCTACTGTATCTCTTTCTATACAATCTAAGAAACAATATGAGTAAAAAACGTACTGCTAGTGAAGTATTACTATGAATGTTTTAGAAGCAACTTATTGATTTCCCGTCGCATCGACAGAGTATGCTTTTTATTAAACCACTTTGAACAAAAAGATTCTCAATTTACTTTTTTTTATTTTTCCTACAACTTGCCCTGGTGATGTTTCAAGGTTGCTTTAAAATAAAATTGAGGATTTAAACGTTTGCTGGTTAAAAGTTAAAAAAATAATTTATCGATACTGAAGAAAAACTGTCGTTAGTATGTTTATTTACAAGAAATTTCAATATGCAAAACCAGAATTGCGTTTAGAAATTACAAGTTTGTACTACCACACTAATGATTTTTTTTCGTTTCCCAAACCAGCGTTAAGTAAGCAGAACTGAAGATCATTACAAGGTAGATGTGTAACCTCGAAACCTTGCGAAGACAGCATGGTTATGCGTAGCGAAGCTACTATGAAATTTATTATTAGTTATGAAAAAACGCTAATAGAAACGATTGCGTCATTAGATCTCCAAGACAATTAAGAAACAACTTTGAACGGAGAGGCATAGAGTCGTAATTTCTTCGTGAGTAAAGCCGCAGGGGTTGTGGGGGTGCTTCCACCCACACAAGTCGGCGTTATCGATCGCAGCCCGCGCTACTGGCGCCGGCTGGCTTCTACGTCACTGAATGGACAACATGCAAAAAATCTTTCGATCTCATTAGTGTTAAAAGTTACTAATACGTAGACTAATACTTTTCATAATATAACCAGTCGCTGGATGTGAGAGGTCAGCGCCACTTAGCGCCCATTTTTTTAGACCAGAAAACAAGAAAAATCTGTATTTGTAGTATTAAAATTTATAAAAATAAAAGTTCTTATAAATAGAAATTAATTTTTGCAATATATTTCCACAAGGAACCTCTAATGGAATAAACATACCCAACACTGCTTTTTTAAAAGTTCATAGACCGTTATTTTTTGTAGAACCTTGCCGAGTGCAAAAATGGTACCTACTGAAATTGCGAGTTATATTTAATACAAGAAATGTATTGTTTGTATGCAAAAAAAGTCATATAGATAAACAATATGTTTATGTTATACATACAATGTAACTCTAATTTTGAGGCATGTCCCCCTTTCGTATTGCACGAGTCGCTCTAGCTTCCCCCGAAGTATAACCCGACAAGGCGACCAATAAGCGTGACACGATGAATTATCAAAATAATACGTCTTACAAAAGTCTGGCTGCTTTGATTCACTGCAGTAGTGGAGAAAAAAATTTAGCAACAAATGAGTCAGCTGTGATGTCATGTTCATATTGATTATACAATACCGGAACTTGACCTTTGATTTACAGTTTCAATAACGTCTTAGCATCTTAAAATATGATCAAGATAGGACATAATACGTAAAATCTTGTTTTCGCGATATTTCATTTCGCGAGATCTCGTATCATCATCATCAGAACACCTCTGCCCACTGCTGGGCATAGGTTTTATCCCATTCGCGGTCTCTCGCCATTCGCATCAACGGGGCCCTCAGCTGACTCGCATATATTAGGGGTTAAAGTATGAAATTGCCGTTTTATTGCAATAGGTTCTTTGAATTGACATAGAATCTTCATGGTTTGAGGTTTTCGAATGAAACTTTTTTCAAATGGTTTCTATGATGTTCTTTTTTTAAAAAATGTGAAACATTTGAATATCGACTTTCAATTGTTTTTGTTATTCAATTTAGACAAGAAAGATGGATACTGCGAAAATTCGAGTGATTTTTTAATACGAGTTCCGACGCGGAACTAACGCGGCAGAAACAGCCCGCAATATCAATGCTGCGTTTGGAGAGGGGTCTACTAATGAACGCACCGTGCGATTTTGGTTTAAATGCTGTCGTGATGGAAATTTCGACTTAAAGAACGAGCCACGAGGAAGACCGCCCACACAGGTGAATAACGATGAATTAAGAGAGATAGTGGAAGCCGACCCTAGTCAAACTACCCAGGAATTAGCGGCATGGTTTAACGTTACCTTACCCACAATATTGACTCTTACATACAATATTGACACTTGCGTCAAATCAATAAAATAAAAAAATACGAAAAATGGGTGCCTCATGATTTGACTGATCTGCAGAAAGAAACGCGTGTTGAAACTTGTGTTGCCTTGTTGAACCGGTACAGAAATGAAGGAATATTGGATCGAATTGTAACATGTGATGAAAAGTGGATTCTTTATGATAACCGGAAAAGAAAAATGCAATGGCTGACCCCAGGTCAAATGCCACAACAGTATTCAAAAATCACTCGAATTTTCGCAGTATCCATCTTTCTTGTCTAAATTGAATAACAAAAACAATTGAAAGTCGATATTCAAATGTTTCACATTTTTTAAAAAAAGAACATCATAGAAACCATTTGAAAAAAGTTTCATTCGAAAACCTCAAACCATGAAGATTCTATGTCAATTCAAAGAACCTATTGCAATAAAACGGCAATTTCATACTTTAACCCCTATTATTTTAATTAAGGGATTTTTTTGCAGATTGACGTCGCACGTATTCTACAGTAGACATTAAAAATCATACAAGTTACCAAAAGGGCGTTTTTACCCGCAGGCTGCTTAGCTTCGACACATTGTGCTTTTTTAAAATCAACGATGTTTAAACTGTTAGTAATTATTCTGGTAAGGCTTCCTTAGTTACTCCGAAATCTTGTAAAAGGAGATATCTCGCGAGAATGACATTCCTAATGTCGCGCGATCTCGGTTTGAACAAATTCTCGCGTGATTGCATTCCCTAATCACGACACTTTGCCCAAATAATATAAACACAAATTAATAGAAACTTATCGTAATCGTACTTTTCAAGCCTGCAGCCCGGTGCTAATACAGCTTATTAGTTGTTAATTGGATATGCTCGGGCTTGTGTTTAAGCCCCTCGTATTAAAGGAGCTTCGTCACTTCCGGGTGCCTTTTGTCATAGCGTGTTTTTCATGACACGCAATAAACTTTAGGTGGTTTCACGTGCACGGGGTTGGATGGAAGTACATTGCTTATTGGAAAAACCATCACCGTTTATGGGGTGAAATATCAGTAGCACGATATATTTCTGTAATGGAAAAGGTTTTATCGGAGAACCTCGCCTTAAAGCAGCTTCCACAGGTGGTCACTACTCTGAATGACTAGCAGAAAGTTTCTCAAAGAGTGTTCTGTGTTCAAAGTTGCCTAAAGCTAATGGACACTCGTTATAATTGTGCTAGATTGACATGTAATTTCGCCTTCATGAATTTTAAGTCAAAAACAATTTATATGCGAACGTTGTTCATCCTGAATATGTCCAAATTCACAAATTAAGGTAACAATCACGTCTCGCACATATAAATAACATTGGTATTTGAAAGCTACGGTTCTTTTCCGAACACGTCTTAGGAATGTTAATCATGATACAGAGAAACAACGATGATATAACAACTAAAGTCACTCAAATACTAAAACCATCCCAGTGTGGGATTCCGTTGACTATACTTATTCAGTTTTTTTCAGACAGTAGAAGTTGCACACACAGCTAAACACGTAAGAATGTAGGTAGCGGTGTTGTATATATAAGTGGAGATGCGATGCAGATCCTACGGTATGCGGCACAATGACTAGCGGAGAGCTGGCGGGACCGCATTCCTCGACAATCCACGATATTCAGCCGTTGCGCCCGGCAACGGCTCTTGAACCTTTACTGTTCTTTGTGAATGCTATTTTATAGAATAGTCAGCGCCCGCGACTACGTTCGCGTGGGATTTCAATAAATCTTATCCCGTGTTTTACGGCTCTAACCTCTGGTTTCTCGTACACTAGCAATGTGTTAATCTACTGTTAACAACTGTCAGTTGTTTTTTTTATACACTTTGGCCAACTGACAATGGTAAACAGGACATTAACAGGGTGTTAGTGCACGGGAAACTAGGGGTAATAGGGGTGAAACTAGTGCCACCAATTAAAATTATATCTTCTAGTATAATCAGTTTTTGCAAAAAGTGGTCGATAAAAAATTTAAATAATACATTGTTATGAGTATTTTATAACTTATAGCCTAGGGCTCTACTTAATAGCTTGCATAATTAGATTTTTCTCAAAACGGTAATTTTTCGCAAAAATCTAATCAAGCCCTAGGGTACTTGATCAATTTCTTTCAGAATTTCATGATCGATAAGCAGTGAAGAAAAACACCTAAAATTGGAGAGGAAACGTAATGGAGATGTGAAAACCACCAATATAAATTTATTTTAGTTACCTGCTTTATTGCATACCCAGTATTAGTTAAATTAGTCGACGCGCGCTAGGCAAACATTCACGATCAATCAGAGCGAAATTATGACAGTTTTAGCAGCCCCATGTTATGTCACCTCGCCATCTGAAATACCTTCATTCATAGTATAAGTGGGATTAGTTAGGGGACATTCTAATAATTCGAGCTCAGCGAAGAAAATTCTACAGCGCGGGAAATTGCAATTTAAAGTAGCTTAGGAACTGGATGGACTGGATGCTAAGGAAATGGCATCATTGATCGAAGAATAATAACAGAATTAGATACTTTAGAATATGCGAGTTCTTCATGTAATAATAAAAGTGAACAGTAGTCATAGAATAGTAGTAATAGTAGTACAATGAATGGAAAGTTGAAGCGACTTCAATCTGTGGAGGTACACTCATACAAACAATATCCAATGATTGGTCAACGCCAGATGCTATTGATAATGATCCCGTTAAATCTCCACGTCTCACAAGGCCGAATCTGTATGACACATCGGCCGGCCCCCGCATGGTATTTAAAGAGTAAATGATAATAACTTGTACCTGCGAAATAACGTTATTTCGGCGTATTTATAAACCCAGCCGAGAATGAACGCTTTCATAAATCTATGGAAGAATGTTTCACGCTGACTCAGGTATTGTGCAATTTGTTGCAGTGTTTTCGATCTGAAATAATGTAGCGAGATTATAATCGCATAATCGATTATGATAACGCCTGTTATGATGTGAACAAGGAATACGAATTGTTGAATCTACATTTGGCTGGCCCACTTGGTGGCGCTCAGTGGAGCGCCTCGCCCCAAGGCAATGATTTATCAATAAACTCATTTGAATACTACACGATAGTAATTTGATGACTGATATACACTTTCACCGGTTTCTTTACATCGGAAAAAAACAGGCATGGTTATTATGTAATAGATCGGATAGATTTATCGCACCTTGTGGGTGCAAATAAAACAGGTACGAAAAAGAATTCGATTAGTTCAACAATATCGTAGAAAGTACGCATCCAAATGAAATTCCTTTAGCTAGATACGGCATCTTTTCTTTACATATCGAGCTATTTCTTGTTGACAATACCGGCTAAGTTCGTGTCGGGCCTCGCGCAGTGTAGGGTTCCGTAGAAATAAGGGCTTTTATCTGCTTTATGGAAGTAGCAACGTCATTTAGTAATTTTCAATGGATTTTGTATGAAGGTTTCCTTTTATAAGTTGGTCGTCTATAACTCGTTAACTTGTCAAGCCGACTTAGCCTTGATAGTTTTCCTTTTAAGTTCATTATATGTGTTACTGTCCTGAATTTTTTTACGTTTCTATAATCAACCGTTTAGCCAGAAGAAGGAGGGGACGCCCTACTCTGACAAAAAATTGCCCTTTAAAGCTTAATATTTCGCAAACGGAACTCGAAATCTTCCTACACCCATAATATTTTTAAACGAACAATCCAACGATATGGTGTAGGCGAGAAAAGAATGCATACCTAATTTAGGTATATGGGAGGCAACATAAAAAAAATTTTTTTCAAGATTTTATGCCACCCTTTTGTTAGCGTAAGAAATATGTATAATGTATCATCATCATCATCAGCCATTTGACGCCCACTTCGGTTTTCCAAGCTTCCCGGTCTTGTGCCGCCCGCATCTATAATGTACCTATATATATGCCAAATTTTAGCTCTCTAGTACTTATCGTGTCTGTGCTAAGCCGCAGACGGACAGACAGACGGACGGATATCATGGCGAAACTATAAGATGCTGACTACGAAACTCTAAAAAGACCACCTGCTACTAGAAAATGTACACAAAAACGTTAACGTGGCTGTTTATTTTAAGTAACGTTAGTTCAAGGACGCTAGTATGTCTGTCTACTTACGTAACTAAAAGGATTAATATAAACGGACATAATTTTTTGTCGGTCCTAAGTTATCAGCTGCTGCAACAACGCAGCTGTGTAACATGGAACAGGTTAAAATTACTATGGAACGAATCCGTAACAATCATCTTTATTCATAGTTGCACCTGAAGCACGCATCGCAACGGTTCCATGGTATTCCACAGTAATGGAAGTATCGTGTAGCGTATCCATTTAGCGAATACCATCGCTAGCATTAATTTGTGATCGCTATTTTTAATCAACCCGTTTCGGTCAATGACTCGGATTCGATACGAGGGAAGAAATAAGAACGAGGACACAAGCTTAGTTTCAGCCCGCAGGGGTCTGAGAACAAGCTGTTCTGAGAAATTATAATAATTTCTCCTCTCCAGATAACACCTGTTGAGATTGTCGACAAGACTCCAACGCTTCAGCTTTAACCAGTTACGTAGAAAGATGATCTACATGTTATGCACGTAACCGCTTGCCAATTGCGTGGGACCAAACTCACAAAACAACTACCTTAATGTGAAATGTCACTAGCGTAAATCCTTTCACTAGAGCCGTAGTTTAAAGTTCACGTCGGGTAACAGGTCAACGAATAATAAAACGCAACCAGAACTAAACATCACAAGGGCCTTTGGCAAATACTTGTTGTGAAACCGTAGCTAGAATGCAAGGTTGAAGCTTCAAATCTTCGCTTAGTGGTGTAGATCTTGGGAATAGCAGGTAACAATAACCAGTTAGGTTGCGCTGCAGACAATCTGATTGTGTACTTGTATTCAAGTATCATAGGAGTTATGGTCGAGACGAGACGTCACGGGGTCAACGGCTCGGCTGTGAAAAACCACTGTTACTTTCGATTCAAAGGTCGAACCGAAGCGAATAGGCACACTGCGAATTGTAGCCGCGATGGCTGCTCTAAAGACAGGCCCAAAGAAAAGAACCAATCGCGAGACACTAAAAGGTCCCAATTTCATAGAACTTCATGGTTTACTTTGCAATTTCCTTCAATGTAGGTACATTATAAAGTCCATTAACCCACAGATTAAAAGACTCTGCTACGTATCTAATACCGAATTGTCATAAATTATGACTCATAATAAACTTTACATTGCAGTTTTATGAAACGAAGGCCAGATTTATATGTTATTGTCATGCACAGTTAATGAGGTTAATGTAAATAAAAATACTGTCACAAGAGTATCAATCACCAGAGGTCGCACACTCAAATGTTTCTCGTCGTTTTTTAGCTCTAAGATCGTAATCTTACACCTTACACAGGGTAGACTTAGACTTACTGCACACGGAAGGAAATGAATCGTTAACTTATTACGGTTACACAAACGTAACTAGTCGTTTAGCGAACGAAAACGCTATCGTCATAGATACCAGAGGTTCTAAAACGAAATCATCGCATCGTTAAATTAGATGAGTTGCCAATTAATAGAACGAAGTGTTGTTGCTAGTTTATCTTGTTTCTACTCTGTATTTTGTTCAAATTTAGAACTGTCGATTGATGAAGTTTCCTACGAGCCATGGCCAGCCTGAGACCTGAAGATTGCATTACAAGTTTGGAAGGCGACCTTGTCGCTGCTGCAACTATCTATTCAACCGAATTAATTGAAATACAATATACCTGTTCCCAATGCTGCCAAAACGATACGACGAATCATGTCAACTACAACCTGTAACAACCTTGTAGTTTTATCTATTCAATTAGCCCTAGACATACCGACAAGGACAATCAATTAACATAAACGCAAGGTCCATCCTTTGTGACATCACTAATAACAAGGGATCAAGAACGAAGATATCTTATAACCGACAATCATTTGTTACAACTTAACTTTTCGATCTCGTGGATTTGATCAGTATGGATGGAGGTTTAGGTGCTCGGCAAGGAATATATTTTGGGTGAAGCCTATGTCAAAAAAAGAAATAAATATTTAGGAATGCCTCCTTTCAATCCTCTACCAGAGCACTCGATGTCGCTGCTGGCCTCCTGCCCATATATTACGCGTACCATTTCCTGAAGGATTCCCAATAGTATAACCATAATCCCTTAATAATTGAAATATCATACACACATACGCCTGTACCCTGGACAGGTAGATAGAGACCAGGGTTTGCCACTTGTCACGATCCTGACAAACTGGGGCCATGCACGCACGCCGGTATAGGGAACCTTTTACTTGGAAAACGTCAAGAATCTGTCAGGGTTCAGGGCGCGTAATATAGAGGCTGAACGCATCCCACCCTTCCAATGATGGCGGTCGGTTGCTTCTCCACGCCCTCAGTTGCAGGGCATCTCGGAGACATTTGATGAGATTAGACACAGCGGGTCGGTTAATCCCGTATTATGACAGTTGTTCAGCGATCATTTGACTTTCAAAACAATGGCAGCTCTAGGGAGGTAAATGAAAGACAACTCACAGCTCCTCGCGTTGCCGTTGAGACAACACCATTTTCATCGTGGTCGGGCGGCGGTGCGGCGACGGTCCCGCGAAGTTCACTGCACTGGAGTCTCGGTAGATTCACACGGGCGACGACGGAAGCGCCGTGGCCATTATCACACCTGTTACACAATACAGAAACCTGTTCATAAGGGCTGATACAAGGAGGTTTGTGGCGCAGATATTAGGCAAATTTAAGAGGATTTACGGACAGTTCACATTCCTTCAATACAAAGTAAGGTTTTAGTATTATGCCAATATTGATTATTTTACCCCGCCAATCATCATCATCATCAGCCATTTTTAGGCCCACTGCAGGACATAGGCCTCCCTCATGGTTTTCCCGAACCATGAAGGGTTTTGCCATAATCGCCACGCATGGCAGGCGGGTTGGCGATCGCAGTATGTGGTTGGAATCTCAGGAAGACGCTGCTGCCCGTCTCCTGGTACTTTTTTCCTTAGTCGCCTTCTACGACATCCACGGAATGACGCTATTGTTATTCTGACCGCCGCCAATATTGTATGTCAATATTTATTATATTGTCGTGCTCGATAGTAGTGGTCGCTGAAATTGGTCAAGCGCGATAAAACGTCGCGTCAACTCGTCCTTACTCACTACTTAAAGTAAGATGGCGTGATTATATCGGGCTCGACACAGTGGCCGTGCCGCAGGGGCAAAAATTCTATGTTACATCCCGCTTCCCTCCCCAATGAGACCCGAAAATATATCCATGCGAAATCAAATCAATCTGTTCAAGTTATTCGTCGGGCATTATACCATTAAATTATTTACTGAAAAAGATTACTGCTATTATTTGAGTTTTAAGAAAAAGATGTCAGCATATCATATACATATATAATGGATTCCTTTTTCGTCTTAGTGAAATCTATCTTGCGATTTAATAAGATCAAGAATTAATTGCTCAACTGCATACAATTGTTTAAACAATGTGGTTGGCAGGTGGTCACTTTCTTCAATTACATTTTATTTTATACTTCTCCTGTGTATTATGAAGTTTCCTAAGCTGTTATTCTTCCGTGTGTGTGTGTGTGTGTGTGTGTGTGTGTGTGTGTGTGTGTGTGTGTGTGTGTGTGTGTGTGTATAACAGCATGACAATAATGTCATGACCTTTGCGACGCCATTCGGTCAAATTAAGTTTGTTTAGGAGAGCATTGTTACAGTTTCAGACAATCACGAAATTAGGCAACATGCTTTATAACAAAAGCACGAGTTTGATTATAAATGTGTAATAAAGGGTAGCAAAGTAACAAATACCAAGCTTATTATCTGGTATTGCAAGTTTATCATAATTTCACAGGAGAGTAGTCTAGAGAAACCAACTATACCAGGAATTAGTAAATAGAAAAGGAATCTAATCAAATCTTAGCCAGTATCTGACAGAGAAGTTATTATGATCTGAACATAAACAATGAAATTGAACTGAGAGTCATATGGTTTCTATGTCAAGGGTAAGGTGAGGTTTATTTCGGAAGTTACACAATGAAGCCAGAAAAGTGAACTAATTTCTGTTTACTAAGAAAACAAGGTAAGTTTTACGAAATGCTAGTAGGTATTTTCCTTCTACCATGTTGTGTATAAAATGTATGTTTGAATATTTTAAGCGAGACACGTCCACAAATCGAGCAGCCTCGCGATGCTTTTGCCGCGCGCAGCAGTTCGGGTCCGTGTGGACAAGCTTATCCGAGGCAAACGCGCTCGCCGCGGCCGACCCATGAGGTGTCGGTTTTTTCTTTTGATTTCATGCCTCTCAACTGAACACACAAACTGTCTCGGGCCTTCCACGCGCGGCAGCCTCAATTTATCAATCATCCCTTACTTGTCCACTGCTGGACATAGGTCTCCCCAAGGCACGCCACTTCCTTTTTTCCGACAGCAGCCTCGCGTAAGGCTCCTCGCGAGGCTTTTTCCACGAATCTGCTCACTCTTAGTGAGCCCGCCTAATGGAGGGCTTGCACTAAAAAAATGTTTTATTATAATCAAAGAGAAAGCCCTCTTAAAAAAAAGTTAGATAAAATATAAATAAACGTGGTATTTTCTTTTCTCTACGACAAATAAGTTTCATAATATAACCGAAGTAATAAGTCGAAAAGTCAATTTAGTCAAGTGGTACAAGAACGCGCCATACAAATCGGGCCCAAACTATGACGTCACAAATTGAGCATAATGCCTTATAATGTAAGAAGCGTTTATCAATATGTGAGATCTCGTAAAATAACGTTATTATGTATTTTTAACCTCATAAAAAACCTCTAGAATTCAATGAAAATATTATTTTTAAGATTTTGTTTTTTAAGTTTTTACATATTTTCTATGGTGTAAAAGCAATCTTACTCCTATCTAAATTAGATGCAGGTCCCCCATTATCCAACCGAGGCTGCCTCGCCTGCCTCGGGGGCAAGCACCTTGCGAGGCTGCTCGGCCTGTGTAGACTCAGCGAGGGTTACATAATAGCGATTTATGAATTTGAAGATGAAAGTATATATGTGTTACAAAGTAAAGTTAGTCTCGATAAGGATCACTGCCGTAATGTCTGATGGATTTTAAGCAAAATATGTGAGCTTATTATTGGTGGACCGCTTTTTGGGCACAAGCATGTATTATGTTTCCTTACTTGGCAAAAATAGTAAACCAATAAGGCGTATTAGATTGATTATTTTTTCTATGTATTTCAGGGTTGATAAAAATAATGATTAAAAAAAAACAGAGCAGACGTATTTATTTCATTCAAATCAGATTTTTTTTATCTAAATCAGTTTTTCTAATTATTTTAACATTCTGATCCTTTTAAATTTTGAAGTCAGTTATTTATTTTAAAAACCCACAGCATAATTTTTGTTTCAATTAAATTAATAATATAAATTAAAAAAAATATTTTAAATATTTATTTGCTATGTTTCACAAAAAAATTATAATATTTTCAAAACACAGTTCTAAAATCCAATATTTTTTTTTTAAATGCACAAGTGTCACTTTTGTCATATTTAAGACTTAAATAAATGAACATAACATTGTTTGGGTTTCACCACAGTCACAGTCACTTATATTCACAGATGTTATGTTTTTGTTGGCCAGGGAATGCCTGAACTGTGTAGGAGAACTTAGAATTAGACACATGTGTAGTTTATGTCGGGGGAAGTATCTTGACACTTCGGCAGTTTTGGTCACATAAAAAAGTAAATCATTGTTTTTTTTAAATCACTTGATTTTAATCATTCTTTAACTCCTGAACTGCCCTCGCGGAATGGAACGTATAGGTGGCCCATACTAAGTTGGATACAGATCTGTGTCGCGGCAGACGAGTGGTTAAATCACTGATTTAAATGAAGTGATTTAATAATATCAACCCTGATGTATTTATTCAGTAGTGTTTAATGTAATAGTGATTACAAATATAAAATGTTGGAACAAAACAGTTCAATAAATTGTATAAAAAACCGCCCAAGTGCGAGTGGGACTCGCACACAAAGGGTTCCATACCATTATCTATACAACATTTGAATATTTCAAGCATCTGCCTGTTGCCATTATTAATATCGAGCAGAAAATAGCAAAAAAATAATTTTTGTTGCATGGGAGCCCCCCTTAAATATTTATGTTATTCTGTTTTTAGTATTTGTTGTTATAGTGGCAACAGAAATGCATCATCTGTGAAAATTTTAACTGCCTAACTATCACGATTCATGAGATACAGCCTGGTGACAGGCAGACGGACTGACCAACAGTGGAGTCTTAGTAATAGGGTCCGTTACCCTTTGGGTACAGAACCCTAAAGTGTTTTTCTTATAAGTTACATATTGTGGGTCAGAATGTTTCTGTGTTGTAACACAGTCCAATTGTGGAGAATAAATGGACAAGATCTCTTACATCCAAAGATTTGTGGCAGTAGCATAGTTTTTGAACCACAGTAATGAACAATAAGACCATATTTATAAAAACTTTAGAAGTTCATCCGAAATGAATGTTATCCCTATATTTTTTACACGGTCATGGTTAGGAACGGTTGGTAAGCTAATTATTAATTAATTCTTATTCTTATTTCAATATTTTTTACCCTTTGCTATGTAATAAAATAAATAAATCCTTTAACAGTATTTAACATGAGTTCAAGTTTAATGGGGACAATAGAATAGTAGGTATATTTAAATTGAGGGCAAAGTTTGATTAATCTTACCCCTTGTTTGTTGGGGCTCTACGTTCTATTATACTACAAAATTTTTGCGTGTTCTCGAAGCATGGAAGAAAAAACGTAGGGTATTTTCTTTAACTCTGATGTTGAAAACAGTACAATTGAGTATCCAAGGGCTTACAACAGTTAGATAACCAATTATCATTTATAAGTTTACTGTCAAGGGGAGAGGATAACAGAGGACATTTTACGTTTACTAAGGAAACCAAAACCTGATGATTTTACGCCTCAAACGCGTGTATGCAACTAAAAATGTCCACAACAGCAAAATGAGTCAGAATCTGGGAATGAACACAGATCTGACTGGAATCTTTGCGACAAGAGCTTTGAATCCTCTATAAAGACGTAAGGCATGTAAAAGTTATACTTTCTAGCTCATATAAAAATAATTGACACAATTGTACAAGAAAATAGGAAAGAACTACATAATATGAAGAACGGCCATATTGAACCGAAAACAGTCCAATCACTATTTTCTGTAATTTCCAGCGCGTCTCAATGTCTTGATTCCAATACTTACAAATCGCAAATTAACACTAAAACTGCACTGTTTTAGCTATGAAAACCACACAATCTTTACTAAAAACACTACACGAGACCCGAGGCAAAGCGTAGAAACCGTTCGTGGTGTTCGATGCGAAAATCAGCAAACGAATGATTGAATGAATGACCGAATTTAAATTCCTTACTTCTTTCATTTTCATTCCCATGTCACTCATTCATTCATTCAATATTATTGCCAGAATAAAAATAAGAAATTGCCACTCGCATTGGTCTGTCTATACGCTCAAGAATTGAAAAAGAAGTAAAAAATTAAGTTGGCAAAGATATCTCGTCTTTCTATGTTATTTTTCTTGTACTTAGATGAGGTGTATAAAAATATATGAATTTAAATTCGTTAGCAATATTCCAAGGGAATTCTTTTCTTTTCATGTAAAATTACAGAAAGTGAAAGTGAAAGTGAACTACATTTATTGCCAAAAACACACTTTGTACATAAATATAGACATATTTGTACATATATATAGTAATTACAATGGCATAAAATGTTTGTAGATAATTCAATTTAAATAAATGTCTTCTTTCTTTCTTTATAAAATAACAATTTTATTGACCAATGGGAACCATAAGATGCTCGATATACTGTATTTATTTTAGTATTTCTGTGAAGTGATTATTGTTGTAAAAAATATGCATTGTTAAAAGTATTAGAATCATGATTCATCATCAATCATCATCAACCCATTATGTCCCCACCGAGGGGCACGGGTCTCTTCCCTGAGGAAGGTATAGGCCATACTCCACCACGGGGGCCAAGTCCGGATTGGTGGAGGCTTGTAGACTAGTGGCTCGTCTACTGTCAGAAGTTGTCAAGCCGCCCTAAGGCCTCTGACTTGGCTTAACGACTGCCATCTATCGACGGCAGCCGGCACCAACAGCTTAACGTGCCTTGCGAAGCACGGAACCGCTCGGAAAAATGCCACTAGCGTTAGGCATAGACGGCAACCCATCCATGCACTGAACGCGCCCTGTGTTGCTTAACCTTCGTGATCGTTTAAGATCACTCAGGCAGCCGGGGCTACGAGCGAATCATGATTGTTATGAAGTAAATTAAGTTCGAACTTTCGAATAATAAAGGCAAAAAATAAAATGAGGGATCTTTTTATTATTTTTTATTATTGCCTAGTCGCTGCATAGATGGCGCTGAACTTGGTAAGTTACTGCAAGGAACGGATCGTCACATTATTTTTTTATTATTTCACTTGGATGTCATTGTCACATCACAAATAAATATATTTCCGAATTGATTCATTCACGTTACGGCAATATCCATTGACTTCCATTTCGGAACGTCTATCATAGATGCGAATACGTGTGAGCAATCTGTAGGTCCTTCGGATTGCCCATGATCGCTCACGATCGCAAATCAGAACGCACGTAGCGTAGTCAGGTCAGCGCTATCTACGGAGTTCTTGGGAACTACATTTTTTTCTTAATAGCCAAAAAGAAAACCTTCCATTATGAACAAGAGCGCAACCCACAGAAAGATGAGTGTGCCAATGTGAACATAGTGTCAATATCTACTGAGCGTGTAATGGGCGTGTAGCACTGAAGAAGTCGTGAAGTGAGTGAGTGCAACTCGACCATAAAGAAGAAGAGTAAAATTTACACTATAAAGTGACTATTGAATTTCTTAAAATCGCCGCATTTACACTCTCCATGAGAGGCACTGAGAAAATTCAATGGGGGTGGCAACTGTAAAAAAAATTAAATATGGAGGATGTTCCGTTTTCTTGACTATTTGTAAGGGAAAAGCAAAATATTTGTAATTCTCAGAGATATGTGTAGTGTAATTTTTAAAAAAAATCAGTGCCTACGCATTTACTGCTCAGTTGGCAATGGAAAAACTGTGGCTCCTATACCATTTGGAGGAAGTAAATTGTTTATCGTGAAGTTTATAGGTTATAATTCTAGTAAACAAATAACAAAAAAATATTTCGTAAAGCCAGCTATTATTGCTGCAATTGTAAGTGAAGTAAAACAATGTTTCTGGGTACTTGTAAACATCGGTTTTATTTAATAAAATCATAATCATACATTGTAACACGCATTTCTTTGGGCCTACACGTATCCCAAAATAGGTAAGCAGCAGCACTTAATTACCCAGAGCCAGCATTGGCTGGCATGCTATGGAGCGTTGAACTGGGCAGATCTGAATAGAAATCAATACTTCCGATAGGACAATTTATTTATTGGTGATAGGAAACTTCAATTAGTAGTCCCGCAGCATAATTTTATGCTCATAAAGCTGCTTCGTCTCCAAACTGGAATAAAATTAAGAGAGTTCATGTAGAAATAGTATGATTTTATGAGTAAGCTTATATAGTACATAGTGTGGATAATTTTACAATGATTTTCAATGTTTCTGAGTAATTTACTTAAGTAAGTTTAATATTTTATACTTTATAATCAATAAATCAGCTAGTAAAGAGGTATTTAATCAAAGGTATGTATGGTGCAAGAAATGTATAAAAAATATTTTTGAGGTTACCTTTGTATTACAGTCTGTATTCCTTTCACGGTATACAAAACTTTGATTTTTCAGTTTTGGTAGAAACTAAAGCTCTCCCTTTGTGGGAGAAAAGCATTTCGTGACGTTTTTATGTTTAATTTCCATGAATAAATCCGAAAATAAGTAACACTTAAAAAAAAAACAAACATTGTTGGGGCAAATCTCAGTGGCGCCATCTGTAATTAGTTTCGTGTTGCCATCCTCATTGCAAGTGTCTGAACAGCGCAATCTCTCACTCACCCGACTGCAAACTCAAAAACAAAAATACGTTTATTTAAAATTACAAAGTTATCAAAGAAAACTTTAGGATGCATGGATATAAAAGAAGTTTACTTAAAATGTAAAATTCAACGACAGCCCCGAAACTCGGCTGAGCCTGTATCTTGGGCTCTTATTCAGTTTTAGAAGCCTAGACATGATGCTTCATGATTATATAATTCAATCATGGTGGCGAATAAATTTTGTATAAGACCAATACAGTTGTCATATTTTTTTATTTTACTTGGGCGTGTTTCAACGTGAAAGTAAGAGGGTGAAAATAGTACAAATACGTTTATTTTCTCAACCCACAAATCAAATGCAAAGTGTTCGCCGATGAGTCGAATGGCAGAATTTGTTATATTTTTTACATTCTATTTCAACTTGACCAAAAATCCCAGTAGTCACTATCCGATGTCCGTTGAATTTTCGACGTTGTCAGCAAAACAAACTAACTTATAAGAAATACCACCTGCTCAGGTTAAAAAATCGACATTCTCTTCTTGCCGGGTAAGACTTTTTTGCAGTCGAGTATTGTTTTATAAATTTTTCATACAAACCAAAAACGCGTGTCCATGATACCATTATTATATTTATTATATAGCATAAAAACCGGCATTCCGTGTGGCGCCGGATTAAGAATAGCGTCACTCCATTTCCTAGAAGGCGACTAAGGAAATAAATTACGAGGAGACGGGCAGCAGCGTCTTCCTGAGATTCCAACCACATACTGCGATCGCCAACCCGCCTGCCAAGCGTAGCGATTATGGCAAAACCCCTTATGGTTATGAAGACCACGAAGGAGGCCTATGTCCTGCAGTGGGCGTCAAATGGCTGATGATGATAAAAACCGGCCAAGTGTGAGTCAGTCTCGCACTCGAAGGTTTCCGCACCTTTATCTATACAACATTTATATATGGTACACAAGTGTAATTGTATTGGTTTAACATATTATAATAGTAATTAATAATTATTGTACACTTTTCTCCTTGTTTATAATGTTCGTATCACCACATCAAGGGTTAGCTGAAATAGATTTCTGCTGAAATAAGCTCGCCATGTACACTTTTTAATTTTTCTGTAAATGTCATGTTTTATTTATGGGTTTTTATGTGTGCAATAAAGTATTGTGTTTTATTTACACACCATAACATACATTTATACATTTGGGTGAAATGAACACATAAAACACAAAACCTAAAAAATTGTAAAAATAAAAAGACACTAAACACTAACGGTACCATTTATAAAAACACGATTGCTCCAATACACTCCTCAGAGGCATATTAAGTCTTTCTTTTGTAAAATCTCTACCACAGATTATTTTATACGGCATTTATAGAGTGATTTAAGGAACGGCGTATTCACAAATAAGACCGTAAAAATTTGGCATGAAAACAATGCAGAAATAAACCTTGTTAACTAACTAGTAACACTTATCTATACAAGCACAACACAATTAGAAATATGAATATAATTATGCAAGTGTTACGGTTTTTAAACAAACAAAACTAAATTAAACATTTAAATGGACGTATGTACCTGGTTATGAAAACGGAAGGGCCAAGCAAGAACGACAATGTGTGTCCTGGATAGAAAAAGGTCTGGACTCAGCATGAGCTACGGATAAAATCCGTAACGCTGGTCTTCAGCCAGAATCTGTTGTGTGAAAGTCACGAGTATCAAAGCAGCACAAAAATACATGTAAAAGAAAATAAAATTAAACTTACAATACAATACTTTGTGCAGTTTTCCAGTATGGTTTTTATTGTCTTAGGCATAATGATTTGAATAAATTTATCAGTCAACATGGGAGACATGAAAATGTATTACAGTAAAGTAACAGGCAAGCATTATTATATCCCGGAAGAAAGCTTGAGAGAATAAGCTTGCCGGAAAAGCGAATAAAAAAAAATTAAAAAAAGAAAATGTAAGCTCTGTCCAAAAAGACACAAAGTAACATTAAGATGATGTAGATAACAAAGATGTCTGGAAACAAAGTCAGTTCAGTGCATGATAATACCAGTTCCAGGCTAAAGATTCTAAAGTTTAGAATAATAATTCAAACTTGGCAGAGTTCAAGGACCAAAATCGTAGACTAATTTAAAATACCAATTAAAAAATTAGACTCTCCATTTTTCTGTAAAACGATCTATTACACACCAACAGAGACAGTATGGTTCCTTCAAGCTAGCACCAAAGTGTGCACTTTGTTAAAAGATAACTTACGATTTCTGCAAAGTAAGTAAGTGCAATTTGTCTCAACTTAAAGTAATATTTTGAGTTCAAATGACGAATAGGTGGTGAGATATTGTTCCAGCAGCTCAGCAGCCAGAGGCAGCGTATCTAAAATTGCCACAAAAAGCTGCTGTTTTATGCTCTGGACATAAAATGCAGACAGCTTGCCAACCCGTTCACTATAAGACGAGCTAGACCACTCCAACTTACTTTGAATATTTCAAGCGTCTACCTATAGCTGTTATTAATAAATAAGCAGCCTATATACGTACTATAGCCTATACACCCACTATAGGGCACAGGCCTTCTCTCGTGTCTGTTATTAATATCGAGCAAAAAATGGCAAAAAAATCCCGTTTCTCTTAAATATTTATTTTATTTTACCTGTTAAATTTCAAGTGGCTAGCTATCACGGTTCATGAGATACAGCCTGACAGTGTAGTCTTAGCAATAAGGTCCGTTACCCTTTGGGTACTTAACCCTAAAATGGGACTGGATAACTATTTGGACTAACTTATTTGGACATTATTGTATCAAGGTCAAGTCTCTAGATAGTGTGACCGTGTTGTAGTTATACATTTAACGGGTCTAATCACAATAATTTATTAGATAAACTATTAAATTCTGAATGAATAAATAATAAAATTTATTTCAAATAAAAAGAGTCATAACACTCATAACAGTACAAATATCTTTATTCAGAATACAAATATCTTTATTGAGAAACAGCTATTATAAATAAAAATCTTTAATAAGTAGTTATAATTAAGTATTAAGGCGAATAATTACTTACAGTAGTTAATAACTTCTCTGTATCTTCATAGGTCATTGTTTTGGAATAAATCTTGTAATTTGCATTTGCATAGTAGGGACATTCAGGGAAAGTGATAGTTTTGAGTTGAGCTTATTGTAGAGAAAAGGAGCAAGGAATACGAAAAATCACTATTAAATACCTATTTGCCTCTCTCTCAGACAATATGGACGGATTTATTGTCAAAGTGAAATACATACATAATAGTCGTCCAGTTACTCCAGCAGAGTGTGTATCCGTCGTGACTGAAACAAATGAACTGCGAAATCTTAGCACTGAAAAATACCTAACAAAACAAATGTCTGATCTTGCGCCCATTTCGTATTTCGCCCATAAGTTCCTCGAACGATAATTTCGATTTACGCCCTCAAATTATTATTTCTTTAGATAACCTGACAAAAGTGTAACGTGTACTATAATTTGTGCTTCGTTAAATCTTGACAGTATCTTCCAAAGTTCGTTGATATAAATAAAACGTCTACGTCTACATGCAAGGAATCAAGTTTCATTAAAAATAAGGGTGTTTGCATAAGTGCTTAAAAATCATATGTTCCCATGGAAAAAGTCTTTAGACTGAAGTTTCCTCGCAACTTGGAATCACTTCGTCCCAAGATGGCACTGAAAAAATGTTCACCTTTCACTTCCTCGCAGTGATAGATAGCAGTCCATCGATGTTTTATCCGTTACTCCATACAGGGGGCACGGCCGCGGACTCTCTTGGGTCTGTGCAATGGTGATAGCAAAAAGCAAGAAAGTAAAACCACAAATGAATAACACAATCAAGAACATGGATTACACCTGGAGCCCTGGCCCAGAGCCTCCTAACAACCAGGAGGTTGGGGTCCCCAGGGCAATATTCATTCCACACGCGAATTCTTTACCATTTGAGGAGCGGCGCGTCACTCTGGAGCAACCTGTTAAGGTACAATAGCACTATGGCCACTAGCAAAAGCTGATCTATTACTTAGGTAGACCATACTGTGCCATCTCCTAATCCAATATTACACTAGACTAGATATAGGATGAAAGTTTCTGTTTCTTTTTTCATGAAACAAAACACTTCTTTTTCTATTTGTAACTGAAATCCAGTAAAAGTTAACTAGAATATATTAGGTGTTGTTGCTGTATTCTAGCCATTATTAACGGAGTTCCTCACTCACAAAATAGAAATAAAGTGGGAAAATGTTCAAGTCAAAACGATACTCGTGGAAATTTAAAAGGTACGAATCGGAACACATGACCAAAGTTCTAGAACAAACTTGTGTAGTCTAATATGGGCTTTATTACCTAAATTATACATTTGTAGTTTAGAAGATGCAGTAGTAAGCTGTCTACTTGTATTGATTCAGTTTAGGTTCTTTCTAAACCCACACCTGCTAAATAAATGGAAACTGACTCCGCAGACCTGTAGTTCGCAGCATTACTTTTTTCTCTACATGAGAAGATCACAGAGATATGAATGAACTATCATTGATTTATAAAAACACTTGATGCTAGCTGTGTTGCATAGATCTCATAAGCAACACGGTTCTCAGTATTGGAATGTGCTAATGCACGCCATTGTCAGTCATTCTATGGTACAAGAACAAGCCAGGCCCATTTATACAATTTACTGTTAACTTTATTGAATTATTGTCTGGAGGCCTGAACTAGTAAGGTAGCACATGAGATAAGTTTACTCTTTAAAATCAGATAAGACACATTTTTTGTCAGTACCGAACAACCTTTATCTTCTAAAATCTTTATGATTGACTGTAGTTTTCATATGCTATCATTTGATGTTGGATATTGAGTCTATTTTGCTGTAAATCAATCAAATGAAAAAAATACCTATATTCATCCTAGTCCAGAAACTGAGTTAATGAATGGTACAATTAAACAGGTGTCCATTTTAAGCAAGATCTAGATTGTTATGTACGAAAATGCCTGCCTTGTTGGTCTAGCGGTTACTACCAAACAAAGGTTGTGGGTCGGATTCCCACTGGAGGCTGCCCTACTTGATTAGTACAAATGGCCTCAGGCTGGGTGTATTTCCATGTTTGTGATGTCCTTCCCTGGTTACCATAGCACAGGGTATCCTAGTTTGGGATCAGGACAAGTGATTGTACTGTGTGGAAGTTAGTTATTATTAAAAATCTCCATGCTAACCTATGGTTTCCCAAACACTTACAATCTCTTAATCTATTGCTAACAGCTGTCTGTTGGCCAAAGTGCATACAAAAAAACGACTAACTGCTGTAAACCTGTGAATGAGAAACTGCGGTTTAGAATTTTCAAAGTAGCTTTAATTAAGAAATAAAGAAACCATTTATTTACAATGCTAACAATGTTTAACTTATTATTCTAAAACATAGAAGTATTTTTCAATGCCTATTCCCAATAATATGGTGTTTTCTAGTAGTTTGAGTAGTTTGATCCCTGATGCTGGTCCGTAATAAGATATAAGCTTAACAACTACCCACAGTCCATCCACTCAAGGTGTCTGCTTGTTGTATGTTCCTGTGTGCAAAAAGCCCTGTGCACCACAGGAAGCCGCACATTAGTGTGCGTGGTTGAGTCAGCATGACCTGAGGTGCCGGAGACATGTTCAATTGTGCATTGTCAATTAAATGTAATAAGCCAAATTGCTCTATTCTCGAAGACAGATGTGTGAAATTTAGGATATTTAAAGTGTGAGTGTTTCTTTAGTTGGAATGTTGATGATTCCCAAATATGTACCAGTATGCTGTTGTGTATGAAATTGTTTACAAACAAGTCCTAGGTTTAACATGATTTGTTATTATCATCTCAGAAATAACTCACTAGGTTGCAGACAGTTGTTCTGCAATGGAGAATTTGCACTAAAAATGTTTTAATAGAATAGGAGAGGACACGTTAAATGATAAATTAATGTGGTATTTTTTACCTCTGCGACTAAAACTTTTTATAATATTACCAGTCGAAATGTCAATGTAGTCACATGGTACTAAAAAGGCGCCATACAAATCGACTAGACTATGACGTCACTCCCTAACGTAACACCTATAATTATGTGTATGAAGCGTTTGTCAATATTTGAGTTATCTCGTAAAATAATCTTTTTATGCATGTACACCCTTATAAGAAAACGTTTAGAATTCAATGCCAAAACGAAATCTAATTAGTTTTATGTTATTAGAGTAACTTTATTTTTCGCATATTTTGTGACCCCGAAAACCCGAAAAAAATATTTTATTGTTTTATTTAAAAGTTTTTCCTAGGTTTTTATATGATTTTGTATAAAGTCACTTTAATCTAAGTTAGACGCAAGTTCACCATTGGGTGAATTAATGGACAATATGAAAATAAAAAAAATATTGCTTTCATTAGGGAGGTAATGTAAAAAGATTAATAATGTTGAAAAACAAACTAGGTGGAAGACAGTTCTTCTACAATTCGATGAATTAATGGACAATATGAAGGTAAAAAAAAAATTGTTTTCATTGGAGAGGTAATGTAAAAACATTAATAATATTGAAAATTAATTCTAGTCATGTGAAAAAAAGCTTCAACAAATCGGGCGACAACTATGATTGCACAAGTTGCTAGTGACACCTTAGGATAATTATTTATGAAGCATTTAACAATGTTTTAGTTATACCTTTGTTAGATAAAGCTTAGAATCATATGAAAAAACAAAATCTACTGAGTTTTTTTATTATTAGAGTAGATAACTTGATTTTTCGCATTATTCGAGACATGTGAAACCATTAGTCCTTTACGGTATAAATTACATATGGCATGTCGCTCAAATCAAATTTCGACTCATGCACCATGCATTTTAAATTCTAACTCCAATATTCTTTGCTGCCTCGTCATATGATTAATGCACTGAAATAACAGGAATAACAATGCAATGTGTCTTGTGATAAACAATGTCTGCATTGCACACATCTTTATTGATGATAGGTAAACTACTTATTATCATTTCATTATGTCTCTGTAATATTGAGAAAGGGCTGATATGTGACTGATACGACTAGACAGAAATTGGTTTAAAACAAAGATTATTCTTGTTTTTTGTACACTAAAAATTATGCACACAACAAAAAATTGTCTCAAATGTAAATCTTGGGGTGACACTGGCAAAAAATATTGTAGGTTAAATTACTTTTAGTAATAAAGTCGCGAATTGTATTTCGATATTTTTTATTTATTTTGACATTTTCCTGTTTAAGTATCTATTTTTAATACGTTTTTCATCGCCATTTCTCTCCTTCCCATTTCATTTATAATTTTCTGAGAACATGCCTTGAAAAGCCGCCGATTGCGTCTCTTACAGAAAAGATTAGCTTGCCTCAAGACCTCCAATCACATCGCCGTCCCATGGACACAGTTACGCTAAGCCTACGCCTGTAAAAAGTCTACACAGATACGCGAATAGCGTCGCAATTGTAAGTATTGTAACAGTGTTGAATGACAAGCTTGCCTTGTTTGTTACAGATCGGCCGCAATGTCTACCGAGCGACTCCCACCCCCACCAACACAATATTCGAGTGCCGTGTGCTCTCGCGACATCACGCTACGCTTTACTATGACAAGGGACACTTCTACCTTCTGGTAAGTGAAGTGTGGGTTTCGTCAGATTGGATAGACTCTTCAATATTCCCCTCCTCGGCCGAAGATCGTTATCAAGTGGTCGCGGCTTTGATTCTCGTACTTAATCGAAGTCACGGGACACTTCCAAGTTCTGGTTAGTAAAGTGTAGGCTTTGTAGGACTGAATAGACTCTCAAATATTGTTATTATTAATTATTATTACGGTGGATTGGCAATTTCAAACGCTGATGTATGCGAACACCCCAGACACTCAGGTTTCCTCACGATGTTTTCCTTCACAGTTAGCGAGCGGTATCGCTACTATAACTTCACAAATGTACGTAACTTACAAAATAAAATCATTGGTACATGCCGGGATTAGAACCCACGACCTCCGAATGAGAAGCCGGCGTTCTACCGCTCCGGTACCACCGCTCCGTGCACGCATTACGTGTACGTGTATGCATTACGCTTTACTAGGCTTCTCCACTACCTATAATAGTAATATGTTAATAGGCAACTAGGTCCCATTTCCATCGTGATAAGTGGTAAGACCTTCACTTAGAACAAGAATTGGTCTGTTGTGACAAAATTTAAGTTACACAAGAAATCTCTCGGCGGTATCTGTTACAAAATCCAAAGCATCATCCTACGTACAACTTGCAAGTGGAAACCTTGAACGGGTTCTGTGACGTCGCTTTATATGACACAGCTCTCACTTATCGAGTTTCATAGAACGATGCATTAAACTCGCAAGCGCAACACTCGATTTTGAACCTAATTGCTTACATTAACAATGCTAAGGAAGTGAGGAGGCCGCGCTGGAAGATAATGAACTACGAACAATATCGGCAGAAAATTGAAGAGCTTAAAAGGTCTGATCGGTTCAATTGCCTACAAGCAATTGCAAACCCTACTTAGATTCAGAGGTAGTTGGGTTCGATTCCCGTATGAAGCTGTAGGTTATAATTTTCCAGATCTTGTAGTTTGTATCTTCACTTTACTGTCATGTTCTCACAGTGTAGGGGATTCTAATTTGGTACAGTGCTCATTTATTGTTACGTGTAGTGTGCAATGAGCACGTTACTCAGTATAACGAGAGCATCGAGCAGAGCAGGCAATGATTGCCAACAGAATAAATCTCAATTGACCTTTAATGGATCTCTGTATACGCAAGGCAAACTTAGGTCACTACCTAGTGAAGTGTAGCTAATTAAATTCTAGACCGGTAGAAGCGGACCTTCGATGTCATCCTGTTTTGCGAGACCGGCGTGCGCGCAACGTCCGCCTACCATGCTCAGCCGATTTCTATGAAGAGGCCGACTTTTGTTGTCTTTATGCTAATGTTGGTGCGCCGCTAACAAAACATAAAAGTGCCTCCAACCTGAGCAACTAGAAAAAATGTTCTTTGTTCCTGTTGGAATGATGGAAGTAATATTGTTCAATGTTGAACTCGACAGTCTAATTTTGACACAGCTAATTATTATGTTTCAAGTTGGTCATGCAAGTCACAGGGCATTTTACACGACTTCGTCCATAGTGACACTTTTACGCTATGTCCCATTTACCATTATTGGTATTTATTAAATTCTTCGTTTCCTAATTTGGTTCTTGGATTAGGTACACTGGTGGTAGCGCATTTAAGACTCGTGCCTCAAATGCGTAAGGTCGTGAGTTCAAACCTCGGCATTTACCCTATAGCAATGATTTCTATGTTCCCGACATTTGAGAAATTATAGTAGCAATACCACTTGCTAACGTTGAAGGAAACATCGTGAGGAAATGAGGTGTTCATACACAGCTACTGACATGTGATGCTGTACAGTGTACATAGAAAAGGAAACACTTCATTATACAATAAAAGTAATTTTTCTATTAACTTAAGTTGTAAGTATTTATTTTGCTTCCACAGGCTGTTTGTACGACGTTGTCCCGTTTGTTGCAACGAGAAAGATTTCACGCATTCCTGAGTAGTACATTGTTTCTCCTATTTAACTTGTATAGGGTAGCTAACATAGCAACTTGTACGCTAGGTAGGTCTTGTTGCGCGCGATAGAAAAACGAGAATTCAACAAAAACACGTCTGTAATATACATATTCACTCGGTTAAGAGAGTTTAGAGATGTAAATAAGACAGACGTATGTTGTGACATCGATTTCTGAGATGTCGATTGTTTAGAATTCCATCCGTCTGGGGACTAGTCGTTTGTCTTTAGGCGGACTACATTTATCGTAAACAGAACAGTAGAACAACTGAATTTAGGGGCACGACAGTGCTTCCGACAAGTCGAGCAAAAAAGCGGCACGGCCGTACCATCCTTTTCTCGAAGCAGGTTAGTCCATTTTCGACCCCCTATAACTTCTTTGTGGATGAAACTAGTAGCCTGAATTTTCAGTAACCAAGCAGGCATTGCATAAATAGGGTATATTTCAAATTTCGTTCAATTTGAACCTGTGATTAAGAATTATAACTGGTCAAAATTTCTTATTTCGTCACTCACTCACTTACTGACTGACTGACCGATCATCAAAACTCTAAGGCACTTCTAGCAGACATAGAAGCTTCAAATTTAGAATACAATTAGTGTTTAGTGTATAAATCAAGGAAAAACAAAAATTTGCTATTTCGGTCCAGTTTTCTAGATACACTAACTGCATAAATAACTAACTTTGTAATCCTATATAAATATATAGGATTACAAAGTTACATTTGCAGTGAATGAATCAGTGTACCTGTGTATGTATAATATAATGGAATAATAGGTGTAGATAGGTACCGAGATATAATTATGTTCAAAGGTAACTTGTAAAATGGTCAAGGAAAAAAGTAGGACTATCTACAAAAAGAAATGAGATGCCATTAAAAAGATAACTTGTAAAAAAACAGGTCAATTGCGACTCGGACTCGCGCACGAAGGGTTCTGTACCATTATCTATACAACATAAGACACAAAGATCGAGAAAAACGTCAAAAAATCACGTTTGTTATGTGGGCCACATAAATATTTATTTTATTTTAATTTAATTATTTGTTTTTGAAGCGAATATAGAAATAAATATTCTGTGAATATTTCAAACGTCTACCTGTTGCCGTTATTAATATCGAGCAAAAAATTACGTTTGTTGTATGGGAGTCCCCCTTAAATATTTAATTTATTATGTTTTTATAGCGTATTAGTATTTGTTGTTATAGCGGCAACAGACATACATCATCTGTGAAAGATTCCACTGCCTAGCTATCACGGTTCATGAGATACGGCCTGGTGACAAACAGACAGACGGACAGTGAATGGAACCCTAAAAAACCAAGTCTCGCAACTCAGTTCTTTTATCGTAAAATTGTGAAATCCATGTAATACCAAGTCGGGTAATTTATTCTGTCCCTATTTAAGGGTCCTTCTGTCCTAAGTTGTTAAGTAATTAGCGAACCTAACAACATCTCATAGTGACTATATCAATATTAAAAATATTTTATGTTTTAAATATGTAAATGGATTGACTTGGCAATATAATTTAATATGCTATCTTTTTTAAAAACCTATTTATGCTATCTTACTTGTGAGATACATTGTGTTTTCATGCGATGGCCAAGTCAATCTACTTTTTTTACAAGTTATCTTTTTAATGGCATTAGGATTATGTGTAATAATAATAAAATATTGATTTTTAATGGACGGGTGACCTAGCTACAAGCTGTTGTTTTATAGTCAGGCTACGGCATCGATTTCATCAATATGTCCCGTTGGCACATTAATGAAATAGATGTTGGACCCACTTCATTAATTGGGTATTTGACAAAATATCAAATGAGTTACTTTTAAAACGGAATTTTGTATGAAAATACTGGCTTATGACGTCACATTTCAGAGCACTCTTTTTATGTTTAATCTTTTTTTTAAAATTGTAATAACTAGTAATTGACTAAAAGAGATATATTTTCCGAGATATTTTGTAATTTTTGTTTTAATCGTGCATATGAAATAATTTATAGTTGATCGTGTCAAATACCGTATTGTGCTTTGCCTGGAGTACCGAGTGGCCTTGCCTCTGCGTAGTTTTAAACAAAATAGAGTGACATAGGGTAGGAAACTCAAATGTTAATGACAGCTGTTACATTTGTTAATCTACAATCGGTTATGAAGTAATTCGTGATGCAACCAAAGTAGTTTCCTGCGCGTTCATCCTGTCAACGTACGCGCTAATAGTCAATGGAACCAGCATAGGATAGTTTATAAAAGTAAGAATTCCACTATCTTTACATTACATAAACTCACCTGTATCCCGGAGGGCTAGACAGAGACCAGGACTTTCCACTTTCAACGATCCTGACAAAGCTGTTTTCAATTATGTAGGTATATTATAACTCAGTAGTTGTGGGCTGTGACTAAGGGCCGGTTTCTGAATTGAGAATTCCACTAACAAGATATTTATATCTACTTATGTAGCTACAGTTTATATGTGTATATTATATGTATTATATGTTTATTTATATTATGTATTATATGTTTATAGTATAAATATTTACTTATTTATTGTTGAGTATTCGTCTTCTTATGTAATTTTAGTTAAAGTTATTCGTTTTATCCGTCTACTTCGTATGCCTACCAGTTAATTTCTTGCACCTCCTGTGGTTGACTGGTAGAAAATGCTTATAGCATTAAGTCCGCCACATTGCCATTGTATTTTTTACTTATGTGCAATAAACGTATTAATAATGATACTTAAGTAACTTTCTGTCAGTTAACTATTTACGAATCAGTTATTTCAAACGCTCATGTGAACACAGCGAGTTGCATTGCTACTGCAAATCCACAAATGTACGTAACTCAGACAACAATGTCATTGGTACATGCCGGAATTTTCCTAGGGACGTCCCTGGCGGACACATGTCGACTAATTAGGGGATATATTAGCGAAGGCAAGATAAAAAGTGTGTGGGCATGCAGCGAGTAATGAATGTTGACGATGCGAAAGAGATCGGGATCGTGGCAAGTGGCATACCCCGGGGGCGAGTCTCTAAAACACATACTAGTTGTTCATCATCATCATCATCAGCCATTTGAGGCCCACTGCAGGACATAGGCCTCCCTCATGGTTTTCCAAGCTTACCGGTCTTGTGCCGTTCGCATCCAGCGACTCCCCGCCACCGTAACCAGGGCCTCGATTCTGTTAGTGCATTGTAGTATAATGACAGGTAAACTGTCGGGTCACGTGACGTGTTTTTTCGTACCATTGACGCCTAGAAGGTTTGATGGGTGTGCCCGCGTAGACTTAAATCAGCCATGAAATGAAAACCGCCATGTTCATGCAGTTGTCATGTTACTACAATGCATTAACAGAATCTAGGCCCAGGTCGTCAGACCATCTGATGTGGGGCCTTCCCACGCTGCGTCGTCCTTTCCGCGATCGTCAGGTCAGAACTTTTTCGCCCCAACGGCCATCAGTTCTCCTAGCTATGTGCCCCGCCCACTGCCACTTCAACTGACCAATTCTTCGAGCTTTATTAGTAACTCGGGTTCTTCTGCGGATCTCCTCATCCCTGATTCGATCACGCAGTGAAACTCATAACATAGCTCTCTCTCTCTCTAGTTGTTCAATAGTCATATTAGTACTGTACCTGATGCTTATTTCATTGACACTATTGGTAGTGTAGTGACCAATCGCATTCCAATGGTATAAGATGTGAGGCTTAACTCGGCGCCCCGCGCAATTCGATCTTCTTCGCGAGAGATGCCTATTTATAATGCCTATCTATTCCGGCTGGGTTCTCCGACATTACCTCTGAATCAGGTGTTTTAAAATACATTTTACTCTCTAATGGTTAGTATTTAAAATCGAAAAAAAAAAATTGTCGGTCATTATTTTTATGATTGTTAGGGTTTCGTACCCGAAGGGTGCCAAACGGGACCCTATTACTAAGACTTCACTGTGCGTCTGTCTGTCTGTCTGTCCATGCATCTGTCTATCTGTCTGTCGGTCTGTCTGTCACCAGGCTGTATCTCATGAACCGTGATAGCTAGGCAGTTGAAATTTTCACAGATGATGTATTTCTGTTGACGCTATAACAACACATACTAAAAAACAGAATAAAATAAATATTTAAGGGTGGCTTCCATACAACAAAACAAATTTTTTGCTCGATATTTATAACTAGTAGCACTACTATAGTAGGGGACTTCATGGCCTGGTCACTGCCAACTTCTCCGGAATACAGGCGAGAGTCATGTTTTTTTTTCGTTTTTTGCGTTATTGTTCGGCAATTCGTTCTCAGGACAACCAATCGAGCAACGGCACGTTCGTCAACAACAACCGCTGCTCGATCTCGAAGGACCAAGAGCCGCACGAGGTGTTCTCGGGCGACGTCGTGCAGTTTGGCATCTCCGTCGTCGAGAATGCTGGCAACGCGGAGAAGGTAACCCTGCCGTCTGGGCCGCGTCTCATAAAACTGCAATTCTTAGTTTATTGTGACAATTCGATGGCTATTGCGTAGCCTTGTCTTCCTACTTGTTAATTTGTGGGTCAATCGACTTTGCAATTTACATCGCAATTCCATAGTACAGCATTGTAGTTGTATGAAATAGAGTCCTGGCTGGCCTCTGCGTGATCACGAAGAAATACATAAATATTTACTTAACTTTAACAAATTTTTGGAAATAATACTCCTTTGCGTTTATACATAACACTGTACGAACGCAAAGGAGTGTCGTTTGCGAGTTTCTGTTCTAGTTACTGGTTGGAGATTGGCAGGGGACGTTGTTGGCGTGAAAGGAAGAGGCTTATTCCCAACAGTGAGCTTTATTCATGGATTGGATGGACACATACTTATGGGTCACCCACTGCCTTCGGCACTATTGTAGCGCCATTCATACGACTTGCGGCCATCATAAATCAGGAACATTCTCAGTAGTTTGTTAAATCCTTACAGTTCAAATTAAGGAAACTTAATCGGAGGCTAAGCCTCAGTTTCCGAAAGAGTGTTCAAATGTAACAAGAGATTAATCTAAGATTAATTCAAAATACCGGCCCGTGATTGGCTGAAATTAGCTTGACGTGAGATTAACATGAGATTAACGTTTGATCGCTCTTCTAGAAACCGAGCGTAAGGCTTCTAGCATACGTGTCGGGGGCCTAGGGGCATTTTGTTTGTTTTATTTATGTTTTTGTTTATTTCACGACCTCGTGGCGCAGCGGTAGTGCATCTGCATACCATGCGAGAGGTCCCGGGTTCGAATCCCGGCTGGGGACAAAAAAAAAACCCAGGTCCTGGATATTTACATGTTTGTGATGTCGTTGTTTCTGGTTCCCACGACACAGGGTATCCTAGTGTGAGGCTAGAAGTAATGTATGTGCCTGTATGTAAATGTTTGTTTTATTTTATTTATTTGGGAAAAAAACACAGTAGTACATTAGAGTATTGCATAAATCAGACTTAATTTAACATTGCAAATGTACTACACTGCAATCAGACAGTAGCAGTTTGCAAGGAAAACGTTCGTGAATTTAAGTTTTCCGTGAACTGTCCGGCTCAAACTCTGGAGCAGAAGCTAACAAAGAAACTCCATATTTATTCTTATCAAAGCACGTTTTAACGTAACTGACAAAGTTTTCTCCCAGAGGCTCCCAGCCAGCGTTGCTTGAGCCTAAGCTATTTTTTTAATCTATCTGAACTTCGCCGTGAAATGTTTCTTTCCGTGCCACCCGCCTTGGTTCACCTTGACTGGCTTCGAGTACCATCTAAAAGCCGTAGCTTTATGGGTAACTGGGGCTTGTTTCATAGAACTGCAATTCATGGTTTATTATGACAATTCGATGTACATTGCAAAGTCGATTAACACACAGATTAACAAGTAGACTCTGCTGCGCAATGTATAAAACTACGAATTGTAGTTTTATAAGATTAGATCCTGGTAATATTAATTAAGTCGCAGTTTCTGCGCTAATTTGAATTAAGCATTTTGACTTTGACATTCTCGTCACAATAATAGTTTCTCCCGCAGAACACATTCCCGCCGGTGGTGGCGTTGCTTAAGCTCTACCACCCCGACGGCAAGGAGGCTAAGCTGTCGTTCAACCCGACCATGACGACGCCACTGCACCTCAAGGAGTTGTATCAGCTCAACAACTTCGTACAGGTAAGCCTGGGTGTGCTGTTTAGAGTCAGGTTCAGGAAAAAATATATTTATCGTCACGGCAGCACGAAAATAAACAAAAAGGAACAAGGAAGAAATTAATAAAATTAACATCGAACAATGTTACATCCGTGCTTGCATAAAGCTTGCTTGATGATTGGCAACGTCTAGTGGTAGTGTGACTTATGTGCTTAAGTCCGCCGACCCTAGATATACCTGTAACTTACGTTGGCCTCAAGCTCCTCCAAGGAGCTTCTCGTCCTCCTCGGCTCGTTCTGTCTCGGTCTTTTACATTGAAGTTTGGGTGGACTTATTTCTCTCACGTATGTGACGAGAAAATGTATCAGAATCAATTTGTATAACAACTTTGCGGATCGTAAAGCTGCTAAAAGTTTGTTTGGAACTGTATGAAATCAACGGGATTTTGATCTCAAGACCAAAATGTGGGACGAAAATAAAACCGTGACGTGAGAATCAAAAGAACACGAGCACTTGATATTACTGAGTAAATGTATTTGGGTCCACACAGAACTACGTAGGCGATTTCGTCGTTATAACATTTTACTCTATTTTATTTTGTTCCTCGTGTGTCTACAGTCGAAAGAACATCAACCTTTACATGTTAGTTACAAAGTAGCCCGTAACGTAACTGAGTAGTGTGCATGGATTTAGAGATTGATGCGCTATCGATTCTACAAGTGTAAAAGACACCTTAACGGGCTAAGGCCCCCTCGCCCACGGTGACTTTTTGTAGTGATGCTGTCGCGCGCAACAGCATTGCTATAAACGCGCTTTAGTCGCATTTGCAACGCGCTGCAGTAGCGATGCCAACGCGTTACTAACGCGCTACAGCATCGCGACTGTATCGATGCAAACGCGCGAGCGTATGTGAAGACATCGGGAGGAGAACGGAGGAAGGGTGGCGCATGAGTAGTGCAACACAGAGAGATCGAGAGTGCTGTTGTCCATCGGTCCAACGGAGTCCATCTTGCAACTGTAGCGATCGCAGGCATTTTGGTTCCGTTACTGATTCGCATTTGCATCGCGACAAAAGCGCGACGGCATCGCGATTGCATCGCGACTGAATCGTGTTTACGGTGGGCGAGGGCACACAACTAGCGCCTGCATCGCGACTGTATCGATGCGAACCCGCGACAGTATCGCTACTGCATCGCTACAAAAAGTCGCCGTGGGCGAAGGCCCTAAAAAAAGTTCCCGGACTGTAACGGACTAAGTTCGATTCGCACTAGGGCCTGCCGTACATTTTGTACAAATGGCCTCAGTCTGGGTGTATAATCATGTTTGTGACGTCCTGGCCTGGTTACCATAGCACAGGGTATCCTAGTTTGGGACAGGTCAAGTGATTGTGTTGAGTGGAAATGGAAGTTATTAAGAAACGAACAGTTTTCTAATAGCATGTTTAACCGAATTAGTCCGCAGATGGCAACTCATTAAGATAATCGTCTCTGATACTGCATAATTTGAACAGTCAAGTACGTTGAGTGATATAACATAACATTATGGCACTTATCGACAATTCACTTTCAAAACTACTTTATCTACTGCAGGTTTTACCTAGAAAGCGGTAGGAAGTGGTGTGAGTTTAGTGTAGTAGAAGTCTTTTAGAGTACTTTCCTCATTGGTTTTGCGTGGTAACTCGCAACCGGATACAGTAATGTGTTAAGCTGTAATATAGGAAAATAATTCAGGCGGTGGAATATAGTTACTATCACATCACGAGTACCGCCAATGTTATATATCCTCATGTATGCATTATTATTAAATGTTATTGCGGAATTTCGACTTGTTCTGGTTCCAAACTAGGAAACCTTGTGTTATGGTAACCAGGCAAAGACATCCAAAACATGGAAATACACCCAGACCGAGGTCATTTGTCTAAATCAATTACGGCCGCCATTAGTGGCAATCGAACTCGCGACCTCTGTTTTCGTAGTCAAATGTATTAACCGCTAGATCAATTGATCATAAACCAGGATCTTTCTAGGATACTGTAGGCCAAAAGTCTGTGTGGTTTGTTTGTGCAACATGTGTCGATTCCGGTAATATACTCGTAGATGTTAATATTATTTGCAATTATACGCTTGATTTGTTTGAATGAAATTATTCCACAGATTTTTGCCACGGATTCGTTTTCCCAACAAAGCCGCGAGTAGAAACAGCTAAGGCTAGCAGTTCTCGTATCCGCGTCTTTAGTAACACCAAGAATACCGTGCCAGCCCACGAACTGGGTTTAGTTGGCATTGTGAAGTTGGGCCTTATTTATATTAAGACTGGTGTGCACTTGACCTCTGTCTTCTCCGATAGTACACGAAGACATGGATTTTGTAGTACAATAGTAGCGATATAGAATCAACGTTGACCAGCGACCACGGCCAGCACCAGCAGCGTCACATATTACAAAATTTTATAGTAAAACAGTGACTTTACTACACTCGAATTACAAAGATTTGAGATTAGTTAGTAAGATTTTCACGCTCGCACATTCCAACAATGTTTATTATTGTAAAATAATGAGTATACTTTTAACAAATATAGTCTACACCGCAATAGAAAATTAAATGAGTGGTGATGAATTTTCAGATTTTATAGTAGAACAGAGAATTTACTAGAATTCATATAATATATATGAATTACAAAGTTGACGTGACATTTTCATTGATAGCCCCTAAATGAAATTTGGTGGGAAGAATATGGTATTTATCGACTAAACGATTAGGCCGGACCCTTCCCGCCATCATTCCGTAATTAATAGGTAACCACTTATGTGCGTGCTGATAGTTTTTCTTGAATATTTCTAAGATTCTTTGAATATTTCTCCAAAAGCTTTTATTGAATATTTCTGAAGTTTGTAATTTAAATTATTTTCCTCTTTTATTTGCGCACATGATCCGGTGGAACATGCATGTGTTTTTACTCTACTTAACCAGCTACTTAAATGTATTTACCATGCTTGGGCAAATAAAATGTTTTATCATATATTGCACACGTTTTTTTATGCGCTGACGACGCACGTTTTTTATGAGCGCATCTCCTGCGCGTCACCATTGCGTATAAGCAGATTACAAACGCAGAGATCCTGTGCAAAGGTTACAAAGCGTGTGGGTCTGAGCGTCCTGATTGCGATATACGCGCGTCGTCAGCGCGTTCGAAAAGCGTCCCGTGCAAAGGCCCTTACAGCGTTAGTGTTCCCTAACCGCCTGGCGCGCTTCCAGGAGGCGATCCAGCGCGAGGCGTCGCTCGAGAGCCGCCTGCGCACGCTCCGCGAGTGCGTGGAGCGCACGCGCGCCGAGGCGCAGAGCTCGTGGGAGCTGTTTGTGGGCGAGCAGCGGCTGCTCATGCGTGTTCACACGCTCGAGAGCATGCTCGCCGTCGGCAAGCAGCCCGAGCTGCATCACGTCACGCAGTTGCTTGACGACAAGAAGAACTATCAGGTTAGTTGGGGTTGCGTTGTACGGACTAAATTCAATTACTGTTAGGTCATTGCAAGTAGCAGGACTATGCAATTATTTCAACGGAAAATATATTAGCTTCATGAAAAATATATTACGTCTCGCAGTGTTCGGTGAGAAGAGGGACTCAGTTTACTCACTAAGTCAGGCATAAAGACGAACATATTAATTGACTTAAAACTGACTTACAGTGTCGTTACCCGGAGACTTGACCTTCAACCTCAATATTACACAAGCCCGCTCTGGGCTTGGTTTTTGGATACACGTATATACAGATATAAACTCACGCCTGTATCCCAGAGGGGTAGGCAGAGACCAGGAACTGCCACTTGCCACGATCCACAGACAGATAACTTTTAGCTTCCTCAACATTCCTTATTCGCTTGCATGCACGCGCGCCGGTTTCGGGTACTTTTGGTTTTGGATGACCTGACCATACAAAATGCATCTTTTGCTAGTGAAAGATGGGATAAAGGGGGAAACAACGGAATTCGTGATATTCTGCGCTCCGAGAGTTCATTTATTCTTCATTCTTGGAATCCTGCAGCAATCTCATTCTGTTTCGCAGGAAGTGGCGCAAGAGAGCCTGCGAGCAGCGCACGAGCAGCGGCTGGCGCTGGAGGAGACGCTGGAGCGGCGCGGGCGCGAGGCCGCCGCTCTGCACCAGCACAACTGCGCGCTGCGGCTCGCCGCCAATAATGCGCTGCAGGAGCTGCAGGTGAGACGCGGCTGCGGGGCTGACGGGGCAGACGCGGGAGTGGGGCAGCTGCGGGAGTTTGGTAGATGCGGGAGCGGGACAAGAGAGGCAGACCCGGGAGTGGAGTGGAGAGGCAGACGCGCTAGTGGGGTAGAGAGACAGACGCGGGAGTGGGGTAGAGAGACAGACGCGGGAGTGGGGTAGAGAGACAGACGCGGGAGTGGGGTAGAGAGACAGACGCGGGAGTGGGGTAGAGAGACACAGACGCGGGAGTGGGGCGGACGCGGAAGTGATGTCGAAGCGGGAGCGGGGGAGTCGCGGGCGCTGAGAAGCAGACACGGGAGCGGGGGAGGTACAGGTGCGGGGCAGATGTAGGAGTGGGGCAGGGGCCGATGTGATAGTAAGTTAGATGTGGGATTGGGAGCGCGCCATTTACCTATTTGCGTGTTGAGTTTATTTACGTCTGTTTACCATGCCAGAGGTCGTTTGTTCGATTCCCGCTGGGGGCCGCCGTATATTTGTACAAATGGCCTCAGTCTGAGTGTATTTCCATGTTTGTGAGTTCCTTGCCTGTTTACCATCATATTCATCATCAGCCATTTGACGCCCACTGTAGTATTGGTTACCATAGCACAGGCTATTGTGGTTTGGGACCAGGACAAGTGATTGTGTTGTGTGGAAGTTATTTATTTATTTTCTTTGCCGGTTCGGAGTAGATGAAATCGGACGAGCACATACAGTGAAGAATTTACGTAGTAGCGCCCCTGGCCTGATAAGGAATATTGTTATTTTATGCTACTGCGCTCGTGTTGTAAGCCGCCGTAACAGACAACTCAATCTACAGGTTTGCTAAAGGTCATTCGAATGATGGCGTGGCGGCCGGGCCACCTATGTCCCTCTAAAATTGTTAAGACTGTTGATGGCTGACCCCTGCGTTATGCACGTGAGTGGGTGCTGTTCGTGTTTCTGGCCGCAGCATTAATGTTTTTCCTACTTTTGTAAGAAGTATTATTTTGGCTTTTAAAGTTATTGATGACAATCACGGAATCATATCATATAGGCTTTGATGTATCAAGGTTAAGATTATTTGAGAAAAGATGGTCAGAGTGGAGTTTGCTTTTTCCCGCTGCCTTTTTCTCCGCTACAAATACGGCGCGAAGGCAGCGGCTAACATAGTAACACACTCAGCAAACAGAATGCGAATTCTTTACGTTGAAATAATAGGGGTTAAAGTATGAAATTGCCGTTTTATTGCAATAGGTTCTTTGAATTGACATAGAGTCTTCATGGTTTGAGGTTTTCGAATGAAACTTTTTTCAAATGGTTTCTATGATGTTTTTTTTTTTAAATGTGAAACATTTGAATATCGACTTTCAATTGTTTTTGTTATTCAATTTAGACAAGAAAGATGGATACTGCGAAAATTCGAGTGATTATGAGACACCCATTTTTCGTATTTTTTTATTTTATTGATTTGACGCAAGTGAGTCAATATTGTGGGTAAGGTAACGTTAAACCATGCCGCTAATTCCTGGGTAGTTTGACTAGGGTCGGCTTCCACTATCTCTCTTAATTCATCGTTATTCACCTGTGTGGGCGGTTTCCTCGTGGCTCGTTCTTTAAGTCGAAATTTCCATCACGAAAGCGTTTAAACCAAAATCGCACGGTGCGTTCATTAGTAGACCCCTCTCCAAACGCAGCATTGATATTGCGGGCTGTTTCTGCCGCGTTAGTTCCGCGTCGGAACTCGTATTCAAAAATCACTCGAATTTTCGCAGTATCCATCTTTCTTGTCTAAATTGAATAACAAAAACAATTGAAAGTCGATATTCAAATGTTTCACATTTTTTTAAAAAAGAACATCATAGAAACCATTTGAAAAAAGTTTCATTCGAAAACCTCAAACCATGAAGATTCTATGTCAATTCAAAGAACCTATTGCAATAAAACGGCAATTTCATACTTTAACCCCTAATAAATTATTGATTTCTGACTACATTTGCGGTTGCAGAAGCTGGCGGCGCGCTGCGAGCGGCGCATGTGTGCGGCGCGCGTCGCCATCGCCGCGGCCGAAGAGCGAGAGGCCAACGTGCGTTCCCATCTGCCGCTCACTGTGAGTCTATACTATTAAAACATAGCCGTACAGGCGTGAGCTGTATCTCAGAGGGGTAGGCAGAAACCAGGCCTTAGAGTCTAATACACACATATATACAACATAAACTTACGCCTGTATCCCAGAGGGGTAGGCAGGGACCAGGGACTGCCACTTGCCACGATCCTGATAGATCACTTTCGGTTCCTCAACATTCATTGGGCGTTGCATGCATGCACGCCGGTTTCGGCACACACATAGTTTGTCAATATAGTGATATAAGACCGACAATAGCTGTCTAATAAGCAATAGAAATACAATAACGTTCCAATCGTATTATTCGCGCATATTAAATAGACATCTCTCGCGAAGGACATCGAATCGCGCCGATTTAAGTTGCATGGGTGATGCCATTCGGATACGATTGGTTACTATTGCCGTACTAATATGACTTTATTGAACAACTATGCACTTAGAGAGTCGCCCCTAGGGCTTGCCACTATCCTGACAAAACTTTCGCTTCATATACACTTCATTGCACACATAAAACACAAAAACTACAAAATAAATAAATGTAAATGGCGAGCTTATTTCAGCAAAAATCTCTTCCAGACATCCCTAGATGTGGTGACACGAACATTGTAAGCAATGGGCGGGGAAAGTGTACAATAAAATTGGTAATACTGAACTGTACGAGCACCATACTGTAATTTTTCTATGTAAGTCGCCGACGATGCCGACTCGTCATCAAGCTTTTGCTATTATGAGATTCATGAAATACTTACCCCCGGTTTCTCGTACACTAACAAGCTGTTAATCTACTGTTAACAGCTGTCAGTGGCTTTTTGTTGTATGCACTTTGGTCAATTGACAGCTGTTAACATTAGATTAACAGCGTGTTAGTGTACGAGAAACTGGGGGTAACACTATCATATCCTGTGATGAAGACTGCATTCTCTCACGTCTCGTCTATACTTTTCCAATGTTTTACAAAGAGTACTGTAAGTGGGTTCGCAATGTTTTACTTCATTTCAAAATTTTCGTGCCCGAAGGGAGCCAACAGAGGCCAATGGGTATCGTCATAAACATTGACAATAGATACAAATGGTACTTGATTTCAAAGGTCATGACATCAGTAAATACCTATAATGCTGCAATTATAAATTAATGATTTTCAGTGATTTCTTGTATTTTTCTGAAAGTGTGTGACTAATTCGTCCTTGTAACGTTCGTTTCACACGTGAATGAAAATGGGTTTAATATTTTCGAATAAAAAACGCCAAGATATTCATATCTCGGTATTCCGTAAAAAAAGACAAAAGTAATATATTTTTTACGTTTGCATAGATTAGGAGCCTTTTTAGTTTTGTTTAAAGTGGTTTTTTCGATTCATGGTATCACTAGAAACTGACAGTTCGTAGGATCTCAGTTGATAACCTACTTCTGTGCATAACGTACTTCCGGTTTCGTAGACACTGGTTTTAAAGTAATTAAAGCGGCCCAAATCAAAGTGACAGAACCCAGGCTCTCAAAATTACCTATTTTCTCGAAAAAAATAAATATAAAATCAGAACAATTTTTTTAGGACCATGCCCATTACAAAGTGTACGCTGTCTGTATTTCTGTATATCAGTCCGTCTATCTGTCATATAATATTTTATTTTTTATATATACATTTGTTTAAAGGGCTTTATGTCTTGACCCACAATAAGTAGATAGTTGAAATTTTCATATTATAATAGGTATTATCATAGCGGATTAAAAAAAAGCAAAAAAATGCCAACTTTGGTAAAAAGTTGTTTGGTTTCAATACAATTTTCCAATTTTGTAAGGAATCAACTGTCAAGTGATTTTTGTTTATAGAAATACTAGTAAGAGCAGATACACTTTTAAACACGCTGCAGGATACGTCTAGTGATTTAGTTTTCATATTTACATCTATTTACCAAAGTCTCGCTTTTTAGCCATAATCAACTATTGCCAACGTGGTCAGCGGTTAGGCTGATCCCTATTCATATGCAAAAAACCGTGTCGTGTTTTAGTACTCGGTACAAAACGGCGAGGCGAAGATGTTGGTGCTAAGTTCGGACAGTAACCGCGTGACGGAGGCGCGGCGCGGCGTACTCGAGGACGCAGTCCGAGCGCTACCTGATTACGTCAAACTGCTTCTACCGCCGCAGCTGCTCGGGAAGGTAACAATATAGTAATAAATCATTAAAATTGTTTGTTTGATTCCAACAAAGTACACAAATGATCGTCACAGAGATTTTTCTCTAGGACTAATCCTCTTCATAATATAACCTGTAATTCTGGAATAATTAAAAGTAATTCTGTGCCCTACATTGGGACTTATATAGGCTGCTTATGATATGTTATACCATGGGAATTACATTGCAGTGTGATTGCGTAGTCATTGCTGTACTATTTTCACTCTAACGGATTTAGACTTTAGGCTTTAGACTGTCTCGCCCGGAGGCATTATCCTTATGCTGAATCTGACCAGTCTCCCCAAGTTACATTAGACTTAACGCTGTCACGTGTTTGGTTTCAGGTTGGAATAAAAGCGGTGTCAGCCGAGGGCAAATCAGCGAAAGAATTCGAATTAATTTTAAAGACTAATAATATTTACGACGCCGAGAGTAGAGGTGAGTCCTGACCTAACACAAACATATATTTTTCATTTTAAAACAGCGCTGTTCGAGCGATGACTTGAGAATTAGTGTCAAAATTTAATCAAAGTTGTCAGCATGTAACCAGAGCAATAAATATAGAAAGAAGAAAGAAAGAGGATATTGATTTAGAGACACTATATTGGAAATTGAAAGAGTTTATTAATATTACTTCACTATAAAATACTAAAATGAGTGGTTACAAACACAAAGCAAGCTGCACGTGTGCAAAGCTCAAAGTTGAGTAAACATATGTGATTTGTGATGTTGTAAAAACGAATTTATTTTCTTATTCGGAATCTTCTAATATGTGTGTATTATAAGCAGGTACTCTGCACCTGAGAGAAGATGAACGCTATGCAGTGCAGACAGACTGACAGTTGACCAATCTGTTTCTTATAAACTAGATAGCCTATAGACAGTTAAAATTACACATATCTTCGATGCATTTGAAGTTCGGAAATGGCCATAAGTGGAGATTGACGTGCCATAGTCTGTGCAATAAAGAATTTTTTTTTGGTAATAATAATATCCACGCAAAACAATCACTTGTCCTGGGTTGCGACCATGTAAGTCTTCCACTGTATGGAGTTGTCTGATTTTGCCTAGTCCGAACTGTCACATACATACATATTTTGACACTTTGGAGTCGTCTATATGCTTAATCAGATAGAGTGGAAAGTTACGTGATACAAGGGCTGGTCCCAAACTAGAATATGGTAACCAAGCAAGGATATCACTACCATGAAAATACACCCAGACGAAGGCAATTTGTACAAATGAAGCATGGCGGCTCCCAGTGGGAATAGAACACGATAGGCAACGAGGCAGTCAAATATAGAATAAGAACATTTTTTATTAATAAAATTTCATGAAGTAACGACATTTTGTATTTGTGTTTTTGTATCGAACTACAGAAAAGCAGCAAGAAGAGGACGCCGAGAGTGCCGTGGGCGTGAGCGGCGACAAGTGTGCGTCCGACATTATCGTGCCGGACCTCTGTACTGACGACGAGAAGCAGTCGCGGCTCAACCATGGTACGAGAAAGCTTAGGATTTTACGCGGAGATAGACAACTTGTACTAAAATGTTTAAAAAAGTTTTAAGATACATAATCGGAGTGGCCATGTTAAAAGATAAATAATCGTGGTACCTGTCGAAAAGTCAATATAGTCACTTGGTACAAAAACGCGCCATACAAATCGGGCACAGACAGTGACGTAACAACTTGCACGTAACCCCTTATAATGTATGAAGCGTTTATCAATATATGGGTTATCTCGTAAAAAATGTTTATGCAGGTACACCCTTATAAGAAAACGTTCAGAATTTAATGAAAAAATCAAATCTAATATTAGAGTAACTTTATTTTTCGCATTTTTTGTGACCCCGAAAAAAATATATTTTTGTTGTTTTATTTTTCCTAAGTTTTTATATGATTTCTATGATATAAAAGCAATACCACTCCAATCTAAGTTAGACGCAAGTTCCCCATTGTGCGTCCGACACCATCGTGCCGGACCTCTGTGCCAACGACGAGAAGCAGTCGCGGCTCAATCTTGGTACTAGAAAGATTAGGTTTCTAGTTGTAAATAGATACATATGTTTTGTTTCATTCGGCTCTGGTCTGTGCGTAAATAAAAAAATAATGTTATCAAAGTCAAGAAATACGGGTTGAAATTTATTGAATTAATCACCTAAGTAGCCCTAGGTCCATAGACATTTTTCTTCTCGTATTTTAGCGATTTTAATAAACGGTTTGGCTGCATGTAGATCAAAGGTGAATAAAATGAAATATAGTGTAGAAGAGCAGCAAGAAGACGCCCAGAGCTGCGTGGGCGTGAGCGGCGAGAAATGTAGGTCCTGCACCGTCGTGCCGGATCTTTGTACTGAGGACGAGAAGCAGTCGCGGTACAACCAATTTACGTAATATATACGAAGGTTTAATCCTTCCCTGCTACCCTACCTCATCCAGCAATGCCAATACAGTAATTCAGAATTCAGTAATTTATTCATTATTAAGAACGAGGACAGTTACATTACTTACACTATCGTATTTTGATGCTTGAAAAACGATGACATCTGAACTGGTGATAAATACTGTATCTCAGATGTCAACGCCTGCTACCGCTAGGTTTGAAATATATACTATAAAGGATTAATTAAATTAACGTACCAATCAATGTACATTGTTTGGAAATAAAAAAATACAAATTAAATTTAAATTAAATTACTCAATTTGGGTAAAGATACAACAATACAGTACTTTTGTGTTGGCGCATAAAAGATCACAGCAGCTTGGGTATGTCGCTGCAGGCTTTCCGTAGTTTCCTCCGGTTTTTGACCACTCCTGCGTCACCACTGCATGAGATTCTAAGAGACTTGGGATGTGGTGTTACCGACGAATGCTCTCCTTAGAATAAGTTTGTTATTGTTTGAAACTGAACGCCGTGTTCGAAGTTCAGTGTGGTAATTTAACAGTGTCACTTGTCATTTTTTATGCACTTTAGCCATCAAGCTGTTTACCGTAGGTTAGTTTACGAGAAACAGGAGGCGAATGGTTCCCTGTAGAACCAATATTTGTTACGTCGACAGACTCGGACATCGAGTCGTCGAGTCCGCTGGACGGCGAGCTGCGAGCGGACAATAACGCCAACTCCACATACACTGAGCCGCCGACCAGGGAAGACGAGCCTGTGAGTGCACTTCTAGGCATACAGGTGATTTCTTTCTTTGTTGGGCAGCCTCGATTGTGTCCCACTGCTGGGCCACCTTCTACCAACCCAGTAGAAAAGTCGTAAGGTTGTCCCGCTATCTCCGCTTGGGTTGGGCATGGTTGCGATATCCGACGCGTGGAATACAGTCAGTGGCGATTTTGAAAAGCCTTTGTTTGCTCTTTCCGCGCGCAGTATATAGCCTATTTGTGAAAGCAAATAAATGGTACAGAGTCAAAGACGTGATAAAATACACGGTAATTCCTCTTATTTGTCGCGAATTGCACGTTTGGCTGTTGCAATAACTAAATAAAGTAATACCAGCTATGCCATAAAGCAGATTCCCAGAATTTGGGGATTAAAAAAAAATCTTTATTAAGATTTGCTTTTCTCAACTTCCTGTTATGTATCCTGTTACATTTATATGCACCTAATTCCGATCACTGTCCATGACAATAAACGACAGTCGTCTCACCAACCGAGTTTCGCAGAGCAAAGCCGGCGTGGAGTACGCGAACGTCCTGCGCGTGATGGCCGGCCTCAACGACGAGATCCGGGCGCTGCGCGAGCGCCTCGCCGCCGCCGTCGGCGAGAACGAGCAGCTGCGCGGGATACGGGACGAGCTGCTGGCGGCGCACTGCGAGCCGCGGGACGAGCCGCCGCCGCCCGAGCCGGAGGACGCCGCTGCCTACCGAGCGCGCATTGCCGAGCTGCAGGTAAGAGTTTAGAACGAGCCGCCATAGTGAATTACAGGCCGAGCCGGTGGATTGCGAGCTGCCACCGACTATAGAGAGCGCGTAGCCGAGCTGCACGTGAAACTAGCTATAATAAGACAAGCAAAAGCTAATAGCGAGTGCAAACAGCTGCGCGGGTTAAGGAACGCGCTTCTCACCGCTGTTATGAAGCTCGAAAAGCAGAAAGAACTGCAGGTGAGAATACTAGCCGCTGCCAATAGTGAAGTCGAACATTTGTAGGATGTAGCAGTCGAGCTTCTAGTGGAGCATTGCGAGCTGCCGCTGCCGTCTATAGTGCACGCATAGTGGAACTGCAGATAAGAGAGAGTTGTAGAACGAGGCACAGGCAATAGTGACGACAAACAGCTGTATTGAGAACGAGTTTGTGAGGAATAGTTAGCTCTCTAGAATCGCATATTTCGTCCGTTAGATAGATCCGAGTCACGTAGAAAAATTAAAGAATCTAATGTTTACGAAAAAAAAGTATATTTGGTCGACGGCGACTTCCACACGAGGCACAGATGACACAGTTTGTAATGCATAGTAGAGTTATGCGTTTTGTCTGTATTGCGGATATTTCACACAATTTTATAATATCAAACCACTTTTTGGATGTAAATTATACGAAACGACACTAGAAGTTCTTCACAGCTGCCGTCAATAAGCACCTCTGTATAATCGTGCTTGAGTTTATTCGAAGTTTTCACTCTTACCTTGAATGCAAGTCGAAAACCTAAATTTTGGCCGGCTGACTTTGGCGGATTTTCGGCTCAAGCAACTCCTCATAATATTGTAATAACAAAATGCCAACTCAACCTTATTTAGGGTGACGGACGCAATCAGGTTTCGAAACAAGTATCTCCGCCCACAATCACCCTTGGGCGTGGACGTCTATTTATAACCGACTGAAATTAAAAACGCTACCTTCGTGGTCAGTAACACTTCCTTGACCCGCTTTAAATCTTTTGTTTGTCCGTCTCTTTGCGTCTCGTTTTTTATTTTTATTTTTCTGTCTGGTGTTTGATGTTTTTTTTTATTTCTCTTCATTGTTTTTTTTCTATGGCTGTCGCTCTTTTACCCTGGCACTAGTCTCTTTGTCGCTCTATCTGTCGCCCTTTCTCACTGGCAATAGTATCTTTGTTCTCTTTGTTTTATGTATTTCTGTATATAGCCTCTTCATACTTCTCTCTGGTACTGGTTCCGTTAACTCCCTTTGTTTCTTTTTCTGTTTATTTTGTCCATGACCACTAGTACTAGTCTCTTTGTCTCTATCTTCCTCGCTCTGTTTTCTATGTTTTCCTTGGTTTATTTTTCTCTCCATCTTCTTATCTGGTACCAGAAGGGACGTTAGCGTTTTTATTCTCTATTTTTATCACTTTTCTTAGCACTAGCCTTTACGGCTCTCTTCGTTTCTTTTTATCTAAATAATCTCTGTTGCAATAGTCTCTTTGTCTCTCTTGTTTTTTTCTCTCTCCATCTTTCTCCCTGGTACTAGTCTCCTTGTGTCTCTCTTTGTTAATTTTTCTCTCCATCTTTCTCCCCGGCATTCGTATCTTCGTCTCTCTTTGTTCATTTTTCTCTCCATCTTTCTCCCCGACATTCGTCTCTTCGTCTCTCTTTGTTCGTTTTTCTCTCCATCTTCCTCCCCGGCATTCGTCTCTTCGTCTCTCTTTGTTCGTTTTTCTCTCCATCTTCCTCCCCGGAATTCGTCTCTTCGTCTCTCTTTGTTCGTTTTTTTCTCCATCTTCCTCCCCGGCATTCGTCTCTTCGTCTCTCTTTGTTCGTTTTTCTCTCCATCTTCCTCCCCGGCATTCGTCTCTTCGTCTCTCTTTGTTCGTTTTTCTCTCCATCTTCCTCCCCGGCATTCGTCTCTTCGTCTCTCTTTGTTCGTTTTTCTCTCCATCTTCCTCCCCGGCACTCGTCCTTCGTCTCTCTTTCTTTTTTCTCCATCTTTCTCCCCGGCACACGTCCTTCGTCTCTTTGTTCCTTTTTTCTCCATATTTCTCCCGCCCACCAGTCTGCTTGTCTCTCTGTTTTTCCTGTTTCTCTCCATCTTTCTCCTCGACACTCGCCTCTTTTTGTTTCTTTCTCTCCATCTTTTCCTCTTTCTCCTTGGCACTAGTCTTTGCGTTTCGTTTTTTCTTTTTCTCCCTGGCACTAGTCTCTGTCACTCTTTGTTACTTAAATAAGGAATAAGGTTTAAATAAAAAAAAATCAATCAATGTGTAAAGTATTTTATTCATATCTCTGTTTCTTATTCTCTAGATATATTACCGACTAGGAGGCTTACGGGCTCGGCTCCCGAGCTAATGCCTACTGACGCACACTTCGAAGTCAGGATTAACTCCCCTTTAAATCTTTGCCCGCAGGAGCAGCTGACCCGCTCGACGGTCGGCGAGGAGTCGAAGCTGGCCGAGATCCAACGCCTGTCGTCGAGCGCGGCCGACTTGCAGGCGGAACTCGCCTTCCGGCCGACCCGCGGCGACTTGGACGAACTCACGGCTCGGCTCGTACAAGCCCACGCAGACTTAGCCGCTAAGGACGGGCACATCGCCCGCTTGCAGGCCGAACTCGCCCGCGGCAAAGCCTACCTCGACGCGGAAACCTCTACCGTCGATACTGGCGACGTTGAGCTCGACACGACCAAGGAGGAAATTGACACCGGGAAGATCTCCGCGGAGATAGACGAGATGTTCCGCCTAGATTACGAGGATGAGGATGAGGAGACGGACTCGCTAGATACGGAGGTGCTGGCGCCCCCTAGCGGAGTCAAGGATGACTCGCCGGAGGATCCCGCCTCCATCTCGTCGTCCTGTATTGTTGTTAATGTGAGTGTATTAGTTTATGTGTCTTTGAGGGGTTAACAGAATTCAATGCCAATTTGAGTTATGAGCTAGGTGGTGGCACCTATCAGAATAAAAAAAAAATGAAGTTATTATTCTTTGTATGAATAAATTAGAAGAAATTAAATTATCATCATGCCATGTATGCAATAATAAGAAGTTATTTCTTCTTCCTTATGGCCCCCTCTTCTATCGGAGGTTTGCAGCCAATACGGCTATCTTGATTTACGAGGCAGCCGATACAAACAAGTAACTGGTACTCTGTTCGACCCACTGTCATAAGTTATAAAGGAGTTATTTAACTAATTGTGATCTCCGTATCGTAGCCGGATACGCTGGCGAACGTGTCAGCCAGCAGCGAGTACGTGAAGTTGCCCGACGAGGACCGGCTCCAGGTGACCCTCGCAAACGGCTCCCTCCACGCGCTCGAAGAGGAACTCGTCCGCGCCAAAGAGAAGTGGGCCGAGGCCAACGCCGAGAAGGCCAAACTCGCCGCCCAGCTCGCCACACTTCAGATGAAAGCCCCCATACTGACCCCCCAACGCATCCTCACCCTAGCCGTCCCTGTCGTCGCCGCGGCGATGTTCTGGCTCTTCCTCCCCTACATCTCCTGATTCACAGCCACCTGGGACCCCCCCGGGTACTCCCCGTAGCGATGCGCCGACCACACCGATTGACGGATGCCCGCTCGAGTTTGATCGCTAGCTGAAAGTTCAAATTTTTGCTCACTTTTCTCTATTATTGCTCTTTGGGTGTTGTCGAAGGTGACGGTTGGAATTCGAACGGGCCTCTCTGTAATCGCGTTCGAGTACCGGCGTGAGCTTACTTCCTCTGCTGTGTAAGATGTGGTGGTGCGCTCAGTAGAATTGAGCTTCGGAATAATGTAGTAGAAAAAAATTGTATAACTTGATTTTAATATACAATAAATACTAGAACACCTGACGACATTAGTGTGTAAGGCTTCGGCTCGGTGACCGAAATCGACGCAAGGAAGTAAGCGAATGTCGAGAACGAATGACAAATTTTAGTGATGTTTGATTGAGCTTGTATGAAAAGTGCCATTGACGTGTCATGAAGGCGGCGTCCGGTGCGTCGACTTGTTATCACCCTGTTTTGTATATATCCCTAGGAGAACTGTAAAAATAACAGTACCATATAAAAATATAAATGAATTGTTGATATCTGCCATAATAAGTAATGTAAATTCTATATCGTAAGGCCTAACGACTGTCCTAAGTTATACAAAATTATTGTTGTGCGAGGTCTATATTGAAATTTTCGACAGGCGCGTTAACGTGTAATTGAATCTGCCACTTTCCTTGTTAAATATTTATGATGATACTTCTCATAGTGTGTTCAAATGAAGGATGGTCAGGCGTCAAGTGTGCAGTGGTCGGTCTCGGACCGGGGCAGAGCTAATAGTTTGTTCAACTCGCTTTAGCGCTACACATATCAATTGTATAGGTTACGTAGGGCATTTACTTGTGGACGGCCGGTAGTTGGAATCGTTTGCATTTTCTAGTCTTTAGAATCGATGAGGTGAGTTATTTGCGTGATGTGACACAAATTATGCGCCCTTGCGTTGTTTTTTTCAATGGATTTGGTAGTGATAACGACACGACAGTAGAAATCAGCGGGTGTCCGTTTTTGAATGCATTTAAGTAATAGTCTTTTGCCGTCGCTTTGTTTTATGGCGAGCATTCTTACAACCGTTTTGCTGTAGGTTAGCGAGTGCAGGTCTGTTTTTTACGTTTGTATAGGCGACAGCCCGGCACCCGCTCGCATATTCTCGCGAGTCCCGGACCTCCGTCGGATGGCTAATGCTTTGTGTCGACAAGAGGTTGCTGTTGCTTAGCTCTGTGATGTGATGGCCAATAGACAATTTTTGTATAAAATCTTGTATAACTAACATCTAATTAATATTGAATACCTAGAATATTATTATATCTTTACCACGTTAAAGTCCACGTATCTTATATTTATTATTTGTTGCACTGATTTTTGTTATGTTCTACGTTTTATTTGTGTTTGAACCACCTGAATGTAAATATAAATGTAACTTTTACTTGTTCCGATTTAGTTCTACCATGTCAAGGATTTTATGTTATATTTGATGGAATAAATTACTTGCATTCAATGTGGATGTACTGATAAACTTATTGGAAATAATATTGATTTGTTTAAAAGATTGATTCTTTTATTTGTTGTCCAAGATGTAATACGCTATTGGACCCTTTGTTTCGCATAGGTCTTAAGAAAATAATTGTCTTAGGCCCCAAAAACACATTGAATTTTGTAGAGACTTAGAAGGGAAGGGATACCAGAGGGGTAGGCAGAGACCAGGGACTGCCACTTGCTACGATCCTGACAGATCACTTTCGCTTCCTCAACATTCATTAGTCTGTTTCGGGTACTTTTTATTTTGCCCTTTGCTAATACATCCCCTATTTGGTCGAAGTATGTCCGTCTGAGTCGTCCCTTACCGGCCCTTCCACCCACATTCGCTCGATATATTTGTTTTGTCAATCTTTCTTCCTCCATCTTCTGTCACACCTGTCCAAACCAGCACAACATACCTTTCTCAATTATAGTCACTACATCCTCTTTCAGTCCACAACGTTCTCTAATCACACTATTGCGTATCCTGTCATTCAAAGTAACACCAGACATAAGAATAAGAATAAGAATAAACTTTATTTGACAACATTGCAAAGAATTACATACAGTAGGCACACAAGCCAATATCCTTACAAAGAATTACAAACAATAGGTGCATAATTAAGTTAGCAAACCATAGGACACATTTGGCGAAATACTTCTCAAGGACCTCATTTCTACTGCATTAATCCTACTTTCTTGCTTCTTTTGCCATACCCAAGTCTCGCTAGCATACATAAGTGTTGGGACCAGCACTCCATTATGGATAGCCAGTCTAGCTCTTTTGGAGATGTTTTGGTCACTCACAAAGGAGTGCAATGCACCGTTTGCACAATTTCCTGCTTTTACTCTTCTTTCTATATCACCTTCACACTTTCCATCCCTGGTAAAGAGGCTCGCCAAATAGACAAATTCTTTCACTTGTTCCACCCTTTCACCTCTAATCCTTATCTTGCACTCAGTCATTTCATCATCTTTTTCGAACACCATTACTTTTGTCTTACTCACATTTATGTTCATTCCTTTCCTTTTATACGCCTCATCCATTACTGCTACTTAGAACAGTACTTAAATTTTAAATTTGACTTTATGAGCATACGAAAATGCTGTTCTTTATATTACCTCGTACGTTTGGTATGACATCACATATTATAAACAGACATGTAAAGCTGATGCGTAACCATTCGCGATTCGACAAAAACGGATTTTGAAAGTTCTCCATAGTAAACAACTATGTAACAAACAACAGCAACAACAACTATGAACAATTTTTGTCAACTAAATACATTTTATATGAACCAATATAAAATGCCAAATTTGACGAATCGGTTCAAGATTTTTAATAATATATAGTGGTTCGTTAAGCCAAGTACTATGAATTAACTAATGTACTCTACCAAAAGGCGAAACCATTGAAGTTTAAGTAATTCAAATCCTTAAAATACCTACTTAAAATTCAATGGCACTACTAACAAACTATAGCTAAGGCTTTTTTATGAGTGAGAATATGAAAACTGACAGTGTTTTTAAAATTTTAACTTACCTATTTTTTACAACCACTAATAATGTGCAAGTGCGGTAAATTTAATAATAGCAGGTTTAGTTATGTGCAATATGCATGAATTTAAATATTCATACCTCAGATTCATACTCTTCGTTTTCTATAAAGAGATGTGGTAAGAAAAAGAATTACTCCATACGCCATCTTTTTATATCAAAATTAAAATACACATCACAGAGAAAATAATCATACACATTGTCGTATACATTTTTAAGGCGGTTCGTGCAGTAACATTAAAAAAAAATATTATTGAGAGATTGGTCTGACACTGCTAAAACGTTCTGTAAAATAAGATGTGATTTTCTTCCTTTGGTTGTGCATGGAGCCCCTCAAGCTTATTCCCAGGAGGGCCCTGGTCCTGAAAAGCGACGGCCTGCTACACTGAACCCCCAATGAATGTACTAAACCCAGTGATTTTTAGGGTTCCGTATTCGAAGGGTGCCAAATGGGACCCTATTACTAAGACTTTACTATCCGTCTGTCTGTCTGTCCGTCCGTCTGTCTGTCTGTCTGTCCGTCCGTCTGTCCGTCCGTGCGTTCGTCCGTCCGTCCGTCTGTGTGTCTGTCTGTCTGTCACCAGGCTGAATCTCGTGAACCGGGATAGCTAGGCACTTGAAATTTTCACAGATGATGTATTTCTGTTGCCGCTACAACAAAAAATACTAAAAACAGAATAAAATAAATATTTAAGGGGGCTCCCATATAACAAGCGTAATTTTTTTTTGCCGTTTTTTGCTCGATATTAATAACGGCACAGGTAGACGCTTGAAATATTCACAGAATATCTTCTATTTTAGCTTCAAAGAAATAAATTAAATATTTAAGGGCAAACGTGATTTTTTGCCGTTTTTTCTCGATCTTTGTGTCTAATGTTGTATAGATAATGGTACGGAACCCTTCGTGCGCGAGTCCGACTCGCACTTGGCCGTATTTTTTTATTCGTAGACTAGATCATTCTAGAGTGGGCGCGGCCCACCCGCCTTTCCCCTACCGACCGGCGACACACACATACGAAAAGGGTAAAATGAAAGAGGTTTGTCAGGAGCGTGCCAAGTGCCAAACCAAGGTGGCAAACCGAGTGACTTCATGTGTGTGTATCTACATACATACTTACATAAACACATTCATAAATTCACGTCTGTATTCTGGAGGAAAAGGCAGAGACCAGGGCTTAGGATGTGTGTAATTTTATTTTCTAGCCAACGACCGCCTTTTTCAAAAGTATGAAATCTTTTTGCAATCATATCATAATGTGTGTTAGTATGTGCGAGATGAGCGAGACATACACCATAAGTAACAGCAGCCTTATAACAATTGTAATTTTTGTGACGCACATTTGCGCAGATAATATAATAGCCCTACTAATGAGCGTGCGTGGGTATAAACGGCTGTTGCCATCCGTCGGCGATGCACGACTTTGTCTAAAAGTAGCTATTCGGTGGCGAAAATACATTTTTAAAATATGCGCCACCCGCTACCGCCAGAAAATAGCCTATTTATAACTTTCATCTAAATTGGCATCAAATTATGACCTGAGTTTTTTTTTTTACTTTAGGGACTTGAATGTATTGCTATATGAGCGTATAGAGTAAAGTACTTCTTAAGACTCCTCTTTCCGATGGTATCTTCCTCGCTCGCGCATATAATGTTTTTAATAATTGTAAAAAAATGTATACTTTTGCAAAGGTCTAGAAAATAAAATTGCAGACATTTTCGACTTATCACCATTTTTCCCTATTAAAAACTAAGTGTATGAATACTTACAATTGTCTAAAATGTCCGTAATTTTATTTTATAAAACGTGGTTTAGCCACATTTGATCAATGAATGTAAGATAATGTTAGAGCGATCGTTGTGAGAGGTTGTCTCTAGTTCTGCAACGATTTGGTGTCTGCTGTAAAGTTACGGGAACTTTGTAAATCTTATATATAAAAATGGTTTAAACGGTGAGCAGAAAAAAACGGTTGACGTCGGTGATACGAAGTTCACGGGGGTCATCTAGTAAATAAATAATAATATTAATTTTTTGAAAAATTTCAAGTTACAATCATTAAAATTATTGGAATGTGAGAATGAGGGATGCCTGGGGAAGTACAAGCCTTGACAGTAATTCCCCTTCACATCCGACGGGGTATATTTCTATTGAAGATTTCAAAAAACGGCGAAAAATCACGTTTGTTGTATGTAAGCCCCCCACAAATGTTTACATTTTTCTGTTTTTAGTATTTGTTCTTATAGCGGCAACAGAAATACATTATCTGTGAAAATTTCAACTGTCTAACTATCACGGTTCATGAGATACAGCCTGGTGACGGACGGATGGACGTACGGACGGTAAGCGGATTCTTAGTAATAGGGCCCTTTACCCTTTGGGTGCCTACGGAACCCTAAAAATCACAAGGTAAAGTTATTTACTTAACACGATTTATAATATGTGTTAATTGAAATCTCATTGCATTTATGTTCCACAGTAATCCAGATCTTGATCGGATCGACGAGTCTCTCAACACCAGTGACTGATCTACGGATCTGGAGGCCGAGTGGATGTCAAACCGGACTCCGCCCCCAGATGTAGACCAGAAGTAACTGATGATACGAGGTTGCAGAAGATTGGAAGCCACGGTGGTTATCTGGGGAAACGGGTAAGTGATTTCTCTTGTATGCTATCTCGCTTTGCTTTTAATAACTTCTGGGCATGGCGTGTGTTTTTTGCCACGAAGTTAGTTTATAAAAAGCTTCTGTGGGCATGGAACGTCAGCAGCGCAAAATGGCGGGGAACTAAATGGTTAACAATTTAAAATTACAAGCCTTCGTTACGGGCACATTGTTGCAAATTCTATACATAAGTTGGTACACTGTTCGACCACTTCACTCTGACGTTCTACGTACAAAAATTAACGTATATAATTATCAAACAGTGTGAAAAATCGTTCTTTAGATCCCAAGTCCAATTGAATCTTCCCTGTTCTTCAGTGTTGAGGTTTACTGGAACCAACGTATAAGCGATACAAACGGACGAAGATCCCACCGACCAGCGGCATCGGCCGAACTGGGAAGTTCGTCCGGGCGTAGCACTTGATACTTAGGCTTCTTTGTTCTTGAGGACATAGCTAAGGTCTTCTTGATAATTTAGCTTGAATCTTGTCTCGCGGTTTTCTTGAATGTGCTGTTGCTGGTAAGTTGTACAATATTATGCGCACGTAGAAATTTACAAAATCACACATCATCTGCAATACGAAGTATTGGAAGCATTAGAAGTATTTTGCTGGATAGAGATAGAGAACACCAAAATAAAGTAAAAAAATATCAAATAATTGCGGCCAGCTCTAAAAATATTTGACGTAATGGACATGTACAAATAGGTAAAGTTATCTAGAGATGACACAAAAATATTCGCCATCGAAATCATTCCTTAAAATTAAATATGTAAAAATATATCACCTGCAACAAAGAGCAGCCTTTAATGACAGTATCTTCGGTGTAGAGCCGTAGCGGGTGAGATAAGCACTGCCTTCTGTCGACCTTCGATCGGGCGAGCGGGCGCGCGGCGGCGCTATGCTACCAGACTAGCACTGCCAGAAAGGCTACCTTAACCAGCTCCCAACCACACACACTACACAGAACTAGTCAACCTTACTGCAATCCGTTTGACGCTATCTAGCCGCGGTTGACACCGTCTAAGCTCGAGAGGAGCTGATTATGATCGTGGCACGAGACTGATACGCACGCGGCAGCTCATGTGTGCTGATGTGAGAGGCTCGATTAGAACTGCGACGTACCTCTGCTGTACTTATCGAGTGGCGGCGGGGCGGGGCGGGCGCCGCGGCGGTGAACGAACTCACCTTGACAAATGCACCATTTGGCATTGTTCGCGGGAAAACCGGCGGTCTTGCGCGCGCGCCGCCCGCCGACCAATCGCGTGGCTTCGCGCCGCAGCCTGCGTCCGTTTTGGCGGGAACCGCTGTGGCGCGAGCGTCGCGCGCGTCCGCCAACAAAGCGGAGCGCCGACGCCGCCGCCGCGCACCGGCGCGCCGTCGCTGACTCGGTTTCAGATAGACGACCTTTCATTGCGCCTTTAACTCCCGCTTAAATCAACTGCGGATCTTCTCTGCTTGGGTTTTGATGAGATTTTTGTATAATTTGCGGCAAAGAAAATCCTGAAGTATCAAAACGTTAACAAAATGTCATAGACAACATTTGCCATACATACAATCATAAGTACATAATAAACTCACGCCTGTATAATGTAAATGATTTTCTTCAATGTTAAATATGCAAGCAACTTTAAGGTAAATATCCATCAATTCACAATATACGGGCATGTGGGTTTAATTTCCTTCCCTGAAACGATAGAGCAAAGTCGCTAACAGGAAAACGCCAAATTACACGACATTGGTAGAGCTCGTTGGCAGTGAAGGGTGAACTTATATTTTCATAGTATCACATAGCATTCATTCGATTTTGCTAAAAAGACGAAGATATCATTACTGTAATCTTAGTATCATTTGTGTGGTTCCCTTCTCTAATTTCCAAAATTCTGACGTATTTCATTGCCCATACATGAGCCAGTAATAAATAGTGAATTTAATTAAACATCGTATCATAAGTCATAAGCTACCTCGCATCCTAATTAAAGCCCTGTATGTGTTTGGACAAGTCACTGAATAAAGCGAGCTCAAAAAGCAGTGCGCGTGATTGTCGGTAATTACTTGGTTTATCGCCAAAATGGCGGATGCAGGGGCGCGTGACGTCAGCGGCGTCGGCGGCGCGGCGTTTCGTAGAAATCGGACACGAGCGTCGGCGGGACGCACTGCAGATGCCACCCAACCGTGAATTTGCCAGTATATTGTTCACTTCGGATATTCAGGGCTTCTCGAAATATAGTCAAGAAAAGAGCTGTTCAGAAATTATTTCGGGACGAAGTAATGACGCCTTCGTAATCGGGTTTACTAAGAAAAACATGATGTAATAAATCGCACTTGTGTCATTCGTTATTCATTACCATTCTACGGCAATAGTGCACAAGGAAGACATTATGGTCGTGATAACATCGCGATACTTTAATTTCAAGTTAAATATAATATTTTCTCTACCCAGTGTCACAGGAATCCTTTGATCTTTAAACTTCCAGCTAAACTGCGTGGGCACATGCAGTTTCCACCAAAATGTGATGCAAATGCGAACCCACGCGGTCTCATAAGTAATCCAACTGTTGGTATACTTTATTTCCACGATTTTAACCGTCGGGAATTCTCAATTCACAGCAAAAATGCAATTAAGGGAACAAAAACGTTGCAAATAAAAGTGTCGTATTAAACCTATTAAAAGTTTACGACGAATTGTCCTACCATACATAGTTCAATAGATTTCTCGTAGCGAATACGTAGCCATTCCCGTTTTACACTTGCTACGGCGTAGGCGCGTAGCAGTCGTAGCTTCGGATGAAGAAGGGCGAGGCGTACTTCGTAGCATTCTTAGGGCGAGATAAAAAGTCATTGCGTAACCAAAAACCGTACTCATGCTTCCCTAACCATTACTTCAGGCTAACTTAGCTATGTATAAATGTGTTTCTAAAATAAACATATCTTAGACCTTTGCTTCGCTAAGCATGTTCTTAGCTTTCGAAAACCTGTATCTCAATTTAAAATCGTCCTCAGAAAAAAATCGAACGCCTTCATTTTATCTCTCAGTTAAAATTTTGGGAAATGGTGTAAATCAACATGAGGTTCCCGAGGAAGAGAATCCTGAGAAGGAATCCCAGTCAATTTTCGAACTCTTTCCATTGCATAATTATTTATTGTATCGACGAAAACAATACCTAACGCACAAGCTTTAGTTTTCCAAAGTTTATACAGTTTATACAAGAAGTCAAGGACTACAACAGTTGTCACAGATTACTATTGTGTTCTAAGAACGTGCTAAGTGTCGAATATAGCGTAAACAATCTCGGCTAAGTATTGTCTACGACAGACAAATCGATTCTTAAGCAAGTGCTTTCGCTAAGACTCGTTCTTAGAATCGACTATTTATCTCGCCCTTAGCCTTGTCGTTTTAGTTTCTATTTTTGTGAATGGAGGGCTTGCACTAAAAAAGTTTTTAATGTAATCTAAGAGGCCATGTTAATGGTTAATTTTTTTCTTTACGTCTAATCCTTTATTCATATAACCTGTCGAAAAGTCATTTTAGTCACGTGGTACAAAAACGCGCCATACAAAATAGGCTCAAACTATGACGTCACATCTTGAACTTGACGCCTTAGAATGAATGTAGCGTTTATCAATATTTGAGTTATCTCGTAAAAAAATGTTTTCATGCATCTAAACCCTTATTAGAAAACATTTATACTTAATTCAATAAAAAAACTAAATCATCATCATTCAGCCACAAGAAGTCCACTGCTGGACATAGGCCTCCTTCATGGATTTTTAAAAATAATAAAAAACTAAATCTAATAAGTTTTTTATTATTAGACCAACTTGATTTTTCATATTTTTTTGATTTTTTTCTAATATTTTTTTTTCAATTTTCCTGAATTTCTCGGTGTCTTGTATGGTATTAAAGCAATACCACTCCAATTTAAGTGTGACGCATGTTTCGCATTTGATAATCTAAATTAAATAATCTTTAAGTGAATCTGACTAGAATGCCTTATAATATTATTTACTAGTAAGCAATAGTGAGTCTTCTTTGATAAAAAAAGGGTTGATGAAGAACTTTGCACAATAAGATATCGTAAAATATTTTTTACTAAAGATTTTTTTGTAAGATTGCATTAATCAAAGTCGAAGCCGCAATCTTGGGTCCCTTTTCTTATAAGTACGTGAGGCCATGCGTTGAGGATTTTGCACCAAAAGTTTGTAATAATATCTTTGCTATCGACTGTGCATTAGAATCCCAATCAAATATAATTGTTTTCGGACCTCGTTTTTGCGTATGTTCGTGGTTCTTAAATATTAGGTGCAGGTTTTATATATGTATGTATTGTATACATATTGTGAAACTGAAGGCGTATCTAGAATGTTTAATATAAAAGCAAACTATCAACTAGTGTGTCTACTGTAACGATTCTCCTTTATAGAAGCTGGCTGGCAGAGCCTTCTCGTCTTATTTTGAATATTTTGAAGGGAATCGTTACGTTTTGTTTTAGATGTCAGTCGATCCCCAGCTAGGCTAGGGCATCGATAAAAAAGACTAATAAAAATATATATTTCCCGTAATCCGCGTATTAATAAAGTAGCGTGTTACACTACCCAACCAATCACTCAGCCCATATTTCGTCTACTGTAACTTCTGGACATAGTGATTTTCCAAACCAAGCCAACAGCTTATGTTTTGTTTACTGCTGGACATAGGCATGCCTCAAGGCAAGGCTTATTTTCTGTCTTCGACCATCCTCATGCAGCGGCTAATAGCAGTCTGCCTCAGATCGTCGGTCCAGGAAGATGGTGGCACTCGAGAACCTATTTACCCCATCGGCTAAGGGTTCTTCGGTAAATGGTGACCAGCCCACTGCTACTTACAGGCTATGGCAATCACCTTAGTTCTTTAGCGTTTTTTTTTATTTTTTTTAAGGTTCCGTAGCCGAAGGGTGCCAAACGGGACCCTATTACTAAAACTTCACTGTCTGTCTGTCTGTCACTAGGCTGTATCTCATGAACCGTGATAGCTAGGTAGTTGAAATTTTCACAGATGATGTTTTTCTGTTGCTGCAATAACAAAAAATACTAAAAACAGAATAAAATAAATATTTAAGGTGGGCTCCCGTACAACAAACGTGATTTTTTTGCCGCTTTTTACTGGTAGACGCCTGAAATATTCAATGTTGTAATATAGATAATGGTTCGGAATCGTTCGTGCGCGAGTCCGACTCGCACTTGGCCGGTTTTTTTTTAATTCGCCCGTATACTACTGGGTACCATTGTGAAACTTTGAATTTGAGTCAAACAAAAGACCATAATAATATCAGGATTAACAGAAAGCTTCAGACTTAGAAATTTCACAAATTTCGCTTGAAATAAGTCCACCCTTGCTCATAATCTAGGAAAATCCAATTTTTTAAGTGCTCTATTTTGTATTTTATGCAATAAAGATAAAGATAAGGGAAGTTAAAAATATAATCATTAATATGATTTCTTCAAGGAACATTTTACAGTGAACTTATCACTAAGGCAGTGGTACCCTGCTCCCTAAAAAAGGTTAAAACCTGTGGTTTAGGATAAGCAGTGCTCCTCCGAAAAAGTGTAACAAAGAACCAAAACTAGTAGATAGATAGATAGCGAACGGTTTATTGCACCACCAGAAAGAATACATGTGAGAACATGTGATTTGTAGATTTCTCTTTCTCTAATTTAAGGTCTTGCACCACCTCGGCATGCGGCAATCTCTCTCGCTCGCACATTTTCCATTTTTAAATAATGTAAAAGAATGAGGATAGTTTTACAAATGTAGCAAATATAAGCCCTAGGATTAGGATTAATATTACGGACTTTTTGCTCATATTTCAATTAGTACACTGTATTTATTTTTATAAGTATATAATGTTTAATGTTATTATTTTTATTCCAAAAATATCTTCTTCAAATATTGTTTTATTTGCACCGACTAAACCACCATCGCCAGTCAGTTTCTTTCCATTTTACCGTCAGCGGTTATTTAAAAGAAATCACTCTGAGTCTTAAATCCGTCAATTACATACTGTACTTTATGATTTTGAACTTTAAACTTTAATTACTGGTGCGCAATGATTAATATTCTACTTACCGATTTAGCATTTAATATGTTAAAATTGTTAGGCAATGCTGCAACATAATATGAGACAAGTCAGTAGGCAGTAATTTATTTGGTATCGCTCACTTGTGCCGCCTATTGTATTTACATCCGGTAACTGAGTCAGTGCAGTCCGCGCAGTTGCTAGCTGAGCTCGATTGGGTAACAAAATATCGAAATATTTAAGTAGTGTTTGCACTGCAGGGTTGTACTAAATTGAAGGGCACATCAGTAAACACGGTTATTTTTAAATGCGCGTTTTCTACCACATGTTGGTTAGAGTTTGTTATTTACGACATCTTTTGTTCTACGACTTTTCATTTTTTTTTTATTCACGCTGATTGATAAATAATGCTAATAACCATGTGTTAAATAGCATGGACATTCCTATATGTAGCACAATTATTTACTATTGGCTATGACATTGATAAATCGCGAATTTCATAAAATTATACTAACCCTAATATTTTCAAAAATTTTAATCTGAAAATAACTCACAAAAATTGTTGCCAAACGTAAACTCTTATTAACCCGGTGTCTCAGTAACTGAAAATTAAAAATTGTTCTGTATAATGAAGTCACAGATATTTAACTTAAGAGGAATCTAGTCGCGTTAATAGATTAGATAGGCATCTCTCGCGAAAAAGATCGCATCGCTTATACAATTGGAATGCGATTGATTACAAGACTACCAATAGTCAATGAAACAAATATTACCATACTAATATGACTAGTGAATAATTAAGCATTTTAGATACTCGCCCCCTGTTTACACAATACATAAATAAGTTATAATAATATTCTTTTTTTATGTAGCTTATATGCATCCCACTGCAGGGCACAGGTCTTCTCTCAGAGTACGGGCTTAATCACCACGTGTGCCCACCACGAATTGGCAATTTCAAGCGCTGTGGTGTGTGAACACCTCAGACACTCAGGTTTCCTCACGATGTTTTCATTCACAGTTAGCGAGTGGTATTGCTACTATAACTTCACAAATGTACATAACTTAGAAAAAAGTCAAAAACAAAGTCATAGGTATATGCTTGCACTGGGAATCGAACTTTAGAAAACAAAGTCATTGGTCATTGCTGCATGCCGAGATTGGAACCCACTAACTCCCGAATGAGAAGCCGGCGTTATACCGCTCAGCTACCACCGCTTAATAATATGATACCTAAATATTCATAACCAAACTTTACTTCTTTGATTAATACATTTTATCTTATCGTTAACTCATAATAAACTTATTCTAAACATATTACAAGTTTCTCGCTCTATCCTGCAGTAAAGTAAAATGACAAAAAGGGATTGTCTGATTCTTCGGAATATGCGAAGAGTTCCTCGAGCTAACTTGTAGCAGAGTGAGATGGAGTGCATCTATTTGTGGCATTATTTACACGGTCATATAATAATATGTTATGCACATTGACCGCAGCAAGACGTTATGCACGTTGACCAGCGTAACAAAAATAACAGCCTGTGATTTTTAACAGATATTTAGAAGGATTATTTTCTGATAACGAGAACGGCTATCACTGTTTGCCTGGTATAATTCACTTCTATTCATAAACTGATTTGATAAATGGGCCTCGCACTTTAGTCAATGGTTACGTCAAGCAAGAGTTCCCAGAATTCGGCGCCACTATCATTGAACTCTACATAAGGAAACATCCTTCCGTCGGCTTTGCTGTTAAAATTTGCATTCAATAAGTTGCTCGTTCGAGTGTTCTATGAATTGTTTAACGTTTGAAGTTTAATGAAGCTAACTAAGTAGTTAGGAGTAAATTTGTGCTAAAGAATTCATCGCTAAACTGTTTGTTAAACTTTCTGGTTCAATAGTTGGCTCGCTTTTCTGAACAAGTAACTGACGTAGACTAGTAAAGAAGTAACTAGGACCCTTTAATTCCTAGTTTGAGACTAATAATGTGTTGAAATGAATGGAGATCATGCTGTACCTAAACAATACTAGTATTCAATGAAGCAGGAAATGCGATTAGAAATATGTGCTAGATAAATTAGTTGGATCGACAAATTGAAGCATTAGGTAAAACAACTCATCACCTTCGACAAGAGTTCACATGGCTCGCAAGTCGGCACACAGAGACCGAAAATAGACACTCGTACGCATGTGTGAGTGTGTACGCACATGAAACCGTGGTGTGTGTGTGATGTATAGGTCACGTTATCGGGCCGCTGCGGCCGATAATGGCGATGTCACGAGTTACGTCAGCGTCAGCTGTGCGCCGGCGCCGCCATTTTAGGCGATACCACCAAGTGAGTTATGCTTGTTTCACGTCTGCTATTGCAAATTATTTTACAGTTATTGTCAAAAACTGTAAAAGATATAAGAAATTATTCTTCAAGATCGTAAAATGACATTTTATAACTCTACATTTTATAGACTTTGTTAGAATCTGGCACTTTGACACACACTTGATCGGTTGCCCAGCACCTGTTAGCTGCTGGTACAGGTTCTCGTTGCGATAAACTGTGATTAGAATAAGGACACTAATCACTTTACTACATTGAAATATCTAAAGAATTTCCGACGTTATCTCTAGGACAAAGGTAATATTAGAAATTTAATGGCGATACCTACCAACATCGTTCTAGATTATTCATATCGGCTCACGCAGAGTTTTTTTTAGGCTGTCGATCACAAAAGAAACCCACTTCCATCCAAAGTGATTCGATTCATCCTTAGCGATTAAAGTGAGCTCGGTAATAACAGGTAGGTATGTAGCACGCTTTGCCTAGCAACGGCGGCGGTGGCAAGCGAGTATCGTGACATGATTCACAACGCCCCGGCCATACAAAATGTGATGATAAACTAACACATTGTAGGTGACATTTACACTACTTGGAATGGAAGGTGTTTTGTGTGGCATTAAGCCAGTTAAAAACCTTTATTTCTGAAACTAAACTGCTCAAGACTAAATTAATACTTGATGCTATTTTCTAGGTTAAGGTCGAGGTGTGCAGAGAGTGAAACCAACATTAGAGAATGAGCGTGACCTTGGGCTTGAAGAAATTATTGTAATCTACTACCTTTTTCCACAACTTTGCTCACTTATGATTCGAATAAAAGGTACCCTTCTGCCATCTCTCTCCATTTAAATAATGATTATAAAAAAAATAGTAGGCATACCTCTGAACTATCGACAATTTTCAATGTGATCTACGGTGGCACTAGAAAATGAATGACGGAGATTTTAGACATATTTAAATTTATATATATTTTCAGTCAGATAGTCTCCGACTGACATGGTCAAGTCGGCAGAGGGCCCGTAGATGTGGATGACGAAATACCGCGAAAGATGGCGTGGTGTGAAAAAGGCCTATAACCAGCTGTGGATGTTGATGATGATACTTAGGTACCTAGTCGGAAAGGACCTAGGCAAATAGTGTGGTAAATAGGTCTTCCTGTCTTGATCTTATTGTTTCAAATAGTTATATAAATTTGTGGTTGTTTCTTCTTGTGTTAATTGCCTCTAGGTAGGATACTAAAAACAAGGCAAATATTCCTCATATTCGTTATACTTGATTCGATTATACTAAGATTCCGATTATTTAAGAAAATCTTAAGTAAATCCTTAAATAAGAATTCTTATTTCAGGGATAGTTTCTTTAGAGATACTTTCTGAGATTTAGGCTATGCCACTTTATGCAAGCATCAGGCGTCCACGTTATTTGATCATAACGGCTTTGTTTCATGTTTAAGAAATTTAAGAATCTTTGCTTCTTGTTTTACCTAACTTTAACTAATTTCCCTGTAAGTGCAATTCGTTTAGCAATAATTTGGAAAAATGGGCCCTAAACCCACATGCCCGTGATTTCGTCAGGTATTATGGACATGAATTAATTAAATATTAATTGTTTTATTAAGGGGTCACCCGGTGGCTCGCCACCAATGGACAAAAATCGCATCTTCTCTTATAATAAATTTTTGTGAAAAGAGAACATCATAAACCTCAATAATGGTGTAATCTATTTTTAAAACTTACGGCGTAGAACCTAGGACTTTATTTACTCGCCAAAAACGGACGTTTTTGACAAAAATGCTTTAAACTTCTAGGTCCTTACGCCTATTTTCTAGACTGTAGGTTCTAAAAATATTAACACCATATTGAGATAGTATTAATATTAAAAATATTAACACCGGGTAGCCCCTTAATTCTTTAATTGTATACTGTATTTGACTAGCTTAATATTTTTTCGAATTGAAAGTATTTTGTATAGAATACTGCAGGACATAGGCCTCCTTCGTGGTTTTCATGACTATGAGGGGTTTTGCCATAATCGCCACGGCATGCGGGTTGGCGATTGCAGTATAGGTACGGTTGGAATCTCAGGAAGACGCTGCTGCCGTCTACTGGTAATCTATTTCCTTAGTCGCCTTCTACGACCTTCATGGAGTGGAGTGACGCTTTTATTAATCCGGCGCCACACGGTTCATGGTATGGTGCACCCTTTTCTCTGTCCTCTAACTTATACAGTACTTTCTTCGTCGTTCAGTCTAAGTGTGTCTCACTGTAGTCCGGTAAATATTTCATAGATTACTTAGCAATTTTACCCATACTTTTAAGTTAGGTATGACGTGAGCATTAAATATTGTAATTGAACGTCCTAATTAAGACATACCATTCTGCTTACCGTCACAGTTCGTTAAATGATTAGATTGCGTAGACAGCGCGATTTCTTAGCTCTCTATCAGTTTCACCACATCTTATCTGTCCGTCTTCAAATAAACAATGTTTTCGAAGAAGCCTATGCATCCTTTAAAACTTTCAGCAGATTAAATTATTCTCATATCTCAGCGTTCGAAATTACGTTAAATTGAAGTTAAAGTTAAAAATCCATAAGATTCTGTTAGTGGATGAATTAATCTAGGTATTGATAGAAGGAATAGACGAAATTTTGACTTTCGCAAAATGTCTGCACTGAAAACAAAAAAAAATCGATTTTAAATAATTTTAAATAACGAAAAAAAGTATTTAAATAATTATCACATATCTTATTCCTTCGATCAATCCCTGAAGAATATATCTGAGAAGGCTGTGTTACAATTTTAGACCAATCGGTGGAGCATTGAAAACACCGTATTGAGAAAAACGCATTTAAAGTTTCAAAAGACGTTTACACATACTTACATTGAGTAATCTTCGCCAGGGCCATAAGATGCACCCTCTGCATGATCAGGAGGTTCTAATATTGCGAGTTGTCTGCGAACCATTCTTCCCTTGCGCGTGCTCCAATACGCTCTCAAGTCTGAGATAGTGATGCGCTCTGCATCCTCCTTTTCGGCATAGGCATGGGCATTTGGCCCAATTGATAGTCCCAGAGCACTCATATAATATAGAAGTGATTCATTAAACATGCCGGCTGCGATATAACCTGCGATTTCCACTGTCTTTGAACCATAAGGAACGAATTTAGGAGTTATTTTCCATATCAACTGATTATATCTTTCGTTGTTGTTTTTCGTGAAACCACTAACACATCTTTCCAGTAATATCTAAAGCAGTTCGAATAAAGATGAATAGGAGTTCAATATTGTACACCATAAAGACAGCTGGTTACTGGCTGGTTACTCTTGTCTTTACGCGGCCTCCGGCCGCCCCGCTTACTTTGTAATGCTCCGAACATCATTACAAATATGCGTGTATCTCCAAGAATATTTGCCAGATTGATTTGAAATTTTCAGATAATATACTCAAATATATGTACATTCCAAAAATACAATAATAAAACAAATTTTTGAACTTTTTAACGGCGTGTAACACCTTAAATCATCACAACTGTTTATTCATAACTCTAATATATAATTAAATTACTTTCAGCATGCAATATGTTAAGATTAGAGGGGCTGCAGCTGACTCTACATACATTGTGTTGACAACAAAAAGGACAGCATTTAAAACTGTATTGCAGATCCATCACACGAATTAAACCACATGAAACCGGGGAGTTATGCAAGCCCCTGAACTAGAAAGAAAACCTGTGTCTCAGGAGACATGCCTTCCCCTATTTAATACAGCTAATAATGTTAAATCAACGCGGTTTGACAAATAGAATGCCACTCGTAACTATGAAGTTGATCCATTATGACCAAACTATGACCAATAACATGCAAAGATTTCAAATAATATAATTATACTCGAGGGACTTAGCAGAGGCACTGCCTGATTTAAATATGCTCGTTTTGTTCGTGGAATAATCGGCGAAAAAATGGTACAATTTTAGTCAAATTTCGACTGTAAGTAAAGTGAAAATTACTCCCAGAAAACAAATGAGCAGTTTGTCACACGCACCTACATAACAATCACTATTACGTGTAATAACCACAGCGGTATTTTTAAATTACTCACGTTTTCACCGAATTTAAGTAAATTATCGCAAACATTTTTACAAAAATAAAATCATTTTGAAGACTCATGAACACGGCTGAAAAATTAAACTTTCTTTAGTTATCACTGTCTATGATGTTTGAATTTACTAGCTGCCTTACCTAGCTAGTACCTATGACCTTCCTAGAAAACTAAGTTCATTAGTGTTATATCATGCCCTAGGAAATATCAAAACATGTATGTGTAAGACCAAGAACATTGTCACGTCCAAGTTTGGAAGACCGGAGCTTCCTGATACAGGTATTTCCATATTTAAAAGGAAGTTCTTGTCCGATTATGTTACTGTAAACATTTTGTAAAATAAATAAACGATTTTTATATTTATATATTTTTATGTATGCACTGCACAGAGTAGTTACGCCGGACTTTTACTTTCATATCTCTGCAAAGGGTGGGCGGGTAGTCCATTAGTTTGCATGCCGAGCTAAATATACTTGGGATGATCGCATGCCGATAAGTGACGTGCGCTGACGCTGCCCACTGCCCACGTCACACACAGATTCCCAATCACATCACGTGATGCAAAACAAATCTAATATATAAAAATCTCGTGTCAGGTCTTAGAATAGATTGTAGGCTAATGAATATGGCAAAACAACGTTTGCCGAGTCAGTTAGTAATAGATAAAAATAAGGCTCATGCTGCCTGAGACGCTCGCTTCACAGTCACAGTAGCGGCCATGTGCGTCCAAGTATCCAAGAGGTTTCAACTCTTTGGCAAGATTCTTTGTTCAATCAATCAGCCCGTACGCGTCCACTTATGGACATGAGCCTCCCCTAAGGCACGCCATTTCTATCTGTCCTCGGCCATCCCCATCCAGCCTCAGATCGTCGGTCCAGTGAACTTCATATATTATGGTGTTGAAGTAAGGCTTATTTGTCTTACATAGGTGGAAGAGGTATCCGATAGTGGTAAATATTGTCTAATTAATGAACCGCTCCTAATAAGAAAGTCTGTCGCTATTATATGGCTATAGAGATTATACAGAATTTTCAATAATTACATTACACCAGTCAGTCAGATTAGAAGAATCTCAATGGTAAAAATATTCGTAGAGTCAAACCAGAACGAACAATCTGAGAATCCAACCACAAAGTATGCTGGTTCAAGTGATATTTTGCAAAACAGGTAAATCTTGACGGACAAATAATGTTTGTGTGTCGACTCAGAGCGGTTCTGGAAACCGGGCGAAGCCGGGTGACTCATAGCCGAGCGGGGTCGAGCAAGACGCGTAAGTGCAAACATAGACCTCAGCAGATATTGTCAAGCGGGATATCAAGGGGTTAGTATAGAACTTGGGGACGTATTTTACGGTGCGATTTCAAGAAGAGGCGGGAGGTGGAATCCGGACATACTCGTACCGTGGTAAGTGGCCCCTTGGTTTCTGTCTACCCTAGTTACAGCATACTGGCATGAATGATTTTGTATATATGTGTAGTTTTGTTGTCTTCTAATCATCATTTTAGAACTAAACATCGTAATTCGAAATGATGGGCCTTTTTCAAAAATTTGCAAAAGCGAAAAGTTAAGTTAAGAAATTTTAAGTAGGAAGGTATTAAAAGTACAACCAAAAATTAAATCAACGCTATAACGACATAATCGGCATCGTACCACATAAATTGGCGACAATATGCCACACACACAACAGAGTAAAATAAAATAGTGAGTCTGAATCAGCGTTGAAACGTGGTAAATTAAATACGCGTCCGCGACAGGTCTCGACATGAAGGAGCTTGCCTTCAACCGGGAGGTTCGACCTTTTGATAACCCAACTACGATTCATTAACACACTTTAGCACACTTATTTGTTTCTTTGTTGCTCTCTGATTTTGTTGCTACGGGATGGACTTTATCAACTCTATTTTTAGGTTAGATACTTTTACCACAAGCGGTATTGCCCATTTGATTCACCTCAATATGATGTATTTTCTTAGTTTTCCTATGTCCACTAACCCTTGTTTCAGTCATTTAAAGGCAGAGCATATTCTTAAGTTTCTTCAAGTAATCGCTGGCTGATCTTTCTCTTCTTCGGTTGTTCAAAGAAGTGTAGAGCTCAAATTAAGAAGAGTCTGGTTAGGGATTATTTATTCCGGCATAGAGAGCTTATTAGCTTTTCCAATTCCAGACCCATCCTCTAAACACATACGGCTCGAGTCTGTATCTTCTTTCTGAGGTCCTAATAGTTTCGAATCCTTTCGGTCTGAATTTTGATGCATCTCTTGGCTTGTGAGATATAATCGGTACAGAAAGGCATAAGGTATTTATTATTTATGATATTTTGAAATGAAGGAAACGCGACTTTATTTCGTAGTGCAAATCATTAGAAGGCTGGTTACAATACTATATTAATCCCTATAGAAATATTAATATTATCTCAGCAACGAAACATGAAAAAATTACCTTAATATCATTCTTCAAATTTACTTAAACCGAGATTGGATCTAGTCCAAACAGTCAAACCGCAAACATTTTATAAACGTTTCTTCTTGTATCTGTCATAAATACTTTGTTAATTAACTTACTGTATAGAAGCTTCATTGCAATACCACAAATTTAATCTGAAACTACTGAAAGTGGAGAGATAGCGTAGGTTTCCTCAATGTTACTTGTGTTGAGGAAAATTTAGTGCAGTTATATTCATCAGTCTCATGTTTAATTGGAATAAGTCAATAAAGTGTTGTTATCAGCCAGTCTGTCGCAAAGTTCAGAGCTCGAGCAGCGCGGGTGCAATCAGCGGTTCTGACGTCACACCCGACATTCTACTTTCATGCCTTATGGCTGGTTTACATTTGCTAAATTTCCGTGCTATTTAAGCATTGATTTTTAAGCATGCTAAATAAAAGAGTGCTAAAAAAAGACGCCGATTTACATTTGCTATTCTTTTTTCATCATAAAAGATAGAAAATGCGAAGAAAGCACTCGCATTGCAAGTCGAAAATATGGAATCTAATAATTTTGCAAGCTGTTGAAATAATATCACAGTTATTGGCTGAACGCCTGAAAAACAGGATACTTAACAGATTAAAGTTTTTTCAATTTCTGCATACGCATTGTCTCTTAGAATTTTGTTTTTGTAGCTTTCACTGTAGGAATCCCACAGGCACTCATGTTTTTCATATTCGTTTATTAGTTTAATTGTTAAATCGCGTGTCCATTTTACTTGCGACGCCATTTTTGTTGCTTTTTTTTTAAAGCACAGAGCATGGATAAAAAATCTGACCATCAGTCAGATTTTTTTGCCTGCTAAAAAGGAAAGCGTATTTACATTTGCTAAATGCATGCTTTTTTAGTATGGTCTAAAAAAGCGTGCTAAAAAAGTATAAAAAAATAGCAAATGTAAACCAGCCATAAATCCAATGTGGAGAGCAGTTAGCATTAGCACGGGTCTAGTGTTGAACTGAAACTGGTTTCCTTGGAATCAGATTTTTTGTTTTAATTAACCCCGCATCTACTTAAATTTTAAAGGCCCACGTACTACAATCTGCCTGTTATCTTCCGTTGGCTCACTAATTCATTTCAGTTGCCTGTTTTTATATGGAGTTCGCAACTATAAACACTAATTGAGAGTCAAATTACTTTCTACGTCAGGTAACGCGGCCTTCCTTGGCAATGGATGTTGGTCGAGTCTAATTTCATTAGTTTCTTGAAACAATAGGCAGTTCATCTCGGAACAGGTTGCGTCACGGGAGAACGTCTCTCGACAGAAAGTCTTGTCGTGAACAGCGAAAATGCGCGTTGAGTGAGAGCGGAGGTGCACGGCGACATTGTAGTGCTATTTGTGTGAAAGAAGCGATTTATTTGAGTCGTGAGTGCTGTGAACGGCCGCCGTGGAATTTCGGCCGCGAGGTATCTGTATCCGTTACTTGCATCGCGGGAGGAAGCCCCGCCGGCGGCAGGCGGCAGGCGGCATGCGGCATGCGGCGCGCGGCCGCTAGTTGCCGGGCGGCGCGGCGTGACGCGGCGGTGACGTGACGGACGGCACAGCGACAATGGCCTAACTTGAACAAAAAGAAAATTCGAGACGCCACTGACTCATCGACTATTCAAAAGTCACATTCGCAATAACAAAATTACACTTCTTATTAATTCTGCGCAATTAAGACGGGCACGATTAATTTTCGTTGAGCGTATCCAATTTTCCGTCGGTGCAAATTTTCGGAAGCGAAAGTCCTCTTCTTACCTTGAAGGTCATTGTCCAGTTTATTGAATATCGGAACCACATTGGCGTAAAGTTTTGTGCACACACAGTATTGTTCACACTGAAAAAAAAAAACACTAAATTGGTGAGGGGCAAGCAATCCGCTAGCAGTTTCGCGAAACGCGTGCGGACGTCGTGCGAGCTGGCGCGCACTCACGGAACTGATTGCGTCTGCGCTCCATTTGGGTCACTGTCATACTGTGGAGGGGCGGACACACGCTCTCCTCTGAAAATTTATTAGCGTCTCGCGAATGTTTTTCATCGGCGCGAGCGTTTTTCTTTCGCGACGTGCACCAATGCGCTCGGTCGGGCCCTCACTCGCCGCGCCTGCTGCAACGGCCAAACAAATGAGTGTCTCACTAACATCACACTTTACAGCACTAGGTGGTCCCAACGGTGCTCACTTTGTAATTACTTCACTGAGTAATTAATGTGTTGTGTATATTTGTTTAATCTTTACGCATATTTAGTTTAGCTTTATAACTTAGTTGCTTCAGTGTTATTCAATTCGTCAATTTAAACAACTTTCATTTATTTAACATATTTGATCAACTCTGAAGTAACAAAAAAAAAATGATATGTTTCCTAAATTCGGTAGAGTAAGACATACGTATAGGCATGTAGGCCTTTTAATGTATTTTGTTTTCTGGTGTGTACAATAAAGTGTTCTAATCTAATCTAATCTAGAGTAATTTATATGGAATAGCTGAGATTTTTTACAAGTTGGTATTAAAAGTTATATTGGAACCTTTTGTTATACTCCGTACTGATGCTAGGCCTATTTGCAACCGTACCGTACGGTACAGGAAATTAAGGAAGAAACGAAGAAAAATTTTAAAACGTATTTGATGCTTGAGAATTATTTTCACAATTATCTTTAGACCTGCACTATGCATGCACTATGCGCCGCGCTTACTCGTAGCAAGGAGACTACGAACTCGCGTAGCTCGGGAGTACATGCCATACGTAGCCACGTAATGCTGCATTACGACAGTCACGTTTTCGTAGGTAAGGAAATGGAGCACCATACGCTTTTGATTCATCAATTCCAAAGATAACAAACATCACTCACGAATTGTCCTCCATCTTCATGTAAAGAGTACACGTTATCTGGGCGCCCCGTGGCAACGCAAAATGAAACGCGCCAACGTGTGAACAGTGCTATTAAAATTTGCCAAGTGCACTCGCTGATCGCGATAGGCCAACGTCTAATGGAGTCTGTAGATCAGACGCTTGCATTATTTTTCCACTGTGTGGATTCTTCTTATTCAACATACTCCGAATAGTCGCCATACATATTTCGCCACATCGGCAAGATCAAAATGCATACCTCAATTCAGAAGGCAGTTTCGGAATAAGGGGCAGAATATTTAAGAAGTACCCCTAAAATGTACGGTGATCACTCTGTCAATTTCCTTGGCCAGCCCTTCAGAAAACACTTCCTGCACATAATATGTTTAGTTGGTACTAATATATTATATACGTGGAGAAGAGAGAGACGGTGCCCGCGTTGATAGGCAATGTTGCAAATCTAAGTGAATCTTAGAATAAAATTTAAGTAATAGTCAAAACAAAACAGGGCCACTAAGTATTTTTGATGTACCATAAAAACAAAACAACTAATCAACAGTCTTTATTTAGGGAACAGTATAAGAATGTTCTTGCTTATAATTAAGGCTAATCTAATTTTCTAATCCTACCAATATTATAAACGTGAAAGTTTTTGACGATGTTTGGCTTGAAAACAGGTTACGGTAACAATAAAATATTATCCCACGGGAACGCATGCATTACCGGGATATCAAGCACCCAATGTCTCAATTGGCGGTGTCAAATAGGCGGTCGTAGCCTAGTGGGTAGAACCTCGGACTCGGAAGTGGGAGACCCAGGTTCGATCCCCGGTGCGGGCATGTACCTATGACTTGGTTTTCTAAGTTATGTACATTTGTGAAGATATAGTAGCAATACCACTCGCTAACGCTGAAGGAATACATCGTGAGGAAACCTGAGCGTCTGAGCTATTCACATACCTCAGCTCTTGAAATCGCCAATCCGCGGTGGGCACGCGTGGTGATTAAGCCCATACTCTCTCCCTGAGAAAAGGCCTGTGCCCTACAGTGGGACGTATATAGGCTGCTTATAAATGTCTCAATTCAGATCTTTGTCTATCTGTATGCTAAGTTTCATATAACTCCGTTCAGCCGTTATTGCGTAATTGAGTAACAAACATCCAAAAGCCTTCACAAACATTCAAAATTATAATATTAGGGGTTAAAGTATGAAATTGCCGTTTTATTGCAATAGGTTCTTTGAATTGACATAGAATCTTCATGGTTTGAGGTTTTCGAATGAAACTTTTTTCAAATGGTTTCTATGATGTTCTTTTTTTAAAATATGTGAAACATTTGAATATCGACTTTCAATTGTTTTTGTTATTCAATTTAGACAAGAAAGATGGATACTGCGAAAATTCGAGTGATTATGAGGCACCCATTTTTCGTATTTTTTTATTTTATTGATTTGACGCAAGTGAGTCAATATTGTGGGTAAGGTAACGTTAAACCATGCCGCTAATTCCTGGGTAGTTTGACTAGGGTCGGCTTCCACTATCTCTCTTAATTCATCGTTATTCACCTGTGTGGGCGGTCTTCCTCGTGGCTCGTTCTTTAAGTCGAAATTTCCATCACGAAAGCGTTTATACCAAAATCGCACGGTGCGTTCATTAGTAGACCCCTCTCTAAACGCAGCATTGATATTGCGGGCTGTTTCTGCCGCGTTAGTTCCGCGTCGGAACTCGTATTCAAAAATCACTCGAATTTTTCTCAGTATCCATCTTTCTTGTCTAAATTGAATAACAAAAACAATTGAAAGTCGATATTCAAATGTTTCACATTTTTTAAAAAAAGAACATCATAGAAACCATTTGAAAAAAAGTTTCATTCGAAAACCTCAAACCATGAAGATTCTATGTCAATTCAAAGAACATATTGCTATAAAACGGCAATTTCATACTTTAACCCCTATTATTAGTAGGATAGTAGGATTGCGTTGCCATGGTAACAAGAATCGTATAAATGGATTCTGTGGCGGTACGAAGTTCGCCGGGACAACTGGTATTTTAAGTAGAATTCAATGCTGGTATATAATAATCTCGTGTCACAGTGTTAGTTATCGAACTCCTCCACCGATTGTTATGACATTTGTTTGTGTTTATTTGGTAGGTCTGAGAATATGTCTTAGACTAATTATTAATATAGCAAAACAACGTTTGCTGAGTCAGCTAGTGATAATATAACAATGCTCATTTTTTAGGTTTCCGTACCCAAAGGGTAAAAACGGGACCCTATTACTAAGACTTCGCTGTCTGTCTGTCCGTCCGTCCGTCCCTCCGTCTGTCTGTCACCAGGCTGTATCTCAAGAACCGTGTTAGCTAGAGAGTTAACATTTTCACAGATTACGTATTCATACATATCTGTTGCCGCTATAACAACAAATACTCAAAACAAAATAAAATAATTATTTAAGGGGGGCTCCCATACAACAAACGTGATTTTTTTGCTGTTTTTTTTTTATCTTTGTGTCTAATGTTGTATAGACAATGGTACGGAACCCTTCGTGCGCGAGTCTGACTCGCCCTTGGCCGGTTTTTATGATAAACAAACAATGGAAAGTGACTGAAAATTAAAAAAAAATCTGCAAGTATCATAAGTTTTAGTTTAAACCTACATTTTCATAAGTACCACCAGACAAACGCACCAAACGCGCTAACCGCACAAGTTATCTTAGTACTTTTGATCTTAAAAAAGAGTGCCTCTAGCCAATCACATAAGTTGTTCCTTCGTTAAGCGGGCATGCTCTACATTCACACGGCATGGGACTCGATGCTCTAGCTGAGCTATGTAATTATGGGTTCCATTCACGGCTGGCGCGGCGCCACCGAGTCTACCGAAGGTCTCACTGACCAAGCGCTATGATTGATTGAGTAGCCAGTTCTCAAACTTTTCGTTTAACTTTCTTCGTTTTACTGCATGCGGTTATTGACACTACATAGCTGCATTCGAAGTCTTCATGGTAGCAATTATTATTTTTCATATGAAAAGATTTGCATTGATTGATTTTGTCCAAATATATTTATATCTGCAGCTATTACAATTAAGCTGCAAAAATCCATAGATGCTCGTAAAAAAATCAATACATATTACTTGCCTGAAGGGGAAGTACTGGAAAATTAGGACTTACATACATACATAAACTCACGACTGTAACCCAGAGGGGTAGGCAGAAACCAGGGACTGCCACCTGCCACGATCCTGACAGATCAGTTTCCCTTCCTCAACCTTCATTAGTCGTTGCATGCACGCACGCCAGTTTCGGGTACTTTTATCTCGCCCTTTGTTACGACTTCTTATCGTTAAAGTTCAATCTTCAAAGAGAGGACTTAAAGATGGCTACAAGAATCTTTCAACAGCAATTCCTGATAAGACAAAGAAGTTTCTAAAATACGTTTGAAAAAAAAAATAAGGAATGGTTTTATTTGGATTTTAGTCTTATCAGTATCTCTCCCTGAGAGAAGGCCTGTGCCGTACAGTGGGATATGACCAATGTCGCTCAAGTTAGTGAAATAAAATATTTAGCCTCCTTTCCGTCACTGGACCATCATAATATAGGTACTTATTAGCATATTGATGGCAAACACGGTTCGCCATCGTAGTGAAGGGAGCTGGCCCAGGGGGCACCAGACGTTCGGGGGAATGTCTTTTCGATATCCTAAAACACATTGACAGCTGCTACAGGGCACACATTCCATGAGAAGGCCTGAGAAAGTTGTCTAGCCGAGGCATGCCGAAGTGCGGGCATCACGATAAAGCTACTCTCACGCGGTAAGCTCAAGACTCGCCGCCGATCGGGCCGTTCCTATGGTACCTACTATTAAAATATCTGTTAAATTTGTAATAGTCATCAAGTTAAATTACTTTTGAGCCCATTTTATTTTCGATATGAAAAGTTTTGATTAAGGTCTTATAATAGCTGTAGCTGTGACTACGTTGCTTGGTCTTTGTGCAGAAATTTATCGTAATCGGTTTGGTCGTTTATGCGTGATTGCATAACAAACATTTATTGTATTTACTAAAATATTAATACTAATTATTAGTAGTCTGATATTCTCAGTATTGATAATTTCAAGCGTTGTCTGTTTCATGTTAAGTTTTCCAACGCGGTTCCTTCATAGAGCACTTTGGATAATCATATTATTATTTTATTTTGCATGTGTTGAGGATTGGTTGACGGCCATGGGAATCCCCCGTCAGCCGCTTGACGACAGCCGTTGTACAGTTACTCTGGTATTTGGATCAGTAAAGACTTTGGTGTTCCACTATTGATTACAAGAATGTGCAATAGATCGATCGCGTGATCAGAATGGGATGGCACTTTAACTTAACACAGCGATTATACGTGGATTCGTTATTTGATCGGTTTTTATTATTTATTGTTAAACTGCACTTGTACGAGTAAAAAAAATCAACCCTAATTTTGGTGTAGGGGAGGTAACTTTAGTTTTTTATTTTTATTTTATTCTACCGCTTGATCGGCGTAATAAATATGTATCTCTTTGCCAAATTTCAGCTTTCTAATACTAATTGTCCCTGAAATGAGCCGTGGATAGACATACAGACGAACATGGGAAAACCTACAACATTGCAAAAAAAAAAACAAAATTTTATTGAAAAACGTAATTTGGTGAGAATTCATTTAATTTCCGTAGATGTTTGTACTCATGACGTAGGATTATTGCAAGCGATGTTACTGCGACAGCTAGGGCATGCTTTTCAGACAAGACTGTTTTCAGAGCATCTGACTAAAAATCTTCATATTAATTTTTGCTCGATTGCAAAGACAAATATTTAGAAATAAAAATATGAACAACATTAAAAAAAAATAGTAGAGTTCGTTTCGTGGCAGCAACACAATAACACAAGTCTCCATCTCAGTGCCGATCACTATTTAAATTGACCGTAGTCAGTTGCTCATTTTATAATTTGAGAATTTGGATATTTGGGATAATAGACATGTAAGCTTATCAAGTAAATCTAGAACCGAATTATGGAATACCTGCTTTGAAGATATATAATTAATTTAATAATTTGCATGCAATTTTACAAGAAGGTAGATGTGATACATTGCGAAGTTACTCGATTTTAAAGTAAAGATAAAAGTGATCCCCATAAAGTAACGCTAGGCCTAGCCTGTATTGTGTTGTAGAGTTCACTTTATACAACCACTGACCAATAATTTATAATATTTAATTAAAGAATACAAAATTACAGTAAAACTAATGTAAGTGACAAAAATTTAAAAATAGTGTGTGAAAATTTCAATTATGAAAATCGAGTGTTTCATAATGGAAATTTTCAAATAAAATACTGGACATCCATAGAGTTCAGATTACGCCGATTCGAATGACTAAACTTCATTCCCACTACCTTATTACTAAAATGATCATTGTTATTAGCAAATAGGGCCTCAGGTTAACTCATTTGGAAGTTTATATTTAAAAACATAGTGAACGAAAACTAACACTAATAATATTATTCGTGCTAATGAACGTCTTAGAGAGACTGGAATAAAAATATCCTAGGTCGTTCAAGACCGGTTTCTCAATCAGCAAACCATAGTGGTTTTTAGATCGCCGGTTTTGGCCTATGTCATATGTTGTAATGAATTTTATTGAGAAGTAGTTTGACGACATTCTTCGTATCCCATTGACTGTATATCACCGTTGTCTATTAACTCTTTGTTTGGTTTTTAAGATCCGGGATAGATTTTATAAGGACTTTGTTTCTTAAGTTTATTCTAATAAAAAATAACAGTGTAAGCATCGTTATTCAAAACCGATATACCTAAAAACTACACAAAGAATATGTAATCGGATCATCGCAATACCAATAAAAGAACTGTTATTTTAGAAAATACTATTTCTCACGAATGCCGTGCTTGAAATCAAAATGTTTTTATTCAAAGTAATACAGAAACTGCGACTTTATAAACGTTATAAGTTAAAATGAATTTAGTTGTCCATTTCGAAATCTATATAATTTTGGAGAAAAAATTGACAAAAAAAATCTCCAAGCTTACGGTCTTATTTATACAAATCACGATTCTTTAAAACGCCGTTTAAAATAGTCTGTGGCGGAGATTTTACAAGAAAAAGTCGTAACCACAGATTACATAAACTGCCTCTGAGGTGTGCTTCAGAGGAATCGTGTTTTATAAATAAGGTCGTTAGTCCTAGCAGACCCTTTAACAAATATCCTAAAACCTAGAACTCATGCATTGAACTGGCTATAATTCCAGACAAGATGTCATCTAAGTAAATAATCTTTAATGTTGTAGTAGCCCTTATTGGCACAGTGTGCTTTACAATTTTCTCTTATAATATTGCATAGAAATGTTAAGCTTATTTTTAACATGATCCCAGCCATGATGTAGGGTCAGTTATAGGGCAAGCCTATCTTATTTATAAAAACATGATTCCTTACAACACTCGATAAACGCCGATTAAAATAGTATGTGGTGGACATTTTACAAGGAAAAGTAGTGACCACAGATAAAATAAACTGCCTCTGAGGTCTGCTTTAGATGGATTGTGTTTTTATAAATAAGCCCATATGTTTTTAAAAATCAGCGTTGATTGTCTCTTCCCAAATTATTTAGTTATATTTATAAAAGTCGCCACCAAACGCCGTACAAATATTTACTGATTTTGATAATGTCCAAGATAGAAAGTTAATGGAAGAGAACTGTGTGAGTTTTACGAACATTTGTTAAGATAACGGTGCTGTTTGAACGAAAGCCGACTCCACAGGAATTTTAATTGTATTATTTAATTAATAGTGCCGTAAACTTAATTGTGTGCGTGCCAGTAGTCTACAGATTACAAGATCGATGAGATATACTATTCGTTTGAAACAAAGAAAAGTATGTGTTTGTGCTCTAATTTTATTTGGATCCATTTTCCGAGCATAATTTTACTTATATTAGAATTGTAAGACGTCCTTAAGAGATAATTCCACGTCATAATGTTTTACGCCAATTTGAATTGGGTTAACGTTTTCATAGCGTTCGAGATTATAACGCTATAGCATTTACAATTCTGAAACAAAAGTAGGGGCGTCACAGTCCGTAATGTCGCTTATAGGGTCCTCATCAGGATTCCTCGTCACCTGCGGGTGTGTCATGCACGTCGCTAGTTAGCTAAAATATTACCCCGCTTATAATTATTAGTCAGCCGGCGGTGTTTGGCAACACATTAGCATGACGCATGCTGCCGTGATTGAAGAAAAAAAGAGCGCGGCAAAACGCTGGCTGGGCGGGGCGGGGGCGGTGGGCGGGGAGCCCTCGGCGCCGCCCCCTGAGTCATCGCGCACTGCACCAGCAGTCAACAACTCCGTCCCTTGCTGACGCAATGCTGAATGGTACGGAAACTGAAAGTGAGAGCCCTAGGCGTCTTGTTGTTAGACATAGGCTTGTTAATAGATACTGTGACAAAGAAACCGACCATATGGCTTAGCTAATGATGAATTTGTATATAAATGTAATTATTTTAACGTCCTCAGTCCTGACCTTGAAAATAACAATTGAAGACCATTGTCATTTTCAAGGTCAGGACTGAGGAGGTTAATAAGGATACATACTACCGAGTTTTTAATTTAATTAGGAGTCTAAGGCGATAATACACCCTCATCGTTAAGAATGTATCTTTACAGCACAATGGCGTTCATTCCATCTGTGGTATACTATTGATCTTCGTTAGGTTTAAAACAACACACTTTTGTGAGTAAGAGTAACGCACAGAATTGGACTCATCGAAACAAACTCGATTTCTCCAGGATTCCATCATCAGATTCTGACTTGATGACCATGGGATCACCTGTAAAGTCTACGCTTTCAAGCGAAAAATATTTTTTCCAATCGGTTCAGGCGTCTTCGAGTAATCAGGGAACATACCTACATAAAAAGTAAAAATAAAAAGGTCCCGACGAATTAAGAACCTCTTCCTTTTTTGAAGTCGGTTAAAAATTGGGTGAAAGATCATTCGATTTTGTGTAGTATTAGGTAATATACCTACATTACTCAGTAGTACACAAGTTATATAAAATTTCGTTCTCGTTGCAGCATCGAACTTACGCGTGATCGTTGATATCTTTTGTATCAACGATGCGGGTGCAGGAGTTATAGCAGAGATTTAGTAGAAAAATTGCTTTTTTTTAGTTAGGTTAGGTTAGGTTAAAAATGTCGAGTAAAACATTCTTGTTTAATGATCATGCAGTTCAAATGTACTTTAATAGCCAAAAATGCGTTTGGGGTAAATTTTCTCGTAGCGTTGTGACAGGTTCACAAGATTCAAGATCAAATACTCTTGGTGCCGTCACGTTTCCATTTATCCTGTTTATTAATTTTATTGTAGTTATTGGAACCTCAAGCTCGGCTTTTGTAATCGGCATGTCATTAAACCGCGATGGCATAAAGATAGTTATCTGTGTTTTATGGCAGCTTATTCGAGTTTTGCATAATAAACTATTCGACAAATTATGGTGCGGGACGTAAGTTGGTAGGATTTGTGAAATGATTTATCAATTAAATGAATTTATAAAAAGGCATCACAACATTAAAATATTCACTAAGAGAGTTGTAAAAAAAGGAGAAGAAAAATGAATTAAACGAAGACAAAGTGAAATGAAAATTATTTAATGATGATGATTTTTGTGAAATTAAATGTTTTTTTTTTAATTCTTTGTCAGAATTTTTATTAACCAATCATACTTCTTGTCAATATAAGAATTAAAACAGATAGGTACTCGTAGGACCATATCATAAACCTGTGTTGTTCGCATCTGACTCGGTCGTATGAACAACCTGTCCAGGGATGGGTGAGTCAGCGCCGATGACGTCATCTTGGACTCGTCTCCCGCGCTTCACTATTCTTACCAGCCTGGGCGACCCGAGTCTCGTCTGGCACTGCCTGTTAGGACGACCCGCGTCTTAACAAGTCTCTAGTTGGGTAGGTGGTTTTTACATGGTTAATCGCAATTTTTTGTCGTAACTAACATATTAATTGCACGATTGATGTACGTAGTATTATACAAATGCATTAATGGTTTCCTTTAAGTCGATTCGACTCGATTAATTTAGTCAGCTTTGTTCTGAAGTGTCTTTCTTTCTGTCATTTAACTTTTTCAAACTCTCTGAGGTGTTTGGTACCTATTTTTCGTTTTTGTAAAACTTCATCTAACTAGTAAAGCGGGTGATGTCTTCGACCGCCGATGCCGGCCGGGGTGAACGACCGCCAAACCGCGCCAATGCCGCTAGCCCGCCATCTTGGATTCGTCACGGCGAGCGCGCAGTCTTCGGCGCGGGAACCAGCATCATTCACCGGCGGCCATTTAAATCAGTTCACATGGCAACAGCAGGCGAAAGACTTTCACGTTTTCGACACCTCGACACGTGAATGTTGGCTTCGTTATCAAAGTAGCATAACACAGAGTAGATTCCTACACTAGTGCCTAACAGTTTTTTGCCTTTTAATCGATGGCCTTTAACACCTTTTTGCCAATTACGACCATTAGTTTTTAATCAGATAGATGATTAAAAATAGTTTCAAATATTTATTAACTAACAATATTAATAGAGTTTACCTATCAAAACTTGTTGGCTCCCTTTGGCCTAGAATCACGGAATTTGGCAAAAAGGAAAACCTGTTAACTTTTGTTAGTTGGCCGAAGTGCATACAAAAAACAACTGACAAGTTTAGACAGTAAATTAACAGATTGGTAGTAGGGTAACCCCAAAACAAAAGTTAACAGGTTTTCCTCGTACGAGCAAACAACTCGATACATCCTTCTAATTTAAAGATATACTTTTAAAAGATTTCAAACTTTTTAGTGCTGTAGCTTTTTGATGTCGGTTGGTTTTTTAAACACGATTTTTCTGAAAGACACTCCTAAATGTAGTTTAAAAAGTCCGTGGTTAAGTGTTTCCCTTTATCACACCCTATTTAAACTGCATTGGAGGATTGTTTTAAGGAATCGTGTTCTTATAAATTAGACCGAAATAATTTATATCAAGAATCAAGAATTTATATCAACCGTGTGTTTACATGTAGATAAAAGCAGACCGATATATAGTGTTAAATTTATTCGTAGTTGCTCGTTGGCACGTACGGATGGAGCTAGCATTCCCTGGCATGAGTAGAAACTAGATAGGTAGGTGGCATTTTAGGGCTCGTCCCTAAAGCCTTGTTCATAGTGAACATCTCCCCTATGTTCAAATATACATAATAGTATTCCAGAGAGTGCTATTATGTATATTTTTTAGATTAGTTTTATAGAGTAGCAGGTGCACCTGCTCATGACTACTCTATAAAAAAAAAAAGAAAAAAACCTCAATTTTTTGAAGTTACAAAAAAAATTGAAACCGTTCGAAAATGGAAGCAAAATACCCCTTATGATATTTTATCTACACTCATATCATAATCTTCAAATTAAGAATTCAATAACTTTAAAGAAAATAAAAAAAAAAGTGTAATATAAAGTTACATTAAAGGTCAGATTTTTCACTTTATGTTACAGTAATTTCTTTTAAAGTGTTGCTGTGATCACGGAACAAAACTTAAGTTTTTTTTAATGTCAAAAGTTGACTCTATAAAAAACCTAATTTCATTTTCGTGGTACCAAAAGTGCAACTAAAAATACCTAAAATTGCGCGCGCAAAACTGAGTGCAGACGATTGAATGTCAAGATACGTTTGTCGAAATTGCGCCATTTTGTTTCAAAAATTTCATTTATTGGATTAAAAATGTCTGTTGAAGATTATGATATGAGTGTAGATAAAGTAGTGTATGAGACTCCACATAATTTGGTACTCGCCAAGGCTCGTTTTTTAATAACCCTCATTATGTGACAGTCACATAAACTACTATTTAACTACCACGACCACATTTTGTTAAACTTTTCTGTTTTTTTTTCTTGCATCAACTACCTAAGTAGCACTGCTACTTACCGCAACCTTTAAAAATTACAGAATGCCTGCAGTTATTATATTACACACATTTCAATCAATTATTTTTACCTACAATTTTTACCAACAGTCTACTTTTACTCATCTTGGTATAAAAAAAGGATGGGAACTACTATGGCAAGTTTTGATTTTGATCGATCGATTTGATTTTAGATAGATTTGATTCCGAAATGGTACATATAGGTAATAATTTAGGAAACCTAGCCTATTAAAAGAGTAAATAATTTGTTGCTTATTCAGTGAGGCGCAGGTAGCGCACTTTTACTATGTGTCCAAAATAGGACATCATCATCATCAGCCATTTTTACGCCCACTACAGGACACATGCCTCCCTCATGGTTTTCCCTAACCATGAAGGGTTTTGCCATAATCGCCACGCTTGGCAGGCGGGTTGGCGACACAATAGGACATGCGCTTAGTCAATTAGAAGTTAGACAGAGAAATAGATAGACATTTTCCGCTTTCAGGACTGTTAATAAAAATGTTAGGAAAAAAATGTATTGAAATTTGTGAAATAACTGCAGGCATTCTGTGATTTTTGAGGGTTGTGGTAAATAGCAGTGCCACTTTTGTAACTACAAAAAAAATGAGCTTATTTTCTTTTTTTTCTAAAGTAGACATGAGCACCGTCTGGTGCCCGCTTATCGTTGAATTTTGGGACACGTCGTATAAGACAATACCTCCGACCTTATATCTATCTATCAATATCTCGCCGCCCGTCTGTACTTTTGGATTAAGTTGGATTATGAAATATCTGTGTAATTTTTATGTACAATAAAGATATCTATCTCTTATTATCATTTTTCTGTGTTAGGAATAATAAATATCAAATAAATGATTGCGTTGCTCTGTACACAAAGGATTTTATTTTAGTGCCTACTTAAATACGCTATATTATATTAAACTAACTGTTGCCCGCGACTTCGTTCGTGTGGTAATTTTGATGTGTATTTTTCCGGGATAAAAATAGCCTATGTGCTAATCCAGACCATAATTTGTCTCTGTGCAAAATTTTATCCGGATCCGTTCAGCCGTTTTTGCGTGAAAGAGTAACAAACATCCATCATACATACAAACTTTCGCGTTTATAATATTAGTAAGTATTATATTTTTCTTTCGGTGGCTGATTCTTTCATGACATGTTGGTCAATACGGAACTTTAATTATTTTGGTCATACTTTTAATTTCACTGAAAGTTATCTGCAGTGTATTTTTTGCGTAGGTATCACGTGCTGACGTTTGGATCCTGTCTACCCGATGGTAAAAAACAAGAGGCCTGAAATTTCACGTGCTTGCCTGTCAAGGACAGTCTAGGATAGCAGACCTCTAAATAAAAATACGACTATACTAACTTTACTGCCGTTTCTTGAATTCTTTGATGTCATGCAATTACAAAATGTTCGTCGCGACAGTAAACTTACTCTTCATAAAGCTTGCACAGCTATTGTGACAATTTCCTTTTGCCCGTATGGCGCTTTTGTGTGATATAGACCTTATGTGTGTGAAGCCGAGGTACCGTTATCATCTGTGCCGTTGTTGCCAATGCCAATACCATGCTGGTAAGTGATCACGATTTATCGCGAGCCCATTTTACAATTTTTCTAACCTCACATTTACTTACACCTGTGCTTACACGTTTACATTTACCGAGCAGCCTCGCCAGCCATTTGCCGCGCGAGGCAGCCTTCAGTGTGATAATATGAATGCGAAGCTGACCCGCACGCCTCTAGAGACATTTTGTTTGCTCAGTTTGCGGTGTTGGCAACACAATGTGCAGTCGACAGCACATCAACCTATTTATTGCAAAGACACCCATAATCTAACTGAGTAGAGTGCACTCATGTAAAGGTCGATGTGATGTCGACTGAACGCACTGCCCTTGCATTATTGTATAATTATATCATACATGCAGGGGAGACAGAGGCCAGGGTTAGCCCCTTGCCACGATCCTGAAAAACCTCCGCCGCTTCATCAACATTCATTAGTCTGTCGCTGCATACACGCTCGCCGGTTTTGTTTAATTAGGATCATATTTTGTATACCTAATTAGGATCTCTTGCCTCCCATAGGCAGTTGTTTGCGCTATACAGAAATATTAATTTGCGGCACTGATTTTATGCATATCTTTGACCGAGGCACCGAATAAAATACTTTTAAACCCAGCGGCTTTATCACGTAACTTCTGTATTACATAGTATTCTACTATATATAGTATTGCTCACGGTTGTACCACACCGCGGTATGTGACGCTCGCGGGGAAACTCCTGGCACTGACTGAAAATCAGCGCTGAAGGCTTGACCCTCAGCATACTGCTGAGTCAGTTGCCATTTATAGCAGCAGTGACACGCCGTGACCGTTCGTTTTCCTTTCTTTTTTATAACATTTCGGTTGAAATATTTTCTTTGTTGTTTTTTTGTTTTGTTATTGTGGCGTGTGCACTGTTTTTATAATAAATGTTTTTTCTTCTTCTTCTTCTAACTTCTCTCTAGGAGATACAGTTGGCTGACGAAATAAACAAGCTGCACCAATACGTCGCTTGAATAGTTCTTCTATGTATGGCTATAAGACACTTTTGAGATAAAGTGGAGAGGGCGTACCTAGTGCCGGAAAAAATATCGATGTTTTTAATATGTGAATTTATGCGTCATCTCTCCACTAAATGGAAAGGACACTTCGGATTTAACCTACGTAAATACATTAGATATTTTGACACTTCGGAAACGTAAAAATGGATAAACCAATACAGATGGACAGTAACGTGATAGGTACGCAATGTAAATGACGGTGTATTTGTGTATCTTTTTTATATTTATTAAGTTTTATATTTAATTAGCAATTTTTATTGCTTTTTATTGAAAATAAAACGGCGGTGGGCACGCGTGGCAATTAAGCCCATACTCTCTCTCTGAGAGAATGCCTGTGCCCTGCATTGGGATGTATATAGGCTTCATTAAAAAAAACTTAATTAAGTTTCTTAACAAAATAAATGACAAGAAAATAACATGAGCAAAATAAATGACATAAAAATAAGAAGAGCTGACGGCCAAGCCCTATTGAGTAGAGAGGCGCAGGAAGAAGAAGAAAAAAGGACGTTAAAGCACAGGTTAAAGGAATACAAAATAATATGCCAAGTTTCAATTCCGATTCGTACACTTTTCTGCCAAGCTGAATAACGAAGATTGAATAACCATCCTAAAGTTTGAATACATATATTAATTTTATGTAATATCCTTTATGTATTGATATCCGCATAATCTCTGCATCTTTTTCATAATTATTGTCATTGTCAACATCAAACAAGGAATCCAGTCTTCGAACGAGACCAGATAATGAGGCGGTTCCCGGAGCTTGACTCACCTTGTGTTGTCGGCACACACACATGATTCATCGCGTTGCGTGATCTGCCAATTTCACTCTGATTCAACAGACAAGGCTGTTTCCATTTCGGCGTTAAATTGTCCATATGTAGGTGCGTATTGTGTAGTCTTTGCACGTAAGCCGCGGTTGATTGTCCTTCGTTGGGGCGAGTCACTGAATCATAATCTTACCGCTACTCTGCAGCAATAGGCATGCATTGGTTTACATCCCATCGTTAATGGTGCTTAAGGATTCTCAATGGTTTTAACAAAAATCATCCAGGTTTTGAGTAGCGTAGTTTTTTATATAGGTAGGCCAGTTTTTATTCAATGTTGGTCCTTGTTAATAAATAATTAAATACATGCTTACAGAGAGCATTGTACGAGATAAACTTTAGACTACTTGCACTTGATCTTTACAAAAGGGTGTTGCAAAAGGTCCGTTGGAACTTAAGGCGTTATTAGTCGTTCTACTTGTTAATCTGTGCAATGTATCAATAAATAAATAATTTCCACACCACACAATCACTTGTCCCGGTCCCAAACTAGGGTACCCTGTGCTATGGTAACCAGGCAAGGCATAAACTCACGCCTGTATCCCCGAGGGGTAGGCAGGACTAGGGACGGCGGCGGTCCCATACTAAATTTGTGAAGTAGAGAGCAAGTAGAACAGGTAGGCATTAACTACTTACTCTAAAGAAATTTATGAAATATCGAATATATTTTTCGAGATTTCATAGTTGGGTCCCATAATAAAAGTTGTTTCTATTGATTAATGACTAGATTAACCTCTTAAGAAGTAATTTTTTTTTGCATCATCCTTTACGGACGAGTCGTAGAAATTTAATCTCCAAGTGTTTGGTCTGTAGGTAGTTACCTCAGAACATTGTGTTCTGTGGTAGTTACAGTTCAAGTAAAGAAGTTTCTGGTTGCAGACATACAAGTAATTATTTTTAATGATCCGCTTTTGTAATGTGAAATGGAAATAATATCACAGTTCGAAGGCGTCGTCGGGGAGAGCGGCAACGTCCTAATCGCGGACCGTGACGACAAGCGACTTGTGTGCTCTTTTTTAATCTCAATAAATTATTCCGTGCAAGTTCTTTAATTAGTGCTTAAAATTATTTAATCCTCTAAAACCGTCCCGACTAGATAGATAACGAGAGAAGGCTAACATTTATATGGCAGTCTGCCGCGCAGAATATTCTGGAAACAACACTGAGTCGTTGAATTAACTGCCCGCGTTGTGATCTTTCTCTATATTTTTCTCAGTTAAATAAGAGAAGCCCGTGAAAGCACTTGAATGAATATACGTACAATTCGTTCAACCTTCATGTGGTTGAACTAATTGTACGTACGTTCGCAATGGTTCGCAAGTTTGAAGGTATTTTAAGCAGGACTCAAACCGAACCTAGGCCTATACCCAGCACTGGGCGACGGTGGGCTGATGGTGATTATGGTGATCGCACCATGCTTTCAGTCTTGTTTGCCTGTCTTTATAGGGTAGAAAACCATAGTTAGTTTATTTCAAATTTTGATCATGTAAAAAGATTTGCACATGAATCAAACCGCAGTGTTGTATAAAACCTTTCAATGGCAACTTTTTGTGTCTCCTCCGTGTTCAGTGAGACCCTAGATTTTGGCTTAGCTATTCAGACACGCCAATGAGGGCGCGACGCGCCCGTGCGGGGGGAGGGGGATCGAAGGCTGAGTTACGTCACCAGACTCGGCCACATCCGGGTTCGCGGCCGTCGCACGCGCCTCGCCGCCCGCACCGTCCGCTATTGTCCGGCGATAGCTGCAAGCAGGTGAACATGACACAAGCTCGCTCTCGTTATCCCACCCTAGGGGTGCTCGATGAGTTATTCTGGGATTTGTTCACTTATGGCGTACGATATACAAGGCTATTTCTATTCCATTCCTGAAATACTCCAATAATTAGGGAGTGTCAAAAAACTCGAAGAACAAAAGTTGTTGTAAAACACAGATATTTAAAAAAAATAGTTTGTGGTTTACAAGAACTTTAATTCTATGAGTTTCTCCGATTTATATTTTTCGAAATATTTCGGTTCATATAATTTTAGCGCGACTTTAACATATGTTTTTATGCATTATCTTTCAAACAACTCTAAAGCAGAAATACCGTAAAATATAAGTTTTAGGGCTCCCTACCTCGAAAGGAAAAACGGTACCCTTATAGGAGTACGTTGTTGTCTGTCCTCCGTCCGTTCTCTGACCTTTTATCTCGGGAACACGTGGAGGTATCGAGTTGGAATTAAAACTACATATATACTCACGTCTACAGTACCTTGAAGCTGTTAAAAAAATCAAACTTCTAAGGTAACGTAAAAAAAGTCACGCCCGTAACTTTTTTCCATATGCTTTTTTTGTATATGCTGCAAAAAACGTATATTTCGAAACTCTCAATGGAATCGCAATTTATAGGATACTTTCCGTTGACCTAGAACTACAAAATTTTGCAAGTAATATCGACGTGTACTACAACTACCTACAGGGAAAACTATACATTTAATTACAAATGAAAAGATCATAAAAAATTAGTCTATGAAGTTCGCGAAAAGTTCGGAAAAACTGCGATATTACAAAGTAAAAAAGAACCCTCGGTGGGCGAGTCCGACTCGCACTTATCCGGTTTTTAGGGTTCCGTACCTCAAAAGGAAAAAACGGAACCCTTATAGGATCACTTTGTTGTCCGTCTGTCCGTCCGTCCGTCTGTCAAGACCCTTTTTCTCAGAAACGCGTGGAGGTATGAAGCTGAAATTTATATCAATTACTCAGGTCTACTGTCCCTTGAAGCTGTGAAAAAATCAAACTTCTAAGCCAACGCAATCAAAAGATACAGCCGTTTATGCCGCAAATTTTCGACACTTGCAAGGGAATCAAAACCTACAGGGTGCTTCCCGTGAACTCAGAATCTTGAAATTTGGTACGAAGCAACGTCTTATAGCATAGATAAAGGAAAAATTACGAAAACCATAAATTTTTAGTTACATCACATAATATATTTTTTTTTAATAATTTTAAACTTACTACCCATTTCCTCATAAACGCGTAGAGGTATTAAATTGAAATTCATACCAAATACTCAGGTCTATAATACCTTTAAGCTGTAACAAAATCTAACTTCTATGTCAACGCAATCAAAAGAAACAGCAATTTAAGCTGCATATTTTGAAACTCGCAAGTACTCGCAAGGGAATCAAAACCTAAAGGGTACTTCCAGTCGACCTAGAATCTTGAAATTTGGCATGAAGCAACGTTTTATAGCACACATAAAGGAAAAATTCCGAAAACCTTAAATTTTTAGTTACATTACAAAATATATATTTTTTAATAAATATAAACTTATTACTTTTTTCCTCATGAACGCGTAGAGCTATCAAGTTGAAATTCATATCAAAAGATGACTATTTTTGTACGGAACCCTCGGTGCGCGAGTCCGACTCGCACTTGGCCGGTTTTTTTTCCGTACCTCAAAAGGAAAAAACGGAACCCTTATAGGATCACTTTGTTGTCCGTCTGTCCGTCCGTCCGTCTGTCAAGACCCTTTTTCTCAGGAACGCGTGGAGGTATGAAGCTGAAATTTATATCAATTACTCAGGTCTACTGTCCCTTGAAGCTGTGAAAAAATCAAACTTCTAAGCCAACGCAATCAAAAGATACAGCCGTTTATGCCGCAAATTTTCGACACTTGCAAGGGAATCAAAACCTACAGGGTGCTTCCCGTGAACTCAGAATCTTGAAATTTGGTACGAAGCAACGTCTTATAGCATAGATAAAGGAAAAATTACGAAAACCATAAATTTTTAGTTACATCACATAATATATTTTTTTTTAATAATTTTAAACTTACTACCCATTTCCTCATAAACGCGTAGAGGTATTAAATTGAAATTCATACCAAATACTCAGGTCTATAATACCTTTAAGCTGTAACAAAATCTAACTTCTATGTCAACGCAATCAAAAGAAACAGCAATTTAAGCTGCATATTTTGAAACTCGCAAGTACTCGCAAGGGAATCAAAACCTAAAGGGTACTTCCAGTCGACCTAGAATCTTGAAATTTGGCATGAAGCAACGTTTTATAGCACACATAAAGGAAAAATTCCGAAAACCTTAAATTTTTAGTTACATTACAAAATATATATTTTTTAATAAATATAAACTTATTACTTTTTTCCTCATGAACGCGTAGAGCTATCAAGTTGAAATTCATATCAAAAGATGACTATTTTTGTACGGAACCCTCGGTGCGCGAGTCCGACTCGCACTTGGCCGGTTTTTTTTAATGGATATGTCATGAAAAAATATTTCTAAAAGTCGTAGAACAAAGCATTGCGTACGAACAAATCTTACGTTTTCCTATGTGGCGCAAAAACACGATTTTTTTATAGGTTGAAATAAGGCTTATCGCTTAGACTTACGGTTACGATATAATTGTCTTACGTAATAAATGAACAGCCTCCAACTGAAGTGCTGTTCCCGGGAATTTTGGGAATGTTTCCTAAATTCTCTGTGCCTTTAGTATGGTTTATTAGAAGCCAGTGCGCTGGCGCAAGTTCTACAGACAAGCCATCGCTGGCTTGGCTCGTGTTGTTTAGATGAAGCCAGTCAGCCTGCATCTTGTCGCAGAAATTGTAAGCAAAAACAAACCCACATGGCTGGCGCGGGAGTTGACGGGTTAGCGGGCAGAGGTTACTGGCTTGAAAAATAGACGGGCGCTCTATTCTCGCCATCATTGTCTGCCAGCGCTGGCTTAGCATAAAAAACCGTTTTTACAAGGCCAATACCAAGCCAATGCCAGTATCACTGGCAGCCAGCGATGGCTTCGTATAAACAAGGCTTTTATTAATTAAATTTACTAGTACCTACCTGTTAAAAAAGTATGACCTTCTGCTGTGCAGATTTTACGATGGTTAGATTAGATTAGATCAACTTAAAACTCTTTATTGTAGTTTCAGATTTAAGAATTATGATTAAGTATTTAAAATCATTCTCGTCTTGGGATTGGTAGACAAAAGTCACAAAGAAGGTAAAATTTAAGAAGAAGAAAGACATTATACCGACTAGATACATCACAGAAACAAAATAAGCAGATAAGTAACATAATATGCACAACAACAGAAAGAAAACTAAATACACAACAGACAAAACGAATAAATAAAACAGGACCATAGATGTACGCTGTGGTGTATCTAAGTTGTGCTGGCGGGATCCGAACCCGCGACGTTAGCATACCGTGCTAGCGCTCTTACCAACTAAGCCATTCAGACCTCGCCTCCTTTCTCTAAGAAATAAGAGCGCTGACATGCTAGTGACGCGGATCGATTCGAATGCCGCTTCAGCCCGATTTTTTTCCCTTGCTAGCTATTATCCCGGAAAAATACATACAATATCAAAATTTCAAAGCGAACGAAGTAGCGGGCAACTGCTAGTTTTTCATAAAATGAAAACAATGTTTTGCGCAATGAAAACAGATTATTTTGGGTAATGTAATGTTTACTAAAAAAAAGCAAGCTTTAAGCTGCCAATATCATCATCATCATCAGCCTATGCTTGTCCACTGCTGGACATAGGCCTCTCCTATAGCACGCCACTGAGCACGGTCCTCGGCTGCCAATATATCAGTAGATTATACAGAGTTTAGTACAGTATTCTACGGAGTGGAGTGGACGGAATGACGACTGCAAAAGAAAGTAAAAATCGATTAGAAAACCGATTGGGCATTACTGCTTGTCATGCATGAGAAAGTAAAGCACCGCTTTATTACATGGGCAGTTAAGCTCCCTACCTATTCGATTTTTTTTTAAATATTTTGTAGAGAAAAATCAAGTCAACCCGGTAGGTTATAGGATAATTAAATTTATCTTGACATCGATTATTGCGCTTTATCCCCAACTATTCATAAACCATTTCAGCTATGAAATTGGAATACAGGACTGTAGAATACCAGGGGAAGTATTAAAGGTAGGTAAAATGATTTTCATCAATATAACAGGTTTTTTATACTAAGAAGAAGAATTCAGCGAGAGAATAAAGACGTCAACGTAATTGTAACCCGTAAAGTCGATAGCACGTCGTCATTTACATACGTGGACTCTACTCCGTCTTGTTACGGGTGACATCGCAAGGAAAACGCTGCCGTCAACTTGCCTGTAGAGAGTCGGTGCGCGGTCCGCGGCCGTGGCAATCGGAAATTGCCAGAATTCTAGGCTAACGACTGCGAGCGCGCATTGCCTATTTTCATAATCACTTACACTCACTAATAGTTCTTTACAACGAATTCTGTACCCCACGGCTAAGCAGGGGCGCTATTACGTAACTTCTCCACTGGGTGGATTCGTCCATACATAACCAGCCATATACGTCCCACTGTAGGGCACAGGCCTTCTCTCAGGGAGAGAGTATGGGCTTAATCACCACGCGTGCCCACCGCGGATTGGCGATTTCAAGCGCTGAGGTATGTGAATAGCTCAGACACTCAGGTCTCCTCTCGAAATTTTCCTTCACCGTTAGCAAGTGGTGTTGCTACTATAACTTCACAAATTTACATGGGTCTCTCGCTTCCGAGTCTAATCTTCTACCCACTAGGCTACCACAGCTCGTCCGATTGAACTAATCCGAACTGTCAAATACATATACATGTTTTTACAATTCGGAAACGTCAAAATGGAGAACCCAATACAGTGGACATTACGGAATAGGCAGGCAGGGACCATAGGACTGCCTCGTTGAGGTGCTTGTTACCAAGCTAGAGGTCATGGGTTCGATTCCCATTGGGGGCCGACGTACATTCGTACGAATGGCTTCACTCTAGATGTTTGTCCTTGCTTGGTTACCATAGCACGGGTATCGCAGTTTGGGACGGTCAAGTGATTGTGTTGTGGGGAAGTTATTATTAAAAAATCTAAGAGTCGAGCATCTTATTGTCGGCGCCGGCCAATTATTGTTGTTTCACTTGTTTACGAATATCGAGCGACATAAAGTTACACATTTAACCTGTTAGATTATGACTTTTAAAATAACAATTAAAAACCATTGCCATGGTAGTCCGATCGGGTAATTTAGAATTCTGCAGATTAGAAAGGACGAAAGAGAGAAATAATTTATTTACCTACATTACCACAAAAGCACACACATAAAAATAACATAATCTATATACAAATTACAAAAAGAATGAGGACATTGTGCCTTTGTGTATTACAGATTAATATTTCGCAAACGGAACCCTTAATCAAAAAATGATCCTCCTACACCCACAATATGACCAATGCCACAAATGACCAATCCAACGATACCCCACACTTATTTGGTGTTGGCGAGAAAAAAAAATTGCGTCCCTAAATTAGGTGCAGGGGGTACTCTAAAAAACTTTTTTTATTCTACCGTTTTGTTGGCGTGAATAATATGTATATTAATACGGCAAAACTTAGACATGTAAGCCTTTTAATGTATTTTGTTTTCTGGTGCGCACAATAAAGTGTTCTAATCTAATCTAATCTATATAGCAACGCAGGATTCCTCAATGGAAAGGTCAACTCCTAGATTCTCCAGGTGAGAATGCCTGAAACATGGCTTTTTTGACGAGAAATGAAGTCCAATAATGGATAGGTTAACCGGTTATGCACCGAAAGTAACGGCGCGGACCAGTGACAGCAGCCACGGAGAGAGGCGCGCGCGCAGATCCGTGGGAAGAGCGAGTTCCGGCTGCGCTACTTGCCCGCCTTTCACCACAAAATAAATGCACCAGAAAGAGATCTTCGGCCAAAAGAAGAAACAAAAAAACTTTGGTATTAAAAAAGAAAATACCTGACTGCTAAAAGGCCTAGATGAGCAGGGGCGGAATTACGGCCAATCTAGGCCCACCAGACCCAGGACGGGCCGATATTAGGGGCAGTGTGTAGCTGAAAGAGAAAAAACTCGCGGGATGATTCAAATTACATAAGAACAAAAAAAAACAATGTGATGATCCGATACAGAAAGTTAATATAAAGGATGAGGGCAGCTAGTAATCCGCGGCCTCGGGCAGCCAATACGATGCCTCGGGTGGCCAATACGTATGCCAATAGTATGTTTCTGTTCTCAGAGTTAGTTCAATTTTGACACTGGAAATGTCTTTTCTTGCGCTCCAGTGTAGGCTCCGATTTCACGAAAAAGTGCGATGCCCTTATATCTCGGATAGTTGTGAAGATTCGATATTCAAAAAAGGCTCAAAGACGAGAATCGAGAATCTCGAGAATTCACGAGAACTGTATTTTTTAATTTTTCCGAATTTTTGATTTTGGCGCTCGATATTTTGGAAACGAAGAATGATATCCAAAATTTGAGAAAACTCCTCGGGGCAATTTACCCCCTGTTTCTCGTACACTAACAAGCTGTTAATCTACTGTTAACAGCTATCAGTGGTTTTTTTTGTATGCACTTTGGTCAATTGCCTTGGCTGGGGTTATTCAGCTACAATTTAAGCCTAAAACATTAACGATCGGGTTAATTTTTTATTTTTTCCGAATTTTTGATTTTGGCGCTCGATATTTTGGAAACGAAGAATGATATCCAAAATTTGAGAAAACTCATCGGGACAATTTACCCCCTGTTTCTCGTACACTAACAAGCTGTTAATCTACTGTTAACAGCTATCAGTGGTTTTTTTTTATGCACTTTGGTCAATTGCCTTGGCTGGGGTTATTCAGCTACAATTTAAGCCTAAAACATAAACGATCGGGTTTCCCCTATAGCCTAACCTTTATGAAAAAAGTCAGAACGACATTTTTCACATGACATTTATGACTCGATTCATTTCCTACAATCCTTGTAAAAGGAGTATTTATATTCCTTGATTTCCAATGTGCTCGATAGTCGTGTGAGGCACGAAATCTGTGAATTTAATACATTTTACTAGCTTTTTACCATCAATATAGCAACTAGCGTTCATCATTTGTTTGTTTTCGTCAACATCTCTCAATTGAGGCCGCATTTATCAGAATCGGTCAAGCCGCCTTGGTTTGGTCAAGAGCTGGCAGAAGTATTACTATTGATTTGAATGAAATCATCGAAGGATTATGTACCATTTCCTAATGCATATTGCTATAGCAGAGGCAAAATTGATCATCACAGTCTGTGGTGATTATTCGTTTAGGTAGAGCAAGATAGGTAGGTAATTAGGTAAACCGACCGACCGATTAGGTACCTAACTTCCAAGCAGTAGACAGCACATTGAACTTTACGCTGTCCGATCTGAATTTGACTAACACAACTCAGATAAGAACGATCCAATGCCCAAATAGTCACGGTAGATCGCTGTCGGGTAAACCGTTTCATTTTAGTTGCAAAGTCGTCGGTTACGTAACTTACTAAAGTGCACTCTTTAAAGGTTGATGTTCACTGTAAGTTTATCTGGTGCATCATTTTTCACCGTTAAGACATAACCTACCATCGGTATGCTGCTACCACGCTGCTATACTTCTGCGGCTTGTATCCAGTGCTTTCTCCCCGCAAGGTCGTCGCGCGGCCGTGCCACTTTCTTTTATATAACACCCGTGTAGCCGAGTCCGCAAGGAATGTGCCCAATGTGTGGCGATGGCTGTGTGACGTCACATGACCCGTGGTGATTCACCGGCCCAGTCAGCCCGTTTGACGGGTCCGCCCATCCCATCGAGCTGATTACCATGGGACGAGCGAGACTCAGAAGTGACGTTATAACACAGTAACACTAACAGACTTTGGGTGTTGTCAATAAACCTCTCTGCTTGAACACACGCTTGAACAGTTTCTTGGCTAGCAGTGGGGAATAGATAGAGTTTTGCTAGTTCCTGGTGGCACATTGCAATGGATAAGCAGCCGATAGAAAGTCAGGATCCAAGAATGTGTTATTAAAATAATGCAAAATCTGACAACCGTTTTTCAGTATTACTAGAAGTGTCAAGATTCAAGAATATATGAAAAATTCAAAATTAAAATTGAGAATTTATATGAAATTAAAGTTATGTTAATAAATTGGTTTGGATTATCGATACTAAAGAAACGGTTTTCTGGTTTTGTGTTATTTCAATTACACATGGTATTATATAATAGACTGTATTATAGCTATATTGTATTGGCTGGTTTATTATAGGTTGGAAATTAAGCCCATACTATCTCTCTGAGAAAAGGTCTGTGCCCTGCAGTGGGACGTAGGTATATAACCTACATAAAAAAATAAGGCTTTGCATTTTTGATAGTCAGCGAGTGCGTTGTCATGGGTTTTCGCATTTTAGTTTTTCTTGTTTGTAAATCACTCTTAAAAAATGGCTAAGCGAATATGAATGAAAGCGACATTGGAAAACCGTATTCTGGATTGTGACGGGGTACCTACTAAGATCCGAATTCCACGCGAACGATATCAGTGGCACGTTAGAAATAAAACTGTATTTAGTGTCAGGTATAAGTGGCACACATTGCACGTATAACTGTATTTATTGATAGGAACCCCAAAAGCATGAGGTGGTCTTGAGTTCCTGGTAGTCCCAGCTCGAGTATGAGGTAAATGATAAGCTAAAATTATCCACCTCGTACTGCTGAGAGGCGTAGTCTAAATTTAAAGGTAACTCTCTAAAATAAGTTTAATAGAGCAGATGGAGTCTAAAATATCTAGGAAACTGGTTTAGTCTGTGCGCTCCTTATCATGGAAGGACACATGGACACAGCTCTTAGCGCAGCCTATAAAAATACTCACGAGTCTTTCTTCTTCTTTCTATACGTATATACTAGGGGGGTTCAATAAGTAGTGAATGAATAAGATGCAATTAACTTTTATCAAATGTTATTTTATTTTTCAACATAGTCACCTTTTAGTTGGATACACTTAGCATATAGAAATAGAAAATGTTTATTGGTCTTCAACGTAGTAAGGCACAATAATCACTTATACCTACTTAGCTTTTTTGTAAACCTAAAATTCCTTAAAAAATCTTCATCTTGATTCTCTAAAAAAAAAATACTGCGGCGGTCACTACGTGTCATCGTCGTCGAATTTCTGGCCTCTTAGATATTCTTTCAATCTCGGAAATAGATAAAAGTCTAGGAGCACGGTCTGGAGAATATGGAGGATGTTCCACCAATTCGAAGCTAGCATCATTGATGGTAGCCATCGCATCTTTGGTTTGTGCGCCGGGGCGTTATCTTGATGAAACAAAAGAACTTTAGCAAGTTTGCCACGCGCCGTTTTTTGCGTATTTCGTCACGCAACTTTTTGATTTGTTATGCGTACATTCTCCCCGTAATAGTGGCTCCATGACTGAGGTATTCAATCATCGCCACCCCTTGGCTGTCCCAAAATAGAGAACCCATGATCTTGCCGGCGGATGGAACGGCCTTGAATTTTTTAGGGGTCGGTGATGATAGTCTCTTTTAAGTCATGGATTGTTTTGTTGTTTCAGGCTTGTAATGGTGAAGCAGTGTTCCATCCATAGTTAGAAATCGAATAACAAAAACAATTGAAAGTCGATATTCAAATGTTTCACATTTTTTAAAAAAAGAACATCATAGAAACCATTTGAAAAAAGTTTCATTCGAAAACACCAAACCATGAAGATTCATTGCAATAAAACGGCAATTTCATACTTTAACCCCTATTATTTTGGGTACCGGCTCCAAATCAAAATTATACTTCTACGATACCTACATGTAGTGTTCCGAAGTCGGTTTTTATTTTTTATTTAAAATTTTTTATTTTTCAACTTTTAGTGGGGGAGCGGGAGAAAAATAAATAAGTCCCTTATAACCATAATTTACCCTACTTAATTCGTTGCTTTAATATTTGATGTTCTAAATTTCCATCTCCGAAAGTCTTCGCCAGAACATCACTAAATTAACTTGGGACTACTTTTACGCTATTTTATGAAACATACGGTTATTACTAAAGCTCGGACCCCATTAGGGCTTATTTACCGCTGTCCATTGAAGAGTTCCGTTCTCCATCTCTGAAAGTCTCCATCAGATCTTCACCAAATTAAAATGGGACCAATGGGACGTTATACCTGTTCGAACAAAAAAAGAATTGTCGAAATCGGTTAAGATTTGACGGAGTTATGGAGGAACATAGCCAAAAAAAATATATATATACGCGTCGAATTGATAACCTCCTCCTTTTTTAAAGTCGGTTAAAAACAAAAGAGCATCACTCTTTTTTATTTATTATGTCGACAAATAAGTAGGCTATACCTGCCAGTATTTTGTTTTTCTCTATCCAAGGAGTTTATAGTAGGTAGGTACCTCATTCTCACTACCTACTTATTAAACAGCCCTCGTATAAAACTGAAACGTGAGGGACTACGTACAAACTAGACTAGTGGGCCTACAAAATTAAAATTTGGAGAAAATATTCCTTAAGTACCCTAAGGCTGCACTAAGCAGCGGTTTTAGAAGTTTTACTCCTAAAGGGGTGAAACGGGATGGTAAAGTTCAAGTATAAAGAAATAATTATTTACTCTGACGAAGCCGCGGGCATAAGATGATGATACATAAGATAGAAGCAGTACCTACTGCACCAAACGTATGAAACAGCTGATTTATTTTTTGCTCTGATTTGTTTGGCCCCATAGTAAAAGTTGTTTATATTTATGAGTATAAAGCCTCGTTAAAGTTTTGCAGTTGACTAAAATGCCACCCGGTATATACAGATATTTTTTTTTAAAACAAAAATTATATTTGCGTACCGACGGGTGGAGCATGCTTGTGCCATAATTTCAAGCAGAAAGATCCCTCAAAGTTTGGCAGGTGACTAAAATGCCATCCGGTATGTAGCTATGTAGCTATATAGCATCTTGAATACTGTAAGTTGTATGAACACAAAGTTTAGTGTTACGTTATAAGTTGACCATCCTAATAATAAGAAAAACACTCTTAATTTTAGTAATTGTTCCAATTTTCGCTACGCTCGTGATTCAATCATCATGAAAATCCTTCACTTGCTCGTGAACTCTATCGGGTTAACCGTTTTGACGACTCCAAAGTGTCAAAATATGTATGTATTTGACAGTTCGGAGTAGGGTAAGGGTGCTTATTCACGGGCGGCACGTGTGCCAGATGCAACCGTCGTCGGCGCTTGACGCGGATATTCGACGCTGACATGTCGGCGATTGCCGTCGAAGAGTGTCGACGGCTGCAGTTGGCACACGTGCTGCCCGTAAAATATTATCTTATAAAAATGCCGAAATGTCTTTATAGAAGAAAACCATTAGGCGTATAAAATAATAATAAAATATTAGTAAAAAAGAGGTTATAATTGAGGTAATAACAGTATTAGTGCTAAGTTACATTAAGTTAGTTTTAGGCAACTACCTACCCCCATATTAGATGCTTCTTATATTATTTTTATTATAAAAACGCAAGAACTGAAACTGTGTTGCAGTGCCCTTACAGGGCTCATGTTGAGGACTATACTAATTATATTAAGACCAAATATGTACCACATGAAGCAATAAATGATTGAAATTGAAATTGTATAAGCGCCCTTAATCGGACAACTCTGGTAGCGTCCCTGGTCCCAAACTACCAGATTCCCTGTACTACGGTTATCAGGCAAAGACATAACAAACATGGAAATACACTCAGACTGAAGCCATCTGTGCAAATGTACGGCGACCCCCCGTGGGAATCGAACCCACGACCTCAGGCATGGTAATCAGACGGATACCGCTGGACCAATGAGGCAGTCATTTTTATTTATATACCGACGACGAGGAAAACACACCAACGTATCATTGAGCCAATAGAATTTGGCAAAATTGCCGGCAGTTACTGCCGACCTTTAGTCTAACTGTTAGAAAGTGAGTCGCGCGCGCAGATCCGGCACTTTCCGGAACTGCGCGCGCAATCGTTGCATCATCCGCGGTGAGTCGGCGATGGACGTCTGTCACCACACCTTGCATCAGAGATAGACCCGTAATTTGGCTAAAGGCCGTCACCGACGAGCGCTGTACTAGGAATACAGAGTGACCTTAAAATGCGCAACTCCTGCATCGCGATAAGATGGCGTTGTGCAAGAATCGTATAAACGGATTTTGTGGCGGTACGAAGTTCGCTGTGACAGCTAGTAATAAATATAAAAACCATATTAAAATGGAATACTAAAAAAATCAAAAGTGGTAGACCAAAGGAACTCAATTTACGTGTTTCAGGCATTTTGAGGTTACCCTTTAGCGCGATATAGTACGGCAATCGGCATCCGCTTTCACGGCTATACTCCTTACTGATTGGTACTTATAAAACAAAGTGGTAGGTATAACGCCCGCCCGTGTGTGGACTTCAGAGTATAAAGGATTCTACATATTTCTATGGTGTGGACCAGTGTTTGGCAAAGGGAGACAAACAAGGAGATAGATAGACGGTGGGGATCCTTGGCCCGGTTTGTACTCAGTACGCAGCGTCGTCGTCGTTGGGGTCTTCGTTGAGGCCGTGCCTCTTGTCCTGGACGGCTTCTCCAGGGTTATCTACCCCCGGGACATTGTGCCATCGTGGCTTTCTTATCTAGGTCGGGTGAGCTCGATGAGCGAGCTGTTGGAGTCTGACAGCTCGAGGAACTCCCGAGGGTAGGGACGTCCATCTTTTGGCCGGTCGTAGCTGGGGGCTATATGGTGGAGTTGCCTTTGTGGTCCGTTGTCTGCGCAGTCGAACATGCGGCGCGACAGATGGACCACGAACTTTTCCACAATCTCCACCGTTAAATCCCTGGCAATTAGGTACGTCATTGCAGACGTAGGTACGTCCGGTCCGCACGACTGCCCTGGGCGATGTTTTGCTGGGCCTGCAGCTTCTTGCGGTTCGTCGCGGAGCACAAGACGTAGGCACCATGCAGGCGCCGCGTAGGTAAGCCGCAAGCGCACGTGCGTCTTGTATATCCCCAGCTTTGTCCGGGGTGGAAGTCTTGAGGTAAGCACGGAGCACAGTAGTGCTCTTGCCGTCCGGGCTTGGCGAACGACATGGTCAACCTGCGCCCCCACGCGCAGGTAACGGTCGATGGTACACCTCAGATACTTCACTGAGGAGCACCACGCGACGTCCTGGCCACGAAGCTGCCGGCGCGCGGACGAGGTTTTGTGGCGTGGCGCAGTACGCAGCATGAAACAAAAATATGTAGGTACCTACCTATTAGGTAATATGTAGGTTACAGCCGCAGTCTGCAACTATATAAAGTAAAGGTTAATGTGCCTGTCGACTGTAGAGTCTCATCATCAGCCATTTGACGCCCACTGCAGGACATAGGCCTCCTTCGTGGTTTTCATAACCATGAGGGGTTTTGCCATAATCGCCACGCTTGGCAGGCGGGTTGGCGATCGCAGTATGCGGTTGGAATCTCAGGAAGACGCTGCTGCCCGCCTCCAGGTAATTAATTTCCTTAGTCGCCTTCTACGACATCCACGGAAGGAAATGGAGTGACGCTATTCTTAATCCGGCGCCACACGGCGAATTAGTAATTAGTAGAGTCTTACAGTGCTATTAATATTGGTTAACAGTGGTGTTTTATTCGTACTTACTATCATACTGTTATCACGTATTATGAAATAATCGTGCAATAAGACACGGTGTTACTCTCCAACACTCCAGCGCATTAGAAACGGTCTTTGGTAAAGGGAAAGACTTAACCATATGATATTTATACTGAGTTTATGGAGTGTTCTAACTAATGGAATCCTGTTCTTATACACCGACGTGACCGACAATCTTTATAACATTGGCTGAATAATAGTGAATCTTGGCCTTTAAACTTTTAAGGCGCCGACTGACATCGAATATTCGCTCGATGTGAATATTCGCACGAATATTAATTTGTTCGTTGTGAGCATGCTCACAACACCTGATTATTCGTGATTCGCCTGTGCTCCATCCTATCCACAGTTGCAGTCAAAATGGTGGACGTAGAGGTAGTGTGTGCTGCGTTTCTTTTAATCCGTTACTGCTATTTAAAGATATGGTAGAAGGTATTTATCAATAAATAAAAGAGTTCTCTCTTGACTCCACTGCATTTTACCGCGCTAAAATATCATAAACACAATCAGCGTAGCAAGACGACGCGAGCGGTGCTCGCGCAGGCAGCCACAGAGAATATACAGGCAGCGACTGACTTGTAATGAAACATTCAAAGGGATTCGCCAAAAAACCGACAGCCGAGTGGAGCGCGCTCGGGCGCTCGGCGCTCGTATCGAGCTGCTCGGCTCGCTGTACTGACATGCCGAATATTCGACTTGTAACGTGCTCACATCGAGCGAATATTCGATGTCAGTCGGCGCATAAATTGTCAGAATAAACTGTCAGTGGTCATTTCTAACCTCAGATTTTAAACTCATCTTACAGAAACCATAGAGCATCCGTAGAGTACCTAACACAGGTAGAAACTACGGAGATGTTTTTATTTGCATGGCTTTGCATGATTCAAGGAAATTGTTACATAAGTTTATTGATTATTTTTATTTATCAACTATCCGCCCATAAATAACAAAAAAAAAACCGGCTAGTCGGACTGCGCACGGAGGTTTCCGTACTTACCATTATCTATGCAACATTAGACACAAACATCTAGAAAAAAGGGCAAAATATCACGTTTGTTGTATGGGAGCCCCTCTTAAAATTGATTTTATTTTAATTAAATTATTGATTTTGAAGCTAATATAGAACTAAATATTCTGTGAATATTTCAAGCGTTTACCTGTTACCGTTATTAATATCGAGCAAAAAAAGGCAAAGAAAAATTACGTTTCCTTTAAATATTTATTTTATTCTGATTTTAGTATTTGTTGTTATAGCGGCAACAGAAATACATCATCTGAGAAAATTTCATCTGTCTAGCTATTCTTCTAGTTACTTGCAGAAAAAAAGAAGCAGGGTTGGGTAAATTTTTGTGAAGGGCTTTCTCCCAGAACTCCTTCGACGTTAATTTGGAAAGGAATTCGAAGATTCCGCGGTTCCCTGAGCAATAACATTACTTCGGCAAATGACTTAACATCCTGGCTTGAGGGCTTTGCAATGAGACTTGCCCCTCCTTCTGTGCCAAGAAGAGAGAGTCTACTTCACTATTCCTCAGGTAGTTTCACGCATAGAATGGACGAAATATTTTCTTTTTCGGAACTTTCTTATGTCCTGTCTTCCCTTGTGGACTCTTCACCAGGTGTAGACGGTATTCCGTACTCCTTTCTTAAATTCGCTAGTACCCGCACTAAACAGTTTTATTTGGACTCTATAAATAACTTTTGGATAACGGGCATAGTACCTGATACGTGGAAAACCCAAATAGTGGTCCCCATTTTGAAGCCAGGTAAAGATCCTAGTGATCCCACTAGCTATCGTCCCATTGCTCTCTCTTCCACGTTAGCTAAAATTATGGAACATTTGTTGAAGAACAGACTTGAGTGGTTTGTGGAGAGCAAGGGACTATTGGCTAGCTCCCAATATGGATTTAGGAAGGGATCGAGTACAAGTGACAGTCTCGGTATCCTAACATCAGAGATTCGTTTAGCCTTCACAAAAAATGAATCTGTTATTGGAATATTTCTTGATATCATAGGCGCTTATGACAATGTCTTGCTTCCAGTACTCAGTGTTATTAGAACTCAAGGCAAAGATCGTTTCTTGCAAGCTGATGAGTTTATTGGCTTCGGTGAAAAACACAGAAAATGTGAAAACGTGCTTGCTACGCCATTTTCAAACAAGACAGTGCAGTAGACAATTAATCCTCTTTAGAGTTTCACACATTTTATTGCCTAACTACAACACCTCCCCTCAATAAAATACATATAACAAAACTAACTACACACATTGAAATTTCCCTTTAATACACTAACATGCCCTTAACATAACAAAATCTTCCTTTAAAACATAACCTCCCCTTAACAGGCTAATCTACCCTTAATAAACAACAAACACAAACAACGTAACACACAAGTTACAAATAAAATTAAAACACTCTAATATAACTAATTTTGGTAAACAAAATCGATCTAATTAAACAACCTTCCTCTTAAATCTTTAAACATTATACCACCCAAGGGTTTAGTTAAAATGTCGGCAATTTGGTTACTGGAACTTACGTACTTCAATACAATAACGTTATTGTCGATTTTTTCTTTTATAAATCTTTGTTTAATATCTAAGTGTTTAACTCGTGTATTTCCAGTAGCCATGTGAGCCATTTTGATAGTAGACTGGTTATCTTCATAAACTACAATAGGCCCCAAATCTAAGTCGAAATCTTTTAATATTGATTTCAGCCAGCAGGCTTCACTCGTAGCATGGCTTAGAGCAATATACTCAGCTTCTGTTGACGACAGAGACACAGATTGTTGCTTTTTGGATACCCAGATGACAGAACACCCAAATAATTTGAAACAATACCCTGTTGTAGATTTTCTATCATCACTCCCCCCCCAGTCACTATCAACATGGCATGTTATGCCCTCATTACAATCCCTGTAATATGTTAAACACAAATCTATCGTTCCCTGTATATACCTTAGTACATTTAGTAACATTTTATAGAGTAGTTGACTAGCGTAACAAACATATCTGCTCAACATATTAACTACTACACATAAATCTGGCCTGGAACCAGTAACTACATATAACAGTTTCCCAATAAGTACTCTGCACTTATATTCAAACTGACTGTCAGACTTTTCTTTTTTTAGTAAATCAAATTGAAAATTCTTATCAATGGGTAAAGACAAAGGCTTACAATCAGTCATACCATAATAGGATAAAATCTTTTTCAAGTACTCTTTTTGACATATTGTTGTATAGCCCTTGACCAAATCCTGCTTTACTTCAATCCCCAGAAAGTTGCCTACATGTCCCATGTCTCTCATTTTAAAAGCGTTACTCAAACTTTCTCTTAACTTTAAGAACTCTTTTTCAGACGTACTGAAATAAAGAATGTCATCAACATACAGTAACAAGAAGGTTTTGTTACCGTTTTCATGTTTAGAATACAGGCAATAATCTTTGTCTGAGCTTTTAAACCCCTCCGCTCTCATAACCGCATCAAAAGTTTCGTTCCAATATTTTGGAGACCTTTTTAAACCATAAATTGACTTGTTCAGTTTGCAGTACTTATACTTAGTGTCCACGCCCTCTGGCATTTTTAAGTAAACGTCTTCGTCAATTTTGCTGTTTAAAAAAGCGTTACATACATCCAATTGACTTATTCTACAGTTCAACCTAGTAGCCACCGCCGTGAAGATCCTGAATGTATTAAGTTTTACCACTGGGGCGTAAAGATCAAGATCATCAAAATCACTCTGTTGGAATCCTCGTGCCACCAACCTTGCTTTATAGAATATTTCTCCTTTATGATCTTGTTTCAGCCGTAATACCCACTTAGTACTGATGATCGCTTGACCTTCTGGTACCTCCTCTTTAAACGTCCAGGTATTCTTTTCTTGTAGTTGTTCTAGCTCCTTGTCTATCGCTTTTTTCCAGTTATCAGCATCCTCTCTTTTCATTGCTTCTTTGTAATTTTCAGGTTCACCTTTGCCTGCAACGAGTATATAATCATCCAATCGTCTAGGACGTTTCACTACTCTCCCTGATCTTGTCGTTATCGGCTCTTCAATCTCCTCCTCCGCTGACTCAAATGTTACACTTCCAGTCTCATTTTCTGTCTCTAACGTTAATTAATTAACTACATGAAGTCCGCTGTCAGTAGTCATCGCATTTGCTGTCATAACTGGGAATGCATTATTATCCTTCTTATAGCTCGATTTATTATTCGTATTCTTTGGGCACTGCGATTTTAAATGACCAGCTTTATTGCACAGGAAACATCTCCGGTTTTCCTTGTTACTTCTGCAATCTTTTGCGAAATGTCCCACCCGATTACATTTGAAGCACTTTGCTTGGGTTTTTGAAACTAAAGCGATATTGTTCTCTCTGTTATTCTCCGAAGTGCTCAATCTACTCCTCAACCTCTCTTCCTCCAACAATAATCTTCCAACTAGGTCATCCAGGTTTTGACGCGCTGGATCAACCGACTCCCAGGCTGAGACAAAATGTCCATATTTTTCTGGTAACGACATTAGTAACTTCGTTATGAGAAACTTCTCGGATAGTTCCTCTCCAGCTTGTTTCAGTTGACTAGCCATCTCTTGAATTTTTGAGACAAACGTTGACATGTCCATCCCTTCTTCATATTTGAAACTGAAGAATCGTTGTTGAAGAAGATGTATGCTCGTGCTTGACTTCTGCTCGTATATAGTCAGTAGTTTGTTCCACATTTGACTGACCGTCTCACAGGTGGTAATGTGGACCATAGCACTTTCCGACAATCTAGTGACGAGCAATCCCTGAGCCTTTGCATCCTTTTTCAACCACCCAACTGCATTTTCCCCAGTCTTCACTTCCGTGCCATTCACGACTGACAGCAAGTCTAGTGATCTGAATAGCACTATCATTTGAAACTTCCACAGACTCCAGTTTCGTTGCCCCTCGAGTTTGAAAACCCCCACCGATCCCGCCGACATGAGCTGATCCATCGTCCTGGATTGAGCTCGCCTTTCGTTGTAGAAAGCAACAAGGTTGCGTTAGTTGCAGTACTTTTTACTCCAGTACCGCCAGCCCCAAACGCAGCTGCCCGTCCCTTGTCACTAAGCGCCTCTCCAACGAAAATCAGCTTGCCTCCCAAAACACCAATCTTCACCTAAACAGAGTCACGAAAACGACTGGGCCCATAACCTGTTATTAGAACTCAAGGCAAAGATCGTTTCTTGCAAGCTGATGAGTTTATTGGCTTCGGTGAAAAACACAGAAAATGTGAAAACGTGCTTGCTACGCCATTTTCAAACAAGACAGTGCAGTAGACAATTAATCCTCTTTAGAGTTTCACACATTTTATTGCCTAACTACAACACTCAGAAATAAAATGTTTCAGCTGAGTATCCCTGTGAGGCTGATAAATTTCATATGTAACTTATTAATGTCAAGAACTATTCTTATACGTAATTATGACTCTTTTCTCGCCCCGAGATTGGTCTGGAGAGGGTTGCCACAGAGATCTGTTCTGAGCCCCCTACTATACAGTTTATACACGTATGATTTGGAACAATCTGTTTCTTCATTCTGCAGTATATTGCAGTATGCTGATGATCTAGCCTTATACCTTCCCGTAAAAGACTTCGATGACGGCTCGGATCAACTTAATTCTGCTATGTTATACTTGGACGATTGGCTCACTAATCACGGCCTCTCTCTTTCCATCTCCAAAAGTAGTCTTGTGGTTTTCTCAAGGAAAAGGAATGTTCCGGTAATTAATATCTTGGTCTACGGTCAACCGATCCCAGTTTCTACTGAAGTCAAGTTTTTAGGTGTGATTCTTGACTCAAAAATGACAGGCATTCCTCATTTAAATTATGTCCTAAAGAAATGCGAGAGAGGGCTGAATGTCTTGCGGTGTCTGGCAGGAGTTTTGTGGGGTGCTCACCCTTACTCCCTAAAACTAATATACAATGCTATTATTCGTAGCCACTTTGACTACGCCTCTTTTTTATTAGAACCTTGCAGCAAAATGGCCCTTGAGAAATTAGATAAGATGCAATTTAGATGCCTACGGGTAATAATTGGTGCTATGAGATCTTCTCCAACAACAGCCCTTCAGGTGGAATGTGTGGACCCCCCCCCTTAAATTTCGGCGCCAATACCTTTCCGACAGATTCTTCTTAAATGTTGCTCAAATTATAGACCATCCTCTTCTCAAAATTCTTGCCTCTTTATCTCTACTCTCTTCTTCTGATTATTGGTTACATAAAGATCTACCATGCATGGTAAAAAGCTATTTAAAATTTCAGGATATTTCTTTACACCAGTCAGATACTTTCCCTCTCTTTTCTATTGAATTTGATGCATTGATTTATTCCCCTAATATTCTTCTTTCTTTCGACATCAGTAAACACTCTCCGGATGCCGATCATAGATTTAGGGAGATACTGGCAAACGGATGGGCTGGTTGGGTTTCTATTTACTGTGATGCTTCAAAATTGACCGATGATGGATGCGTTGGGGCTGCGGTTTGGATCCCCCGGTTCAACGTAATCTTCTATACTAATAATAAATCTGTAAGGGTCGGTCATGGAGTAAGTTAGTTTGTTTTCAGAGATATTGTGTTTATAGGCTCAATATATGATACTGAAACTAATTTCACGATTTTTAGAATTTTTTTCTGTATGTGTGTATGTATGTATGTTCCTCCATAACTCTTAAACCAATTATCCGAATTTGATGAAATTTGGTATAAAAACATATAGACATCTGGGACACAGGATAGGCTATTTAAATTCTAGCTCCAGTTATGATAAGACGTGGCCCCCATACAAATGCTGCTTCGTAAAAATCGAAATGTACGCGAACGGAGTCGCGGGCACAGCTAGTATTAGAATATAAATGCCCCCCCTATACTTCCGTATTTACAGCTGAAGCAATTGCCATCTTGGAAGCCATTTTGTTCGTAGAAGCACATAAAAATTTCTTTCAGAAGGCTATTATCTTTTCAGATTCACTGAGTTGCCTTCAGGCTATACTTGCCAATCCGTTTAAATCAAAAAATAAATTTCCCATTATTTTTAAAATCAGAGATGCTCTTTATAATCCCTGCGAAACCATGGTTTTTCTTTTTCCGTAATGCAGATAAAAATGTTACCTCGACAATATGTCGTCTTCGCCTGGGCCATGCCTGCACCCCAGCCTTCCTCGCGAAAATTCGGATTAGAGACAACTCGCTATGTGAGTGCGGTTTGGACGACGGGACTCCGGATCACATCTTTTTTAACTGCTCAAAATTATCTTCTTCCCTATATAATTATCTTCCTTCCAATCTCCCTCTTCCCACAAATTTTCGTTCTCTGTTACAATTGGTTTTCTCTCCATTTATAAAAGATCTATGTAATTTTATAAAAAGCAACAAAATTCGATTGTGATTCTATTACTAATGTATCTGGTTTTTTATGTATTTTATCTTTTTTGTTATTACTACATCACCACAACTAACTTACGGGATTTTGTTAAAAAAAAAAAAAAAAAAAAAAAAAAAAAAAACTTGCTATCTCCAAAACTCGACATTGGCAGAATCCTTAGGGTAGCCATAATTAAGAATTGAATTGAACTGTCTAGCTATCACGGTTCCTGAGATACAGCCTGGTGACAGACAGACGGACAGTGAAGTCTTAGTAATAGGGTCCCGTTTGGCACCCTTTGGGTACGGAACCCTAAAAATGGTCTAATAAAAAATATATGAATGCGAACTGAGGTAAGAAAATTCAGAACACACCTCTATACAAAATAGTGATGTTAACCGATTTCAATTTTTAGCACCGGTTTTTTGTAATTACTTTTGGAAAAAAAACCTCGGTACTTTTGTTCCTCTCATCGAAAAATTGTTATAATTGATGAATTGTTACGAAAACACATTGTTAAAGTAAAGTAGTTTATGTTTCTTTCGTAATTAAATCTTAAAATCATAAGTTGGATGCAAAAACAGGTCAACGGCATAATATTACAGTCTGCTTAGCCTGAAAATACCAATAAATGGTGTCGGCAGAGGCTACCGAAACATAAACAGAATAAAATTAGCTTTCATATAATGCCTGTCTTAGTTTGAAAATAAGGATTTCGTTTAATATACCTCAATTGCTCAAGACAAAATTATACAACCAGTGTGTGTTACCAGTGATGACTTATGGCACTGAAACGTGGTCTCTCATTATGGGCCTCATAAGAAGGCTCAAGGTCACGCAACGAGCTATGGGAAGGGCTATGCTCGGAATTTCGCTACGAGATCGAATCAGAAATGATGAGATCCGTAGACGAACGAAAGTCGTCGACATAGCCCAGCGGATTAGTAAGTTGAAGTGGCAGTGAGCGAGGCACATAGCACGCAGAACTGATGGCCGATGGGGCCAAAAAGTTCTCGAATGGAGACCACATATCGGCAAGCGCAGCGTAGGACGACCAGCCACAAGATGGACAGATGACCTCATTCAAGTGGCAGGAAGGCGCTGGATGCAGGCCGCTTCCAACCGGTCTTTTTGGAAATCCATGGAGGAGGCCTATGTCCAGCAGTGGACTTCTTGTGGCTGAATGATAATGATAATGATGATGAAGGATTTCGTTTAAAAAAAAAAACAACTTGAACGGGTCTTGTCTCCCGTCCGGACCCTGTAGATTACACTATACAAAGTAATCGATAATCGATTACTTATAAAATATCGGTTATTATCGGTTTTTTGAAAAACCGGGGCTCTACCGGTTTTTATGGAACCGCTTCAGACTCATCACTCACAGCACCTAATATTTTCTGTGCACATCACTAATAGGTACATAAAATGGTCGCGTGCGTGTGTTTGATCTCAAGTCTCAATCCAAGCTCGTTTCTAATTTTCCGTTGTGCTTATTAGGTTTGTTATTCACGCATCGTAAAATGTCGTAAACAAAACATCCCTGACGCCATTGTTGAGATAAGTCTCAAGGGCATCCATCCATATTACTTTATAATCTGTCTTTCTGTTCTGAGTGAACCATGGAACCTGCTACGAGCCCTCGTTTGAAGAAAATCAAAAGTCCAGGCCATGATGCTACCCTCAACATTAAGAACAGCGTCACGTAAGGCTGCTTACTACACGTAACATAATTTTCTTAGTAAATCGCACGTTTTAATATCAATGCGTTGTTTACAGTTGCACAAACGTGCCAGAAGGCTTATTCGATGCCACCGCAGCCAAGAAACACTTCAGCAAGTTTGGGCGAGTGCAGCGAATCCGATTGTTTCCTAAAAGAGGGATGTGCATGATTGAATATGACCAGATGACTTCAGCAGAACGGGCAGTGCTGAACGCTGGAGCCTTTGATGGCTTCATGTTTGATGTCACCCGCACAAAGCCTAGAGTGTAAGTTGAGAAGTGGTTCTGATCTGTTGAGAATTCATTGAAGATGAATTACAACAAACTCATATAATACAAGTCTATAATAAAAGTAAGTTTTAAACCTAAAAAGTACCTTACAGCTTACCACTCCGTAAAGAAGTGTTAGGTCACTACTTTTTAATATGGTCTTCACTGTTCATTCATCATCATCAACCCATTATGTCCCCACCGAGGGGCACGGGTCTCTTCCCTGAGGAAGGTATAGGCCATACTCCACCACGGGGGCCGAGTCCGGATTGGTGGAGGCTTATAGACTAGTGGCTCGTCTACTGTCAGAAGTTGTCAAGCCGCCCTAAGGCCTCTGACTTGGCTTAACGACTGCCATCTATCGACGGCAGCCGGCACCAACAGCTTAACGTGCCTTGCGAAGCACGGAACCGCTCGGAAAAATGCCACTAGCGTTAGGTATAGACGGCGACCCATCCATGCACTGAACGCGCCCTGTGTTGCTTAACCTTCGTGATCGTTTAAGATCACTCAGGCAGCCGGGGCTACGAGCGATTCTCGAGCGACACTGTTCATTATTCAGGTTCAATTCCCACTGGGGCCCATGATACATTTGTACACATGGCATCTGGGTGTATTTCCATGTTTGTGATGTCCTTATCTGGTTACCCTAGCACAGGGTATCCTGGTTTGGGACCAGGACAAGTTATTATTATTATAAGATAAGAAAAAATATTTTACATGAAAATACCAAAAGATTATTGTCCAGCATGGTAATTATGCCCATTCAGGGATACATTTTGACTACCAAAATCCAATATCACAGTGTATGCACCTAAAGTCTGTATTTTAAATCAGTGCAAAAAAAAAAACTGTCACTCACATGTGCCGGGGTCGTAAACCATCGCAACCCATTACATTTGTATACATTATGCTATGTGGACATTAAAACAAGTTTATTTAAAAAAAATTGTCATGGACAACGGCTATAAATAATAATATATTGCATGATGTCTGGTTGTCTACTATATCCAACCGCAGTTGTGTGTAGACGCGGGTTATCTGGGATATTGTGTAGAAAACATATTGCATATATTAACGCCGTCGTCTGTGATGACCATAAATCTAAGGTTCCAATGAAATCTATGCGAGTAAAAAGCTCTGTTATCAATACAAAAGTAAAAAGATCTGTTGTTTATATAATAAAAAAATCTTATTCACATGTTGCTTTCCCTCATGTGGACTCGAAAAACTAGCCAAAATTGTCAATCACAGGAGAAATCACGTAAACAACATTTTCATAACTAAGAAAAAAAATGTTGGAAAATAAATGACGTCTTCATGTCAAACCTTAAACCCAAGATTGTCAACACACATGTGTTGCCAATATGTAAAAAAATTAATAATCTCATTTTACTTCAAGTAAAAATTGAGTGAGCCATGTTAGTATTTTTTTAAATACTTCTCTTTTATGAGTAACTAAATGTTGATGTCTTAGATGCAATAAGGTTTTTTGTCACATGAGTCTACTTTTTTACAACACCAGTAATTAATACTATGCTATACCCCTTTCGTGCAAATCATCATCATCAGCCATTTGACGCCCACCGCAGGACATAGGCCTCCTTTGCAGTTTGCATAACCATGAGGGGTTCCTACAAATATCACTTTGATTTATCAATAGTTTTTATCTATAAAATAAGAACACAGTTAACTTATATAATATTTTCACAGTTGTCTCCACACCAATGAAGTAGCCTGTATAGTGGCGGCTCTTAGAGTTGTAATGTGTGATCTTCGGCTGAACTGTTCACTATTAGCCATCATTGTTGCTGTATGATGATGGAATTTAAATTTCACAGTAGGAAGCGCAGCAAGCGAGATGATGACCCTGACTGGGTACCAGACTCTGATGTTGAGGAGGAGCTGTCAGCCATGAGTGGAGGCCCTACATACCGCATCACTAGACAAAAACGTAAGTTATGCTGCTATTTTAGTTAAACGCCTTTTGCTTGCCACTAGAATGTATCTATTCTGAGAACAATAGTAAGATAAAAGTGTGCATGTGAGGTGTTTAATGGGAAGCGCAAACAAGCTTATGCACAAACTGGGTGAATGTATATTTCATTAAGCTTTACACTAGATATAGAAAACTAAAAATAAATGAAATACAGAAAGCAATAATATCTATAAAGTTGTTTTCTCCTTCTATGTCCGTCATCTCATTAGTTAAAAAAATAACCCTATTATTAATTTCTTGACTATAACAGTATGTAAAAAAATTCTTTATGTTTGGTATTGCTTATGCAATTCCTGTAGGCTTAGCACACTAGCATGCGAGAAAATGACAGGCGCCGCGGCATAAACTTTGCCGCTTTATTAGTTTTGTCGCAACAGCGAACATGATGTGAGTGGAAGAGAAATTTAAATTCTGTTTAAAGTCTTTCTCGCAGGCGGCAAGACAATTCAAAATGGAGATGTCAGTTAAAAAAAAGGCTTCAATTTTAATATTTTTTTGGGTTGGTCACACTCAATCGGTACACTTCGACTGTATGACAACACTATTCATTTGTTCATTTAGCTATTTTGCGTTTTGTTCACAATTTTTTTTTCCCTAAGAACAGTAAGTGTTTTGTCTGAAGTCTGAACTGACTATGAAGGTAAATGTTTGAATGGAAATAATGGAATATCGAAACGTTTTTGTTCTTCTTTCCAACAAACAACCGACCTAACAAAACAAATAGGTACCTACAACACGGTCACATTAATACTAATACACGGTCACATTAATACTACTCAATGCAAAACTGCTTTATGTAATTATATGTCGTTTCGAACTTGTACAATAACGCCGTCATCTAATTTCACTCTTTTGCTATTCTTACTTGACCTCTCGTGGCTATAAGTGAAGTGAAGACCTAGTAGTTTAGCCATCCTCATATCCTCATTGGGTATACTCGTCATCCTCACATAACATAAATCAACACGAAAACTAAAAACGCAAATATGTAAGAGTATGACAGCAAAGTTAAATTATAACCTAAAAGCCTTGTCTCTACCTCGAGACCAACAGAGAAATTTCTCTTAGTTAAGCTGTCATTTTGCGAGAAAAAAACACCTTCATGTTCGCGGTTGCGGCAAACCATAGACAAACGGTATTAAAATGACAGAAGAAGGCGCGTTGAGACAGCTCACGCGGTCTTCATGTTCGCACCGGCGAGATATCCCTCTGTGACGCCATCTTAATACTGTTTAGTGTTTAATGTGACAGTTGAGAGCAGGCAAAATGTTCAGCGTGCTAAGCCTACTGGTGTACAATAAAGTATGACAGCAAAGTTAAATTATAACCTAAAAGCCTTGTCTTTACCTCGAGACCAACAGAGAAATTTCTCTTAGTTAAGCTGTCATTTTGCGAGAAAAAAACACCTTCACGTTCGCGGTTGCGGCAAACCATAGACAAACGGTATTAAAATGACAGAAGAAGGCGCGTTGAGACAGCTCACGCGGTCTTCATGTTCGCACCGGCGAGATATCCCTCTGTGACGCCATCTTAATACTGTTTAGTGTTTAATGTGACAGTTGAGAGCAGGCAAAATGTTCAGCGTGCTAAGCCTACTGGTGTACAATAAAGAATATTCTATATACCTATCTACCTAGCTGTGCAAGAACTAACATCCTGGATTAGTTACTTCCGCCTGTACACTTATAGTCATGGCTACTAGTATGATTTCGTACTGTGCCTTCAACTACATTAGGAAGGTATTATTTTTAACTTGCCAAAAAAACCTAATTTTCAGCAATGGAAATGGATGCGCCAAAGAAGCCTGCAGCTAAAATTGTAAAACAAGTGCCAGTCAAGAAGAAAGTGACTGCACGAGAGCCTCAGCTGGCGGTGTAAGTAGTATCATTGCAGCAAGACATTGCTTGTGTTCTCTGGTATTCAGTAAGTATAAATAATTAACTTGCTTTACCTTACTTTTTCCAGCCCTTATACAAGTGGTATAGACTCGCCAATCAATGTGGTCAATACACAGACCACCCTCACCACAACTGAGGCGGCCACAGAGCTGGTACAGTTGCGCTCTCGGATATCCATCAGTCCTGATGAGAAATGGCGCACGTTGGACGCAAGAGACAGGTAATTTGTTGTATTCCATTCTGTGGCTGACAGAGGCTTTTGCCTTATTAAACTATTTATGTATCCTTTTCAAACCTCACTATAGACCTATATAAAGTCGTTGTGTCCCGATAGTCCATTCCGTAGGCGGGCAGAGGCCAAGGTATGTCAAGGTCGTTGTAAGGTTGTCATATTCGATCAATCATCTTAGTTTGCCACTATCTTGAGTTTCAAAATTGCTTTTGAGCTTTGGTCTCATATTAGAGTCTTTTGTTTGTAGTAAGTTCCATGCCAGATGTTGATTTCTGATATATATTGCAGGATTCTCAGAGCTTGGGGCGGTGCAGGCGCCCGAGTGAAGGTGGGCGGTGCAACCATTGGGACTTGTAGAGACATGTGCCCAGAGAAAGAACGCCTTCACAGACAGGCTGAACATCAGGTATGGAATCGAGAATCACTCACACACAACACCTTTTCCAGTGGTTTTTATTGTGGATTAAATTTTTTTTTTGTAATTACAACATATGGAGGTTTTTTTTTTCTCCAGTGGTCAAGAGCAGGTCCACCCTCTGGTGCCCGCTTACCATCGAATTTTGGGACATGTTGTATTGTCTGATTCTTTATTCCACCATTACTTCTAGGTGATTGAAATTTAGAAGTGTGTGGTGTTGTTATCAATAGTTAGAGTAAACTTGGGTATCATAGATGCTGTAGCTATACCTCCTCTTTGTAAGTGTACTTGGCTGGACGGCCGTCCAGCTTTAAATCAGCATAATAGCATAATCAGCCTATATGTGTAGGGCACAGGCCTTCTATCAAGGAGAGAGTATGGGCTTAATCACCACGTGTGCCCACCGCGGATTGGTGATTTCAAGCGATGAGGTTTGTGAATAGCTCAGACACTCGGGTTTCCTCACGATGTTTTCCTTCACCGTTAGCGTGTGGTATTGCTACTATAACTTCACAATGTACATAACTTAGAAAACCAAGTCATAGGTACATGCCCGCACTTGGGATCGAACTTGGGTCTTTCGCTTCCGAGTCCGATGTTCTACCCACTAGGCTACCAACACTCTCTTCACTAGTTCTACCCACTAGGCTACCACCGCTCTCTTGCACTAATTTCTTTAAATCAGGATGGGGAATTATCGCTACATTGTTTTGGCTAGGAGTTAGTCAAGAGCTGATCCAGAATGTAGTAGGTCTAGTAGCTACTTAAGATAGAAAAAACAATTAAAACAAATGTCTAAATTCCTTTCAATTTTATTGTAGGTCTAGTACCGCAGTACCGAAAGCTGGCATTTGTGTTTTTTGTTGTTATATAACACGGACAATTAAAGAGACTATTTGCCTCTCGCTTATACAATATTGCCATCTGTATTGTGTGAGCAAGAGGCAAATAGTTATCGAATCCCTTTCTTAAAGTAAGTGTGCTATAGTGATAAGTTTTTGCCCAGGTGATGACGCTGGAGACGATGGTGGACTCTGACGGTTTGTTGGAGCCGTGGCGCGCTGTGAAGCAGTACAGCCGCAGCTCGGCCGACCAGGAGATGCCCATGTGCTACGAGCTGCGGCCTGCGCCCGCGCTCATGATGACCTGCGCCTATTTACTGCACGAGATCGCCGACACCAAGCGACAGGTATTCCTACAAGGGCTGTTGAAAGAATGCAAAATGACAATGAAAGATTGAAAAATTTATAGAACATAACTTACCGGAACTTTTAATTACAGTACGTTCCGTCGCGTCGTAGCACTTAAACGGGTCAAGCGATTCCGATGCGGTTTTTTTTAATTGAAAGCTAGATTGATCGAGATTGTTCTTAGCTATGTTTGATGGAAATCCACTCAGCCTTTTATGGACATGATGATGATGATGTAACCATGGATGCATTTGTATTTTATTAAGTTATAAGTTTGCCTACATAATACAGTGGTATTCCATAGTTGAGGGAGGGCGCGAGTCTGCAGCTCCCCTGTCACTCAACTTGTATGCTTTTTTAATTAGTGTATATCTTCAAAAATATCCTTAGTGAAAAGTTTTGTTTGCAGGTGTCATTACCAGATTGGTTCCATTTCCTGTGGGATCGGTTTCGGGGAATTCGGAAGGACATTACGCAGCAGGCTCTGTGTTGTGATGGTAAGCATGTCTAGTTAAAGACTGATTTAAATGTACCCTGTTTTGCTCACTGTTTTTAACCAATTGTAGTATTTTGACAGGCCAACGATTCCATAATATTTCTGACTTGTAAATGATGCAAGAATGCAAGAGAATCCAATAAGTATTTCTTTCACACAATTTTCTTTCACATTAATTAAAATTACTCGTGTCGTTGTCTCCACTCGAGAACCTTTACACCTCATCGACTATGGGTTTTTCGGCATAATTATGGGACCAGCCCACCGCCACTACAACTTGCTTGTCTTATTGGCTATGCTATTTATGCTAAACAAGACTCAATATTTAATTAATTATTGTATTTCAATATTAAAGAGGAGATAATAATTTGTGCGGTCGAGATCAATAATATCCTTCGTTTCAGAATCGATCCGCCTCGTGGAGATGTGCGCACGTTTTCACGCGCACTGCGCGGCGCGCTGCGCGGATCTTGAGCACACGCAGTTCGACCAGAAGTTGAACACAGACAACCTCACCAAGTGTCTTCAGACGCTCAAACACATGTATGCGGACGTGGGCAGCTCGCAGAAGCCCCGGGAAGCTGAGTTCAGGGGCTACATAGCTTTGCTCAACTTGGGAGACTCGAACTTCTGGTGGGAGGTAGGTGGACAATAAAAAAAAACGGCCAAGTGCGAGTTGGACTCGCGCACAAAGGGTTCCGCACCATTATCAACATATTATACAACATTAGACACAAAGATCGAGAAAAACGGCAAAAAAACACGTTTGTTGTATGGGAGCCCCCCCTTAAATATCTATTTTATTTTAATTGAATTATTTATTTTTGAAGCGAACATAGAACTAAATATTCTATAAATATTTCAAGCGAGCAAAAAATACGTTTGTTGTATGGGAGCCCCCTTAAATATTTATTTTATTCTGTTTTTAGTATTTGTTGTCGGCAACAGAAATACATCATCTGTGAAAATTTCAACTGCCTAGCTATCACGGTTCATGACATACAGCCTGGTGACAGACAGACAGACATACAGACAGACGGACGGACGGACGGACGGACAGATGGACAGTGAAGTCTTAGTAATAGGGTCCCGTTTGGCATCCTTCGGGTACGGAACCCTAAAAGTAATTATCAGCCTGTGTATCAATAACGGTCTTCTCTAACATCGATAAAGTAGCAACTACTGCAATCCAAGTATGGCTACTGGCTACAGAAACTATTCACTGAGAATAGATTGTAAACGCTACCACTCCAGATTACGCGAACTGTGGTAGCGGTAGTATCCTTGTCTCACAAGCAAGAGGTGGATTCGAATCCCGGCGTGTGTACCTACATGACTTGAATTAAGTTATTTTCCGAAGGAAAAATTGTGAGGAAACTGCAGGTTGACATGGTTTTTTCTGGATTAAGGTAACTAAACTGAGAGCATGGTTTACCTATCTACTACAAGTCAACCCCATATAAAAGTATGCATCCATACTATCTGAGTGGACACTTCACCTAGTGTAAGTAGGTGATGCCACTAGACGCTGCATAAATAATTTATCATAGATGTAAAAGTCCTTTATATGATAGCTAAGGTTGATGTTGTTGGGACAGTGTGTGAAAAGGCCTATGCCTAGCAGTGGGCAGTGGTGTGCTGATGATGATGAAGGTTGATGTTGATGATGGCACAACTGAAATAGCCGCGTATTCGGTCGCTGAAGCGCTAGCCCGTCCGAACTTACACGACTCTACTTTGGGAGTTCTGGAAGCGCCACTGCTATAGTCACTAGTCTGTTTTGTTCAGGTAGTCTGCTGTATTCCCGCAAAGCAGCTACTAAGAAGATCGTTATTCTGCCAGCTGGTTATCAGCTGATCATGTTAAAAGAGTCCAATCCAACTTGAAAATGCCTTTATTTCATCGCTCCTGTATTCAAAAATCTATTTATTCATTAATAGATAGTAAATGGATTTGCTATCGTTGTTTCAGATCAAACAACTACCTCAAGAGATCCAGAAATCGGAGCCCATCACCTTCGCCATCAAAGTCTTCAACGCGCTAGATAATAACAATTACGTGCGGTTCTTTAGACTAGTCAGGGAGAGGGCGACGTATCTGCAGGCCTGTATACTTTTGCGTTATTTCAATGACGTCAGAGCGCGCGCTCTCGCTAGAATAGTGAAAGCCTTTGCGCCACGCGGAGGATCTCGGTACCCGGCCGATGAGTTAAATAATGCCCTCGCTTTCGAAAACTTAGAAATTATGAATTCCTTCATCAATCACTATGGGTTGCGATATGCCAAATCACAAGACACAGAGTGCTCAGTGATACTGGACCGGAACCAGTTCATTGAGGACAGTGACCCATACCCTGTAGGTAGGGAACTCCAGCTGATTGAATCCAAAAGACTTTGCTCTGTTGGCCAAGTCATTGCTGGTGGAACACTTCCGCCTAAAGAGTATGAAGAGCATTCCCTGCAATCTAGCTTCAATATTGATGGCACTCTAAATGAAGCTTACTTGCTTGGTGAAAGTCTGGGATATAACACTTTGAACGACACTAATAAAGACCTTAGGTCCCTAAAAGCTGAAGTTCAAAGACTATCGCATGGTGGAAGAAATCATAACTCTGAAAAAGAAGTGAAACTTTCCTTCGCAAGGCCTGAACCAAGGGCTGCAAGTCCAAAAGCGCCACTTAAACAACTAGCGATGAACGATGTAGGTGCATCCAAATTGTTCTCCTTTAAACCAGCCATACCTGTTGCGCCAGCGGAAATAATTCAAAAATCGCCAGAAAACACAAGAAGCGTATTTTCTTTTTCGAAACCTCAAGACACTGCATCTTCTAGCCAGTGGTCTGGTAAAGATTCCTGTAACTTATTCAAACCACAAATAGGGAAGTCTTTGTTTGACCCCAAACCAGCAACAAACAGTTTTAATGACAAGATATCTGATAATACGAATTTATTCAAAAAACCCGATGTTGTCCAGCCTACTTTTAGTCAAACGAACAACGAAAAAGAAAATAAAGTTATCTTTGGAGTTCCAAGCAAACCAGGTAGCAATCTGTTCAAAAGTGTGCCTAATAATCTTTTCTCCAAGAAAGTCTCAAATGAAGAAACTATAGTTCCAGAATCGAATACCTCTAATGATAATATTTTTGCTGCTAAACTAGACAGTAAAAATATATTTTCCAAACCAGACAGTAAGAACCTATTTGCGAAACCCGAGGGCATCGCTAAACCCGAAAGTAGTGTAAACATTTTCGCAAAAGCCGCTGCATCGCAGGTTGACAAACCAGATCCCAAATCTGTATTTGGAAGTTTTAAAGCTAGTTCTGTACCAGAAAAACGTAACCCCTTTTCGCAAGCAGCTACCATTGGAGATGTCACTATACCGCCTCTTTTCGCAACCAATAGTAACATAGCAGTGTCACCTGGAACTTTGTTTAAAAGTGTCATTAAATCACAACAAAATGGATCTGACACAAATGCATATTCAATATTTCAAAGCAAAAACAAAACCAATCATGAATCAGTAGCAGCAAATATATTTAACTCTGTGAACCATAAAAAAACTGAAGATGTCTATAATTTCGACCAACAAGATGAAGTTGCCCAAAGAAACGTGGAAGAAGAAATAAGAAAAGCAGAAGAACAAAAACAGGAGGAGCTAAGAAAAGAACACGAAAGGCAGATGGAATTGCAGCGACAGAAGGAAGATAAACTCAAAGAAGAAGCGCGTAAACGACTCTTGGAGCAGCAACGACTCGACGAATTGCGAAAAAAGGCGGAAGAAGAAAAGAAGCAAGAGGAATTGAAAAGAAAAGTAGAAGAAGAAAGGCGCATAGCTGAAATAAAGCGCAAAGCTGAAGAGGTCAAAAGATACGCTGAAAGGGTAGACATGGAATCCACTGAGCTCATCGAAGAACTGGTTAGTGAAGTCAATGAGGAGACAGTAATTCATCACATGCGGGAAGAAATGCAACATTTGAAACAGTTAATGTTATACGCAGCTGATGTGAATAATGAAATTACCTCGGAGGTTTGTCTTGAGATTTGTGAATCTGAAGCAAAGGCCGAAAAATTCTTGACGGAAAAGTTGATGAAGAAATGGTTTGCGACTTGGAGGATACATTTGATGAGGAATTCCAAACGAAGAAGTTTATTAGACGATACACCAGTGTGGCTTTCAGAGCAATCACCACAAGAAAAGGCGGCTATCCTGAGAAGATTAGTCGAACCCGCTACATTGAAGAATATGAATGACATTCATAGTGGGTACCGTTTTAGTGGAGAATTGAAATTGCCACCACCTCCTGAGCCTTACAACATCATGGAGATTATAAAATCCCCTTTATTGAGGCGCCTAAAGCAACTTGACTATCCTTACGATAAATGTTTCTTTTGGAAGGCAACTCTCGTTGCCCCAGGTTCATCTAAATGGTTATATAGAAAAGTTGATTTGGAGAAATGGCTTTTGGAGGCATTCAGTGACAAAAAGAAACATGATATCTCAGATAGCTTGATTCATATCCAGAAACAATCTTGGAATAATTTAATGGATTTTGCAATTTCACTCAATTTCGTATCTACGGAAGGCGATTTCAGTCAAGCTCTAGAAGGAGCAAATGGTGTGTTGTTTTATGCTACCGAAAGTGATACCAACTTTCTGGAGACTATTACTGCAACTCTGAGTCATAAATATCCTTATCAAATAATCCCAGTGGCCGCAATAATACCAAAAATGAGAGAAGACTCTTACTGTAGCAATCTCGAAAATCATCTCATAAATTTAGTTCACAACAAGTCTATATCCAGTTTCAAAATATTCGTTGTTGACTCGGACAACGTTTGCGTTTCACTAAATGCATGTACAAAACGTGCAATGAGATGGTTAGCGAAAAACTACCCACCAGCACCGCCCCTGGAAATAGACCACCTGAAGTCGATATGTCAAAGGTACCTCGGCAATGAGATATGGCAACGATTAAAATTAGAAAGGGAGTCTCGCTTGGGGGCAATACTCAAGGATATTGTAAAACTCATAAAGATTTACAATAATGCAGTGGAAAAATTAACAGATGTTCTAACAAATGAAGATTTGTTCAACTATCCTTCATTTCCACTTGAGTTTCAGCAATACCTTAACATGAGTTCCCCATATCCAAAGCCTCATGAGTTTATTCCTAGTAATGTCAGAACATCTGAAAACGTATCAGCTGTCAGAGACATGATGAGACAGTTAAGATTACCTGAACCGGAAGTAGCTTTCCAACCAATTAGTGCAGTAGACATGCAGGATAGCATACGATCATATTGTAATCAAATTGGCTGGTTCAATGATCCTGAAGAAGTGGTCTGTAAAGTGGTTGCCAAGTTGCCTACTGAGTTCACCAATCATGATCTTTCGTGTGAAGAATTCAGACAGTTTTTGGAACAGTATGATTTGGTTGATCTCCTTAATATCATTGTTTACGAAAAAATTGTTGGTCTGAAGAATTTCAGTAACAGGTATGCAGTTTATGAAACATCAGCTCTGCAGGCATATCGGAGCTGTTACTGGTGGCATGAAATTGGTGTAGTCTCCAACATCAAACATAAAGTTTTTGAGTATGAGGATGATTTAGACTTTGTGATTGAAGCAAAAAGGTGCAAAATAGAGCGAGATTCTTTTGAATATCTCATGCTTGAAGATAATGATAGAACTATGGTAGATATTAACATTAAGGGCAATGATGAAGGGATTCGTCGAATTAGTAATTGTAGAGAAGCGGTGAAACAGTTAGAGGAACAACTTGAAGAGGAAAAGAAGAAATCTCTTGAGCTAGAAAATTTATTAAGAACAGCACTATCAGAGTTTTGAATTAATTAATTATTAGTATGTGTAAATTATTTGTGTTGTAAGAAAATAATGTTGTTGAATTGATTAACTTTATATTATAGAGAAATCTTCTAATTTGTCGTATGTATTTTTATTTAATTCCTTTCTTATGTTTTATCTTGAGGCTGTACAATTTTAAGGCATTCATCTGCAAACTCTGTAAATATGGGTTCTTGCATGTATTCTTCCATCAATTCATCAGGGTGTGCTGACTTGTCAAGATTTTCCAGTATTGCCCTTACATGTGGGTTCTCTAGGCACTTTTTCAGCCCATCTGATTTTTCTGCAAAATAAAATAACACATTCTAATTATGATTTTTCCATATATTAATTCTTATAATACCAATGTAGGGTATGGTAACTTAAAGAGGTCTGAGATTACGATTAAAGTGGATTTATGAACTTAAATTTTAAGACACGCCTGTATCCCAGAGGGTTAGGCAGAGACCAGGGACTGCCAATTAGTAATTCATCATCATCAGCCCCTGGACGCCCACTGTAGGACATAGGCCTCCTTCGTGGTTTTTATAACCATGAGGGGTTTTGCCATAATCGCCACGCTTGGCAGGCGGGCTGGCGATCGCAGTATGCGGTTGGAATCTCAGGAAGACGCTGCTGCCCGTCTCCTGGTAATTTATTTCCTTAGTCACCTTCTACGACATCCACGGGAGGAAATGGAGTGACGCTATTCTTAATCCGGCGCCACACGGCGAATTAGTAATTAGTCGAGTAAAATAAAATTGCGTAAAGTGCGTTAGACTAACACCGAGGGTGCATTGTACATATTTGTCTTATGAAATTGGGTTTTTCATTCAGTTCAGGTCTCTTGGCCAGTTTATTATTTGTTGTTATACTTTAAACAATGTACTATAATCACACCAAGTTTTTTTTACAGTAGAGCAGACATAAAAACCTTGGACAGAAAAACTATCGCAGATAGTATTGTTTGCTGATGATACTTCCTTAATTTTTAGAGTAAAGAGAGGTTTAGGTAATGTTGACGATGTAAACATTGCTCTATCTACAGTTCTAAACTGGTTCACGGTGAATAATTTGATGTTAAATGCGAAAAAGACAAAATGCGTCAAGTTCTCCTTGCCCAATGTTAAAAATGTTGACACGTGTCTAAAAATATCTGGTGAGAAATTAGAGCTGGTAGAGTCCACACAATTTTTAGGCATAACAATAGACTCAAAACTGCAATGGGGTGCAAATTGAAAAACTATTGGGTAGGTTGAGTTCAGCTGCATTTGCAGTCATAAAAATTAGGCAACTTGCAGACATATCGACTGCAAGGCTGGTCTATTTTAGTTATTTTCACAGTATCATGTCATATGGGCTGTTATTATGGGGACGGGCAGCAGATATAGAAACAATATTTATTTTGAAAAAAAGAGCAGTAAGAGCAATTTAAAACTTAAGCAGTAGGGAATCGCTAAGGGAGCGTTTCAAAGAAATAGGAATTCTTACACTGGCTTGCCAATATATATTCGATAATATAATGTATGTCCGTAAAAATATAACAATGTTCAAATTAAATAGGGACGTCCATAACGTAAACACTAGAAATAGAAATAAGCTTGCTTATCCTAAATTTCGTTTAGCCAAGGTAAATACATCGTTTGTAGGCTATTGCGTTCGTTTTTACAACAGAATTCCAGAACATGTTCTATCCTTGTTCTATCATTTCATTTCATCATTGCTATGTAAAAAAGCCTATTATAGAATAGATGAGTATATGAACGATGTAAGCCCTTGGTAGTAAACCAATTCCACTGTGATGTCATTGTTATTAAATTATTAATATTATAATTTATTTAGTTTTAAAAAGGTGTACTGAGGACGTGATTGCGCATTAATAAGTATAGTACACATTTTATAGCTGACAAGAACTCAATCTGCAGGTTTGCTAAAGGTCATTCGAATGGTGGCATGGTGGCCGGGTTACCTATCTCCCTCTAAAATGGTTGAGACTGGTGATGGCTGACCCCTGCGTTATGCTCGTGAACGGTTGCTGTTTGTGTGTCTGGCGGCAGCATTAATGTTTTTCCTACTTTTGTAAGAAGTGTTATACCTATTGGCATTTAAAGTGCACCAATAAATGGCGATGTGTTAGTAGGATGATTTGATTTGGTCAGAGTGGAGTTTTTTTTTTCGCCGCCATTTTCTCTACTACAAATACAGCCCGAAGGCAACGGGTAATATAGTACATTGACATTCAGCAAACAGAATGTAATTTCTTTACGTTGAAATAAATTATTGATTTCTGATTAAAAACATGTGTGGGGAGTGTCATATACCTACAGGGAGCCCTTTAATGTTTTAACATTTGTTGGTCAATGTACTATAATAATGCATATTCTATGAAAATTTCAACTTCTGGATGGAACATATGAATTCAGAGATAAAGCACTATATAAGTAGGTCAGGTAAATAGACGTCATCCTAGGAAACAAATAAGGTCTCGTTTGGCATCATTCAGGCAACCCTTAAAATGATAAAACAACTTAGAGCATTATTTACCTAGCAGTTTGAGTGTGTCTAAGGGTATAGTATCCTCTGTGGGGTAGTTATATTCTTTTTGTTGCTGTGGCTCTTCTACAGCAATGTTGGGCACGGGCGGCTCGCACGGTGTCTCTTTATGTTTCTTACAACACGGCACTGAACAACTGAGAGAAATTGAAAACTTCGAGGTTAGAACAGAAAAAATACAAAAGTAAATTTAATTAGATAAATGTATGTAAGGGCATGTATACTTTTTGTTAAAATTAGCTAAAATGGGTAAAACAAGGTAAGAAATCACTCACTATGGTTGTCGACAAACAGGGCATTTGTACTTGGATAATGATCCGCATTGGATACAACCAACACTACCGGCGGTCATTGTAGTCGGGTACATAGTTATTTATTTGATCTTATATGTGTACTATTTTCAATTTATTCCGTTAATGGTTAATAATAATTGATCACACCAAAAATAAACACGCTAAATACGTCATCTATTGCATGAATGACGTCTGTCAGTCAGTCTCCGTCTGTGTTCTGCACTTCTGCATTCTGTCAGTGTCAAATCTATCGTTCACGTTCCGAATCGTAGTCTTGGTGCAACGGATGGAGGAGTATGGAGGGCCGCTGGAAAAGGTTAATAATTAAATAATAAAAACCGGCCAAGTGCGAGTCGGACTCGCGCACCGAGGGTTAGGGACTCGCGCTTGGCCGTTTTTTATTATATGCTAGAACAGGGCCGGATTTAGGAGAGGGCAGGCGGGGCTACTGCCCTGGGGCCTCCACAAGGAAAGGGCCCCCACAAAAGGCTAATATGTACTATCATTAAACGCCAATCTTTTATGAGTACTTATAACGTCTGTTTTTATTTTCAAATTAAAAAAAAATAATTCGTCGTATTCATTGTAGTTTTGTTTCGTATTTTTTATTTGGGAATAATTAGGGGCCTCCGCTCCTTCGTTGCCCTAGGGCCTCCAGACCTCAAAATCCGGCTCTGTGCTAGAATTATAATAAGTCCCACAATCACGCAGTTTGATGCCTGTATATACCTATTACCGTTTTTACGATAGAGCATAAATTTAATCACAAAAAATACAGTTTTCAGATTTTTCCCTATAGGTACTTGTAGTATAAGACGGTATTACTTGCCTTTCATAGGTCAATGAAAAATACTCTATTTGATTCCCTTAAGAGTGTCGAAATATACGTGTTTTGCGGCATAAACGGCAGTAACTTTTTTTCGTTTATTTAGTTAGAAGTTTGATTTTTTCACAATTTCAAGGGACTGTAGACTGGACCTATATGGTTTTAAATTCAACTCGATACCTCCACGCGTTCCCCAGATAGGGTCTTGACAGACAGACAAACTGATAACAAAGTGATCCTAAAATCCGGCTCTGTGCTAGAATTATAATAAGTCCCACAATCACGCAGTTTGATGCCTGTATATACCTATTACCGTTTTTACGATAGAGCATAAATTTAATCACAAAAAATACAGTTTTCAGATTTTTCCCTATAGGTACTTGTAGTATAAGACGGTATTACTTGCCTTTCATAGGTCAATGAAAAATACTCTATTTGATTCCCTTAAGAGTGTCGAAATATACGTGTTTTGCGGCATAAACGGCAGTAACTTTTTTTCGTTTATTTAGTTAGAAGTTTGATTTTTTCACAATTTCAAGGGACTGTAGACTGTACCTATATGGTTTTAAATTCAACTCGATACCTCCACGCGTTCCCCAGATAGGGTCTTGACAGACAGACAAACTGATAACAAAGTGTGTCACGTTACCGAGGGTTATGTGAAGGCATAACCCTTGGTAACGGAAGCTAAAGAAATAAAAAGAGAGATTTAGAAATGTAAAAATGTAATCATCAAAACCCCCTAACCTATAATTAAACAAAAAAACTTAATAATAATAAAAACATCAAAAAATATGTACAAAAGCAACCTTAGGTCGGAGAGGCAGGCCGTGGAGTCAGGTCGTGGAGACGGACAGGCAAGTTGCGAAGGCAGGCCGTGGAGACGGGCAGGCAAGTTGTGCAGGCAGGCCGTGGAGACGGACAGGCAAGTTGTGAAGGCAGGCCGTGGAGACGGGCAGGTAAGTGACGGAGACAGGCCGTGGAGAGGTAGACAGGAATTCAGGTAAGATTCTTGAAGTATGACTCAGGTAATTCTTCAAACAGGATTCAGGTAATTCTTCGAGTAGGACTCAAGTGAGATTCTTTAAGTAGGACTCAAGTGAGATTCTTCAAGTAGGATTGAAGTGAGACTCAAGTAGGGCTCAAGTAAGACTCTCAAGTAGAACTGAAGGGAGACTGACGTAGGGCTCAAGTAAGACTCTCAAGTAGGACTGAAGTGAGACTGACTCGGAAAGCCTTCTTGGGCGGCTTTTATACCCCAAAAATAGTTCGATTCCAATATTCAAATTTGATCTGAATCTGCGTCAGAATTCTTCTGGAAGTTTCTGGATCCTGTTCCAAATCCATAATTTCAAATTGTAGATCTTCTTTCTCTTTCTTGCATTAAATTCATAATTTTGATTTAGAATGCGAGTAGTCTTCTAGAAGTCTCCATAGGCCAGAAGTTTCCTTATTCGACCTTCTTAGTATGACGATTATTTGACATAATTTAGAAAAATAAAGAACAATATTCAAATAAAAGAATTATCTGACTACCAGTTGAATCGTTGACAGTAAAGCAAAATACAATATTTACAATGTGAAAAGTGGAAAAATAATTAGAAATACGTATTAGCTTTGAAATAATGGTGAACCAATCTTATGTTTTCGTTCGTGATAACATGAAAGTGTTATGAAATTGGATTTCAGTGGTTCAGCTTGGACAAAACGTAAGTCTTTTTTGCATTGATAGAAAGAGTAGGGTGCTAGGCAATAGAATCGCGCTAGACGCGTAAGCTAATCCCTACAATACCCCAAAAACCCCGAAAAAAAAAATTTTATTTTTTTTTATTTAAAATTTTTTAAATTTAAATTTATGATAAAATATTTACATTTTATTTGTCCTAATTTGATAAAGAACAAATAATTAGATAATAACTATCTCTACACATTCAACGCATCTATCATAGTTCTATCATTCATACATCTCGCAAACGTACGTTGGGGTAGGGTTCACATTCAATGACACAAACTCCAGAGAAGTTATTATTGAGTCACACTCTCATGACATTGGCTTGTTTTCAGAGTCGTCATCCGCTCTATCTGAAGACTCGAGCTACAATTAAGAGGAATCAACCTCAAGAGAAAAGAAACACCAAAGTGTTTAGAGTAGAATACGAGTTTTCTCTAGTATAGGGAGGACTAGGAATATGTAGTTAACTTTAGATGTTAACTACTAAGTTTAAGATAAGGAGCTTTAAATAGCTAAAGAGCTTATTTAAAGAAATAAACTAATATTAAAAATTGAATAAAGCTACTATTTACACTTTAATGTCTTTTATATGCCAACGGCTTTGAGTACCATCGGGGTTTTCTAATATGTACACTAAAGGAGATAATTTTTGTACAACTTTACATTTTATGTATTTAGGGGCAAGTTTGGCACTGAAGTAATTGCCTGCATTGCTAAGTACATAATTTTTCCGCCAGACCGTATCACCGACGTCAAATTCTTTAAAGGAATGTCTCAAATTATAGCGAGCCGCATTTTTAGTATGGGCTGCGTGAAGAGCTACCTGGACCTTGTCATATATTGAGGCAAGTAGTCCAATATTATTTGCATATATGTCTCTAGGCATGAAAGTAATTTCATTTAGATCATATGCTTGTGAAAAGAATGTACCGGAAGTTACTGGTTCGCGACCAAAAACAAGAAAGGAGGGAGTAAAACCTGTTACGGCATTTACCGAATTGTTCATAGCGGACTGTATTACGGGTAAATGTAAGTCCCAAGATCTATGATCTTCACCAACAAGGGAAGCTAAGGCTGTGAGTATTGTTTTGTTATATCTTTCAGTAGGATTGACTTGCGGGCAGTAGTTAGGATTAAAGTTAGCAAAAGGTATGCTATATTTTCTTATCAGGTTGTGAAATTCCCTGGATTGGAACTGTGGACCATTATCCATGATTATAGTTTGTGGTACACCATGTACAAGAAAGACAAAGTTTTCTAAGTAGAAGATAATGTTAGAAGCTGTAGCTCTTTTTATAGGAAAGATTAAAGAGTACTTTGAAAAACAACAATTCACTACAAGGATATGTTGGTTTCTTTTTCTGGTCATCGGTAAAGGGCCTATTAAGTCTAGAGATATGCATTGGAATGGTCTGGAACAGATTTTGGGTTTGCCCATAGGGCCGTAAGGGGAATGATTGGAGTGTTTGTAAGCTAAACACTGTTCGCAGCTAGATATAGAGTTAGATATATCTTTAAACATCCCTGACCAGTAGTATCGTAAGGATAACTTCTTATAAGTTTTGAAAATTCCTAAATGAGGTTCTGATGGTGAACCATGATGTTCTCTAATAAGTGCCTCTCTTTCAGATGGAGGGGGAACTTCTTTCCAAATAAAATCGTCAGTAAGAGAGTAAGGAGAGTGAGTGCAGCGAAGTAATTTATTATCTCTGACGGTATAATTTGGATAACTGTCCGGGTTATTCCGACAATTTAGAAGAAGTCTTTCGTAGTAATCTTCAGGAGAAGAAGCATCATATAGTGAAATTGGGGCAATTGATTTAAGTGGAGAATTAGAATTATTAGCACGTGAGAGTAAGTCTGGAACAACATTTTCCTTTCCACGCTTATGTTTAAGATCAATATTGAAGGCTGAGAGACGAATAGCCCATCTAGCTAATCTTCCGGAAGGATTAGATAAGTTGAGAAACCATTTCAAGGCAGCATGATCAGTGAAGACAGTGAATTTTTTGCCATTATCGAGATAACATCGCCAATGTTCAAGGGCAGTGATGACAGCTAGAGTCTCCTTTTCGGTAGTGGAGTAGTTTTGTTCATGTTTATTAAGAGTTTTACTCATGTAAGCAATAACAACTTCTTTACCATTTTGCATCTGAGTTAGCATTGCGCCTATGCCGTAGTTAGATGCGTCACAGTGAACAGCGAAAGGTAAATTAAAGTCTGGGCAGGCGAGAACTGGAGTAGTTACTAACAACTCTTTTAGTTTTAAGAAAGAAGCGTTAGCTTCAGGAGTCCAACAAAATTTTGGGGCATTCTTTCCAGTTGCCGAGAGTTTATTGAGAGGAGCGGCTAAGGTGCTGAAATTAGGAATGAAGCGTCTGAACCAACTACAGGTGCCATGGAATCGTCTGACTTCTTTTTTTGAGGTTGGAGTTGGGAAATCGAGTATAGCACGGATTTTATCAGGGTCGGCACGTAAACCGTATTCATCGACTACGTAGCCAAGATATTTAAGTTCTTTTTTGAAGAATTGACTTTTTTCAAAGTTAATTGTGAGTTTAGCATGAGTTAGTTTCTCGAGGACTTTAAGTAAGAGAGAGATATGTTCTTCAAAAGTTGAACTAACGATAATTATATCGTCTAAATAGCAGAACACCTTGTATTCAAATTCAGGTGTGAACAAGGTATCCATGAGTCTTTGTTGAGTAGCAGGAGCATTCGTCAGACCAAAGGGCATGACTGTAAATCTGTACATTCCTCTACCGGGAACATAAAAGGCAGTTTTATCCTTATCAGCGGCATTTAAAGGAACTTCCCAGAAGGCTTTAGCAATATCAATGCTAGAAAGATATTTAGCATTTTTTAAGTGGTCTAATATTTCATTCATAAAAGGGAGGCTATAGGCATCGCGGCGAGTAATAGAATTTAGTTTTCTGCTATCTACGCAAAAACGCCATTCTCCATTTTTCTTTGGAGTTATGAGGACAGGAGATAGCCAAGGGCTTTCACATTGTTCGATGACTTTCCAGCTCACCATTTTATCAACTTCGTTAATAAGTGCCTTTTGTTTTTCAGGAGAAAGTCTATAACATCGTTGTTTGATTGGAAGATTGTCACCAGTATCGATTTTATGACAAATCAGATCAGTACGTCCAAGTTCGCCCATTTGTTCGAATGAAATTAATTTAAATCGAGCAATAATATCGTCAGCGATATTTTTTTGTTCAGCAGTTAAGAAATTGTAAGGTAAAACTTTCTTATCTACAGAATTAACTACATTGCACTGTAGTTGTTGGGAGAAGGCGGGGCTAAGAATGTTGGGAACAAGGTTAAATTCTTTCCAAAAATCTACCCCAAGGATAATAGAAGGATGTATTTCGGGAAATACATGAAATCTAATTATGTGCAATTGATTGTTAAATGTTATGGGTAAATCAATATAGCCAAGCGATTTCACCTTATGGTTATCAGCTGTAGCAACAAAAATAGAGCACGACTTGGATAAGGTGTAGCCCAATTTTAAGATTTCGAGATGAGAATTGTTACCAAGTATTGAAATTGAGCTGCCGCTATCCAATAATCCGAAGAAAGGAGAACTATTCAAGAGAATTTTAAGAAAGGGCCTAGCAAAGTCCTTTTCGTTTTCATAGAGAATAGTAGAGGTTTTGTAGAGTTGAAAGAAATTTCTGAGGCTATGAAGCCAGTTCTGCCAATCTTCGGGATCAAAGTTGGAGGGTTTATCTAAGTCGTGCGTAATTAGTTTTTTGAAGTGTTAGGAGAGCCTTCATAAGTATTGCTGTTACATTTCGGACAGTCAGAGACTTTGTAACCTTTGAGGCCACATTTGAAGCAAACTAGGAAACGAGGTTCAGGACAAGAACTCAATGAGTGGCCATTAGTACGGCAACGGAGACAAAATAAGTTAGAGGTGAATTTTTTCGAGATGGAATTCACCTGTCTTTTGTAGGAGTTAGGTTTGTAGAATCCTGGGGTGTGGGGTGATTTTTCGCTCAAAATAGAGGAAGGTTTAGGGGCAGGTGAATAACTAAATTCGAGTGCAAGGGAATTTTCGGTTGGTTTAGGTTCTTTGAAATTGCGGTCCCTGTCTAAAATGTGTTCATAGTTCTGGCAAGCAGAGATAAGAGAGTCGATAGAAGTAATTTCGTTAAGAGCTACGAATACAGAATAACATGGCCGAATGTTGCGAAAAAGGATTTTGAGTTGTTCAAATTCGGAAAGTTTATTAGTTAAACGGTTAAACATGCCAGACATTATGGAGACGTAGATAATAATCGTTTCAGATTCTCCTTGTGTACGAGAGTTAATGGCGGATAGGAGTTTAAAATCATAATCCGTATCACCGAAATCTTTAATTAAAAGTTCACAAAGACGATCCCACGTTAAGTCGTGATGGCGAGTTTTCTGAAATCTAAGCCAATGGAGTGCTTTATCAGCAAAGATTTCGTAAGATTGATCGAGGAGTCTATCTTTAGGAATCTGTCTTGAAATCCTAAATTCCTCGAGTTTCATTAAAAAGGACTTAGGGCAAGAAGTGCCATTGTATGTGATTTTCTTAAGTTCTGAAATAGTATTTGGTGAGAGGACTTGACTAGGGGAAGGGGTAGGAGTAACGTTAGGGTTAGACATAGGAAGAGATCTAATTTCCTGAAGACAAGGAGAGGATTAAGCAGAGGTGAAGGATAAATCTTCGAATCTTTTTTCTAGCATTGTTAATTCGGACTGTAGATTCGTCAGTCTTTCTTGGAGGGTAGGGTTTGAGTCTACTTCAATACGCTCCAAGCGGAAGTAAAGATGATTCAAATAAGTTTCAATTTTTTTTGATAATAACGTTGAAAATTTTTGTTCTAATGTTTGTAATTTGGACTGAATGTAGCGGAAAGTAACTTCGGCCTGATCAATGTCAGTATCATTAGGAACGGTAGAAGTTACAATTTCATGTGCTGGTGTGGTTTTAGTGAGGGGATCGATTTGTTTTTTAAGATTCACAAGGGATTCTGCCGGAGTTTCTAGGCGAATACGTATTTCATATTCTAATTCAGGCTTATTCAAGTTAAGATAATTAATAGTTCGAGACATTTTATAGAAAGAAAAATAAATTATAAAAAGATTAGTGGGGCCGAAAGGAATATGCCAAAGAAAGCTTTACTTTAGAATTTTGAAAAGGTGGTTCTGATGATTATTACGTTGGGCGCCAAAACTGTCACGTTACCGAGGGTTATGTGAAGGCATAACCCTTGGTAACGGAAGCTAAAGAAATAAAAAGAGAGATTTAGAAATGTAAAAATGTAATCATCAAAACCCCCTAACCTATAATTAAACAAAAAAACTTAATAATAATAAAAACATCAAAAAATATGTACAAAAGCCCCCCGTTGCCCCACGTTGGGCGCCAAAACTGTCACGTTACCGAGGGTTATGTGAAGGCATAACCCTTGGTAACGGAAGCTAAAGAAATAAAAAGAGAGATTTAGAAATGTAAAAATGTAATCATCAAAACCCCCTAACCTATAATTAAACAAAAAAACTTAATAATAATAAAAACATCAAAAAATATGTACAAAAGCAACCTTAGGTCGGAGAGGCAGGCCGTGGAGTCAGGTCGTGGAGACGGACAGGCAAGTTGCGAAGGCAGGCCGTGGAGACGGGCAGGCAAGTTGTGCAGGCAGGCCGTGGAGACGGACAGGCAAGTTGTGAAGGCAGGCCGTGGAGACGGGCAGGTAAGTGACGGAGACAGGCCGTGGAGAGGTAGACAGGAATTCAGGTAAGATTCTTGAAGTATGACTCAGGTAATTCTTCAAACAGGATTCAGGTAATTCTTCGAGTAGGACTCAAGTGAGATTCTTTAAGTAGGACTCAAGTGAGATTCTTCAAGTAGGATTGAAGTGAGACTCAAGTAGGGCTCAAGTAAGACTCTCAAGTAGAACTGAAGGGAGACTGACGTAGGGCTCAAGTAAGACTCTCAAGTAGGACTGAAGTGAGACTGACTCGGAAAGCCTTCTTGGGCGGCTTTTATACCCCAAAAATAGTTCGATTCCAATATTCAAATTTGATCTGAATCTGCGTCAGAATTCTTCTGGAAGTTTCTGGATCCTGTTCCAAATCCATAATTTCAAATTGTAGATCTTCTTTCTCTTTCTTGCATTAAATTCATAATTTTGATTTAGAATGCGAGTAGTCTTCTAGAAGTCTCCATAGGCCAGAAGTTTCCTTATTCGACCTTCTTAGTATGACGATTATTTGACATAATTTAGAAAAATAAAGAACAATATTCAAATAAAAGAATTATCTGACTACCAGTTGAATCGTTGACAGTAAAGCAAAATACAATATTTACAATGTGAAAAGTGGAAAAATAATTAGAAATACGTATTAGCTTTGAAATAATGGTGAACCAATCTTATGTTTTCGTTCGTGATAACATGAAAGTGTTATGAAATTGGATTTCAGTGGTTCAGCTTGGACAAAACGTAAGTCTTTTTTGCATTGATAGAAAGAGTAGGGTGCTAGGCAATAGAATCGCGCTAGACGCGTAAGCTAATCCCTACAATACCCCAAAAACCCCGAAAAAAAAAATTTTATTTTTTTTTATTTAAAATTTTTTAAATTTAAATTTATGATAAAATATTTACATTTTATTTGTCCTAATTTGATAAAGAACAAATAATTAGATAATAACTATCTCTACACATTCAACGCATCTATCATAGTTCTATCATTCATACATCTCGCAAACGTACGTTGGGGTAGGGTTCACATTCAATGACACAAACTCCAGAGAAGTTATTATTGAGTCACACTCTCATGACATTGGCTTATTTTCAGAGTCGTCATCCGCTCTATCTGAAGACTCGAGCTACAATTAAGAGGAATCAACCTCAAGAGAAAAGAAACACCAAAGTGTTTAGAGTAGAATACGAGTTTTCTCTAGTATAGGGAGGACTAGGAATATGTAGTTAACTTTAGATGTTAACTACTAAGTTTAAGATAAGGAGCTTTAAATAGCTAAAGAGCTTATTTAAAGAAATAAACTAATATTAAAAATTGAATAAAGCTACTATTTACACTTTAATGTCTTTTATATGCCAACGGCTTTGAGTACCATCGGGGTTTTCTAATATGTACACTAAAGGAGATAATTTTTGTACAACTTTACATTTTATGTATTTAGGGGCAAGTTTGGCACTGAAGTAATTGCCTGCATTGCTAAGTACATAATTTTTCCGCCAGACCGTATCACCGACGTCAAATTCTTTAAAGGAATGTCTCAAATTATAGCGAGCCGCATTTTTAGTATGGGCTGCGTGAAGAGCTACCTGGACCTTGTCATATATTGAGGCAAGTAGTCCAATATTATTTGCATATATGTCTCTAGGCATGAAAGTAATTTCATTTAGATCATATGCTTGTGAAAAGAATGTACCGGAAGTTACTGGTTCGCGACCAAAAACAAGAAAGGAGGGAGTAAAACCTGTTACGGCATTTACCGAATTGTTCATAGCGGACTGTATTACGGGTAAATGTAAGTCCCAAGATCTATGATCTTCACCAACAAGGGAAGCTAAGGCTGTGAGTATTGTTTTGTTATATCTTTCAGTAGGATTGACTTGCGGGCAGTAGTTAGGATTAAAGTTAGCAAAAGGTATGCTATATTTTCTTATCAGGTTGTGAAATTCCCTGGATTGGAACTGTGGACCATTATCCATGATTATAGTTTGTGGTACACCATGTACAAGAAAGACAAAGTTTTCTAAGTAGAAGATAATGTTAGAAGCTGTAGCTCTTTTTATAGGAAAGATTAAAGAGTACTTTGAAAAACAACAATTCACTACAAGGATATGTTGGTTTCTTTTTCTGGTCATCGGTAAAGGGCCTATTAAGTCTAGAGATATGCATTGGAATGGTCTGGAACAGATTTTGGGTTTGCCCATAGGGCCGTAAGGGGAATGATTGGAGTGTTTGTAAGCTAAACACTGTTCGCAGCTAGATATAGAGTTAGATATATCTTTAAACATCCCTGACCAGTAGTATCGTAAGGATAACTTCTTATAAGTTTTGAAAATTCCTAAATGAGGTTCTGATGGTGAACCATGATGTTCTCTAATAAGTGCCTCTCTTTCAGATGGAGGGGGAACTTCTTTCCAAATAAAATCGTCAGTAAGAGAGTAAGGAGAGTGAGTGCAGCGAAGTAATTTATTATCTCTGACGGTATAATTTGGATAACTGTCCGGGTTATTCCGACAATTTAGAAGAAGTCTTTCGTAGTAATCTTCAGGAGAAGAAGCATCATATAGTGAAATTGGGGCAATTGATTTAAGTGGAGAATTAGAATTATTAGCACGTGAGAGTAAGTCTGGAACAACATTTTCCTTTCCACGCTTATGTTTAAGATCAATATTGAAGGCTGAGAGACGAATAGCCCATCTAGCTAATCTTCCGGAAGGATTAGATAAGTTGAGAAACCATTTCAAGGCAGCATGATCAGTGAAGACAGTGAATTTTTTGCCATTATCGAGATAACATCGCCAATGTTCAAGGGCAGTGATGACAGCTAGAGTCTCCTTTTCGGTAGTGGAGTAGTTTTGTTCATGTTTATTAAGAGTTTTACTCATGTAAGCAATAACAACTTCTTTACCATTTTGCATCTGAGTTAGCATTGCGCCTATGCCGTAGTTAGATGCGTCACAGTGAACAGCGAAAGGTAAATTAAAGTCTGGGCAGGCGAGAACTGGAGTAGTTACTAACAACTCTTTTAGTTTTAAGAAAGAAGCGTTAGCTTCAGGAGTCCAACAAAATTTTGGGGCATTCTTTCCAGTTGCCGAGAGTTTATTGAGAGGAGCGGCTAAGGTGCTGAAATTAGGAATGAAGCGTCTGAACCAACTACAGGTGCCATGGAATCGTCTGACTTCTTTTTTTGAGGTTGGAGTTGGGAAATCGAGTATAGCACGGATTTTATCAACCTGTCCGTCTCCGCGACCTGACTCCACGGCCTGCCTCTCCGACCTAAGGTTGCTTTTGTACATATTTTTTGATGTTTTTATTATTATTAAGTTTTTTTGTTTAATTATAGGTTAGGGGGTTTTGATGATTACATTTTTACATTTCTAAATCTCTCTTTTTATTTCTTTAGCTTCCGTTACCAAGGGTTATGCCTTCACATAACCCTCGGTAACGTGACAAGTGATCCTATAAGGGTTCCGTTTTTCCTTTTGAGGTACGACATCCTAAAAAGAACTTAATTTCTAAAGTGAAAATTTGCTTCATAAGCAGCCTATATACGTCCCACTGTAGGGCACAGGCCTTCTCCCAGGGAGAGAGTATGGGCTTAATCACCACGCGTGCCCACCGCGGATTGGCGATTTCAAGCGCTGAGGTATATGAATAGCTCAGACACTCAGGTTTCCTCACGATGTTTTCCTTCACAGTTAGCGAGTGGTATTGCTACTATAACTTCAGAAATGTGCATAACTTAGAAAACAAAGTCATAGGTACGAGGGTCATAATACATAGCCTACAAAAAGTAAACGAAAATTTTTGAAGTGGCAATTTATTTTTCAACATAGTCTCCTTTTAGTTCGATACACTTAGCCCAGCGATGCTCCAACTTTTTTAACCCGTCCGAAAAATAGTTTTTGTCAATCTCTGCAAAATAGGCCTCCGTGGCGGCGATGACCTCCTCATTTGATCCATATCTATTCCCGGCGAGATATTTTTTCAGATTAGGAAACAGAAAGAAGTCACAAGGGGCCAAATCTGGAGAATACGGTGGTTGGGGCAGCAATTCGTAGCGTAATTCGACCAATTTGGCCATGGCAACGGCAGACGTGTGAACCGGTGCGTTGTGGTGAAACAGCACTTTTTTCTTCGCCAGATGGGGTCGTTTTTTCTTTAATTCGGCGTCGAATCGGCCCACAGAACAATAAAAACAGTAGAAGTGTAAAGTAGGCGTGTCGCGTGTGCCACTATTACGCGGAGTTCCGCGCAACCTAGCCCAGTTATTATTTTCTCTGTGGCCCAGTTCGCCGCAGAGTGTTGTTTAAGCTGGTTGTGTCAACCATAACGGAAAAAAAGGATTGCGCTGTAAATATGCCTTATTGCTCCATTTTGGAGTGTAAAAACGATAGCCGCACCAAAAACATCACCCATGGTGGCATTTCGTATCATCGGTAAGTAGTATTTAATTTAATTTTGATAAGTTTCTCAATTTTCAATTCCGTTAGGCATTTTACAGCAATGCAAAATACAAAAATGAACGTGTGAATGCAATAAGGTCTATTTCTGTCTTTGTCATTAAATGTAGCGATTCTAGAATGTTCGCTACTCGATCGTACATTGAACTCTCGAAAATAGTGACAGGGTGTTGTCGATAAAGTTATCGATATTCGTTTCGTGCAGAGTTTGAGTGGTTTTACTACTGTTTCCTAGTTATCGAGTTAAAAATTAAAATGAATGTAATAATAATTTTAAATTAATTCTAGGCTGACTTATGATATTATTTCCACGTACCTACATGTAAAATAGTACGCGTAACTTCTTGTAAAAAGTGTACGTCATGATCATTTCCGAATCTTCGAATAAAAGACTGAAATATATTCCCACTGCTTTTCAGATTTCCCAAAGATCCTTTTCAGAAGGAAAAATGGATCGATGCGACAGGGAGACAAAATTGGATGCCAGCAAAGACAAGTATAGTAAAGGACAGTAAAGATATATTTTAAGCTTTGTATATTTTTCGTTGTTTGTTACTAATTGATTATATAAAAAACTGGTTGGTGTCCTTTTTTTTTCTTAGTAAAGTTGATCCTTTAACTATTGCATTTGTAGTATTAGTATGGATAGATGTATTCTAGCTTTTGCCCGCGATTCACCCCCCCATTTCACCTCCTTGGGGAATGATATCCGGGTTAAAACTATCCTATGTGCTTCCCGGGGACGATTTATATATATATCCATACTAATAATACAAATGCGATAATTTGTCTGTATGTCTGTTACCTCTTCAAGCTTAAACCGCTGAATCGATTGCGATGAAATTTGGTATGGAGATAGTTTGAGTGGTCCCGGGAAGGACATAGGATAGTTTTTATCCCAGAAATCATCCTAGCCCCCATCTAAATCGGTTCATATCGGTACAGAAACACAGAATAGATACACTTGCATTTACAGTATGTATATGGATTAGTATGGATATATGAACAAAGGGGATTATTGTACAAGCAAGCAAGCTAGTACAATAATCTACTTTGTGCAAATAATACTAAAATCTTAGATAAGGATAAAAACAATGAAAATCCTATACTATTAATGTCTTACTTTCGCTTAAATTCATAATCACAGATATTATGGTAGTAAAAGTTATTATCGATATCATAAACTACGCACATCACTAGTGCAATCGATGGACATCTGTTGCCGGGAGGCCGACCTACATGTTTTGTTGATGCGTCGTAGTTCGGCTACTTGTCACTAGATGACAGCACTTTCTATGCAATTTTTGGATTTTGTTTTCAGACATCGTAAGTAACAGACAAATACAACGTAATTTCGACAGCATGGCCCTGTCATAAGGTTTAAAATATGTCAACATGCCGGGGTTCATAATTTCATCTTAAGTAAAACGCCACGGCCAATAATGTTCAAGATTTCTTTGTAGTTAACCATGTGATAGTGTGAGTACTGGCGACAGCGGTTCTGATTGTAATTCAGGCGTATGCCACTTCCACTGTTTTTTTCTGTTCCGTGAATCGGCCCAATAAATCGGCATAGTAAAGCCCTGTAATTGTTTTACCCTTCTCGAGGTAATCGATGTAGATCACACCTTGTGAATCCCAGAAAACGGTGGCCATAACTTTTCCGGCCGATTTTACAGTTTTCGCCTTCTTTGGAGTACGTTCCCCGGTCTGGATCCATTGTTTTGATTGCTCCTTGTCTCTGGTGTGTACCAGTGGATCCAAGTTTCATCGACGGTCACAAAACGACGCAAAAACTCTGCTGGATTCCGCTTAAATAGCGCCAAACACGTCTCCGATGTGGTCTCACGGTTGCACTTGTTTTCCGGTGTGAGTAAACGCGGCACCCATCGCGCCGACAGCTTTCTCATGCCGAGTTCCTCGTGAAGAATATGATGCACTGTTCCTTCTGAAATGCCTACAGTCTCAGCTAGCTCCCGAACCTTCAATCGGCGATCTGCCAATACGAGATCATGGATTTATTAAATGTTTTCCTCCGTAGCAGCTGTTTTCGGTGCACCTGGACGTGGTCCGACCGACGTACGGCCACGTGCAAACTCGTTGAACCAATTCTTGACGGTGGCCATCGATGGAGAAGAGTCACCGTACACAGCATCCAAGCGCTCTTTGATTTCGATGCGCGTTTTCCCTTCCAAAAATAGGAATCGAATCACCGAACGATATTGCTCTTTTTCCATTTTTGTAAAACCGATCGATACGTTCGCTTCCATAAGTTGTCAAATTAAAACAAATGAAGGGATTGGAATGATAATTTGAAAAAAGAATTAAAAAAGAATGTGCTACACTGTGGTAAAACTCTTTTGAAACTACAGCGCCCTCTGGCGATGAGGCTAGGTACTTATTGAATGCACCTCGTACCTACTACTAATAAGCAAAAAATATTTTTTTGCTTATGAAACAATATTGCGAACAAACTTGTTTATTAAGTGGTTATCGATACTGAAGAAACGGTTTTCAGGTTTTGCGAGACTTCAATAACATGTTCTATTATTAACTTGATTGCGGAATCACTTACTTGAATGTTTGTGGGAATCCGGGATTAAGTTAATAATGTGTAGTGCTTGTGAAAGTTTTAGTTCACAAGCATGTTCTATTGATGGTAAAATCTGATCACAATACCCAATACGGTTGGACCTTCGAGAATAAACGGGCTAAGTGCGAGTCGGACTCGCACACCTAGGTTTCCTTACCAGCAATATATTTATCTTAATTCAATTCATTTAATTCATTTAATTCATTTAATTCAATTCATTTATTTGCTAGAATGTGGAAGTACATACATAAATATAGGTACAGATCATAAAACATATTATAGAACGCACATTCTGTCAGTCTTGACATGCAACATTTATAGACATACACAAAGTAAAGTCACTTATTCTAATTCATATAAATCAAATGAATCGTCATAGCTTCCTTTTTTCGTTAAAAATATCGTTTATGGAGTAAAAGCATTTTTCTAAAAGCCACTCTGTTAATTTGTTCTTAAATTCGACAATATGTAAGCAGTCCCTTATTTCGTTTGGCAATGTATTATAAATTCGCATAGCCATACAGTAAGCGTTATTTTTATATAAACACAATCTTATTGTTGGAAGAAAAAGTTTGTCCTTGTGTCTCCTACTGCCCTGTATAGCCTGCCCATGCTTTGGAAAAAGATTATTCTGCTGTCTAACCAACATGCTTATCTGTTTTATATACATACATGGTAATGTCAACATTCTAAGTTTTTTAAATAGTGGTCTGCATGACTCTGTGCTCTGTTTGCCGCATATAGCACGAATACATTTTTTTTTGGGTAACGAATGCACGTTCAGCATCTACTGAATTTCCCCATAGGAGAAGTCCGTAGTTTAAAGTTGAGGCTACATACCCATAATAAGCCATCATTGCCGTTTCCAAAGAAGAAGTTTGACGAAGTTTTCTGAGTGCAAACACAAATCTATCTAATCGTTCACATACGTGTTGGACGTGTTGTTTCCAGCTGCAATGTTTGTCAATAACAAAGCCTAGGAAGTTCACTGTGTCCTCTTCTAAAATTTTCTTATTATCATGGCTAATATCAAGTTCTATTTTATTACTATTGTATGTCAGAAACTGCATGAATTTAGTTTTAGTCAAATTAATTTTAAGTTTATTCCTATTTAACCATTCAATTATATTGTCGATTGTATTATTTATATCATTATTAAACTCATTTTTGTTCTTGCCTTTTATTAACAATGTGGTGTCGTCAGCAAACATCACACATTTGTTAGGTGTCGCATTGGGCAGATCATTTATGTACATGATGAATAGAAGCGGACCAAGTACACTTCCTTGCGGTACCCCGCAGATAGTTTTCCTAAATTTAGATCTAAAATTGCACCTTCTTGAATCTATTGTTCTTTCAATTTCAATACATTGACTTCTTTCTTTTAAATAACTTTCTAACCAGTAATACGCATATACCCTAATACCGTATTTATATAATTTATCCAGCAGTATTGTATGATCAACAAAATCAAATGTTGAACTTAACTCGAGGAATACTGCAGCTACTGGTGTCTTATTGTTTAGACTTTCTGTAACTGTGTGAATTAAGTCAAAACAAGCCAGCGTAGTATTTTTACCCTTCCTAAATCCATATTGTTCATCCTTCAATATCTTGTTGTTGTGATTAAATTTTTCAATTCTACTAGACATAATTTTTTCTACAATTTTTGATAGTACTGGAATTTTAGCAACTGGTCTGAAGTTTTTTATATTTGTATTGTCATTTTTTTAAAAATAAGGATGCACTATACTCAATTTGAGTCTCTTGGGAAATTGACCTTTTTCAAAACTTAAATTTACTATATGACAGAGAGGCTTACTCAGTTCTTTTGCACATAATTTTATAATTTTTGTACTTATTTCATCATAACCTACAGCTACACTATTTTTTAATTGCATAATTGTCTTCATCGTCAGTAGGCCATTGTTTCAGGGTCATTGTTATTTGTCGAGTAATCATTCGTTTTTGTCAGTTCTATATAATAGTCGTTGAAAAGATTTGCAATGTCTGTAGGATCTGTGATAATTATCCCATTATTATGCACATTATTAATGTCTGTATTTTGTTTTCTGTCACTTGTTATATTATTTATTAGATTCCAAACGGTTTTGCATTTGTTATTAGAATTAGAAATAGTATTATTATTCATTATTATTTGTCATTTTTAATACACCTTTTGAGTATTTTTGTATAGTCAAGATATTGTTTTTGGTTATCAAGTTTATTCCCTTTGTTAGTGATGAATTTTAAATATAGTTCCCTTTTTTTTCTGCAACAAAGCTTAATACCCTTAGTTAGCCATCGTAAGTTCGGTTTTTTATTGATTTTTACAAAAGCCTTTGGAAAACAAATGTTACTTAACATAGTGAGGATATCGTGCAATTCGTCAAAAGCTTCGTCAACATCGTTTTTATCATACACTTCTTGGAATTTTAATGAAGCTATACTACGCCTAAATATATTTAAATTGTCTTTACTGTAATCCCTCTTTTGAACATAGAAGTGCGAATTAATTTTTAATTTTACTGCAAGTGTGATAGATTGCGCTGTTTCATGGTCAGAAAGTCCTAGCTCGTGAATATTAGCATCTATGATTCTAACATTACTGGCTATCTGATCCAAACAGGCAGACTTTCTAGTTGCGACATTAATGTGCATTGTAAAATTGTAGTTAGTCAGTATACTTGTCAATTAATTTTTTTGTTTACTTATTTTTAAAATGTCAATATTCCAGTCACCACACAAAATGCATTTATAATTTTTCTTTTTAAGCGTCAAATAGTTCAAAAGTTTTTCAAGTTTGTCAAAGAATTCACTAATGTTACTGTTTGGTGTCCTATAAATATTAATTATTATAATTTTATTATCACAAATTTCAACTCCACTACTTTCAAATGTGTATGGAGATGAAATTTCCTCGCAAATAATTAATGGTTTCGTATCTATGTCTTGTTTTACTAAAATGCACGAACCTCCTCTCTTTTGTTCTTTCCTACAAAAACTAGACTTCATTTTAAATCCATTTATTTTCACATTGCTTTCGCTTCCTTTTTTTACAAATGTTTCCGATAAGCATATAATGTCTGTATCCATACCCTTATCTGCGAGTTCTGTTATTGCAGCCTCAATAAGTTCTACTTTATTCAGAACGCCAGCAATGTTTTGGTGAAGTATATGCATTTTGTTGCGTTTTTTTACTGATGTTTTTGAATTTTTTGGCGAGAGAGGGTATTGTTCTCTGTCTTGAGAGACTATTTTTTTAATTTTATTCTCGAAAAAACTCCTCTTCCTTTGTTTGTGTGTTTTTGCTTAGTTGATCTACTCCATAACCTTGTTTCTCTGTTTGAGTCGCTACGTTTTTTAGGTTTCTATGTTCTGTTTTTTTATCCTGATCCTTTGAATATTCCAAGTAAGCAATTTTATATTCTAATCGTAGCAGCTCCCTAATCAACATTTTACTAGCAAAAAGTCTGTCAAACTTTATAGCATAGAATTCTGCAAATTTGTCATACATGTCTAAGAAAATTACATTTGAAAAACGTGAGCTGATGAACTTCAAACATTGATTGGTCATACTTTCATTAAGATACCTGGTTCTTCCGACATTGCCTAATATTACATTGGTGTGCTTTAATGCATTCAGAGTACAGTAGAGGGTTGATTGCATATTCAAGGGGTCCTTATCGTTTGACCCTGCTAGTATTACAATAAAATCCTTATCAGTAAAGTCCCTACAATCTAATTCGGATGTTTTAATTATTTCAGCTAAAGATGCATATGGCTTGATTGCCGATGTTACGCAAAACCCGAGTCCCAAAAGTCGTTGTAGAGTTGTCCTGAGTCCTCTTCCACGTTCATTAGCAAAAATCATTACTTTCTTTATGCAGTCATTATTAGTTATCCGTGTTGCGTATTTGAGGTTTTCGTTATTGCAAGTTTCACCAATTTTTTCCGCCTGGCCTTCGTTAGTAATAAGTATCTGCTTTTCCAATTTTCGGGTGATAGTTTCAAATTGTTGATCACTGTACTGAGTCTGGTTTTTTTTTTACAGGTTCGCCAGTATAAGAAGTGTATTTTGTGAAAGTGATTCATCCAGTTGTCTCACAACATTATGTGTCAAATTATTTTGCGAAACACTAGGGAAACCAATTTTCATACACTCAGGTCGTATTTTACGGTACTGTGGTGAGAAGAATTTTTTCGGCGTCGAGATGCTTCTATTGTATATATCTCCCAAGCCCACTGTTCTATAGAGCTCAATTTTTTTCTGTAGTTCTGTGGTTTTCTTCTGTAAATCAAAATTTTCAGAATTTAGGTTTTCTATTTCTAAATGAGCTGCTTTAATCTCGAGCTTCAAGTTCTGATTTGCTATTTTTAAGTCCTCTAGTTCCTGAAAATTTTGTGTAGCTATATTCGGCAAAGGTACTTATACCTACATATTTAGCAAAAATGTGTTTTATTTATTTATTTATTTAAGGAGAAAAAACAGAATTGACAAACTTATAACATAAAAATAGAGTCAATATAGTACATTTTGCCAATTCCTACAATTAGTTCAGTATTTGTTGTTATATGCTAATATGTTTATCTTTTTATTTAATTATTATTATATCACATGCGTTGTGTAAGGCATTATCAATTTCGTGGTGGAATTCTACATTGAAATTGAAACTTAATCATTTTCGTTCTTTATCACTTCAATAACCAGCTAACTGCGACACCTATGAGAGAAATAAGGACAATTTATAAACTGTATCTTTGTCACCACTTGTGGGAGGTATCTACACGTATTAGTGGCATCGAAATATTTATATCACTTATTTAAATGACACTAGAACTTTGTTGAGATAAGCATAACATGATTGTTTAATTAGACAATCAGTGCAGTCCGTCTATAAAGAAGAATTGAATCGTATATTTTTTACCTTAAAGGCAAGGATCGATGCGGTCACACCTACAAGCTAGAAAGTGAAGTGTGAGAATACCCGACCGCTTCACGTAATGTGCTTTTTATCAAGAATGGCTATTAAGAAAGCCGCACAGTTTCGATTCGGTTGGTTTAAGCTGGTGCGTTTCAATCTGTTGTGCGGCGTTTGTATACACTTTACATGTGCCGTGCGGTGCTGACTGCTGCGTGCTTTGCTTCATCAAGTCGGCACAGTCCAGTCCGTCGGCACCACTCGCCCGCGAAGCCCGCGAAGCCCGCGGAACCCGACCGCAGTTTCGCGCCATAAACACATCGTGAGTTCCTAAACTTGCCAAACTTTTTTCAAAGACATCGAAACACCTTTCGGCGAAGCTGTGAAAATTAGATTGCTGACACAAATCTGTAAATTTTTGGCTTTGGTTGGCTACGGCATCACTGTAACTTATTTCATACGCGAACGAGGTGTTAGGTGGGTGTTCTGTTCATTGTAATCTTGAGTAAAGCTGAATATATACCTAATTATACAAATATGTAAGTACATTCTTAAATAAAATATCTTGGGTCACAAATGTAGTGAAATTGGTTCCTAGGCTATTGATAAGCATAACAGAGGTGACGTAATACATGTTTACTAAATTGTTAGAAAATAACGGTCTCCACCAAAGTAGGTACGAAAATAAATTTGTACGTATAGTAGACGACAGCTGATCATTAAATTTAGAGGCCCACTTGCACCACTTTCTTAAACAAAATTATTCATACAAAAGTCAATTCGAAAAAGCATTCGAAAATTCAAAAAGCTGTTACATTTAGTGCAAGTCGGCGTCACTTTGGACGTTTCTTATGTAAAAGCCCCATAGTCAAGTGTTAAGGTTGATGTGCTAGTAATTTAGAATTTTCGGTTTTTGCTAGATATTTTATCAAATGAGTAAATTGTAGGTAATTTTCTAAGGGTGGTAGTAATACCATGCCCTGTCTAATATATTCATATGCATATGCATAGTATAAATAAAATAACATATCACCTTGATTTGATTGCTACAAGTTTTATTGGCATTAGGTATAACTTCGGTCAATTGACCTATGACCTCAATCAGAATCGAACCCGATTTCCGGTATTTAATAGACGTTTGGTTACCTATTAGGTTTATCGTGGTTAGGTATAACATTAACTTCAACGTTCTTATAATTAGATAGAAAAATAGATGGCGGAGTAATGACTCATTAAAGCGAAATTAAAGTTAAGTGTATGTTCGATTACCATCCGCTTCCAAAGGTACAAAAACAAGGCATTCCCATAACTTAACAATTATCATTAGTTCATAAAAAAATACATATATTTAGCATTAATTGATAATGATCTCAAAGCTTTTGACCAGGTACTTAATTTAATTCGGTCTTTTCTATTCGGTGATTATCAACGATCAGAATAGGCTAAGTATAAATACCCACAGGTGTTGCAGAAAGGTCCGGTAGGGATGTTATTCTACTCAAAATTGAAATATTATTTTATTATAGGACTAGATCTATTCTATACTTGCTCTTATGAACGTATGAAACAGCTTATATTTTTCAACATATTTTTTTGCTGATTCAAAAAAGAATATGGTGCCATGTAAAAAACGCTGTTTGTATTAATAAGTAAAAATAACCCCCTCACCTGGTCTACTGGACATTTCTGCAGTAACCTTTGTAGATAGATAGATAGAGAACGCTGTTGTTGGCGAGGAGACATTTTAAGAACTTTTTATGTTTATTTATGAATGGTTTGGTGCTGGACGAATGCCTCCTTTAGTTCCCCGCTCATTCCTGTACTTGGTTACCTCCTGTAGAAAGGTCGTGAGGTCGTCCCGCCATATTTTACTTAGCATTTTTTGTGTCCCACAGTCCCACTGCTGGGCAAAGGCCGGCTGCTGCCCCTGATTTCCATATTTAGTTAAAAACTAAAAAAATAACTTTAACTTATAATAACTATCGGACAAACATGGAGTTGTTCTCAACATACAAATGATTATTATTTGTTGAATCTATAAATCCTGAGAACTGCTATATTACGTAGTTAGTTGCCGGAGTAGAATTAAAGATCGTTATAATATGTATTTTTATTTTTGAGATGACTCGAAAATAATATAATTTTTAGTTCATAGAGTTCATAGAATCCTACTATGAACTCTATGAACTAAAAATTATATTATATTCGAGTCATCTGTTTCAATTATGTAGTTAGACTAGTCACTGGGCGCTTGTGGTTGGAACAACAACATTATCTTCCTCGCCAACTGTAGGTATTTATACTCTCGCCTATTCCGATTACTGATGATTATCGTATCGTGGTCATCTATTAGAAACATATTACACTTCTTTAAGTAGGATCTTAAGTGATATCCATCGCTTGTTTTACAGCACGATATCTTGAAGCAGTTTGAGTAAAACAGTAAAACCCGTTACTGATATCACCTATGATCTAAGTTCTATGTTCGCATATAATTACATTATAAGGTCCCATATTACTAAACTTGGCTTTAACCTCCTCAGTCCTGATCTTGAAAATAATTCAATATAATTTCAATTCAAGGCGAACATAATAATAAAATTATGAATGGTTAGGCTCCATTTCCTTCCGTGGATGTCGTAGAAGGCGACTAAGAAAATCAATTACCAGGAGACGGGCAGCAGCGTCTTCCTGAGATTCCAACCGCATACTGCGATCGCCAACCCGCCTGCCAAGAGTGGCGATTATGGCAAAACCCCTCATGGTTATGAAAACCACGAAGGGGGCCTATGTCCTGCAGTGGGCGTCAAATGGCTGATGATGATGATGATGATGATGAATGGTTAGGTAAATATTGATTGGTTAGGAAGATTATTTATTGTTTAGGTATATTATAGGTTACTTAGGTATGCTCAGTAACGTTACATCACTGATATAGCTCGTCAAGAAATAGTACATATTAAATACCACGTTTTTGCTCAGACTTTTTGTCTTCGTCTGTTAATTTCTTTTACTTAAAGGAGTTATACGAATCAAAAGACATAATAAAAAAAAGTATTGTATTTAAAAAAAGGTAACGATTGTTTGCTATATAATATACTACTTAAAACCAAAGGCTTGTGTTACATTTACATAGAATGGACATTCCTCTATGAAGGACAATGATTTACTGAAGGCTGTGGGACATTGGTAGACTGCGTATGGCGTGAATTACATTAGGGGTTAAAGTATGAAATTGCCGTTTTATTGCAATAGGTTCTTTGAATTGACATAGAATCTTCATGGTTTGAGGTTTTCGAATAAAACTTTTTTCAAATGGTTTCTATGATGTTCTTTTTTTAAAAAATGACATTTGGATATCGACTTTCAATTGTTTTTGTTATTCAATTTAGACAAGAAAGATGGATACTGCGAAAATTCGAGTGATTTTTGAATACGAGTTCCGACGCCGAACTAACGCGGCAGAAACAGCCCGCAATATCAATGCTGCGTTTGGAGAGGGGTCTACTAATGAACGCACCGTGCGATTTTGGTTTAAACGCTTTCGTGATGGAAATTTCGACTTAAAGAACGAGCCACGAGGAAGACCGCCCACACAGGTGAATAACGATGAATTAAGAGAGATAGTGGAAGCCGACCCTAGTCAAACTACCCAGGAATTTGCGGCATGATTTAACGTTACCTTACCCACAATTTTGACTCAAATGCGTCAAATCAATAAAATAAAAAAATACGAAAAATGGGTGCCTCATAATCACTCGAATTTTCGCAGTATCCATCTTTCTTGTCGAAATTGAATAACAAAAACAATTTAAAGTCGATATTCAAATGTTTCACATTTTTTAAAAAAAGAACATCATAGAAACCATTTGAAAAAAGTTTCATTCGAAAACCTCAAACCATGAAGATTCTACGTCAATTCAAAGAACCTATTGCAATAAAACGGCAATTTCATACTTTAACCCCTATTATTTAAAAAATATAAATTGGAGAAAAAAACTCAAAGAATAAAAGTTTTTGTAAAATACGAACTCAAATAGATATCATTTGTAACTCTTTCTTCTGGTTCTGCAATGAAGTATTCTTTATTTATCTATATAATGGGCATTCTCCTAAAAAAGTTATAAGTTCTGTTTTTATAAATTTTTTCGAGTAAATGGGTAATTTTGGGAGCCTGAGCTGAATATTTCGATTTTGCTGCTTCAATAATTTTCGAAAAACAAGAACCAGGGTCTACGAAACCGGAAGTACACGTCAGGCACGGACGTACGTCATCAACTGAGATCCTACATGCCTTCAGTTTCTAGTGATACTGTGACTCGATACAATAATTCTTTAGATAAATTAAACTAAAAATGTGGAAAAGTTAAAGATACCTATATTATATTTGTTTTCTACGGAATACTGGGATATATATTGGTGTTTTTTTTTTAATATTAAACCTACTTTCATTCACGTGTGACACGAAACGTTGGACTTTCGACTTAAACGTTAATTCGTTAATTAGTTACACGCTTATTTGCAGAAATACAAGAAATCAATGAATATTACTAATTTATAATTGTTGAAGTTATACCTTTAAAATTTTATTTTATTTATTTGTAACAATTGTCAATATTTAGGAATTGCTCATTTTCGAAATAACCCTGTATTATAGGTAAACAGAGTGGCCATTTTATGTCAAAGTCACGTCTCCCAGGTAAAGTCAATTTGATAACTCTCTTTATCAAGTTCTCGGTCGGCCCGCGCTGTGCATATATTTTTACATGGAGCGATTCGGCTAAAATGGCTTGCGGAGGGGTTAAGGTTATCAAATTGTAAGATTTCTCTAAATTTCATGCTTCCAGTTATTGTAGCTTAGAACATGTGGGGGTTCAAAAATTGCTCACTGATGGATCATCAAAAGTCTAGGGTACTTCTAATTAAACTAGAGATTTGAAATTTGAAATACATACATACATGCATACATAAACTCACGCCTGTATCCCAGAGGGGTAGGCAGAGACCAGGGACTGCCACTTGCCACGATCCTGACAGATCACTACCCGAAACGCTGACAGTACCCGAAACCGGCGTGCGTGCACGCAACGACTAATGTTTATTGAGGAAAAAATAAAAAAAAAATCGAAAATAAAAAAATATATACAGGTGACCGTAATTTGAGAACTAGCTAATCTTTTGTAGATAGAGCAAAGTTAGTTAGAAGACCTATCCTAATTAAAAAGGTTATGTACCTATATTTGCATTTACAGATTTTGAAAAATATGTCCCTACTTTCAGCAAAAAATCAAAATAACACTTTTACGAGCTGTTAAAGAATTATTCTAAACCATAAGTTATAGGAGCGTAACGCCGATAGTTCGTATTTATAAAATTATTAGCGCTTCATTAGACATTGAAGACCGATAAAAAAATAACGAAAATAGTTAATCATATACAGGGTGACCAGGTTGTACAGGGTCATAATTTGATACGGCGTTTTAATTGGCTAATCCGTAATGATTAGAGAAAAACTTTATAAGGAAATTTATGCATTCCTAAAACCGGCCAAGTGCGAGTCGAAGGTTTCCATACCATTATTATCTATACAACATTAGACAACGATCGAATTTGAGAACAGCGCCATCTATACAAACCAACAAGAAATGTTTAACATTGACATTTAATGACATGACATCGGCGCTGTGAAGATTACATAGATGGCCGCTAGATGGCGAGCGCTGTCTTGAGACAACGTTTGTTGTATGGGAGCCCCCCTTAAATATTTATTTTATTCTGTTTTTAGTATTTCACACACATACACTTCATACACTTCATCAGACTAACATTCTTAACAAAAAGACATGAAATCCCACCATTTACATTATATCACAATTATTATTATTATTTCATTTTTTAAAGGACATACAATTATTGTGCATTATTTGTTATCACGAAGCAAGACACTTAAATATTATGCTACAAATTAAATTATTATAATTATCTTTACAATGACATTTATTTGATTACAATCCAATCTATGTATTGGAAACACGGATTAGAAGATACTAATTTAATAAAAATAAAGCACAAGTGATCTTCAATACAGACAGATTTTAGCAACCATCAAACAACTACCACGTGACAACGTCAAGTACAAAAAATATTAGGGGTTAAGGTATGAAATTGCCGTTTTATTGCAATAGGTTCTTTGAATTGACATAGAATCTTCATGGTTTGAGGTTTTCGAATGAAACTTTTTTTAAATGGTTTCTATGATGTTCTTTTTTTAAAACATGTGAAACATTTGAATATCGACTTTCAATTGTTTTTGTTATTCAATTTAGACAAGAAAGATGGATACTGCGAAAATTCGAGTGATTTTTGAATACGAGTTCCGACGCGGAACTAACGCGGCAGAAACAGCCCGCAATATCAATGCTGCGTTTGGAGAGGGGTCTACTAATGAACGCACCGTGCGATTTTGGTTTAAACGCTTTCGTGATGGAAATTTCGACTTAAAGAACGAGCCACGAGGAAAACCGCCCACACAGGTGAATAACGATGAATTAAGAGAGATAGTGGAAGCCGACCCTAGTCAAACTACCCAGGAATTAGCGGCATGGTTTAACGTTACCTTACCCACAATATTGACTCACTTGCGTCAAATCAATAAAATAAAAAAATACGAAAAATGGGTGCCTTATGATTTGACTGATCTGCAGAAAGAAACGCGTGTTGAAACTTGTGTTGCCTTGTTGAACCGGTACAGAAATGAAGGAATATTGGATCGAATTGTAACATGTGATGAAAAGTGGATTCTTTATGATAACCGGAAAAGAAAAATGCAATGGCTGACCCCAGGTCAAATGCCACAACAGTATTCAAAAATCACTCGAATTTTCGCAGTATCCATCTTTCTTGTCTAAATTGAATAACAAAAACAATTGAAAGTCGATATTCAAATGTTTCGCATTTTTTAAAAAAAGAACATCATAGAAACCATTTGAAAAAAGTTTCATTCGAAAACCTCAAACTATGAAGATTCTATGTCAATTCAAAGAACCTATTGCAATAAAACGGCAATTTCATACTTTAACCCCTATTATAAACATATAAAAAGGTCGCACTGCAGCCAGTCGCCAACATTCCGGGCCCCCAGTGGCACACTAACATCTGGTGGCTACTGACTGAGGTGCGGCTTCCAGTAAAATAAGTTTTCGGGCCGGTCGGCGCAGCATGCCGCTTTTAATGTGGACGTCTGCTACGCGGACCGCTCCGTCTGGTCCAAAGTAAACCTTCGCTACCCTTCCTAATGGCCAAAGACCACGAGGGAGTGTAGGGTCGGCGATCAGCACCACATCACCCTCGCCAAGATTCACAGCACTGTTTCTCGGTCCTCTCGGTTGGAGCGTTGGGAGGTATTCACGAAGCCATCGTACCCAAAATTGGTCTGCAAGACGATTTGTACTGAAAATCTAAATTGTTTATTTTTTAAATTTTTAATAAATTTAAAGTACCCGAAACCGGCGTGCGTGCATGCAACGACTAATGAATGTTGAGGAAGCGAAAGTGATCTGTCAGGATCGTAGCAAGTGGCACTCCCTGGTCTCTGCCTACCCCTCTGGGATACAGGCGTGAGTTTATGTTATGTTATGTTAATAAATTTAATAGGGGTTAAAGTATGAAATTGCCGTTTTATTGCAATAGGTTCTTTGAATTGACATAGAATCTTCATGGTTTGAGGTTTTCGAATGAAACTTTTTTCAAATGGTTTCTATGATGTTCTTTTTTTAAAAATGTGAAACATTTGAATATCGACTTTCAATTGTTTTTGTTATTCAATTTAGACAAGAAAGATGGATACTGCGAAAATTCAAGTGATTATGAGGCACCCATTTTTCGTATTTTTTTATTTTATTGATTTGACGCAAGTGAGTCAATATTGTGGGTAAGGTAACGTTAAACCATGCCGCTAATTCCTGGGTAGTTTGACTAGGGTCGGCTTCCACTATCTCTCTTAATTCATCGTTATTCACCTGTGTGGGCGGTCTTCCTCGTGGCTTGTTCTTTAAGTCGAAATTTCCATCACGAAAGCGTTTAAACCAAAATCGCACGGTGCGTTCATTAGTAGACCCCTCTCCAAACGCAGCATTGATATTGCGGGCTGTTTCTGCCGCGTTAGTTCCGCGTCGGAACTCGTATTCAAAAATCACTCGAATTTTCGCAGTATCCATCTTTCTTGTCTAAATTGAATAACAAAAACAATTGAAAGTCGATATTCAAAATTTCACATTTTTTAAAAAAAGAACATCATAGAAACCATTTGAAAAAAGTTTCATTCGAAAACCTCAAACCATGAAGATTCTATGTCAATTCAAAGAACCTATTGCAATAAAACGGCAATTTCATACTTTAACCCCTATTATTTACTCAATACTGGTCACATTCTCGTCCCAAAAAATACTTTATATATAAGTTCATATTTTATACATATTATGCCAAGTATTTTTTGGGACGAGAAGATGGCCCGTTTTTTTTAGATTTATGTTTTGGTGGGATCAGCCTTTATGTTACATGGCAATAATGATTAATTTACTTCTACTCCGAAGTATGTAATCGATAGATATTATGAAACATAACTACCGTGTCATACCATGGAAAAAGTAGAGAGATACACTAGTTCCCACGCAGTTTTTGCTGAATCCAAGTATAATGTGTTACACAAGCCAGTGCCTACAGTATTGTATAACAAAACAATCAATGCAGTGATATCTTTGCACTGATTGGTAGACTTTACCCAGTCAAAATATGATGGTTCTACCAGCTTACAATACGATAGATGACTCAAAATGTCATCATCATCATCAGCCATTTGACGCCCACTGCAGGACATGGGCCTCCTTCGTGGTTTTCATAACCATGAGGGGTTTTGCCTGTGATTGTAATTGGGATAAAATACCATACCATAAGAACAAACAAAATCTTACATAAATGTGAAAACAACGCTCAATTTTTTTTTTAAATGTCATAAAAAAATCTGGTTTCAATATAGTAAAAAAATAGGTTACTCTAATAATAAAAATATTGTTATATTTAGATTGTGGATAAAATTCTGAACTTTTCCGGACACATATAAAAGCATTATTATACGAGATAACTCAAATAACGATAACCGCTTCGTACATTTACAGGGCAACGCGACACAACTCTACGTATGATGTCACAGTTTGCGCCCGATTTGTATGAAGCGTTTTTGTACCACGTGACTAAAATTACTTTTCGACAGGGTTCTTAACATTTGACATGGCCTCTCGAATAAGAGCAAGGCATATTTATTTTCCTATCGCATGCTATTGTCTATTAAGTTTGTTTACTCAAGTAGGTACGTAATGCCCCTCGCCTTCCTAATGTAGAACACAACACTAAGGTTAACGAAATATACTCACGAACCAGACACGACGCTAATGGTTCTAAAACACAGCGTCGTTGTTGGGTGTTGGACAATAATTGGCGAAACGGTTTTTTTTGTCCAATTTTTGTTCGTCATAGGCCCCAAGACGTGAGTGAAAACACGTAGCAAACTTATTTTAGAAACAAAAAACCCGATTGCTAAAAAGTCAGCTAGGCCTGAATGCATCCTGTTTAGCAGTTGGGTTTTTTTATTTTAAAATAAATTTCTTTCATTCGAAGGGCTTTGGAGACCTTCAACCGACCGTCATTTGTCATTCGCGGTCACACACAGCTGTTTGGCTTGTACGAGGACATAAAGAAACAAATATAGGTACGCTCGAAAGACATATAGGTATATTCATAACCGTGCTTTGCCTTCAGCACTCTGGTAACACGTAATAACGACTCCATTCCATTGGCCGCTAAATATTTGTTTTCTTTATGGGTCAGTGCTTTACTTGTCACTGGGCTTGGAAAAGCCGCGTTCAAATATTGTAACGCCCATGTCGTCCAGGGCCGAGTTTCACAGAACTACAATAAATTCGTTGCTTATCATGACAATTCGATTTACATTGCGTAGCAAAGTCTGTCTTCCTATTAACAAGTAGGTTAATCGACTTTGCAATGTACATCGAATTGTCATAGTAAACCATGAATTTCGGTTTTATGAAACGGGCCCCAGATCGCACGTGAAGTATCAAGCTGAAAAGTATGTCAAAGGCGGATTTTCTACTAATAAGGTGAAGACTTTGAACCCAAGGGGGTGTTGAATTACTGATTCCCTACCAGAAAGCTACGAACACTGCTTACCAATACAAACTACTCCACGTCACCTCACGCCATACACAAAAAAACTTTCTTTTAATAAATATTATTTTACAAATTTATATAAAAAAATCTCTTTATTTGTACTTAAGGTACAAGTAAAGATGAAATGTTGCTAAATTTCACACTTGTCAACGAAAATAAAAAACCGGAAGCAACCACTGAAAAATACAAAAAACTTGTCTTTCAACAAAGTGATCCTAAAGGGTCGGCGGCGGGCGCCGTGTGGCGCCGTGTGGTGGCCTATGTCCTGCAGTGGGCGTCAAATGGCTAATGATGATGATGATGATGATCCTAAAGGGTTCAATTATTTACTTGTAGTAAGTACTTATGGTACTTGTACAAGTAAAGATGAAATTTTGCTAAATTTCGCACTTTTAGGTCAATGGGAAGCACCCATTGAAAAATTATGAAAACTATGTCTTTCAACAAAGTGATCTTAAAGGGTTAATTTTTTTTCTTTTGAGGCATGGAACCCAAAAGGGCCAAATTCAAGAAATATAAAACAGGTATAGGCAAGTTCTTCTTGAAATAATGAGATAAATGAATGACGTACGATTAGCAAATAAATATACCTAAAATAAAAAAAAATAAATAATATAAATAAAATAAATGTTATTTATAAAAACACGGTTCCTCTAAAATGCTCTTCAGAGGCAGTTTAAATAATCTTCCTTTACGACAGACTATTAAAACGGTCTCTGAGGAGTATTTTAAGGAGACTTGTTTTTATAAATAAGACCAATGGATATTTTCGATTTCATCAACTTTTATCTACAGTTGGGTCGTTGGGTACTTACATGTTCAAAATAGACTACGAGCGGCGGGCGTAAGGGTGTAAACTGTCAACTTCATGGTTCACAAGAATTGCGAGCATCAATGGGTGTCATGGTGAAAGCCTAAAAATTAATTAGACTCATTGCCTTAATGAGCATTTCACACAGGCAGGTCAGGTCGCAGTCACAAAGATGACACGACATGCCATCATGTGTTAGTTTACTCGCCTCGTTAAAATTATTTAAATAAGTAGCCAACAGAAAGCATTACCTTATTATAGTGTCTTTTCTTAGGCTGCTTTCCGTCACTAAGTTCGTGATTAAAAACACTTCCATTAGTGTATGAAGCACGAAACCGTTTGGCTTTAATTTGGCAGTTTCCGTGGTAAATGAACCTTAGCCGAATTTGGCGTGTTCCGGTTGTTTATACATATTACTTTAGTGAAGTAGGTGCTGAAAGTTCACACAAGTAATTAAATTTTTCACACACAACAAACCAGACGGCACATGAACCGAACGAATTACATACACCATAACTACAACTAGGAATAATTTTGGTAGTTTACTGGCCACATGGACACAAACGTCTAGTTTAGTCGGCTACGACATCTGAAGAAAAGTAAAACTCAGAAGAAGATCGTCTACTTTATCTGACTAGACAAAATGTACCTAAACGAGTTCCGCCAACGCACACGTGCAGCTGGCATGCAGTCCATCATGCCTGGCTGATGCGGCGATAAAGTGCTTTAATGATGCGAGCCTCGCGGCCCGTGGACGCACAGATCCTCGTACAGTCGCGCACAATATTGCCCATTTCAAATACACAGAAGAAAAATTTTTCTTCATCTACTAATGAATTCAGTCCTAACCATTATAGTTTTCATTCACAAAAAATAAATTAATTATTAAAAAAATTAATTTCGTATCCACTTTCCTCGGCAAGCGTACATCTAAAAGAGATGCCTGATAAGCATTCCTGAGGGCACAATGCTTCTATTCAGCTAGCGGGATGTAGGGCTGGGAATTTTAATGGGTTTATGCATGGAAATGCACCCACAGACGATAAAGAAGCTCGGGGAGACCACGGACCGATACAAACCGTATTCACCATAAACGTTCTCATTTTCGAAATGGCGCAACTGTATAACTTTATGGTATTTACAATCGCAGGCAATAACGTGTATCAGTTTCTACGACTTCGCAACCTCAACTCAATCAGCTGCAAATAACTTGGCACGATTACAATATTCTGCATGGCCTCAGAGGCACGTCAATAATATCGTTTACATAAACTATTAACAATAAATTACTTTTCTTCAATACTTACATCACTGGAGTCATTGATCTGTTGATGGTGTTTTGGTATACTTTATACTTTTTTCTTTATTATTAATAATTTTTTCGTGCTGTAGAGTTACCTGACAGGATGGGAGTGTCGAATTTGTAGATATTTTTGGTCAAAAGGTAGATGAACTTTGCAAAGGTTGATGGTGTTTGACCTGGTTGACCTGTAGAACGCCGTGAAAAAGGATTTAGGTACTTAAATACTCGTTAGCTAAAGGTATTATGATTCATGATGAATTGCGCTAATGAAGAGTATCAATAGATGGAGATAGCTGTTTTTCTGTGCCTCAGTTTTTTTTACGGATGATGTAGTCATGCCAGTATGCTAAGCAAACGGATTTTTTACTGTTTTATCCATTCAGGCACGTATGGTGGTGGTATTCCACTCTGAATTCTGATCAACCTCGGGACATTGTTCGAGCGCACGCAGTAGAAAGCTACGCATTTTGTAATAGCACGCTTTAAATGCAGGTTATTTGCATTTTTCATTTCTGATCTACACCGGTATGTGAACTGCCAAACAAAACATTGTGAACTGTTTAAATTGCAATCGTGAGGCATGTGTTGTTCGTAAATGCATAGTATTGTAATGTTATCGTAGCAAAAGGATGGTATAAATAAGGGCTACTAGGTGTGTGTTGCATTCAGTTCGTTAAAAACTCGTCAGAGTAGAGATCAGAACTAAGCTAGGGTTCATTAGTAAGGTATAATTAGATATAGACAAGTACCTTTAAACAAATCATTAAGACTGGAATAAAACCTTCTTTTCGCTTGCCTTACCCTTTAAAAGTCACCGACAAAACCTCTATAGAACGTCGCGCACGCAGCATCAACGTCAGTCGGCTGACATAATAAAGCGTTTCGCATCAAGGAACATCTCAACCAGTTTCACTTTTACGTTGAATAAATTCAGAGCTAATAATTAAGACAGACACGATAATGTGCCTCACAAGCTTGATAATACCCTAGCGTCATTACGCTCATAATGGTGTGTTCGTGACAGTATTAAGTAATAAGTCCCTTTAATCTCTTCCAGAGCCATGTTTACTACATGTCTTACGCTGTGGATATCGATACTTATAAGCATCTGCGATGGCGAGGTGCAATCCTTGCCGAATCCAGCCAACGAGATCAAGCCGATTCAGAAGAGCCGGAGTTTTCCAGCATCGCTCGGCAGCCTTTACCCTCAGGCTACCGAGACCAGGGACTTGAGGACCCTCGACGGGATATGGAACTTTAGGAAGCAAGAATGGTCAGTTTTATGTCAGTTTTGGTGCGTCACTGTTGTGAAATTACAGATAAAATATTTATTACACCAGCAAGGGCTTGGCGCTTAACCTGTTAGATTATGATTATATTCTTTTTGTTGCACTAACTCGTGCTGAGGACAATTTTAAAAACCTATTTAGAGGCTAAAAATTCCACCCATGCCGGGACTTGAACCCGCGACCTCTGGATAACCGTGCCAGCGCTCTCCTAACTGAGCTAAGAGACAAGTGCAGGCATCAGCGAAATTTAAGAGCCTCTACAAACTTCTCTGTATTAGAGAAGTCTTCTCTGTTAGATTATGACCTTGAAAAGAACAATTAAAAACCATTGTTATGGTAGTCATTGGTGGTTGGGTCATTTAGAATTCTACAGATTAAGGTTAATTAATTCCGAGGTCATTCTATAGCAGCCCAAATCAATTGTTGTTAAAGCTTTTATGGTTTTAAACTTTGGCCTTTAAGAACTATGCGTTTTTAAACATTTGCTCGTAATTGAACAACCTTTTTTTCATCAGGAAGACTCCTATGGATCCAGAATATGGATTCCGAAATGGATGGTACGAGACTGATCTTCGAATGGTAAGTTTGCAAAAATGCTACGTATTACCGACATGCCTTAATTACCAACTCGTGAACCACTCACGAGCTGCGAACTCAAATAACACAGAACTCTTACACTTAACAAGGTTTTCAGAATAAAAAAAAATATTTTGAGCAACGATCCGATGTCTTCTTTTAACAGTAAGAATCACTAAAACAACAGGCAATATTGGTCACTTCGGACAGTGCCCCACTAACCCAGTTGCTTTTTTTTCTTTTTGCTTTCTTAACGCTTCATTGCCCGCTTTCAGTAAAAAACTTTACGGGTTAAAAAAACTTTAAAGTTTCACGTCTGTAACTCAGCCGATAACAATGTATCAATCACCTCCAACATTAGCTCAGGCTACACACCGTTTTCTCTGACGTCTGAATCATGAACTTTGCGATTGCAATTACTTTGGAATTTGACAGCCACGATTGGAATCGTTCAGGATTTGGTGCGCGTATAGGATCACACTGAAACCGGCACACTAGATTTGACCGAGATATTTACATACATAAACTCACGCCTGTATCCCAGAGGGGTAGGCACAGACCAGGGACCGCCACTCGCGACGATGCTGACAGATCTTCATTAATCGTTGCATGCGCACACGCCGGTTTCGTGTACTTTTTATTTTTCATCCCTTTGTTAATACATCCCCTATTTGGTCGAAGTATGTCCGCCTGGATGCGGGCGGCACAAGACCGGGAAGCTTGGAAAACCATGAGGCAGGCCTATGTCCTGCAGTGGGAGTCAAATGGCTGATGATGATTATGATGATGATGTCCGCCTGGGACGTCCCTTATCGCCCCTTCCACCCACATTCGCTCGATATATTTGTTTCGTCAATCTTTCTTCCTTCATTCTCTCCACATGTCCAAACCAACGCAACGAGATAATTTTACAATCGATTAGAGTTTCTAGCCCTACTGGGCTGTGCGAGTGTACGTCTAACGTCTAACAGACTGGCTGCTGGCTTCAGATGGTCGGCTCGTGGTTTTGGGGGCTATTCTCCGGGAATCAGCCCGACGTCTACAACTTCGAGATATACCGAGAAAAGCACCCCGGTTTCGTGGGGAAGTGGTTCGAGCAAGATTTGTGCGAGGTGTCGATCAAAATGTTCTTGTTTCTTCGCCGCGAATGCTGATTTTACGTACAGTGCTTGCATGCGTAGTGTAGTGTTCTGTACGAGAAACGCAACGACAATAATTTGTTAATTCTTAAAATTATATCGCACACATGATTCGGGGCTCAATCAGATACACCTATCGCCGAAAATCTCAATCATGGTACTTTATTAAGTAATTTTTACGACGGACCTAGAACTTCTAGACCTATGTCTAGAAGTAGTTAGACAGCATTTCAGCTAAAACGGTCGTCCGTAGATTCTAGGTCCAAAAACTACGATTGAGATTTATGAAAACCATTTTTGCATGTTTTTTTCTTTAGAGGCGCTAGTGAAGCTTATGATCCGATATAAATGAACCTATAAGGTCTATCCACATCATACAGGGCCGGGACCGGGCTGGGAAACGATATCAATCTAAAATTATCCCTATACTTATAATTAAATACGAGATCAATGTAGATAGATCTTTAAATGTATAGTCTCTGTTTATCCACACTTAAGTAATTTGTTATATTTGGCACCACTGAGAATGTTCATTGGTATAACATGTTGTTGGCTGAGAGATTTATTATGTGTTCCGCCAGTAGAGCTATTGATAAATGATGTTTTTACATATTCAGAAAAGATAATTTTATTTGACCTGCATGCCCTAGCCGTAACATTTTTGTTAGACAGAAAATATTTTTTAGTTAGTTGTTAATTCGTCCATAAATGGCTAAAAAGTAAGGTCAGACAATGATCACCTTCAAAAAAATATTTACTTTACAAATAATCACTGTCACAATATTTGTTCAGTCTGTGTTATGCATGTATTTGTTTTAGTGTGTTATGGAAGGTAGAGCTGAAATGACTGTATTTTTGGTGATGTCAAGCCACATTTGACTCAATATCCCCAGACTGGTTTTGTCGAGCTGCGATTGATATTGCACGTCAGAACACAGAACGCGGATAACCCACTCCAGCACACACATTCCACTAGCTAATTAAACATCCACGCGAGTCTCAGGAAGTCTCAGCTCGATAAAGTGCCAACGTTGCTATAATCTGCGATGTTCACACCACTGACAATACCGACGAGAGCTTTACTCCTTGGTCTTTTTATCGAGCTCGATATATCGATTTGTGTTGGACCCTCTTACTAGTAAAGCGACAGCGAGATGACTCCATCTAAGTCCAGTCCTATTAACATGGCAGGTGTAAACTCGGCTTTTGTCTTAGCTAACTCAAGTGAACTCTGTACGAAAAAATTATATGTCTATGTCGTAGCCATATCGTAGATTGTGCCATATCATGATGTGGTTAGCCATATCACGAAATGTGTCCTTTTCATGAAAAGGCCAAGTCAAACTGGCCGTATCGTTAAAGCATCAACGTTTGACGATATGGCAATCTACGTTTTGCCATATCATAATGTAGGCCCCATGACTTTTCCATGCACCAAGCTGATTTAAGTTTGACATATTTACTGAATTGAGCTGAAAAAAAATAGATTGAAGATGTCTAATGTATTTAGTGTTTTGGTGCATTTGAACCTTATAGGTTATATTTTATTTATAAAATACCAATAAAAGAAGCAACAGTTTATATTTTATCACTCGTAAAATACAATGAGGTACAATGATTACAACAAAATGAGATTTCTGCCCTACTTTCCTCATTTTTTACAGTATTTACGGGAATATTGCTGTCACTAGAAATATTTGTTATAAATAAAGAGTTGAAATAAATAGTTGAAATACACAACAAACTAACATCAGCGCCTCTAACGGTGGATAATGGAAGTATTTTACGATATGGCCGCTAACGTTTGGCCGCATCATGAAATAGTCATGCATTTCGCTATTCAAATCGTCAAACGTCGGTCGCTCATTGATCTGGCTAAGCCATTTCATGATACGGCCAGTTTGACTTGGCCTTTTCTTGAAAAGGATACATTTCGTGATATGGCTAACCACATCATGATATGGTCAATTCTATGATATGGCTACGACATCTACACAGGCCAAAAGCTTGCCATGTTAGGCCTAGGTATCGAGCTCGAAATTCGTTTGGCACCGCTTCGTTATGTATGCAAATGTACGGACCCTCACCGAGTGTTTGACCAGACAGGCGATGTGATCCCGATGCCGGTGCCGGCATCATACAACGACATAGGCGAGGACGCCTCGCTGCGAGACCACGTGGGCCTGGTGTGGTACGACCGCCGCTTCCACGTGCCGCCGTGGTGGGGCGCAGCGCGGCAGCGCGTCTGGCTGCGTTTTAGCAGCGTGCATTACGCGGCGCAAGTGGTGAGTCAGACACATTCAATCCATCAATCACTCAGCCTGCCCACTGCAGGATATAAGCCTGCCCAAGGCACGCACTACCTCCTGTCAGCGGTCATCTTCATCCAGCCCTTGCCAGCAATTTGCATCAAATCGTCGGGCCATCAGCGAGAAAAGCTTTGCACCCCGTCGGCTATCAGTTCTTCGGCAGTGAAAAACCCACTGCCACTTCAACTAGCTAATATTATATTTTGTTGAGCAACTTGCTTTACACCAATAGCATACAGTTGGTTTCGACCCGACGTCCTGCATATAGCTGAGGTTTCATTTCAGATTGGCAATGTAATTTCCTGTGTACACCTGAAGCTACGGTTTCCTAGGATAGGAAATACGCGTAATACGAAATAGGTGATTTATTTTGACGTTTGTCATGAGTCGCTGAAATACTTATACTGACTTCGCATGGAAGTAGGTATTTCGGGTCTTATTGGCGGAGGACGCGGGATGTGAATTAGAATTCTTAGGGCCTTAGTCAAATTAACCAATAATAAAAAAACTGCTCTTACGTGGCTATCGCAAACTCATCCCGAATGCGCGGATTTTTGTTCAAGTTATCTGTCGGGCATTATATTATGGTACAAATAGCTTGGTCCCCAACATATCGTGGTACAAACACGAGCGAGTAGATGTTTTTATAATAACTTTATTGCACACGAAACATTGCACAGGTCATTAGATAAGAAATAACATGTTCAAATGTGAGCTTATCTCTGTAAAAGATTTCTTCCAGGTTAGGACTTAGCACTTAGGAGAGTCGTGGACAAGCGGTAAAAAACGGGTCTATATACGCGTATATTGGTGGTAGTCTCGAACGAACCGTGAAGTGCTGAAGTGTGTTCGGGTAGGAAATAAAGGAACGTGAGGTTTTCCTGTATGCTGGTTCAGTTTCCTATTTCTCTCAGTGGTATTTTGGTGTTTCCTGGTATCGTTTTCTTGTTTTCATACTCACATCCCATCGAGTTTCCTCAACGGGAATTTGTAATACACATGTTTGTTTATAAGATTCAATGCGTTAACGAGCCATTGAGCCGATAATAGCATTTTGTAAAATTATATGTTACTGCATTCTTAATGAGGCGCTCCTAGACGTTAAAATTCTCTAGCATCCACAACCATTAAAATAACCACTACGAGCGGAAGGTAATGATTTGGTACTTAGCTATATCAGCGCAGGCAATAACTTTCATTGTTGTGTCGGTAACGTTAATTATTACCTTAGCAACCACCATAAAATACAAACTCTAGCCAATTGCCTAAAGGTCATGGGCACATTATACCTGCACCGCAACGACACAACAGCAGGACCGCTTTGCTTGTGATGGGCAAGCCTGCCACCGCGATTATCGCATATTTGCGATTGAACACCCTTAGGACCTAGGACTAGCTGGCGGCCCGCAGGCCGCGCTGGTAGCATGCGGTCCGCTCTCTCGCCGCTGCTAGTTGAGTTGTATGTTGGCGGCAAGCGCGCTGACTGCCCGCGCTGTTAGCTTTTGTACAGTGACTTTAAAACATACTACACGACACCACGCTGCGTTGGAGCCGTGCCGTTGCGGTGCCAGTATAATGTGATACCTTAATGCCTGGTACAGACCAACCGAACGAATACGAACTAACGAAATTAAATAAATGAGTGTTGACTTTACGATAAACGCAAGCAAACTTCTTTGACCTTCTTAGTATCGAGAACTTGCACAAAAAAATCTCATTGTAGATGCCATGTTAATAGATAAAATAAAAGTTGTTATTTTTTGTCCTCTACGACTAATAATTTTCATAATAAAACCTGTCTTATAGCAAATCCTGTCAAGACAGATTGTCAAACTATGAATTCACACCTTACTCATAATGCTTGATATTGTATGATAAAGCGATTGTCAACGATTGAGTTATTACGTAACATTATTAAGAGTCTTGTTATTAGAAAAAGTTTTATTATTAGAGTAACTTGATATTTAGCACTTTTTGAGATTTTTTTTTATCCAAAAACGAAATCCAGCCGCTGCCAGCAATCTGCCTCAGATCGTCGGTCCAGCGAGCTAGAGCTTCCTACACTGCGTATAAGTTTACGCAAGTCCAATATGAGTTTGAAGCAAGTTTCCCATTTTGTAGGTACTGTGGAGGTCAGTGACGCGGGCCTTCCGTCACAGTCAAGATAGAACCACACTTATGCCACGTACACGATAGACGCGATGCGACGTCGAGAATGATGCACACACTTGTTATACGTGACGTGACGTGTAGTTGGTATCAGACACTGTTTTTACTTACATACATACATAAACTCAAGCCTGTATCCCAGAGGGGTAGGCAGAGACCAGGGACTGCCACTTGCCACGATCCTGACATATCACTTTCGCTTCCTCAACATTAATTAGTCGGTGCATGCACGCACGCCGGTTTCGGGTACTTTATTTTTACTTCTTCTGTATAACCTCTGTAAAATGTGATGTATGTTTCTGAGAGCGAGTTTGAGAAAGATTGATGGAATTAGTAATTTTTAAACGCGGTTGCCACGGAAAAACATAGGGGTAGAAGAGCGTTTTTTAAATAGGAATAGATGTTTAATACATTTTGTAATACTTTAATCATATTGTCTAAACAAATCAATTAGTTGTCGGATGCATCGCATAAGAAGGCGAAGGACAAGTGTGTTTCTAAGCATACAAATTCAGATCGCACGTGGCGTCGTAGGTACGTCGTGTACGTAGCATCAGTGTGGTCCTACCTTCAGCCGTCTGCTAGCCGAGTACCTTCGGCCTCATTCGTTCAGTTGTATGTACGCGCGAGTACCTTCGTCCTTATTCGTTCGGTTGTATGTACGCAGCATAACTGGAATACCCAGTTCTGGAATCAGGTTTTGGTCTCTGGCAAATGGATCAGCTGTCCACTAAGTAAAGTATGTCGTCTGGGTGTAGTGCGAAATGTGCTGTTTCCTCAGCCTTTGAAATCGCTAATAATTATGGAGAATAAGTAGGTACCTCACCTACTTTGCTCTTGTTTTCGTCGGCTTACTGAAATTATCGACTTCTTTGAAAACAATGAGCTCAGTCCATTGAACATTTGAAATCGCTAAGTATGAGTATTAGGTACGTCACCTAATGTGCTCTTATTGACGCCGGCTCACTGACTTACTTACTATGCTATTAAATGCTACTTACCGACTTCTTTGAAATGTGAAAATAACTTTGTAAATAATCGTACGGTGAGGTGCATCGTAAGGAAAAAAAAACACCAAAAAACATATTCACTGAACGAGTTCCTTTACCGATGAAGCCTAGCACATTGGTCTTGTACGAGATTCGATGAAAAAGTGGCTTGCATCTTAGTCAAAGGTAGAGTGAGTGTAATTGGGCAATTGAGGCAGGCTCAGCAACCGGCGGGTCGCGAGTTTGCACTCGTTTGACATCTGTCTGCGATGGATGATATAACGCTGACCTCTGATAAACTACCTTAAACGAGTTTCTCATGCGTATCGTGCGGATGACAAATAAATTTATTGTCCTCAGCCTGGAGACGAAAAGAAAGATTTAACTTATTAACCTTGCAGACGTTACGCATCAGAAATAAGAGAACCTTGTTCAAATTTCTCAGAAAGCGTTCTTACAAAAAGTAAGACATTCTTAACACAAGAGCTCTCTTGATTACCGTAATTTCCTACAGGATAGTCTATATGAAACAGGAGGCCCTAGACATTTTAGGTTGATAGACATACCCTATGACGTGGTATGACTCATGAATGTATTAATGAAAATTAATATTGACATACACACATACATACTCTCCTCTATTGCATTCTGTTCAATCCAGCTACCCCATCTTATCTCAAAGAGCGTTTCGAGTTTCTCCATTCTGGCCACAGTCTGACTCTTCGCTCATCGCAAAACCTTCTCCTTAAAACTCCATCCCACAGTACCAAATTCTATGGCACCTCCTTCACGGTTCAGGCAGTCCATTTATGGAATAACCTGCCCGTGGAGGTTAGAAAAGCAAAGTCCTTGTCTTGTTTTAAGGCATTGGTGAAATCTCACTACCTCACTGTTTGAACTGTGTAAACTGTTGCTTATATATATTTAATTATGTATTTATTTTGTAGGTATTCATGTATATTATATACATGTAAACTGCTGCTTATATATATTTAATGTAGTAGCTATTTTTTTTAGGTATTCATGTAAGTATATTATTGGTACAATATGTAATTATAAGTACTTATGTTCTTGTAATCTCTCGCTGTACATCCATCTACCGACTGTATTCTTGGTGCATTCCTCTCCATCCAAAGGTTGTCTGGAAGAGATCGCTCTAAGCGATAAGACCGCCAATTGTATACCACTACTTAGATATAAGAAACTATTTGTAATATCTTTCACCTGGTTGTGCAATAAAGTGTTCTCTATCTATCTATCTATCTACATAAACTCACGCCTGTATCCCAGGGGGGTCACTTTCGCTTCCTCAACATTCATTAGTCATTGCATGAACGCACGCCGGTTTCGGGTACTTTTTAAAATAAATTAAATTTTAATATAAATTATATTTTAAAATTAATATTAAGTGTTTTATAATACTCTAAGAGGGCGCATAATACAGCTTAGATGTACAGAGTACCCCTCAGCAGCACACGACTAATAGGCGAGATAATTTAATGTATTTATTTATTGCAGGCAATATAGTATTAGTCATAATGGTGAGTTAATTATTCTACGTAAGCAAAGTCACACGAACGAGTGCGAACTCTACTTGTGGGAAAAATAACTTATGATAAGATGATGCCTACTTATACATCCTCTCCGCTTACAGGAAAGACAATGTCCGTATGTGCGAAGCCAAGTAGACTATGTGGTGGGCAAGCCTACTCGACCTAAAAATATGTCCCAGGCACTTCAGCTTCTGAGCTGTCACTTCACCTAACTATACTTATAGAGTTGCCACTAGACGGTAAATAAATAATGCAACAGATGTGAAATGCCTTTCTACACATACACGGTATTTACACGTATTTAGTCGTAGACTGGTTACTAGTGTGAAATAGATCAACTTCATTCATACGACAATTGCGCAGGAGGGCAAAAAGCACTGACCTCGCTTATCCGGCGGTATTAACCAATCAACTTCCCTGCTGACACGTCTCGCGAGGCGCGTACCTTACCTTTATATCTACAATGCTGGGACAACCGCGAATACTGGAACCAAGTGCGTGTCGGGCCATGCGCAATGTGGGGTTCCGTAGAAAGAGAGTTTTTTATCTGCTTTACAGAACTAACTACTTCGTCGAAGTAATTTTCAATGGATTTTGTACAAAGTTTTCCTTTTGTAACTTGGTCGCCTATTACTCGTTAACTAGTAAAGCCTACTTAGCCGTGGTAGTTTTCCTTTTAAGTTCATTATATTATGTTGGTCAGTAGTGACCTGAATTTTTCACGTTTCTACAATCAACTGTTTAGCCGGGAGAGGGGGGGAAATTTTTTTTCGAGGTTTAATTCTACCGTTTTGTCGGCGTAACAAATATGTATATATATGCCAAATTTCAGCTCTCCAGTTATCGCCCCTGTGCTAAGCCGTGACAAACAGACAAGCTAACAGACAGACGGACGGACATGGCGAATATATAAGGGTTCCTTGTTGACTACAGAACCCTAAAAAAAGCAACAGTAGAAAAAAAATCTTTCGGTCACAATCTTCTGATTACAGTTTGTATTGACGTTGAAATATTTTTTTATATCTATCAGATTTTTTTCGCAATATGGTACAAAAAGTTTGTATGCTATAAGCCTGTAAGTAGGAAGAATCAAAAGGACCCCATTTGTGTATTTTAAAAAGACACAAACGATCTTAACATCAAATTCGTACGGCACATGAAGCAAACTAAGCTTTCCTATCGACCTCATGGTCTTAACCACAGGTCCTAACTCTAGGGGCCCCGCTTGATAGTACTACGTGTTTGTGATTGTGTATGCGTTGTTAGTGGCCAAGTGCGAGCCGGACTCGCGCACGAAGGGTAGACACAAAGATCGAGAAAAAACGGCAACAAATCACGTTTGTTGTGTGGGAGCCCCTTTAAATATTTATTGAATTCTGTTTTTAGTATTTGTTGTTATGGCGGCAACAGAAATACATCATCTGTGAAAATTTCAACTGCCTAGCCATCACGGTTCATGAGACACAGCCTGGTGACAGACAGACAGACAGACGGACAGTGAAGTCTTAGTAATAGGGTCCCGTTTGGCACCCTTCGGGTACGGAACCCTAAAAAAGAACGAGGTTCTCAATTCGTCCATATTTTTTTTAATGTATGTTCAGGGATAATTCTTTAACGCGTTGTCTGATCTATTTTATTCTTTTTTTGTTAGAAAGGAGGTACAAGGGTGGTATAAATTTAGCCAAGGTCAGGTTGTGATATCCATGAGATAATCATTGAACTCTTCTTTTTAGTGCGTGTTTTTGTTGAAGTCGATTTTTTATTAAACAAGTTTTTATGGCTGCCATTAGAACTTCTCGATAAAGGATATTTAGGCGATAGATGATGACACAGCTACTGTAGATTTTTTTAAATATGTAAATCTCTTAATTTATCGAAGGTGCATACGGCCCAATCGGTACTAAATGTATCTGGGTTTATTGGCAAACAGTGAAAGAGAAAGAAAGTGAGAGACTTATCAGTTAACCTAGTTTATGTACATACATACTGTAATGTCTAATAATATAATCAGTTTACTTTGCGATACGAACCGACGTTCATTAAGTAAACATTTCGTTTTTATAACGATTTTTGTTCCTCGTTACCGGAGGATTTACGATTGAAAACAACAGCGGAACTAGCTGTGCCACTACATTACATAACATATACTCACGCCTGTATCCCAGAGGGGGGACTAGGGCTTGCCACTTGCCACGATCCTGACAGACGTCTTTCGTTTCATCCACATTCATTATTCGTTGTATGCACGCACGCCTGTTTCGGGTAGTTTCAGTGATACCGTATAGTTTATTTTAATTACAGTATTTTTATTTTTATAAAATACTTCCGTTTTCCATGGACTCTGGGTCCATGCCTTTTTTATGTGTTCTTTTTATAATTTTCCCATGTATCTCTTTCTTACTCCACTGGCAGCTATACATACGTCGTCAATGCTGACGTTAATTCGTACAGGTGTTATTGTACTACACACGTTCTTATTCTAATTCCTTATAACTAGTCCTTTTTTTTCTGTTACTTCTTTCTGTGTTCGAGAAATATGTTGTTCTTGTTTAAGTTTGTTTTTTTTTCTTTTTTTACAATTTTCAATATTATTTTGCCAAATGCCTTTTCCCTGTTTTATTTCCCTCTTCACATGTCCGCCACGGAATCGTTTTCTTTCAGCCTTTGCTTTCTTATAATTTCCGCCTCATACTCTGCCTTCCCTTAAACTTTCTATCATCTGTTTTGCCACCTCAGCGTCACGTTTTCGCATTGCCATTTTAAGGTTGTAATTACAGTATTTAGTAGCACGACGATCTCACCCGGATTGCTAGCAGTGGCTGGATGAAGGACGAAGAAGTCGAGGACCAAAAGACGTGGCGTGCTTGGGACAAGCCAATGTCCAGCAGTGGGGTGCTGATTGATTGATGATTTAATCAAAACTGTAGTAGATAATCGGTAATGTTGACCGTACGGTAAACATTTCAAGGGATTTGGGTGGGATGGCTTGGGGGAAGGAAATTAAGAGCTAGAAACAGGCAAAGCAGTTGAGTACAGTAAATATACTCGCAGGTATAACGTGCGTGACGCGGACCGGGTGAGTAATATTGCGTGGCGGCTATTAATGCGAGATTCCTCTCGGATTATTTCAGTTCGTTTCACTGTTGACTGAGCAGCTGTATCGGGATGAAAGTTGCTCAACACCCACCCACCTGAGCCAATGGTTCTTAACCTTTTAGATCTCGTTACCACTAAAACTTACCAGTGAAACTGCTTTTACCCCCTATTAATATACACAGTCACGCAATTTTCACGTGGCTTTTACCAATTTTGGCACCCTCGCAGAATAATAACTTTTCCCCCAAGGGTAATTATCCCCAGGTCCCTCAGCGGACATAAGCGGTTGGCTCATCCAAGAGGCCACATCGGAGGTTTTTTTTTGGTTTTCAGACCCATGAAAATTTTGTAAAAGGTGCCAAACAATCAATGTAAGTGGAAGCTTGAATTTGTAAAAGTGACCAATCAAAAGTTATTGGCCCCTCAATACGGACATGTGGACTGTCGAATCACTGAAGGCGATGGATATAAATGAATAATGTCTATTTACGACAATATTAAGCCGCAGTCAACAAAAAATCCGACGTGGCATCCAGAATGCATGAATATATTAATTTATTGTAGTTACTCACCTATTTATTTAGTAGGCAATGGATATTATCGGAACTATGAGTGATAATTCGATGTCAACGAGTTTTTCTATTAGTCTTGTAATTGTTTACTGAGATAAGATTATCACATACGAGGTAGGTATCTTACAGAGTGGCAATTACAATAATTCAAGTGTACTTTTCATGTTCACCTACTTACAAAGTTGAGATTAAGTAGCCTACATACCTTAAATTGATATCTGTCGTATTTGGTAATGTTTGTTTGGAACAAAAAACTACTTACCTAATCGGCATTCATTATTTGCAGCATTTACCATAATGATAATAATATGTACCATACATACATAATAATATTTATTATTTTATGCGATATACCTAACCAGTTACCTGTTATTATTTGTTTATATCGTATTTAAGTATATTTTTCATACTGTATACATAATACGTATCCTATTGTATATAATTATTATTGTGTATAACATAGTATTCTACTCTATATAGTATTGTTCAAGGTTGTACCACACCGCGGCATGTGACGCTCGCGGGGTAGCCCCTGGCATGGCACTGACTGAAAATCAGCGCGGAAGGCTTGACCCTCAGCATACTGCCTTTCGTTGTCCTTTTTTTTTAAACATTTCTGTTGAAATATTTTCTTGGTTGTTTTTTTTGTTTTGTTATTGTGGCGTGTGCACTGTTTTTATAATAAATGTTTTTCTTCTTCTTATTATTATTACCTATGTATGCTCACGAAATTTAGGGAAATAACACAATCCCAGAAATCTGCAGATTTGTGTTTAAATAAAAATTATTCTCAATTTCAGACTTTTAAGGCATAATAGATATTCCTGTTTCGCCAAAGTTTATCTTAACGGGTGCTAGGAGCAAAGTTGCCAAAACGGCCGTTTTTAGCCAACATCGAAAATAAGTTCTAGGATGTTCTATGAAAGGGTTTTATAATGCCCGACAAATAATTTTGACAAATGACTGACTTTGCATGGACGTATTTCGGGTTCGTTGACAGGGGCACAGAATGTGACTTAGAATTCTTCGGAGCCTTTTCGATTAAATTTCTTACTTGTTTATTTGATTAAACTAAGTTAAATTAACAAATAGGTACCTAATTGAAAACAAATTTGTTCTCACGTGTCCGTCGCAAACTCATAGATTTTTGTTCAAGTTATCTATCCGGCGATATAGTATAATAGACATTTCTGTTCCATTTTTGAAAATGAATTATAGAAGAAGATTTGTGTATATTTTTTTAGGAAGCACCTTAAGATAAGGTTCTATCTTAGATTCAGGAAGGTTTTGTTTGTTAGGAAAACAAGTGTTTGGTTGGTGATAACGGGTATTACCTACTTTCTTATTTCAACCAATCAATCAACCCGTACTGGTCCACTGGTGAACGCAGGCCTCCCCCAAGGCATGCCACTTCTTTCTGCCCACGACCATCCTTATCCACTTCACTTATTTACAATACCTTTATTTTGTTACTGGCTGAGTTACCGATTAGCCGAGTTCTCGTAATACATTTTCATTCCTATCATTCCCCAGTGGGTGAACGGCAAATCGGTGACGTACCACGAGATCGGGCACCTGCCGTTTGAGGCGGAGATCACCGACGTGGTCCACTACAACCGCAGCAACTTGCTGACTGTGGTCGTGGACAATACGCTGCTCAGTGACACTGTGCCGCAAGGCGTCATTACGTAAGTGCTTTTATAACCCGATGAGGGACTTGGAAATATGTTGTAGGTACTTCTAATTATGCGCCAAATCCTATCGGAATCCTGACGTTTGCAGTAGAAAGTAATGGAATTTGACAGAGACGATTGGAATCGTTCAGGATTTGGTGCGCGTAATATGAAGATATTGTATATTGCAAGTCCTGACTTAGCGACACAGGGCCTTGATATTTGGCGCCCCTCATCCCGAAGCTATTTTGAAAAGCTAGATATTGCTCTCTATATGGGTACGTTAACGATACGCGGCGTAAGATATGCCCTTATTATGTACGCGTCTATAAACTTACGCAGAGGCATGTTTCCAGCAATGGGACAAGTTAACATGAAAATTTAAAACTCACATTTCTTCCTGCAGTAACAGAAACCAGAAGTTCGAACAGAGCTACACTTTTGACTTCTTTAACTACGCCGGCATCCACCGTTCGGTGTTCCTCTACTCGACACCACAGGTCTATATCGATGACGTCATCGTCAACACCGACATACAAGGACACACAGGTGCGTAGTAAAGTTATATTTTCAGTGTTTATTTTATCAAATCCAATCAGTCGGTATAGGGGTGTGCACATCCCTTCTGTGTGGCCAGGGTGAAGGCCAAGATACATTGCTCGCATGTATTCGGTAGGCGAGTTCTGGTTGTATTCAATATTCATAGCAAAGAAGATATCCCGAAGGAGAATCATGAGCAGTTCGACCTTAACTATGCGTACTCTGTACTCAGACGTTACGGACGACTTTGTAACGAAAATGTAAAGGTCGAGCAGCTGTAGACTGTACGAGTTGGTACTATTACGAGAAACATCTAACTTTTGAAATTTAGCTTTATTCGATCGCCTACTAATTGCCTTTATTCTCTAGATAGATAGATAGACGAATTATTTATTTGCATTTACACACACACGCAATAAAAACAATAATACAGTAGCTAGTTATATGTCTCTCGCTCTCTTTCTCTCTACCTCACTCTCTCTGAGGTAAGGCCCTGCATCGTAATGTTGTCCATACTCCATTAATTTTGGGTGGTTTTAAAGACATGGCAAAATTAACGTGCCTAACAATAGCCATCGAATACACTAGTTTGTTTCTTTAAAAAACGCACTCTTCAAAAATATCTCGATACAAACTCGAATCTATTAGAACCATTAGTAGCCATCCAGAGCGTGCGTGCGTGCCGCGGGTCCCGGGTCTGTTAGACGGAGAGGCGGTACTAATTGTTCGCGTATTTTTTTAAACAAGGTTTCTCTACTCGACACAAGATTGCTCAGCAATTTTTTTTTTTTCATTTACGTCTATACTTAAAAGTAAAGGTCTAAATAGATGCCATGTTTAATTATTAATTACAAACCGCCCAGAAATCAGCGTGTATACGCATTATTATTACGTATACACGCTGATTTCTGGGCGGTTTGTTATGTAGGCTGCATTATTATTATTAAATAATATATTATTATATATTGAGAAATTTTATTAATTACCTACTAAATAACAATTATTATCATGTGGCGTGGCCAAATTTATACATACCTATTTTACGTAAATACAATTTATAAGTAACTAGCTGTCCCGGCGAACTTCGTACCGCCACAGAACCCCTTTATACGATTCTTGCGCAACGCCATCTATTTTTAAAACACAACGTTCGCTCGCACAACGCCATCTAGTTTAAACTTAAAATAAATATTATCCCACGGGAACGCTTTACCGGGATATCAAGTATGCTATCTCTCAATTTAGGTCTTTGTCTATCTGTACACCAAGTGTCAGCCATTATTGCGTGATTGAGTAACAAACATCCAAACATCCAAACCCCCAAACATCCAAACATCTTCACAAACTTTCACAGTTATTAGTAGGATTACCCGCCCATAGGTACTAAATACTTGCATAAAATCGTCAGGTTTCATCGTGTACAACATCACGTACAAAGCCCCGGCGGACAGCGGCGTCCAATGTCTGGTCCAGCTGTTCGACGAGAACAATACGCAAGTGGTCGGCTCGCTGGAGTGCGCTGGCCTGCTTGAGGTCACCAACGCCAACTTCTGGTGGCCCCACCTCATGCACCCGGAGCCAGGGTACCTTTACACTATCCAGGTAAGCAATCATGATATGTCTTCTTCTTAAAGTGCCTTTCCATCACTGGAGGTTGGCAGTCACAACGCTCTCTGTTCCGTGCAGCTCTGAACAACTTTTCCAGGGCTTAACAATGGTCCACTCGTTGATTTTACACAACCATGACATCCTTCTTCCATCTTCTCTTGAATTAGTATCGTTAGAAGCGAAAATACCGGGATGGGAAGACCTCGAGTTCGCCGCTCAAGACCGCAGCAAGTCGAGATCTTTTATAAAGGTCCTTGATGAGGAGTACGTAATCATGGAAAGTGACAAACCCTGGTCTCTGCCTCCCCTCCGGGACACAGGCGTAAGTTTATGTATGTATGATATGTATTCAGGTATTTAAGGTTTCTTTACGTATTGATTGAGCATTTTTCTGGTTTTATACACGGGGTAACACATTCGCCGTATACATCGAAAAATGGGGGGTTCTACACGTCAACACGAACATCTTTTACTATAGGGAAAACTTCACAAAAAGCACTACAAAATAATAGTAGAGTGGCTAGAAAGTGTGATTGCCGCTATCACAGAAGTTACTACAAAATAATATTAGTAAAGTGTCTGCAAAGTGTGGTCACCACTGTGACAAATGGCATTGAAAACCAGAGAAGTTTTAAAGTCCTTGGCTTTTTAGGCGCGAATTCAGGTTTTTTCAAGGTTTTTTTTTATTAGGAAACATTTTTTGTCTGAAAAGGCGTACACCATGAGTGATGAAGTTATTATAAAGCTATGTCCTTATTTTTTATTAGCATTTCAGATTTTCTGTTTTCTCAGGAGCTCGTTACACTATGACTGTTATTGCACGCTATATTGCATGCGTTCCTAGTACATAATCAGGCAATCTACACCTCATCTCTGCCTCCACGATCCATCGCATTTAGTATGTAGTCCGTCGCAATTTTATCTTAATCGTCATCGGAATGTACTTCCAGGCGTCGCTGGTGTCTGCCACGGGTGAGCTGGTGGACACGTACCGACAGAAGGTCGGCATCAGGACCGTCACTTGGACCAACACCACCGTCTACATTAACGAGAAGCCCATCTACTTCCGTGGGTTTGGGATGCACGAGGACTCGGATGTGAGTTAGACATTTTATTTATTTACTTATTTACTTACTCACTCACTCGCTTAAATAAGCGAGTAAGTACTTACTTTCATTAACCGACTTCAAAAAAGGAGGTTATCAATTCGACGCGTATATATTTTTTTGGCTATATTTTCGCATAACTCCGTCAAGTCTTAACCGATTTCGGTTATTCTTTTTTTGTTCAAATAGATATAACGTTCTATTCGTCCCATTTTAATTTGGTGAAGATCTCATCAAGACTTTCAGAGATGGAGAACGGAACTCTTCAATGAACAGCAATAAATAAGGCCTAATGGGGCCCGTCCTTTAGTAATAACCGTATCTATACTAATAATAAATCTGTAAGGGTCGGTCATGGAGTAAGTTAGTTTGTTTTCAGAGATATTGTGTATATAGGCTCAATATATGATACTGAAACTAATTTCACGATTTTTAGAATTTTTTTCTGTATGTGTGTATGTATGTATGTTCCTCCATAACTCTTAAACCAATTATCCGAATTTGATGAAATTTGGTATAAAAACATATAGACATCTGGGACACAGGGTAGGCTATTTAAATTCTAGCTCCAGTTATGATAAGACGTGGCCCCCATACAAATGCTTCGTAAAAATCGAAATGTACGCGAACGGAGTCGCGGGCACAGCTAGTGTTTCATAAAATAGCGTAAAACTAGGCCCAAGTTAATTTGGTAATGTTCTGGTGAAGACTTTGGGAGATGGAAATTGACAGCATCAAATTTTAAAGCAACGAATTAAGTAGGGTAAATTATGGTTATAACTTATTTATTTTTCTCCCGCTCCCCCACTTACAATTGAAAAATAAAAATTTTTAAATAAAAAATAAAAACCGACTTCGAAACACTACAGCACTAAAAAGTTACAAATAGTTTAAATAATTAGAAGAATGTATACATGTAGGTATTGTAGAAGTATAATTTGTAGTCGGGGCCCAGTTTCATGACCAGCACATATTTTTTGGGCACCGACTCCAAATTATACTTCTATAATACCTACATGTATACATACTTCTAGTTGTTTAAATTATTTCTAACTTTTTAGTGCTGTAGTGTTTCGACGTCGGTTTTCATTTTTTTATAACTTTTTTTTAAAGAAGACTAGCATAGCATAATATGACAGAATAACAGTACCTAGGAAACAGTAGGCCAGTTACAAGTCTCCACTTATCCATTATTGGTTGCATGTACAAATTATTAAGTATCTATGGTTTACTGCAATTGTGTTGCTGTGGATTTCTGTTAAAATTAATAAAATATTTACTTTTTTAGAGATGTCAAGGTACGGTTCTGAAAGCTTTTTTAGCTTTTGTAAGTTTGGCTCTCCGCAATGCAGTTTCGTTCTGCCCTGAGGATTCACCCGGCAAAATTTTAATTCTGGATGACCAAGCAACTGGATATTGCTTGATAATTTTTGTTCAATATTGTATAGCCATCTATTAGCAGAATTCTGAATTTTAATCTTGTATATATTTGTTTTCACCTCACTAGCTCGTAAAAGCTCTGTTTATCATTCGAAATCTGCGTGGAAAATCGCACTTTATCCGCTAGCGTGGAAAGTGTTTTTAAAATTCGAATATTTTTATTCAATAAAGGTTTCGTACAATAAATTACATATATATAGAACCTCATTGGTTTCGTAATAGTTTATATTCTCTGCAGCCAGTCCATTGATGATTGAAATGCAAATACTTATTTCATGTCATGCGCCAGCCTCATTTAAAGAATCGCACTGGCCGGCAAGAAAATTTGATTTAAAAAAAAATTTATTTTCAATATTACCAATTGTAGTAATTTTACTTTAAATTTTTGAAATAAATAAACAGTAATTTAATATTTATTAAAACAGTTTTTCTTGCACCCAACATTTTCCTCGCTTTAGTGAGGTGAAAAGTTGTGTGTTGCGCTCGGCAGCAAAGTTATTTAGCGTCTCGTACCTTTGAAACCCTCGCTACGCTCAGGAGCTCTATTTTTGAATCACTCGTATCGCGTCGAGCGCTCGATTTCTACTGATTTTCGTTCGACATCTGAAATTCCGTATTTTTTAATCACTCGACTGCAACGAATGGTCCTTACCACTCGTCTCACATGGCGATCGGTAGATTAATTGTCAAAAAACGATAACTGTGTGTTGGTACTGTTTGTCATTCTGAGTGTCAACAATCAAAAAGAGTTGACAGTATATAGTTTTTGTTTGTAACAAAAGACAAAGATTTTTTATTTAAACAGCCAATAAAACAGTGTTTTACGTTCCGTTTCTGTTACGGTAGTTTCCGGTTTTTTTAATTTCTGCGTGAAATGGATAAAATACAATACTTCAAATTGTACTGGCAACACTTCAGGCGAACGATTCAAAAATACGGAAAAACGACATCATGCGACTTAGAAGACGAGTGTGACTTAAGTCGCATTCGACCAAAGAGTATGTAATCACTACGTTATAAGAGTCGGCACTTGCTAACAACACGTTTTCAAAATTATGAACGTAGTTTGTACCAACCTAACAAAAAATAGTATAATACCAACATGAGAATGAAATTGCAAAACATTAGTGATTGACTACTTATCACATATCGATATCGATAAAAAAAAATTCGAGACGTTTCTCCTCTTACCTCATTTTCATGCTTTGGAAATTAAAGTAGGCGATAAATCCCAACACAGTAGGTCAACTCAATTATTTCGAGTATGACATGGTGTGAATGGATTATCGCTTACTTTCATAACGAAAAAGGCATTTTTCGTTATCAAATCATTTATTTAGCATCAAGGGTAGAAAACTTAATGTCACCAATGCGTCACGTCGCTATCAAAACTTTGCACTGGTCGAATTTCAGATCTTTGGAGTCTGCAACAAACAAAACAATAAGTCAAAAAATATATTATCTATACCATATTTATTTGAGGCAGAGACAAAATGAAACTTTTTAATACTTTTAAAATGATACTGTCTGATAATGTTGTAAACGTAATTTTTTTATAAAGTATTAAATCTAATTCAATCTAATTTACTAATTTCTTAGTGTAAAAACCGATATAACATTTTTCGACAATGAAAATAGTCTAAAGAGTACTGAAAAGTTGTTTACACAGCCCCAAATAAATATGGTATAGGTACTGCTAATAATAATAATGTCAAGGAACGTTTGTATCACCTGTTTACTATTTTGCTGTACTTTGAGCTTGCGAAATTTTATTTGCGATCGCGTTAATTTCGTCTGCCTTTATGAAATCAAAATTATATATTTGACATTGTCTTCGAATAATTTTTTTTACAATTAAGTCATTCTCTCCGTCATATAACGGTGGCTATTACAGCTCCACCATGCAAATCTTCATTGCCTGTCGCTTTAACCCATAAGCGGCATCTAGAATACATAACAAAGCGGTACAATGTATTTTTAAAAATATAAAACAAAACTGAATGCTTTGAGCAAAATAAAACAACATAAATCATTTCTGTTCTTGCTGTGTGGTGTTCGACGTTTAAAATTAAGTAGTTGTGATCAATTTTAGACAGCATGTAGAAATATCTGGCAGAAATCAATCGTCCAAAATATCGATAAAAAAATGTACCTACCACATGGGTACCGCACTACAACCGGCGTTAATTTAAATTTGTCAAAATCGTAAATTGTTCTAAATAATTCAGTTGTTTTATCCAAGAGCATTAAATAATTATCAAAATTTGCGTACATTTATTATGATAAACTTGCTAATTTTACCTGTTTGGCTCCAGTGGATATCTGGCTAAGAATATGCCAGACGTACATTAATTTCTGACTCTTCTAATGCCACAAATTTCACATTTCCTCAATGCTTTTCCTCCCATATTTCTTGTTTAATCACTTTTCACGCACTACACCTATTGCTAAAGTTAAAATAAATAAAATAATGCCACACAAAAACAACAAACGAACAAAATTACCGGCGATTTGCAGAATACGTAATACCAACATTACCAACATAAGATTTCCCATATAACCCGACTTAATTTTAAATCATGATACATCTACGTGATTCACTGCGGAGTTAATGCCTTTTGTTTTAGCAGGATTATATTTTTTGTTTCATTGTTGGCACAAAGTACGTTCATAATATTTTTTGTATGGAGTGACGAGGGCCTGCATTCGACGATACAATTTCATACGAGTGATTCAAAAATAGGTCTCCGGATTCTATATTTGAACCACTCGCTTCGCTCGTGGCTCAATCCTAGAATCCTTCGCTTGCTCAGGTTTCAATACAAGGTACTCGCGCCAAAAATTAACTTTGCAGCCTTGCATAACAAATAACTATTGTTTAGTTTAGTCGGTTGGCAAGTGGCAAACCCTGGTCCTACCCCTTCCGGATACAGGCGTGAGATGTACGAGTATGTGTTTATGGTGGTCGGGTCATAGATTGTAAACTGTCGCTCGTTTTCGGACGCAGTTGCGCGGCAAAGGCTGGGACCCCGTGCTGTGGGTAAAGAACTTCAACCTGCTCCGCTGGGTGGGCGCCAACGCCTTCCGCACCTCGCACTATCCCTACGCGGAGGAGATCTATCAACTGGCCGACGAGCTAGGCATTATGATCATCGACGAGTGCCCTAGCGTCGACACTGAGTGAGATCTGTTTATTTACTTACGGTCTTATTTATTTATTTATTTACGGGCATGTACCTATGACATTGCTTATTTTTCATCTGCAAATTCGTAGTAACAATACCACACGCTAACTGTGAAGGAAAACATCGTGAGGAAACCCGCGGCTCGACACGTATTGACTTGTCTTTCTTGTGGGCTAGGTCGACTAAGCTGTCAGGATGGTACCTATAGGTGCTGGGCATGCCTACTCCATCTAAAAAACAATGTCCCAGGCACTGCAGCGTCTGAGTGGTCTCTTCACCCATCTAGTGTGAATGCAGGTACCACTGGACGCTGCGTAAATCATCTTATTATATAGATGCAAAGGCCAAAGTTTTTTTTATTTATAAAAAAACGATTCCGTAAAATGCCGTTTAAAATAGTCTGCAGTGGAGATTTTACAAGGAAAAGTCGTAACTACAGATTAAATAAACTCTTAGGAGTGCTTTAGAGGAATCGTGATTTTATAAATATCGCCGTTTGTGTTTTTAGTTTACAATTTATGTTTGTTTTGTAAATTTACGTTGCAAAAAGTACTTTAAGTTTTTCCCGAATTTCCCAATGAAGGGCCGTATAATCTCGCGAATAGCCTTCTTATTATGGTGTCGGTGACAAAACCAGTTAGATTTTATCGGCCCAAAACTCGGCCACGCGATCCACCTGCGGCAGCGCCAGAAACTCTGATATTTAGGGGGATGAAATACTTAAAATGATAAGACGGCATGATTCTGGTCTCAACGAGACCAGCGTGGTAGAGCAGCGGTAGAACGTCGGCCTCACATTCGGGAGGTCGTGTGTTCGAATCCCGGCATACCTATACCAATGAATTTCTTTTCTAAGTTTCGTACAATTGTGAAGTGATGATGATGATGATTTCCTCTTATCCCTTATCAGGGACATAGGGCTCGTAGAAGGGATCTCCATTTCTCGCGGTCTTGTGCGGCAACTTCTAACTCGTTCCAATTGAGTCCCGTTGAATCAGCCTCTTTCTCAACGGAACGCCTCCAGGTAGTACGAGGGCGGCCCGGCCGTCTCTTGCCAGAAGTTTGCCACGTTAGACAATTGTGAAGTAGCAGTAGCAATACCACTCGCCAACCGTGAAGCAAAACAGTGTGAGGAAACCTGAGTGTCTGAGGTATTCACATACCACAGCGCTTGAAATTGCCAATCCGCGGTGGGCGCGCGTGGCAATTAAGCCTAACTCTCTCTCTGAAAGAAGGCCTGTACCCTGCAATGGGTAATATAGGCTACATAACATAAAATGTATTATTTAAGAAGAAGAAGAAGAAAGACATTTATTATACCACAGAAACAAAATAAGCAGATAAGTAACATAATATGCACAACAACAGAAAGAAAACTAAATACACATATCTCAATCGTTAATAACTCGGCGGCCATTTTAAAATTACAAAGGTAATTTGCTATAAGCAATAAGGCCGCCAATTATACCTACTGCATTTTTGTAAATATTTTATGTTTGTGTTTTTCCTAGTACAATAGAGAATATTATCTTATCTTTCCTCATGCACCCGGGAATCTCGGCAATACGATGCTGATCAGTCGTTTCTTACTAAATTGACGTCATACGCTAGGCTTACCTACATGGATAATATGGATATGACGGGGCGCATCCGGGATGTAAAAACTAAAATCTCTCCGGCTCTGCTACGTAATATGTCATTCCGCGTCGTCACGCCGGCGCCGCGTATGCTGTATCTAAATTATGGTAACATAATGCGAATACCAAAAATTATTCCCTCATTCCGACAATTGAATAAAGATCTCCTCTCGCAGCATATTCACGGACGCGCTGCTGGCAAAGCACAAGCAGTCGTTGACGGAACTCGTGCATCGCGACAAGAACCACCCCAGCGTTGTCGCGTGGTCCATTGCCAACGAGCCGCGGACGCAGAATAAGCCCGCCGACGCCTACTTCGGGTTAGTGTTACTTTCCTCTGTGGTGTTACTACTAACCAGTATGACAAGGACTACCCCAAAACAGTACAAATAAAGATAGGGCTGTGGCGCAGCGACGCCGGGCGAGCGCGCGAGTGCGAGGGCACGAGGGGCTCCGCAAGGTGCAATGTTCACGCAGCGAGCGACGCGGGCCGGCCGCTAGTTGCTGGCGTTGCTATCAGGATCTTGGCACAACACCACTAAGATATCCAGACACTTCGAAGACATTAAGCAACACATTTTAGAGCCACTTTTTTATTTATTGTGGAAAACATGCGTTGTTATTACTTGAAATTACTTCGAAAGTCAGATTTTCACAGTGCGATGTATCATTATACTATATGTTAGAACGTTCTTTTTATTTGTAATTTACCGTTAATATCTAACGTATGTATTTCTACCTCCATGTAGATTACGTTACAAATTGGTTACAAACAACCATCTAACATTTCTTTTTCTTGAGGTACATTAAATATTGTTTTATTCTCGCTATTGTTGACCCAACCATATATCCAATATTTTAGTCCCATCTTGCCAATAGTCTGGAGCGACGTGCGAGAAGGTCATGCGCAAGTCGCAAGTTGAATGAAATCGAGCTCGGCGTGCCAGCCGGCCGGGCTCAGCGCATTGGACAACCCGTCTGAATACCTCCCTTACTGGTCGAGATTCACCTGTGTGTGCGTTTGGCGGCGTGTACAAACGCGGAACGGAATGAGGCTGTGTGTGTGCGGCTGCGCTCGCACCTTTCTATGGAGATCATCTAGCGTGGCTTGGTGCATCTCAGTTGCTGACGTACTTCCGTGCATGACGTACTTCGGTTTCCTGTTTCGTAGACTTCGTCTTTTTTTTCGCTTTAAAAATAATTAAATCTCAAATCGAAATATTCAGCCGAGGCTCTCAAAATTACCTATTTTCTTGGATATTTTTTTAATAAAAACAGCGCTTAATTTTTTTTAGGACTATGTCCATTTTCATCTCGCGCTTCACTAATACATCTAATCCCCCATTTGGTCGACATAAATATCCTGAGGCGTCACAATTATTACATCCATGGGCGTCACTTAAAGGCCGTCCCACATTTGCCAGAGACCAACCCATACATACAGAGAACTGTTTTAAAAACGCGTAGTTTGTATTGTGTTTATATTTTTATGTTCCAGTGAGGTGGTACGACACGTGAAATCGATGGATCTATCTCGGCCGGTGACGATCGCGCTGGCACAAGGGTACTCGGTGGATAAGGCGGTAAGTGTTATTTGTTTATGTAAGTACTTGACGTGTATGTAATTGCTTGCTTGCCCTCAAACGATAAGCTTGGAAAACCCAGTTCAATGTACCTATTAAAGTTGTATGTAGATCCTCGAGTTAATTTCCATTCATCGATTGCGGTTTCGTTAAGGAAAATACCAAAAGGATACTTGCATGTTCGAGATCAATACATGGTCGCAAAGCTTGATGATATTAAATACTAGCTCTTGCCGGCGACTTCGTTCGCGTGGTAATTTTGATGTGTATTTTTCCGGGATAAAAATAGCCACTGTATTCGAACTGTAGACAGAAAATACGAAAGGAATCAGCAAAATAATCAAGTGAAGAAGCCTAAAATTCCAAATTCACCAGCTTTTAAATTGATTGGTCAGAAAATCGTGAGTTACCTTATATGTAGTTTGTAGTTATACATTTAAAGGTCTAATCGTGACTATTTATTACATAAAGTTAATTAGGTAGGTACCTTAATCCCCGATGTTTCGGCAACGTAACGTTGTGTGGTAATCTGCATAATTAATTCGTCGTCGTCATTGTTGTCGTCGTCATCGTCATCATCATCGTCGTCATTGCCATTACTATATTGATAATCGGGTTCCCCGCTCACCCCTTCCAGGGCCAGCACCTGGACGTGATCAGCTTCAACCGCTACAACTCGTGGTACCACCAGACGGGGCAGCTCAACACTATAACGGGCAACGTGGTCTCCGAGGCCACCGCCTGGCACAAGAAGTACAATAAGCCCGTACTCATGTCCGAGTACGGTGCCGACACGCTCGCCGGATTACATTTGGTGAGCTACCCAACGTCTTTCTCTTTTCCCTCTGTGTTGACATCGCCCGTCTCTTTCCTTTCTCTGTTGCCTAAAATCGAGGCAAGAGGTACGCCTTTAACATACGAGGGGTACAAGGCAAGAACGATGAATGTCCAAAAAAAACTTTTTATTTATTTTATTATTGTTTATGGTAGCACTTTTGGATCTCTATCATTTCGTCTAGGTATCATACACTGGAACGCTGTGAGTCAAGAGATGTATCAAAAAGAAATATTCCGCTCCATAGCAGTAACTTCAAACTCGATTATCTCGGAATGTTGGAAAAAGGACATTCATCGTTCTAGCCTTGTAGCCTATTACATAAACTCACGCAGATACCAAACTGCTACTTGCCACGATCCTGACCGATCACTTTCGCTTCCTCAACATTCATTAGTCGTTGTGTGCACGCACGCCGGTTTCGGGTACTTTTTATCTTGCCTTTTGCTAATACATCCTCTGTTTGGTCGAAGTATGACCGCCTGGGACGTCCCTTAATACCGGCCCTTCCACCCACATTCGCTCGATATATTTGTTTCGTCAATCTTTCTTCTTTTATCCGCTCACATGTCCAAACCAACGTCTTACGCTGTGCTCTTACTTGTACGTCTTTAAATTCTGTGTTATTGAAGAAATTAAGTATACACCGCTTGAAATCGCTTATCCGCGGTGGGCACGCGTGTTGAGTCCATACTCTCTCCCTGAGAGAAGGCCTGCGCCCTATAGTGGGACGTATATAGACTGCGTCTTAGCGACACAGTTCTTATTTTTCAATTACATTTTTATATCTTGAGGATAGATAGATAGGGAACACGAGCACACTAATAGTATTTTAACATGTTCTTAGATCTAAGTGATATATAGTTGGTAAGCATACAATTGGCGATCTTATGGCTTAGAGCGATCTCTTCCAGACAACCTAACCACCTACTTTACTGAAAATAGAGGCGATATTCCCCCAGATGCCGGAGTACGTATGGTCGGAGGAGTACCAGACGGCTTGTCTGTCGGAGCATTTCAAGGCTTTCGACCAACTGCGACAGGCCGGCTTCTTCATCGGCGAGTTCATCTGGAATTTCGCCGACTTCAACACCGCTCAGAGTGAGTTACCATATCATTATCTATCCTTACCAATAATTATAAACGCGAAAGTTTGTATGTATGTATGTATGGATGGATGTTTGTTACTCTTTCACGCAAAAACGGCTGAACGGATCCGGATGAAATCCTTATAAAATAGGGGATGTATTAGCAAAGGGCAAGATAAAAAGTACCCAAAACCGGCGTGCGTGCCTAAAACGACTAATGAATGTTGATGAAGCGAAAGTGACCTGTCAGGATCGTGGCAAGTGGCAGACACTGGTCTCTGCCTACCCCTCTGGGATACGGGCGTGGTGAGTTTATGAATGTATGTATGTATGAATAGTATCTATGGGGCTATAATTTCTTTTTTATTGCGTCATTCTCAGTTGTAAGCACGTGCAAACCGCGATTTATGACCTCTAAACATATTGGCAGTGTCATGTCGTTTGTGATTTAATTCACGACTACGTTTTTCTTGAAAAAAACAAATACCTCAGTACATTTGTCACTTTACACCGCTCCCTACACACTCGCCTCCGCCCGCAGCGTACACGCGAGCAGGCGGCAACAAGAAGGGGATCTTCACGCGGCAGCGGCAGCCCAAGGCGGCGGCGCACCACGTGCGGCAGCGGTACCTGCAGCTGGCGGCGGCCGACCGCGGGACCGCCAGCCCCGACCTCGGCTACTACACCAGCGACCGCCGCCCGGCCCGGCACACAGAACTGTAGCCTTAAAAAATCACAATAGAATAAAATGATACCTTGAACTAGAGCCCCGGCCGCTGGTGGACTCGCCCGCACCGACGTCGGGTACTACGGACTACACCAGTGACCGCCGCCCGGCACGGAACATCGGACTGTAACTTTGAACTGCTGTACCGGCGGCCTGTGGTGAACTCGCCAGGACCGACTACACAAGCGGCCGGGTTTTAAACCTGCGACCGCCGTTCGGCCTTGCGCATCGAACTGCATTATAGTCCTGTGTACTCCCGGCCGATGGTGTTACTCTGATGGTGTGACACACACTGAACACTGAATTTACTCTAGCCCTGTACTACTGTACCTCCGGCGGAGGTCGGCTACTACAACAGTGACCGCCGCCCGGTCCTGCACACTGAACTTACTGTAGCCCTGTACCACCTACTGCACCCTCAGCCGACGGGTATACTGACTACACCAGCAACTGCACACCGAACTGTAACCCAGTACAACTTTAGTTACCCTCAGCGGCGAACTTCTACATCTGGCATCGAATTTGCCAGCAGAATCATCTAACATTTTTATTGACTGTAAAATAATTGTATAGTTGTTGTATTTGCCAAATACGTAAATAGGAGTGACTTAGTGCGACGCCGGCGCTACGTACTAACTGTAAACATAAAATATCTTGAATAAGTTATAAAGAAGCGTGTCGGTGCTTACTAACAAAGGCCTTAGGTACGCTTTAACTGCCTCTATGGAGGTAGAGCATAAAGCATTTGATTGGAGAGCTTTTAGAAAAGTGCGCCTCAAAGTTAGATTGTGTTATCTATCACTCAATCTAAGACAAAATATCTTGTGTCTATATGTACCAAAGAAGACGTAGAAAAACTCAGAATCAAAACCATAAAAATATATTTTTTAAGGTTTAACAGGTTTAAAAAAAATGAGAAAAATCAATTTACTCTAATAATAAAAAAATATTAGATTAATGCTCATTGAATAACTCAAATATTCATAAACGCTTCACAATTATAGGGCGTTACCAGCACGTTGTTGCGTGATAGTTTGAGCCAGATTTGTATGGGCCGGTTCGGTTCATGTCACAGGAATTACTTTTTGACAGGTATATTATGTTACTATGAAAAGTATTTACTTAGAGAGTATTAGTCGGAGAGAGAAGAACACCATTGTTATCTTTTAATATAACCTCTCCAATGAGATTAAAACATTTCAGTGTTCCTACTGCGAGTATTTGGCGGGAGTGCGTGCTGTAGTATTGTGTTGTGGTGAAACTGAGCTTGACTCGCGAATAATGGTCGAACTGGGCGTTTCATAAAACTACAATTCGTAGTTTATTATGACAATTCGGTGTACATTGCTTAGCCGAGTCTTCGTAATTAATCTGTGGATTGATCGGCTACGCGATGTACATCGAATTGTCATTGTAAACCATGAATTGTAGGTCTATGTACCAGGGCCAAATCCGAAGTTCAGTGTAACCCGCGATATATCGCAACTTTATAAACTTCGAATATTCGCAATGCATGTTTGATTGTCTCCAGTTAGATTATATTATGTGAGTAGGTAGGTAGGTATGTAGTGTATTCAGTAAATGAATGTAGGTAATGTCTACGCTCACTAGCGTGATTCCTGTCGGATTAGCCGAATGTATGAAGTCAGAAAGTAAGTGCTCGTTTTACATGTGTTTTAGGAGGCATTTACATTTTTATACTGTTTTGATCAGTAATTAAACTTTGGTGCCTTAATTAAAGCATATATGAATTAACTTAACTCACCTCAATTTACAAATTACTGTAAAATTATGTGGTTGATTCAAGAAAACGTTCTTGGGTTGTTTGGAACCTGAAATAATTAATCGTACTTATCATCCGTTCTGTAATGCGTGGAGTTACTGATGTATGCATGTACTGTAAGCCTTACAGTGTAAAGTACATAATTTACAGTTTAGCAGTGTAAAATATCGTACCAAACCACAAAAAGTATGTATTTACTTAATTATGCGTTTGTAAAGCTAAATAGGATTTGCAAGTAAGTTCATTCGATAATAATTATTAAATTGTATAGAACAACTTGATGAATATTATAAAAATGCTAGGACAATAAAGTACAAAACAAAAAGAAATGTGTATTTACTGGCTTCTGTCGTACAATATGATAGTTATTTTCACCAATAAAGTCGTAGCATCGGTGGTTCAGTGGTAGAATGCTCGCCTGCCACGCGGGCGGCCCGGGTTCGATTCCCGGCCGATGCAATTCTTTTATTTTGTTTTTATAGAGCTAACTAGATTGGAGTGACGTAAGCTTTTATACCATAGAAAACATATAAAAACTTAGGAAAAATTAAACTATTTTTCATTGCTCATACTCTGAGGAGCGAGTTGAAAGTAAATACTTTTCAGCCCTCGGCGAATCGTTTCCAACTTAATTTGACAGCTGTCAAATTATAAAAAAAAACTAGTTTTCTTTTCACATTTATGTTCCAACTTTTTAAGCAGCCACTCAATAATACTTAACGTGTCTGTACAATCTAGTGATTTTGAAGACCCATGGCCGTGTACCTAAGGCCACAGAGGAAAAAAGGAAAAAACCTAGGGCCAGATATCATTAACGCCAAAACGGCCGTTTTTGGCATTAATCCTATCTAGTCCCAGGTTCGTGATCCTAGGTTCTTTGTCGTGGGTCCTAAAAATCACTGGTTGAAAGATTGTACACACTTTTTGGAAATACAATCTGTGAAAGAAGGTAATATGATTTTTTTCGTTGGTGGCGCTGGTGTTTGAGTTTAGTGATTTTCTTGTCGACCAGCTTAAAAAAATCGGCAGAAATTTAGTTGGTTGTCCAGACATTTTCAATAGCTAAACAACACCTCGCAGCCCTATTTGAGCACAAAAAGAAACTGCCGAAACCCGGGATTGAACCGGGGACCTTTAGATCTTCAGTCTAACGCTCTCCCAACTGAGCTATTTCGGCTTGTTGAAACTTGCGAAATTATGTTTTACATTCTGTTAAGTCTACCAAGAATTAACTATAGCGCTACCGACGGAAAAACTATCTTTTTTGTTTTTTCAATCATAATTATCATTGAACTTTCAATGATCAGATTCAATGTTTTTGTATGTATGAATGAAACTAGTTGACGTGGGACGGAGGCGCGGAAAAGGCGCGTAGGTTGCATAGAAATCGCGCCCCTCGCCCCTCGTACCTACATTTTGTATGAAAGTGACGCGTCTTTTCCGCGCCCTCGCCCCACGTATTTTCTTTGTGGCTGCTGACAACCACTCAGTTGCGTAGCGCAGTGGTTTGGTCCGCCCCGGGCGGCATTTTTAGGAGGCGGCAAAATTTCACAATAAATAACAATAAAACTTCTCGTCTTCTTAAAAAATATGCCTATGAAACATGCCAATCATAATAGTTTTTACAGAAAATGTGTGATAATTTTCATACCAAACCTGGCAAGTTTTTACAGGATATTGAATAGTTTTATAATGAATACTTGCCAAGTATGATATTTAAAATTTAATAGTCACAATACCTCTATAATAAAATATTTTAGCAAACGTCCGGTAAATAATAGCACGATCACTTAAAGCAACTTAAAAATTAAAGCGATGACGTATGCATAAGCCTGAGTTCGGATTAATTTCCAACATAGGTATTTTAATTTTAACAATTAATTACTAATGATCCATTGAAGCATTTATTTATCTAGCAATAATAAAGCAAATCTGTATAAAGTTACTACCATCAATGTATCCTAAGATACAAGATACATTGTAGTAACCTAGTTTAGGCAACACTTGTTATATGCTAGCCTAATCTAGTTCTATTAATGAAAATAAACAATTTACTTATTATTTATTTTAAAAATCTATTTATTTTATATATATTATTTTAACACACAATAATATGAGTGTTCTTGCCGAAAAGTCAAGATTTTCTAAAGAACTTTTCGGCAGTATCTTTCAAATTAAAATACCTACCTAAAAATAAGAAGGCGGCAAATTTTCTTCCGGCCACGCTACGCCCCACTGCAACCACCCGTCACGCTATAATAACAGCATTATTATAACGCCATCTATTGAAATTTAGTGTTAGTTAGTTATCCAAGTAGTTCATCTACTCACCACTAGGTGGTAATAGTATATTTTTGTTACGTATTTCGCGTTTTGTGAATACATTATTGAATAAAATAATAATAATAATTGAATCATTCACAAGGTACATCATGTAAAATTCAAATTAAATGCAAGCTCTTTTCTTTGTTTCCAGTTTTATTCTATCTAAGCAGACAAAATTTTACCTAAGACAAAATTTTACCTAAGAAGTACAACTAAAAATTAGGCATGGAATAAGAATTTTATTAGTAAAATCATAGACCAAAATTTTGGTCTATCCTCTGTGGTAAAAATAACGAAATATCGTTTAGCGAGATACAAAAGATATCGCCCAACGTGGGGCTCGAACCCACGACCCTGAGATTAAGAGTCTCATGCTCTACCGACTGAGCTAGCCGGGCTTACGAAAGAGACTCGAATTTGTAAATAACTAATTTTATATGCCACTAGTAGAGGAACGTGCAAATCGAAGAAATAACGATCCAAAACTGAAATCAAACATCGAGTTGTTTGATTGATCATATTCTTATTTATTTTTGACCTTATAAAACTTCAGCAGCGGTGTTCATCGAATCGAGTCTATTTCCTTAGTATACCTAGTACCGCAAACGTGGCCGACCAAGGCGGAGATAGTGGGACGACCTCACGATCTTTCTGCCGGGGGGTGGCAGGGAAAGACCCTCTGACAGGGAGGAGTGAAGAGCTAAAGGCTCCCGCCTTTGCCCAGCAACGGAATAAATCGGCTTATAAAAGAGTAGGTACCTATAACTTTTAAAGCCGATCTTGTCTTGAGCATTATGTAGCTCGACGAACGCGAGTCACGTCTAGGGTTGCCAGGTGAGTCGCGAAAAAATACCGGACAACCCCAACCCCAACTAATTACTAATATTCTCATAAATCAATATCACATAAATCAACTAAATTACTAACAAAATATAATGCAGTCATAAAATTGTGGTCGCCAAGACTATGCAAACTTTGAGAAAGTCTTTATTAAACCATGGTATGAATATTATAATCTAATACTTACTTAACAAAAACAAAGGTAGGAACTTCAGAAAAAAATAAAATCACCTAAAACTAGATAAGTGTGTTTAACAAAAATAATAGGAACTTCCAAGGAACAAATAATAAAGTTGAACCATTCTTGTAAAACTAATTTATGTTGTATTTAGGTACTTTTAGGTAGTACCTACCTACTGACTTCTTTTTAATATACAGAGCGAGCGAGGAGCGCGCGCGAGTTTTGCGTTTGAGGGATTTCATATACCTACTTTTGTAGGCGCTTGTGACCAGTAGTACCGGCTTTCCTCAAAATACCGGACATTGTTCTGTCCGGTATGACCATTTATTTTTTACCGAACAGGCTTCGAAAATACCGGACTGTACGCTTAAATACCGGACATCTGGCAACCTTAGTCACGTCAGAAGTCGCGTCTTTCCGGTCCATTAATTATTGTCAAATTCCGAAATTTTAGCGCCACAAACCGCGTGACTCAAGCCGTCATCCTAACTATGCAGCTATTTTTATTAAATAGCTGAGACAAATGGTTGAAGAAAAATAAATTAACGCAATTTGTTCGAAGCCCTGGCTTACCTAATTCACGGCAAATTTTGTTCTTCTCTAAGAAGCGACGAGTTACTTTAATATAAAAAAAAAATAGTTTTTTTTATCATATTCTATGAGTAAAATGTTTGCATATACCTAAATGTTTTTTAATAAAGCTGTAGATGCATAAGCACATTATTTTACTAGATAACTCGAATATTGATAAACGCTACAACCATCTTAAGCCGTTACGTGCAAGGTGTGACGTCATAGTTTGAGCCCGTTTTTTATGACTAACGGAACCACAGAGAAAATAATCACAACGTAACTAGAATGACTTGTCGACAGGTTATAATATAATGAAAAGTTTTAGCATCATTAGGTATGTTTGGTTGGTGAGTAAAGTTGGGGTTTTCGCTGAACTACCTATATTTTAACCTAAAAAACTGCCGTGTCCGCGCACGGGACAGCTCAAGTCCACACGTAAAACCAACACCGACCAAGGACGCACGCACCCCACGTGACGCACGAGACGCGGTTGCCGGCATTGCGGTCAAGTTTCGTTGGTCGGTGTTGGTTTTATGTGCTCGCTGACTAGTCAACTTGAGCTGACACGCGCGCGGGCACTCGAGCTTTATTTAGACAGTGGCCTTTTTTTTAAAAGCAGCGCAGTGCAGTGCTTTTCAATCGACTGTATTGGCGGGCCGCAAAATATATATGTGGAAATATTTTATCCCTACTACAAATAAGTAAATGTTTTGTCAGAAGTATCGAACTCGCGGCCCACATTTATCCTAAGTTTTCGTGATAAACATTTTCAAAAATATTCAAAAATATCTGGTTTAGTGTAAAAATATAATAATAGGTAGGTATTTGCCTACTTGGAAAACTGATAAGTACGTAAATACCTACTAGGACTTACATACATCTGTATATGGGAAATAGTGACATTTTTGTTAAGTAATCATCGACAACTTTGAGATGTTGATTGCGAGTACCTAGGTACCTAATATTTTTTTATCGCCGCCCATAATAGGTAGATACCTATTAAATGAAACACACACTCTTTGAGCACAGCTTTCAGTTAGGTTTAAGTTTGAACAAATACCTACCCGAGAGTAGGTAATGCTTACTTAGAACATAGATACATACTTTTTCATCTTTATTCCACGAATTTCGGCAGCCGTAAAATCCTGATTCTTCATGAAATATTGTGCCATCACTCTTGGCAGATTGTCCGACTGACCTTTTAGAAAACCTTCTTCCATTCTACACACTACACGTTTCACTTTAGTGTAATCGGATGTAAAGGATAATTTATATTATTTTTGTCGTTGAAATACAAGCACACTATACCTAGGTAATAGGAAAACGAAGACGATCGAAAACAAAATGAAACAAGACGCGCGTAATTCTCAACCGAGCGCCGCGCCCGGTGTCGCGGTCGCTGGCTGAACGGGGGTGTGACGTCATAGTACGAGCGCGCGTAATCTCGGAAATTCAAAAAAGGCCTTAAACTTCTTGTCGTTATAGCATTGGAAATACTGCATGTATTGAAGTGAAATGACGGGCAGCAGCGTCTTCCTGAGAATCCAACCGCATACTGCGATCGCCAACCCGCCTGCCAAGCGTGGCGATTATGGCAAAACCCTTCATGGTTATGAAAACCACGAAGGAGGCCTATGTCCTGCAGTGGGCGTCAATCCGCTTGAGGAGGATGGTTGCACGCTTGGTGCCGCACCATTCCGGGTTGAATGGTGCCGTCATATTTTATGATAAACGAATTTGAAGCAGGCTCGTCTCGGCGTACTTACGACATCATTACAGGTGATGAGTCCTGGATTTATTAAAACGATTCAGAAACGAAGCGCCAGTCGGCGGTTTGGGTGTTTCAAAATGAATCAACGCCTACCAAAGCAAAGTGATTATAAGCTGGGGGAACATTTTGATCGCGGGCTGTTTTAATTTGACTGACTATTTGGTATCAATTCCTTTATGGAACCGAAGAAGCATCAATGCCGAATGATATACCTACATCAAATTCTTGGCAGTTTTCTCTGTTGTGAGCAACAAGCGACCAAACACAGGGCTCCGCGGGCTACTGCTTCACCACGACAACGCGCTCAAAACCAGGGACTTCCTGGACAGCACGCCAGTCAAACTCCTGGGTCACCCACCTTGTAGCCCTGACCTAACATCGTATGACTTCTTTTTATTTTCGAAAATGAAAAAATCACCTCAAAGGGATACCATTTTCGTCGCCGGGAGATGCGCTATCAGCGTTCGAGCAGACTGTAAACGAGGTGTCTGCGGCGGACTGGAAAAAGTATTTCGAAATTTAGACGCATGGAACTTTGTATAGAGGTTGGTGGAGAGTACTTTGAAATATTTACTTAATAAAAAAATATTTACACTTTATTTTATTTTCGCAAAACTTAAACTTAAACTCAAACCATGGTATCTTAGATTATATTAAAACACTTTTTTGTGCAAGCTCTCCATTGTAGGTAAAATATAAGTTTTCTTACTTATATCATTGAATGTTATATTTAAGAAATACGCTTAGGAATGTGTCATTTTTCAAATTGCCGATCTCAGCATAGCCAAACTAAAGGACGACGCGTTAATTTGTATTAATATAAAAATAACAAATTGCGAATATTTACCATTTTGATATTGGAATTTGCTTTTCTAAGTAACAGTTTCTACTGCAGAAACGGTTTTCAGGTGTCAGATTTTTATAACACGTAGGTTGTTTAGGTATTTACAAAGCGCAGGTCCTGTACCTACTGTCTACATACACAAAGATAGTACTTATAAAGGGTAGTCCAACCATAACACACGATGTTAATTGTAAACAAAACAAAAAGTTTTCAGAGAATTATCAAATTTTTTATTATGATAGAAAGATCTGTGGCAATGATGTGTAAAACAAAATATCGGCCAAATGCTCGCCACGGTTTCGGTGGTATGCCTCTATCCGATGGTCTATATTTTCTTGGACCATCGGATAGAGGTATGCCATTGGACTTTTTGTGGCTAGAAATTGAGGATAAGGAGCTAGAGCTGCTAGACGATATGTGGTTTCTACAGGACGGTGCCACTTGCCATTGCCACACAGCCAACGAAACAATAGCTCTTTTGTGCGAGAAATTCAATGGCCGTATTATCTCACGTCGTGGCTATGTCAATTGGCCTCCATGATCATGTGATTTGATACCGTTATTCGGCACATTAACGACATTGAACCTTAATTATGCTTCAGCGTCATTGAAAATATGGATCATCGGAAAAACCGAGCATTTGGCCGATATTTGGTTTGACACATAATTGCCATAGGTGTTTCTATTGTAAGAAAATATAAGATAGTTCTCTGAAAACTTTTTGTTTTATTTACAATTAACATTGTGTGTTAGGAATGGACCACCCTTTATTTAGTTTTATTCAGCGTTTCCTTGGATGTAAGCAAACCGTTGATAGAAATTGGAAAGCAAAGTCTATCAAGTTGTTCAAACCCAGAGAAAAGTCAATCAAGTCTTAGCAGTTCTACACAAAGCCACTAAATTGGCTTGCGAGTATTTTATTTACAGTTTCACGAGGGTCGAAAGGCTGAGTGCAGATTGCAGGATAATTGGATACAATGTCGCCTAACAAAGAGCACTGCAGCTTAGCACAACAAAAATCAACGGGGTCGCTTACTGATGCAACTTTCGTAGAATTGGGAAGCAAAGAAGCCCGCATTTTGCGTCCATTTTCCCAATTGGTACCAACCAATATTGTTTGGTGAGCTGATGATGATGAGGAGAATAATGTCGTTTGTTTTAACCGCCTATTTTTAGGGTTCCGTACCTCAAAAAGTAAAAACGGACTCCATAGGATCACTTTGTTGTCCGTCTGTCTAACTGACAGGACCCTTTTCCTCAGGAAAGAGAAAGGGTACCAGGTTGAAATTAATATTAAATAGTAAGGTTTGTAATCTCTTGGAGAAGAGGATTTTTTTCTATTGATACGGTCGTTGCCGCATATTTTGACACCCGCATGGGAATCAAAGCCTAATAGGGTCTTTCTCGTTGCATAGTTATTACATATTAAACGGGTCTAATCGCGATTATTCGTTAGGGAAAATTTTATTAATTGAATTCTCGACGTTTCAGCCTGGACCTTCTCGTTGACCTAGAATCATAAAATGTGGCACGAAGAAATGTCTTATTGTGCAAGAAAAGGGAAAAAATCTGAAAACCGAGAGAGAAGAGAAAGTTCTAATTTAATCTAAAATGGAAAATCTGTAGTTACCTATATCACAAATCAATATTTTTTAATAAAAAAAATCTTCGAGGCTCGCTTGCTATGATGGCCGAACTATTTACATAAAGAACAACTACAAGTTTGTACCGCACTCTCGGTGCGCGAGTCCATCTCATCCATAGCCGGTTTCATTAAAGTTTGAGTAAGAGTCGTTTCAAGACAGTAGATATGAGCATTTCTTGTGTTCACACTGCTGTGCTGCTGAAACCACAGCGGGTGAACACAAGGGTGGAAGCATGTTGATGTGCGGTTTGTGGTTACCGATCGATCTAACTATCTTCAGGGTGTAATAAAGTCCCATATCTGCCTGAAAAGCGTGTGGCGGGAGGCTTTAACTCGTTAAGGTACAAAATTTTTACTACAATGCACACTGGTTCCACGCCCTAAGAGTAGCGGTCATAGGGTTTCGCGATAATAATGACTGTCGTTGTCATAGCTGATTATTATTATTATGGTGTTTTGTAATACTTTAAGCCATAACACAATAAAAAAAAACAAAATAATCTTAAAAAGCTTATTTTATTTACAAAATTATGCATTTTTATTACACTTAAAAGAAGGTTTGCAACTTAATAACTATTAAACCTTACTATTTACATTTTATATTACAAATAAAGTAAATACTTAACTAACATCTAAGTACAAACACAGAATTGGACAAAAAATATTATATTTACATAATAGGAGTTATGTAAAAAATAACATAAATACCTATCTTATTTTTTAAATTTTTTCCTAAACCGACAACAAATTTAATACTTCTTTTGATAGAATAGACTTCTTCTTCTGTGGTAACCTTCTTAAACTAGAAATATAAGGATCCGAATTAAGGAGAAGTCTATGTATCAAGTCGGTGTTTGTGACAACCCGAGACATTTTCCTCGTGTTGTCAAGCCTGAAGAGTTTGATTAATTTATTGCAAGATTCGGCGGCCTCTTTCGAAAGCTCACCTATTGACAATAATGCGTGTTCAATTACTTCCGACCCATGAATGAGGACCTTATGTACAGACGATGGCAAGTTGTACCATGGATAGGTAGCAACAAGTTTACGTGCTGTTTCTAGAGAATACTCTTTAAAAGTGGCGTTATTAATTTTGTATCCCGACGAAAGACACTGCAGCAGATTATGACATCTGTCAATAAGGATTTTATCTAATCCAGTAATTTCCGCTGAAACCGCTGAGTTAGAAAAAAACTTTCTGGCAGTGTTTCCGTCGTTAGATGTGCCACTTCCTCCACTTCGCGGTTTGTGGACTATTAGACCAAGTTTCTGCCTAAACTGTTGCTGCACATGTTGTTTTTTTTGTGCAAGAAGAGCTTTTTCGTCTGAAGAACGTACCTGCCATTTCTTTATGTCTAATCTATAAGAAACGTGAATTAAATATTCGAAGAATCGGATATACGAGTGAAGAGGAGATAGTCCAAATTGATAGGTACCACTATCTGCAGTTTTGCTCAGCGATTTATCAATGTCATTCATCTCTTTTGGAGTTGAACCACAAATATAACATCTACTACAAGATGTATCACTCAGAGCACTGCACACTTTACCATCAACCATGGTTAATTGTAAAGAATGCTGCACTTTTATTTCATATTCACCGTGAGTGAAAGAAGTCGGTTGTAAACTATCAATTTTAGTCTTGAAATAAGCTTCTTCTTGCACAGAAAGGTCTTTGGATTCTTTGGCAAATTGGAATCGAATAGGCCTACAATACCTGGTGGAAGAAGGGCGCGGATTTTTCCAAACTATTTGATCTGGGTCGGAGGTATTGGACTTACAAACCAATTGAAGAGGACAATATGAAGTAACAAACATACTGCCATCATCATCGATACCAGAATCTCCAAAAATCTGTTTATATTCGCTGTGCCCCGTACTCCCATCGAAACCCCATTTTCCAATCAAAACAAATTCTTTATTAGGGTCAATATTATTCAAAACGGTTTTTTGGGATTCTAGTATCCGGCAAGCAGTATGATCTAACAATGATTGTAATTCTACTTCAGCAGATGATTCCGTGATAAACTCTTGCGATGGATAGCACCGCTTCTTAGCTTCTAACACTTTTTGATAAGATGGTAATGCATTAGGTGATTTTGCATTAACGAAGTCTTTCACCAAAAGATACTGATGTTTAGTCAGTTTTGTCTCATTTATAAGAGACAAGACTTCATGTTGTGGCTCCCTACTGTTGCACAAGTTGGCAGAACGCAAACTTCAATTTCGTTCAGCCAGTCTCCGTACTTAGAGACCATGCGAGAATGGTTGCGCGTGACTTGCTTCCAAATTGCTACCAATCTTGTACAAACTTTAGTAACTCTTTTTTCCAAGTCATCAGCAATGTAATTCTCAACATCAGGCAGCAATTGTATTAGGTCTCGAAAAACTCGATGCCAACGCTCCAGTTCAGATTTGCTGTCTTTAATAGACAGCCAAGTATCTAGTACAAGCATTCTTTTGAAAGAACACTTAATACTAGTACCTAAAACAAAATAAAAATACGTTAAAAGCGGATCAAAATAGATACATGTTTCGTAGCAAGTGCTACGCGCCTGCTACGCGTTCAGGCGCGCGGCGTAGCACCTGGCTGCACCTTACAGACGCAGCATGACGCAGCTAAATTTGGAGAGGCCTAGTAGTAGACATTGTAACCCATATTTCTATACCAAATTGAATGGTACAAGTAGGTACAAACATAAGTAAAAGCTTCAACGTAAAAAATATACAGACATAAATACATAAAAAATGCCACGTTGGCGTAGCACTCTATTTAAAAAAAAAATGTAGATGGAAAAGGCAAAATAGTAAAGTAAATTAATAATACATACCTGTGACTTCAAATTCCATTGTAAAATAGCAGGTCACAGACAAGTTGGAACTTAAACACACGCGTCGCGTCTTGGGCTAATTAAAGCACTTGGTGATAACAGGTTGATGACTAATTACTTGTGTTCACTTCGGATGCCGAAAAAGGAATGTTGGGAACAATAGATTGCGAAACCTTTTATACCCTCAGGTAGTATGACAATTAGTGGGTAACTGAGCCAGATATCATGGCTTAGCTCAGTCATTGCCATCCGAGTCCTATGACCTACTACGGTACCACCGTGCAATGACAACCTCAAAACAAAAAAAAATACAGCTGTTCTACACAAGTTGTCTACAACATTAAAATCTATGAAACCTCTTATACTTTATTCGCGATTGTTCGTACTAACAAGGAGAACCTTCCACATTTTTGTGCGCATTTAAATAGTGCCCATATAAAAATTGTTTTTTTTTTTTTACTTTTTTTATTAGAAGTTATTAATTTATTGATAAGTGAAGAAACGGTTTTGGGTCATTGAAAAAATACAATTTAATGCGGTACCTAAGGACCAATGTTTTATTCGATTTTCGAGTTCGAACGTTCTGAAGGTTGTTGATTGCAGCGACCGCACCCAGGCGGGCCGGGCCTAATCCGGGGACTAAAAATTCCGAAAACGGATTTGCACTGACATTCCTCTCGCCTGGCAGTTACGGGGGTTCGTTAGCGCACTTTGGATCAAAACTAACTTCAGCCCTTTGTCCTTTGATTCCTTCATCTGCTTGCGAGCTCATACCATTGAATTTGAAATAGGGACTACTTAAAATTCAATAATTCAATGCTCATCCAACTTATACAGGCTCAACGTTTTCTTAAAACAACATTCAGATACATTTACCTAACTTCAATGTTATGTATAGCTAACAATTGCACATACATACATACATAAACTCACGTCTGTATCCCAGAGGGGTAGGCAAAGAACCGTCCGTCCGTCCGTCCGTGCGTCTGTCCGTCCGTCCGTCCGTCAGTCTGTCTGTCTGTCTGTCCGTCTGACCGTCTGTCCGTCTGTCTGCCCGCAGCCTAGTTCAGAGACGATTAGTACGAGGGAGCTGGACTTTGGCACAGACATAATATTAATCACCCTGCTAAAACGGTAGAATAAAATTAAAAGAAAAATTATTTTTAGACTCCCCCGCCCCAAATTAGGGATGTATATTTTTCTCGCTTACACCATAGTGTGGGGTGGGTGTAAGAAGATATTTTTTTATTTAGGGTTCCGTTTGCGTAGGTAGTATTAAGCTTTAAAGCGCAAATTTTGGTCCGAGTAGGGCGTGCCCCTCCCCCCGCCCTCTGCTGACTAAACGATTGATTGTAGAAACGTGAAAAATTTAGGGTAGTTATTTAAATTTAGGGAACTTAAAAGGAAATCTATCACGGGTAAGTAGGATTTACAAGTTAACGAGTAAGGCGACAAACTTATAAAAAGAAAACTTCGTACGTTTGTACCAAGTACGAATGTATGTTTATTCACATACATACGTAAACTCACGCCTGTATCCCAGAGGGGTAGGCATGGACCAGGGACTGCCATTTGCCACGGTCCTGGCAGATTATTTTCGCTTCCTCAACATTCATTAGTCGTTGCATGCACGCACTCCGGCTTCGGTTACTTTTTATCTTGCTCTTTGCTACTTCAATTGAAAATCACGTTGATGAAGATGTTAGTTCTGTAAAGCAGATAAAACTCCCTCTTTCTACGAAACCCTACACTGCGCGTGGCCCGACACGCATTTGGCCGGTTTTTCCTTCCGCATTTTATAGGAATCGTGTTTTTTTTTTTTACAAATGACACCGCTCGTTAATCTAGCTATAGGTATCTACTCTTTTGCAAATTTATTCCAAGTACGAGTACGAGTATGAGTATTGCATAGATAGAGCCAACCAGACACACATTGACGGTGTAGATGGACAATGTAGGTATTTAGTAATGAGTCAGTCGTGTGACACATTGCAGTAGACTGTTATTGATTACCGCTTGAACTGTAGAAAAAATCGATATAATTATTTACAATGTCTCTTGTCAACATCCCGTAGATAGTCGTTGTGTAATTTATTGCTTTTGTTCTTCGCCAGTATTATTTCCTTATGTCCTTACTGCCATACTTATTGTCGTGCACTCATTTCGGTTGATACTTTCTGAAAAATAAATTATTTTAAGCTTAAGTACTGAAATTATTTATTTCATGGAACCTTATCATGTAGGTAGCCACTGACGTATTATGCTTAAGATGATTCGAGAAAAGATGGTCAGAGTGGAGTTTTTTTCCCTGCCTCTTTCTCCGGTACAAATTCTACCCGAAGGCAGCAGCTAACATTATTTTTTCTCATTTCTCCTTCAGCAACTTCCCATTATGGTGTTGTCTGGAAGATATTGCTTTTAGCAATAAGGTCACCAATTGTACTGAGTATTTTTCAAATTATTGTGTCACGTGTTTTAGTGTACGATAAAGAATACTCTTATCTTATCTTATCTTACACTGTACATCGACATTCAACGAACAGAATGTAAATTCTTTACTTTTTAAATTTTTACTTCCTAATTTCAATAAAGGATGTAGATTCTCATAAATTTCTTTGTATGTTTATATTTTTTTTCACCTGTATTTCCTAGCTTAGTCTGATTGACACCTAAAATAAAATTATGGAGCGATACGAACTACCAAAGGCTACGCCAGACCGTTACACGCTTACAGCGAGGTATTACTACAGACTTACATTCTTTCGGTTCCGACGTTGTTGTATGTACATACATACAGACTTACAAAAACAAAATAAAAAACCGGGCAAGTGCCAGTCGGACTCGCGCATGAGGGTTCCGTACCATTACCTATATAACATTAGACACAAAGATCGAGAAAAAACTGCAAAAAATCACGTTTTTGTATGGGAGCACCCCTTTAAATATTTATTTAATTTTAGTTCAGTTATTTATTTTTGAAGCGGACATAGAATTAAATATTCTGTCAATATTTCAAGCATCTAGCTGTTGCAGTTATTAATATCGAGCAAAAAACGACAAAAAAATTACGTTTTTTGTGTCGGAGCCCCCCTTAAATACGTATTTTATTTTGTTTTTAGTATTTTTTGTTATAGCGGAAACAGAAATACATCATCTGTGAAAATTTCAACTACCTAGCTATCACAGTTCATGAGACACAGCCTGGTGACAGACAGCCAGACAGACGGACAGTAAAGTCTTAGTAATAGGGTCCCGTTTGGCACCCTTCGGGTACGGAACCCTAAAAACGGCCAAGTGTGTGTCGGGTCACGCGCAGTGTAGGGTTCCGTAGTTGGCCGTCAAAATATGCGGACTTTTTAACTAACCGACTTCATAAATGGAGAAGGTTCTCTCTTTTTCCTTCTCTTTTTAATGTCAGTATGCGTTTACTCTCAGAAGCGTGGCCCGATGTGGAAAAACTCTATTTTTGTTCGATAGTGTAGACTTCACAGGTCATAGTCAGGATGTGATGATGAACCCCGGAGAAATCGAACTCTTAAAATTTTAAAGGCACACTTGAAGCGATTTAGATCTTTTTATAGTGACTCCTGCATTTGCTTTCTGAAAGCACAATTTGGTGGAGTCGTGTATAATCGTATATTTGTGTGTGACTATTCACAAAAAAACGTGAAATATATTTTTTTAAATAAAAGCTAAAAACCTACTTCAAAACATCACAGCACTAAAAACACAAATAATTTAAACGAATATGACCTTTAAATTCGATGAAGGTATTGTAGAAATTTTGGAGTCGGTTGGGCACCGACCTTCTGCCGTACCTACATCGTATTTAAAGGTCACACTCGTTTAAAATAGTTTAAATTATTTCTGTATTTTTAGTGCTGTAGTGTTTTGTAGTCGGTTTTTTAATTTATTAAAAAAAAATTATTGATAAAATAACACAAAGTCACGTCTGTATTCCGGAGGGCTAGGCAGTGACCAGGGTCTGCCACTTGCTACGATCTCGACAGATCTCCTTCGCTTCATCCACATTCATTAGTCTTTCATATTATTTGATATCATTGTTATAATTAGAGACCGGATTATATGCAAATGCATATTGCATATGCTTTTGCATATTTAGTACCTTTTCAGCGTTAGTTGCATATTTTAGAAAAATTAAATGGATATTGCATATTTACGCTCGATCTCGCTCATCGTTCGATGCTTTTCATAGTAGGAAACATATTGAAAAACAACCCAGGGTTTGAACCCTTGTGTGAAATTGATAGTTTCATCAACGGGATGGGTGAAATTTTGCCCGGCACAGTAAGCCCAAACATTGCACCCAAATTTAAATTCTGCCCAGTAACCTCAGTAGACGTAGAACGCTCTTTTTCCGCTTACAAAAATTTATTAAGAGATCGTGGACACAATTTTGTCTACAGAACATTTAGAACAGTACTTAGTTTAGTAGTACATATTTTTAAAGGTAAATTTTAAATTTCATTGTTATCTAAGTAGGTATATCTTGTAACAGTTTTTTTCACAAATACGATTTTCAGTACAAGCCTTTATAAGATAAAATAAAATATTTAAAAATACGACTTTTTATTTTTTCCTGTTTAATTGTATGCATATTTTGGCCCTTTTTAAGGATTTTCGTGCATATTTTGGCTATTTTACTTGCATATTTGCATGCATATTTTGGGCATTTTTTGGTGCATATAATCCGGTCTCTAGTTATAATGAATAAATTGACTTTACAGTATAACTTATAACATCTACTACATTAGTGTAAGCTTTAACAGAATTGTAGGTCTGTACAAAGCTTTCCTGACATAAGTTGGTCGAGTATTACTCTGCAACTTGTAAATCGTACTTAGCTGATATAGTTTTCCTTGTATGCGTGGCTGCCCTGAAATTTTTCACGTTTCTACAAACAACCGCTTAGCAAACGCTCCATTCTTACACAAAGTTGCGTTTTAAAGCTCAATATTTCTCAATTCGATCCTTGAATCGAAAAACGCTTTTACACCAACCCCTGAGCCCCAAACATGTTTTTTTTAAGTTACCTTTCGACGTAGTTTCATCGGCATTATTTCGATGATTATAGTAATTAATGTACAGTCGGTAATAGGTACAGATTTTACCCATTTATAGATGTACTTGGTTCTTCCTGACCGACCGTGGCTATTTAGTATGGCTGGTGAAACGTGATGCGGGGTAAACTATTGTCTTGTTTTTCTTTACTTTTTGGACAATCTTTTTCACTGACTTCAAAAAAGGAGGAAGTTTTCAATTCGTCTGAACATTTTTTTATGTATGTTCAGCGATAATTTTTCTTTACGACGTTTTCTGATTTCATTCATTGGTTTTTTGTAAGAAAGGACGTGTACATACCTCCAGAGTGGTCCCATACAAATTTGATCATAATGTTCTGTTGATGAGATCCATGAGAAAGTATTGGAACCGTTTTTTTTAGAGCGTGATTTTCTTGAAATCGGTTTTTTTGTTGAAAAATTTGGTCTTAGAAATGAATGGCTGCATCTGCTTACCCTTCCTGTGAAATTGCGTACGCGTACGGGTGGCTCCCCCCACTTAGCTACCCCTTTGTGCCCCATCCGCTCTACTCTAAATGTACACGTGTAAGTTCTTACGAGAGCAGGGACTCATAAAATGTAGGAAGATAACCCGTAGTAATGCGGACGTGTAAATCAACAAGATTAATGTTTGGATCTTGCGCTTATCGGAGTCCCCACGCGAGGCTGTGAGTGCGAGAGGAACTGCATGTACCTGATGTACCTAAAGCAGGAAAAGGGTAGGTATGTACCGTAATCGCTTTCTCTTTTCGTCTTTGAAATCCTCTCAATCACCGAACAACAAACTGTCTTCGGAGTTTTACTTTTTATTTTTTTGGATTATTGCACAGCAGTGTCAAGTTTTTAGGGACTTGGGACTTTACATTTTACAGGACCTACTTTCACTACGAGGGTATTTATTACTCATGAGGAAAAATATATTATTCATCAATTTGCTTTCTACGTAAAATATTTCATAGGATAATGATTCGTCATTTACTGTTTTACAGGACGAAAAAACAACTGGACACATCATGCATGCAACATTATTACGTTTGGGCTTTAATCACTACGCGTAATATCAATAACAGGTCATCATCATATGCTATCGTAATTTTACTCATGAGGAAAAACGATATTATTTATCAATTTCCTTCCTACTTAAAATATTTCATTGGAATAGTGCTTCGTCATTTTGTCATAGATATAATATCCGAGTGACTTTGACTTTGCATGGACGTATTTCGGATATCATTGGCGGGGACGCGTTTTAGCACGATTAATTTAAGAAAGGGAGTGGATAACTATTTGTAACTACTTGCTCGCACAATATAGACGGCAAGATCGTATGAGCGAGAGGCAAACATTTGCCCAGTCCCTTTCGTTAATTGTCAATGTTTAGTCAACTTAAAAATACTTTACAAAAAAAAATGCTCTTACGTGTCCATCGCTCACTCATGTCGACTGCGTAGATTTTTGTTCAAGTTATCTGTCGGGCATTATACCTACCTATTTAACAATCACGATATTAGAAAAACGTAACATCCGCGGTGGGCACGCGTGGTAATTAAGGCCATGCTCTCTCTCTCTGAGAGAAGGCCTGTGCCCTGCAGTGGGACGTTTATAGGCTATATCTTATCTTATCTTATCTAGTTTTTTAATAGCATTCGCGAGTGTTTTAATACCAAGTTATGTGCAGTCTCATACACTACTTTATCTACACTCATAATGAAATTTTTGAAACAACATGGCGCAATTTCGACAAAAGTATCTTGACATTCAATCGTCTGCACTCAGTTTTGCGCGCGTATTTTTAGTTGCACTTTTGGTACCACGAAAATGAAATTAGGTTTTTTATAGAGTCAACTTTTGACATTAAAAAAAAACTTAAGTTTTGTTCCGTGATCACAGCAACACTTTAAAAATCTGACCTTTAATGTAACTTTATATTACACTTTTTTTTTTATTTTCTTTTAAGTTATGTATTGTTTAAAGCCTGTCAATATGTGTTTACCTTTGAATTCTTAATTTGAAGTTTATGCAACTGTCATATAATGAAGGGTATTAAAACACGAGTGTGAGTTTATGAAACGAGCGCAGCGAGTTTCATAATAGTAACGAGTGTTTTAATACCCGTGTTATATGCAGTTGCATACACTACTTTATCTTCACTAATGCAATTAAAAATTAAATTCACGCGTACGTGTATAATCACAGTGATTTTGCCGCCATTAAAATTTAACCAATGAGAGCGCAGCTGCGCGCTTCAATAAAACGCGACCAACCTGATTGGCCCTGCAATCAAGTTGGTCGCGTTTTATTGATGTTATAATGAGATTTTACGATATCGATGTGAATATTATACCATCATGTGAAATTGCTTAAATTGAGTGTTTTGTTGTCTGCTATAAAAGTAGTAATTATAAGTCAAGTATTGAAAACATAAGTAGAATGTTACAACATTAGTGTAGATAAACATAATTATGCGACCATCGGCCATGTTACAATATCTCAGTTGGGAAGAAATCGAACTTCAAAACGAGCAATCTGTAGTTCGAAAGCGCTTTTATTTGTTTTCGTATTTTTACGTTATTTTATTCCTTTATTTAGTTACTTAAATAGCAAAATAACAAAGAAATGGGAATTCGGTATTTGACACGTTCAACAATAAATGATTTCATATGCTCGATTAAAACAAAAATTACCAAATATCTCGGAAAATGTATCTCTTTTAGTCAATTACTAGTTATTACAATTTTGAAATAGATTAAACATAAAAAGTGTGCTCTGAAATGTGACGTCATAAACCAGTATTTTCATAAACTCATTTGATATTTGTCAAATACCCAATTGCAATTTTTTTGTAGTTCAGCAACAGATGGCGCTACACCAAATTTGTATGTTTTACGAAATAAGAAGACGAGATAAAACAGACCTTAAGGCACAATTTTAGCCTCTAACACACCTCCGTTCCTGACATACCACCCATAATCTTCGTACACCTTGTACCAGAACTGTAGGCGCTGCAGCAGGGGCGGACCCAGGGCCATGCGAGGGTCGTTGTTTAGGTACAGGAAGTTTCGCTCTGGGCCGCAGTCCGACCATGTTGGGGACAAGTCTGTTGGTAAATTGCCAGGCGTCGGGGACCTGAAACAAATAAATCATAATGACTAATAATAACGTGTTTTTTTTAAATAATAACTTTCACAGATCCCTCTCCCAAACTAGGATATCCTGTGCTATGGTAAACAGGAAAGGACTAACATGGAAATACACCCAAACTAAGGCCATGTGTACGGTGCAAATGTACGGTGGCCCCCAGTAGAATCGAATCCACGACCTCCGGCATGGTAATCAGACGTGATACCGCTAAGCCAACGAATAAGCCAAAAACAAAAACTCAAAATATTTCTATTTATAACTATAAGCACTTTACCGTCTAGTATCTAGTTCTTAGTAGCATAAAATCGGCGGTCTTATCGCTAAAAGCGATATTTTCCAGACCACCTTTCACCTACCTAACGACAGTTATGACATGTAGCTACATCATCTTGTATTTTAACGGTTTCAGTGTTTCTCCTGTCGCCGTTTTTTCCGTTCCATCTTACGAGAATCAAATCAAAATTATCTTTCATCAATTAACATTAAAAAAAAAAGAGCATTCATTTAACATCATCAGTTCATTTAACATAGTATCTATTCGATGCATCTTTGAAACTAACTTTTGTATTTCATTTACCTAAATATTACTAAAAGCAAAATAAACTCGGGCCATCTACCTGACAAGGAACGTAAGTGCTATAGTAATCTATGGTAAGTGCTTTCTGCAAAAAATGCGAGCGAGGGAGCGCCATCTTGAGTGTAGGACCTTAACCACTTATCGATTTATCTAACTAAAAGAAAAAGATGAAGACGTGATGTCATTTAAAGTACTCGTTTGATGACTAGTAGCGTCATTTAAATTCACACTCTGTAACTAAATTTCGAACTACGCTTTAAAGTATGGCCACAGGTATGGCGATGATCACACCTGTCTTTTAATAATCCTTGGTCAAACAGAAAGGTAATAATATCGATATCTTTTAACTTTTTTTTAATCCCTACTGCTTGCTTGTACAGGCGCTCGCACACATCAAAAGTTGCGTTGATGTGACTGCATTGGCCAATTGCAACGCTTACTTCGACTCACGCACAGATGTATAAGCCTGCGTGCGTATTGCTTAGATTAGTAGGTCAAGTGTTGTACCTATGGACGGCTGTACCTGTGGACACCATCAATTCGGAATAAACTAAACGCAATTAAAATATTTTTCGATAATAGTAGTTTATGTGACTGTCACATAATGAGGGTTATTAAAACACGAGCGAGATTTTAAAAAACGAGCCTTGGCGAGTTTTTTAATAGCATTGGCGAGTGTTTTAATACCAAATTATGTGCAGTCTCATACACTACTTTATCTACACTCATATCATAATCTTCAACAGACATTTTTAATCCAATAAATGAAATTTTTTAAACAAAATGGCGCAATTTCGACAAAAGTATATTGATATTCAATCGTCTGCACTCAGTTTTGCGCGCGCAATTTTAGGTATTTTTAGTTGCACTTTTGGTACCACGAAAATGAAATTAGGTTTTTATAGAGTCAACTTTTGACATTAAATAAAAAAACTTAAGTGTTGTTCCGTGATCACAGCAACACTTTAAAAAAAGTAACTGTAACATAAAGTGAAAAATCTGACCTTTATATTACACTTTTTTTTTTTTTTCTTTAAAGTTATGTATTGTTTAAAGCCTGTCAATATGTGTTTACCTTTGAATTCTTAATTTGAAGATTATGATATGAGTGTAGATAAAGATTTTTTTATTATTGGCAACACTGATTAACGCCATTTTCATTTTCTCAAAGAAACCGTCTTGTGTCGCCGAAGAAAGATTTTGGAGCCAAAAAGTAAGTTTTTTTGCTTTGTTTTGTAAGGTTTTGTGATAAAAATACCCACACCTAGTAGATGATTGTTATTTTTTTACGAACTCCGTCTATTCTTACTGAAATTACTGGTTTGAGCGAGTCTTTAACCGGTTTCATTTCACAAGCAGCAATGTTTTAGTTTTTTATGTCTTAATTTGTTCCTATGGACAGAGAAATGTGTGTACCTATGGACTGTCCATAGGTACAAATATTGATTTTACCTATGGACGTCTAGCATGCACCTAGGTATTAATAGTTTATACAACGTATTAACAATGTTTTGTGATATTTTCAGTGCCTCGCAGTCAATCTGGGAAGAAAAGAGATATTATATGTCCTGATGCCCTCACAGAAGCCGTAAGAGAAGCTAAATGTGGCACTTCTTCTTCTTTAAGAAAAGTAGCTGCAAAGTATAATATTCCTAAATCAACCATATTTAAATACATGCAAATGCATAAGAGCACAAACTTAGACCAAACAACCATCGAGCTCCTAAAATGTGATGTAAGAAGAGTATTCGACAAAGATGAAGAGCTTCAGTTATATGAATACTTGAAAAAAGCAGCATATTTATACATGGGCTTAACTACAAAACAAGCGAGAGACCTTGCATACCAGTTTGCTGTAGCCAAAGAAAAAACTAATGTGCCTGAAAGTTGGAAGAAGTACAAGTCGCAGGAATCGGCTGGCTTAGATATTTTCGTCAACGATTTCCGATATTATCACTAAGAAAGCCCGAACCAACAAGTTTAGCAAGAGCCTCTAGTTTCAACAGAGCAAATGTTACCGCTTTCTTCGACAATCTGGAGGCCGTTTACAAACAATATAAATTTCCACCTGAATCGGTATATAATTTGGATGAAACTGGGATAACTACTGTCCATAAGCCCAGAAAAGTTCTGGCTCCCAAAGAAATCCGCCACTTAGGAAAGTTAACTTCAGGAGAACGAGGAACCAATACCACTATGATAGCCTGCATAAATGCTGTTGGGAATGCAGTTCCTCCACTGTTTGTATTCCCAAGAGTTTTTTTAAGGAACATATGCTGAAAGGAGCTCTACCAGGTTCAGTTGGTGCAGCAAACCAGACAGGGTGGTCGACAGAGCCAATATTTCGAATGTTTTTGGATCACTTTATACAGTTCATGAAACCCTCAAAAGAAAGATCTTTTGAATCTTTTGATAATGGACAATCACGAAACCCATATTTCTATTGAGATAATTGATAAAGCCAGAGGCAACGGTATTACCTTACTGACTTTGCCCCCACACACGTCCAACCATTTGCAACCGCTGGACTTGAGCGTTTTCGGACCATTTAAAACCCAATATAATGCTGCCTCTGATAGGTGGATGCTCAATAACCCCGGCAAACCTATTAGCATTTATGACATAGCAGAAATGAGTGGTGAGGCGTATGGGCTCTCGTTTACGCCAAGAAACATCGTTAAAGGCTTTGAGGTGTCAGGTATTTACCCGTACAGCCGAGATATCTTTAGGGATGAAGATTTTCTTTGTTCCTTTGAACAGACCGTCCAAACCCTATTCAACTTTCAGTAGAAAACGAATCGCGAGAGCCTGAAGTGTCTTTAAATGCAGAACAGCTTATTGTGGATGTAACCAACCCAAGCAGACCAGACCCTATTATTCAACCAGTTTCAAACGCTACAGAACAAAACGTAAATGCTGATCAGATTTTACCAAGGATGCCTAGAACTCCAGAGAAGACTAAAAATATAACATCAGAATCACTTCGTCCATTTGCGAAAGCAGGTGCGCGAAAGACGGTGCAACGGGGGCGAAAAGCAGGAAAAACCAGAATATTAAAAAAAAACATGAACATTAAAATTGAATGTCCAGAGCCAGAACCAGGCCCTTCTAACGCTTTTCCATTAAGCACTCCGACAAACCCAGATGGCAAGAAGATTAAATTAATTCAAGAGAAACGATTATTTTACACTCTGTTCTCAAAAACGTAAATGCTTCTTACTATAATACTCTTCTTAATAAACTTTGGAAACTCGGTATACACGGTGATCTATTTCGTTGGATAAAATCCTATATTGAAAATAGAAGCCAAGCAGTTGTGGTTAAGGGTTATCAATCTGTGCCAAAATTAATCACCTCTGGTGTGCCACAAGGTTCTCATTTAGGACCCTTATTATTTACACTATATTTAAACGAACTGTCCAATTTTATAGATAGTTCAAGCATATTATTGTATGCTGATGATGCAAAAATATTTAGAGTGGTTCGCAGTATCGAAGACTGTAGTCTGCTCCAAAAGGATCTTGGTAATTTTGAAAGATACTGTGGTAATAATAATTTATTTTTAAACCCTGATAAATGCTACGTTATAACTTTTAGTCGCAAAGCTAATCCTATTACCTTTGATTACCAATTGTGCAATAAGAACCTGACAAGAGTTGAAGAGATAAGAGATCTAGGTGTCACGCTTGATTCTCGGCTCACCTTTATACCGCATATTAATAAGATACTGGGCAAATCTTATAAACAGTTAGGCTTTATTCTGAGAGTAGGGAAACCTTTTCGAAACGCATTTACATATAAGCTGCTTTACAATAGTTACGTCTGTAGTCGACTTGAGTTTGCATGCACTGTTTGGAATCCATTCTATAAGTATCATATTGATAGGTTAGAGAAATTACAAAATAAATTTATGATATCACTAGATTATAGAACTGGGCATATGTTTACAGATTACCATACGGCAGCAAAACGACATAACATTATACCCTTAGAACTGCGGCGTAACGTCATTGACTCTGTTTTTTTATTTAAAATTTTGAACAACTTCGTTGACTCCCCTCCATATTACTCCCTCCCTCCACATTACTCCATGCAATTAATTTTCGTATACCCCGCAAGCAACAGAGAAGCTGTTGCCGAAAAGATTTGTTCTCGATTCCTCAATGTAGAACTCGTTACGCAAATAATAGTTTTCTGAGACGTTCCTGTGACTTATACAATTTTAAGCTAAGTGATGTTGATATATTTAATCCATCTTTAAGTAAATTTAAGAAAAATGTCAAAGCTAAAATTCATAATATTTCACCTGATGGGTAAATTACCTTCAGCTGGATATTGTTAATAATGTTAAAAAAGGGCAGTGGTGTTGTGTGTTGTGTTAGAATATTCTGAGCAATTTTGGAGTGTTTTTTGCATGTTTGGTTTTTAAATTTTGTTTCTTAAAGTTCTTCTCCGAACGATGTCTTACAATAAGTTTATCTACCTTAAAAAATGTTGCATTTGAAATTATGAGAAAGTAGAGGTCTATTTATTTAACATAAGATACGATTTATTAATAGCATTTGAATGACTGTTTGTTTCTAAAATATGTAAAATGTATTCCAAAGACAAGAGCCAAACTCTTACATGCTCTTTCTGCAAGAAGAGCTTCCACATTAATTGCATTCCCTTATCACACAGAGAGCATTTTGACTCAGATGATGAAGGTGAAGGCTTTGTATGTGTCACTTGCTATGTTATTGCTAGCGATACTGATAGTGACAACTCCACTCAATTTTTGTTCGAAGCGTGCAATGCTAAGAAATGAGCTTCTTTAATGCTTGTGTGTTGATTTTTTTAGTTAAAGAGGATATTTTGTGTAATTTATGTTAAGATTTCTATTGAGTGTCCTGAGGTATGATAACTCCACTAAATTTTTGTTCGAAGCGTGCAATGCTAAGATATAAGCTTATTTAATGCGTGTATGTTGATTTTAAAATGTTTATAGAGGATATGTTGTGTTATTTTCATTTAATATGTTGTGTGTCCTAAGGTACAAAGTTGTACACAGGTACATCTACCCTGTCCACAAGTACAAACGTCTGTTGTACCTGTGGACAACCCGAGGTTTTTAAAAAAAATTTGCTATCTTTTATACTGTTAAGGTTATCGTAACTAAACTGTGTGATTTAAAAAGGCTGATTATCGTGTTAGAGTAAGAATAATGTTCCAAATAAAAATATTCTCACAATTTTATGCTACAAATACTTTTACTCCAAATTCTGGAAACTGTCCACAGGTGTAACATTTGACTAGTAAAGAACGGTGAGGGTTGAAGCGGCGACAGCGGTTCCCGTACAAAATACGCGCTAGGGCAATAACTTATTTTCTCTGTTCTGTACTGGTGACAGACAAACGGACAGTGGAGTCTTAGTAATAAAGTCCCCTACCCTTCAGGTACGGAACCCTAAAAAGTGATAGCACACTCACCTGTATTTACAGAAATTCGTAAACAGCGACATAAGGACATCTATTGTCTGTTTGCTCTCGTAGCTAGCTGAAGCTAACAGCGGCCTCGTGGCTTGTGTTACGAACATATACCCCAACTCGTCCGAATGCGACGCCCCTTTGAACCTGATCCGCTGGACGATCTTATACAAGTTCAGATCACCATCAAAATCGAACACGTAGTAATATAGCGGATTCCCGCGACCCAAACTTTTATGTAGTCGGATCCAGGCATCAATGCTGTACGTAAAGTGCGTATCAGACACCAAGTCGACGAAGCCCCGCAAGCTAGCATTAGAAATGTCACCGCCGTCGAAGTAAACATTTCTTATATCTCGCGCCAAATTCTTCGACTCTCGCGATCCATATGGGTATTCAATGTCAGATGGTATGCAAAGTTCAAAGTTCCTGTTGATTTTTTCTACTAGGGCGGGATTTTCTTTTATTGTAGGTATCATTTTTATACCTTCGTCAGAATTGAATCCAGCTATGATTGGTACATTTTGAGGTAAACCAGATTTTATAATTTCAATAGGATCCTTTGTTATGATGGAGTGTTCTGACATTGGTTCTGCGACAGGTGTGAACGGCGAAAATGGCCTTAGCGCATTGCGATCATTGTTAATCCCCATAGCCGTTGTGGCGTTGACAATATCGAAGACATTAACTTGCCGGAGGAATCTCATGAGGTCGCTGGTGTTGCAGGTCTCGTATCCGAGCTGAGCACCGAGAGCAAACGCGATGTCCACAGGGTGCCGACCAAAGAATCTTGGACTCAAAACTGATCCAGTAACCAGGAAAGCTTTTGATATCAACCCTGTAGTTTTCTCCGTCAGAAGCATGTAATGGACCAACGCTGCGCCGGCACTGTTGCCTCCTAACGCGATATTGTTCGAGTCTCCACCAAACTGCCCAATATGAGCTTTGACCCATTTAAGAACTAATAAAATATCTTTCAGGGCTGCGTTCCCAGAGGCTTTTTGTGTTTCGACCGAAAGAAATCCTAACGCGCCCAATCTACAACAAAATTAGAGGTAAGTATATTGAATAATCGCGCACCATTTGATATTAAAAGTCATACGATATTACGGTACACAGTTTCTTGTACCGTAATATCACTTGAGTTGGTTTATTGAATTTGTACCTGTAGTTTAACGTGACAAATATGACTCCATACTTCATGTAGAATTGCGGACCGTAGATAATGTCCGATCTACCGGAGAGTGTTATAAATTCGCCACCGTGTACGAAGACTACCACCGGCAGCGGCTTGCTGTAGTCTATATTGCCAGGAATGTACACGTTCAGGTTCAAACAGTCCTCACTCATCTGGCTCCGCTTGTACGCTGTCGCTGGCTGTGGACACACGGGTCCGTATTCTGTTGCGTCAAATTGGTCAAACCAAGGTTTTTTAGGTATTGGGGGCTGAAAACGTGAGCAATTTAGTAACTTCGGCAGTAATTTCGCTGTAACAAATACACCATGAAGTCTGGGTGGTTTAAAGGCCGCAGTTATGTAATTAGTTATTAAAAATTGCATGTACTTATTTAGACTATTACTTTTAAATAATGTTCTAAATAGGTAGATAATAAAAAAGTTGACAAGTCTTCTTTCAAAAAATGGGCAAACTTTTAGTACTAGGCAGATCAATGACCCCGCGTTTCCGTCTATTAAAACAATGACCCCGCCTTGCGCGGCACGTATGTACCGCTCTGGCTGGCTATTAATGTTCTTATAGATTCGTTTGTGCCGAGATATTTTTGAGAAATACCTTTTTAAAAAAAAAAACTAATTTTTGTTACGGCTTTGAAACCACTCAAAATGTATGGTGTACAGAGTAAAATTCGTTGAGATACTTAACCATAAATCTATTTGGTCCCGTAGGCGGTTCAGCATAAGGGATTCCTCGATATCCGTAGTATGTTATATCGCCCTCTTTGATCATCAGGCCCCTTATGGGACCACTAATAGACTCAATTACAGGTGCAATGTCCGGTATAGTGAGCAACTGCATAATCGATAAATAGTCTGTAAGACCACCCATTATGATAAAATCTGAAGGAACAAGTATATCAATTGAGGTTAACTGATTTACTGTACATTCATACGTGGTTTTTTATAATAAAAATATATATACTTACTAAGTTGTTACCTCATTTAAAAGTTGTAAGCGAAAAAAAGTTCAAATCACAGTGAATTTAAGTAATTTGTGATACGATATTTTAATAATTTTAATTGTCATTAGCCCAGCAGCTGACTGCAAACTAACTGCGGCATCAAGGTAGTGTAGCGTTCGTTTTATTATTTAGGAAACTACTTAGGCTAGCGTGCTAACAGTGTGTTAGATACATAACAATTAACTCGATTGATAAACCCAGTTATAAAGTCACTAGCTTTTGCCCGCGATTTCGTCCGCGTGGACTTTAGTTGCGAAGAGCGGTTCTAAATAAGTTTTAGATGCTTTTAGCGCATGTGAAAGGTAGATTAAAAAAAAGTGTTCAAAGTCTAGGGGTGGGATTTTGAAAACCGTGAAATGGTGTCTCGTCAATTATGTTGAAGTACGTTTGTACGTTTGTCAATAAAATCCGACCACAAATACTTTACTCTCCATACAAATTGTGGCACCCCTTTCGCCCTCTTAGGGGTTGAATTTTGAAAGCCTGAGAAAAACATGTTTCATAAATGTTATTGAAGTATATTTGTACTACTTAGGAACATTTTTGAGGTCATATTTTTTTACACTTGTAAAGAAAATATGACCTAAAAAATTTTACCCTCCGTACAAACTTTGGCACTCTATTTTCATACTTGTCGGGGTTGAATTTTCAAAAACTGAGAAATATATTTTTCATACATTTTATTGAAGAACACTTGTACTAAGTTTCAATAAAATCAAACTACAAATATTTTACGCCCCATACAAACTTTGGCAACTCTTTTCACCCCCTCAGTGATTTGATTTTGGATAACTGAGAAATATTAGTTTCATAAATTTTATTGAAGAACATTTGTAATAAGTTTTAATAAAATCAGACCACAAATATTTTACGCCCCATTTGTACTTTGGCAACCCTTTTTACTTACTTAGGGATTGAGTTTCGGAAAACTGAGAAATATGTGTTTCATAAATTTTATTGAAGAATTTTATAGTAATAAGTTTAAATAAAATCTGACCACAACTATTCTATTTTCCTTACGAACTTTGACGCCCCTTTTAGGGGTTAAATTTAAAAAAACTGTGAAATATGTGTTTCATAAACTTTATTGGAGAACATTTGTACTAAGTTTAAATAAAATCTGACCACAAATATTTTAAACCCCTCACAAACTTTGGCACCCCTTATCATCCTTATCGGGTTGCCCTTTTTGTTTCCCTCCCACTCCCCAGATTTTCTAAACTTAGCTTCCCGTCGAGTCTACAGAATACCTCTCCCATCTATTCGTACCACCTTTGCTCGACGTTTTCCTCCATTCTCTTTTATACATATTTATAACAAAATTTGCCTACATATTGATAATTTAAAAAATCTCACACGCACACGCACACGCACCCGCACCCGCACCCGCACACGCACACGCACACGCACACGCACACGCACACGCACACGCACACGCACACGCACACGCACACGCACACGCACACGCACACGCACACGCACACGCACACGCACACGCACACGCACACGCACACGCACACGCACACGCACACGCACACGCACACGCACACGCACACGCACACGCACACGCACACGCCCACGCACACGCAGACGCACACGCACACGCACACACGCACGCACACACACACACACACACACACACACACACACTACACACTTAACACATCTTTGTATTTCTAGTTTTTGTTAAGTATAATTTTTAAGATTTATCTTTAAATTATACCTATTCTAAGACTATCTTTCCTAAGAACTTTTATTTTTATAGCGTTTGCTTGTAGCGTTACCGAACCTGTTGACATTTAATTACTTTAGTAAGTTTAACAAGGTCTCTGCGATACAGACTTAAAGTCTAGTGCGGATACCGCGAGTATTGTAACTATGCAAATTTTTCTTTGGTAATTAAAACATCTTTATCTTTATATGTCAGTCAGTCACCAATCAGTGAGTCAGTCAGTCAGTTTCATCATCTTTTATATATTAGAAATTACTCCCTCTTTCGTTATTTGATTCCAAAGGAGGCACTTCTTTCACTTTAAGTAATAATAATAATAATAAAATGTTTATTTCATCAACTTAAGGTACATTTGTCTTAACAGTGTGTGGAGCTTCCATTTAAGCAAATAGATGCCTGTGTTAGGACACTCCGCTCTTCCATAGCCAGTATAAACTATTTTCTAGAAGTTACACTTAAAAATAACATTTTATTTTATAGGAAAAATTAAAACCAAAATTAAACAAATTTAAGTACGTGTTTGTTTGTGTGTGTATGTGTGTGTGTGTGTGTGTGTGTGTGTGTGTGTGTGTGTGTGTGTGTGTGTGTGTGTGTGTGTGTGTGTGTGTGTGTGTGTGTGTCTGTACATTCATCTTATTGTTTGCACCATTGATTCAATTTCGTCGTAAGTTTCAGTGTCTTTTTGCAGTGACAGTATGTTAGGGGATAAATTTGGAGTTCCTTATTTATGAGATTATATAGACGACCTGATTGTATTTCATACTGCCTCTTAGCAAAAGTTGATTTAGCTTGCGCTTCAATGGCCACTTTATAGTTCCTTCTTTTGGTCTTTATATTTGAATCATAGGGAAGAGACTTATGTTTCTTTAAGATTAAGTTTAGTAGGTATAGTTTTCTAATAGTAAGTAGATCACTTGATGTGTAAAGACTCTCTGTCGGAAATCTGTAGGGTTTAAAAAACATTACTTTTAGAAGAGACCTCTGAGCCCTTTCTAATTCAATAAATTTTGTTTTTGTGGCCCCACCCCATATAGGAAGGCAATATGAGATAACCGATTGCGCCAGCGAGACGTAAATGTTCTTAAGGAGGTCTTTTGTAGCTATATGTCGCAGGGTTTTAAATGTCCATATTAACTTACGTCCATATTAACTAAGTATTTCTATTGATGTACCTAGCGAGTATACCCACATAATTAGTCAAAAGAAATTCGTGTCAGTGTTAAGAGGTTTTCTGTTCTTTTTCTCTGAATTAGTTCAAAAACTCTACTTACCCTCAATAAAGAAATTATACGAATTGGCGCCGAAATCCTTGATATATTGGACATTTTTATATGAAGATTAAAAATGTTCAATACCGCCGACTAGTTTTACTAATTTTTGCATTGATATTTCTAACGATTTTGAAGTCACGCTGTATTTAGTACGTACCTACTTAAGTTCATCTAAAAGTAGGGTTCGTGCATTCTAAAAGATGTTAGAAACTTTCCTTGTCTTTTATAGCAACTACAAAATTTCAAGTTTCCCTCAATACTTCTTTCGCCTAACAAATAGTACTAGTAAACATGACTCATGCGCTTGGAAATCCCAACTTTGTTGACCACAAATCAGAAACATCCGAACCACTTATCCTACCTCAGTCAGTCAAACTACTACTTCGAGATGTGACTCAAACGGACAGGAAATCCGCATATTTTCCCATTAGCATCGTAGAGATGTACCGATCAAGAAAAACTGGCAGAAAAGTGGAAAATAACAATGATTTTCTGATTGTATCTTCTGTTTACAAAGAACGAACTTATTGGTGGTGATTTATGTCTGGTTCGCTCTGTCTGCAGGGGGACGAGTCAATAAGTACTTCTTAGAATGATATCAGTACCGCAATGCAGTTTCCTATTTGACAGCCTCGTTGGTCTAGCCGTTAAGGCACTTAGGTACCAAAACAGAGGTCGTGGGTTCGATTCCCATTGGGGGCCGCCGTACATTTGTACAAATGGCCTCAGTCTAGGTGTACTTACATGTTTGTAACGTCCTTGCCTGGTTACCATAGCACTGGGTATCCTAGTTTGGGACCAGGTCAAGTGATTGTATTGTGTGCAAGTTATTTATATTACTAAGCGATCATTAGAGTCAGAAAGTTCTTAATCTCGTCAGGAATCAACTGTTTCGTGTAATCATTTACATTACATTACATTACATTACATTACACTACACGACACTACACTACACTACACTACAGTAAACTACACTACGCTACACCACGCTACACCACGCTACACCACGCTACACCACGCTACACCACGCTACACCACGCTACACCACGCTACACCACGCTACACCACGATACACCACGCTACACCACGCTACACCACGCTACACCACGCTACACCACGCTACCCCACGCTACACCACGCTACAACACGCTACACTACGCTACACCACGCTACACCACGCTACAACACGCTACACCACGCTACACCACGCTACACTACGCTACACTACGCTACACTACGTTACACTACGTTACATTACATTACATTACATTATAGTATATTGTATTGTATTATGTTACTTTATATTACGTTACAACATTATATCATACCACATCATATCATATTATATTAAGTATATTTTAAATGTACTGTATGCTTTATTATTTAATGAATAATGAAATAACAGTTAATGTTATTTTTTGTGTAGCCCGGATTGTGTCTCACTGAAGGGCTTTGCCGAGACTTACATTTCTCCTTATCCTTGGCCAAGTCTTGCCACTTAGCATAGGATGATGGCATCAGTCACGCGTTTTGTGGCGCTAATTTGCCAATTAATGTACTGGAAAGTCGAGAATTTAAAACGCACGACCCGCGTCGCTGTGCTGCCTATACAGTGAATATTTGGGCGAGTCGTCTCTCAGCGAAAATAATGTGAACAAAAAAATTTCAAAACACCCGACAAGTCTCCAACTAAAAGGTAAAAACAAAGTTTGTTTAAACGTGACTCAGAGAGGTGCAGGTAGGATGCAATCGCTCATCAGCTCCCAGGTTGCTCATGAAATGGTTATAATTCACTATCGCTTTCATCAATACAGAAGATTGGCTCGTTAAACATTGGATGATAACCATAACTATTGGAACTCAGGTTCAACTAAGATTAGAGTGAATATTTCCACACCTCTCTAGCATTATACTTTGAAAAATTACTCATAAAACCAAATTAATTTGACCTGCCCGCGCCTGCGTGTTCGTGCGGTTTTCTGTTCATTCTGTCGGTCTTTCCTCATCATCTGTTATACTCGTATAGCCCATGAGTCACGGTTCTGGCAAAGTTTACTTGAGTTACCTCGTCTAGCGCTTTCGATTAAGTATGGCTAGCTTCTCCCGGCGACTTTGTCTGCGTGGACTTCGGAATTGGACTTAGAGAGTGGTACCTACTGCTATTGCAAATTCACAAATGTTCGTAAATGAATACGTAAATAACTTCAACACAACAGAATCAATTATCCTGGTCCCAAACTAGGATAACCTGTGCTATCCTGCTACCCAGTGCAAGGATACCCTGTGCTGCCAGGAAAGGACATCACAAACATAGAAATACACCCAGACTGAACCTATTTGTACAAATTGGGTGCGGCAGCCTTCAGTAAAAATTGAACCCACGACACTCAACAGCTTTGTTTTAGTAGTCATAAATGACTATAAAACAAATTTCGTCATCAATTTGTTTGCAAAATTTCATACAAAAATCATTCAGCTGTTTTTGCGTGATTGCGTTACAAACATGTAAACTTTCACATTTATAATTTATCATTAAGTAGGATATACAACCGTGTGGCGCCGGATTAAGAATATCGTCACTCCATTATGAATACCACTGCCTTAGTGATAAGGTCACTGTAAAATGATCCTTGAATAAATTTTCTTTTATCTTTATCTTATCTTTATTTCCTTCCGTGGATGTCGTAGAAGGCGACTAAGGAAATACATTACATTACAGGAGATGGGCAGCAGCGTTTTCCTCAGATTCCAACCGCATATTGCGATCGCCAACCCGCCTGCCAAACGTGGCGATTATGGCAAAACCCTTCATGGTGAGGAAAATCATGACGGAGGCCTATGTCCTGCAGTGGGCCTTTAATGGCTGATGATGATGATGACATCACGGTTGCCACGGTAACATTATAAAGGTCAGATTTTTTTGTGACCCTAATAATTTTACCCGAAGAGTGCCATTTGGGATCCTATTACTAAGACTTCACTGTCCGTCTGTTTGTCTGTCACCAGGGTGTATCTAATGAACCGTGATAGCTAGGCAGTTGAAATTTTCACAGGTGATGTATTTATGTTGCCGCTATAACAAAAAATAAAAACTGAATAAAATAAATATTTGAGGGGGCTCCCATACAACAAACGTAATTTGTTTTGAATTTTTTGCTCAATATTAATAACGGCAACAGGTAGACGCTTGAAATATTTACATACCGTTTAGTTCTATAGTCGCATAAAAAATAAATAATTATATTAAAATAAAAAAATATATATTTAAGAGGGCCTCCCATACAACAAAAGTTATTTTTTGCCGTTTTTTCTCGATCTTTGTATCTAATGTTGTATAGATAATGGTACGGAACCCTTCGTGCGCGAGTCCGACTCGCACTTGGCCGGTTTTTTGTTCTTTCTTCAAATTTGAAAGGTGACGCTTTAAAGTTTAGCGACTCGTGCATTTGCTTTCGGAAAACACTATTTGGCGGAGTCGTAGTGATATTAAATAAAAACTGTCGCAGTGATAAAATTTTTGAATAAAAATAAAAACCGACAGAGAAATAATTTCAATGAATCTGACTTTTAAAGATGTAGGTATTGTAGAAATATATTTTGGAGTCGTCAGGTTGTTTTTTTTGTTAAAAGTGTTCTAATCTTTATGTTCTAATAAATAACACTGTAAATATTTATCAGAGTAGGTACTAACGTTTAACGACAGCGTTGGTAGCCTAGTGGGTAGAATATCGGACTCGGAAGCAAGAGACCAAGGTTCGATTGTGAGGAAACCTGAGTGTCTGAGCTATTCACATACCTCAGCGCTTGAAATCGCCAATCCATGGTGGGCACGCGTGGTGATTAAGCCCACACTCTCTTTGAGAGAAGGCCTGTGCCCTACAGTATATAGGCTGCTTATGTAGCGTTTCTTTCATCTATAGGTACTTCAGTGAAGCAAAGTTATTTATGCAAAGCAAAGTCTGTCAATAAAAAGAAAGGTGTCCGGTAGGCTTCTTGTGAATGCGTCATCGGCCGCTCGTAGTATGTACCGGTTAGTGACTTGCTGGCGAGACAACTGGGTCAAGTACTCCGAAATTAGTGACCCGCTGGCGGGCCCGGCGCCGTTACTCATCAGGAAACCGGCGTTACTTAACCATAGAGCGATCGCTAAGCAGACGCATGCTCTCATATTATTTGGCTTAGTGACCCGCTCCCGGGCCGGCCCGGGGCAGTTACTCATCGGAAAACTGGAAAAACTACGCGTGGTTAGCGAAGGGTACAGTTCCCTGACTCTAGAATGTTTCACGAAAGCTTACTTGCATTAAGACGTTATAAATACTTTTGCAGTTTGCCATTAATTTACTTAAATAGAATGAATTGAATTAATGTAAACGATTTCTACCTATGTAATAAATTTGATGCAAGGTAAACGTAATTTCGGGGCACATAGCACGCAGAACTGATGGCCGATGGGGCCGAAAAGTTCTTGAATGGAGACCACATATCGGCAAGCGTAGCGTAGGACGACCAGCCACAAGATGGACAGATGACCTCATCCAAGTGGCAGGAAGGCGCTGGATGCCGGCCGCTTCCAACCGGTCTTTTTGGAAATCCATGGAGGAGACCTATGTCCAGCAGTGGACTTCTTGTGGCTGAATGATGATGATGACGAAACGTAATTTTATGTTTTTAATAGATATAAAATAGTGGGGCCGGATTAAGAATAGTGTCATTCCATTTCCTTCCGTGGATGTCGTAGAAGGCGACTAAGGAAATAAATTACCAGGAAAAGGGCAGCAGCGTCTTCCTGACATTCCAACCGCAAACTGCGATCGCCAAACCGCCTGCCAAGCGTGGCGATTATGGCAAAACCCTTCATGGTTAGAAAATCATGAGGGAGGCCTATGATGTCCAGCAGTGGGCGTCAAATGGCTGATGATGAATATAAAATAGTGTGACCTTTGCCCTGCAGTGGTACACCCATACCATGGAGGCTACATAAAAAAAAAATCCAATATATAAAAATCTCGTGTCACGAGTGTTTGTTATCGAACTCCTCCGAAACGGCTTCACCGATTTTATGAATTTTTTGTGTATATTTGGTAGATATGAGAAGAGGTCGTAGGCGTAGTAATTAATTAATATGGCAAAACCACGTTTGCCGAGTTAGCTAGTATATAATAATATGTATAAAATAGAATATATGTAAGTTAGGTAAATCTTATGAAAAGACCTAAATTTATAAGACCCTTTATTCAAACATTATTTATTAGTATGATGTTTCATGAGTATCGTAGAATCACAGTCATTCCAACTCTACAATTGTCGGCCAAGACTCAGGTAGTCAGAAAAAAAAATATACATATAGTTTAATAAGTAGCAATACAGAAAATAATAACTACCTACCTATACAGAAAACAGCACGTTTTGTTGGTGCAACTTGTCGCAGACAGACTGACTTCACGCAAATTAATACGGACTAGCTGCAGTTATGGTCACGTACTAAGGTCTGGAATAAGCTTAATATTTATTTCCACGCTTATCACAGCTCCTTTCCAATCCGTCGGCCGGTGTCCCCAGTATGAAGCACGTTGCGCTGGCGCCAGCCGCGGTCAATGGCGGGACGTACGCAGAAATCACGTACTGATGCCATATTTGATACCAACACGTCCTCGCCGGCCAACGCAGCCGCGCCGATTACCTCAAACCAAAGTTGACTTTATCACGTTCCAATAAAAGCGGAGGTCTTCAACATGATGCTCTGTAAATAACTTTGTCGTACCTTGCAAATGCATCGCGGGTCGTGGACGCGTGCAGCTTAGGCTACTACTGAATGTGCGGTCTAACACCGCAACCAACGATTACATTTTGTTATATTGAACTACTCGTACTGTTATGTTGGAGAAATAAAGTACTTTTATTACAAATGGACAGGTATTGACATGGCAGAGTTTAAAGCAGTGGTTTCGAACCTATGATTCGTGGACCTCAGCTGATCCGAGGGAGGGTCAAAAGGGGAATAAAAATATTCGGCAACAAATAGAAATTTTGAATAAGATGGGACAATTAATACATCGAAGCCGATGACTATCTTCTGTTGAACTGAAATAAGTAATATTGATTGATGGTAAAACTTCGCTCCCTGTTGTCCTCGATGAAAACAAAGCAACCAAAGCGGTTGAGAGCAACTGGTCTAGTGAGAGAGATAGAACATGGTTTTGCTTATAGAGATTGACATTTGATTGATAATGTTGCCTAAACATCTTTGTAATGGATGCAGGTACATGGATCTTTTTTATTCAGTATTTCTGCCACCTTACCTAACTAATTATTCTAATTGCAGCGATAATCACACTGAGCCAATGATGATGAAAAAATTTGCAATACAACAGCTTTGAAATGATACGTTTACACTAACTCTACACATTTCCTGTCTTTCCAAAAGATGCCTCTGAATGTACATGGTCGAAGATTAGTGCCACCTGACCGCATTTACGGCATTCAACCTAATAAGCAATTGTCAGTGGTTGCTAACAACAAACACCATTTATTACGATTATAATCACATGGTTTCATGTTTTTAGGGTCAATTGTCTTTCTAAGCGTTAATACCTACCTACCTTTTATTTTTCCTTTCTGGTTACCATAGTATATGGTATCCTAGTGCATTTTAGTAAATACAATGAGAGATTCACACATAGGTTCGTTAATAGGTTCGGTTCACATCTCGTGTTTTTTATTTGTGCGCGTTCATGGAATTGTCATTCATTATATTACCTATGTAGGTATCATAATACAGGCCCATAGCAAGTAATTGCGTTGTTGGACGTTATTTGTTTATTCTCAGAGAAGGGCTGCTGCAGTGGGTGCGAAGTCTAAGTAGATAGATAGATACATAGATAGACCGAAAACACTTGAACACTAAGTATTGATCGTCTACTTGTTATATGCTAATTTATGTCTTTTAGTGGCTTAACAAATAAATCAATAACATTCAGAGTAGGCTTAACGGTTGTACCTAAAATATTTTGTTATGCCATGCATCACCAACTGTTTGGCGGTAATTTAAATTATTTGATGGTTGTGCTATAAATAAAACACATACAATTATTCCAACTTAAAAGTAATACTATATCATTTTTGGTAATATTTACATCGAAATAATTTAGTGCGACATTAATTTAATAATTTTAGGATGATTTCGCGGACCACTCCTGGTTATATGTGGGTCTACCACCATTGGTACCACATGAGTACCACTATTCGGACCACCGGTTTACAACCTCTGATCTAGATTGTCTATCACCAGTCACCAGCATATAATCACACGTAAATTCAGGATAAAAGAATGAATGAATATAATCTATGATTAATTATTGGCACATAGTTTATGTATTTGTTTGTTGTATCTTGAATCATAAAGTAATCTCGTTTCCTGTGTTGCGTTTGAAACTATGAACAAAATATCGTATGACATGTAGGACTCTATTTTCAGTTTCCAGATTCGTAGCAACTATTAATTGAATATTTTTGGCTGTTTTCATATTAAAAGTATTGCAAATAATAATGCAACTTACTTTAGCAATTTATCAGTAGTACTACTTTGTTATGAAAACCATGAGGGAGGCCTATGTCCTGCAGTGGGCGTCAAGGGGCTGATGATGATGATGATGACTACTTTGTTAGTGCTACTGCTCATTGAAGATAAACCTCTATAATTTTAAAAAAACATTTTGATATTGACGTCATTAAAGCAGTCTTCCAAACGTAATGAAAGTGAAAATGAATAACATTTATTTTCATTGTAACAGAAAATAAAACAAATTTACGGGGAGACGTACCCAATACAATCACGCCGAGCACGGTCCCTTTACAAAGTATTTGACAAGTTCGGTTAAGTCTGTACCAAGCTCGTCAAAAAGACATATGAGTGACAAACAATGACTATCTGAAGTTTTTAAACTGACTATGATAGCTTACTATTTGAGTACGACCTACTAGTAAACCATGTGCATAGCTATGTACATAACATAGTATTTTGCCACATTAGGTACGTCCTTGGTACTAATAAGAGGAGAAATTCCTTTTAGCGATAAAACTGCCGGCCGTCTTTAATCTAACGGTAAGAAGTTTATTGAAAAAAAGCTCTCTATTCCATAAGTTAGCTTAAATACTAAGGGTATGGATCGATAAAATATTAACGTAGATAAGTAAACGGCATGTTGCTATTGATTTCTAGTAAACACCTGCGTCGCTTGAAAGTCAGCCACTTGTTGTCGACATGAGTCTAGTCTAGACAACGTGCACTGGGATCAAGAAATTGCTTCTCCTAAAACGAAGTTAGGGCTTTTTACGTAAATACATACTATGTTTAGTTGAAAAAACATATATCTAATAAAATAAATAGTTAATCTGCCGAGACTGCAAATGCATCCATTTTAAATAAGCTAAGTAGAAAGATACGTAAAAAGAATACTCTTTATTGTACAAAAATAATAATTAATAAATCGAAATATAGTATAATTGGCGGCCTTATTACTAAAAACAATTTCTTCTAGACAGTCATAGATGGAGAGACAAGAAAGAATTGGTGCAAATAAATATATTGTTATGAGTAGTTAAGTACCTATTTTAAAGTACAGTACCATAACGTAACGTACAGATATTTTAATTATTTAAAATAAAAAGTATGGGAGTAACGGTGTTTTACGTTGTTCGCTGGTAAGCCAAGTGCGGCAGAAGGTCCAAGTTCCCCTTTACCAACGAGCGTTCCCTCTTAATTGTTTGGACAAAGGAGCGTTCAGAGTCTCCGGATTCCGGACCGACACAAAACAAAGGCGGCCACGCAAAAACCGAAAGAAATTTTAATCAAACGAAATTGCTCCTTGTACGCACCTCATTGTGCGTCGACAATGAAATCCACAAAGCGAGCTGCACACAAAGACGCGCCGACACACAGACAGCCCCCACATGTAAAGGCGGCGCATGGCGCATTCACCAAAGTTCTCCGCTGAACTCGGGTGAACGGAACCCGAAGTTTAGTTGTGAGTTAGTAGAGAGTCGCGCGTGGTCGCGAGAGCCGTGTGGCGTAGTGCGCAGGACACATCACTTCCGAAACATCGTGCTCGTAGCTCGGTGCCAGCCGCGATCGTGACACACTAACAATCCAGTACCTCCCGCCAGTTCAGTGTCTGTGCTTTCGATTCACTTACGATTTTTTGTATAAAATTTGGTCCGCGAAGTCTGCAAAGCGAATTTCGTAAAGTTGTTTATGGAGCAGTGCTTTCAGTGTCAGCTGTATGAAGCTGGTTCGCTGTCCCTCTCTGTCCGGTGGTGCTGAAAGCGAAAGCTTCGTCGTCTGCATCTCTTGGCGCGTTGTTTTGTTTTCACGTTCAACCTCTCGCGGATGATAAAGCATTTTCCTGAAAAAGTGAGTTTTCCTTGGTAATGTTTTCAGCATTCGATAAGTTTTCTTTACTCTTTTCGTCTGTAACCTTTTTAAAAGCGTCTAAAAATAATTAATATACTTTTTTTCTAATCTCTTAAAGTTGGTCGCAGCCAGATGCACGGGTGTACGTAAAGTTCGCCACTTATTTGTGATTTATTTGTGGATCGCTCCCGGTCGTATGGACGGCTGTAATTAAAACAGGGCGTCGAGTATAAATAGTCCCACTTAGGCCATACTTGTGCTCAACTTGTACCAAGCGTTAGCTTCCATAATATTTCGACATAATAATGCTCAGATCATGGGTATTTAGCATGTCTATAATTTAGATAATTGTCATCGATCTTTTGGGGTATTTGACCGCCGTAATTTAATTTATGTTTTTCCATGTTTATATAAGCCGCCTATATACGTGCCATTGCAGGACACAAGTCTTCTCTCAGAGAGAGAAAGAGAGTATTGGCGATTTCAATGTTTAAGGTTTCCGTGACGTTTTCCTTCATCGCTAGTGAGTGTTACTGCTGCCACCAATTCACAAAATGTACGTAACTTTGAAAACAATGTTGTTGAAGCATGTCGGTATTTGAACCCACGACCTCTCCAATGTAGTAAACGAATTAGTAAACGGGAAAAGCAACATACGACATAGAAAACCCCACCATTCAGGGGGTATGGCACTTCTAACTAGTAATAGGTAGGTACTAATTAATTATGCGGCATTAACACAATAACATTCATACAATACAAAAACTCCTTCTGGGGCCTAATTATGCGCACCAAATCCTGTCGGAATCCTGACGTTCGCGATAACAACTTTACTAGTATCATTGCTAGTATGTTAGTATGTTAGGTATTTGACAGTTAGAAAGACGACTGGAATAGATCAGGATTTGGTGCGCGTGATATAGGGGCTGTAATGTTCACCATATCACATGGTATTCTAATTCGGGACACGCTCATTTATTATGCGCACCGAATCCTGAAAGAGTCCAATCTTCTGTCAAATTCAGGCCTCAGAACGAGTTATTGTGTTGTACGAATGTTATTAAGTTAATAACGCATGCCGCATAATGAATTAGAACCTACCTACTACGCGTAGTAGGAAGTGCCATGCCCCCGAAATAGGGGGTTTTCCATTTCGCATGGTTCTTTTCCGGTTTACTAATTAAATTGCTTAATAAAATCTGTTAAATAAAATTGCAACAAGTTATGCATTCAAATAACCTGTTGCAATTTGTTTGGTTCAACAACCAACATTACCATGTTACTGACAATATACAAAACTTACATTTAGATAGATAGATAGAAAAAATATTACAATTAAAGCGAGGACTTACATTACTTACAGTTCAGTTGGCGTATTATTACTAAGAGTAATTTCCCCCAGACAACCAATACATTTAATAATAATGTCCTCAATGCTACTGACACTTCATGAAATAAGTTTTGAGCTAAATATGAATGAACTTTATTTGACAACATTACAAACAGTGGGTACGTAATGGGTAACTCGTACTTAAAATAGTTAAAGCTATGAAATTACAAAATATACAGTAAGATAACCGGTCTTTTTGGAAATCCATGGAGGAAGCCTATGTCCAGCAGTGGACTTCTTGTGGCTGAATGATGATGATGATTCTTTATTGTACACCAGTGCGCATGACATAAAAATAGTAATATTAATAACTTAATAAAGTATCTGATGTGGGTTGACGCCCAGTAGATGCACATTTTTACTTTATTTACTCTATTGTGGTTATTACTAAGAAATTAGATGAGAAATAAATCAGGTTAATTATAATAAGAATACACTTCCCCCGGACATAAATTTTTTTTAATCACGGTCAACGTTGCAAGTGGAATGATTTATTGGTTTGGATAAGGTACCCTCCTTATGTGAGTTTTATGTGTCTCTACAAGTATAATATCCATGGATTCATCTTTTTTTTTTTGTTATTTTCCTCCACGTAATATTGTTCATTTCCTCCACGAGTAGATTGGTATTATAATGTATTTATGTATGTTTATCGTTGTTATTTATGTAAGTATTTACATTAACATTCATGTTTGCACCGACTACCCGTCTCACTTTTCCTTCAGCAACTTTCTCCATCTTAGGGTTGTGTGGAAGAAATTGCTTTTAGCAATAAGGCAGCCAAATGTATCTTGCCAATCAATTTATTATGTTAAAGAATATTCTTATCTTAAATTCAAGATATAGAAAATAGAGAAGTGTTTTCTTCAATCCATTGATTAAGTCCATACCCAATATTGTAAAACATAAAATATTTATTATCTGTGCCTGTATTTTCTCCAAATAAAATAACCTGAAAATGACTTTAGATAGACTTTATAGTTTCCGTAATTTTAAAATTTTTGCATAGAAAGAAAGTGAATCTGCACGAAGTACAAGTTTTCGTAAGTTTAAACTTCAATCAATCAATCAGCCCATATTCATCCACTGCAGGGGCCTCCCCCAAGGCGCGCCACTTCTTTCTGTCCTCGGCCATCCAACCATCTCGGCCAACTTTAAACTTGCATTGAAAATATATAGTCGACTAGTAAAATATATAGTAGCATACAAGGTGAAGTTTGATAAATGTGGGGTCAAACTTATCGGGAGGCCATAACTCACTGCATGTGGTGGATGCTGTTGTAGCGTTTTGTCATTGTCTTGTCTGTACGTCAATCCCATTTAAATTTAATTACTCAGACGTTGGCTATTCTTCTTCGCATTTAGTTTAAACTAGATTTTGCCTGCGACTTCGTCCGCATGGAATGAGTAATTTCCGGGATGAAAAGTATCCGATGTCCTTCCCTGGAACTCAAACTATCTCCATACCAAATTTCATCTAAATCTGTTCATCCGTTATTGCGTGATTGAGTAACAAACATCCAAACATTAATAGAGCAAATACAATATAATGATATAGTGGGACGTATCTACAAAATTTACATCATAAAATAAAAATTACATTAAAATAAAAATTACATACAATATCAGGTATTTAATCATAAAAAAAAACAGAATTAAAAACATGACACAAATATAGTAGCGTATATACGAATATAGCGTATATACGAATATAGTAGCACATGAATTAATTAAATCAATAAAAAATGTTACCTAAATATTTAAAATTGTCATAAAAATTTAAAAATATTTTTGGAAAATATTCGGAATTAAAAATTTTATTGTAAATTGGATTGAAATATGTCAACTTACAAATTATTTATTTATTTATTGATACTTTTATTGCACTTAAAAAAAATCGTACAATTCGTCGGAATTAATGCCATCAGCATTTTCTACCAGTCAACCGCAGAAGGTAAGGGAATATTATTAATAAATATTTAATTATCATGATGTTACTTAGTGTGGCAATTCAGGACAATTTTTATTTAGTGTATCTATCCATTGTTAGCTCATTAGTATGATCTCATGTTCAATGTGTTAATCTATTAACTAAAACTAAAAGTTCCGTGTGGCGTCGGATTACGAATAGCGTCACTCCATTTCCTTCCGTGGATGTCGTAGAACGCGAGTAAGGAAATACATTACCAGGAGACGGGCAGCAGCGTCTTCCTGAGATTCCAATAGCATACTGCGATCGCCAACCCGCCTGCCAAGCGTGGCGATTATGGCAAAACCCTTCATGGTTAGGAAAACCATGAAGGAGGCCTATGTCCTGCAGTGGGCGTAATGGCTGATGATGATTATGATGATGAAAACTAAAAGATACTTATATGTACAATAATATTATGTTTACATTTATTAGAAAAGAGGCATATTACACATCAAAATTTAGTACATTTAATTTAAGTACAAGCCAGTTATTACATTTTAACATTTTTGTTCACAATTTAAGTTGAAGAACTCGAAAAATTAAGTTATAAAAAACTTAGTATTTTTTACCGATTATTAAATAATAGCGGTTAGACCCGTTTAAAATATTACTAATAAAAAGACTTATTACATTTAATTTTTCCACTGAATTGAATTTTAAACTTTTTTCATAACCATGTAGGCATTAAACACAAAGTTTAATGCCCAAATGTTGATAAATGCTCCGTGTATTTATCAATTTCAAGATATCAAAGACGATTATTATTTATCTTTGCTCATGGCCTCTCCAATAAGATCACAATTTTTATTGAAAGTGGTTTTTTGTTTGCAAAGTTTTAATAAATAAAAAAAAAAATATGAATGAGAGAACCAGTGATCTCCAGCATAATTTTGTCGAATGGGGTTTGGGTAATTTTGTATGAATGGTGGTTTCATCTTTTGGCATGATCTGCATCAAAATTTTTCAAAATCTGTAACAAAACTTAAAGGTAGCAACAAAGGTTTTAAATGAGATAATATTCCTTTCAAATGGTATACCCCCATTTGAAACCCCCCTAGTTCAATAAGTAGTGAGAATGAAAAAGATGCAATTAACTTTTATCAAATGTTATTTTATTTTTCAACATAGTCACCTTTTAGTTGTATACACTTTGAAAAACCAATTTAGAGGCTAAAAATTCCACCCATGTCGGGACTTGAACCTGCGACCTCTGGCCAACCGTGCCAACGCTCCCCAAATGAGCTAATGGGCAAGGGCAAGGTAGGTACAACGATAACATTCCGATGTTAAAACCTAACTGCTAAGTGGGTTACTCGGGGCTGCATGCAAGTGATGTAAGATGAGAGAACATAAGTAAGAACCTTCTATGATTGAAAAAAACAAAAGAGCATCAACCTTTTTTTATTTTATTATGTCGACAAATAAGTGGGCTATGCCTGCCAGTATTTCCCTTTTCTCTATCTAAGGAGTTTATACCTCATTCTCACTACTTATTGAACACCCCTAGTATTTGAAAAAGACGTCATATTATGTAATTATAGTTCACTTTTTTGCTAACCGTACAAGCTTAGGACTGGGAACTATATGTTACATCTCATCTTTTGCCCAAACTCCTTTGAAAATTTCCATATCAATATATGTCCCTGTTTTATTGATGTTAGAGCACATTTAAAATGACCGATTCGCATAAGGTTCAACTCTTATAATGACTAAGTCGCAAAATGCCCAATTCTCCAAAGGTACAATTCGCAAAATGTCCAACCTTGAAATAACTTTGTTATAGACGTTTAACAATTATCAGACTCATTTTTGTAGTCTTTTAGTACGCATATTTTTTGCACAGTCTCCAATCAATAAATTATTTATTCTTCTTTTAAAAATAAAGCAAAATTGTACATACATGAGTTAAAAAAGGTTTATTGGATATATTTAATAAAATTACTGTGGGTATAGAAAAACCATTTCTCAATTCAGGGTTCCGTTTGCGAAATATTAAGCTTTAGAGCGCAAAATTTTTCCAAACTCCCCACTCCTGGCTAAGCGGTTGATTGTAGAACCGTGAAAAATTTCAGGGCAGTAGAACAACTTTAAAAAAAAAGTATCATGGCTAAGTAGGCTTTACGAGTTAAGGAGTAATAGGCGACCAACTTCCTACAAATTTCATTGAAATTTACTTTGATGAAGTTGTTCTGTAATGCGGGTAAAAAACCCTACTATAGAAAACTACAATGCGCGTGGCCTAACACGCACGTGACCGGTTTTTTCACTTATGTATGTACGATTTCGTTTAATTTTTCAAAGAATACTAAAAAATTTTAATTAGAGAAAAATATGCTAGAAGACCATACTAAAAGACTTCAAAAATGAGTCTGATAATTTTTAAGCTCCTATAACACCGTTAATCAAACGTTGGACATTTTTCGAATTGTAACTTTTGCGCACGAAGGCATTGAGATATAACATGCCAAGTAAACAAAATTGCTCTACGTTACATGAAATACGTATGTGATGCCTTCCGAAGACATTAATCCATCCCTTTCAGATTCCAATAAATCAAACATTATCTTTGTTTTGTTGCAGAAAATTCTTCAATACCTTGTGCATACAAGATATTATAAGTAGCAAGCAAGCAACAGCCCACGCCGCCCACGTCGCGCGATAACGCAGCGCATCCCGTCCTCGCCACAGAGAAATTTATCTGGTACACGGCAACAGGAAATATGCAGATAAAGTTGCGCGCGCGCCGCTGTAGTTGAGAGCTGCTGCAGGCCAGCGACCGCGTCCGCGACATGCCCAGCCGCCTGCCCTCACCGCCGGCGCCCCGCCAATTGAGCGCGCCTCCACACCACACAGAATTAGACACAACCTCGCTTAGACAACAAACAAACCAATGCAACATGCTCCTCCCTACGCGAGCACTGGCTGACGAGCGAATACACAGCCATAATGAAGTAGACAATAGTATCGCGAAAAACGATAATAACCATTCCAATGATAATATAGACGAAATTCTACAAACGACTGATTATGTAGATAGCTTTAGGATACCACATAAGGAAAGGCACGCTGGATGCCACAATAAATGTTTGAAAAGACGATGCTCTCTCACAGTCGAAAGAAACGAATTGCATAAGAACGACGACGACGTATTGGGAAATGAATCGATTAGCGTCAGAATGAAGGAAGAGATCGACGAATATGGGTGCTCAAGGAAGGCCGCTCATTTGCAATACGAATGCCGACGGAGTGTGTTGGAAAGGACACGAGGAATCTGGAGACCAATGACTATGCAAAGAACAATTTGGCCAATCCTTGCACTGCTGATGATGACGTTAGCATCGAGCGTCGCAGCACCTTCCCACGAGCCAGTCAACAAATCCACGGTGAGTTTCTTAGATAATTGAACATTGTAAGGCAGTAATTCGTAAGAATTTAGTGAGCTTTTCCAATTCTATCTATGCGTTGTTTCCTCAAGTCAAATGAGAAACGTGAATAAATTATGCAGAGCTCTTACACCCCGCGTCCTGCATACAAAGCAGTGAGCAAGGATCTCGGGTCGCGAGACTAGTAAACTTTTGTTCCGTCTGAGACGAGACCCGCCGGAAACGAGCTGCTTGCTTATGCGCCCGTATTGTCTGCGTTATCTGACCAACTACGTCCGATATGCCAGACACTTTCATTTCGTTGTGCGTTCTATCTAGTGGTTCTGTTAACATCACCTTACCTACACGATAGAGTTCAAAAATAGATTCGAGGCACTTGAAGAGACTTGTCTCTCCCGTAGATCGTCGTAGAAGGGTGTGCAAAAATACGACGACTTTTCGATACAACTTACGGTCTTGTTTCTAAAAATACGATTCCTCTAAAACACTCCTCGGAAGTAGTTTAAATAATTAGTGGTAGAGTACTCTTCCACAGACTATTTAAACTGCCTCTGAGAAGAGTTTATTCCGTGTTTTATAAATAACCCAGTTACTTTTTAAATAAATAATACGTTGAATTCAATTTTTTATGCCACTAATATTTTGTGACAAGAAAAAACAAAAGACGGATGACAGAATAAAATAAGGAGGAGTTATTAGGCTGGGTTCTTCGAGCGCACGGATTTTTATGGGACTTATTGTACTGCGCGAGCGAATAGTTGAGGGAATTGTGGCCATTTTTGAAATTACAGAAATACATCATCATCATCAACCCATTATGTCCCCACCGAGGGGCACGGGTCTCTTCCCTGAGGAAGGTATAGGCCATACTCCACCACGGGGGCCAAGTCCAGATTGGTGGAGGCTTGTAGACTAGTGGCTCGTCTACTGTCAGAAGTTGTCAAGCCGCCCTAAGGCCTCTGACTTGGCTTAACGACTGCCATCTATCGACGGCAGCCGGCACCAACAGCTTAACGTGCCTTGCGAAGCACGGATACAGAAATACAAATCCTATTAATAGAATTTTGACGACCAACGCCATCACTGACACATTCAGTGATTAATTTTGGTATATTTTTTTAATATCCAAAACTCAGTACAGCTCAAATAAAACAGGAAAAATATACGAAATGTTTGCGATTTTTTTTGGTGCTCTAAAATTTTAAAAAATCATAAAAATAATGACCGACGGCCCTAGATATGACATTAAAAAGCATTTTTTTTAAGAATTTAAATACTAGCCATTGGAGAGTACAATGAATTTTAAAACACCTGATTTATTTTATTTTATTTGGTTGTGATCTGTTTTGTACAAAACAGAGTGTAATGTCGGAGAACCTGAATGTAATGTTTACTTTGTGGCAGACGCAAGTAGTACTTCTCATTATCACTTTTTGTTATGCTAATCCGAGATGAAGCTGTAAAAGCGAGATGAGAAGGCATTTAACGTCTTTTAAATTACAAGGAAGGAATAACATTTATAATTTTTATATTGTTTATCGTTCACATACATCTGTAATCTCCACTGGATCGAGGCCGTTTTATTGCCTTTCGCAGAAGGAGTCTGATTTCCCTTAAAGCGAAGGTCTCTTGGCTGATGGATTAACGAGCGTATTTCTACCGAGTACAAGTAATAAGGGACAAAAAGCTGGCGTGTCGCATTAGATTACTGGCGGTGACAGACGGACGGACGGACCGCTCCGCGAGATTAATGGGATAAGTTCCTGTTTGAAGGCGTTCCCCCAGCGTCCTCGTACAACCCACACAAACACTGGGATAATGGCCGGTCGCACCGAACACATTCTTTAAGATAGGTATTTCGTTTGAATTCGAAAAAAAAGTGGAGAAAACTTAAGAAAACTTTTCTAAAAAGCGTCAGGTGTCTGGGAAATGGATAGCAATGAACACGCCCTCCTGAAGGGCCCCCTGCTTGCATTGCACCTACCTACAAAGAACCGGTGCAGTACAGGTAGCAATTTTGTCAAAAAGAAGACTAAAATGTGAAAATTACTTTGCTAAATTCCGCCAAAATCCCACAAGCACCATGCGGTTATATTCTTTTTGTTGCACTAACCCGTGCTGAGGTAATTCCACCAATGCCGCGACTTGAACCCGCGACCTCTGGCTAACCGTGCCAGAGGTCGCGGGTTCAAGTCCCGGCATGGTTGGAATTTTTAGCCCCTAAAATAGGTTTAAAAAAAACCATGCGGTTATTTAATGCACCGCCCTCCCTCCCACTTTTTCAAGCAGAAGCAAGACACAAACACACTACCACCGACAACAATTCTTGTGTGAAAAAATGCATTGCGACGAGTTTCGCCTCTAACACGAGGCATCCTCAGGCTCCCATGGTAGACTGTCTCTGTGTGCGAGGATCTTGACTCAGGTAAATGTACCAGTTAACCTCCTGCGGTTGAGTGGTATAAAATGGTTATGGCATTAAGTCCGCCGTATTGTAGATTAGGTTAAGAGCAATAAAAGTATTAAATAATAATGTACAGTCGATATCTGACACATTTTTGTTGAAAAACTGTCGATGTACAATTAGGCCATAGGGGTTGGTCGAGTGTCATCATGAGTTATACAGGGTTATTTCTAAAATGAGCTATTCCCTGAGATAATCTAATTAGAGTTAGTGTTTGTTTTTCGAAACATCAGGATTTTTTTATGTAGCCTATATACGTCCCACTGCAGAGTACAGGCCTTCTCTCGGAGAGAGAAAGAGTACGGGCTTAATCACCACGTGTGCCCACCGCGGATTGGCAATTTCAAGTGCTGAGGTGTGTGGACACCTCAGACACTCAGGTTTCCTCAGGATGTTTTCCTTCTCCGTTAGCAATTGGCATTGCTACTATAACTTCACAAATTTACGTAACTTAGAAAACAAAGTCATGGTACATGCCGGGATTTGAACCCACGACCTCCCGAATGAGAAACCGGCGTTCTACAGCTTCTTATTTCTTAGCTACTTTATTAAATTCGCGCTTCACCCGCTCAACCAATGTACAAGAATGACAATTTCGTTTGATACAGTGGTCTTAAGCGTTGTCTATCAACAGGACTACTCCAAAGCAAAAAAAAAAATATTTTCTTAAAAAATAGGATTAAATTAAAAGGTTCCAAAAGTTGTGAATGACAAACTCTAACCGACATGTTTCAGGAATTTTGTGAGTTATTAAAATTCAACTCCATTACGGCATGAATACTAACGTCGCTCCTATTTTTCGCTAACCTCACACGTACAGTCGACAGAACATCGACCTTTACATCCATGCACTCTACTCAATTACGTTACGGGCGACTTTATAGCTAAAATGAAGGTTGATGTGGTGTCGACTGTACGCTCTGTATACTCTTAGGTTGAGAAATATCTGTGTAATTTCCATTTTTATGTACAATAAAGTGTTCTCTATCTCTGTATATCTATCTATCTATCTCACTTCTCACTGAAAGTCGCTGTGAATGAACAACGCAGTGATGAAGAAGAAGTGTAAGATCGGAGCCTGTATTGATTTTAATTGCAGCTTAAACACGGCGTGGCCGCGATGGTTAGCGGCTTCCTGTGCGCCCGCGCAAGTGGGTCGGCAGGTTATGTAACGCACTGCTCGCTCACACTTACACGATCGTGTAAGAAATGATCATCACCGGGGATTTAACTTTGAATTTTTGGTGTCGTTTTTGTCCTTGTCGGTCGCTCAACGCGGGGCGGCGGGGTTTTTTTCTAGAAGTGGGTATTTTAAGCGAAAGTTTTCCTCTGAGTAAAGTGCGAAGTGGGGCGTCTAAATGCTGGTTATGCTAAGCTTTGTCGGAAAGAAGGAACATCATTTAATTATTCTACTTATTATCACGTAAAATTGTTAGAAGAGATCTTGTCGCTGATAAAGAGGGATCTGTAATGACGCTCTTTTGTCAATCGTTTTAAATTAGAACCATCCCTTGTATGTAATGTATTAAGATTACGTTCGAGCACTGTGTAATCGTATATCGTACACTCTATTTTTAGAAACACAGAGAAACTTTTTGGTACTTTTCAGTAAAGTAAGCTTTATCCAACGCCCGTTTCTTATCGCGTACCTTATCCGCAATATGATTTTGAACTCCTCTTATGATCTCTCTCTAATCAGCCCATAAACAGAGCCCACTGTTGATTATACACTGTTCATTACAAACAATTTTTTCCCAAGGAAACTGATTGATTGATTTCTCAGTTAAACGGCTTTGGAGTTACTTTTTTTCCCATGAAACCGTATCGAAATTTAAAGCTTTCTCTAATAAAGCGAATTTGATATTTCAACGTGCAATGTATTTCAAAGATGGGGCTCAAAAAAAGCATATTTCTACGGTGTTATTATAAAAGCAGGATTCCTTAAAACACTCCATAAACGCCGTATTTGGTAAAGACTTTACAAGGTAAACTACCACGGACAGCGTTTATGGAGTATTTTAATGGAATCAGATTTTTATAAATAACACCGCTAGTTTATAAAACGTTCATTGCGCGCTAAGATTTTTATTTTTTGATTAATTTTTTGTTCGCGAATATTTATGGTCGAAGTAGTTTGTTTTGATGTCCAGCATGCATAGCTTTAAGGTCGAGCGTCAGTATTTGAACACCCTTTATAGAACAATATCAGTTTGTTCTTTTTCTCAATCCTATTCCGTCTAAAAGGTAGAGATCCCCGACGTTGATAACATCAGTCCACAGTTGATTCCACGAAACTGCGAGTTACGACAAATACTTACGTGCTGGTTTATTTTGTACAAAGGTAGCGTAGGGCACTGCAAAACGAGTTTACTCTCTTTATGCTGTCGCAGAACGTGAGCTCGTGGAGTTAGGTATGATTAATATCTTTGCTCCATTTTAATATCGCGTTAACATGACTCATTTTCCGCGAGGTCTTGCCAAATTATGTCTACTCAAATGTTCTCATCAAAATATTTCCCTTTGTTCGATTCCCGCTTCACGTGGTGCGCAATTGCTTCTAACTTTGGATGCGGTGGTGGGTTTTACTTGTACAGAGTGCGGCCCGTGGATGCGGATGGCGAAAGTCCGCGTAAGAAGCCGTGATGGTGAAAAGGTCTATAACCAATAGTGGGCAGACTCGAGCCAATCAATCTGATCATGTTGTGAATGATGTGGATCGGCTGTACCAAAGGATAAATTATTTTATCACGTATGTACTTTCATAAAAAAATAAATTGACTGCTACCCTCTTCGCATTTCTTAAATATCAGTGAAGTTCTCAATTCAGCAACCGGTTTCTGATTTCAAAGGAGATAAGTGATACTTAAACCTATATTTTTTTAAACCTGCATAGATAAAACCATTGGTACAGTCTAAGAAACGATTAAGCAAAAAAACAAATAAAAGGTTGGCCTGGTGTCGACTGTAATTAAATATTTTACGAGTGAAATTCTGAAATCGACAGTTACTTCAAGTTTTACCAGACCCTACTAATATAAGCCAATCTAACGCAAAATTATGAGGGTGTTTCCTTCCATTTTTTAGTTTCTGCCAAGTTTATTTCTGTTTCATATTCAGCCCTAAAAGGAGAGTGTTTTAAGCTTGAAAGCGTATCTATCTGTCATATTTTGCGAAAAATACCTAATGGGTTAGTTACCATAATAGGCCTAGTATATATTCTAGATTAAACTGTTAATGCACGTAATACTCTGTGTACTCACGTATTCGTACAGTTGATAGTAAGTATGTCTATCTTGACCTTTGCTTCTTTTCAGAGATAAGCTCGCCTTTTTACATGTATTTCTTATGTAATGTCCTGTTAAATGTTTAGTTTACAATAAAGTATAATTAAATTAAATTTTGGTGACAATGTCGCGCCTAATGTAACCGAGTAGAGTGCACGTTTATTACGTTGTCCTATCGACTGTACTCACGAATAAGGATTAGAATATTAATTCCATAAATCATCGGTATTTATATTGATACCAATACCGATTCCAACGATCTTCTTTCGAGTCCTCTTTGTTGTCGAAAATTTTCTCGGCTTAATTTTTGACTGGAAGTTAGCTGTAAATTATAAAATGGGTTTTATTTTTCTGCAATGCACTCTGCTGGCCAGTGTCGAATGTCGGCATGCCGAACCGGAAACTGCGGCTCGCGATATAAATAAAGCCAGATGAAAAGAGACAAGTGCATCGCACGGTCCGCAGGACTGAGAGAGACGAGTATGTTTATAAATGGACCTCTCTTCATTGCATTCATCGCGGTTTCGCTATTTACATAGGCATTATGATGGTAATTAGGCAACCAGCAGAAAGATAATGATGACCCATTTTAGGATTTCTATTCGAAGATGTTGCCACCCAGCAAGTTTAGACGCTTCATTAGTGCTACAAACTGAAAAATAGTTTTCTTTGCTCTAAAATCTGTCTTTGTCGATGGCGTGTCATTTGACGTTTGACCTAGTGATGGGAATATGGTCAATGGATATGTGACATCAGCGCCTCTCAGTGCCCATTTTCTAAGCCCATAAAATTTAATACTATAGTATTTATTTGTGGTATAAAAATTTATAGAAGTAACATTTATTCTTAAATTAAGGAGCATTATGTGCAGTCTTTTAACTCCCACCAGAAAAAAGATTAAACCGTGCGTGAAGTGCTTAAAAATGATACCATCTTCGCCCTCTAAACGAATCATCCATATTCAATTGTTACCTTTAACGGGTGTCGCTCACCAATGATTTTTCACGCCTCAGACATCATAGCCATAGCCCCGATGGTTGCCATAGCGACGAAGCTAAGGCGTTGAATAAGTAATTAGTATTCTGCAGTCTAGCCTCGTGCCGTTAGCTCTAAGCTAGGTTCGACCCACTTGGTCCAGGTTACATGTTTGTGCACAACTAAGAGTGTTTTAAGTAGTCCAAGCTCAAGCTGATTAGATTGAAGCAATTTTTCTAATTTGTCTAATTTACAGATTGAAAAATAGATCTCAAAATTATGTGATACTCAAGCATAACAAAACTATATTCACAACACAAAACATTTGGCACTATGGTGTTGACAGATTAAAAAAATCTTTACATTTCGGATTTTGCAAGTTCTTTCATTAGGTAGAATCCAAATTAGATTGATGGTATTGAGGTAAATACGCAATTGATGTATTCAACCTACATGGCACGGCACGTGCATGTTTAGATGCTGAGTTATCCAAGTTTATTATAATACACTACAGGGTATGTACCTTCTTTTTGTGTTCTGAGGTATGTACCAACCATTCTACCTAGTTTGGACCCCAGAACATGCTCTACCAGTTCCATCTAGGTATAACTGCATACTTCGTTATCCTTCCGGTGTGGTCGACTTAGATGAGTCACATTGGTTCCGTTCATACAAACACGAACACTTATTTAAATAACAATGCAATGCTGGTGATAGCATTGTTATTCAACACAGCACGTGTGTCCACAGCCGCGGATACTATAGGCTGATATTTGAAATCGTTAACAATATTTTAATGGAATGTTCTGTTCGACTTGTAATAATAATAAGATTTTTAAAGTTTAGTTTGAAACTGCAATCCCAAATCAAAGCGGTACAAAGTATAGTGGCATTGAAAAATGTTTTCTTGTACGTTAAACATAAAAAACCGGTCAAGTGCGAGTCAAACTCGCGCACGAAGGGTTCCGTACCATTTATCTATACAACATTTGACACAAAGATCGAGAAAAAACGGCAAAAAAATCCGGTTTTTTGTATAGGAGCCCCCCTTAGATATGTATTTTATTCTGTTTTTAGTATTTGTTTTTATAGCGGCAACAGAAATACATCATCTGTGAAAATTTCAACTACCTAGCTATCACGGTTCATGAGATACAGCCTGGTGACAAACAGACGGACAGTGAAGTCTTAGTAATAGGGTCCCGTTTGGCACCCTTTGGGTACGGAACCTTTAAAACGGCCTTATTTATAAAAACACGATTCCTGAAATCACTCCTAAGAGGCAGTTTATTTAATCTGTGGTTACGACTTTTCCCTGTAAAATCTCCACCACAGACTACTTCAATCAGCGCTTTAAGGAATCAGGTTTTTTTATAAATAACACCGTTAGAGTCTATCGTGTGTTTATATGTTTCGTATGTTAATGGGGATTTTGTTACACCCTGTATATTCTCCACCTGTATAGTTCTATATCCAGGCTGAAAGATAAGTTCCTTAGCTTGCTTGTAAACAGTAGAGCGCCTCCTGTAAAATTGTGTAAATTCTGTCGGAAAGCTGCCAAATCGGTAGTATCGCGTGCACCATGCACCGCGCTCGGTCGAGTCCAAACATTGACTAATATTTGCACGCCTTTGTCCGAATTCCCAGAACATTTAAGTGGGTTTATTGCCAGATATGAGTGATAATTATTGTAACTGTGTGTGTACAGTACAGAGCATGGCTGACTTTTACTTAAGCGTTGCACATGACTCTTCGACATTATTTGTCATTGTCTCACAAAATGTGCTTACACATTTAGTATTAGTTACATAGGTAAAATTCGAGAGGAACTTGACATTTAGCGACTGGTATTGTTACTTTAAACCTTTAAATTAACAAATGTTCTTAATTTAAAAATCCAAGAATTAACTAAAAGGATGGTATAGGTGCTGTGTAGAATTTGTAATCTTATCATGTCCTATCGTACTTACATACCTATTTAGAGCAGTATCTATTTAGGTCTTTAGTTTATTCTTATTTAGTCTACAATAAATTTGTGATGGATATAGTATTTTCTAATTTAAAGTTTAAAAGTCCTAGATATAATACGATTCCTTAAAATATACCTCAGGAGCAGTTTAAATAGTTTGTGGCTCAAAGAAAGACATACCTAACCACTGATTATGTATACTGCCTCTGAGGAGTATTTTAAAGGAATCGAGTTTTTATAAAGAAGACCATAAGTTCAATCGAAAAATCGTCGTGTTTTTGCACACCCTTCTACGACGATTTACGGGAGAGACAATTCTCTTCAATGTATAAATAACACAACGACTTAATACAGTAACTCGTTTATTTCAACAATATATTTATCTTCGAAACCTCTGAGATAACAGCAATATTCGTCACGTCAAGATGTCAAGTGGATGCTTCGTGCCCTGTAAAAGGATGTCTCAGACAAGTATCTCCCCGAGATTTACTTACTCGGTAACTTTTTATGCGTCCTCATATTCTTGTCTCGTACGAGCTGTAAGACGTCGGTACTGAAGTGCAGGTAATCAGGTTTCGCAGTTGCACTTTGCCAAGAGCAAGGCAGGAGGGCCACAGACTACTCTAGTTAGGTATGTAGTTCTTTGCCAGCGAAGCCTTAAAAGTGCAGGCTGCATAAAGGACTATACAGAATACTACGGGCCGGCGACGTGCTGGCGCAACGATACGAGCTAAAACCAACCTTATTTACTGTTAAGGATAGAAACTACAATACTAGGGGGGACTACAGTACAATACTAGCGGCAACATGCGGCCGACGGGCACGTCACGGGAACGGGAGTTTTCGCACTTGTATTGTAGACTCTAACTTCATAAGTAATTAGTTAAGGGTTATTTTACATTGAAATTGTGCCGCCCGCACGTCGCCGACCCGATGTAACGTGGGTAGAGCTTTATTCTCGCATCAACTTTTTACAATAATGGCACTTGACTCGAGGCGGGAACGCTAAGTTGACGTGAAGTTTTAAAATATTTAAATTATATGCAGCGTAAAATAGGCTTGGTTCCTGTTTACGCTATTAGCATACTGCGCGGAGTTGCACTTTGTCAAGAGAAAGGTTTCAATGCAAAGCGAAACTACTCTATTTCATGTGACTCGTACAACAACATTATAAGGTTATTTCTAAAATGCGCAATACTAAAAATTGTTTATATTTTACAGCAACTTTTTTCTATTAGTATTTTATTTAATATATTTTTTTTAATTTGCTCTTTACGCGCTTTACTAATGTCGCAGCCTTCAGTAAACCATTGTCGTATAAAGGCGCGTATAAAGGCGAATGGCCATTCTTTGTGACTAATATGTTTTTTAGCACGATCTATCAAAGAAAACCACTATATATAAGAAACCGGCCAAGTGCGATTTGGACTCAGGAACCAAGGATTCCGTACAAATTTGTAGGTAGGTACAGAATTATAGATAGTTCCGGAATTGAGTTTCGCAGTTTTTTCCGACCTTTTCCCGAACTTCAATGACTATTTTTTGTGATTTAATTACAAATGTATTGTTTTCAGATTTTTTCTTGGATTTGTAGTATAAGACTAAATAAATAAATAAATAAAGACAATATACTCGTAACTTGCCAAATTTCATAGATCTAGGTAAATGGAAAGTACCCTATAAATTTTGATTCCTTTGTCGAAATATACGATTTTTTGTGGCATAAACGGCCGTATCTTTTTTTACGTAAACTTAGAAGTTTGAACTTTTCACAGCTTTAAGGCACTGTAGACCTGAGTTTATGGTTAATGGTTTTAATTTCAATTTGATATCTCTACGTATTCCCGAGATAAAGGGTCTTGACAGACAGCCGAACGGACGGACAGACGGACAACAAATTCCTTTTCAAAAAACGGAAACCTTATAGGATCACTTTGTTGTCCGTCCGTCCTCTGTCTGTCAAGACGTTACGGAACCCTAAAAATGGATATTTGAACAAAAAAAATTAAACGCTCTCGAAAGAATTCTTAGAAAAGATGGTCAGAGTGGATTTTTTTCGCTGTCTTTCTCTACTATAACTGGACCCGAAGACGGCGAATAGCAATAGCATTGTACTTTGACATTCAACAAACAGAATGTAAATTATTTACGTCGAAATAAATGTTTTATTTCTGAACATAAATTTTTGTGGTATGTTTTAGAAATCGTACATTTAAGAAATTACCCCGTATGTGGAGTCCCCACGTACAAGTGGGGAGTAGGTGCCAGCCGGTGGGGGTGGGTGACTTGGGCCCAATGGACGCAGTCGAGTGTCAATATTTTACACATGAGCGCCGCACGCGACGGTCAGTTTACATGCAAATACAGGATCTTGCCGGTTATTTATTAGTCACAATCACAATCATGTTCTATGAAAGCATGAATGAAAATCCGTGCCACTTTGATAACATTATGAGGAAATATTAACGAGAATAGGTATTGTAGTAGGAAATGCTCGTATTATATGTATGATGAGATGAGCCCGCTTCCGCAGTCAATCTAGCTAATCTAAATATAGAGTGAAGGGAGTTGTCCGAGATAACTAGGTACACGAGATAAAATAGATCGTTCTCAATTCGCATTGATTTTATTGTACCGCACTTTGTTGTAATATACTGAGGAATTCTACATAGTTACTTATTTCTAGATTTGTCCATGGCCATTTTCTTTGACATTGCCGCTTGTACAATAAACTCTTAATATGGTATGAAAGATCCTTATCGAGTTTAATATAAATAGTAAATAGTAGAGCTTGTTAAAGCCTCACGTGACGGTGAAGGCATATATGCGTCACAAAAATGACGAAGCTGAGCAGCTCCCACAAAGACCCGCAAGCTAAGTAATAATTTGATATATTTTATGGCATCGTCTTGTGTTCGACTCTTTAGTTAGTTAGATCGGCTTTTTATAGCAAAGAAGTTGATACGAGTATCGTACTTTTTAGAGCATATCGTGATTCATAATTGGAAAGGTCACGGGTAGGTAAAGAACCAGTTTGACCATGGTATTTTTTCCTGACAAAACATTACCACATATACGTGTTCACTAAAGATCACGTAAAGTAACGGTGTTGTCTTAAATAGTAAAGATTAAGTATTATGTACTTAATTCCGGATTCACTTACATAGTTTTTTGTCGGAAGAGTCCGACCATGTTTCGCTCTGGGCCTAGATTCTGTTAATGCATTGTAGTAACATGACAACTGCATGAACATGGCGGTTTTCATTTCATGGCTGCTTTAAGTCTACGCGGGCACACCCATCAAACCTTCTAGGCGTCAATGGTACGAAAAAACACGTCACGTGACCCGACAGTATACCTGTCATTATACTACAATGCACTAACAGAATCGAGGCCCTGATTCGCAGACTCGCAGTTCGCGTCGTCGGTTGCTCGTCTCTGACTGACTCCGGGACCCAAGTTGCTTCACCAAGTATATAATCCGGAATTAAGATATAATGTGCAGTGCTTAAGAAAGTTTTAGTTTGCATTTATTATACTTCTGTCCACAAGCTAAAATGCCGTTATCGACGATACAGTCGATTTTGACTTTTTGATGACATCTTAATCAGAACAAAATATCTAGCGATCCCTCCGACAAAATTTTTCTTAGCTGTTGTGCTTCCAGAGACAAAATACTGAAAAATGCCGTTATGTTAGTTCAATTATTTATTAATTAAATAACGATTGTGTTTAATAACGCCAAAAATATATTTTTGTTAAGCTGAATTTATCATTACTAATTAAAGGTAAATCTATTCTAAAACATTAAAAAAGATCTATCTTTTGATACCTCAAGTGTAGTCGAATATGTATAGTTATCAATGAGCATATATTTTTATTATTTCCCTAGTTCTTGCGCATAACTCGAAAGTCGATTTTTTGAGATAACGGCGTTTAGCTCGTGTACGGTAGTATAGGTGTTGCTATTGCTAGAAAAACACAGACCAATAAAAGGGAGTTCAGTCTCTACATCAACCCTAACGTCCATAAATAGCGAAGTGCCCCCGAATGAGGGTAGCAACGGCGTCGAGGGCTCGCCACGACACATCAAGCAAGATAGTATAGCACTCCGAACTCTGTCGTGAAATAAGTGCGGAAGTATGATTCGAGTGCGACAATGTGTTTGTTTGAGACAGGTTGGTCGGCTCACACAGTCTTTGCACTAAAAGTACCCTATTTGGTTGTATCTATTTTGGAGCACAACAAACCATAACTCTCTCTTCCTTTCTCTCTATCCCTCTTCCTCGGTTTCTGTTTTTAAATTTTTTTGTACCTACTCCTATGATTTCGTTCTATACTGCAGCCTAAAATACGATACGTGAAGTGGTGACAGATGTCTAGCATGCCACTTATGTGAAGTAGATTTTTTGTATGCGTGGTGTTTTTCAAGCGGCAAAACTATACTTAATCGATAGGAACCCTCGAGTAGGTGTGTATTGTTGGGATGCGGAAGGGCGGGCGACGGGCGTAGACCCAGGGCGAACGGCACACCGTGACAGCTACAATATAGCTGTCTGTACCTCTACATATTATTCGTATTCAAAGGAGGTCGGGGCCGATGCGTGCTGGAGGGAAGCGCAATCGATTGTCGGGTCAACGACTCCGGCACTGACCTTTGAACTACAGCTGATCAATTAAATGCATTTAAAATGTTGTTTACCTAACCCAAGTGACAGATGCGTTTTAAATCCAACGAAAAGGTGAAATATGTAAAAGAAAACACTAGGTTTGTGCTATCACTCGCACGATGAGAGTCAGACCCAGACTACTTGCTTCTATCTGGCAACAAAGTTTGTCTTCGTCATTTAGCTGATAACTCGATTGACAAAGTGTTTTGAAGACAACAATCATTATTACCAAGTGGAATTACGTGCGTTCCATACCTACCCATATCTATCCAAAAAGGAGGAGGGAGAGGGGGAGGTCTACTTGTCGATACAAACTTTTTATATTGACATGGTGACCATTTCAAAATAACCAAAAAGCAAAATAACAAAAGGACAACCGATAATTTTTCGCGATTTCGAAGTTGGGATGTTCTACTAGTCAATACTGAGCTTATTTTAGAACATCTTATTTTCGAATATTCATGGAGATTTTGTTACACTCTGTATTATATTATGTTTTTCCCTCAAACAGAAAGGAGTAGTAAAGGAGCACAATTTCAAAGTAAATATTCCTTGATTACAAGCAAAACAAAAGCACAAGATTTTTTATTTGCGTTCCTTATTAAAACCTTTCATCGTTTCGCCGTTGTGCACTCTCCTTATTGTTTTACAGACGGCGTATGCTTAGTACAGTCGACAGCACATCAACCTTTACATGCGTGAACTCTACCCAGTCATGTTACGGGCGACTTTGGAATGAAAATGTGAGGCTCGAGCTGCTTTCAAATGTATAGTCTCAGTCCCTACACGGAGTTGTCATGTCATTAGCATGCTATATTCTTTTCATTTTCGAAGCGTGCTCCCCGATGCGTATGTTAATACTAATTTGCCTTTCACGAACTCGCCTGCATTAAACACTAACTACAGAAGGTTATCAAATTTCAGTAAACTTATAAGTTATACTGCTGGCGATTGGCTGATAGGGCCTTTTGTCTGGCAATATTGCCACAATTAACTATTTACAGATAATTTTCCGAATCCAATAGGGACCAACCTCTTCATATTGGAGATAGATAGATAGACAGATAGTGATAGAGAACACTTTATTGTGCATAAAAATGGAAACATTGTAGGATATTGAGATATTGTAAGCCCTAATGAGATTCGTCTAAGGCGTGCCGTTGGATTGGATATAGCTTTATATTTTTTTAGGTTCCGTTACTCAAAAGAAAAACATGTAACCTTTATAAAAGTCTTTATTGTACATTCATCCGTTGCGTCTGACAAGACCCTTTTCTTCAAGAGAGGGTTAACCGATCAAATTGAATTTAATATCAAATATTTTGGCTGATCAAAACATATGACCGTTAGTGTCACATTATTTATACAATTTGTTCGGTTTTTCTAATTTGACCGCGGTTGTGTCCTAGTGTGGGCAAAAACTCCCACCTCCCCTATCTCAAGACACCCTCTGCCACCTGATCTCCGACGCTTCCGACCAAATCATAAATAAACAAACAGGAATTACAGGAAATTTCGAAATACATGTAAGCTGAAATTGTTTGTCGACCTTCGTAATAAAAGTACACAAAGTAGAAGAAGAAAAACTTCATAAGTATAATATAGGCGGTTCGTTTAGGCGTTTCGTACTTGGTCAACATTCTGATAGTGTACGATAAGACTACTCCTGCGCCTGTCACAGAGCGCAACAAATGTTCGAGATCAGTCAGCCGCACCAGGATCGGAGGAAGATGCAGGGTCTTGGCCCGATGCCAGTCGCGCGTAAAATAACCCAATTCAGATTGCTTCTCTTGGGTCCCGTATTTGCTTTTCGCATTTATGTAAACAATTCGACTCTCGGAATGTAAGCAATTGGTTTATTCTTGTCTCTGCCATTTTGTTCGGCGAATGTTTCTGCGATTAGGTACCCATAGAACAGAATTCATACTGACTACTGCAGTCTACATTTGAAGGAACCTGGCCAAGTGCGAGTCGAAACTCGCGCACCGCGTGTTCCGCACCACCATAAATCAAATATTTGGCAAATTAGTGGGATTTGACATATTATACCATACCATATTTAATATATTATGCCATACTTTGACAATTTGATTTATTATTGCATGAAATGGTTTGTTTTAATGTTAAATATTGTACTATCTTATCGTTGTTCAAAGAAAAAGAAGTACAAATATACGTTTTCTGATTGGGGATCCAACTTAGTTTAATTTTATTATTTATTGTAAAATCCGCCGTAATAACACACATTTGCCCCTATTCTGTAAAAATGTCAACTACCTATTACGGTTCAAGATATAAAGCATATAGATATAGATATCTATGTATCGAGTTATTAGTTTTTCGCCATTCTTTCAATTGGCATCATAAAAGTAGGGGTGTTTTTTTTTACATTTAAATCGGTTTGATTCCCAGACGAGGCAAGTAATTTTTAGAAAATCTTTGAATGCAGAATTACTAACTTTTAAAAATAGGATAAAGTCTTCTTTCAGCAAAATACCCTATCTACGATATTTAACGTACTTTCCCTTCATGGCGCATAATTTTGGGACGCCCTGTACATGTCAGACGGACTATCAGGCAGAAGTCGTAGGCATATGGTCCTGTTTGCTGCGTTTCGTATGCGTAACCCTAAATATTAAAAAAAAAATTTGAAAAACGTGAGCAAATATTTCTCTTTTCTCACAACTTTATTGTACCAACTTATTTAATTTTATGCCCGACGCGATAGAAATATGTTATTATCACATCCGACTCACATTCGGATTTTACTACATTTTTATTAAAAATGAGTGTGTCTTCAAGTAGTGAGAATTAAAGTATTATTTTTTATTAACTCCAGAGAACATTTATCTGACGCTAAAAATGTAGTGCAAACGTTCTATTCTATTTTTATTCAAGTAGAGTGTCCACCTCGGGAGCAACACTGTTTTAAGCTCGAGTGGTGTACTTTGAATCCGTCGATGCGCTCAGGATTCTACATTAGTAGAATCCCTCGCTACGCTCGGAATTCGAACCATAAGATTGGTCAGTTTTTTTATATTTGTGTTTTGGTAGGATTTATAAAGATTATTCACGGCGGATTAAACGCGGTGGTAGCCTAGTGGGCAGAACATTGGACTCTGAAGCGGAAGACCCAGGTTCGATTCCCAGTGCGGCATGTTTTCTTTTTAAGTTATGTACATTTGTGAAGTTATAGTAGCAATACCACTCGCTAACAGTGACGGAAAACATCGTGAGGAAACCTAGGTGTCTGAGCTATTCACATAACTCAGCGCTTGAAATCATCAATCCGCGGTGGGCATGCGTGGTGATTAAGCCCATACTCTCTCTCTGAGAGAAGGCCTGTGCCCTACAGTGGGACGTATATAGGCTGCTTATGATTATGATTCACACCAGTTCCCAATTTTGTGTTGTCATCATGCGAGAATATAATCTGAGTACTAACATATTCTCAACGAGCCGTTGACAAGGGAGAATTCCCTCGCCTATCACTAGTTATGCATCAGGCCTGCCTGTGTATGATAGACGTTAAAGGTCGTTATATTATCACGAGCGTACATTTATCATGGGGAATGACAACAGATGAGCGTGTTCGACAAATCAGTTATCAATATAGTTTCTTGTGGTACACACTTTCATTTATACTAGGTGAATGACTTGCTTATTGGCCTGACGTTCCGAAGTCGTTTGTATGGTATTTTTTTATTAAATCACTCAATTTAATAGCGCATTAAAATTCTTGTGCTTCTGAAGAAAATGTAATGCGCTGTGTATTATTTTTATCACCGCATGGACGCTGTTTTCTTCCAAAAAATCGATCGACTTATGTAAAATCTAATGAATCATACCAGGCTGGAATTGATTAAATACTTACTAACTAGTAACACGTAATTTTTTTACGCATAAAATTTGGAAAACATTGTCATTTTTTAAGATTGTAAAAGCGGTGGTAGCCTAGTGGGTAGCACATCGGACTCGGAAGCGAGAGACCCAGGTTCGATCCCCAGTGCAGGCATGTACCTATGACTTTGTTTTCTAAGTTATGTACATTTGAGAAGTTATAGTAGCAATACCACTCCCTAACTGTGAAGAAAAACATCGTGAGGAACCCTGAGTATCTGAGCTATTCACATAACTCAGCGCTTGAAATCGCCAACCCGCGGTGGGCACGCGCGGTGATTAAGCCCATACTCTCTCCTTGAGAGAAGGCCTGTGCCCTACATTGGGACGTATATACGTATAGGCTGCTTATGTATGTATTTATGTATTTTTTTACCAAAGGCGCAAGATTTATTATAAAATAGATGATTTAGTATTCCTCAGATACAAAGCATAGCTTAGTTCATAAAATATCTAAGTATGCATAACAAATTATTTTGAGAGTGCAGGCGGTTCATAAATGCAGGCCGGTAACGGTTTATAAAAGGCGATCCGACTAAAACACTTCTGATATAGAGTTTAAACAGTCTTCTCGCTAAAACATTATTAATAAAATCTAAATACTCGTATGTATTATGGGAATCAGAAGTTGGTAGAATTTGCCAGTTCAAAAATTAGGCATTCGTGTTATGTGTCATTTTGAAAACATTCCTTTGGTCTGTCAGCATCGCGGCAAGCGGCCAACCCTGGTCTCTGCGTACCCCTCCGGGATATAGGCATGAGTTTACGTAATATAATATACTTTGTAAACTCTATAATCATATAGAAATTTTTATTTAATTTATTCGAAAAAAATAGAGGAAATAGGCAGAATTGGGCTTTCTGGGTCTAAAATATCTCCTAATGGTACTCGTATCGAAGACCCAGCAGCTAACTCGCTTAACCCCGGCTTATTGGGTGCGCACGCACACGTGTGTTTTATGATCTTAATCATCGGCGCCGGCGCCACTGTCCTGCGTGCGGACTTCTGTGACCTGGTTCCTGGTTACTGCGCTCTACTCAAATTATTGAAGACTTAGTTTTATATCCATTTCTTTACCAGAACGATCTAGATCTTGTTCAAAATGGGCCTATGTTTAATTTGTAACGTAGTTTCTGTCTATATTGTTTTTTTTATTGATAGATTCTAACTACAAGTTATACCGGCCGGACCGATCGTAGAATTGTAGGCTGACCCCTAGCCAGGTGGCGCGACAGCATTGACAAGACAATGGGGAAGACCTGGAGAAGAACAACGCTAGGCAGAAGCGACTGGCGGTTGCATGAAGAGGCCCTTGTCCATCAGTGGATATCGACGGGCTGAAGATGATGATGATGGCACGATTTACGGCGTGAAATCAGCGTACTTATAATATAGAACCCTTCTATCCATGCTCAGAATACTACGTACGGTCATACGGTGGCCCAGATACAAGGCTAAGACGAATTATGAGTTTTATTGCATTTGTCCTCCATATATTCCACAGACTAGTGAAAAGTTCTTTTTCGACTTATTTATTTTTCTTATGGTTTAAATCTTTTATCGCACTGAAATCACGCGGAAACTCCGCTCTCTTTAGTTTTATTTTGTACAAAAACAATCTTTTGAAAAGACAAAACTATCATCCAACAAACCGGTTCTGATACTTTTTATTCGGCGATAAGGTCGTCAACATCAGAAAGCCACGTTTCGATCCAATTAAACGTTACGACACCATTGAAATGGTATGTTTTCAATAAAAATCCAATATCTATTGTTCTTTCTGACTGTTCTCAGACACGAGGGAGCAGTTACAGAAGTCGCCAAGTTTATCTCCAATAGATTTTTTATTATTGACTTGAGTTCATTATTGCTTTAACAGATGGTTGATATCACAGAGATTTCAATAAACGTCTTTATTATCCTGGAGTTTTATGAAGCCATCGTCTCACGACACGATCGGAATCCTAACGGGGATGCTCCAGGTTATTATTGAATAACGATCTTGAACGGTTTTCAACACGTGGGGTTTACGATGTTTCTGCCGCCGCCCCACCGTTTCGGCTCTCACATTTTTATTGTAATAACTGTCGGTGATGACTGATGACTTATGCATTGAATATTTAACGAGACATACATATATCGATATAATGCATCAATAATAGCATTTAAGCCCTGGTATATGCCTAGAACTTATATTCGATAAATTTACGTTAACTGATTATAGTAGAAAAAAAATCACAAATCGTAGAATTATAATTAAGGCCATCAGTATGTCATCAGGTAGAGAGAAAGATTTTATTTGGAAAGCATTTGTTTACAATTAACAGAAAATTTTGCAAAATTGTAGTAAATGGGTAACACAGTACTAATCAAATTACCTACGTAGAATATTTTTTATATTTCTCAGCTACGAGATGTAGATATAAAATACCTCTTTCTACGACTTTTTAGTAACGGATTAGCGATTAATGAAGTTAACTATTTGATTAACGGTGCCCAGTATAAGATAAGTTTATTCATTATTGTACACACCAGAAAACAATTACAGAAACAATAGTTACAAAAGAAGAGGTACAATTGGCGGCCTTAGGTACCCTGGCCCCTGAACTAGGTATTAGGCCTGTATCTCAGAGGTCACTGTTTTTACAATAGTCTTACTGCAATCTTGTGTGCTTATTGTGTTGTTTACATGAATATTTCAATTACGTTTTCAGATTTAATTAATTTTATTTAATGAGATAACTACGAATTATTTGCCACCGAGTATTTTGTTTAGGCGATTTAGAAAAAGATAAAATAAAAAAGTGTCGAAAGTAACTTATTAGCAACCAATATAATTTTGCTATGTTATTTAGATATCGATTGACTTCAACGAACAAAATCTACGGAACGAAAATTAAAAAGCTAGCAAATGAAAGGTTTGGAGACCCTGGCTAATGGATTGCCATCGATGGCACGGTCCATTGAGTCTACAAATTGTTTCATATCGACGTCGTCAAAACATGAATCACCTTGTTTCTCCTACGAGAGCTAATCGATGCCATTGCCTGCCGGCCGGCTCCTCATCAGACATTTGCTCTGGCTGTAATTAATCCAGGCAATTTGCGAATTGTCCTTTCGTATTTTATGGACTGAACAGTGAAGCTACTTTAATCTTTTATTGACTCAAGTCTATACTCGATTTCACCTACAACAGTTTCGCTTGAACGTCTAACAAAAGACGTCTGGCTAGGGAAACTACATTCTCAAGCGAAAGCCACCCCGGACTCTGAACATTACATTGATTTTGTTTTTTAGAAACTCGAATCTAGTCTAATAATTGTAATAAGCGTAACAATCCAAACTCTAGTATTTTTTTATATTGCTCGCGTTGCTCATACTAAGTTATAGATTTAAGGGGGCTTCAGGGAGTAAGTAACACTATCGCCACCGGGGAAACAAATCATATCTTTTTTTACAGATCAAATTTGCAAAAAGTGTCTTTATAATCTCTCAACCATGTTAATAGTGATTTTAGGATCCCTGGCTAAAAACCTAGACTAGTTAGCATAGTCGGCATATATGCGTCCCACTGTAGGGTACAGGCCTTCTCTCAAGGAGAGAGTATGGGCTTAAGCACCACGCGTGCCCACCGCGGATTGGCGATTTCAAGCGCTGAGGTATGTGAATAGCTCAGGCACTCAGGTTTCCTCACGATGTTTTCCTTCACCGTTAGCGAGTGGTATTGCTACTATAACTTCACAAATGTACATAACTTAGAAAACCAAGTCGTAGGCACATGCCCGCACTTGTGATCGAACCTGGGTCTCTCGCTTCCGAGTCCGATGTTCTACCCACTAGGCTACCAACGCTTTCAGACTAGTTAGCGTTAACGCCAAAAACGGCCGTTTTTTCTTGATCCTAGGTTCTTTGTCGTGGGTCTCAAAAATCACTGTTAACATAATTGCGAGATTGCGAGACCTTTAGCAAATACGATCTGTAACGGAAGATATGATTTTTTTTCATTGGTGGCGCTAGTTAGCCTACTGGACCCATAAAGGGTCTAATTGCAGTGGTCTTATCCTTAATCTGTCTCTTTGAGATGGCATCTGCCCTGCATTGGGATATATATATAGGCTACTTCTAAATGAGTTCAAAGTACTTAAATGACGAAATTGTTTAGAAATACGATAAGCTAAAAAGTTCTTATTCATAAAATCCTTACTCCTTACTTAATATTATAAACGCGAATGTTTGTATGTGTGGATAGATGTTTGTTACTCTTTCACGCATAAACGGATGAACGGATCCGGATGAAATTTTGCACAACGATAGATTATAGTCTGGATTAGCACATAGGCTATTTTTTATCCCGGAAAAATACACATCAAAATTACCACGCGAACGAAGTCGCGGGCAACAGCTAGTGGCATATATAGAGAAAGGGTATGTATGATCAATGAAGTAGATATTAATTGAGCTTCCGATGTAATTGAAACCACAGGATGTTACCCGTCTCTTCCATTCAGCTTTTCAGACCATTATGAAGTTCTTTTCAACACTGCAGCAAGCGAAAGTGTATTGTATTAACGAACAATAAGAACGTAATTTAAATGCAAACTTGTAGCAAGTTGAAGCATTGACCTTTACACTCATTATTAGATCCAATAGGCTGACTGATGGAGCCACTACGTACTTACTTCTTTATGGAAAATAGGGACAGAATATTCTGAGATTCTTAAGAAAAAAGATTATAATATTTATTAACTCGCGATGCTCAAACATAATTATACATTTGACGGATCTGATCGCGTTTGTTTATTAGATAATTAATTACCTTGACTGAAGTGGTGAGTACAATCACGATAGATTAAAACAAAAGGTCTTGACAGGACAAACCAAATAAAGTTATTGTATTTGTGTGGTACCTAGTTATTATAATAATTATTAAACTGGCTTCCAAACATATAAATTCAATAGAAATATTGGTTATCATAATCAGAATCAGCTTAGTGAGCTTTAAAATAAAATAAACTAATGAGTTCTGAATACAAATTAAAGTGAGTTACAATTAATCAACATAATGTGATTAATTGTAACTAGGGCAGACACTCTATATTTATCCGAGGTATAATTTAAACGCATACTAGAATATTTTTTCCACCCTAGTAATAAGGCCAAATGAAATAAATTGACTCTACATAAATTAGTTTCACACCAAAATAAATAAAAGACTCCCAACTCTAATAAAATCCTTACTAAAAATGGATCGCCTCATTTAATTGTACTTGTGTTTTTTTATAAAATAACAATTTTGTGAATTACCATAAGAAAATAAATTTTCGTTTCGACTTTTTGGAAAACGCAATGTAGCGAGAATTTACTAACTTTGAGAATAAGTTGGATTGTTTTGGTAGTACGATAGCAAATTCTTGTTTCCCTTATGGCGCCGGATTAAGTATAGCGTCACTCCATTTCCTTCCGTGGATGTCGTAGAAGACGACTAAGGAAATACATTACGGAGACTAGCAGCATCGTCTTCCTGAGATTCCAACCGCTTACTGCAATCGCCAACCCGCCTGCCAAGCGTGGCGATTATGGCAAAACCCTTCATGGTTATGAAAACCACGGAGGAGGCCTGTGTCCTGCAGTGGGCGTCAAATGGCTGATGATGATGATGATGATAGTAAATTTTAATTGTACTGTACGGCAAGCTGCAAGAGTACCCTGTCAATAATGAATGAAACACATACTGTACTTGTACGCACAGAACATAGGAATAAGGTAGAAAGCGCATGTGGGCGGGGCGCGCGTGCCACGAATTTGTACAAATGATCATATTTTGCAAACACATACCCAGTCGGCCGCGCGTATTCTTACCGAGCATGTTACTGAAGAAAAACTGTTGAAAAAAGGGTAAAAATGCCATCGTGCGCAATTATCACCTGCAGAGCTCGAAGCAGAGACGTTAGTCAGACTAATGGAGGAATTTCTTTTCATCGGTAAGTAAATTAAACCTTTATTTTGAGTGATTTGATCGAAAATATTGAAAAGAGTATGTTTTCCAACAATAGTGAAAAATATCGCAAGTTGAAGTATACATTGCCGGTGTTGTACCCAAATAATTGCTGCGCCAACGTATTATGTACGCGAAGAGCAATGCAAAGCACGTGTGTCTGCGTGAACGATTGACTTCACAATATTCCGTGGTACTCCCCAAAAAGAGTTGCGAAGGGAATAACTTATCGATAGTGTTGGGTCAATTTGTCATGGTGTCGATATTGTTTCAACTTTGTTATTACGGAATATTTAATTGCTCTTAGAAACCCGCTAAGTGCGAGTCAATATCGCGCACCGAGGGTTCAGTACAGACTTATAGGTATGTAAATAGTTCGTCCATTGCAGGAATCTAGTTTCCAAGATATTTTTTTTGTAACTACTAATTTACGGATTTCAGATTTTTTCCCTTTAATTTTTTATTATAAATACATATATTTGCAAGTACAGTCCCACACCCAAAGCGAAATAATACAACATGAAATAAACATAACAAAAAAAAAGAAAAAATATAGGCAGACGTTAAAAGGTAAAATTTTTTGCACATTCTGAGACCTACAATACACCGAAATTTTGTTTTATTACTTTTTGCAGTCTGAGTTTGAGGCGAGTTCCCCATTTAGCCACTTCTGACACACTTGTCACAAGTATTTACGATAAAATTGCCATAAGTAAATAATGAAACCTAATCTGATAGAATTAAGCGCTAAAGACGAGTAGAGACACACCAGTACATGCAACAATCAATAATTACACACAAAATATAAAAATTTTAAAATTACATTTGCAAAAAGCTTCGCCAAACAAAGTTAATAATATCGATACCTTTTAACTTTTTGTCAATCCCTATTGCTTTGCTTGTACGTACAGGCGCTCGCACACATCAAAATTTGCGTTGGTGTGAACTGCATTGGCCAATTGCAACGCTTGCTTTCGCGGCCTCCGACTCACTCACACATATATGTATAAGCCTGCGTGCGTATTGCTTACATTAGTAGTAGTAAAGAACGGTGGGGGGTGAAGCGGCGACAGCGGTTCCCGTACAAAATACGCGCTAGGGCAATTTTAACTTATTTTCTCTGTTCTGTGCTTGTTCGTACCACACAACGACGCGTCGTGCCGCTTATTGAGCGCAGCCATTAAAATTAACTGTACTTTATTAGTCGCCGGATCCAAAATGGGAGGACATAAAACTTGGATAATAATATCGGTCCCATAAAACTGATAGTGAACTCTTGTATTGATAGGAGCAGTGATGATTGATGAACATACATACAAACTTACACGTATATCTTGGAGCTTTTAAATGGTATAAATGCTATAGTGGTAGAATGTGAGTTTAGAACTTGCCGAAATCCCTTTTCACATTATTGGCATTCATTCGTCACTTTATACACCTTCGCCGGGTATAATTTAATTTGCCATTAGTTAATACATATCCAATTTTTACGATCTCTCACCTATATGAATTCGATTTTCGTGTCCAGCCCAACTGCCACCTTAATTGTCGATTCTATCGAGATGTTGAGCAATTATAGTCATTTTTTGTTCAGATTAAATCTTGTGGACATGCACTCTCGTTCTTGAAATTTAACGAAAAATTACGCAATAATTTAAAAGATGGCGAAATATCGACATCAGCGAGATTAATGGTAATCTCGCCAGATCATAAGGCGACTTCTCGAATGGCTAATCTCGATCCCAGACCTACCACGCGAGATCTCGAATCGCCAATCTGGAGATTGCATTCCCTAGTCGCGACAACGTAGCGCAGTCCATTTAACGTTGTCTTTTATATGAGTATGATGAACCTTAGCGATAGTTGTAATCAAAACATAAGCGATTCAGTGATAAAACGGCAAAACTTGAGTCTATACACATATGAAGCAATAAAGATACAGCAAGCAGCTTGAGACATCTCCATTCTCCACAAAGTAAGCAATATAACGCGTCTGCCAACCCTCATGTAGTTTTAGAAGCCGTAAGTTGTTGTTTAACTCTGAGCATTCATCCCCGCGACCGTGTAAGGCAGCGATTCCCAAAGCGTACGCCGTGGAGAGTAAACATTTTCAAAACGCGAGGTAAACGCACATATTTCCTCTTCTCTGGAATTTAGATTTAATTCTGCGCCGTAGTCAAAATATGGGTATATATAAATATCCCTTAAGCGCACCCGAGCTGAAAAAGTTTGAGAGCCGCTGGGTAGGGCATTCATCCCCACGTTCGGGCTAAGGCACTTGTATCCGTGCAAATTGCGCAGGCTGTGAAATATATAAGGTTTTTGGATTTTATTGAGTTGAGCAAATAAAATGTATTCACACGTGCTTTTTGTGTCGAGAAGGCACAAAAAAGTTCAAACGCAAAATCATTCTAAACTTGTTTCGCGCGAACTTAATTTTCTGTAACGAACTACCATTTGTTTTGGGGATAGTGGTTGACTATTTTTTTAAGTGTCCTAGTGTATGTCACAGACAGGGTGTAAGTGAATTTCTATGTACATCCGAGAATGGGGGTTTCTACTTGTCAATATGAACAACTTTTACTAAACGGAAAACTTCGAAATTGTGAAACAATATCAGCTGTTCCATGCTAAAGTGACCCTGCGATATTAATATGTTTGGAACTGTTGATACTTTTTCGTGATTTTTAAATTTTCTCTATAGTAAAAACATCGTTCGTTCGCAAGAGTCGCCTATTTCGTGACTTAATTATATAGAGATTTTGCACGCTGTACTAAATAACAAGATTCGTTATAATATCATCTACCTCACATAATAAAAGCACCGACATCCACGATAGGTACACAGTAGACAGCACCTAATCCTTTACATACGTGTACTCTAATTAGTTACGTTAAGGGCGACTTTGCGACATCAATGAAAAGGTGGTCACTGGTCAACCTTGACCTGCTGTCGACAGCACTAATACTTTTTTATATCAGTGAATAGAGGTCAGAATTACTCTTTGAACACGTGGAGTACCTAAGTTATGAGATATTTACTGTGGTCTGTTTCATCGTAAAGTATTCTTACAACGGCAGTTTTTATTGTCTTTGACCCAAACACAAGACAAGTTGAGTTAAGTCGTAGACTTCGCTCTTGTCTACTCTTACAGTATTGTGTCCCTTTCTTGTGCCTATGAAACTTTAGCATCACCATCTCGCTTAGAAGTATTAAACAACAAAACCGGCCACGTGCGTGTCAGGCCACGCGCAGAGTAGGGCTCCGTAGAAAGAGGGGTGTTTCATCTGCTTTACAGAACTAACAACTTCCTTTTCTAAGTTAGTCATCTATTACTCGTTAACTTGTCAAGCCTACTTAGCTGTGATATGTGCTACTACCCTGAATTTCACGTTTACACAATCAACCGTTTAGCCAGGAGAAGGGTCAGGAGGGGGGAATTTTATTCACGTTTTGTCGCCGTGATTAATATATATCTATACTAGCTGTCCCGGCGAACTTCGTACCGCCACAAAATTCGTTAATACGATTCTTGCACAACGCCATCTACTTTTAAAACACAACGTTCGCTCGCACAACGCCATCTATTTTAAACTTGAAATAAATATTATCTCACGAGAACGCATTACCGGGATATCAAGTATGCTATGTCTCAATTCAGGTCTTTGTCTATCTGTACGCCAAGTTTTATGTAAATCCGTTCAGCCGTTATTGCGTGATTGAGTAACATCTTCACAAACTTTGAAATTTATAATATTAGTAGAATTTATCTAACCCAAATTTCAGCATTATAGTACTTGTCTCCGTGCTAAACCGCGCACAGACAGACAGACGGACATTGTTGGCTACGGAACCCTGAGCCCGAAAAAGTTTGTCTCGACCAGCGAAGGGTCGCCAATGGCTGTGAAGGATGCAGGCCAGACTGGCTGGCCACCGTAAACTGCTTGTAATGACGCATCATTTGGCCGAAGACCGGACGGCACTGCCATTGTGTATGCGGATTAATAATTGTTATTGATGTGATATTTATGTCAATTAGTTCAACGCTGTCACTTCAGACCACAATACAATTCTTAGTAGCTTAATTATATCTTCGTCATGACGAGTGCTTACGCGCTTGAATTAAGCTTCTTTTGTTGCTTTTTCTGCTGTTTTTTTTTGGAATTCTCATCTTCAATTGAATTTTAAGAGAAGCGCGATAAAAAATTGACATTTTAATATTTACTTAAAGGGAATAAACGTATTAATAATAATAAAATTGGTACCCGAAACCGGCGTGAGTATGCACTCAGCGACTAATGAATGTTGATGAAGCGAAAAAGGTTTGTCAGGATTGTGGCAAGTGCCAAAGCCTCTGCCTACCCCTCCGGGATACAGGCGTGAGTTTATGTTTGTGCCGGCTACTTGCCTATACACGGTGATCTCAAAAACACCCTAGTCAGAGTTTCTGTTGCACAACTTTTGTTCTGTGAGTTTTTTCTCAGTTTTCGATATGTTTATTTTTTATCTTCTAGTACAGCTGTGATTTGTCGATTTTATTTATTGATAAATCACGTGAGTTAAAAATCCGCATGATTCATGTTTTCCCAGTGGCGTTTAAATAGGGTGGGTTCTCTGCGCGCCGCCGCTAAAATGTAGCAACAATGGACGCATAAACATTTTTCTAAAAGAATTACGACCGCTGTAAATAATATTAAAGTGACCATTCCACGGGCATATGTGTGTGAGTGAAATATTCGCGATGTGAGCCCTGACACGAAACTGTTTATTTATCGCTGCGGCAGGTTGTTGTAGGTACAAACCATCATGATAAGCTTTAAGTCGGTAATGCTCACTTTTTGTCTTCATTATTATATTTATTAGTGAAAGTGTAAGGATACCTCTTTGGTCATGTGGCAGCTGGCCAGCACAGCCAGTTTGTATTCAGTCTGTAGTCGTTACATTTTGTTTTATGAAGTCGACCACAGATTAAAAAGATAACAGTTGACAAATAGAGGAAACAGATAGGATATTGAAAAGATAAAATTAAATTAAAAAAATATATATATACTCGTCGAATTGATAACCTCCTCCTTTTTTGAAGTTGGTTAAAAAAAGTAATTATTTGCTAATATTCCGTTTCATTTAGCTAGGGCGTCACAACATGAGTGTATAATCACCTCCGTGTTTTTCATATCACTTCAAAAAAGGAGGAGGTTATCAATTCGACGCGTATGTTTTTGTTTATTTCTTTTTTGGCTATGTTCTCGCATAACTCCGTTAAATCTTAACCGATTTCGACAATTCTTTTGTTTTCGATTACATTTAACTTTCCATTGGTCCCATTTTAATTCGGTGAAGATCTGACGAAGACTTTCGGAGATGGAGAACGGAACTCTTCAATGGACAGCAGTAAATAAAGCCTGATGGGGCGCATCCTTTAGTAATATCCGTATGTCTCATAAAATAGCGAAAAAGTAGTCCCAAGGTAATTTGGTGATGTTCTGGTGAAGACTTTCGGAGATGGAAATTGAGAACTACAAATTTTAAAGCAACAAATTACGTAGGGTAAATTATGGTCATAAGGGACATGTTTATTTTTCTCCCACTCCCTCACTAAAAACTGGAAAATTAAAAATTTTAAATAAAAAATTAAAACCGACTTCAAAACACTACAGCACTAAAAAGTTAGAAATAATTTAAAAGAATACCTTTAAATTAGCAGTGTGTATACATGTAGGTATTATAGAAGTATAATTTGTAGTCGGTGCCCAGTTTCATGACCAGGATGTGTATTTTGGGCACCAACTACAAATTATACTTCTAGAATACATGTATATACTTCTAATTTAAAGGTATTCTTTTAAATTATTTCTAACTTTTTAGTTTTGATGTCGGTTTTTTAGTCGGCATATACTTGTTAAGCTCACCTATCTACTATTTACACAGGGTGTAACAAAATTCCCACGTCTATCCCAAAAGGGAAGGATTTATTCCTTAATACGCAAAATTTTTAGTTTGATGACAACTTTAAAATAACATATGAGAATTTTCCTTGTCCCTGTATACGACAGGTATGAGTCATACCTAATTTGTAATTAAGCTTATAAAGTTTAACATTTGAAACACAATTTAATAAAGTTATAAAAAACCTAATGTTCATCCTGCCATTCATCAATCATACACAGCCCCGTGAATTAGCTAGGTACGTGTTTATTGCTCTTTTCTGCTCTTTGTGATTGTAGGAGGAAGATTCGTACATAAATCAGCGAAACTGTTGCTTTATGGAAGAGGCACGGTTATTTAAACTGTCTTTATTATTCAAATTCAATTTTCACTCGCATTCGAAAGCTTTTTTTTTTAATTTTGTTTATTTATGGACAAGAAAAGACATTCAAAAACACAACCAAAATCACTGAAACCTATGAGGTAATTCTGATTGCAACTCTATCAAAATTTTCGCTTTTGCATTGTTGAGTTACAACGTATTTACGAAAAATAAGCCACTGATTATGGCAAAACCCCTTATGGTTGTGAAGTGAGAAGGAGGCCTATGTCCTGCAGTGGGCGTCAAATAGCTGATAATGATGATGATAAATGACAACTTGCAAACGCACAACAGTTCAATTAAACTTTTATAGTACTTATTTAGAGCACAAAACGCAGATGAGAATATTTCGGCAGATTTTCTCGTAGTACTTACTTAGAGTACAAATCACAGATGTAATTATTCACGCAATTTTTCTCGTAATAGTTACCTAGAGACAAATAAATAATAAATAAATAAAGAATATTCTTATCTTATCTAGAGCACAAATCGCAGATGAAACTGTGCAGGCAGATTTTATCGTAGTAATTACCTAGAGCACCAATCGAAAATTAACTATTCATGCAGATTTTCTCGTAGTAATTACCTAAAGCACCAATCGCAGATGAAACGATTCAGGCATATTTTCTCGAAGTACAGTCGACAGCACATCAACCTTTTCATACGTGCACTCTAATCAGTTACGTTGAGGTCGACTTTGCAACCAAAATGTATAGGTTGGGCTGCTGTCGATTACCTAGAACACAAATCGCAGATAAAACTATTTAGGCAGATTTTCTCATAGTAATTCATCATCATCATCAGCCATTTGACGTTCACTGCAGTACATAGGCCTCCTTCGTGGTTTTCATAACCATGAGGGATTTTGCCATAATCGCCACGTTTGGCAGGCGGGTTGGCGATCCGTGATTACCTAGAGCATAAATCGCAGATAAAACTATTCAGGCAGATTTTCTCGTAGTACTTACCTAGAGCACAAAACAGCTGTGAGACCCGCGATGGCGTACGGCAGCGAGTGCTGGGCAATACAGAAGGCGCACGAACAAAAACTGCACGTTAGCGAAATGAAGATCCTATGATGGGCCGGAGGAGTAACTAGACTCGACCAACTTAGAAACGATCATATTAGAGGCAGTTTCAAAGTGGCCCCGATCACAGAGAAGCTGACTGAGACACGGCTTAGATCGTACGGACATGTGATGAGACGAGAGGACAATCATGTTGTCAAAGAGGCCCTATCAAACAGGATCTCAACCATCAAAAGAGGTAGAGGACGTCCAAAAACTACCTGGTGGTCAACGGTAGCAAAAGGACTTGGAGCGAGCCCAATTGAGCGAACAGACAACCCAGGACACGAAATCCTGGGGCAAACAAACGAGGAGAGCCGACCCCAAATAATGGGATGAGGCAAAGACAAACAAGAAGAGGACACCTAGAGCACAAATGGCAGATGAAACTATTCGACAACACATCAACCTCTACAAACATGCACTCAACTCAGTTATGTTACGGGTGACTTTGCAACAAACATGTAAATGTTTACCTGCTGTGCTTATATCGAGCACAAATCGTAGATGAAACTATTCAGGCTGATTTTCTCATAATGCTTAAATAGAGCACAAATCGCAAAATGCAGGCAGATTTTCTAAATCAATCATTGGAACTAACCAACTAGCTAATCCCCGACCGGTTTCAGGTTTGCACATCAAACAATATGAAAATAGCAGATCCCTCGGGAACCACGTGAAACGAGCGGGAGTTATCGGCGCCGCAGTGACGCCTTGTTGACTCATTTGTCCTCATTTACCGCCTCTCCTGCAGGACTTCCTCGTTCGCGTCTCCAGACGAATTACTTGGGGAGTTTGAAATTACACTTAGTGAATTGTTGAGAATGTCTCCAACTCTGACGCCACCAATTTACCTACCTTGTCTAGGGAATAAGAAAGATCAACTAATAAAAATATAGGCGGACATATTTCGACCAAATAGAGCATGTATTAAGCAAGGGCAAAATTAAAAATATATATTTTTTAAATTTATTTATTCATGACACAAAATAAAATAGAATAATTAACAGTGAAAACCACAAAAACCTGAGAGGTTTGTGCGTGATTTTCGGAGTACACTCTATACAATACGCAACAGTTTTTATCAACAGTTTTTACTAAGGTTAGCTTAGCAAGTAGAACTTAGAAAGTACCCGAAACCGGCGTGGGTGCATGCAACGATTAATGAATATTGACAAAGAGCGAGAGCTTTGTCAGGATTGTGACAAGTGGCAAACTCTGTCTCTGCCTACCAACCTGGGATACAGGAGTGACTTTACGTAAAGTAATGTAACCTCACCCTTTGAAAGGATTTCAACATCTTTGAGTAGCCATAGGTAGGTGTCAATATTGCAACAAAAGTTGGATACCTACAAGGTAGTTACTTCCGAAGTTTTATGTTCTCAAGATACAAGCTCGAATTTAATTGGCACGCACTTGTAGGGTTTTAATCTCTGTGTGGGCTGAACAAGTTCAAAAACTTTGCAGCCGGTAGCCATCGCTGGGAAGGGAACACGTGCGAACTACGGCATGCATTTATTTACGTGAAAAAACCGGCCAAGTGCGAGTAGCCATAGCGCCCTTCGGGTACAAAACTTCACAGTTTACAGATTAAAATTAACTAACGGCATCTAAGCTGGTATGCACTCCCGGTAGGTATCTATTATGCAGTATAGCTTTATCAAACTCTCGTTTTCTAAATCCGGTACCCTGAGCTAGCGTAGCAACAGTAAACTTTGAGCCGAATTTTCTTACTTCCTCGGTTGCCGACCATATACAGTGGCTATAACGTCGTCACCGCTGTCAGCACGATATCCAATTAAATCTTGCTCAACGACTCACAGTACCAACTTTTATTTACCTCCGAGGGATCACAAAGGGACTGTTTTATTGCTCTACATTTCGGGCGGTGAAAGTATTATCAACGGCACGTGCTGCAAAAACACGAAGCGAAAAGTAATACAATAGCCAGATAGGTCGGGCGCGGCGATGCTAATTTGTTTGGCGTGTCAGTGAACTTGTATTGAGCTGTGCGGCTAGTGCAAGCGCTCTACTGGAACATAACATATGGCTGGTATACCCGAACTAATCATATAATTTAATCTTGAAAGAAACTAAGACAGTTTCTTACAGAAATTGAATCGGACTTTCCTCACGGATAAAATTTCTGTGAATGTTCCTTCAGCGAAACCGTTATTTTATACCACACAAATTTTACCATCAACACCACGAGGCTAATCATCTCTCTTACGAACTCGGTCTCTCATTTTACGACACATTTCCTCATCGTGACACTACGCGCAATAAGCGGTTTTGACAAATAGGTTGGTGTAGGGTTTTTCATGAACACCAAGTGAATGACGTCTATACAACGTCTATAGAATAAATCATTACGACTTCCGCAAAGCTTTTGTCACCGCGAAGTCTGTTCGTTTGATTAAAATAGTCTGTGGTGGAGATTTCACAAGGAAAAGACGTAACCACAGAATAAATAAACTGCCTCTGAGGAGTGCTTTAGACTCCAAAGTATTTTTCTTGTAAAATCTCCACCACAGACTATTATGATCGGCGTTTATCAAGTGTTTTAAACGATTCCTCTAAAGTAATCCATGACATGAGTGCTGAGTGCGAGGGCGCTTTTAAGGTCTGCCACACACTGATGTGATCGAGATCTGTACAAATCGCAGCCAGCCCCCGCTGCACGTTACCGCGATAAATGTTTTATCTTCCTATCGACTAGCGTCGTACTGTTTTATTTCACTACATAAAGCAAGACTAGCTAACTAGGGTGTACGATGGAAAAGGTGGTACAGTAGTTTTTATGCTTTTATCTTGTTAATATGGGTGCAACTAAGTAAATATAAAAAATGGTAACACGAAATATCTTGGGACAACTTTTGACAGCTAATAAACCTCGATAATTTGAGATTTTTTTTTGTTTCTCCCTCATAACTTCTATACAGTGCATCCTAGCGAAAAGTCACTTCGTAATACATTAGAGAACATGAAATTTTGAATCTAACGAGTACCAAAACTTAAAAGGTTGGTCTAGCAATATAGTAAAAACCCATGACCCATTTGTATTAAAAAGTAGTTTACAATAACCTGGAACATTTATCATTTAGTTAAGTTGGAGTCGGTACTTATATTTATCGTAATAAGGTGAATTGTCAGTCTATGATAGTTAAGTGACTAAGCAGATTTTTTTTTGTTTTAAGGAATCAATTATCTCTAATTATTTTTCACTGCATCTAGTCATAAACTATTTCTTTTTGGACGCTAACACACTAATAGGGAATTAGGGAACATACAATTTTGTACTTAATACAATCCAAAAATATTAGATCACGACACATATTAGATAGCTGATAGCATAGTTCGAGAAGGGCCTAATGACAAAAATAACTCTTCTGACAACTTTCAACGTTTCCTGCGCCGTAGTGACCTTGCTGCGAACTATTTCAGTTTGGCGACCTCGCGCCATATGACGGGCGGGTCGATAGCCTCAGTAATGAATTCGGGGTGCGACGACGATGTCACCGCGACCTAATTTCGCCTTGGCGGGCAAATGTTACTGTAAAATTCGATTTTTTTTATCAATTAGAAGTATTCTAGACTGTTCATGGTCCATCATATGAGTGAGTGAGTCAGTGATAGACTTTTGTAAAAAAATTGATTCATGGAATATTTTTCATTTTATATATAAAATGTCCAACTTAGTATGGGCCACCTATACGTTCCATTCCGCGAGGGCAGTTCAGGTTAATACTGTCTGGTGGGAAATTTCCGACTAAATGCAAAATTGTCCAAGCCAGTGGCCTTTAGGATTCCGTAACAGAAAGATGCAAACGGGACCCTATTACTAAGCTTACAACGACTGTCTGTCTGCCCGTCAGTCTGACCTTTAAAGGAATTTATTTCTTGAACCGTCACCAAAAAACGAGAAACGTGATTTTTTTTAGTTTATTTTTTGCTATCGTAGGAACGGTTAAGTTACCAGTATCAAACTTAGTGGGTCTTATAGTGCAGTCCCTATAAACCACAAATAATAAAAATCGGCCAAAGGTGAGTCGAACTTTCTCTAACGATCCCTATGAAACGTAAGAAGAAATACGTAATAGATACGGTGTAAAAAACATCGTGAGGAAACCTGAGGTGTTCACATAATATGTCAACGCTTGGAATTTCCAATCCGGGGTGGTCACGCGTGATAATTAAGCCCCTATCTCTATGAGAGAAGGCCCGTGCCCTGCAGTGGGACGACGTAGCCTAAGAATGTAACAATATTTATGATGGTACGGAATCCTCGTTGCTCGAGTCCGATTCGCACTTGGCCGGTATTTTATTGGAGCTTACTAGTAACCATAGATTGGTCTAGCTAGTAACTATGACACGCAGTGGGGGAGTTCCACTCTGGCAGCAAAACACTAAAACCTTTTATAACTATCTACACTGTTTTTAAGTTCCAAAGCCATAAACTAAAAACAATATGACCGAAGATAGCTCGTAAAAGTACACATAGAGGGCATAAAAGTAATATTTTTATGCTTAAACTGCAGTGGTAGGTACCGTAAATAAAAGTTGTAGTTAATCAAGCCAAAAGCAAGCTGAAATGTTGAACGCAGCGCAGAATTTAATGAGCAGACTAAAGGACTGTGAGCGTAAATAAAGTTTTACAATATTTCCACAGACGTTACACTGACTGCAGCCTAAGTCAACCTAGGCACCTTGTATACTTATACTGGGAACCAGGTTGACCACATGTTAGCGTTCGAGTGTTATACACGTGTAAAGATATAAGATAATAACGTGTTTATTGTTCACTTAAAGATACCATTTTCATTACCTATATAATAAGTAATAATGTGCAATAATTAAGAGGAATGAGAGAATCAGCTCCGTTGGCACCTATTCTAGTGTTAGACTGTACCAAAGCTCAACTTACCACATTAAGGCCGGGTTCCCCAAGCGCACGGATTTGCATTGCAAGGGACTAGTTGCGAGTGAGTAGTTGCGGAAAAATTACAGATATACAAATCGTATTAATAGAATTTCATTTTGATATAATTTTTTATTATCCATAACTTAGTACAGTTCAAATAAAACCATATCTAGTGATAATGTAGACTATGAATTCGTGAATTCGTTCGACTACGAGCTATGAGTTCGTGATTCGCGAACGACAATTGAGAATTTTTGGCAACCACGGCGGAGACGACAATGACCTTCCCGGCTTTCTAAAAACGCTACGTTATCGGTTATAATATAATATATCAAATGCGCAAAATATTGTTTTTATTTTACTTCCCCTGGCAATGAAAATGTTTTGCGCATGGAAAACAGATTGTTTAGTTAGTGAATTAATATCAGTGATAGGAAGCGCTCCTTATAGAAATAGACTGGATAATAAATTGTCTCTCCCCCATACAATATTGCAGTCTATGTTGTATTGATTCTTAAATTAAACTTCTATACATATGCAAGTCCAGGACCACACAAAAACGGTGTACCTCCCGTTTAGCCTGTGCATTGTGCAACGTCAGTATTCATTTCTACTGTAGACATTGAAGTTAACCATTAAGTACTTTTTTTTAAACCAGACAGAGGAGCTCCCTTTCTCGAAGTGGCCTTTGATCTATCTATCCAAAGAGGATAAATGTGGAGTTAACAAACTCGATGTGCCTTGTGTAGCGAGCTTGTTACGCTCTACAATGTGGGAACTGGACATGGATTAAAGAATACAAACTAACTTTCCACACAGAAGTTGCATTTCATATTTAATTTTCTTAAACGACGAGGCAGCAACAAACTTTTTGACGTGACGTTTGGTGGACTTATTTAAAAAAAATTCCAGCCAGCACAGATTTTTTGAAGACTTTAGACGCACTTTTTCTGATCAGTGAAGGAAACTAAACTATCACACTCGGGTCCGTTGCGTCGATTGGATATACTCACCTCCAGTCACTTCGTAAAAAAGAAGAAGAAAGACATTTATTATACCAACAAGATACACCACAGAAACAAAATAAGCAGATGAGTAACATAATGTACACAACAACAGAAAAAAAACTAAATACACAACAGACAAAACGAATAAATAAAACAGGATCATAGATGTAGCCTGTGGTGTATCTAAGTAACGCTATGAATTGCGTAACTATATTTGGCTCCAGTGAAAATCATGATAGGCTTTCACTTCTATCATGTAGTTATAAGCATACACCCTCTGTTTTGAATGTTAAATTGTCTTGAATGTTAGGTTGTCTGGAAGAGATCGCTTTTAGCGATAAGACCGCCAGTTGTATACTATGTAACTTAGATATTTAAGATCTTTTCATGTATCTTTATAATGTGTGCAATAAAGAGTATTCATAAAATCTAATCTAAATAGAAAGCGAAGGAGGGCAAATCCACTTCAAACAAAGATAATTACAGAACAAGTACTTTTGAACTTTTATCGTAAACATAGTACTGAGCGACAATCGCCAAAGAACTTCTTTCGTAAGTTGTGTGGCAGCCATATTCCACAGTCAAGAGTCCATCTAACTCAACACCTTGAGTGACAATCGCCGAAGTACTTCTTTTGTACGTTGTGTGGCAGCCGAAGCGCCCGCGCAGCTGCGGTCGGATGCCCCGTGCCCTATTTGGAGCGTTCCCTTTCAAGGGAGTGGTACTCACCCGGGACTCACGTCTTTTCTTCTTTTGATATAAATATCGATTGTAAATAGAGTTTCTAGTCTTCGCCTGACTACATTTAACGAACATTGATTTTTTTCATCATCATCAGCCATTAGACCCCCACTGCAGGACATAAGCACAGGATAAGGACAGTTTTCCTAACCATGAAGGGTTTTGCCATAATTGCCACGCTTGGCAGGCGCCTTGGCGATCGCAGTATGCTGCTGCCCGTCTCCTGGTAATATATTTGTTTAGTCGCCTTCTACGACATCCACGGAAGGAAATGGAGTGACGCTAATCTTAATCCGGCGCCACACGGAGTGATTGATTTTTTCAATTTTAATTTTTTTATTAATTACTAGCTGATCTGGCAAACGTTGTTTTGCCATACTAATTAGCCTGCAACCTATTCTCAGACCTACCAAATATACACAAAAAAAAATGATAAAAATCAGTGAAGATGTTTCGAAGGAGTTCGATAACAAACACTGTGACACGAGATTTTTATTATATTAGATTGGTGGCGCGCTAGTCAACAGCTTAGGATGTAAATAAATTTGGATGAATAACTTGGATGAACATTTGATCTTTTCCCGGTACTTTCTTGACAGGTTAGTATTAGATAAAAACAAAATATTTACCTAATGAACGTCAAAGTTTTTAGTTTCGGATTTAATAGATTATGTGGAGAAGAAGCTCAAAAAGCTTCATAACTTCATAAAAGGTGTTTTAAAGTCATGATTGTTTTGAATAATACACAAAAAAATTTAATACCAGCAATGCAAATACCAGTTAACGTTATTTTACTGAAATGTTTATCATTGCATTGTCGGCCTAGCGCTAACACGCTGGATTACCAAAACAGATTCGTGGGTTCGATTTCCGCTGAAGGCCTCCGTACTTGATTTGTACAAATAGCCTTTTTTGACCACATTCATATATTTTTTATCAACAAATTTACTAACGTACGAGAAACCAGGTGCAAATGCGAGTCGTAATCGGACACCGAGAGTTTCGTACATAATATACAGAGTGTTACAAAATACCCATATAAATTTAAAAATAAAGGATTCTACTCGTGAATACAAACAACTTTAAGAGCCCCATCACACTAGCGATTTGCGAGCGATTTGAAAGCGATGCGATACGCAACCCACATCCGTATGTGGGTTGAGTTTTGCTTAACTAGGTTCACTATGTAATTTATTAGGCCGCTAACACACGACAGATATGGATCGACAGATACAGATGCTAGGTTTTTTGCCTTAGGTTTTCGGCCATGGGTCCTAAAATCACTATTAACAAGCTTGAGAGATTGTACACTTTTTTTTTTTTTTTACGTAGCCTCGTTTGTGTCCCACTGCTGGGCAAAGGCCTCCCCCAACTCAGACCAGATGTGTCTGTCTTGTGCCACCTTAGGCCACTCCGGCATGTGTCGGTCGAGGTCGTCTCGCCAACGTCTTCTTGGCCTGCCTCTCCTGCGACGACCGCCTTGTGGCACCCACTCAGTGGCAAGTCTCGCCCACCTATCCGGGTGCATTCTACTGACATAACTACACTTTTTGCAAATTCGATTGGTAAAAAAGATATGATTTTTTTCTTCCTTGGCGCTAGTGTTACTCCCCGGATAAAGAGCAGGGGCCTGTTTCATAGAACTACAATTCACAGTTTACTATCACAATTCGATGTATATTGCAAAGTCGATTAACCCACGGATTAACAAAACGACTCTGCTATGCAATGTACATCGAATTGTCATAATAAACTACGAATTTTAGTTTTATGAAACTCGGCCCTGGTGGCGTTGACTGTACGCCACCGGTCGTGCCATAACAGTGCGATAACCAGCTGCGTTGAATCACTGCACCTATAAGGACAGCCGCCACCGCCACTGCCGCGTGCTCGCCTGGCTCTGACAAGGATTACTCCCGCCGGGTGTTCGGTGGGATATGTATGAGCTTTAGACTTGTGTGTGTCGGATGTCTTGACCAATCGGCTGCCAGTCGTATTATTGATGACCTACTGCTCGTTTATCTACGTTACGATTTCAATCTAAAATAATCCCTAAATACTTATGAAGTTAGAGACATACGGCCTTATTCATAAAAACACGATTCCTCTAAAACCAATCTAAAACTCGGTTTATTTAATCTGTGGCTACATCTATTCCTTGTGAAATCTCCACCACAGACTATTTTAATCGCCGTTTTTGAAGTGTTTTAAGGAATGGAGTTTTTATAAATAAGACCGTAACGGTGTTATATATAAAAACACGATTCCTCTAAAACACTCCTCAGAGGCAGTTTAAATAGTCTGTGGTTACGTATTTCCCTTAACCACAGACTATTTAAACAGCCTCTGAGGCGTGTTTTAAGGAGGCGTGTTTTTATAAATAAGACCGTATATAATAAAAATATTTTGTGTACAATAAATAATATTCTCATCTTATCTTACCTTAAAACTAAAATAAGCCTCAGGTTTATTTTAGTTTGTTTCGTCCCTTTGCTATCTGGATAGACCTAAAATGCTTCCCTAACTGCTATTTTATCGGTGATGTCACACCTGCGCTATACTCACAATTTTCAGTTCTTCAGTATTTAATATTTTTGTGGTGTACAATACATTATATTCTTCTCGGTATACTCTTTACACTAAGCCAACTATCCAGCTCCTGGAATTTTGCAACTCTTTGTGCGATTCTTCTCAAGGTTATTGCGCGACGCTTTCGGATGTAAATATTTCCAATAAACACTGATATACAACGTGTTACTGAAATAAAAAGAAATTATTATTATGCGGCATTACTATTATTACTAATAAATAATTATGACTGACGGCGGGACTGGTCCACCGATTCAAAGTCGCTCAGCGTACTATGGAACGGGCTATGCTCGGGGTCTCTTTGATGGATCACATCGGAAATGAGACAATCCGCCAAAGAGCCAAGGTGACGATGTAGCCTATAGGATTTGCAAGCTGAAGTGGCAGTGGGCTGGTCACATATGCCGAAGAACCGATGATGGTTGATGTTGTGCAAAGGTTCTCGAGCGGAGACCACGAGGTGGCGAGCGCAGCGTGGGGCGCCCACCAGCTCGCTGGACCGACGATCTGAGGCAGATCGCTGGCAGTGGCTGGATGAGTATGGCTGAGGATACAGGGAAGTGGCGTGCCTTGGGGGAGGCCCTCTGACCCTTTGACCAAATAGGGGATGTATTAGCAAAGGGCAAGACAAAAAGTACCCGAAACCGGCGTGCGTTCATGCAACGACTACTGAATGTTGAGGAAGCGAAACTGATCTGTCAGGATCGTGGCAAGTGGCAGTCCCTGGTTTCTGCCTACCGCTCTGGGATACAGGCGTGAGTTTATGTATGTATGTATTATTATGAATTATTTACTGCTTCCGTTCCGATTCCGTGAGGCACCGGATTAAGAATAGCGTCTCTCCATTTCCTTCCGTGGATGTCGTAGAAGGCGACTAAGGAAATCAATTACCAGGAGACGGGCAGCAGCGTCTTCCTGAGATTCAAACCGCATCCTGCGATCGCCAACCCGCCTGGCGTGGCGATTATGGCAAAACCCCTCATGGTTATGAAAACCACGAGGGAGGCCTATGTCCTGCAGTGGGCGTCAAATGATGATGATGATGACTGCATGCAAGAAAGTATAGAAAGGGTGGAGTTAATGCTAATAGTGTCAATAAATTCAACCTCATCCAATGAGTAAACGTTCAAAATTGACAATTCCATGCGAATCGACCGCGCGATTGCTTTGAAACATATACCTAAAAATTGAGAATTTTAAGTAAAAAGTTTAGTTACCGAGGCTGAAGAAACTGTGTTAAGTTTTTGCGTTTTTTTTTTTATATAACACGGTGTATATCCGCGTGCGAGATGGCTAGAGCCGATATTGGTATTTACATTGAGGCAATAACCGGAGTGGCGCTCGGACGCAGCCCCGGTTTATCCCTCGCCCTATTGGTGTGAACGGTGTGAGACGACACAATTTTCACGTTATAAAAATCCTGGAGCGGACGTGATTTCCTATCGATATCAGTAAAATATATCACATTGAGATGCAGTGCGGGCTGCACTCTAATCTCGACGCTATTGTGTTCAAATTGCGTCACAATTAAATCAGTCAGAAATAACGACTTAGTAAACGTTTTACCGTAAACCATGGACCGGACGACGCAGCGTGGGAAGGCCCCCCACCACATGGCCTGACGACCTAGTTAAGGTGGCGGGGAGTCGCTGGATGCGGGCAGCACAAGACCGGTAAGCTTGGAAAACCATGAGGGAGGCCTAAGTCCTGCAGTGGGCGTCAAATGGCCGATGATGACGATGAAACGTTTTAATTGTAAGAAATAGCATTAAACTTACTGAAACTTCAGAGCGCATCGGATACTGAAAGCATATTTTGGCTGAACTAATAAATAAATGCACTCCATTGTAGCGCAAGTTGGATAAATTGGCGTCGAGAGTAGAGGGGCAGCTTAGAGGGCGGAGACCAAATGAACCCAATCTTGTCGTAAATAGGTTAAAGCATTTTTTCGATGGCTTCATGATATTTAAAGACCAATAGGGGAAAAAATTTAATAGTAACTCAATAATTTGCGATTTTTCGCATTATTCAATAAGACGGCGCTAGTCGCAAAATTATAAATTTAAAAATATCCAACTAATCTATCGAATAGAAACTCTAGGCGATTTAGGTCAATGAAAGTGAAACGTGTTCCCGTACCGGGAAGTCTGCTAAAAAATAGACTGGTTGACAGATTATATTGAAAAATGATGTCGCCAATTTTACTTAACAAACAAACATTTACATACAGGCACATACATTGCTTCTGGCCCCACACTAGGATACCCTGTGTCGTGGGAACCAGAAACAACGACATCACAAACATGTAAACATCCAAGACCTGGGTTTTTTTTTTGTCCCCAGCCGGGATTCGAACCCGGGACCTCTCACATGGTATGCAGATGCACTACCGCTGCGCCACGACTTAAGTCAGTAGTTGGGTTACTCGATGGTCCCAGACTTTAGCCACATCGGATCTCATTTGATTGCTCGTATATCGACAAAGATCTTTCACACGAGATTTCAATTAGTTTGCGTAGATGCACGACTCGTGCGTGCGAATCGGCCGGCGCAGTTAGAATGCGCGTCATTCAGCGGTCCCGTTCGTTCAGTGGAACTGTGATAGTTATCTGACTCCGCTGCCCCTTGCAACGCACTCATTAAATATTTTCACCAAGACACGATCGCCTTTTGAATGAGAAAGCGCTACAACACTGGTTAATTTTGGTTAGTAAACACACAGAGTCATTATTCATTGATGTGATTCCAGGAAGTGAAATTTATCCATGGAGAACTTTAAAAAGACCGGCCAAGTGCGACTCGGTCTTGCCCACGAAGGGTTCCATACCATTATCTATACAACATTAAGCACAAAGATCGAAAACAAAAAAACTGCAAAAAATAACTTTTGTTGTATGGGAGCCCCACATAAATACTTAATTTATTTTAATTTCATTATTCATATTTCAAGCGAATTTAACTACATATTCTTTTAATATTTCAAGCGTCTACCTGTTGCCGTTATTAATATCGATCAAAAAACGGCAAAAAAATTAAGTTTGTTGTATGGGAGTCCCCCCTAAATATTTATTTTATTCTGTTGTTAGTATTTATTGTTATAGCGGCAACAGAAACATGTATATCATTTGTGAAAATTTCAACTGCCTAGCTGTCACGGTTCATCAGAAACAGCCTGGTGACAGACAGACAGACGGACAGTGAAGTCTTAGTAATAGAGTCCCGTTTGGCACCCTTTGGGTACGGAACCCTAAAAACGTCTTACTGGAGAGGGCATGTTGAAAGATAAATGAGGGTAATAAAGATATGATACTAATACTTTTCATAACACAATCTGTCGAAAACCGATTTTTGTTTCGCGTTGCAAAAATGCTTCGTACAAATCGGACGTAAACTGTTACGTCACAGGTTGCTAGTGACGATCGATAATATATGAAGCATTATTTGTTTGTTTCAATTGTTTCTTATTTTTATCTCTCATATGAAGTTATCTCATAAGATAATGTTTTCATGTTTTCGTTTTACCCTTAATAGAAATCGTTTCAAATTGTAAGAAAAAAATTAATATGTTTTTTTAATTATTAGAGTACCTGACTTCATTTTTCGCATTTTTGAGAGTTATAGGTAAATACAAAAAAAAAATACTTTTACGGTTTAATTTTTTCTGAGTTTTTCTGTCTTTTATGTTATGAAAACAATGGCATTCCAATCTAAGTATGAGGCATGTCCCCCATCAAAACATTTAACTTTGTAATTAAAATGCAGCTTACAAGGTATTGTTTAGGAAGTTTGGATATTGTAATGAGAATTTATGACTGAAAACATTCCCGGTTATTTATTACGACAAGTTGGTAAATTATGTTGTCTGGCTGGAGGAACTGTTTAATTTTATTTAACTCCTACAGCCTTCTTTACTGTCTTGTCGTGAGAAAATTTCATCTTGCAAGCTTGCTTGCTTATGTTCCGAAGGAATAACTACAGTGGTAGGTATTACGGTATTTTTTGTATAGAAATTAAACTAATTTGCTCTGCGGAGCTTCGAGCTTTGAGATTCCGGCTCATTTCTTGTAACACTTTATAAATTCGGTTGTTTTCGTGAGTCTTTTGTTTAAATCTGTCCCTACCTTACTACAGCGTTCCCCGCAATCGAATCCATCCTCATTGTTTCGGGTAATGCGATTAAGTTTAATTTCATGTGTCACTGCGGCGCCTGTTTGAAATTCAAATTCCGTCATTGTCCGCAACACAGAACACAAAGTCCGCAACGTGTCGAGATTAGTCGTGTGCCACGGATGTGCGCGCAAACCATAATTTTAATGCCTTCATCGTAATATTTTGCTTCGTTAAACACATCACTATATAAACAACTGAGTAGAACTGAAAAAAATTACAACTGAACCAGTGAGGGCTCTCTTTCGCTGGCGGCTCTAACATTTCCACAAAAAAGCTAGAAGTCTTGGTTAAATTAGAACGTGTTGTTGAGCATACGAAAGTATCTACTTGATTGAAGGTGACCCTAGGAATACAAATACCTATCTTGAAATTGAAATGGATCTTCTCGTAAAGCTAGAAATAGGTATAATATTAAAGGACAGCTCTTTTACACATAATCATGTCATGTGATTGATAACCAAATTATTGCCTTCTTTATTACAATATTGGACAAAGAACTGAATTGGAGCCTGTCGTGATCCAGATTGGTCCCACGATGTAAAGCATCCAATCAACCACAATAAAATTGGCGATTGGTGGTTAGTGGTTTTATTACATATCTGTCAAAATCTGATTCTGTTAATACAAAGAGAGGCAGACTTACGACGTGTGACGTTATGAATTTCAAAAGGATTCGTGATACCTATAACGTCAAACTCAATTTAAGTAAAACTGCAAGAACGTTCTAAGAAAATGACGTATAGCAATTTCTGATATTCCTTTTAACACGCATAAGGTAGGTGATAAAAAAAGTTCTGTATCCATGATACAATAACTTGCGATTGTATTGGTATTTTTGTCACGAAGCAAAATAAGAGCGCCAGTCGCCATTTTCGCTTTTTTTTTTGTTTTATCGAAAAATTTCCCTACGCGATTTAGGACGAGATAATCTGTCAAACATACTGCAAAGACTAGCTTATGTTTCTATCTTTTTAATATCAGAAACATGACGTTGTTGTACGAAAATTACATACTTAGTTTGAATTTAATTCAATTCAATTAGAGCCCCGGCATAGGACTATCAGTACTGTTTGCAACTACTGCGAACTCTGCACATCAGAGAAGCTTTTTTAACGCACTCTGGCATAAAAGTCTTGATCAATCTTAGCAATATTTTACCTTACACTTTCAACTTTGAACAGCCAAGCCTTTGAATTCCATGTAGGCGTTTTCAATTCGCTGTCATCGATCTGCGTTGTTGCATTGTCATCCCCGTCGCGCATCATTTGCAGTGGCGATTCTAATGGGTATATTTCATTACCAATTTAAACTTCACAATGTGGCATCGTTTATAATGATTTTCGGTAATGGAACGGCGGCAGGCCGGCGACAGCTGATGTCGGCCAACCCGAAGAGCTCCTTGTCCCATCGCCGGGAGAATTTAACCTCTATTTGTATGGGGCCATAAGCGACATTACGACGCCCTGCATCAGTTTCTGTAGGACTTATTTGTCGCGTAATTTACATCGAATGTGCATCGTCTGGCCACCCCATGCCGGTTGATTAGCTTGCGATGACATGCACGCGCTCCGCTGGGGTGACTGACAGATAGAGCGTAGTGGAACTTGGTAATGATCTAATGATGCAATCCACAGTGACACGCCTAGGGTTGCTAATCGTAGTATAGAATACTCATAGTATTTTATCATTATTACTAAACAGGGTTATTTCTAAAATGCCAATGTCGGTTAGAGTTTGTCATTTACAACAATTTTTGTTTAATTTTTTTTTATTTAATTTTTGCATTTAAAAAATCGAACTTTCTCTGTTTTTCTGCTTTTTTATTCCGCTGTTTGATAGATATTAATAATAATAACTTCTATACAACACAATCGCTTGTCCTAGTGCTTGTAGATAATAATTAAAACCATATATTGGAGGGTTCTTGAGTAGATTAAAAAAAAAAATAGGAATTCCAGAAAATCTGTGTTTATTTAAACTGTAGATAAAAACTATAGGAAAGCGATGACAATTGGATTGGTCCAAGTAGTAGTCTCGTCCAAAGGTGAAGTAGCAATGAAAATCCAAAACAAATCTAAAAATGGGTTACGTTATTTTTAATGTTGAGTTTAAAATGATATGACAGAATAAAGGAAATAACGAAAATGGTGTAAAAAGGTACACCGTTACAATATGTTACAAAGAATGGACATTCTTCTATATGGGACAATGGTTTACAGAATTAATGCAACGACAGTAATATAATAAACCCTAGTATTTTGAAAAATATACGTCTGGGTAATAACTCATAGAATTATTTCATAACTATTTGGTGTATTTGAGGAATTGCGCATTTTAGAAATAACCCTGTGTTTCGCTGTACTGCGTTCTGTTGAAGAAATATGTACTACGCGAAAATACTATGTAGTTATAAGTTTTAAGGATCAATCTTTATTAACTTCACGTACATTTTTTTATTTATATCTCCTTCACAGTTAGTGATCTGCAATAGTACTCTTTAGTCACCATCACAGTTAGTGAATAGTACTGAACTACAAATTCACAAATGTACGTAACTTAGGAAACTAAGTCACTGGTACATACATGCTGGGGTTTGAACCCGGGATCTTCATGCGTGTGAAGTAAATGGTTTATCCACTGAACTACCCCACCGCGATCTACTGTACTTTAGTTTAACACTTCTATTGTTAATAAATTAAACATAGTGCACATTTAAAACGATAGTTAAGTTACAGTGATCACCGAAAACGTGGTCAATTAAGAGCTACCTATTAGAAATTAGGCGCAAGAAGTCACGCGATTCAGTGACCACTCGGAGATAGTGTCGTAAAGTTAATCTCTATCTCGATGTGACAAGGTAGGTAATTTCTATTCATTGGGGACAGCCGGCCTCTAATTAAAAGTTAAGCCCGCATTTGCTCTTTGCATGCGAAACAGTCATCGTCCTTTCGAGTTCTCCTCTAGAGGTTATGCAGGGAATTTCAGAATGCTTCTGCGGTGCTTAATTCTACTCATCAATACCAAAAACTTTTATTTATAATTTATTTGTAATTTATTTTCTTTCACCTGGTTGTGCAATAAAGTGTTCTCTATCTAACTATCTATAATAATAATTTACTTCCACACAATTCAATCACTTGACTTCGTCCCAAACTAGGATACCCTGTGCTATGGTATCTTTCTGTATATACTTTTAGTAACCGAACAATGCGGCGGACTTAATGCCATAAGCATTTTCTACCAATCAGGCTCAGAAGATGGAAGAAAGAGTTCGTAGGCGTGCATAAAAAATATTTATAGTTACTCCGAGATGTCAAATAAAATATTAATATGTCAGTTGTTCCATACCATTTCCTGTATTTGCTCTAGCGAATATAAGAAACGGCTGATACCTTTTTCGATATTTCAGAGTTGTTTTCATAATAATAGTTGTTTGTATTGATTACTAGAATAACCTTAAGGAACTAAAAGGGAACTTATCCGTAATGTAGTGCGATGTAATGGCGCAATGAAATAAAAAATTTGGTACTGCAAGTGCGCGAGCTTCACATATTCAATGCGGGCATTTGGCCGGGTGCTGACTTGCTGAGTAACTGCTAGTGCGTTTCAGCCCTAAGTTTCACCGGATTTTTCTAAGGTTGCGCCAACGCTATGTGGCAGTACTATATGTTTATCGACTGAATAAGCACGCTTCGTACTATTAGCAGAACTACCCGTGGATAAATTGTATGACTGGAGACCCTGTCAAATAGCTATTTATTTGTTGATTCCTGGATAAGTAGTTAGCTTACTTACTTACTTAGTTCTCTATTGTTAGCTATTTTCAATATTTCGCCAAAGCCTAAACTAAGGTCAATTAACACGGTTTCAATCGTCAAATCTGGATCAGGTCATTGTTTTAACCTAATTAGTTCTCTGAATTTATTTCACGACCCCAGGCTATCGACATCGGGAACGAATAAACGGATCGTGCGATTTGCGCACCTTGTGGAGAGAAATTATTGGCCTGTCAGTTGATAATGGCCTCAGATGTTATTTCTTACAATCTTTGCCCTTTATTTTTAGGGCAGAATAATAAAGCTAATTTGATGAGGATTTACGTCTAGTTTAGTAAACTTTCGTTCAACTAAGTACCTACGGCCGATATTGCAGTTAGTTTATCTTCTTAAGACTGGATTTTTCAATAGTCAGATAAAATTTAACTAGAGAATAACAGACAGTTGTCACTGTTTTTTCGTATGATAGCATGCAATTTATTGTCCAGTTAAGTTTTATCTGACTATTGAAAAATTGGCCCTTAGAGTTGTATAAAATAGTGAAATTTACTTTACTCAGCAAAATTGTAAGACCAAGAGCATCTGCCAATATACTGTTATGCAGTTTGGCAGAAAGACAACTTTGTATTTATCTGAATAAAAATCTTCATTCATTTATTCATTCACAAAAAACAATGCCGTGTGCACACAGTTTGTTTTTGAAAGGTTTCATAAAGCAGAATCTATTTACGTGAACGGTTGTGTCATTTGTGCAAGATAATTTTACTATTAAACGTCGTTTGGTTACATACTGGGGTTAGCACGAACGGCGAAACTGGGCTAAGTTTGTTAGCCCGTTTAAATCCAAGATGTTGCGGAGCATAACTTTACCATAATAAACTCTCATAGCTAAGAGCAGAGGTAGGTAGGCGTGTAACTACCGCCGGAGGAAGTAAGTTAGGTATTTAAACAAAACAGCCCCACAAAAGCCCTTTGGGCGGAAGATAAGTTAGGGAGTGAATAATAGACCGCAGATTGCTTAACAAAAGCCTTATTATTACTGTTTAGTTGACAGACTCGTCCTTTGCAAACACGCTCCGAGCTTTGTTCCGGCGATAGGGGGTCTTAAGTTTTTTAGGGTTCCGTCCCTTAAAAAGAAAAAACGGAAACTTATATGAGCACTTTATAGACTGTCCGTCTATTCGTCTATCTGTCCATACGCCCGTCCGTCAGTCTGTCTACCTGTCTGTCTGTTAACATTTCTCAGAACAGAGTGGAGCTATCAAGTTGAAATTAATTATTATTATGATTATAATTAATACTTTTATTGCACTTAAACTAATGTACAATACGGCGCACTAATGTGAGGTTCTAACGGTCAACGGTTCCTCTGAAGTGTGACAATTTTAAGCTTCTAAGTCAACACAAACAAACGATACGGTCACATTTGAAATATTCTCTAACTCATTATTATTATTTCTTTATTGCACAAAAGATAATGTACAAAAGGTGGACTTAATGCTAATGATATTTTCTCCCAGTCAATCCACAGGAGGCACAGAAGAGGCAAAAATTGCGGCAAAAACTCATTTTTTTATTATTATTTGATGTAACGACAAATTAACAATTTTCGGATTTTCAGCGCTAGGAAATTATGCTTCTTGCCAATTTTCACTCTTAAAGGTCAACGAGCATTATATATGCTTTGTAACGTAAGAAAACTCAATTATCCAAGAATCGAGGTCTTACAGTTGTACTGGTGGTAAAGGTAAAAAAATCAGAAAATTGATAATTTATTGTACTACAAAAAGAAATTACAAACTTAACTTTGTAGTTGGGTTGTGTGCAGAAGAAAATTTATGTTGACTGCAAGATTAAGTTTGTTGTTGTTTGTTCTTAACCCCAAGTAAATGAGTTCTACTCGCACTCATCTGGTTTTTTTAATAGTCTTTGAGTACCAATTTCTGTTAAACGAATACTAACTTATGCCAAGTAGAAACAACGTAACGTTGATTACTCCAGTGTTTTTATAGCAAATGTTTCCGGAGTAGCCACTGTCACTGATAAACCTTAATTTGAAAAGATGAAAAAAGAGTCAAATGTTTGACTAGGAAACGGAGTTTACGCAGGGCGGATACAAATTTTATGTTTAAAAATAACGTTTTCAGGCCAAACCTGACGGTGGATAACGTTGTTTCTAGATTGGCAACACAATCTTTGTTGGCAACCCAACAAAGTATAGTCATTTTTTTGGGTTGAACCTGTGGCAACATTGTATCTTTTTCTCTTCCTACTCTCGGTCACCGGTGAGCTGTAATGATCTTCTAATCTACAATAAATTCTTTAATATGTGAAAATCTAGCGATTCCGTGCTCCAAACCCTCCACCGTCAGTCCAGACGTCCACAAGCGTTGCCTATATTGTCAATTTGAAAATTATTCTATATTTTTAACGTGGAAAACGTTCCTAAGTCCAACACAAAAAGTTCGACTAGCTGATTCAGTAGAGCAAATCTAAGGATGATTTTTGACAGAAAGGTAATCCACTGTCAAATCATGAAGAAGAATAAGACGACAGAAAACCTATCCTTTCCTGGAAATACAGTCAGTCCAATAGAATCTCTAGCTCTTACCTGGACTCTCCATAACCGAACTGAAACTGGTTATCTGGAAGTGATCACTTTTAGTGATAAGGCCGCCGTCCGTACTTTTAGTTTAATAAATATCAGTGTAATTCCCTATGTACAACTAGTAGTGGCCGCGACTACGTTCACGTGGTTAACGGATTATCCCACAGAACAGAACAAATTATCCTATAGCCTGTGTCCACCCTAAACACTGGTGAAAGATATTTTGAAGTCGGATTTGTATTTTTGGAGATTATCACATACATACATACCTACAAACTTACAAACATTGAAACTTACAATTTTTTTTTCTTTATAATATTAGCAATAAGCTCGCCTATGTGCAAAACTATGTGTTTAAATTAAATAAAGAATCTTAATAATATAGACTTAGCATAGATATAGTGTTCTCTATCTATCATCTAAATCAAAAGTTTTTTTTCTAATTTTCAGAGGAGTTACTTGGAGCAATTCGGATACCTGTCAAAGGACCAACCGAGGGTTGGCAACTTGGTACACGGGGACGCCGCCGAGTTCTACGAGGACGAGGAAAAGATCGCCATCAAAGCCCTGCAGGTAATAAAGACAGAAATAAAAAATCACCAAAAGCCCGTCTGCTGAGCATTCACTATATAAGCAGGCTGGACCAACCTAGGTTCCTCGCTAGATTCCTCATATATAACTCTTCAATTGCAGGCGTTCGGAGGGATACCAGAGACGGGCGAGGTGGATGAAGCCACTCTCGAGCTGATGAAGAGGAGGCGCTGCGGTCGACCGGACGTCGAGGTCGGGGACGGACGGCGTAGGAAACGGTTCGCGGTGCAAGGCGAGAAATGGAAACACACCAACTTGACTTGGAGGTATGTTTATTTTTGTATTTAAAAAACCTAACAGTTAATTTAAAAAAGATGTTATTGACAATACAAGGTTAGAACAAAACACAATACGAGCAAAAAAATACAATACAAGATACAACCGCGGGTTTCGTCAAAGTTATAAGTTTAATTATAAACGAAAATATAATAAAATTATAATATTATATAATGAATGAATACAGTTATTTGTCTTTTTCTTTCGAAAATATTATTTACACAGAGTAATTTTTAAAAATACGCAGGAAAACTAAAATAATTATTTTAAAACTTAAATAGGATCTGCGCATTTGAAAAAAGTTGTAAGTATTTAATTGCCCACCAAAATATCCCCGTTTTTGCGAATAATTTTAGTAGAATTTTATCCGTAATGTGTATAAAATATTTTATTTTATACGCATTAATGATCTATTTACAGGTTTTTTGCGTAGCACAAATACTAAAATTAAATAATTTTGTTGTAAAACGGCCACAAAAAAACTATTGACTGACTTACTGGCCCCAAACTAAGATTTTTTGTGTTATGGTCAAGTTATGGACTAATATCAGTTTGAAAAAAAAAATAGAATCCGTGCACCTAAGCCGCAGCTCAGGGGCCTAATTATGCGCACCAAATCCTGAGCGATTCCAATCGTCTAACTGTCAAATTCCATACTAATTTGACAGTTAGACGATTGGAATCGCTCAGGATTTGGTGCGCGTAATATAGGGGCAGGAAGTTATTGCTTTTGAAACAAAATATAGTAGAGTTACATTAAAAATAATACTGTGCGCACTGAAAGAAACGATAAGTCAATTTGATATGCAACTAGTAATTTTGGTACGCAAATAATATTTTGTCTACGCAGCCAGTTTCAAAAAATTAAAATCGTATGTTATTATGACAAATCGAGGTCCATTGCGTAGCTGAGTCGTTTTGGTAATCTGTGGGTTAATCGACTTTGCAATATACAATATCGAATTGTCATAGTAAACCACAAATTGTAGTTCTATGAAACAGGCCCCTGTACTGCCTCGTTGGTCAGGCCGTTAAGGCGCTTAGCTACCAAAACAGAGGTTGTGGGTTCGATTCCCTCTGGGGGCCGCCGTAAATTTGTACAACTAGCCTCAGTCTGGGTGTATTTTCATGTTTGTGACGTCCTTGCCTTACCATAGCACAGAGTCAAGTTATTATTATTACGAGTATTATATATTAATAAATATGAGTACCTATTATATTATTCTTGACTTGGGTACAATGAGTTTATTTGTAGCAGTCATGTAAATGATGCTTCAATAGTCTAAAAACTTAAAGAATTTTTTTTTTTCACATAATTAGCTATTTCCCATTTAAAACTACTTCTGAATATAAATAAGGCATAAAGCGCCATCTATCAATTTTTACCGCAACTATTTAAGTTGAACATTGGCAGGTGCTGTTTATACGGTGCAATTTTAGCTCTTCAATACGAGATGGCGTCGCTAAATTTATTTGTAGCGACATCTGTTATCTATTCTTTAAACTACAGCAACACTTAGTTCGGCTACTCGCTACTAGATGGCGGTACAGTATTAATTTTTATTCAATTAGTTCCAATATTTACGATAGATGTCACTAGTAGATTTTGTATATTTTAATAAGCACAATATTATGCTAATATTATCGTTTTTAGGATTTAAATAAGACAGAAAAAAATGCTTGGCTAGTTGGCTACAAAAAAATGTTTTCCAGAAAAAAAGAAAATAAAAATATGGATGATATTTTAATTTAATTTCAATTTTATTTAAGATTCTCATTTAGATTTAAACCTAGTAAGTAGGTGTAAAATATCCAAAGAAAATATGAAGTCCTGTTTGAGTGACCACAGTTTACGATAACGATTTCGTCACATTGCTATTTCCTTTAAGGCCACATAAAATTGATGACAAATAATAGTTAAATCACGGACCTCGTAAAAGTTACGACACTTTCCGCGTGGCTTAATTAAAAGTCTATGTCCTTTCGACGCCATCGAGTGCGAGTACCTACGGAGTAGGTAGGTGGGTTAGGCGGGCCATACGTAACGACTGCGGGTCAATAAACGTCTCCCACCCAACTCGACTTTACTGTTTCCGATTGTACCCACTTATACGTATAACTACAAACATGAAAACCGTTTTTTCAATATCATCCATTAAATAACTTTAAATAAGCAATACTTAATAAAATTCTCAATTATTTTTTTTATATATTCTTAAAACTTTATCTGTTAATTTAAAGAACATTCACTTCTGTTTATTGGCAGAAGAAACGGTTTTCAGGTTATGCGTTACTTTAACTACCTACATGTTGTATCTATAAGAATGTCACAACCTCTCCCATACGTTTGTATGTAGGTACCTTCTTTACTCGCAGTTTAATACGCAGATAGTTTACATATTTGCCAACCCAGATTATAATTGTATTTTTAGTTTAGAGAGGTTCTTTGGCACATCAACACCAGGCGTAGGTATGTCACTTTCCACGCGTTACGAATAAATTCAACACACACAACAATGGTTGTAATGTAAAAAGTGTAATAAGCTAATTCAAGTTCGTCTTTTAGCTGCGACGAATACGGGCACGTAGCGTAATTTGAAAAGTTCACAATCACCTGCACTGCACGGGCGATGCGGCTTCAGCACAATTTCCTGTCGAATTAATGGTCTGTCAATATTGTAGTCCTCGAAGCTCGCTGTACAAACTGGCAATAAAACGGACAGCGCTATTTCGCGGGGGGTTTACGAGAGTGTGGCGCCGGTTACACGATCGCGCTAACTGAAGCCGAGATTTTTCCGGACGTAAGGTTAATTGACTTTTGTCTTGAAATGCCAGAGAGTTGTCTCTCAAGTACCGCCAATGTTACTGAGCCAAGAGCCTGCTAACTTCACTGGCATTGCTGGAAGTGTGCAGCGGACACTCGCAGGGATTATAACGCGTAAATACGGGTAGCATTGTGCCGCTCCGACAGCGGAGCGACAGCGGCGCCCCGCCGTGCTGTCGGCGCCATCAGCAGTGGGATTGACACCGTGCCCGCACTCTGCTTCGAAAATTCCGAATGAATGTTCGTAAAATCGAGCCCCTACTAGTCTAGTAAGAAGAAGAAGAAGGAAGTAGTAAAAACCGGCCAAGTGCGAGTCGAACTCTCGCACTAACGGTTCCGTACCATTATCTGTAAATTAGAAAAAGATCTAATTTGATAACAGCGCCATCTATAGGAACCAAAAAGAAGCGTTTTACATGGACATTTCATTTAACGACATGACATCGGCTCTGTGTAGGTTACATAGATGGCCGCTAGATGGCGAGCGCTGTCTTTAGACAAGGTTTGTTGCCCACCTTAAATATTTCTTTTAAGTATTCTATTTTTAGTATTAGAAATACATCAACTGTGAAAATTTTAACTGCTTAGCTATCACGGTTCATGAGATACAGCCTGGTGACAGACAGACAGACGGACAGTGAAGTCTTAGTAATAGAGTCCCGTTTGACACCCGTCGGGTACGGAACCCTAAAAATATGTCATACTTACATTTTTTTCTACTTCCTTCTTCTTCTTCGCATCCATCGCAAGGAAAGAATATTAAGAAATAATAATATGTCCTTGCCCTTTACTCAGTGACGTAACTGTGTAGAGTGCAAGAACGTAAAGGTTACGTGCTATCGACTATGTTTAGTGTAGAGAACACTTCACTTAGGTACCTCTTGACTAGCAGCAAAAATACGTACGGCTTCCAATTTAAATTATCTTCCAAGATTAAATAATTTCTCTAATGAAACACTTAAGTACGTACCTACTTTATGTATTTCCCCATGTACCTGGGTCTCCCAGCGTTGGTAGCCTAGTGGGTAGAACATCGGACTCGGAAGCGAGAGACCCAGGTTCGATCCCAAGTGCAGGCATGTACCTATGACTTGGTTTTCTAAGTTATGTACATTGTGAAGTTATAGTAGCAATACCACACGCTAACGGTGAAGGAAAACATCGTGAGGAAACCTGAGTGTCTGAGCTATTCACATAATCCGCGGTGGGCACGCGTGGTGATTAAGCCCATACTCTCTCCTTGAGAGAAGGCCTGTGCCCTACAGTGGGACGCATCAAAGATCTTGAGCATTTGCAAATTTGCTCAGCTTACCCCTCCGGGATAGGTACAAGTGTGAGTTTTTGTACGTATGTGAGTATTTGAAGTTCTATTGACGCCTTTAATAGACTGAGTGGACAGGACAACTATCATTTCAGAGTTGAATTATCGAGATACTGCGATGCAGAGAACGGTTGTTCCGTCAGAAAGAAGCACCTCACACGCACCCAACTTGGATTTTGAAAAAGGCATAGGGCACAATAGAAAATTTGCGTATGAGAAGTTCGTAGATCTACCTACTTACTTTTTTTCTGAATGAAATGAAGAGGGTAGGGTAGATAAAACTGTAACCTAACCTTACGGTAAAACTGTATAAAACGAGAGTTTACACAATTTATTCATTTTCATTAATATTTTCAGGCGAATTGAATTTATACATATATTTTATTAAAATGTCTAATATGTTCCTGCGAAGGCTCGCAGTTTTTTAAGTTTTTTTTTTCAAATTTTTGGGTAAAGTTTAATTTTTCACGGCGAGACGTTTCATTTTACACAGTCACAGCTCTATCTAATCGGAACTTTGTTTATAAGGTTGCCGTTATTAATATCGAGCGAAAAACGGCAAAAAATCACTTTTGTTGTATGGGTGCCCCCCTTAAATATTTATTTTATTCTATTTTTAGTATTTGCTGTTATAGCGGCAACAGAAACATATCATCTGTGAAAATTTCAGCTGTCTAACTGTCACGGTTCATGCGATACAGCCTGGTGACAGACGGACGGACGGACGGACAGCGGAGCTTTAGTAATACGGTTCCTTACCCTTTGGGTACCGAACCCTAGAAAATAAATTACTCGACTTGACGCGAGGGTTGTCGAGGAAAGTGTGCGCTAGTATGAAACAAAACGTTTAGTAACTTTTTTTCGCGAATGAAAAGAAAATTATGCCCATTCAGTCTAATGTGTTATATTATTTTGCAAATTTGTACAATTCGATAGAAAATACGTAGATTCTGGGACTGAAGTTCGGAGGTTCGCGGGAAAGGCCTAAAGACGTAGAATTGGCAACGCCGAAGGCGCTCTCTACCCTATAGCCCATCTAACACAGTTTGCACAACAAAGTTGTTATAATATTGATAACAATCAGGTGCAGATTGATATTGTTGCATCGCATCGCATGGAATTTCTAAACAAATGCCCTGCTATGGACACGCGGCCGTCATGCACGCTCCGATTAACCTCTGAAAGGGATGAATAAAAGCCCCGCTCGTTATGCACAAACTGTAATGCATAGTAGGTGGTATTTACTTTACACAAGGGTCAGTTTCCATAATGTAGGTAGGTACTAGTAAGTAGGTCAAACAAAAGTAAATTCACAACTTTCGCCTAACTACTTTACGTAGAATGCATGAAAAGTCGTCACCAATAACAGTGAAGAAAGTAGGCTATATGCCTTACCTACTTACTCGAATGAGCGAACGAATTGTTTATTTATCCACTTACGTTTCAATTTGGTACTACCTAATTCCCCTTAAATTCCAAATTTTTCCCGGATAAAATATGAAAAAAAAATCTTTTTCAAAGGCAGACGATTGGGAATAAAACTTGTTTATAATTATCTCGTAGGTACCATTAATTTCAATACTAAGTGGGCAATCTAACATTTATTGGTGGCGCCCGCGCCCCCTCCCCGCCTCCTCACCGCCAGCCCCGCCTGTCGCCCCCGGACACACGAACTGGGTCGACGTTTCAATATTGAAGACATTTCACAATTTCCATTGCTGTTTATTGCGAGTGAACGACGTAATAAAGAGCTTATTATGCGAAGTACGTCATCGCACTATCTATTCCATTATGATATGATCGCATCCGTAAAGTTTGTTATTTTCAAGAATGTAAGAAAAAATATTGCTTGTTACACTCTTCCTTCCTTATTTATAAAAACACGATTCCTCTAAAGCACTCCTAAGAGTAAATTTATTTAATCTGTGGTTACGACTTTTCGTTGTAAAATCTCCATCACACAATTCACATACTATTTTAACCGGCGTTTTAAGGAATCGTGATTTTAAATAAATAAGACCGTTAGAGTATAAAGTACTATACGTATCTACATATATAGTTATAGGTAGGTTGTACTGCACTATAATTACAAGTTACACTTGCGATAAAGCAGAAATAACATTTGTTTATATGAGGACCTTATTTTATAATTTGTTACTCAAGTCCGTTGTAATTATTCTGTGAATAACTAGCTATCTATCACGGCTTAAGAAATAAAGCCCTTTATAAGCAGACAGACGTTTCAGGCACAGTAAGTATTCTTATCTCGTTGGCACATTTCGTGTTCGGATCCCTAAAAATAGGTATCTCCGGGTACATACTCTACCAAATTCAAATGTACGATCCAATGCTTTTCATATGATCGTCAGATTATTATTAGCAAATATTGTAAGTTCGTCAATTCTACGTTCAAAACACAACTTTATGCTCTTTCATGAGCATGAATGTACAGGTGTTATGTCTACGTAGTTTGCTCTTTCAACACAGCGGAAGTCTATTAAATCTATGGTTATTTTTAGTGATTTCAGTTGCTTGTATAAGTCATTTTGCCGACGAGCGAGCCTAGCTACACTGATTCAGGCGAAAATAAAATTCTAACAATAGGCCTTCTTCTTCGGCCGTCCTCATCCAGCCGCGCTGCCAGCAGTCTGTCATGACCAGTGGTCGGAGTAGGTATATTGATTTTAGATACTTGCGTCATGATATCATAACATGGACATGCATTTCTACCGGAATGTACCGGAGTTTCCAAAAATTTGGTAAATAGAGTAATAAAATAAAAAACCATATGTAAGCAAACAAAATTGTTTATTGTTAATACAAATAATCATTATTACAGTTTTATTAAAAATAATTATTTTTAATCCTCATCGGTTACAAGTTCTACATTTTGATTTTCTGTCTCTATACAATTAAAATAAATAACTGTAATTTTTTCAATATTTTCTAATTTTAAGCTATTTCTTTTAACATCTAAGATCCATTTGTAAGTGGAAAATGATAGTTCAACATCTGTAGATGTCAATGGAGCGAATTTGAAATAAAGTTTCTGATTATTTGCTACGCTTTTTTCAATACTCTCGCTGTATTCTTTAATTGTATCTAAATCTGGATTTCGTTCCATAACTGATTCTCATTATTGCATTCATTTATTTTTTATATTCTCATTATTGCACTCGTTAAGCGTAGCCCTTACTTGATCAAATACTAAAAGTGAATCAGCTAGAGATAAATTTTGTTTTTGTAACTCTTTTAGGGCTAGTAGTATAATAGAGTAATTTTCTTCAATATATTTTAAATCATTTTCTAAATTTTGTTTTTCCAAAATGTTTTTTGCGTTTCGTATGGCTATAGCATCAGAACTGCTCAAGCAGGATTTCATGTAATAATTTCGATGTTTCGGTATTTTTATCATAATAATCCGGAAACTCGGAGGCGTATCCATATTAACATATACGTTTGATGTCAGTGACCTTAATTCAATATACCTACTCCGACCACTGGTCATGACCTTGATCAGATGATTTGAAGGTCATTGACTATTCAGTTTAAATAATCAATATAGAACAAACAAATTTTTATGCAAATGACCAAAGCTAATCGACGTGTTTCAGAAATTGCGCATTTTAAGGGGCGGGCCTTTTACTCGTACAAGGAACGAGAAAGGTATAAATAAATTTATTTTTGAACACGGTCTTGTTTAGGGGACGAAACTGCACACTAATACCTACAACGTCATTATTCTTCTACGTACAATTCCATTACTGCTCACAAGGAGTTTGGAGCAAACAAATATTTCTTCTTCTTCGACAAAGCCACGGCGAGGATGCAAAGCTTGAATCTCGAAAAAAGGGCTATAATTCTCTGGTTCTGTCGGTGGATAGAGACGTTTCGTGTGCTGATGTCCTGCGACTCGCGACTACATCGTAAAGTTTAACTCGGCGTAACGTTTCAGCGTCTCGCCACGCCCCCCCGCGGCCGCCCGCGTCTCTAAGTGCAGCTTTGAGTCCTCTACACCATAGAAACTAGAAAGCTAAGAAACCTAGAAACTCACTAGGTAGGTTTGCTTACCTACATAAATACATTCTTATAAGTACTTCAAGAGATACGTTCTACCGGGTACATTCAGAACCGCATGTTTATTTTTTGCTATCACTTTTTTTTTCTTAACAAAACGAAACGAAGAGATTGGATTAGACCACTTTATTGTACACACTAGAATACAAAATACATTAAAATGACATGTCTAAGAGACATTTTATTCTTATAATGAAGAACCATGCGGGTGGCTGTGTCACTTCAACGCAATACCAGTATGTAAGAAACAAAAGTTACAAAATCGCATAAACTACCCCTGGTGGGACTCGAACCCACAATCCCCGGCTTAGGAGGCCGATGCCTTATCCATTAGGCCACAGGGGCTGACGCCATTTTGCTCTTAAATCTTTTATGCTTTGCCTGGAAATAAATGTGTTTCAGATGAATAACGTAACAAACGCCATTTCGATCGGAATTCAATATTTCGTCGTAATAAATATCAGCCCGGATAGCTCAGTCGGTAGAGCATTGGACTTTTAATCCAAGGGTCCAGGGTTCAAGTCCCTGTTCGGGCGGCTTCTTTTTGTTTCTACTTTTTTTTTAAATTGCTTCATAGCAAAAGTTTATTTGTTTTTCTTTTTGACAGCAGTCCTCCAGACTTACTTTTTAGTTCCATATCCGAAGGGTGCCAACGGAACCCGACGTCTATCTGTCTGAACTATAAAGGTCGGCATTATCTCTCGAAACGTGATAGACAGCTGGTTTAAAATGTTCACAGCACGTGTTTTCCCAATGATTTCCCAATAAACAATTAAAAAAAACTTATTTAAAATATTAAAGACCCGACTGAAAAAAGCTTAGCTAACTAGATATGTTCAAATTTAAACGTCATCACGCGGGATCAAATATTCCATTCACTTTAGATAAGTTTCTTTGGTCCCGTCTATTGAATATTGAACATAAAGTAGTTATTTAGGTCTTGTTTAAGACTTTCTAGCAAGCGATTTTTTATTTTTTTATATGTGACATCTAGCGCTCACCTTTTGTTTTTTTTTGTGACTTCAGTGCCGAACGTTAATAACATTAATTTGACATCTCTTTTGTCCAAATCGGCCAAACCATTGGCTTCTGAGTGGTCATACAGAAACGTACGAACATACTTATGGGTATTCATTGCGCAGAAACATAGCCCTGCTTTACTCTCTCAGTGGGATAAAAGTAAGGGGCGTCCCCGAATGCACGACACGTGTTTTTTACATTGTTTAGAATTCCGTACCTTAAAAGGATAAAAACCGAAACCCTTATAGGATTACTTTTACTGTCCATCCGTCTGTCCATCTTTTTCAAGATACTTTTGCTCAGGAGCTATCGAGCTATCAAATAGAAATTATATTAAGTACTAAGATCAACGGTCTCTCAGGTGTGGAAACGCAATGTTCATTGTATTATAAAATAAAGTATGTTCCTTTTTTTGAGAAAATAGGTAAGTGGGGCCTCGGCCCCATTTTGATTTGGGCTGCTTTCATTTTTTGCAGCTTAAATATTTTGATTTGACTGCCTCGTTGGTCTAGTCGTTAAGTCGATTAGGTACGAAAACAGACGTCGTGAGTTCGATTCCCACTGGGGGCCGCCGTACACATGGCCTCAATCTCAGTGTATTTTCATGTTTGTAACGTCCTTGTCTGGTCCCCATAGCACAGGCTATCCTAGTTTGGGACCAGGTCAAGTGATTGTATGAGTATTGTGTGGAAGTTATTATTATTATGCCGGGACAAAAAATATAATAGTCTCGTTAGACCAAAGTGGCCAGACGGACGCCCTCCGGCTGAGGAGTCCAAGCGGCCGGAGGTCAGGGCGACAACGAGAGAAAACGTCTGACACGTCAGAAAGCAGCACTTCTTCTGCATGATAGGCAGATTTGTAACGCATCTTTTCCGCGTCCTCGTCCCACGTCTTTCCTGTATGCCCTAGGCTTTACAGTACAAGTGTGTAAAGGAAATTAGTTTATTTAGAGTCACAAATATACATAAACTCAAGGCTGTAACCCGGATAATTACGTGTAATTTGTAGTTACATTTTTTTTAAAGATTATAAACTTGCTTCTAGCAGCGGTAGAACGCCGGCCCTACATTCGGGAGGTCGTGGGTTCGAATCCCGGCATGTACCAATGACTTTTTTCTAAGTTATGTACATTTGTGAAGTTGTACTAGCAATGCCACTCGCTAGCTTTGAAGGAAATTATCGTGAGGTAACCTGAGTGTATGAGGAGGTCACATACCTCAGCGTTTGAAATTCCCAATCGGCGGTGAGCACGCGCAGAATTAAGCCCATATTCGCTCTCCGAGAGAAAGCCTGTGCCCTGCAGTCCCTGATGCCTTTTGTGGCAACTTTGACACACCACAGGATGCACTCTGACGCTCTGACTTTGTCTTGTATTATGTTGTATTTATGTGACTTGTTTGTCTTTTGTACTTGTTATGCCTTTTTTTCTTGTGATGTGTTAATTTGTCCCAATAAAAGTCTTTCTTCTTCTTCTTCTTCAGTGGGACTCATATAGGCTATATACTTAAAAAAAACTTAACTTTGCATTGCAACACTTGGTGTGATTTTAGTGTAGTCCCTAAAGTACTTATCCTAAAGCACTCGACTTCGGAATTCCAGGAAAGTTCATCGATTTGTGCAGTTATAATTTTGTAGTTTTCATAATAACTTAAAACAAGGATTTAATAATCCGGATTTAACAAGGATTAAATCTCCTTGCTAAAACCTACTGCTACTAAACGAAGACTTCTTTCCTCTTAAGTTTTTCAGGACTTTCAGTAGTATCATAACAAAGAATGTGAGTCTCAATTAAGTTAGTTCTCTCCTTTTTACGACCAATTCATTCAATCGACACCGTAAGCATATTACCTCTACACAGGGTGACATTGAATGCGTTAGCAAAATTTTAAGGGGCATTCAGACCATGATCGAGAAAACTTTAAATATAAAAGAAACAGGCCAAGTGTGAGTCAGAATAACGCACGAAGGGTTCCGTGCGATTATCTATTCAACATTTTGAATATTTCAAGCGTCTACCTGTTGCCGTTATTAATATCGAGTAAAAAACGGCAAAAAATCACGTTTGTTGTATGGGAGCCCCCCTTGAATATTAATTTTATTCTGTTTTTAGTATTTGTTGTTATAACAGCAACAGAAATACATCATCTGTGAAAATTTCAACTATCTAACTATCACGTTTCATTAGATACAGCCTGATGATAGACGGATGGATGGAGGGAGAAACGGACAGCGGAGTCTTAGAAATAGGGTCCCTTACCCTTTGGGTACGAAACCCTAAAAATGGCGAGTCAACAATATATTTTTTGTACCAAAAACCATATCGGCGCAAGAAATTATAAAACTTAAAATATATGGATTGCATCTTAATTGTTACTTCACTGGTTTAAATGTTTCCCGACAAAAAAAATCATTTTTTAATGCGAGAATAGTTCTTACCGCTTTGATTTGTGATTACAGTTTCGAACCGAAAGGTATCTAAAAATGTTATGCCATGACTTTAAAAAAAATAATTTCATCGTTTATTAAGATGGAAGGAGCATTGCCTTAATATAAAGTTAACGATTTCAATTTCACCCTGTAGAGTGTTCCAAAATCCTACGTTGAAACGTGACCGTAATTTGATTACCCCCGTCCGCTGGCAACTACTAAAAATAACACTGTTAAAGTAGATTACAACAGCAAATGCCCGCCCTTCCTAAGGTATCGGACTATTCGTAAGTAATAAAAAATTGCCGTAAGCGATAATCTGGCCTCGTGGCACTGTTTTACATATCGAGCATAGCTTGTCAGCAGATCTAGACCCACTTTACTATAGGACTTTCTGATTTGTCTAACGACTCTAAAAGCGCTGTTTCGCAAAACTCTAAAAAATGAAGCCGATAAAACCGTCGTCACGCAAGCAGGAAGAATAGAGGCATAATCCTCTTTTCGAAGAGTATCTCTACACATATAGGTAAGACACGCTGGCACTTAAGTTGTAAACTTTTATGAATAAACCTCGGCACTGACAGTAGCGGCCATGGACTTAATAGGAGATCTTTACTTCGACGTATATGTCGCCATGTAGGAACAGCATTTTTTAGGCCGCAGGAAGTACCTCAAGACTCAGCGTGGCTGAAATTTCAATTAAGAGGGGTGTTCTTGTCTTGGGAGGTGAGGGCGCAGGTCGACTAGCCGATCGCTCACTTGCACTTTTAATTAATTTATTTATCGAGTTCACGGATCGACGGCGCAACTCGCGCCGACGCCCTCCCCGCCGTCGGGTATATAAGGCGAGGAGGACGAGCGCCGTCCGTCAGTTTTCTCGGAGCCGGGGGCGCCGGTGCCTGCGCCCGGGAAAATGTGCCGAAGGACGAGGGTTACTTTTTGAATTTGCATTTTTTTTAAGTTTGTAAAGAATAATTTTCGTCTCGAGTGGGTTCGCGCTGCGCGGCGGGCGAGGCGGCGCAGCGACCTTGAGGTGAGTGCAGCGGGCGCGGCGCGGCGCGTCGATATGCCGCCGGCCGCGGCGCGCCCACAGCTGTTTTCACTTCCTAGCGCCTCATTTACCTTCAGTTACCAATACAATTTCAATTACATTGTTTGTACTTATTTTGTTTCATTTGGGAAATCGGTTGGATTTCTGTTTTTGTTGGTAATTTTATTAAGCTTAAGTTTGCTATCTGCTCTTTTTTTGCGTACCAATTAAGCAATTTATTTCTACTTGTTTATACTGGTAGTCTGTGATTTGCCATTTACCTTATCAGTCATCAAATAAGCGTATTTGCAAGGTGCCTCTGATAAATATGTTATGAAGGGCAAATTGTTTCGTCGGATGCGGCGCCCCGTAGGCCTTGTAGCAGCCGCGTAGCGCGTAGCGGCCCCGCGGAGCGTAGCGCTCGGCCTCTACGCAGCGAAGAGAACGAGCCGGCTAACTAAATATTAAGCGAGTAATATTTGAATATAAAATTCACCATTATTATTTATCGCCGCACAACCCCCGCGTCGCTTGCCTGTATAAATACAAACGTACGAATCAAAGGCTATAAAAGGTTACGATCTGGCGGCGTCATCATTTCACAATACATTGCGCAAAAGTATAAGCTCGGAGCAGTTTTTATATCGCACATTGATGCAGTACTTTACGATAACATCCATAATCCATGCTCCCAGAGGGTTCGCGCCAATTGAGTTTGGTTCCAGGATCGGAAGATCGGGAACGTCATAAATCAATTGAGTGCGCGAAGGCTCGCACTTGGTCGCTGGCCAACTGGAGGCGCTCGTAATTACTGTCTCAGGAACTCCCTCTTAATTTGCTTAATTTACCCGCGCTCCGCCGCCGCCGCCGCCGTCGCTTGCGCTAAACCACCGGATTTAATGGGATATTTGAATGATGCGCATTGTTTCCGAATGTCTCCGCACCGGGAATGACTCCTTGTTTCCACTAAAATTTTGCTGTTAAATAAGCGTGTAATTTAATTAAATTGGCTTCTATCAGCCGATCGTTTATTTTAATACCCGCCTTTGCAATTTTGTTGGGGAATGAATTAAGTTTTTATCGTCAATTTGCTTGTAAAGGGCTACGTACCTATCTTACAGGGAAGCATATCTATATACCGTAATGGTTGAGAAACCGGTAGGTATCTAGTGTATTATTTATTATGATAAAACCTATTTCGGAGGCTGTGAAGTAAGGTTCATTGTTGTAGGTATTAGATTTCAGCAATCGAATGAAGCTTATTAGACATCAAGGTCTGGGAAACCTTAATATCAATAACTCAGGTCTTGGAAAATATTATATAGTTAATCCATACATTGATTTCCTTCGTTGGCAATATTAACTCTGGCTATATCGCGAGACGGCGGTGAATCGGGAAAACGAAAGCACTGCAAATGTGCAAGCGCTTGGGGATAGCAGATATTTCGGTCCATTGAGTTAATAAAAATAAAGAATATCACAGAAACGAAAAATAATATCGCTCTCAAGATTGCTTTCGTGTGGTTTGCAATAAAAGCCCACCTAGCGTGTGTGTAGCCAGCAGGTAGGACGTGAGCCTGCCCCGCGCTCGGTTCTGTATTTAGAGCATGAATATTAAATATGCGCTACCGAGGACAATATGACCAAATGAAAGCTAACTAGCTTATATCGACTGCTTTTTTGGTCTAGCGGTAACACCGTTGACTACCAGAGGTCATGGGTTCGATCCCCGCTGGAACCCGCCTTACTTGATTTGGGCAAATGGCATCAGACTGGGTGTTTTCCCATATTTGTGATGTCCTTGTCTGATTACCGTAGCAGGAGCATCCTAGTTTGGGACCGAGACAAGTGATTGTGTGGTGTGGAAGTTAGTAATCTGTAGAATTCTAAATGACACGATTGGACCACCACAACAATGGTTTTTAATTGTTCTTTTCAAGGTCATTATCTAACAGGTTAGTATTATTATTTATCTACGTTTAGTTACAAATTTTCATACTGTTTTTATATTCAATGCAGAAACAAAATGTGAAGATTTGAACAAATCTTACAGCTCGAGGACAAAGCTACGTCTTAAATTCTTGTCGGAAATCGCCGTTCCTCTTACAAGGATAGAAGTCCTCGTATTTTGAATTCAGAGCGAACAGTCAGTCGTAGCGGGTATGGGTGCTGCGCGCATCTTCCTCGTTACAAATATTAAGATTTATAACCTCAGGCCTCCCGGGCCGTTTCTTGGCGCATAACAATAAACAAGGATGATGTGACACCATTTAGCTTGAATGTTTTTTGTACAATAAGTAATTTTGGCTTAGCGCGCCATCGGGGGGCTCTTAAGACAGCGCATGCGAAATTATTTAACAGGCGCTTGTGTTTTGTCATTTTAATAAAATTGCCATCACTACAGGCGGCAGGCTCTTGCAGTAATTAAGCATTTATCTCCTTACCTTTGTTCTGTAGCACAAAATTAAATTTGCACCTCGCTTTCCAGTGTAATGGGAGATCTCATAATAATTAACGTAATGCAGAAATTATAAAACTCAAATTGAACTCAGGTAAATTCTATGTTTAGAATACTTATAGAGATCGAGCACTGTTCTACGTACCCAAACGCGAATTCCAAAATTTAGAATACCTATCAGCTTGCAACAACGCTCCTAACAAACATGTCCACGTAGAAACTCAATCAAAAATGTTTACTGGCAGAGATATAACCGGCTGTTCGACCTCCGAGTATGCCACATACCGTGTTTTTCTCGCCAACATAGGAGCATTTTTGAAAAAGAAACTAGGCGAACGCTGAACTAAGGTAGTCCGCTTACAAAACAAGTAAGTATCTATGTACTAACCGTATATCAAGAATATTCTTTGGCTAGTCTGAGGTAGTTGTTGCAAAGTAAATAAAATATTAAGAAAACAATGACAGATAAATTAGCATTTGCTTTATTGCAATAAATCCAGACGAGTGATTCCTTGTTAATTATCGGGTGCACATTGCGCAATGAAGTGCAGACGCAGCTGAACCCCGGGCTCGTTGCAAAATGCAAATTCTGCTCACAGACTAACAACAAACGAACCTTCATAAAAAATGTTTACCCACAGCGCGGTGCCACTGCTTTTAATTGTTCATTGCCATTTTAAACGATGCTTGATTTTTTATTTATTTTATCAAAAACTGGCTTATGTCCGCGTGTGGCTGGCATTGAAAAAGAGTAAAAATATGTAGACAGATTTAAGCTTACTCTAGGCTGCCGTGAGCATGAAATATGTATTGTAATTTTTATGGGTCCTTAAACGCCTGATCTTTAGTATCATCATCAACCCATTATGTCCCCACCGAGGGGCACGGGTCTCTTCCCTGAGGAAGGTATAGGCCATACTCCACCACGGCGGCCAAGTCCGGATTGGTGGAGGCTTGTAGACTAGTGGCTCGTCTACTGTCAGAAGTTGTCAAGCCGCCCTAAGGCCTCTGACTTGGCTTAACGACTGCCATCTATCGACGGCAGCCGGCACCAACAGCTTAACGTGCCTTGCGAAGCACGGAACCGCTCGGAAAAATGTCACTAGTGTTAGGCATAGACGGCGACCCATCCATGTACTGAACGCGCCCTGTGTTGCTTAACCTTCGTGATCGTTTAAGATCACTCAGGCAGCCGGGGCTACGAGCGAGTATGGCAAGGTCTAACCTATCTAATAATCAACATATCCAATCTGTGTACATTTAGAAATGGACGTTCAGGTATTTAGAGGTTTAGAGAAGTTGACGTCCAAGTAAGTGGACGCCCAGGACGTCTAGACTTTCAGGGAAATAGGCCTAACCAACTGACTGGCCATTCCTAACGCACCGAGAGACCAATAATGTTGTAACAAACGTTAGCGTTTATCCAGAATCTGAATGTGAGTGCAGCGGTGGCACGCTGCGCGCGAGTGTGTGTGCGAGTAGCACTCGAGAACGCTCCTTCCATTTGTGCGGCGTCGGTGTTATTTCTGTCGGCCGCGCGAGCCCCGCTGGCGCCCGTCTTATTATGCAAGGTCATTGTAGTCCGACTCTCAACACTTCACGGAATCTCACTAAAAATGTATGTCAGTTCGTGAAAGAGCACCATTCTTGCCGAGTTCCGCCGCGTAGACTTTTCTTCTGTCTTTCTTTTGATGCGGACTTGCAACCGTACTTTCCTTTACGTGCACTTGGGCCGGCCGCGTACCAAACTGAATTCAGAAAGAGAATTAAACTGGCTCTCGGGTCACATTCAACAATAGCTACGATTCGGCAAAGACCGATTCGAAGAAATAAATCATTCACTGACGGCAGCTCGTGATTCTTGTAGCATGTGAGATAAGCTATCTTGATAAAATTGACTCCTATTCTCTTTCTGAATTCAGAAAGGCATTCCGAATGTGTGCCTGACTATAGAGTTTTCGAAATTATTCTAACGTATTGTACTGAAATACACCAATTGACGACGTTTGTGCTACATACTATCTCTTAGCAGATTGCTACGCTACATAGCGAACGGCTGCAGTGATCTACGCCAGTCGAATTCCTAAGCCGGATTTGGGTATCTCAATCAAAACGGCCGGCCGCCGGCTCGTCGACATGTTTACGTAAAGTTGAACAGAATCAAAATTGAGCGTTCTGCTCAAACTCAAACACATACGGCGATTTCCGTCGGCACATCGCACATTTCCTGCTGTCTCGCTCCACGCGCCTCCGAACTCCGTTCGCTCGACGCGCCCGTCATCAGTCGCGGGCCTAGCTTCGTTTTGGGACGTTTTGAACGCCTTCTTTTTTATTTGATCATAATTTCGCTTTCAATTTCTAGCGAGGACACGTCGTCCTCGTAGCGAGATTGGCGCGTAAAACTCCCGTAAACATTGGAACGTTTGCGGAACAGTTACTCCCGACTGTAACCAGTTTATGTCGGTGCAGAGTGTAAAAAGATAAGGTTATTTATGTGTGTAATCATTTTGTGTTACGACGAGGCGACGCTCGTGAGTGTTATTAAGGCGTTTTTTGTGCCTTGCATCGCACTAAGACTTCAGGCGGTAAGCCTTAAATTGACCAAACAGTTATAACTTGCAATGTATAGAGCTACTTCTATTGTCATACTGAAATGCAACCTTTCCTCTCAGGAATCACTGGTGATTGCAAATTTAAGCACTTACAGCTAATATGAATAACATTGTGCCAACCCACTCGACATTCATTTCCCTGGGCGCACCTCTCTTATAATAACTTACACTGCGGCTGCCTTGAACCTACTCGCAGCCGGCGCTGAGATACAACACTGGTTTATTATGTGTCCCCAACGATACTCGTGATACCTACACTTACGCGGTACGGAAACTGGCTTGTTAGAAAAACCTCGAGGCGAGTAGCCTTTTAATTTTCACTGGCCAAATTCTGTCATTACAACGGCGACTCTGTGGGAATTGAATAGGGTGAAATTACCGATAGGGCACAATTTTCGGCGTTTGAATTGGCGTGCTGCAAATACGTTTTGCGTATCTGATGAAGGCGCAGGCTTTGGCGCCCTATAATCCAGCCTGGGCCCTTGAATGTGAGCGAACAAGCGGGTGGCCGCGGCTAGAGTGGCCCTTCAATCAGCCCTCCTTGCGGCGAGGGCGGGCGGGGCAGCAGCGGGGGACCTTTGAGCTTCAGGCTCTTTGACACGAGCCAGCGGCAGCGGCGCGCGCTCTTCAAGTAATGATTCATTCTGCTGATGAGTGACGCGGCTAATGCGCCAGTCTTTAAATTTCCTTCCTCTTTCTTTATTATTCAGTAAAAGGGGTAACGTTAACTACGAATTGCCGGAAAGTGGTTACCATCTCATGTTAATTTTGAATAGATGGAATAATTTTAATTAAAGGAGAGAAACAACGCCAGCACTTTCAGCGCTTGAAATTACCAATCCACGGTGGGCACGCGTGGTACTTAAGCCCACACTCTTAAGAAGAAGGCCTGTACCCTGCAGAGGGACGTATATAGAATACAAACAAATCTTTTAAAGATAACACCCGAAAAGCCTATCGACTGGAAGCTAAGTCAGTAAACCTAGACACTCGTTAAATATTATTGTCTCCAATTGAGTAACTAATTGAAAGTCTCCTCCACAAGTCGATTGAGAGTAAAGAAAAGTAATTAACTCCAGGCCTAGTGCCTGCAGCTGTTTTTGATGAACGCTATAAAGCAGCCTAGCGTCGGCTTAATGACAAACAACTGGATTGACAACATCCCGGCCAGCGCTGCAGCGCCGGTTGTAATGGTGCAATAGACGCATCACTGCGCCACGACAAAGTCCACCATTGTTAAAGGAATTCTCCATTTCGAAAGACAAAAGAAAGACGCAATCTACCCATCCACACCTAGTTTGACTCTCTAATCGATATTCAGTAATTATTTCATCCGACGCTCGAGTGCTCTTTGAAATCATATGAGAAGACAATTGAAAAACGTAGCTGTTTTCCATCTCCCGGGGCCCGCGGTGGGTGAATGTAATGCGAATGCAGTGGCGTCAATAATTCTACCTGTGAAACGTTAAACCGCTTTGCAAAATCTATTTATGAAAGCGACGAGTGCTATTTTTTAAACTCATTTGTGTCTCGTGCAGTCATATTTTGCGCGGCACAAGTTGTAAGCTGCCAGCAAAATAATTGTTTTAATCTACTGACAATTCCAATTAAAAGTTTTGTTTTTATCCCTTTGAAGCTGGGCTCGGTTAGTGACCCAAGTTCCCGGGACGCGTGGAATCTGTTACAAAATGTGTTGGCGACTTTTAAATTAACATTTTTTTTCCTTTACAAATTTCTTTAGTCACTTTTTTCTACTCATCGTTATTTAATCTTGTTAGCTGTACATTTGACCTTCAGTAATCATAATGAATTTAGCTTTGGAACTCTACGGATACTACAATCAAATAAATGAGCATGACTTAATTACTTTCCCCATGACAGTCGTTAACAATAGCGATGGCTAATCTTCTGAAATCACTACAAATTAAAAGTGCCCGTAGAACGCTAAACGTATTTCTATTAATTTCTATAAAAAAATATTTTTTTACGTTAGGGTGTATGTACCATATATTCTGTTTTTACATGAGTTGGGCAGAGGGGAGTCGTTATCATGTCAAAGAAACTATCGTATTTCCAAGACTCAAAGTGTTCGGGTTTGTTTGATGTCAGTCATAGGCGGGACGTGGATGTGCTCGATATGTAAATATTCAATATACTTTATTGGATTCATCGTAAGTATAGGTATGTAATTTAAATAATGCAATTGGCCCTCCAGCCGCTAGCCGTTTTGCTTACGCATAGTCAGGAATATCCAGAAATACTGCCGAAACTCGCACGTGTGCCGCCAGTGGTAAAAGCTACGCTAGTGTAGCGATATTGTATGTATGGATATCCACTATAGCCCAGTCATTATATTTGGAAATGCATGTGAACTGAGAAGGCAAAATTTTGGATATTACGTGGGTGAGGCCTAGAAAAGTTTTACTTCAAATTGTCGACCAACATTTTCTATGTGCATTTTCCGCCATCTTGAAAAAAGTGTTAAATTCAGTTTAACAATAACTTGGTTCTCAGTTGAGATATGAAAACTTTGATACAATACTTTTTTAAAGGTGGTTTAAATTTTTCACCTACCGTTCATCGTTATTGAGATATGGATCGATGTATTGAAAAACCATAACTTGGTAGTAAAATTATTTTTTGCTGTTTTCTTTTTCTCGTAAAAGATACAAAAAAAATCGTATTAAAACTTGTTTTTGTATTTTTTTATTTTCGACAAAAATACGAGCTCGCCGAAGAGTCGGTAAGTCTGTGCTCAGGTTCGATTTAGCCACTTGCACGACTTCTTCAGCGAATTATTGCGATACAAAATAACTAAATAAACCAGCCAAATTATGAATCAACTACATGACATTTATTAAAAAAATATTTTTTTGTGTAGTAAAAAATAATAAAAAAATAGGTCAGTAATTTTTTAAAATATTTTTCGTCCTTCGATGGCCCTGGTTGAATAAGAAGGTCTACTCTTGTGACGTTGCTGCATGTTTACAGGCAAATAACGGAGCAAGTAATTTATGGCTTTTTCGATCGATATCTCAATAAAGATGAACAATAGATGAAAAATGTAAAAGACCTAAATTGTAGATTGGAAAAAAAGCAACGAAAAAGTATTGTATCAAAACGTATCTCAACGGAGAACCGAGTTATTGTAAAAAAAAAACTAAATTTAACCCTTTTTTCAAGATGGTGGAAAATGCACTTAAGAAATCTTGGTCAACAATTTGAAGTTAAGCTTTTTTTGACCCACCCCACTCAATATCCAAAATTTAGACTTCTCGGTTCACATGCATTTCTAACTCGTTTTTTCCGACATAATACTGCTACTAAAATCACTTTTTGATATAGGTATCTATTACTCCTAACAACATTATTACAATTTTATGTTTTAATTTTTTTTATACTTAATTCTTATAAATTGATGCCGCTACGATGCCCGTAAACACCTACTTTGCTAATGCAAAGATATAACATGATCTGACGATTTAAAATTATTTGTTTTTAATACATAGTAGAGTAGATGACATTTTGTTATGTAACCAGTATTTTACACCAATTTTCATGTAATAAATTTTATTTATCGTATTTTCGAATTAAAACTGTCGTAAGCATTACACATTAATAACTTGTTATGTTAGTAATACTTGTGGTGTAGGTTCATACTCATAGTAATCCTAATTATATGTCCTACTAATATTACAAATGTGAAAGTTTGTGAAGATGTTTGGATGTTTGTTACTCAATCAAGCAATAATCGCCTCACGGATTTAGATGAAATTGAGTATTGAGTTAGTTTGAGTCCCGGGGAAGGATATAGGATACTTTTCATCCCGGAAATTACTCATTCCATGCGGACGAAGTCGCAGGCAATAGCTAGTTTAATAAAGTAGGCCCAAAGTTCCACAGTGAGCTTGTATAGGTATCTGAACCTATTTATGTCCTATCTATGATGACAAGAATCCACAGGTTAATAGGTATACAAATGCAAATTTCAATTAGGCAGCGCCATACATTTTCATTCTCGAATATTTCCGTGTATTACCAAAAACATTAAACACAAAATGACTGTTCCCAGGGAGATAAGTCCCCTGTGCTTGCATAAATAAAATTAAGTAAGCACAGGCATAAGTTGGGCAGTAAATAAATGCTTAATTAACATGAGCGGTTAAAGTATTATTTCTCCATTAATGTTGAGTAATTGCACGTTTCATTATAATTTTGGCAGATATTACCTGGTAACGCATATTTATGTTGGTGCTTTGTGTTATTTTTCTACCGTACTGGGTTTCACGTGCTATTTAATTGTTAGACTCCGCGTACTGTGATGTATAGCATGTAAACGAATAGGGCTCGCTACTGCCCGTCCGGAACACGGTGGCTCCAATTTTATAATTATTTTGATATATTCGCTTGGGATACGTTCTTAATGAAAGCCCTCTCTAATTGTCGGAAATAAATCTTACGTATTTACGCCGTAAACTCCTGATTTTAATGATTCCTCTGATTGTTTCAGGTACGTTTCTGCGTTTGAATTAATGGAGAGAAAAAGCCAGCGAGTAAGATTAAGCGAGTGCTCTCGATTAGTATTCTGAAGTAGGCCCGCGGTTCTTCAATTAACGCTCATTGTTATCGTGAATATTAAAACAAAACCCTGAAGTACGTACTTTTGTTGTAAAAAGAATAAAGAAGAATGTTTTAAGCGAGTGTCGCCGGCCGGAAACCCGCGTCCGGTCGCGCCGAACCCGGTCTTTCTCGCCCGGATACGCCCGCAGGACACTAGTAAAATACTTTGTATGAAATCCGTTTCTCAAGCTCTTAATAAATCGTAGTCGGATGGTTGTGCCAATTTGTATAAATGTGGCTCAGATGCCGCTCGCGACGGTTTTATTTCTTACGTCTTTCACTTGTATTTGGCGTTGATCTGTTTTGATTTGTGTTCCCGGCGCGCGTTATCGGTACCGGGAAGGGTTAATATGATATAAATAAAAATCACGTATATAATAAGGCGGCCGATGGGGCGAATTCCTCACACGTCGCGGGGCTTCCCTGGCTTAGTCGAAGTTGGGCCATTACTGGGAGCGCGGGAGCGGGCAGTGGCGGCCGAGCGGGAGCTGGCTGCCAGACCGGCTCCTCATCGTCAACATTCCTACCACATTATATCTTATTACCGATACTTCATAATAAGCTAGTTCTGAGCGAAGAACTTCAAATATGTGGTTCGTCATTTTCTCTTGCAACCTGGCTTCATGTTTTTTATTTTCTTTCGTTCTCACTATGCATTATTGTCACCTCTCTTAAACCCTCTTGCGCCAACTCCATCAGACAGGGGTAAGCTCTATCTAGTGAATAGTGCAACAACGTCTTGCGTAATTTGTAGAGCTGTCTGTGAATAAATTGTATGACTGATAATCTTGTGAATTAGCTATTTATACGCTTATGTAAGGTTATCTGTAGCCGGGAAATGTAAGATTATCTGTTTACTTTGAGCCACCCTTAAAAATATTCAAGCTGTAACGTATCTTGAATAGGGCTAAACTACGATTTAAAACTTTAGTTTCTCAGAAAAAGAAAAAATAATGTTTCCACAAAAATGAGGGCGCGCCCGGACTACAGCTATTGGCGGCTCCTTCATATTGAAGTGCGAACTATAAGTTCCGTGGCGTATTGCTGATGATTCCTCCTAGCGGGCTGCTGCCACATGATTCGTCTTTAATATAAGACGGCTTAGACGATTTGTGGAAACTTTACTGCGGACCTCGATAATGGATGTGACACGAAGTTTCGACATCAGATGTAATCTGATGTTTCGTCTGCCTCGTTGGACTAGCGCTAACACGTTTCATTGCTCAAGCAGAAGGTCGTGGACTCGATTCTGTGCAAATGGCCTCAACCTGGGTGTTTTCCGTGTTTATGTCCTTGTCTGGTTATCATATGACAGGATATCTTAGTTTGAGATCAGCACAAGTGATGTTGTCGGTTTAATATTATTTAATTTATCTTTTTGCAGGCATTTGTTCATAAAGATTTAGTACGTTGGCTTCATACATCAGCATACCTTTCTTTCAACTTAGTCGGCTTAATCTACAGGAATAGTAGATTGTTATACAAGGGTGGAAAGGAATCAATTCCCATACGAGGTATTTAGACTATAGTCCGAGTGGGAATTGGTGACTTTCACCCGTGTTAAACTCTCTACTTTTCATTTCGAATATAAGGAAAGTAAAAAACAGCAGTTTTTCTAAAATATTTATTGATAAAAATTATTTTACTTTCTTGTTTGCTCGCCACTTTATAAAGTCATTGTATGTATTTAAGTACCTTTCCTTTGAAATTTCTCGCAATAATTTCAAGCCGAATCTGGGGTCAATATTTCAGAATCGCTTGAATTAATTTTTAATGAAATATTAGTCTTTAGAATCGAGATTTTGAATTTCGGTACAGCTTACAGAGTTAGTATCCCGCCAAATTATACTCTTTTTTAAATTTTAAAGATGGAACACACTGCGTCACCGCCCTAGGCCATCCCGCTTTAATTTTAATATTCACACTGGCTGTTTATATACTCATAAAACCGCAGCATATTTTTTTCGAATTTTTTTATGTAAAATATTTCTTAGCCGACTATCTGACCAAATTTAATTCTATTTTTAAAATTCATTGAGAGGGAAGCAATTACTATGAGACTTTCCCGATCAAGAGTGGGAAGCAGCGTCTTTGACCCGCTAATCGGATCAAACAAACACTACTTTCCGAGTATGAGAAATGAAAAGACAATTTCAATATGTGCGGAGCCAACTAAGCCATGGGTTCCCCGTGCAATATAAAACAAAATGCCTTAGCGTCTGAGTGGTCACCTTACCTACCCACAGGTTGAATTTTAAATTGTCAGCAATATTTTAAAGGAATATACTTTTCGTCTGGATAAATAATAGTGCTTGTATAAATAGTTTGTAGAAAGTATAATATTTTTGTAGATAATCAAGAGTCTCAACGTTTGGTTCGAAACTATAATCAATAAAATCAAAGCTGGTGCCAACATTGAAAAATGTTTTCTTTTACGTTAAACATTGTATAACTAGTATAACTAGTATAACTAGTGGCGCCATAAAGCTCTAAAATACTGTCGTAAAGCCTCCTTAAAAATTTGCCAATTTGATTTCACTCTTTACTGTAAGTAGAAGTTACTACATGCTGTACAAATCATCTAACAGAGATGTAAATGCCCTATGTTGTTAGAACGTAATATATTTTAAACTACATAGTTAATTAACTAGTAAATAGAACTTAAAAAGGTTAGGCCGTCACTTTGATGGGATTTAATTAAAGTTTAAATCAGAACAATTTCAGCGAGCGGGCGGCGGCGCGGCGGCCACAGTTTATGTAAATCTGTTGCGGTGAGCATTGAGCAATCTCAATCGGCAGCGCAATACCGGATATCGGAATATTCTGCGTTGTGTACTGCTGCGGTGCGAACGGCTGCTAATCGGCATTAATTTTCCTCATTTGGTTCTAGGGACAGACAATTTCAGGTGACCGCGTCTCTACCTACTGAGATGCAGTTAGAATACGCAAGGCAACTGCAGGTCTACGGCACCCGATGAAACCGCAATGGGCTACCGACCAGTAGGAAATAATGCCTTTCGGTGATTTACTGTTTCCTAAACAAAACAGTGAATTCCAAATTCTCTCTCCACTGCTTTGCAATTATATAACACGCTGGCGATTACGTACTGTGACTGCTACGGCGTAGCGATGCTACGCGTGCTACGCTGACCGCTATGGTGCAGTGCCTGGAACGATAACTCTCTATTTATTGATAGTTTGTGAAGATGTGATTGACAATACACATTTTAAATCTTATAGTCCAGTCATTTTAGAATCGTTTCATACATTATCTTGTCGTGAACCGATTAGAGCATTATAAATTATTATTATTATGCTCTCTCTCTCTCTCTCTCTCTCTCTCTCTCTCTCTCTCTGAGAGAAGGCCTGTTCCCTACAGTGGGGCGTATATAAGCTGCTTATGATGAACAAAAAAATTGTAACATAACAACCAAACACCTCGCTCTGCTAAAACATAACAACTTGCTTTATGTTAAATCTTTCATCAAAATATATTTTAGAGATTCGTACCTTTGCTTATTCGGAAAAAAGCTTCAAGTTTTATGGCACAAGTAAATGAGAAAAAATCCAAAAAACCGTTGTTTCGATTAAAAAAACTATTACAGCAACATTGAAGTTAGTAATCGTTTATTCGGAGCCTTCGGGGCCCAAGTCCTACTCACACTTGTTCGATTTTTTACTTCCGTATATTCCGTTTTTGTGAAGCTATCTTATATCTAAGCTGTTTACGTCAAGTAAAGAATAATAATAACAATATCCTTCACACAACACAATCACTAGTCCTGATCCCAAACTAGGATACCTTGTGCTATGGTAACCAGGCAATGACATCACAAACAAGGAAATACACCCATACTGAGGCCATTTTTACAAATGTACGTCGGCCCCCAGTGGGAATCGATTCCAAGACCTCCGCCGTTGTAATCAGACGTGATACCACTAGATCAACGAGGCAGTAAGTAGAATATAACCGCACAGGTCTATAAATTCAAAAACTCGTGAGGTATCTGTGATATTGATGTCTCCAATGTGTGCACACTAGAGATATGAATTGAGACGTTTAGAGCTAAAACGCTCTAGCGGTTAATTAGCATGCGATAAAACACCCGCATCTATAGAGTGTTTGAAAATGAACTAAAGCTCGGAGTTTTTTTCATTGAGTCTTATATTTTCCAAAGTTATGTGAAACATATAATTAGGTATAATTTTACTCCGGAGAAAACGCTTTATCATAAAACGTACCGTAATCGTAACTGTTTGTCATAGAATGCTCCAAAAGTATAGCTAGATAAATGGCAACATGAATTGGCTGTTATGAAATTCGAGAGCAGTAAAAGAGACCATTAATGCTGGTAATTATGTCTGTGCGACGGCCGCCAGACAACTTCGCCGCTAAAACCTTTCAAAGACGCACTGAGTTGCGCGCCTGTACATTGTAGGTTTATTAAACAGCCTGAGAGCTCTTATCACGTTGCAAATTAAACAACACCGTGCCGCTTTGCGCCCTTCTGAATATTTTCCCGTAGACTTCATTCGTGCCTTGCCGAGGAACGATGAACAAGTCTGTGGCTACATATGTTAAAGTTTTAATTATATATTTGATAAACAGTTCAACTTCGAAAGCATTTCGTGCAGCGAGCTACACTATTTGACATCGGGGCTTCACACCCCAACTCCCTGGCAACTGCATGATAATAATTTATTCACATGTAAAGTTGGTCCTTGCTCAGAACTTAGATTGGACTTAAACGAGTATGTGTTCAGAGCGCGGTGTATTATGCTTAATGAAGTTAAACATACTCCAAACAGGCTCGCGCGCGCACGTTCGGCGTATTATGCATGTGACTTACTTAGCGCTTCACTGACAATTCAATCTACCACGCATCCATCCTCATTGCTAATACAAAGTATCTGACTAGCATTTGGAATATCTTTTGGAAGCACTAAAACGTAGAATAAACACGACAATTACATTACAGCAATTATAGATAACCGGTGTTTTGCAGTACTCTGTAAAATATACCATTTGGGCTCGAGGCATTGAATAATTTGATAGTTGCGGTGGCCAGTTTAATAGCAACAGTTTGCAACCGCATTCAACCGTTAACTACATTTGAAAGTTAGACGGCTAGCTAAAAGGCCATTAGGAGGCGGCTCGTATGAATTATTTGTAGTAGAGAGCACGCGAACCGCGCGAGCGCTACCGCGCCGCCGTGCTGCCAGGGGACTCCCCGCGCGTCTAAGTAAATTATCGTGTCTGACGATGCCCACCAGCCGGGAGCCGCGACCCGCAAACAAACGCACGACACACATGCACCGAAGTTACACCGAGATTTGTAAGAGTTGACCTCATAAAATATAGGAAAGTCATTAATTTAAATGTCACGGCAATTAAATATTTAGAGTCGCGGGGCGCCACCTCGGCTGCCGTAAAGCCCTGTGCGATCCATCGCGTATTTAAATTATAATGTAGTAGAGCGACCAGTATAAACAAACTGCTATTTAGTTTACGCCCGTACGTTAGCGCCGCGCCCATGTAGTGCGACCGCAAACAACGTCGCTCCACATCGCTACACGATACGATATAGCCGTGTCACTGTGGACACAGGGGGCCAATCGACTGGAAAATTCCACAATTCGTGACTACTGAGTGAATGCCTGCAATTTTTTTCACTTTCTCAATATAAATTAATAGTACATTACTTCAGAGGGAAGAAAGTGACAGTTCCATACCGAGATTATGGCATTTGCGCCACGAGCTTGCGAGGGGCGCAAACCATTTGAGGTATGGAACTGTACTTTATCCTGAGGTATGTATAGTGCTTTTTATTACACCTACGAGGAAAATTATAGACATAAATGCATAGAAATGTTTACAAAAAACACAAAGATAAATCCTAAATCAATCGAAGTTTTTGCGAAAATGCGCGGGCTTTTCCTTTTTTTATTCGCCCGTTTCTGGAGCAGGCTAAGATCATAAGGTCATGCAGCCACTTCTTCCGTGATTCCGCGCGTTTTATATACAAAAATAATTTCGTTTTTAATTTTCTGTATGCACCAAGGAGGTTGGTAACTGGTAAAAAAAAACTGTATGTGGCCAGTAACAATTTACTTGAAATTTAATTAGTAGACAGTTAAAGTCTCTTTGCAGTATGACTGCTGACAAATAAAAAAAAAAAAAACCGGGTATGTAATGGAATTTCATACATACTTCCCACCCTTGGGTCGGAAGGATTTTCATACAAACTTCCATACCTTGGGATGAAAGGATTTGAAGGGCGGGATAAAGGCGTTTCTTCCCTCTAATTGGTATAATTAGTATGTATTTTCAGAGCAGGTGTGATAAAAAGTCGATTTACTTCTCGCATTTGTACAAAAACATCAAGTCAGTGTTCCAGTACAAATGACACGACACAAAACAAATTGCTGCGATCATTTTCTTTGTGTAAGCAGAAAGGCCAAATAGGCCGAAAAGCTTCAATAAAGCTCAATGTTTATTGCCGAGGCAGCATAGTTGAAGTTCTCAGTTGGTTATAGGCGTATTACACGCAAAACCTCTTGTGTAAGGTGACGATGCTAAACAAATGTTTATGCTAAGCTAACGAGCCTTAACTGCATGGAGCGCCTTATCTTGCAGCCTTTGCTATACGGCATACAAACGCGTTTTTACAAACTTATTTACTTCACTTATTGGGTTGCTACAGTAGTAAAATGTTTACTGTAAAGTAAAATACAGAACGAGTCGCGCACTTATCGGCGCGGTTACAGAATGTCTTCACTGAAAGCTTCTTGTTTAAGTTTAATGCGGCGGTATTCTCGGGGCTCCCGCTAATTTACCGGCGCTTTTAAGCAAATATATCTACCTAAATGGTTGTGCCATATGCTCGGGCACCTTCATACGCCAACCCCCCGTTTGTTAGCCACACTTCGCTACACTCTCCGTAGATCTGACACAAATGTGTGAACCAACAAAAATATTCAAGGATATGTAGTTCATCGTGTTGAGAACCTTTTCAAAGAAATTTAAATTTGGAAATATGAATAGCCAGTAATTCGTATCCAAATAAAACTCAGCCAGTAATATACGTCCAGTAATCGTGGACATGGGAAACGAGTTATTGCCGAATTTCGCAAACTGAAATTCGATTTTTTAATTCACTTCCTTTTTTGTTCGCGCGCAGGTTTATACACATGTCACTTTTTCTATTAATATGTGGTTAATTAGAAGTCCCACCATAATATTACTTCGCAAGAATATGTTACAAAATTCTCCGAACAAACACGGCAACTCCTAGCAGAAGGCTCGAAGCATATAAAAAGTGTCTTGCAGAAGCAGAAGGCAGAGAGGTCCCAGGACACTTCCGGCACACAAACGCTCCCGGAACCGCCGGAACTGTCGCCGCAGTGCCGCGCCCTCGCAAACAACTATGCGCTTGTCCTTTGCTACCGAGATCTTTGAAATAGGAAACTTACCCGTAATGGACTTTAAACAACTTCTTCTCCCGTTAGGAATTAATACCGCTTTTTTCCCTTAACGCTACCGGAGTCACGTAATCGCGAGGGTTTATTATTATTCCTCCAGTACGCAAATCGTCGCCGAATATTGCGATTGGAAGCTATTTCGGAATCTACAAAACCTTTCACTGGATGACTAATGGCCGACATGATGTAGTGGCGCCCGCGTGCGTCATACGAACACTCGTGGAAAAACGTTGACGAACTGCGTCACTCCTATTCCACGTATTTCTAGTAAGGTTTCTCTTGCCAAGTCATTATCGAAGCTGGGAAACGATTACTTCGTAAGCAAGTACTTACAACGAAAAATTCTCTGTTATTTATTTTGACTGCTTCGGTCGAGCGATAACGCGCTTGATTACCAATACGATACGGGTAGTGGGTCCCCACTGGAGATCGCCACGCCGTACTTTGATTTGTACACATGATTTAACTTTTACAATGGGAAAACTTTAAAATCGAAAATAATGAAAGGTTTGAATCCCAGATTTTTAGATGTTTTTGTTTGATTCGATTGGATTATTTGTCTTGCGTTTGTAGGTTCTATCACCCACCAGCTTGCCAAGAACACCTTACGAACACCAATGACTACATCTCCTGAGTTACATTATGCCTGGATCGATCTAATTAAGATACTCTGTTCCAGAAATGCTACTAATTGACATTGTGATCACTTTGTGTTAATTTGTCCCAATAAATGTCTTTCTTCTTCTTTTTCCTCTTCAAATTAAAAGTGCATGAGAGATCTTGGTCACAATGCCTCTCGTACGTCTTAATTAGATTACAAATCTGCGCTTTTCCCTTCTTGTTTGACTGAGCTCTATACAAAGTATCTACGGATAAATTAAACGCTACCAAGCAGCAACCGCAATCCCTCAAACAAATTCGGTACCTAACTTGCATTGTTTTCTTTTCTCTCGGTTTTAGCTTCTTTAGAATAATGATCTCGCATTCTCTCGGGGATATTCATCGAGTAAAATTGTTACGGAAAACAGTCGGACGCATTAGTTTTATATTTTTCCAAGACCATGAAATCAAGGGAGGATGAGCCCACACCAAAATATAAGAAATCTTTGAGAGGTTGAGATTAATCCGAGTTTGAAAAGTCAGCAGGCTCATTTTTCTTTAGCAGTCGGGCTTTTTTGTTTTCATAATTAATTTTTTATATGTTTTCAACGAGCGTAAAGTGAAAGAGTTTTGTTATAATCGTTGCAAGTAGCAAACCCTAGTCTCTGCCTACCCTTTAGAATACAGGCAAGACAGGAGTCCATATTGTAACAAATTAATGCTACAGTTTAGTTTAACGTAGCAATACAAACAAAGGAAATATCGAAATCAGTTTCGAAATAAAGACTTTCAAAGCCTAGTGTAATTAACATTGATTAATCTACATATGTCCGTGTGGCGCCGGATTAAGATGTCCGTGTGGCGCCGAATTAAGAATTGCGTCACTCCATTTCCTTCCGTGGATGTCGTAGAAGGCGACTAAGGAAATCAATTACCAGGAGACGGGCAGCAGCGTCTTCATGGGATTCCAACCGCATACTGCGACCGCCAACCCGCCAAGCGTGGCGACTATGGCAAAACCCCTCATGGTTATGAAAACCACGAAGGAGGCCTATGTCCTGCAGTGGGCTTCAAATGGCTGATGATGATGATTCCAACATAAGCGTAACATTCTTTATTCTATCATTACTATCTATCTACCTAATGGTAGGATTGTGGATATACGGCCATACTGTCACAATCCATCCAAGTTATAAATATTACTAAAGACATTAAAAACTAACATATTCATGCCAAATGGCTGCGATATATCGCATGGTAATATTAAGGCTGCTGTTACGACTGCTATGCTATCTCACTCGCACAATATAACATTTTTAATGATTGTAAACAAATGAGAATAGTACTTTTAATAAAAGTGGTCTGAGGGTTTTATAGATAATAAAATTACTGACATTCAAGACATATTTTTCTTATCCTGTACCTAGTTTTTACATGAATTTTTAAATTTTTAAAATTAATGAAGATTAAAAAAATAAATCAAAGGAGAACCAAAACGTATTGAAACCCTCAGACCACATTTATTAAAAGTATACAAAATTTTATTGAGATCACTAACCCACAGTTTCTCGTACAATAACACGCTGTTAATCTACTGTTAACAGTAGATTAACAGCTTATTAGTCTACGAGAAACCGGGGGTTAAACTCTTAAAAACATCAAACGTAACATAGTACCTGCAAAAATACATAGACATAACCAACTATGTGAAACGCATCAGCAAGGTACGCTTCTAAGTAAAAGAGTTTCGTGCGCTGTAATTTAGTAGAAAGCATTGAAATATTCTTGTATAATCTGAATAACATGCCGATATGAACAACGGGGGAATAAAGAGTACGTGAGCGCGTATTTTATCCAATATTAAACGTTTAGGGAACTGCGACCCGAATATTTCAACGAAATGCGAGGGGGCTTTTATATACTCAATAAGATAATAGACAAAGGAACGAGCAAAGTGTCTTACTAAATTGATTTAGCGTTTTTGTATAAAATGCCTACTCACCTAATATTCGGCATAAGTGCTGAATATGCATGTTACCATTATTTTTTTCCATTAAATAATATTGTTGGAAGCTGAGGTATTAATATTCGATTCAGGCGTTCAATCAAGGATCGCGGGCGCGCAGACTCTACGCACAAAAACAAGCGTTTCATATAATGGCGCGAGACATAAAATGATATCTGTTCACATCAAAGCCAGTGCGGTCGGTCAAGAGAAAACCTCAATTTTAGCGGACCTTCGTAATGTAATTTTTCGCCTCTCCATTTTCTTTCCCCAAAAGTTAGAGGTTTATTGAAATATTGGATATCAAGTACGATAGAGTTGTTTTTATTTCAAAGTTTGTTATCAAAGGAGAATTTCTTTTCTAGGTGTATTTTTAGGCCGAGAAGAGAACCATAAAGTATAACCATTAATCTGATGTCAAATCTCACTTTTGTACAGCACGCATGAGGATCAGACTGAATTTATAAAGACGAAACCCAAATCACTGTCTCCACGCAGGGATGAGGAAAAGACATCTACATACATAGATATAAGGCCCAATCCCGGGCGAGTACATTTGTAACAGGAATACGGTAAATCAGGGCACGCAAGAACGCATAACTTGCGGCTTGCAGAAACCGCGCAACTTGACGCCGCGCCTCTAGGGCTGTATCGATGTCGTTTCCCATGTTTATTATTTTATAGGTAGACCGACAGCAGATCCGGCTTTAACATCAAGTTATAAGTATTGGGAGTAAAAATTTAAATTAATGGCATTACCTTGGTACCCCCAGACAGAAACTGAAAAAACATCATTTCAGTGTAATATGTAAACTCTTCGAAGTTTCTGTGATCTTGTAGTAACACGCTTGAAAAATCATTCACCCCAGTGAGCAACCGCTCTAAATCGATCGACGGCGAAGCAAAAAGTGGAAAAGGAAGACGACGAGACAAATTTCATAGCATGCCTTACAGAGCAAACCACTCAACTAGCGAAAATTTTTCTTATTTTATTTCGAGACGAGCTGACACTCGATCGCTTACGGCGCGCGTCACTTCTAGGGCGTCTCCTCACTGCTTATCGCTACTTTATTTTCAAACCCTAGCTTTATAAGTCCAAAAACGTGTCCATAACAAAAAATCATCTACATGTTGCTTTTATCCACTTCCCAACCGTGAACTATAAATCCGTCGTACCTAATTCGTGAATGAGTGTCGAATGTCGAACATACTTTCATAGTTTATTCCGGCCTATGAATCGGGAAGCCAAATCCGATTCGGTTATATCGCATCATCATAACATGATATATTTTCAGATAAGGATAGGTTCGGTGTGGAAACATCCTATTTGGCGCGCTGAGTTGATTTATGCGACCAATATGGCCGCTGCCTGTCATTCGGCCGTCGCCACCGAACCGCTCAATATTGCAGCAGCAGCCCGCCGACGACGAGCTCCATTTTAACTTTGAAACATAAGATACATCGAAATTGATGATCATAAAATTGCAGGACACATTTTGCATGTTGTCCATACCGTTGGGTGTTTTGTCCTATAGATTTATCAACCTAAACAAAACCAAGACCATTTCAATGGGGGCCATATATAAACCGTCTAAACAAAGTCGCGAGTTATGTTCAAACTTCGATAGTAACTTGATCAAAACTTTCTCTCAAGAAAATATTCAAATAATCTTTCGACCAAGAAAAGATTTCGAGTTCACAAGCACGACGATTTCAAGTATCGCGCCAACGACGACACCTCCGGGCTCTTCCCGTCTATTGGCGCCGGTAAGTAGGCCGAATAATGTGACGGGCTGAGCCCAAGTGCACTCGGGAACCCTCTACATGCTTCGAGAGCTCTCCTGTCCGAAGCCGTCAAACGAAAATCGCTTGATTTGGCATGATTTTTAAATGTCGATAACAAAGTAAATATACGAACAGCATAATCGAAGCCCGTTACGGAACTAGAAAACCCATCATCCACCGTAATTGCCTCGCCTATACTAAACCCTAACTTGCCTCGCAGAACAAAAAAAAATCATCAAATACACTTCGTCTTATTCTATATAATGTTTTCTCATATCCACTGTCAGGCCTTTTAAGTTCACATCAATCATTTCAAACTACTGAGCTCGCTGCAAACTGCGAAGATCGAACATCCAAATGAATAATGTAGTGGTGACCCGAGTTTCTGGTAAACTAATTGATTTGGGACAGTGTATGTGAGATAGGCTTGTGAGCGAGGAGCTGGGCGGGAGCGGGCGGGGTGGCGGCGGTACGCGGCCGCTGTCACAGGAGTTCGACGAGTGCATCGCTCACGCGCGGCGACGGACCGACTGAGCTGGGAAATTGAACGGACTCTCACATACAAAAACCCGCACTCATACCAGTGTCGATTGCTTGTCGCTTTTGGTCACTGTTCTACTTCTCTTAAGTGGATAACACACAGTAACTACTCGAATAAATAATCCAAAAACAACTTAACGAAATGTTTGTCGATTTTTGGCATTGTCTTCATAAACGATCGCGTATCAACTCCTCTGCGTACCGAATGCTAAAGTAATTTCCATCGTCCCCTGTGCTCCTCTCCATTTGGCAGACACGGCCTGAGCTAGGCAAGTATTTAGAGCGCGTGATAAATTGGGGCCGAAATTGATTTATAGCAAAAGCCATGTTTTAAAAGGAAAAAAGCTGGCGTCATTTATTAATAGCTTTTTCATCAATCAATACAATGAAATTAATAACCAGCGGGAGAGCAACGTCTGAGACCTATCATTTTCCGTTTTCAGGAAAAAGTAAATGGAATATTATTTTGAAATTTGTCCGGTTTGCTAATCTAAAAAATGTCTTTCGCTTTTTTCATTGTTCAGCAAATAAGGCTAGTGGCCGGACAAAAGCGGGTGTTGTGGCGGCAAGAAGCTCGTAAGGGGCTGCTTCCGCCGCGCCAGCACACTCGGCGCGAGCCACCTCGAGCCAACTCGAGCCATCTCGAGCCGCGCCCCGCCCGCCTGGCCTCGAGGGCGCTCGAGCCGAACGCTGACGAAGCTAGCCGATGACAAGATTTACAAAAATTATACACCGCATTAGATACAGGGCTACTTTCAAACTACCACTATCTGGTATAAAACATGTTATGGAAATATTGCAAAAGGTGAAAACCGTTTCTTCAGTATCGATAAAATAGACCACATTCAATAAGTAGAAGTATATAATTCTTAATTTTTTTTTTTCATACAAATTGACCGGGTCAATATCAAGATTATATCCATACTATTATTATTAATGCAAAAGTAACTCTGTATGTTTTTCAGTTACCGTTTCACAGCTACCACAACCACTGAAGTTATTTAAAAAAAAAAATATAAAAAAAAAAACTTTTAATAAATTTTACTTAAAGCGAATGTAGAATAAAAATCATCGATACTGGAGAAACAGTTTTCAGGTTCTTCGTTACTCCAATAACACGTTGTAGAACAACTTTGGTTCAACAGGTTCTTTTTCGCCTCATAGTTTTTAAAATATAAAGGTTATGAAGGTCTACAATTTTATTAAATACCCGTTTGTAACAATACCTACATGGGAACGCCCTTATTTGTATTAAATGTTCAAATCAAACCACAAAATGATTGTGCTATATTCGCTATGCAACCATCACATGACTGAAATGAATCGTATTTCAGTGGAATCGTAAAATTTAATTGTTAAATTCAACTGAATTAATCCGGGACAGCGAGAAAACCTAACCAAAAAAATCTACGAACGTTTGCAATTAGAAGCTAGTGCGGTGCTGAGCGGCAGTTGGGAACAGACAACGCATTGAGCTGAGTCTGCCGCAGACAGTATTTACTGAAATACGGTTCCAAAGTGGACATCCCACATCATTCGTTACAGAAAATTAAGGCACAATGTTAAACATTTCTGTTCCGTTAATTGTAATTAAGCAAAGTAGCAGGTAAAAAGCTCCCGCTTGTAATATTTTAGACATTATACGAGAGGGATGAAGCCACGTGCTCTCCGGACGGACAGACACGTGGGCCTGCACTAGGTATAAATAATTTGATTACTTATCAAGAGCGCGCTGGAACTGGATAAATGCGGTTATCGCAATTATCATCCTTTGCTCGTAGGAAAACTAACGAGTTACGTTGAAAGGCTCTTGTAAACTCTGCACGGGTATTCGCACTAGCTCGCTATTACCATTCTTGCACACGTAGCTATGTTTTAGTAGAGATATTCTCATTTCATAATCATAGAGTTATTCCTTCGGGCGTTTATTGGTTTACATTATAACTCCATAATAATACATTTTATAACACGGGTTATTAAAGACAGTAACTAAAATATTTGCCTCTCTTTCAAACAATATTGTCCATATTGTGTAAGAGACAGGCGAATAATTTTCAAATTACTTTCTTTAAGTAATCGTGTTGTCTTCTCTTTGATATAGATAGACTGAGCGGTCTTTGGGCTCGCACCAATGCGGCTGCCGATTGGTTTAAGCGAAGTTCATTACATGCGTATTGGAAGAAAAGAAATAAAGAAGGCAGTAAGTGAGATCGGTAGCAGCAAGGGGCTGTAGCGCCCGCTGTGAGGCCAGTAGGGTTCCGTAGGCGACACGGCCGGCTAATGGAGGAGACGGCATGCCTCAGCGGCAAGGCAAGCGGGGGGTGACCATAAGCAACTCCCACACTGGTTCCAAGGCCGTCTCAATAATTCACTCTATAGGCTGACAAAGATCTCGCGAAAATGGATAAAATGAAATTTGGAGATGGGCACCCTTGGCGATTCGGGGAAAACGGATTTCTTGATAATGGATAGTAGTCCATAATGCATCGATGATGAACAATGTACATTGCTTGGTGAGAGACCGCGAAGGATGGCGTGATGGGGAAGAACCCTGTACCTAGGAGTAGGCAGAGGTTTGCTAATAAATTATGATGTTGCTTCTGAATTAAATTATGTATGACCAATGGCGCCTCCCTCAACTGAAAATAGAAACCTACCTGAAATGCCAATTTTTTGCTTGACAGTTGTGTTTGACATTTTCTTAATTATTACACAATGCCATAACCCGTATTAAAGTTTTATTGTTTATTTTAATCATGAGTAAACAATACAACGTATGTTCTATTTCTGAAAAAAACATAGTTACAAAAAGAAAAAAAAATGTTCTTAACTTCTACATTACACAATAACCTTGAAATCTTTCTAACAGAGTGTCACTTACATACGCCGGTGGTTGATATCCGTATATTAGATTTAAACCTTTTTAAAATCGTATAAAAGTCGCATCTACAGTTCGAGTGACGTAAAGACTCTGTGAATACAGTCAATTCACCGCAAAATGGTTAAACTTTGAAGATCGGCAGACGTGTCGCCTAACAGCTGTTCGCAACGCGATTGCGCGGCACACAACTACCTTCCCTAAACGTTCACGGCTAAAGTTGTAATTCGCATGAGTAGTAATTTAATTCTCTGACAACGATGTTTCACAGACGCTTAAAACTTTCGAGTGAATAACAAATCTCGGAAAGTCCATTCGGGAAAGTTGCACTTTTAAATTGTTTGTTGGAAGACAAAAGGGGAGCTTTAGAAAGTTAAAGGAGCAAAAAGAGCATAAAAGATCAACTGACACTTCCAGTCGTACTCGGACTTTCACTATCTGATGTACCTACCTAATCTCTACCGTCCACTTACTGTCCACGCTGCTAAGCCTCACTTGGCCGTTTTTAGGGTTCCGTACTGGACAAGGAACCCTTATAGTTTTGCTATGTCCGTTCGTTTGTCTGTCTGTCTGTCCGTCCGCGGCTTAGCACAGAGACGGTAGGTACTGGAGAGCTGAAATTTGGCTTAGATGTACGGTACATATTTATAACGCCAACAAAACGGTAAAATAAAAACTCGAAAAAAAGATTTTTTTATGGGACCTCCCCTACACCTAAATTAGGAATTCTATTTTTTTTTCTCGCCTACACCATAGTCGCTGGATTGGTCGTTGAAAAATATTGTGGGTGTAAGAAGACAATTTTTTTATTTAGGGTTGCGTTTGCGAAGTATTAAGCTTTAAAGCGCAAATTTTTGTCCGACTAAGGTATCCCTCCCGCCTCTCCTAGCTAAACGGTTGATTGTAGAAACGTGAAAAAATTCAAGGTAGTAGCACATATAATGACCTTAAAAGGAAAACTACCACGGCTAAGTTAACGAGTAATAAATAGGCAACCAACTTATAAACAAAATTTCGTACAAAATCCATTGAAAATAACTTCTATGAATTTCTGTAAAGCAGATAAAAAAAACCCTCTTTCTACGGAACCCTACATTGCGCGTGGCCCGACACGCACTTGGCCAGTTTTTAACTTTTTAATGTAATATTACTAAAATTCACATTCATAGGGAATATAAATTTTAGTAATAGGTATTTGTCTAAGAACTTTTAAGGGATGTATTGGTCGTAATAAATGAACACCGTTGGAAGTTTAAGTCACTGTATATTCTTAATAATAATTCACCCTTATGCTATTTGGTTGGCGGGCACACAGTACGCGTCCGGGAAACGACTGGCTATCTGCCTCGCTACTCACTAGCTATAAAACGCTGACGCTACAGACTATATTTTGTAGCATTATTAGTTTCGGAGATAAAATATCGTATGTTAGCAGTCTCTGTAACGATGTATTAGCAAAGGGCAAGATAAAAAGTACCCGAAACCGGCGTGCGTGCATGCAAAGACTAATGTATGTTGAGGAAGCGAAAGTGATCTGTCAGGATCGTGGCAAGTGGCAGTCCCTGGTCTCTGCCTACCCCTCTGGGATACAGGCGTGAGTTTATGTGTGTATGTATGTTTTAGTTTCGGAGATACAATACAGTGTTTTAGCAGTCTTTAACGATGAAGACCTTGCTAAATTTTCTTTTCCTAATTAAACCTAATTAATAAATTATTAGGTTAATGGAACTAGTATAATAATACAAGAAGAGCTACAGATGTAGGCGCCCGCGGCCAGGACGTTCTCCAAGAAGTTCTATTTCCTTACTAGTACGTTACTACCAAGAGGCGTTTTAAAGGTTTTTGACTCAACCAAACCCTAATAGAATGATTGATAGGTATTATTGATAGGTATTATTAGCTTAATTCCAGATTTACTTACCTGCTTGATTTTTTTGTCGGAAGAGTCTGACGTGCTCCTATATTACGCGCACCAAATCTTGAACGATTCCAACCGTCTGTTAAATTAGTGTGGGATTTGACAGTTAGACGATTGGAATCGCATAATTAGGCCCCAGGTTTTGCTTTGATTCGCTGAGCGTGGTCTTTTAGTATGAGGATTGATAGGTATGTTGACTCCTTTCTTCGCTTCGTTTTCTTTTTAACAAAGTAATTTGAAATTTCGAGCTATTTTTAGTTCTAGATTTAGGTGGTCCATAGGCGGTATTGACCATAATGTGAAACAGATCTGTCTATGAATGAAAATTATAAAATATCTGTCAGTGTTAACAGGTAGTTGTAAAATTATATTTATCTATTATGTTTTGCAAATAGATTTAACGCTACGGTTTGTTTCATTAAGGCAAAACGTGGTAAGGCATCAATTAAAATGAGCCATCCTTACCTTATCTCGGCGTTGGCTTTGAGTAAGGATCTAAAGTGTAACCACGTCGCAGCGGTGTGGCTCTTTGATGTCCTTTAATTACAAAACTTTTCATTTAGACGGCAGGAATTTTAAAACTCACGCACTCAAAAACTTTCAAACGGGCAAAGAAAAGTTTCATAAATCCGTGAAGTTCGACGTTACTTTGTGTCAAGTAGTTAAATGTGTAGTTAAGTTGTTCCGCATACTTAGTTAGAATCACATTAAATTAGAGCTCTTTCGCTTTCTAATTTCTAATTATGATAACATATACCTACATAAATTCACACCTGTATCTCAAAGCAAGTACGGGCTTAATTACCACGCGTGCCCACCGCGGATTGGCAATTTCAAGCGCTGAAGTATGTAAACACCTTGTAAACACCTCAGGTACACAGGTTTCCTCACGATGTTTTCTTTCCCAGTTCGCGAGTGGTATAGCTACTACAAATTCACAGACATACGTAGCTTACAAAACAAAGTCATTGGCACATGCGCCGGAGTTCAAACCCACGACCTCCCGAATGTGAAGCCAGGGTTCTACCGATGCGCTCCCACAGCTTTTTAAGATAAAGATAAATAATAGTTTAATCCACGTTTTTGTGAACGCATCCCTTTCTGTCCCACCATGTTCGTACATTTGCCGGAATCCGCTTAGGCAAAACGATATAGTCGAAATTTATGTAGTAGGTGTACTGTTTGATATTCACGTCGGCTTCGACATCGTATCCGTGTCGCGTGGGCCGGTGCGAGTTCATTTGTCAGAGCCCCGGGCGGCCCTAACTTTATTTATGCACTAATATAGCCGATTTATTCCCCTTTCCTGCACAGTTTCAGGCAGATGCCTCCGTGAAGGTGTGATTAAAAAGTGGCTGCGGCCAGTGGAAGTAGGGCGCGGGTATCGATCAGCCTCTAAAATAGGCCCGAGTCGACGACGCTCTGAGACTGTCTGGTCTAGCCTAGGCCGCCTATCGCCCTACATACAGCCTCCGCGCATCGCATACCTGATAAATTTTGTTGCGCTCTTAATATGTGTTAATCTCAATTCTAAAAATATGCAACTTTAATACTGGTTTAGTCCCCGATAAATAACTTGAACAAGTAGCGACAGAGGCGAGAAGAGTTTGCGAAGAGCTGAATTAAGTTTATTTTTTTGGTAATTTGATTAAACTAAAATCCGAAGAATTATAAAGGACTCATCACATTACAACGGGCTAGGGCGTGCGGGTTCAATGTTACAAACTAAAATAAACCTTAAATACTTTTAAGGTTAGAGAATACAATACTAGCGCAGGAAAAACCGGCTACTTGTGGCCACTTGTATTGTAGTCTCTTACTACGTAAGTGTTTAAGGATTATTTTAGATCGAAATCGTATCTCAATATGAAGGCAATGGAGCCTGGAAGAAATTGCTATTAGCAATAAGGCCGCCAATTGTATATTTTCTTTTGTAACTGCTGTTTCTGTAAGATTTTTTCCGGTAAACAATAAATATTGCCGGTCCGTTGTAACGCGGTTAAACATTAAGACACATCCCGCATCCTCCGCCAATGAGACCCGAAAGACATTCGTCCATGCGAACTCAAAGTCATTTGTTCAAGTTTCTTGTCGAGCATTAGGTTAAGCCTACTTCATCAAAAAATATGTTCCAGCCAGTACAGTGTGTTCGTGATCATGTCACTTGCCAAGCGTAGGTAGGTAATGTAGCCACTACCACTCGACAAGGTTAATATGTGTTGATTATTTTCACCGAAGTCTCATCGAAGTCTTGTTAGCACAGTGGTAATGTGCCAAAATCCTGATACAGAGAATAATTTGAAAGTTAACAGAACATTAATTAAAGTCAAAGGAAGCAATTTTGAAGACGACTAATGTATAGTTCTTTACTGTACCTAAAATAATAATATTTATTTATTTAATTAAATATTTTTGGAACGTAACTTAATATTTATTTATAATTTATGCCAAGGGTAGTAAACTAACAGTTAATGCTTTCTAAAAGACGCCTTTCACCTCAGTCTACCGAGACCACGGGACTTACAAAAGTAAACGAGTAAATATCCATGCAGATTCAGTTTTTATTATGTCTAGTGCTCGTGTTAACCTTGGAAAATACTATGTAAAATTATAAAGCAAACTATTTATTTCAAAGATCACAAGTTTTTATTCGAAACCAATGTACTTTCATTGAAATATCCCCGTACTTAAGTCGTCTTATGGAAAATCTACACCAGCGCACCGCAGGTGCATAAAACTTTAGAGAAAAAAAATAATTTAACCGATGCCGCCGCCACTTACTTTAAAATCGAGTAACATTGCAATGTAGGTACCACATCTACCGTTTTGTTATTGTGCATGCAAATTATTAAATTTCTATTTCTATATCAACTAATGTATTTTTTCTTTGTTTCAGGTAAGCATTAATATTTGATCCCTGAAGTTGACAAACATGTTGTGGATGTAAGTAAATTATGATTAAGCAAATAATGACGCAAATTGATGGTTAACTGCTCTACATGAATGATGAATGTCGTGACAATTGTTGATAGATCGAGAAGGGAGAGGCCACCCTCACTCGTCTCAAGTTACCAAATCGTATCAGATTTGTTTTATTTTCGAACGCAAACCCCCTCATTATTGTCTGCGACATGATGAATCACCAAAGATAAACGAATAAGAATCGAGTCAATTAGGTGAACTATAACTCGCGGAAGCAGTACACTTTGAGTCCTGCACGTATATTATGGGCACAAAATCCTTAATAATTTCCGACATTTGCTATCTCAATTATCAAGGCATTGACAGCAAGATCATTGCTAATCTTTTAAGATTTGCGCATAAATAGGCAGCTACAATTACAAGAAAGTTAATCCAGACTTAAATGATGAGCTAAAGTTTTTAATGCTTCTAACATTGTGATTTCGGAGAGATGAGAAAGTTGGCATCACAGCGACAGTAAACAGAGCTAGAGTGAAACGAAGTTTAATGATATTGAAATCTGAGCCACTGAGCATTCCTTTATCGCGGTCGTGAATGTCCCGGTGCACTTAGCTGATCCATTACCAAGTGCAGCGCTCGCCCATTGACGAAACGATGCAGAAAACACATAAAACGTTTATAACATCCTTCCAGCACTTGTAAAGCGTTTTGAGAGTCCTCTCAGTTTTATACGACCCCACATTACCACCAACTATAAACATGACAAATAGTAAATTTTTCGCCCGCAGATAGGTCCAGGCATCTTCATATAAAACTAAATATTCTCAGCCACTTTAAGAACATTTATCAACGAATAGGAGAAACGGTGGTTGCTTCAAGTAGAGCCCATATGATTTCTTCATTCCGCGCTATTTGCAACAAGCTATTTGTACAGTATGAACGTATTAGGGTAACAAGCAAATTGTCCTCCCGCTCCGGGACAGGCGAGGACTGACCGTCGGCGGTGGCGGCAGGACGACATTGTATCTTGGCTTGTGAGTGCTATCACTTAGGGCGGTATATTCTGTGTTTGTGAATGAATGAGCGCTAAAGAGAGGTCGAGATTGGCGAGTCACACTGTCTTCGCCTGAGAGATAAGTTTAATCAGAGTGCCGTTAAGTTTAAGTGTCGCGCCGGGTGCATACGTTTTATGGTGGGTCGGGGCGACATTGTCAACAGATCTTGCGACGCTCTTTACGGCCGCTGAAACGTTACTTTAACGGTTTTATAGTTTTCGTCGTTTGTCGCGCGCTGGCGATCGCAACACTCTTAATAGCCTACACTAAGTGCCGCTCGGGACGCTTGCGCTGGCCGCAGCCATCTTCGTGGATCTTTTTTTAAACGTCTGCTGCGATTGCGATCTTTACAACAAACAGTTTAGCTTTGGATTATGCCGCACCCTTATCTTCGTAATAACGTTTGCCCCTAAATGGAACTCCATTCTCTACTTTTCCTAGACTGCGTGTGGCCCGACACGCACTTGGCCGGTTATTTTATAAAAAAAAAACGGCTAAGAAATAATAATAATTCTACACAACACAATCACTTGTCCTGGTCCCAAACTAGAATATCCTGTGGATACCCAAACTGGGCAAGGACATCACAATATTCACCTAGACTGAGGCGTGTGCACTGTTTTTATAATAAATGTTCTATATATAATAAATCTTCTTCATTTATACAAACGTACGGAGGCAATAAAACTTTCCCTTTTGTAACCACTACGCAAACAAACTGGCAAGTTTTCTCAAAAAACATAGAGCTTTACGAAAGCTTAGATATGGCTTCTTTAATTAGCGCGTTCCACTTCTCGGGAGTGTGACGAAAACGCAATCAGAGTGAAGCCACGCACGCCAGCGCCGCAGGGTCACCGCGCCTGCAACGCGTCGCTGCAATGTCGTGTCAACTGCACCCGAACATTATTAATTTCCACGCGACTTGGTGCAATTAATTAACGTATATGAACGTCCCGCCATTAATCAAAACGCGCCGGTCACGTTGCTCGGCGTGCCGCCTGGAGATTGCACGCGAGCTGCCGCGCTGTCGGACTCTGCTGCCGCGCTGACTCCAGCACGTGTGCTGCATCATGCCGCTGTTGTAGGGCTCTGTCGACTCTACCTCCTAAACCTACATAAATTCCTACTCGTCATCGAATTATGCCAAAACTCTTTATGAAAAGTCAACTACTTACTAAGATAGTTAGGGGCGTCTATTTTACCGGGGCTTAATTTTACCCAGTTTTCTAGCTATTTTTTATTGTTCCCTGTGGAAAAAAATACGTTATATTCGTGAGGCTCGACCCCTTCCCCCTTCAACGCCTCACTTAGTTAATGTACGCCCCTTTGACTGCCTCCTTGGTCTAGCCGTTAAAGCGCTTAGCTACCAAAACAGAAGTCGTGGGTTCGATTTCCACCGGGGGCCGCCGTACATTTGTATCTTCTGGTATTTGTATTCTGGGTGTACTTTTATGTTTGTGACGACCTTGCCTCATCACCATAGCACAGGGTATCCTAGTTTGGGATCAGGTCAAGTGATTGTGTTGTGTGGAAGTTATTGTTAGTTATTATTATTATTATTACAGGGTAGTTTCTAATTACAAATTTTTATATAATTCCTTCATTCCAAGGGGTATGGTATGATAGTATGTGGATTTCTAAAAAAAATGTTATCAAAGCGAAATTACGTTCTTCATCATCGGCCATTTGACGCATACTGCAGGACATATAATATGCCTCCGTCACAGTTTTCCTAACCATGAAGGGTTTTGCCATAATCGCCACGCCTGGGTTGGCGATCGCAGTATGCGGTTGGAATCTGAGGAAAACGCTGCTGCCCGTCTCCTGGCAATGTAGTTCCTTAGTCGCCTTCTACGACATCCACGGAACGAAATGGAGTGACGCTATTCTTAATCCGGCGCCATAAAGCTGCTATATTATATCTATCTAACCCAATAAGCCGTGCAGTCTTTCGCAGATATGCGAAGAATTTAAACTAGAATGCGCGAGGTGAAATGGCAGCAGCTTTTATCGGGAATGTTTAGTAAGTATTGCAGCAGTTTGATTATTACATTGCCGCAGGTAGGGCGGCGACGGCGACTCGCGCTCGCTGCTCGCAGAGTCACAAATGCCATTTGAAAGGATTCGCAGCCAAGTTTTGCTCTGTAAATTCATGAAGATTCCCTTTAAATTACAGTGCGAAACAAGACGTTACGTGAGAACGTACGCGTATTACTTATTCATTGGAATTTCAGCGTATAAAGTTCTAAAATCAACCTCCATGGGTCTTTGCTTTGCGCGAGGAGGACTTATCAACTCCACCCGCGCGCGCACTGTATGTCATATTGCGGCACATGGGCACTATACTATACGCCTTGAAATCGTATGCAGTATACTTGTGTTATTGAAATAACGCAAAACCTGAAAACTATGTCTTCAGTATCTATACAGGGTGACTTTAAATTTGTTAGACACTTTTTAAGGGGACATTCTAATTATGATCCAGAAACAGATGGCGCGGATTTTAGGAAAAGTAAAACCGGTCAAGTGCGAGTCGGACTCGCGCACGAAGGGTTCCGTACCATTATCCATACAACATTAAACACAAAGATCGGGAAAAAACGGCAAAAAGTTACGTTTGTTGTATGGAAGATTGTAAATATTTATTTTATTTGTATTATTTATTTTTAAAGCGAATATAGAACTAAATTTTCTGTAAATATTTGAAGCGTCTACCTGTTGTCGTTCTTAATCTCGAGCAAAAAACGGCAAAAAAATTACGTTTGTTCTATGGGCGCCCCCCTTAAATATTTATTTTATTCAACTGCCTGGCTATCACGGTTCATGAGATACAGCCTGGTGACAGACAGACAGACGGACAGTGAAGTCTTAGTAATAAGGTCCCGTTTGGCACCCTTCGGGTACGGAACCCTAAAAAGCGGCTAGTCAAAAAAATTTTATATTTCATTACGAGTGCGCAAAGCCTGTCATTGCAAAGAGTTCCGACAAATGTCAATGATAGTCGGAACAAGTTGCAATGACGGTTCCGCACGTGTACTGAACAACTATTTTTAATAAATACAGTTGCGAAAAAATGAAGCAATTTAATAAAGAACATTTTTGGAAAATGGCGCCAACCGTAAAAGAATATAAGCAGAGATTTTTTTTTCTTTACCCATTCTGGGTAGGCAAAGGGAACTATGCCCATACAGCCAAGTCTTCAGTAGAATTTTTTTATTGATATGAAATGAAAATGCAATTTAATGAGATGAAATGAAATGAAACCTAACCTAACTCATTGAATCAAATCAATTAATCTGATATTATGATATAGAATATAGAAATCTGATATAGAAATATTTGCATGAATCATAAAAAACTTCTTTGAATTTTTTTAGCCAAAACTTCGTGGTTGGTTTTTTCTTTTTAATAGACATTATTTTGACAGTTGGGAAAGAGAACGCACGAGTTCGGAAAAGGTAAAGAAAAAGCTCGAGTATGTAATAGCCCACATCCCGAACGCTATACGTCCCTGCACTACGCCACTTTTTGAGCAACTGTATTAAAAAATATTTATGTTACCAAAAATTACATTACATACGCAAAAATTTACAATATTAGGACAAACAGTCATAATAAACAAAAATAAAACTATGGTTCGAGCGTCTTATGGTTTTAATTTTTAGCATTATTTTAATAACACATGGTATAGCACAGCACCGTCTGTGTCTTTTATTTCTTGTGTGGCGCAATAGTTATCAGCGTTATGACGTTTTATCGCGTCACGCAACAAGTAGGTAAGGCGGCGCGGCGGCGGGCGCCGGTCTGCCTCAGTGCGGGCGAGAGGAATTTCAATCTGGATGTGATGAGCGACGCACTGGCGGCGCCACTTAGGGTGCCGCTCTATCACTACAGGGTGAATTTGAAAACGTTAGCAATATTTTAAGGCGATTTTCTTTTCGTAACGATATTACTATAATATTAATGATTTAAAAGTACTAATTCATTGTTTGAGCTGGTCCGGCTCCCACCAGGAGCTTCCCCTTGAGTCTGGTCTGAAGACTCTAGACTCAAGGGGTGGGAAGCCTTTGTCCAGGAGTGGGACACAAACATGGGGGTTATGAATAAAAATGGTTCAATATTTATATTACTCTTTGTAATTTCCAACGTTTGCTTCAAACCTGTATCTCGAATAAAATTGGTAGGTAATGACGTTGCATTAAAAAAATATCTTTCACTCTAATCTCTTATGTGCCTGTCATCTGATTATCAGTGAAAGAGCAAAGAAAGAGTGCCAACCATTAGTCGAACCAAATATGATATACTTTTTATTGACTCATCATTTTTTCAAACTAGTGCCGTGCCATAGGATTCTAAATTGTGGTCAGAATGTGCCCTTTAAATTTTGCTTTCAAATTCGATGTCACACTGTAAACATACGCAAATGGTTCACGCAAACCGCACCTAACCATTTAAGCTAGGTTGGAATGTGAAATACTGCGTCGAAGTGGAATTTGGTTCGTTTCTGAGGAACGGTGCGCCTCTGTCGTATGATATCCTAGAATTCTTTCATTATTAATTTACTATCAGGAATGGCCATTGAGTTTGATATTAGATGCATTCATCCTGAGTGAGTTAGTTCCCGTGATGTTTGATCATTTATACAGGATTATTTTTAGAATGCTTAATAACTGAAATACGTCAACGGGAAGTAATTTTATCGTAATATGGAGAGTACGTGTCCACATATCTCGATTCCAGCTTATCGAGTAACACAATGAGCATTTGACTAATCAACTGCATTCCTGGACATAGAGCCCCGGAGAAATCAGCACCGAGGCGTGTTGTTATCCTACTCCAGTCAATCATATTAGTTGGTCACTCACTACGCCCGCTGGCAGTGTAGCATATGCCTTACTGCGGAGAAGGTGTGTCCATGGCCAGACAGCGCTGTCGCGAGGCGTGCAAATAAGTCGCTGCGTGGCGTCGCGCAACAAGTAAGCCGCCAGCTTGCCGCAGCGGCTCCAGAACACACAACAAGTACGTCAGAAGGAAAACTTGGACCTCTATCAAATGCCGAGCACAGACCAGCCGAATGAACGAAAGTGGACAGTCTGTGTAGACGTTACGGCAAAAGCAAGCTAATTTCTGACCTCCTTCGTGTTAGCATCATTTACATGAAGCTAGCTAGGCAACGCAAGCACCACAATCAATCAATTCAATCAGCGTGTACACGTCCACTGCTGGACATAGGCCTCCCCCAAGGCATGCTACTTTTCTCTGACCTCCGCCATCCTCATCCTACCTCCGTCATCAACGTGCCTCAGATCATCGGTCCGGCAAGCTCGTGGGCGTCCTACGCTGCGTTTGCCAGTTCGTGGTATCCACTCGAGAACCTTTGTACCCCGTCGACTATCGGTTCTTCGGCAAATGTGACCAATCTGCCAACTCGACTTCAAGCATCACGATTTGTATGAAACCAATAGTGCCGATTTTTGACTTCCTACTATGACGCAAAGTGTTATTTTCTTTGGGTGCTCACCTTTGTTGTATTTTTCATTGTCAATTTGAAAAACGTCCGAAAACGATAACAGCCGGGCGTGGACTGAAAGTAATAGCCGCAGAGGTGCTTGGCACTTATGTCTGGCACGCGAAGTAGGTGTGGTCTAGCCCTATTACTGTCTGTGATTAGTATACTTAAGGGGCTCCGTCCAGATCACTAGCACCCACCAATAAAAAAAAATCATACCTTTTTTGCAGATCGTTTTTGCAAAGTGTCAGATTAATCACGCGATCATGTTAGTGGTCTAAGTCATTTTTATGACCCATGGCCATAAATCTTAGGCAAATAACCTAGGACTAGATAGCTTTTTTGCCAAAAACGGCCAGTTTTGGCGTTCAGGGCCATGGGTCCTATAAATCGCTAAGATCACTAACATGATTGGGAGATTGATCTGACACTTTTCGCAAAAGTGATCTGTAAAAGAAGATACGATTTTTTTCATTGGTGTCGCTAGTCAACCCTATGGATCACCTTAATGTCATCGGTGGCGTTCACATACGTTCACCCCCTCTACTCTCGACGCTATTGTGTTCAAATTGCGTCTTTTTGCAATAAGTCAGAAATAACGACTTAGTAAAAGTTTTAGTTGTAAGAGTTGCATACAACTTATTGGGACTTCAGAACGCCTCGAAAACTGAAAGCATATTTTTGCTAAATTAACAAATAAATGCAATCAATTGTAACGTAAGTTAGCTAAATTAGCGCCAAGAGTCTCTACTCAGGCGGTTTATATATACGCAGCAGAATGATCAAAGTCGTGTGTTATTTTTCCTCCACAAGCAAAAGAATCCAGTACAGAGAAATGAAACTGTAATTCCAAATGCAATATAGATACTTGTAATTTTGCTTCATGAGTCAGACTTTTGCTCCTCCGACACAATTAGAAAGTATAAATTATACAATATTCATAGTGTGCTTACGAAAGTTTCAGTTTGAAAAAGGAACAATGGTAACTCTGTTCTGTGGCCACGCCAATCAGAATCTTATGAGATTTTATAAAACTAATCGGGTGATCACGTCACATTTTTTTATATTTGTAGTTCAATCAGGGTTCATCCGGGTTATGGTCAACAATCCGGATGAACTGCTTGAGAAGTTTCCAACACTATTGTGATCTTCACAGTAAACGGTCGGGGTGACATGTGTATAAGCAGGGCAGTACTTCTGCTTGTTTTGGTGTAGTGTCCAAGCTCCCGAAGCCCGCAATTAACGCGCTTATTTCATTACCATTCAATCTCTCACACCCTTTTTGTAGGTCGGTCGGTTGCTATGTACATATAATAATTTTTTTATTGAAATCTTTGTTATTTCCTCGCAGTTAAGAGGATTTTTACTTACTTTCTCTTAACTTTTTTATCTAGTACTCATTAACCGCACTCAATGAATGAGAGTGTGTACTCTATTACGCCTCACATGTTCTCTTCACGATTGTTTTGTTTTTATTTTTGTTTGTTTTTTTGACGTTCGCATATTTTGTTTGTGTACCTTCGTTTTTACTTCGTGTTTCTGTGAAAATTTAAATAAATGTCTTCCTTCTTTCTTTCAAATATTCACCATGACAAGCTTCAAGTTGTAACGTCAAACCCTGTTTACAACTAAGATAACTTCATTAACACAGTAGTAAAAAACGTATAGCTTAAGCTCTGGGTAAGAAATGTACTCGGTGGCACCTCACGTTCGATTTGGTAGGCATTAATAAAATACCAGTAATTTAGCTGCTGCGGTTAACGCAATATGTGGTTTACTTTACTGATAATAAAAGATACCTAATATCACTAGGGAAGGTGAAGACGATTTTTTACCGAGCAGATAATTTACATAATGATGGAGTCTACGATGCTGCGATACTATGCGTGACTGTGCTACGAAACAAACGGCTACGAAAGTTTACATAAATTGAGCGGCAACACGAAATTAATTTAGCGTATAACCAAGGATTTTTTGTTAGTGAATCGATGTATGATAATGATATTACTGAAGAGGTTTCCTATAAAAATAGCGATAGTCTTAACCTACAGTATGTGGATAAGGGCGTCGGGCCAAATCGGATTAAAGGGCCAATAGTAATAATGTTTGCAACAATACCGAGTACAAGGCCGCATGCGGCTACTCAGCCGCCGCTGTGTGCACAGGGCGCGCCGTAATGGCCGTCCACTTCCGCTTTATTAAATTTCTTCGCAAATACAGTTTTATTGTCTTCGGTCAACGAGCCGCTGTCCAAAGGAGCTGGTTCACATTGTCGTCGGAGCCCGTCTACGTTTGTATCGTATGCAAATAGCGGAACAAATGGCAACCATCCTTAGTACTTTTATGATTTTCATGAGCATCGGACTCGCATAAAAATGCAATACAAACATTGTTAGCTAGTGGAAAATATCTAGCAGAAATGCTGTAAAAACACTGCAGTTTCAGCGTGATGGATATATTTACGTAGAGACGATGAATGATTCATATAGAGACGATCGTTTAGCGACGCGTCCAGCCAATAACCACGACTAGCTCAGAATATATCATTTTAGTCGTTTATCATGTTGCCTAAGCGGTGACCCTTGCCCTAATGCGAGCTTAAATTATGGATAATATGTACACATAATCAAGAATAAAGTCCTCGCACACAGGGAAGTCGGCACGTGCCTAAGTGTAAATGCTATGTAGACACCAGCAAGCGCCTACAAGGTAGTAGGTATGTAGTAGTTTGTCGAGCAATGCCTCATCGTGCCGCGTCAACTTATGGCTTCCTAATGAAGTTGTCGCGACGCCTAGCATGTGTGTGTACTTGCTTGTATTATTACGAGTTACTTTGCCTGTGTTAGTTAGCCGGTCGCCATCTTTGAGGTAGACAGTACCCAAAGTATGTGAACTCAGGTTTTGAGCTAAGGGTCTTACCGATCCATAATCACTTTTCGCGCGATTTCCTTCGACGATAGCGCGAGCGTAAAACTTGTTATAGGGTTGGTACATTCTGAAATATAAATATCGGAAAAATTTTGCTGCTTAATATTTTGTCTAAGACGACCTATTTCGGTTATTGGTTGCCAACAAAATGTTGGTGGTTGGCAAAACTTTATAGTCACTTGAAAAAAGGTTATTAAAAGAGTAAAATCAATCTAAATACGTTGAGCGTAGAATGTTAAATGAGGCTTGTGGCAGCCCTGCGTGGAGCCAGCACTCAGGCAGACTAGAGGTTTGGCTCGAACAAATTGCCGTGATGCCCCCGCCATATTAAGTTAGCGTCCCACCCCCACCCGCCCGCGTCGGGCCCTTTGCAAATCTCTTTTACTTAACACCAAATTATATACTTTCTAAATTCGGCGAGGTACCATTCAATACTTAAGCAATTTAATAAAAGATGTAAAACACATTATCAACTTTATAATAGTACTTCATTCTAACAGTTTTAATGGAATTAATTGTTTGTCAACTAAGCAAACGCTGTTGAAAAAAAGATATTAAAAAAACTCGCGAAGGTCAGATTATCTACTGCTATTAACAAACTTGCTTAGATATCTACTGATATTTAAAAAACCGGCTAAGTGCGAGTCGGACTCACGCACGAAGGGTTCCGTACCGTTGTCTATACAACATTAGACAGAAAGATAAAAAAACAGCAAAAAACATCACGTTTGTTGTATGGGAGCCCCCCTTAAATAATTATTTTATTTTGTTTTTAGTATTGGTTGTTATAGCGGCAACAGAAATATGTAATCTGTGAAAATTTCAACTCTCTAGCTATCACGGTTCTTGAGATACAGCCTGGTGACAGACAAACGGACGGACGGACAGACAGCGAAGTCTTTGTAATAGGGTCCCGTTTTTACCCTTTGGGTACGGACCCCTAAAAATACCGGCCAAGTGCAAATCGGACTCGCGCACGAGGGGTGCCGTACCTTTATCTATACAACATTAGACACAAAGATCGAGAAAAAATCACGTTTAATGTATGGGAGTCCCCCTTAAATATTTATTTTATTTTCATTTAATAATTTGTTTTGAAGCGAATATAAAACTAAATGTTATGTAACTATTTCAAGCGTCTACCTGTTTTATTAATATCAACAAAAAACGGCAAAAGATTACGTTTGTTGTGTGGGAGCCCCCGTTCAATATTTATTTAAACATTTATTTCATTCTGTTTTTAGTATTTCTTGTATTAGCGGCAAAAGAAATACATCGTCTTTGGGAACTTCAACTGCCTATCTATCACGGTACATGAGATACAGCCTGGGTACAGACAGACAGACAGACAGACAGACAGACGGACTAAGACTTCACTGTCTTAGTAACAGGGTCCCGTTTGGCACCCTTCGGGTACGGAACCCTTAAAATACGAAATTCCTGAAACACGTCTATTATATTACAATTCGTGTTTCATAACAACTTCTAGTCTATAAAAAAATTGTGTTTCTAGTAAATAAATAATAAATAAATAACACAAGACTTTCTGATTTATGTTTTCCGAAATATCAGGGTTTTCAAAATTATATTATTATACAAATTACAACAAATTACCCCTCTCCAAACGCAGCATTGATATTGCGGGCTGTTTCTGCCGCGTTAGTTCCGCGTCGGAACTCGTATTCAAAAATCACTCGAATTTTCGCAGTATCCATCTTTCTTGTCTAAATTGAATAACAAAAACAATTGAAAGTCGATATTCAAATGTTTCACATTTTTTAAAAAAAGAACATCATAGAAACCATTTGAAAAAAGTTTCATTCGAAAACCTCAAACCATGAAGATTCTATGTCAATTCAAAGAACCTATTGCAATAAAACGGCAATTTCATACTTTAACCCCTATTATTAAACGGAAATGGTTTGGTTCGAATGGTTTCTACACCCACAATATTTTTCCACGACCAATCCAACGATGCTCCATATGATGGGGTGGACGAGAAAAAAAGTCACCCGCTTTTTTCATGGTAGCCCCCCCCTACCATGAAAAAAGCGGGTGACTTTTTTTCTCGTCCACCCCAGGTACAGTAAAAAAAAAAATATTTTCCAAAATTTTATTCTTTAACTTTGTCGGCGTGATAAATATGTATACTCATACCTTTTAGTACCGCGGACGGACAGACAGGCAGACAGACAGACAGACAGGCGGACATGGTAAAACTATAAGGGTTCCTTGTAGGACTGCGGAACCCTAAAAATAACGTGTATCAAATATTGCTCATTTAAAAAATAACCCTGTTTAAATGGGTTATTTTAATAACCCTATCTGTACATTTTTAACTCCCTTCGAACCGAGTCTGTGCAAGACGGAGCGAAGGGAGAAAATGTCAATCTTGTGGGGGTGGCGTGGGGGGCAGAACAATGGGCACCATGACATTTAGTATGGAGGCCTGCATTGTCACGGCTGTTAGAGTCGCGAGCCACTCGGCGCACAGCCGCTCTCCACGCCCGGCGCAGAGCGCTTCTCAAATACGGATCGTAACGGATCCGTTTCCCTTTCATGTTTTTTTCATACTTTATCTCTCTACAAGTTTTTTGTCATCCCAATACATGGATAACGATAGAACACGGATTGCCTCTATTGTATCCAACAGAAAAGTAGAAAATAGACCCGATAGAAAATAAAACAGCACGTACCTAGATAAAGTTTATTGCAAGCATAAATTGAGACTAAAAAGCAAGGCGAGTGGTGGCTCGAGTTTTCTCGAGGGCGGAAAAAACAAATTGTTGCTTGATGGTAAGAAATGTAGGGAACGTGCCGCAGCCCGCCTCTTACGTCATCCGCTGCCCTGCAGGTATGGCCGTGTTGTGTTACAGATTAACCATAATGTTAGCTTAACTTTGCGTCTCACCAGCACATGAAACCCTTGACATATCTTTCAGAATACTACACGAGGAAATTTGTAACAGAAGTTGAAGACAGCAAAGCACACGATGTATATCTAAAGGAAAGAAATCCAGTAACATTTAGTCTGTAAAAGTATTACTTAACTAGAAACGACTGAGATAGCCTCGTTGTGTTCTGAGGTAGTAAGTTTTGGCGCGAGGCAATGCTGACTTGAGACAACTAAACCTTCGTCCAGCACACCTGCCGACTGCCATCTGTGTTTTCTGTAAACTCAGCTAACTCTATTTAGTGCTATGACACTGTTTTCAGCAGCGTCCCATTTACTGGCGTATATTCTATGAGGTAACATAATATTTTCCTCGGAATATCTTCTTCAGCCTAAGGAACTAGATATCAAGCATTTTCTCCGACGCTGGCAAAAAATATCGCCCTCTATTTTGAGCTTTTTCAAGTACTTTCTTGGCAAAAAGCTGAAATCTGTTTCTTGAGTCTCTACCTCCGTATAAAAAAATAATAAAAATATTATAGAATAAGTTTAGCTTTTGGAAGTTGTTTAATTCATCGATCCTGATTGAAGAAAGGGTTTTCAGATTTTGTAGCAGTCATAAGCAGCCTATATACGTCCCACTGTAGGGCACAGGCCTTCTTTCAGAGAGAGAGTATGGGCTTAATCACCACGCGTGCCCACCGCGGACTGGCAATTTCAAGCGCTGAGGTATGTGAATAGCTGAGACACTCAGGTTTGCTCACGATGTTTTCCTTCACTGTTAACGAGTGGTATTGCTACTATAACTTCACAATTATACATAACTTAGAAAACAAAGTCATAGGTACATGCCCGCACTGGGATGCGAACCTGGGTCTCTCGCTTCCTAGTCCAATGTTCTACCCGCTAGGCTAGACTTTGTAGTAGATAATAAGCTAAAGTGATAAAATTTTGTCAAAGTGTTGCACAAAGACGTCTCAAGAATTATGTTTAGAAACATTTGGAATTGACAAGGACTATTAAACTCTCGAATGTTTTCGGAGGGTGTGCCAGTTTACATACAATAATTCGAGCTGAGCGCGCCGTGTTGCTGACAAGCATTCACAAAGATAATCGCCTTCATTGTTTGCTAAAACCTTAATCCGTTTAAAGGAGCCTTATCTGTGACATTCCTGTAAAGGAACGTTATTAAAATCGTTTAATAACGATATGCCAGCAGCTATGGTAAATGAGTTTACGTCAAAGTAATAATCCTACAAACATCTACCGCCGTAAACAATTACATCTTTTCAGAAACTGGTCAGAGTTTACCATAGTACGTTATTAAAAGTCAAAGCGCGATCAACTTACCTTCCTGAGTTTGTGACGTTGAAAACTTTGATACAACAACAAGAACTTTACGTGCGACATTGTTAGTGAAATTGTTTTAGTTAACGGCCACCCTAATCCAGTAAATGAAGCTATTTTACTAAATTTTTATTGCGTGGTGACCTCCCCCGGGCTTCCCCCGCTGGGGGCCGGCGGGGGTGACGGGGTCGGCGGGGGTGGTGCGTAGGTATTTTTATGCGGCGACACTCCGACCGCAGCAGGGAAATTGGATTGATAGTAGTTTTTAAGGGTTTTTGAGCATCATCCGCTTTTTACGTTCAGTCCAATATGGGGGGTTGTCGTAAAATACAAGGACATAATCATTGTATTTTACGACAATATCCGCAGCTATTATTACCCACTTCCCAACACGGAAAACGCTCAAAAGTAGTACATACTTTTCTTACAGTGTTTTAAGAGATTTGTATTCGGAATCGTTTACTAAAATATCGAGTGTCAAAAAGGACTTGAAAGTTTTGAGTGTGAATATCACGAGTGAAGTTATGCAAGTAGCGCGGCGCGATGCGCAAAGTTGGTATCAGCGTGCGGCTCGCCTCAGGCTAAACTTCTTTTCATGTAACCCGCGCATACATTCCAGATTTAAACATAGAAAACTTTTCAATAGCATTTCACGCTGCCTGCAGTTCTGCGCTCCGCAGTTTTCAATACCTACACGCCCGACAACCTTCTTTTAATGCGTAATGTCGTTCTTTGAATATAATAGGGATTTTTCATACAGGGTGTTGCAAAAAATCCGTCAGAACTTAGAGGGAAACTTATTCTAAACAAACAGCTCTCATTATTGGACCAACTCCGAATCCCAAAAAAAATCTGATTACGTCGCAAAAAAATATTGATAGAGCAAACATCAAAATTTATTTTGGAACACCTGGTATCTTTTCGCAATACCTTTATTACGCAATTCTATATTACTTTATGGATTTATGGACCAATTATGGATGTGCCCATAATAATTCCTATATTACGCACATCCATGTATACTAACTTTGTAGAATCGTACAATAAATACTTTATTGTACCATTCTACAAAGGTAATATACATGGATGTGCGTAATATAGGAAACATAAAAGTGGTTTATATCGATGAGTAGAGTAGCCTCCTCAAGTTCTTTTCGACCTTTCTGCAACACCCCATATAGATGGCACAAGCACATGGTGTACTGTACCGTTTATCAGATAAGCTCTACATAAATAAATCTCTCTAATTAACTCACCCGATCATGAAAGCCCAAGAGGGATCACCTACCAATTATAAATGTAGCAAAAATTCAGTAGTTCCTCCACTCGGCAATCGGTGGCTGGCTTGAAGCCATATTACTTATGTTGCGATATGATTCAAAGTAGCAACAATCCTTTGGCAGCTGTCACTCCGAAAGTCAATTTTCCTCGACATGGTAGAGAATGTGCAAACTTTTTTCACATCCCCTAGAGCAAACGAGCACAACTCAAGCGCAGAACAAAATAAAACAACTGTCATCAGCGTCAGCCCGCCCTCCGCGCCGCCCGCCCCGGCCGCTATACACTATTGACTTCTTCCCGATAGAAAGTACCGTTTTTACTACTGGTAATAATATCATTTCGGTAAGAAATCCCTGCCTTATACAAATTTTCTCTAAATCCAATATCAGAACACACAAAAAAAACTAAACAAAAAGTTTGCGAGAATGAAAAGAAAGGTTCAGTTGATAAATGATGCGCCGGTTCAATGAATCTCCATCAGAGTTGCCGCGGCGCTGCAATCTAGCAGCAGCGCTGCGCTGAAAAAAGAAATTACAGTTATTCGTGTGCTTTTACTTTACTATCATACCAGCTGCAGAAGAGCCGCGACATGGATTTATAAGGCTCTGTGATTAGGCGCGCTCTCCGAAGTCAAGCTTTTAAAGAAGCTGCCATGAAGTAGGCCACTTTTCTGGCAATCCTAAGTAAATTACTTACTTTAACGCGCATTAGTTACTTAAAACCAATTAATCACGAAATACAATTGAAGTGATAAGAACTGAAAAGCTTCGAAAACAAGAAACAAGATCCGATTACAGAAATCCCTGAAAATTAATGGCCTTTAAGAGGTTCCTAGATAGACTAATTCATTTCCTTCATTCATATTCTTTATTACTTTTGAGGGTTCCGTAGTCAACCAGGAACCCTTACAGTTTCGCCATGCCCGTAGGTCTGTCTGTCTGTCTATCCGTCTGTCTGTCTGTCTGTCGATCAGTCTGTTTGTTCGCGGCTTAGCATAGGGACGGCAAGTACTAGAAATCTGAAATATGATATAGATATACATATTAATCATACCGACAAAACGGTAGGATAAAATCTGTTTTTTTATTGTACCTTCCCACCTGCTTGCAACTAAATTAGGAATGCATTTTTTCTCGCTTACACCATAATGTGAGGGGCATCGTCGGATTTATCGTTTAAAAATATTTTGTGTATAGGAAAGCCATTTTCGCTTCAGGGATCCGTTTGTGAAATATTAATGTTTAAAGCGCAATATTTTGGAAGAGTAGGGCATCCTCCTTCCTCACCCGGCTGAACGGTTGATTTTAGAAACGTGAAAAAAATCAGTGCACATACATATAATAAACATAAAAGGAAAACTATCACGGCTATATAGGCTTTACAAGTTAACGAGTAATAAGTGACCAACTTATGAAAGGAAAACTTCGTACAAATTCCATTAAAAGTTACTTCGATGAAATTGCTACTTACGTAAAACAGGTAAAAAATAACCCTCCTTCTACGGAATCCTACAATCCACGTGGCCTGACACGCACTTGGCCGGTTTTTTTGTTTAACGAACGGTAAATAAATACGAGGGCTAAATAAAACTAATTACAGTCCGACCATGCTATGAATATTGATTACGATCCATTTGTATCTAATGATCATGAGCGGCGGCTACACTTAAAATACTTCTTTCACCACAAGGCATTTGAATATATCAAGCACAGATATATCTGTGATTTCAAGCGTCTACCTGTTGCCGTTATTAATATCGAGCAATAAACGGCAAAAAATCACGTTTGTTGTATGGGAGCCCCCCTTAAACACTTATTTTATTCTGTTAGTTGGTATTTGTTGTTATAGCGGCAACAGGAATGCATTATCTGTGAAAATTTTAACTGTCTAGCTATCACGGTTCATAAGATACAGCCTGGTTTCAGATAGACAGACAGATGGTCAGTGGAGTCTTAGTAATTGGGAGCCTAGCAATAGTCCCTTACCCTTTGGATACGGAACCCTAAGAATGGGTAAATTTTATGTGGCCTTACTCCTTAACTAATAGGTAATCTAAATGGGCCTAGATTTTGTTCATTTATCGTAATGGAATGATAGGATAGGAGTTAATTAAATAATGTGCGTTTAACAAGAATTGTTTTTTTTTGTAGCCACCATAATATGGATTTCCTACGGCAGGGCAAAGACCTCAAGAGTTAACAAGGTTTAACATTGGTAAAAAAACTTATTTAAAAACAAAAACCCGGCTGCTAAAAAGTCTGGGTTCAAAGTTTTTATTACGTACAGGCAGCGACATGTATTTTAAGTAATTTACATCACTTGCAGCCCCGAGCACCCACTTTGCACGGTTAGGTTAGGTTACGTTAGTGGGTGCAAAGTGGGTGCTCGGGGCTGCAAGTGATGTAATTTACTTTAGCCAGATGTCGCTGCCTGTATGTAATACAGAGAAGTTTGTAAAGAGGTTCGAAATTTCGCCGATGCACTTGCCTATTAGAGAGAGCGCTGGCACGGTTAGCCAGAGGTCGCGGGTTTAAGTCCCGGCATGGGTGGAATTTTTAGCCTCTAAATAGGTTTTCAAAGTTTTTTATTAATTTAATCCATTAATCACCTACATATCGAAAGTATTGTAAGTATACCTAAAATAAATAACTTATGTTTCTTGATTTGTAAATTTGATATATTTTAATTGCTTTTACCAGCAGTATGACCACTGGTGTTTGTTTTTTTCGTGACAATTTTAGTCAGTGACATTTGCGTCGTCAATACCTTTTACTGCACGCCTCATTTGTCAAAATCAGTCAAGCCGTTCAGCCTTTGAGTGAACATAAAGAAACAAACATACATACACATAAATCTAACAGCCCTATCACACTAGCGATTTTCGAGCGATTTGAAAGCGATGCGATTGCGCAGCAAGCTCGCCGCGACTACACAGCGAGTTCGCGGTGTGCTACCCGCGTTTTGGAGCACTCACTACCAATCTGACGATCTGACGAAGAAACACTACTGCTGGCTTTCTTATTTCAAAGACGTACTAAACGAAAACAGATCAAGTCAACGACGAATCTAGGAGGATTAATTATCAAGTAGTAAACTGGGAGAGAGCGACTACTATTAATCACATAAAACGGGACGATTTTGGAAATTTACTTCTAAATAACTTTGTATCCATTGTATCAACGACGATTGAACCTCTAAACGATGCTACGTCCGCTTACACGCATATCTTTGATACGACTTAAGTGGGGCGGGGCGGACTGTCACTCATGTGTTTGTTATCGAACTCCTCCGAAACGGCTTCACCGATTTTTATTTTTTTTTTGTTTATATTTTTTAGGTGTAACAATAGGTCATAGGCTGATTAATATGGCAAAACAATGTTTGCCGAGTCAGCTAGTACTTATATAAGCGCGAAAACATAACCCGATCTTTCGCAGTCGAGTAAAAAGCTTAATGCTTACACTCCCTTAAGCCAGAAATTCGCTTCGAAACGAAAACGCTGCAAATGTTTTTGTAACTCCAGCCATGCCGGTAAGCTAAAAATTTAACTTTTAATTCGTGTTACATTTAGGAATACCTGCGCGGAGCCAAGAGGGACCACTCCGACTTACCGTTTTATATGGGTTGCTGATTTTTTTTGGTCTGTTCATAGTTTTATTTTTGCATTTTTCAAATTACTGCTACGTTACTTCTTTGAGCCAGCGTTTGGAAACCTCATTCCGTAGATCTGTGACTATTCGACTCTCTCTTTCTGTCTCTCTCTCCTATTTATTTTTTAAACTAACAGTATCCGCGACTACTTTCGCGCGATTAACGGATTAGCTTATAGCCTATGTCCGCACTGAAGGTCCATTCTAAATACTGGTGAGAGAATTTTTGAAATCCGATAAGTAGTTTTGGGGATTAAGAAAAGTTTGTAAGTTAATATGTTTGTCAGTTTGTATGTAGGGTCTTCCTCTTTATAAAATTAGTTATACATTAATTTTGGGTGGTTTGAAAGACAGCAAAATAAACGTGCCCGACGATAGCTATCGAACACGGTAGTTTGTTTTTTAAAAAACGCACTTTCCAAAAATATCTCGACACAAACTCAAATCTATTGGAACCATTAGTAGCCATCCAGAACGGTGGGTGCGCGCCGCGGGTCCGCGGGTCTTTGTTCTGTTAGACGGAGAGGCGACACTAATTGTTCGCGCATTTTTTTTAACAAGATTTCCCAACTATTATCTAATGTAATTCCTGGTGTACACGCAATGCAGAAAAGAATATTCTATTTATCTGTATTTCTATTCTTTTTTTTTATTTACGTCTGTACTTAAAAGTAATCGTCTAAATAGAGGTCATTTTTTATTACTAATTACATACCCGCGGGTTTCAAACCACCCAGAGATAGATTAGTATAGATAATAGAAAATGGACGTCGATGTCCATGTAAGAATAAGTCTTTAAACAACAAAACAAGGGCGACATTATGTTGTTTTGTTTTGATTTATTAAGTAATTTAAGTATCTTCGTTAATTGTTTATTTAACGACAATTTAAAATGAGTTAAGGTCTTTGTTATGTACCGCGGATCTTCAGACGCTGTTTAGACATAACTGTGACGTAACGTAGGCTCATAGGCTCACACTCAAATACTAGAATGAAAAAAAAAATAACTGCCACGCAACATAATCACTGAACCTGGTCCTAAGCTAAAATACCCTATACTACGGTAACCAAGCAAGGACAACCCATACATGGAAAAACATCCAGACTGAGGCCATTTCTACAAATCAAGTACGGCTGCCTCCAGTGAGTATCGACCTCACGACCTCTGTTTAGGTAGTCAAGCGTGTTAAGCGCTAGACCAACGAATCGAGAAAGTTCGTGAATTATATGTGATATCCATTGCGAGATTAACTCAATCACTATCGAGATATGTGCAGTAAAACCCACGCAGGATATCACATAGGATCTTGTCTAGTCGAGTGCTATATGGGTCATAGATGGTAGATGTAACCCGAGCTTTCATATTTTTTTATTCAGCTCTAACTGTGAACCCTGTCTATGATAAATGTGCTATGATGTTGGCGACAGCGCCGTGACGAACCCTGGGCGGGCGCTTATCATAACGTATGATATATCTACCATCGCAGCGTCACCATAATTTGGGGAAAAAATCAGCTTTGGTAGCATAGCGGCAAAAGCTTTGCCTCATATGTGAGAGGTCGTGGCTTCGTATCCTGGTACGCACCTATGACTTAGATTTTCTAAGACAAGTACCTACATTTCTTCATTTCTAAAAACACCCTGAGAAAACCCGCCGCCTAGTTGGCTCAGCATGGACATTGTTTTTTTCCTGTGAATCTGAGCCGACTAAGCTGATAGGATGCTATAGGTTACTTCAACGAACCTACTCCATCTAAAAATATGTTCAAGGCACTACAGTGTCTAAGTAGTCAATTCATCTGTCTAGTGTTAGTAGTAGTTGCCACTAGGTATAAAAAGGCCTTGATTATTTTCATTGATTATTTTCATATATATTTTATATATATATTATTATCGTGCTGATTCGTACATCCAACACAGAAATTAAATTGGTCAATGAATTTAATTACGTGTTTGATACGCTCGCATGCGTGAATGCCAAATGTGATCTCTACCGTAGGAAAATTTCAATAACCGTGATAAACGCAACTAATTTATGGAGCGTCCTTTTTCTCTCCTGATTTACCTTGTCCTTTCATTAAAGAAAACGCAACCTGCTACTTCCCAGTGCATAAAACTTGGAGTGCTGTCCAGAATGTTTCCCAGATCAAATAAAGAAGACCGTACGTCATCGAGTGCACTCGCGGAAAGTACCTCGTCGACAAACGGGCTGTCTGTGAATTCGAGGCAGTCCTCCGATGTGAAAATGCCAGGTACCTTTCAGAGTTAAACTTGAAAGTTTCACTGGTTGGACAAATACTAACTTATACAATATCTGATTGAAAAAAAATAGAAAATAAACACTGCCACACATTTCTTTGTAATTTTTTCACTATTCTGCTAAGTTACTCTATGCTAAGTCACTTTGGCAGGCCGGCCCGGCGGAGTCGCCTGTAATGTGGAAGGTCCTAGTTTAAGGGATATTATTGAAAAGGCGTCTGTATAGATAAACGTTGACTGTGTGGGTGAGGTGTCACCACAACACAGGGTGGATACCACGAACTGACAAACGCAGCATGGGATGCCTGCCAGCTCGCTGTACCGACAATCCGAGACTGGATGAGGATGGACAGAAAGAAGTTGCATGCCTTGAGGCAGGCCTCTGTACAGAATTGGGTGAATGCGGGTTGATGGTTTAGATTGCATTAGATACCATAATTGAAGGGAAAGACGGTCCGGCAGCAGAAGATGATCAAAGCTCCTAAATATCCGAGAATTGACTCGAGTAGCCATCGAAGATCTATTTCTCTTGGCAAATAGAAGAGAGGGATATGAAAGGCCACTGAAAGAATAAGACCAAAGCACCACGAGAAAAAAATGCGTAGAATTCGAGCAACGCCCCTACTTTATTTTCGTGAATTTGATGATTTCCAAAGAGGTTTGTCAGTTTTTTTGTGTTTTTGAGTTTCGGTCTAGGCATTTCGGTGTGCGAATAATCATTCTACATTGATAATCTAAAAATATTTTACTTCAATACGTTAAATTTAGTTTATTTCGCTCAAAAAAAAATACAGACGAACTCGTTTACCAACCATATGTTTCCTCTCCCCCCACCTCAGTAGAAGAATAAGCCCTCATACTTTAACTGTGCCTCCACCCACAATATTCTTCTACTGAGGTGGGGGGAGGGAAAACATATATTTTTGTGCTTTTATCCGACTTCAAAAAAGGAGGTGGTGCTCAATTCGTCTGTATTTTTTCTTATGTATGTTCAGCGATGATTCCTTAAACCACGTTGTCTGATTTCATGGATTCTTTTTTTGTTAAAAAGAAGGTACATCAGAACGTTCATATAAATTTGATCAAGATCTGTCAACGGGATCCATGAGATTAGATTAGATTAAATTAGAACACTTTATTGTGCACACCAGAAAACAAAATACATTATTAGGCTTAAATACTCTTTCCCTGAGAGAAGGCCTGTGCCCTACAATGGGACGTATATAGGTTGCTTCAATTTGTAAAAGCATCTTCACACATTATGGACACAACCATATCACGATAAAGAATACCGTCAGCGCCACCTAATGTTAAAATTAGCGAACTTTAGTATCTGGTTAGTGCTTAATTTGAAGTCGGTTTTTATTTTCTTTATCAACTTGTTATAACATTTTACTTTAACTTTCAAAAGTAAAGGATTCACGTCGAAACGTGTTACCCTAATGACGCGCATGTATGTTGACCTCTGTATATTTGGTGCGAAATATCACCGCCCTTCTCATTTCGCGCTAAGACCCTAATGCCACCGATGGGCGTCCATGTGGACGCAATTGTCTTGTGGCGCGTTCACGACCGTCCACAAGGCATTGCACGAGGCTTTTTTAGGACAGTGGACACTTAATGGTGTATAAATATGTAGCTACATACAATACGCAAGAAACCAGGTGATTTATGTAAATTGCAAAATAGACGTATTGGGCTAGTGTAATGGGAATTCTATCTTTCCTGTCACTGAGTGGCACTGGGCGTCGTGTCATTCTCCCCGCAACCTCTGCATGGTTTTGCAGGTTGACAATCGTAATGAACCAAGACACCGTACATAGTTGAGCGATGAATCTGGTCTGGTAAATTGGTTACATGGTCTTTTTATATAGGATGAAGTTGCACCGCCGAGATTAGTTTACTTTTACTTTTAGACTGAACTGGATTTGCTTCTATGGGTATTACCGTTGTTGCAATAGCGCGGTCTGCAGTTCGCGGTATTTCCCAGGCCCGAGTAAACGTAAGTCTACAATTGCGTGCACACATACAATGTGTTATGTTATGTGAATAGCAAGGACAAACGCACAACTAGATCTCTAATCCCGGTCCGAGTGGGAAGAGCACGCGCGCCAGCCTTCTACTGAGCCTGCGACCGGTTAATTTGCAATTTGAATTTGTACACATTTAGAATTCCCGTTTTAACGATATCCTATAATATGTTCGCTACACATGTTTGCGCTATGGAGTACGGATGACAGCTAATCGACCTTTACATTTCTGTTGCAATGTAGCTCATAACATAACTATCTTTTTATACTTACTATGTCGAATTCTTACACACGCACGCAACATTATTGAGAATTTTCAACTTTTTTCAGATACCTTATATAAGGTTTTCAGGTTATTATCCATTCTTCACGCCACACAGTAACTCAACTAACCACACAAACATAACTAAATAGTGGAAAGCAGAACTTAGTTATTAAGAATGTCTGTGAGCGTCGGTGTCCCTGCGTTCACTTATCCTTGGAAGGGTGGCTCGAATTTCTGTCTCGTGTTTCACTACCGACTAACTCCCGCTCGCCACTCTTGCACTATCCCAGAGACGCTACTACGTAACTCCTCCACTGTATGGAGTAGTCCGATTTACCTATTCCGAACTGTCAAATACACTTTGGAATCGTCAAAATGGTTAACTCAATAGGAGGAGGAGAAGTTACGTGATGGAAGGGCAGTAGGGTTGCCAGGCGTCCGAATTAAACCGGATATGGTTGGCTTTTTAGCCGATTTCGCCGGAGGGCACAAGAAGGGTTGATTGAGTTTGGCTGGCTTGTACGAATTTAAGTATGTTTGTCCAATTCTATAGTCCCGCATAACTCCTTAACCAATTGCCAGATTGTGACAAATAAGTATTCGTGAAAATTACGCTGGTGGCATGGGCTATAAGTTAAAAATCCGACAAAATACAAAAACACAGTGTAAAATTCCTGACCTGTTCTACAAGAAGCTCTCTAGATTAATATCAGTTTATAGTAGTTTCTAGTATAGTAGAACTTTTAATAGTAGCAAAACTACAATTTTGCTACTATTTAACAAGGAATATTTCCCAAATGTGAGTTCATTGGTGTCGGTCCGTATTATCCAAAAGACAGAGTTAATTATATCACCAATTGAAATGTAAATATTCCTATGCGCGTGGACAGACCATGCGGAACTAATATCTTGATTGGATTAATCTATTAACGCAATATTCGAATGCACATTTCCAATGGTAGTGACAAAGTTTTGCTTAAAAGCATTTGTGTCATGACGATCCTTGCATTTTGTGCATACAGTCGCTAAACCCGGTTTAATCTCGTGGCAGTTACTGATAGCAGTAACACTGTATGAATTAGAACGTTTTCTATTCCGGGTCGCATTTTATAAAAGTACAATTCATAGTTTATTATGTCAATTCGATAAATAATATAGTCTTCCCACTTGTTAATTTTGGCTTCAATAGGCTGTGCAACGTACTATCGAATTTTCACAGTAAACCATGAATTGTAGTTCTATGAAATGGGGCCTAGCATACGTACCAGCATACTGAACATTATGGTCAGATGTGTCTTCTGTTCATGAGAGAGTTGCGATTTTACGATCACCACGTAACAAATTTAGTTAACACCGTGGAGACGTTTTAAAGTTAGGAATGTGCGTGACATAGGACTTTATGTTAATAGTGAGGCAGTGAAAATATCGCGGACATCCACCGGAGTTAATTTCGTTTTTATAACACCACAAACCCGAATGATCTGTTTACTAGCGGGTCAGTAATAAAAAGGGGCCGTGGTCTGGCCGTGGTCGCCATTACACGTGCTGGCCAGCGCCGCCCCCTATCGGGTTGCAAGTGGAACAGATCGCGGCCGGCTGGTGTGGTGACATATTCCGACCATTGTGGCCGCTGCTCAACGTCAACACGATTATCAATTTTATTCTCCGCTGGAGAAAAGTTGTCATATCACGTTGCATGGTGATACCTACACTATTTATTTCATGAACCAATTTAATAAGTTTCAAAAGCTTCAATGCATTCTGAATTGCTCAAAAAAGGACTCAATATGCGTAACCTTTTTTATAAAATCAGGTTGGCGTTTTTGTGTTGAATCCAAGCGCAAGGACTATCAAAAGATAAATATCTATCTCGATTACATTTTCCATTATGGGCGACGCTTTCGACATCCATCATATTTCGACATGTTTTCCGAGGTGTATTTATCCACTATCGCATACATTTTTTCTGATTACAAAAGACCATGGAAGGGAGCCGTGACGTTTCGGTTCACCCGTCACATAGCGCGCTCTATCGCAGGCTATAAATGCCGTAAACTACCGACGATAACGTTCATGGTATTAAAATAAGTCCCGATTTGACTAAACCTACTTTAGAAAGTCAAACACGCCTGAAAAGATGCGTTCTTTTGTAAAAGCTAAAACCCTCCAAAAACTAAATATGGAAAACAACCCTGGGTACCTAACCTATTTTATTTTGTTCATTCAATCTTAAACTCTGACGCGTACCTAATAAGGTTCAAGAGGAAAAGACCTTCATAGGTCAGACAGACAGACAGACGTACACCTACAAGATCCTTCTGTCTAATTCTCTGTAATAGGGTCCCATTATCATCCTTCGGGTACGGAACTCTACGAAGTGATATCTCCGTAGCAAGCGCAGACAAAACGCCTCCCATGTTAGATCAGCAGGGTGCAAGTAGTATGTTTGTCCGTCTTTTTAATCCACGATGCTTAAACCGATTTGGAAGTATGAGGTATGGCTAGAATCCTTACATCATCTTCATCCCGAGTGATATACGTATAGTCGTTTGTTGTTATTGAAATAATCAGTTCCTTTTTTCGATGTTGTTGAATCCAAATTGTCATGAAAATCCAGCGGCATTTAATCCTCGGGGAGCGAGCAGAGTCCGCGGCTTCCCGTTGCCGGTGACACGTCCATTATGGCGAGGTTTTGCCGCCCCTTTTTCCTGTCACTTTTGACAGCTTTGAAAGTGACTCCTAACAGCTGCGCCGATTTTTTTAGCAGTTGATTTGGGGTGTACGGTAGACCTAATCACTTTGGAAAAGAGTAAACTACCTTTCTGACAAATTGTTCTTCTAGTGCCATCTCCTATATCGGTTGACCGGCCACAATAGTGGCCAAATAAGTATCTACCGAGCCACAGCACTGTAGAGCCACTGTGCGCATATGTATACTAGATGAGTATGAAAGACTTCGATACACCCGCTCTATTTCCTTCCGTGGGTGTCGTAGAAGGCGAATAAGGAAATCAATTACCAAGAGACAGGCAGCAGTGTCTTCCTGAGATTCCAACCGCATACTGCGATCGCCAACCCACCTACCAAGCGTGGCTATTATGGCAAAACCCCTCATGGTTATGAAAACCACGAAGGAGGCCTATGTCCTGCAGTGGGCGTCAAATGGCTGATGATGATGATACACTCCTGTCTCTACATTAAAGTAAGAACAATAATAACACAACTTCCAATTTTATCTACAATAACTACATACTGCGCACCGAGAATTCCGTACCACAACCACCTTTTTTTATTATTTTTGTGGCATTGTAACCCGGTGTGGGCTGTACTGCCACAAGAACTACGCTTGTGGGTCTCAAATTCAAAATCAAAGTAGTGCAGAAACTGCGATTCAATTAACGATACAAATTAAGACTAGGTGTCCATTTCAAGAGCTTGGTCGGTGTGACTTATACTTCCCCGGTTTTTGTAATTTGTTTGTTATACTATTTAAGTTTTTAAATAAGTATGACACTTTTTACGACATACAGCAAAAATCTTAAAAAAGACGTTAATATTTGTTTGGCAATCCGCCGTAATAACGCAAATTTCAACGAGCCAACTATTGCGGTTCAAGAGTTAAAGCCATTATAGTTCAGACAGACAGTCAGGTACGTGTTTTTAGGCATACGAGAATCACGTTTGCCACCCTAAGTGTACGGAACTCTAAAATTAGGGTATTTCTTAAAGCACAGAAATCGATTTGGTCATTTAGGTTGACTAACTGTCCAATCAACAAGTTTATTGGCCGCGTGTGCCACTCATCCGGCAATCCGTCAGGGCGGGCCACTGTGTGCGGACGTCTCTCAACGATAGTTATTTATTGCTCAATATTCGCAGACTTGCCGTGGCAAAAAAATACCACCTGAGTAACTTACTTGGCAATTTATTAGCCCTATCGGCACTGGATTTACGGCGACGTGGAGATTCTGGACACGTCGGTGTGACGCTGCCGTATCCTAAGTTATGTACGTCACGTCTCCCCCTGTTTGACTTGCATTTAATGTAAACTAATGATGTGCAACTTTGTTTCAGGTACGTTTCAGTCGCAACTTCACTGATGTTTAGATCAAATTATACTGCGCAGGTAAGTATGTTGCGTGCAGTGCAATGCAATAGACATGCAAGCCTAAAATCTCGAATCATGATATTCGGGATTCGCGCTAGATCTGCATTACAAATCATAATTAATTTGAATTTGCCAATACGCCAATGCGTTTTGCAGAGACGAGCAACGCCAATGAACTGTCCGTAATAAATGTCATTAGAGCGCGTGACGTCACGGCAGCATGGCTGCCGGCGGCAAACTACACTCCGCGTTCAATTACGCTGGAAACGGCTGAACATAAATTTCAATAACATATTTTGTCACTATTTGCGGTCCCACTGAAACTACTCTTCGTTGGTTGGCAGTACTTTTTAGCCTCTTCCTTTCCCAAAAAACAAAACTTTACTGAATGTTAGTATTAATCAATATAAGATTTTGTAGTGATTAAGACGTTTTTGCATGTTGGCAGTATTCTTGCGTGGCCTACGTAATTAATCCTAAATAAATAATATACAATGCTACTAAGTACCCCTAACGCAGTGCCTGGGACATTGTGTATCACATAGAGTAGGCTTGCCCAGCACCTGTACCATCCTGACAGCTTAGTTCGCCTAGCCCACACGAAAGATAGCCCACAAGAAAGTCAATACGTGTGGAGCCAACAAAGCCGCGGGTTTCCTCACGACGTTTTCCTTCACCGTTAACGTTACAAATTCACAGATGTACGTAACATTGAAAATAAACAAAGTATGCATGTACCTATGCCCGCACTGGAAATCGAACTTTGGTACCTATATAAGCTAAGAAAATCGAGTAATGATTCGAAATCTCCCAAGTTTATGGTCTTACAAGTTCGGTTATCGATTTGACATTTGAAAGAAATGTACTTCGTTGGCCGCTGACCGGAAACACGCCGCCTACTGTTACAACAAATTAAGGCTCCGCACACAAAACTGCGAATCGGCGCGATGCGAATTCGCAACGCAGAATACTGCGACATGAATTGGTGCGGCAAGGAATGTTCCTTCCACGATTTGGGTGACCATTCCTTCGTCGACCGTCAACCGTACTGAACATGTTTTGTAAGCTAGGTCGTGGCATGGATCGTAAAAAGAAGTGCTTACTTACTTCTGTTATTGCTAAGAAGATACAGGAAAAAGATACAAAGAAGATTTTGGGTTCATCCATTTCTCACTGTTATGAACGCCGATGCGAATCAATTCGCAAGTTCTTGCGATGCGTCGCGCGAGCTCGCAGATTTTTACAATGCGACGTCGCATCGCAGTTTTGTCTACGGGCCCTAAGCGAATGAACCAACAAACAACAAAGTCGACTTACAAAATATCTGGATTTCACCCATATTACAGGGATTCCCAAAATACTGGGTGTGTTGAACACATCAAGACTGTTTTGGGGACCCTTTCTTTAAAAATGCTAGTTTTAACTTTAAAAAGTCTATCTCTCTCTATAAAATCTATTAAAAATGTCATCAAGACATGAGATCGGTAAAATTAAGAAAAATATTTGAGGCCACTTTCTCATGTAAAAATTTACAAACTGCGATTAAACAAGCTTTGCTTGCTTTGTACTTTATTGCACAATAAAAGTCATACAAAAAGCACAAAATTTACAAAATAGAAAAGTGTATACGGTGAGCTTTATTTCATAGTGGAAACCTTCTAGTTTAAAGGTATTTTTATTTTATTTTATTTTTATTTTAGGGGGTTTATTTTATGGGAGTGTAATTTTTTAACATTGCATTATTTCGCCATATTTTAATACTTATTTCCATAATTTTTAAAGAGCCGTTAAATGAGTCCCTTTCAAATAATATAGTTTTTTTTGTTCGTTTTAATGATGGGCATTAATTTATTAAGTTTTATAATTAATTATGATAAATAAAGGCATGGAAGTGAAAGTCCGGAGTTAGCGCGTTTAATCCGTTGACCCGCGGAGGGGCGGAGGCGGAAGGCGGAATAACGGTCAAAGCTTGAAGCCCTAATTCGGTACCAGTTGCTGGAGTTGGTGGTGTGAAGCCATACTGGCCCTTTATCCGCAGTCACGTGGCCCACACCACCGTCTGTCATTGTAATATATAACATTCAAATTAAAAATTAAGTACTTACTAGTAAAATTAACGTTTCGTACAACATTCTACACCTACCTATCTCCATTTTCTTTAGACCTAAGATAAAAACAGCATAAAATTTACGTATTTGGTAGTGTGACATAGAAACAAAGGTTCATAAAAAAATCGTGAAGCAGTAAAAGGAAACATGTAGATAATAAAAGTGTTTCGAAAACTCATTCTAGAATGCTCCAGCGTTATCAGGCAGGATTCTTACAGATGTGCTGTTATCTCGTAGCGGGCATGTGAAATTCAACTTTTAATCGGTGTGTAACGCGATATTATCGTGTAATTTATCGGAGCGCGGGCGGGGCGGGCGCGGCGCGTGTTAACCGCCCGCCCGCCGCGCGCCACCGCTGGCCCACTCGGGCGTCAGCCGCCGAGCCCTCCACACTCCCAGCCCCTCAGCACAAACAATTCAAATCAAACATTCCATTAATTGCACGTCTCGAGCGATAACTCGCGCCCGTTTTATTACGATCGCTTATTTTCGCTTTTATTTTACGTCCTCTGCGTAATGCAATTTCATTCGAGCAACGCGAAATGTAGTTTTGTAGGTTTTTGTTGGTTTCCTTTTTATTGGTTTGTGCGTAAGTGAAGACGGTGGTAGCAGCAGCCTGTTTCTAAAAATGGTGAGTTATTTCAACTTTCTTTAATTTAATTTCTACTTAGTTACTACGTTAAACAAATACATATATATACTTTGATAGAGATAACTTAAATAAACACATCAAATAGACATATGGCACATGATTATATAAAAGTATTTGCGATGGGTAGATGCTTAGTTACTTAGTATACAGATTCTACATAAAAATCGTTTAATTTAAGTCGTTTTATAGCCAGCAGGGGGATAAATAATAAGGTGTTCGTAATCATGAATCGCGTGAGCAACTCCTTGAAGCCGCGTTCAGGCACGGGTCGGTGAACCAACAACAGCTGTTAACGAGACCAATAAAAAATCAATAGCCACCGATCAGCTTGAAATATGAATGTCGAAGCGCGCCTCGCCACCAACGATAACAAATTGAAGAGGAGAACCACGCCCGGCCGCGCCTGCACTCCATGGGGTACCATCAACATTTCTATTAAACTGCTTAATGCCCCCTTTTGACTCACTATATCTTGTATCTTTCATAAACTCACGTAAAAGGTTATAAAAGGAACAGTCTATTAATCGGTTATTATTAGAGCGGCCATCGATTGGGCAGCTTCCCGCTGCGCTGTTTAAGCGATAAGATAGCGTATCTCGTTCCCATACGCCCCTCGACATAAAACAGAAACAATGTCGTTACAAATTACGGGTTAATCTTTCAAATAGATTACACTAACCCATCTACCCCGACCAAGCTCTGCTCGATTGTATCTATCTATCAGTAGCTAACAGTCAATGTAGTAATTGTACATTTTAGTGACTTGTATGTATTATGACTGTGTGTTGTTCTAGAGTACCTAACCAAGTTTATAGAAAGCCAAGTGAGTGTAACCAGGCATATCGCACTAGAAACGTTGTTAACTTAACACAATAGCGTTGACAATCGCTGTTCTGTACATAAATAGACCATTATTTTCATAGAGTTTTCAATGCCTGCCGAGGAACACGTAACACGGCTGTTTTGTTTTATAAACAAACTCCTTTGTGCAGCAGTGAAGGAACCCTGATTGCAAGAGTACTAAGGCGACAAGAACTGCATTACTTACCGATGACGTGTCCTTATATAGTATAAAACACAAAGCTATGACAAAAGACACTGTTATCGCGTGACGTGACTCGCGTGATTTTGCTTGAAGCACATACAACGTGCATCAAAACTGAATACAATATCAATTCGTTAAGATGAGAAAAAGTTTACCGTTACTTTTACTAAAACGGTCTTTGTGGTACATGTTTGATAGTATTGTTTAAGGGCAACGAGGAATTCCGGGAAAAGTAGCGAGAAGCCGTATCAGTATGGAAGAAGTAGAACAACGGCAGAGGTGTGAGTACATATACCAGTTAGCGAGGAGGAACTCGATCCTCGCACAAATTGATTGAGAGCGACATTTGATATAAAATTGTGTGTTGTGATTGATGCGAACCTCGCTCTTCGGCTAAGTGCTCTGTCTTGGTGTTGCGTCTTACATTTATGTGTGTAGGTAAGGCATATGTACACAGATTTTTTGGAGAATGTCACTGAAATGCTAATACAAAAGTATAGAAGTTCAAATAATGCTAATATAGAAATCCAAATAAGTTTACTATTCCCTTGCCTAAACATCCTAACTTACACACTGTATAATCTTCTGTGACGAGTTTTAAACTACGCAACGATAATAAATCCACCTACAAATTTTGCAACATACTCAACAATATATTCCGCAAACATAGGAGTAGCCGGCTAAATGTCAGTGTATACGATAGTATGTTCGAGGCCATCCATCACATTCAGGGCTCATAACCGTAGTCTCCAACCCAGACGTCCCATGCACATCCCATCCATAATGCACATGTTGTTTTGGACTTAGTTCATACATAGAGCATATTTCATCTCAGGCATTGTCCATTGTGCGTAGACGTATTTTCTATTAGGTCATTCTTATACCTTTTTATCATCAAGTACCTTGATGGGCTTTGCTCGGTATTTTTTTTTTTGGTCAATCGTATTTTTTGGAAATTATATTTAGATACGATGAAAAAACCGGCCAAGTGCGTGTCAGGCCACGCGCAATGTAGGGTTCCGTAGAAAGAGGGTTTTTTTTATCTGCTTTACAGAACTAACAACTTCATCGAAGTCATTTTCAATGGATATTGTACGAAATTTTACTACATGGCGAAACCATAAGTATTCCTTGTCAGACTACAGAACCCTAAAAAGGGGAAAAATATAATTAAACTAGAGACATCTAGGCTCGAACCGGGGTCTTCTAGTTTCGGGACAGCCCGATTTCTTACCTGACCTATTACAACCTTGTAGATGGTGGCGAAATTTACCTTCGTATTGGAATAATATTGTGGCACTACTGAAAACACGGAAAAAACAACGTTTTCTGAAAATGAGACCTAGCTCGATTTATCGCCCCCGAAACCTCCTGCATACTAAATTTCATGAAAATCGTTGGAGCCGTTTCTGAAATTCAATTTGAAATACAAATATATATATATATATATATAATCTGAATTTCAGAAACGGCTCCAACGATTTTCATGAATATATATATATATATATATATCCACAAGAATTGAATTTAATATACGTAGATACATATGCCACAAATGAAAATATTAAATTCATAATTTTGTTAAGAAAAATGGAAAGTCGCGTGAATATCTACAAAATGTTATATGTGAGGAGAGTTTGCGGCATGCGACAATCCATTCCTGGCAAAGCATTAGGCTTGCTCTACGTGAACTCATCGTTTAGGTTTAGAGGCGTTACACTACACCCTTGTCTGCGGCGACCGGGCGAGGGCTGCGGGGTGCGGGGTGAGTGATGACGTGATTTGCTCCCGTTCGCGATATATATCGGCGTGCAGGGTAATATTGTGTAGCGGGACGAGCTGATAGCCTGGCCCTTTTAGCAAAAAATAAGGTCGCCCGTTTACACGAGGGCAGAAGCTTTAAGTGACAGATACTAGATAAATGCTCCGCGCATTAGATAAGGGTGGCTCGGAGAAATCCGCGAAAAAGGGTTCAAAGAAATATCCGTTGCAGTCTTAAATTTCATCCACGGATACAAGATTTTTTTACTGTCAATATCACACTGAAAGTAGAATGCCATATAAGTGAAGTTAATTTCATTGCAAAGTGTCATTAAATATGCAATAATTATTCTCCGGCTTCCGCTAGTATATCAGCACCGAACAAAACGTGAATTATGAACCCGGGTGAACCCGTTTAATTATGCGGGAATGAAGCGAGCGGACGATGGCGACTTCAAACTTAGATTGAAAACATATTGGAAGCGAGGCGCGCGTGCCTCAACTATCTTCACTAGCTCAGAGATTCATCTTGTAACCTCCAGCGCACCGATCTCCACTGTACCATGATCTCGGCTGCCTCTGACATATGCAAAGCGTATTTCAAACTTTCATCCACGACGTACCTAAGCGGCACACTAGCTATGAAAATCGCGTGAAACACGTTTCAATTATGAATAGGAACTGGAATATATAGGGTATACAAATGCTGTCAAATGACGTCCGATCCAAAAGCTGCACCGGGCACCAAAATGAATAAAAAACTGCGAAATCCATAATTTTGTTATGTTAACAAAAATGTTAGTGCGCAATGGACGCAAAACTGTCAGCGTTCATATGGCCCCGAGAATAAGTGTATTTCTAAACCATAGTTTTGCTGTTGTTCAAAACCCTGATGTTTTGAATATTGGCCGTTAGAACTTTAAATTCGTAATCTGAAAGAAAGCTATAAAAATTCAATAAGACTCCTCGGAAAGAAATGTATATTATCTTAATTACCGGGTGTTAAAAGTACCTGCTCTTAATGTTGCCATATAATAAAGCCTAATCATAATACAGTCTTTAATTTTACCAAATAAATTTTTGTCTAATTCAGTTATTGAAACAAAATAAAAAAGTCATAGTAAAAGAATACTTATCTGTGTAATTATCAGAGCCGGGAAACCTTATCAGAGCTTATAATATGTCAGGCGTCCGGACACGATAGGGCGGAAACGAGTGGGCGGCTTCCGGCGACGCGGGCGCAGCGCGACACCCGACACTCTGCTATCGGTGTCCAGTTGCCTTCGACCAGCTCAGCTCTGTTACCACCAACATACGATACTCTGCCAATTCATATAATAAAAATTATAACGTGCCAATCAACAGATGATTACACTCTTTACAAATAATAAGGACCATTATTCTTGGCCTCGTAGTATCAATTAAAACATTCTGGGATGAAGTAAAAACATCTTTTCTGCTCCAGAACCATTCCAAACAGACACCCACGAGTAATAAACAGTTCGCTACAAGCGGAGAAACCTCAATTACTCTAATTACTGACTCCGTTACCAAATCACGAGAAAATTCACGCCCTCAACCCCTAAACTTCACATTACAATGAGGGACTGGAAGAAGCCTGTGAAAAAGCAAATTAAATTAATTGTGATGTAAACGAGGGTAGGCGCGCTGTGCTGCGAGAGGCGCCCCAGCCGCCGCCCTTCCAGCCAACCCTTCCTTCATTCGCAATGCGAACAACAGCGCGATCCTTTTTTCCGCGAAATGTATTTCGAAATTCAAATCGTTTAAAGTAAATAAAACAAGCATCTAAATTTTTTCCAATAATAATTTATTGGTATAAACTACTTGATGCGAGTCGAAGGTGAAAACTGTAACGATGTTTATTGTGAAAACACGGCGCTCCACTTGCGGTGTTTCAGCCGCGAGCCGGAGTGAGACGTTCGATTGGTTTACAGCGCACCGCTGCTTTTACAACGTTCTATTTTTGACGCTCCATCAAACAGCAGAGCACAGTTAAACGGACTCTTATGGATTTGTGGGAACAGTCGAGCTTTTCGGTATCTGCACTACCGAAGACAGAAGAGTTTGAAGAGCAAGAAGAGCGAAGAGAGCTCGGCCCCGGTTACTCACTCAACCTGGGTGTGATGTGTGCACTTGCTGCTCGGCCCATCACAACCTCCTTGAGTGAGCGACCGTGGTTGGGACACCTCCAGGACACACCGTGAAGATCACTGCAGACGTGGAACTCTAGAGGTACCGACATACAGCAAAGTAAACCGCTAAATTGTCCTCACAAATCCAGAAGAAGACGCGTTTTGTATATTTGTTTTTGTACACCATGGTGAGGGCGGTTGCGCGTTTACACCATGGTGAGGGCGGTTGCTGATCGTAACGACGCGACGGTCCGTTTCTAAGACACTGGATGAACTTACACTCTCCAGTGTCTCAGAGGCGAGATCGAGTCTATTAGCAATGATTTATGCGCTACTTGCTTGTTTTGTTTAAACGTATTGTGATTTTGTGTCTTGTTATGTATTATTTTGTATATGGATCTCGATATCTGAAATAAAATATTATTATGGTTAATATATGAAGTCCACTGCTGGACATAGGTCTCCTCCATGGATCCATACATATTTTATGGCCAGTTAGAAGTGCTCTTTGAGAAAAGATGTTCGAAGGATTGTTACCCTACACTATGGATTACTTTAAATAAGAAGTGCGGTCGAGAGCCAGTCGATGGATAGGCAAAAATAGCAGCTCCCAGCATGGTACGAACAAACAGAAAGCAGGCACACGTCTGTACGTTGATTTATTCGTTATTGGCCACCGATTCGGCGGTTTACGACATTTACCGAATGAATAGCTACTACAACGCGAAGCCAGGGCATGGTGCAATTTATCAAAAGGTTAGCCTCAGAATATACGAGACGCGTCCCGTCCGGCTTAAGCGTCTACAAAATGCATTACGATAAAGATTTATTATGTTAGTGCAGCAGACAGATAATACAAAGACACGAGAATCGGTCTTCCATAGAATTCAACTATCTGATACTGATATGTGTGTAATTTTTGTGTACAATAAAGTGTTCTCTATTTATCTATACGAAGTACATAACAAGCCACCTTATTGGGAATAATCACGTCAATCACGTTTATTAGAATGACGACAACTGTGATATATCAAGGCAATTGTAGCACCGAGCCTAACTGTGTATTGGCAACAATCTCGGTACGTTTGTGCAGAAAACATAGAAGTCCCGAATCAGACCTGAAATTGAATTCGTATCAAAATTGCTAAGCCCAATTGCCGACTAAATTTACTATATCATGGACAAAACTATTACTAAACTAAACAAGTAATAATTATTACTTGTTCTATCCCACAGACGAACCAAAAATTCCTATTGGTTTTGTGAGAATTGTGTTAAGAGCGTACGATGTGAAAGTTTTATAAATAATCATAAACAACTTATAATACGTCCCACCTTACACAGGCACAGGCAATCTCTCAAAGAAAGAGAGAGTATGATCTTTAGCAGTAGGTACTATTCATTAGCCGTTTAAAAGTATTGCTGCATGAGACTCAAATTGAAACAAACTGTTGGTTGAATCTTCTACGTCTTCTTATTGCGATCAGCCCCTCTACTCTCGACGTTATCGTTTTCCGACTTGCATCAAAATCGTTAGAAATAAAGAATAAGGAAACGTTTAAGGCGGCTGTTACGTCTGGCACCCGTCTCAATCTAACTTACAATCTCAGTGTAGCATTTTGAATGTTTATAAAAAAATTGTGTACTTTTAATAAGCGGCGTCGGTCTCCCCCGGACTCTCGACGCTAATTTAGCCAATTTGTGTTACAATTGAGTGTTATTTTTTAATGATTGTGTCAAAATATGACTTAAGTTTCCGCTCCACTTAATGTTGCGCTCTGAAGTTTCAATACGTATAATGCTATTTCTTATGAATTAAGGCTGTTAAAAACTGAATTTGCACGGATATTTACTCGTTAATTTTTTTCATTGTACAATTTTCCGACGTTACGGTACTTTTGCAAGTCCCGTGGTCTTGGTAGACTGAGGTAACATGCGTCTTTTTGAAAGCATTAACTGTTAGTTTACTACCCTTGGCAAAAATTACAAAAAAAAAGGCACAAGGCATTTATCAGAAGTGTAGGTACTGGGTCGTAGGTAGGTAGGTCGTTCTTAACGATAATTAAAAATGTGTGATCATCTTTAGATGTGCGAGTGAGGTGGATGCCAGACGTAACAACAGCCTTAGGTCATAAGAAATAGCATTATACTTATTGAAACATCAAAGCGCAACATTGGGTGGAACGGAAACATAAGTCATATCTTGACACAATCATTAAAAAACTAAACTGAATTGTAACACAAGTTGGCTAAATTAGCATCGAGAAACCGGGGGAGATCGGCGCCGCTTATCCGGCGGCGCATGCAGTCATCAAACCGTACTTGCATTTGTGTAAACCGGCATTATGCCTGGTACACCTGGCTGCATTGATATGCGCTCACTGTACACTTGATTAGCCTTGCAACGCTTCACACTTGTGAGTTATTATTGATTGTGTTTGGCGTTCTGATATCTGCAATTAAACTGTTATATTAAGCCCGTAATCCGAATAGATATGTATAGTATAAATACGCATTTGTCGTGAAATGCATGTTTGGTTAGCACGCGCTGACAAAATTTAACAACTTGAGACGCAGCGCGCAGGTACGAAGCGGGTGAAAGATGATTTTCGTAGGTGCTAAACATTTTCATCAGACTCATTCATTTAATACAATATTTACAAATATAAGATTTTATTAAGGTAATATACAAAACTTTGGCCTTTGCATCTACGTAATGAGATGATTTATACAGCGTCTAGTGACATCATCACTCACACTTGATGGGTGAAGGGACCACTCGGACGCCGCAGTGCGTCATTGCGACATTATTTTAGATGGAAAAGGTTTGCCCAGCACCTATACCATCCTGACAGCTTAGTCGGCCTAGCCCCCATTAAAGACAGGTCAACGTGCGGAGCCAACCAAGCCGCGGGTTTCCTCACGATGTTTTCCTTCCCGGTTAGCGTGTGGTATTGCTGCTACAAGATCGCAGATACATGCAGTCATAGGTACATGCCCGCACTGGGAATTGAACCTGGGTCTCCTGCTTCCGAGTCCATTGTTCTACCCACTGGGCTACCACCGCATACTATAATACCAGGTAATTTAAAATATGACAAAAACTTCTTCGAAAAGATTCGCTATTTTTGTCGATAGCATTAACTTCAAAGTACGGCCTTTGATTACATTTTATCACGTCCTACTCCTTACTACTTTTACCTACTATCCTGTTTTTTCTTAGAATATCAAATTTATGTACATAACGTAGAAAACAAAGTCATAGGTACATGCCCGCACTGGGAATCGAACCTGGGTCTCTCGCTTCCGAGTCCAATGTTCTACCCACTAGACTTCTACTGCTTATAGTAGCAATACCACTCGCTAACGGTAAAGGATAACATCCTGAGGAAACCTGAGTGTCTGAAGCTATTCACATATCTCAGCGCTTAAAATCGCCAATCCGCGGTGGGCATGCGTGATGATTAAGCCCATTCTCTCCCCCTGAGAGAAGGCCTGTGCCCTACGGTGGGACGTATATAGGCTGCTTATGTATTTATGTATGTATCAAATTTATAAGATTTGACAAGTTTGTTTTTTCAAAGCCATCAAATTACACGCGATCGCTGTCTGACGTTGTTTGACGTGTGACAGATCGTACTCACTCTCACACTTGAGCCTGCCTCTTAATCATCATCATCATCAGCCATTTGACGCCCACCGCACCGGCTTTGTAATAAAGCAAGTTCCCTTGATTTTGGGATTTGGTGGTGTAGCTAACCCAGACGTTGGTTGAGTATAGTCAGACGCGTGTACACTGATTGGTGTCGTTTATTACGTATTCTATAAAAGGGTAACACAAGTTCTTGTTCTACATAAGGGATAGAGGTGTCACCACACTACAGACGCTTTAACAGCTCCATGGTATGTCTCCTTCTCAAATGCAAGTATTTTTACTCTACTTATAATTATTGCCTTGCCAATTGCGAATGATTCTGTAATGAGAATAGTACTTGCTAACTTCGGATGACATTTCGGAAGCATGCTTGTCAAAAGAAACTAAGAAATTAACACCACTACGCAGCTATTTATTATGCAACAACAAAGAATGATGATGATCTAGAGCCCGATATACGGAGCCTCTGTTCCTGCAGGTTGACGTCTAATGTGGCCGGCTTAGTTCCAATTCACGCTAACTTCTCGTAACATAATCCACCGTACAAACACATAATACCGAACAGTTCTACTTTGAGAATATTAGTAGCATATCTCAATAGATTCTCCGCGCTAAGCCCAGCGTCTTCAAGTGCGCTGTAAACTAGCACCGAGATTACTCGGAGGTAGGCGTTGGCAGCTTGCTCGTAGCCGTTGCCAATTACCGGCCTATGTAGCAGCTTAGCCTGCCTATCTGACGCCGCCTGCTACGCCGTAGCACGATGTAACGCGTCTACGAAATGCACGTCCGTCCGAATTCCTTAGCGGATGACAGTTACATTAGCATGCATGAAGTATGACTAAGCAGCGCGCATAATTCAAACAACTAATTTGCATTGTTTCACTTGATCAGTCATTTTAATCAAATTAATATAGATATAATGGAACCTCACACGGTAGAGAGTTATTCTATCAGAGATAGAGAGAGAGAGAGAGAGAGAGTATAGGCTTAATCGCATCGCGTGCCCCCTGCGTATTGGCAATTTTAAGCGCTGAGGTATGAGAACATCTCAAGTACTGAGGTTTCCTCACGATGTTTTCCGTCACTGTTAGCTAGTTACATTGCTACTACAATTCACAAACGTTCGTAACTTAGAAAACAAAGTCATTGTTACATCCCGAGGTGGGAACCCTCGAACCCTTGAGTGTGAGCCAAACATTCTACTCACTGCGCTACCACCACTTCAGTCAATAAAGCGAAAAACCTAGGTATATTAGGAAAAAAACATGAAATAAAGATTCACTCGATGTAAAAAACCGGTCGAGCGAACGGGAAACGAAGCAGAGGACGAGCACCAATGCGATGGACGGACATTTTAAGTAAACCTACGGGAGGGACCCTACGAGCAGCTTATACCTAAATATTTGTTACCGAAATCATAACTACTATCCTTATCAACAAGCTACGTGTAAATCAAAGAGAATATGTGTAAAAACAAATAGTTAAATATTTCATTTTGCGCCACATATCACTATATTTGAAATGATATTTTGGACATGCAATACTGTAGACTGTAATTTGAACTTAGGCAAACATTTTGTGAATCATATTCTGTACCTGAACATACGCGCAGTTAAAAATGAGCAACAAAATAATTCGCAGTCTAAAAAACAGTCAATATCCATGTATTCGTTCGAATGAACATGAATTAATTCGAGTCCCACGTACACGGATATTGACCGTACATTATTGACAGTGTTTTATTTGGGTACGAATTATCTCGTTATGTATTTCTGTCTCCCAAAATTCAAATATCGATCCCATCATATTTTGCCCTTAGAACTGCCAATATTTTACATAAATCAATAAATAAAGTTAGCTTATTGGTATATTTCTTACTTGTAATAATTTATAAATCTTACTCGTCAGCGTTACTCGGTACGAAATATAGGTACATTTGTGCTTGAGTAGAGCTGATCACCATCACCTACGGTGAAGTTAGTAGAATAGAAAGTACAGTCAATGATTTTCGGAGGTACGTAATCGTATACTCGCACTTACACCACTCGTAATAAGAGCAAAACATGACACTAAAAATGGCAGTGCGACCGCGACTTGCGTTTAGCCAACTAAGTAATTGAGCGGCGACAGGCAGCGTCACGTGACTGGCTGGCGCTGCAGCAGCGTGTGCCGTCTAATTTGCGAGTCGGCAATCGAACTTTGTTACGCGACTCCTGCCCAGTAATTAAATCAAGATATTTAGTTGCGATTGAGAGATATCGCACTGAGCAAACCGGTTGGTGTCTAATTGTGAAACTTTTCCTGGGCTTCTGTTCGTTATAGTAAGTATTTGTTTTGAGCTTATTTTCAACTGGTCTCGCAGCATTTGTTATTCGTGTTCGTAGATGAATTATTAATGTCTGTTATTAAATATACTTTGTGTTCTCATTTCCGCGTTCCGTAGTCAACAAGGAACCCTAATAGTCTGTCCGTCTGTTTTACTGTCCGCGGCTTAGCACAGAGACGATAAGTATCTACTAGAGATATTACGTTGACAAAACAGTAAAATAAAATCGTTAAAAAAAATTTTTTAGGGTACCCCCTACGCCCAAATTAGGGATGCAATTTATTTTTCTCGGCTATAATAGGCGACCAACTTATAAACGGAAAACTTCGTATAAAATCCATTGAAAAATTAATTTGATGAAGTTCTATAAAGCAGATAAAAAAACCACTCTTTCTACGGAACCCGACACTGTGCGTGGCCCGTCATGTACCTGTCCGGTTTTTCTTTTTATATTTAATTGCCCATAAAAAAATGTAACGTACGTTCTCCTTTATTTAAACTACTATAGAATAAATTTTTATAACTAATGTGCAATAAGTATATTTGAGTTCTAGTATAGTATAGTACTCCAGTAGGTAGATGTATTTTTTCGAAAAAAACGGTAATGTTTTGGTTAAATACTACCTTTATTCTGTTTATTCTACCAGCCAAGACTCTAGAGTTTAAAAATAAACTGAGAAATCTCTAAGAGAGAACGTGGAGATAGGTGCCCGGGGTAAATCTGCATCAGCGACTAACCGCCGCCCGGCTGCGGGTCGGTCTCAAGACAATTTGTTCGAAAGGTGTCGCGCGCTGCAATCCACTCAGCGCCCTATGACGACCGATACAGCGGGGAATAAATCACTCCGACAAAATAACCTCTTGAAAACACACACGACCCATTTGCCTCGCCGGACGCACGCTGCTAAGTGAAACTAACTGATGGGTGTTCTGAAATCGCTGCGACAGTACTGTAGAAGACAATAGCAAACATTCAAGTGACCGCACCGTTTTTAGCCTGAGGCTATTACTAAAAATAAAACTGGGAGGTCAAGGCTAAAGGAGACTTGAGAAACGTGCATTATGTTGTCGATGTTACCTGCTCTATCAACCACTTACCAAATCTATCTGTTACCGTATGAACGAAAGTATAAATCAGCCTTGAGTAAGAAAATCTTTTATTGGGCGTGTTTTTTGAAAGACACCTTCCATGTTGAAATAGCACAGCGAGTGTTAAAGCGCCCGAGGTTATAAAAATATTCGTAAAACGCGTTTAGCACAATTATTACACATTAAACGTAACGACGGTCGACGACAAGGGGACTCTTGGTAATCTTGCTAGCGCTGCTGAAACATAATCTAACATCAAATGTTATGATCTGAATTAACAAGAATAAACAACAGGTTACCGAGCACTTCCACCCGCCTAGTTATCATTCATTTTTAATTAATTTTATTTTGAATAAAAGCATTCAGTTGCAAACAATTGTGAACTTGCGCTTGATTAATAGTTGTTAGAGATTCTACTGTAATGAGTCAAGAACTTTTATTTTTCTTACACTAAGAAAAAGAAACTACCTAAGTAAAAAAAAGTTTTCATGTTTTTTGCATTTTTTGTTGAGCGTCTACTTTTTTCCCACTGCAGGGCACAGACCTTCTCTCAGAGAGAGAGTATGGACTTAATTACCACGCGTGCTCACCGCGGATTGGCCATTTCAAGCACTGAGGTATGTGAACACCTCAGACGCTCCGGTTTCCTCACGATATTTTCCTTCACAGTTAGCCAGTGGTATTGGTACTATAACTTCACAAATGTACGCAACTTAGAAAACAACGTCATTGTCATACATACCGGGATTCGAGCCCACGACCTCCCGAATGAGAAGCCGGCGTTCTACCACTCCGCTGCCACCGCAAAATTTAAGCTTCTAGTATAGTTCATAAAACATCATTACCGCTTTAAGTTATCTTAAAGTAAAATGAACGAAGTTAGAATGGATCTCAATCAGTTGTCTCATCAGATTCCGGTCGAAGAATCTGACAACTTTGTCGGTACCTACTTTGTTTAAGAATTTTGATAAAGTAGGCACGCCATTGTTATATCGAAATCATTCCCGGAAGTGCTATAGGTACAGCCGCTAGCCGGCAGCAAGTCAACTTTTTCACGCGAGCAATTCTATTTAGTTACGCTTCAAGAGGCAAAAATGGAGAGGTTTATTATATTTAGACTGTACAGTCATTTTTCATTCGTTTGCAAAGTCACCCGTAACGTAATTGAGTAGAGTTCATATCTGATGTTTTTTCGCCTATATCTCCTCAAATAACATCGGTCAACTACGTCAAGAACTCGAGCGACAGACAATAATATCGGGAATTCTCTTTTAATCGCGGATTATCTGTTAGTTATTATTTTCGAGACACAGAAGCGGCTCAACATTGTCATAATTATCTCCATGCGATAGATTGAGAAAACAACTAGAAGCCATAAGCTAGCTTCTTTACTAGTCGCTGCCTTCGTCTACTGTACATTATAGAGGTTTTTATAAATAGGTCGTAGAACCTAAGAGGATTGTTTTACTTATCAATTCAAACACCTTTTAGGACCAAGTACCTTACAAGTTATAGTTTATTTTACATAGGTAGTAGGTAAGTCCTTGACTCCTAAACTAGGGGACCCTGTAACAGTCAGTTTCTTCCTTCAGTACATGTGAGACTACCGTACCATAACTGAGACTTACATTAATCTGTCTCTAGTCAATATTTTTTATAAATTTTGAGGTTGAAATTAAGATAAATTAATTTCTCGAAAATAAAAATTTAAAATAAACAATAAGGATGCTGAATGTGTATATGCATGCGCGCGTGAAGTGCGCGCGTGTGCGTGTGTGTGTGTGTGTGTGTGTGTGTGTGTGTGTGTATGTGTGAGTGTGGTGTACTACTTATTTCAATATGGATAACTTCTGTCTCATCATAACTAAGCTTAAGGAGATATTTTTGTAGCTTTATTTTACAGAGATATAGAGGGAGGGGATGAATATCTAGTTGTTGGTTCTCAAAGTTGTGAAATAAATATCTGTTTCTAGAGAGGTATGAAAATTAAGCATGGAACAGCTGATACCGTTCGCGGCTTCAGAGTTAGTCCCATAATAAAAATTGTTTGTATAAACGAGAAGAATATCCTCCTTAATTATGTCGTATACTGTAAAAAATAAATCTAGATACCCGGCGGGGTATCAAGCCAATTTCGCGCTAAAATAGGCGACGCGTCACGCACCTACCATGTGCTTTCTTACACGAACAATTTCGAGCTAATTTCGACAATTGACTCCAAATCTATGAGACCTACAAAGTTACAATTTTACATGCCTGTTGAGGTCCCCCTAATTACCCAAAATCCCAAATATTGTAAATATAAAATTAGATAAGAGACATTAAACAGGTGGTGCAACTCAGCCTTAGAGTAATAGGGGTTAAAGTATGAAATTGCCGTTTTATTGCAATAGGTTCTTTGAATTGACATAGAATCTTCATGGTTTGAGGTTTTCGAATGAAACTTTTTTCAAATGGTTTCTATGATGTTCTTTTTTTAAAAAATGTGAAACATTTTAATATCGACTTTCAATTGTTTTTGTTATTGAATTTAGACAAGAAAGATGGATACTGCGAAAATTCAATGCTGCGTTTGGAGAGGGGTCTACTAATGAACGCACCGTGCGATTTTGGTTTAAACGCTTTCGTGATGGAAATTTCGACTTAAAGAACGAGCCACGAGGAAGACCGCCCACACAGGTGAATAACGATGAATTAAGAGAGATAGTGGAAGCCGACCCTAGTCAAACTACCCAGCGGCATGGTTTAACGTTACCTTACCCACAATATTGACTCACTTGCGTCAAATCAATAAAATAAAAAAATACGAAAAATGGGTGTCTCATGATTTCACTGATCTGCAGAAAGAAACGCGTGTTGAAACTTGTGTTGCCTTGTTGAACCGGTACAGAAATGAAGGAATATTGGATCGAATTGTAACATGTGATGAAAAGTGGATTCTTTATGATAACCGGAAAAGAAAAATGCAATGGCTGACCTCAGGTCAAATGCCACAACAGTGTCCTAAAGCAAAACTTACCAATAAAAAGGTAATGGTAACTGTTTGGTGGTCTCAGCATGGTGTTATTCACTATAGTTTTCTCCGATCTGGTCAAGCAATAATGGCAGATGTCTATTGTGCCGAACTCCGAACCATGTTGACAAAACTAGCAGTAAAACAGCCCCGACTCATGAATCGATCTTCACCATTATTGCTCCACGACAACGCGAGACCTCACACAGCACGAGAAACCATTTTGACCCTTCAGGAACTGCAGTTAGAAACCATTCATCATCCTCCGTATTCACCAGACCTTGCTCCAACGGACTACCATTTTTTTCGTGATTTGGACAATTATCTACGTGACAAGAAGTTTTCTTCCCAGGAGGCAGTACAAAATGCTTTCACACAGTTTGTGCAGTCTAGATCGTCGGAGTTCTATCGCAAAGGCATTAATGACCTTCCCATTAGATGTCAGCAATGTATAGATAATAATGGCAACTATTTTGATTAAATAAATTTGTTAAAAATTTAAAAAATAAACAATTTAGATTTTCAGTACAAATCGGCAATTTCATACTTTAACCCCTAATATTTATAACACTAGTAATAATTTGATGCCATGTTATATATAGTTAGTGATTAGTAAACAAAATTATTTTTCTAAGTACACAACATAAAATCCGTAATCTCTCGAATCAATCGGGTAATACTTTGGTCATTCAAGAGCGCGGAAATAATCGAGAGCTTAGACGTTGAAAGCTCCGGACTGCGAACGTCATTAACTTCTATATTGATCCCTCAGTAAAGTTTTTCAACTTATTATATCCAGAGCTTTATAATAGGAACACCTTTTTCTCATACAACTTCACAATCCACTAGGTGCTTATGTATATCTAACAGCTTCTAACGACTATCTCTATAGGATGAATAGCCCCATGCACGCAGTGAGGTAAACAGTGAGAACAAAGAGTATTTTTTATTTAGTACCTCTGTGTATACCATCTGTGAAAAATTCAATTGCCTAGCTATCACGGTTAATGAGATACAGCCTGGTGACAGACAGACAGACAGACAGACGGACAGACAGACAGACAGACGGACAGTGAAGTCTTAGTAATAGGATCCCTTTTGGCGCCCTTCGGGTACGGAATCCTAAAAATGGTTTTCCTGTACCTACAATATTATTAAACGACCAATCCAACCTAACGATCTCCTAATCTCCTGCATCCCATAGTATGGAATACCATACTATGGGATGCAGGAGAAAAAATCTTAATATAAGTGTATGGGACGGCACCCAAATAAAAAAAAAATTGTTTTACCGTTTTATCATCGTGATTATGTATATTTTTGGTAAATTTAAGCTTTCTAGTAGTAATAGTCTCTGAGCTAGGCCGCGGAGGTTGAATCATCTTTCCTTTGGAGAAAAATAGTTCTCCAGAGGAGAGCCTTACAAGGTCTTCAGCTTGACGTCTCACCTCTGAGAGCCCTACGACGTCCCTGGTGATATTTTCTAGCTCTTGGAGGAACTCTTCAAATCGCACGTTCTCTCACAGCGTAACGTCAATTTCATTTGACAGCCGGATCTCTGCCGGAGATTCCGCGGACAGACAGACAGACCGACGGACGGACATGGCGAAACTATGAGGGTTCCTTAGTGACTACGGAACCATAAAAAGTGTCGAGTACACTATGTCAGGGGTGGTGCGGAAATATGGATATATAATTGTAAATACAACTTTCCTGCAGTCTCAAATCGTGATAACACGAGAACGGTGCTTCGTAAAGAAAAAAATGTCGATACCTTTTTAGTAGAATTTTTTGTGATCTACAAACTTTGACACATCCATTCTTGCGGTACTCTCACCGCTTCAGAGATATACGCAAAAAACTAAAAATTGTGACTTTTGACCTCGGACAAAAAACAACGCACAAGCGGGATCGATGGGGAATTTTGACATAGCATTTGTAATGACGTATTTAAGACCTATACAAAAATCCTGCTTGTCGGGAATTAATGCAAACTCAATATCTATTTTGACTGGACTATAATCGAAGGCAACGGAAATATTCCGGCCAGTTATTACATTGTCCGCGCGCGAATAGGCACCTGCTTGCGCCCCATTCCCGGCCGTCCGGCATCAGCAGCGCATAGGTGCGATGCGAGCCGTCGCCGGCTGAAATAGAAAACGGCTCGTGATTAATTGCCAATTACTCCGACTGCCGAGCAATCCCGCTCGTCCGCTTGTCAACGTGTTACCTACCTCTCTACCTATGATAATTTTCATTTATCTGCACAGCCGTCAATTTGATCGCTTCCGGAATTATTCCGTATTGTCCAAGTAAAACAAGCTAGTACAGTCGACGGGTCCGTTCCCAGAGTCATAGAGCCGCCTAGAGATACAAATTACGTCCCCAATACGAAAATTCTAATTTGCCAAGATATAATTCAATATTACGCGAGATGTAATTGAATATTTTTCCAATTTGTCGCGCGTAATGGGACAAGATTGAGTTGAGCAGTCCCCCACGGACAGCGCCGCCCGCGCTCTGCCGCCACTCGCTAACTACCCGCACGCAGTTACACGCTATGCGTATCCGGACTCATCACTCCCAAATAGAGAACGCACCCCAACACTCTCACACTAGGAAGGAACACATTTCAGTTTGGATTCCCTGTGCGTACCTAGCTACCAACTATAAGCTGGTTATTAGATAGACCTTAGAAAGATGCCCGTCATGTCGCCTCGTCAATATGGTAGGATTACAGGCCGAATTCACTGCTGGTTGCCACGCTCGTCACGTGTCGTGTATTTCTTCACCGACAAAAAGACACCCCCATCATTCATCGCCCGATTTCCCTCAAAATTAGATTATGATATGATCAGAATGTTAGAGGGCTGACTTCCGCTGCCACTACACAGAAAAACAAACTTTATATTCTGCAAATGTACTGTGTAGCATTATCCATCTAAAAGTTGGATGGTGTTAAAAATAATATGACTTAAAATTAATAAAAAAGTTTATCCTGATAATATTGGAGGCGGGACGCGGAGGCGCGGGCGGGAGCGACGGCATCACGTCGGCTAATTCCAGTGGCGATCCGCAACGGCATACTAATATTCTGTGGGAGCGATTCCATGTACGTAATTCCAAGCGGTATTCCGCTGAGGCCGATTGTATGCCAACCAGCATCTTGAATATGTTACTTTAATACGAGTATTTCGATTCAAACGTTGCACCACGAATTCTGGCCGAGCCATAACGAGATTTCCGATACGATCATGTACTAAGTCATGAGATCCATGGCTTAAATTAAGTAGGCTGTACCATCAGTACCACTACCAATTTTCGAATAAATTCCTTAGGATGATTGCAAATACAAATATCAAGGCAATCTCGAGGCCCGAGGCTCACGCAGCGGGCGCGGCCGCACAAAACAAACTCGGCTTATCGCGCGTCCGCGCGGCATAAATTGGCAACACGTCGTTAAGGCGACCCGCCACAAAGTGCGAGTTCACCGGCTTTATCAGAACGCTCTCATAAACCAGCGGCCTCTGTTATTGCGGCCCAGCCGCGGCATTACTGGTGACTTTTTTCATTTCGCAATACACACGCCAAATTCCGGTCGCAAACAGTTTGTAACACCGCACCTCGGTGGACTCGACGTAAACGATTCGACCACTAGCGTTAAATAAGTCTTTTTGGCATAGAGCGCTGCCGAGCTCGTATGAACTGAAAAAACATGCCGCCTTGAGCGCGAGTGTAATTAGAGGCCAATCGTAAAACGAAAGGGTTGCGCCCGGAACGTCCCATCTGATAATGAGCGCGACTGGCGCAGATCCAGCCGCCACCGCCGTGCTCATATTAGGTGGCTCTCCACCACCGCCGCTATCGTTACGACTTTTACGCTTTTACGAGTTGTTTAGTTTATAGAGCAGGCTGTGTGCGAGCGCTATCGCTGCCAAATGCTAGTTCGCGGCTCACCGCGCGCGGCCGCTCCCTAAATATGGCCATGGCCCGCCGCCGCCGCCCCTACGTGTTAATGAGATGTACTTTTAAGGCCCGTTTGGCATTGCAGCATCGTCTCATTCCGCCAAACGGTGCAGCCCAGTACCTAAAAGTTATGTTTATAGAACAGAATTAAACCGATGGTCGTCTCTTGGTTTTGATAGATAGATTTGCTCCTGGTTTCTGGTATCCTGACAATCTGTTAATCTGCTGTTAATATCTGTCGGTTGGCCAAAGTACATACAGAAAAAGAACTGATAGCTGCTAAGAGTAGATTAACTTATTGTTAGTGTACGAGAAACGGGGGGTAAGAACACTTTTTTTAATCAGCTGATTCGGTATCCTACAGCTTGGTAAAGATCTCCTCTCCCTTTTAGCCTCCCATTCCTCTCTGTCACCGGCGAGATCACTTCACAACACACACAGAACACTTTATTGGACACCAGAAATTCTTGCTATTTTTTCCTTTGGTAGGTTTTCATGTGGGTGGCTCTTAATTAACTTTCTATTTTCATTCTTTCACAGGTGAGTGAAGAAGCAGCGATACAATACCCGCCGGCTATGTGAGCCGCGTGGCCCCGGTCGCCGGCCGCCTGCCTGCCTGAGTACAAAAAAGAATATTACAGCGCTTTTAATTCGAATATACAGAAGAAAAATATGATCTGCACTTTTATAAACGCAAATGAGGTGTGCTTTGAAGGGTGGAACTTTATTTAAATAACATGACTGAGCACCTGTAAACCATAAAACAATTCATGGTAAAGTTCAAAAATATGTAATTAAATCACCTCGGACTGCTTGCCGTCCAGGTTTCAATCTTGCCGGCATCGTTCCCGGAGTGAGGATGAGCCGGGGACAGAAAGAAATAAGAAGAAAACAATTTCCAGTAACAGACTATTGTGGGCTAGTTGATTCATGGTCCCCAAGCTTATGGAATTGTCATTACTTACCTATACTTATTAATTGTTCAAAAGCATCTCTGTAGATGCTTTGTTTTCTAAGTTATGTACATTTGTGAAGTTATAGTAGCAATACCACTCGCCAACTGTGAAGGAAAACATCGTAAGGAAACCTGGATGTCTGAGCTATTCACATGCCTCAGCGCTTGAAATCGCCAATCCGCGGTGGGCACGCGTGGTGATTAAGCTCATACTCTCTCTCTGAGAGAAGGCCTGTGCCCTACAGTGGGACGTATATAGGCTGCTTATGATGATCTCTGTAGATGCGATTATTTAAATATCTACAAACCACTCAGGGCTAGAGTGGTTTCTAGAATATTAAATCCGAAATTCTTTGAAAACGTAATATGGCGATATTATATTGCACAAGTTGAAAATTTGCCCTCGTGCAACATGAGCGTCCTATGGTTTCATGAATTGTTTACATCATAGAGAGCAAAGCTCTCATAACGCTGTTTAACCGGTTATGCAACAAAGAGCTTCCCAGGACCCCGACCCTAGTTCCATCGACCTTTGAAGACGCCAACTGAGTACTTGCTGTTCAGTCACCTCGGTCAATGGCACATGAAATAATACTCTTATGCAACCGACGAACACACCTACGTTTGTTATGAATATTACTGAGCATAATATTTTTCTTGGGGTATATTATTTACGCTACTGTTTACCAGACAGTACCTACGTTTCATCCTATCTCAATCAATATGTAGATTTCTCCTACAAATTAGATTAGTATGAATAATTTACGTATGACTTAACCGTGATACTTAAATCAGAAACATATTATTACACATATTATCAGTTCACATGGAAAGTGATATGTGATGCACGAAGTACATAAATAGTTTTGACACAATTTGAAAAAAAGTCATCGTGCACTTTCTAACATAAACTAATATTTTCATCTACGACATTGGGACACTCTCTACCGATTTCTGAATTGAGAATTTACTAAGATAATACCCATTAAAACATCATTCTATCTAATTCTTTTAGAAGAAAAACTAAAGATACAAAACAAACCTTATGTATTGGCTTAATGGAACCCTTAATGCAGAAACCTTCGGTATAAGTGTCTACTTCACTTTTCATACCGCAAGACATTTTCCAAAGGACAAAGAGTCGCTTGGCTTACTAACATAGATCACCGCACGTTTTAAACTCCTCAGCCAAGAGATGCAAGTAGCTGCAAGACAAAGGGTGCTTCGCCGGGCAAGCACCCGAGGGCGGCGTCCTCAGGGGCGAAGCACTCACCGCGCGCCGCTCACCTCCTCCGCGCGTTGCTCTGTGCTTGTGCAATAACTGCATTCATTACCGTATTAGTAATCCTCGAACAGCCCGAGCCTAAAGAGTATGACTATTCTGAGTATTAAGTAAATAAATTTTCTGAGCAAAATAATTTATTACTTTATACTTTATTGTACACAAGAAAGAAATATTTACACATAAAACAAAGTAATATGAACGAGTACACAGGCGAGCTTATTTCTATAATTTCTTCCAGCCAACCAGATCAGTTGTGAGAGGATGATTTTAAAGAGGTAGGGGATTAATGTGGTGCATATTAGAGCAATTAAAAAAAGTAATAATTTGTCGTCACTAAGAAAAATAAGACTTATACGGTCAGATGTGAGTTCGGGCGTCGACCCTCGCGCGCCCGCGCTGCTGGGGTGACGCCCTCGCGCTCCGTGTGCGTCCACCCAGCTCCTCGGCTGCTCCGACATCAACACTCGCAAGGAAACTATTTTCATATCATTTCCTATTCAACTTCCTCTTACACACCGCTTTATCATTAGGAATGTTTCCTTTCCAACAGAATAGATTTTACAATCACATATAAAAAGGAAGGAATTCTCTTGACTATAAAAGGTTGCATTCGGTAGATACCTACGCACTGTATTATGCCTGATGTGATTTCTCTAGTGCGCGTACTCCTCAATAACTAAGCAACAGCCTGCTTCGATCTAGCAAGTTATTTTGTCTAAACTTGTTTGAGTTTGCAAGCCGCGATGTTTGTCAGACGTGGGGTCTGCTCTATTCAGATTCGACCCGCTGCTTTGCTAAACAAACTTCTGGCCTTGCAACACAAACAAATATTTAATAATAAAATTATAACTCGTACACAATTCGACGGCCCCTACGTAAATATCTGCATAAACAACTTTTTCGTTTAATTGTACTTATGGCTTTTCATATACGGTAATTTTTTATTTACGGTCTTATTTATAAAAACACGATTCCTTAAAACGCCGATCAAAATACTCTGTGGCGGAGATTTTACAACGAAAAGTCGTAACCACAGATTAAATAAATTGCCTCTTGGGAGTGCTTCAGAGAAATCGTGTTTTTATAAATAAGGCCATTAGTTAATATTAACTATATTTTTCAATATTACCTGTGGAATAAAATCGTATCGACTTTTGTGAAACGACAAACATTATCGTATGGTAGATGCAGTAGTATTACCTGACAAACACAATTCGCGGCATATTTTGAAGTAACAGAGAAAACTATCGAAATTAGTAGTTACGATGTATTACGCTAAATTTCTAATTAGTTTTTATCGAAAATACCAATTCCGATAGTATTAAAGTCTTGAAATTAAAGGAGAGCCTAATTTTCTATCGAATTTACCACTTTCGATGAAATTTTTGGCTTTCATTAGCAAAGTAAACTACCCAAATCGTAACTATTCGTGTATTTTTTAAAATATCTAAACAAGTACCTACTATAAATAGATTCAACGCTTCTTATTACAATTAAAAAGTGTAAAATTTCATGTATATAGATTTCCTAACAAATATTAACTTTCTTGACAAGATTTAGTTTCAAATTGCTCTGCTGTAAAGTTGCACTTTTACAGTTACGATGATTTACGTAAGGGCCGTCGAATTGTTAATGTCAACTAACTGCAATCGAGATATCCGTCTTGTTTAGTTTCGCCTCATAAATAACCGAACCAACCAAGTAATGACTAGTAACTATTTCAGTACTTAGGTATTTCAGCACAACAGACAAAAAATACATTGTAGCATGCCTGTTACTTTTGATGATTATAGTAGAATAAACTACGTAAAAATAAAGTTGCAAAGAGCGGTAAAGTAGATATGTTATATTGAATTGCAGGACGTCATAAAAGTTTTTATATTGCGGCCGACGTGTTTTGCTCCACGTAACTTTGTTGCTCAACTGTTAGTAGGAAAAAACAACATGGACAGAGAGACGTCGCGGCTCATTCGCCGTATTACTCTAACATGATTAGCTATGATACTAAGCAAGTGACTATGCAACAACGAAGTCGATCTTTTGTTGATGAGCTAGATTCATTTGATTGATACGATAACAAATTATAGATAGATAAATAGAATATTATTTGTTGTACACAGAAAGATTATTTCGATTTCAACAAAATGTTTCATGTCAAAAACATGTTTAAAATATCTGAAAACTTTAAGTCTATTCATGCAACTCAACGTTAATAACTTGATAGCAGGCATTTTCCTTCACTCGTTGGCTTCGCACGTCTTGATATTGTCTTTTCTGGGGATTTAAGCCAACTTAGTTGAAACCATGGTACTTTGGATAAGTAGACCGAATGGACAAGTCGACTACTCGTAAAGGGAGAAAGCAGACTGGAGAAGTCGACCGATTAGAAAAATAGACCGAATGCTCAGAAGACCAATTGAATAAGTAGACCGAATGGACAAGTCGACTAAAGGGAGAAAGCAGACTGTTTGGTGAAATCGACCGATTGGGAAAATAGACTGAATGTTCCGGAGGGCAACTAGACGCTGTGTTAATCATCCAACATAGATGTATAAAGCATACCATTTTAGCAAACATTTTAGTACCCGTCTTTGCTGTGTGATATTATCGGACTGTGAAGCTTGCCTTTCAATCAGCCAATTCTCTACATTGCAAATTGACTTGAAAATGTACCCACATAGTACCTAGGAGCCTTTTACAAATCCGAATTGAATGGCTGGTTCAGGTTACTCACTGACGTGCCGTTGGATTAAGTTTACCTTCACTCAGAGCAAAGTAATAAATTTCAGCTTATAAGAAGAAAAAAAGCCGATTTCAGCTTTACGTCGAACATTTTTCTATTCGAAATACGGAATGAAGAGCCATGGAGAAAGGTAGTTACTTACACGTAGAAAACTAGTTCATATACGTCTCGCTTTTAAGCTATTATCTCGATTTTAAGTACCTGAGTACTTTCTTCAGCTTCATATTTCCTTTACAATACTCGTACTAACTTCAAAGTTCGAAAACACTTTTACCAGCTTTTGTGTACCTATAACGCTAACATGAATTGCAAATTACCTTTAAACTTTAAAAGCGTTTTTGTGTGTCGCGATATCCGAAACACTTCGGACGTAAATCGTTTTAGCAACTACGCCGAGTCTTAATTCAATGGGAAGGTTGTGGGAAATTAATTTTCGGGTCAATTTTCTTAGGCAGTATTTAAATGGGTAGGTTCTGAAAAAGCTGAAGCTAAGCCGTAACAAAGAAGCCAAATGGCTCGGCCTGGTGGATTATTAATATTAAAGAGAAAGAAGTTGAAGAGAACTAGTTGCAGTGGGGAGGCCGGCAGACGGGCGTGAGCCGATCGCGCGACGGCAAACAATCCCGCCTGCGTTAATCTCTTATTTACGAGTCGGGTCCAAGCCCGAGATTTTAATGAACGCCGCGCATTCCCGAGAATCCTAATGAACCGTGGGAATTTTGGAGAGTTCTAATGGAGCGAGTAAGTTGCGGGAGCGCGGTCTCTTCGCTTCGGTTCCTTCTTCTTAAATCGAGTTTTGCAGTTCGGACATTGTTGCGGTGCAGCTGGCAGTGCGTCGCGGGGCGAGGCGGGAAGTAATTCCACTCACTTCCGGCGGAAATATCTCTCCCCGGGCGTTACGACCTGCGACTAATCCGTTTGTTATTTCCGCAATCGACCGCCGCTTCGACCGGCTACTGAATATTTACAACGGATTGCCTTTTGCTCACTTAATCGTCTGCATCTTGTTAACAACATAAGCTGAAAGAAAATGGCGCATTCTGTATCGGCGTTAGTTACCATCTCTAAGTCATCGAAGGAAGGTAAAACTTCAATTGCTACTTAAAAAATTCAAAGCAAACGCTTTTAGCGTTCACTGCAGTAGGTAGCGTTAAAAATAACTTGGAAACACTTAGTTGAGCTGTCTAGGTGCCTTGACTGAGACAAACACAGCGCAGTTGACTTTACCGATGGGGTTATTGGATAGATAAACGGAAGCCGAAAGAGCCTTCCACTCAACCGGTACAGTTACTTACTTGCCCACTAGAAAACCATGTTTATAATATAGTCCTGCCTGAATATAAATGTAATGTTATAAAATGTAAATAAGTTCCACAGATTAGCAGCACGGCGGCGTTGGCCTTTGTGGTGTTTAGTCGCCGCAACTGGAATTTTAGGTATATTTTCCACATCTTTCCTGAAATATCAGTCGAAGTTTCTTTAAGCGTAGAGGATAATCAAGAATATGTCTACAGTGTGTGAACATGGTGTTAGAGACAATAATACTGATAATGTTATGTTTTCTAATAGATATAATGTCAGTGGATGCGAACGGCTGCCGCAGGGTGCCAGGTCTGCTTTGCCAAGTACTTCATCTCGTTGGTGCGCGGGCCGTCTTAAGTTTCCAATTATTTCGCTTTTAGTTTAACCAACTCGTATAAAACTTCCAGCAGCGCGTGTCCTTAAGTTGATCTTGGGAATTTCGTTCCTATATGCCAGTAATAATTTCAAACTTACACTAAACCGCTCGTAAAATGGAAACTTTTATACGTTAACTACAAGTACATTTAATGACAGATACAGGACGGTGCTTGATGGATCAATGAGAAAAACTTGATTTAACGACTTGAATAGCACCCTTGAGATCTGAAAGATAAAATAACTTTTGTTTTTATTTTAAGACCGGTAGATTATACGGTTAATCGTGTAAGTTAGCATATGCTTATACATAGCGTAATAGCATCGATAACCGGTGCGATTTCATTCCACTGAAAAATGGTTTCAATTTATTTGGGAGCGCATCGCGTGGAAAATGCCGGCGTCGAACTAGCGGCATGCCATTACCGTCATAACAATGTTACTCTCGACTTAATTCTGGCCCCCAGCTCGCTCGCTCAGCCAGATTTGCTAATTTCGTACGCGAGCAGCTCATTACACGATACCGTTTAAAAGGCAGTACCCTATCTCCTTAAAGACATGTCTAAATTGAGCTTCGGTAGGTGGGACCTACGGTACTTTGCAAGATTTTAGTTAAAACGCTTCACTTTATACTATGTAAAGTGAAGTGAATAGATAAACGTGTTATTACATTACATAAACTCACGCTTGAATCCCGGAGGGGTAGGTTGAGACCAGGGTTCACCACTTACCATGATCCTGACATTACATACGTGCTATTATTGGCTTCATAAATAAACATTTTACCTGACAAGTGGCTATTAGCACAGCGCGTATATGTAAGCGTAGACAATGAAGCGTCTGAAAATCCTTCGCAATCCCCGAGGAGCGTGAAAGCCTGCTCCACAATGGGCACGTGAGCCGACGAACGCGGACGTCACTCCACATTCAAAGGAGCTATTATTGAAGGCGCTCAGCGATAACGGTCAATTAGGATCTACCCTGAACCGCCGTAATGTTGCCGCTGGCCATCTGCCCGCCATTGCACTAATTATTGCCCAATAAAATCTTCCTCCGGCAATGCGCTACGAATTGTGTTTGCGTCCCAATCGTAAATAGGCAGTTCGCTCGCAGATTCCACTCAAACTTTATAATAACTTTGGAACGAATGACGTAGCGGAAAACTTAAAAGTGGAAACTCCCGTTGAAAATTGAAATTTGCTCACGTTTATAGAGATTCTTTAAATCCTTTTAAACATCAAAGCATTGCGGAGGTAGACTGCTATTGAAATCCCCAGTGAGCATCAATGCCTATTGCCACGTCGCTTATCTACAATGTACGGCTTGAGCACCGTGAGAGTTAGCGGAGGGCGGCGGAGGCGAGCGGGCGGGCGGCGCGGGCGGAGGCAGCTCAAAGCACTGCATTATTGCACGAGCACGGAGCGATAAAGGTCAATCGGTTAGGGAGTATTATCCAGCATAGGGGTCACATTGTTCATTGTGGCTACAAAGTACCTACCTACCAAGATCCGCCAACTCACTGTTTGAGACTCTCGTAGTCGTCGTAGTTGCTTCGTAGCACTCCGTAGCACTGTCTGCGTAGCACTCCACAGGCCTCATCACTAGTGCGTAGCGCATCTTCAAAGTTTATTATAAGTTATTTTTTGCACGTTTGACTACCAAGTCAGATGCCGTGGGTTCGATTCCTGCTGGGGGCCGCCGTGCTATAATTTGTGCAACACCTTAGCCTGGATGTTTTTTCTCATGTTTGTGAAAAAACACCTTGCCTGGATACCATATAATAGGGTACCTTAGTTTGGGACCAGGACAAGTAATTGTGTTGATGTAATATTTATCGAAAATATTTGTTAATTGCTTTAGACATGAGCAATCTGTTCGGTACGAGAGGCAGGATAATCGGCGTGACAGCGACGCGGGGGTGAATAGGACTCATAATTACATTGTTTTATCCTATTTCCATAATGGCTACAAAATTTAAGGCATCTTCACCCCGGTTTCTCGTATACTAATACTCTGTTTATCTACTGTTAACAGCTATCAATTGGTTATTTTAGTAGTCACTTTGGCCAACTGACAGCTGTTAACAGTATCAATAGGTTGCTAGTGCACGAGGAACTGGGGGTTAGTTATTCCGGTGAATGATCACATAGTGAACATCTGGAGTCATTAATTCGTGTTCCGAAATAACACGTGAATGGCCTTGCTTCTTAGCAAAGTTACAGACTAAAACATTAATTTAATATCATGGAAACAGAAACGGCTAAATCGGATGAATAATTTTCATGGCAATGGCGTGACGTTAGATTATTTTCAGAAAATTAAATTTTACTCGTCGGACACAGACCATAAAGCGCTTGCTTACAAATCTCTTTGTTACGACATCGTAACGAGATTATGTCCGTGTTCGTTTAGAAGACGCCAGTCGGCATCGCTGTCGGCGCGCGGCGGGCCCCTCGCGATCGGCGCATTATTATTCAGTCTTTTCATATTTCACAACACCTTACAGTAATTATAACTTCCACGCTTGTCCTGGTGCCAAGTTAGGATATGCTGTGCTATGGTAAACTAGCAAGGTCATCGGAACAAACACGGAAATACACCCAGACTGAGGCCATTTGTACAAATTAAGCACGGTAGCCTCTAGTGGGATTCGAACACACTACCTCTGTTTTGGTAGTCAAGCGTGTTAACTGCTAGACTAACGAGGCAGTCATAAAAAAGTTTCTAAGTTGATTTTTTGTTGCCTTCAAGTTTCTTAAATTGTTTATTTGCATTAACTGTTCAATGAGGAACCGCCCTCGAGCGCGTCATGTCAGCAGGCCCCCATCAAGTCACATAGTTTATTAATTTACGCTATAGTTTTAATATCCCGCCTGCTAAATTATTCCAGGACATTTAATGCTATTCAGTATTTATATTTCATTAACCGATAGCGAATGGTATTGCTACTACAACTTCACAAATGTACGTAACTTAGAAAACAAACAGACATGCCGAGATTTGAACGGTAAAGAAACAGTAAAACATCGTGAGGAAACCTGAGTTTCCAAGGTGAAAATTGCCAATCCGCGGTGGTAATTAATCCCATACTTTTTTTTTTTAGAGACGGCCTGTGCCCTGCCGTGAGACGTATATAGGCTAAATAAAAAAAAACTATTGAGTGTAGATTTACGTAACATTACGACTTAAGTTATAGGCAATAAACAGATGTAACTGCCACATGCTTGGCTACATATTGCTTATATTAGAAAAATATTGTTTTAACGTAGGTATCAGATTGCGATCATAAAAAATACCATTTCATAAAGGTACCTATATAAGTAAACTTTGTATAATATTAATATGTTAGTAACTATAATTAGTTACTAACTTCAGGCATGTTGTTGTAAGTACATATATAAAATTTTTATTTGCTGTAATTTACACATGGATGCAAAACAAAAATATTTCATTGGAGACGTCATGTTAAACGATTAATAATGGTGATAAACATTTTTCACTACAAATTATGCGTTTGATAATACAATCTGTCGAAAAGTAATTCTAATCATGTGGTACAAAAATGCACCATGCAAATACAGCGCAAACTGTGACGTCACAAATTGCTAAAGACTCCTTGTAATATATGAAGCAATTATCAATATTTCAGTTAGGTATCTATCTCGAATAATAATATTTTTATGCATCAAAACATTCAGAATGCAAAGAAAAAAAAACAATTTATTTTTTTTAATTATTAGAGGAACAAGATTTTTTTGCATTTTTTAATACCTGTAATACCTCGAAAAAATATATTTATGGTTTGTTTTTTGTTACTTCCCATACCCTTTATGATATAAATACAATGTCTCTCGAATCTGATTTTTAGTCACGCTCCCCATTATGTTCATTGGCAATCGGCATATTGTCATGACGCGTGACGCCTCGTTGCTAGGGCCGGGCCAGCACTGGGTCGCAGCTGGAGACTCTGGACACGTGAGCACGTGGCCTCCGCCCTCCATCACGCGGCCCGACTCACGGGCAGTGTTTCCGAAATGTTTCCTCTTTATTCGATAGGCTTTTGTTTGCCTCCAACTCCTTGAAACAGGCCTTATTGCGCCACGTGCCTCACGCAACCTCTGGAAACACTACAAACTTATTTTTCATCTCACGTGTTTCAATTTTATGAAAATCTCGCCCGGCACCCTCGGTTGCTAACATTTTTGTTGACGTTTATCCGGCTTCTTCTTGGTTTTTAATGTTAAATCGTCCACGAGTTGAGGAAAAATCGACGACTCGGCCATGAGAACAGAAAAGAGCTTTAAGTTTTGATTTAAACGATTTCCTCATCCACTTCCACTTTGGGTTTTTCCGTGAACTGTATTTACGAGTTCGTAAATTTTTGTGCAATATATTCATTCTGTGATGAATACATTATGAGGGCGTCAGTATCTGGCGGCGCGCGTGGACATGTTTATCAGCAGATAATATCGGTATAATAATGTGTAATGACGCGTGAGTCCAACTCGTATTTATATTCAGAACGCACACTGTCGCTCGCTCGCGTTCACTCGCACTCTACCCACAATCGATATTATAACTTGCAGCAGTCAGTGATGGAAACTATTTACGAAATATCCCGCAAAATATTGCTTTTGAATCATGGAAATTCGATGTTTTTAATACAAGAAAGTCATTTTTCAGTTGGCAGTTTTGCTCATTCATATTGTAGGACTGCACCAATTTAAATACGGTCGCAAATTCATTTAAGGCCTCGCAATTAACTATTTGAGCTGATATATTGTTCGGCTGGCTGCGGACCCCGTTAATATCAGAATAATAAATTTCAGGGTGGTTTCCATCCGGCACTGTCTGCCGGAATGCTCGCTACTAAACTACTACTGCCGAGTACATTATCCGTTTAAAAAGCCTGTATGAACATTTTCGTAATGTCGTTATCAATACGTCTACAACATTATTTTGATCTTGAAGTATTATTTATGAACTTAAACTTTATAAAACTTCTTTATTGAACCAATTTCACTTTTCACTCGTAGCATTGCACTAATGGGAGTTTAAATATGCACACGAGTAAAAATATTCATCCAGTGGACTTGCCATGTGGTTAGAACGAGCAGCTTAGTATATCCATTGACAATGTTCTTTGATAAATTGAAAAGGTGCTTTACATTCAAATATGGATAGTATTTTTTCAGTCGCTGAGATGAAATTGTATTTTGTTGGGTCGCGGCTGAATAAATTGCAGCTTAGCTGTTCCGGCTTCAGCTAGATCTCTAATTAAAACTGCGTATACGGCTAATGAGTTCTCTCTGTGTACATGACAACGCATAAATCCCGTGTAATGAACTCAGTGAGCGTTAAATAGGGGCGAGTCACTCAAATTGTCCACAATGCGATTATTCCATTACTCCGACGCTGCCCGACCGCAGAGCATACATACCTACCTACGAGTACCTACTTAGGTGCGTATCAAGCCGCCCTAATACATGTGATAGGCACCAAAAGGCCTAAGCTACCTTCCCGTAAACCAATTCCACGTTATGTAAGCAGGCGGTCTACATCTGTCTACATCTCAAATTTTGTCTGCAAAATGAAGCAAGTGTTGGCCCAAATAAGCCTAGTTTAGATGGCCATAAGTAGCTTTCATTCATGGTATGTAGGTAGCTTAGAGGCAGATGAAGGCACTACATACCTATATTAGACCAGATAGGTACTACATACCTATATTTTAAATTTATTTATTTGCGGAGAAAAAAAAAGACTTGACAAACACATAAGATAAAAAATAGAGTCACTAAATAAAGCACATTTTCCATTTCTTCATATTTCCTACAGATCGGTAATAGCAATATTATAGCAATAAGAGGCGCCATTCACTATGGAATTAAGATTTGTAATAGAAATTATATAGTTACACTAATGACGGCCCTAGAAAATTATAAAACAACTGTTTTTGAAAGTGATGCATAGGTAAAATAAATAATAAAATCTTTGGTGAACATTTGGAGGAAGTGTCCACTAAAGTTAATTCTTTTCAACAAACTCACCACTTAATGGCTAGAGCAGATTTAATTATGTAACTCATTATACTTTGTCAACAGGGGGCTTTTAATGACTTTCTCAGCCCAGTACTGTGGGAACACTCTTAATGATAAAAGAACTTTAGAATAAGCTTCAACAACTACGATATTTCCACCACTACTTGTATATTCGACAGCAGATCAACCTTTACATGCCTGCACTTTATTCAGTTACATTACCGGCGACTTTCTTTCCACGCAACACAATAACTTGTCCTGGTCCTAAAGTAGGATACCCACAGTAGGTTAACCAGGCAAGGACACAGACATGGAGATAGAATAAGACCGAGGCCATTTGTACAAATCAAATACGGCGGCCTCCAGTGGGAATCGAACATCCGACCTCTGCTTTGGAAGTCAAACGTGTGTTAGGTAGTTAAATAGATAGATAGAGAACACTTTATTGCACAACCAGAAAAAAGAAGACCAATTAATATGTCTTAAATCTAAGTAATGTTATACAATTATTATTGGCAATTGTATTGTTATTTATTTAGCCTGCCTTGTCCCCAGTCTGTCGTCGAGCCGCCGCCCTTCGCAGCTGGATCCGCACGCGACGCGCGCCGTGCTTGCGCGCGCGCTCGACGTCTGGCAGCAAGCCTCCAGCCTCACTTTCAAGGAGATCAACTCGGATGAGGCTGACATTGTCGTTTCCTTCGCCAAGTAAGTCCACTAAAGGGTGACCGCAGTCTGACATTATCGTTTCCATCGCCAAGTAAGTCCACTACGACCATGATTTAGCACTTAACCTGAGCCTAGCTTTCGAAAAAATGCATTGTATAATGCCTTGGATTTTTTTGCAATATTCCAATGTGATTTTTACAGTCTAAATTAAATACATACAATGATAAGAGAAAACATTCCATAAATTTAATAAATTAATCTAAAAAACGTCGTTCGCAAAAAAGTAACCTAGAAACTGAAGTTTCGTGAAGAAGACGATAAATATAAGATAAAATACAAAAAAATAACCTCTAAAATAACAACCAAGCAAAACCGTAGGGCAATCATTACGCTATACAACTCTTTAAGCATGTTTCTCGTGAAAAGGGGTGCCAAGATAAGATTTAAAATTGGAAGGCTGACGCATCACTTCCCTTTTAATTTTACACGCCTCGTTTTTTCCCCTTTTCCTACCATGCTGAGATTGCTGAGCCTATTAGAGCCTACCGAACAACTACATAGACAATATATACATAGTTAATGCTCACGATACTTCATCGGCGTACATTCTCTGTGTGCCAATTTCCATCCAAATTCGATCAGGCTTTTATGTGTGGAGTGACTCGTGGGGGTCAAAACGAACGCAGCGCACGCTTTGGCAGAAATCTGTTTTGATTCTAAATTCCTTGTCTGTTTTCACTGTTAATGAGCACAAGAATGTAATAAGTCGCACGTTAATATAACTTTACATATCTCTTGCTCTGTAAGTAGTCACTTACTTCCCTGAATGCCGGGGTGTATGGATATCATTACAGCATAGGTTTCAAAACATACCATGTAATGTTAACATTACAGCATAGGTTTTGGAATTTGAAAAAAGAACTGTCATACTCATACTGCAAGAAGAATATTTTTTAAAAGTTAATATTTTTTTTCTCGGTATCGATTATTTACTCGAATCGGAATCGAGACAATTTATATTAGAATTTATGAAGATTTTATTTTAAATATCGAACTATTTGTTTCGCAGTCACATCGTATGTTAATTGAAATCGATTTAAAAATGGGAACTATATTTTGTGTCATCAAAGTTTATATTTGTCATCAACTTGTATTATCTAATTAATAGGTCTATCGCCACGAAATATTTTCATTCTCAGAAAAATAAAAAGTGTCGCCAGGTACAAATTACCAAATTAATGTCAATATTTACGTAGAAAAAGAGATGGATTATCAACATAATCATAGTTCATCCATTGAATAAAAACTTTGTTCTCAAAATAATAGATTTATTCCAAAAATAACCGCTCCGTACTCAGAATAGTAGATCTGTCATCAAATAAATCTTTTATCGTCCGCAGATTGCGATTAGTTTTTTTTTTTTTTGTTATTTCGTCATCAGTATAGTAGTTACAAATTATTTCGTTCAATTCTACAAATAATACTTTCGTTACAAATTACAAAACCGTAACTGGTATGGTTCTCCAGCGACTAATAATGCTTTGGAATCACATAACCGAGTAATAAAAGATGAATACACGCTTCGTGAGCGTTTCCCACTGTCTCGATTCTTGACAGTTGCTTCAGAGTTCGTAAATGGATGGTCTTTAGCCGTCAATATAGTATTTGCGACATTACCAACGGTGACTCTAAGAGACTGGACAGAAGCCTACCAATGGGCTACCAAATTACCTACAATTAGGTACAATTTAGATTGTATGATTGGTATTAAGTAATTTTATTATTATGATTTTAAGTAATTCTGTGTTTCATTTATTATTCTAATACATTCATACTACTTACTAATTAATAAATATTTACAGTGTAAATAAGAGTAGTCTTATGACAGATGCAGATATCCCTAAAAACAACAATAGGTACAACCAGCATACAAATACTTAATGTAAGATAGTAGTTAAATTCATAGGTACACAAACATTTTTTTTTCTGGATCTTTATGAATTTTTTAAGTTACATATGTTAATGACCGTTTTTCCTTAATTTGATTATACAGATATCAGGACAAACCTGTTAAAATAAGTATAAACCTATTTATTTGATACTTTATAATATATCCCGATAATTATATGTGATTTATTATGAAATTGTTTTTATATTGTTTGGCGACTATACTTTGATGACAGATCTATTATTTTACGGACAAACTTTATTATTTAAAACCATTCAAAACTTAATAAATTGATGATAGCTTAAATCATACCCTTTAAAAATCACACTGGCCCGCACGATTTGACGCGCTTGCGTGCCATAAAATCGTGAAGAGTAAAAAAGTCAGTCGACTAGCTAGGCGCCAAAGTAATTTTTTTCGTGTTTTGGAGTTCTTTCTCAAAAGTCCTGCTTTCTTGTTTTTTTACTTACCTCACAATCGATATGTAAAGCAGAGTGTTTACCTCGGGTGTAAGCATCAATTGCATACTCGGGCTAATTAGCGCCCTCGCTGCGCTCGGGTGCCAAAAACCTCGTATGCAATTGATGTCATACAGCCCTTGGTTAACAATCTACTATTATAAAACAAGACTTATCGTGGAATAATACATAATTTTATTCACTTGTCCCGAATAGTTGCGGTCGCCAGAAGGCGCCACTGTCGTGCACATAGCCAGTGATTGCGTGACAAAGGGACAAACATTTCTACTTTCAATCACTTGATATATTTGTTCTCTCTACGGGGTTGTTTAGACAGGGTGTATTGTCCTTGCTGGATGTCGGGCCTTAATAGTAAGGGGCTCGATATTGAGTACGTAAAAATAAATATTAATCCTTCTAAAAAGCATATAATTTAGCACACTAGGTTTAATTTCTATGGTTCAAATTCGTCCTTGAAGGCCGATAAACTGATAAGATATTAATGTTGTTAGTTTTAATTAACTTAGTTCTAATAAGTCAGAAGTTACCTCTCTCTGAGGCCTTTGTTTTCCGTATTTATTTTCTCTTTCTCCAATTCGTGGTAAGCGTTGCTGGTTGTACAATTACTTAAAATACTCAATTGTTACCTAAGTTGCTGTTACCACTCATTGTATAATTGTTTGTTTACCCAAATAAAATAAAATAAAATAAACATACTTTATGTTATTTATAAGAATACGCTTCGACTAAAACACTCCTCAAATGCAGTTTAACCAGTCTGTGGTAATGGGAAAGACTAACTTAACTTTTACTACGTTTATCATATTAGGTACGCGGTAGATACAAAATTACCCACGGCAACCTACGAAGATTACGCCAGTTTCTAGAAAACGAGGCACCCGTAAAGTGACCGATCAAATAGGAATAGAGTTCACATCTTCAGTACATATGAAAAACCGGCCAAGCGCGTGTCGGACTCGCGCACTAAGGGTTCCGTGCCTTATCAATACAACATTACACACAAAGATCGAGAAAAAACGACAAAAAATCACGTTCGTTGTATGGGAGCCCCCTTAAATATTTATTTTATTTTAACAATTTTTTTTCATGCGAATATAAAACTAAATACCTATTTTGTGAATATTTCAAGCGTCTACCTGTTGCCGTTATTAATATCAAGCAAAAAACGGCAAAAAAAATACGTTTGTTGTATGGGGGTCCCTTAAATATTTATTTTATTCTATTTTTTGTTATAGGGACAACAACAATACATCATCTGTGAAAATTTCAACTGCCTAGCTATCACGGCTCATAAGACACAGCCTGGTAACAGACAGACAGACAAACGGACAGTGAAGTCTTAGTAATAGGGTCCCGTTTGGCATCCTTCGGGTACGGAACCCTAAAAGTATCCCAACTGTTGATATAATTTTGGATGGCTCGATTTTCCCAATAGTGCATATTACTGAGGAGAAAAGTTATAGTGGCAAAGTGTGAATGCACGTATTGTATGACGATGCGATGCCTGACCAAAGGCGAGTCCGTCGACAAGAGCCGCATAACCGATGAGGGAGAAGTTTGGCTTATTAGAGAACCGCCGACGACAAAATGAGAAAGTACAGGCGACAAAAACCTCAACCGCGGCCATATTGCGTCCGCCATATTGCGGCGATTTTGCTGCAAACTTGCAGTGCGCGAACTTCACACAGTCCTGCATACAATTTTCGTTGTTGACTCTCACAAAGAAATCGTTTGTAGGTTTTCAACTGGTTTCCAAGTAGTACCAACGAGTACATTTAACTACCTATTAGGTAGCTACCTACCTAATAGATACTTCTTTTTAGAAACTACAGCCAATAACCCAAACTTGAATGCAGAGCCGGATTTTGAGGTCTGGAGGCCCCAGGGCAACGAAGGAGCGGAGGCCCCTAATTATTCCCAAATAAAAAATACGAAACAAAAACTACAATGAATACGACAGACGTTATAAGTACTCATAAAAGATTGTCGTTTAATTATAGTGCATATTAGCCTGTGTGCATCCTGCCCGTCCTCACTTACGGCTCCCAGACTTGGTCATTGACCGAAGAACAGAAGTCCAGGCTCAAGGTTTGCCAGCGAGCTATGGAGCGTAGCATGTTGAGCATCAGAAGGATTGACCGAATCCGCAACACTACGTTACGCTCAAAAACACGCATAGCTGATGTGGGTGTCCAGACTGCAAGGTTGAAGTGGAGCTGGGCAGGGCATGTCAGTAGAATGCACCCGGATAGGTGGGCGAGACTTGCCACTGAGTGGGTGCCACAAGGCGGTCGTCGCAGGAGAGGCAGGCCAAGAAGACGTTGGCGAGACGACCTCGACCGACACATGCCGGAGTGGCCTGAGGTGGCACAAGACAGAAACATCTGGTCTGAGTTGGGGGAGGCCTTTGCCCAGCAGTGGGACACAAACGAGGCTACGTAAAAAAAAAAAAAAAATTAGCCTTTTGTGGGGGCCCTTTCCTTGTGGAGGCCCCAGGGCAATAGCCCCGCCTGCCCTCCCCTAAATCCGGCCCTGCTTGAATGAAATTCCGCTAAAAGCGGCCGTTTTCAAAAATCTATGTAATTCCGAAGTTCCATTCCGTCCGAAGTACACAGGAGCTAAGTTACCATAAAAGCCATTTTTTAATGTCCACTTTTTGCTCTAACGTTGGTAGTGTTTATGTTATAGGCAATGTGTATAATCCGGCATTGTATAGAATGCCTAGGCATTGTATACATTGCCTAGGCATTGTATACATAGGCATTGTATACATTGCCTAAAACGTTAAGGCAATGTGTATAATACGATTCATTTCATACATTGCCTAGGTATTGTATAAAATGCCCGAAGCGCATCAGGCAATGTGTATAATGAACGACCACGGGAAGGAGGCGAGTGCGCGGCGTGCGGGACTACCCCGTAAACAAGTTGCAACTCGTTCGTTGTGTTAGTACGCAACGCAGCACTCCTTTATTTTATGCAGACGTACCTATTTTTTTAGTTTATGCATTGGTTCTAATTTTTGAATGGAAAATGGCTACTGATCAGCGGTACTTACTAATGAAAGAAAGGTTTTACTTAGAATTGCGTACTAACAGAGAATCGGCTTCTACAAAGAATCGAGTGTTTATTTTCCATAATCAAGTGGTAAGAATTGAACAGGACGACTTTCTGCAGCAATTTTTTGGTACGGTCAAGTGCACTTAGACCTTTACACTTGCCATTCGATTTTGTCCTAATATCGCAGAAGATAAGAGAGGTGGAAATGTCAAAATGTAAAGCTCTACGTGCACTTGACTGTACGTTGTAAATGTTTATCCGAAGGGAACTGCTATGTGAGAAACGCTGTTTACGCAAAAAAACACGTTACATACATTACCTATGCGTCACCCGGCATTCTATACAATGCCTAGGTATTCCATACATTTCCTAGATAAAGTGTAAAATAGTTTCAACATTCAATATCATTTCACACATTGCCTGGACGACCCCGGCATTATATACAATACCTAGGAAATGTATAGAATGCCTGCATTATACACATTGCCTATAACATTTATATTGGTGGCTCCGGTTAAGTTCGTTGTTAACTGGTAGCCCCTTAAGCGTGACATTCCAACGACATAGGAAATGTCGTCTAAAGCGATTGCATGTCGACACAAAAGCACATCGCACATAGCTTATATGCGTCTCTGAGATTTATTATGCTCATAAAGTGCATTATTACTTCAGTAATAAAGGAACGCAGCGCAACTTAAGTACCTATCTAGATACGTTCTCAAACTCACAAGTGCATTTTCCAACACCATCTGAAGTTTTACTATCAATATTGATTGGTTTTAATTTGAATAAATTTATGTCCCTACACTTACTGAAAAATGAGTATAAAGAATGTGAAAGTGAACTACATCGCAAACTATTGTTTGCTTTCGCAGTTTTTATAATTACTTGAAATACAAAATTTACAGTATTTAATATCATTAGGTATCTACATAGGTACGTACTACCACTTTTATAAGTAGCCTCGACATTGTCCGTCGGCACAGAATAGCGCAACCCACCTTCGACTTCAACCGGATGAAAAAATCAGTGAAATAGCGTAGTTATTGCTACTACATAAGATTTTTAATCCAAAAACAACTGGACTCGTGCTGTCTCGCTAATACTTTGTACTCCTCAGTTCTTCCACTTTATATTATTACACTTAAGGGCAAAGAAAAATACCAACGTATGTATGCGAAGTTTACCACAGATACAATAAAAACAACAATATTCTAGTGGAACTATTCATGACATGTCTTGATCTAGTGATCAAGACATTGTTTATGTTGTAATTTTAAATGGAATATGGTCATTTAAAATTCCTACATAAACAATGACTTTACTTAAAAGATATAAAGCTTTAGTGGGTCAAAGTAGGGAAATAATATCTAACGTGCAGTCAGTCATGTAGAATGAAGCCCAGCGTGCCAGGTGACCAATCAGGTCAACCAAGCATGACTTGCTTGTTGTGAGCTTATATTTTGAGTGACAATATAAAATAACAAACTTCCGAACACCTCAAATTCAAGAAAATAGACAGAGATTTTAAATGAATACAAAAAGTATCAACAATAGTTGACAAAAAACTGCTTGATATTTTTGCCCTCAAGTGTACAATAGACCAATATGACGCGCATCAGCCAATAGCGGAAGGGTTCTTTCTTGGGTTCACATGGCGCGCTGTGATTGGCAGAGATGTTTTCACGCCATGCAAAAAATGTATTTCTGCGCAGGTATATCGGTGTAACTTATAAAAGTGGTAGTACTGTACGAGTCTTAAAGAATGTGGTAATGTGAATTTCTGATATGTACATATACGAAATGTACGAAAACCAACTTTAATATTTGAGACTGCTTTTCATACCAAGGACATATTAAAAAAATGTTAGAGACTTTCTAATATAGGTACCTATACAAATCTCGTGTCACAGTGTTTGTTATCGAACTCCTCCGAAACGGTTTCATCAATTTTTATGAATTTTTTTGTGTTTGTTTGGTAGGTCTGAGAAAAGGCCGTAGGCTAATTAATATAGCAAAAACAACGTTTGCCAGGTCAGCTAATAATATTACACACAACATAAACGTAACATAAACTCACGCTTGTATCCCGGAGACCAGGGAAAAACTAAACTATACTACTATTACTATTATAAATTAACGTATGCAAAATAGGGCTTTTGTAAAAAGAAGTCCTGGATGAATATGTATTCACCCTCATATTATAAACACAAAAGGTACTTTATCTCGGTAATGCGTTTTCGTGGAATGAGTAGTTTGGCAAGTCATTCGGATTGTACTAAGTAGGTATTTAACTTACAACATAGATCTACTGTTTTCTATTCGGTGAAACTTAAGTGGATTATTCTACTCATCAATACCATGTCAATACAAAACTTTTCCTTGTTGTACCTACAACATTTTATGGAATAGAATAAAAAATTGTAATCCTTTTCTTAGTATCCATAACTTTCAAAGAGAAATACAGAAAAAAAATTACGAGTAGCTTTTTAAAATGGATAATCTTTATTCGATACTTATTATACAACTAGCTGTGCCCGCGACTCCGTTCGCGTACATTTCTATTTTTACGAAGCAGCATTTGTATGGGGGCCACGTCTTATCATAACTGGAGCTAGAATTTAAATAGCCTATCCTGTGTCCCAGATGTCTATATGTTTTTATACCAAATTTCATCAAATTCGGATAATTGGTTTAAGAGTTATGGAGGAACATACATACATACACACATACAGAAAAAAATTCTAAAAATCGAGAAATTAGTTTCAGTATCATATATTGAGCCTATAAACACAATATCTCTGAAAACAAACTAACTTACTCCATGACCGACCCTTACAGATTTATTAGTATAGATAATTATTAGTATAGATAAGAAGATTGTTGGAGACTCGAGAGTCATTAGAGATTCAAAACTAGGGTGTACGATGCAAAAGGTGGTGCAGTAGTTTTTATGCTTTTATCTCGTAGATATGGGTACAACTTAGTAAATATAAAAAATGGTAACACGAGATATCTCGGGACAACTTTTGATAGTTAATTAATAAACCTCGAAAATTTGAGACTTTTTTTTGTTTCTCCTTCATAACTTCTATATGGTGCATCCTACCGAAAAGTTACTTTCTAACAAATTAGAGAACATGAAATTTTGCACATTATGAAACGTATTATCATTTAGTTAAATTAGAGTCGATGCTTAAAATTATTATCGTAATAGGTTGAATTATTTGTCAATGATAGTCAAGTGACTGAGCAGAAAGTTTTTGTCTTAATTATCTCTAATTATTTTTCACTGCATCTAGTCATAAAGTATTTCCTTTTGGATGTTAACACACTAATAAGGAATCCGGGGACATACAATTTTGGACCAGAAAGTGTTTAGATATAGCGAATCGCTCGTAGCCCCGGTTGCCTGAGTGATCTTAAACGATCACGAAGGTTAAGCAACACAGGGCGCGTTCAGTGCATGGATGGGTCGCCGCCTATGCCTAACGCTAGTGGCATTTTTCCGAGCGGTTCCGTGCTTCGCAAGGCACGTTAAGCTGTTGGTGCCGGCTGCCGTCGATAGATGGCAGTCGTTAAGCCAAGTCAGAGGCCTTAGGGCGGCTTGACAACTTCTGACAGTAGACGAGCCACTAGTCTACAAGCCTCCACCAATCCGGACTTGGCCCCCGTGGCGGAGTATGGCCTATACCTTCCTCAAGGAAGAGACCCGTGCCCCTCGGTGGGGACATAATGGGTTGATGATGATAGCGAAACATATTAGAGCACGATACAGAAATGGGAGTAACCGTGACCAACACATATTGCCGATTTATGCTCAATTTATTGGAATAATGGCAGCAGTCGAGCAATTTGGTAAAAATTGAACTAAATATTGTTATACGTGTATTATACCTACATAAGTATAAATCGCCGCACTGCTAATACATATAATAATTATTTTTTTTGGATTAGGTTTTTTAAACATTTTTTGTAAAGTAGATGAAATTAGTAGCCTGATGACTAGATATACTAGTTATGTAGCTACTTTTATATATTATATATATATATAATTAATAAATAATAATTTATTAATAAAGAACTTTTTACTTTAAACTAATTTATAATTACATGTAGTGTAGTAAATAGATACAAAGTACCCGAAACCGGTGTGCGTGCATGCAACGACTAATGAATGGTGAGGAAACGAAAGTGATCTGTCAGGATCGTGGCAAATGGCAGTCCCTGGTCTCTGCCTACCCCTCTGGGATACAGGCGTAAGTTTACGTATGTATGTATGTATGTAATTTAGTACCTAAATAACTTCAACAACTTGTGTTTGCTTATTTTCCCCTTCCTGATTTACACTTTTAGATGATTATTTGATGATAGATACTAATGGTAATTATGTCTCTTAAATCCTATATTCATACGATTGAGGCGTTGTAAATAATAGGTAAATTGAAACGCCTGCGAAGAGTATATTTGACTGAATTGGACATATTATGTCGTACACAATATATACGTACAATTTGATTTTCTGCAACTTACATTTCGCTAGTTTTTCTCTATGAGTGACCGTTTCCAAGCTGGAGACGCTTTAAAACCATTATACTCCAGTTATTTACTTAGGGGAAAAACTTCGTTTTTTGGCCATCGATTTCTACTATATTGCTTGACCGAATTACGACGTTTTGATACTCATTAAACGCAGAATTTTATGCTCTCTAATTTGTTGGCAAGTAATTTTTCGCTATGATGCACCGTGTAGAAGTTATGAGGGAGAAACCAAATTTCGGGGTTTAGTAGGTGCCAAAAGTTGTCCTGAGATATCTCATGTTACCATTTTTTATATTTAAATAGTACCACCCATGTGTAGGAGATAAAATAATAAAAAAACTACTAAACCACACTTTGTAACGTAGAATCATTCTAATGACTGGCATATACTTGGTTAAACTAAAACTGACATAAAAGTACGAGCTTTATGCCGTAGCTGGGGTACGGCGCTGATTTTCAGCGGATGCCTGAAAACTTATTAGGTACTAAAATTTAATTACTAACCTAGGTATCTAAAATAAAATACAAACTTTTATTTCTTATCATTGACCCTAAAACCGGTTCTCGGGTTTGTTAGGTCAATGAAATAAAACTGAAATAGATACCATTTTACTTCAACAAAACTTCCAAATTCCAAGTGACTTCCCCGTTGCATCTCGATATAGCAGGTGCCTATTACAGCATCGCATCCCTTAATGTCGCATGAAATATGCATGGACCTCGTCCAGTTAGTCGCATTGTTTTGTTTTCTGGAAAAAATATTATTTGAGTGTATAGAGCAGAGAAGGACGAACGAGAACGCTCAGGGGAGCCAAGTTTGATTGCTATGGAGCGCTCGTCTACTCGTCCACGAATCACTGAATGTATTTCTCTTTACAAATCTCATTTCCACAGATTATTCCTTAGCGGTTTATTAAGTACATATAATATATCTGTAAAATTATTCAAAAATTATGTACGTCGGTAAATAAGTATGTTATAGTTCTTAACATCCTCCTATAGTAATATTGTATGAGCAGAGTAGTGTGCAGCCCTCGCTCTGTTCGGAGCGTGCTTATCATGATAATGAACTGTGATATATAGTTGTAAAGTTGCTGGATGACATTAAAGTTATTCTTGTTTTCGAATAGAAGTGGCTAAATTGGCTAGCTGCGGCTAGCTAGCCACCATACACTCCGATACTTGTAGTGGTCGCACTATCAACACGTGTATGTCGACGGTGCGACTACTGACATCATCTGATACAACCAAACATTGTGATAGGTCAGTCCGCACTCTCTTCTTGTAGGCCTATATTTTTACTAATGCACACATGTTTGCCCGCAGGCGTTACCATGACGACGCGTACCCGTTCGATGGGCGCGGCTCGATCCTTGCGCACGCGTTCTTCCCGGGCAGCGGCCGCGGCGGCGACGCACACTTCGACGACGACGAACTGTGGTTACTGCAGCCCCGAAACGATGACGAGGAAGGTGAGGAATTAGTCGCAACTTCAGTTTATTTCACTCGAGAGGCATCTAGCCACGGCTCTCTAGTATATTCCTAAAATGTTTACTACCTTCTTCGCCCCAGCTTCTTGCCCTGCCCTTTTCCTACCTGTATACTTATTTAGTATACTGAAAGCAGCGTTGTTGAAAAAGACCACAAGCGCATCCTGTTCTTTAGTTGTCGACAGATAATCAGCCCCATTAAATAGGTACTAAATGGATGTGGAATCGAAGTACTCACTCGGATTCCCGGCTTCCGTCCCTAGAGCCAATTATAAAGTTCATGCTTCGTTTTTATTCCACATGTTATAAAACGTTTCCGATACAGCGTAATCCTGCGAACAATGAGTACGACCGGGTAATCTTTTGATCCCTTTTAATTAACACTATAAGCTCGTCGTTTGTAGTATTCAATCTACTCAAAGGCACTTTCAGTTACATTTTGTGTGTGTCGGTGCATTTTACGTAAGTTTAAAACTGCGTAACTAAAAGCTAGCTTTATTTCGGTATTCGTTCAGTCGATAAAATACATTGTAGGTAGCGGTGGCAGGCTCGCGAGTACAGTTTCGACTAAAAGTTGTTTTTCCGACCATTCGCAAATGAGCTTGTCGTGGTTGAGCCGTAGCGTTTTGACATGCAAATGACGGCGGCCCAGACGAAACTTTCAGGAGCCCACCGCTACCGTCTACATACACCGACTAGCTTCGTACATACAGCGCACTTGCAATGAACTTATTATTATTTATTTTGCGTGTGGTGTACAATGAATAAAAATACGAAAGTAAACCTTAGGTTTCAGTACACTAACAACCTGTTAACTACTGGTAACAGTTGTGGATTGGTCAAATACATCCAAAAATCAACCCTACATAGATTGTTAGTGTACGAGAAACCGAGGCCAATAATTCACTCAATAAATAATTCCTCGTCGGCTTCAAAAATTCAACAATTCACTAATATGAACTGATTTCAGAGGACAATCGTGTTACTATGTAGGCTTGTTGAGAGAGTGTTTTTCAAGTGTACTGGCATCCATCACACGCCGCCGCAGAGTCCGAGCGTTAGGTTCTCATTGGAAGGCTTTGTCGCAACACATGTTATGAAACGGGGCGTGACCACAGCGACGCTGCTGCGAAATTACTCCATACCCAAAACTGTATCGAGCTATACTAGTACTCTAATTTATCTTCCCTATACAACGCTAATTTACATTATACGTCGCTCGATCATCAAATTTGCATTTGTTTACAGGGGATTAAATCCACTTAGCCTTAACCTACCGTAGTTAAATTTACTTTAAATTCAGAAATTGTTTTCTTCAGGTACTTCCCTGTTTGCGGTGGCTGTCCACGAGTTCGGGCATTCACTGGGGCTCAGCCATAGTTCAGTGAAGGGAGCGCTTATGTACCCCTGGTATCAAGGCATACAACCCAATTTCGTTTTGCCTGAAGACGACCGCAACGGTATCCAACAGATGTATGGTAAGATTCAACCATGTGCTGTGTTTTTAGATAGTAATATCCGTGTAATTTCCATTTTTACGTACAATAAAGTGTTATCTATATATCTATCTAATCAGTTTTTAATCAATCAATAACACAACATCTTAACTTTCAGGTCCTAAAGAAAGAAGGATATGGGGCAAGATACCATACTATCGTCCGATAGAGACTCCACCGCCAACAACGACCACCACAACTACAACCACTACAACAACAACGATGCGCCCCTACCACCATCACCACAAGCACCCACAACGATACCCGAACCATCAACCGGGGTACACCCCTCATCCGAGGCATCCAGGGAAATATCCCCCATACTATCCTCTGAGGCCAGGTTACGACTTTCCGTCATACATCCCTGAACGTCGAAACTGGACCGATGAACATTCTAGAAGAACGACTTACCCCTACCCTCGACCTGCGCCAGAAACTACGACCCACCCCACGACGTATCGACCTCGCTACCCGTACGGACCAGAATACCCGAGCGACCCTCGCCCGCCTCCAACTGATCCGAGAACCAAGAAGCCCTCCCGCAATCCAGAGAAAGCTACTCCAAGAACCACAACGGCTCCGCCAGATAAACCCGATACGTGCGATACCAATTACGATGCCGTGGCGCTAATCCGTGGAGAACTTTTCATATTTAAGAATCGAGTAAGTTTTTCTAAACGACATCAGGGCTTTTCTTTATATTGAGTTGTTTTGGTCGACTAAGATTTCCATTCATTTAATTACAGTACCACTGGAGGAGAGGAGCTCACGGGCGGTACTCCGGATACCCAATGGAAATATCAAGGATGTGGTCCGGACTGCCACAAAACATGACACACGTCGATGCGGTGTACGAAAGACCGGACAGGAAGATTGCCTTCTTTATCGGTAAGCAACTTGTGAGGATGATCTTTGAGGAAACTAGTAGTTCATACGCTGACTAGGGACTCCTTATGCTTCAATCAAAACAATGTTTAGTGAGCTGATAGGGAGAGGATGGGTGTGTATTTTAGCTAGATTTAGGTCAGTTTTATGGTACAGTATAAAATATGCAATTCCTGAAACACGCCAATTAGTGTTTATGTTTTACAGCAATATATGTTCTGTGAGTTTTTTCTTTGATATTTTCTTTAACTTTATGAAAATCGCGTTTTCGTGCCTCCGGTAAATCTTTGGTCTTCCGTAAATCTTCTATAAATCTACATAGGTAGAAGAATGTACATTCTATTTAACATTGCTTGTAGTTTTAAGCATTATATGCATAAAACTACATCACCAATACAAAGCAAAAAAGACCGCGAGTTTTTTAGAAAAAAACTAAAAGAAAAATTGAATAAAAAAATCTATCGCTGGTTACGACGCATTCATAAGTCGTTTTACATCAACACACAAGGCATTCTAATCATCTCCACGTTTTTTACAGGTAAAGAACTATACTTATTCGACACTCAAAGTTTGATGCCCGGATATCCAAGACCTATATCAGACCTCGGCTTGCCTGACAATTTAGAGAAACTCGACGGAGCCATGGTTTGGGGACACAACGAGAAGACGTTTTTCTTCAGTGGCACCACGTATTGGAAGTAAGTGCACACCCGAAAGTGATCGAAATATTTGGAAGTCATTTCATTTACCATGCCTATCTATGTACCCATTAACTATTAACTACAGAGTAAAACAATTTTTTGTAGGTGCAATAGCTAATGAAGTCTTTACGTTTCAGATACGATGAAAATGAACACCGCGTGGAGCCAGACTACCCGCGAGATATGGCGATGTGGAAAGGAGTCGGCTACAACATCGATAGCGTATTCCAATGGAAAGATGGTAAGCCTTTGATCTAGTCGAGTATGTTTCAAACCACAGGTTGTCAAACTTATTTATAGACCCCATTCTTCTTTTCACCTTCACCAGGGCCGTGTTTCATAAAACAACAATTCATAATCTATTATGATAATTCGATCTACATTGCGTAGCACCGTTTTCCTTCTTATTAATTTGTGGGTTAATCGACTTTGCATTGTATTTTATTGATTTTTTCGATATGAAGATCTAACAGCTTATAATAAGAAATGTACATGGAATTGTCATAGTATTGCCACGAATTGTATTTAGTTCTACGGAATATGCCTCTGGTACCTATTTAGTAAGATGCGCATCTTATTCGTATTCGGGTATTTGGCGATGATACAATGCGGGCAAGAACGTTTAAAATCCTTGATTGCGGGTTATACACAAACAGTTCCAAAGATGTATGTGAAGTTGGAAGTAACTATTATTATATTATTTTAAACGTGCATTATTATACATATGAATAGGATATTGTCTTAGAATCGCTCGTAGCCCCGGCTGCCTGAGTGATCTTAAACGATCACGAAGGTTAAGCAACACAGGGCGCGTTCAGTGCATGGATGGGTCGCCGTCTATGCCTAACGCTAGTGGCATTTTTCCGAGCGGTTCCGTGCTTCGCAAGGCACGTTAAGCTGTTGGTGCCGGCTGCCTTCGATAGATGGCAGTCGTTAAGTCAAGTCAGAGGCCTTAGGGCGGCTTGACAACTTCTGACAGTAGACGAGCCACTAGTCTACAAGCCTCCACCAAACCGGACTTGGCCCCCGTGGTGGAGTATGGCCTATACCTTCCTCAGGGAAGAGACCCGTGCCCCTTGGTGGGGACCTAAGGGGTTAATGATGAAAGTCAATAAATTATTTATATTTCTCTCCCAATACGTCAATAGATAGGATGTGGCCCATATCCTATTTCAAAGAAAAGAGTTCAAAGAAAAATGTTTTCCCCTACACCGCAAAGGGGCATACCTAATCGCCCGTTTAAGACAAATTTATGTAACCTAAACAAATATTTATCGAATCCCAGTAATGTGCAATTTTATTTCTAGGCAAAACATACTTCTTCAAAGGCAGAGGTTACTGGAAGTTCAACGATCTCCAAATGCGGGTCGAGCACGAGCGACAGCAAGCCTCAGCTCCGAAGTGGATGGGTTGCCCCGAAGAACGTTTGGGGCATCGCGCCCCGTACTATGCCCCACCAGCCCCGGGCTCCACATTGCGATCGCTAAGTTCTGCGACTTCAGACCGCCTGAAGCATCGACACTACGCCCCCCTGATTACTTCCCTACTAGTAATACTGGCTAGTTTTATAACATGTTCTTAATAATACGAAAAAAAAAACGCTATCAATAAGGGCATGTAATGTCACGCATGTGCTGTGCACATTATGCTACTAGCACATATCAAAGATTGTAATCAATCCAAACACATTTTTTAATAAAATAATAATATATCTAGCTACCGTAAAAGATCGCGCAAACAATGCACTGCCTATTTTAGTGAATATTAACAGATTATTACTCATAAATAATAATAAATTTACACTCTACTAGAATAATTATTATTTTTAATATTATGTGTAAATTTTGATCTCAATATGATCGAGTGTTTGGTTTATTATAACATGTAAGGTACATAACACCATTGATTTAGCTTCTGTACAGATTATCTTATCCGTCAATAGCAATACGACTATGTTATTTGTGATTGAGCATAATGCGGCATTGGTGCAGCATCAATGTTGAGTAACTTGTAGTTGTCCTTTAAATCTAATAATTAATGTAATACCTACCTTTAGAGTGTGTACTACTTTAATTTAATTCTAGAAATGCGCTGGTTAAAAGTGGTACATTTACTTAGTAACTTGTAAAGTATTTTAAGCAATTTATAATCTGTAGTTTTGTAAATTCATGGAGTTACCCACTACAAAATTAAAAAAAAAAACAATAAAATTGACTCACTGTTCCTCACAGGTCTTAGCGTGGATCCTAATGATGAAAAAAATACATAGTTATAGGTAGAATGCACACTAGTGTAATGGATGAGTCTGACGCGAGAGGGCTTTTTAACAATGATGGCCTTATAAGCATTGTGAAATTATATAATAAGTTTATACACAGACTGGCGTGTCTCATAGCAGTGAGAGTACAGGATGGATGTTGAAATGAAAAAAATATGGTATGATTATGGTGCTTACTATACTTTAGTTAGGGATTGTACAGAATAAATTATCTGTGGTTCTTTCCACTTGTATCAACTAAGTTTTAATAATATTACCTTCATAAGCACTACACATATAGGTTTTGAATAGTTTACTGAAAAATAGATGTAAACTGTTCCAAACATATAAAACTAAGTTTTATTCGGAAAAATTAAGTACCGGACGGTACAAATATATAAAACTAAGTTTTATTCGGAAAAATTAAGTATCTATTTGAGTCTGGGAAATCATAACAAGTTGAATCTTTTCTAAACTTTTAATGCATAATAATGTATTCATGTACATTTATATAGGCTTGTTTCTTAGCAGTCAGTGAAAAAATGAAGAGTTCTACTTAACTTCAATCATGCAAAAATCACTCACCTTATGAATTGCAGTTTTATAATATTACAAGAATTACATACATCAGCTTTTCTGAAATAATTTTGTCACAAATAATTTAACAATAACTGTGATATTTAATTATACAAAAAGCCTTAACAATTGGCAGTAAAATAAAAATATTGTATTCTTCTACGTATGTAATACATTTATTGAAATGGTAATGTTAGATATAGGTATTACTTTTTTATCTAATTTAAATACTATTATTTATAGGACAAAAATAAATAAAAATATGTAAGGGTATTGTTATTTTATTTTCCTGTTATTATCTTTTCACTATAAATATAAGATGATCAGTACTGCCGATGGGGGGGACCACAGTATCTAAGATTTATCAGGCCCTGGACGATAGGGGGTTCCATGTAGGTAGACACAAAACTAGGGACCAGGAGGAGGGTCCACAGGGAAATCTGAGTAATGGGCCTCAACAAGTCTAGGGGTAAACCAGGTCGAACAGTAAAAATTAAGCTAAATTAAAAAAATGGCTTAAAATATATTTGAGTATGTATTTTACTTACAAAAAAAAAATGTGTGAATAAAATTCTTAGTTTTGCCTAATGGTTATTTTTGCTACAGTGCACTATAATCACACGAAGTTTGACACTTGCATATGGAGCATCTTCATACAAAGTTAAAGATAAATGAGCCAAAGTGAAAAAAAAAATTTTAAATCATACAAATAACATTGCAAAAAAATTTCAGCGGTTCCATACTATAGTAACCACAAATGTATGGAACTTCTGCTCTTTTTGGTTTCCCTATAATGTTGTTTGTATTGACGAATAGAACCTTCATTAACTCCATTTACCGAGGTGTGTCGAGGTATGCAGCTATACCTCGTCATAAGAGCTAGCATATGTCGAGTATACCTCGAATTCTGTCTCTCTGTAAATCACTTTACGACTGAGAATAGGTCTGTTCCAAGGTTGGGGTGTAGGAAAGGGTGGCCATACCTGGGACTTAGAAAAATTTTGACCAAAATTTTTTTTGGTGTCATTATGACACCTATTTTTTATGATGCCATCGTATAGAAGACGCTAAAATAAACATGTTTTGTATGGGCAACTTTTCTCTAAACTTGATAATTACCGAGATAAATGACGGATTGTAGAATAGCGGGCGCGGGACTTGGAAATTTTTTGATGTTGGTGGTGTCATTATAACAAAAATATAGGTGCGACGAAGCGCGTAGCGTAGCGGAGCGCGTAGGAGCGTGTTAGGTTGAACATGTAAGACCGAAAACTAACCGAAATTATTGTTGCGCCCCCTTTGCTATACCAAAAATTAAAATTTTTCTAAGTCCTATATATGGGCCACCCTTTGCTACACTCTGACCCTGTTCCAATGACGAGCAGAGAGGTTATTAAAATTGCTGATAATTCAGTAACTTGTAAAAACTACTTACATATAGGATCTACACTATCACATGGCAGTCACTGTCTCGTGCTCTCTTTGATCAGTTTGCCATCATCGCTCTCTTGGAAGCCTAACTTGGACCAGTCTTCTTTCGCCATGAGGTTGTTCTCCATACGGCAGGCTAAGTACGACTTGGCTTCGTCGCGGCACATCGAGTTGTTGCTGTTGTTATCGAAAAGGCATTTCATGTACTTCGTCATCGTCTTCTTGCAAGCTCCATCGTGATCCAATGGGAAACTGCCCTTATCTGGTGGCGTGGGTATAAACTGTTTCTGACCAAACGTCATCGCTGTAGACATGATGGATGAGTAGATAGTTTCAGTAAATATATTCGTATATTTTGGAAAAAATACTCTCGAGCGTAATAAAAAAACATAAAACAGCTGATTGATATGCCACAGATTACCATAAAAAATCAAACAACTGTCATTAGCTCATGTCGCATCCACAGTGCCGGGATGCGATGCAAGTAGCACTTGTAGATACCTTAGCCCTTACTCGACTTAGCGATGTTAGCGAACAGTGAATGAAGTTTACTGGCATAGAAGTCGTTAATCTAAAGGCGCTTATACATGGGCGGCACGTGTGCCAACTGCAGCCGTCGACCTGTGCAGACGGCAGCCGTCGACGAGTGTCGACGACTGTCAACGACGGCAGTTGCCACACGTGCCACCCGTATATACCCGCCTTAAGGATGTTTGCCTTTCTGATAGCAAAAAAAATAATAATTTACACACGTAACGTAACTAAGTAGAATACACTCAAGAAATTAATGTAAAGGTTGACGTTTATGCCGACGATGTCAACTGAAAAATTAAGATAGGTTCACTCTTTTTTTCTGTTCTGGTGAGAATATTTTATTTAGTTTTCTTACTAGTTCTACTTCCGTGTGAGTTACGTACGGAGTGCGGACAGAAATGATTACGCGATCTGCATGTCCAACCCACGATGGGTGAAGAGAAAACGCGATGCGGACCATCTACCACGCCAGTCGCTTCTAACCTAATATGGCGCTATGCGCGCGCAATCCTTTCAAAAAAGCACAATATGATTACTGGCGCCGTAGTTGAAAAAAAAATTTACTAGTCTGTGCTAGTGATATTTGACATCTGTGTTACTGTCACTGTCACCAAGTTTATTCTGTGGTTCGTTTATTTACGTGATTACCCACGTGGAAATTAAAGAAACTTAATAGGAATGATAACCAAGTATACTGTAAAATGTCTCGTTTGATAGTGAAAAACTTGCCAAACAAAGTAAGCACATAGTTTAAACTATAATCAACATCAGTGAGTAAACAACAGATCTAATAAAACAAAATGTTTCTTAGGTTACAGTTGATTTACTCAGGGAAACCTTCGGACAGAAGGGCGAAGTGACAGACGTCCAGCTGAAGTACACAAAAGATGGTAAATTCAGGAACTTTGCGTTCGTGGGGTTCCGATCGGACGAGCAGGCGGCGGCGGCGCGCGAGTACTTCGACGGCAGCTGCATTCGCTCTATGAAGATTGATGTCCAGGTGTGCGCCAACTTGGGTGACGAGACAAAGCCTCGCGCCTGGAGCAAGTATGCCGCCGACAGCACAGCCTATAAGAAGCTACATGAAACCGAGGAGGAGGAGAAGACTAAAGCCAAGAAGGAAAAGAAACTAGAGAAAAATAAGAACAAAATTGTTGAGTTGTTAAAGAAGGTATTAGGTGGTGTTGACCTTACATGTTGTTTAATGTATTCTTTTGTGCACATCTGAACATCAAAGTATATAGAAATCTTTTGGTGCTTCAAATATAGTTGATTTTCATCACATCAGATCTTTTTAAAAATAAGTATGTATTTATTAAATTAATTAGAAGCGGTGGTAGCCTAGTGGGTAGAACATTGGACTTGGAAGCGAGAGACCCAGGTTTGATTCCCAGTGCGGGCACGTACCTATGATTTTGTTTTCTAAGTTATGTATGTTTGTGAAGTTAATAGTAGCAATACCACTGGCTAACAGTGAAGGAAAGCATCGAAACCTGAGTGTCTGAGCTATTCACATACCTCTGCTCTTGAGATCGCCAATCCACAGTGGGCAAGTGTGGTAATTAGACCATTGTACTCTCTCTCTGAGAGAAGGCCTGTGTCCTACAGTGGGACGTTTATAGGCTGCTTCTGTATTTATTAAGTATGAAAACTATTGTCAAAAACCCATTAACTATCAATTAATTTATTGATCTCTAAAATTACTATTTTGCAAGTGCTGCATCTCTAAAAGCAACATATTTTGTTCAGTACAATACTCTTTCAATGACTAAATCTAAATCTAGGTAATATTATTTTAGCATAAAGATGACCCATTATTTGCTGAGTTCATTGAAGCCCACACAAATGATAAAACTGCTTGGATTAAAGAAGCTCTTAGCAAGGCAGTCCAGAGTGAGGATGAAGATGACAGTGGAGTGGATGAGGAAAGCCCTGACGAGCCCGAACCAAAGGAAGAAATCGAACCTAAGGATAAGCAAAAACAGAAGAAAGAAAGGGAGAAACTGGCTAATAAACAAATTAGTGACTTGGAGGTAAAGTGTGATTTTAATTGGTCTGGGGTCCACTAACCTTGGATCAAATTGCATAAATTTGCATATTATTATTGAAATTGAAATTCATAATGTTTATTTCAAACCTACTTAAATAACATATTAAAATTCTTTATTGCGCTTATAAAAATATAATAATATAAACATAAGTCTAACAGCATTATATATTGTTATAAGACTATAGAACTGAAGAAATCTGATTTGGCACATTTCTGCTTGACTTTGCTCTATAGGACTCCAGGCTTAACTTTCTTATGTGCATTCACTCACTTGGGTTGACCTATACTAATGTTCCTGTACCTACACCGTTCTTGAACCTAAATATTATAAAATAATTCATTTAATTCAGCTGTTATCTGGGTGTAAAAATCATTTTTTTAAATACTATCTAAGTTAAAAAATTGATAATAGGGGCTGATTTTTCTTGAATTAATGAACCTAGGCCAGCTGTTTGCTTAAACAGCTTGCTAGACATTATTTCCTTCCATACTTTAACTATTTTCATCATATTTGTTTGAAATAATATAGGTACACAAATGCAGTTTGTAAACTATTTTTTTTTTCAGTACATGAAAACATTGATGAGAAAAGTGGGCGTAGCTGAAACGTCAACAAAAACAGTCAAAGATGATGAAGAGAAAGAACCCAAAAAAATTAGGAACAGGCCTTTGTTTCATGTCAAAGTAAGTAGTTACCGTTCCGGTTCCGTACCCAAATGGTGCCAAACGGGACCATATTACTAAGACTTCACTGTCCATCTGTCTGTATGTCTGTCACCAGACTGTATCTTATGAACCGTGATAGCTAGGCAGTTGAAAATTTCACAGATGATGTGTTTCTGTTGCGGCTATAACAACAAATACTAAAAACAGAATAAAATAAATATTGAAGGGGGGCTCCCATACAACAAATGTAATTTTGTTGCCGTTTTTTGGTCGGTATTAATAACGGCAACAGGAAGACGCTTCAAATATTCACATAATATTTAGTTTATATTTGCTTAAAAATAAATAATTGAATTAAAATTACATAAATATTTAAGGGGGGCTCCCATACAACAAACGTGATTTTTTACCGTTTTTTCTCGATCTTTGTGTCTAATGTTGTATAAATAACGGTAGGGAACCCGTGCGCGGGTCCGACTCGCACTTGGCTGGTTTATTAGATAGTCTTACACCACTTCTTAAAACTTAATTTGAAAGAGCTGAAAACATACACTTATCGATCTGACCTACCTTGCTTTGTATATTCATCTATTTCAGATCACAGGGCTTCCATTCAAGTGTAAGAAGAAGGATATCAAGGAGTTCTTCCGACCCCTTGTACCTTACTCAATAAGGCTCCCACTCGGCAAAGGCAAGAAGCTCGCTGGCTTCTGCTATGTGGGCTTCCGGACTGAGCAGGAGCTGAAGAAGGCCCTCAACAAAGACAAACTCTTCTTAGGTAACTCTTTTCGATAGTTAATTATATAAGCCTTTTATTTTCTCTATAAAACTCGCGGTTATGGGCGTATCTAAAGTTATTTTCCATAAAGGGCCAAAGGCACCGACCTAACCAAACCTAATCTACCTTTGAAACTGCCAATCCGCGGTGGGCACGCGTGGTAATTAAGCCCATACTCTCTCTCTGAGAGAAGGATTGTGCCCTGCAGTGGGACGCATATAGGCTACATAAAAAAAACGTACAAGTGCGAGTGGGACTCGCTCACCGAGGGTTCCGTACAATGTAGGAGTCTAGCAGATTTTTCCGAGCTTTTCCCGGACTTCAAAGAGTTATTTTTAATTATTTCATTACAAATGTATAGTTTAATATGAAGATTCATTTGATACGCAGTCATTTTGAATACGCATCATCATTTATTATATGTTTAAAAGACAAACTTACATATCCACATTTGACTGATAACAAATAATGCATTTTGCAATACCAATTGAATTCGCATTTTAAAGTAACCTATAAGAAACTAGTTTTGTTTTGTCAGAGGCACTTATTGGTAACACATAGGGAGATCTGCTTAGCGAAATCACAAGCCTAACCCAACCTAGCCTACTTTTCCCGGGCGAACTTTTTTTTTAATGCATCTACCCGTTCTACCCCCCAGCACCCCCCATGCCTTTTACTGACCTGCGTGTACTGTATAACTTAAATCATATTAGTAGAACTTTGTCGATTTAATGGATTTATTATATTCTTTTTGTTGCACTAACCTGTGCTGAGGACAATTTTAAAAGAGTGCGATTAATTCGCCAACAAACTGCAACGCAGTTTGGCGAATAATTTATAAAATTTAAAACTCTGCGATACCAGTCAATAAATTTAAAAAAAAAAACCTATGAACCCGCGACTTCTGGCTTGTTTACATTTGCTAATTTTCCGTGCTATTTAAGCATTGATTTTTAAGCATGCTAAATAAAAGAGTGCTAAAAAAAGACGCCGATTTACATTTGCTATTCTTTTTTCATCATAAAAGATAGAAAATGCGAAGAAAGCACTCGCATTGCAAGTCGAAAATATGGAATCTCTAATAATTTTGCAAGCTGTTGAAATAATATCACAGTTATTGGCTGAACGCCTGAAAAACAGGATACTTAACAGATTAAAGTTTTTTAAATTTCTGCATACGCATTGTCTCTTAGAATTTTGTTTTTGTACTTTTCACTGTAGGAATCCCACGGGCACTCATGTTTTTCATATTCGTTTATTATTTTAATTGTTAAATCGCATGTCCATTTTACTTGCGACGCCATTTTTGTTGCTTTTTTTTTTAAAGCACAGATCATGGATAAAAAATCTGACCATCAGTCAGATTTTTTTGCCTGCTAAAAAGGAAAGCGTATTTACATTTGCTAAATGCATGCTTTTTTAGTATGGTCTAAAAAAGCGTGCTAAAAAAGTATAAAAAAATAGCAAATGTAAACCAGCCATTGTGCCAGCGCTCTCTCAACTGAGCCAATTTCGCTGCCTGTACGTAATATAGAAAAGTCTGTAAAGAGGCTCGAAATTTCGCCGATGCCTGCACTTGCCCATTGGGTCAGTTGGGAGAGCGCTGGCACGGTTAGCCAGAGGTGGCGGGTGCAGGTCCCGGCATGGGTGGAGTTGTTATCCTCTAAATAGGTTTTTAATGCATTTATGTTAAGAAAAGTTAACTAATGTTCTGTTTCCAAATGAAATTATAAGAAAGAAAAACTTGTGAGATGTAAGGTTTGTGAAACATTTTTATATGGAATGTCGTGTTGTGACATGGATACATTTGCATTACGTTGCAGTCTGAAAATTTGTTTAATAACTGGGGTACGTTCGAAGGTTACCCCTGTTATTTATGTCATAAACATTAATTACAGGTAACCACAGGGTACACATACACAAATATGAGGACATAGCTAAGAAAGCAGCCGAAGAGGAAAATGAGACCAGTAAAAGAAAACAACAAGAGGTGCTTCCTTATTAGTATTATATTATATTGATTTTTCTTGGTCTTTCGAAGTTAGAATTACCCATGTTCTTTTTAACCGACTTCATAAAAAGGAGGAGGTTCTCAATTAGTCAGGATCTTTTTATTTTTTATGTATGTTCCCTGATTACTCGAACAGGCGTGGGCCCATTTAGAAAATTCTTTTTTTATTTGAAGGGTAGACTTCACAGGTGGTCCCATAGTCACCAAGTCAGGATCTGATGATGGGATCCTGAAGAAATCGAGGGAACTCTTTAAATTTGAAAGGCACCCCTGAAGCGATTTGGGTGTTTTTTATAGTGACTCGTGCATTTGCTTTCGGAAAACACAATTTGGCGAAGTCGTAGGGTACACAAAATCATGAAATATATTTTTTTAAATAAAAGTAAAAACTGACTTCCAAACACTAAAAACAGAGAAAATTTTGTTTCATGATTTTTTGTGAATATCACTACGACTCCGCCAAATTGTGTTTTCCGAAAGCAAATGCACGAGTCACTATAAAAAAAACGGCAAAGTGCGAGACGAACTCGCGCACGAAGGGTTCCGTTCCGTTATCCTTACAACATTAGACACAAAGATCGAGAAAAAACGGCAAAACATCACGTTTGCTGTATGGGAGCCCACCTTAAATATTAATTTTATTCTGTTTTTAGTATTTGTTGTTAGATCGGCAACAGAAATACATCATCTGTGAAAATTTCAACTGCTTAGCTATGACGGCTCATGAAATACAGCCTGGTGACAAACAGACAGACCGTTTGGTACCCTTCGGGTACGGAACCCTAAAAACATCCATATCGCTTCAGTGCCTTTGAAAATTGAAGAGTTCCCTCGATTTCTCCAGGATCCCAATCAGATCCTGACTTCGTGAATATGAGACAACCTTTCGAAGTTATGGTGCGTTGTTTAAAAATATCATGAAACGTTCATGTAATATTAAACGTAAATTAGAATTACCTATGTTCTTTTTACAGAACAATACCAACGAAGAAAGCATCGGCGAGAGTGGCAGCATATTTGTTAGAAATCTACCGTATGTGATTTCGGAAGAAGAAGTTACGAAACTCTTTGAGAAATATGGTGAGTAGTGTGCAGGTTTACCTCTAAAATCGCGACAAAGACAAATATGTTATATCCTCACATCATGAACTGCATCATTATTTTTTTTGTAAAAATAACAGGGTCTATAGTCCGCACAGATCTTGTTGGCGGTAACGTGAACATAGTCACAGATCGTTTGCACATCGCTTACTGTCTTTACAGTGTATGTATGAGTAATTGACTATTTTAGTAATTTACTAGGCATCACACTACGTCAATTACTCACACTGTGCAATCGATCTGTGACTATGTTCACGTTACCGCCAAAAATATCCGTGCTTTCTATATCTCATAGCAATGTTTCCTCAAATGTATACAGTGTTTAGAAGTGAATTTTAACTTATTGTTATTTGTAATACACAATTCCCTTGAAACACTCCATAAACGCAGTATATACAGTATGTGGCAAAGTATTTCCCCTGTAAAGTCTACCAAAGACTATTTACACGGCGTTGACGGAGTGTATTATAATTTATATATTTTCTAGTATGTATGCGATCCATGGAAAGGGTTATGCTCGGAATTTCTCTACGAGATCGAATCAGAAATGACGAGATCCGTAGACGAACGAAAGTCGTCGACATAGCCCAGCGGATTAGTAAGTTGAAGTGGCAGTGGGCGGGGCACATAGCACGCAGAACTGATAGCCGATGGGGCCGAAAAGTTCTCGAATGGAGACCACATATCGGCAAGCGCAGCGTAGGACGACCAGCCACAAGATGGACAGATGGTCTCATCCAAGTGGCAGGAAGGCGCTGGATGCAGGCCGCTTCCAACCGGTCTTTTTAGAAATCCATGGAGGAGGCCTATGTCCAGCAGTGGACTTCTTGTGGCTGAATGATGATGATGATGATGATGCGATCCACTTGCGAATGCTGTTGCACACCTGTTAGTAGTGCACAGATCAGATCAGATCATAATGGCCTGAAACTATTTTATATGTTAAGTTTTTTTATATGTGTACTGTTATTGTATCTAATATCAATAAATAAATTAGTCAATTGTGTTTTTTATAAATAACACCTATAATGTTTTTAAGCATTGTGTTTTCTTCCCTCCAGGGCCCCTGGCCGAGGTAAACATGCCAATAGACCCGGTGCTCCGGCAACCCAAAGGCTTCGCCACAGTGACGTTCGTGATGCCCGATCACGCGGTCCGAGCGTTCTCGGAGCTCGACGGGACGGCGTTCTGTGGCCGCATGCTGCATCTGCTGCCGGCCAAAACTGAAAAGCTTCAGCTCGAGAGTGACGATGGTATTTTATTTTCTAGATCTGAAGGGTGTCAAACGGTTTTCTTTTTAAGGTTCTGAAGGGTACCAAACGGGTCCCGTTTGTAGCACGGTTAATGAAAGAAAGGGACTGAATACCTAGTAGCCTCTCGCTTCACGATATTGACCACTGTATTGTATGAGCTAGGGGTAAATATTTGTCCAGTCCTTTTTCCTAATTAACGTGGGTTTTTTTCACCTTTTAATTAAAGAAAGAGACTGGTAATGTGCCCACGACGACGTCTGTCTGTCCGTCTGTCGTATAAACTTGACTGCCTCGTTGGCGGTTAACAAGCTTGGCTGCCGAAACGGAGGTCGTGGCTTCGATTGCCACTGGAGGTGGCCTTGATTTGTACAAATGGCCTTTTTAACCGACTTCAAAAAAAGAAGAGGTTATCAATTCGACGCGTATATATATTTTTTGCTATGTTTTCGCATAACTCCGTCAAATCTTAACCGATTTCGACAATTTTTTTCTGTTCGAATAAATATAACGTCCTATTGGTCCCATTTTAATTTGGTGAAGATCTGATGAAGACCTTCAGAGATGAAGAACGGAACTCTTCCATGGGACCAATACCCATTTTAATTTGGTGAAGATCTGATGAAGACCTTCAGAGATGAAGAACGGAACTCTTCAATGGACAGCAGTAAATAAGGCCTAATAGGGCCCATCCTTTAGTAATATCCGTATGTTTCATAAAATAGCTTAAAAGTAGTCCCAAAGGAATGTATGTAAATGTTTATGTTAAAAAAAAAGTAATTTGGTGATGTTCTGGTGAATACTTTCGGAGATGAATATTGAGAACGTAAAATTTTAAAGCACCTAATTAATTAAGGTAAATTATAGTTATAAGGGTCTTCTTTATTTTTCTCCCGCTCCCCGACTAAAAATTGAAAAATAAAAAAAATAGCTAGTAGTTGAAGTTGTTGCAGAATATGTATTATATTCTGTAACAACGATTTCCTTCCGTGGATGTCGTAGAAGGCGACTAAGGAAATCAATTACCAGGAGACGGCCATCAGCGTCTTCCTGAGATTACAACCGCACACTGCGATCGCCAACCCGCCTGCCAAGCGTGGCGATTATGGCACAACCCTTCATGGTTATGAAAACCACGAAGGAGGCCTATGTTCTGCAGTGGGCGTCAAATGGCTGATTATGATGATGATGTATTATTCTGATCTTATTTTCTCCTATTCTTATTTTTCTGCTTCCGTCTTATTTTAAATTGATTCTACCCGGCACAATATAGTGCGTAAACAGACCCCACTGTTGGGCGCAGGCCTCTTCTCTTTCACGCCAACGCATCCGCCCCTTTGCTAGCCTCTCGTCCAAAGTCTCCCAGCCGCCTTCACAGTTCATGTAATTTTCTTTACAGAGGGCCTATCGTTCAAAGAAAAGAAAGCAAAAAAGTTAAAAGAGCAAGCCAAGTCTTCGCACAACTGGAACACGCTCTTTTTGGGAGCGAACGCTGTTGCGGATGCTGTGGCCGCCAGCTACAACACTACGAAAGAACAGCTGCTCATTGAGAACAGTAAAAGTAAGTGTTTTATTAATTTTACTCCTATTTTTATGAAATACTAGCTGTTGCCCGCGACTTCGTTCGCGTGGTAGTTTTGATGTGTATTTTTTCGGGATAAAAAATAGCCTATGTGCTAAGCCAGACTATAATCTATCTCTGTGCACAATTTCATTCGGATACGTTCAGCCGTTTTTGCGTGAAAGAGTAACAAACATCCATCCATGCATACAAACTCTCGCGTTTATAATATTAGTAAGGATTTTGCGTTCAAATTAAATTAATGTAATTAGGTACTTGTCATTATGACTTTTTACGTTGCGTCTTTCCCTGAGCGAAGAGGCTTGCAGTCGGACATGATTTTTTCTGGCCCTATACGTTCCACACTCCACATCACATCCACATAACCGACGGTTAGCTGGAAGAACTAACTACTATGAAGCTCGCCTGTTTACAGATCATTATGGGGCAATGGGGTAATAAACGTTTATGAATTGTTTATGTTAGGACATGATTATGCTGTATACGTATTTTTCTAGTATTTATCTGTAGTGTATCTAGTGGTAGCCTAGTGGGTAGAACATTGGACTCGGAAACGAGAGACCCAGGTTCGATTTCCAGTGTGGCATGTACCTATTACTTAGTTTTCTAAGTTATGTACATTTGCGAAGTAGTAGCAATACCACTCGCTAACGGTGAAGGGAAACATCGCGAGGAAACCTGAGTGTCTGTTTAGCTATTCACCTCAGCGCTTGAAATGGCCAATCCGCGGTGGGAACGCGTGGTGATTAAATTCTCTGAGAGAAGGCTTGTGCCCTACAGTGTGACGTATATGGGCTGCTTATATATGTATGAGTGGTGAATTATTGAAAGCCTCATAGTTGGCCTGTGAACATGCATGCGGTGTGTGAGTAAGCCCGCCGTACCTTGCAAATACTTTGCATAAGTATTACATTACTAACGTAACCTTTCAGATACAAGTGCTGCCGTGAGACTTGCTCTCGGTGAAACTCAATTGGTTGCTCAGACCAGGAATTTCCTCGAAAACAACGGAGTTTACTTAGATGCTTTTAACAAGGTAAATATGAAAACGGGTTTTAACGATTCATGGGTTTCATTGCGCGTTGCATAAGAGCGAATATCGACCAATGACCCTTGTTCAGTTCGGGGATTTCGTGGTGCGCGATAATTTAGTGGACTGTATGAGTGAATGTCGGTAGGTTCTTTATTGAGTGCGATTGTAGGTGGGGCTTTAGGAAGACTGAAAGACTTACCAGGTCCGATAGCGAAGGGGGTCAAAGGTCAGCGTACCTCGGGCGGGAGCCGCTTCCAGCTCCTCGATTTACCTTCCACGACCGCCCACCGTGAGTAGCGTCGCCTGACCTGACGACGATTGAGCCGGGTCCTTCCTTCAGCTTCCTTCAGCACTCAGTTCTCAGTGTTGGCTCACGAAATTACACGAGAGGCGAGAGGCGATAGAACGATAGCAATAATCGAAGATGGTGGCAAACAGCAGCGACAGGGAAAGTGCTGTTGCCTCGACAATGACTTTAAACCGACAGACGCGACAGTTGTCAATTCAAAAAAGAAAGTAAACCAATCCCAGAAGAGGGGATTGTGTTGCCAGTTCAACAACCAAATTAATATTGAATTTAGATGCGAAAACTGAACAACCCTCCTTTACTTTGGCAATGGCAGTAAGAAGCAATGTTTTTGTGAGATTACGAGTTTGTTTCAACATAGACCTGCTAGGGACTAGTCGCTTGTCACCTTACTTAAACGTTATGGGTCCGCACGCGACCAAAGCTGCCGTAAAGCCGCGTTGACACGATACAAAAAAAACCCATTTTTAATTATTAGCAAAGATTTTTAGGGTTTCGTACCCGAAGGTTGCTAAACGGGGCCCTATTACTAAAACTCCACTGTCCGTCTGTCTATCTGTCTTTCTGACTGTCTGTCTGTCACCAGGCTGTATTTCATGAACCGTGATAGCTAGGCAGTTGAAACTTTCACAGATGATGTATTTCTGTTGCCGCTATAACAGCAAATACTAAAAACAGAATAAAATGAGTATTTAAGGAGGGCTCCCATACAACAAACGTTGTCTAAAGACAGCGCTCGCCATCTAGCGGCCATCTATGTAACCTTCACAGCGCCGATGTCATGTCGTAACATGTCAATGTTAAACGCTTCTTGTTGGTTTCTATAGATTGCGCCGTTCTCAAATTCGATCTTTGCCTAATAATGTATAGATAATGGTATGGAAACCCTTCGTGCGCGAGTATGACTCGCATTTGTCCGGTTTTTTGTATATTTTTTGTACCGTCCGTGTCCGATCCGAGGACATTTGGACAAAGTAACTTTGACGACGCTATTTTGACCGTAGGAACAGCCCAGTTTCGACAACGTCGTCGAGTCAAAGTGAACTTGTACTACGCTCAACTCTGTTCACTTTAATGTGAAAGCAAAAAACTAAGTGCAAAACGTCTGACATCTGACGTGAAACGTTAGACATCTCGCTCGCTATAGTATCCGAGTGAACTTTGATCAAAGCTTTGACCTTGTCAGTTGTTCTTTGCGATATCGATTCCTGGATATGTAGTAGCATTCGTCTTTGTAAATACACTAGTTCTTTCCGATATCGATAGCGTTCGTCTATGTAAATACACTAGAGTTTTACGGGCCGGTGCGGCATAAGGCTCATCCTCAGATGTATATCAATACTTATCTATTTTTTTAACGAAACTATTTTTAAATGCGTTTTTTCTTACAGCCGGCCAAAAGAAGATCCAAAACATGTATACTCATAAAGAACTTACCCGCCAACACAGAAAAGGAAGAAGTGAAAACCCTATTTGCCAAACATGGCCCATTGGCGAGGTTCCTAATGCCAGAGCACGGCATCACAGCATTAGTCGACTTTGTCGAGCCGTTTGAAGCCAAAAAGGCATTTACCAAATTAGCGTATTCTCAATTCAAATCAGCTCCACTTTATTTAGAGTGGGCGCCGGAAAACGTATTTGTGAAGCCAGCTGACAAGTCCGAATCGCTGGAAACTTCAGCATCAGATAAAGATACAACTAACAAAGAAAAACTGGCTAAAGAACTAAGAGAAGATTCAAACACAATACAGAATGAAAAAAAAGGAGTTGAAAGCGAGCCCGAAGATGACCCGGAACCGGATACGACGCTGTTCGTTAAAAATATCAACTTCAAAACTTCTGAAGACACGCTAAGAAAAGTGAGTAAGTCTAGATAGCCAGTGTTATTTAAAAGACGGTTTCGTGACCACAACTTATTTTTAATACCAGTATTAAAGAAGAAAAGTAAAGAAGAAAAATGTGCAAAAAAGGCTATATAAAAAGGTTCCTATGCTTTAAAATTATTAATCGCCAACAGCCAGAAAGAGACTGCGATCGGTTTGCAGCGGTTTATCCACGTTACAACTACATAGGGGCGTGCGAGGGTGACGATACCAACTTAATTAAGCCTTACAAGGTTCAAGACTACAATACAAACGCTGAAAAGACAGTCGTAATCTGCAGAATTCTAAATGGCCCGATCGGACCACCAAAACAACGGTTTTAACTTTTATTTTCAAGGTCATAATCTACCAGTTTAGAAGAGTTGTACGAACATGTAAAAGTAAAAAAATATTGTAAAAATATTGACGACGTCCCGATTTCGAATCCCGGCTGGGGACAAAAAAAACCCCAGGTCTTGGATGTTTACATGTTTGTGATGTCGTTGTTTCTGGTTCCCACGACACAGGGTATCCTAGTGTGGGGCCAGAAGCAATGTATGAGCTTGTATGTAAATGTTTATGTTTATTTTAGGCGTTAGCGCGCAATGGACGCGTAACTTTCAGCGTTCTTTTAACAGCGAAAGACCGCGCTACTGACGCTGTCGCTAGAATAAATTGCGCCTGGAAAATTTGAATGGGTTTTGTACAGAAATGTAAAAAAATCCATAAGGTTCCTTGGAAAAAATATTTTGTTTACGATGTCGGAAAAGCATTTCCGCACAAAAGTACGCTTTAGAAAAAAATATCGTCATAATACACATGTCATGAGGGCGTTATCAGCCTTTTAACAGCTGAAACGACGCCATTCCTAGATATTACAAGGAGCTTCCTTAGAAATGCGAGCTTACTAATAATTATTCTTATTTTACAGCACTTCTCAACATGCGGAAAAATTCACAGCGCTACGATAGCCAAGAAGAAAGACCCGAAGAACCCAGGCCAGTATTTGTCCATGGGTTATGGATTTGTACAATTTTACAGAAAATCCCAAACCAATGAGGCGCTGAAAATGCTACAGGCCTCGGATCTCGATGGGAAGACTATTGAGCTGAAACGATCAGAAAGAGGAAACACGTAAGTTGACTTTTTTTTTATTTATTCACTTACGTTTGTATTTCAGAGTTTTAAATGTTATAAATTATTCGCCAAACTATTAGGTAACAATAAACAAAATTTTAAAGTACAGTCGAAGCAGATCCCCCCCATACATGCTTACTCTGTATTCGGTCTTATTACCAGTGACTATGCAACACAATGCAAAGGCCGATTCGCCGTCCACTGTACCTTACTTAGAACTTTTATCTGAAACACATTAGCAGCTACCCACCGGTTTGATGGTCGTTAAAGAAACATTTTGTTTTTATAATGACTAAATTTTTAGAATTTGAGCTCACAGTTCTGAGTCAAACCTATCCAATAAGAACGTTTTCAGCTTAGACTTAAATTCGGCTTTACTTTCACAGTCTTCTTCTAAGAAATCAATACTATTTAGGATTTTAGGACTGCTTCGCTGGTCTAGCGGTAACACGACTGATAATAAAAACAAGCGCATTGGCCTATCTATTGTAATTTTTTGGGCGGGAATTGGCCCTCCTCCTGGCTACACCAATGGACAAAGGTCAAAGGTCGTGAGTTCATATCCTGCCAGGGGCTGACGGACGTTTATTTGTAAAAGTATCAGTCGGAGCAGGCCAAGCGATAGCGTAGTGTGGATATTATGAATCATACGCTGCCATTTGCCGTAGCTCTTAGGAGTCCCAACTAATCTAGTCCAGTACGTATAGAATTCTCATTTTATTAACATCTGCTATTTTTTTTCAGGAATGAAGTCAAAGTTTCTAAAAAGAGCAGCAAAGATACCAAACAGAACGGTACAAAAATTCTTGTGCGTAACGTACCATTTCAAGCCAACAGGAACGAGCTGCATGAAATATTTAGGTAATTTCCTTTGAGCTTAGCAACAAATATCGACGCTCACATCAACAACGCATTACTCTTATCTGTTGCATTTACGATGTACTCGTATGCCGCTTTAAAATTTGCTCGTTTATACCTTCTAACTCACATTTATGTAACCGTATTTTTATTGACTTACCTAATGAACAATATGCAAAAAAATGTTTTAATCTCATTGAAGACGCCATGTTTAAAGATTAATAATCGTGATCAACATTTGTCTCTACAACTAATGTATTTCCTGTCGACATGGTGTAAATACCTACTATTGTGTAGAGCGCCTATAATGTATAAATCTCTTATCAATAGGTATTTGAGTTATCTCGAAATTTTTATTTGTTACCCTTATTAGCAAAATTAAGGAAACCTGAGTGTCTCAGCTATTCACATAGCTCAGCGCTTAAAATCTCCCTGAGGCCTGAGAGAAAGCCTGTGCCCTACAGCATACTTTGCAAAATTAAATAGTAAACGGAATTTAATGGAAAATATCCTGTATCTGGTGGTAGCCTAGTCGGTAGAACATTGGACTCGGAAGCGGGAGAACCAGGTTCGATTCCCAGTGCGGGCATGTCTATGACTTTGTTCTCTAAGTTATGTAGGTACATTTGTGAAGTTATAGTAGCAATACCACTCGCAAAACCTGAGCGTCTGAGCTATTCACATACCTCAGCGCTTGAAATCGCCAATCCGCGGTGGGCACGCGTGGTGATTAAGCCCATACTCTGTCCCTGAGAGAAGGCGCCCTACGCTGGGACGTATATAGGCTGCTTATGATATCATTATGATCCTCTATCTATGGTATAAATACAATACCACTCCAGTCTTATTTTGAAACACATTCCCATTTGTTCCAGGGCGTTTGGTGAAATCAAGACCCTGCGACTCCCGAAGAAACTTACTCCCGGAGCCGATCAACATCGCGGCTTTGCATTTGTTGACTTTCATTCGAAAGCGGATGCGAAGGTATTACTTACTAGGACTCATTGTTCTTTTCACAATAGCAGTTGTGAAATATTCCAATCTTTTATTATTACTACGTAGTTGTAAAACTAAACCGTACCCTACCTACGCTCGTATTAAAGCGTTATTGTGCATAGGCCGAATGTAAAATAACTACACGAGAAACCCAGTTATAATACATACATACGTAAATTCACGCCTTCATCTCGTAGGGATAGGCAGAGACTAAGGTTTGCCATACATTCGTAGGGCAGTTGTAGCAAACTTTTCGCTTTAAAATTGCTTAGTCACAGAATAGAACAGAAAAAGTATTGACTGCTGTACGCTCGCCGATTACGGGGAACCGTATTAGGAGTCTATAGTCTTAATTGGTGCTTTCGCTTACAGCTCATAAAAAAGCGTTGAAAGCTATTGCAGAAAGGTCCGGTAGAACTTAGGGGTCATTTTACTCAGGCAAACAATTTTTTTATGGGACCACGAAAAAAATACCTGCAGTTTTATACATTCGCTAGATAAATTATCAAAAGTGGAACAGCTGAATTTTCGCGATTTCAGAATTGATCCCATAATAAAAGTTGGTTTATACAGATGTGTAGAATAACCTCCTTAAGTTTTACCGGACCTTTCTTCAACACTCCATAATAAGGTTCTTATAACGCGTCTTTCTTTCAGAGTGCTTTCGAGGCGCTGTGCCAGTCGACGCATCTGTACGGGCGCCGCCTCGTGCTGGAGTGGGCGGAGCAGGGGGAGGAGGGGGAGGACGTGAGCGCGCTGCGCAAGCGCACAGCGCAGGCCTACCACGCGCCCGCGCCCGGCGGGAAGAAATCGCGGAAGGCTGCGGTCGACGCAGAAGACTTTGTTGAAGGATAAATTAGGCTGTGTCTAATTGTAACAAAATATTTCATATAAAGCATTTTAAATCTACCTGGTTGTTTTTTATTCTATGTCGGTGTAGTATTAGCGCATTGGTAGGACCCATGCCTTATAGACTAAGCTCGAATCCCGAGAAGTACCAATGCTTTCGTTTTCTAAAGTCAGACACATTCGTGAATTTATAGAAGCAATACTACTCGCTAACAGCGAAGGAAAACATGGTGAGTAAACCTGGCGCGTCTGTTCACATTGGTCAACCCTTTAAAAAAATCGCTGATCCGCGGTGGACTGGAGCCCACTCTTTATTTCTCTGAAAGAAGGCCTGTTCACTGCAGTGTCATATATACACATGAGCTACTTAAAGATGGAAAACTCAATTCATTTTAAAATTTTATTTTATGACAAAATTATGCTGGATGGCATAGAGAATATCTCAATTTCTAGTCTCATAATAACACATAATAATTACCTACATTAAAATATTGTTAACTCTAATATTTACAACTGGCTTAATTTTTGTTAAAAGTGATGCGCTTCAGTTATAAATACTTATGTCGACAGTGCATCTCTACTCATAAGGACAAAATAGTAATAGCTCAAGTATTGATACTTTCACAGTTTAAATGAAAGTGGTAACGATATATTCATACTTTACATAACTGATTTTCATAAGTAATTTTTCTTGTCATAGTAAGTACAAAATCGTTCACTGTATACGCCATCATCGCAAATCCATGTGTGATAACTTTAACAGATCAACTCTTTTGTGGATACACATCACAGTATCCAATATTATTATGTAAAATATACACTTACTTCTTAACACAAACAAAACTATCATAAAGATACATGATACATGCTCATAGATATGCAAGTAGGTGTGGGGCAATTGATGAAATCGTTTTTGAAAAAAGTTTCTATCTATTATCCTCTCAATCAGGTTAACAGTGATTTTTAAGAACCATGGCTGAGAACCTAAGACAACAAACCTAGTACTAGATAGCATTAACGCCAAAAATGGCCGTTTTATCTAAACCCAGATCAGTGATCCTAGGTTCTTGGTTGTGGGTCCCAGTTTCTGTGCTACCTACTTTGAAATTTGAATAAAACAATGTAAACAGATTTTTTTTTAATTTTAATAAAAAAAAAACAAAATTCATTAATTTTTTCCATATTACAACAACAAAGACAGCACTGAGACCTGCTAGTAAATATAATAATACCTGTGTCAGGAGGCCCCGCTCTTCCATTATTTACAATAAAAAAGGAAAAATAAACGAAACTTGCATGATATCAAGTTAGTAGGGAGATATTAATCACAAAAAAAATCACTATTAACATGTTTGAGAATGTTATGGCAAAAATTATTTGTAAAAAAGGATGATTTTTTTCGATTGGTGGTGCTATTGGACTTTTGGAGCCCCTTAACAAAAAATTACAAACTTATGTGGAAGAGTCAATCCTAATAACACCTGACTATAATGTTCTTTAATTTGCAGGAATTGCAATAGTTTCTTTAACAAAAATAATATGATAAAAATACTATAGAATTTTATTGCCACAAAATGACTACATGAAATATAGTAACACTTTCATGGAAGGTATTTAAATGCCTACCTAAAAATATAAATAAAACAAAGTACACTCACTAAATCTCATGAAAAAAAAGGAATGCAACTATCTCTTCCCAAACAAAACAATGTATCTTCCACTTGACCACACAAAACTTTAGAAGTGTGTTATAGTTGAGAATGAAGCTCAACATATTTTAAATAAAACTATGTTTCAGTTACTTCAATCAATTTTAACAGTGGAATATATTTTCCTCACAAATAGGCTGGTACCCATGTAACCCACAGTTCCACAAATAATTCCAAGAGCTAAGCTAAAGAGAGCCATGTACCCAAAATAGAAAGCCGTCTGGAACAGGCCATACATCTTCGTCTTAAAGAGGAAATAGTAGAAGGAGTACATGTAAACGTAGATGGCGGTGCTGCCAGCCGACAGGAAGCTAGTCCACTGCCAGCGGTAGTCCTCTGCGTTCAGCAGGAAGTAGGTGCACACAATGGTGACACACACTGTCACTATGATCAGAATCACAAACACAAGCAGCATGAAGCCATACACATAGTAGATCTTGTAAGCCCAGAAAGAAGTGAAGATGAAATACATTTCAATAAATATGGAACCAAATGGAAGAATTCCACCAGCAATAATAATGATGAATGGCTCCATAAACCACTTCTTTTCAGGGATTGGCCTTGGAACTGCGTTGATGCGACAGGGGTAGTCGGGCTGGCCAGCCAAGTTACGTCCAAGCACTGTGCCTACCAAGGTCAAGGGCAAGATAACAAAAGTGCAAATGGACATAACAGCCATCATGCTGCCAAATGGGATAGCTCGAGAGGCATGGTAGTACATCGCAATGAAGTTGATGAAAAATGCTGTTCCACAAACAAGTACAGGCAGCAAGAATGCTGACAGCAGCATTTGCTTAATCCACAACTTGCCCCCCATCCTGGCATAGAGAGACCCACCAAAGTAGCCATTGACTGGAGAGGTGGCAGCATAGATAAAGATTGCAGTGGATAAAAGAGAGCCCCTCTCAGTGTATAGCTCACCAAATATTGTAAATATGATTACACCCAGGGTTACAACAGTGAGCTGATAACCAGCGCCCACAAGGCCTGAGAAGAGAGCCATGTGTGGAACGGGCCTGAACACATCCCCATGCACTTGCTTCCACCCATACTCATCTCCCAAATCCTTTTCCAAGTCATCTAGATCATCATCCTTGGAATATCTAGCATAGTCTTTACGAAGAGTTCTCATTAGAATCATAGACACAAGTCCGACTAGGAAGATTACCATCATAAAACTATTGAAAATACTGAACCAATGAATTCTGTGCTGGAAAAAATTAGGATCAAGATACTTATTGAATCGGTCCTCAAACTTTATATTGGTCTTCTTCCAGTTGACTTCATATGTGTGTGATATTTTGGCATCAGGGGTGAGGAGCACTTTGTTTTCAGCCGTGAGGTTCACTTCGACGATCCTGTCACCATTGTATCCAATATCAAACTTCTTATGTGTCCACAGGTAATAGCGGTCGCCATCCACTTCGCCGACGATTCCCCAGATCGGCAGATCGTCGATGTACATCTGATACCAGTAGTGGTTCTTCACCGCGTACACGAGCGCCTTATAGTCCTGGTCGTTGAGTTCGTTGGCACAGTGCTCTTGAGCTGGAACCGATTCTCTGAACGAGATATCGAGCCCGCTGAACTCCAGCTCCACGCCCTGCAGGGCTTCCGAGAGAGTCTCATGATAGTGGCCGATGGTGACTTTAGTGTTAGCGCAGAACGGTAGCGAGAAGTAAGCGTAAGTTTCTTGACGATTGTGGTACGGACCGACTGTGTTCATCCATAACACCACTTGTTCACCTTGTTTATACGTATGTGTATGCTCATCACAATTTGCGAAAGTCCACAAGATAAAAATAAAATAAAGAGATCTCATTTTAATTAATTGAGCCTTTGCTTGCGAATTTTAATCTAAACATAACACGTAAGTGAAATGCCGAAATCCCGACATTTGTAAATAATGTTGCCAACTTTTTTATATTTCACATATTTATTCATTCACCCATTTATTGAATGAATATATTCCGGACCCACGGTAAGCGCACGGAAAAGGCAAGCACTACCTACACTTCATTATTAAAAAAAACACTGCAACGTGAGACTGACAGATGGACAAATCTGAGGGACAAATCGAGTTTTAGGTTATGTAGGTTTTTTATTGTTCTAAATACCTATTTAGAACTTTTCTGTATAGTAGTGATGGATACAGATGGAGAGTTGCCGACTTGCGTGCAGGCCAGATTCAAGTCGGATACTGGTGAAGATGTTGGAAGTCCTTTAGATCTACCCTTGAACATAAACAAAGATCAATTACAACTGATATGTAATGCTCTTCTGCAAGAGGTTTGTTCCTTTATTTTCCTACGTTTAGGTATTTACAGCCTTTTTTTACATTTTACGTAACCTGTTTTAGGAAGATAAACCGTTTTTATTCTTTGTCAAAGATGTAGAAATTACTTCCACACTTGACAAAGCACTTGATATCAAAAGCTTAAACTCCGAAGAGGTTGTGGAAATCATATACCAGCAGCAGGCAGTATTCAGAGTAAGGGCAGTCACTCGGTGCACAAGGTAAATACATCTTCATAGTAATTCTCATTATCATAGTAACTTTATTATTCTTTTCGGCAATCTTTCAGCTCTATACCAGGGCACGCAGAAGCAGTTATATCCACAAGCTTCAGTCCCTCTGGAAAGCAACTTGCCAGTGGATCTGGAGACACCACAGTACGATTTTGGGATTTAAATACTCAAACTCCATTACATGTTTGTAAAGGTAAACTTTTACATCTGTTACGACAAACTTGTGGTTTTATATTGGCGGCAATACAACCTATATTCTAAACTATAAAGAAAAGAGTCAGAAGGTACAACAAAGCCTGTTTTTTATTTCTTTAGGTCACAGCAACTGGGTTCTCTGCATAAGCTGGTCCCCAGATGGCTCGAAATTGGCATCAGCATGCAAACAAGGCAAGATCATGCTATGGGATCCAACCACTGGCCAGCAACTTGGTAAAACTATGGTTGGCCACAAACAGTGGGTAACAGCACTCACATGGGAGCCTTACCACAGGTAAAATGATATAATAAAATTTTGGTATTGAAAAAGGATGAAAGGATGTCAGGATAAGTTGAGTTGTGTGAACTCTGCTTTAGTTTAAACCAGTAATTAAAAAAAAAATTGTTTATTATTATGTTTTCGTGGTGGCAATTTAATTAATATATAAATAAGATTTTATTTAAATAACTTGCCCAGTATTTACTATAAGTATAATATTTCTACTGATGTCTAAATCAGTAGAAATATTACACATATAGTAAATATTCTTGAGGAAGCATAATTTAAAGTAGGTTGTATCAGGCACTACTATTATTATTATTTCTCAGATATTTATTTTTGAGAGATTGAAACTATGCATACTTCTCAGCAATCCTGAGTGCAGAAAACTTGCCAGCTCATCCAAAGATGGCGACGTCAGGATATGGGACATAATATCTTGCACCACTGTGCTGAGTTTGACTGGTCACTCCAAGGCTGTCACCTCTGTCAAATGGGGGGGGAATGGCCTTATCTATACCTCTTCACAGGATAGGACTATAAAGGTAGTAAATTGTTTTGTAATACAACTGGGACTAGAAAATATTTTCCTGATGGATAGAGAGAAAGGTATGTGGAAACTAAAATACTATTATTTATGTGCAGGTGTGGAGAGCAGATGATGGAATTCTTTGCAGAACACTAGAAGGCCATGCCCACTGGGTGAACACACTTGCTCTCAGCACAGACTATGTATTACGCACAGGACCATTCCACCCAATAATGGACCAGCATGGATTTGTTAAAGACAGTAAGCTTGATTTCTTGAAGTAAATTATTTACTGTATAATTTTTCATCACTTTTAGACTTTATTCAAAAATTAAAATAATGTCGCCCGGCAAATAATTTGAACAAATGACGTTGACTTCGCATGGATGTATTTCGGGTCTCATTGGCGGAAGAAGCGGGATTAGAATTGACGTAGAATTTTTCGGGTGAAATTATCAAATAATAAAAAAAATTATTACGTTTCCATTGCGAGCGGTGGTAGCCTAGTGGGTAGAACATTGGACTCGGAAGCTGGAGACCCAGGTTCGATTCCCAGTGCGGGCACGTACCCATGACTTTGCTTTCTAAGTTATGTACATTTGTGAAGTTATAGTAGCCATACCATACCATACACGGTGAAGGAAAACATCGTGAGGAAACCTGAGTGTCTGAGCTATTCACATACCTCAGCGCTTGAAATCGCTATTCCGCGGTGGGCACGCGTGGTAATTAAGCCCATACTCTCTCTCTCTCTCTCTGCGAGAAGGCCTGTGCCCCACAGTGGGACATATATAGGCTGCTTATGTTACGTTACGTGTCCATTGCAAACTCGTACCGACTTCGTGGATTTTTTTCAAGGTATCTGCCGGACATAATACAATCCACAGGGTGTTGATTTCGTCAGCTAAAATCGTCAAAAAGCTATATATTTTAATACTTTATAATAACAATTATTCAAAATTATGTTAGTCATTATCTATCTATACTAATAATAAATCTGTAAGGGTCGGTCATGGAGTAAGTTAGTTTGCTTTCAGAGATATTGTGTTTATAGGCTCAATATATGATACTGAAACTAATTTCACGATTTTTAGAATTTTTTTCTGTATGTGTGTATGTATGTATGTATGTTCCTCCATAACTCTTAAACCAATTATCCGAATTTGATGAAATTTGGTATAAAAACATATAGACATCTGGGACACAGGATAGGCTATTTAAATTCTAGCTCCAGTTATGATAAGACGTGGCCCCCATACAAATGCTGCTTCGTAAAAATCGAAATGTACGCGAACGGAGTCGCGGGCACAGCTAGTTATTCATATTTATTAATATACAAGCATCTTTAAGCTGATGCAAATTTAGGTATCACTCGTGCTTTTTACATAATAATATAATATAAACTCTCGCCTGTATGCCAGAGGGGTAAACAGAGACCAGGGTTTGCCGATATGTTTGTTCTTGAATATTTAATGTCACGCAACTTACTGGGCATTGGCCCATTTTAGACAGAAGTGTGTGCCTCAAAGCTGGCTTCCCACAGCTTTTGCCATCTTAGAGGTAACCTTAGGATGTTACAAAGGCATTTCCGCATTACAGACTTTTAAATTTATTAATTATATACATGCCTCACGCCTGTATCCCAGAGGGGTAGGCAGAGACCAGGGTTTGCCACGATCCTGAGAAACCTCTTTAGCTTCATCAACATTCATTAGTCGCTGCAGGCACGCTCGCCGGTTTCGGGTCCTTTTTATCTTGCCCTTCGCTAATACATCCCCTACTTATTCTAAGTACGTCCGCCTGGGACGTCCCTTCCACCCACAGTTCTAGTTTGACTGGAGATTTCCGCACTTACCCTCATAGTTGGGCCATTGTACGTAGCAAGTGCTGATGTATGTAAATATCTCAGACACTAGCGTTACTGAGATTAGCGAGTGATGTTGCTACTATAACTTCACAAATGTACATAACTTAGAAAACAAATTCATTGGTACATGCCAGGATTCGAACCCATGACCTCCCGAATGAGAAGTCGAGGTTCTACCGCTCCGTTACCACCGCCTCTCTTTCGCCCACGTTCGGATTAAATATTTTTTCTTTAAAGCAGTATCGTATATACTATCACCCCTGCAATGTAAAAAATACCAGCATCTTTGCATCCATTGGACCTAATGTTAGTTAATCAATATTAACTAACGTTAGGTCCAATTCGTGTAATTTTCAGAGGCCGTCCTCCAGCAGAGGGCTAGGGAGAGGTATGCCGCGGTCTGCCCCCAGGGCGTGGAGCGCCTCGTGTCCGGCTCAGACGACTTCACGCTCTTCCTGTGGCTGCCCGAGACGGAGAAGCGTCCGCTGGCGCGGATGACCGGCCACCAGCAGCTCATAAACGACGTGAAGTTCTCTCCTGACACGAGGTTTGTGTTGGGTTACACATTTAAGGGGCTCCATGAGGACCAAAGCCGAGGTTCACCAGGCAGATACCAGGGCTTACCACTTTGTTAGTTATTTAATATTTATGGTCACGCTACTGGGCATTGGCCCATTGGGAGCGAGGTGCGTGCCGCGCCGCAAGGCTGGCTTCGCGCAGCTGTTGCCGTCTTAGAGGATTTAGAGGAACTTTAGGATGTTACAAAGGCATTTCTGCATTACAGTCTTTTAAATTTATTAATTATATACATGCCTCAAGCCTATATCCTAGAGGGGTAGGCAGAGACCAGGGTTTGCCACTTGCTACGACCCTGAGAAACCTCTTTAGGCTTCATCAACATTCATTAGTCGCTGCCTGCACGCTCGCCGGTCCCTTTTTATCTTGCCTTTTGTAAATAGGTACATCCTCTATTTAGTCTAAGTACCTGCAGCGCCCCCAAGAGAAAACATCGTATCTTTTTTTACAGATCATTTTTGCAAAAAGTGTCTGACTATTCTCTTAATCATGAACCTAGGATAACGAAATGAATCTACAGTAATGCCACGCTGATTGTCATTGTTGATCTAGCTATATTATCCTTGCCCTATTTTCTACCTATACAATATATAAAGTAGAGTGGAAGATGATCATCAGCACCTTTTCAAGTCTGAAATGGAGACTGCATGGTTTTTTTATTTCCGATTTAGCAAGTCAAAGTGATTCCAGGAAAGTCTCCTTTCCAATTACCTTTAGACTAAACTTGCATTTCTCTCTTTTCAGAATAATAGCTTCGGCGTCATTTGACAAGTCAGTGAAGCTATGGGAAGCTACTACTGGCAAATTCATTACGACACTGAGAGGGCATGTGCAAGCTGTGTATATGGTGGCTTGGTCTGCTGACTCCAGACTTCTGCTGAGCTCCAGTGCAGACTCTACGCTTAAAGGTATTATACTTATAATCTTTCTCTTTATAATTGTTTTGAATGAGAACAACATTAAACAATGTTCATTCACCATTGAATATGGATTGGAACAAAACGTAAACACTCGCTACCACTTACAGATTACAGGTTTTCAAGATTTAAGATAGAACATACTCTACTTATTTGTCCTATTTGTCAAGTAAAATTGAATTCTGGCTACAGCTTCACAGTTAAAACGGCTCTTTATATAACCAAATTACCCACATCTATAAAAAAATGGCGAGTTCTACTCGTTACATACAGCAACTTTTACAATGTTAACTACTTCAAATTAGCAAAAAAATATCCATGCCTAGTAAATAAAAATATCCATAACTACGGCATTACAATATATGGATAATTTCTTCTCGATTTCGAAGTTTTCGCCATATTAAAAGTTGTTCATATTGACGATTGGAACCCCCTCTTTTCGGAGATATAAGGATTTGACAACTGTGTAACAACTTTACGAATTTGGAAAACAATTTTTTTTTACCATTACTTGTTTAGTGAAGAGAGCGGTGGTAGCGGAGCGGCAGAACGCCGGCTTCTCATTCGGGAGGTCGTGGGTTCGAATCCCGGCATGTACCAATGACTTTGTTTTCTAAGTTACGTACATTTGTGATAGTAGCAAAACCACTCGCTGATGGGGAAGGAAAACATCGTGAGGAATACCCTGGTGTACCTCAGCAATTGCTACGTACAATGGCCCAACTAGATGGTCGTCGCGCGTTCTGAAATCATTATTACGCGAAAGACATCCTGGTTGGTAGAGAGGGCCACAGACTAGCAAAGTGCGACGATTAGGGTTCAAGCGGCGTCGACTGGTACGGAAAAAGAGATTACCTATCTCAAACTCAAAGCTTCAAAATAACGTACAGGATTTAATATATGCGTTTTTTTGCAGTATGGAGTATGAAAACGAAAAAGCTGGAGCTGGACTTGCCAGGACATGCCGACGAAGTATATGCTGTAGATTGGTCTCCTGATGGGGCCTGTGTTGCTTCAGGAGGGAAGGACAAAGTGTTAAAACTGTATGCACCTAGTTATTCAAGTTCCTCCATGATAAAAGTCACGACACTATTTGATGTAACACCTAAATCTGTTTCTTCAGTATAAATTATTGAACCATTTTCTATACACAGGCAAAAGTTAAAAACCTCAGTTTTTTTTCCATTCTTATAAATTGAGGTTTATTTAAAAAAAAAAATTAGTTAAACTTTTGTTTACTGTAAGTGATATAATAATCATGGAATTGGTACATGTAACTAACTAATATTTTTGTCTTGTTACAGATGGCAACACTAGAGGCGAAGTGGTTGTTTTCAATAAAATCAATTTTAATAATCATCATTAAACAATGTTAACATAGGGTCATTACAACATAAGTACGTATATAAAAAGCAGTTACTTAATTTTAATGCTCTTCTTGACATTCGCCTTGATCCCAGAGGCTTCTCCACCATACCTTGTGATCTCAGTCCTAGCCTCGCGCACAGCCCCCTTCCTCCTGATCTTGGCTTTCCTATACTTCAGCTTGTGTTTCACCCTTGGATTCCTTTGCTCCTTCTTTCTATGTGGTGTTAGACCCTTGTTCTTGGCCATCTGATATGTAATTTGTCTCTTATCTCCCAATTCTTCGGACACATCTAGTTGTGATGTTGATGGTTTGTTCTCATCTGTTTCTTGATCTTTGGATGTTTCCTCATCGTTATCAGAGAAGCCACTCTCTTCGGATTCATTGCTCCTTGCTACATTAGGTGGCTCACTGTCACTCCTGAAGAAGTCTGTGCCTTCATAATCATTGTCATCATCCGATACTCCCGTGTCTTCACCGTCATCTTTCGCCAGTGATGTAATTAATTTCAATTTTTTGGGTACAGAGTCTGGTGATGATCTGCCTGATTTACGCTTCTTGCTGACCTTATCGCCAACCACATCAGTAATGTTCAACTCCAAGTTATTGCTCACAGCTTGAAGGATTTTATCAATCTGCGGTTTTATCACTTGTACAAATATTGGCTCCATCTTGTTAAGCATTTGCCTGTATTGGTACAATCTCTTGATTATTGGATGGTTTTGGATATTAACTTTCTGGCTCTTCAAAAGCAAGTAGAAGCTTATGTTAGTACAGTAGTTCAGTATAAGGTCATAATTGGTTTTGACAAACTTGGCAGCAGGACATGTGGGCAACTTGCCATCTTTCACAAGCTTAAGGACTGGATGTAAGTCATCTTTGGCTACTGTAAGTTTGGTTTTGAAATCATCAATGAGACCTGCAAACTCAGGGCTCTCCTTTTCCAGTAGTTGTAGTTTCTGTCGCTTGGACATCTGACTTAAATCACTTTTTATAACATCAGTTTCTTTTTCTTCCAACTCTGAAGTCTTCTTTGTGAAGTAGTCTAAAGAGAAATCTTCTTCACCAAGCTGTTCCAATAGTCGCTTCTGTATGTTTCTGGCATCTTCCTCTTCCATCAAGGCAGCCTCTTCATCATTACCAAAGCCTCCATAGTCCTCATCAACATAATCTGTGGCATAATACGACCTCTTCTGCTTTCCCCAAGCCTTTGTATGTGGTAAATCATCGTCCGACTTCTCCTGCCCTTCAACATCACTGTCAGCTATCTCAAAGTCCTTCTTGTTATCAGAATTATCATCAGACTCTGAGAAAGCATACATTTCCTCTTCACTTTCAGAGGCATGTCGTTTTTTCTTTCTAACTGTATCCAATAGTTTCTTTTCTTTAGATGAATATTCCTCTTCTGAATCAGATGGCTCATAGTTGCCCCGCATATCGTACTTGGAACCAATCCTAGAACAATGGAGTATGTTAATTTACGAAAATACCATTGAACACAAATATATTTATGGAAAGTAGGTAATTACCTTATTTTATCAGCCATTGTGGATGGCTAAATCAAAAACACATGCATTCCTTTGGTAGGTTATTTCGCTCACTCTGTGGAAAACACGAAAAGCGCAGCCGTTAAATGGAATTAAGACTGATAATAATCACACCGATAACTTCGCACGTGTTGTGATTATAGTGGCTAAATAAATAGGTACGCAATAGATTGATGGCAAATTCACAGGCACGCAAGGAGTCTACAGTTTATGACACATCTGCTTTTTTAAGCCACAGAATAACACTAGCACACGCACCGCTCACAGATTAGAAATAAACCGCTTTTAAGCATGTGCACACTACAATCCGGGTTTTGTCGGCATTCTAATGATTGAACTATGTCTATTCAGCAGATGCGTAAAAGCCATTAATTTTTTTATTTGGTGCGTTAACGCAATATAAGCCGCCGATCTTCGGCGTACCTATGTGTTTTTATGACAGATCATAATGTGTGTGTGACCGTCTGACCGAAATGTACTCTGTGACATGTACTGTTGGCAACATTGCAACTCGTTGTCATTTTGACAGAAGCTTATCAGCTGGGCACCGGGGGGTTTTGTGTGTTGGTTTCGGTACCGCATATTTTATAATTTTATTTGACTTCACACATTAGTCCTTTAATTTAATTTATTGAATAACCAAAATGAGATACTTACTTTTACTTTTTTTAGTTATAAATAGTAAGTACAGTCGTTCGGAAAAACTAAATGAATGCAGACGCTGCAAAGTTCTCACAGATTCTTTTAACCATTGGTATCAGAAGACTTCACGTGGTAAATTCGAGGGTGGCGATGCTGCTTGGGAAGAAGCGAAACAGAAATCCTACGCCAGAAGTGAAGTGCGACTTGTTGAAGTGCAGGAAGGTCTCTGTTCAGAATTAAAGAGAAACAAAGACGACTGTTATGCTCTGGCAGAAGAGGCTGAGCAACCTATAGAGAAGTGGTGGTTTCATGAAGATCCCAGTGCCATCGAGCTCCATACATGGCTGTGTATAGATACACTCAAGCATTGCTGCCCAGATAACCATTTTGGCGAATCTTGTGAACCCTGTCCCTTGGACTCTAGTAACAAAGTGTGCGGAGGGCGCGGGAAATGCGATGGAGAAGGAACACGGAGCGGTAAAGGCGTCTGCTTGTGTGACAACGCTTTCACTGGCACACACTGTGAACAGTGTCAAAAAAACTTCTACAGTGCAGGCCCAGGCATTTGTGAGCCTTGCCATGAGGCATGTGATGGCTGTAATGACAGTGGTGCAAACAACTGCCATAAATGTAAACCTGGGTGGATGCTAGAGGATGCAGCATGTGTGGACATGAATGAGTGTGCCGTGCCCAACACTTGTGACAGTAATCAGTTTTGTGTCAACAATCCAGGTTCATTTACTTGCAAAATGTGTGACAAATCATGCAGTACTTGCAATGGCTCTGGGGCCTTAAACTGCATCTCTTGTGCAGACAATCATACACTTTGGAATGGCAACTGTGTAGAGGACAAAATTAAAGATAACTTATTAAATAATGCACTGCAAAAGGCTACTCTGTACTTTGGATTCTTGCTCATGGTAATGCTGGTGTCCAGAACTTCTAAAGTGTTAGCTTCAATAACTGTAGTTATTATAGCAGTTTACATTTATTTGTCAGAGCAAACAAATAAAATGAGCACAGTCGAGATATTGTTAAATACTTATTATAGATGAATTAATTTTAGTGTACAATGTAAGTGTGATAAATTAATAAATCAACAATGTTGTTGTCTAATGCACATTGCTTTAAATGTAAGTACATGTATTTTGTTTTTTTATCAACAATACATTTTTAGTTCAATTGCACATTTGGGTTTTCTTTTTCTCCCACATCACTCTAGTCCCACATCATCGACATTAGTTGTGTGTTTTTTTTCTGAGGCAGTTTTCCATTTTATTTCATGTCTCGCCAATACTGATAAGAGGAAAAACAATAAATAAAAGCATTCATTCTGGAAAGATGTATTAAAAAATACATTTTATTGCAAAAAGTTACATAACTACATTGAGTGTCGTATATATACAAAAATTAAATAAGTTTGTTGGGGGTACAGTAGCAATATACTAAACAAATCACGAGAAATACTTATTATACAGATAGTAAATTACCATTATCTGAAATGAGCCATGATAAAAATCACTGTAGATCAGACAAAAAAAAAATATTGGCAATAGTTTAATTTGGCAGCAAAGCATTTAGTATACAGTTCAGTCTGACAAGAAAGTCCTACAAATGCCAACGAATTACTATGTGCAAGTGCTAAAGTTTTAGATGTGATGGACATGTTTAGAAAACTTATTATATCTAACTTAATATCTTAATCTAGTCAGCTTTTTAAAAAAACTTAAGTATCAAGAATTAAATATTTAGATTTACAAAGGCATTTCATAAGTATTTTGAAATTAAATATTCCAAGAATGCTTTTTCAGAAGACATCTTTGGCGAAAAAAATAGATATACGAGGAAATCAGAATTTCATTAAATTCTTAAAAGTATATATTATAATAAAAACAACAAAATAATAATTGAATGTTGTTTGTTTCGTAACACACCTTACATGTAACTTTGTTCTAACATTTTTTTTTTTCATTTTTGGTAAGAATTCATTTTAAGTACTAATATGTATAACACCATTAATCTTAACTACTTGCATAGTTGGGAAAAAATACTAGTTAAAATATTATACCAATGTATGTGATGTACATGTGACACCACGTGATTGACTAACCTACTTGTGGCCTGTGCTACCAGTAATACAAAGTAATAAAAGCCACATTAAATAATACTTGCGACTGCACAAGCGAGACTAGCATTTAAAATGCTAAAGAGACTACTGAACCTGCTCATCCTTAACATAACTTTAGGAATAATGTCAAAACCCTTCACAGATCAATACATTCACAGGAAGCGAATTCAGAACAGGAAAATACAGAATTATCCCTCCAACGATTAATTTATTTGCGATGTCACTAGCAAACAACTCTAATTTATCAGTCGTCTACAAAATATTTGGGTCCCAATTAATACTCTGCGATTTCAACGTTTCCGAAAGACAATTAAACAACATCTTTGTTTTCGTCTTTTTCTCATTGCTAACATTATGTAAAAGTCAATTTATTATTTTAATTTATCTTAGATCAGTCAGTCGAATGGAATGCATGTTTTGTTGATCAGTATAACCTAATTTTATATACTTTAAGCCGCGTTTTCACGATATTACTGGGCTTGAACAGAAGGTAATTTTAGTAACTAAAACGTAGTCCACTCGGATTGTGGTCTACACACATCTGAGTGAATTTGGATTTTTCCTGAGTTTATTTAGGCGTTTCGGCTTTAATTTTAGGCGCATTGTTGCAAACGGTGGCACTGCTCGTGCCAAAATGTCCACAGATTTACTACTACAAGGGAAATAGTATTAAATATATTTATTTCAGAACTTCATTTCAGTTCAAAGATCGTGAAAACCCAGCTTTAAAAAAAGAAAAACTTTTTTGACAAATAAATAACTTGCTATTGCGTGATTAAAGATTAATAATATGTAATAGCAAGCTTAGTACACCCCAGTGAGCACAAAATATTTAAAATAAATCAAAATGGTAAGCTACTTACATACTTACAAAAAAAGTTACATAAGGAGTTCACGCATAAGCTAAATTAATTTATGTAGGTAATTACGGTATATCTTCTACAATAACCGCTTTTTAATTTTACGACTAAACAGTGTTAATAATGCATTAGATAAACTGTATAAGACTACCGAATAGGTGCAGGACAAATAAGGGCTCATATTCATTCGTCGACACGATACAATCGCTGCACGAGGTAGGTTTGTATGTGTTTGAAACTCCCTGCAGGCCCCCAACGTTCCCCATCGGCTAATGGAAATTTAACCAATAACTGTTGCAGTAAAAAAGTTCTCGAGTGAAGACCACACTGAACCAACAATCAGAACCTCAATTATGTATCTTTTGACGCACAGTTTTAAGCAAAATTAAATGTCAACTTAAATCTGTCGTTTTTTTTTTTTTCATAGCCTCATTTATGTTCCAGTGCATAATATCAGTGTGTCACATACCCACTGTGCCGAAACATTAGTGTGAGGTCACTGATATCCACTGTATGGTGATGTGGCTACAAATATGTAAACCCCACATATTTATGAGACAGTAAATTGCCTGTATGTAAATGTTTATCTTTATATATTATTTTCGCATGCGTTAGAAAACATTCATAGTTCAAGTCCATCAGCACTAGCTGGCCTAAACTGAACGCTGCCGCAACCCACCAACTGAAGTGTAAATCTGTGGTTGAGGCCCTACGCTTCCCTATGAGTTATTGGACCGGAAGAAAATAATACTGTATGCGTTAAAAGATACATAATTGAGTCTCTAAACCAAATTGCTGAGGAAGTGGTGACGCATCTTGGTAGGGAGCCGGGAGGGGAGGGGGGGACATGGCCTACCCAACCCGGAATATTGGTTTACATTGGGATTTAATAAACCATCACTTTTCAGGAAGCCCCCCTATATACACGCCATAGGTATTGGGAGAGTTAAATGTCCAACTGTGGAGGGGGGTTATGGATTGGATTAAGATAGTTTCACGCTTACTTAGTCCATTAAAGTCGGAGCGCGGTGGTGGGAGGAGAGTTGCGCGGCAAGCTGCCGGTGCTGCAGAAGGCAATAAAGTATGCCGGCCTGCGCCATGGCGTCCACGGTGCCAGCGGCCAGTTGGTCCTGGCGGAGTTTGCTGCCGGCGCCGGCGCTCGACGGCCGGAGCAGTGTCGGCCCGAACACCGTCGCCAAGTTGTGAAGGGACATCTTGTTCTCGGCTTCGTTTTGGTTCACTCTGGACAGTGAACGAGTTACTTTTTAAAAATTTCGAGAGTGTACGTAGACATTATCTTAATTATTTTAAAAAAATAACATGATTGCTAGTTTAGGTATAAAACCTTGGATGGAACCTTGTCGAAGTGAATACACCAAATAAAACATAGCCAATAATGTACGGGCAATATCGACAAAAATCGACTCCCACGAATAAAAATAGTGACAAATATTGGCTGTGTAGGATTGATACGGGCGATAATCCGCATAATGCTACCATGCACAAGACAATATTCCAGTAGAGTCGTTGTGAAGAAAGTGGCATTCTAACCACGATTGTAAATATGTTTCAAAATCTTTTGGTCTACCCACGATAATTCGGCACCAGTGCAGATAATGAACTTAAACACGTGCAATAAAATAATTTTATAATAATTTCTATAAACTAGTTTCAGCGTTAGTCCAGTGACCTATTCACAGTCGATCTCTCCAATAATGTGTTGGCTTACGGGTATTCGAGTTATATTGCAGACAGGCTATAAACGGCAGCAGTCGAGAACACAATCTCAGATAGAAAAACTAGTATTGCAGGTATTCAGAAACAAATAAGACGAAAATTACAAGCAATATGGCGGATCACAGTGAGCCAATCAGAACTGTAAATGATCCGATACAAATCGATCCGCTACAAAACCGACAGCGCCACCGACTGGACTTGCTAAAGGAGAGAAACGATCTTTCTGAAGTGTTTTATCAAAATACAAAGAATGCCCATGTCCTCTATCTGCGCCTGGAAACTTACTTGACGAAATGGTTGAGAAGGAAGTCGATGCAGTTCTTGTTGAGATCTGGCAGCTGCGAGTAGCACTTCAGCAGCGCGTGTCGCCGCGTGTGCGCCGGGCCCGAGTCCACCGACGTACCAACGCCCTGCGCAAATATACTTGTTACCAACGCCCTGCGTAAATATCTTGTGGGATGACGTTTCATTTAAATTACAAAAATTAAATTAAAACAGCGAGTTAAATGCAAAAGTAAAACTAGAAATTTACTGTTTGTAAAATCAATTCATTTAAAAGTTTTGTAATTATTATATAAATAAAACATAAAGTTTGCCTATGACATGTCATGGCACCATTACATTTAAATAAACTCGCGGAGATTAGTCCTTCTATTGTGCGTGGTAAGACATCAGCCTTGATTTCAGTCTTACATTTCTTACATCCCTTAAAGTGCGGGAACGACCAAGATTTTTTTTAAAACCTAGGTGTTGGAGTTGCGGTGGTAGCCCAGAGGGTAGAACATTGGACTCGGAAAGGAGAGACCCAGGTTCGATTCCCAGCGCGGGCATGTACCTATGACATTGTTTTCTAAGTTATGTACATTTGTGAAGTTATAGTAGCAATACCACTCGCTAGCCGTGAAGGAAAACATCATGAGGAAACCTGAGTGTCTGAGCTATTCACATACCTCAGCGCTGGAAATCGCCAACTCGCGGTGGGCACCCGTGGTGATTAAGCCCATACTCCCTCCCTGAGAGAAGGCCTGTGCCCTACAGTGGGACGTATATAGGCTGCTTATGTTGGAGTGGCCTACCTGTGTGGCGCCCCAAGCCCGCAGCAGCTCCGGGTAGAGGGCGTCGGTGAAGAGCGCCTCGGGCAGCTCGCGCAGGTAAAGCTTCAGCACTCCCGTCACCGAGTGGATGTCCACTTCCTTCAGCAGTTGTTCTGCTTCGTACGCATCTGGCGACGGTGACGAGGATAGTTAGGGATCCACACGCTAGTTGGACTCGCCCACCGAGGGCTCCGCACTAATTTGTAGGTACTGACATATTATAAATAGTTCAGTCTCGTGTTTCCGAGCTTTCCTGCACTTCAAAGAGTATTTTTTTTTATGATTTAATTACAAATGTACTTGTAGACGATGTTACTTGCCGAATTTCATTGTTCTAGGTCAACGGAAAGTACCCTATAAATTTTGATTTCCTTGAGTGTCGAAATATACGCTTTTTGCGGCATAAACAGCCGTATCTTTTTTTACGTTAACTTAGAAGTTTGATTTTTTTCACAGCTTCATGGGATTGAGTACCTATATGGTTTTAATTTCAACTCGATACCTGCACGCGTTCCCGAGATAAAGGGTCTTGACAGACGGACGGACGGATAACACAGTGATCTTATAAGGGTTCCGATTTTCTTTTTGTGGTACGAACCCTAAAAATTAAAAATATACCTCCGTGCTGAATACTGTTTCGACTGATATCAGAAGACTGCATGTTTCTATATTGCATAAGACATTTAAAATAATAAGAACATAACTCAAACCACAGAATTATTGAAGTTTATTGATGTTTCAAACAGTGCTTTCACATTGCGCGGCTTAGCCACACGACAGCAGCGATACTGCTTTCACATAAGGCGGCTTAGCCGCACAATAGCAGCGCGCCTGAAGTCGCGCCGCGCTGCAGTTGGGCTGCCCCCACGCTGCTTGATTGGTACGGATGCCCAGCCGCGCGACAGCAGTGACCAAAGTCGCGCTATTGTCAAGCGGATAAGCAAAACTATGTGAAATGCCTGTTTCACAATTTCTTAGTTTATGGGACACAACGTTTAAAAAAAGTACTTATCCTGAAGCTTTTTTAAGTTGGATGTGTTTATAAATATTGTGACATAGTGAGTCTTAACGAGCAATATTACGTAGCAAATAATTTTTTCGGGAAGTGGCTCTCCCTCTCTCTTCAATTTTTTCTTTCAATAATTTCAAGTCAAAGCTCAACAAGAACAAAAAGTCAACTCACTAGTCTCGAAGCTCTTCTTGAGCCGGTTGAGGTCGGAGGCGCTGCCGGAGACGCGGTAAACGCCCACCTCGTGTATGCCGCGCCGCTCCACCTCGCGTACGCACGCGCTTATTATGAACGGGATGTTGCGCTTCTCGCGTCTGCGGGACAAACAACAGATTCTTGCAGGATTCAACAACATTCACTTTGTAACTACACATTGGCGTAGCCGGGCGTGCCGTGTCCCATCTCTGATGGGCTAGCGTCCCACGAATAAAGTATTATTTATTATTACGCCACGCTAGGCTCGTGTAAGCATGCTAGGTGTAGTGTGGTGACACCTCATCCGACATGTGTGTCGAGGAGAGGACCGTAACTAAGGGAAACTAATGGAAAAAGGGTAAAATTAAGTAAAATCGTGAAAATAAGTGGATAATAGCAGAAAAGTTGGGCAGTTGGGTGGTTACAGTGTGAATATTACAAAATGAGTGACATGAGAGAGAAAAGTCAATAAAGGAAAAATATACAAAATCCTAAAATGACTCTGAGGAGTCCACATTAAGTCTCCAACATATCATGCTCTCTTCTCGGCCCAGTATAATACAGAACGTCCAATCGAAAAGGCGTTTTATGGATTAAACGTTGTGTATTGTACTGGGCCGAGAAGAGAGCATGTTACTTATGACTATGACTTCATTAGAGCTATACGATTTTTCAACGACCTTTGTGTTGAAAACGAAGACATTGATGTGTTCACCGATAGCATTTCCGTCACTCGCAATAATTTCTAAGTTTCGTGATTCTATATAGGCTTCATATAGAATCACGAAACCGGCCGACAAAACGTATTACCACGGTGTGCCATTCTCCTTCTTTAATTGTTTGTCGATCTAGTTACTGACTCTGGTGTCTTGTGTGTTATCTCTCTTTCACTTGTACTAATTGCCCAAAATATTGCTATCAGTGAAAACTTTTTGTTGGCTTTCTGTATCTACGTGTGTAAATTTAATATGTTAGTGATAAGCTGTTAGCTTTCCCAATAAAATAAAATAAATAAATGTGTGGTTGCGGCGTCACTAAAGCCGAATTTACATTACGAATCTAGTGCCATGAAAATAGTTCCGTGACGTTTTACAATGCATGCATCGATTTCACGACACTGAAAGAATTTGGTGTCGCGCGCGATTTTTGGATAAAAGTAGTGTTATGCAGCTAATGTCATCGTATAAACCCGACGCGAAACTAGTGTCACGAAAGCGCCTGCACTGATAGGATGTGCGATTTTTAGTCGTGGTGTGTTAGTAAAAAAAAATTAGAAAATTTTAATATCAAACCGACGATGGACAGCTGATGAAAATATAGAATTTACCAATGACAACCTATTCTTAATTTTATACAATAACATCTATATGACAACATTTAGCAATGCAAACTAAAGCTGTCGGAGCCATAATTCCAACTACACTGTTAATTTCACGACACTATTACTCTAACGAAATACCGCAACAAGTTTCATGAAATTAGTTTCATTATGCATGACACTAATTTCATAACGTAAATTTGGCTCGAGCTACGCTCGGCTAGCGACGTACTTGGCGACGTGGTGTATCTTGGCGCCGAAGAGCGCGCCGGCCTTGGCGGCGGGCACGCGGCGCGCGGTGAGCTCGGGCGGCAGCATCCGCAGCCGCAGCGTCAGCGAGCCGCCGCCCAGCGCCACCGCGCGCGACACGCCGCCCGCGCCCGCGCCCGCGCCCTCCGCCGCCCACTCGCGGGACAGCTGCCGCACAATACATTCTTTTTTATTTATTCAGATCGCAGAATCCATCAATTACAAAAGATACTAGTTAAATAAAAATTGGTAATTAAAAGCAAATTCATTTTGCCTTTGTTGCACACCAGGATAAGTTTACAACACTAACACACACAGAACACACACACACACACACACGTGCGCGCGCACGCACGCACGCACGCACGTATGCACGCACGCACGCACGCACGCACGCACGCAAACGCACGCACGCAAACGCACGCACGGACGCATGCACGCACACATGCACGCACGCCACGCACGCACACACGCACACAATGCGTATCATTCATTATCTATACCGACTGTTCATTACTAGAGACGAAATCAGACGGTTCACTTTTCGTTATTGTCTGAGTTTCATCCCCCATCTTTCACTCGGTATGTATGGTGTAAATACAGAATGAACGTTGAATGCCGAATGAATTCATTAGTGAACAGATCCACCGATGTTCGTTCGGTTCGTTGGCATGTTGAACTTTTCCAAATACAAGCAAACATGAGATGAACCGAGATCGTCTACCTTGATGGTACATTTGCCCCTTAGCACTGGCCTCGCCGCGTCTTCGTACAGCAGAAGGCGAAGGTTCTGCGAGCCCTCCAGATCGAGCGTGAAGCTCTCGTTCCAGCGCGGCTGCGCGCTGCGGCACACCAGCTTGGACTTGGCCTTGCGGAAGTAGTGCCCGTACGAGTCCACTTCCACGACGATGTAGTAGTCTGTCGGGGATAGTTTGCGGTTAGAATGCTGGGAAAACATATGAAAAAAAAAACCATAACGTCCACATGACATTATTAAACCGATAACATAGCACTGGATGGGATAGGTAGGAACCGGGAGATGGCGTGTCAGGGAAGAGGCCTATGCCCAGCAGTAGGCTCTATTCATGGGCCGGTTAGGTAGATAGTTTTTTTTAATCTTTTTTTATTTATGGAGGGTTCGGTACACTTTGTGACCATGTCACCTTGGTTAGGTCATATATATATATATAAACAAGCTCTGTCTGAAATATCATTATTATAAATTAGGTGCCTATACAATTTCTTGCCTTCATCCCAAACAGCGCTAATTTGTAAAGTTCTCTTGCCTCTTCAGACAGCGGATAGGCTAGCACTGCATTGCATCCCTCAATTACAAAAAAAATATTTGTGTACAAGATATTTTGCCCCTGAGCTTCCGTTCTAGAGCATTCTTGCAGCAGGTGGTAAACATCTTCCACTATGCCACACTCTTCACAATTTGGGATAGGTAGATAGTTAATCCCCACAACACAATCACTTGCCCTGGTAACAAAATAGAATAGTGCTATCGTAACCAGACAACGACGTCCGATATCAACAACATGGATCTCAAAAGAAATATATAAATAGTCAAGCTGAAATCACTGAATGAAATATATAATAAGATAAGAATATTCTTTATTGTACACCGGAAAAAAACAACAAAGATTAACTTTACTTATAGGCAGCCGTATCAAGAGGCGCGGTCATCCCGCCGAGGTGTAACTGCAGATCGCTCAGCAGCAGCGAGTGAGAGCCTGTGTCGGTTTGCAGGTAGCTGCGGCATATTTGCGGATAATTATAGTATTAACACTACGCGACCGCTGCTTAATGCGACGCGTTCGCTTTTCCCTAAAGGAGTCGTGGAGCGAACGCGCGGAGGGATGAACTGTGTGTGTTTGTTCTATCTAACTGGCAGCAGTATCAAGTGGTGCGGTCATTCCGCCGATGTGTAACTGCAGATCGCTCAGCATCAGATATCAGTTTGCAGGTAGCTGAGGCACATTAATTGCAGATGTTGTATTAACACTACACGTACGTTATATGCCTCACATGTTCTCTTCACGATTTTTTTTGTTTTTTTTTTACTTTGTTGATTGTCGCGTATTTTGTTTGGTACTACGTAGGCCTTTGCATCTAAGTAATGAGATGACTTATACAGCGTCCAGTGGCACCTTCACTCAAACTAGATGGGTGAAAGGACCACTCGGACGCTGCAGTGCCTGGGACATTGTATTTTAGATGAAGTAGGCTTACCTCTTTCTAATACCTAATTCTCATGTGTAATTCCTGGTGTACATACAATAAAGAATATTCTATCTATCTATACCATCCTGCAGATAGCTTAGTCGGCCTAGCCCACAGGAGAGAAAAGACAATACGTGCGGAGCCAACCAATTCGCGGGTTTCCTCACGATGTCTTCACAGTTAACGTATGGTATTGCTAAATTCGCAGATGTACGTAACTTTGAAAATAAACAAAGTTATAGGTACATGCCCTCAGGAATCGAACCTGGGCCTCCCGGTTCCATGTCCATTGTTCTGTCCACTTTGTTTGTTTACCTACTTGTTTACTCTGTGTTTCTGTGACAATCTGAACAAATGTCTTCTATCTTTCTTTATTTTTCTTTCTTTCTCTCTTTTTTTCTGTCTCTCACTCTTTCTTTCTTTTCTTTCTTAAAAGAGTCGTGGAGCGAACGCGCTGAGCGCTATGAGGTGTGTGTGTTTGTATCTATCTTACCGGCAGCCGTGTCCAGCGGCGCGGTCATCCCGCCGAGGTGCAGCTGCAGGTCGCCGAGCAGCAGCGAGTCGTCGCGTCCGCTGCGCAGCAGGTAGGAGCCCATGTCGGTCTGCAGGTAGCTGCGGCACGCCGTCACCCACGCCTGCAGCTCTAGCATCGACACCGCGCCCGACCCGGCCGGCGGCGCCGACGATGCCTGCGACGATTGTTTCTTGAGTAAGCGGTCAGTGGCGGTTTCGCCACGGCAGCCAGATTAGCAGATGCTACGGGCCCCGCGCATCGACGCTTTCTGACCGTAAAATAGTTATTTTCACCTCACTAGCTCGTAAAAGCTCTGTTTATCATCCGAAATCTGCGTGGAAAATCGCACTTTATCCGCTAGCGTGGAAAGTGTTTTTAAAATTCGAATATTTTTATTCAATAAAGGTTTCGTACAATAAATTACATATATATAATTACATATTTAAAAAAAAAACTTTAAAATTTTCTTCTCTTTATTGAATTCACTTTACTTCCATTATTTTAATCATCAATGGACTGGCTGCAGAGAATATAAACTATTACGAAACCAATGAGGTTCTATATATATGTAATTTATTGTACGAAACCTTTATTGAATAAAAATATTCGAATTTTAAAAACTTTCCACGCTAGCGGATAAAGTGCGATTTTCCACGCAGATTTCGAATGATAAACAGAGCTTTTACGAGCTAGTGAGGTGAAAAAATATATATCAATTTGCTTTGCGCATTTCATTGTCTCTCATAATCACCAACTGGAGTGGTGAACGTTCCTTCTCAACATCAAAACATTCACCTCACCTTGATGAATATTGGATACGATTTGCTCAAAGAAGTCGACATGAATAGTAATGTTTCTTAAATTGCACAAATTAAATCCAGAAACTTTTATTTGACAGTTTTGTTTTATTTAACACTATAAACTTTTTTTATTATAATTTTTTAGGTTCAAATAATATAGGTAGGTACAGGTTAAATGAATTTGGACCCCCTAAAACCATAAACCTAGCTATCTAGAAAACCTAAAGCAAACCAAGGGCCCCCTGATAGGATTTTATGCAGGCCCCGCGCTGGCTTTATCCAGCACTGGAGGTGGTTGTTCGGGCAGAGGAAAGCGTGTGCGACTCTCGCTCTGCCGCACAGTAGAGATGATGGACGGTGGTAGAAGGATGGTTCAGCTTGTAGACGTTTAATTCTTCATGTTTCTGCCAAATTGATTGTTAGTGAGCAGCTCGAGGTAGCTCACTTGACAATGTACTCGCCGCGTGAACCGTGCAATGCAGTGTCAGCAATACAGCGACCTGCTAATTAATGTACGTTGCTAGCACATACAGTGGTAATCGATTAGGAATTATCGCAGAATTCGCAAAATGTACGCCGCGAGGCACTCGTGTTTTTTCTTCTTCCGAAACCAAACTTTTTACGTTGTTTGCAGTACTATGCCTAGTGTCATTATAGAAATAGATATTTTTATTTCAAATAAGGTAACATATTACAGTTAACACAGTACATTAAAACTCGACTCGACTCTGACTTGCGGGCCGTGACAAAGTATTAAGCCTGTAAGTGCACTGCAAACCTCCCGTATATTACGCACGTTTGGTACTCATAATTAGGCCACTGAAAATGTTTGGTAACGCGCCTAATCTATAGTCCGCTGATTGTTTCAATTATTTTTTTTTCGTTTCAATCGTCAGAATTTTTTTTAGTGACTTCGTAATATCATACACAGTCACAATCACAAAGCATCGACATTCTTCAAGCTTACATAAACGTACATACTAAGACGGCAATGGACAAAAAGGCTGAGTTTTTATTTCAATCCAACTGTTTCTTTCTGGCTTTCATTGCCCTAAGATTGATAAAGTAAACAAAACTGCAGGGCCCCAGAGTTGCCGATGGCGCGCTTCCAAGCGGAAGATGAGGTTAGGACCATTCTTCACAAAAGGTTAAGGAATTAACAGTCACCTGCAAGGCGTGTATGGAGTCGATCCACTGCGTCCGCTCATACTCGGAGCTGAGGAAGAATATGTGCTGGCGCTGTAAGGCGCCCGAGGTGCCCGGGGCGCGCGCTCCAACGCGGAATATGAGGTTCGGCGATGCCAGCACCAACTGGCCTTCGAGTTCCGCCAGCTTTTTGCGCTGCTTCTCGGCACCGCTGCGGCTGCCCAGGCGGATTTTCTGTGGAGGGATTTTTATTATTAGAATGGGTATTTAGGAACGTTACCTTCCACATCGTAAAATTTGTTGAGAAAACTAACATTATATTATAAAATGAAAGAGAGTGTTTTCACTCCGTCTCTTCTAGGTTTGAAGATATTTTTTATTTTTTCATTCACAAGCGATCCTGGACTTAGTGAAACTGAGGTCAGAGTATAGAATAAGTGGAAAAAGATCAGCAAGGCTATTCCAAATATTGATTAATGCTTTCTACCAAACAACAAAGCGTCCATCGCTTTGTTACGACATAGTTTAAGCCCGATTTCTATGGAGCGTTTTTGTACCAAATTTATTTTTGACGATTACCTATGTCATGAAAAGTATTAGTCGTAGAGAAAAATCTTATGCACGATTCTTTTCATGGCCTTTACAATGAGAAAAGTACACGTTCTCCATTGTTTCTTGTCACGTGTTTCTGACTAAAAACAATGGAGCAACATACGCACGCAGTCGTGCTGCGCAAGCTCGCCGGGCAGGATCTGCTCCTATAATAAAAGTCCTATATTACGCGCACAAAATCCTAAATGACTAATTGCTATGGCAAACGTCGGGGTTTGACAGGATTTGGTGCGCATAATTAGTCATCTGGTCGCGGATAGTGGAGGACCTGGGACGCCACTATTCTGGTGGGCGACGCCTCTTACGCCTCCTCTTCCACCGCCACAATATTGCTGAATAGAGCACACATGCACACGTACCTTGGCGTCATGCTGTGTTGGCCAGGACCTGGTCGCGGACTCCGAAGGCCTGAGACTTGAACGCCGCTATTCTGGTGGGCGACGAATCTCGCGCCTCCTCCCCTAACACGACGTCACGGAATGAAAGCTTCACCCCGCGCGCGTCTGCTACATCACAAAGCACACATGCGCACACACCTTGTCGTCATGCTGTGCCCGCTCGTCGGCCAAGATCTGGTCGCGGACAGTGGAGGCCTGCGACTTGAGCGCCACTATGCTGGCGGGCGACGCCTCTCGCGCCTCGCCCGCTTCCTCCTCTACTGCCACGATGTCGGGCAGCGGGATGAACCACTTCAGCTCGAACGTGAACTTGTCGCGCCCGGAAGCCTAGGGAAGTGTGTCGTTACAAAGGTTTTATTACAGAAACAAAAATACCCAACTGCCAGTTCAAGTATCCCATGTTACAAGGCGTGACATAAGGGTTATAATTTTCCTCTGTGGTTATAATAACACTACACACTTTTAATTCGGTTTGATCATTCAGATGTTATGATGTAATAAAGGAATTGGCAAATATACATGATCTCTGAAACATTAAACTCCTTTTTTTGTGTGGGCATTCGTCTAGAAAGGCGCTGCTAGGGTTCAACGTAGGAGGCTGATCTATGTGTGATTATTGGTTACCCATGACAAATTTGAAACTCCTTTGACTCTGTGCAAAGCAATAAAGATGAACGAAATGCCATGCAGTGTTACTTCAGCTTATATTTGGGCATTATTACGGGGATAGCAAAGTCAAAGAACATAAGGAGAAAAATTAAGTGATAAGTCGAATAGTTAAAAATGTTGCTTTGGTCTAGCTGAACCACAAAGGTAGAAAAAATGTATACTAGTTGACACTGTTAATGACGCTTTGTGTAGATAAATACAGTAATGGCTTGAGTGAACATACCTTATACTTAGCACAAGCGATGACATCATTGAATAAGAATAAGTGCCTCAATTTTCTATGTCCGTCGGAGAGTTCCACGATAAAGGAATTCTTTACTAGCCTTCGGAGTGCGCGATCGGCGTTCTGCAAAATAAAATTCTTCTTTCAAACGTGTCGAAACAAAGGATATGATTGATGATTTCTAACTTACTGCATAAAAAACATAAAATTTTTGTAAACTAGCTGTTGCCCGCGACTTCGTTCGCGTGGTAATTTTGATGTGTATTTTTTCGGAATAAAAGATAGCCTATGTGCTAATCCAGACTATAATCTATCTCTGTGCAAAATTTCATCCGGATCCGTTCAGCTGTTTCTGCGTGAAAGAGTAACAAACATCCATCCATACATACAAACTTTCCCGTTTATAATATTAGTAAGGACTGAACATCTGATTTATCTGGACAAGTGTAGTACCCACTTCTATAAAGCTTCAGCAACAAAATAAAGTAAAAGGTGACTTCGTCCAAGAGAAATAATGGGTAGAGGGAACTCACACACCAAAGCGATCGCGACCGCCGAGTTCCTTAAGTTTACACTCTTCGGGAACCGTTTAGGGACTCACCGGGAACATGGACTTGGTCTGTATAATGTTGAATTCGTCGAGGAAGTGCTGTGTCATGTTCAGAGCGTCCGTCAACATCGCGTGGTCTGGGTGACTCGCCGGCGTGTATTTGATGAGATCCTTTCAACAGAACATACATCGTTAGAAAGTCTTAAGACTGTTCTTACGTGGAGCATGCTGTCTCGCTCGCACATTTTAACATTTTTAATTATTGTAATAAAAGAGTATACTTACTTTTGATAAATGTGGTCTCAGGGTTGGATGTATAATTAAATTACGAACATTTTAAATATATTTTTGTTTACCGATGCGTAGTTTTTAATAAAGAATAGTTGTTTCCAAAATTATACATTTGGAATCAAATTTTCTCAATGAAAAACATAGGACAGTATAAGAAAAATATGCTTTGAATATCCGCAATTTAATTATCCATCAAACCCTCAGACCACATTTATTAAAAGATTAGTCATATTTTTACAATATTAAAAAATGTAAAGTTGTGCGAGCGAGACAGCATGCTCTACGTAACAGCAGCCTTAAGTTATTTTCACCAAACAGATGCTTATACACCAATAGAAATGCAAAAATTAAATCAGCCAACCACGAACACGTGTGATTGGCTGGTTTTATTTTTTTTCTGAGTTTCTTCTGTTTTGGTATATATTTTGTAAATTATTTAAATTGACTGCAATTAGTTGACTAGTCTGTAACTTTCATATAATATTAATGTTTATAATGCGTGAAAATAAATTTCCATTCATTCCACCACAAATACTCAACGAGTCTTATCATTTACTCTCCATGTCGAACCCAATGCATAAAGCATGAAAAGTAAATGTGAGGTAAGCATAAATATAATGTTAAGATGTACTTTTTCTTTTCTAAAAAGGGCGGATAGCTAATGTAAAATCCATATTCATACAGTCTAATAACCGACACGATACAATCAAGACGCGTCTCATCTACTTGTCCCAACAACTAGCTTCACTACACACTAGTCACGCTAAAAATGTTGTGCGCGTGAAAAAGGATTTTCTAACCTTTTTACTATTAAATACCACTTTGATTATTTTGTTGTTAGCAGGACCACAAAGTTTAGACTTAGTTTAAGACTTTACCGGGAAGTGGCACAATAGTTCCTACCATAAATTGAACCTTATCACTTCGAAATAAAGGCCAAATTCAATGAAAATTTATACTAGCTATGCCCGTTAAAACGTTATTCAACTACCTACAAGTATGTGAACATACCTAGAATATAAGCGCACACGATTCCTTGCATGCGCTACAGAACCCTTTCGCGGACCATTCCCAATGTTCTTGGGAATGGTCTATGAGCCACTTGTGGTCCATAGACCATAGGTTCAGTGTAATGTTTTCAGGTCAGGTCGGCAGGGGGCCCGTGGATGTGAATGGCGAGAGATCGCAAAAGAGAGCGTGATGGGGAAAAGGCCTACACCCAGCAGTGGGCAGAGGTGAGCTGATAATGATGATGAATGTTTTTAGCAGGAGGCGCGCCTTTAGCTCGTCTATAAGCAGACTCACGTGGAGGACGAGCGCGTTCTTTTGCACCCTCGCGACAGGCTTGTGCAGAAGGTCATCCAGCGACATGGGCTGTCCGCGGCAGGCGATCTGCTTCGTGAGGTCGGCGAACCGCGGCGAGCTGCCGCACCGCCGCCGCACCGCGTCCGTCGCGCGCCCGTAATTGTGGAGGAACGCGCCGTACACGTTTATGTTCTCCGCCTGGATGGGTGGTCATTTCGGTTTAGTCAAAGTTTGGCTTTGAGTCTTATTTTATAAAAAGTTGATCCCACTGAAACACTTTTAAGACGACGTTAAGGCCGGTTTATGAGAGGAATTATCATATAAATATAAACATTGTATGACCAGCACATATATTTTGGGTGTAGCCCAAAATATATGTGCTGGTCACGAAACTGGACACCGACTACAAATTATACTTATACAACACCTACATGTATAAGTACTTCAAATTTAAAGGTATTCTCTTAAATTATTTTTAACTTTTTTAGTGATGTAGTGTTTTGAAGTCGGTTTTAATTTTTAATTTTTCAATTTTTAGTGTCCCTTATAACCATAACTTACCCTACTTAATTCTTTGCTTTAAAATTTTAAGTTCTCAATTACCATCTTCGAAAGTCTTCAACAATACGTCATTAAATTACCCTGGGACTACTTTTACGCTATATTTTATGAAACATATGCATATTACTAAAATATGGGCCCCATTAGGCCTTATTTACTGCAGTCCATTGAAGAGTTCCGTTCTCCATTTCTGAAAGTCTTCATCAGATCTTCACCAATTGGGACCATTGGGACGTTATAAATCAATTCCAACAAAAAAAATTTTGTCGAAATCGGTTAAGATTTGACGGAGTTATGCGAGAATATAACCAATTTTTTGAAGTCGGTTAAAAAAGATTCTCTACGCATCAAACACGTTAAACAAACATTTAAAAGTCACAACGTTAATTTTACTATCAACTTCCTAACTGTAACCTTTTTATTAAACAACGTAACCTATTTATACCGAGTCTACATTTGTCCAGGTACCTTCCCGTTCCCAACGTATGCGTAAGAAGGAACCTGATGTTACATGCTCCCAGTACTTACCATTTTCTTGAAATGCGTGCCAACGGAGAGAGGCTCCTCCCAACTGGCGACGGCCGCCTTCAGGCCGACCAGAAAGTTCTTATGGAGCTCGTGCAGCTCCGAGATCTTGTAGAATATTGTGTTGAACTCCTCCTCCGTTATCACCGGCTGGGACGTCGATAGCGTCGCTTTGATCGCGTTCATGTACTGATGGCAAATTTGGAGTTGACATTACGGTATTAAGGTTGAGTTCTCCGAGCGCACGGATTTGTATGGAACTTATTGCGCTGCGCGAGCGAATGGTTGAGGGAAAAAGAAAGCATTTTTTAAATTACATAAATACGTACAAATCCTATTAATAGAATTTTGACGACCGACGTCACTAACACATTCAGTGATAGTCTTTTTGGTATATTTTTTATTAGCCAAAACTCAGTACAGCTCAAATAAAACCATATCTAGTGATAATTTAGACTCATGTTTGCGTTTTTTTTTTTGATGCTATAAAGTTAAAAAAATCAAAAAAATGATGACCGACGGCCCCAGATAGGACATTGAAAAGTAATATTTATTTTTTCAGATTTTAAATACTAACCATTAAAGAGTTAAACGTATTTTTAAAACATCTGATTCAGGGGCAATGTCGGAGAACCCAGCCTTAATGTCCAGCTGACACGCTGATAAGGGTATTTTAATGACTCGCAGTGCTCAAAAATTAGTTGTACATTTAAGTGGTTTAATCGCGATTATTCGCTATTGTTAATTAGGTAAATTTAACTACATTGAGCCCACCAGGGCACTATTTCATAGTACTACAATTCATGGTTTACTATGAGCATTTGATGGGCATTGCACTGACGATTAACCCACAGATCAACCAGTAGGAAGACCAATAATCGTACTAATCAGATACGCAATGTACATCAACTACTTAGGCATGATGACAAAGTTTGAAAAACTTCTAGAATGTTCCAAAACGTAAATGTCATCAGGCCTATTGTCATTATGAACTAGGAAATATACAGGGTGACTTTGAATTCGTTCACCGTATTTTGAGGGAATGTTCTTTTCATTGCGAAAAATAGTATTATTAATGATGTATCAGTAATGGTATTAACATATTTGTAAATATTCGTGATTTCCAACACTTTGCTCCAAACTGTGAATCCAAATTCGAAGTGGTAGGAATTATCGTAATGTTGAAAACTGTTTTCTAATATGTTAAATGCTTAAGAGTGTCCCGTTGATATGCGTAAACAATTAAAAAGACAATAGAGTTGGCCGGCGCCGACCACAACATGCTCAAAACATAGATTTTTTTGGATTTGTATTACTTTTCGTCCTGATATTGTTTGTCTATGCTTAAGTGAAGTAATTTTGGGTAACAATAAAAACAATTTTTCGATGCGTAATCTCTTTCAAAACTAGCACCATTTGTTTCTAAATCATGGTTAGAATGTCCCCTTAAAATACGGTGAACGAATTCAAAGTCACCCTGTAGTTTTATGAAACGGCCCTCCTCACTGGACCGATCATCTGAGACAGATCACCGGCAGCAGCTGGATGAGTATGGCCGAGAACAGAAAGAAGTGGCCGAGGACAGAAAGAAGTGGCCTGCTTTCGTGGAAGCCTATGGGCCAGTTTCTGAATTGAGAAAATAGTAGTGTTGTCTCTTCGAATTCCTCAGAAAAGAGCGTGACAACACGTTACTTGAGTGTTTACTTAGTGTAATTCTCAATTCAGAAACCGGGGCTATGTCCAGCAGTGGACGAGTACGGGCTGACTGATTAAACTACGTTAATTCCGACTTGTTCAGCAACGTTGCAGTTCACTCGAGTCACGCAGAACGATAAGAAAGAAAGAGAGAAAGAGAGAGAGAAAGAAAGAAAGAAAGAATGATAGAAAGAAAAAAAGAAAGAAATAAACCATTTATTTACATTTCTACAGAACCACACACATAAAAATAACAGAATCTATATACCTAGATAAAACATGAGTAAAATAACAATAATCTAACAAAAAAAATGAGGACACAACAAAAAAAGGTGCTGTGAACAACACAATGCCAGCAAAACTGATGTTCAGTCGGGACCGTTTGATTTTTTATTCTTTGGCACCCGGAAAAATACATATTAATTACAATACAATATATATTACGGAGCATACAATAATAAGCCCAGATTATAAATGTATAAATACTAATGAAATGTCATATGTACACACGGGCTACATAAATGATAAGGATAAGGGGCTTAAGGTGTTGAAAAAGCTCTGAGAGTGCAATATTCCTCTCACAGAACAACGTAGAACCGCGTCGTGAAAAGCTAATTCTTTATTTTTTTGCTTTTTTGAAAGCTCGACGGCGATAAAATTGTTTTCGCAATGCTGAACTTGACGCACAAAGCTGAATTGACAGTTAATAACCCCCCACAGTCTATCCGCTATCCTATAGTAATATATCTATCCAACAGTACGTATTAGTAACATTACAAAGTACTTAGTAGTAAATACCTTTTCCATGACGTAAAGACACTCGACGTAGACAGTCTCACTCTCTATAATACTTGTGACGATGCAGCGGTGCATGGTAAGCCTCTCGGCTTCCGCATTGCTGTTGTTGGACTCCTGCAAACAATGTTCAAGTATTGTATTTGTATCCTAGCATCTTACCATTAAATTGACTTTTGTTTTATAATACAAAACGGCCTTCTAGCCTTAGGTTTCTCGAACGATAGACATCATTTATTGATAATATTCATTACAAGTCAAGGTGAAATTACAAATAATATTTAAATTTCGTAATAGGAATATAAAATAAAAAATAAAAATCAAATTTACAAATGTCAATCAGACAGTATAAGAATCAAAATAATATTTTAAGAACTAATAATAATAGGGGTTAAAGTATGAAATTGCCGTTTTATTGCAATAGGTTCTTTGAATTGACATAGAATCTTCATGGTTTGAGGTTTTCGAATGAAACTTTTTTCAAATGGTTTCTATGATGTTCTTTTTTTAAAAAATGTGAAACATTTGAATATCGACTTTCAATTGTTTTTGTTATTCAATTTAGACAAGAAAGATGGATACTGCGAAAATTCGAGTGATTTTTGAATACGAGTTCCGACGCGGAACTAACGGGGCAGAAACAGCCCGCAATATCAATGCTGCGTTTGAAGAGGGGTCTACTAATGAACGCACCGTTCGATTTTGGTTTAAACGCTTTCGTGATGGAAATTTCGACTTAAAGAACGAGCCACGAGGAAGACCGCCCACACAGGTGAATAACGATGAATTAAGAGAGATAGTGGAAGCCGACCCTAGTCAAACTACCCAGGAATTAGCGGCATGGTTTAACGTTACCTTACCCACAATATTGACTCACTTGCGTCAAATCAATAAAATAAAAAAATACGAAAAATGGCTGCCTCATAATCACTCGAATTTTCGCAGTATCCATCTTTCTTGTCTAAATTGAATAACAAAAACAATTGAAAGTCGATATTCAAATGTTTCACATTTTTTAAAAAAAGAACATCATAGAAACTATTTGAAAAAAGTTTCATTCGAAAACCTCAAACCATGAAGATTCTATGTCAATTCAAAGAACCTATTGCAATAAAACGGCAATTTCATACTTTAACCCCTAATATTTTATAGAAAATAATGTTCAAAAATTCTATTAAAAATGTTTTAGTCTATGGCTTATGCTTTGTTGTCAACACTTTGTTAAATAACTGTTAACGATTATCGACGACAGAGAGGATCTGCATTTGATATATTTTCTCGTTGTTAACTAATTAACTAACAAACCTGACGACAGTTGACAGTTAGTGAACAAATTGTTAACGTAGGAGAAGTCAGGTCTAGGTTCTCTGGGGATATCCGCCGCCGATAAGTCTGTCACCGATCCTCTATTACTAACAAACGGTGCACCAGAAGTGACCGCATTTGTAAAGTGGTGATGCGTAGTTCTTATAGTCAATTGTTCTACGTACATAACTGAGTTACAATACTAGTAATGTACAAAGAAAAATATATTCTTCGTACAAAACTGGGTAATGTACCAAGAAACCTACCTTCTTTGCACATTACCAGTTACAGTGCCTGTTATGTTCATGGATGTAAATATTGTTCTTACATAACCCGGTTCTGTACAAGAAATAGCTGTTCCTTGTACAAAACCAAGGAGGTTCTTCATGCAGTGTATGTAACTTATTAATGTGGGTCCATCTTTTTATTTTTAAATATTTACAAACTCGACATGTCATGCTTCTGTGTGGCTCGGTAGATTTTTATTGCTTACTCCGAGAACCTCCTTCGTTTTGTACAAGGAACAGCTATTTCTTTGTAGAGAACCGGGTTATGTAGGAAGAATATTTACCTCCGTGAACATAACTAGCATTGTAACTGGTAATGTGCAAAGAAGGTAGGTTTCTTGGTACATAACCCAGTTCTGTACGAAGAATATTTTTTTATTTTTACATTGCTAGTAATGCAACTCAGTTATGTACGAAGAACAAGGGCGTATAGTTTATAAGATCGTATAGTCCGCACAAATCTTTTAGGCGGTAACGTGAACATAGTCACAGATCGTTTGCACATCGCTTACTGTCTTTACAATGTATGTGTGAGTAATTGACGTAGTGTGATGCGTAGTAAATTACTATTAGACAATTACTAAAGTAGTCAATTACACATACACTGTAAAGACAGTAAGCGATGTGCAAACGATCTGCGACTATGTTCACGTTACCGCCAAAAAGATTTGTGCGGACTATACACACTAACAAAATAAACTATTGAACCTTTAACACCGTACGGAACCCTAAACACATAATGTGGTGTTCACTTTATACAAACCAACTCATAACAGTAACCAACTAAAAGCGTTGTTTAGAGTCACTAAAGGCATACAAAACCGATAGGGAAGTGTTTTGGAAAAGGGTTTAGTAACGAGTGCTACATGAATTATTTATTGAGTATAAAGTATCCGAGCCTGGTGCATTAGGGCGTGCGCCGGGAGCCATGTCTGTTTTATTTGCTATAGTTGTTGCAATCTGTCATTTAAACTACATCGATTTATTTGACATTGACGGTAAGTGTATCTCTTCCTGATACAATACTGAAACGTTGCTTTCGGTTAACAGTTTGCAAGAGACCAAAGGGACAATCTTGTCGGATTCGCTAGAGTTAGGGCTGGGCTTTCGTACAAAGCACCGATAAACTAAAATAAATAGCATCGCAGAAGTGATAACAAAAACTGAGCATTCTGATTGGCTAAAGATACAATAACATAAATAACCATCTCTTTAGCTTCCCGTGTTGTAATAATTACATTCTTTTTGTTGCACTAACACAAATATTGCACATCGTAAGTAGACTAAAATTTGGTCGTATGCACGAGTAGAATCCCCATTTTCGGATACATATGGGGATTTGGTTACGCCCTGTATAACTTTCTCAATGGCTGCTTAGGGGCCGTCCAAGTATTACGTAAGCAGATTTATTACAATTTTTACCCTCATCAAGAATAAGCAAAGCAAAGACCACCCCGCCCCCCAGTAGTGCTTACGTAATGCTTGAATGGCCCCTTATGTGGTACCAAAATTACCTTAGTTCCTTTTCATATTACAAATGTAAATAAAACACACATAACCGTCTGAACGGATTTCGATAAATTCTGCAACATAGACCACTTGCACGAAAACACATAGGACTTTTTTTTTTACCCAAGTCCTATGCGAACGAAGTCGCGGGTACAGCTAACTATTGCCCTACAGCAATCCTAAAAACAATAAACTTTAATTCTAGGTTCCGACACAAGTCATGTAGAAAACGCCTTCTATGGACCATTTTACGATGCTCTTCTTTTCAACGACATTGCTGAAATCCTGAGTGAACTTGACAGTAATGGGGTAAGATTCTATATAAATTAACATTTTCTTTTCCTAGTAACAGCTAATAGCAAATAACTTCTTTTCAGCATTCACCGCTAGATGCATTGCTAACCAGCGAAAGCGAAAGTGACGAGAATGTCGACGACTTACTTTCTGAATATCAGCATTTCTTAGAAAAGGCGCACAAGCAAAGAAAATATTATTTGGAAAAAAATAAACCAAAAAACAAAGTGCCATTATACCGGCACGATGCTTACGTGAAAAACAAGGCCGGTGTCACCCCGAAATACGACGTCTACTATCCTAACAACATTTATGAGTCTGGACATCTAAAGCTCCCTCGATCATTTTACAACTCTCCTTTAGAGTTTTTCATTCCGATGAATCCAAAAAACAACTACTACAGCAACATAGAGATCTCAACAGACTCAGCATCCAAGATTGCGAAAAATATTCAGGACTCTGGACTAAGACAAATGGAATCGTATCAAATAAAAGCCGACTACCCACCTTTACCTCTTGAATTTATGACCGGTAACCAAAACGAAAACATAAAGTACTTTACTCCAGAGTCAAAAAAGCTTCAGCAAACTCTTCCACCACTTGATCAACCTGATAAATCAAATCGTGACGCGGAAAATTTATTGAATATACGCATCAAAGTTGAAATACAAGCGCCCAAGTCTCTGGGTGCCGCTGGTGCTCACCACTGCAGGAACTACTCTCAGGGCAGAACATGGGCCACAGATAGTAACACAGACAACGTGGAGAATGCACCACCGACACTCTCCGTGCCATTCACTTATTACAATTTCCCAATGCGAATGGAAATGGTATCTATGAAAGCCGTTAAAAATAACAAAGTCAATGGAGCTCAATATCCCAAAATTATGATTCACAAAAAGAAGAAATCTAGACCTGGTAGTGCGAACAAAAAGCATAAAAAGAAGTTGGTCTCGTTTCACGATGTTAAATTCGACCCTAGACCACAGGCACCGACATTTTTAGTAGAAACTTTCGCTAAACCTACATCTAGTCATTTAAATATCACTGAAGATAGTCCAGTCAATGTGACTCAAATATCAGACAAACCTAAAGTAGTAATGATTGAAAACACGATAGAGCCGATAAAAACTAATGAATCTCTAGCGGAAGAATTAGTTTATCTATCCAGAAATAACACAAGTCATGAAAATGCTACAGAAGAAATTCAAAGAATCGAAAATAGTATAGAAGTCGACGATTTGAAATTAAACTCAAGCGGAGTTACTAAGAAGTCAAAAAACAAACGAAAACCCAGAGATATTTTGGTTAATAGTAGGGTTAGCATAACCACTACTAGCACTCAAAAACCAAAACAAAAGTTGGAGGAAGTGAAAAAAGTGGAAAGATTTTTATTTACAGACCCTGAGCTATTATACTGGCCTAATACCAACGTTTCTCACAATATATCAGTCGATAAAAACAATATAACAGTATTAATTCTAGAACGCGAACATAAGAAAGCTAAACTTAACATATCTAAGGAAAGCATTAGACTCAATCACAAATCAGTGTTAGAGAAGGCCATATTCGGCGAAGTGAACTGGGATGACATAGACACAGTAGCGCCAGTATTTATGTCTTTTGTTGGCAAGTACATTAGAGGAGTGCTCACTTTTTGTTCTTCAACTATTTGTCACTCTATGAAATGTGCCCAGAAGCAGTGCATTTACAGAATCTGTGCGCCCAACGAAAGATCCAATAACAACGGACACTGTGTCGGATCTAACAGTACAGGTATGTTATTTTGTTTGTGTACCTTCGTGTTTACTATGTGATTCTGTGACAATTGAAATAAATGTCTTCTTTCTTTCTTATTTTATCATAGTATAAGAAAAAATACTTTAGTTCTGTTTGAAACAATCTAAATTGTGTTTTGTGTATTTCCAGATAGCGTAGCATCTATGGAATCTATAATGGACTTGCCATCGAATCTAGCATTTGAAATAGTAGACATTCTACAAAACAAAATGCCAGGCAAATTGTTTGGTAAAGTTACTCTTTGCATAAGTCCAAAGTGCATTACGTTTGCATCAGCTAAAAAGTCCTTTCTGAAACATAAATGTTCTATCAAGGATTTGAACTCGTCAGGCCATTGCCAAAATGTAAAGAACATAAAAAACCTTTAACAATGGGTAGAATTGCTATGCGTATAAATTGTTTACAAAATAAAGTTCGTAAGTAGTTACATGTTTTTTTTATGACGTTTCCTTTTCAAATCACACTGATGGTTTAGCTGTGTGAAAGCCTCAACATGGATGGAGATTTTGGTTTAAATATTTTGATTATCCTTTTTCTTTTACAAGCAGTAAATATTAAATGTGGGGTAAGATATGTAAATTCCGTATGGCGCCGGATTAAGAATAGCGTCACTCCATTTCCTTCCGTGGAGGTCGTAGAAGGCGACTTAGGAAATCAATTGCCAGGAGATGGGCAGCAGCGTCTTCCTGAGATTCCAACCGCATACTGCGATCTGCAACCCGCCTGCCAAGCGTGGCGATTATGGCAAAACCCCTCATGGTTATGAAAACCTCGAAGGAGGCCTATGTCCTGCAGTGGGCGTCAAATGGCTGATGGTGATGATCCAAATAGATTCTATAATTATTAATTTCAAATCTAAAACTTATTAATTTCAGAAATTCACGGAGAGTCCAAACTATTTTTTCATAAACACATGGATGCAGCCACATTTTGAACATTATAAGAATTTGAATTTGGAAAACTTATCAATGAAAAACTTTCAAGCAAATGTAAAAACATATAACTCCATGGATTTATTTGACTACTATCCTGGCCGCCAGCAAAATCAACCAGATATTGTAGGTGGCATTAAGAGAGTTATAAAGGAGTTCAACAAATACCAAAACTCTAGTAATTTCGCAAGACCAACGCCACCGCCCGTCGATCCAAACGTAAAGAAATTGAAAGTATTGACTTCGTGCGATCATATATTTCAACAGTGCAACTACTTGTGTTGCCCTGAAAGTACTATCTGTATATTGTGTGTTCAAATTAAGATCAAAGCAGAAACAAATACCAGCTGCTTAATGGTTCCCACCAACGCGTTCCAGTACAGGCGAGTGACTAATACACTCCTCACAAGGATTACGACATCTTTAAAAAACTTCATAAAAAAATTATACACATGATAGAAAACATTTCAATACAATAATAAAAAAATATTGTTATTTATATTTTATTTCCTTAATAACAGAGAAATGTAAAGCGAACTCTACCGAAAAAAAACTTTATACGTCTAATTAGTACATAAGCAGCCTATATACGTCTCACTGTAGAGCACAGGCCTTCTCACAGAGAGAGATAGTATGGGCTTAATCACTACGCATGCCCACCGCGGATTGGCGATTTCAAGCGCTGAGGTATGTGAATAGCTCAGATACTCAAATTTCCTCACGTTTTCTTTCTTCACCGTTAGCGAGTGGTATTGCTACTATAACTTCGCAAATGTAGATAACTTAGAAAACAAAGTCATAGATACACGCCCGCAGTGGGAATCGAACCTGAGTCTCTCGCTTCCCAGTCCAATGTTCTACCCACTAGGCTACCACCGCTTTTTGTCTAACTAGTAGTTAGAAATAATTATTTGATTATCTAAATCTTAGTTATAGTTTTTATGGTGTATTTTAGAGGGAAGTCCCTAGACAAAAGTTATCCGGCCGGCATACCAAATAGTGGTATCTGTTAATCTCGAGCAGTTAAGTTAGAACACGAGATTTCCTGGCTCGGTCGTTTGTAGTTCATTAAGTAAACATTCCCGAAGATGCGTTATCTCGTGGCCGATAGGGACCGGGCGCTATAAAAGCTGCAGCGATACTGTTCAAATACTTATTATCTCCTTAGAAGCTGTATTAGCCAGACACGTCACCATGGTGTCACACAAAAAAAACGTAATATTGTTTCTCTTAATGTGCACAGCCAGCCGCGTTCTCAGTAAACCTACTGAAAGTGAGTAACACTAATTTTATATATGACTAAAAATAACACTAACACTTTTCACTAATATGAAAAGTCACGCTTCGCATTCGTGTGACTAATTCATTGCGCGCTTACAGGTTCCCTGGTAGAAGGGCGTAGCATCGGCTCCACAATCTGGGGTTGGTTGAGTTATCCCTTCACTGGGTGGAGTTCGGGGCCCGAGGAGCCCTTACCGACCCACTTCCAATTGGTGGCGTCGACTACAGAGAACCTTTTACAATACTGGTCGACTACGCGTGGCCCTTTCGACTATTTCGAGATAACTAGACGTAACGTGACCGTCTGGTGTAACGACCACACTTGCACTACCATGAAGTGCGACAGGGGCACGTGCTCAAACGTCACGTGCAGCATATATGACACGACTATGGACGGGGAATGCCGGGAGTACAAAACCACTGTGTCCGTGGAAACAACCACAATCAAAGAAAAGGTGCCAGAAACATCATCCGTCCAACCAGCGATTACGACGAGCGGTAAAGTAGAGATCCACCCAGCAGAAGAAAAACCTACGGATCTAGAAGCAGTTATGTCGTCGACAGTACCAGAGATAAATAGTCCAATTTATCCACAACCGGACAAATCAGAGAAGGTAGAATCGAGTCCCCAGAATAGGGTAAGTACATTATGTGTGCATACATGACAATAGCTCACAGCACCATTATTAACTGGACCAGTTGAGTATAAATTTAAAACATGAGAGTGGCACCCCAGCTTCTCTCTGATTGATCGTTCAACATCGTTGTCCACACCCAAAACGTCGACATAATGGAGCTCATTTTCTATTATTAGTATTGACGATTTGAAGCGCTAAGGTATGGGCACACCTCAGGCACTGAGGTTTCTCTGCGATTTTTACCTTCATAGTAGCGTGTGACACGCATTGTATGGCTACAACTTCACAAATGTACGTAACTTCGAAAACCAAATCGTTTATTTCATAGTCGTTTCATATTGGTACATGCTTAGCCAAATAAACTGAAGTGGCACCGGCGATATTGCTGTCGGTCGTTCTAGATAGCGACATTTTAATATATTAATCGATGGTTTTAGGGAAGGAAAATAATCTTAAAGAAGTGTCAAGAAAATTCTTCGAGTACAATCGACGCTGAGCCCGATACTTACGGAGCCAATATGTGGTACCTAACATTTTTTTTATCGCTTTAATACCTGGGACGAAGTCGATGTTAAATTATATCGAACGACAAATTAGAGAGAAGCAGAGTTATCACAGTTATTATATGAAGTTTCTAATAGAGTAACTTAAAAGTTTTTTTTATAAATAAAAGTAATCATTATTCTATTACAGGTGTAACATCAAGCGGCGATCCCAAAAACTACATTCTGTCGGAGATGAATGAGATGTTATCACAGTATCTTTCCACAATGTTCGAGCATTACGCCACAAGACTTACTAATGTACTGATAACAAAGCTCGAATATGACTCATTTTGCGCGGAAGGAGTCTGCTATTACACAACCTGCATGCGCGCGTTATGTCAAACACAATACTGCATGTACTACCTCACAAGGGGTGAGACCAAGTGTTCGTCGACTAAACCGACAGGGTCGTTTAAGTTCAATATTCATCAGACTGTACCGCCCATAACAGGAAATGTAGAAACGAAAAATAAAGTTCAAATCCTAGACTTTATCTAGGACCCACAAGTTCCAATATTAAGGATAATAACTTACATAAACAACAGGATAAATAAGAATATGCAGCCAGCTTACAGCCTGTTCCAGTGAGATAAAAGGAAAGCTTATCTTTTTAAGGAACTACTGAGATAAGATGTTCTAAAGACATTTATAATACAAGCTGTTTGCTAACATTACTACACGGCCGGTTTGTGAATTGAGAATTTCACTGAGTAAATACTTAACTAACGTTCCGACACGCTCTTTTCCGAGACATTCGAAGAGACAGCACTAAAGTTAACTATTTACTTAGCGAAATTCTCAATTCAGGAACTGGCTGTTACTTACTACATAACGGTAAAAGTTTTAAGTAAAAGGGTAAAAGTTTTGTTATGTGGTCATTAAATTTATTTTTTGTTCTCCGTTTTTTTCCAATGATTGTTGATAGCACAATAATTCCATAATAAAAACAATATTGTAAAATGTGGACCACTTTTATTATATTTTTTACGTTTAAGTTATCTGTTCAAGATACATTGTACTTCAGTTTGTTGTCCCTAATAAAGAAAAAGAAAAATAAATAAAACTAACATTTAACTATCTTTTTTTCAATATTCTCTGGAGTTAACAGAATACTTTCATTCTCACTACTTAAACGAGACACTCATTTTTATACAAACTTAGGCGGAGGAATCCGTTTCGCGCATCTTTTGTTTTTCCACAAACTTATTTTTAATATGGCTCGCGCGCGGTTTCTGTATCATACAGTTACTTGTTCATACAATGTTCGTGATTGATTTCATTGGTGATTGGAACTTTTACTAGAAATATCCACGTTACAAATTCAAATCACTTTTCATCCCTAGGGATCAAAGATATATTTTGGTCCCTATTTACGAGGATGTAATAGTAGATTATGTACTAAGGGAATAAAACCATGTATTATGTCATGGGCGGCATATTGAACCCTGAGCGGAGCGAAGGACTCCGAGTTAACTCGCGAGCGCAGCGAGGGAGTTAAATTTTAACTCCTGAGCGAAGCGAGGGAGTTATGTAGAGTCCTGAGTGAAGCGAGGGGTTCATACCGCCCGAGACTAAGACATGTTTTATTCCAGAGGTGAATACTCTACTTTTCACACCATCTGGGAGACAATAAAAAGACAGGGCTGCATAAGTTGAAAATATGTATTAAAACCTGAAATTAAATATAAAGTCCACACTCTTTTACGGCTTAGCAACTTAAATTGAATATAACTTTTAAATTCGTATTTGCAATTCGCGCCTTTTTTTCTTTTTTTTGTTGGTGTTTCGCGCGGTCACAGGACACAGTATTTCAGAAAAAAAAGAAAAAAAAGAGGTGAGTTTCGAACAACAATTCGAATTTCGAATTGCAATGCGGGGCTTCTCCATAGTTTTCATGCGAATTTTGACATTCTAAATTCAAATCACTTTATTCCCTAGGGAAATTCTTCATTATTATTGCCCTCGAGAGACAAGGCCATGCTTTACGATGATATTTGACGGTACGTAATAAGGCATTGTCGAGCAGGAGGTGTGAAAAAATATGTTCCATTTCAGCATGAGTAGCAAATGATAAAAAGTATATTCCATTTCAGCATAGGTAGTACGATGGCACGAGTCACGCGTTTTCTGGCGCTAAAGTATCAGAATTTGACAATTAATGTACTAGAAAGTCGCGACATTTAAACGTGTCACATTTAAAACGTTTATCAAATTATTAGCTTCATTCAATAAATTAAAAACCAACCCCTAGTTTATTTTTTTTACCTTTGATCACATTGACTCTGATAAAAGTAATATAATACTGTATATATATTACTTCATACCTTTCCAACAAACTACTTAAGGCTGGGTTCGCCGAGCGCACGGATTTGTATAGGACTTATAGCGCTGCGCGAGATAATAGTTGGGACTTTGGGAGAAAAGTAGGTATTTTTGAAATTACAGAAACACTAATCCTATTAATATAATCTGACGAACGACGTCACTTACACATTCAATGATAGTAATTTTTGTATAATTTTTACTACCCAAAACTCAGTACCGCTCAGGTAAAACCATATCTAGTGATAGTTTAGACTCATGATCGTGATTTTTTTGATACTTTAAATTTTAAAAAATCATAAAAATAATGACCGACGGCCCTAGATAGGGCATTGAAAAATAATATTATATTTTATTTACATTTTAAATACTAACCATTAGAGAGTAAAATGTATTTTAGAACACCTGATTTAAGAAAAAATGTAAGTAGCCTTTGCTTGCCGTTAACCAGTCCCGAAATGTATCAACAAAATCCATATGAACATGACATTGTGGATGGACAGCGAAATAACCAAAGACTTGGAGTAAAATTATAGATATGAACCTGCCTTGCCCCCTGTTTTTATTTAACCCTGATGATCTGTTGCATACAAAATAAAACGACTGACAGTTTTTAATACATTCATACCTCCCAAGCGAGTGCATGAGAACGGTGGTTGTGCCAATAATCAAGAACAAAACCGGGGATCCATCCGACAGAAGCAACTACAGGCCCATTTCATTAGCCACTATTATTGCAAAATTGATGGACAGCCTGCTGGACCGCATATTGTGTGGACATTTGAGGTTGAATTATGCACAATTTGGTTTTCGTTCTGGACTGTCCACTGAAAGTGCAATATTCTGCCTTAAGCATGTTGTCCGTTATTATACCGATTGCCAGACCCCAGTCTACGCCTGCTTTCTGGACTTGTCAAAGGCTTTCGATTTGGTGTCCTATGAGTTGCTCTGGTACAAGATGCGATCGGAAACCACTTTACCGGAGGAATTTATCGCGTTTCTTGATTATTGGTACAACAGCCAAACGAGTGTTGTGAAATGGGCGGGAGCAGTTTCTGACGAGTATAGGTTGAAATGTGGTGTGAGACAGGGAGGGTTAACCTTTCCTCGTCTTTTTAACCTGTATGTAAACGGGCTGGTGGAGGAACTCAGTAGCGCCGGAGTTGGTTGTTCCATAGAAGACAAATATATTAACAACATTAGCTACGCCGACGATATGGTGCTGCTGGCTCCCTCCATAAGCGCGTTAAGACGACTGGTAAGCATATGTGAGACATACGCCGGGGCCCATGGTCTCAGGTACAATGTAAAGAAGAGTGAAGTCTTAGTTTTCCAAGCACGCGGTCGAAAGGTCACCACTGTACCACCTGTGTACCTAGACGGAGCTGAGCTGAAGAGAGTTTCGCGATTCAAATACCTGGGTCACTGGGTCTCGGATGACCTCACCGATAGTGAGGATATTGAGAGAGAGCGCAGGGCTCTGGCTGTCAGAAGCAATATGTTGGCTCGTAGATTTGCGAGATGTACAGTGGCCGTTAAGATCACGCTATTTAAGGCTTTCTGTCAGACTTTTTACACGTGCGGTCTATGGGTCACCTATTCGCAGAAAGCGATCAGCGCCCTGCGCGTTCTGTACAATAATGCGCTTAGGATGTTGTTGGGGCTGCCGAGGTACTGCAGCGCGTCATCTATGTTTGCTGAGGCCCGCATAGACGGCTTTTATGCAATTATGCGGAAAAGAGCTGCCTCGTTACTCAGCCGGATCCGAGGCAGCACTAACAGCATCCTGAGAGTTATAGCAGGCAGATATGACTGCCCGGTCATGTGGCACATGGAACAATGGCACCTTAATTTAATTGGTTTTAATTTGGTCTAATTTAATTTAATTTGATTCAGTTTGGCTTGATTTGATTTGATTCAATTTAATTTATTTTGATTTCATTTGATTTGCTTTAATTGGATTTGATTTGATGTGATTTAATCTGACTTAATTTAGTTTGATTTGATTTAATTTAGTTGAATTGATATGATTTGGTTTGAATCGATTCGATTTGATTTAATGTGTACATACGAATATTATTACTAACATAGCATAAGTCACGATTGTTACTAATACTATATGGGCATTGCCTGAAATAAATGAATACAATACAATTAACAATAGATTAAAGATTAGCATATTATTAGGCTTCGAGAAACCGGGACTTAGTCACTTACTTGGTTCTGTAGTTTTCTCAGTACGGGCGGCGTGGCACTGGCCTCAGTATCCGAGGATATGGCCCTCAGGAACAGTGGAGTGTCAGATGAGTCGGCCAGTTCGGAGCCCGCTTCACTGGGTTCTGGACCTTCCGCCGCTTGCCTTTAGAGTTATTTTCATAAAGTAAGTTAGGTCATGATGTTGATTAACGACAAGAAATGGAAATGAATATCTGTGAAAAAAGCTGCAGATCAGTGAAACAAAAATTAAGGTCATAGACATATTGCGCAAAGACGTACGGTCTTATTGATAAAAACACGATTTCTTAAAACGCCGATTAAAACAGTTTGTGGTGGAGATTTTACAAGGAAATGTCGTAATCACAAATTGAATAAACTGCCTCTTAGGAGTTCTTTAGAGGAATCGTGTTTTTATAAATGAGGCTGATAGTGTTTCGAACAGAATTCCGCTCGAAATTGTGAGTGACGTTCGCAGACACGCAAACTTGAGTCTAATAACTAGTGTAATCCGTAGAACGATGCATTAAACACAATTATCATCATCATCATCATCATAGACCTTTGCGTCCGTTAGGGGCGATTTAAGCAGTCCCAAAAGTTTAACACTTTTTCGAATAACTAAAAAGTCCTATTGCCGAGAGCGAAAGGCCCTACTGCATGTAGGACACATAAAGGAAGAGTCCGGAGTCGGGGCGGTACGGATTTGGTGCCTCCTGGCTCTTTTGTCCGCCAGTGCCGAGGACCATACTTCGTCGCAGGTCTTGCATAAGCAGCCTATATACGTCCCTCTGTAGGGCAGTGCGGGCATGTACCAAAGTCATAGGTACACGCCAGCACTGGGAATCGAACCTGCGTCTCTCGCTTCCGAATCCAATGTCCTACCCACTAGGCTGCCACCACGGGTCTTGCGGCCCTTCCAAACTTATCTCTCCAGGCGTCAGGCGTTGTAATTCTATGCTGTAGTTAAGTATTTCAAAGAACTTACTGTATGAAATAGTGTATATTGACGTAGTTAGGTGCGACTGCGCAGGGGGGTGAGTCAGGCGCCCGCGGGGCGGTCGGCGCGCGGGAGAGGGGCAGCGTGCTCGTCCCGCTGGAAGCGTCGTCGGCACTCGAGCCTGTACCTCCTACAGAAAGGTAACCTTTCACATTTCAATTAAATCTTCGACACAGAACATTGTGATTAGACCAAAAATAATGGCCGTTCATTCTAAAGTAAAGTAATAATAATGATAATCAAAGTTTAATCAAGGAAAGAAAGCAATACAAGTAAAAAATAATGAAATACAAAACAAGATAAGTATAACACACTTATAAAATATTAGTACCCTGACCCCTGAACTAGGTTTTAGGGGCTGTATCTCAGGGGTCAGTGTTTTAACAATAATCGAAGTGCAATCTAGTGTGCTGTTGTGTTGTTTACAGGGATATTTTGGTTACGTTTTCAGATGTAATTAATTTAACATTTTCAATCATACAAACATGCAGAAAAGAGAACCCTTTTAAGAAAAATAATAGGTGGTGGGTTAGCGTGTGTGTGTGTGTGTGTGAGCACGAAGGTGATAGTATGTGTTAGTGTGAGTGTGTTTATGAGCAATAACGTGAGAGTGTGTGTGTGTTTGTGAGTGAAAGTGCTGAACTATTACATTTATTATTGTTATGGTACCCGTTTAATTATAAAATAATAAAAAATTACATCCTCTTTTTACTAAGAGCATTAGTGTTTCTATTTCAATGCTGAAGTACAATCATAAGTTTAGCATCAGTTTTTAAACGTAAATTGTAATGTAAATGTAAACTTTATTCACAGTTTGGTATGATTAAACAGTAAAAATTGTTTTGTGAAGCGTGAATAAATAAACAGAAAAAAGTGAATAACATAAGAATATTCTTTATTGTAGGTATACTAGAAACAATGTTAAGAACACGTACAAGATACAATTGAATACCTCAGGCACAAAATATATCTCTAGGTATTGTCTAAGACGTAAAAAAACTTACCTGCTTGAATGTAGACGTATTCGCCATCGTTAATGTCGACGGGCACTTGGTCGTAATAAGGCTCGTCTTCGGTCGCGACCACGGCGCCGTCTGAGACGTTCTCGAGGGAGGTCGGCGCTGACTTATCGGCCTCGTTGCTGTCGGCCTCGTTGCTGTTAGCCTCGTTGCTGTTGGCCTCGTTTCCGTCAGCGGCCTCGGTCAGAGGGAGGTCGGGCGTGGTCGAGGTGACCTCCTCGTCGATGGAGCGCGGCGTTGCGGCGCCGCCTGAACGCTTGCGCTCCGACGAGAGGGAGTTTATCGACTCGTATGACTTCACCTGTATTTGGGAGATAAGCGATAAAATAATTTGAGAGTTTGGGTTCTTACTCAAAACATTGTGAGTGACTTAAGTATCCGTATACCTCAGACAGGCTGAGCCTGCTTAGACTTTCTTCGTTTTTACGTTTTAACACACTTTAAGACACGGTCAAATAGCACAGATTTGCGATCACAACAAAAATGGCGGCGATTGTGAAGTGGGCGGAGTATCTTACAGAAAAACAACTTTGAGGTTATAAGTAAACGTAAGTGCCGCTGAAGTTCCCATAGTTATATATTGAAATTATAACAGCAAACATGTTGGAAATTTAATTAACATTTTTCGTTATATTGCGACGAAAATATAATCTACAAAAATGCCAATGCCAAAAAAGGTCAGTAATTTAAAGGTATATTATATATACCATGTGGCGCCGGATTAACAATAGCGTCACTCCATTTCCTTCCGTGGATGTCGTAGAAGGCGACTAAGGAAATCAATTACCAGGAGACGGGCAGCAGCGTCTTCCTGAGATTCCAACCGCATACTGCGATCGCCAACCCGCTTGCCAAGCGTGGCGACTACGGCAAAACCCCTCATGGTTATGGAAACCACGAAGGAGGCCTATGTCTTGCAGTGGGCCTCAAATGGCTGATGATGATAATATATAAAGTGTGCTATATTTTAGCGCAAATCTAAAATCTAGAAGAGATCGCGTGAAAATGAAGCAAAACGCAGGCCAGGGTGTAGGCCAGGGTGAATGGCTTTTGGACTCGAGCACTAACCCGTTCGCTGATGGAGGGCGTAGAGGCCCGGCTGGCGATGGACTCGCGCGACTCGGCGCTGCGCAGGCGCCGGCTGAGCGACGACGGCGGGCTGTCTTCGACCGCCCCGCTTTCTGGCAGCGAGGCGCCGCGTTTGCTGAACACTTTTGGTGGAGGCCTGAAACAGTGACACTATAGTGACCGTGAGCTACTTATGTAACTTAGTTCCAACTTAGATTATAACCATAATTGGCTGGTGTTCATTTTTTAGGGTTCACCTGTCACCAGGCTGTATCTCATGACCCGTGATAGTTAGGACAGGTGAGATTTTAACAGATGTTGTATTTCTATTCCCGCTATAAATAGGTAAAAACAGAATAAAATAAATATTTAAGGGGGGCTCCCATACAACAAACGTGATTTTTTGTGCCGTTTTTTGCTCGATATTAATAACCTCAATAGGTGGACGCTTGAAATATTCAAATTTTGTATCTAATAGATAATGGTACGGAACCTTTCGTGCGCGAGTCCGACTCGCACTTGGCCGGTTTTTTTTTTATTTTCATTGTCAAACCTGAGATTTTCGCACTTAGCCTCTTAGCTAGGCAACTGCTTCGGGCATAGCTGGGTACATAGCAAGTGCTGAGGTATGTGAACACCTCACACACTCGGGTTGCTGAGTTTCATTGATTGCTACGTACGAACTATGTAGGTAAGAACTCACGATGTTTTCATGTAGTTTTGGTGGTAATGCTACTAAAAATTCACAAATGTACGTAATTTATAAAAGTTCTCGGTAGATGACCTTACGTATGTGAGGGACGTGTTCTACCGATGCGCTACCAGCGCTCCGAGTTCGCTATGATGGTAATCCGAGGACGTTTACGTCTTCAACTTATTCCTATTTATAATTAGCAGTGCCCGCGACTACTTTCCGTAAACGGATTAGTCTATAATCAGCCTATGTCCACCCAGGTCCAATCTAAGCACTGGTGATAGAATTTTTGAAATCGATTAAGTACCTTAGGAGATTACCCCTTAGGGCCCTTACATACAAACTAAAGGGTAAACGCCACCGCCACCACCGCCACCGCGTTGCTGTGTGTCATCCTTTACAAACATATAAACTTACAAACTTTTCCTCTTTAGTGTAGACCTACGGTCTTATTTATAAAAACACTATTCCTCAAAACACTTTAAAAACGCCACTTAAAAATAGTCTGTGGCGGAGATTTTACAAGGAAGAGGCGTAACCACGGAGTGTTTTAAGGAATCGTGTTTTTATAAATAAGACCGGTAGAAAACATGATTCCTCTAAAACACCTCTCAGATGTAGTTTAAATAAGCTGTGATAAGTTTTTCCTTTTACCACAGACTATTTAAACTGACTCTGAGGTCTGTTTTAAGGAATCGTGTTTTTATAAATAAGACCATAGCAGTAAGCAAGACACAGCTATTTGCGCACGAAATATTGTCGTCTATATTTTGTGAGCGACGCCGACAGGCAAACGACTGCTATAACCAGAAGGCAGGTTCTGAGGACCATTTTATATTACCATATCGTCTAGAAGTTTTGCGCCAAAAAATGTAAGAGGAACAACAACAGCTCGGAAAGTCAAAAACTAAATTAATTGCTAAAATGTGGAAGTAAAAGATTAGCAGTTGTTAATTTGCGTTTTCATTTCAATAACCTTGCGCAAATAACAATTCCAAAAAGGTTATTATTTCCGCGGCGCACGCAAGCAGTCGATTGCAGTAAGCGGGCGTTAAAATGAAATAACCCTCATAGGCATTCATGCAAGGTTTACATTAATGGAGCAACAGGATGGCCAGTCAGCGTGAACGGACTGCATAAAAAGTTAGTTTGCCGTATGTATTATGGTCGTAAAAAGTTTGATTATTCTGAAAATGTGTGTTAAATAACTGATTCTTACTTAGGTGGTACTTTTTTCTTGGCAGCTCCTGATGAATCAACGGGACTAGTGTCGGAAGACTGCGGCGGCTCGTCCGCTTTCTTGGACGCATTCTCAGCGGCCTTCAGGCCGTTCACTTCGATGACAGTGACGAAATCACCGGTCTGTGATGCTGGACGGTTCTTCGACGGTGAACCATTTGTTTGTTCGTTGCCTATTCGAGAAAAAAGACCATCTTGGGATTATTTTAAACATAAAATACTCTAAGCTCTTACAGAAGATGAGGACAGGAAAGAATCGTCATCATTGTGGCCGCTTTGACCCGTGATGCTGCGGCTCATGAGCAATGTGGACTCCAGACAGTCCAATTTTTACTTCGACTCTGCCTAGGTGATATAGGAGCATGAAAAAATATATCAGACGAGCTATTTGGAGCTTAGGAAACGAACTTTCGGTGGCTGTGACTGTTTGGGGTCAAACTCATTCCCTTTCTGGGCGTGAGTTGGGCCCTGTTAGATAAAGCTACAATTAGTAATAAACTTACAATTGTCTCATAAAAAAAATTAAACTCACGATTGAACGGTTGGGCGAACACGATTGACAATGTTAGGTTTATTACTAACTAGTTGACCCCACGTTACCCTGTCCAAATTTCAATATCGTTTTGTGAAAACCTGCAGGGAAAAGCTCTTTCCGTTTTTACTTAATTAACAAAAAACGAGCCGATTGATTATCGTCAGTCGGCGCGACTTAACGCTACGACAAAAACCCAAACGTGAGAGTAGTCCCAGGAGTACTTAAGAGCCTCACAATTTTGCTCGTGGCTGTCGCTGCGACGCACCACCTCGCTGTTGCAGCGGCGCCGGGCCGCCTCGGTCAGGCTCGAGGAGATCTCGTTGATGCATTGGTTCACCGAGTTCCGCTCGCCCGAGCGCGCCGGCTTGGCTCGAAGCTGCACCTGCCATAACAATGTATTTATTTTAGGATTCCGTACCCGACGGGTGTCAACGGGAGCCGATTATTAAGCTTACTTTGCACGTAAGTCCGTCGGATCGCCCACCAGAAATCTGTACCATTCTTGCAGTTTAGTCGGCCTTGCCCGTCGTCCACAGGAAATAGAATTTCGATAATTGTGGAGCCAACTAAGTCGCAGGTTTCCTCATCACGAATTTATAAATTACGTCAAACCGCAACTGCTGAATTGACGAGTAAAAGTAACTAAGTAAGTGGTTTTTAATTTACTCATATTTGAACTACTCCATACTATTATACAACTGGTGTATTTGACATAGCTAATTTTAGTATGTGGGAGATGTACATAAGCCAGTGGCTAACCTTGTCTTCGGACGTCCGTCTTCTACGCTACGGACTCGTCGCTCTATCCGATGTGAGCCAGACACTCGTCCGTATCACTTGTCTTACGTTATGAAGAAGAAGAAGAAAACCATTTATTTCAACAACAGAAAAACACACATACATTAACAAGTTACAACATAAAATAACTTGCTGTTGCATACTACCCTTTGCAGCTCAGCGATTCACTCACAGTCTCTGCGAATCTTACCTTATCATCGGCAGCGTACACAGTCTCCGTTACGGATTCGACATTCTTGCTGCTATAGCAGAAGCTGTCGTCCGCATCATCAGCGAGTTGCTGTTGTGTACAGTACTCCACCACAGTATTCCGCAATTTATGCCGCGGAACACTGGTGTACCGCGGTCATCGGTTGGTGGGCCTCGGAAAATGGCATTTTTTGACACCTTGCGAATGCAATTCTTGAAATTAAATCTTGTACTAGTTTCTATGGCCTTGGTTCTAAAAATTACAGGGCTCTTACCAGGCACGTTATCTGACAGTCTCTGCAAATTGCTATTGCTTACCTTGTCATCAAGGTAAGGAATCATACGCAGTCTCCGTTATGGATTCGTCCGCATCGTCAGCGAGTTGCTGTTGTGTATGGTATTCTACCACATGTCAGTTCTTATCAGGCATGTCAAATGTGCGATTATCTGACAGTCGCATTGATTGGTTGGTATTGGTTACCTTGTCATCGGAGGCGTCCGCAGTCTCTGTTGCGGACTCGTCGCTCTTGCTGCTGTGGGCGAGACTGTCGTCCGCATCGCTCTTCTTCGTCAGCGAGTTGCTGTTCGATGATATTAAACCCTACAAAAAGTTTTAATGTAATAAGTAGTAAGTTGAAATATGTTAACACTCAATAATAATATGAATGTGAATGTTTGAGAGGACGATGGATTTTCGTTACACCCGCTATGAAGCATTCAGTTTTTTTTTGCTGGTAGTCGGAAAAAAACTCGTTTATAATTCATGGTATAACATTCTTTGGATCGGTTTTATCCCCCCTTTCATCACAATCAGTCTATTGCTGTCCACTGCTTAGTATAATGGTAAATTCTCCCATATGCCATCATTTACGGTCTTTCGCCATCTACGTCCACGGACTTCGGAATGCGGACCGCGATCCGACGTCAATTTTGTTTTTTAAGCCATAGAGTGGCATAAAAATACATTTTTGATGCTTAAAAAACGTTAAGATGGACAATCCGAACACAGTGGACAGTTACGGAATAGGAGGGCGGGGGGTCTGTAGAATGGCCCTATTACGAGGCCGACGGCGGAAATCTCATCATAATCATCATAAACAGCCTATATGCGTCCCACTGTAGGGCACAGACTTTCTCTCAGAGAGAGAGTATGGGCTTAATAACCACGCGTGCCCACCGGGGATTGGCGATTTCAAGCGCTGAGGTAGGTGACTAGCTCAGACACTCAGGTTTCCTCACGATTTTTTCTTTTACGATTAGCGAGTGGTATTGCTACCACTCCAACTAGAAAACAGAGCCATAGTTACATGCCCGCACTGAGAATCGAACCTGGGTCTCTCGCTTCCGAGTCCAATGTTCTACCCACTAGGCTACCACCGCTCTTGCGGAAATCTCAGGTCTAACTAAATAGGGGTCTGTTTTCAGCTGCCGATCGTTATTGCCCTGATCCATCTGCCGACTTCAAGCCAAGACTTTTTTTTAATCCTGTGAGAATGAATGTATATCCTTACCTTAAACTTCGATTGAATGCTACATTAATGAATTTTCAGTCATAGCTAGTATTTAGCACAAAACTATTTCATTTAGGCCATTTATATCACAAATAATGAGCATTTATCATCATGCAATCCAATTAATGTGGATTGTCTAATCGAAACTAAAATGAGTGCACCCAGTGGTATGGAATGTTGACATCAGTATTAGTGAGAGTTTCTTAGAAAAACAGCCACAATCAACATTCCAACATCATATTGGCATCTGCGTACTGACCAGATTGAAAGTGACTAATCATGAAACCAAAGCATGAATAGGCACAATAGGTAGAATTTTTTCCTCTTTACTAACCTTGAATTTTAATACCTTACTCAATGTCAAAGGGCATTGATACAAATTATTTTATTACTTTCCCGATTGTTACTGTAGCTACTTAACTACTCTGCTTCTGTAGTGTTTATGAAGAAGTTCTAATTATGTGCAAGCAGTGAGACTACTGAGAGTAGACATAGACATGGTAGGTATTGAATTACTCATCTAGTAGTATGAGTCACCGACTTAATGTTTTTACTACAATGTTTATGCACTGATTACATTGATACCCTTTAAATATGAATGTAACATTAGTTGTCTTTTTAAGAATGATCAGTAAATTGACTGCTTTGTTGGTTTAGCAGTAACACATTAGACTATTGTGCCAGATGTCATGGGTTCATTTCTCACTGGGGATAGGGATTGAGATACATTGTATAATTTCTACAAATTACCTGTATGGGTGTTTTTCACGTTTATGAGGTCTTTGTCTAGTTACCATATAACAGAGCATCCTAGTTTGGGACAAAGACTGATTAGAAATTGTGATTCTGTGGATTTTATGTTATCTACATAAGTTATGAAAATGTGCTCCAGAACCTGAATTAATTAATGGATCATTGTAGCGTCATCCATACAATGCATAACATATTCAGCCACAGTACAGTGAATATGAAAATTATTACCTACCTACTAAATAATACATTGTGTCACAATAGCTAGGCATAGAAAGCTTTTACATAACACTATGATACAATAGCTATGTATATGTGTTTAATTAACTGGGCCATATCCATTAGGGACTTTAGAACACCTTCATGCAATTAACAAATTAGTTTTCTACATTGTTGACTGACATAAACATCACCTTTTCATTTAATGTTGTGTAACTGGTTGGATATGTGATATATGTGTAGGATGACAATAAACTCTGATGCCAAAAGAAATAGTAAAGAAAGTAAAATGTTTGTAATCATTGATACATTTGTTTACCTATAAACCATAAGGTGCATAATTAAAATACTATTGTACATCTCTGTACAAGGTGTATGCGGTATAATATGAGGGTTTTTAGGGTTCTGTACCCGAAGGGTGCCAAACAGGACCCTTTTACTAAGACTTCACTGTCTGTCTGTCTGTCACCAGGGTGTATCTCATGAACTGTGATAGCTAGGCAGTTGAAATTTTCACAGATGATGTATTTCTATAGCTATTACAACAAATACTAAAAACAGAATAAAATAAAAATTTAAGGTAGTATGGGAGCCCCCCATACTACAAATGTAATGTTTTTGCTCGATATTAATAACAGTAACAGGTAGACATTTGAAATGTTCACAGAATATTTATTTCTATATTCGCTTCAAAAATAAATAATTAAAATAAAATAAATATTTAAGGTGGGCTCCCATACAACAAGGCAATTTTTTGCCATTTTTTTCTCGATCTTTGTGTCTAATATTGTATAGATAATGGTACGGAACCCTTCGTGCGCGAGTCGGACTCACACTTGACCAATTTTTTTTTTATAAGCAGCATACTACCTATATTTTCCATTACAGGTCAGACTATTATTCTCTTAGAGAGAGATAATATGGGCTTAATCCCAGTGCGGTGAATACTTTATACCTCAAGAGCACAAAACTTTAAAAAATGTCAGCATTAATACTGAATGATACTATTTTTTTAGTCATAATTAGCATTGTTAGAATATATATTATTAAAACTTATAACAATAAAACTTGTTGTAAGTTAATTACATATCTTGACATATGGTAGCATAACAGTAAGTATGGTTTTTATGTTAAAATGTTATTATATTTTGCCATGTTTGCTCACACTTCACAAAGCAATCTAGTTATTATTCTGTAATCCATTAATCATTAAATAATAACTGTTATCATAGTTTTTTTATAATCTATCGATTATTAAATAAAAACTGTAACTTGCTTTGCTGTTTTGGCAAACGAAAACTGCAAGTACATACAACAATTTATGTATCTTTCCAAGAGAGTTAAAGGCTGGTAGTTGCCACTGAATAAACATTTTAGTGCCTATACAAATTGTGGGAAGTAGATGAGATCTTGGGCAATGTTTAGCTTGCCTACATTAATGAATCGAGATACAGATAATGTAGTTAGTCACCTGTATGCTATCGGAATCCTTATCGTCAGACTCGATCACGTCAGCTGTGTGGGGCGGCGGCTCCTTGTCTTGCGACAGCGCCTTGTGCTTCTCTACGTCCGACAACAAGGTCTCCAAGTACTCCACGTAGAACTCTTCCTTCTCCAACTCCTCTCTGAGAACGGCCACTTTCTGTTTGTGTTTCGCCAAGTTGGCCCTGACATCTTCCTCCCAAGCGGCTGGTAAAGCACTCTCCGGAAAACGTTGTACCCAGACTCGCTGAAAATCCCCGAACACGCTCATCTCTTACAAAACGATTTCATGACAATTTTATGTTACGCTAATCACCAAAATACAAGCTAAATTTTATTTTATTGTAAAAATTATCACAACAAATTGTCATCGCAGTTCTTCATTACAGTTCTATCTTACTTATGGGATTTTGTGTTTTTTCTAGTGTACGCCACAGACTATCTAACATAGCTTTTCATCTCATGGCATTATTTTGAAACGCATCTATCGAAAAACAGCTGTTTTCTGTCAACAATTAAAAATAAATTTTTATTTTATTTATTTATCTATCCACTATCTATCCATTTTGCTAAAAATGGATAAAAGCTATGTAAAATCTGCAATCGAGGGGCTAAAATCCACATCATCCTCGAAGGTACAAGAGTCCCTCCTCAGAATTCGAGGTAAAATCACTGTAAACGACGGCGGAATAAGACTTTTTCGCGAGTGCAGTGGCTTGGACCATTTGGTACCACATCTACGAAAACCTAATGAAAAAATCCTCGATATAACTCTCAGTATACTGGGAAACTGCTGTTTAGAAGAAGAAAGCAGTTTAGCTGTAAGTACAATGTCCTATAGTCTGACCTATAAACTAAAACTAACCATAGATATATTACTAAGTAGGTACAGTCAACAGTACAATGACCTTTACATTTTATCTGCAAAGTAGTCGTCCGTAATGTAACTGCGTAGAGTGCATGCATGTTAAGGTTGACGTGATGTCGACTGTACCTATAATGTTAGTAGTAACTAATTCTTTGTACAATTAAATCCTTTTCAGGTTGGCAAACTAAACAGTTTCGCCCCTCTCGTTGCCATACTAAAGAATGTGTGTCGCGACAGTATTGTGGGCCGAGCTTGCCGCCTGCTCGGGAACTTGGCTCAACGGGCCACCAACGCTGAGGGACTCCATAGCCATGGTGCTGTCACAGTTCTGATAACCCTCATAGAGAAGAGGGACAGGAATACTTCCTACCCTACCCTCACAATGGCTGTCAGGGCCTTAAGACAGTTGTGGATGGTAAATGAGAAGAGGGAGGAAATGCTAAGTCTCAATGCAGTCAGGTGCATAGCTATCTTGCTGGCCACAGAGTGCGAGTCGGCTGGGGTCATCAAGTCCTCCAATGCACACAAGGAAAGTGATGGCTTCAGAAAGAGTCAGGAGGAGCTAGTTACTGGGATTCTGAAATGTTTGGGCTATTTCACTACTCATGCTACAAATCAATGTGCTGAACAGGTAAGGTTTATGTTAATAAATATATGTTGAATTTTTTAGTAACATGACTACCGTGGCAGAGGTTGTGGGTTGAATTCCTAAGTACCGATGTAGTTTAATTTGTATAAATGGCTTCAGTCTTGCAACCACCCAGTTTATTATCTACTTACCATATCACAGGCTGTCCTAGTTTGCCCAGGGATAATTGATTGTGATGTGTGGATGTTATGTTAAAAGTTAAATGGGATTATTTAATTCCTTTCTGTGTTTCACAATTGTTTTCCTAACTCACTAGATAATTTTGTTAACACTCATTCTACAGATACAAGGTGATGGTAGAGGGTACCAGTGCCTGGTGGCACTGACTAAGATGTATGAGTCAGTGGCGTTGAGGTGCTTGATGAATCTCTGCTACTTGTCCTCTTGCCGAATGCTGCTAGGCACTGCCGGCTTGGTGGAGTGCCTCGTTGGTATACTGAAGAAAATGTCGGGTAATTTTGCTCTCTTATTCCTTTCTAACTGTAGCATTTGAGTTTTACAGAATTTCTGGTCATAAGCTTACAGATATAAAGTTAGCCTGTGCCTAAAGGCGCTGGTAGCCAGGTAGAACATTGGACTCGGAAGCGAAAGACCCAGGCTCAATTCTCAGTGCGGGCATGTACCTATGGCTTTGGCACTGTTTTCTAGCTTATGTACATTTGTGAAGTTAAAGTAGCAATACCACTCGCTAGCAGTGAAGGAAAACGACGTGAGGAAACCTGAGTGTCTGAGATATTCACATACCTCAGCACTTCAAATCCGCTGTGCACGCGTGGTGATTAAGCCCATACTCTCTCCCTGAAAGAAGGCCTGAGGCCTACAGTAGGACGTATATAGGCTGCTTATGTATACTTAAAGTAGACCACACACATGTGTCTTGAGACGTGCCGCTCCATGTATTCTGTCTAGTTTGACGTTCGACTAAAGCTGAGTTCGAGTCGGCCTTACGGAGTATCTCTGGAAACGTCTACCGCGGTTTGCTCCATAGCTTTTTTACGTGATTTGAGAGGAACCTTCAGAGAGGAACAACAGTGCGTAGATATTTAAGATTTTTCATGTATCTTTATAATGTATGGTGTGCAATAAAGAGTATTAATCTAATCTAATCTAATCGAGTGCAAATGATAATTGCTCTATATGCTTTAGAAGTGTCATGGTGGCCGGAGGGGGCGGCGCGCGCTTTGGCGCAGCTGAGCGGCGAGTCGGTGAACCGCTCGCGACTGCGGCACGCGCAGGGCCTGCCGCTGCTGCTGGCCGCCGCTAAGGACCACCCTGAAGCTATGCACGCCTTGCTCCAGTATGTCTTTGATGACACTTGTGAGTATTTGACTACCCAATAAGAACATTCCCTCTTCGGTAACATAGGTGCCATTCAGCGCTCTAGAAGTAAGCGGCATCGATACACTGCCCGGTTTGTTAATTCGAAACATGCAGCATCGAATTTGACCGCGTCGTTGGTCTAGCGGTAAAACGTTCGACTTCTATGCCAGGGTTTGAATCCTGCTGGGAATCCAACTGGCTTGGAATTGAATTGAGTTGAATTGAATTCGCCATTGTACTTTGATTGTTACAAATGGCCTCAGTCTGCTGGGTATTTTTGCTAGTTTGTGATAGTTTTGTCTGGTTACCATCTCACAGATTATTTTATCCTGGTATGAGACCACCATTGTGTTGCGTGAATGTTATGTAAAAAAACCAGTCGCCCATCTACCTCAAACTGTAACACCTGACTGTCAGACAACGCACTCTAGAAGTGTGAATGCACATATATACTTTGTGCTTAAGTAAGATGTTTGCCATGTATACTCTTAGATGGCTGATATAATTTGGATGAAAGGCATACAGATGGACCATATCCTGCACTGCAACATACGATGCTTTTTTATCAGAATTATTTGCCAACGAATTTGCACAAGCAGCTATCCTACTAATGCTACAAATCTAAAACTGTATGTTTAAGCATCTGCACAACGGATATGGATGAAATTCGGCACAAAATACACGCGATCGAAGTCGCGAGCACCGCTAGTTCATACTTCCCTAGGTCATTCCATTTCACACACATACAAGTTTTATAATTTCAGCATTCCAAATCCTAGTCAACGAAGGACTAATAAACCTGTTGACGGACGAACTAACAAAGTATCTGACCACAATGGAGTTTGAACACAACAACTTGGAAAACACCGACATGATGAGTGAAACCCCCTCAGAGGCGCCAAGAGGCAAGGCAACGCTAAAAGCCGCACCCAAGTGTGAAAACGTTCCATCTAGCATGGTGACTGAAGAAAGTGCGGGCAAATCGAATCTCTTCCTCAGGAGGCGGCAGCTTCTACTGGCGTCGAAGAATGAGGACGAGCTAAGGTAGGTAGTTAGCGAACACAATGTAATAGAAATAAACATAAACTTTCGTTGCCAAGATTTAGGCTGGCAAAGGTTAACACGTCCTTCATATACGGCCGGTTTCTGAATTGAGAATTCCATTAAGTAAATACTTAAGTAACGTTATGTCACGCTCGTTTCTGAGAAATTCGAAGAGACAGCACTACAGTTAACTATTTACATAGTGGCCCATAGACGCTTCTACGGTAAGATCTCTAAAGATCTATTGAGCTTACCAAAGACGCGGTTCAAAACATGCGTAAAGCACACTTTGCGCAAAAAGGGCTACCTACTATATACCATTAAAGATTTTTTTAGATTAAACCAGTTCAGTGCACTAGTTGTAGGTTTTAGATTAAGAATATTTATTTATATTATTTTTCTTCTAACAGTTATTTAGATCTTGCTTGAAATTGACACCTATGTTTAATTTTCTATAGTATTAGCGCTATTTCCACTAATATTATAAAGAGAAAAAGTTTTATGTAAGGGTTTTTAAATTTTGACCAGTATTAACTGCGGATCTTTAAGTTGGATATAGGCTATAGACAATTAATAAAGGTATTTTGATTGTAAGGGTGGTGATAGAAAGGGACAACATGATCGTCGGCTTCGTAGACGCCGTGGACAGCGACGCGACGGACGACAGTCAGAGTGACGACGAGAACCCGCCGGCGCGCCGCAAGTGGCTCAAGAGGGCCCGCTCTCAGAGCCCTAAGCCTTGGAACAGGGTGAGTGTTATGGGATCTTGTGAGTGTGCATGATAGCGCATTGTCAGAACGCTTGCATCACATCCGAGAAGCCGCGTTTCATTAAACTAGAAATTACATTACATAAACTCCCGTCTGCATCCCGCGGGGTAGGCAGAGACCAGGGTTTGCCACTTGTTTGCCGCATGGACGCACGCCTGTTTCCGGTACTACAATAAACTACAATTCATAGTTTTTTATGACGGTTCGATATACATTGCGTAGCGGAATACTTGTTAATCTGTGGCTAGGCAATATAAGTGCAACGAATTGTTATAGTAAACCATGAAATGGTGCCCCTGAAAATTTTTCAAAAGATTTTTTGTGGAGTCTTAGCTTCAAATGTACAAAATCCCTATGTTTACAATACATAACAGCTAAAGTAAAAGATACCTACGGCATTAAAAGGTAAGAAAAAGCTGATAATTTTATTTAAATTTTTTTTGCTTTTCGCGATTTCTAACAATTCCCCGTAGTAAAAGTTGTTCGTATTTGCGAGTAGAACTCATTGTCGTCGATATGGTGTGAGCCGCGTGGGCCGTGCCCACCCCAGAATTGTCTAAACTCACACTGGAAGGTTGGATTACAGAAAACTTGCATTAGGATTTAGTGCATTAAACCATGGCCTTTCAGGAGCCAGGGTCCTCAAATAAATAACCCTAGATATGCCAACGATAGAACTCCCTAGTTTCGGATAGATATTGAGATTTTCTTATATTCTGTAACATTTTAAACTAATCTAATAATCTCTACACAGAACAACACGCAGCTGATAAAGATGGCGCGACAAGACTGGTCTGCGGGTGTGTACTGGGAGCCAAAGAGCCCCGAGTGGCCGGCCACCTCGCACCACTCGGGCTCCAACGCCATGAGTCCCGAACGCCTCGACCAGAGCCCTCTGTCGCCGTACTCTGAAGGGAACCAGTCCGGGTTCAGTCCTAACTACCGGGGGTCCTCGACCAAAAGGGCCAGGTGGGACTGGAGTCCTGAGTCGGGGGTTAGCGTCGGTGAAGGCAGCTCGTCGTCTCCAAACTGGACCGAGTATCAATGGAGTCCCAGCGGTTCAAGCACCCCGCACTCGCCTTTCAGTGGGAACGATGGTAAGCGAAATTATCCACGGGGTACACACATAGGACCGTGAGAAACGGCATTTGGGGGAATAGGCCTATACCCAGCACAGGGTATCCTAGTTTGGGACCAGAATAAGTGATTGTGTTGTGTGGGAGTTATTTATTTGAATGTTTTCTGATTTTTCTTGTGAGGTTCTGTTATTTTAGCATATTATTCCATTTCATTATCATTTGTCACAGCAAAACAGTGCAGTGGTAACAAAATGTCTTCTCTATAGGGCTATTTGCTTCTAGCTGACCTGTCTCCTTCATCACCTGTTAGAGATCACTCGACCAAGCTAGGTCGCCTTTGCTTTATTTTGACTCAACACTCTTCTCGTACAAAACATCACTAATATATTGTTTCTCGTAAGGTCAGATTGAAAAAAATAAAATAGATAAAAAAAATCTGTGGAAGTTGGCTGCGATCACGAATTTTAAAACATTATTGGCCGCCATAGCTCTAATAGGTGCGGTGGTAGCGAGGCGGTAGAACGCCGGGTTTCATTCGGGAGGTCGTGGCTTCGAATCCCGGCATGTACCAATGACTGTTTTCTAAGTTACGTACATTGGTGAAGTTATAGTAGCAATAACACTCGCTAACTGTGAAGAGAAACATCGTGAGGAAACCTGAGTGTCCGAGGTGTTCATATACCTCAGCGCGTGAAATTGCCAATCCGCGGTGGGCACGCGTGTTGATTAAGCTCTCTTTGAGATGGCCTGTGCCGTACAATGGGACGTATATAGGCTGGCTTTATGTATCACTTAGATGTCTGGCTCGTGTAAGAAAAGGCCTATACCCAACAGCAGGCAGATGTGGATTGAAGATGACGAGTTTGCTACAATACCCTCTCTGTGTAACAAATTCCCCAAAAAGGGACTCGTCAATCATCAGCAGCCATTTGACGCCTACTGCAGAACATAGGCCTCCTTCGTGGTTTTTATAACCATGAGGGGTTTTGCCATAATCGCCACGCTTGGCAGGCGGGCTGGCGATCGCAGTATGCGGTTGGAATCTCAGGAAGACGCTGCTGCCCGTCTCCTGGTAATTGATTTCCTTAGTCGCCTTCTACGACATCCACGGAAGGAAATGGAGTGACGCTATTCTTAATCCGGCGCCACACGACGCGGCGACTCGTCAACACGCACAACTTTTACTACGGTGACCACATCAAGATAGCAAATAAATTTGATGCAGTTCCATACTAAAGACACCTACAATGTGTGGAATAGCATCTCTTAATGATTTAAATTCGCGATTGCAAGTTTCCCCAATAGTAAAAGTCGTTAGAATTTAGGAACCCTGATATTTATTTCCCGCTTTCGAAGTTCCCCCAATAGTTAAGGAAACACAATCAGAACCCCCCCTCCGTCATTTCCGTATAGATAAGGCATTTTGACCACCCACAGAGAGTTCCGACTCGGAGATGTCGGGCCGCTACTCGCCGGTGTGCAGCGAGGCGGAGGCGGAAGGCGAGGGCGGGGGCGGCGGCGCGGGCGCGGGGGGGCACTCCGAGCTGGACGCGGCGCAAGTGGCCCACGAGCTCGACGACCTCATCATGGACGATGACGAGAGCCAAGACGAGGAGGCGCCGCTTGAAGGTGATTGTTGGTAGTATTACCGAGAGGTTAAGACCGACTTACACTTTTCAAGTGTCACTTATGACAATTCACACCTAGAAGGTTTGATAAGTGTGCGTTTTTAGGGCTCCATAGTCGACAAGGAACCCTTATAGTTTCGAACCCTACACTATGCGTGGCCCGACACGCACTTGGCCGGTTTTTTTATAAGATATTCAATAACAGTTCGACAGAGTTTGTTAAATAATTTTCGTTACGTGTATCATTCCCAGACGTGCGACTTTTTCGTAACTCAGAGATTGGCAGAATGCTTAGAGAAGCCATCACTACAAAAATCGACGCGTTCAAGTAGTTGTCATTGAGCTGCAATGCGTCATGCAAATACTCAATGACCAGAACCAGTCTAGGTCCTGGTAACCAGGGCCTAGATTCGGTAAACGCTAACCGAGAACCTAAGATCACGGACCTGGGACTAGATAGCACTTATGCCACAAAATCTTATTAAGAGAAAGTACATTTGGACATCAGCTTGGTACTTTAACTACTAATTCTCCTTCCAGATGCCAACAAGATCGATACCAGTTCCGCGACGTCCCGCATAGCGTGCGTGCTAGTCTTATTATACCGCGTCTCGCATGGCGCGTGCAACCCGTACGGGGCCACGCGCGAGGAGCCCGTCCCCAACCACACGCTCGAGCTGCTCACGGGGAAGAAGTGTCTGAACGCGCTCCTGGACTACGTGGAGCGGTGTAAACGCCCGCTTGGGAGGGCTGCCCGTATTTTGACTAAGGTTTTGAGGTAAGTAGTGTCAGATTTCCCGCAATTGGTCTCTGTTTTCTTCAGCGCTTAGGGGCCACGCGCGAGGAGCCCTCCTCAATCACCAAGATTGCCAGTCACGCGCTCGAGCTGCTCACAGGGAAGGAGTGTCTGAACCGCTCCTGGACTATGTGGAGCGGTGTAACCGCCCGCTTGGGAGGCCTACCCGGGTTTTGATCAAGATAAGCAGTGTCAGAGATTGCCTTACAAAAACTGTTCACTGTGTTCTGGCGCAGGCGTCTCGTACAAGTCGTACAGGACCACACGCGGGGAGCCCGTCCCCAACCACTCCCTCGAGCTGTTCACAGGGAAGGCGTGTCTAAACGCGCCTCTGAACTACGTGGAGCGGTGTACCTAAACGCCAGTTACACGTAGTCCAAGAGCACTCGGGAGGGATATCTGGATTTTGACCAAAATTTTGTGGTGAGTAGTGTCACAGATTGCCCTCCAAAAGCCGATCCATTGTTTCCTCGGCGCGTGGAACTCTTTCACGCCACGCGCGATGAGCCCGAACCACTCGCTCGAGCGAGCGAGCTACAGGGAAGGACTATCTAAATGCGCTCTTGGACTGCGTAGAGCGGTGTAAACGGCCTAATCTTTATTAAAGTTTTCAGGTGCGTATTGTCAACAAAAATTGCGCTACAAAAGCTGACCATTAAATGGGGTCCCTAACAATACAAAGATCGTTTCCCCATAAACGTTTTTATAGCCATCCATAAATCAGTGGCATCAAAGCAACTTTAAAATAAGCGTGTATTGCATCTTGCTTTGAAAGTATTTGTTTGGTCTGTGAGGATTACTTGTCTGGAACATTCATCTGAAGTGTTCATTTTATTCTGTTTCAGCAATGCACTATGTCTAATGAGCATACTAAAACATAGATTGGCCCTCAGACTGTACAGTATGACCATATGCTCCAAACATCCGCCAACCAAGTGCCAGCAGTGTAAGCAGGTGAGTTCTATATGCATTTAATATGTCTGATCATCTGAACATCAAACAGAGGTCGTGTTGTACAAATGACCTCAGTCTGTATTATGCCATGTTTGTGAAGTCCTTCCTGGTTACTATTAGCACAGGGTACCCTTGTTTGGGCCCAGGAGAAGTGGTTGTGTTATGTGGAAGTTATTATTATCTACCATTGACACAAAATAAATAACTTCATCCATCCACGCAATCACTAGTCAGTCCTAAACTAAGATACCCGGTGCTAACCAGACAAGACCCTCACAAATCAAAGTACGGCGGTCCCCAACGGGAATAGATGGGATGGGCTTTCTTGGCTGTAGTAGATGGGATTTATACAGATAGATAATATGTCGAGTCTTCGGTTTGGATCTGTCATCAAAGTCAAAAATGTTATTCACTATAAAAACAAAATGTTTACTTAATGAACGCCAAAGCTGTTAGTTTCACAATTCATAGATTTATCACATAATAGCAGTAGTATAATTATACCCAGGTAGGTATAACTTAGTTTAAGGAAAGGCCTTGCCTGAAAATCGGCAACTAATTGCACACTGGTGCACATTAGTTATTAGCCGAGGTACAGACCTTTTTGTCTTCATACCTAATTAAAATGCGTTTAAATAAATTACTCACTAAACTGTCATCATTGTTTTATAGTATAAGTGATTATTGTGCCTTACTATAATGAAGACAAATAAACATTTTCTATTTCTTAATTGAGTCTACGACCTGTGTTGATAATCCAGCGTGTTACCAGCAAGACCAACGAGGCAGTCAAATTAATGTCTTTCAGATCGTTAGATTGAGTGCGAAGTTATTGGCGCAGTTGACGATTTTGGCCGAGTCAAGCTACGGTATTGGTGAAATTAGTTACCAGCTGCTCAGGGGCACTCCTTGCATACAGCAGACTTTGTGTCTGACACTGCCTTATATTGTCAGGTGAGTTGGACTATATATTTCATTTCATTTCATTCAAATCGGTACCTAAAGAAAGCAGTATTGTCTATCAAGTTGTTAGAAATATCAAACTCTTATCAATTTCTTGACTTGTTTTAAATTAGTTTACATTCCGATCAAACCTGAATGAAACGACATAATGCATCATACATTATTTATTAGATACCTAGCTATTTATTTCGCATAATGCCCTAATTGACCATTGTTAATTTACTTGTTATCCTATATCTTCTTTAGGTATTTACTTATCATTTTATGTTACAGGACGGAGAAGCCACTGAAGAAATACTTCATAGATTGCAGTGGTCTAAGTTTATTATTCAAAATTATCGACGAATCTAGAGAGGATTTGGAAGAATGCGTTATTGCATTAGCTAAACTTGCCACTAATGTCCATATAAAGGATCCTAAAACTTTAGAAAACACATTTAAAGACCAAATCTGTTTAAGTTACGATCCTATCCTCGATAATTTGACTGCAGACGAAATTGTTGTGTTCGAGCTAGATGATCACTCGACAGTGAAAGCAAACAAAGTTTTCCTCTGTCAAAACTCAGACGTATTCAGTGCCATGTTGATGGGATGCTTTAAGGAGTCAGTTGAGAAGTGTGTTCGATTAAAAAACGTGACTAAAGCAGCATTAGAGTACTTGTTGACTTTGCTACACTGTGGCCTAAACAACTCCAAATGTGATGTACAAACGTTTCCAATGGCCGACAAGTTAGAGACTAACTTAGAGGTTCTTTTACTATCGGATAGGTTTTTATTTGAGAAGCTCAAAGTGTTACTTAGCAGTGCCATATTACAGTTCCAACTAACCCCAGAAACTGCAGACAAAATCTATGTGTGGTCACTGAGTGAAGGAATGGGATTCCTGTGTGTAGAGTCCGTGGCTTACTTGCTTACTGGGAATATGGGTGCCGCTGAACGCACGAGGTCGTTTAGAACAATACTTAATATGGAATACAAGGAGCAATGGTTAGATGATATCAAGAGCATGATTGTGAGACAACTGGTGAAGTGAACCTATTTTTAAATTCGATCAATGATTTGATGAACTTATTGATTATGTGTGGTGTAGGAAGGCTGCTTATATTCCCCACTGGTTACTGCCGAAGAATTATTTTTGTGTTCAATGAATTTTATGGGTACTCATTTAGATTCTTTCTTGTTGTTTACATTCCACTCCCGCAATCCTTTTTGGTTCGATTTTATGTTGAGTGTAATAAATGATGTAATGATTTCAAGTATGGACCTTTCTATAAAATTAATTAATAGGTAGTTTATTTCTTTTAAAATAACTAAATATAAAAGTATATTGATGAGTTGATGACCTCTTATTACAGTTTATAATACAATAAATTGGTATGTTTTTCTAATTTTTCAGTTTGAATTCTAACTTGATAGGCTTTTCTGGTATGAGCACCATCGATGTTATCGCATTCACCTTCAAGTTCTCTGGGGAACACTTTATGTCGAAGTTGTTGACAAGCTGTAAAGAAAATTAGGTATTGAAAAAAAATTCTAATTGTGAAGATAGGCTTCCTTGCTAGTAATTTACCTGTTTTATAATTTCAGTAAGCTGTACCATGGCAATCTTTTTGCCTATGCAGGATCTGGCACCCAAGGCAAAAGGAAGAGAAGCTGAAGGCTCATGGTTGGCCAAGGCATTCCTCCTTTCATCATTCTTGTCCCAGCGGTAAGGCAGAAACATGTTAGCCTTGCTAAAGTACTGCTCATCTCTGCCTGATGTGTAAATAGAAGCAACTATTGGTGTCTGAAATTATAACACAATGATCTACTTTAAAAGGGGGTAGTGTAATCATTTATTAAATTGGCACAGGACCTATCAATACAATGATTTTAATAATGTTAACATACTGCTCCTACGACCTCCTGCGTATAATTTTGTCTATGTTTTGTCTCATTTCATCTTTTATGTGTGTGTAGGGCTTGTCTAGTTCACTTGGTGCTTCTGGTATCCTTAGCCATCTTCTGAGCTTGGGCGAGAGTAGGAACAGGTTCTGCATCAGACCAAAGCTGCTGGACGTCACCCAGTAGAGGCACATGCAAGAGGGAACACTGGCAGCAACAGGTATCATGACTATTGTGAATACTCTAAAGACGTTTGTGAATGTGTTGTACAGTTTTGAAGGCTGCCTCAGCTTAGACAATCTTTGTACCTCTATTACAGCCAAATTTGTTAGCCCAAATGCAACAGGGAAGATAAGTGAATGGTCTGGCACTGTCAAGTTGGGGATCCAGCCAAAGCCACCCACAGACAGCTCAGTGAATGTGAGTAGAGATGCAGCATCTGCTATAGGCTGCATGTATACTAGGTTCCTCAAGGCAAATGACATGCACACCCAAATAGGTATTTGAAGCCAAATTACTAAACTTGCTTTGAATGGATGGCAGTTGTCTCGAACTATGAGATTGTTCCACTGTTTCTTTAGTGATCTTTTGTAAAGCATCACAGCTTGCTTGTCTGTTAGCTTGTATGCATGCTTAGCCATAGCAGTCTCCTTTTTTAGTTCTTCTATCAGGTCTTTCAGTTCTAGGCTTATGTTTTCCACTTTAGCTAGGATGTAGAGTTGGTAGATCGAAAGAGGTAGTGTCATAAGTCCCCTCAACAATACAGTGGTGCTAATGATAGTGACCCACCACGGTAAACCAGTGACATCATGAATGTATAAGAGGCCCTCTTGCATGTTATGCACCAGATAACTGTTAGAAATGCCTGCATAGGTCTTCTCTTGCCACGCCACAAAGCCTTCCAGCGAAAGACATCTTTTATTAAAATTTGTAGGTAATCCAAACGGAGTTCCCAATACAGAATTATTAGTCTTGTAGTCTTCTCGTCGTTTATTCTCACAAAGAGCACTGAAATTTCTGCACGTATGAATAAGCTGTTTTCTGTTTATATGAGCTATAACATGGCGATAACTTATCATGTTTATGGAAAATAATAGTAATGTATTTTGGAACGGAAAATTGGAAACCGCAATACTCTGTCGCAAAACCTAACCTAAATTCCGTGAAATCTTACAACCACAGAGTACATCAATCCACAACTGTCAATCTGTTGAGTGTTGTCAATTGATTAGGTTTTTTTTTTAATAAGTTTAACGGATCTCATCACCACAGATAATAGACTTGATTTGGGAACGCAACCATGTCTTGCCAGTACATATAATTTCTACCGTATGGTAGAAATCGTAGTTGTGATAAAAATTTAAATAGGTACTTGCCCCTGCTATCAGTTTGTAAGCCCCCAAAAGGCTTTCTCGTGGCAATATCCTTGTCAAAAATGGTGCCACTGGATACAATCGCATAGCTTCTTTGATTATGTGTTTAGCATAAACATCACCTCTAAATCGTAATTCTTTGACCACTTCTGGATTTTTCGATAACAAATACAGCGTCCATAAAGTTGTGTAAGAAGTCTGAAAAATATCACGATCGTAGATAACTATATCATAGAACAGAAAATTTGCCCAGTAATATCCATTGCGGGTTTCACTCCATCACTATGATCCTATATTATTATCTAATCTAATGCAATATGGGCCTTAGCGTGGTCATTTTTGCTGATCTTGGTTGATACAGTATGAATAACGGTCCTGCTTTACGTAGCGAGAGAGGGAGAGACATAGACATATTATGTCGAGATTGTCGCGTCTTGTTAGCTTAAATGGCTTAATACAAAAATTAGGTAGGTATGCTAAAGCCGCTGCAAGTTGTAGTAAAATAATTATAAATACCGTATCTCCAGCAGCTATAATAAAATCAGCCACTAATCTAGTTATCATCTCGTTCGAGACTTTATCATCTCTTAACTTTTTTATAAGTCCGTTGCTAAAATCCTTTTCGTTGATTATCATTTCCTGCACTAGCTTTTGTGCTAAAAATGAACAGGTGGTTAATTTAGGTACTGATCTGAAAGTAGGTACTTATTTGGTGGGTAGCATACAAAAAAGTAGGTATGAAAACACATTTACCTAGGAATAACGAAGAATCAACGCTATCTTTAAAATCTTTCCATGCTTTCATATTTAACTTTTGATACCAGTGCACTGGCAATATGAACAACTTTGAAGTAGACTTGAAAATTCGCTTTACTGTTTCTGAAAATGTGTCCAGTAACTCATCAAAATATTTGCTCTCTTGGAGCGATGAATTTGGTCCCAATAGCACTGAAATTATTGCTGCAAAGATTAAAATATTGTCAATAAGCAGCCCTCAAGATTACTCACGTACTACAAAAAGAAAAATGCCTTTTATTTTAACCTCTCTGATGTACTGTTTCAAGAATTGATCTTCGCTTAAAATTTTATAGATAGCCTCTATTACTTTGTGATCTTGAACAGAGATAACATTTTTATATTGTCTGCGAATAATGGTCGGATATGATTTTCCTATCCGTGTCCTTGTTCTATTTTTTCTTCGCTTCCGCAAAATTTGATATTTTCTTAGCATCGTTGGCATTGACAGGAGGGTGGTGCCCGTCTCAGAATGGTTTGGGCCCACCCCGCCATGTTTGATTACTGCATACATGCATTGGAATTCGGTGTGTCAGAACATCGCTTTCTAGGGCCAGGATCCCCTGAAAAGAAAACCCTAAAGACGCCAATGCTTACCATAAGTAGAAAGCTTATAAAATTCTGATTCCAAACTGGGTGTGAGATCGCCACTTTGAACTCTAGTTTTCAGAGTTTTCACGAATTTTGAAATCGTATCTTTTACAGGTTCATCCAGCCACTTCTCAGCACCCTCGCGGAGTAGGTGCTTATTCATTATTCTTCGGTTTTCTAGCCACTCATCGCCATCCATGAAAAAGAGACCTCTTTTGGCGCCGTACAGTTTTTCATATAAAACCCAAGGTTCTGGTAAAATATGTGTTGGATGTTTTCCTTCGAGATTCAAAAAAAGAGATTTCATGAGAGCTGGATCGCTTAAGAATATTATATCAGTACTGGTTAACTTTTCACAAAAAATCGGTCCTATTTGCTTGTGTCGTTGATTGATGTACTCGTGTAACCTGGAATTTAAAAACGATTGCTTAGTTAATCTGTAATATCAAGTTAATATCTTAATATGTAGTAAAATTAAATGTGTCTAGTTAACAGTTAATTTGTTGAAATTTGTACTTTTTAGGGTTGCGTACCTCAAAAGGAAAAACGGAACCCTTATAGGATCACTTTGTTGTTCGTCCGTCCGTCTGTCTGTTAAGACCCTTTATCTCCGGAACGCGTGGAGGTATCGAGTTGAAATTTAAACCATAAGTATACTCAATCAATCAATCAATTCCTTGAAGCTTCAGTCATCCTCATCAAACTTCTAAGTTAATGTAAAAAAAGTTACGGTCGTTTTTGCCGCAAAAAACGTATATTTCGACACTCGCAAGAGTCGCAAGGGAATCAAAACTCATATGGTTATTCATATAACTTTCCTAGAACCTTGACCTAGAACTATGAAATTTGGCAAGTAATATCGTCGTATAGGTACTAGAAGTACAGAGAAAAAATCTGAAAACTATACCTACATTTGTAATAAAATCATAAAAAAATGTCTTTAAAGTTCGAGAAATGGTCAGAAAATACTGCGAGACTACAGATTGGTAGCTACGAAACTCTCGGCGGGCGAGTCCGATTTGCACTTGTCCAGTTTTTTAATAAAAAACTTACATAGATCCTCCTCCGGCTGCAAAAAGCGCTAATTTAGTTCCAATAAAAGGTAGTGATGTAGGTTTAGGGATATCTTTTATTGAGCGTTCTGTACTTTGTTTTACTGTTGACACAGTACTCATATTCAATGCCGATTGCAGTATCCATCTTTTCATTATTTTAGTGCGATACATCTGTAAAAAACACTACAATTAATAGACTGCCTAGAGTGCTAGGTAGGTTCGACAATAGTGCGACATTACGCTAAATTTTGCAGACTCGATAGTTTAAGTCGGGTTTTTTGTCTTTTAACAATCCAGCGTAGCTAGCTCCGGGCAGTTTCCCCGTAGCTGCGCTTGTCGTTTATATATAACCGTATGTAGGTGATAATTTCGCGATACTAATATTGTAATGTGCCAAAATGCTAGAATACAGCTATAAATGCGTCTGAAAAAAAAAAAAATTTGGATTACACACGGTGAAAAGTTGTAAAAAAATGTTTAACGTTTTGTGTTTAACCGATTTCACTGCTTAAACCGAAATTCTTATCATTTCAAATACCTACTAGAAAAGAACACCCGAGTGCCAAATATGCTTAGAAAATATAATTAGGTACTCGAAAATTGGACTTTTTTCTTCCCGTGACACAGAAAAAAAAAACTTGTTAAAAGTTTGGCATGTTAATTGCAAATTGATGTGTGTTCCTAAAGTATACTTGGCCTGTTTTTATATTAAGATACACGATTTGAGATGTATCAAAATGCAATATTCGTAAAGGTAACTTGACGAGGGGTTTAGATACTGTGGTCTAATGTAGACCAAACCTACAAAAAATACGAAATTGCTAGTGTTTGGAAAGGAAAATAATCGTCACGATTGTGGAAAAGTGGGCAATATTTTGGTATTTGAATAGCATCCGACTAGGTAGAATATTCAAGAAAAAATTAAAAACTAAAAACCTAAATTACTGGAATTCTGAAGATGGTAAGAAGTTTCTATTTGCACGTAAAAATATATGTTAGTTTTAACTTTAGGAACACATAAATTTTCCAACTAACGTGCTGAAGCTTCTATGTCCGCTAGAAGTGTCTTGGAGTTTTGATGATCGGTCAGTCAGTCAGTGAGTGACAAAATTAAGAAATGTTGACTAGGTATAATTCTTAAACTACTGGTAGAAATTGCAATATACCGTGTTTATATAATGCCTGCTTGGTTACTGGAAATTTAGGCTTCTAGTTTTATCCACAACGAAGTTATAGGGGATTGAAAATAGCCTGGACTGCTTCGAGAGCAAGAGAAGGATGGTACGGCCGCGGCCGTGCCACTTTTTCTCTCGACTTGGCGGGGGCACTGATGTGCCCCCAGATTTGGTGGAGTCGCAGCGATATTTACAAAAAATCGTGTGATATTTTTAAAATAAAAACCGACTTCAAAACACTACAGCACTAAAAACACAGAAATAATTTAAAGTAATATGACTTTTAAATTCGACGTAGGTATGTAGGTATTGTAGAAATATATTTTAGAGTCGGTGCCAAAATTATGTGCTGGGTCATGTAACTTGACACTGGCTCCAAATTATACTTCTACAATAACTACATGGGCGTACCTACTTCAAATTTAAAAGTCATATTCGTTTAAATTATTTACAATAGAATAAGATAGAAACTGTTTATTTGTTGCACACAAAACACACAAATTTCTGTGTTTTAAAGTCAGTTTTTATTTTTATTTTTTTACGTCCCATTTGTCAAAACCAGTCAAGCTGTTTGGCCTTCGGGTAACGTTTACACTCATACACATAATACACGTGGTAAACATAACCTTTTCTGCTCTCGCAGTCGGGTAATAAATATTAACTTTTTTACGACCATTGTATAATATACAAGGGTCTAGTGTAACATATAATATTAATATTTAATAGTCAGTTGAGTTAGGTTTAGACTTTACGATGTCTCAATACTTAAAACGTGATCTTAAATATGAGTAGCTAAACTCCCTTTCATTGAGAAATATGATCATTAGCACAGCACAGCGACTTTATCCATTACGAGTCAATCTGCAACACAAAACGATGCACTAGCGAGCATCGCCCTCACGTTACATCGTATTATCGTGCGTTGCACTTATGTGGTACACTTCAATCAATCGTACCATAGTTTCCCTCGGTAAAGCGACGCACAGTATTTTATAAACCCCGATTTTGTCTCATCCACTTTTTATTGTTCAAATCGTTAGTACATATCATTCTTAGCACTACAGTGAAACTCCGAAATTTGTGTGCCTTCTAGTTTATTTTATAAAAAATCGTTAAGTATCACTTTATCCGGGTTCCGAAAATCACAAAAAAAACTTATAAAAAAATAACTGTGCGAAATAATTAAAAATAGCTTACATGGAATACACATATTGAGACGTAAATTTTGGTAAAATCTCGAAAACAAAATCTTAATAGACGCCGAAATATTAATATTTTTCTCTCTTTTCATTTTATTTTTTATCTCCCGAATAACCCCATATTTAGAACGAGATTTTTATACAGGTTATTTGTCACACTTTATTCTATCAATACTATGAAAATCACAATCTAATTCCGAGTTATTCAAAAGTTATTGGTATATATTTATTTTGGTTAGGGTTGTCACCTGCGAATATCCGGAGTATCCGGACTTATATTTATTTTTATCGGCGGTTAAAATCATGCGTTGAGATTATTCGCTTTCATTCGGGACTACCAAATTTTCGTCACCTTCATAATATGGTTTCAGTAGACTAACCGCTAATGCCGGCAACGGTTTTTTTTTATTATAGTTTTTGTTTATTTGATGTATAGTCGGAAATGACCGGGTCTGACGCGTCTAATGCTCTGTGAAACAAATCAGACATTCTGGCTTCACGACTAATTGTCCGAGTATGATGCTCTCTATCAAATCGCCAGAATTTGTTCCGTGATTCTGCTGCCTGTTCAGATAACATTCCGACGCGTAGTAATGATGAGTCAATAATTTTAGCACGATGAACTAAATTCTTATGTATCGTGACTGTCATGGGATGCCATGCATATTTTTCTACGTATTTATACGCCAAGATTTTACAGTACCTACGCTGAGAATTTTTCAGTATCTATCGGTAAGTTAGTGGAAAATACTGTTGAAATTATATATAAGTGGTCCAAAAGCCACTTGTCAAGATTTAAAATTTTTTTGTTGTGCTTTTTTAGTTTTTATGAACTGTGCCTGTATTTTCGCTCCTCTTTCACGCTTAAAAACTGGTAACATAAATAAATAAATAAATGACGTCTATGTTGACATTATGAGAGGTAGACATAAGTAGGATTAACAATTTTCAGAATTTGATCCATGTTAGACTTTTCATTACAGACACCCGGTTATAAAATTTGAATTTATGAGAAGTGACAACCCTGGGTCGGGAAAATCCGGATAAAATTAGGTTTGATAATAACTTTTGAATAACGTGGAATTAGATTGTGATTTTCATAGTATTGATAGAATAACGTGTGACGACTACTGTATAAAAATCTCGTTCTAATATAGGGTTCTTCAGGAGATAAAAAATAAAAATGAAAAGAGAGAATAATATTAATATTTCGGCTTCTATTAAGATTTGATGTTTGAGATTTTGCTATAATTTGCGTCTCAATATGTGTATTCCATATAAGCTATTGAAATTTAATTATATTGCATATTTATTTTTTTATGTTTTTTTTGCGATTTTCGGAACCCCGATAAAGTGAAACTTAACGATTTTCTTAAAAATAAACTAGAAGGCACACAAGTTTCGGAGTTTCACTGTAGTGCTAAGAATGATATGTAGGTACTAACGATTAGAACAATAAAAAGTGGATGAGACAAAATCGGGGCTTATAAAACACTGCAACGCCCCAAACTACGAGTAGATTATCACAAACTTTAAAAAACACCCAGACTGAGGCCATTTGTACAAGTCAGTGATAATAAAATGCCAAGGTTATTCTGTAGACAAGACTCTCTAGACAAGATGTTAAACTATGCGAAGCTCTCTTGTTTTAGTTATTCAATATGGCTCGGAAAAACGGTAGAGACTCAGTGAAGGGTAGGTATGTACAGGGAAAAAACGTACGATGTACTTTTTCTTTTTTTGAGATTTCGATGCAGTTGTTCGTTTTAAGATAGTGGAAAACAATGTGCTAAATCAAAGTGAAAGGGATGAAAACCGGTTACATTAACTACCTGTTAACTTGAACTATTCCTAGCAAAGAAACGCAAATTCAAAACAAAACAGGGAAGAAAGACATTATTTACAAATTATGTAGCACAATAATTTTTACATCACATATCACTATGAACAGATACTTTTTATTTCACAAAATCTACATAGCAATTTTTCCCTGAATCTTTTCCTGACGAAATTAACCCTTGAACGGCATCTATTTTGGCTGTAATAAAATGATTGCGACTCACCCTCAAAATCCAAGGTAATAACTGACTACAAAATTCAAATGCATCCAAAAGCAGAAGGCACCGAATGTACTCTGTGCACCGAACTGTACAAAATGGCAAGATTCCTATTCACTTCTCTTATGTTGAGAAAAAATTATTATTGGTATGAATTATGAACGAGGAACATGAATTAAAGCTCTCCCAAATAGGCGCGTTACTATCGGTCGATAACAATCGATAATACCGGATGCGTTATTGCGATACATATCTGTTTTCAATACATTATGTATTCGCAATGAGTATTAAAAGTCTTTTAATACTCCTTGGTATTAGGACGGCAACGAAGTTACACACTGCTGCGATAATAACGAAGTAGAAGTAGGTAGCTTGCGTTCCTCCGTCCTGCGTTATTCAGGTATGAGTTCTTAGAACATTTGTAATAGTTAAGGGATTTATACTGTACAGTGTGACCATCATAAAACTGGCGAATCTGCCCGATATTAAGGAGAAACCTGTCAAAAACACAAATACGAAATAGAATTAGCGGACGATAAAACGCAGTTGTGTGTGTGCAAGAAATCGGGACGCATTATCGCAATAACGCATCCGGTATTATCGACCGATAATAACGCGCTTATGTGGAAGAGCCTTAATCAGTAAGTTGCGACTAGCACAGTGGGCAAACAACGAATTTTGAAGAACGAGAATTTAGCTCCGATATTTGTTTACTCTTGCCTAAAATGGACTCCTACTGTCATAGCAAAAAACTTTAGTTATTTGTAACCTTATGTGATACTAATAGTTTAGGAGATATTTAAGGAAATGTAAAGCAGTAGTGACAAAATGAATTGCGGTAGTGACTATAAATTTTCTAAAGGTAACATAAGTTTTTAATAAGGAATTTTCGATAAAGATTTTTTGAAAAGAAATGAAAGAAATGAATTTGTAGTGTAATAAATAATTATATTACAATAAAATAAGATGATAATAAGATTTTCTAATCGTTATCGTAAAACATAACAATTTGGTCGAATTAAGATTTGACCCGGAAAATATTTTAAGCAGTTTTCCTTCGGAATACGTTGGTTGGAGTAACTGGCAGTCTAAATTTTGTTTTGCGAGGTATTCGATCCGTTGCATCATCAGCCATATTGATTTTGAGGGATATTAAATAACTCGTTTATTTTCAATTTCACACGAAAAATTATAATTACAAAAGTTGTTTAGAATTAAATTTCCTACAATTTTGGTTGTAGTGGATATTTTCCGATTTATACCCCAAAAGAGGGGGTAAATTTTTGTTTCATCAGCAACTCGTTTATTTTTAATTTAACATGAAAAATTGATTATAACAAAGTTGTTAAAACATTCAATTTTCTACAATTTTGGTTCTTATCTTAGGGCGACCAAAATTGTAGGAAACTTAGTTTCCCACAACTTTGGTTGTAACAATTTTTCGTGTATGATTGAAAAAAAACTCTTTTCAGTAAAAATCGAAAAACATCAATCCTACCAAAAAATTGATAAGAACCAAAATTGTAAGAAATTAGATTTTAAACAACTTTATTTATAACTATGCTTCGCGTAAAATTGACAATAAACGTGATAACCTCTTTTTGTGTAAAATGATGTGACGAAAAAATTTATAAATATCAAAATTGTAGAAAACTTAATTTTAAACAACTTTGCTTGGAACAATTTTTCATGTAAAATTGAAAATAAACAAGTTAATGAAACAGAAATGCACCCCCTCTTTTGTGGTATAAATCGGAAAATATTGATCCTAGGAGAGACTGATGAGAATCAAAATTGTAGAAAATGTAATTCTAAACTATACTTACTTTTGTAATTACCATTTTTCGTGTGAAATCGAATAAGCGAGTTATTCAACAAAAAACAAATTAACGCTTAAAATCAAGATTGCGGATGACGTAACGGTTTGGGTACCTCGCAAAACAAAATTAAATTGCCAGTGACTCCCCCCCCCATCCCCCATAACGACTTCCGAAGGAAAACTGCTACTAGTGACTGTAGCGGTAGTGACTTTAGGATCATTTTCTTAAATATTTTGCGATTCTCGGGTTGAAACTTTCCAAGAGCTTCTAATACGAAATAAGGGATAAAAAATTATTATTTTTGTGTTATAAATTATGTTAAATAAACGTTAGTTACTGAGTAATAGCAAGTAACCGTACCTGGGAAGCATAAGACTGTAACTCACAAAAGTTGAATTTTCAGGAGGCACTTAGTGTGCAAAATGGGCGCGAAATGCTTCAACTTTGAAGCGTTGCGGAATGAAATTCGTCAGGATAAATAAAAAAAATGTTTTTATCATAGAAAACTAAAAGTCCTTTAGTCCCATTGAGATCAAAATTAATTAGTTAATTTTTTTATTATTATGTCTAATCGTAAGTTAAAAAAATAGTGGCTCACGTACAGTTTTATGCTTAGGTAGTTAAATGTAATCAATGAATTATGCAACAACATTCATTATAATTTTATTGTTCTTCACTTACGATATCAGATGCATTATAACAATGAGAAGCATTACAACGTTAATCTACAAAAATTCTAATGATGACAAACAAAAAATATTTAAAACAAAAGAAATAATGCCTTTTGCATTAAAAAATATAAAACAAAACATCTTTTACGACACAGCAATCAGAAGCACCGCAATGTTAAGTCTGTAAAATGTTTAATGATGTCGAATAAAAACTTAAAACAAAAAAAATGCCTTTTGCATAAAATATACCAAAAATAACAATTTAACAATACAAAAATCGCCTACAAAAAAAAATCAATGATGACAAACAAAGAACATTAAATTTTAAACAAAAGAAGTGCCATTGGCACTACCTGGATCTACCACTAGCCGCAGCTACGGATAGGTCAATGGGTGGCCTTCCAGGCGGTGGTCTTCACTGGGGATCACAGGTGTCTCTGTTCAGTTTGTGGTGGCCGTGGACTCGCCGGTACAGTGGCGCCAGCCCGCGCAGATCCGCACGCGCGAACATGTCGGTCGCCAGCCGTGTTACAAAGGTGTCCAGCTCCTCCCACTTTAGGTCCCCCGCGATCGTCTCATTCATATCGTAGCGAGGCGCGCCGACGTTTTCACGTAAGGAGAGGGTCTCCTGGGCTCGGAGCCGCTCCTTGTTCGACTCCGAGACCAGCGCGAACCATACCGGCGCAGCTTACGTGAGGCGGGGCCTGACATAGGTCTTGTTGACTTCGAGCTTCGTTTGCAGAGGGAGGCGGGAGGTGTAGATCGGACGCAGCTTCCCGCGCGCCACCTTCACCTGGTTGACGACTGCGCTGACGTGCGCAGCCATCGTGAGTCCACGGTCGATGGTGACGCCCAGGTACTTCACCTAGTTCTCTCACTCGATGACCACTCCGTGCAGCCGAAGCGGTGGCGGCGGCCTGCCAGCATTGTCGGTATCTTCCTCACATTGACCGACAAACGCCACTTCTTCAGCTAGTCGGGGAGAGCGTCGAGGACACGCTACATCTTGACTGCAGCATGCTTGGGTGATATGGACGAAGCCAGGTAGACGGCATCGTCGGCGTACAGCGCCAATTGGACGCCCTTCGGGACTGGTATGTCGGTGTATCGGGCGTAGCAGGCTGGTGACAGGCAGCTTTCCTGGGGGACGCCGGCGAGGATGTGGTGCTCCTCAGACACGGCTTCCTCCACCGCCACTCTGAAGCGGCGATCTCTCAGGAACGAGGCCACGACTGTCGAACGCCTTCTGCATATCCAGGAGTACTGCGACGGTGCACTCCTTTTTATTAAGGCGCACCGTGGAGAGCTCAGGCCGAAACCAGAACTGTTCCGGATGAGGAAGAATGTACAGGAGCAGGTGATGCAGCAGGAGCTTCTCGAACACCTTCGAGAGGGTGCACAGAAGCGTGATGGGCCTGTAGCTTTCGGGCTTCTGTGGGTTCTTGCCCGGTTTGGGCAAGAGGATGACCAGGGCTGCTTTCCACGTTTGTGGGAAGCAGCCGGTGCGCAGGTTGCCGTTGGCCGCAAGTGAGCGTCGCGGAAGGTGCCGGAGCGCCATATTCGACATGCGATCTTGGCCCGGTGCTTTCCTTGGCTTGTTACGCTGGATCATCTGCTGCACTTGACCGGCCGTGAAAACCACAGGCTCCTCAGCCGGGGCCATCGGCGCTGTGAAGTAGGCTCGAAGATGATGCTCGACTGCTGGAACCTGCTCCAGTTCGTCGGTAGGGTTCGGGACGAATGCCCCCTCGAGGCACTAGGCGAAAACATTAGCTCAGTCTTGCGCTTTGAATCTTGGGTGGCCATCGCCGCCCAGCAGCGCCCGAACAGGCGGGGAGTCAGTCGACAGCTGCCGGCATAGGCTATGAACGGAGGGGGTATCATCGCCCACGGACTCGATGTGGCGCTCCCAAGATTCTTCGGCGTTGACATCTAGCTCCGCCGTCACTTTTACCATCGGAACGTTGAGGCGCGTCTTGAGCTGAGGGCAGCGGGAGTGCTGCCATTGCTTCCGGAGGTGACTGCAGTTCGGGGTAACTCCCGCGTTCTTCATATAACTGCCGCGTGCACGCATTGAATGAAACGAAAATGCAGCGAGGCAGAACAATTGTAACTCCGCACTTACACATTAGTGTATGCATATTAATGCAGCCACTTCATTTTGATATTTTAATGTGTGGACGTTTAGCTTTTTTTGCACCTGGAGCTTGTGTTGATATACAGTGTTATACTGTTTAAGAACGTCCAGTCAGAACGCGAATTTTGCAAACAGAGTAGATGGTTCGATAGACCTTGAAAAATAGTGTATGTCTGCATTATTAACACCCTTTTAAATTATCTGTTATTTTTAGGCTCACTCTGTAACTTACTTAGTAAGAAGCAAATAAATTAATAAAGTATTATTATTATTAACACAAAAACGCCAAAAGTGGAGTTACAGTCTTATGCTTCTCAGGTATAGTTAAATGGTAGCTAGTTGCAGTAATGACGGATTTGTTACCTTGCCTGAAAAATGTGTGACTCTTGGAACCTAAAAGACAACCCACTTTTGCGGTACTCACTGGACAGATGGCAGCTCACCTGAGTATTTCGTTTCGTGCGTAGAATACGTTCCGTTCATAACAATTCGTTGTTGCATGATGATTTCGGTACTGACAGATTTTTTATCGCGTACCAAGTTACATCCAAAATAACGTTTTTATGATGTATACATATTGTGTTGAAAGTATGTTTTGGTTTCTTTAATGCTTCTTGCGTTTACATGAATATAAATTAGTTTTGCAAAGTATTTTTATACACTGGGTCAAAGTTAAAAAAATGTACACTAATATTTTCCCTTTTTCTTCCACAAAACGGCTTACGGTAAACTGATACCATGAAATTAACAGTCGTACTAGGGAATTGGCTTGTCATATGTTAACTGCTAAATCACTAAAAAAGCGTGATATCAGAGAAATATCTACTAGTTACATGTTTTTGGCACCTTCAAAGAAATAGCATGAAAAAAAATTGTCTTATTGACTTTTTAGGGTTCCGTACCCGAAGAGTGCCAAACGGGACCCTATTACTAAGACTTCACTGTCCGGTTGTCTGCCTGTCTGTCTGGCTCTCTATCACCAGGCTGTATCTCAAGAACCGTGATAGGTAGGCATTTGTTTTTGCAGGTGATGTATTTCTGTTGCCGCTATAGCAAAAAATACTAAACACAGAATAAAATTAATATTTATGGGGAGATACCATACAACAAACGTAATGTTTTTGCCGTTTTTTGCTCGATATTAATAACGGCAATAGGTAGACACCTCAAATATTCACAGAATATTTAGTTCTATATTCGCTTCCAAAATAAATAATGAAGTTTAAACTTAATATTTAAGGGGGGCTCCCACACAAAAAACGTGATTTTTTGCCGTTTTTTCTCGATCTTTGTGCCTAATGTTGTATAGATAATGGTACGGTACCCTTCCTTTCGGACTCGCACTTGGCCGGTTTTATTTCTTCCTACCTCTCAAAAAAGATAATACATTGATGGTAGATTTCTATTTTTATATTCCTTGGCACACTGATACTGAGTGACTTATCAAATTTCCGAAAATCATCTTGAGTTGTTTGATTTTTGAAATAATTTTAGAAATAGTAAGAAATAAATCCCGTCAAGATGACTGTGAAGAATAAACCGGAAGACACTAAGAAAACTGAACCAGCGGCCCCTGCAAGCGACGATTTGGTTTGTATTTTCTACTTTGTTTTCTGTTTCCGTGTACCTGTGCACCGTATTTACGAGTTTTGTTATTTTTACAGTCCGAAGAGGACAAACGTCTCCAAGAAGAACTGAATATGCTTGTGGAGAAGCTCGTTGTAAGTAAAATCAGACCATTCGGAGTGATGAAGAAACAAAACTTCGTTATTACTTTCCTAACCTAATTCTTATAATAATGCTATAATTTTGTAGGGCAACGATGTTGATTTGTATTTTCCTGCGCTGCAAATGTTGAGCAACCTGATCAGAACCTCTACCACATCCATGACGTCAGTGCCCAAACCTCTGAAGTTCCTGAGAGAGCACTACCCAGCTCTCAAAGAGGTGTACGAGAAGATTCAAGATCCCAAGACCAAAAGCTTTTGTGCTGATGTTGTGTCAGTTTTGGCTATGGGCGTCAGTGGTGCACCTGTAAGTATATATACAGGCATTCTAAAATAAATAAAGGTGATAGTAGACCAAATTGTGTTACAAAATTTATAGTGTGGTCTTATGTTAGTAAGTGAAGTTTCTTACTCCTTATAATCAAGATGTAAAAAACTAGTCCTCTATGAATGTGAAGTTCCTTTGTCATTTTTTTTCCACATAATCTACTTTCAAATTAACCCCTGAATTGCCCTTGTGGAATGGAATGTAATACTAAGTTGGTAAGTTGGTAAGTTGCGGCAGACGGGTGGTTAAGCCATCAAATTATTGCTATTTAACTATACTTCATTAAACCTTGTTCTACATGTAAATAAGCAGTTGATATACATTTTTTAGTTAAAATATGAGAAGTAATAATGTATATCAAGTTGTTTGTATGTCATAGGTCATTCAGCCATCTCATTAATTCAAGAAATATCAAAAATATTATCAATTTCTAAATTTTTGTAGAATTTAAAAATTTATGTATTTACACCCAGACCAAAGTTGAATGAAAAGAAATATACATAAGATATAATGATTAACAGGATGCAGCTGAGAAGAAAGAGTGTCTCAAATACTGCCTTCTCGGCACTAAAGCTAATGTTGGTGACTGGGGACATGAATATGTCAGGTATGTTTATCCTTACTCTTAACCTCTAGCACATAATTTCCACATAGCTGTATTTCACACGGCCTACATCTGCTAATATGTAAAAAGATTAAAAAACTGGCCAAGTGCGAGTCAGACTTATGCACGAAGGGTTCTTCAAGTATTTGTTATAGCGGCAACAGAAATACATCATCTGTGAAAATTCAACTGTCTAACTATCACAGTTCATGAGATATGGCCTGGTGACAGATGGACGGACAGACAGCAGAGTCTTAGTAATAGCCTTACCCTTTGGGTACGGAACCCTAAAAATTAATTTAGTTCACTGTTGTCTGTCATATGTTGTATGTCTATTGTCTGTCTGTCTAGCATTCCAGACAGTCCAACTAACAATTTGCCTTTTTAACTGAGGACTACAGGTAAAAGTGTGGATGGGGTAAAATATGACAATTTAATCAATCATTTACTGCTATAAATTAAAAAAGTGTACGTGTTACTTTGAGATGGTGACATGAGGTGATTAAAAATATAGTGTATAAAAATTATAAGAACTGAAATCTCAATTTTTAAGATCATGAATTTCAATCAACCTTTTGTTCCTTGGAATTTTTAGAATAATAGAAAAGAACAATAGAATATTAGAAGTTATCAATTAGTATGTATTTTCTTATCATAATCCTCTCATTTCCAGACAACTAGAGGGAGAAATAGCTGAGGAATGGAAGCTAGAGAACATGAACACTCTACTGCCTTTGGTCCGCGATGTGATTGCCTTTGACATGCAGCACTCGGCCGAGATCCAAGCCTGTGATCTGCTCATGGAAATTGACAGGCTGGACTTGCTGACACAGCATATGGACGCCAGCAACTATCCTCGTGTCTGCCTCTACTTGATTGGGTAATAAACCTAAAAAAATATATTTCACGAAATACGTAACTAAAATATTGAAAACTTCATCACATTTTGTGCTAAATTTGTTTGGAGTGTTTTTGTACCTCATAATAATATGAAAAATATCAGTTGTAGAGAAAAATCTTTGTCACAAATATTTTTTTTCATCTAATGAGATTGAATTCTCTGAAATATTCTGAAAATCAGTATATGTACCTAGGTTATTGAAAGAATGTCGGTCACACCTTTCAAGAAATTGTATATCAATTTTACATTTATTCAGATACAAACAACAAATTTCTAGTTTTACACATTTAACTCAAATTTTGTAACTTTCTTAGGGCGACTGAACTGTAGATGTATTATTTAAACAATTCGACAGTCAGTGATATTGGTAACGAATAATTTGAGACGTAAGACTTCCTTCCTTAGACTTCCTACCTATTTGCACTTGCCCATACTACGATTCTGTCTTTATCATAGCTTTATGCCTCTTTAAAAAAATATGTCTTTCTTTAACAGCCTATACTGGAGAGGAGGGTTTTTATACAGTTCTAAACAGGCCTAGGTCCTTTATTACAATGTTAAGGCTGGGTTCTCCGACATTACCCCTAAATCGGGTGTTTTAAAATACATTTTACTCTCTAATGGTTAGTATTTAAAATCTGAAAACGATATACACCAAAATAATATCGCGAACATAGATACGGTTTTAGTTGAGCTGTACTGAGTTTGGGTAGTAAAAAAATACACCAAAATTACTATCGCTGAATGTGCTAGTGACGTCGGTCGTCAAAATTCTATTAATAGGATTTGTATTTCTGTAATTTCAAAAATGTCCGCATTACCTCCATTTGTTCGCTCGCGCGGCGGCTTTAACAAATGTAAGATTCCAGTATGTAAAAAATATTGAATCTAGAAAAGAGTAAATAACGCTTTATTGTACAGAAAGAATGAAAGGAAAAAGACTTGATAGATATGAAAATGGGATTGGGTAATATTTTCTCAATAGAAATTGGTAGTGCCTTTTATTTCACCTTATCTGTTCTAATCCATGCTACTTATGGGCTCATGGATTGGATTCTAAAGGATTTAAGTTCTAAGCTGTACTAAACACTAAAATGTGCACTTAGCTTTCAAACGAATATGTCACTATAAATAGTTTGTTGAATAAAACAAATTAAATTAAGCTGTATCATCATCATCATCATCATTCAGCCACAAGAAGTTCACTGCTGGACATAGGCCTCCTCCATGGATTTCCAGAAAGACCGGTTGGAAGCGGCCTGCATCCGCCTTTCTGCCACTTGGATGAGGTCATCTGTCCATCTTGTGGCTGGTCGTCCTACGCTGCGCTTGCCGAGATGTGGTCTCCATTCGAGAACTTTTCGGCCCCATCGGCCATCAGTTCTGCGTGTTATGTGCCCCGCCCACTGCCACTTCAACTTACTAATCCGCTGGGCTATGTCGACGATTTTCGTTCGTCTACGGATCTCATCATTTCTGATTCGATCTCGTAGAGAAATTCCGAGCATAGCCCTTTCCATAGCTCGTTGCGTGACCTTGAGCCTTCTTATGAGGCCCATAGTGAGAGACCACGTTTCAGTGCCATAAGTCATCACTGGTAACACACACTGGTTGTATAATTTTGTCTTGAGCGATTGAGGTATATAAGACGAAAAGACTTTTCTAAGTTTCCCGAATGCTGCCCAGCCGAGTTGGATTCGACGATTGACCTCTTTCACGAAGTTGGACCGGCCTAGTTGGACTGTTTGTCCTAAGTAGACGTATTCGTCTACAACTTCGAGAGTCGAGTTCCCCAATGTTATTGGAGTGGGCACAACACGGGCGTTCGACATGACCTTCGTTTTGTCCATGTTCATTTTAAGGCCCACACGTAGCTGTATATGCTGCGCTTGAAATCACCGATCCGCGGCGCTTACTTGTTACGTGCGGGTGATTAAGCCTATACTCTCTCTCTGAGAGAAGGCTGCACATGTATAGCCCATACTCCTATATAGGCTGCCCTATAATAAGCTGTATGTTAAGTAGTCAAACATTAAATGAATCTTCTGTTACAGTTGCGCAAGCTACGTTGTGGAGCCTGAATCCACTCAGATCCTGCAGGGTGTGCTGGATACCTACCTGCGGTTCAACGAGTACCCTCGAGCGATGCTGGTCGCCATGCAGCTTCAAGACAAAGCCAAGTGCGAGCAGGTCTTCCTCGCCTGCAATGATTCGTGAGTTAAATGCTGGATAGAATGTTTGTTGTAATTCGCACATTCAGTAGAAGCGGTGCAGTAGAACGCCGGCCTCACATTGGGGAGGTCGTGGGTTCGAATCCCGGCATGTACCAATTGCTTTGTTAACTAAGTTACGTACATTTGTGAAGTTATAGTAGCATTACCACTCGACAAGGAAAAAATCGAGTCGAGAGGAAACCTGAGTGTCTGAGGTACTCACATACCAGCGCTTGAAATTGCCAATCCGCGGTGCGCACGCGTAGTAATTAAGCCCATACTCTCTTTCTGAAAGAAGGTCTGTGCCCTGCAGTTCGACGTATATATAGACTTGTTTAAAAAAAAATTATAAAACAATATGTTAATGAATGTCAAAGTTTTGGGATTATTAGATTATCAACTTGCAGGTTAATGAAGAAGCAGCTGTGCTACATGCTGGCTCGCCAGTACATCCCCCTCGATTTGGAGGACGAAGACCTGCACACCATTCTCCTCAACACTCACGTCAACGAATACTTCCACAGCCTGGCCAGGGAGGTAAGTTACTGGAATATTCTGATAAGATATTACTGATGTAGGTGGCAATAAATATGTCCTTTTGCTTTATGCCTCTAAATCTAATTGCTTTCTGGCTGTACAAAGCAAAGAATATTCTTATCATACATTTCAGTAAACTAGAAATATTTCTTACAATAGTTTGAAGTTCGTTCAACATATTAAAAAGCTAACCTTTATTCCTTTCAAATAAGATATTTCAGACCATTGTGCAGGTGGTCTGCCGACACTTCGCGCGGTCTTTATGACAGGACTGTACGGTTCCATTTTCCACCGTCCCGGCGACAGACGTGTCCGGTTCCAATCGTCTAACTGTCAAATTATTATGGAAATTTGACAGTCAGATGATTGGATCGCTCAGGATTTGGTGCGCATAATTAGGCCCCTGGACATTGGAAGAAATAGCTTTGATATTAGAAATTTAGGAACGAATCCAGTACGAAGTACATAAAATTGTCTTAAGTAATTATTAATGAACAGCACTTCCCAAAAGTGGATAAAATTGTTTAAGTAATTCCCGGAGTGGCTGCCTAGAACCGGACGACGGTCTGTGGGTAGACCAACAGCCCGATGGTGGGACCATGTGACCAAGTTGTCAGAGGGCGCGTGGATGTGAATGGCGAGAGGCCGCGAAAGATGTCATCATGGGGAATAGGCTTATACCCAGCAGTGGGCACAAGTGGGCTGATGATGATGATTCCCCAGAAACCCAGCAGTGTTCTAACGTATCTGCTAGTCTCCCGACGCTGTATTGTTTATCTAGCATAGCATGTAATGAGCTAATTCTCCCCAGCTCGACATAATGGAGCCCAAAACGCCTGAGGAGGTGTACAAGACGTGGTTGGAGTCCGCCGGCTCGGCGCTGCGGCCGTCCCTGCTGGCGGAGCACCATGTGGATTCCGCGCGGCAGAACCTCTCCGCGACCTTCGTCAACGCGTTCGTCAACACGGGCTTCGGACGCGACAAGCTTGTCACCACCGAGGACGGGAATAAGTGGATGTACAAGAACAAAGACCACGGTAAGTGGGGTTTTTGTGGTATTCAATGCAATTGTTTTTTTTTTATGTAAAGTTCCTCCGCGCTTCTTGCGACGCTGAACTTTTGCGGAGAGGCCCCGTTGGTACCCTTAGGGTAAGAAACCCAAAAAAGGTACGCAATGATCGACATTAAATATGTTATTAGGTTCATAACTGCTATACAGTGGATAAGAAGACACCATAAGCCTGGATTACTTAGGGCATTAAGAAGGCTTAATCTGGCCTTGTATCTATACATAGCCATATTCATATACATAATATAAAGTGATTGAGTGCTTATTTATAATATAGGTTGTGTGAAACAGATAAGTGACACTTTCCTCCATCACTTTCGAATTACGAATGAACGCAAATGAAACGAGCAATGTTCCCCCCAGGCATGCTCTCCGCGGCGGCGTCCCTCGGCATGATCCACTTGTGGGATGTGGACGGTGGTCTGACGCCCATCGACAAATACCTCTACACCGCCGACGAACACATCAAGGCTGGAGCCCTGCTGGCTCTCGGCCTTGTCAACTGCGGCGTCCGCAACGAGTGCGACCCCGCCTTGGCGCTACTTTCCGACTACGTGCTGCATTCCAGCTCCAATCTGCGAATTGGGAGTGTTTTAGGTAAGGAACATTAAGAAAAACATTATTTTTAGGGTTCCGTACACCGTATATAAGAAAAAACGGAACCTTTATAGGATCACTTGTGCGTCTGTCTGTCTGTTCGTCTGTCACAGCCAATTTGCCAGTAAAATTTGGTAGGATGTTGTAATCCTATGACCCAATTACAGATGTGCAAAGTATACATTATTTATACTTTGCACATTAAAAGTTTTTTTTTTAATGAGGGTCCTTTTTGAGTGACAAATTAGGAAATTTAAAAAAAAGTTTTGCAAACCTTACTGTGTCATATATCAAATGAAAGGGCTCTTTATAAGGATCTCGAACATATTTTTGGTATTATTATTATAAAATAAATAGTTTTGATTTTATTCATGAAAGAAGACGAAAATCGACCATTCCCCCCTGATCTCCGAAAGTATTGATCCTAAAATTTTGAAAAAAATACAAAATATAGTTCATTGCTTGTAGATTACAGGAAAACCTGTAAGCATTCTATCAATTAAAAATAAAGTGGTAAACTCAATATAATAAGTTCACTTACGGAAAATAGTTCACTAAAACACCACTAGGTAGCGCTAGTAGTAGTTAATTCTCGTCTTAATGTGAGGATTTCAAATGTGATACCACAATTGAAGAAAAACATTTGACTCCACGCGAGTTAGACTCGCACTTGGCCGTTTTTTTGTTATTTGTACAGTAATACCTCGCTTTACGCGAAGGATGCGTTCCGATCAATTACGCGCTAAGCGAAATACGCGTATAACGAGGTCAATGAAATAACAAGCAAAATAAATTACAAATTTACTTTTATTGCCTATAAGTTTACAAAAAAACGAAATACATATATATTTAAATTTTTCGAGAATTACTCATCTAACGTTTTTTGAGTAGAATTTTTCTTGCGCTCAAGTAAAATTTTTTCGTAGCAAGTAACACCGTTTTCTATGGATTGCCACAGATATAAAACACGGTTGACATCACTGTCCGAACTTTCCAACATCTCTAGAACAGAATATATTTTTGAAAGTGCCTCCTGAATTACACTTGATAATAACTTGACGGTTTTTCGTCGTTTATTTGCGTACTATTTTGCATTGCCATTAATTCTTCATCGCTCAAAGGCGCGGCGCGGCTGTCGGTTGCTACGAATTTTTACGTTCTTTTTTACTAGCCGGCGTACATTTTTATGAATAATAAATGTATATAAACTAATTATTATGTTTCGATTCACTGTTCCACAAGTGCACAAGCAATATTATTCAGTAATTATGGCAAAATTTCAGAAATTTTAATAAGAAACCGCTATATTTTACGTTTACCCACCGAGAAACAACAATAAAATGTAAACATCTTCAAAAATACGAGGTACCACTGGCTAATGCGATCATGCCACGCACGTCAAAGACCAATCAATTGGTTGAATGCAATCGTGCCACACGCGCTAAATAACCAATCAATGCGTTCGCGTAAAGCGAGGTCAATTAGCGCGAATTTTAAAACCCGCGTTATAACGAAATCGCGCAAAGTGAGGTCGCGTAAACCGAGGTATTACTGTATTTCTGTTGCTGGTTCGTGACATTCTTATCAATTGTGAATATGCCGCAATATTATTAGGAACATTAGAACATTTTTTTACTTAATTCGTATTTATGTTCCTTGCAAAATGCAAAGGAACATTACTTACTTACTCCGAATCAAATAACTTGTCACTCGGTAAATAAGAAAGTTGTCGAATGAACTTGTAAAACATAGTTGCATCTGTTCACTAATGAATTCGTTCGGCATTCAATGGTCATTCTGTGCTTAGAGAAAACTTAGATGATTCATTCCGAGTGAAAGATGCTGTATGAAAGACAGAAATGAACAAAATTTGAACAGTTTAATTTTGCTGGATCCCCTACATCCTCCATTTTAGCCAAAAACGTTGTACCCAATGGACACGACACAGTTAACGTTTTCCTAGTTTCCCCGCGTGCCACTTACCGTGTTAAATGAACACGGTCCTGATTTTGTCTTATCAGTATGACATGAGAGATTATAGAGCAAACATCAGAAGAAAAAAAGGAAATGCGCCCTATTATTCTGTAAAAATTAAAGCAACAAAACAGTTAATGCTTCTTATAACTCGTAACTTTGATTTTATGCATCTGTAAGCGGTATTTCTTTGGTAAATTAATCAAACGTGCATCGTAAACAACATGTAATACGCCGAATTTAAAATGGTTCCTGCTTAAGGCTATTTATGCCACTTTGACATTAGCTGTAATTAGTGGTGTAGTATTGTTCATTCAGACCTCATTCTGTTCTTTTTGGTTATTTTTCCTTGCGATAGGGTTTGACACAGTCGATAAAATCTTTCGATATTTTAATTGACTTCTAAACATGACGTAGAAATCATTATTGTCTTACTTAAATATCGATAAAATATACGTTCGGTGATTTATTTAAAACGTTTTATAGATTACCAGTTGATCAAGCTGTCAAAAAAAGTAAAAAAAATGTTGGTAGCAGTTCATAAGGAACATTAATTTCAAACCGAATATTTACAAAACGCAAAAATCAGTGCAGGCAAAAATGCGTTTTAACGGAAATTAGTGTTTGTGTTTTACAACTTTTGTTCTATGATTTCAAATTTAATTGTACCACATACACACATATACACATATATTCATACACACATACACACACACGCATACACACACATAAACACACACACACACACACACACACACGCACAGACGCACGCACGCACGCACACACACTCACAAAATAATTGACCCCAAGACTGATTGTTTTATTAATTGCTGTTTGATCAATCACTGCCTTGTTTCCTTTATCAAGTTTAATATAATTTTATTTATTCCACTTCAAAGTATAGACGTGTCCTAACTACAGACGCTCCCACACAACAGCTCTGGGAGTAGGGAATGACTGAAAACCAGCGCTACACACTTTAACAAGCGTGATAGCATCAGCTGAGTCATTCCCTTTTGCCTCACTAAACTAGTTATAAGTAGCAAATTATGTGTTTAAGTATTGACTTTAGTATTTTCTTTAGCTAGCGAAGATATTAAACTAAAAATTCATTCATGTAAGTTTAGCCATGCCGCATGCAGTTGTGAGCTACTTGAGAGAGTGTCCCAAATAAGATACCTGGGAGTTATTTTGGATAAGTACTTGTCTTGGACAAATCATATTAACCTAACAGTCAAGCGAGTCCGTAGAACTGTCAACATATTCAAGACACTCAGACACATTGCTGACCTCAAAACCTTGAAAACAATATACTTTGCTCTTTCGCACCCAATTTTAACCTATTGCATTAGGGCGTGGGGGGGTGCCTCTAAAACTCACCTCATACACTTAGAGCGAGCCCAGAGATATGTTCTTAAAACTATGCTCAATAAACCTCGAAGATACCCTACTAATAAAGTCCATTCTGAGTCCCAAATAATTTCAGTGCGCCAATCTTATATTAAATCAATCGTCTTAAATCAACATCGAAAATCTTTCACTGTATCTTCTCTAACATTTAAAAAGCGCCTTAAGCACAAAATATTTAACACTCCAATCGTTCGAACTGGTTTTGCCCAAAGATTTATAAAATTTTGTGGGCCTTATATATACAATAAGGTCCACAAGGAATTAAACATATGTCACTTAAATAGATTTGCGTGTATCCGAATGCTTCAAAACTTTCTGTTACAACTCGACTACAACCAAACCGAAAACTTATTTAAAATAGTCAAATAGCAGGACACATAATTTTTTTATTTTTTGTTTTTTGGTATATGGTTGTAGCCGACTCTCTCACTGCATAGGTCTATGGTAATCTTTCTTCTTTCCCTGGTAACCAATTTACTGAGATCTCTCATAGCACTTCCATACCGTGCAATCGAGTCTCACGCTTCTCTGGCTACGAGTTTGCCTACTCGTTGGTTACTAAACCCACACTTTTAGCAACCTACCCTACATTGTGAATAAATTACCAAAGTTGGAATTGGAAAAGATGTTTGGTTTACTTATTACGATACATCTATCACAGTATATTTATGTAGTTTTATGTATGTCATATTAATTCCAGCAGGCTTATACTTATGTTTATGTAATAGTCTATTTTATTTTATTATATTAAACTCGTACAAACTATTGTATCAATATAATATCTATAATAATATTTTAATAATATTGCATGTAGGTTTATTTTATTATTTGAAATAAAATACTTGAGCCATATCATAGTTTGCTGTATGCATGTTTAAAATTTATTTTATTACTGTACAAACACTATGTTGTGATATATTTAAGTTCACCCTGAATGGACCACTGTGCCCCAAGATACAATTTAATTTAGTTTGGGGCTCAGAGTTACCTACTTTATGTTGTTACTCTTTGTTCAGCTCATTAAACATTTTGTTTTTTTTTTTTTTTTTTTTTTAGTTAGAATGTGAATGGCAATAAACTTATGTTATTCTTATTCTTATTCAAATGTCAGGGTTAACATAATTTGCGCTTATAGGATAGTACTCATGTCGCAGCTTCCTGTAAATCATTGTTTTAAACAGAAGTATGTATATGCATTCTATTTATCACATCTCTAATCTCTATGTATAAAAATGAATTGCCGTTCGTTAGTCGCGCTAAAACTTGAGAACGGCTGGACGGATGTAGCAATTTTTTTTATTGGTGAAAGTCAAGGTGAGAACAAAAAAAGTGATACGCGTCAACTAGTGTGTCATAAAAAAATTACAAAGAAATCAAGCCGTAGAGCAATTTTTTTTTAAATAACAATCTGTTATTGACGTATATCGGGTATTAATTTTATTCACAATAACTCTTCTTTTCCAATACAGCATTTGCTGCATTCGGATTTAATGTACTACTGTTATGCTCCCCTGGAAGTACACGGACCAAGGATACCATAATAAGACTATCATATTTTAATATTTCAGTCGCATTGCATAAGTAGCATTGAATTCAAATTACAAAGGAAGAGACAGAAATTATGTGGTGTGTAAAAAAAAATCTTCAAAATCAGTTCGTTAGTTGCTGTGAAAAAAATTGGTAACCTGATAACTATTTCTTCAGTAGGTATCGGTAATAAACCATACATTCCTACAATCTTTAGGTGAGAACGGTAATTTTTTAAGCTTTTGCTTATTAGAAGTAGTTTAATTATTTACACCAAAGAAATGTTTTTATTTATGTAGGTTATCCAAACAATTTTCTAGTTTTCAGTAAAAAAATAAGTTCAGGGATTTCATCAGATTTACTAAGTTCTCTGTGGTCAGTTTAAAAGCACTATCAAAACAGTAAAAACCACTAATAAAATGACTGAGAGAATAAGAAAACATTTTGCAAAAATTATCTTTAAAAAAAAAATTATTTTTTCGTAACATTTGCTTTAAGCTCCACAGTCCTAACCTTGAAAATAACAACTAAAAACCATTGATATTTTCAAAGTCAGGACTGAGGAGGTTATGTATGTGTTGTGTGTGTGTGTGTGTGCTTTAGGCCACAATTTAGTTTTTGTCATAGTCATACTTATTATTATATAATATGTCATAGTTACGAGGTGATTTGTAAACCAAATAAATAAACGAAAGTAGCTAGAAAACTCAACTCTTCTTTACATTCGCAGTCCGACTGGCAAATTACTGACAAATGGCCCGTATAAATTTGTAAAATAAAATGGAAATAATGGAAAGCAAACTGTTTTAGAGAAATAATTACATCTAAATAACTACTTATTTGATATTTTTTATTGCCTTCAAACTACTTATTACAGATCGAATTTCCGTTTCCCTCATTCATTCATTTCGTTCAATCATCACTTATCGATAATATTTTTATCGACTTTTCTAAACTCTTAGGTCATAATTTGACATTGACAGCTACCTCCCGCCCCCCAAAAAGTGGTCGTCTGTGATTTCCTACAAAGTTTCGGTCATGTCATATCCTTTGGCTAAAACCTCTCCTATTTTAGCTCAATCTGAGGCAGATTCCTGGCACCAGCTGGATGAAGAGGATGGCCTCCAAATGGCGTGCCTTGGGAGGAGGCTTATGTTCAGCAGTAGACGCATACAGGCTGATTGTTTAATTGAATGAACGCCCACTTAAGGGGCTTCATAGAGTGACACTAGTGCCACGAAGGGGAAAAATCATTCCTTTTTAAAAAAAATTCAGTGACATATTTATTTATGCAAAAAGTGTCAGTGCAATCTCTCAATCATTTTGAAAATCACTATTTTTAGGATCCACGACCGAGTACTTCCGTTTTTTGCCTTAGGTTCACTCCCATAGGTGCTAAAAACCACTGTAAACATGATTGAGAGATTTTACTGACACTATTTGAAAATACGATCTGTAGACAAAGATAAGATTTTTTCCATTGGTGGCGCTAGTATACTCTATCACCACCATCATCATCATCATCAGCATCAGCAGCAGCAGCCATTTGACGCCCACTGCAGGACATAGGCCTCCTTCGTGGTTTTCATAACCATGAGGGGTTTTGCCATAATCGCCACGCTTGGCAGGCGGGTTGGCGATCGCAGTATGCGGTTGGAATCTCAGGAAGACCCTGTTGCCCGTCTCCTGTGTTTACTCTATGGAGCCCCTTAACTGAGCACCTCCGTTGACAGGTTTGGGCATCGCTTACGCGGGCACGCAACGAGAGGATGTACTGTCGCACCTGATTCCCGTATTGAGCGATATGACTGCGTCGGCCGAGATCTGCGGGCTCGCCGCCATCGCTTGCGGCCTCATCGCCGTCGGCTCCTGCAACGGTGAGGTGAGTGTCCACGCTGTGCTCTCTTATACCTGGAATTTGTATTGTGTATTTGCGCTTTTTACTGGACTTTTGAGTTCCCAAACAATTGCCAAGAGAACGAGGACGTGCTCGCCATATAGCACGGTTACTTTCAGAAAGGGAATGAATCTCTCTCACACAATATAGACGGCAATATGATGAGCGAGAGGCAAATTGTTGTCCAGTCCGTTTTTTTAATAAAATCAACACTGTTATACTGAGCGACGCGGCGGCGCCGGCCGAGTTCTGCGCGCTCGCCGCCATCTTCTGCGGCCTCATCGCCGTCGGCCCTGCAACGGCGACGTGCCCATACTGCCCATAGTGCTCATACTGTGTTCTCTTATGCCGACGCCTCATTTAGCTATTAGTATGTGAGCTTAGACTTTTTAGTTGCCAATTACAATAAAGCGACTTTTGAGTTCCCAAACAATTGCCAAGAGAACGAGGACGTGCTCGCCGTGTAGCAAGGTTACTTTAAGAAAAGTACTAAATAACTATTCGCTTCTCGCTCACACAATCTAGACGGCAATACTTTATGAGCGAGAGGCAAATTGTTGTCCAGTCCCTTTCTTTAATTAACACAAGCGAAAGCTTGACACATTTATCTCCATTATATCCTAACAGTATATTAAATCATTTAATACATCTAATACATTTAAACAACTTAAAACAACATAACTACATACAAAACTCACACGGTAGCACTTTAGATCTCGTAATAACCTCAAACACTAACGTAGAGATATGTAGGACACAATAAGTAAACTTGACCCGTATCATCCGAATCTATTAATAACTATGTCTTTGGAAATAGACCGTTACCTCCCAGCAAGTAATAGGGCAGGATACAACTTCTTCAAAGCTCCTTACGACAAAATTAAATCAGAACTTTCAAGCGTAAACTGGCAAACATTACTCATGTCATGTAAAGATGTAAATGCAGCTGTAAATATATTTTACAACAAGCTTGACGAAGTTTTTGAACGCCACGTGCCAGTCCGTAATAGCAATAAACAAAGCCAACAAAAGCCTCCCTGGTTTACTAAAAAACTAGACAAATTATTAAAAGAAAAACACAAGATACGTATCAAATACAAAAAATATAAAAACCCTCGTGATAAACTAGAATTTGAACTCCTCCGAGAACGTTGCGATAAACTGTATAAAACGAGTTACGAGAGATATCTAAACGATATCCAAAGTAATTTAATAGCAAACCCCAAACTTTTCTGGAGTTTTGTAAAACACAAGAAAAAAGGTAACTCTAACTTTCCTGAAAAAATGTACTTGAATGACAACGTTGCTTCAACAAACCAGGAAGTATGTAAACTTTTCGCAGTTAATTTCGCCTCTGTTTTCAATGCTCCAAAAACTGACTGTCATAAAAGTTTCAACATAAATGAAATCCTGCCGGCTGTTGATTCCCCACTAAGTAGTATTACACTTCTAGAGAAAGATGTAGAACGTGCAATCAAAAAGACTGACCAAAATAAAGGTGCCGGGCCTGATGGATTACCAAGCTTGAAAGATGCGCGAAAGAATTAGCCTTGCCACTCACTCTAATCTTTAATCTCTCTGCGTCATCTGGCTGTTTTCCAGACAGATGGAAAGAAGCAAGAATTGTACCTCTGTTTAAAAAAGGAGAGAGATCTAACATAAAAAATTATAGACCGGTATCAATATTGTGCTGTTTTGCGAAAATCTTTGAAATGCTCATTTGTCCAGCCATTGCCTCGCATGTAGACAGAGTCATAGATCACAGGCAGCATGGCTTCATGAAAGGGCGATCCGTAGTTACAAATCTAATTGCCTATTTGGAGTATATCTCAGAAATAGTTGATAAAGGGGGGCAAGTTGACGCTATATACACAGATTTTACAGCGGCGTTCGACAAAGTGGACCACTCTATACTTTTAAACAAACTTTCAAACTTTGGCATTAGTGGACAACTACACAAATGGTTGCAATCCTATTTGGCATTACGTACACAGAGAGTGGTTTTGAATGGCTGCAACTCCGATATATATCATTCTACGTCTGGAGTCCCGCAAGCTCTCTTTTGGGACCAAAACTTTTCCTCATTTTTGTAGACGACATTGTAAAACCCATCCATAACAGCCACTGTTCTCTATATGCTGATGACATGAAATTATATAGAGAGGTAAAATGTTCAGAGGACGTCAGTTATCTACAGAGCGATCTGGATAACCTTGACCTGTGGTGTAATAATAATAGAATGAACCTTAACCTAGCAAAGTGTTACCACATCAAATTCACCCGAAAAAAATCACGTTTACTCTCAGGTTATAACATAAATGGTTCGTCTCTACAAGAGGTAAATGAAATACGTGATCTAGGAGTAACGTTAGATAGCAGACTAACATACAAGACACACATTGACAACATAGTCACAAAAGCAGCCAATATGATAGGTTTTATAAAAAGAAACACGAAGGAATTCAGAAACATTAATGCAAAACTAGTCCTGTATAAATCGCTTGTCCGTAGCGTACTGGAATTTGCAAGCATAATTTGGAGTCCCACATACGCTATGCATTCTAAAAGGGTAGAATCTATTCAGCGCTCTTTCACGAGACACCTAGCATGGGTTAGCCCTGACATTTCACGTCGAACAAGCTATGAGAAAAGACTAAGATTCTTCAAATTAGAAAGTCTAGATAAGCGACGTCAAATTGCCGGTCTGTTGTTTCTCCACAGCCTTGTAAACGGTACGAGCGATAACACTGAACTGTTGGGTAAAATGGAGCTAGTGGTTCCGCGCCGTCCGCCTAGGCATCCCATCAAGACAACTTTTAATTTACCACAGAGTCGTACGAACTTAGGGAAACACCGAACCATTTCACGTGTAATCAAAGAATACAATCAACTAAACATAGGAATTTTTTATACAAATAAACACGCATTTAGAAAAGCTATTTCGGAAGAATTTTCATGATTTAGAGAGTTTATTATATTATTAGTTTGTAGATTAACATTTCACTAACTGTAACAAAAAAAAAAAACATAAATTTACTTTCACATCCACTTGTTTGGCGAGCGTTGTGGACGCATGTTATTAGTATAAGTACCAGAATGTAAAACTAAAACTAGTCTTTAAGAATGCGATGTACTTTATACAGTTTGTGTCCCTTACAAATAAAAAAAATAAAAAAATAAACACTAACACCGAGCGACACGGCGGCGCCGGCCGAGATCTGCGCGCTCGCCGCCATCTTTAGCGGCTTCATCGCCGGCTGCGCAAAAGCGACGTGATTGCCCATGGCGTGCTGTCTATCGCAGTGGGACATCATATCAAGTTAATAGGTATTAATAGGTAAGCAACGTAACACTTCACGTTTGTTTCAGGTGACTTGCGCCATCATCCAGCGTCTCATCGACGATAACAAAGAACTGCACTCGTCTACCTACGCGCGGTTCCTGCATTTAGGCCTTGGTCTTTGTTTCTTGGGTAAGTTGGCCTGCTGTTCACTCTTAAATTGCTCATTTTTTTCTTATCTGCATTGCAGCAACGCGTTGTCTAATTAATAGTATAAGGTTCAGCCTTCCCTGCTCTTTTCAGTGAGAACTTCTCTTCTCAATGTGATTTCGAGCTCGCATTTATCGGCTATCGGCGGCCCAGTCGTTTATTCAACTTTTGACTGCTCGATTTAGTGACATTCTATGAAGTTGCCGATTTGATTATTTATGATAATCGATTTTATTTTTGTTGCATTTTTAATCGATTGATTGCATTGATAGTTTATTTTTATATTCTTTATAGTTTTCCTGTCTGAGCCTGATAAACTAAAAACTCCCGAACATTTCACTTTATTTTATTAGGTACCTATAATACTTGAATCTAATTTCTTATAGTAATGATCTTTGTAATAAGATAGGTTAATATATTTTATAGAAAATCAACATGAATACGTAATCTACTCGTTGTTATATTGTAGCAAAACGCGTCGCATCACTATTGTGAAAAATAAGGTGTCTATGAAGTGTTGCATTTTTCGCATAGTTCCGGTCAAATAAATAAGGAATTTCATGAGTGTGCATGTGTCAAAAGTTAAATCAAAGGTAGGATCGATTATTTTATTTTAGTACTCATCAGACTTGAATTTCGTCGGCAGGCTGTAAGGAGCGCACTGAAGCTACGATGGCGGCTCTAGAGGTTCTGCCCGAGCCGCAGCAGTCGCTGTGCCAGACTACACTCTCAATGTGCGCGTACGCCGGAACCGGCGACGTCTTGGTGGTCCAACAAATGCTACACATCTGCTCTAAGCACTATGACACTGATGTAAGTTTTTCTTTTTCTCCTTTGAATCTGTCATCAGTGCTTGTTTGGCTATATCAGATGGTATCTGGGTAGATTTGGCGTTGAGATCCCAGTCAGTTGAATTGACTATACATCTTCACTGGATTTGTCATCAATGACTTCTGTTGGCTTCAGTCTCCTAACATGTTGTCAAGTAAGGCCAGACATTCCTTCTACTTACGCCTATACGATTTAAGTTCTGTTATGGTGCTGTTCTATTTTGTTAGGACACTCTAGTAATGGGCAGACAGGTATCACTGGGTTATGGTAGTGAGACTGCAACTCTGTGTTGTACACTCGAATAATGTACAACAATGTTCATCTTCAGACCTTCCCAAAATGTCAGGACGGGTCACACCCTATAAAATCATTGATGAAGGGTCACATATTAATGAAGCCGCTGTACAAGCCTTTTCAAGTTTATTGTTATTATTAAGTAAGTTATTGCACCAAATAGAATTTTTACAATAATAGGCGACATGCGCGATTAATACTAATAAGTATTTTATTCAAGCCAACGAGCGGGGGAAATGAAAGACATATAATATTAAACAATACAAGAAAAAACTTAGATTCATTGGAGAATTTAATTGATTCTCACTTCGTTGACTGCATCCTGAACTTATCTAACATGGTTTCCTACCTTGTAGAACGAGCAATCATCAGCAGAAGACACGGCCTTCAAGAAGCAGGACAAAAAGGAAGCCAAGGAGAGCCCCAGCTCCACCAGCTCCAGTTCAGGAGCCTCTTCCAGCTCCAAGGATGATAAGAACAAGAGTAAGTGTTCTTTTTCACCATATAAACCTAATGCGCTTGTCCCTACGCTTTTCTTCTCATTCGCACCTTCTTACGTGTTAATGATTGTAAAAAAAAATATATACTTTTGACAAAACCCCTCGTGGTTATGAAAACCATCAGGGCTGATGATGATGAAATGTAAAACACAACGCTAGTAGAGGAAAAATTGATGATGATGATGTTGATGGTCCCGAACGATTTCGGTGACTACTTCAACTCCTGTTTTGGCGGCGTTGTTGCGCTCGCATATGGGTCGTATAAGGCTCGTATAACCAACCTTTTTCTGTAAAGGTTTTGCCACATTGCAGACATGCGAGCACACCGTCAACGTAGGATAGAATTGATCGCAGCAGGTGAACGGGAGATACTATTAAAAATTAGGATAAAACGGACATTTTTGACATATTTTAATGTTCATATATTTAGTTACATTTGCTTGGTTAACCTGAAGGCAGTAGTGTAGTACTTAGGCCTTCTATGTAATGAGATGATTTATGCAGTGTCCAGTGGCACCTTCATTCACACTATGGGTTACGGGACCACTCGGACGCTGCAGTGCCTGGGAGATTGTATTTTAGATGGAGTAGGCTTTTTAAAACTAGAGGCTAAAAATTCCACCCATGCCGGGACTTGACCCCGCGACCTCTGGCTAACCGTGCCAGCGCTCTCGCAACTGAGGTAATGGGCAAGTGCAAGCATCGGCAAAATTTCGAGCCTTTTTACAAACTTCTCCGTATTACGTACAGACAGCGACATCTGGCCGAAGTAATTTACATCACTTGCAGCCCCGAGTAACCCACTTTGCTGTTAGATGTTAACATCGGAATGATATCGCTGTACCTACATGATTATATTCTTTTTGTTGCACTAACCCGTGCTGAGGACAATTTTAAAAACCATCAATGTTTTGCCTCTAAATAGGTTTTTAAAATTGTCCTCAGCACGGGTCAGTGCAACAAAAAGAATATAATGGAGTAGGCCTGCCCAGCACCTATACCATCCTACCAGCTTAGTCGGCTTAGCCCACAGGAAAGACAAGTCAATACGTGCGGAGCCATCCTAGCCGCGGGTTTCCTCACGATATTTTCGCCGTTAGCGTGTGGTATTCCTACTAAAAATTCGCAGATATACGTATCTTTGAAAATAAACAAAGTCATAGGTACATGTCCGCAGTGGGAATCGAACCTGGGTCTCCCGCTTGCGAGTCCATTGTTTTGTAGCGTAGTACGCGAGTACTGTTTATCACACAATTTATTGTTCTAAAGATGGTATGTATGCCTTCTATCACAGGACAGATAATCTCGCTCGCGTGGTGACTGTATTCTAAAGAAGATTCTGGAAAGACCTGTGCCTTGCAGTGCACTGCTTTAATATTATAAAGTGGAAAAGAGTGATCTCCGAAACTACTTATCCGATTTAAATAATATTCACCATAATTTAATTAAAACGGACGTTTAAAAGACGCAGTACATACTGGTAACCAAATACTAAGGCTATATATTCGAACAAATAGTGTCAACTTAATTACAAAGAGCTGGTACCTGTAATACAGTTTTTAACTAGTACAGGTATCAACGACCCCTACTTTACTATTAGCATATAAATTGAGTAAACTAAGCTAAGCTCTTATGTAAACGCTTTTTATGGACAATAAACTTTTTATTATTTATTATTAACAAGGTCCATTTCCCACAGGCAAGTCGAGCAAGGACGCCAAGAGCAAGGAGAAGGACAAGGAAAAGGAGGCCAACAAGGAGCTGTCCTCCGTGCAGGCCGTGGCCACCCTCGGCGTGGCCGTCATCGCGCTCGGCGAGGAGACCGGCGCTGAAATGTGCACCCGCATCTTCGGACAACTGGTCAGTATACACACTCGACGAATCTAGAAGAAGGCCGACAAGAATCATTCCTCTGTGCCGGTATGTGTGTCCGCGTCTTTGGACGAATGATCAGTGTACTGTGACGATTCCTCTTTGTAGTAGCTGGCTGGCAGAGCCTTCTAGTCTTATTTTGAATATTTTGAAGGGAATCGTTACGTTTTGTTTTAGAAGGCAGTCGATTCCCAGCTAGGCTAGGGAATCGATGAAAAAGATCCCTTAAATCTGGGTTTTAATAAGTAGAGATATTACAGTACACACGCGGCGAATCTAGACCGAAGGCCGACAAGATCGGTTATCTGTGCCGGAATGTGGTACCTTCGGACAGCTGGTCACAATACATATGATTCGAATCTAGACGAAGGCTGACAAGAATCAGTCCTCTATGCCAGACTGTGCATCCGGATTTTTTCTTTCTTTTTCGTATGTGGACGGCCGATCAGCATATAAGGAAGCCAACAAGGATCTCTCCGCCCCGCGGGTTATGGCGACCATCGGTCATCATTCTAAATATATACAGTAGAGACCGGGCTCCTTGCGCCGTGTAACACTGGCGCCAACAATGGCAAAAAATCACATCTCTTTTTTATAGATCGTTTTTGCAAAAAGTATCAGTACAATCTCCATGGCCGTAGTTTACGGTATTCGTACCGTGGTTTTATTTAGCTTTTCAGATGTATTGTTTTATCATGCGCACATGCACTCACTTCAGACGTCCTTCCACATTTTATGCATCTCTACTGCTCACTGCCTCTATTATTTGGATCCCTTACTATGATAAAAATATTCTGACCAAATTGAGTCTGTGCAGCGCAAGTTTTTACGCTCCGTAAATATCAAATGTTGCCGTTCTAAATGCTCTTATTTCAAACGCCTGTCATTTTTTTCCATAAACTCTTTACGAACACAGAAGAATGCTTCTTGATGAGATTTTTCTTTACAAGTTATGCCATAATGCTTTTGTTTGCAGCCAGTTGATAAATCAAATTTTGTTCAAAATAACCGGTAAATCAAAGCAAATACAAGAATCGTACCCACACTACTTGTTTATGACTGATCCTTGTACAACGAACGCAGGTGTAAGGACGCCCTTGAACCTTAGACCTACAATACCTACTTAAACAAATTAGATATACTTTCGAGCGATAGCTCCTGTCATTCCGTGCATTGGCCATGGAATGTTTTAAAATGGAACTGTAGCTTTTCTCAAAGATTAGTATTTTTATATTTTTACCCCTAAAACTATTTCAACGCGAAGCATGCACTGCTTTAGTGCAACGTCTAAAAGGCACAAGATAATAAATATTAAGTTCTCTGTTTTGTTTTCCAAATTAATTTATTCTGTGGTTAACGATGCTTGTGGTACAATTAAGTAAGTAAGTAATTATGTTAAGTCATCATCAATGTACTACTGTTTGTTTTCCTTAATAAATAAAAATTATTGGACAAGTTGTGATATGCGTCCAGTCTCTTTACCTAACCGTAAGCTGTCATCCAACAGGGCCGCTACGGGGAGCCGGCGGTGCGGCGAGCCGTGCCGCTCGCCATCGCGCTCTGCTCGGTGTCCAACCCGCAGCTCTCCGTCATCGACGTGCTCAACAAGTATTCGCACGACGCCGACAATGACGTCGCCTACAACGCCATATTCGCGATGGGACTGGTCGGCGCCGGCACAAATAACGCTAGGTAACAGATCATAGCTACACCACTATGTTCCCACCTCTTCCTATGTTAAAATGATAGATGACGACGTAGCTCAGGTTAATTTTTTTAGTTTTTGTGAGGCTATGTGTGCACATTTCAAGTCTAAATTCCTGCAAAACATACTGAACCAACTGCATGGCACAGCCCTTCTCTCATAACTCCATCACCATACTACAAATTTTGCCTTAGTTCCCACCGAGCTAGATTTAGCATCACTACTGGGTCACAATAATACTAGTACTTTATTCAATGATTTGCTTCTTAGCTGAATAGGTACAGAATAAGTCTAAAAATAATAGGTATTACATACAAACAGGTTACACCGTACGAGTTGAACTCCGTAGGCCATTAATATCAAATTAAGGGCCTATGGGGTTCAACCCGTGACACAGGTTCGATTCCCACTGGGAGCCGTCGTACATATGTACAAATGGCCTCAGTCTGGGTGTATTTTCATGTTTGTGACGTCCTTGCGTGGTTGCTATAGCACAGGGTATGTAGTTTGGGACCATGCCAAGTGATTGTATTAAGGTATATCCTATAATAAGGTATACAGCGGTGGTAGCCTAGTGGGTAGAACATTGGACTCGGAGGCGAGAGACCCAGGTTCGATTCCAGTGCGGGCATGTACCTATGACTTTGTTTTCTAAGTTGTGTACACTTTTGAAGTTACAGTAGCAATACCACTCGCTAACTGTGAAGGAAAACATCGTGAGGAAACCTGAGTGTCTGAGCTATTCCCATACCTCAGCGCTGGAAATCGCCAATCCGCGGTGGGCACGCGTGGTGATTAAGCCCATACTCTCTCTTTGAGAGAAGGCCTGTGCCCTACAGCGGGCCGTATATAGGGTGCTTACGTATAGAAGGTATGATACAGTGCGTCCTCCCCGCAGACTGGCGACGATGCTGCGCGCGCTAGCTCTGTACCACGGCAAGTCGCCGGTGCACCTGTTCATGGTGCGGCTGGCGCAGGGCCTGTGCCACGCCGGCAAGGGCACCATAACGCTCAGCCCCGCGCACGCCGACCGCCGCCTGATGAACCAGCCCGGGCTCGCCGGCCTGCTCGTCGTGCTCACCGCCTTCCTCGACTGCAAGACCAGTGAGTAGCGAAATCGACCCTTTGAGGATCGAATGTCGTAAGAGCCATTTTTTGGTGAAAATGGACTTATGCATCTTTCATCGCCAACCCGCCTGCCAAGCGTGGCGATTATGGCAAAACCCCTCATGGTTATGAAAACCATGAGGAGGCCTATGTCCTGCAGTGGGCGTCAAATGGCTGATGATGATGATGATGCATCTTTCGGCCATGTTTCTTCGACGTGCTTGTAAATATTCATCATAATAGTCTTTTCTGGTGGGTTTCGCTTGATTCGTTTGTGCTTCGGCGAGGAAAAGTGCCAGAATCAGCATTGGGTCCTGGCTCGCCCATATTTTCCGATTCGTAATAACAAACAGAAAAGTACACCAACTTCTGGACGATGGACCAAAAAACTTTACCAATGCCTTATTTACAATGATAAAAACACAAAAGAAAATAAAATAGCTTAGAGAAGTCGGACTCGTATCAACAACGTCAATCGTGAGTAAATATGGCGTCGGGGTGGCTATCTTACTTTTTTTTAGCTTTTAATTAATAAAGAGGTTCGTAGTCAGCTCTCCATACTTCTTTCTACATTTCGCGTAGCGCATTAGCTGTTATAATCCGCCTTCAAACAAAAGTCCGTCATCTTTGCTAAACATATTTGGTAGCGGTAGGATCGCTTTTATTTGAGGACCGCTGACATTTTAGGTATTTTTGGGGCATAGATCTCTTAAGCAAATGGTATTTTCGTGATAAAATAAAATATTTTGTTAAATAAACTGCAAGTGAGGGATAAATCAGGTAATAACAGTGGTATTGTGTTTATTGCTTAACCTTTGGAACGCCAGAGCAACCGAAAATGTTGCACCCTTGTACGCCGGGCGTAACAGTGTAAATTAGCGCGAGTGACAACGAGTTACAAAATGTCTTGGAAACTTGGTAAAATGTGTGGAACCTATGAAATTTATTGCTGATATAGAAAGTTCGATAATGAACTAGTAATATAGACACAATAGAATTGAAAAGACGCTTTTTATTTTTACTATACAACCTCACAAAGTAAACAATGTATATTTTTTCTACCTCTTCTTGCATTGATGATGTTTTCTGTCAATTACTTTGTTTTATTTTTACTTTTACTCAGCGCTTACTATTCACCATTTACCGAAGAATTCACTGACATGAAAAACAACGCATTTCTAGTGAAATTTGTCGCCGAAATACTATCATCAAAATTCTACATTTCTCCAGAAAAATCGCCATTTAGTACTTTTTCGATGCTCACTTTTCGAGGCTCACAACACATCGTCACATTGATGTAAGTCATATGTACGTGCTTATTTAGGTAAAATATAATGTCCTTTTTCATTTATAGTTATCAATAAATCACATAATCCTTCTAATGAAACATTTTTTGCCAAATGAATCAAACAATTGTGATTAGAGTAGGTTACTTTAGTTCAAGCTTTTTTTTATGAAGATCTCCTCTTTTGTCTATGGAAGTAGCAGTATTGCAATGTTCAATAAATGGACTGTCGATGTGTATAAGGCAGTAGTACTCTGTGGAGCTACTTTTTTGAGAAAATAAACTATAAAAACAGCATATTCTCGCACCACATTTGAACTGTTCTATGCATGTGTGAGTGAACGGTCTACTGCGTTCAATTGCCGAAGCGCGTATCCGCGCGAAGTAATCTTTACTCACCTGCCTAAGCGCGGATCCGCGCGGCTATACAGGGGGTCGTCTAAAGTAGCTAAAAAGCTAGGGACATTTCGTACCAATTACAATTGCGTGTTATTATTTTATAGATGGACATACCGATAATTATTGAGATGGTTTGAATAAATAGTTAGGATAGTATTTTTTTTATTTATATATACGCGTCGAACGCGTCGAATTGATAACCTCCTCCTTTTTTGAAGTCTGTTAAAAATTGGAGTTAGTTATGTATTATAATATTTACTATTATTAATAATTTAATTATATATTAATTTAAATAATTTTTATGGATTTAAATCGGAAATAAACGTAGTCATTATTATCGTTATTATGCTATTTTCTTAATCGTAAAATATGCCAGTCTTCATATTAAAATGTTCAATGTTTACATGGCATGATGTGGTGTCTCGAAATAGGAAAGAGAGCCACCTGTATAGTCGCGCGGATCCGCGCTTAGGCGGACGAGTGAACATACAACGTCCTACACATCGTATGTGTGCATGTGTGCGTGTATTTTGGGCATGATGGTCAAAAAAAGGCATTTATCTGCTACACTATTTATCCGACGTAATTATTGAATTGAAAGATATAATAGGGACAAAATTCCCATCAAAATGATACAAGTAAGTCACTACAAACATACTGAGACATGTGTACAATCATCGAACAAACATTCAGGTTAGTCTCAAGTACTTTAGAATGTTAGTTTGGTTTCAAGATAATACGATAATAATGCATAGATTCAATCTAAATTTTATATATGTGGATAGCAGAAGAACTATAAATAATGATTACTCATCCTTTATTTCGTAAATAAGCTTATTTTCCTTAGAATTTCACTTTTTTGTCAACCGCGTAGTTGTTTGTACGCACTCGGCAAGTTTGAATTTCCACGACTTGCATTGACCGGTTTTTTGATATTGTACTCTGTGGGTGACTTTTGTTTATGGTTCATTCGTTCATTAGGATTAAGAAAAACACAATTTTAAACTCTATTCCCTCGTAGTATTTATTAAAATAGCGCAAAACCTACACGATATCGGATGCGCGCGGATCCGCGCTTCGGCATTCTAGTACTGCCGCGCGGATCCGCGCTTCGGCGTTCCAAAGGTTAATGGTATTTATTAGGTATATCGTTTTGTATAACTTTGCTAAATATTATGCAGTGTATATTGAAAAAACAAATTTTGACAAGTCGTTCGCTTCAGTAAATACACTGTAGTCACATTGAGCATGGAAGTAATATAAATGACTGGGAGATGATTACTGATCGCCGACAACTGATACGTACGACTGATGGGTTTAGGAAAAGGGTAGGCTATTTCGATTGCAGCAAAGGGTAACTCGTGGGTAATGTGGAGTGAATCTGTGCGTCTGTACATTTCTGGGGCATGAGTTTGTGTCAGTAAGGGCCGGTTTCCAGTCTCTGAAACGGCTCCAACGATTTTCATGAAATTTAGTATGCAGATGGTTTCGGGGACGATGAATCTAGCTAGGTTTTATTTTTAGAAAACGTCGTTTGATCCGTGTTTTTAGGCAATGAAAAACTGCTAAAATTTTATAAGAATACGAAGGTGAATTTCGCCACCGTCTGCGAGGTTGTAATAGCTCAGGTGGGAAATCGGGCGTTCCCTAAACCAGAAGACGCCGGTTCGAGCCTGGCTCCAGTCCGATTAGATTTTCCTTTTTCCCTTTGTTTTTCAACGATTAACAAAAAAATTACCGAGCAAAGGTCGGTCATCCGGGTACTCATATTGTAATGTAGTAAGCCTGCATAAAATTTAAACAGAACTCTGTTGACTCTAATAATGATAAGGACAGGTTGATTACGGAAAACTAATTACAAACAGACTTCAGAGTAAATAGTGGCACAATACGACCTCCTATTCATAATGAGCATTTTCCGGTCGTTTGATGCATTGAAAAATATTCATTAAAATAACCTTTTTTGCGTGGCAAAAATGCCTCCCTGAACGACGAGAAATTTCACAAATGTATAATTGAAATGGTTTATTTTATGAGTATCACATTACAAAAGTTATTGTATTTTGTGCAGTGAGATCTACTCATGGGGTGCGTAGATAGACAAAACAGACAAGAAGAGTAGTAAAACCAATAAAATCCATCAGCGCATATTCCACCTTTGCAGCTCTCCCAAGGCACGCAACTTTTACTGTCCTCGGCCATTCTTATCCAACCGCTACCAGCAATCAGCCTCAGATATCGTCGTGAGCGTCGTCGTTGTGGATTCGCTGTGTGCTAAAATAGGTTGGTTCTTACTTACTTCCTGCGACGCTACAACCCGGTGTAGGTCTTGGCCTCTTCACAATTTTTTTCTGGCCTGCTCTCGGCCTCTTAAGTTAATTAATTACTATCGGTAAAGTAACAAAGCCTAGATGACAAAGATGACTGAAATTAAAGCTGGTTAAAATATGGTGCGGCGGGAGCGGCAACTGGGTGGACTGTATTAGCGACAATGGACAACACCAGAAGGGTGCTCGTTGGTAAGCGTTGAGGTGGCGGTACCTGGATTTCACACCCGCGGATGACGAAGGACGATCACAATTGATGAATTCTAGGTTTTTAGAACGATAATTTAAACTCAGTTAATTAAAATCGATGCTATCGACAAACATCAAGTTTGATTTGAATTTTTTTTCTCCAATACGAACTAGATCTTGATAGGGACACCTACGTTTAACTTGTACCGTTCATTAGGTCGCTGTTTATTTTATTTATTTATTTTATTTTTATTGATTCAAAGAAAACAAACAATTGTACAATAAAGTTACAAAACAAAATAATCTTACATGGATATATATAATAAAAGCCTTTTGACTTTGACGTGTTTCCCAACAGTAATCCTGGGCAAGTCCCACTACCTGCTGTACGTCCTGGCGACGGCGATGCAGCCGCGCTGGCTCGTCACACTCGACGAAAATCAGCAGCCGCTCAACGTTACCGTCCGAGTTGGACAGGTGAGGACGCCTCTTATTATGCAGGGTGTAACAATCCCATGTATTCGAATGCCAATGATGTTACTTTTGAACACTTTCTTTTGTGCAATATAAAAACTGAAATAAAAAATAACCAACAACCCGACTGCTGAACATTAATTACTAAGCAGGCGGGACCAACCTAAATACCTCGCAACGAGTCACAATGTTGAATTTGGGTTTTGGGTTATTTGGTTTCGGTTTTTTATTTTCGTGTTTTTAGAGATTTTTTAATTTTTTGATGGATTTATGCTGATTTTATCTAGCCTATGACACTTGCGCACACACGACGAATCGATTGAGATCTTATTTGTCAAAATGTGATCATTGGTTAAGGAGTTATGAGGGAAGATAGAATCGGACATACATACATACATACGAGCCAAACACAATTACCCTCCTTTTGGGCTCCGCCGCAGTCGGGTAATTAATAATAATAAAAAGGGGTCTCTACCCGTATTGACACGCACAACTTTAACTATGGTGATAACTTCAAAATAGGAAAGAAATTCTGTTCTACACTAAAGTTACCGTATTAGAATGTATGGTACAGCTGATATTTTTTTCGCGCTTCCAGGATTGGTATCATGATAAAGGCCGTTTGTATTGAGGAGTGGAATAATCCCCTTCAGTTTCACCAGACCATTCTGCAACACGCTGCTAATAGCACAATACTTTTTTATTTCATTTAATTTGTTAGCATCACAGTTGAGTTAGATTCTACCATATCGGCTCGTTGAAATTCCTCAATGCAAACACCTTTCACTTATTGTGAAAACTTACCAAAGTAAAAACTTAAAACCTAACTTCTAAAACAATCTATGACAAAAGCGGTCTATTACACCTGGAAACTTTACAGGCTGTGGACGTGATCGGCAAGGCAGGCACGCCGAAGACGATCGCCGGGTCGCACACGCACACTACGCCCGTTCTGCTGTCGTTCGGCGAGCGCGCTGAACTCGCGACTGATGAGTACATACCCTTATCCCCCGTAATGGAAGGCTTCGTTATACTCAAGAAGAACGAGGATAGTATCATGGCTTCCGTGCAGTAGACGGACCAGTATTTTATTCCTAGCTCGCATTAATTCGTCTAAGTACCTATGTATTGCTGAATTTATAATTAAAAAATATATATTTATGCCCTTTTTTTTTTCTAACACTGTACCTGAGTAGACTATGTCTTTCTGCTTTGAGGTCGCACCTTCGCATTACAAATCGTACCTTTTTAGGGCTCCGTACCCGAAGGGTATCAAATGGGACCATGTTACTAAGACTTCACTGTCCGCCTGTCTGTTACCAGGCTGTATCTCATGAACCATGATAGCTAGGCTGTTGAAATTTTCACAGAAGATATATTTCTGTTGCCGCTATAACGACAAATACTAAAATCAGAATAAAATAAATATTTAAGGGGGGCTCCCATACAACAAACATTGGCTAAAGACAGCGCTCGACACCAAGCGGCCATCTATGTAACCTTCACAGCGCCGATGTCATGTCGTTAAAATGTCAATCGCTTCTTGTTGGTTTCTATAGATGGCGCTGTTCTCAAATTCGATCTTTGTCTAGTGTATGTAGTTATATAGTCCCTTCGTGCGCGAGTCTGACTCGCACTTGGCCGGTTTTTTATTTAATGAAGTCTGATAAAAAATTTAGTTAAAGCTATTAAGCCACATTTATAAAAAAAAGTGCTGGTTTTCCCATGTTTTTTCAGTGCTTTGATCACTGATACCCCATTCTGCCCAATAAACATTTAAGTTTTTTTTTACTTAAGTACCAACCAAGTGTATCCAGAACACTTTAAAATTGAACTCATATTTAATGTTGTATGAGTTGAATAACCCACTAAAGTAGATTCTTCATCAAAATGTTCTAAATTTTATTTCACGCAAAGTATACAAAAGAGAGTACAATACCCACTAAGTTTGAACCTATGAATAAAAAACCACTTTTAACTATCACTGTTTTGAACTCATTACTCGCTATCGCCTATCCGACTTGAAGCCTTGTGTGCAGCAGAGGGATCCTTATTCCTGTGTTCTGTGAGAGGGATAATGCGGCTATGGCTATAGGTAACGATAGTTTAGTGAATTCATGCTAAGCGTGCTGCAATAAAATTTGCGTGATCCAACGATCGTTTTATTCTACCTTGCACTACTCTTTAAAGTTCACGGGTAGGATGAAAAACTTTACTAAAAATAATACTTTTTCTTTTGTAGGGTGATCAGAAATAACTACTTTTTTATTTTTCACACTGCCTCCATAAAAATTCAGCTATAAACGCTTGAAGTGAACTGATACTAAGGACCTCCTTTTATTTAATTTTCTAACAAAATGGAGCTGGCAATGTGGCATTATACTGTAGCAGGTCTAGCAACTATCGGGCTATTATTATTTTTAATTTGGTGAGTACTTGTGTAAAGTATAGTACTTGTGAAGAGTACCCGAAACCGGCGTGGGTATAGGATACAGCGACTAATGAATGTTGATGAAGCAAGAGGATGGTGGCAAATAGCAAACCCTAGGCCGCGTTTGAAAAACTACAATTATTGTTTATTATGACTGTACATTGCGTAGCAAATTAGTGCAAGTCTTCTAATTTTAATCTGTGGGCAATCTACATCACATTGTGACAGCAAACTATGCATTGTAGTTTATGAAATAGGGACGGAGCGCGAGTCTCTAAATGCATAATTGTTCATGACTCATATAAGTGTGGTAATGATTGTTTCATTGACACTTGGTAGTTTAATAATCAATCGCATTCCAATGTTAAAACCCGTGCAACTCGGCGCCTCGCGCGATTCGATCTTCTTCGCGAAATATGCCTTTCTAATTTGCGCGGGTTATGTACCATTGGAATGACATTGCTATTGCTTTGCAGACTACCAAATAGAGAGAAATAACAACTATTGTTGTGCTTTCATATTAATCTATTGAAAAACTATGAGAGTATTAGACACTAGGACCAGGCTCTAGTTATGTGTGTGCACCGAAGTTTACTCTAAAGATGTGTTAAAGGGTTTGTTTCGGCAGGCTGGCAGTGTGTGCGTGGCGTGAGTACAAGGTACGCCACGAGGGCTACACACCGCCGCAGCGGTCGTGGGACAGGATGGTGGCGTCACCGCTAGGCGAAGACTACTTTTCCCCTGCCCTTACGTTGTGTCCCCCTTTGTTGCCCACAAATATAGGCATAATTGCTTAAGTTTCGCAACAACTATGCGCTTGTTTTTTATTTGCTTTGTAGAGCAAATTTTGTTTTACTTAATTACTTTACAGGTTAAAGTTGAATTTTGCTGAAACAAATCATAGGAGAGTCCTTAATTTCTATGGTACAAATCAATAGATATTATTTAAAATAATCTGTTTTCATAGAATTAAAAAAACTTATTTTTATTCTATCAAAACATTCATGTCGGCATGAATAGTTATTAATAAATTACATGTTGTAATAAAAGATCTTTGTTATTCACTATATTATTTATTGTTTTCTGTATCACTATTTTCTTTAACATTGGAACTCATCTCAGTTTTATTATTGTCCTCTTTCTCATCTTGTGAAGATTTGTCTTCATCACTATCATTCTCAGAAGTTCCAGCTGCTTGTTGCTTATCGTCTGTTTTCAGCTTCTTAGCTTTGAGTTTAGAATTTTTCTTTTTCTTCAACCTCTTGGCTCTTTTCTTAGCTGTTCGTTCTTCAGCTGCTCTTTTGTTAGCTTCAATTTTATTACGGTATTCTTCATCTTGTTTTTCCTGAATAAAGACAAAAAAGGATATTAGCCTCTACCGGAACATTTTATACTAGTGAAGTAACTTCTGGTTATAGTATGTTAACAATCTTTTAATATTTTAGTTGTCTAAAGTGCACACAAAAAAAATAAATGATAACTGCTAACAAGTAACAAGGCCTTGTTTCTGTAAGTGTTATTATAATACAATGACAGAATCACAGTCAGGTCATAGAGCATGCTATGTCATGATATTGACGCTTAGAAAGACTGGCAGCAAATAAATTAAATTGACACATTCATACAATTGTCCTTTTTTTTCGTTTTTTTTTAATAGGTTTAACAATACCAGATTACCCATTTGGACCTTGCCACGATACTGCAAAATTTATCTTTCTATAGCCCCTGATCGACGGGCTAGTAAAACCGCGGTTTTAGGGCTCGTCGGTAAAGCTCGCCGGTGTAGCATTGCGATACCGCGGTTTTAAAGACCGTCGAGCCTGGCTCGTGGCTCGTCAGTGATGTTTTATTTTTTGCTTGGCTCGACGCGCAAGACCACGTGTCGATCACGGCCGGCGAGCCGAGCCGGCAGTTTTCGCAGACATTCTCATATAATTTCTGTAATCAAGTGGTTCTGATGACAATTCACGGATTAAATTGATGTGCGACAGCTGTTGCCTTTTTTCAATCCAACTTTTAACCCAAACTCTAGAGCGTTTTCGCTTCTTTTTTCTCAAAAAACGACGACGAGCCACGAGTAAAACCTTCGTTATTAAAACTATGGTATACAAGCTCGTATGTCGATCACCCACTTATGCTTATTTAGTATAGCAATACCAATGATTTGATTGTGCCAAGCAAGAGCGAATGTTGGTGTCATTTTACATTATGTGTAATTTGTTTAGTATTACAGAATAATTCAAGCATCAAAGTTACTGGTGTGTGCTAATACCTTTTCACTCTTCTCCTGTATGAACTTCTGACGTGCATACTCTTTCCTGCGGAGGTGGCGGTAGACGTGGAACTCTCCAGAGCCCGCTCCTGCACTTGAGCCCATTACATTACGGACAAAGTCAGGTGGAGCTGCTAGAGTTTTCGACTTGAGTGGCTCTGGGATCACCACTGGCTTATCCTGTTCACATGCAATAGTTGTTTCAATCTGTTTTCAGGGAAAGCTCAATAATTGCCAACTAATAGAATGTATTAAGTAGAATAATATTTTAATTTTGTTAAATATAATCTAATGTATAATAATACATATTATTTAATACATATTTGTTACTAAGCATTTGATACTGGTAGAATTTGTTTAATTTTCTTTTAAGGTTTGTTTTTAGGTCACCTAACCTTGTTATTAAAGTAAATAATTTTCCTCTAATATTTGCACACCTTATTAGGTACAGCGTAGATAGATCATGAACAAACTTTTACCCTACCAGTAAACTTTACTCACCAACCAATGCTTTACCAAATGTTTGACAGCCAAACAAAGTTTTATGTTTGGCACAATAAACGCCAATGGGGTTATGTTAACATGAGAAGGAGACGCGGCTTCAGGTGGTATGGTTTTAAAGCAAACTGAAAATATTGATTTGAATATTTGAAAACTTACGGGATTCTTCATCAATTTTTCTAGCTTTAATCGTTGTAAGTCTACGGCATTTTTTATAATTATAGGCACTTTTTCCTCCTTGTCCTTTCTTTGTTTTTTATCGCCCATGATTTTGTGATTTATCGATATGATGTATATGAAAACAAATCAATCAAATGTGGATTTGGGGATCGCAAGCAAGGTAAACAAATTAAAATACGAAACCCGTTTCGCACGCAACTCACAAAACACGACTTCATAGGATATAGAGAATGATATGAATTCACATGAAATGTCAAAATCACTTCATAGTCAATCAATCAGCTTACACGTTCAGTATGGCGTCAGTTCAGTCCGTGATCGTGACCTTGATCAAGCTCGGATTGACACCAGACTGATGTAGCTAGGCGAGATATTACACGGTCATTCACTCAAGACTGATGGATTTTGCATCAGTCCGAACGAAAACACCAATACGACAGCACCAAGCACAGATCTTTATCTGTGATTATAGATTAAAAATAAGCAGCCTATATACGTCCTACTGTAGGACACAGGCCTTCTCTCAGAGAGAGTATGGGCTTAATCACCACGCGTGCCCACCGCGGTTTGGGAATTTCAAGCGCTGAGGTATGTAAATAGCTCAGACACGCAGGATTCCTCACGATGTTTTCCTTCACAGTTAGCGAGTGGTATTGCTAACTTCACAAATGTACATAACTTAGATAACAAAGTCATAGGTACAAGCCCGCACTGGGAATCGAACCTGGGTCTACCCACTAGGCTACCACCGCGTTTCGTGTGGCGCCGGATTAAGGATAGCGTCTCTCTATTTCCTTCCGTGGATGTCGTACAAGGCGACTAAGGAAATCGATTACCAGGAGACGGGCAGCACCGTCTTCCTGAGATTCCAACCACATACTGCGATCGCCAACCCGCACGCCAAGCGTGGCGATTACGGCAAAACTCCTCATGGTTATGAAAACCACGAAGGAGGCCTATGACCTGCAGTGGGCGTCAAATGGCTGATGATAATAGATTAAAAAAAACTGCGTTGCAATAATAATAGCTAAGGCGATGAAAAAACGCCAAAAGAGGAAGTGGTGTAAGCATAATGATGGTTAAAAAGAGAATCCTCCTTCATGCTGCCTCAAGATTATAGTATGCTGCCTAAAGTGCCTGAGTGTTGACCTAGGGTTGACTGGCGTTGACTGATGCGAGACTGATAACACATTCAGACAATTAGTCTGCCGTCAGTCTAACCGTGACTGACGAAAATTATCAAAATATTCGAATATCCATCCGTCTGGTCCATTCACTGAATAGACAATCAGTCTGTCGTCACTCTAACCAGAGTGATGGAATTGACTGACGCCAGACTGAACGTGTAAACTCCGTCATGTTTAATTTTCACTCTCCCTTAGTCTGTGATCCCACCGGAACCAGACTGGCATACAATGGATGGACGAGGGATGGACTGAGCTCGATAAAAACCGGTATTTTTATACAACACAACACTAGTTTCACCTTGGGGCCTCACAGAGGTCAAAGTCTCTGTCGGGGTCCGGCCAGATAGCAAGTGTTCCACGAAATTCTCCAATTTTAACTGGTTAACGGGACATTTTTACTGGTAATTAAACTTTTTCAATATGACGTAAAATTGGTACAATTTAATCATATAAAACAGTTATTTAATATCGTATTTATTGCTGAAGAGTTTATGTAATTCACGTAGTGCCCACTGTGCCTACCTACACGGTAGTAAACGATATAGAATTCAATTTTAAAATTCATTCCAATATGATTCCAGTTAGATCTTTTGAGAACTTTTTGTCTCAATTCTCGCGATTAATATCACTAGGAGGTTTGCATCAGATCCCTTATCGCCGTCCAACCTATATGACCTTGTCGGAGCGTCCCGGTCGCAAATAACACCACCTGATTTGTTTGAATTTCCAGATAACAAGATGCCAATCAAGTCAATCAAGGCCCGCCAGATCTTCGACTCTCGTGGTAACCCCACTGTAGAGGTTGATTTGGTAAGTTTAGGTACTTTTTAGATATAAGCACAAAAAAATATATATATATCAATTTCATTGTAATGTTTATACCAACTCCTGCGGCATGCAAAAAACATAATCAGCTGATACATTATTTTTTTGTAAAATTCTTGTTCTTTCATTCTCTTTGTATGACAGGTCACTGAACTGGGTCTTTTTCGCGCGGCTGTGCCGTCTGGAGCTTCCACTGGTGTGCATGAGGCCCTGGAGCTGCGTGATAATGTTAAGGCAGAGTATCATGGCAAGGGTGTGCTTGTTGCTGTCAACAACATCAACAGCATTATTGCTCCAGAGCTGCTGAAGGCAGGCATTGAGGTCACACAGCAGAAGGAGGTTTGTACCCTTGTAGTATAACATTTAATGGATTATTTATCAAATAACCAGTAACACATATAATTTTATCTTTCTAGATTGATCAACTCATGCTCAAACTGGACGGTACTGAGAACAAGTCCAAGTTCGGAGCCAACGCCATCCTGGGTGTTTCGCTAGCTGTGGCCAAGGCTGGTGCTGCCAAGAAGGGTGTGCCCCTGTACAAGCACTTGGCGGACTTGGCTGGAAATTCCAACATTGTCCTTCCAGTGCCAGCCTTCAATGTCATCAACGGGGGTTCTCACGCTGGCAACAAACTAGCCATGCAAGAGTTCATGATCTTACCCACTGGTAATTTTGCACATATCTTTAATTATAATTAACAGAATTAATATTTAACTCCTCAGCATCCAGAATCTAAGACCGGAAATTCACTGGGAAAAATAACTATTTATTTATAAGGCAGAAAATGTTCAATTAAATTTCAATTCAGTTTATTGCTTCATGTGATACAAACTATTCTTAAAGATTAAAGTAATAGAATATGTTGGTTGCTTGTTCTTTGAATCTTCAAGGGCCGAAGTCTGCTTGACAGATTAATTATTTTGATAATTAAAAACAATCTTTTCTAGGTGCTTCTTCATTCAGTGAAGCCATGCGCATGGGTTCCGAGGTTTACCACCACCTAAAGAAGATCATCAAGGAGAAGTTTGGCTTGGACTCCACTGCTGTTGGTGACGAGGGTGGCTTTGCCCCTAACATCCAAAACAACAAGGATGCTCTCTTCCTCATCCAGGATGCTATTGCACAGGCTGGTTACACAGGCAAGGTAAGGCCATGTTGTCCTTTATTTGTAACATTGGTATTTAAATTTTTTAGATTTATTTTCTTATCTTAGTGGTCTGTTTCAGATTGAGATTGGTATGGATGTTGCTGCATCTGAGTTCTTCAAGAATTCTGCTTATGACCTGGACTTCAAGAACCCAGCGTCCAACCCCGCTGACTACCTTCCCTCGGACAAGCTGGCCGAGCTGTACCTGGAGTTCTGCAAGGAGTTCCCCATGGTGTCCATCGAGGATCCCTTCGACCAGGATGACTGGGCCGCGTGGACCAGCCTTACCGCTCGCACACCGATCCAGATCGTTGGCGATGACCTTACTGTAAGTCACATTACGTCACTCTAAACTAACATACTGTTGCTTCATTTATTTACAGTTATATTTCTTCATCCAGTTCTAGTTTTATGGTTTACATACTTAAATAGCCTAAATACGTCCCACTGCAGGGCACATGCCTACTTTCAGAGAATATGGACGGAGTGGCGATTTCAAGAGCTGAAGTATGTGGCAAGACTGGCAAGCGTAGAGACTTAGGTTTCCTCAGGCTATTTTCCTTTTCAGTTATCGAGTAGTATTTCTACCATATATCACAAACGTACGTAACTATCGATCCCGGATTTTTACGCAAGTCACGTTCACGTTATATTAATTAATTTTCAGGTAACAAACCCAAAACGTATTGCAACTGCTGTAGAGAAGAAGGCCTGCAACTGCCTGTTGCTCAAGGTCAACCAGATCGGCAGTGTCACGGAGTCCATTGAGGCTCATCTTCTAGCCAAGAAGAATGGCTGGGGCACCATGGTCTCTCACAGGTATCATCAATAATCATAAAACTAGCCATATAAGTCTTTACTGTTCTAATTACTAAAGTTTACCTAATAAACAAGTCTTTATTACATATTTTATAGAGTAAAGACTTAATTTTTATATATTTTTTTACGATTGTAAAACACTTTTGTAAATAATACAATACTTTTGACAAATATGGTCTAGGCAAGTCTTGAAAATTGTATAAATAAATAGCAGCATCATAGTCAACTTCCAACAATCACTCTTCTCCTGGTCCCAAACTAGGATACCCTGTACTATGGTAACCGGCCGTTTGTATCAATCAAGTACGGCGGCCTGCAGCAGGCATTGAATCCACAATCTCTGCTTTAGTAGACAAGCGCGTAACCGGTAGACCAATGGGGCAGTCTTAAAACTAGACATAAGTCTTTATTGTATTAGGACGACATTTTTGATTTTGCTCTCGCTCGCACATTTTAACATTTTTTTATGATTGAAGTATACAAACCCACAAATCTGGTCTAGGCGAGACTACAAAATAGAATTAGTGACTTCTTTGTTTTTGATACAGTTTTCAATTTTCTTAATCAGTAACTGGATAGCAAAGATATGCCTGTTTCTAGATTTGCTAAAAGCACACTTATTCTCTTACAATCATTAAAAAATACAACCGTAGTTCGTATATGGTTTAAAAAACGTAGACGTAGTTCGTATAAAGAACACACCATTGTCTCCAGGTCCGGTGAAACCGAAGACACATTCATCGCCGACCTGGTGGTGGGACTGTCGACCGGACAGATCAAGACGGGCGCGCCATGCCGCTCCGAACGCCTCGCCAAGTACAACCAGATCCTACGCATCGAGGAGGAGCTTGGCGCTGATGCCAAATACGCCGGAAAGAATTTCCGCAACCCAGTTTAAGCGCAAACTATAATGCTTATTAAGATGTAATAATTGGACCGCAAAAACTTACACTCATAGTATGTTACAATCATTATGAAGTGACTAAGACTCTATTAGAATTTGAGGTCCACGCAAGAAAGTAGACACGTTCCAAAATGTTAAAACTAATATCAACTTACATATTAGTAAGTTGATATTGGATGTGTTGAATGTTTCGAATATACCTAACTACTTATTTATTCAAAATGTAAAATTGGTACCTACATTTTTCTTAATTATAAAAAAACACGATTCCTTAAAACGCCGATTAAAATAGTCCGTGTTGGAGATTTTACGAGGAAAACTCGTAACCACAGATAAAATAAACTTACTCTTAGGAGTGCTTTAGAAGAATCGTGTCTTTTTATAAATAAGGTCGTTAGTATTTACGAAGAATTGTATCAGTGATGTTATCAATTCAAATAAATACTAAGAAATATTTAATGTTTATTTTATTCATTGGAACGTAAGAGACGATGAGAAATAGGTTTTTGCAATATTTCTATGGAGGATACAAAACCGACAAATCCACTCATTTGCGATAAGGGGGATTAAGAATACATTCTACCATTGAATTTTAAGTAGACTTAAAATTCCCTACTTAAAATTCCATGATTCTACTAACTTCAGTACTGGTGGTCGTCCCCTTTTTTAGACAACGGCCTCTTGTGGCTATCTAGCACAGAACACTATCTAGACACTTCGTTTTTTACTAAAATCTTTTTTATCTCGTAGGTATGCAAAAACCGTATGAACTCGACAAACCACAGCAATGGCTGGCAACACCAAAACAGAACAACAGCTGACTGTCACTCACTTGTCAAACAAATTTTAACGTCACACAGAAATAAAATCCAGCCTATTCCCTGATTACAAAATAAGTGTATCCGCAACTTCACTGACCTACGCTCAGCACTGCAGTAATGGTTCGTGTAACGTCAGTATTATCGCGTATCCCGGTGATCAAGTTCAGGAAGGGAGGTGGTGCCGGCGACCGTGCTCCGTCCAGCCCTGCGACACCCGCAAGCGGCGCGTTGCCCTCCGCCTCGGTACGAACGTTATGTCATGATGTTTATCCCAATACCTTTAATCTTCTTAACAGCCAGCAAGTAGTGATCTTTCTGTGTTTCCAGGCTGCCCACGTCCAACAAGCTAGCATGAGCAGCAGTGCCATCTCCGACATCAACCTCCCGCCCCGCTACCAGCGACGGCCGCTCTCTGACGACGAAATTGCACACATCAACGGCGGCGGAATCGTTTAGTTACTATTTCCTAACTAACTATACTTGCTGTAGATATAGAGATTGTACATAGCAATAGATTATTCAAACTACCTTGCTTACAGATATATTATCAGGTATATATTAGTACCCATATTTCATCCCCTATTCAAACATCAACCAACAATTCCAGAGAGATGAAGAACCAGTGTTACCATCGCAGGTTGCGCAAAAACGCAAAGCAATGGCTATCATAAGACTGCCCCGTGGAATTCTTTTAGACTCTGGGAAGGACAAGAAACAAGTTGTGAACTTAAACATTGTAGTTGAAAAAATTAATAGAAGCAAAAATTGAGGCTACAAATAAGTTATAGGAAAAATATTGTTTATGATATGCAAAACAAGAACATTATATCTGGTAATGTTTAATTCCTTAGCCTAAATACAAATATATCCAAAAGTTTGTTGTGTTATTTGGGAGTGGAGTCAACATATAGTATGTAGATCACATAGATAAGTGACACTGCCAGTAGGAGTCTAATAATATCTAATATTGAGTTTTTCGCCTGCGATGGACCGCACCTGTGCAATCTGCCCATCGTAGGCGCCATTACTGTTCTCATCAAACTTGATAACTCCGAATTTCGCAAACTTGTTCTTCCATGCAGCAGTTTGTGGCAATGTGAGCAACGCCTTTGTTATGGCCTCTTTTAGCTTACCTGAAATATGTTGCAAGTTAATGTAGCATGTAGATAAGCAAGACATCCACCTGTATTGATAAGCGTAATCAAGAAAACAATTTGAGCCTTAAGGTATAGTAGTAAAGCACAAAACTATGTGCTAATCGTTACTTTTTAAATAGTTAAGGTTTGTTTGTACTCACTGGGTAGTTTTGAATTGACCACAATAGGATAAGGTGGAAGACGACCCAAGGTTTCTAGAGTAATTATCTCTTTTCCTCCATCTTGCATAAACTTCTTGGAATATAGTAGTGTGGTGGAGTCAACAGCTGCCCAGTCAGCTTGCTTGGACAGCACCATCTGAGCAGACGCCAAGTGTGAGCCAGATCCTAAAATATTAATTAAATAGTCATTACCTAGTCCATTAACGACAAGAGTTGAATAAAAGGTTTTGTAAACTTACTCAGCAGAGATCCAAAGAAGGAAGCATTTTCCCCCTTCTCTTTGAGTGTCTTCAACACAAGCTTGCTACCGCTAAGCGATTCCTCGTTGCTGTAGGCGAAAGTACATCCACGAAGATCTATTAGAGTATTGACGTTGTGCGCTCTGCAAATAATCAACGGAAATGTTACGTATATCGCTCGCTGTTCTAATATTGTGGAACAGCGAATTGTGATATAGAACCAAAGAACTCATTGTTATCATGAGCTAATGACACCACTGATAACATATTGTCTATTTACTTTTAGGAAACGACATCGACCATTTACTGCTTGTTTCTATTATTAGGAACAGAGGTCACGGGGTAGCTGGGTTTTTTAAATCTGCGCCATGTAATACTTATATCCTAATACTAACATTATCAAAAATAAAGAACCTACGGAATTGATTGTACAGCGATTTTCAATACCTACCTACTTGCATTAAGTCGCAAACGTGATAAGAGCTATCGTTGTGTTAGGCCCATATTACATTATAAATTGCGGGTTTTACTCGATCAATATTGAAATTTGTCGGGTAAAACCCGCAATGAACATCGGATCCTATATGTATGAATGACAGTTTAATAGGGGCATTAAATAAGACTTTCTGCAGACTATACTTGGATCTGACCCTACGCTCTCCATGTCATATTAAAGTACTTATGTAGGTACCTATACGTTTATTTCACAAGAAACCAAAACATGGCATCCATATATTCCTGAACATTCCAACATCTGTACAAGTTTATAGCGAAACGCACTTAATTGTAACGCAAACTTGCAATATTGACGATGATATTGAGTGTAAACATAAGTAAGATTTTTCACCTTGTGTAGGTACAGTCCACACAGCACCACACGGCGACTTTGCAACAATAATATAGAGGCTGAGCACTTTACATTATTGTTGCAAAGTCGCCGGCATCGCCGCGTTTTCAAGATCTTAAGCCCGGCGTCCACTAGGCGGATCGGGCCGGGGCGCGGCGCATCACAACGCAAAAATCCGCCTGACTAAATCCGTAAATAAAAATTAAAATCCGATCCGCACCGTCCGACCCGCTGCAAGTGGACGCTATTTCACAAAAATACAGGCAGGCGGATATTTGCGTTGCTTGCGATGCGTCCCGGCCCGATCCGCCGATTTGATCGCATGATGCCTACTTTACTTACTTGCCTTAGTTACTTTTTTAAGATCGTGTGCACCGGAGATCTTAGTACAAAAATTGGTTGTTTTAATCAGTGTTCGAGTAGCCATTTTAGCTCTTACTCGGTCCGAGTGTACTAAGATCGATCGCATGCATTTAACCATCGATGTGATTCGCACACTTGGATTCGCAGACCTGTTTCATAGAACTACAATTCATGGTTTACTATGGCAATTTGGTACATTGCAATTTACGCAATGTACATCGAATAGTCAAAATAAACTAGGAATGGTAGTTTTATGAAACTTGGCCCCGGCGAGCATTAACATTTTTGACGACTGTGCTACAGATAGTTTAAAGTTGGCTTAAACTTTAAACCAATGCATTAGCCTCTTACTTCTTATCCGCGTGTATGATCACATCTGAGAAGTATCCCGGTTTGTTCTTAACATTCATTTGGTGCGCGAACACTGGAGTCACTGGCAACAGCTCTATAGATTCTTTGCTCTGATCGCGGCTCCACATGTAGGCCGTTGCTGTCATAAACGCTATAACAAATCAAATAAATCCAACAGGTTTTTATTATACTATTTTGTGGGTAAAAAGGTAATAATCAATAACATGCAGACTAGAGAGAAAAGCGTAAATCAAGAATATTACGGAACCTACGGTAGCACATCTTTACATAAAAACATCTGAATTCAACTCTATACCTTTATAATAAGGACGGTTATTAAATGTCCAGAATGTAAAGGTTGACCAGCTGTCATATGTACCTCTGACCGTACACGTAACGCAACTATCTTCAGATACACGAACGGAACACGACTACATTGATAGCATTGGATCTTCTTTAAACATTCATAGCAACCACTGACTCGATATATTTACAGAATTTCGTGATTTGGGGACAACCTTGAGTCGATCAGACTCAGCCCCCAAGGCTACGATAATCACCGCCACAAGGTGATTCAAATACCTCGCGCGTGTTTACCTACTGCGAACAAAAAAAATAACCGGCCAAGTGCGAGTCGGACTCGCGCACGAAGGGTTCGGTACCATTATCTATACAACATTAGACAGAGATCGAATTTGAGAACAGCGCCATCTATAGAAACCAACAAGAAGCGTTTAACATTGACATTTAACGACATGGCATCGGCGCTGTGAATGTTACATAGATGGCGAGCGTTGTATTTAGACAACGTTTGTTTTATGGGAGCCCCCCTTAAATATTTATTTTTTTCTGTTTTTAGTATCGTTGTTATAGCGGCAACAAAAATACATCATCATTTGTAACAACTGCCTAGTTATCACGTTTCATGAGATACAGCCTGGTGACAGACAGACATACCACAGACAGACGGACAGTGAAGTCTTAGTAATAGCGTCCCTTTTGGCACCGTTCGGGTACGGAACCCTAAAAACCAACAGGTTTTAACTATTGAATTTTATTAAAATTTAATGCTGTCACTGCTTCTGTATCAATAGAAAAATCCAGTAGACAGATTCGAGTGCAGGGCTACTGCGACGTTCCAACAAAGCGTAAATTGTGATAAGACACCTATAATTTTATTTGCATTTGTATTAGTATCGTCAACAGCACGTCAAGCTTGACATCCATGCACTTTGTGGATTATGTAACTACGTTTCATTTCTGGACGCACCGTTGAAACATTGTGTAGTCGACACCAGATCAACCTTTACATTTTACTTGCAAAGTCGCCCTTAACGTAACTGAGAGGACGCATGTAGCCTGTAGGTAAAGGTTCATGTGCTGTTGACTGTACGTTAGGTATCACCAGAAGGGCGTCATGCGATATCCCAAGCACCAAAACCTGTCCACAAAAAGAGTTGGTGCCTCTGCCCATTAAAGTTCACGTGAGCAGAGGCACCAATCAGTGATAGTTTTAGTCGCAGTGGCTAATAGACAAAGAGATACAAAACTTACCCAAGTCCACTTTATCGGTGGCAAATGGGTCGGGGCGACCGGGCAGGGGCCCCGGCCCGCGACTCTCATACTGCAGGGTCGCGTAGCAATCCAGTGCCTCCTCGAGCACCTCTAGAATCAATTCGTACAACTGCACCGGATGTGTGGGGCACATATAAGTCACGATACGTAGCTCACACTTTACTTCAGTCATTTTTGCTATACTAACTGAGATCTTCACTCTATCACAGGACAAGACGCAATGCTGTGAAATAGATGTAAAATAAGTTGTATAAGTACCTAGTGTGAGATATCTGTGTATTAATAAGTCATTAAACAGTACCTAACTTTTCTCCTATCGGTCGGTCAGCATGATAAACACCGAACGCTTCTGTCATGGGCTAGCCGGTTTCCAGTGAGAGCTAGTTCGTTACAAAATGACGTCAGAATCACGCAGCGAAAGCATGGTGATTATGGTATTAGCGTGTTTCGAATAAAGAAGCTTGAAGCATACCATGCTATAGTTCCTGTATACCTATAGCTTATCAGAGGACCGTGTATCTAAGTACACTACCAATTTATTAACCTGAGCGAAGGAAACACCTAATAAAAAAATTAAAATCTTACTAACACGAAACTCCTTAGGGTAATTAGGGTCTATTCAAAAATGGCGCGCTGGCATTGTGTTGTTTGCATTCCGTTCTATCCAGCAATGTAGCAAACTGTCTGGCTGATATTTTGTGGAATCATGGAATGACCAGTTTTGTTGCATTTTTTTAACCCATAAGTTCCACAAAGTTGCTACAGTAAACCAACAAACAACAAACAACAATAATAATAATAATATAGGTAATATAAAAAATAATAACAACACAATCACTTGTGCTGATATGGTAACAAGCAAAAACACCCAGAGTAGTGGAAATCGAATCTACGACCTCTGTTTTCGTAGTAATACTTCCAGACTAACGAGGCAGTGGTCACACTATCGCCAGTGATACCTAGTAAAAAACATAATATTCGTAGACTTCACTCAATAGTTTTACGCGTGGTAAGTTCAGACACAGATGATTACTCTGCACGACACTCAACAAGCAGGCAGGCACTGACCCAGGGGGGGCGCCGATATTTGTGAGTGAGTTGCAAGATTGAACGTTTGTAACCTCAGATTAATCTGAGGATCGAAAAGTTACTCTATGGGGTCTTTATAGTAGGTATAGTCTGTGGTGGATATTCCTTTTGTTGGTTTGGCTTTTAGCTTTGGGAAAATATTTTTGGATGCTTTTGCACTTCAGTGTTAAATTATTAAAATGGGAAAAGATGATGTTGCAGTAAAAAAGCGGCGAAAATTAAATTCAACTGCAGCCGCTGAAGCCCCGAAAACAGTGCCCGTTGATGTTTATAAGGTTAGGTTTCGCCAAAATTAAATGTGTCACGTTTTGTATTCAATAATAAATCATCATCATAATAAATAAGTTTTTTTATCCTTGGCAGCGAGTTGTAGACTTCGAAGAAGCTGAAGCGAAGTTGCGACCTGCTGAAAAAGATGCAAATTTGTTCAAAAAGATTTGTCAGGACGTGCGTCAACTCTTCGCCGATATAGCCGCGCTAAAAGCAAAAGACACAGATGAGGTATTTTACCTTTAAATTTTACCACAATTTATACGGATTATTTGCCAACATTGATTAACCTAATATTTATTACAGGCTAAAGAAAAAATCAATGCAAAGAGAGTAGAAGCATCTTTGCTACTTGTGGCTCTGAAAAAGCTAAACCGGCTGGAGAAAGTTCGCACTAGAGCTGGCAGAGACGCTCTCAATAAGGAGAAACAGAGGGTAGACTCCACACATCTGTTACTTCAGAACCTCTTGTATGAAGCTGACCATTTGAACAAGGAGGTCACAAAGTGCTTGCAGTTCAAGTCAAAAGATGAGGAAATTGAACTGGTACCTCTGGAAGATTTCTACAAGAATGCTCCAGCATCAGTGTCTCGCCCTGTAAGTTATTTATTCACTCCTACTTTGTGCTTCCAATGTAAAACAGCTTTTGATCTCAAAAGTGTATAACAGATGTTGTAACAATTGTAATGCTTTCAAAGTCAGAGCATGAAATTGAAATGTAAGTATCTATCTAATAGGTATATAAAAATCTTGTATCACAGTGTTTGTTATCAAACTCGTCCGAAATGGCTTTACCGATTTTTATGAATGTTTTTGTGTATATTGTTTGCTAGGTCTGAGAATAGGTTATAGGCTAATTAATATGGCAAAGCAATGTTTGCCAGGTCAGCTAGTTTTTATAAAATTTTTCATCACTACTATTTTCACTACTACTTATCTTACAAAATTTTTGATTTGCTACAAATCACAAAGCCAACATTAGTGCCAAAAACAACACTTAAGGGTGTCATGTTATTGTAGATGATAATTAAGCCAAAGATGACTTAATTGGGATGAAGATGACCTTCTTGGTTTTAGGAAATAACAAAGAAGGACGAGCATCAGCTACAACTATCTCGGCTCGAGTGGGAGCTGCGGCAGCGGCGAGAGCTGGCTGGCTCATGCAGCGAACTTGTGGCGTCCAAGGAGCGAGTGGCAGCTGCTATCGCCGCTGCGCGCTCGCGGCTTGACGCGCTCGCGCCTCACCTGCGCGATGTCCTCAAGTCCACCAAGCCACTGCAAGAAGCCCTCGCCTTGCGACTTGATGAAAAGCGAGATGAAGCCAGAGTAGCCTCACTGCTCCCAACTACATTGCTGCTGCTGTACGCCAATGCCAGTGCTTATTCTGATGCTATGGGTGTCAAAACTGTATCTGTTGGTAAGACTTATTCGTTGAATTACTTACATTGTAATCTTTTAAGGTGTCCTTTGTTAAATTATGTTATTCTTTCAGCACTCTCTGGTGATGAGGATGAAGCAAGAAGATTAGACCAATTGAACAGTGTTGATAATGAGCTAGAATTGTCCAATGACTCTGATTCTGATCAAGATAATAATGAGGAAGAGCAAAGGCAAAAGAAGAAACGTCATCATCGCACTGCTAAGATTTCAAAGGAGGAGAGAGCCGAGGCAAAAAAGAAAGAAGTATTCAAAAAGCATCCTTTGAGTGTGCAAGTATCAGTGAAACTTCGGGATGGAATGGCTATCAATTTGATGTTTTCATATCTTTTACATATAAAAATCATTGGGGTAAAGTTTACTGTGTCTTTGCCCAAGCCTGTAACTGGCGTGTCAGCAGCCGACGTGCTAGCTGGCCACTCCATTCTACATGAGCTGTATCCTGGGGACACAGGCAGTGACTCACCTCACCCCGCCACAGCGTATCTGTTAAAAGCAGCTGGAATCACTGAAGATTTTCCACATTTCATATCAGAGGTTGGCAGACCATATATTTGGGCTCAAAGAGTATGTGGCCTAGATTTTATGACAGCCATTATAACTGATCAAAAGCGCTCCAAAACAATTCAACCATGTCCCGACCTAAGTGTTGCATCTGTTGAAAATCTAATTCTGACTTTGAAGAAAAGATTGAAGTCAAGGGTAGAGCTAATGCAAGAACTGCAAGATCTGGAATCAGGAAATATTTTGCTTGACAAAAACGTAAAGGGGTCTGGCTCCCTAGTTCAGTGGCAGGCTATAGGATGGCCAGAGTACATCCAAGCACCATCCACACAATTTCTAACAACAGAAGGACTAGTGACTGAAAATAACATGCTATACAGAGCAATTATAACACGGCAGTCTGCAAAGCTTGTTGCTCTGGTAGCAGTTGGCAATGATTATCCCAAGAGGACGCCGATTTTTTCTCTGACTCTTCACTGGAATGGCACACACCACTCTGGCACTAGCGATGACATAAGGGATATTGAGCGAATAATAAATACCGATTGGGCCTTAGAGCATGCCAATCATAGGTTGTCAGCTCAGATGTCACATTTGTTGACAAGTCTGGACATTCTGCTGGAGAGCATGGGCTCCTCAGAGTTCCCGCCAGACAAGCTGATATTCCGGCGCGTGCGCGGCCGCAACAGGATGAAGCCCTACAAGTATTTGGAACAGGGCAATGGAATGTTCATCCAGCATTAAACACTGTCAACCATACTACAGTAAGATAAAATGCCATGTTCATGATGTTAAAAATAAGAATTTATTAAAACAAAACAAAATATCTTTTTATAATACAACAGTCTTTATTCTTACATGTCAGTAAATTATTTGTGAGGAAATACATAATATGATCACAATTTGGCAAAATAAGAGATTTGTTACTATGGTTGAGAAATTTAAACACTAAATTTCAATTCAACATGTCATTGTTTGAAATAAGATAAATCATAATACGTAGCTTAACCTAGAAATGCCGTATTGTTATTGGTCAATAATGAGATCTCTATAGCTTTATGTCTATTCCGAGATATTTACTTCATAATTTCCATTTATAATTACTACGAGTGTTGATAATAAATTGTTAATAGGTAAAATACAAGACTTTTTTTTAGAACAATTCTACAATTTTCTATGCATTTTTTTTGTTATATTTTTCTTTGTTTTAATACTACCACATCAACGACTGAAAAAATATCGTCCGTTTCTTTTGATTTCTATTTTTTTGATTATTATTACAATGACATAAGATACGACTTCAAAACCAGTAAAATCTTAGTTGTACTAAATTTACAATTCTTACACAAGATACAACCATTTACTTCGAAAGGGATGCAAAACACACTTCTAATTCATCTAAATGTCTACTTAGTACGTATTAATTATGTATTCATCAAGCAGAATCGTAATTAACAACAAGACCCTTAGTCCACTGCATTACTAAGTTTTCATAGTTCATAATGTACCATTCAACAGTAGCAACAAAATTCGCATATGGCCTTGCGTATGTATGTACTAAGCAATTCTATTATTCTGCTGATTTATATGACCTGCAAATAATAAAAATAATCCGCTATTGCAATCTCTGGTAATCTTCATAGCTTAAACAAACAAGTAATAATTGATGGCATTCACACTTATTCCTTTTTTAATTATTTTAATATACAATATTTTTCTCACTTCAAGTCAGTATTTTGAGAACAAAATAAAATCACTTCTCAATCTGTATCTTGTTTCACGTGCGCTTAATACTAGGCGGCCGCTTGGCTATTGCATTATGAGATCCCGGCCTCGAGCTTCACGTCCATTATCTTGCGCGGCCCCTTCAGGCAGTTGAGCCGCCTCTGCACTGCGTCGCGGTCTACGGAAGTTATGCCGTTAGTTTAGCTATATGTGAATTGGGAAGTGTCGGGTGAAGGATCAAGGATTCGTGATGTCACTTTACAATTGTTGCACAAGTCATTGTCACTGAACAAGTAAATTTTCTGTAGGAGTATTTAAATAATAATTTTAGGTCCGGATAATAAGGTTTTGTTTCTTTTTTAAGATCCGATGATCGATTTCTTATTAAAATGGAAACCCTCAGGGCAAACATGATAGGTGTAGACAAGGCTTTTTAGACAAAAGCCGAGTATTCCGAACGATATTGTAAAGCTAAAATTCGTATGCGTAAAACCCAAGTCAACGCCTGCCTGATACGTTTCGGTCGTGCTTCTTCCTAAAATCATCAACTAGCTGGCTGTTAGTTAGTTCCACGATGTGGAAGTGTCTATTTAGGCAACAGTGGCCAGTCATTGTTGGAGGCGAACAAACCGGCCCGGGCGTCTGAGAGACGTGCGGGGCAAGAAGAGGGGCGCCGCGGTCTGCGACCCGACTGAGGCCCGCCGCACGGGCACGGCACTTCTTAACGTATCGCGACAGAGAGCAAATGTACTAGAGTTCGTTAGTCATTACACCTATGTTAAATACAGTCCACGCTTTTATTTACCGGTCAAAGTCTAGATATCCCTAAATAAATATAGATAGGGCACTAGTATCTCCAATTGTAGAGGTGTACTCACACTTGGAGAGGGTGGTCCGGTGGTGCGGATGCAGCGGATGGCGCTGTACCAGCGAGTGCAACAGAACTTGCGCGGACATGTAGCGGCGCTCGCACTCCTTCATGTCACCGAACAGCTCTTCCAGGGCGGCCATCTGGCACTGGACCGAACACAATGTGGTTAGCCTTTACTTAGACGACACCGAGTGAATATGTGAACTTTAGCGGCTCTTGTTGCATTTGGTTATTTGTGCGGGATTGATTTTGGCGCGTATGCTATTGAATAACACGCGATGCATTTTGCTTGCGTACTTAGAACAGTCGACAGCAGGTCAAGCATTTTTGTCGCAAAGACTCCCTTAAACGTAACTGATTAGAGTGCACGTATGTAAAGGTCGATGGGCTGTCAACTGTATGAGAAGTGTTGCAATGCTTTCCAATTGAACAGGTACAATACAATAATAATAACTTGCACACAACACAATCACTTGTCCTAGTCCCAAACTAGGATACCCGTGCTGTGTTACAGGCGCA